>CM018576.1:468834-3151334 GCA_009078335.1 Salix brachista | reverse complement strand
ACAATGAAAAACAATCAATATTATTAGCCATGAAATGAAGGAAAATGAAAGACGCTGGAAAAATATAAAACAAAGCTTGAAAGCAAATGTAAGTGAATTAACACTGCAAGAAGATGATTATAAATAATTTTTCCAAACAAATGAATTATGCTTTGATGAAAATATCATTTATTGCAAATATAAAAAATAAATTCAAACTTAATGTTGCATCTTTTTTAAAAAATATGTTATTCTGGTAAGAAAATGTGTCCTGGATATAAATTGAAGGTTTAAATGTCAATTTTGTTGATGAAGCTTTGCTGTGGAAATGTGGAAAAAATAGCAAACCTTATAAGCATTGCCTTTGCACATGGCAAATATTATTGTTCCATTAATGACACTTTTGTCACATACAAAGTACTTTTGTAATAACACCTATAAAATTTATTTATCTGGATGAGCATGCAATAATTTTTTAAATTAAAAAAAAACCTTAAAGCTAACCAAATGCAGCTAAGAAAAAAAAAACTCCAATAGGAAACTTGTGCACCCAAATAAAACTGGATGTTCATCAAAGGGTTTTGCTATCAGAATTGACTATCCATTTATTTGCGTGGTCTAGAAATATTAATTTTCTCGCTTCTTGTAGTGAAAAAAATTAAAGTTAATTAGACCAACAAAGAAAGACCGAATTGATGATGTGGTTTTTTTAGCCATTAGAATAGTATTAGGCTAATGATAGCAAAACTAATTTACCAATCTAAACTACTCAATTGAAAAGAAGATGAGAAAAGCTTATCAAATCTGTCGGCAACAAATGGCCAACATAATCTAAACCACTCAATTAATGCCTATGACAATAGGCAAAAATACAATGAAAAAACAGAAAAGGCAACAACAAAACATAATTAAGCAAGAGAAACAAAAGCATTAATGTTTCATATAAAAAAAGATTGCACATACCAGCAGAGCAAGGGGAGCAAGTTTTAATCTCAATACAGCAGCGACCAACTGGTAAGACGGTAAGAGAAGCTCAAAAGTATGCCGACATTAGATACATAACACAAATTAATTAAGGTGGGAACAATGGTAGCAGGAAAAAAAAAATACAAAGCAAGCAAAACATATAGCTAAAAAGCACAATGAAACACACAAGCCAAAATAAGCTCAGGCACCCTGCAAGCAATGAAAAAAAAGTTCAAATTTCATCATCCTTAGGTTTTTCTCTCTCAAATTTATACTTATTTTTTTCATTTTTTTATTAATCTTTTTTCAACGAATTCATCCTTCAAAATTAAACTGGTTAAGAGTTATGCATCTTCATTCAACACGGGACCAAGATTTAATGAGGTGCAAAGTTTAAAGATCATACCAAGTTTAGAATGTTTGTTTGGGTTTACTTGGTTTTTTTATCCTTTTTTTATGTTGATATTTCTTTTTTAGAGTTGTGTTTTGTTATTTTTTGCGGTTTACTTTACATTAAGTTAGCAATGGGTTGTTTAATAATCTTGATACTCTTTTTACCTCTTTTTTGCTGATTTGTTTGTCAATTTATTTATTTTTGCTGTATTTTTATATATTATTTACATTATCAATTGAACAAATAATTTAGGACTGATTTTTTTAATCCTAGCATTTTTTATGTTAATAAATCGACTGGCCAACAGTAAAGCATAGGCAAAAAATATAATTTGTAACTAAAATTCAAGTCATAAAGTATGATCTGGATTTGATAGTCCTTTTATCACCAGATGATCAAAATTTCAAATCCTATATATAAATTAGCCTATTGTAATGGTCTAAAGGGAAATGCTACAGATTTAGATTATTTTATCCTACATTTGAAAGAAAATGAAGCAGACTGACATTTTGCTTTGTTCTTCATAAAATGAAGCCGACTGTCATTTTGCTCTGTTCTGCATAATTTTGTGTTATTTATTTTGGACAAATATAAGAAGGGCATGCATGTGGATGTAGATTCAAAGGTTTCTAGGTCTAAGCATATGAATTTTGAAATTCTCACCATTTGTCTCAATTCAGCACCCTTTGGCTTTTCAGCGAAGTGGAAAACTTGGCCCCTGCTGTCTATCTTCACCAGTCCATAACCTGATGCATGGCTGCAAAGTAATCAAAACAGAATGTTATCTTAAAAAGTTTTTTCTTGGAACAAATAAACAAAGAAAAAAATCAGTTGAAGCACAACTAAAGACTCAATAGACTTTTCGCCCACAATAGCACATGAAATTGTAAAATCAACATTATTATCAATATGATGTTGCTGATGAAGCAAACAGGTAAACCCGAGTTTAAAAAATGCTAAATATAATCAAAGTTAATGTCATTAGAGGAATAATGGCATACTTGCATGAAGTCCATATAATTCATTCGGTAAAGGTGATCTCTGTATAAGATGAGTATATTCTCAATGTTCCTATTCTTGGCATCCTACTGGAGCCAACAAAGTTCATAAACTCCAATTCAAGTTGCGCAAGGGATGAAGAGCAATGTGGAGTATGGTTAGTTATATGCAGATGAAAATGGCCTAATAATTTTTCATATTCACCTCAAAAACCCATGTAAATTGCCTCACAGCATCTGTTGTTCCTTCAAACCACTTCATTTTTGCTTCCCCTGTTGTTTGACTTGCTACTAAAACCTGTTAATCAAATGTGTATATTATTGATCACTACATTATGAAGGAACCATGTTAAAATAAAAATTTGATGCAATTTCCTTCATTAGATTCCTTAGTATTATAAGAACTCCAGATTGGATAATATATGTTCAATGTTATCATTGAGGTTCTCTTATCACGCATCTGTCAAGATAGAATGATTTGCAATTTCTTGATCAAATCGTTGGCATGAAAAATTACCAAAAGTAAGCTATAGTTTTGTATCATAATATGATTATATGTCACTAAAAAAACTAATTTCATGGTTTGATTGCTTTCTCTCAACACATAAATCCTACATAATAGAAAAAAGGATAAAAAATGGCATCCTGGATTCTGTTTACAGGAAAATTTCGATTCTAAAATCTGAAGTCAAAGAAATAAATACATCAAGAAAGGAATCATACCTTCACAAATCCATCCCCAAAGTTAATACCATTTCCGAAACACATGCGCGTAAGGTACCAATCCAGGGAAGCCTAATTGAATCGGGCCAACACAAAAATCTTGTTTATTCCACTATTGATGCAGTTGCTCATTGGGATGTCTATAAGCATGTAGCACTCTCCAAGTGGTACCTGCAGAATACCATGAACTGCATATTTAAATCTCAAACTTTATAACAGTAACTCATAACTTCTATAAATTATATGTATTTTCTTACAGTTGGTGTTGCTGCCCTTCTGGTAAAGGGAAACAGCTGGGTCCCAACACCTCCTCCTAATATGAATGATGCTACATTTTTTGGGTCTGTTTTTCTTCTCTCAAATTGTGGCGGTTGTAAGGTCTACCATAAAGTAGAAATCATTCAAGGATGAACACACATCAAACTATGATCAAAGTCACGCATGTTAAAAAATAAAAATCATTCTTATTCAGAAATTGAGGTGGCCATATAGATATTATAGGAAATTTTAGTTACGGAGAACATCAAAGAATGATCATGAAATACAAAAATTGATTATACTTTCGAATCAACTTATCACAGTTTCTTTGCCATTACCTGATGTCAAAACAGAAAAGGCAACAACAGGCTTGAGCCTATTGAAACTCTTGTCAATTTTAAAGCTTTTTGCCAACTGATTAACCCAAACATTATTATTGAAACTCCCCCTGGCCATTTGACCCCAAAACTCTTTATCTCCGTTATTGAAACCACCTTTGCTAGCTTTCTCCACATGAGTATTGGCTTTCAAGGTCATATAGCAAAAATCCATCGCAGCACTCTCACAGGTAGCCCACTTGAAAATCTTGATGGATCACAACAAAAAATTGTTATACGCTAAAAAATATTGGATACAAATCCCAATAAAAACTGAGTTTTAAACTAAGTAACCCAGTAAAGTACAGATCATTTAAAGATATACAAATAGTGATCCAGCAAGAAAACCCAGCAAAAGGCAACCGCAGAAACTAAACCGTGTGGAAACTAATCCATGAAGACCTAATCGGAAAGAGTGGATTTTAGCATAGGGTAAGACAGAAGGGATAATTTTGCAGATTCCATATTGAAAAGCTTCCTTTTCAATTTTGAAAATTTAAGCAATTGGATCTTGGAATTCAGATAGTGTTGGACGATATTCAGGTGCTAAAGGAAAGTTCTTTAGCCATTGACATACCTTTGTACTTGTTGGTGGTTGTGGTGGTTCTGAACTTTACCCACCCGGAGCCGCCATCAAAGACAAAATAAGAGGAAAAATAGCTTGGTGGTTGTTGTGGTGGTCCTGAACTTAACCCACCCGGAGCCGCCATCAAAGACAAAGTAAGATGAAAAAGTAGTTTGTGGGTTTTTATCAACAAAAAAAATAAGTCCATTGCGGTATAGGCTTGGAAGAGAAAGAGAAGGAGGTCGTTCGAATTTCAGTCTGAACTTCACCTTTGCTTTGATGGTTTTTTATTTTATTGTCTTGCTTTGGTAAGGGTTTTTACTTTCATTATTTCTTGTTGCTGTCATCGACCAAAGTGTTGTCCTGTCAAATTAATTAATATCAAAGTGGCATAAGCAACTTTTCAATTAATTAATATAAATAATGTAAATTGCTTTGTAAATTGTTCGGCAACTTCCAAATTAATTAAATGCAAAGTAACATTAGTCTTAATAAACCGTATTCTTACAGCAGCTTTTTCTTTAATTGAGTGATGGATGTCAGGCCACTAAACTGAACAATAGTTTTTCTTTAATTGGCGTTCCGCATCCCAAGTCAAGATAAACGGTGATGGAAGGCACACTGTAGCTTTATTTGTGTAGCAAACGTGAATAAGTCACCTTTCTCCCTGACTCTAATTTTTAGATGGCAGCTAATAAGTCCCTTACATTGAATGCCTTGTAATGTCCTCTCTTTTTGTCCACTTCCTCACTGCACCTTTGATCTTTTAAAAGATGACCTCTCTTTCTATATACTTCCTCCCTGCACCTTTGATCTTTTAAAATGTAGGCGTGCATGTTGAAAGCAAGAAGCAGCCGATCACGCACCCCAGTCCACAGTGGATCTGGGTGTGCGTGAACAGTAATGAACAGTAAATATACGATGCCTTTTAGTTTTTTTTGTTAATTATTTATATTAATATTAAAACACCTTGGATGTTTATATAATGAGAATTCTTAATTATATCAGTGTATCACGATATAATAAGTCAAAAAATATTAAATATTATAAGCAAAAAAATATATTTTAAACAACAATCACTATTATAATACTAGCTATATTGCCCGCGCGTTGTCGCGGGCATTTTTATATATATAATTTAATATAATTAAATCCACAACGATAAATTTATATGATATAATTAAATAAAAATTATAGATTAGGAGATAAAATGTAAAAAATTTTAAGTACAGTTTATTGCGCAAGCATAGATTACATCTTTTAGAATATAGATATTACGTCATGAAAAATCACAAAAGAGCGCGAATTAACATTTTAAAACCAGAGCAAAATATTTTAATAAGGAAAAAAAAATTAATCACAAAATCATTATTGTGCTAATAATTAAATTATTATTATTATTATTATTATTATTATTATTATTATTATTATTATTATTATTATTATTATTATTATTATTATTATTATTATTATTATTATTATTATTATTATTATTATTATTATTATGTTAGTAATGAAAGGAAAATAAATAAATGAAAGACTAAAAATATCTTAGAAACTTTAACAAAAGATAAGAGAAAAAATAAGAAAAAATAAAAATTATCATTGCTATTACTGTAAAAAAAAATTTATCAAATTACCCAGAGGGAAAAAAAACATTCAAAAAAGAGTAAGCAAGAAAAACAATTAAATTATTATTATTATTATTATTATTATTATTATTATTATTATTATTATTATTATTATTATTATTATTAATATTATTATTATTATTATTATTATTATTATTAATATTATTATTATTATTATTATTATTATTGTTATTATTATTATTATTATTATTATGTTAATAATGAAAGAAAAATAAATAAATGAAAGACCAAAAATATCTTACAAACTTTAACAAAAGATTAAAAAAAAAAACTATTATTGCTATTACTGTCAAAACAAAAAATATTATCAAATTATCTGGAAGGAAAAAAACACATTAAAGAAAGAGCAAGCAAGAAAAATAATTTAATTATTATTATTATTATTATTATAATTATGTTAATAATGAAAGAAACAAAAATAAATGAAAGACTAAAAATATCCAAGAAATTTTAACAAAAGATAAAAAAAACAAAAAAAAATTTATTATTGCTATTACTGGCAAAACAACAAAAAATATCAAATTATCGGGAGAAAAAAAAACAGAAGAGTAAGAACGAAAAATAAATAAATTATTATTACTATTATTATTATTACTATTATTATTATTATCATCATTATTATTATTGTGTTAAATACACTTATATATACATGGACAAAAGTAGGGATTATTCTAGAAATATAAAAAAAAAGTATAAGGGCTGAAATGAAAATCAAATATAAAGGGATTAAATTAAAAAATTAAAAGTAAAAGGGCTGAAATGCAAATTACATTTATTGTCAATTGAAATCAGAGGACAAAATTGAAAAAATCGGAACTTGTGTACCGAATTAATTGAGTTATATACAGCCAATCCGGAAATTGAAAGTAGCAGGATCGAAGTGAAACTTTGACATTAAATTACTTAAAATCGGAGGACCCAATCGAACTAAATCAAAACTTATATAACAGAAATCAGGACCAAAAACCAAATTAAAAGTAGAGGGACTGAAGTGCAAAGTCACCAACAATGGGGGACTCTCCTGCACATTTACGTGCAGGAGAGAGAGAAACGTGGTCGGCGGCTTTAACCGGCCTCCGCCGCGTCCACGGACATGTGTAGGTTACACGCGCCACCGCGGGAGGAAGACCACGCGGAGGCGCATCGAGAAGGGCTCCGGTAGCCAATTTCCGGCCACCGCATGACGCCGCACGCGCCACCTAAACAGGGTGTGAGGCGGAAAACCGGCTGGCGCGTGCGTCTCACGCTCTGACAGACACCGCATTAAAAAATTAAAAAATAGAGTCAATTACCGTCCTGTCCCTGTACCCAATTCAGCGTTTTTGTCTTATTAGGGGCTAAAACTGTCTTTAGCCATTTACGGAAAAAAAAATCAAAAGTTGCGGCGGACCGAACCGGTCCGGCCGCGCGCAATTACGCCGGTGCCCCTCAGCCGGAACCCTTATTTTGTCTTATTATCGGGGACGAAAGCGTCAATGCATTGTTCATGGCTGAATATTTTTAAAAAAAAGACGGGAAAAAGGAAAAACCGGAAATGGCCCCGTTTGATCAGCTTCTTTTGCCGCGCGCACGAAGGCCAAAATGGGGCGCACACTGTCGCAATCCATAGTGTTTTCTGAGAGGGAGCACAGTGCAACACCCCACACGTTTTATTTGTATTGTAATATAATATCTTAATCAACTCATACACGTTAAAAAATAAATTAAAAAAAATATTATTTTAGTTCTATACATTTACACACAAAAGTATCTTTAATACATTTTTTAGTACTATAAAAAAATTAAATAATATGTGAATTAGTCTTAAAATTTATCCAATAAAAATAACATAATTATTTGGAAAAACTAATAACAAATGTCAAATGAAAGCAAACATTTTTTTAATGTTAATACCAAACAAATATTAATGTCAATAAGTAGAAAACTTACAAAGGTATCCAATAAGGCAAGAGCATTAAAAACAGTTGGATGCGAGAAACTCTATTATGTGAAAAATATATTTATAGGTCAAAATAAATAAATAAAATTTTAGTTATTTTAGATTTTTATAATAAATTCATGTACTAATTTAAATTTAAAATTTGTTATTATCATGTCAATCCAGAAGAAAAGCTTCAAAACTTACTAATAAAACATAACAAAAACCCACCAAAGTCCCAGTTATTACAATTATAGTTATTACTTATTAAACTAAGCGAACCTGTTAAAAAATATATTTAAAAATTAATTCGGTATAACTCCTCGATTAAAAATTCAGATTATCCATGTCCGGTAAACAAAATTATTTTTTTTCAAAAATAATTCATTTAAGTATGATTAGCGATTTACCATATAAGCCCTTCCCCTACAAAAACCAAAAAATTCCTTCCATTTCACAATCTCTCACGCAAATAAATTCAAATCTCTCAAACCAAACCAGAGAAAGAGTAAAACACACACACGAGAGAGTAATTATTTGATTAATTATCGTATGCAAATGGCGATGGCGAGGTCAAGCTCTGGCCTCGCATATCCTGAGCGATTCTATGCAGCGGCATCATATGCTGGATTTGATAGATCTCACAATTCTACCACCGCAGTCTCTTCTAAATTCCAAAACGACACCGCTCTCCTCCTCTACGCTTTGTACAAGCAGGTCACCTCTCCATCTCCTTTTCCCGATCCATTGCGTTTCTGTTTCAACTCGTACGTTGCACGATCTGATTCGCGTTGTTCTGACGCGAATTTTAATTCAATTTCCCGTTATTTTTATTATTAGGTTTTATTAGCTCAATTCTATATTATAATTTGCGCGTTTAATGCTTTAATTTCTTTTTTACGCGATTTTTGAGTTTTTTAGTGTTAATTACTTGCTAGTTTATTTTCTTTGTGCGAATGCTGCGCGTTTTGAGTGTTTAATTAAAGTGGATCTAGTGTGATAAAAAAAAATTATACTGTGATTTGAAAATTTTAATCTTCTTTTTAATTATTTATTATGAAGCTATGAGTTTGGGGTGGATTGTGTTAATCCGAATTTCTTAGTGAATTTGGTAGTTTTTGGAATGTGATTGCAGGCGACAATTGGACCGTGTAATGTGCCAAAACCTAGTAGCTGGAAGGCTGTAGAACAAAGCAAATGGAAAAGGTTTTTTGCTTCGCTCATCGGCTTTTAGTTTTGCTTTGGATCTGTATTTAGTGTGTACTTGTTATTTATTCACCCAAGGCTAGATGCATGATAGGTGAAGTATGAGGTTTTGGAAAGTTGGAGCAGAAAATGTGAAGAAATTGGCAACTAAACTTGTTACAATAAAGCAACATGTAAGTAGGTGAATATGACTGTCGGGGGAGAGTAGGATGGATTTAGAACTTTGGTAATTTAGAGGAGCGTTTTTAATTTGTTGCACCAAGGAGGGTGATTTTTAGTTCCTGAACCCCCCCAGGTTAGCTCAATTGATGGATCTGTCTCTTGTGAATCAGGAGGCTAATATAATGTGTTTGTGACAGACATATGATCCAGTGAACAGTTGCCAGAATCTCTAAAAGATGGTGCACCATTGTCATTTTATTGCTCATTTGCTAATTTGCACATTTTATTTTCATTAAAAATCTGTTTGAATGCATGGATGAAAGTGCTTCTCTAAAAATGTTGGTATTTGTGCAGCTGGCAGGGGCTTGGAAATATGGTTTCCACAGAAGCTATGCGTCTCTTTGTGAAAATACTGGAGGTAATGGCAATGGGATTTTCAGGTTCATGTTTTCTTGATGATTGTAATACAAGCTAATTTAATAATATTTTTTATTCTACTTGGCAGGAAGATGATCCGAGTTGGTACTCTAGAGCATCAAACACTATCTCAGAGTCTGTTGCAGACACACGAGTGAATGTGAGTTCATTGAGAATTTTATGGTGGAGTTTAATTTCATATCTCCCATGCTGGTATTTGATTTTCTAACAATGAATTACCTCTATATGTCTTGATGGGATTGATATTTCTGCTAGGTAGCATTAGAAAGAATATCTTAGTATATATACGAATCAATACCTTTGTTAGTTGTCCTAATGACAGGTTGTTTAGTTAGGTGTGTGCATAATCTTTGATGATTTGTGTGTAAGTGACATATGATACCAGTGTCGTGTGACATATGTAACAACTTTAGCACGTTAATGGTTTTCTAATTCATGGTTCCTAATTCAACTTCAACATAATAAAAGTATGTGTGGCAATTAATTTGTGTCCTATGAACACCCCATCTAGGATTATCTTAGGCAACACAATTTAAGCAAAGGATAAAATGGAGAGTCGGTGGAATATTGAACAAGGAAGATTTCAGTTAGTGGGAAGGAAAATGATGAGCAATGAACAACTGGCCATCTCAATCATTACAGCTGCTGTCATTAGAGTGCCACCACTTACCCCAACCCAAACCATCCTCAACCACAATCCATAGCTACTACCCTGCAGCCACCTGCCATCAACAACGCATCATTGTCATAGCTTACCACAGGCACCACCAACACCTTACACTCAAGAACTTTCAAATTGCATAGCTAATGCCATTTCTGCTCTAGGTACATCAATTTTAATCGCACAGATCCAATGAAAGTGTACATTTATGTCTCATTTGTGTGGTGGCTTGCTTGAGCATACCTTTCTTGTATGTCCATGCATGTGTTTCTAGTGAGTTGCATTTGTTTGACTAGGGAGCTTTCATTTTCATTTCTTCTACTTAAAATCAAAATGGTGGAGAGGAAGAACTGAAGGAGACAATGCTCATCATGGCCATCAATGTGATGCTTGTGCCATGTTCTGTACCTTTCTCATTAATTTCTCATTCCTGAGTTTTGCATGCTCACCTGATATTGCTTCCTGTAGCATTACTCAGATGAGCCTGTCATTGAGAATGGAAACTCTTTCCCAGAGACAAAGACCATTTCTAATGAGAATGGAACCCTTGTAGAAACTCAAGATAAAGATGTTGTATCAGAAGATGTTGGGACAGTTGCTGTCTATGATCAATGGATTGCACCTCCAATAACTGGCCAACCACCAAAAGCCCGATATGAGGTACGAAAACCTTTTAAAACAGAAACTGCACTTGGTCCCTTTTCTTTTTGTTTATTTTCATTTTCTATGCTTTCCTGCCATTCTCTCTGAACGAATTTCTTCTCATTTTCCAGCATGGAGCTGCAATTGTTCAAGATAAGATGTACATATATGGGGGAAATCACAATGGCCGCTATCTCAATGATCTTCATGTAGGCAAACCATAGACTGGAATATATATTTTGGTAGATGTAACCAATATTTATTTTTTTGGTGCAGATATAACCCTTATTTTTTTCCTGAAAAGCTATGCTCTATATCAAACTAAAGCTGGAATCCTAGAATATTTAAATATCACATTTCATGTCCCTATGCTTAGAAACTCCATTTTACCTCTTATATTTTTCTCTGTGTATTTTGCTTTTACATTGAACTAATGACCATAGAATATGACTCAGCTATGCCAATATGCCTTTTAAAATATTGTTTCGCAAAATTTGGTGCCCTATGCAGGTGCTGGAGTTGAGAAGTTGGGCATGGTCTAAGGTCAATTTTAAGGCTGAGAATGAGCCACAGGAGGGGCAGTCTCCAGCTAAATTAACTCCTTGTGCTGGCCATTCCCTGGTTAGTATATAATTGAATTTGCTTTTATACGGGAACTTTTTGAAGCAAGAATATCCAGATCCATCTGCAGACAAGTTTGCAGTGGTATTGGATTATCCTCACACATTGATGGATAGGAAAATGTAAATTCTGTTTCTGCAGATACCGTGGGAGAACAAGCTTCTATCAATTGCTGGACATACAAAGGATCCTTCTGAAACTATCCAGGGTATATAATGTACTATCATTATGTGGGTGAGTGATTTCAACCAACATTGCCTTCATCTTTGATTTTTTTTCCTTTACAGTGAAGGTATTTGATCTTCAATCTTGCACGTGGTCAACCTTAAAGACTTATGGGAAAGCACCGGTATGTATTTTTTTTCCTTCTTTCATCTACTGCATTTCATCCAAAAAACATTTACCCAATCACTGTATTATTCAAAGTTCAAAACTGGAGTCTGCTGAGCTGATGCACAAAGAAGAAATTTTATGACTTAAAACTTTTCCTTTTCTTGCCAAATTTGTGGATTATTTGTGTGATTTTCAGCCAAAACTCAATAACATATTGACACTTGAAATTAAATTTGGGTTGGACTTGTGAAACTGAAACTGTGAATCACAAATGGAATACTTATGCTCAACAGTTTTCCATTCTTTTTATGATATCGGTTACTTTTATAATTTATAAATGTTGCATATTTTATGCATTGCAGGTCTCACGTGGAGGTCAATCAGTTACCCTTGTCGGGACAAGCTTAGTATTTTTTGGTGGACAAGATGCAAAGAGATCTCTCTTGAATGATTTGCATATCCTTGACCTTGAAACCATGACCTGGGATGAAATTGATGCCATGTAAGATGAATCTTGCAAATTGATGCCATGATGATTCAAGATACAACTCTCAAGATTAACACATATAAATAAGATGTCACTTTGAACCAAATATGATTTTCGCTATTGACCACAGCAATATTTCATTTTTCTAGCTCTCATCCAAATTTTTAGATTTGAATGTGGGTGGATCTTTGGATCTCTGTTAAAAATGGAACAATGTGATTCAGGATTAATTTATCTTTATTATTTTACAGTGGGGTGCCTCCTTCTCCAAGATCTGATCATGCTGCTGCAGTACATGCCGAGCGTTACCTTCTTATTTTTGGTGGAGGCTCGCATGCCACTTGTTTCAATGATCTACATGTTCTTGATTTGCAAACTGTAAGATAACTAGTCTCAATGTTTTTTGTTCTTGTACAATAGGACTGTTTGTAATATCTTCTACATGCATGGATTTTTAGATGGAATGGACAAGACCCACACCACAGGGGGAGATACCTACACCCCGGGCTGGACATGCAGGTGTGACAGTTGGGGAGAGTTGGTTTATTGTTGGTGGTGGTGACAACAAGACGGGTATATATTTTACAACTTGGAGCTTATGCATTTAGCATTAGCTTCCAATCCTTTTTTATTTTCCACTTGTCCTGAATGAAGTATTCAAACACAGAAAAAAGGGGAAAAGATTTTGCCTGGGAAATCCGTTCCTCTATACTTTTGTAGAAAATGACATGGCAAGTCCCCAGCCTGTTTAAGTATTGGTCCCAGTACAAATGAGTTTTTTTATTCGATTAGTTATGTAGCTTTAATTGGAAGAAAATGGGCAGGAATCTTGAATTGAATGATTTTAATTTCTCTCCAGCTTCATAAATTTATCTCGTATATTCTTTTCTGTCAACTTTGTTTAGGGGCCTCTGAAACTGTTGTCCTCAACATGTCTACTCTATGCTGGTCTGTTGTAACTTCTGTTCAAGGGCGTGTTCCTCTTGCCAGTGAGGTATTTTATTTCACAGAACTGCAAACTATATTAAGCTGCATGTGATTTTATGGGAAAGTTGTGCTATTTTTGTGTTCCATTTAAAACGTTTTGCAACCATCAGAATCTATGGAGTGTAAAAGTCTTCCATGCATCTTGAAAGTTTTTTGGCTTGGTTTATTTTAATAGAGAGCTTTAATAAGGAGCAACTTCTATAAATTAGTTCAGATGTTACAAGTAATCAAAAGATGTGTGTACCTGAGTGCTGTGGAGATAGTGAATTGTGATGTAGATGCATCAAAACTGTTAGTTCTGCCTTCTGTAATGGATTCTGAATCTATCATGCTAGTATAATTGCTGTCAATTTCAGTCTTTGATGTTGTTTTCATTCTCTAGTATCTATATTTATCTTAGAATTTGTTTTATCAATTCCATCTTACTACCGAGGGGGTGACAAGCTGTAGACAGATTGCCCTGGCCTTCTTGACTGTTTGGTTTTTTTCCCTCCAAGTGGAATGAGTCTGACCATCTTTTATTGCAGGGCTTGAGTTTGGTCTTGAGCTCTTATAATGGCGAAGATATTCTTGTATCTTTTGGAGGATATAATGGGCATTACAGCAATGAAGTTAGTAGCAATTTTCCTTTCTTCTGGATTCCCCTCCCTTGCTTCTTTCCTTCTCCCTGATTTTGTTCTGTTGTCAGGTCAATGTTCTTAAACCAAGCCACAAGTCAACTTTGCAATCAAAAATAGCAGAGACTCCTGTGCCTGACAGTGTTTCTGCTGTTCATAATGTTACAAACCCCACCAGAGATGTGGACTCTGAGTTTGAAGGGGGGCATGAAGGCAAAATTAGGGAAATTGTTATGGATAACATTGACCAAGAGTCCAGGGTACGGAAAATTGCAATTAAAAAAAAAATTAACAGATGTAGAGATTCACACATTGGATTCCATCCTTAAGATTTTGAATTCTATGCAGAAATCTAGAGGTGAGGGAACTAGGGAGCATCTTTTAGCTGCTTTAAAGGCTGAGAGAGAAGAGCTGCTTTCTTCACTCAGCAAGGAGAAGTTGCAAACTCTCCATTTAAAGCAAGAGTTAACTGATGCTGAGACTCGTAACACTGATCTCTACAAGGTAATCACCTGACATACAGGTTTAGTTGTCTTTAATCTTGTTCCAGAGTTGCATGCCATCTGAAATTTATCCGATGGTTGTTTTCCAGTTATTAACTTTTCTGTAGCTCATAAGATGCTATTATTTTTATCAAATACCCCATAATTTTGTTTTCTTGGCATCACAGGAGCTCCAATCTGTACGTGGTCAACTTGCTGCTGAGCAGTCAAGATGTTTCAAACTAGAGGTATTTCCTACCTACATTCTTTTCATGTTATTTTTTCCCATTCTTTGGGTTTGATCGGGGGAAATTACTGGAACTTCCATGAATAAGTACAATCTTGTCCGTTGACTTCTCATATTAGCATGCTATATCGTTTAATTTTTCTTTTATGGTTAAAACAGCCTCATCATCTTATGTCTACATATCCAGGGAAAAGAACTGTGTTTGGTTTGCCAGAAAATTACCGTACAAAAAAAAAGAGATTGAACAATGGCCAGATAAAATGTTCGCCTTCTTGTTGTTAGGAATAAGTAGGGTGAATTATGTTAATTAAGAGCTGCTAGCTTCTTTTATACTCTCCTTTTACTTACAGGTGTAGTGATATGAGTGAGTCTTCCAGAAATAGCACCAGTTATGAAACAGATTCATTTGTGTTAATTTCCCCTTGAACTAACAGGTTGATGTTGCGGAACTACGACAAAAGCTTCAAACTATGGAGGCACTGCAAAAAGAGCGTGAACTCCTGCAACGACAAAAGGCTGCCTCTGAACATGCCTTGAATGCAAATCATAGGCAGGGCTCAGGTGGTGTGTGGGGCTGGCTTGCTGGAACCCCTGACACTGACAACCAAAAGGAAGACGAAGCTTAAATTTTGTCGAAGCATTGGTTAGTAGCGATTGTGTAGATTTGGTTCTCATTGATCCATTACCTATCTAATATTTTTGTTTCACTAGCCTGGTTCTTTTTGTGATGGGAATAAAGATATCAAATTTGTTTTCTTGGGTCAGAATGAAACCCCTTTGGGGTAATACAGGTCGTCACTTCAAATTTTTAGAGGGTGCTTTGTCGTGGAAGTAAACGTTACTGTTTTGGACGGTCACTAAAGTATAGAATTCATTATTCTCGAACAAAATTTGTTATAGAAGATGTTAAGCTCTTAATTGTTACACAAATTGATGATTTTTTCAACATTTTTAGTGCAAATTGGCAAACTATTCCGATTCTTGTTTTCTGTCTTTTAAATTCTTAACTGCTGAGTGAGATAGCTTCCATTTCAGTAAAGCTAGTTGTCAATTCAACCAAAAATTTATTGAGCTGCCACAATAATGAACATGGAGTTGCGAAGGGGCCAGCGAACAGTGTGATGAACGGCCCCCCTTCCTCCTCTTCATCATATTCACCCAAATCTTTGTAATATTGTAATGAATCACGAGTCATGGCTGACTCAACATCCGAGTCAGGATAAACAATATTTGTCGGCTCACACTAACCTGAAATGGTGGATTAGTATACTATAGAGTGGTCATAAAAATATATGACGACCAATACGATTAGTATTGGAGTTTTTCTCAAATTCATGAACGAAAATAAGAGACGAGATTCAAGTGCTCACAGAATATGCAAAGAAGACCCAACCAAAGAAATTAACCTGAATAATTTTTTAGTGATTTGATTAATATATATATATATATATGTGAAATAAAATGATCTATCTCACACGGTTCTCATTATATATATATACTAGCAACTTGCCCGCGCGTTGCCGCGGGTATTTTTTTGTATATAATTTAACATAATTAAATCTACAATGATAAATTTATATATAAGTAAATAAAAATTATAGATTAAAAGATAAAATGTTGGAAATTTTGAGTTGAGTTTCTCACGTAAGTATAGATTACATCTTTTAGAATATAGGTATTGCGTCATAAACGATCACAAAAGAGCGCGCACTAACATTAGAAAAAAGAGCAACATAATAAGAAAAAAAAATCTAACTGAAATCATTATTGTGCAGATAATAAAATTAGACAAATCAATTAATATAAGGAGCAAATAAAAAACAAAAGTGAACAGGAAGCAATATTAATTTAAAATATTATAACAATAGCAACATAACATTTAAAATTATTATTACCGCTAGAATAAAAACAATAAAAATTATTAAATTATACCGAGGGAAAAAAATAAAAAGCATGAACAAAACAGCAAGCAAGAAAAACCAATTAAAAATTATTATTATGATTATTCTTATTGTGAAAGAATAAATAATCACTATTATTATAATAATAGAATACATAATCACTATCATTATAATATTAATAATAATCACTATTATTATTATTCTTATTATAATTATTATTATTATGTTAATAATGAAAGAAACAAAAATAAATGAAAGACTAAAAATATCCAAGAAACTTTAACAAAAGAAAAAAAAAATTATCATTGCTATCACTGGGAAATTTTTTTTTATCAAATTATCGGGAGGGAAAAATAACAACATAAGAGTAAGAATGAAAAATAATTAAATCATGATTATTATTATTATTATTATTATTATTATTATTATTATTATTATCATTATGATTATTATTATTGTGTTAAAAACATTTATATATACATGGACAAAAGTAGGGATTATTCTAGAAATATAAAAAAATAAAAGTATAAGGGCTGAAATGAAAATCAAATATAAAGGGATTAAATTTTTAAACATTGTCAAAGAATAAAAGAAACCAAATGAATTAATATCTAAAAAAAATTAAAAGAATAAGGATCAAAATGAAAAATGACATATATAAAAATCATTCTAATTGAAGGAGAAAATTCAAAAAAAAATTACTTGGAGGACCAAAAATAAATAATGACAATTTCTGTCATTTTAGAGAAAAATTAGAAGAAGAGGGACTGAAATCAAACTTTGCATATATTAGCAATTTCAATTGGAGGACCAAATCAAAGAAATCAAAACATCCGTACCGGAATAATTGAAGGAATAAAAAATCAATACAAAATCAAAACTATAAGGACTGAAATAAAACTTTCTTATATAATCAGTTTTAATTGAAGGGCACAATTGAAAATAATAAAACTTTAATTTGAATAAATCAGTAATAAAAACGAAATCAAAACCGCAGGGACCAAAATGAACTTCACACCAACATTAGGGACTGGAGCCGAATTTGGAGGCGGAAGGAGAGAGAAAGGCGACGCCGGAGAGAAAACCATCCGCCGGAGAGAAAACCATCCGCCGAGGCTGAACGGGACATCCTTTCAGTGAACGCGCCGCGAAGGAGGAGAGAGGACATCCCGGCGCATCTTCTATCACGGCGGAAGTAAATTTTTGACGCCGGGAAGACGCCGCACGCGCCGCCTCAAGGGCGCGTTTGCCTGGCACGCCGCTGGCGCGGCCAGGCGACGCGCCAGCTGTCCCCCTGGCTAATGACCCAAAGAACCCTGGCCCCACTGGTATTTACGAAAATACCTGGGGGAAAAAGACGCCGCAGCCCCTGTTTACTGTGCAAATATTTGTCGTTTTCGGGGGTGTTTACCGTCAGTGCACTGTGCAAAAAGATGTGTAAAACCGACGGAGCCCCTGTGTCCTGTGCGCTATTTTGTCTTTTTCGGGGGTTAGAGGCGTCAACCCACTGTGCACATTGCGGCTATTAAAAAAAAAAGCCAAAAATCAAAAATACCCCCATAAAATATACACACAACGCCGGAGCACCAAGGCCAATTCCGTCTGTGCACTGCCACAATCCACAGTGGATTGTGAGACAGTGCACAGTGCTTTCCACAGTAAAATGGCCACGCCTTTTAGTGTTTTGTTAATGTGTGTGTGTGTGTGTGAAATAAAATGATCTATCTCACACGGTTCTCATCTTCCTACGCCTTTTAGTGTTTTGTTAGTGTGTGTGTGTGAAATAAAATGATCTATCTCACACGGTTCTCATCTTCCTATTTTCTTCAAAATTCATTTTCTATCTATTATCATTAAAGAAAAAGTTGGTGGGCCGGATTCCAACAAACGGCCAGAACCCACTCCCAACTTTTCTT
Source organism: Salix brachista (assembly GCA_009078335.1). Taxonomy (NCBI): domain Eukaryota; kingdom Viridiplantae; phylum Streptophyta; class Magnoliopsida; order Malpighiales; family Salicaceae; genus Salix; species Salix brachista. The sequence goes on along the minus strand of CM018576.1, from coordinate 3,132,804 downwards.
TCCACTATCAAATAACGTGGCAACATCCAAAACCCTCTACAACTCCCCATATTACACCCCCACACTACCGCCTAAGGCGCTCCTCATTTTCTCTCCATCCAAACACGCCCTTATCTCCCTCCCTACAAAAATCTCTCAGTTTCTCGCACTCACTGGAACCAAACGAACCCTAATCAGTCTCAATAGAAATGCCTTTCTAGCCTTCAAGACGCCAGCTTTCTAGGGTTAATTTTATCAACTCTACCTCTCACAAATGATATCCTTAGAGTTAGACACTAAAAAACCGAATGAAGAGGAAGAAGAAAAAACTAGGGTTTCTAAGGTTGAAGAAGAGGAAGAAGGATCTAGGTTTTCAGAGTTGAGGAGTGAAAGCAGTTTTGATTTTGATGATAGAGAGCAGAATAATAGTTTAGCGGCAGGGGACTATAAATCTTTATGGAGTGATTTTGATGATTTCGTTGCTAATGAGAAGAATGAAGCAATGGAGGGTACGTCTAGGGCATTAAGTTATGGATTTGAAGTTGGTGATATGGTATGGGGGAAAGTGAAATCGCATCCGTGGTGGCCGGGGCATATATTTAATGAGGCGTTTGCTTCGTCTTCGGTGAGGCGGACGAGAAGGGAAGGTCATGTGCTGGTTGCGTTTTTTGGGGATAGTAGTTATGGTTGGTTTGATCCGGCGGAGCTTATTCCGTTTGATGCGAATTTCGAAGAGAAGTCACAGCAGACGAATTCGAGGACTTTCATTAGAGCGGTAGAGGAGGCTACAGATGAGGCTAGTAGGAGGAGTGCACTTAGTGTGGCTTGTAAGTGCAGGAATAAGTATAATATTAAGCCTGCGAATGAGGCAGGGTATTTTGCAGTGGATGTGCCGGATTATGAGCCAGGAGGGGTTTACTCAGTGAATCAGATTATAAAGGCAAGAGATGGGTTTAAGCCGGGTGAAGCTCTTGCTTTTGTGAAGCAGTTGGCTGCGGGGCCTCATGGGTGTGATCAGAATGGTCTTGAATTTATTAAGAATAGGGCTAGGGTTTCAGCATTTCGCAAGGCTGTGTTTGAAGAGTTTGATGAGACATATGCACAGGCATTTGGAGTTCACAGCTCGCGGCCTTTAAATGATACGTCTAAGGTTTCAAATCAGCTTGCTAAAGAGCCAACTCGAGGTATTGTCTTATTTGTCTTTCCCTGATTTTTTGAGCTTGCAGATTGCATAGGTTTTGAACATCTGGTCTGATTTGTGCATTGGAGATATTATATTGATTTCATTTCCCCGTGATGGGGAATATTCATGTTTCTTACTTGTGCACCGTTTCGCTTCTATTAGATGCCATTTTACGTGGCTCCTTGAGTAATGGCAAATAGTTTGAATTACTTCACTATGTTTTTGTTTGTGCTCTGAATTCTTTCACTTCTCTGATGCAACACAAGCCTTTACCTTAAAGTTGTAGTGAAAGCATAAGAGTTAAGATCTCACACACAAGGATGGAGTATCAATGGTTATCAAATGGCTAGATTTTTTAACTCATTGAGAAAGTGTAAGGTAGAAGTTGTATCACAGAAGCTTTGAGGATGTATGCACAACTTTGTTTAAACTCTTGTTACAGCAAACATGCTCGTTTTTTATGTATTTTTTAAAATACTTATATTTCTGATTAGCACCCCGTAGCATCGTTGCCTTTTCCTTTTATTTAACTCAAATCTTTTTCCAAAATGGAAATTTCTAATCTTTATATTTTTCTTCCTTTGAGAACTAATAGTCCCCTTTAAATGCAGTTGCTTGCTATTGAATTTGATTTGATTCATGGAAGGATTTCCAATTTGCTTGTTTAATAAAATATTATGCCCAAGTTGAATTCTTCCATTTCATGTCAAATAAAGGTAGTATTAAGGCTTGTAGCCAAAAAATTTGAGTTTATAATTAACTCTCTGTTGCACTTAAAACTGCAATGTGTGTAATATACTTAACACTCTTTTCTTTTCTTTTTGTGTAAGATTCACTGCTCCAGGTAACTCTATATTTTGTAATTTCATGGATTTTATAAAACACAAATGAGCTCCTTCATCTGAGAAATTCTCAGCAACTTAATCGCTTGCCCTTTTGGTATAGGATTTGGTTCTTTTATCATTTCAAATCATAGACAAGGGTCCTGCACTTTTCTTCCTTTATTAGCGTGTGTTTCATGAATTTCTTTGGATTGTCCTTTTGTATTATCCCTTCTATTGGCCTTTTCTTATCCTATGTTTTATATTCTCATTGGGTTGCTGCTCCTCCAGCTCCTTTGAGTGGTCCATTGGTGATAGCTGAAGCTCTGGGTGGTGAGAAGAGCCCAAAAAAACCTTTGAAAGTCAAGGAGCATTCAAAAAAGGACAAATATCTCCTTAAACGAAGAGATGAGCCAAATGACCCGGGAACTTTTGAAATTGGCCAAAGGCAAGCAAGTTCTTCATCCCCAGCAATTCATGTGGAGGGTTCATCAGCAGCAGAAGCTGGTGATTATGTGTTGCAAAACAGGGCTTCAGCACCCCACATTTCAGCAGAACATGAACAGTATCTGCTCATAACCAAAGAAGGTGTCGATTCTAGTAAAGTTGGAGCTGGCAAAGCAGCATTAGTTTTGGATCAGGCTCCAGGATATGGTGGTACTAGTTTAAATGCAAAGCCATCTCTTGATAACAAGGATGCTGTGCAAGAAATAAAAGATGAACCAGGATCCAATGTGGTTGACAATCTGAAAAGTACAGGGTGGTCTGATTTGCCTGGGAAGGAGCAGCTTAAGGGTGTTTCGGGTTGTACATCGCCATCTTTTCAGCAACAGGAAGGTATAGTTGAATATAAATATGAAGAGAGTGCAAAAGCATCCAGATCAAATGAAGTTTTTCAGCAAACTGAGTTAAACTTCTCTGCAAGAGCTGAAGAAGATAGTGGATTGAATAAAGTTCAGGATGGTGGCCCTGGTTCACACCTTTCACCACTTAATGCCACACAATCTAGTGGAACAAGTATAGCTAGCGGAGCAAAGAAGGTCAAAGTTGTTAAAAAGACTATGGGGCCCCTCAGCTCTGAGATGTCTATTATGGGGGAGAAAAAGAAGAAAAAGAAGAAAGAGTTGGGAGCAGAAACTAATCCTGATCGTCCAAAGAAGCGGCTGGCCACTGGAAAAGGTGGGGTAGTGGGAATCTCATCAGGAAAATCAACTCAAATCAGTATGTCTCCTGGAGAGGATTTTCAGCTTAACAGTCAGAAGAAAGATGTCAGTGCCAGCAATACCTTGCCCAACAATATTGAGCTTGAGCTACCCCAGCTACTGAGTGATTTGCATGCTCTAGCTCTCGATCCCTTTCATGGTGTAGAAAGAAATAGTCCTACAGTTACAATGTCTTTCTTTCTGCGATTCCGGTCCCTTGTTTACCAGAAAAGCTTGGCTTTATCACCGCCATCTGAGACTGAGCTTGTTGAAGTTCGTGGCGCTAAATCCTCTTCCAATATCGGGGCTTCTGACTATTCTTCCAGTGAGAATTCCAGAGGTTTGACACCTTCAAAACCAGCAAAATCCGTTGTCAGGCCTGATGATCCAACAAAAACTGGACGGAAGCGTTTGCCATCTGATCGCCAGGAAGAAATTGCAGCAAAAAGGTTGAAAAAAATTGTTCACTTGAAGTCATTGGCTGCAGAGAAGAAGGCTGGACAGAGAAGTTTCGATACCCAGCGAGCAGAAGGGAAGGAGCCAGTGGCTACCCAGCGAGCAGAAGGTAAACAGCCTGCCCCTACCCCTCGGGCAGAAGGCAAACAGCTGGTGGATCAAGCTCCGCGGAAGTTAGTTAAACCAGATTCTTTTAAAAAGATGGAGCCTCCAGTTAGAGCTACCGAGCCCACCATGTTGATGATGAAGTTCCCTCCCGAGACATCGCTTCCATCTGCTGCACAGCTGAAGGCAAAGTTTGCTCGATTTGGGTCGATAGATCAGTCTGCAATCCGTGTCTTTTGGAAGTCATCACAATGTCGTGTTGTGTTCCGGAGAAAGCTTGATGCAGAGGCAGCTCTCAGATATGCTGTTAGCAACAAATTCTTGTTTGGCAATGTGAATGTAAGATACAACCTTCGGGAAGTAGGAGCTCCTGCATCTGAGGCAACTGAATCTGACAAAAGCAGAGGTGATGACACTTCTGTTGATGCCACCCAGACCAAGGATCCTTTAGCGGAACGACAAGCAGCCGCATTTGCAAACCAGCCCCCTTCACAGGCAGCAAGCCAGCTGAAATCGATATTGAAGAAACCAAATGGTGATGAAGCAGTACCAGTACCTGGTGGTAATGGTGGTAGAGGAACACGTGTAAAATTCATTTTGGGTGGGGAAGAAACTAATAGGGGAGAGCAAATGATGGTTGGTAATAGAAACAACTTCAACAACAATGCTAGTTATGCTGATGGTGGTGCTCCTACTACTGTTGCTATGGATTTTAGTAGTAAGAACTTTCAAAAGGTTATTCCTCCATCTCCATTGCCTGTTCTTCCCCTTCCTACTCAATTTGCGAATGACCCACTTAATAATTCACCTCATCATACTGAAGTACCACCCAGAAATTTGCACAATTTCATTACTCCTCCAAGCTCTGGACCTAGCACACCAAGCATAGATATTTCTCGGCAGATGCTGAGCCTTTTGACAACGTGCAACGATCTTGTCACCTCTGTGTCAGGCTGGTTAGGCTATATGCCTTACCACCCTCTTTGACAACAAATATGGGCCAATCCTCGCCACTCATCGAAGGATTGGACTACATGACCAAAAAAAAAAAAAAGCCATCTCCTCCAAAGCTGCACGTTTGTTTTTGGGTGTGAAGCAACTGAGACACCATCGACATGGCTGCCCAAATTTTTCACGTGAGAAGCAGCAACGGAAACACATGGACATGGGGTCTTTCTTGCCGGGTCCCATTTAAGCAAATCCATCACTATTAAGTTTGGTGTATATCTATGTAGTTTGAGAGTGGATTACTCAAAAATTTGTACCCGTACAGTGATGCCAAGTTTATGCTTTTTTGCTCCTTTCCCCCCTTTATTATCTTTCATGTTATACCCTTCTGATGGCATTTCCATTCTGTGATTGCACCCGCCAGGGTTTTAGCAGCCACCAAGAGTAGCAAAAATAATGTTTTGTTGCGGCGCGTGCACTTGTTGCTTGCATATGGTTAGACGGCAAAGCCCACCGTGAGTGCCTTTCTTTGGTTAAATTTCGAGCACCCAAAATCTAATAATTATTTACTACCGCCACTAACTGTACCTTAGAATCAAAGTAGATTAGCAAGCCCCTTGTTGTGTAAGAATAATTAAATGGTCATTTGACGAGTGTTTGTCTTGTAGTAATATTTTGATTCAAACAACTAACTTACTTTTCCTATACTTTAAAATAAATTAAAAAGAAGTCAAGTGGATGTGTATGGCTTTAAAAAAAATAGGGATTCATTTTTAAGAAGTCAAGGATTGATCCCATATCAGCTAATCCCAGATCAAATCTTCATGCACAAGTCAAGTCAAAGTTTTAGAAGTATCTAAAAGTGACGTGGCAATTGTTTTTTATTAAAATTATATTTAAGATATTTTTAAATTTACTTTTCATATTTTTGTATCAAAATAATCTAAAAATAATTGCACTCCCGAGCGGTTTATAATACCATGGGTTTTATAGCTTTGTTATGAACCGGCAAATTATAGAAATGGGAAAAAAAGTATTCTTCTATATCGTTCTAGAAGAATATTCTTTTTCCTTCGAGAGGAAGGAAATCTTTAATTAGCGAACGGATAATTTCCTCTTCAACTACGAACGCGTAATACACACCATTCTATCGCCTTTGATTATTATGCTTATCTTCTTACGAGATACTTATGTATTTTATTTTATTTGACTAAAGTTTATTTTAAATTTTGATTCATCGATTTAGCTTACTTGGCTGGGAGGAGAAAAATTATAAATATCTATTGCTTTCGAAAGAAAACAACGCGTAGGATATTATTATTCATAAAGAAACTACAAAAGGCAATGTAAAACCCTCTTGAGCCTCTTTAAAATATCAGCATAAGACGGCTCACACGGCTCAGGAATTTTCCTGAAACTTTCCTTCGAACCAGACAGAATTGTGTATATATACCTAACGTTTCTCAACTCTCTTTTGTAAAGAAAACCCCGGAAAAAAAAGAACAATCTTTAAGCTCAAAAATTCTCTCTTTTTGTTGATAACAAGAACGTTTTTGTTTTGTGTAGAGGAAAAGAGTCGTCATGGAGTGTAGGTCATTAGAGATCACAGTTACCTCAGCCAAAGATCTCAAAGATGTTAAACTTTTCGGCAAGATGGATGTGTATTGTGTTGTTTCTCTAGAAGGAGATGGTTATAATTCTAAGCAGAAACAGAAAACAGGCGTTCATAAAGATTCTGGGCCAGATCCTGTATGGAATTTCCCCATGAAATTCACCATTGATGATGTTGCTGCTCAACAGAATCGCTCAAAGCTCAAGTTCAAGCTTAAAGCTGAAGGGATGATGGTAGATAAAGATGTCGGTGTAGTCGTTGTGAGTGTCAAGGAATTGCTGGATGCAAAGGGTGGGAAAGGTTCCTTAAGCTATTCTGTCAGGGCATCAACTAGGAAGATGAAAGGGACATTGAATTTCTTGTTTAATCTTGGCGAGAGGTTCAATGTTACTGCGCCGGCGATGGAGAAAAGGATGGGTGAGAACGTCGCTGCTTACCCTGGCATGGGATATCATGCTGCTGCCGGCGAGAAGGAAATGGACAGGCCTGTCACTGCCTATCCTGTGATGGGATATCAGGCGGGTCCAGTTCCAACGGGATATCAGGGTGCTGCAGGTTCCAGTTATGCATACCCTGCGCCGCCCCCTCAAGCGGTGGGGGATAAGCGCCAGGCTCCTTATCCTTATCCTTATCAGTACCAACAACCACCACCCCGACATGGTGATGGTGGGTACCCACCTGCTCCTGGACAAGGTTATCCGGGCTACCCACCACAACCCATGTATGGTGGGTATCAACCTGCGATTCCACAGAAGCCTAAGAAGAGTGGTAGAGGGAAAATGGGTATGGGATTGGGAGCTGGATTACTTGGTGGATTGCTGATTGGTGATATGGTTTCTGATGGTGGTGATATGGGTGGATTTGATGGTGGTGATATGGGTGGATTTGATGGTGGTTTTGACTTTTAGGGGGGAGGGGTGCATTTTTTTAATTCCTTCCATCTGAAGGCTTTCCTTTTATTAGGTTTTATTCTGTAAGTAATTAAGGATTTGAGTAACTATTTTCTGAGAATTATATTAAGCTTTTTTCTTTGGTGCTAATGTTTTATCCATTGCTTAATTGTGATTAATTACATTGATGTGTGCTTGGAACTCAATTATTGATTTAAGATATCCCTTTTGAGAGAAAACAGAGGAAAATAAGGTGTTCTGTCAACAATTTTCCAGTTTTCTTTGTTGTGAATGGCAATTAGGTATTGTGTGGTGTGGAGGTAGGCATGGTTCGAGAATTACACCAAATTGCATGCCTCCTCAGTGCCAACACAAACAAGCAAACAACCACGACAGAAAATATAGAAATCTTGTAAATTGACCTTGTCTAAATCATCCCATCTTTATGATCTTCAAAAGTATTAAAGCTGAATAATAGCATTAATTTTGTAAATCAATTCCATATCTCGCCATTATCATATACTTGCTGCAAGCCTTTTGCGCGGAGTTACTCGCATGGCTGCCCCATGAGTTGCTATTAATTGTCGTCAGATCTCCTTAAGATCATCGGAGATTCTGTGCTATTCACCTTGACTTAACTAGGCATGCTATTCCAATTTGCTTGTGCAAACTTGGGTTATATAAGTGGACTTTGTACGACAGCGATGCCGGGGGAGTCATGGAAAAATAAATATTTCAAGATGCAACAAAGTGGTGCACAGGAGAGCTGTACATATCGAAAGAATCTCTGTTGAAGAACTAGAAGGGCAAGATTATTTGTCTAGAATGAATATGGCCGTGATTTTCCAGATGGTCACAAGTGGAGCAGCAGCCTGACCATGAGTTTTGAGGTCATTGAAGAGTTTGTGCACATAGTCAAGCCTAATCTTCATTCTGGAGTTCGATCCTCTGAACCTAATCTGTTTGTTGGAGAAGCTAGCTAGGGTGTCTATCGAAGAACTTCTTCAGAGAACCTAGCTACCCAAAGATTCGATGAGCATGCAATATTTGACAAAGTTGGTTTCAAGCATACGTATTGGTAATCTGGTTTTCAAAATACAGGATCTCTGATTGGTATTTGACAGTTTCAATTGAAACAAAAACAAAAAATAGCTAGATGGACTACCGGATTCTTTAATTTGTTGGAACTGTGACACGAATGGAAGATCAGCTATGTTGTCAAAGTCAGCTGCGGTTGTTTATGGTGGTAGTTGGCAACTGGTTGTTTATGGTTGGAAGCTGGAAGAGCCATTAATAAGGTGCGTAGCCATTTGAGCCAATAAATAGAGGCACAAGGAGAGCTCAAAACAAATAGCAAGAAAGAATGAGAGAGCAAGAAAAGTAGAAGAACTAGAGAGAAAGTTGTCGAGGGCATTAGCAGTGACCACCGCACCAACAGCACTGCAGAGAGAGAGAGAGATTTGAGCTGAGATGAGTTGCTCCTTCGTCTCTTCCATCTTCTCCATTGTTGTAATTCATTGCTGTTTCTCTATTTAATATATTGTTTGATCGTACTTGTGTGTATCTCTGAGCCTCCAACGGACATCCTTGTACTTCCGCCGCCGCCGCGACACCACGTCCTTTTCGGTTTTGATAATAAATAATAAAAGGCGTTTTTGAAATAGTTTATACATACTTGGTTTTCGCCTGCATGAATTTTAAAGAATACACTTTTTTTATATTATCATGTGCGTATAGAACATTAATAAAAAAAAATTAAAAAAAGGCATTACAAGGATTTCTCTTCATGATTATATAATATGATCACGTAAAACCCTAATCTTTTTGTGCATGCGAAGCCAAGCTTCTCCCCTCGATTAATCAGCTCGAATATTATAGTTTTATTGACCTTCTTGATCTTTTCCACCAAGATCACAATACAATGGAATACAGAACTCTAGACATTACTATAGTGACATGCTTGAAAAGCCTTAAACTCTCAAGATTGTTCTCCAAAACTCGTGCTGTGGTCTCCATCGTCGGTGGTTCTCTGATTTCCAGGCAAGAAACACCTGCTTGCACTTACAAAGGAAACAGTCCGGCTTGGGGTTATCCGATGAGATTTTACTTGGAGGATTCAGCGCTGCAACAGAATCAATTGATGGTTGTGCTTCAAATCTGGTGCACCCCGATATTCCTTGGTGGAAACCAGCTTGTCGGAGAAGTTTATTTTCCGGCCAAGTCCCTTTTGGATAATTGGACAAAAGACAAGCAAACAAAAGAGGGTTCTTATCAAGTCGTGACTCCATCAGGAAAGCATCGAGGTTTCTTGGTTTTCAAGTACGATTTTGGACATGATACGATGAGGGGTTCTGCTCCTGATCAAGAAGGTCGATGAGAATATCATCAAGGCACCCACCACGAAGGATGCTCGAGCGCACCTGAGTCGCCACCGTAAAACCCAGCGGCGCCATGTGTAGGTTAATCTTGTATGGGTGGTTAAATTCAGGGCAATCACTTGACATTATTGATGTGGAGGGTATGTTCTTATGTTGGCCTTTGACATGTAGCTTTCTTGTTCTAATTATAGTTTATATAGGACCAAGTTGATTTTGCCCTAATACAATTGTAGTGTTTTATTTTCTTTTATATATTATAATTCTCTCTATTATTCAATTTGTGATCATGGTGAATGAATTGGGATTTTTATATAATGTATATTAATTAAGGATGTTGAAATCATAAATTTCAAATTTATCCTCCATGATTCACCATGGTTGATTAATTATGATCTCTTTTGAATTGATTTTGTCTTTATCTTTATCTTATGTATAATCAAATTTATTAAATGTTTCATCATAATATTTAATGATATGCATGGTTGTCACTATAAGAAAATCTATTTTTTTTTAGATCATTTTTTAAAAAAAATATTTGATCTCAATTAGCGTATGAATCGATCCATCATCTCTTTTAAATATCGAATAATAATAATAATAATAATAATAATAATAATAATAATAATAATAATAATAATAGTTCATGATCAATAACCAAATCATAATATTTTTGTAGAGAAACACAAACTTTGAAAATCCATGAAATAATTCCTTTGTGATATTCAAGTTTCATCCATATCATTTTGTTTTTCTTTTGTTAAAAAATGTAATTAATTAACCAAATCTCAACTTTTAATCCCAAATGATAAATATCTGAATCATATGATATGTGATTTGTTTTGGGACCCAATTAATAATTAGGTATTACAATAGAGGTTAATAATTCTAGATTCTCCTACTTATAAAGTGTTTCCCTGTGTCTTAGAGCATCTCCAGTGGGGAGTGCCATTTTGGAGAGGCAAATGTCCAAAATGGCACTTTGAATAGTGTAAAAATTGCATTTTTGTTGATGTGTGCTCCAGTGGTAAAAGCCATTTTGGAGAGCCATTTATTTTTATATTATTTTAAATATAGTACAATTATTTTGTATGTAGTTTAATCATGCAATTAATTATACAATTAATAAGAGTAAATTATATAATTAAATAATTGCTTTTAAAAAATCCTCCAACAATATAATTATTAATTTTATATATTTCTTGTTAAGGTATTTGTAAATAAAAATAAATATTTTTGATATAATTATATTATTTTCTAATATATATATTACATTGATTATATGATTAATAGGAGTAAGTTATATAATTAAATAATTGTTTTTAAAAAACCCTCCAACACTATAATTATTAATTTTATATATAAATTTTTACTCTCTTGTTAAGGTATTTGTAAATAAAAATAAATATTTTTGATATAATTATATTATTTTCTAATATATATATTACATTTTATATATATATATATATATATTATAATATATATAAAAGGTGGCCCCAAGGTGGGGCCACCTTTTTTAGCTCCATGGAAATAGCAGCTCGGGAAGGGGGAGGTATTTTTACCTCCCCTTTTGGCACTCCCACTGGAGTGCCGAAAAGTACAAAAAAATGCCAAAATATTATTTTTTTATTTTTGCCTCCTCATTTTGGCATGCTGGCCGGAGATGCTCTTAGAGTTAGATAATACGATGGTAACTAACTCTAAACTATAAGGACTAGATTAAACTTTACCCACCAAGTGTGTCGCTAGCTTCTCCACACTCACCTTGCCAAGAATAAATCCACATCACCTTGCCAAGTGTCATCATTAGGTATAAAATCCCCGCAAAAAACTAACCCCTCTCAGCACTTTACTCTCCCCAAACCCTCTCATGGCGACCCGGCCCGATTGCGATTCCGAACCCGATCGTCCCACCATCTCCGCCATAACCCACAACCCAATTCGAGTAGCAACCCCACCAATCTACCACCTATCCTTCAACCAAAACCACACCTGCTTCTTAGTTGGACTCCAAAACGGGTTCTGGATCTTCGACACGGACCCATTCAAACCCTCATTCCGTCGCGACTTAGATACACACGGCGGCATCGGATTGGTCTCCATGCTTTACCGCAGCAATATCTTCTGCCTAGTTGGTGGCGGACCCGACCCTATTTACCCCAGAAACAAAGTGATGATTTGGGACGACCATGCTTCTCGGTGTATCGGCGAATTATCGTTCCGGTCAGAGGTGAAAAACGTGAAACTTCGTCTCGATATGATCATTGTTGTGCTGAATCAAAAGATCTTTGTTTACAATTTCATGGACTTCAAGTTATTGAATCAAGTTGAGACGGTTTCGAACCCTACTGGGCTGTGTGAGATTTCACATAATTCTTCGCCGATGGTTTTGGTTTGTTTAGGATTGCAGAAGGGGCAAATTAGAGTGGAGAATTTTGGGTCCAAGAAGAGTAAGTTTGTTATGGCGCATGACTCAAGAATTGTTTGTATGAGTTTAACTCAAGATGGGAGGAGGTTGGCGACGGCCAGTAGTAAAGGGACTTTGATTAGGGTGTTTAATTCCTTGGATGGTACTTTGTTGCAAGAGGTATGGTAACTAATAAGCTAATTTGTATGATTATAGGTTACAATGTGGATGTGATTATGGTGTTTTTGGAGTCTGTTGTATTCCGAATTGCTGTTAAAAAAATTTTGATGTGATTGGAAGTAGGAAGGAATTGACTTTTTGGATGCGAGCATGTTTCTGCATGATGAAGTTTTAGCAAGGATGATTTTTCTGTGTTAAGTTAATGGATATGCTAATGTGATTTTTCTAATTATGCGAGCACTTGTCCACTCTTGTTGATTGAAGATTTAGCTCATTTCCTTAATAAGAAAATCCACTGTGATTGTATAAATTGAAGAATTGTGAAGTGATTGATAACGGGTTTTTAAGCAATGAGATGAGATCTTGAGGTTTCTATAAAAAAGAATAAAAGGATCTTTAAGTTTAATTTGACTGTTTTATGACCTTGAATTTTTTATTTTTTTACGTAGAATACATAGTTGATTTTCTGTGAAATTTTCGTTTTTGGTTGGTTAAGCATGTTTTTGTGTTAGATTTTCATCTACCTAGAAACACCTAATTTCATGTCTGTGGTTTGTTGATGCTATTTGCTAATGTTCATGATTTCTTGTGTCCCATGCTAGGTTAGGAGAGGTGCAGATAGAGCAGATATCTACAGCCTTGCATTCTCATCCGATGCTCAGTTCCTAGCTGTCTCAAGCGATAAGGGAACTGTCCATATCTTTAGTCTCCAGGTTGATTCAGGGTCCTTGGCCTCATTGTCAAATGACAGATGTCACAATCCATCTGAACAGATTCATTCTAGACTTTCATCTCTTTCCATTTTCAAAGGTAAATTCCTTGTTCAATGTCACTTATTCTTTGAACTATAAATACTATGCTAGTTTGTTGCCTAAGTGATATTTTGAGAAGTTTGTGCTGGCAGTTATTTGAAGGCTATAGGGGACAGAAAATTTTAGTACTTAGTAGCTGAGCATGTTACACTCTTGCATAGGTTAAGATGTGGCTTCTAAGTTCTAAATCTAGTTCATTAGCTTGCATAGGTCAGAGAATATTTGATGCCATTGGTTAGTGTACAAGCCTTCTAGATAAAATGCCCCTTTAGGTTTTGAATTTATTGTTTGGAAGTGAGGCTTATATTGGGTTTCTCTTATTATTTGCAGGTGTATTGCCAAAGTATTTCAGCTCTGAGTGGTCAGTAGCTCGGTTTCGATTACCTGAAGGTTTGCAGTACTTTGTTGGGTTTGGCCACCAGAAGAACACTGTTATCATCATTGGCATGGATGGAAGGTAATGAAAAATCAGATCATGGTGGTTTATTTTTTATTTATCATTTTGTTACATTATGGGTCGGGGCCAACTGAATTAAATCTCTGGTGCATGATCCCCGGGCATGTTTTCTTCCTGGCACTTCCATGGGTTACCAAGGTGTGGTACTAGGTTAGCAAACATCATGTTGCTGCAATTATGTCCATTCTCATAATATGCTTGGTTCTTATGCGTCAATCATAGTGGTTCCTTCAGCTTCCACAGGAATATCCCTCAATCATAATGTCCATTCGGTGTTGCTTTTTCTTTGCTCAGCAGTAGATGAACAATCTTTTAGAAGCGGTGTTACGGATATCTGTGTCATTCCATACTCATAACAAGTTGAGCTGATTTCTCTCATCTGTGCTGGGTTTGAGCGCCCATTGAACCTAGACTGCAAGTTAATTGATGAATTCAATAGTTAATGAGAAGTTATCTTTGGAAATCACATAAGATCATATACCATGTCTATTCTAATACTATCGTAATATGTTTTGGATTAGTTATGATAACAATGGATTTTCAATCAGCTTTAAGTGGACAAGGTTGTACTTAGATCATGAACATATTACTATAATTCATGGATGGATCATGTTTAAAATACTTACTGCACCCATTTTTTTTAATAATGATCATGGAGAGTCTTAACAGAGTTGTTTATTGGATTGTTTTGCAGTTTCTATAGATGTGAGTTTGACCCTGTGATTGGTGGAGAGATGATCCAGCTCGAATATAACAATTTCCTGAACGTGGAGAACTTCTGAAGCAATCTATTTGTGGGTAAATATTGTTAATATCACTTTCACAGGAGACTGGAATTATTTGTACATATTATTAACATACGAGTAATTAAGATCGGCTTGAGGTTAACCCCATTGCATTGGTCTGTGTAAGAGAAGGTTCTGGTGCTTGCTTTTCGTTAGTAATGGTGCCCTGTACATTCATGCAAATTGCAACCTTGACTGTGGAGCATGATGGAAAAGGACGGACAGGAAAATATCTTAAGTGTTCAGTTGGCAGAGCCAGAATACTCAACCTGGCAATCCTTTTTTCTTACTGGTCAACCAAAAAAGCAGATAAATTTGACCACCCACGCTACCACGAGAGCAGTAGAGCGAAACACATGTGAAGGAAACAAGACACTTTTTCCATTAAGGATTTGATAAACACGAGGGCGGCGGCTGCCTCCGCTACATTATCTTTGTGCATCAAAAACACCCTCTCAAAACAAACTACACTGCCTATCTAAATTCCCACTACATTGGATGACAACCGGTTGTTGTCTCCGACTTTTTTAACACAAAATTAAACAAATAAAAAACATTTTTATTACAAGTGGTTTAGGCCTTTTTGGGAGATTTTGGCTCTGACCCAGAAGATTTCTCACTGGCCGAAGTTTTCTTAGGCAAAAGTACCGGGTTGATGTTAGGCAACACTCCGCCGCTTGCTATTGTAACACCTTGCAGCAATTTTCCGAGCTCTTCATCGTTTCTCACAGCTAACAAGACGTGCCTCGGGTTGATCCTGGTCTTCTTGTTGTCTCTTGCCGCATTTCCAGCCAACTCCAGCACCTGAATACATGAAATAAAACAAATTAAAATGCAAAAAAGGGTGATTCTATGGGGGGGAAATCTATGGATTAGAGCCAAAGAGACCAGAATAAGGGTTAAAAAGTCATTTTCATTTTGAATTGAAGAGAAAAAATAAACAGAGCCCACGATTGTTCTTCAGTAGAAAAACCACAACAATAAAAAATAAAAAAACATTAGATCTGAATTTTTTAAAATAAAAAGATCGAAATATTAGACATTTCTCAAAAACAAAGGAAAAGGAATGGATCAAAACGGGAGTACTGGCTGTACCTCAGCAGCGAGGTACTCAAGAACAGCAGCCATGTAAATGGGAGCACCGGAACCAAGACGCTGAGCGTAACGACCTTTCTTCAAGAACCGAGAGATACGACCGACGGGGAATTGAAGGCCAGCTTTGGTCGATTTTGAAACGGACTTCTTGCGGTCTCCACCTCTCCTTCCTCCAGCACCTTTGGTCGCCTTTGTTGTTGCCTCCATTGTACAGAGAATTGAAGAGAACTGAGTGGTGTTGGGATGTGGGTTCAAGCGGCAGCGTTTTTTGATAAATAACTGAAAATGGAGAGCGGGATTTGAAGGGGATGGTGGTGGGTGTTTGCGGATTTATAGGGGAGTGTTACACGTTGGCGATCCGTGTACATTTGAGTTTGAGATTTGAATAGGCGGTGGGATTTGCGACAGGTTGGCGATCCTGGGGTTTTGGATTTGGCAAATGAGAATGAGAGGTATGTGAGTCGTTGGATTTGCCATGATGGCAGTCCGTGGAGATAATCGCTGGTGTGAGTTTATAGCTGAAATTTTTAAAGCGATTATAAACATGCGTGTATTTCAAGAGCCGGTATTTTAAAAAAAAAAATTATATATATATATATATATATTTGTTTTATGTATTGGTTATGAAAAATTAAAAGAAATATTATTTTAATATATTTATAAATCAAAAAATATCTTAAAAAATAATTGTAATTACAGTATATCATCATAAATTAATATATTTTGAGCCATGAAGATCAACTAATCAGCAAGGATATCATCATATATTTAGGTGATCCTGTAATAATAGTTTAAAACTAAAAGATTTGCTTCTTCTATACTCGTAGATTTAAATCATGTAGTTATTAATATGATGATAACTAGAAACTTATATATTTATTAAATTCGATTAGTTAAAATACACGTAATCTAAGCTGAACACCCGCATCACACCAATTACACACCAGGCACGCTGCTCAACTGTTCATCCATCTGCCCCCGTCACACAATGGAGCAGCATGCGTGCCTTCGATGTGTTCACATTTTGAATGGTTAGTTAGGGCAACCAAGAAGGGACAACACCACAATAAATCAAACAACATTTTGACACCAAATGTTGAAAAAATCATTGTTTTAAAATCTAGATTATTCCAGTGTAAATTATTCTAGGCAAAAAAAAAAGGACTTTAATCTATATCCACACCCAGATTGGATTATAAAAATATGAGAGAATAAAAAAAAACATGATGTTGCTCATAGCTCATGAAATGGACTTCAATCTCTATCCACACCCAGATTGAATTGAGGAAGCAATTTCTGCTTGACCAAGCCGAGCAGCTGATGCCAAAGCCCATGGAGGAGCTGCTTTTTTTTTAGCATTTAATTGTTCCCAGGCCTGGGTGCATTTGCATATGGGCTATCCAACATTGAAAGATCAGCTTCATCTGGAAAATTGATCAGGATTCTCATCTGTACATCTCTCAATCTAACAGCAAACTCCATTGCCTCATTCATTGCAGCCCTTGCACAAGCCAAAGCATCTCCAAGGTCTCGATTGATCAAATAATATGAGCATATTTGACCTAGCATGTGATCATGCCTTTCTTGAAGTTTTTGAGCCCTCTCTTCAGCGTGTTCCAGCACCTCGGCTATAATCCTCAGTTTCTCTTCTGTGATTTGTTGCCCGTGCCGTAGCCTCAGGATTGGCAAGCGGAGAATGAATGCCGCAGAGAAGCCAGCAATGGCGACAATAAGGTGGCTATAGCCCATGAACAAAGCTTTTCTTCGAGTCTATGCATCAGGAGAACAAATTTACAGAAGAATATATTGAAAAGCATCTATGGTGCTCAAAATGATTCCTTGCTTTCATCGAGGGACATCACTTTTGTTTAATACACTCCTCCTTTTGTATTGTACCAGATGGAACGTGTGACTCTGCTTTACGAAACACAACTCACCTTTTCTCATCACGGAGTTGAGTTTTTGATTTTTCTTTTTGACATGAAACAATGTTTCCGAGTGTTTTTCCCTAAAATTTTCTATTGGAAAGACACCGCTAATGAACAGTATACCTAAATCTCACCATATCCAATTTTGGTTAAAAAACACCATGCTTTTGTGACCAGAAGTTCTAAATGGGATAATAGTATCATTACTCACTTCTGTTTGAAAAAGAGTTTTGCTGCGATTCTACCCCTGGGGGTTTTGAAATCCAGTTTCATTTTACCAGATTTTCTTGTCCGCCATGGCTTTCGTGGATTTCTATTTGATTGCTTTCTTTCTAAGCGCTGGCGACGGATCTCTGGATCTGCCCAACCTTTGCCCCATTCTGCAAAAGAAGAATTTGATTTTTGCTTGTTCACTGAGAGTTGCATGTCAGCTTCAGGGTAAACATAGAGGGGTTGCTCTCTATCATATTCCAGATACTCGAGCCCTAATTTTGTTGGCTCCGGGAATCTTATTTGGACATGGCTCTGCATAATGGAGATTCGTGCAATAAAAATCAAATTTCAAATTTTGCTTACAATCCACATTTTCTGATATGCTTCAGGAATTTGCCTTGTTCAAAAGACAGCCATAAGATCACAAATTCAATTCGGTCAAAAATGTTTCCTCCGCTAATTAATAGAATCAGACCTCAGGTCAAAATTAAAGCTAGGACAATCAGACCTAGGAGCTGCCGGATGGCTAAACATATCCGAAGTCTAAATTAGCAACTCATCCATATGATTATGTCCCATGAAACAAGGGATTTTCTCAGTTTTTACACATGCATAGCAACGCTGACACAGAAATACAGTGTAAATACTTGGTATAACCGAGGACTTCAAAGACACTACTATGAAAATGGAAAATCATTTGAGCAAGTACCTTTTCATCACCCTCTCTGATGTATCCTTTGCCTTCCATAATCCGAGCTAGACCTTGCCACCATAGCTGATCTGTTGTACAAAATTTTTGAGACTGCACAAAACCACAATAGATAATCAAAATAACAACTGATAATTTGAGAGACATATTCCTAACTAATCACTGTTCCAACACATTAAATCAGAATAAAGAGATGGTTTGCATCTAGGTTACCTGCTCCCTTATTTTAGTGATGAACATTCTAAGGTTTGGCTTCAGCACTGCTCCCTTTGATTTAAAGCCATTACATATATCATCATACGAACCAAAAGAATGGTTCTGTTCCTGAAAAACACAAGCCTTCCAATGAGAATTTTAATGGGAAAAAAAGAGCAGAAAATGACTTATCTGGATACACAAGAATCTCTTTATTTATCTCAATAAAACTTTTTGGTAACATATAGGCACATAAAAAAACTAACTAGAATTAAAATCCTTACACTTAGATGACACGCTGCGATGACCTTCATTAAAATATCAGCCTCCTCTTTCAAATTCTGCATTTCTGGAGGCCCATTGACACACACATCGCACCTGCATTAAAGGAGTCCTATTAAAAATGGCTTGAGAAAGCATGCTGTGCAGAACAGTAACTAGATAGATATGATGAAATGTAACTGTGCAGTCAAAGTGAAGCAAGGGGTATTAGAGCCCAAATAGTAAATAAGACAGAATCTCAGCCGTAAAAGCAGGCAACCACAGGAAAAAAAAACACAAGTCAAAAGACCACTTTATTGAAAAAAGTATTAAAGCATATTCTAAATTGAAAGAAACACCACGTACAGGAGGCACTCCTCAGAAATGAAATCCTCCCCAAAATACTCTACAAGAATTTTAGCTCGACAACATGAGGTATTCATTCCATACCTGCAAGAAGACAAGTAAAAAAGGAAAAGGAAATCTGTGACAAAAAGTTGAAACGGAAGCCAAGATGCAGGACTGCAAAAAATGTCTTGAAAGGCAAAGTGGACCTGAAACAATCAGACAACATCTTGTATGCATGTTTTGTCTGAGCTTCACTTCTTTTACTTGGTAAAAGTGATGGTGTTCTTGACAGGTTTGCATACAGAACTGCTTGGCAAAAAAAAAAGTTTTTTGGTTAGTTAACAAAAACAATCAAGATGCTGATGACACATCATTTATTTATTTTGTATTCTATTAAAATCACACAGTGCCTCGTCCCGGAATACAAATCCTTCACTTGGAAGCAACTCTAAAGAATGGAACAGATATTGTATGAAAAGGGAGTTTACTGTACAAGTTTTGATCACCACCATGGCATAGAACTTCTATTCAAATTAAAAATTATGACCAATAAGATATATATCCAACAATGATAAGTACTCTATATGTGAAAAGAACTTACCGCATTCTGCTAGTTTCCCATCCCTTCCAGCACGGCCTGCTTCTTGATAATATGCTTCCAAACTCTAAAATTGGACATTAGATGAAAGAAGCGTTAGGAGAGCATATATAACTGAGAATTATATGAGAAAAAGGGAAAAGAGAATAGGCAGACAAGTTGCCAGATGAAGAAGTGAACTGTTGCTATTACTTAGGATAAAAAAAGTGAAAGATCACCAGATTTTTCCTACAGCCTTATGACAAGTCCTTGAGTACAAATGGATAACAATATCCAATATAATATTGCAGAAATATCAAATCTCAACTGCTAACCTGTGGCCAGCCATAGTGAATAATTCTTCTGATGTTTGATTTGTCAATCCCCATTCCAAAAGCAACTGTTGCAACAACCACCTAGAGTAATATGCAAAAATATTCTGTTGAATTTTTTTTCTATTGCCTTATTCTACTAGGAAATGACAGAAAATGAAATTTAAGACTGTCATTTTCTTCCTTGTATCAAGAAAGGATGATAATGAGAGGTTTAGCTTCCACAAAAACATAAGGAAAGAACCATTTAGAAAGAAAAAAAAGGAAATATAATCTATGTCATTTTCAGCACCCCCATTTGGCAGAACATTTAGAAAAGTCCAGTGCATCAGAGAAAGAGGAAATATAATCCCCGGAATAGAAATAAACAATAAGAATAAATTTAATTGTTGAAAATTCATTTTATCATAAGCGGACAAAAAAATGGAGATCAGAAATGGTGCAAGACATGCCCAAACAGGATGCTGCATGAATACAGGATACCTTAGTGTTCAAACAGCGCAAGTTATTAGCACCATTAAGAATTCAAAAAACAGATGAAAGATATATCATGCAATCCATAATGATCAGTTTCCCTACCCATACCTGCAACATGTTTTGGTGGAATTCCTTGTGGACCTGCCTTAGGTGTGATTTTGGCAACTGAGAGCGGAGAATGGCCATGGGTCAGTTGCATGTTAAACGAAGGAAGTTTTCACAGGAGTACAGAGACCTTGATGTAGCATAACTACCTTAGTCATGTGTTGTGAAAGATTCAAAAACAAGTGAACATATAGAATCACATCCAGCCAAAAAAAGGAATAATATAAATAGAGAAAAACTGTTAAGGAACCATCTCACCTAAAAGCTTAAGCTTTTAGGTAAGGCCCCAGAATATGATTATATTATACTCTAACACACTCCTTCAAGTGAAAGCCCTTTGGGCTTGAAACTTGCACACAGGCCCACTCTACCTTGTGCTTGATTTTTATCAAATAGAATGGGGGTGGTGAAATTCGAACTCGTGACCACTGGGTCAACAAGGCCCTAACTTTGAGCCTGATTTCAACAAAAACCAATGATTATATCTGCAAAGCAGTTTGAAAGGTAATTAGAAGTTGAGGTTACTTTTGCTTGATAGATCAGCCATCAAATCAGTCAGGTTTCTTTTTTTCATATTTACACCATCAAGTGCTATGCAGTATAGCAGTCTCACTACCAATATGTTGCATTATATTACAACCGAGTCAAAGTGATTCCAATTCAATTGCAGGGTTGATTCAGTAGGCTTAATGACAGAACAAGAAAATCCTTATCAAACTAAAATAGACTACATGGTATCCATCCAATAGACCAGGGAAACAACCATGTGATACATACCGATGCATTATAAGCAGCAGCTTTCACGCCAAAACCACAAAGATACTTCGTGATGCTCAATGTTTCTTTTCTTGTAGGAACATAAATGATGGTTGATCCTTCCTCTAAAGGCTCTTGCAAAATCTTCGACCTGTCTTCTATCTTACTAGAGGGATCAACTGTTTCAGATGACTCACAAATATACTGGTCTTTGCAAGGAGATTGTCCAATGAATTCACCACATGCAACTTCAAAATGAGAAATAATAAGAATTAGAATAGAAAATATATCAATGTTGGAGGTTAGAGATGAAATAAATTTCTTTTTTCTATTTGCAATTCTATCATCACTGGCATAAAACTCAATACTTTGCATTTGCAATTTTCTTTTCAAGTCCTAAGTTGCATTCATGGCATGTTTTTACAGCCAGCCAGTATAATGCAGCAACAGACATGATCTAAATAAATAGAAAGATGTATACCGTCCCAATCATCCACTGTGTGAAAGACATCGACATCATTTTCCAAATATTCAATTGACATTTCTTTTTCCCTTGAAGCAGTCGATCCATTTTCCTTTGTTAAATTTAATTCATCATCATCTACATCACACCAATCATCTTTAATTCTGTTCATGCCATTTGGAGCAGATACATCTCCATCAGATATGCTATTATCAGTGGAGTTATCAGAGCAATCATCTACTTCTTCCCCGATACTACTCCACTTCTTCTCATTAGACTTTTTCTTTCCAGCATATATGCCTATCAAATGGCTCAAATTCTTCCCATAAGAAGATGGAGAAGAGGTTCTACAATGTTTTACCTGTAAGAGCAGCAAATGAATTTTGGTTTTCCACGCCAGTAGATATTTGATATGATTCAATATAATATGATATATAAGGCATGCAAGTTAGGAAGAAAACTTAAAAACATGAGAAGAAATCATAGAGATTCGTTAGAAAAAAAATTAACAAAAAAATCCATCAGGAATCAATCTAACATGTATACTATTTAGAACATCGCCAACTTCAATTTTCAATTGTAGGTCCAATTGTAGCAACAACAGACTTCATAGGGACATGATTACCGCAATACCTAGAAAACATAAGATGCTGTAATTAGTAGGTTGATATCACGGTCCTCTTGGATGTAGGCTAAAAATTTCAGATGCAGGTTTATAATAGTCCATATACCATGTTCAAAATTTCCAGTGTAAAGCTGAAACAATCATAATGTTTTGTTTCATGAAACCAGCAAAAATCACACTTCTTGCATTATTCACATTAATCTTCCTTTCAATAGAAAGCATAGACACCATTTAGGGATAAAAAAACCCCATTAAATAATAAAAATCATACAAGCAGGAACCACTCTCTGCTCATTATGATGCATAGTCCTCTTGGACCATTCTCACAGGTGGAGTACGAAGAAAACTTGATGGAAAATGTGTTAGATGTGCATGTGATAAGTTTTGATATGGACATCTTGTACTGCAATTAAAATTTTGGAAGCCTGTTTTTAGTACATGAAAAATATGGATACATATTGTTTATATATCACAATATATCGATTGGTTCTATGTATCCAAATTAGGTAGAGTAATTCTGATGCTTATGACCTGCAGGAATTTAACCAATTAAACAGCAGCTATGTAGAAATCAGTATTTTTTAATTCAACAGCTGCTTTTCAATCCTCTTCTCCTATTCCCTTCTTCCCTTTTACTTGCTATATACAAATTAAGGTGGACAGGTTTGGGTGTTGTTTTCACCTTCCACAATAAGAGAACAAGAAAAGTTGAGCCCTGATAAGTCAAACAACTACTCAAACATAAGTTGGTGGGGAGATTACCAAGAACCGTAGATTTGGCCGAAAAAACGAAGTAAGCACGACCTTTGTTTCCTTTGACATGCTCAGCACTTCAAGCACATCTCCTCGAACCGGAATTGTAGCAGTTGCAGTCAATGCCATAATCGGGATGTTGAATTTTAAGAATTTTAGATTGCAAGCACTGAAGTTCTCCCGCAGAACAGACAATTGCCTGAAACATTACAATATGCTTCTTGATAAGTCTTGGTGACATCTGAACATATAGTGCTTTAAGCCAAGTCCAATAGCATGATAAATGGTGAGAAAGCTTCGCAATAACACCTTCCTTATAAATCATTACTGATAAGATGAATATCAACACACATTAAATAGATACAGGACACGTAGTTAGCCAACTTTCTTAACTTGGATTTGCTATGTTTAGCTTCATCTGAGCACTGATGGTGCTTCTCAGTACATGAACTTCACAAATATATGTATAAAATTAACCAATCTAAGCAGCCTGTGATTGTAAGAGAATAGGTATGACACATGTGTATTATTTTGCCTTTTGGATCAGAAATTTAGAGATGGCAGATTAAATTATTGTTAATTTTCCCCTTTTCATGGAGCAACCAACAGAATGAAGAACACAAACCTGTAGGCAGGCCGAAAATCATGTCCCCACTTAGAAACACAGTGAACTTCATCAATAGCAAACAAAGTTATGCCACGACTTTCTGCAAGTCCCTGAAGCGGTTTTATCAGTCTGCGGTGAAATTATACCACTATTTCAATCAGGAGAGCTAAAAAACTCCCTTTTTTAGACACAAAACAGAACCACATGCACGCAGCTTACCTTAAAATTGTCTCTGGGCAGACATATATTATGTCATACATGCCTCTCATTGCTTTCTTTTCCACACTGCTATCAGGCTGCCCAGATCCAAGAAAACACGCAGAGACCCCATGTTTTGATAGCTTTAAGCACTGGTCATGCATCAAGCTAATCAACGGTGAAACCACAACCACAACCTTTCCTGTTAATAATGCTGGAATCTGAAAACATAAAGATTTTCCTGCAACACAATAATCATATAACAAAAGTCACTACAGCTGACGAGAACAAAGAACAAACCAAACTAATCATATATGAAAACACAAAGAAAAGAAGAAGAAAACAATACCAGATCCTGTAGCGGCAAGAACAAGGCAATCTTGATGAGCTGCCCAAGCAGCCAAGGCTTCCTTTTGGAAACCCTTTAATGAACTATAACCAAAACGCTCTTGCAATACCCTATTCGCTCTCTCCTCCCAATCCAATCCAGAAACCACCTTTTCTTTACACCGAACTGCCAAACCATCCACTACATCCTCGGCCTTGCCACATTCCACACTAAGACACGATTCCTCGCACCCATTCACGCTAAGCGGTAAAACCTTCGACCCAGAAACCATAATATCAGACACATTACTACTAAGCATGCCTCGTTTCACGCTGCGCGGCAACCGGAAATGCTCCAATATACTAGACTGTCGCTTTTGACCCGAACAAGCAGAACCAGACAGCATTCTCTTGCCACTTCTGCTGCTTGTAGAGCATTTAGAACTACTAGACATACCACCACTACCTTCACAGTTTCTGCCCGAAGAACAGTTCAATATATAATCCACAGCTTTATCCAACGACGGACCAACTTCTTTAACAGCTTGCTCCGCCGCACAACTCTCAAACCCCATTTCTATGAGCTTTTCAACGATTCCATCACATGCCACAGCTTTTCCCATCACAACAAACAAAAAAACGCACTGTAAAAAGAAAAGGAAAACGAAAAAAAATATACTGCGCTACTGATTCATGAATTTAAGCGATTGGTCGGTTCTTATTCGTATCTGTACAAGATCTGTATGTGTAGCGTTTACGTATGTGTGGGCGGTGACGGATAGATCCTGATCAGTGAAATGTGATAGGAATGTTGTCGGACAGAAGCAGATGGAAACCCTAGAATTTTGCAGGTGTGAGAATTGGGGATGGAGAGTTTTGTTTTTCTAGTTTTGAGAGAGAGAGAGAGAGAAATAAAGTCCGTGGATGTATGCGATCCCGCGCCAGAACTTAAGATTTTGCCCGCGCAGTTCGGGAGATTTTGACATCGGGCTTTCATGTTAGTTCAATTATTCATTTATTTATAATTTAGTTTGAGTCCAATTTTAAATTAAAACTTAATCTGATTTTTTTATTTTTTTTAATTATATTGTTTATTTTTAGTGGATAAGACCGTGCTAATTATCAATTTTTTAAAACTTTGTAATTATTATATTTTTAAGAATGGAAATTTAAACCTTTCAAATGATCAAGTGATTCAAGTGTATGTCATCTATATTTTCACAGCACATCAATTTTTTTACAAAAACCATAACACGTCACTAGATAAAATTATAAATGGTTAAGCTTAGGTATTTAATGAGATATAATCCTGCCCCAAAATATATATAAAAAAGGATGTTATGAAAGAAGAGTTTAAAGCTTAGAAGTAACATAAAGAAGGGTGAAAGCTTACTAGAATTAAATATTTGTTTAATATTGTTTTTAAAAATATT
This sequence comes from Salix brachista, assembly GCA_009078335.1. NCBI lineage: Eukaryota > Viridiplantae > Streptophyta > Magnoliopsida > Malpighiales > Salicaceae > Salix > Salix brachista. The sequence goes on along the minus strand of CM018576.1, from coordinate 3,107,190 downwards.
TTAAAAATAAATTAAAAAAATATTTATTTATTTCTTGTTTTAAAATATATTGAATAATAATAATAATAAAATATTTGAGAATATATTACAATGTATTTTTTACAATGTAAAATTTTGGCAAAATAAACTGATTTTTTTTTTATGATGTGAAATTAAATCATATAAATATTAAAACTCTCGATATCCATATTAAAATTATCATATAGATGTGAAAAATCTTTAGGCTAACAAGCTTTGGACCGTGTAGGTTTATTAACCTTGATTTGCGGGGAACGGTTTCTTTGTTTGGCAGAATTATAATTGATGCCCATATATTTCTGTGAATTGCAATTGACCCTCGATTTCTTTTTAATTATGCAATTGACAGTCATGCAGGAAGACACGATAGAAAGAGAAAGGGATTAGATTGAGATTTTATTTTCTATAAAAACTAATGGATTTAGAGTTCTTAACAGGTCGAACTATAACTTCTTTGATATTATAATAATACTTTTTTTTAAAGTGTTTTTTTATTTAAAAATATATTTAAAAAATATATTTTTAAATTTTATTTTTTTATATCATCATGTTAAAATAATTTAAAAACAAACACAAACACGAGCATAATCCTGATAATTTATTAATTTCAAAACTAATTCAAATCAGGTTTAATATAAGTTAAAATTCATTAAAAAAATTATTTGATTTTTTATAAAAAAAAAATGATATTATTTTAATTTTAAAAAAACTCATTTTGCATTGACCCAGTTGTAGCAGGCCGGGATCTATTAGCATGGTTGAGACCAGATAAATCCCATGCAATTCCCTGTATACGCACACACATTCCTTGCTAGACTTTCCCTCACACTTCATGTTCGAGTAAAAGAAAGCAGAGTACAGAACAAAGGTAGAGGGAGTCGAGCGAAGACTGGAAGAGGCTAGAAGAGGGGGGTAGAAATAGAATACTTGAAAAAGCTGCTGCGATTAACTCTCTGGCTTTTGATTCACAGTGGTGGAAATGGACATCGTCAAAGCGTCAGAAGAAGTTGCGAGGAGGAAGAATAAGTAACACCGGTGGAAACTCCACGAGACTGTTGTTATTACAAATTCTTGATGTGCCCAATTCAATCAGTTGAACAAAGACCTTATTCTAGCTAGCTGGGACTAGTCACTGTTAAGGAACCATCTCACCTACAAGCTTAAGCTTTTAGGTGAGATGGTTCCTTAACATGGTATCAGAGCCTTGTTGACCCAGCGGTCACGAGTTCGAATCTCACCACCCCCATTCTATTTGATAAAAACCAAGCACAAGGTGATGTGGACCTGTGCAAGTTTCAAGCCCAAAGGGCTTTCACTTGAGGGGGTGTGTTAGAGAATAATATAAATCATATTATGGGGCCTCACTTACAAGCTTAAGCTTTTAGGTGAGATGGTTCCTTAACAGTCACAAGCAATCGATCTAAACAAGCTCCAATTCAATCAGTTGAACAAGTTGGTGATTAATTGGATGATGATCCTCTAGACACACGATGCAAAGATCCAATCTACCTAAATGGAGCTAGAGGGTTTGGACTTCCAGGGACTTTGAGGCTCCTAAGTTCTTTACAGACATGATCTAACATTCCCAGAAAGTCTCTTACGATCACGAAAATACGAAGTGGATTGGGTTCTTCCTTGCTCACATTTCCATGAAAGTATTCTGTAATTTCTCTAACATGCAACATGACTCTATCTTCGTCCTCGTGCAACTCCTTTAGATTCCTTGCTGCGTAATTTAGGAAGGTTTTCGTTGTGTGAACAAAGTTTCTGCTCTTTTCATCGGTCAATAAGTTCTTGTTTACTAGCTGTTGTAATTTTTCCATTCCATCTGATAGGTTTGAGACAGAACTTGCAAGAACATCAAGGTCTATTGTAGCTGTTTTCTTGACATTGTAGAGTTCTGTGCTTAGACCTGAAACAAGGTCGTGTCCCATTCTTCTGTAATTTTCTTCCCTTTCTTCGACGGTTTTAGTTTTGTTTTTCTGATCGAACTTCCCCATGATGCTATCTGATACTCGAATCCCTTCAGACCGGATTATTTCCTGGACAACGAAATGGAGCAAGGTAGTTTTACCATCTGTTCCTTTCACATCAGAAAGTTTAAGGAGAGCATCGAGTTTGAATGCTTTTGCACCTCCTCTGATCGTTCCCACATTCATTCGGTTGCCTGTTTTGAGCACTGCTTCAAGCAACTTAAAGAAGAGTCTGCTTGACCTGAGTTCTTTACAGGCTTCCTGGTAGAGAAAAAGAATAAGAACAAGAAAGGAAGAGGTATTAGTTGTGTTGAAATGTCGTTTCGATGAAAAGTTTGGGTGTTGCATGGTTTGATGTTTACCTCTAGCATCGAAAAAGAGTTTTTCAGATGGACCACCTCATCTTCAAAAGTTTCTCTATAAAGCATGGCTTCAACTCTTTGAAAGGCAAATGGTATGCTAAGAACCACTCGAATAAACTTTTCTGCAGACCCCAACTCATTGATGTTTCCTTTATAACCGAATAGCTTAGCCTCTTCTTCCTTGGTAGGTACCATCTTTGCCAGTGCCTCGAGTTGTTGTAAGCACAAGCCATCCCCTAATGTCCAGTGTAAGTCAGTTGCCGTAGGCATTTAGCATATATGTTATATGTATATTTGTACACAGTACTCCCTTCTAACGAAATGCATCGAAAGAATTTATAGTTCGTTGTAATTATAAGGCATCTATCAGGAATCCATTTGCAGGAGGAGATGCACTCTTGATTGAATTTTTCTAACTTTGATCCTAAAAGGATGTATTGTCTGCTTTTGCAAAATTTAGAATTCTGTTTGTTTACTATTGGAGGAGGATTCTGAGATATTACAGGGCCTTTCAAGTTTACAAAACACACCTCTCATTAGTGCATCACACACTTGCTCAGCAGTTGCATTTGTGGATTTTGAGAGAATGGCGATGTTCTGCAGTCTCTTTGGCTCAAGCACATGCTTGCTTGGTGAAGGAGTTTTGCTCTTTGCTTCATCATTCTTCTCCTTGCTTTGTAAATTGTACCCAAATAGTGATTCAATCATCTCTTCATCTAATCTATTACAGAAAGCTCATGTTAGTAAACTCCAAGCAGAAGATTGGAACCTTGCAGTAAATACAAATTCACAAACTTACTCAAATGAGCTTGATCTTATCTTGTCCCACACCATGCTTTGGTCTGGTGCCGCTCTAACTTTGTCCCAATGAAGTGGCTTCAATTTTGTCAGTGGTGCTCCATCTTTTCCCAGTGGTGTATATTGAGAAAGGTGAGATGGTAAAGGACGTTGCCCACTGGTAGAGCCAATGTTCCCTTTCAGGAATGGAGGCGGGCATGGCGGAGGAGGAATGCTTAATAGCGCTCCTGTGGGTTTGGGAGACTTTTGAGGTGAAGCAGGCAAGTGATTTCGAGGTGTTCGGTCTGATCCTGAAGAAGCACCTGACTTCCTAAGAGGTGATAAATTTGGTAATGTAGAGTAACTTGAAGCTTTAGATGCCATTCTGGTAGACTGCAAAGATTTGCTTGAAAGAGGCATGCACATTCTTTGTGCCCAAGCAAGTGGGGGTGGGGGAGGGGGCCGTGGCAGTGGCGGGGATTGAGCTGTAAAATTCTTATCATGAACTAGTATTTCTTCTTGAATGTTTGGATTTTTTGGAGGTGGTGAAGGAGATGGCATTATCTTTAGTGCATTTGAGGGGGGGATTTCAGAAATATCATTGAGATTACCAGCCGAAGCATTCGAAAGCTGAGCATTAGATGATCGAGAATCAACAAAAGAGTGCAAAGATTCATCATCTGATGAATGGCAGTCAATGGGAATAATTTTATCCCCATACGAATAAATACCACCATCAGATTCACACATCACTGATTCCACATCATCATGAACAGGCATGATTTCCCTTGTGGAGGAACTACTGGCAATAGCAGAATCTGATTTCATTACCAATTCTTGCTTTGATTCCTGCCTCTCGTGTACTGTAGTCTTTGGTGTGCTATGATTTGATAGCGTGTTTACAGTTTCAGGAATTCGATTGAGATAAGTAGTTCGTTGCTCCAAATCCTTTTCTAATGAATTAAGATACAAGAGATCAAGGGCAGGATTTAAGCTCACCTTGCCTGGTGACTTTCGAGAACTCACAAACTTTGATTTACCTCTGCTTCTTCCTTTTTCCCTTTGCATCGACATTATTCTTGCAGCTTTTTTCCTGTGCTCCTTGAATTTGCCAGAGAGCCAAAAGAGCCCAAGAACACAAACCAAGAAAGCTGCTCCTGCAGACCCTAGAACTGCTATAAGAATTGTCTGAAGCCTACTCTTATCCTTGTGCTCTCTCCAAATCTTCTGTGGTGCTGAGGCTTGATGGTTGTGATACATTGGAGAATAGGAATGTACATGAAATGGTAGCTTTGGAGCAGGAGCAGGAGCAGGAGCAGGAGCAAAGGCTGGAGGCTCAGCTTCAATGGTGGCTGACGGGGAAGGTGCTGGTGACACGAACTCAACTGACGAGCTTCTTCTTCTGGAACTCTTTAGTCCAAGTAAAGCTCTAAACTTTTGAACGATCAATGCTTCTTTCCCTTTATTCTCATCTTCTCCTGAAACTTTCTCAATTCTCTTCTTATCATTAACATCTTCTGTACTTTCCTCCATAGTATCCACCAGTGGTAGGCCAAGAGCTTTGATGCACCCTTGTGCATCCACTGAAGCATCATAAATCAAAAGGTGGGCACCCTGTAATAATACAAGCATGCAAACAGTGACGATGAACATCATGCGGAGAACCTGAGGAGCACAACTCATGTTCCTCAACTAGAAATCATCAAAACATAAATTCTAACTTTCTGCTTATAAATCTAGCACATTGTTTTCCTACTCTTTTTTCTTGGAAAAATATTTGTTTTTCGGTGATGTAATGCAGTGTCTTTAATTCTACTCCAAGAAACCCCTGAGCCTTGGCAGCTGTAGCTGTACTGGGCCTTCTTTACTTGTCACTTCATAGATTCTTATCTCTGTTAACCTCCATAAATTCCCTGAAAACATTGTTAAATTGTTTTACAGTTCGTCTTTAGGACACTGTCCTCACCTTTTACTATGTTTCCCATTCACTTTGAACCATGCACTTTGCACTTCCCAAGTTGAAAAAGCGAAACCAAAATCTTTATTAGCATCTGAAATATCGAGTCATGAGGTTTCTCTGCTGAACAAAGCTTTAAGCTGCTAAGAGCCACAAAAACAGATCACGAAAAAGTTTTCTAGGGGGGTCCCAATTCTTTGGTTGGACTCGCCTAACCTTTCAAGAGGGTGTTGGTGCAAGTTCTCTTCTCCAGCACCCCTATTCCCCGATCCTAGCTATAAGATCCGACCCGGCCTGGTGGGTCAATTTAACAACTCATTGATCCGAGCCAGGTCTTGGTCAGGTTAATGAAAAGAACTTGTTGTTTTTTACGAACAACATCGTTTTAATCCCGAACCTTTCTGCTGTCTCTGACCAGAACACAAAGGAGGGAGGCCTGTCTGGAACCAACTGGTGTAATTAAAGTAAAGGGATCCTTTTGTTGGCTGATAAATACTAGGCTAAGTAAAATCATGAGTTGGTCAAACTTTTGAGCCCAGTTCAAGGCAAGCAAGGTGGATAATCACGATTCTTATTTGTTCTTCAAAAAGATTGTCAAACTGTTCTGATGACTAATTGATCTAGTTTGTTTTCCAGAATAAGTTTCAGATTAAAGTTAATTTAATATAATATAGTCAATTCAGTATTACTTAATTGGTATAACTTGATCGACCCAAGTTTTAAATCGATAAAAACTCCTTTGACATTTTATTTGATTTTTTATCTCTATCTTTTTAAATGATATATAATTAAATCATCTTATCTGGAAACTTAAACTTGTAGGTGAGATGTATTCTTAACATGATATCAGAACTTTGTTGACTTCACGGTCAACTCTTATTTTATTTGATAAAAATCAAGAATAAAATAGTATAGGTCTGTGCAGTGTGTTAAAGAATAATAATAATTATATCCTGGAATCTCATCTAACAACTTAAATTTTTAAATGAGATGTTATCTTAACAAGTTCAGTTATTCAAATGAGTTTTGACAGATAGGTTTGATAACATTGATCCAGCCCAAATGACAGAATTAAAACAAATCAGGCTAGAAGTGAAGAACAATCCCTATCGTTCATGAAATAAGTCAAGTCATTAGCATGCAAATAAAAAAAATTTTACTTGATTCAAGCTCAAGCTCAAGCAATCGCCTCGAACTCCCAAGTCAACCAGGAGACGTGGGGCGTTGTTGCAATTTAACGACTAATTTGGATATTGACCTTAACTAAGAATCACAGTAAAGATAAGACCAGAACATCATCGAAGAACAGATTTATTTCCAGCCAGAAATTCAAAAAAAAATAGATGTTGGTGGCTAGACTTTGAAGATCTTCATGGTATCAAAATTATTTTATTAGGGTACAATGATTCGGATCTTGACGGGCTTGGCCAAGGACTATGACTATACTCCATGTCAGTCCAGACAATACGCCGATGGTCCTAGGATTGTACTGTCGGCTCCATCACATGTGTCACGAGATACATGTATTTTTATTAATATTATTATTATTATTATCTTAGTTGTCGGGTCAATTCGCGTGGATAACGACTAATTCTATAGATTCTAAAATTAATAATTATATAAATTTTCAATGATCATTATATCATAAGACTCGAATCCAAGATCATAGAAAGAGTAAATCTTTTAATCCCATGATTATTATCTTAGATATAAAATCAATTTGCGTGCATCTCAACTAATTCTATAGGTTTTATAGTTAATAATCATGTAAACTTCTAATAATCATCATATTATGAGACCCGAACCTAAAACCACAAATAGAATAAATCCCTTAATCCAAATTACTTATCCTAGTACTTTTCTCGTGCAATCACGTTTAATTCAAATATATGATGGAATACGGTGAGGATTATTGCTGTATGATCTGCCGATAACATACATTAAAGACATAAGAAGTCTCACCTGTCGAAGTATAATTCAACAAATAGAGGCAGGAATCTTATGTGACGTGTCCTCAAGGGAAAACATGGACGAGTAGAGACAGGAATCTTATGTGACGTGTCCTCAAGGGAAAACATGGACAAGACGATATGGCAGCATAAAAAGAATCCAAAAGGAAAATATAAAATGATATAAAAATATAATTATTTGGAGTAAATGCAGTGCGGAAAGCTTTTTTATATATATATGGAAAATCAAATTAATCGGGCTTTTAAAAAGTTGGGCTTTTCATTCATCGAGACAGCTATGCATTGATTCGGTCTCCAATGGGCTTTGACTCATTAGCAGGTCGACAAGAGATTATATTTAATAAACCGATCTGAACATCCTAGCTTTCAGTTGGCTCTGTATTTTAAGAATATTTAAAAAATAATAATTTTTTTTGATATTTTTAAATTATTTTCTTGTGTTAACATTAAAAATAAGTTTTAAAAATAAAAAAAAAATAATAATTATAAATGAAAAACACTTTTAAAAACATCTTTAATCACACTTATAAAAAGACACTTCATCTTAAAAATTAGAGCTTTGATTAAAAAAAATATATATAAAAAAATGTATAAATGTTTTTTTTTTAAAATAAACCAAACCAACCCAATTAGCTTAATTATTTGGTTCATATTCAATTCAATTAGGCCCCGTTTGTTTACTGGAAAGTGGTTTCCTTTTGGAAAGTGAATTCCGGGGAAAGTGAATTCCGATGTTTGGCAGTGTTATGGAAAATGAACTGGAAAACACTTTCCAGTGTTTGTTTGTGTTATGGAAAATGAACTGGAAAATAATTTATTAATAAATTATTTTTTTTCAAGTTTATTAAAATAATGAGGAACAAATCTTTCAAATTAAAAAGTTGAATGAGAATGAAATTGAAAAAAAAATATAATTTCATAAATTATCTCAAATAAAATAAATAATAATCAAAATAATAGAGATCAAATCTAAAAAATTAAAAAAAAATGAAAGGTGAATAAATTAAAATAATAATAATTAACATTTCATAAATTATTTCAAATAAAATAAGTAACAATAAAAAAAATGAGGACCAAATTTGTTAGATAAAAAATTTCAATAAAAAAATGATAAGAAAAAAGCAAATAGCAATTATAAAAATAAGGACCAAAATTAATATAAAAATTAAATTTTAAGAGATGGAATTGAAAAATAAATATTCAAAACAAATTATATATAGCAATCAAAAGTTTGAGGATCAAATTTGATATAATCAGCAAATAATGACATTTCTAAATTTTTCACAACTTCCGAAAAGTGTTTTCCGCCCAAATTTTCCGGAAAACACTTTCCTGAAAACCAAGCCAAATTTTTTTTTGACTGGAAAGTGTTTTCCGTTGACCAACTTTCCGGAAGGCAAACAAACACAGGAAAGTTTGGAAAGTGATTTCCGGGAAACCACTTTCCTTGAAACAAACAAGACCTAAATTTAAAAATACAATGGCTCGGTTGGCTTAAACAATATGATTTTTAAATGAAAAAAAAAAAAAAAAAACTAGTTGCAACTATCCCAACCCCTGCCCTAACAGCGAAAAAGCAATCCGAATTTATTTTCTCCAGCATTCTTCTCCATATATCTCCGATCATCGCAATATAATATATTTAAATATTGCAAGTGCATTTTATTTTATTTTTAAAAAATCAACAAAACAAGTAATACTAATCAATACGCACAGTAAAAACACCAAAATAACCTGGTCTAAAAGTCTAAAGGGATGCATGCATTTTCTAACACGAAGGGTAAAATAGCCATTACATAAAATAAAATAAAAAACACGAGGAGGCCGGTGTAATACAATAGCATTGACTTATGAACAGTATTCGTAAATATACCAAACATGAAATATTATATATATATATATATTTATAATCCATGATTTATCGGCCGTCTCCGAACTTCTCGAAACGTAGAGAATCAAACGTCGACATCCGAGCCTCCACTGTCGATTTCGAGATGGCGACAAGTCTCCAAACACAGTGATTATGTCTTTTATTTTTCAACAAAACGCGTATTACCATTGCCAGTTTGCAACGTATTTAGACAGAACAGAAAGTCTTTTTCATGGAGGATTTACTGCTTAGGATTAACTTTTTCACTTGTTTTTGACAAGTTGCTGATTCAGTTCTTCACTTTAACACGGAAAATCTCTACCAGGAACGTGAAGATAAACATCACGATTCACAGGGGTCAAGACCTGGACGATGATGATGCCTTCAAAGTTGACTTCTTTTTTTGCTGGTTAAATCAATCGGCTGCTTAGCTGATTTTGGAACATACATGGCAAGTTCTTTTAGTCTTCTTGTTTTCGAAACCGAACCGGATCGATTGACTTTCGTTTGTGTGCACTCGCACGTCATTGCTGCGAGTCTTCTGTCTTTTTGACGTCTTCTGGGATGAGTATATAGCTAGCAGGAGTCGAGGGTGGGTGTTTTCTAGCTACTGGAAATTTTATAGTGCAAGACAAATAGTAAATAATTATTTTTTAAATCTATTTTTAGCAGGCAACCAGTGATACCATTCTTTTTACTTCCCCGGTCTTTTTTTACATGAATCTAAACAAATATCTATCCGTATTAAATAATTATCTCATCTAGAAATTTAAATTATTAGCTAAGATCTCATAATATAATTTATATTATTCTCTAATATACTCATTCAAATGAAAACTCATTTGAACTTGAAACCTGCACATGCTCATATTATCTTGTGCTTGATTTTTATTAAATAAAATGAGGATATTGAGATTTGAACTCGTGACCGCTGGATCAACACAACTTTAATATCATATTAAAAAACCATCTCACTTAAAAATTTAAACTATTAAATAAAATTTTATAATATAATTTATATTATTATATAAGAATTCAATATGATTTCACTTGTTTTCTTTCAACACGATAGAATTCTAAGAGTTTCTGCTCTGCAATCATGAATTAATTGGATAGTGTTCATTATTACAAGTACTTTAGAATATGAAAATGTAATCAAGCGGTCTTAGCAGGGCATGAGATTAAATCGTGTTTATATATATATATATATATATATATATATATATATATATATATATATATATATATATTGCTTCAAAAAAGATCAAAGTTTTTTTTTGTTTTTTATTACTACTACTATTATCAAAACCAGGTTTTGATCGATCAGCCGGCACAGCTCCCACCCGTAATTTATTTCAGCCCTCATGGAAGGTTGACATGAATCATCGATCATCTAATCAGGCTGTTCATCTTGATTTATACTAATTTTTTTTCCTGATTAGGTGGTCATTGTCGGCATAAAAAAGGCGAAAAATCTGGATTAAACCAAGTTAAGCACAAATCCATTTGTTGATTATTCTATTTCATCATTAAATGTGAAGACACGAGCGCATCATCATTATCTACGAAATGGGATTACCACAGACGCATTAACAAAAGTTAGGGTTTTGGTGTTGATTGTTGATTTTTATTCTTTGTTTTCTTACCTCTCCACTAACCCATTACCTTCCCTTAGACTATCTCCAACATTTCTTGCAATCTTCAAATCCCATCTTCTAAATTTTGCCATTTTGTGTGTGTGTGTGTGTGTGTGTGTATATATATATATATATATATATATATATATATATATATATATATATATATATATATATATATATATATATATATATATATATGAAGATCACAGCTATTATAACAAGGCAATCATTTAAACAACCTTTTATGTTGAAATTAAGTTTTGTTTAGTATGGTAATAAGTTGCCTGCATGGCATATCTTTATTCTGTGGCCGCATTTCAAGACTATCATTAGACAAACTAGAAATCATTTTACAAAATACTGATGATGCATTGCGCACTTAACCATGATCTCATCATATATAGCAATATCACATGGCCGGAAAAAAAAACAATCAATTCACCGCTAATTCCAGAAAAATGGACAGAGGAAATATTTTCTTCTGTATAAATATATTCTTTTCCCAAAAGTAATGTGGAATGTTTAATTGACATACTTGTGAGCAAGAAGCCAATGGTCTATTTGGGAGGGCGGTTGTACCATTGTTTTCTCAAAATTTGATTTTATTTTATTTTAAATGAATTTTTTTTATGTTTTTAAATCATTTTAATATGTTAATGTCAAAATTAATTTTTAAAAAATAAAAAAAATATTATTTTAATATATTTTTAAATAAAAAATACTTTAAAAACAACCGCAATTATCTCCCAAACATGCCTAAGATAGATAAAATCCATCCTGAGAAAAAATCTAAACGCGTCAAACATACTTTCTAATATATATATAAAAGCCAGTCAAATCAAACAAGATTTTCACGAGCGTATTCTACTGTTTATGTTTCTTATAAAATGAGTTGGCACGTCAGAAAATTATTTTGAGATCATAATCAACAACTTGGACCAATTTAAAACCTATTTAAATTGTCTTGAAGTTATTAATTTTTAGAGTGAATTATAATTGACTTTCAAAATCTATCAAAACAAGGTTTTCCTTGAGAATATTTTAATTTCTATGTTATAAAAATATACACACGTAGGTTGCGTGAAGAAGGTTTAATGTTGACATAAAATCAGCATTAGTGGCAGAGTAATTCTACACATTGTACAAATGTTTTAATGACATAGCCAAATTATATGATTTCCTCCACTGTTGACGATTAGCCAAGAGATCTAGCATGGTTATGTTGACAATAATTTTGTTTTGGATATGAGAAAATTCCATTTATTGGAAAATGAATTTTATGAACGAACAATTAAAACGTCAGTTGTCTCGGACTTTTATAAAAAATATATATTCTGACTTGAACTCAAGATCTGTTGTACAGAATACAAACTATTTGCCATCATATAACATCAAACTCTTGATGACTATGCTGACAATAATGATATGCCCTACCACGTTATCTGCTAATGGTTGATCTGTCGTCACTAATGTAAACTTTATAATTTTTCTCCGTAAGTTTGTTAATTGTCTACGACTCTCTCGTCTCTTCTTTGACGAAACTGGGCAGGTGAAGGGTTATCTTTTGAATATTCCATGATAGAATTGAAGAAGTATATATGAACCCTAACTACTACAAATAACTACCGCTCCAAGGCAACCCAGATGCGCCCCCGGATTTCAATGATTTTGACTTTCTTCCTCATCCAAAACCATCCACACTAGTAAGCCAGCCCCGCATGAGTATAAATCCTTGGCATTCTTCTTGACATCCTCAAGGCAGATTTCTATTTCTTCTTCCAAAATTATTCACCTCCTTAATTCGATCAATCTTCTTTTGCCTCGTACAATCTCAGACGTTGAAAGATTTTATACCATTTCGAGTCGTTCTCAGGTAGAAGATTTTATGTTTCAACATGCATTCCATCGTCTCAATATCCCATTTTCTTACTTACATTCCAAGTCATGTCCTTGGCAAATATTGGCAATGTTCAACTAGAACTTAGCTAGCTTGATGTGATCGACTGACGTTATAGTTCCACTGATACCCCATTTCTCCACCGAGATAACAACATCTTATTCTAGTAAAACTGTACTAAATACTGCACCTAGCTCCCCAGTTTGTTTGTTTGATCACCACTATGACTATACTCTAACATGTTTTCGATTTGGTCCATGATTCAGGAGGACAAGCTAGCTAGCACTGTTTCAAAACTCGGAGATGGAGATCCAGGAAAACCAGCAAGATTCATGGTCAGAGACAGAAAGCAATACCAGCAGCACAAGAATTGGTTACAGTGGCCCGCTAAGCGGTCCATTGGTGAGCACCACCAAGAAAAACAGCAGCAAGAAAAGCGCAAGATTCAAAGATGAAGAATACGTTGAAATCACTCTAGATGTTCGCGATGATTCAGTTTCTGTGCATAACATCAAGGGAGGTGATTCAGAGACAGCATTTCTTGCTAGCCAGCTGGGGAGAAAGCACCCTTCTCTTGGATCACAACTTTCTATTAAGCTGAGGCATGTTTCACAAGAACTTAAGAGAATGACATCTTCTAAGAGGTTTGACAAGTATGACAGAAGCAAGTCTGGAGCTGCTCGTGCCCTGAAAGGGCTAAGGTTCATGACCCAAAATGTTGGAAGTGAAGGTTGGTCTGAAATCGAAGCAAGGTTCCATGAATTGGCTGTTAATGGATCTCTTCCAAAATCAAAGTTTGGCCAATGTATAGGTATGTGATGATACAGTGGTTATAATTTAATCAAGGACAGTATATTTTGATCATGCCATTCAATCTTCTTCCATGCATGTTAAAATCATGAAAGGGAGACACATTCATGCTCTGAAATGCTTGAATTTTGTGTTTTTTAGAGTGATTGCATGCTCATTCTTTCATTTTATTTTTTTCAAAAAAAAATGGAAAAGAGAAAAATATTGCTCGATAGATATGGTCTCACTGCTGATACAACAGAATATGGTGTTGATGTGATCAGGGATGAAAGAATCGAGTGAATTTGCAAGCGAATTGTTCGATGCATTGGCTCGGAGGAGAGGCATAAAAACACCTTCAATAATCAAGGCTGAACTGTATGAATTCTGGCAACAAATTACAAATCAGAGCTTTGATGCTAGGCTGCAGACCTTCTTTGACATGTAAGAGCCAACCGCTATTTTATTTATTTATATATTTATATATACATGTATGTGTGTGTGTGTGTGTGTGTGTGTGTGTGTGTGTGTATAATTTGGATTTGATTTGCCTAACGGGTATATCTAATAATATGTTGACTCAGAGCTTGGTTTGGCAGTTTAATATGATAATTAAAAGCTTGGCTTGAGCCGGGTTTCTTTTAAAATATTTCGGATATTAAATATGGCATATCAACCTAAAACTCATTGACGTAGACAAAACTTCGGTGAGACTTTATCATGGATTTTATTTTTTTTATCAATAATATATATCATGCAAGCAATGAAAACCGGAATTCAAACACACGGCTGCATGTGAAACCATTCTTTCTTTTCTATTTGTCTAGCTTAATATTTTTTAACAAACATCAAGGATATTGATGTCGACAACTTATCGTTTATATGTTTACGAGATGAATTGCCTAACATATATATATGCCTGGTGCAGGGTGGACAAAGATGCAGATGGTAGGATCGCAGAAGAGGAGGTGAAAGAGGTGAGGTCAATATTGAAAAATGAAATGCCAAAAATAAAAAAAATAAAAAAATTACATCGGTTAAACATTTCTTTTATTTGACAGATTATTGCTCTAAGTGCTTCTGCTAACAAGTTATCAAAGATTCAAGAACGAGCAGAGGAGTATGCAGCTCTAATTATGGAAGAACTGGACCCTGCCAGCCTTGGATTCATTGAGGTTTATATCAAAATTAACTCCTCTGTTTCTTTCCCTGGTCTGAAAATTTGATCAACTAAGCCAGCCTCCGCCCATTCTTGAGGGCTCTAATTGAAACCAATTTGATGGCAGACCAATCCTGATTCTATAAGCAAAACTAAACCCATTAAAAGGTTATTGATTTCCATTCAGCTGCTAATTTATTTTGTGTTCATGCAGCTGTACAACTTGGAAATGCTCCTTCTCCAAGCTCCAAACCAATCACCAAACCTAGCAACCGACAGTCGCATGTTAAGCCAGCTTCTAAGCCAGAAACTTGTGCCAACTAAAGATCATAACCCCATCAAGAGAGGTTATCGGGGGCTATCCTACTTCGTCGAGGACAATTGGAAAAGAATCTGGGTCATTTCACTATGGATTGCGATCTGTGCTGCTCTGTTCACATGGAAATTCATCCAATATAAGCACCGCGCCGTTTTCCATGTCATGGGCTACTGTGTCACCACAGCAAAAGGTGCGGCTGAGACACTTAAATTCAACATGGCTTTGATTCTCTTGCCAGTTTGCAGAAATACCATTACTTGGCTCCGAAGCAAGACCAAGTTGGGAATGGCTGTTCCCTTTGATGATAACATCAACTTCCATAAGGTACAATCCATTGAAGAAAATGGGAAAAAACTGACTTTTTTATTGCTCCATTCAGGTCTGAGTTGAATAATTTCTTTGGCTTGCATTTTGCAGGTGATTGCTCTGGGAATTGCTATAGGAGTTGGGCTCCATGCAGGTGCCCATCTTACATGTGACTTTCCTAGGCTACTACATGCCACCGATGACGAGTACGAGCCAATGAAGCAATTCTTTGGTGAGCACCGGCCTGACGACTACTGGTGGTTTGTGAAAGGGACCGAGGGTTGGACCGGTGTGGTGATGCTGGTGCTAATGGCCATAGCCTATACATTAGCTCAGCCTTGGTTCCGCCGGAACAGGCTAATAAGCCTCCCTAAAACCCTAAAAAGGCTAACAGGATTCAATGCCTTCTGGTATTCACATCACTTATTTGTTGTTGTCTATGCCCTCTTCATCATCCACGGATACTATCTTTACCTCTCCAAGAAATGGTACAAGAAAACGGTAAGCTTCTCGTAATTATAATTAAGCCACTCCAATCATTGGATTGACACTAACAATTATACTTAATCACCATGACTTTGCCTGATGATTCTTGCATTGCGCGCCTTTGACAGACATGGATGTATCTCGCCGTCCCAGTTCTCTTATATGCATGTGAACGTCTGATTCGTGCCTTTCGATCAGGTTATAAATCGGTGCGAATATTAAAGGTACATGTTCATCTGCTCATCAATATTTTGAGCAACAACTTTATGAATTTGGCATTCGATTAAGAAGCAAAACTGATATATTTTCATCTCCAACATTCAGGTTGCAGTGTACCCTGGAAATGTACTCTCGTTGCATATGTCAAAACCACAAGGATTTCGATACACTAGTGGGCAATACGTGTTTGTAAATTGCTCTGCTGTTTCTAGATTTGAATGGTAACGATTGATATTCTTTCAGTTTATGTTTTTTCACTTCATTCTTTTTAACGTGGACATCAAATGAAGAAAAAATATATGCTGCTGTGCATTTCAGGCATCCATTTTCAATTACTTCCGCTCCTGGAGACGATTATTTGAGCATCCATATTCGAACCTTAGGTGACTGGACATCGCAACTCAAAGCTGTTTTCTCTAAGGTATTCCTTGGCAAGAATTGCTCCAACATCTTGATCACTCTTATACTCACTGATCCTGGAAACTTTCCATTGTTTTAGAATAATATACATATATATATATATATATATATATATATATATATATATATATATATATATATTTAGCTAAACATTTTGCTCCTCTCATTGTTTTATCTTGTGGGGGTGCGCAAATATTGTAGGTGTGTCAGCCAGCATCAATCAACCAAAGTGGCCTTCTAAGAGCCGATATGGCACAGCGCGATAATCAGCCCAGGTAAGTGCTTGATTTCCTTCTCATTGGCACCCTTTTTTTCAAATAATTATTTGAATTTGAGCTGTATAGATCATAGTGATGATCCTGTACATTAGCAGGTTGCCAAGGCTACTGATTGACGGACCTTATGGGGCGCCGGCACAGGACTACAAGAACTACGACGTTCTCCTTCTTGTCGGGCTCGGCATCGGTGCCACCCCTCTGATAAGCATAGTCAAAGATGTGCTCAACAACATTAAGCAGAAAAAGGAAATGGAAGAGGGGATTGTAGAGAGCGGAATGAAGGGCAACACCAGAAAGCCTTTCGCAACCAAACGAGCTTACTTTTACTGGGTCACTCGCGAGCAGGGCTCGTTCGAGTGGTTTAGAGGTGTAATGAATGAGGTGGCTGATTATGATCAGGACAGAGTCATCGAGCTTCATAATTACTGCACAAGTGTTTACGAAGAAGGAGATGCTCGATCAGCTTTGATCACCATGCTCCAATCTCTTCAGCATGCTAAAAATGGCGTCGATATAGTCTCCGAAACAAGAGTCAAGACACATTTTGCCAGGCCTAATTGGCGAAAAGTGTTCAAGCATGTAGCTGTCAATTATCCTGATCAAAGAGTTGGTAAATCGCCTTATCTTAACACTAATCTTCCAAGTTCATGTTCAAAAAAATGAAAGTACTGCATTTCATCGCCGAGCTAATTAGCTAATTGTCGATTGTTCTTGTTGCAGGAGTGTTTTACTGTGGAGCACCGGGATTGACCGGAGAACTAAGAAGATTAGCTCAAGATTTCTCCAGGAAAACTTCAACCAAATTCGATTTCCATAAAGAGAATTTCTAAAATTTTCTTCTTTAGAATACTGATATTCATCTTCTTCTTTGTATGAAAAGGTGCCATGTTTAGGTTTTTTCTAGTCCTCCTCGAGGCAAAATATTTCTTGCTTGGTAAATGTATATTGTCATTTAGAGTCCACATCAGAAATATATATTGGAGTTTATGATTCTCGTCTCTACTCTTCTTTTTTTGTTGCTGCCGTGCGTGGCGGCTCCATTCCTTGCTCTAGCATGGCCACTTCCAGGCAATAACATCTCTAAGATATCAGAAAAAAAATCCTTGAAAGAATTATATTACAGAGAATTATATATATATATTGACCCATTAATCCACGAGTCAACCCATCCAAAAAATGGGGTTAACATCACGTTGGGACTTATAAGTAACTGGAAAGAAAAATGAAAGATGACCAACTCGGCCGTCGGGAACATGTCAGTTGAAATTGTGATTAAAATTGTTTTTAAAAATATTTTTTTGTTCAAAATTATATTAAGATAATATTTTATTATTATTTAAAAGTTATTTTTAACATTAGCACACTAAAATAATATAAAAACATTAAAAAAGTTAATTTAAAACAAAAAAAAATCAGAAATGTTTTTAAAACATAATGGACAGTTACTATGTACAAGCAAATGGAAAGGAAAGAAATGCAGATTCCAGAAAAGACCTGCTTACCAGAGATGGGTATAAATAAGGAAACCTTTTTATGGGCAGATTGAGGTCGTTGGGCCGACAAGTTCGTATTGGGCCACTGGATATCTGTCTTTTTATAAATAGTATTTTATTTTTCAGAAAAAAATTAAACAAACAAGTTTTTCCTTTCTATTTTTAGAAATATAAAAACAAAAATAGAAGGAAATTTTTTTTTACCGTCATTACCCTTTGCCTTGCAAGCATCTTAAGCCGCAGCTTGCTTAAAATCCTTCAAATGTCAAACTACTAGCCTCGTGGTCTCCTCTTCCTTTTCTTTCTACTGTGTTAAGTAGTAGTCTTGCTTGTGTACATGGTGGTATAAGATGTTTTTAGCTAAACCATATATTAAAATAATATAGATATATGTAATAAAAAATATTAATTTAAAACTTTTAAAGTAAAAAATATAAAAAAAAGTAACTAGTTAATCTTGAATTTAATCATGCTGTGTCAAGCATGAATCGCCTCATGTTTTGACTTTTTGACGTGGCACATATATGCTGTCACGTGGCATTGATAGAGCAAGGTGGCAAGGGTCCATCAAAATTATTCCAGGCAAACCATGATAGCACCATCAAGGGTGTTTCACGTATAAAAAATAAAAATGATCTAGTAATTTAGGAATCATAGACCTTCAATAATTTGAAAAGAAATCACATCACAATAGATTTATAGTAAGAACATAATTAAAAAAAACCATATTCCAAATCTACAAATAAATATTAAGATTTGATTTGGTTAGGTTTTACACGGACTTGATTAAATTAATCAGGTTATACGTTGACTTTGTATATCAATTGAGTGATTAATTCAATGTTAACTCTAATTTAAAATAAAATTTAAGTTATATTCGATTTAATAAATTTTCACCAAAACCATAGTTGAATAATTATGCAATAAAGTTGTATAATTTCAACTTAAACTTTTTTAAATCTGGATTTGCACTTTAATCTCAACCAGTAGCTATTAGACAAAAGCATCAAATATCTTTGTGATCACAAATGAAGTCCATTAATTTGATGTTTCTAGCTGTTAGTGAATAATATAATTCATATTTTGAGTCTCACCTAACAGTTTAAACTTTTAGGTGAGATGATTTTCTTACATGGTATTAAAGTCTTGTTGACCTAACGGTCACGAGTTCAAATCTCACTATCTCATTCTATTTGATAAAAATCAAACACAAAGTAATAAGTTTGTACAAGTTTCAAGTCCAAAAAACTTTCATTTCATTGATTACGTTAAATAATAATACAAATCATATTCTAGATCTCACCTAACACTAGCTAGCTGAGAACCAATCTTTGTGATCTCTTTTGTAAAGTTTTTTGTTTGATTGTTTATAATACCAAATTTGATATTTTCCAAATAAAAAAAGGAAAAAAGGGTATCAAATGCTATTTTAATTAATCAGGCATCGTTGATAATTTATAACATAATTAAATCAAGTCTAAAAATTTTGCTGTGCCAAAATATTCAGATATCAGTAGTCAGCAGGTTCACTATTTTCAATTTCCACCTCACCAAGCATAAACATTTAGGCCCTACATCTCTCCTTTTCCTCTCTCGTCGAGTCCTTGCAAGTTCGCATCTTTCAGTGTTCTTGAGCACTTCCACCCTTTTTCAAATTCCTCCCCCCTGGCTCTCTCTTCCTCACACAGACCAGACACCCACAACTCTCGTAATGGCAGCAGGGTCAGAGGCTAGCAAAGCAGCAACAGCAGAAAACACAGAGCCACCTCTCAAGTACAAGGTAATTAATTAATTAACCCAGAAGGAAATCGTCGATCTTTCTATGATAAAACTGCCTTCTTTTCCATGTTTTTAGCTTCATTTTCCTTAATTTGTTCTTCAGACATGGGTCTTGAAAGTCTCGGTTCATTGTGAGGGGTGCAAGAAGAAGGTCAAAAGGATCTTGCGTCGCATAGATGGTATGTAGAGTGTAAACCCAGTAAGACCTTAATTGATTCCTCTTTTTTTTCCACCATGTTTAGCTACAGAAGTTTTATAGTTTGTCTCTCAATTTTCCCATCCGGGTTCTTGTTAATTCCACTCTTTCATCGTCATTTTTTATTTTGATTTAACGACTGAACCCTTGATTCTAGTTATGAACTTCATTAAAGCTGCTAGTTTTTCCACGACTGTATCTGTAGGTGTTTACACCGCAGATGTTGATCTAAGGCAACAAAAGGCCACGGTGATAGGGAATGTTGATGCAGATACTTTAATCAAGAAGCTTATAAAAAAGACAGGGAAGCATGCAGAGCTGTGGCCTGAAAAGGCTGGTAACAATCCGAAAGATAAAAAGAAAGGAAAGGGAAAAGAGAAAGAGAAAGAGAAAGAGAAAGAAAGTGACGAGGAAAGCAGCGATGAAGAAGGCGATGATGGTGAAAATGAGAAAGAAGTTAAAGTCAAGAATATAGTGGTGAAAATCCAAGACCCTTCTCCTCAACACGGTGGAGGTTGCCATGGCGTTGTTGGGGGTCATGAAGGTGGTGGTGTTCAAGTCACGGAAGTAAGGATTGACGAGGTTACTGCTAGGAAACCCGCTACCTCACCGGGAGGTGGCCAGTCACCGGTGACGGACAAGAAAGTTGGCGGTGAGTGTGAGGCTGGAACTGGGGGTAGTGCTGGGGGTGGGAAGAAGAAAAAGAAGAAGAAGAAGAAGAAGGGGCATACAGGGAATAACAACACCGGTGATGAGGGTGAACATTCTGGCCATGCGCCAGCAGGCACTGGATCACCAAGTCTGGGGCATGCTCATGTCCACATCCAACAGCCCGCCAATCGCAGCCCTCCACGTCAAAATCAAGTGTATGAATACCCAGCAACAACTTACTATGCACCCACGGTGTACGCTGTGAGCAGCAGTGTCGCACACCCTAGCACTTGTTATGGTGCCTCATACTATGCCCCGCCGTATTCCAACGCTTGTGTACTCCTTCCGCCCTCCGATTCGGATATGGATTCATATCCGCCACAGCCGTCCGGTTCATTCGAGATTTTTAGCGATGAAAACCCTAATGCATGCTCACTTATGTGACAATGCATGGCTTATTCACAGATTGTGGCAGTGAACTTATACTCTGCTTGTACAAGTCTATGATCAGGGGAGGGAGGTATTTTTGTAATGTATGTAGATATATGAAAGGTAAAGTTTTAGCTTTAAAATAATATTTTTTCTATTTTTCAAAATTTATTTTTGACATAATATCTTAAATATAAATTAAAATAAAATAAAATAAAGCATTTGTGATATTCTTTTTCATGATGAGTCTTGCTTTTCAATTAAAAATTAATTAAAATAATATATATTTTTTAAATGAAAAAACATTTAGTGTTTTTTAATTATTTTGATATGCTAATGTCAAAAGTAATTTTTAAAAAATAAAAATATATATTATTTTAATATATTTTTAAATAAAAAATATTTTAAAAAACAACCACAATTATATTATCAAACACCTAAGTCATCCTAAGCAAAATGCTTCTTTGTTGCCTTCTGTTTAGACTTAATTAGACTGCTTGGAACACCACTCTCTTATTTTCTAATAGTGAAAAAAATTAATAAATTATCATTAATAATCAAATATGATTTTAACTACCTTATTTTAACTGATTTAATTGGTATTGCACGGTTTTGGTTCAAGACAATGAATTTAAGAATATTAAAACTTTATATTGTGATTTTCTTAAAATATGTTTACTTACATATAAAACACTTTATAATGTGTTGTTCTAACTAATATAATTAATGAATTCGTGGTCCTGAGTAGATGAGGAATTTGGTAGGACCTACACTATATTTATTTAAAGATGGAATCATTTCCATTAATTCTTAAACCTTGAAATTAATTTAAAGCCTTTTTTTCCAGAATTACGCTGCCGAAACAGCTTCCTTTGCAAATCTTTTTCGATATCTAGAAAGCTCTCTTTGGAGTCCATATTCTCTTCCCCACTGGATTGATCATTTGACATTCCAGGCTTCATATCGAAGGAGAATCTTCCTGTTTTATTCTTATTCTCGGTGTCCATTTTAACAGATTAAAGTTTTTTTAAGCACAGAATTATTCGTTTAGTGTGGTGCCGGTGAGCCTCGTCAGCTTCTGCTGCAAAACCCTGGAGAGAAGCTTCAGAGATAAGCTGGCCATGGCCAGGGCCACTATATCAAAGTCTCTGCCGAAAGAGGGGAGGAAACTTGGATTGGAGATTGCGAGGGCGGGATCAACTCTGACATTTCATGTTAAGCTCAGTCAATCAAACATGGCATCTGCATATTCCTGTCGTCATTTACTGAGCAATTTTCATCTTATCAGGAACCTGATTCCTCCAGTCCAATCCATCTGCCTCTCCAGGCCAGCCAGTGGTTTTTGAAGCTCCTGTTGTTTTTCAACTTATCCAAGGCCAACACAGATCGATATCAGCTCCACCTTGCCGGGAAAGCCACCTGATGATATTTTTCTGGGTTGCAAGGCTTTGCCCCCGCGAGTGTATCGAATCAGGATATATCAGCTCACATATTTGAATTTGACCTGACCAGCTTGCCTGAGATACATTATGATCTGACCTTTAAACAGCTCTCCTCCTCCTTTCTACGCTTTCCCTTGGTTATTCAGATTTGTTCTCTGATTTATGGCCCAATCATTCCAAGTTCTCGAAAATCCATGATAAACTCTAGGTCATCAATATCATACTATTTATTGGCGTACTTCATTCTTAAATTATTACAATTATGGCAAAATAAATAGTCAACTAATTTATTAAACAAATTCAGATTCATCATAAAAAATATTTATCAGGACTGATTATCAAACTTTAATCACTACTCCAAATCTTACTTTTTTAAACATTTTAACTTTCTTTAATAAATAGAAAGTTCAAAATAGAAAAAACAAAATCTGAACCATAAGTCAGGGAAAGATTGTTCGACGACATTAATGGCTTGCTTTTTCTACATTACTAAATATTTTTATCTTTAAAAAACAATTAAATTTCTGTATTTCTAATTATTTTTATTTGCAAAAAACAATCAAAAAATAATAATTTAAAGATGTAATAAATCAAATTAGAATTTCAAACCTTATTTTACCAGAACTTCAATAATTTATTTATTTATTAACTCGATAATTTAACCTCCATTTGTAAACAAAAGGTATGTCTAAATTCAAGTAGCAAACAAGGCCTTAGTTGTAACGGAGATATACCCACCCCAGGTTCAAACTCGCAAAAAAATTTAATTTAACAAAAAAAAAATGAAATCTTGGATACAAGTTCTTCAAAATATGATCAAGCTAAGTAAAAGATAAAACTTGTTCAGGCAGAGAACTAAATTTAACATGGCTCACGAAAACGATAGCAGTTGTTACCGCGCTAACAATGTTCAAGACAAAAAAAGAAAAAAGCATTCTCTAACGCAGTTACTGCTGGCGTAGCTCAGTCTTCTTCTTTTGCCAAAGCCTGTCCACAGCACTGTCAGCATCACCCTGTAAATATGTCAAATAAATCCCGCGTGAGTTGAATATCTTGAAAGAGCAACGAGCAAAGCAGTATATCTACGAGTGAGGAAAATCAAGGAACCTGATACGTTTTACGTCAAGTTTAGGGAAATCATTTCCAAAAAGATCTATATCTCTAAACGGAGCTAAATACATGGTAATGACTGGATGAAAGGCATCCAAAAGGGCAACACATTTACAAAGATGACACCACCAAAACATATCAATGTGTGTGAAAGGGAGGAGGTGGTGGGGCGTCAGTGAAAGTGGTAGTCAGTGAATGCTAGCAATGACCATTGCATCGGCAAGCATTCAACAAGGCTAATGTTGCGCATCCTCAGGCCAGGATTAGAATAATAAAACAGGATCCCGGCCAAAAAAATGTAAAATCAAAGTTTGTTTACTAGAACACTAAACCATTATCAAAATAGATAGATAAATACTATGGCATACATAAAAAAAAAATACTGTAGCAACAGTGACCAAATTATATCAAAATAGATAGCTAAATATTATACTGTAAGAGAATGACAGAGTGAACTGTTAAGCAAGTAGACAAAAAGTGAAGGAAACAGCATGCGAGAAAGACAGAACCAAAAAGGAGTCAGCATAAACTTTTACTGAACAGAGCCTCTATCAGGGATCATTAACCCTTCCCTAAACTAGATTTAAACCTCAAAAAATCCATGACAGTGATTTGTATCCTAAAAAAACATGTTTACATAGGTCTAGAAGTTTCACAATCCAATAGCAAAAGATGACTGAAAAAAGCATTAGCTGCAATAAACCTCCCATATAATATACATAGTTTATTTTTAAAAAATAAAATAAGTGTTAAAATGCCCTCAGATCTCATAGCTTCTGAAAATCATACACGATTTATCGCAAACAGGATTCGTCGAAGGCATTCACAAATCACCACAGTGAATGAATATGTGGTGTAGTAGTGGAGGTGGAGATGGAGGTGAATGTGGTGATGAGTGAAGGCCAGCAATGAACAGCCATTTGCAACCGTTCAACACAGTTGTTTAGTGCATCATTGGGCAGAGCACAGGAAACAAAATTTCCCACTCAACAAAAAAAAAATTAACAAACCAAAAAAAACCATGAAATCCATCATCAAAATAGATAAATATAATTGTAAAAATAAATCTAACAGCAAGGACAAAATCATTTGGAGAGAAATTAACAGACCAAACATAAGAACATCAATCAAAGAACTTGTAAGCAATTACATTAAAAAAATGGTACCAGACTATCAGTGACGAATAATTCCGTGACAAGAATACATGTCCTAACAGAACTAAGACTCCATCTACATAGGTCAAAATATAACCACTACAAAACTATTAAACAAAAACTACACAGCCTACATTTTATCACATAGCACATAAGAAAATCACAAGACAAAATAACAGGCTTTCTATTCTAAGAGCAAGGAAAAGAGAAATACCTGGGCACGGACGAAACCACAGAGAGCAAAAGTGGTGAACTGGCCAGTGTAATGGCCATTACCATCCAAGTGACCAATGTTAAGCTGAACAGACGCATGGTCCTTAGAGGTAATAAGCCTGTTGGTGGCAGAGCTGCAAGAACAACACGTACATAATAGACTCTTAACTGGGATTCTTAATCCGAACAAAACTAACCCAAGACGAGAAACATAAAGGAAGTTAACTTACCATTTCCTGGGGATGTAAAGATCCATGTTCTGTCCCTCGTCGTTCTGCATCTTGACTTTCTTGTTTTGCTATCGAAAAATTCAGTTAAAGCTCTCGATCACCTAATTTTACAAGCAAACCTTGTTAAGAGAGCTTGCGCGAGCCACAGTTATTGAAAGAGAAAAGGGAGGGGGGGAGAGAGTACCGGAAAGAGGAGAGGCTGCAACTGCTAGGGTAAGCTGAGGAGGAGATGCTGGATTTCTTTGCGGGTTTTATATATGACGCAAACCCTAGTGTATGGGTGTGAGGATATATGGACGAAACTACCCCTCTAGAGTCTTGACTTGAGACGCTGCCGTTTCTTATGGCCTTTTGTTTGCATGAGTTATCAAACCCGGCTTGTTGACGCAATAACCTTTTTGACCATGTTAATTTTATGGTGTCAATTTCAATATTTTTAAAAAAAGAAAAATACAATAATATAATTTTATTTAAAAAAAAAAAAAAAACGTTTTCTTGAGATAAAATTAGCAACCTTCGTTTCTATACTTACTGTGAAGACCAATAGCAACTAAGGATCCTCTTCTATTGTGACTTGTGAGTGTGCTCAAGTTCTATAAATTTGCATCCCTTCATGTTTCTGCTAAATGCCAGTTTCTCTCCTTGGGCTGAAGCCCGATGACCGGCCCACTTGAGACTTGGCCCAGGCCATGTAAGTGGAAATACCTGTTTTTTTAATCATGGTTTATTTTTTATATCAAAGCTTGGATTAACTTGGGTTGAATTATGCATGAAACCACCATCCCTTGTCTCTTCAATTTCCTATGCATTAAGATATTTTTCAACAGGTTTCTTCCTGGTCATTTGAAATAACTTTCGAAATATATTTTTTTACAACAAGTTGTATTTTACACAAATTTACCATCTTTATTACTTACAAGTACGTGTTTGGAAACGCGGTTGAAACAGCATTTTATTAAAAAATATTTTTTTTTACTTAAAATGAATTGTTTTTGTGTGTTTTAGGATTGTTTTTGGCGTGTTAATGTTAAAAATAGATTTTTATACAATGAAAAAAATATTATTTTAATATATATTCAAGTAAAAAATATTTCAAAAAGCAATCGTTATCATATTCTCAACCCAACTATTAATATTGAGATGATTAAATATTTATTTGGCACTGTGTTTTAAAAGTATTTCTAGAGAAAAAAATAATTTTTTTGGTGTTTTAAGATAATTTTGATACGTTAATTTTAAAATATGATTTAAAAAAATATATTATTTTGAGCATTTCTAAATAAAAAAATAGTTTTAACTACACTCTTAAATTAAGAAGAAAAAACTAAATTGTGTGGATTGTTCACTGTAACTGTAGCTCTAGACACAGTTTATTGTGGATTATAACAATGTAATTATTTTAATACCCTTTAGTACATAAAATTTAATTATTGGTTTTAGGGGTGTTTGCATCTTTTTTTTTTTTTTTTAACAGCTAAACTACATTTTTGCCTTTGGAATCATTTTAAAAAAACATTGGTGGGGCAACGGTGTTATAGTCATTTTGTTTTTGTGACCAGTTAAATAACTTTTTAGCTATTAGATAAGATAAAAAATAAGAGTTAATGATAAGAATATAGTTGATTTTTCCATTTTTCAAACGGTGAAAACAGTGATTTGTCCTCGACAAAAAATTCTCACTCTCTTAATTTTTTATATATTTTAAAAATACAGCTCTAAATTTCTAATTGCAGTGAAGTACAAACGGGTCTGGGTCTTCCTTCTTATGTACATGCCCATGCATAATATCAAATGGATGCTCCATGTGATACTCATCGAAAAGCTTGACGTGTCCATGCTAGTTTTGTGCTGCGCTGATGTTGCTCCACCCTGTTTTCTTCCTCGGACACCGACTCTCTAACTGCACAGTGATTGGATCGACCCAACCTTGAAAGTGTATGTCTAGTTTCTGGGACATTATTTGTGAAAGGACATTGGATTGCAAACTGCCAACCTCCAAAGGTTCTGTGGCATATGGGATCGGTGGATGGCTTGTCATCCATCACGGTGCATTAATTAGATGGGGCCTCTGTTCATCATGAAGCAAATCTGATCATTCATTCTAAAATGGAGTCATCTTGCAGCCCTTGATTTGATCCTTGGAGCTTAGAGGAGGAGAAGATTAGCTCACTGTGTTAGCTGTTTTTAACTTTCATTTCCTGGGGTAGATCGGCAGCAATATCAAAGTTGGATTTAAAAAAAAAATAGATTAAGTTCTAGACCAAGTCAATCTAACATGATGTTACTCGAGTTTAATAATCATTTTTTTTTTTTTGATAACGTGGGAACCACATGACCCGAAAAGCGCACTTCGTGGGCCCAGAGCATGTGTAAACCCCCGGCTGTCCCAGGCTCTTACAGGGAATCTCGAAAGATTGGCTGTCGAGGCTCGAACACCTGACCACCTCGGGTAATAACCAAAGGTGGCAGGGTGCTTTTGCCGCTAGGCCAAGCCCCTGGGGACGAGTTTAATAATCATGCTAGCAGCTAAGTAGATATATTTCATTCAATACACTTTTCTATATAGTTTGGTCCTTGAATGTTGTTCATTCTAATTTTCTTGGAACCTACAGGCGAGGGGTGGGTCCATTCGACCCTATGATGTGTTAATGATGATTGGTAATGAAAATAAAGTCACTATTATCTATAAAGCTAAATCAGATCGTTGTTTAACTATAGCGAATTACTGTATCAATAGGCTTGGGTTGCTGTGGATTGTAATAGTAAAGATACTATTTATTTAATGTTGCTGGGATGTTAGCATGCGTGGGGTTGTAGCTCGAGTGGCCAACTTCACGCATTGAATGGTGGAGGTGTGGGGTTCGATCCCCTGCATCTTCACTGTTTTATATTTATTTAGTTTGGAGGAATTTTGGGTTTTTTCTAATATTAAAAATTGAGATGCGAGATCTGACCGTTGGGAAGCCAATAATTATATTCATTTCTATTTATAATTAAATATATATCTTAATTAAACAACTAAAATATCATAATTTAATCATAATATTTATTAAGAAAACCTGTAAATAATGTTTTTGGAGTTTTAATATACTATGTAAAATGCCAAGATTATGGACCGACAATATTAAATATTATGCATAATTAACCTTAAAATGATATTTTAAATTAAAATATAGATTGAATATAAAATTTTAGGGTACAAATAATAAATAATATATATTTTTAAGTGTTATTTTTATTAATAATATTTAGTGAATATATATAATTAAAAACAACTATAAAAGTTTAAATAAAACAAAAGTTAACAATTGAATTTTATATTTTTAGTATTAGAAACTTTTAATGAATATATAATCTTTATTTATTTAATTGAGTTTTTTAAAATAAATCTATTAATATAAAGTTAAATCAGCTCATGATTGTACTATAGCACTAGAGAAGGATTCAACGTGGATTGTAATAGTTAAATTACTTTGTCAACCTTCTGTACACAGTAACTTTAGCATTGTTTCTAGGGTTATTTTTGTTTCTTTACATTTTTGTGCATAGTAAAATAATCATCATACCCCCTAATAAGATAAAAAAAAAAAAAAAAACATTATGTGTGTAGGGGTACTACGATATTTTCACACCTTCCATAAACAGTAACACAAATGTACAACTATTAATATACCCCCATAAAAGACAAAATACACCAATTGGCTTTACGGGTGTCTAAATAATTGACTATGTTTAAATATTAATTTACTTTGGAATGAATAGTGACATTAGTGTGCAAATACATTTATGCCCCTATAAAAGACAAAAAAACAAGAATTGGTTATAGGGGTGGTTAGGTAAGTGCGATCAAAACCGATGTCGCACCTCAAAAAAATGAGCGCGGCGTCGTGACGACTCTTCCCCGTGTGCAGGGATTCAATGGTGTCGGGGGATTATCTATTTTTGTAACAAAGGGGAGTCGCCACCTAGTATTATGGTTACTAGAAAACCTAAAACTGGTTTTTCAGAGATTCTAGGGTAAGGGACTGGTTGTGTAGAGGAAAGGTTTTAGCACCCCTAGTACGCCCTACCTAAGGTAAGCTGCTTGACGTTTTGGTTTGCTTATGATTTGCTATGGCTTTGAAAAAAACATATGTTATTAAAATGGAAAATGGGATATCATTCCCGCCGAATATTTTGGATATCAACCCCTTAGGATTTATTTATTCAAACACCGACAGTGAATAATAACATATTATTCCCGCCAAATATTTTGGATATTAACTCCTTTTGGATTTATTTCTCCAAATACCGACAGTGAATAATAGCATATCCTTCCCGCTGAATATTTTGGATATTAACCCCTTAGGATTTATTTATCCAAATACCGATGGTGAATAATAGCATATCATTCCCGCCGAATATTTTGGATATTAACCCCTTAGGATTTATTTATCCAAATACCGATGGTGAATAATAAATTCCAAAAAAAAAGATTTTTATATTTTTTTGAATATGGGCCAATACCCTTTGGATTTTACAAACTTGTTGTAAAATCTCAAAATGCAAGAAATGATTTTTCTTTGAGAAATCCATGCTAAAACTCATTTTCTCTTCAAAACCCAAGATAAAATATTTTTTCAAAAGAAAAACAATTTTTAAAATATGCTAGTGTATTGGCCGTATGCAAGAAAACAACATATTTTTTCTTTAATAATGTCTATTTCATATTATGACGGTAACTTGGAATATGTTTCCAACACACCTCTTAATAGATATATAATAAATATCGATGAGATCTATGTATTTTGGTAATATATTGGGCAAGAAAAACATGTGAATTTATTCAAATTCCATTGATATATTTGGTTTAGTTTTTGGATATTAAAACTTTTTTTTATTGTTATTATATAAAAAAATATGTAGTCCCAAAAATTTTAATTTTTTCATAATATAATTTAAAATTTAAACTTGATAAATTTAAGATAGAATTTTAAAATTTTCAATTGTAAAGTATTTACACTATCATAAACTAAAATAATTTTAAAGTTGTTTGAGAATTTTAAAAATTAAGGGTATTTATAAGTAATATAAACTATAAAGAATGTTTTTAGCATCTTGGATTTTTATTGATATAATAAAGAAAGGGCAAGAAGATTGACAAGGAGAGGTTGATTTCTTGTATTTTACAAAAAGAATTATATATATATATATGATTAATAATAAACATGACAAATAAATAATTTTGCTAAAATTGAAGCTAAATGTATATTTTAATCCTTCAACTTTTTAAAGTTCCAAGCTAAGAGAATAAAAATAATAATAAAAAGCACGACAAAAAGAGATGATTTTGTTAAAATTGAAGCTCAATGTATACTTTAGTCCCACAACTTCTTAAAATTACAAGCTTTTAGTCCTAATAGTTTTTAGAATTCAATATTCATCTCCAAAATTATTATTATTTTATCCTTGTTTGAAACAGGAGGGGGAGAGAGAGGGAGAGAGTCTGGATTTCAATGGTAGAAACAAAGTTTTTATTGAGACCATGAAAATGAGTAATTTTGGTTTCAATGACTTTTTTTTTTATGAGTAAAGTTTAAATAATATGTTACCCTCCTAAACTTGTCTCAAATGGTATGCATGAACCTAGAAAAATTATTGATTTTAAAGATGATTGTGATTTTAAAGGCGAATCCTAAATATGTTTTACAAGGTGTTTAAAGTGTTTTATGATAGAAATACAATTAAAATAAGTTTTTTTTTATTTGAAATTGACCAATCTAATTTTCCAATGATTGAAAGTTGTTGGAATCTAGACAATAAAGGTGAAAAATTGCCTACCTTAACACGACAAATGATGTGTTGCCTCTATTTTTTTTTTCAAATAATCAAAAAGCTCTAGAATTTTTTTTTGAAAAAAATTACACTCATATATCGCTTTAGGCCCACAATTTTGAGCTTTTTTTGTGAAGTTCCATGAACTTCTAGCCTTCCTAACTCAATAGACCAAGTCTTTTTAGTTTTTTTATCCATTGTAATTGCATTTGCTTTTTAATTATTTTTTTAATTTTATCACTCAAATATTTGACTGGTTATTAATTGAGTAACATGATTTATTTGGTTTGATTTTTTCATCCAATTTGAATATTTTGCTGGTTTTTAATTTTATATGTGTTTATTTTATATTAAAAAATTTACATGTATAAAAATATTAAACTCAATCAAGTTCATAACTTAGACCATGTGTTTGACCAGTTTACTGTGGTCATGCAGGGATTATGCTTGGTAATTTTATTTTTGCACAAATAGTTCTCAATTTATTTAACTGAATATGTACACGAACTTTTAAAAATGATCGTATGGACTTTATTATGTACAAAAATACATCGTATAGATTTGCGTATACCTTTTTTTTAAAAAAAGAAAAAAACATTCCATTTATTTCCTAATCTTTTTCTGCAAAACACAAAAAAAATTATTTACCGTCGACCAAATACTTGA
Source organism: Salix brachista (assembly GCA_009078335.1). Classification (NCBI taxonomy): domain Eukaryota; kingdom Viridiplantae; phylum Streptophyta; class Magnoliopsida; order Malpighiales; family Salicaceae; genus Salix; species Salix brachista. The sequence continues at coordinate 3,075,573 of CM018576.1, read as the reverse complement.
CGATAGAATTAAATAAAATCTTCACACCAAATACCGGGTTGAAGGAAAAAAAAACAAAAGGGCTAAAAATCTTGGCTTAATTATTTAATTGATATCTAGTTTACTCATTAAACCTGTGAATTGAGTTAAATATTTTATTGGGTCACTTTATTGTTATTTTATAATCAAAAAATTAATTTATCATCAAATAAAAATAAATAAAAACCACATGCTAGATGATAGAATTAGAAAAAAATAAAAAAAAAGCCAATAAACAAAATGGAAAAGAAAAAACCCCAGTCACGCCGGTCTTTTCCATGAGAGCTAGGCACGTGGCGCATAGGGAGACCCACACGTTCAAATCATATATTTTTCTTAATGTAAATTATGATAATGAATGTTTAATGTCGATGGTTGCCATCACAAGATAACTATCTAAAAAGTCTAAACATAAATAATAAATTAAACAAAAATGCTAATTGGCGTCATGTTGATTACCGGGAAGGAAAAAGGCGCTTTAATTGACGGTGACGGATGCAGCGGCGAGCTAAAATGGAATGGGGGCATGTGGGGAAGAGAAAACGTGTTTCGGTTAAGATTCTTGGAATATGTTTGGTGTGGAGTTTAAAAAATATTTTTGATTTTTTTTACTTTATATTATGTTTTTGTATTTATAAATCATTTTCATGTATTGTTGTTAAAAATCTAATTTAAGCTTCCAATTTTTAGTTATTTGATTTTGAACTCAACAAATCTAATTTAATCAACTTTAAATTTACACCAAAGTTTAATAACTATAATTTCTTTTAATTTTTTCAGAGAATAATATAAATTATATTATGGAACTTCACCTAACAGTTTTATCTTTTAAATGAGATGGTTCCTTAATGATATCAGAGATTTTGAATGTCATCACCCCTATTTTATTTTATTAAAATTAAGTACAAGATAATATGAGCATGTGCAAGTTTCAAGTCTAAAAATAAATATCAAAGAATAATATAAAATACAATCTAGAGTCTTAAATAAGGAGTTAAATTTTTTAGATAAGATGATTAATTAATAATATTTACTCCCCCATCTCACTCTCCCTCTCCCTCTCTCTCTACATTCAAAACTATCATGTAAGGAGAGAGGAAAAGACAAGCAGCCAGCTAGTGCTTGTAAATTTAAGCTGAGGACCTGGGAATATGTCCATCTTTATTCGTTGTGGCGACGAAGTTGACATTTGCAGTTTTCCTTTTCATGCTTGCTGTTAGTGGGCAAGCATTTAGGTGGGGATTGATGCCAAACTTTTGCCAAGAGCCTCCTCCCTGCCAATCTTAAATATCTCCCACCCATTTTGTCTATAAATTTTGCATGGATCCAGCGATGACGATGATATTGATATAAAACATCAAAAAATATAATTTGAAATAAAAAATAAAGATATTGTTTTTCAAATTCTTTCAAAAATATTTTTTTAAAAAAACGATGTAAAAAAAGGTTATTAGTCAACTCATTATTCCATGCAATTAAAACATCAACGACATTGAATTCTTGGTAGAATCTGTTTTGGTAAATAATTGTTTTGATATTCGACATATAAAAAATAAAATAAAAATATTTAATTCAAAGTAAAAAAAGTCTAAAAATTTAAAGAAAATTAAAATACAAGTAAAAATAATCCAACTGGCATTGTTCGAGTCGTCATCTCCAGTACTTTTATTTCTTTCAATACATCAATTCAAGCGTAGTTGTAATCCACTAGCAAGGACAAGGAGACGTCAATGCACCAAGCCTTTGCTCGCTAATTAACGACCGACATAATTCTAAGCACGGCGATGATGACATCTTTAATATTCAGCCGTTTATATTTGAAATTTATCATCTGGCCCAGCATTCCCACATATTAAAATTAAGCCCCAATCATGCTTTCTTCTGTACCCCACACAGAATCATGAGTTTAATTGCACGCTTAAAAAAAATAGTTCATTTGTATCGAATATAAAAGAAATTACCTGTAATATAACCCAGTCTAAACCTTGGCCATCGACGATTCAATCAAAATTTATTGATTTTTATTTAAAATAATTTTATTTTATTAAAAATAAAATAAATTAACCCCGATCAATTTATTTAACTTATAAGATTAAAATTATTTTTGAAATTATTTTTCGTTTAAAAATATATTAGAATAATATAATATTATCATATGTATAATGATTTAAAAACATCAAAAAATTAATTTAAAATAAAAAATCAATTTTTTTTTTGAAATATAGTGAAAAACAAAGCTTAAATGGTCAATACTATGTTTTAGAGCTCTGATATATAATAACTAATAACAATTAATTTTTTAAAATAATTTTTACAAAACATACTAATATACACACGCGCGCGCTCAAATATATTTTTAAAATCAATATATCAAAACAACTTAAGAATTCAAAATAAAATAAATAAATCTTCACAGCAACACCTTTCAATAAAATAAAAAAAACAGACGTACTTATCTTTATAGTTAGTGGCTGCCCATGAACTTGAAATTTGAAAGAAAAGGAGTGGTAATATGGTAAATAGAGCGCAACATCAAAGTCAATCATGAAACGCTGACGAGTCTTCAACTCGGCAAAGCCCTTAGCTGTTGTCTTAACCTCATGAAGAGAAAAGAATAAAGAAACCTTATAAGCTCATCAGCACACACAACACAGTGCCATCCCTATAGAGAGAGAAAAGAAGCCCACGGGACACCATTTTGATTAAAGAAAACCTAGCTAGAAAGAGAGTTTTTTATTTTGTATATTCTTGTTCAAGAAATGGCAAGGTGGAGCTCTTGTTTCTTGATCTCCGCCACTATCTTGATTTTGACGGTGGTGGGCTTATCATCCACCGTTCAAGGAAGCGGGGATCACCATCTGGGGTGGATTCCTACCGCCACCACCACCACCAGATCTTCAATCTGCAACAAAGGGTCCATAGCAGAGTGCATGGCCGAGGACGGAGAGGAGTTCGAGATGGACACGGAGATCAACAGGCGTATTTTAGCAACTAGCAAATACATCAGCTATGGTGCGCTTCAGAAGAACAATGTCCCTTGCTCCAGGCGTGGTGCTTCTTACTATAATTGCAAGAGGGGGGCCCAGGCTAATCCTTATAGCCGTGGATGCAGTCGCATCACAAGGTGCAGGAGTTGAATTTTATTTATTTACTTTTACTCTCTTTTTTTTCTCATTAAAAAAATGGGTTTGATTGATTGCCACTTGAGGGGAAAAGACAGGGAACGGAGGTGGTGGTGTTGAGTCTTCGATGTTATTGATGGAAATATTGTTGTCATAACTATATCTGAATGTCTTTGTAAGAGATTATTATTATAATTCTTTTTTCTTCTTCTAGCGATGGGATTTTCCAAGCTTTTAGATTTGATAATTTTGGAGGAGAGATCTGTGGTTTGAGTTTGATTTATTTTAAAAATGGATGTGTAATTTCATACTCTTCTCTTTAATTCATTCTTAATTATTATTGATTTGTGTTAGATTGGACAGCAATTTAAGCCCAAGGACCTTTTAGTGAGTGAGTTTTTTTTATTATGTTTTTGATCTAAAAAATGATATTTCTGGGTGTTTTTTATAATTTTGGTATTTTAATGTAGAAAATATTATTAAATCATAATGTTAATTCCACATTTGAGCCTTGTTTATTAGTTATTATTATGATAGACTAGACAGGTTTTTTCATTTTTGGCTCCTGATTGTTGAGCAATTCTAATATTCCAGGGACTTGTGTGTGAGCATTTCATGGAAATTCCCATAGTGGACCGGTAGTTTTTTTTTTTGGGGGTGTGGGGGTGTTTGTAAATTGTAACTGTTTTTGGATTCATTTTAAAAATATTTTTGGCTTGATTGAGGGGCTGTATTTTTATGAAAACAAGCGGATAGATAATGTGGAAAAAAATCACGGCCATAAGTTGCTATGACAATTGGCCATGTTTTTTGGGTTAGTGGTGTTTTTGGATAGACGGAAATTCTCTAATAAAAATGACCATAAATAATTCCGCAGTACCTGTTTAGAATTGTATTGAAGTTATTTATTTTTTTAAAAATCGTTTAGAAATTAATTAAAAAAATTATTTTGATATGATTTTAAAAAAATCATTATTATTTTTTAAATATAATGTTAAACAGGACCTTCCTCGTAGTGGATCAGGAGGTGAAGAGGTGCATCCTCGTTATGTAGAAAGACCAAATCCCATCCTCCTATCATTTACATCAACAAATCATAACTATAATATAAAAAATAACAATAACATCAATTTTACGTATTTAGAATCCATATTATATTACAAAACCTAGCCCGATGGCAGAGTTGCTATAGCTAAAACATATTCTTTCAAAAAAAATTAAAAAAGAAAATAACCAGGTATTGACTTGAACATGGACCGACACCGGTTTTTATTGTATTATAACTATAGTTATGATTTGTGACAAATTAAAGCCCTTCACGTGAAAAGTGAGCGATTGAATAACTTGAAGCAATGAAAATAACATCGTTATTGTCACCCAATTTTTATTTTTTTTATTAATGCCCTTTCTCTAGGGGCCCATGTTGTGTTTGTTACTGATGGGTCCATCTGTCCACCCTGTCTGTATGGAAATGTGATTTAAATTAAATTTGAAAGTGTTTTTTTTATAAAAAATTTACATCAAAATTATTTTTTTATTTTTTAAGAAATTATTTTTGACATTAATATATAAAAAAATTAACTTAAAACATATTTAATTTAAAATACAATAAAAATTGATTTTTTTTAAAATATTTTTAAAATACAATGAAAGTGCAATCATGAATAAAAACCAGCTACAACCCGAATTGCGGTCCCTTTGCCAAACCACCGAAATTTTTACAAGGGTCCTCCAAAGATTTTCCCTTTACACTGCTGGGATATCATGTTTCGCTTTTTGGCAGTGTTTGTATCAATTTTGTTTTTGCTTTGAATGATTTTTTCTTAGTATTTTCAGATTATTTTAACATGTTGGTATTAAATATATTTTTTAAAATACTTATTATTTTGATTTTTTTTCACATAATAAATTTTTTAAAAAACAATTTTCGTAAACAACTTTCATGAAAAGCTAGAAATTAGTGTTAGTGTACTATTTATTCCAGACATTTACCATAGCCTTTTCTAGCCAGTCTAGACAAAAAAAAAAGACTCAGTGGACTCGTTTAAAAAAAAAATGACTTGATCAACCTGGTTAAAAACCGACCAATAATCAGTTAATTTTTTTAAAAAAAATTGACTTGTTCAAGCTGGTTAAAAACTGACCATTCTTTTTTTTAAAAAAAAAGACTTATCAAAATGACATTATTTTGATTTTAGATTTTTCTTATAGATTGAGCTTATCTGGAATTGAGTTTTTATTTATTTATTTATTATTCTTATGCTGAAACTAAAGTTTTTTTTATGGTGGGTTTTGGATAAAACATTCATACAATAGATGCATCAATCAGGATTTAATAGATTTGTTGAATTATTATTATAGTTGTCGACTGGACTCAATTCGAATGTAATGACATGTGATGTAATGCAAATCTAAAGGGCTTTTGAGTCCCGCCGTGGTATGATGGTAGAGAGTTTGTGATTTGTATAATAAGTCTCGAGTTCAAGTATGTATTGTTTATAGAAATCTAGAATAACTAAATTTTTACCTGTTTTATCTGGACCCGTAAAACTAGAGGTGAAATGAACATGTTTTAGATGACAGAATTATTCTTCCTAAGTGTCCCTTCTCCCTTATACTTTTAGATTCATTTTAACTTGAATAATACGTCTTTGTATTAAAAAAAAATCAAATAAATATCCTGTTACCTGATATTTTTTAAAATTTTAATTAGATTTTTTGGTGTGATGACTTGCCATGACCAAAGATTACTTATTTTGTACACTTATCATTTTCAACAATTACTGCTGATCCTTTACCGACTTGCGGCCATCCACCCTCTCCAAACTTAATTCTGTGTTTAGAATTGCTATCGTTGTTGTTTGCTTTTATTTTAATTAAAATAATATTTTTTTATGTATTTTAAAAATTATTTTTAACATTAATGCATTAAAATAATTTAAAAATATTTTTGAAGTGATTCCTAAACATGGTCTGGAACGAGCTCGTTGCTCACCTGGGCGCCAATTATTAAGATAGATTTTTGACAGTCAATTCTTGGGATTAAAATGATCAAATAACTATTGTTTGCTCAAAGGAAGGTTACCATGTGTAAATACATCTTAATTTTATCTACCAACATCATATCATTGTAGAGGAACTTTTGGAGAGAAGGTGGATTATTTACATGTACAAGGGTGCTTTATACATTGTTTTAAAATTGTTGATTTAAAATTAAAATTTTAAAATTATTTTCATATATTAATATTAAAAAATAATTTTAAAAATAAAAAATATTTTAATACATTTGTAAGTAATGTTTTCCCAAAAATAACCTCAACAATACTTCCAAATGATAACATATTCAGAAAATATTCAGCGACATTTGCTACTGTATTAATTTGATATTTATTTTAATTCTGAATGTTAGGTGATAAATGCCAGGTCAAAAATGCAGGGTGGTGCAACGCACGTGTAGCCCGCACAATATGCAATGGGATGACAGTTGACTGTTGACAGATTTCTTGACTTGCTGCTGACATGGTTGCTAGAATCTCGTTTGGAAACGCAGTATTTTATGTTGAAATAAAATAAATTATTGTTTTAACATATTAATATAAAAAATCTATTCAATATCTAATTTTATAAAGTGGCCTAAATCATTATTAGATCTTTATATCAATTTATTCGATAACAAGCTAATCCACATTATTTTTTTTTAATTTTTTTTATAAGAAATAGATTTTATTGGATGAATCTCAAAATTGATTCAAATTAATTTTTGCGCCCGACAATCTCCTATTAAATGCATATTTGAGGGTTTGATTGAGATTGATTTTGAAAATAATTTTTATTTGTAAATACACTAAAATAATATTTTTTTTAAAAAATTATTTTTAAAATCAGTATATAAAAATGATCTAAAATACTTTAATTTAAAATAAAAAATATAAAAATATTTTTTTTTTCAAAAAAACTTTTAAAATAAAATACCAAACAAGTAACCAGATATAAACTTTGGATCCCGCCGTGCTAAAATGCCTATAACAGGGTATGACAGTAATACATTAATGGAATATTTAATCATGTTATGTTATTCAAATTATATTTTGAATAATAATAATTTTGATTTCGCACTTTGCTTATTTTGCACGGGACTATTTAAGAAAACAAAATCTTATTCCCAAATCACATGAAATATATGTAAAAGGGTGAGATTATATAAATTTATTATTTTTCATTTTTTCACATCATAGTTATTAAAACTAAGTAAAACATGATTAAATTTGAAACCCCATCTATTATCTTTTTATTCTAACTATGTATATAAAAAAATTAATTTAGATTTGACAATGTCAACTCACTACTTAAATAAGATTTGATTTGATTTGATTTTTTTATTTTTCAAAATAATATTATTTAAAATATAAACTAATATTATTTAAATTAATTATTTACCCGTGATCTAAGTTTTGATAGAGACAAGAGATAGAATTTAATTACCATGTTTTATATAATGCAATAATTTTATAAATAATATAGATCGAACAAATAATTAACATCCTCATTTAATATTAATGAAAAGCGCCTACGAATAATTTTGATGGGAATTGTTTTTAAGAATTAAATATATTTATGGTAAACCATAAATTTTACCTTAATAAGCTTCCTAGAACCTTCGATAACAAAGCGTGTCCGTGCGAAGCTTGCCATCCCATAGCACACAAACTTAGCAACTAAGTTTAGGAGTCAACTACCCCCTGATGCCAGCCAAAATTCCACCGAATCACAACCTGCCACGTGCCAGTCCAACTCTCCCCGTAGCCGTCCATCCACACCGATCTCTGTGCTACCCATTTCACACCGAGATTCGTGCCCTTTCCCTGATCTCCTCTATAAATATAAAAAAATCATCGCCTTTTCAATTCGTAGTCCATTTCGAAAACCATAATTTTCTCAACATACATACTCTGATCAATTGTCTTGCTACGTCGTCATGGCTGAAAATGATGTCAACATGCAACAGCAACTGGTAAGGATTTTTTCTTGTTTTCTTTCTGAGTTTTTGTTGAATTGTTTTTTCTTTTTTGGATTTCGTATTGATTGATTTTTCTTTTTAATTTGTTTTTTTTTGGAATTGGGTTTCTGGGATTTTGTTTTGATTGATTTTTTGGAAATTGGGTTTTGGAAGAATAAAGAGGAGGAGGAGAGGAGGCTGAAGTACTTGCAGTTTGTGCAAGTGGCTGCAGTTCATGCTGTGTTGACGTTTACAAACCTCTATATTTATGCCAAGGACAAGACTGGTCCGTTGAAGCCCGGTGTGGAGACTGTCGAGGGGACCGTTAAGAGTGTTGTTGGACCTGTTTATGATAAGTTTCGTGATGCTCCTATTGAGTTTCTCAAGTTTGTTGATCGCAAGGTTAGTTTTTGAGTTTCTTTATTGTTATTTTTGATATGAGATATTTTATGCTCTTTAATGCACGCATGATTTAGATGAAAGTGGTATGGCAAGGCTGTATTGATTGTGATAGGGTGTGTTACTGAGGGGGTTGAAAAGGATGCGCACCAATCCTAGGTCTTATCGGTTCAATTTTGTTTGGCTACGTTGATTGCTTATAATTTAGATAAAAATAGTACTAAGTTAGATTGTTGTGAATTGCGACAGGGGGAGTGTTATTGTGAGTTATGATAGGGTGAATTGTGACAGGTCTTATCGGTTCCAATTTTGTTTTCTATGTTGATTGCTTATAATTTGGTAAAATTGGTATTTTAAGTTAGATTGTTGTGAATTGTGATAGGGTGAGTGTTGTCAATGAGGTTGAAGAGGATGGACTGATCCTAGGTCTTATTGTTTTTTTCTTGCCGTGTTCATTGCTTATGATGATTTAGATGAGGAAAATACTTTTCTTTTCATGTCTATAAGCTAATTTATATTCTTTTTTTTTGTGCCTTCTGGTTAGCCGATTCTTTGCTTATTGTTCGTAATTGAGTTAATGTATGTAATCGTTCTTTTCTTCTGTTTGGTCATAAGATAAGACTGAGGGCATGGAAACCAGATTGGTCATTTATAAAGATCTTGTGTTTTTTGGAAGAAAAGAATGCTGTGCCTCTCTGAAGATGCTAGGATTAGTCTATGATCTGATTGCCGTTTTTCTTTACATACCTTGTGATGATAGAATTGGAATTTTAGGCTTGTTTAATTAATCAAGCATGATTTTGGAGGATTTGGTTGTGAATTGAAACCTTGTTTGCAGGTGGATGAGTCTGTCACTAATATGGACAACCATGTGCCCCCGCTCGTCAAACAGGTTTCATCCCGAGCACTCTTGGCGGCTCAAAATGCTCCAGTGGCAGCTCGAGCAGTGGCTTCTGAAGTTCAGCGTGCTGGTGTGAAGGAAACCGCCTCTGAATTGGCGAAAAATGTCTACTCCAAGTACGAGCCTACAGCCAAGGAGCTCTACTCCAAGTACGAGCCAAAGGCAGAACAAGCTGCCGTCTCTGCCTGGCGCAAGCTCAATCAGCTCCCACTCTTCCCTCAAGTGGCTCAGGTGGTTGTGCCAACTGCCGCCTTTTGTTCTGAGAAGTACAATCAAACCGTACTCAGCACTGCAGAGAAGGGATACAAGGTATCATCGTTTTTGCCCTTGGTGCCTACCGAGAAGATTGCCAAGTTCTTCAGCGATGAAGTGCCCGTGTCAGCCCCATTGGTTTCCAGCTAGACACAAGTCTGTTGTCTGATGCTCTTACAATTGGGATATTAAGCGTGGACGTTTTCTTTTTAATTTTTCTGAAACTATCTAATGAATTCGTTGTATCTGTATATGGATAGGCATGTCCAGACTTCATGTTTGGATATTTTGTTTTAATTTTGTTTTCTGGGTTCAATTTCAATCATGGCAATTGGATGGTTCATCGTGTGAATTCCTGAACTCGTCTTCCGATTGCTCGTTTGTTTCTGTTCTTTCTTTTTTCTGTCTTCATAGGATCTCCTCTTCTATCGGCATGCAGGAAAACCCAGCATTCTGTGACTGAATTAGATACTTGCTATACAGAATATTGTGAAGGAAACTATACATTTGATCATGTGGATACAAATGCTAAATCACCTGGCGAAATCCCTGAGGGCTGTGAGGTCAAGCTTGACCATGTCAATTGGTTTAGAAATCAATCCACCAAGTTATTCGAATTTCGCCAGATTAACATCAAAACAATTCCAAATAAAGTTCAATTCATGCCATGATGCCTTGAGTTATTGAGTCAGCCTACTACTAGAACATGCTTTAAAAAGCTCAGGAATGCATCACTGACAGATAACGTGAAACTACGGAGAGTAGGGAGCAGGGACTCTTAACTTTTCTCTCCTGACAGCAATTTGCTCGCTGCCCACCCAGGAAGAAAAAGTTAAAAATGGGTCCCTTCTAAATTTAAATGCATGCCATGCTGCCTTGAGTTATTGAGGCAGCGTACCACTAGACCATGCTTTAAGAAGCTCAGGAATGCATGGTTACAGTTGATATGGAATGCATCGCTGACAGATAACGTGAAACTATGGAGAGTAGGGACACTAACTTTTATCTCCTGACATCCATTTGCTCCCTGCCCAGGAAGAAAAAGTTAAAAATGGGTCCCTTCTAAATGAAATGAATGGACATCTACCATCAAGAATCGCCAAGAAAATCCATAAATAAATCACCATATTAAGTACTAATTTAGCTACCAGCCCTTGAATCCGTTGACCTGATGGATTGTTTGAAGGGAGGCTGATATGCCGATAAAAGAAGATGCCGTCGTCTCAATCTTCTCCCAGTATTTCTTTCTTTATGCACAGAGTACAATTCTCATGAAATCTTTTTTCTAAGTTGAATAACTTGTTTTTCACTAAATTGAAAATTACACAATGGCTTGCCAGAAAAAGCCATGCCCAAGCTGGTTCGAAGCTACACTGAAGGAAATGAGACAGTGGCAAGCAATGCCATTGAACCTTGCCTAAACTGGCCAGGTTTCCTGTCGCCCCCACCAGCAGTGCTGCAACGGTAGCCCTCACTCTCCCCGTCTATTTCCTTGTGTTCTGGCCCATCTATTTGCTGCCTCTCCTCCCACCAAGATAGTGCGGTAGGTATTGTGAAACAAGTGATTTCTAGTCCTTGCCACAGTCAGCTGCCGACTGGCTAGAATTGAGCATGGATTCCAAGCTTATAGAATCATCATTCATGGCCAAAAACAATAAGCTTCATATTGCCATGTTCCCATGGCTAGCTCTGGGTCACTTGATCCCATACTTGGAGCTAGCCAAGCTCATTGCTAAAAAGGGTCACACAATCTCCTTCATATCAACCCCTCGAAACATCGATCGCCTCCAAAAACTCACTCCAGATCTGGTACCTCTCATACACTTCGTGAAACTACCATTACCCCACGTAGAAAACCTTTCTCGAGACGCAGAGGCCACCTCGGACGTGCCATTGAAAGACATTGGCCTCCTCGAAAAGGCCTACGACCTTCTTCAAGAACCCTTGTCTCAATTCCTTCAGTCTTCTCATCCAAATTGGATCCTTTTCGATTTTTCTCCTTATTGGTTACCAACCATTACCGGAAAACTCAACATCCCAACCTGTTTCTTCAGCATATTTATTGCTGCATCTCTTTGTTACATATGTCCAGCTTCAGGCGATGAAGATCATCGCAGAGCTGTTGAAGATTATACATTAAAACCAAAGTGGATCACAATCCCTTCCTCGGTATCATACAGGCTTTTCGAGTCCATAAAATTATTCCCTTCAATGACAGGCAATGGAGAAAACGTTCCACTCCCCTTTCGTTTTCGCGAAACCTTGAAAGGATGTGATCTAATAGCGGTAAGAACATGCATTGAAGTCGAACACGATTATTTAAATCTCTTGGAGCAACTTCACAGGAAACCAGTTATTCCAATCGGAGTGCTTCCCAATCAAACTTCTGACGACGACGACGACGAAACTATTGACACTCATTGGAGGTGTATCAAAGAATTTCTTGACAATAAAGAAAAAGGGTCTGTAGTGTACGTAGCATTCGGTAGTGAGGCAAAACCGAATCAAGAAGAACTCAACGAGATAGCTCTAGGATTAGAGCTCTCAGGATTACCCTTCTTTTGGGTGTTAAGAAAACGTCGAGGCGCAGCCGACACAGAGGTGGTCGAGTTACCAGATGGATTTGAGGAACGAGTTAAAAGTCGTGGTGTTGTTTTCACGAGTTGGGCACCTCAAATGAAGATTTTAGCTCATGACTCGGTGGGAGGACTCTTGACTCATTCCGGATGGAGCTCAGTGGTGGAGGCATTGCAGTTTGCTAGAGCACTTGTACTGTTGACGTTCTATGCTGATCAAGGATTGAATGCGAAGGTCTTCGAGGAGAAGAAGGTTGGGTTCTTGGTCCCGAGACAGGAACATGACGGCTCGTTTACGAGAAAATCGGTGGCTGAATCGCTGAGGATGGTGATTGTAGAGGAGGAGGGAAAGGTCTATAGAGATAAAGCCAAGGAGCTGAAAGGGTTGCTTGGAGATGTGCATAGACAGAATCTGCTAGTGGAAAATTTTCTAGACCATCTCCAAACTCGGAAATGCATGAAGATATCGCATGAAATCAATGGATCGACTTGATATAGAGTTTAGAAGAAGCATGTTTGCTTGATCTTGTGTTGTAATTCTTTCTTCAATCCAAATCTTCTCCCTGTCAAGAACGAGTCCATGTCCATTTGCATTTTGCAAAAGCAAACAATTGTGTGACGAATGAATAGTAATTGCCTAATTATTCCACAAGTAGCGCTTGATTATTATTTCATAACTATATATAATTAATGTAACAAAAACTATAATATGTAACAAATCTAGAATTACCCATCAAAATATTATTTTAATTGATTTTTAATAGAAAGCAATTGAAATCAAAGCTATTAACAAACCAGAAGCAGAAACTGTGGTGGAAGACACAAACTCACCTCTCTGTTTCTAACAATGGCAACAACTTCTTGTTTTAAAACATTATTACCAATGACAGCATGTTCTTTTCCATCTTCAACTTCAAACACTAAATCAATCAAACTGAAGCTCACCACCACCACCACCACCACCAGCCTTGGAATCAAATGTTTTGCTTCTCCAGCCTAATTCACCCCAGGAATGGCAGCATCCTCTTCCCGGAGACGACACCAGTGTCTCGCATTCTGTCCTAGCAACGGCAATGAACAGATGACCCGCAATGGAATCCATGCCAAAGCAAAGCACACCCGTCCTCGGTTTTGATTTTGAGAAACCAGGTCTTCACATCCTGTTGTGTTTAGTGGTTCGTTCTATTATCCCACATCGGTAAGTGATGCAACAACGCGTATGGACGTAGACTATAAAAACAGAAGCGGGCAGCTCATCAAATCATACCTTTCTCGGCCTTTTGGCTAAGATCAAGTGTAGTATCTGTTCTTATCAGTTTAATATCTGATACGTGGACCAATGGTCCACACGATATTAAATTAATTTTTCAAGGGGGAGGGTCCATCACAGTAGCTTGCTGCTGGGGCTCTCAAGCGTCGCCTTTGTGTTGCACTATTGCATAGGCCTGGCGCACCCCTCCATTCCTAGTCCAAAATTTACTTTCAGTGTTTTATATTAAAATTGCGTTATCAGTCAGGTTAGTTAATCTAATTCAGAGATAAATTTTCGTGGATGTGAATTACTCTTGACGAGCTGGCGTCGCCCTAATTGACCCAAAAATATCTTAAATTGTAAATGACCCAATTCTCTTTCTGTTATGAATTTCGTTTTAATATATTGATATATATTAAAACTATATAGATATTTTGTTATACAAAAATATCGCGGACCTGGTTCCTCAATTCCATGCCACGTTTCATCACAGCCTTCCATATACCCTAAATCACCCGAGGCTAAATCTTTGAACCATATGATTAAAGACATCTAAATAGGTGCTGATTAAAGTTAAAAACTAAAACTACATAGATAAGAAAAGGGTTAAGAATTTTTTTTTTTTAAAAATAGTTCCTAAACCAATTGGTAAATAGCTAATTTGGCTAAAACAATTCAATGTAAATAGTAGTTTATTAGTGAAATCTAGAATAAATCTAGGAAAACTTGTAGTGAGAAAAAAATCAAATGAGCTTAACAACCCACGTGTAATCCAAGACTTTTCTCGAGTCAAATCTGGATCGAGTTTAGAAAAACCGAGGCCTTGAGTTCGCCCACCGTTTTCACCCACTACAAACCCAAAAGCCATCTCTTAACCTACGCACAGCCTCCCTTCCGCGTACGCTAGAACCAACCCCCAAAGCTCGCCTTCAACACTAATGAACACAGACCCTTCCTTCTCTACACTAACGCTTCTGCTTTCAAAATAAAAGTCAAATAAAGATCAATTTTTTTTTCTCAATACAAAAAAGAGAGCAAGAAATCTGTCTTTATGAAGTGAAAATGGCGGTGCAGAGGATAGAGCTAGGAGGAGGAGATCTATGGAAGAGCAAAGCTAAAGCACTACAGCTCCGTCTGCGAGACCGCTTTAGAGTGGTGGTTGATCGTCATCGCCGCCGTCCTCATATTTTCTCGGCCGCGTCCGATGGTTACTTCTCCTCCACCGTCCAACGGTGGCTCAACCATTTCCGTGATTTCCGACGAGATTCTCTCCACTCCCCCTCCGCTTTCTATCGCAAACGAGGTCACCGTCTTTCCACTACTTCATTTCCCCATCCATTCATCCATACATGCATCTCACCGTATATTTAAACCCTTCACATGCATACATACATCATCTGACACGTGTTCGTTGTTTTATTATATACATCCATAAACAAATAAAATACGTAAGATATGTATGTGTTTTATGTAAGTGCATATACATCCTTAAATACAAACATTCGCCCATAGGTAGACGCGTATTTACTGAATTCTGTGGGTGCAGTTAGCAAGGACTTTAATGCTGATGACGAATCGGTTATTATACGAATGGTTCAGTCAGTGGCTGTGCCTCTGATTGGAAACATGTGTCATGTGTTTATGCACGGACTTAATCGTGTTCAGGTAGGAGGAATTGCTCTGTTTGTGGTCGAATTGTTTTTGAATCTTTAGGTTTGAGGACTGAGGTTTTGCGAGAATTGCTAATGTGGGGTTATCGGGTATCGCAGGTATATGGCGTGGAGAAATTACATGACGCATTGCTGCATAGACCCAAGAATAAGCCTCTTTTAACGGTATAGTTTGGTTGCTCTTCTGTGTGGGTTATGGAAGAATAGTGCTAGTGTTTTTTGCTGTTTGATTCACCTAGTTTTTGCAATTTTGGGATTTATTTCGAGGAATTGGTTTGGTGGTGTGGTGATTGTTGAGGATATTGGTCTGTTGCAGGTGAGCAATCATGTTGCTTCAGTGGATGACCCATTTCTCATTGCTTCACTGCTTCCCCCTAGTGTATTGATGGATGCTCAGAACTTGAGATGGACGCTTTGTGCTTCTGATCGCTGCTTTAAGAATCCTGTGAGTTCTGCATTTTTCCAATCTGTCAAAGTATTGCCAGTTGCTCGTGGCGAGGGGATTTATCAGAAGGTGGGTTTAAAAGTGTTTTTTGTTGTTGTCAATTAGTGTTTTTGTTTAAAAGGGGTGCTGGAAGTACTTGATGATCAGTTGTTGAGTACCAAGCCTGACATGTTATTGAGCTAGCTGTCTAAGCATGCAGTATCTCTGCTTAATGCAACTGGTCTGAGTGGTTTTAAGCATGGATCTTCTGCTTGCTGCTTGTTTCTAGTGTCGTTGCTCCTGTTTTATTATGACCAAATTAGATTATAAGATTATAGGTGCCATCCAAGATATTATAGATAGTCATCTCCTCTGCCGCATCTCTCTGTCTCTTGCAAGTTTTTTGTTTAATTCACATTAATGTGCTGTAGAACCTAATTCTGGTGCCTGATAGCTTGGCAGCATTGTTATTCAGTCCTTATAGATAGTGCTGTTAATGGCTTTTTTACCTTTAGCTGAAGTTTCTATTATCTGGATTCGTGGTTGTTAAAAATGGCTTGTTAAAAAAAAAAAAAACAGAGAAGGAAAGGAAAGTTTGATTATCAGTGGAGTTGCTTTAAGGTTTATAACTAGCCTTTTTGCATGTCGTTATCAAAGTGTCCCCCCTCTCTAATGTACTATTTTATCATCTTGCCTTTTTACTTTTCTGAAGGGCATGGACATGGCTATTGCAAAGTTGAACAGTGGTAGTTGGGTTCACATATTCCCGGAAGGTAGTCGTTCTCGGGATGGTGGAAAAACCATGGGTTCTCCCAAGAGGGGTGTGGGGAGGTGAGAGCCCCTTCCGAACTATTTAAATCTTTTTGGGTTTTGTTTTAGTTGTATTGGAAGTCTTGGAAGAGGATTCAAATTTTTTAAATTTTGTTAAGCAAGAACTTGAGGAAAAGATAAAATGGTCTATTAGTAAGGGAAGAGAGGTGAAGGCGATGATGCTATATACTCTTCCCTTTGCTTCCCCTATCCTCAATTTCTTTTGTATTGAGTTTTTCCAGGCCCTAACTAACAAGATGATTTTTAGGATATGATGCCTATTTGCATCAAAATATTTGTGCTTTTTGATTGGATGCGCTGTTTGAAATAGCTGATTTCATGCTTTAACAGGTTGATCCTTGATGCTGACACTGTCCCTTTGGTCATCCCATTTGTACACACTGGGATGCAAGAGATCATGCCTCTAGGAGCCACTCTCCCAAGGATTGGAAAGAGGGTATGTGGTCTGATTGTTCTTGTTCCGGTAATATAAGACTCTTCGGACTAATTCTAATCATTTGCCTAAGCATCTATGATACCTGATTTTCTTCTAATAAGCTGCTGGGATAGTTGAAGCTTCCTTTCTGTTCACTTCCTTCCAGAGTGTTTAAATGGAGTTGTATCTGCATGCATAGTCTTTGCAACTTCTACTTCCTTTCTGATTAGTTATCAGAACATGACTTTGCAAACTAAAGGTTTCTTCAAGTCAATAGCAGCTGAAATTTGACTGACATGTCCAATTACACATCACATGAATTCAAAATTAATAATCCATTGGTTTGTAACCTCCCATTTACTTTTTCTAGGTTGCGACCTTTCCTTAGCTTGGGTTTCCTGTTGCACTGTGATTAGTTATGTTATCGCTGTATCGTGCTCATTTTTGCTCTTCCTCAATTGATGTCCATTGAACATGCAGGTGACAGTGCTTCTTGGTGATCCAATCCAATTTGACGACATACTTGATGCAGAAGGTGTTGAAAACATATCTAGAGGAAAAATGTATGATGCTGTGGCTTCAAGAATTGGCCAGCGATTGCAACATCTAAAAATCCAAGTTGAAAAACTAGCACTGGAACAGTCAGTCGAGTTTCAACAAGCTGCCGCCGGAATCACAGAGCGGGCAGCTGATATGTTGCAGCAGGTTGAATGTGGGGGTTCATTTGGTGCCGGAATCCACGTGTCCACCAAAGACAGAGTCTTACCATGTGAAATCCGACCTTCACAGGATGCCACCTACCAGCAGGAGCTCCGTTCTTCTGATCGTTACTTCAGAATTGGATTCTCTTATGACAGTATAATCATTTCAAGGATGCGTGGCTACATGGACTCAACTGAGCTACTGGGTTTTGCAGCCAGAGGCCTGTTCATGAACTATAGGGCAAAGGATCATACTGCTGGTATTAGAGATGTAGGCCGAGATGTAGGCCCGGTGAGGGCGTGGAAACAGTTTTTGGAAGCTAACTTGCTGGGACAATGGAACGCCTGCTAGCAATACTCTGGTAGATAAGTACTTAATACTGATTTGGTTGCTATAAATAGAACCTTAACAAAATTCAACATCAACTGTCAATTTAATACCTTAATCATGTAAACCTTCTTGTTTCAATAAATGAAAAATGTATATATCAAGGCAAAAAAAAAAAAAAAACAGATTTTGTAGGATCAAAGTCATCTTTTAATGATTTTATTTGGAAGTAATGTGATTTATTTGAAATAATGGATGTCATGCTATCTGTTTTAGTCACTGTTTAAAATATTATTGTAGGGATTGTATTTTCTTTTTTGTTTAAAAGTATGAAATCAATGTTTATTTAGGTGATTTTTTTATGTTTTTGACGAGGATATAAAAATCAATTGAAAAGGTATTTTAAAAAAAAAACCCAGCATGGCTATCATAATCAATGTAAGCAAATCAAACCAAATGATGTTTAAATTAAAATAAAAAAACTAAAATAGAGAAATAAAAATGTCTTTTTTTTAAAACTAAAATAATGTTAAATATTTTCTTTTTAAAGTTGATTAGCTTAGTTATTTGAAAATCTGGTTGAATGTTTTTTTTATATCACGATGTATTAATATTAAAAATATATACAAATTATTTTCGGAACCATGTTTTTTAAAACTTATTACTTTTTTGTTTAAAATTATATTTTTAAATAAAAACTAATCATTAATAGTTAATACATCCCAAAACATTCTTCAGATCGGATTGACCGTCATCGTGATTTGACCTGTGAAATAAAACCTTCTCCGAGTTAGCGGATCATTGACGGGCTGAGTGTGAAAAGCAGATTTTGCCAAACATATAACGACACCGTTTAATTAATGTTACAGAATCAACCCCCGTACCTTAAAACAAAGGCATTTACAATATTAATGCTGGAAAAAAGAAAACAAAATTCCGTTGCCGGGAATCGAACCCGGGTCTCCTGGGTGAAAGCCAGATATCCTAACCGCTGGACGACAACGGATTACATAGATCTCTGTATTACTACATTTAATATATTCTAATTTAATAATTAACCACTAAAAAAGGGGACATGTATATGAATAGTTGCTGTAATCACTTGATGATGGATAGGAATTAGCTGAATCTGGTCTTAAAAAAAAACCTAGACGACATCGCTACACAAAAGACACGGGTCAAAGAAGTTATTGAAACCTTACGATGCCGTTTTAGCAGCTTCTTGTCTCGGTCTGTGCCTTAGCTAGCCACCACGCTCTCGCTGTCACACTTTACCTAGCTCTGCCGAGAGGATGTCTATGGAGAGTACTTCTAAGTCTATCGCTCGAAATTTCTTCGAAGCTGTATAACTCTATTTTCCTTTCTTCATTTCTCAGCAACCAAACAAGGACTATCACTGCTACTGTTTTTCCATCTCTGAAAAAACGAGTTCCTGCTGCTGCAGAGCGTCCTCGTGAAGCCCCTAAAAGACACCAATAGTTTATTGCTTAGTTTTTACCGCAACATCTTTAGCTTCCTTTTGCATCCATCCATCACTCACAGCTAATATCGAATCATGCAAATATATTAGTACTTTTTTTTCTTGATCATGCCTTGATCCTGACATGAATTCATCTGGTACAGGGAAGTAATTTGTCAGAATTCTGCTCGTATTGTGTCCAGCGTTGCCTGTGCCTGAGGATTTCTCTTGTGCTACATCTACTGAATCTAAAATCTATATAATTCCAAGGAGAATAATGTTTATTTCATTCACAGGCAAGTTGCATGCACATGTTTGGATCATCAATATCGTCATCGTTAATTCTTTACTTGTTCAGAGAAAGCCACCTGTCCGGGGTTGGACATGGAAGGAGAAGATGGTAAGGAGGGAAGTTCTGGTGGGAGGCAAGTGAAGGACATTGTAGGCGATAGCGGTGCCTAAGGCCCTGGTTGCTTGTGAATTCAAGAAGTTGGTTGCTGGGATTCTGCTTTGCTTTTCATACGCTATACTTGATTTTGCTGTCATCGCAGCTTCCTTTGGAGCTTATATTAGAAGAAACTTGTGACTTCTTAGCAAACTTTCTAACATTTATCCACATCAATCGTCCACGAAGTTTCACTTTGCTGTTGGCTTCTAGCAGCAGAAATGGTGTTTCCTTCATGAGCAGGGGTGGGGGGTGAAGATCACGATTACTACAAAGTTTAAGCCATCGAGTGACTGATTGGGACAGGAATTTAAGATCACGATCACTTTGCTAGGTATATATCCATCGAGTGACTGATTGGGACACAATCTTCTTGGAATTCGAGTGCTTAATTTCTCGATGGTTATCGATTCCATCCCGAGATTTAACTTCGTAAAGAGCTCAGGTTATCAGATAACCGGTTCAACCTGAGTCTATATGATCCGGCATTTTTTATCATGAAAAACAGTCATGTGTTAACCTGCAGAATCATTCAGGTTTTGGCTTCATCAATATCAAAATGATTTCAATTAAAACATATTTTCTTGAATCACATAAAATTTCTCATTCGAATTTCTTTTGATTGTTAAGGAATACCATCGAGTTTTTTGTTTCCGTAACTCAATTTAAATTTGCCTTCATTATCCAAGATTTGCCGGCGACAAAGGCTGTTGCCAACAAACAAATCGGAAGATATCCATGCCCAAGCTCAAGGTTGGGATGACTAATTGGTTATTACATGTCTCAAGATTACAAGTGATTCGAACACAACCTAGAGTTTCTTAGAAATGCTCTGTGCTAGCCAAATAATAATAATAAAAAAGATAAACTAGCCAAGCTCATAACGAGCCTCATCTTTGCGTGCAAAATTTAGGGTTCGTGTCAGGTAGACTAGTATTGATATCTGTTAGATTTGGGCGAAATTATCATCCCTAGCAAAATCCCTTACACAACAATAGAGATGGCGAGTAGAGTCAAAGAAGTACTAAGAAACCACTGCATCTTCAAACAAAAAAATCCACTCTTTACCTGAACCTCTCCATTCCCCCATATACATTTAACTACCCTACACCCTTTCCATCCGTTGAGCTTCCTTCTCACAGAATCATCAAACTACAGTTCCTAAGTGACTTAATTTATAGCCCCCATGACACCCTTTCACAGAATCAACAACCAAGCTGGTTTGTTGAATTCAGCCTCTCTATTCTTGCCCTCCAAAAATGATTGGCATTAAGGCCTGCATTTCTCACGCCAACCGGCTGCTAATAGCTGATGGAACCGGTTTTTCAGCCCCAAAACCTGACCCAGAAAGGCGTGTAGATTCATTAGACATCTTCAGAGGCCTCACTGTTGCTGTATGTATCCATGCCTCTCTCAAAAGATATTTACTGTCTTTGTTTTGAAGTTTGATGAACCCAGCTGCTGTTCCATGTTAACATTCAGTTTTTGTGCCTCGGTTTATCGTTTGGGTTTTCGGGGGTGGGCTAATCCTTAAGTCCAGTACGCACGTGATTAAAATTATATATTTATAACATAAGAGTTGTGTAATAGTATAAAAGGGTCCATAGCTCAGTGGTAGAGCATTTGACTGCAGATCAAGAGGTCACCGGTTCGAACCCGGTTGGGCCCTTGTTGTTTTTTTTTATTTTTTTTTATTTTTTTTTATAAAAAGGCAACTGCCCATCTAATTTCTTTCACTTCCCACTTCCCACTTCCCACTTCCGTCCTTATAAATTTGTCACAACTCCCCCCTTAATTTCTTGTGTTGTTTCTAGGCATCCTCGCTAAAACATTTATGAAACCTTAATCATTTATTTATGATACTTTAATTGTTTAAATTTTTATAAAAAGCAATTGCCCATCTAATTTCTTTCACTTCCCACTTTAGTCCTTATAATTTTTGTCTCAATTCCCCCCTTAATTTCTTGTGCTGTTTCTAGGCATCCTCGCTAAATTTTTATGAAACCTTAATCTTTTATTTATGATACTAAATCTGCGTGTTTCGATGGGATCAATGTAGTTAATGATTTTGGTTGGTGATGCTGGAGGAGAATGGCCTCAGATAGGGCATGCACCATGGAATGGCAGCAACCTTGCAGACTTTGTCATGCCATTCTTTCTATTCATAGTAGGAATGGCCATTCCTCTTACTTTTAAGGTTGGTCTACCATTATTACAAATCCTGTAATTGATAAGGAAAAAGGATACATATATTTTCAGGTTTTTCTTATAAATGCTCTTTGATCAACGTAGAGAATTTCAAGCCGGGATCATGCTGTCAAGAAGATGATTGTTAGAACTTTGAAACTACTCTTTTGGGGTATCATGTTACAAGGTCTGTTCTGATAGGCGCCTATCCTGCCTACAAGCTGTGTTTCTTGCTTATATGTTTTTATGTTTATGATTTTGATTCTCATCATGCAGGGGGCTTCTCCCATGCTCCTGACAAGCTAAGTTATGGAGTTGACATGAAGAAGATAAGATGGAGTGGGATTCTTCAGGTAGTGTTTTTTTCAGTGCATAAAAATGTTTTCAGGAAATATTCTAGTACAAGAACTTTGATTTTTCCTTTTCAGAGAATCGCTTTTGCTTACTTAGTTATGGCACTGATGGAAATCTTAAAAAAAAAACGGCACACCAAGGATCTCCCACCTGGCTGGCTCTCCATTTTCAAGCTATATGCCTCGCAATGGTAAGTTTTGTTTCTGTGATTATGGAGTAATTTTCATTTTGACCAAATCTCCAATGACTACTCTGTGCTAAAATCTGCAGGCTGATGGGAGCATGCATTCTGGTTATTTACCTGGCTGTGATCTACGGGATGTACGTGCCGCACTGGCAGTTCACTGTCAACGATGAAGAGAGTGCTGATTATGGGAAGGCTTTCACTGTAAGAATCTCCTCTTCCACCTCTGCAACATTTCCCACAATTTGACTTCATATACAAATCTGGGCCAAAAATTAAGGAAATCAAACTTTGAACTCGTTTCCTTTGATCTTATACAAACTGGAATCCCATTATTACTATTTTTTTTCTATCAGAGACCACAGTTTCCTTCATTTTAAGGATGCTACTTACAGTTAAGATCTGTTGATTCCAGGTAGAGTGTGGGGTCAGAGGAAAGCTGGATCCTGCTTGTAATGCAGTTGGTTATATTGACAGAAAAATTCTAGGAATTAATCACTTGCATCAACAACCTGCATGGAAGAGATCTGAGGTGCATGGCAATTTTTTTTTCTTACTGCTCATCATTTATTAGTGTGAAATCACAGCAAGCATTTTGCCAAACTGCTGCAGGCCTGCACAGAGACTATCACGTATGAGGCGCCTTTCCAAACCAGTGCTCCGACATGGTGCAATGCTCCTTTCGAACCTGAAGGGATCCTAAGGTTTGTTGTACACGACCTTTACCAGTCAGTGTATTCTTACACTCGAATTTGATTCAAACCAGTACGGAGCAGTCTTGCCTTTTTCTTACTGGGGAAACCACATGATAGAAAATCTTTCAACTCACTCATCGTGCCTGAGATATGGAAATGTGCTTATCCACTGTGTGGGATTTTGAGCAATTTTTCTAAACCATTCATTCAATCGATCTTGCTTTATGTACGTGTTATCTTTCAACTCTTATGACAATTCGAACGCTGACAATTAAAGAGTTCCGCAGAAACTTTTTTCTGCTTGAGGAAGGGAATGTTTGAGAGATACAGTCTCTTCAACAAAACCACATGATTGCAGTGTTCTTCCCCTTTTATTTTTTCTTTATTTTTCATGATTGCATATAATGTATAGCACACCTGAAATTCTCTGTTCATAGGGAAACTTCACATGTGAATCCCATCCCTCAATAAATGAAGTTCAGATCGAATGCACACAGCCTTTTTTTCTGTCCAGGCATCTTGAGAAAATGTCTAACTGGATATGTGAATTTCAACCTCATTACTTGCAGCTCAATATCTTCAGTTCTTTCTACCATCATTGGAGTTCATTTTGGACACGTTCTTGTCCATTTGAAGGTCAGGTTTAAGGTTTTTACAGTGTAATGCTTGCTTAAATTCTAAAAATCTTGCCTCACTGGTTTGATTAATTTTTGAACTCCAGGATGATACAGCTAGACTGAAGCATTGGACCGTGATGGGACTTTCTCTTCTTATTTCAGGGCTTGTTCTTCATTTCACACATGGTGAGAACTGTAACGCTATATATATTATATACCCAAGTTTTTCAGCATTTATGCATCATATTTTCATCAAGGAGAATGTTATATACTTGTTTATTTCATTTGTAGCAATGCCCTTAAACAAACAACTCTACACTTTTAGCTATGTTTGTGTAACATCCGGGGCAGCAGCATTGGTGTTCTCAGCCATCTATGTCCTGGTATGTTCTTGTCACAACCGAGCCATTTGGGGTTTTAAATTTCAAGAACCTCAGTTGAAACAGTCAATAAGCTGTTTCTGATTCGACGAAATCCATTCCAGGTTGATATGCGGGGTTGGAAATCCATGTTCCTGCCGTTTCAACGGATGGGAATGAATGCAATGCTAGTTTATGTTATGGCTGCTGAAGGCATATTTGCAGGTTTCATCAATGGCTGGTACTACAATGACCCTCGTAATACACTGGTGAGTTTCTCATCAAACCTTAGAAATAGGGATGGGTGGCAAAAAAAGATAGCTGCAATTTCTTTCTGCTCGACGGAGGTGTCATTCAACCATGAGAAGTTACTTAAATTCTTCACTGCAATGACTGCAGATATACTGGATTCAAAATCACGTGTTCATTGGAGTTTGGAATTCTCAGAGAGTTGGTATTCTACTCTACGTTATCTTTGCAGAGATCCCCTTCTGGGGTATTGTTGCTGCCATTTTCCATCGCCTGGAAATTTACTGGAAGCTCTGAATATATCTTGTGGTAGCAACGTGATTAAAGTTCTGTACTTTGTCTACGATTAAACTCGATGGCCAACCTCGGATTACTGTAGCCAACGGCAGATCTGTTCACTGCACAATTGTCTGCATGATTTGTATTTAGAACTGGAAAGGCCAGAGATTGGCGGCCTCTATCTTGTACCCAAAATGCTTCTAAAGTTATAAAAATGCCTGCTAGCTAAGGCCATGTTGAAGCTTTCAACATGTCAAGGCCAAAAGGCTAGAGTTCCTGTGTTCCATGCTTTTCGTCCTATTCTATGTTATATTGTCGTGAATTTCTTAAGGCTCGAGGATGATGCGACAGAAGCCTATATAGCACGAGGTCCCGATTGTATTATTGAGAATAGTATTTGAAAAAAAAAATATATATATTTTTTACTTGAAATTAATTTTTTTTAGTGTTTTAGATCATTTTCATGTGCTAATATCAAAAATAATTTCTGAACAAAAAAATATTATTTCAATACATTTCTAAACAAAAATCACTTTAAAAAATAACCTCAATTACACACCAAATAATCATTATTAACTGGATTTTTGCTGATTAACTAACGAGTAAATATCGATCTTGGTGTAATTTCCGACTATTTCCCAGTTAATCGCCGAGGTTAATTAACTTCTTGATCGTTGGTCAATTTTGCTTTTTTAGTAATCGCAGATTATTTCTCAATTACTCGCCGATGTCTATTAATCAACGAG
The DNA here is from genome assembly GCA_009078335.1 of Salix brachista. NCBI lineage: Eukaryota > Viridiplantae > Streptophyta > Magnoliopsida > Malpighiales > Salicaceae > Salix > Salix brachista. The sequence goes on along the minus strand of CM018576.1, from coordinate 3,050,114 downwards.
CAAATACCGATCGACTTCCGATTAATTGACACTGAACTCCAATTACTCGCCGAACAATTTCCCAAACCCCCAATTAATTCAATTAATGATAGCTGATCTTTCGCGATTTGATTGCGAGCTATTCTCAGTTATTTAGTTATTTTCTATTATTATCCTGTTGCTTAGGGTGGGGAAGAATTTTTTTTTAATAGTGTTTTTTTTGTTTAAAAATAAATTAAATTAAAATATATTATTTTTTATATTAACACATCAAAATGATATTAAATTACCAAAATAAATTAATTTAAAATAAAATAAAAGTATTTCTTATATTATTTTTTAAAATATTTTTAAAACACACTACAAAACACCTCCTTAATCAATTTCCACGTGATTTTGTTACAGATTAATTAGAAATTAATGGCATACTAAATTACAGTCGCATGCTCTCTCAGGGGCGTTCGTTACACGCAGTCTCAATTAAATCACACAATGTTTGGTTTCCGGGAAATTTAGTATTGTTAAGAAATTTAGTATAAGGATTTAAATTTTAAAAATTCTTACGCGATAGTTTGAATTTTAATTTAGTACAGGGATTTTACTAAAAAAATATTAATAAGAAACTTCATATTAAATTATGAAATTAAAATAAAAAAATTCAAAAACCCAAGGGAATTAAAAAAAACTTATGTTAAATAATTAAATTGAAAAAAATATTAAAGGCTAGTGCATCGTCCACCTCCATATATCTTTATTATTAATTTTATATAAAGATGACGGATAATATGTTTTCATCTAAATTCATAAAATATGTTTTCATCTAAATTCATAAAATATATTTTTAAAAAAATAAAGTTTTCTCACATTACAAAAAAGATAATTTTAATTGAGCATTATAAACGTTTTACAATTTTATATATTTATTATCATAAATAATATATATATCCTCAAGCGCATAACTAACTGTATGAGCTTATACTAAACCTGGTTATTAAACTTATTTGTGTTTATGTTTTAAGAATAATTTAATTTTTTACATTAGATTAAAAAAAATTAACATGCTATAAAAAAATAATTACTTTTGTATATTTATAAATAAATAAAATAACATAATAGCATAGCATCCGGGCTCTCTGGCTTCGGCGACAAGTGAAGAAAAAATTAAATACTCTCTCACCACTCGGGCTTTCCTTCTCAGTGGTCTCCCAATCTTGTTTTATCTTGAATTGCTAAATCTCAAGCACCATGGCAACCCCAATGGCGGAGGATTCGAGCTTCGAAGATGACCAGCTTGCCTCCATGACTACTGAAGATATCATAAGAGGTTCTCGTCTTGTCGATAACGAGATTCGCATTCTCAAGGTCTGATCTTACTCTCTTCTTGTCTCTCTGTGACGATAATGACAATAACAATAATAATGTTTGATTTGATTATTTTCTTGTTGGGTTTTAGGATTGTTGTCTGTTTAGGGTTCTGGTTTTAATTTTGTTAGATGAGAATTGGTTTTGTTAACGTTGGTGGTTTTTAATAGTGAAAACCCAGAATTTCTTTGTGCGTGATGAGGTGCTATTTGTGGAAATTAGTGGAGTTTTGGTAGCTTCTGATTTGTTCCGAACTGGGTTTAATTATGGTTTTGTGTTTGTTTGTGATTTTGATTTAAGGCTGTGTATTGGGACTGATTGGCTTGTTGTTTATGGAAGTAATAATTTTGTTAGTGATTGTGTTTGTTTTTTTAAAGCGTGGGAAAGTAATGGGGTTTTGTTTGAATTGGGTGTTTTAGAATGTAATGATTTGTTCGAGTTATGAGGTTTAGAATTTTTTTTGGTGGGCGCTGTTTTTATGGGTGTGTGATTGTGGGGATTGTAGGAAGAGGTGCAGAGAACGAATCTGGAGCTGGATTCGTATAAGGAGAAGATAAAGGAGAATCAAGAGAAGATTAAACTCAACAAGCAGCTGCCTTACCTAGTTGGCAACATTGTTGAGGTAAATGTTGCTGATTTTTTATTTTAATGCCTACATGTTAGATAATGACTGACTGTCTAGTATGTTTGAAGACTGTCACTTAAGTTGAATTACGCATGTGTGGACACAACCTGAGTAGCTGTTTTGGCATCTTGCCTCTGCAATACAAAAATTCTATTTGAAATAGCCCCCTTTCTGTGAATATTGTTCAGACATTGGGTGCATTCTTCTATTTTACTGCCACAGAAAAAATGTGATGAGAAAGCTCCCGACTTGCTATTCTAACTTTTTCATGCATTTATCCTGTGCCAAGAAAGTGATCTTTTTCTCCAACTTTTGGTGGTTTAATAAGTTGGCTGTTTTTAAATGAAGTTCTTGCAATGTTGACGTAACTCCATGTTTTGGTGGTCTCTGCATTCGTAGATTTTGGAAATGAACCCAGAAGATGAGGCTGAAGAAGATGGAGCAAACATTGACCTTGACTCTCAAAGGAAGGGTAAATGTGTGGTGCTGAAAACATCAACTCGTCAGGTGAGTCACCATACTCTACTAGTAGAGTATAAACAAGGGAGCAATTGTGGAACTGTGATGTTATTAAATTTAGATTTGATGCAGCTTGGTCTTTTATTTTCTTGATAAACAGTTGAGATCATGTCTTCTTAGAGCAGAGCAGTTCATGTATCTTCATAGCCTTGATTTTTCCTACTTTCAATCTGGAAATCTGTTTGAATTTATCATTTTTTGAGTTAGTGGAAGTTTAGATATTGTAGATGATGTATAATGATACATCAGCTTGACCATACTTATCAAGACCTTTAAATTTATTACCTCAACTGCAGACAATTTTTCTTCCTGTGGTTGGGCTTGTTGATCCTGACAAATTAAAGCCCGGTGACTTGGTTGGAGTCAACAAAGATAGCTACTTGATCTTGGATACTCTACCTTCCGAGTATGATTCACGAGTGAAGGCCATGGAGGTTGATGAAAAACCCACAGAAGACTACAATGATATTGGAGGCTTGGAGAAGCAGGTAATTTTGACTCTAAAGCATGATTTATATGACCAGTTCTTCTACTATTTCAGTTAGATGATAATACCTGCTCTGATTTTGTTACTTTTGCAACAGATACAAGAATTAGTTGAGGCTATTGTACTGCCTATGACTCACAAAGAGCGGTTTCAGAAGCTGGGTATTCGTCCTCCCAAAGGTATCCTCTTATATGGACCTCCTGGAACTGGGAAAACATTGATGGCCCGAGCTTGTGCTGCACAAACAAATGCCACTTTCCTAAAGTTGGCAGGCCCACAACTTGTTCAGGTATAGCAACTTTTTTTAAAGTACATTCTTCCCTCTTTAGATTATCTTTTTTACCTTTTGTTTCCAAATTTGAGAAGAAAGAGTAATTACATGGTGCAATACCTCTAAACTTGTTTTAAGTTTTTAACAAAATAGTCACTTATATCATTTATTGAACTTTTATCATTTTCAGATGTTCATTGGAGACGGTGCCAAACTTGTCCGTGATGCCTTCCAGCTTGCAAAAGAGAAATCTCCCTGTATCATATTTATAGATGAAATTGATGCTATTGGCACAAAGCGGTTTGACAGGTATATCCCATTTTTACATCTTAAGCAGTCAACTTGTTTACACACTAGCTTTCAAAGTCAAAGTACTGTTCTTGCTGCTTGGTTTTATCATGGATGATTTTAAATATTCCATTATCATGTGCAGTGAGGTTAGTGGAGACAGGGAAGTGCAGAGGACCATGTTAGAATTGCTCAATCAGCTTGATGGCTTTAGCAGCGACGACAGCATTAAGGTTTGTTAGTACTTTTTTTGTTCTTTAAAAAAATGCACTCTTTGCTATTTCTTCATGGGGTGAATATCTTGGCGTCTGTGAACTATGAAGTCTTGCATCATTGCTCGGGCATCTTCTGTGTTTAAATATAATTACTCCCACAAAATTTCATCTATCATGTTTTTGGAATAATAAGTTACTACTTGTTATAATTTTCAGGTGATTGCTGCAACAAATCGTGCTGATATCCTGGACCCAGCCCTCATGCGATCAGGTCGATTGGATCGCAAAATTGAATTTCCACATCCAACTGAAGAAGCCAGAGCTCGAATCTTGCAGGTTTGTTGTGACAGAATTACTTGAATGTCTCTTTTCACTTGTATTTCATGTGAAAACAATAGTCTTAACTGTAATTTTCCCCCCTCTAATGTTGTAGATCCACTCAAGGAAGATGAATGTCCATCCTGATGTGAACTTTGAAGAGCTTGCTCGTTCAACGGATGATTTTAATGGGGCACAGCTAAAAGCAGTTTGTGTTGAAGCTGGGATGCTAGCTCTTCGCCGGGATGCGACTGAGGTACTATCACTCATATCCTGTTCCATTGTCTAATCTAAGATCAATTGTTTTTACAAGTGAAAGCCTGACTTGTCTACATAATAATAAAAAACTGAAGTCTAAGATCAATTGTTTTTACAAGTGAAAGCCTGACTTGTCTACATAATAATAAAAAACTGAAGTCTGTCTTCAGCATCTTTCTCGTCAAACGATAGTATTGGCTATAGATTGAATCTGGTTTCTCAGTAGTCAAAAAACAAGAGGGCATGATGCAGGACCCCTTTTGGGGGGCTGTTCTGGGCTGTGAACAGTTTTCTTGAACAGTGTTTTGGAAGATTTTAGGCTGAATCACTAATAGGTAATTGTTGTGGGGATTGATTAGGTATATGCATGAACAAATCTGGAAAATTACATAAATACCCTTGTCTACAAAAAGACTTTAATTTTGCTTCATTTGCTATCTGCATCAAGAGAGAGCCAAACTGTTTTTTTCTAAGTTCGTGAGATATTTGTTGCTTTGCTGATTGCAAGCTAGTAAGTGCTTACGAAATTCTTGTACTGCTGGTTGGATTTGAAAACAGGTGAATCATGAGGATTTTAATGAAGGTATCATCCAAGTGCAAGCGAAGAAAAAAGCCAGCCTTAACTATTATGCATAAACTAGCTACAAAGCCACGTTTTCTTGTGGCCTTAAAGTGTAACCCTTTTCCCTTTTTTTTTTAGCAATTTCAAAAGATTATTTTTTTAATGTTAGTTTATTTTTGCCTTGTGGTTGTGAAGAGTAAGAACATGATCAAATTTGATGATGTTCATTAAATGTAATGCTGTTATGAGAAAATTGTCATATTAATACCAATATCAGGATTTAGATGATTAATGAAGTGAATGAAACATCTTATTCCAATTTATGCTAATTAATGTTATATATATGATTTATCATTTATTCATTTTTAATTCTTTGAGGTCAAAAATTAGTTTAAAAGAATAAAAAAAAAACAATGAATTAAGAAAGTTATCTTGATTTGCTTATCAGTCATATAGCTTATTTTAAAACTTCAAGTATTTTCATTAATTGTTCTTTGAAAAATGAAAAAAATAATGATACTCTACCTTCCTGCTCGTCGTGGGCTAGGGGACAAGGATGAAGATGTTGACCTAGTTGGAGTGTATGGGATGCCACTATACTTGTGAAAGAAATTGCTGGACAAGTCGAGGCAGACGGGATTTTTGATGTGGTGGTTCTAGCTGTTGTATCTCGGGCTCCTAACCTGAGAAAGATTCAAGGGGAAATAGCAGATGGGGATAGGTTTCAAATTAGATCCCGAGACTGACAGTGAAGACCAGATTTCCTATACAAGTCGATGAGATGAGAAAAGCAAGTAGCAGTAATTTTGGATAGCATTCGGCAGAGACTTTAACTAGATGATGACATCAAGATTTCGAAATGTTTTATCCCGGGGAATGGGTACGGGGAAAAAAAAGATTTCTTGCTTCAAGATTTGCTCAAGAGGATGGGAGGTTATGCTGTCAAATATCCCAATCTGCAGTTTGGTGCTGTATAAGTAGCCAAAAGATGTGCTTGATTGCCCATTTTGCTGGGTAGCATTGCGAGGCCATTGAAATATATTTTTCTCCAAATATCAGTTGATAAACTACGAGAAGTTTCAGAATTTTTAGAATGCCTGGAGGCAGCTGATTATGCTTCACTGGTAGAGGTGTTTGATCTGAAACCTCTGATGAATGAAAATGAATCCCATGAGTAAATGTCTCAACGATCTCAACTAGAAACTCCTCCCAGATCAGGTTTCGGGCCCTACATTTTCCAGGGAACCCTGTCGAGCTGAACTGCGTCTGACAACTATGCCATGAATTTTTCCTGCTGCCTGTCTAGGTGGTTGGCGCCAGACCTAGCTCGCCGTGCAAAATAAAATCATTTTTATTCTTTTTTTACCTATTTTCTATGATCAACAAGAACTTCAGACAAAAATTAGCGACGATGCCAATTTAAATCTGCTTGTAGTGCTCGCATTTTGACTTTTCTTTCTTACCTATCATCACTGGTTGTTGAGTTGAACCAGATATGCAATCAATGAAGAAAAGATTTATTACAGCAGATAACAGTCTCCCTTCCACAGGCTGTAACACTTTAGAACCCACAACGAAGAAGCAACAAGACATTGTAATCAAAACCAAAACCACATAAATGGGTGTCGAATTTGAAGAATTTTACATTTTAATCCTAATCTTTTGAAAGTTTCAATTATATCCTATAATTTTACATGTTTTGCACTCCAAATATCAATTCTTTTTTTTTAATTCCCTCCCTAATCTTAAATTATCCAAAAAGAAAAGTAGAATAATCTGAACTGTATATATGAGTTGCTTTGCATTATATAAAAGGCAAACCCCATACCACTAAAAGTGAAAAAAAGAACCAAAAGTTGCCCTTTTGTTTTCTTTATTATAATCAAGGAATATAGATCATTGGATCAATATTTTATATCAAATCAATAGTTTTATTTTTAAAAAATAAAATGATAATGAATTAATCCTGTCTAGTTTGGCCAGAATAATGAGATTATAGATCAAAATGCCGTGTCAATAATTTATTTAGTTTAAATTAAAATATAATTAAGACCAGAGATTATAGATTTAACATGTTAATAGGCTATGCCAGGTTTAAATACTATGGGAGGAGCCTGTATATATCTCAACCCTATTTGACAGCCATGAAAGACACCACCCTAAAACTTGATGTTTTTACAGGAATTTCTCTTTCATCTTTGGAGTATTTAACCTGTGAAAAATAGAGCTGGCTGCAAACTAAGCAATGCTCTGTATCCTCCACATTCCTCGTAAAAAGCTTCCATTTTTCCCCTGAAAGACAGAAATATCGGGAATTTTTGGGCAGAAAAAAAAAGTTTAAGTGCACAGCTACTCCCTGTGGTTTTTCATTAACAAATCAAGGCCACGTAGTAAATCTCTTGAATTGATTATGGCTACCAGCAACGTTGTTTGCGCTTTAGTTCTTTCCACTCTGTTCCATTTTGTTCTTGTTCATGTATCAAGTCGTGAAATACATGTTCTTAAAAAATGTGGGTTTCAAGCAATTTATCAACTCGGGGATTCTTTAGCTGACAGTGGCAATTTGATTCGAGAAAATCCTCTTTCTCCATATGCTTCGTTTCCTTATGGTTTGAAACTCTCGAAGCCAACCGGAAGATGCTCCAATGGGTTGTTGATGATTGATTACATTGGTAAGTTTAGATGTTCTTGATTTCTCGTTTGTCTATACAGTAATGCCACATTTTAAATTATGTTTGGCTTGAAAAAACTTTATTTTGATGCTTTTTTAAGCCGAGCACAGTGTGAAACGCCTGCACAAATGAAGGCTCAATCTACATAATCCTGCTAAACATCGAGAATACCGGACACATCGAAACGTTTGGATTGATGAGGGTTATTAAAAAAACTTCTGACAGATTTTTTCTATGTTTAGCATTTCTCTGTCATTTAGCTTGTGTTTGTTTAATTTTCTTGCTTGCATTCCCTCTCTCTTGTTTTCTTTTCTGAAATGTTCAACAGCAACAGCAACGACAAAGCCGCCTTAATCCCATAAGTTTCTTGTTCTAAATGTTCAAAATATTAAAATGCCTGTCGGAGTTATTCAAGTTAAAGATTGTCAATTTCCTGTATTATTATGATAAATTACATAATCTTAGCAAATTCTGGTTTTTGACTTTCTTTCTAGCATACTTTGCAGTAGAAGGTGTGTATTGTGCTAACTTTTCTCTGAAATATTGCAGCACACTCCGCGAAACTTCCCTATCTTGATGCATACTTGAATCTGGTAAGAAATTCTTCCGGTGGTCGCGGTGGAGTGAATTTTGCGGTTGCTGGCTCAACTGCCTTGCCTGAGAAAGTTTTACTATCAAAGAATATAATGAATTTGGTGACAAATGAATCTCTTAGCACACAACTTAAGTGGATGTCCACCTATTTTAACACATGTTCTAAAGGTAATCGGTGTGTTTCATATGATGTTTCAATAGTTAAATCCTTTTTCACCATCATTCCTAACAGTTATTGCTTCCCAGATTGTGATAAAGAAATTAAATCATCTCTGTTCATGGTTGGGGAGATTGGAGGAAATGATTATAACTTTGGCTTCCTGTTTCACAAAACCACTGAAGAAATGAAAGCGTTGGTTCCTGAAGTTGTCAAAGCTATAAAGGATGCTGTTGTGGTGTGTTAATTTTCGATTTGCTCCTTCTGAATTCCTTGTTATATTGTTTTTGTTTATGAATGTTCTTCAATATGATCTTGTAGAAAGTCATTGGTCACGGCGCTAGACGAGTGGTTGTCCCCGGAAACTTCCCGATAGGCTGCTTCCCGGTTTACCTGAGCCAATTCCAGCCAAATGATACTGCTGCTTATGATGAATTCAAGTGCATCAAGGGGTTAAACTCTTTTTCAAGATATCACAATGAGCTTCTCAAGCAAACCGTTGAAGGATTGAAAAAACAATACCCTGATGTGATCATAGTTTACGGTGACTATTACAAAGCATTCATGTCGATCTATCAGAATGCTCAGTCTCTTGGTGAGTAGTTTCTTTCCAAGATCCCTGTAAATGGTACAGATAATACATCGGAGGATCCAACACAAAATTCTGACAGCATCGTTTTCTTCTTTTTCTAAATAGGTTTTGATACGAAGTCGATCCAGAAAGCTTGTTGTGGGACTGGTGCTGGTCATAATTTTAGCCTGACTAGAATGTGTGGAGCTCCAGGCGTTCCAGTTTGTCCAAACCCTGATCAGTACATCAGCTGGGATGGAATTCATTTGACACAAAAGGCTTATCAACATATGGCAGAATGGCTTATCAACGATATCTTTCCAAATCTTCAATGCAGTTCTTGATGTGAAAGTTCTGTTTTCACCAAGACATGGACTTGATAACATGCATGTAGCTCTTATTTTTGTCTTCAGCTAAGCTTGTAAAAATTTTGTGTCATTGAGTGAGAAGGGGACCTCACAAGGTTGTTTCAAACTTTAATTATTCATTTTTGAAATCCCAAATTTATTTCACTAGCTCTTGATGCTTGTCTAAAACCAGCCACAGGGAAAGATCCTGAAGAACTCAAAAAACATCCGGACTGTTAGAATTAATGAGATTTGCATTGAGGATAAGAAGATTACTCTGTTTTTAAATTTCAGTTTTTGAATTTCAGCTTTTACTGTTCATAACAGGTTTTTCGTAAAATCTGTTTTTCTTCCAATAATCTCTCAGTTATGTTGAGAGTTTTATGTTTCTTGGACTTTATCATGTAAGCCTATATTAAGGCATTTTCAATTTGAATAAATTCAGATGATTTCAGATTCCATTTTTGAATCTTTAATTTCCGCAGATTGTGTGTGCCCAGATTTTGATTGCTACAGTAACTGTTTCAAGAACAGTCAGTGTACAAATTTCAATATTTCAACACGGACCACATCATGCGATGTTATATTAAGCAATTAATATGATAAATCTTTCTGGAAATATATCAATCATTTCATATGTTAAAATTTGGAACCAATAAAGAAGAGGAGCTGCTTCTTCAAAATATTGAAACTCTGGAAGTAAAGAGTTGTGACAGTTCGACCAATTTAGCATCATCTGCGTTATCTTGCAGAAATCTAACAGCTTTGCATGTATGGGATTAGAAAGCATTTCAATGCCTGGTTGCATCCTCAACCTCCCAATTCTTGCGCTAATCTCTGCAATGAGTAAAAAGAGCCCAAAATGGAGACAGAAATTGTAGCCAGCCAGGGAGATGAAGCAGAAATGAAGATCATTTTTACCAAATTGGAAAGTCCGGAACTTGATTTTGTTTAGCAAGCCTCTCTAGCTTTTTCTCTGTAAGTTTCACTCCCTCGAGTAATTGTGACAGATTGTCCAAATATGAACATCTTTTCTGAGAAAAAAGAATTATTCATCGCCTAAGTTTGTAGGTGATGTTCAATAATAGTTTTATATTATTTTCTAATATATTTCTCTAAGTTTTTTAATTGTACATGTTGATGTTTTAATATCATGTTAAAGAATCGATTTAATTTGAAAACTCAAGCTGTTAAATGAAGTATCAAGAATAGTTTTATATTTCTCTAACATGTTCATCAAAACAAGCCACTTGCTAGGCTTTCTAAAACAAAGTAATACTTACTGAAATAAGCACAGCACAGACATTTCTCTTGACACTGGATTGAAGGTTGTGATGCATTATATACTCTTCTCACTAAGATAATATTATTAGACAATAATATAAATTAAATTTTAGAATATTATATAACAATTTAAATATTTAGCCCTTCCGTTTTCTCTTTCACACAGCCTTTCTCTACAATCCCACCTCTGCCTTCTTCATCCTACACAATTGTCCTCTCCGTGTCATCCGATCAGCCCCCTCTCTGCTACCGACAGGCAAGGGTCACCGGGATGAACTCCGCCTACAGTTTTCAAGACCTGGACCTCATGTTCTTAGAGACGCCACCATTCCTGTCTACCTTGTGGGTCCCCAGGTTGCTGAATATATCATCTCTAATCACACCACAATCCCTGGTGTTTCTTGTTTCTTCAACAGGGCCATTTGTGGATGAGAATCCAACTTCATTGAATTTTTTCTCTTTACCACTTCATGGTTTGGGCTAGTAATATGTTTTCTAATTGCTTTGTTGCATGATCTTTTCAGGGGTTAGGAGGCTTTTGATTGTGGAAGCTGGTAGCAAGCGTGTAGAAGGGGTTATCTCACTGAGTGATGTCTTCAGGTTCCTGCTGGGGGTATAGCTTAGATGTTAAGCCATTTGCATGAAGAGGTTGCTATGGTGACATTGGAGAGGACCACTGTCATTGCTCATTGTTCTAAAGTTGGAAGGGCCCCATGATTCTGATCCTCACACTTTTTCTTTTTTAGGATAGGAAATTCAAAGAGCAAAAAAGAATTTGTAAATTGTGAGTCTTCCATTTCCCCCCATTTAACCTAAATTGTTATAAAGTGAGATCATGACGATGGACAAACCGCCATGTTTATTGCTAACAGAAAAATGAGGTTCAAAGTGCATTGAACTGCCTATGGCAGCCCATGCTGTAGGTAGAATGTTGGTGATTGATTCAGTTTCAGTTTCTGATCTCAGCATATTGGTTCTAGAATAGTTTTGCTCTCATGCTTGCCTGTCTTTCATGTTATCTGGCTTCCAAAATCTGGCATTAAAATGGTTCCAAATTGTAAAAAGGTAATCCAGAAACCCCGCTAATTGATTCTTCTCCATTGAGTTCGATCTCATATATGTCAGCATAGTAGCTCTCGAATCTGGCACATTGCATGACTAGTCATTCTCATCGCCAACAAGACTTGCATCAACGCCCTTAAACTCAACATGCTTGTGTACTTGAAATCGTGACATTTGGTCAAGAGACTTGTCATCACTTAACCCTCAAAAGGACTTTCTAGTTCTCCAATTATTCAGGAGGAAAAAAAACATGAAATCTCAGAACCTTAATAAATGGCCCGAGTGACGAGTTTATGATCTAGTAATCATGACCTTCAACCACAATGGCACGCAAATATGGTTGTTTTGAAATGTAATTGATGAACAATTCTATTTTGGGGATGGAGAGAGGTGTAATGGGACCCAAAGGAGGGGCTAGGGTCAAGCATCCACTCAAGTATGAGCAAATAAGTTGAATTTCAAACCAATTCCAAACAACGGATGAGCAAGAACATGTGATAAACAAACTACAAAAATCTCTCAAATCATAACCAGACACCCAATTGCCTACACGAAAGCACTCACTTAAGCATCATCACAGCATCTTCAAGTAGTCAGATGCTATAAAAAAAATCCTGACCAATGAACAGAATTGGAGTAATTAAAAAGCTCTAGAACCAGAAAAACTACAATGTCCTCTCTCTTTTGTCAAGAATGAGACAAAAACAACACACATATACAAAGCAACATTGAGTGGATTTCAAGTTTAATGGAAAGCTGCACACCCTGGATTGACAAAACAATGTCATTTCGGTGGTATGGCATCTTTGCCCAATTACAGCTTGCCAAATATCCTTCCTTATCTATCACCAGCCTAGTCCCCCTTGGGCAGATAGAGTGAATTGAATGAAGTAGCAGAACAAAATTTGTTAACATTATCTTTCCATGATTCTCTTTTTACTAGGTGGCCTGGATTTTCAGACAACAAAAGCTGAACAATCATAAGAAGGTAACACAATATGTAAATTCTATTTTTTCTTTATTTCTTTCTTCTTTTTCATGTGTACACATATGTTCATGTTATTTTGTGCTGTCTCTCCTGCACTTCCTTTCTGCTAGGTGCTTGGCTTATCCACTGATAAAATCCTAACAAGAGAATTTTTCAAATTTGAAGGTCTTTAGAATGAATATGACATCACGATAATGAAAAATACCTGTACTCGGGGGGTTAGCACCTGTTGGCCGGACTTTCCCTTTCCTGCAGTCAATGTGCTGTGTTAAAAGTGTGCGTTGGCCGCCACAACTTAAATCTCAGGGCAGACTGCGCATGATATGATGTCGATGGATCAAAGAACAAAGATAACGAGCAAACTAATAATGGCTGAAATCAGCATATTTCCACCGACACGGATTCACCTCTCATGTTTACAAAGAAGTATTTTAACTCTATCATCAAATTCTCATGTAACAGTGATCTCTCTGAGGAGTTTTTTCATGTTTTACAGCAAATGGTTGCTTGAAAAACAAGCATCTCTGAATTTTTGTAGTTCACGAAACAGGAAACGTGTGTAGTAGCATCACATATATATGAAGCAAACTGATCGAATACAGCAACATATGAAGCAAACTGATCTAGTCCAGCATTCTTATCAAGGTCTCTAGACTGAGTCCAATATCATCCTAGGATTCACAGGCGGAGTTGTCTCTGGGAAATATTCTTCATTCTGAAAGAGCTGTCAGGTGGGATACCTCTAAATTTTAGGTTTTAACTAGACAAAGGGATTAATCAATTTAGCTCCCTACAAATTACGCAGTAAACACTCATGGCTCATGGGGTGAAAGCAACTCAAACTATAAACCTAATCAAACTAAATTGATGTATTTGGAATCAAATTAGTGGGGACTAAGTTAATCAATCCACGTAACTTATAAGATAATGTCGATGGATTTGGGACCGCGGGAGGGGCTGGGGACCAAGCCAATTGATCTGAATTATTGTGTTTCTTAGCTCATTAGGCTGTAAGGTTTTGGAAGATTATTTCATACATCAAAGCCAAATTCACCATGGATCATCATGTATAATTGCTATCAAGGATCGAACACACACACACACACACACACACAGAATATTACAAGATCGATTATCATAAAAAACAAAGAATATTACAGTAAATAGAAAATAAACAATCACACAATACAATAATTTTGCATAGTATGAACGTGCCTGTATCCACAAGCAAGGAGAAAACAATTAATATAATCAAAAGCAATAAGATTTTTGAAAATATCTCAAACCCTAATTCAAAATATATCTAGGTCAATCCTCGCAGCACACTTTGAATTTCTGACAGTACACTACGCATTTCTCCTGATAGCTATCTTTTTAGCACACAAGAATGTGCATGATTATACTTCAAAAAAACGTAGGCCTAAACACATGCCTATAGATAATATGTTTTAGTTCCAATGGCTTCAGAATTAGTAAAATACCAATTTTATTAAAGATTATTTTTTCTAGACAAAACAATTATAAATATATAAAGTTTCCATTGTTTGATGTGTCACATCTTCATTTCATAAAATATATAATTTATATTAACATATTGTTGCATGTCTCCATGTGATGTCCAAGGGTGTTTTGGAGTCACCGTCTAGTTGTTTAGTTTAGGATTATTAGAAAAGCCAGGGTATACTAGAAAAACCAAGGGTAAGAAATTGATTACGTAAAAAAATATTAATGTTCTAGTACACCTTACCTGATGTAATTTGCATTGTTTATTTTGATGTGTATAATTTATTTGTTAGAATAAATCAGTTTTTTATATTATTTTATTTTATTATAGACTTGTGTGTCTAAAATAAGTTTTGAGGAAAAATTCCATATGAATGCCTTAACAGGGGGTCACGTATATTGGAAGACTCATAATAATTATGAGAATTTTTTGTTTTTTCTATTAATCATCACAAGTTAAAATTATGAATTATTTAATTGATCAAATTCTAAAGGATTTAATAAACTGATTATAAAATTCTGAAACAATTTTTTTTTTTTTTTTTTTTTTGGGGGGGGGGTGTTTATATGAATCACTATACAATATATTTTATAAAAATTTGTATTGAGTTTTATCTATTTATATATTTTTGAAAATAAATAAGAAATACAACACGCACATCTATTCTTTTTATTATATTTTTTCTTTTTCACTTACAAGTTACACAATATTTTCAAAACAAAAAAAATCAAATGATAACAAAAATTTAAATTACAAGATTAATCTTTGAAAGGTCAAAATCAAATGATAACGGTGAGCTGGAGAGGGTGGTTGCTGGGTTGCTGGTTTGGAATGACCAAGATCGGAGTTTGAGAGGTTCTGTGTGTATGAGTAGTGGTGGAGGGTTGTCGAGTCCTTGAGAGAGTAAATGGCTGTGCATCCAATTTTTTTTTTTTATTATTCTTTTCAAAAATAAAAAATATTAACATCCAAGCAAAAAAATTAAATATTTTAAAAATAAGATGTTAAAAAAACATTGAAAATTCATTTTTTTTGACGACGAAGCTGAAAAGAATTAAAAACGATGTAAATAAATTAAAAACATATTTTTTGGTTTCTATTATTCTTTTAATGACTTTTTTTCTTCAAAAATAACGTAAAAATTGAATAGCAACACATTTCAGTAGTGATCCATATGAAATTTAATTATTAGAAGAAGGCATACCTTAACTAATTAAATCCCGACCACCTCAAATACATACGCACACATTTGTTCCCTTTTAACTACCTTTGGATTTCCAAACTTCTTAATTACTTTTGTCATCCAATAAGAATATAGTTAATGTACATTGTTAATTATTCATATTTGGATTTGGATGTATCAGAAATCAATAAAAGAAATATTATTGGTTTTTCATCCAAAAATTTAAAATTTAAAATTTAAATAATTTCTATACATAATATTATAATTTTAGCAATCAAATGGTCACAGGTTCAATTTCTTCCACCCTATTGTTTTTACACTTGAAAGGAAATCAAGATAGATAATATATAATAAAATTAGTGCAAATCTTAAATTAAAAAATAATCATATAAAAGATTGTATTAAAATATAATATAAAATCACCATCAAAGCCCTTAGCTTCACCTAAGAGATCGTATTTACGCGTTAGTGTATGGAGGCTACTTCTCTTCGCAGCCTCGAAACACTCAAGAAATAGTATTTCTTATACTTCAATGAAATCTCTTGCACTTCAAGGTAGCGGGAATGAATGAATAAATAAATAAATAAATCGAATATAGACAAAAGGAATCAAATCAGCCCCTGCAAATCATGCACTGAGCATTTATGGGCTGAATTAAAAATAATCAAATGTATAAAATAATCAAGCTAAATTGATGTCTTTGGAATCAAATTAGTTTGGGACCGCTGGAGGGGCATGCAGGGGACCAAAAGCACAAAAAATATTTCATTTAAAATAAAACATAAAAATAAATTATTTTTTTTCAATTTTTTTTAAAACTAAATGTCAAACATGACTTTGATCAATCAAAATCAGATTCAATTTGCGTCTAATCTGTAACTGTCAAGCATCGAAGACACATACATAGAATATATCAAATCAATAGTTTTATTTTTAAAAAATAAAATGATAATGAATTAATCCTGTCTAGTTTGGCCAGAATAATGAGATTATAGATCAAAATGCCGTGTCAATAATTTATTTAGTTTAAATTAAAATATAATTAAGACTAGAGATTATAGATTTAACATGTTAATAGGCTATGCCAGGTTTAAATACTATGGGAGGAGCCTGTATATATCTCAACCCTATTTGACAGCCATGAAAGACACCACCCTAAAACTTGATGTTTCTACAGGAATTTCTCTTTCATCTTTGGAGTATTATCTGTATTGGACATGAATCCAATGGTGAGGTGTTTTAGGTAATGCTTCAAGAAAGGTTATTTGAAAACCACCATAACCTGTAAAACATAGAGCTGTATTATAATTTTAATTGCGTTTTAATTCCGTGCTATATAAGGATGACGTGCACAATTTTTATATCCATTTGACACATCATCCATCCATTGTTCACAACAACTGATAGTAATACGCGCACAATATTCATTTTTGCCACCGGCGCAAAGGTTTCCTTGTAATCAACTCCATGGGTTTGGGTGAAACCCTGAGCTACAAGTCGTGCCTTGTGTCTGTCGACGGTCCCATCAGCATTAAACTTGGTTTTATATACCCATCGTCTTCCAACAATGTTCTTACCTTTGGGGAGTTTGACAATACTTCAAGTATGATTCTAATCAAGGGCTAATAGCTCATCATTCATGGCATGTTTCCACTCATCATAGGCGTTGGCTTCCTGAAAATTCCGTGGCTCATGAACATTTGAAATCACGGAAAGGAAGGCAGTATGAGCTGGTGAGAGCCGTTGATATATGAGGGAATTATCAATGGGATGTCTGGCTGCATACGTGACAAAGTCGCGCATTTAGACTAGAGGTCCACGATTGCGAACTGGATTTTCGAGTCTGTGGCAGAGGAGCATTTTGAGCGTCTGATGCAGTTTGCTCAATTTGAAGTTCATCTTCAGAATTAGTCATAATAGGACCTGGTGCATTTGAGCTGGAAGGAAAATTATTAGCAGGAAAAGCATTAAAATCAGCATTATCAGTAGCAGCGGAAGAAGTACTGTCATCAGAAATTGGATTAATTTCAATGTGCCCATCGCTATTTTCTGAGTATGAATTAATAGGGCTGACTGTCTCTTCACTTGAAGATATAGGTAGAGCTGGAGAGCTTATCATGTCTGCAGGAGCCAAATTCGGTAGAGGAAATAAATCTTTCGCAGATTGCAAATTTTATTTGCCATAATATGGAGAAGTTTCCTCAAATTGAACTTCTCTCGAAATAAATAGCTTCTTTGACTGCGGGTGATAGCATTTGTAACCCTTCTTGGTGGAGGAATATCCCAAGAAAATACACTTAGCGGCCCTTGGATCAAGCTTGTCACGATTTGGAGCTTGGATATGCACAAAACATGTCCAGCCAAACACCTTTAGATGTGAAATGTCTGGTGATTTATTCTGCAAAACCTCAAGTGGTGATTTAAAACATAACACTCGGCTTGGTAGCCGATTAATTATATATGCAGCAGATAATACTCCATGAGACCAAAAAATCTTGGGAACGTGCATTTCTATCATTAAAGCCCGAATTTTCTCCAAGAGATCTCTATTTTTGCGTTCAGCTACACTATTTTGTTGTGGTGTACTAACACAACTAGACTGATGTAAAATGCCATAAGAAGCTAGATATTGTGTCATTTTTTGAGACATGTATTCGGTGTCATTATCAGATCTAAGGATTTTAAGCCTTGCAGAAAATTGAGTCATGACTAGCATATGAAAATTCTTAAAAACATCAATGACTTCGCTTTTGAATTTTAGAAGATATATCCAGGTCACACGCGAAAAATCATCAATAAAAGAAACAAAATACTTATACCCATCAACGAATTCAATTGTTGGTCCCCAAACATCCGAATGTACAAGTTCAAACATCTTATTTGTTCTAGACAAGGAAGGAGAAAAAGATAGTCTAGTGGATTTTGAAAAATGACATGTATCACAAGTGATATTTTTTGCATCCAGACTAGGAACTAATTTTGCTAGGACTTTTTCGGAGGGATGAGCTAGACGTTGATGCCATAAGATTTGATCCTGACCAAGGGAAGAAAGAGCAGATGCTTGCGGAAGCCTTTTAGAGTTATTTGAAAAATAATACAGCCCTTGAAAAAAGAACCCTTCACCAATCGTCCTCTTGGTGACGCGGTCCTGAAAAATAACTCGGTGAGAATCAAATATTACACGACAATTTAGTGTTTTAGTGATTTTTCCAATAGATAGTAATTGTAAGGGAAAAGATGGAACATATAGGACTAGGGGCTCTATATTTTCCGAGAGCAACCTGATTTTACCTTTCCCTTTGACAGTCACGTTTTTTCCATTAGCAACGGACACATGAGTTGGGGTAAGACAATTTTCGAATTCATGTATGCTAGTCAATTTATTGGTTATGTGATCTGAGGCACCCGAATCAATGACCCAAAAATTATGCACAGTGCTAGCAACTAAGGCAATTTTAAGAGCAGTCAAAATACCTTCTATGTTCTCCTGTGACAGTTGAGTAGAATTTGCTAGAAAGCCAGCAAATTGTCCAAGAAGCGCTGTTGAATCAGAGGTGCTCGAGTCTGCCGAGCTAGTGTCACCTTTTTCCTTGAGGTATGTAGCAAAATCACTGAGAAGAGCAGCAGGATTTGTGGAGAAATTCATGGCGTCACTTGAGGGAAATTTTTCAGTAGTGCAGGCAGCAGCGTGGGCTCTGTGTTCATAGCCCCTTTAAGGTCCTTTTTCTTTGTCAAAATCAGGTTTTAACTCTGGATGGAGAGTCCAACATCGCCCAACAGTATGGCCAAGATTATGACAGTGAGTGCATTTTAAGTCTGGTCTTTTACCTTTGTAAGGTTTGTTGCTCTTCATTTGTTTGGCAACGTAGGCATGAGTTTCTGGTAAAACAACCCTTGATTCTGGGTTCATAATTTTCCTGCGGGCCTCTTCTCTTTGTATTGTAGCACACACATTAGCAAGGGATGGAAGATCAGAGTTCATAAGGACTCTACTTCGAAGGTCTTCATACTCTGGTCCAAGACTGGATAGCAGCTGGAAAATCTTATCCTCTTCATCATGTTTTTTCAACACTGCAGAATCAATGGTGTGAGGGCGATACAATGCAAGTTCACTCCACATACCTTTTAAAGTCCCCAGCAGCTGCACATAAGACTTGCCATTTTGTTGTAGATTTGAAAGGTCTCGTTTGATTTGAAAAACACGTGCTGCGTTATTTTGGTTCCCATACATCTCCTTCGCAGACTCCCACAGTTCCTTTGAAGATTCTGAGTAGCTGAATATTTCAGCAATATTGTTCTCTATAGAGTTAAGTAACCATGACATAACAAGCTGATCTTTGCACTGCCATGCTTCGTAATCCTTTGAGGATGGGTTTGGAGCCTTAATATGGCCATTGATATAGCCAAGTTTGGATCTTCCACCAAGAGCAATTGTCACAGCTCTTGACCAAGGAAGATAATTCAGTTCATTCAACAATGTTGAGCCTAGACGTTGGTTTGGATTGCTTTGTTCTCCTTCTGCAGTGTTAGATGTGTTGTTGTCATCAACACCAATCAATTAAGGAGAGTTTTATATTGAGAAATCGTAGCAAGAACCAGCAAGATTGCTTTGATTTCACTAAGCACAGATGTGCTAAGATTATAGCAGGAACAAGTCAAGAACAGGTCAAGAAATAGAAGCAAGATTTGCTTAAAATTCAACAAGAATAGTTGTGCTAAATTTTTTAGCAGAAAACAGGTTTGATCGCAACCTGCTCTGATACCATGAAGAAAAGCAGAGCAAGCAGTGGGTAAGCCAGAAATCAAGAACTGGAATTTTAATGTACCAGTGTGTGTTAATCTTTATTAAGGAATCTGTGAGTATTTATATACACGGGTTTACAATGCCAATTAGAAGACTAAGAAAGGAATAAATGATTACACGGAATTAATCAAAACAGGAAATTAATTAATTCTAATTCTAATTGTGCACGTCATCCTTATATAGCACGGAATTAAATCTTCACTTCAGCCACGCTTCAAGCACGCCTGCAGCTTCTGATCAATGTGATCTGCGACTCCTTCAATTCCTTTCAACACTCCCCATCAAGCTGGATCAAGGGGATTTATTGATCCAAGCTTGGACAATAATCGGTGAAACTGAGCAAAGGACAAGGATTTAGTGAACACGTCTGCAAGCTGATCATGGCTTCGAATGTAGTGAGTTTGAATATTTTGAGATTGAACTTGTTGGCGAATGAAGTGACAATCGACCTCAATGTGTTTTGTTCTTTCGTGGAATACCGGATTAGCTGCAATATGCATGGCAGCTTGGTTGTCACAGAACAAGGTCATAGGGTCGTTGCTTGAGAAACCCAGTTCAGATAGAAGGCTTTTAAGCCAAATTAACTCACATGCTGCCAATGCCATTGCACGATATTCAGCTTCAGCACTGGAGCGAGCAATGACATTTTGTTTCTTGCTACGCCATGAAACAAGGTTACCACCAACAAACATACAATAGCCAGTGATTGACTTCCGATCAATAGCGTTGCCCGCCCAATCGGAATCACAATATCCAGTTATCTGAGTATGCCCGTTTTTGGCCATAATAATTCCACGTCCAATAGAGCCTTTTAGATAGCGTAGAATTCTCTTGACCATACTCAAGTGAAAAATAGTAGATGCATGCATGAATTGGCTAACAAGGCTAACTGTATATGCTATATCAGGCCGTGTAATAGTGAGGTAAATGAGTCTACCTACAAGACGTTGGTAGTGAGTGATAGACTGGAGAGGTTCACTATTCACGGCAAGCTGCAATTTACTGTCTAATGGAGTCGGGGTTGGCTTAGCATCCAACATATCAGCTTCTTTGAGTAAGTCAAGTATATACTTACGTTGATTAAGGAATAATCCTTTCTGAGATGTAGCCATTTCTATTCCAAGAAAATATTTCAGCCTGCCAAGATCTTTAATCGGAAAATGATGTTGTAGAGTGACCTTGAGACGTGATATAGCTTCAGCATTATTTCTTGAAATAATAAGATCATCAACGTAGATAAGAACCACCAATGTTTCCTTGAGTGTAAGCTGAACAAATAGGGATGAATCCCCATTACTCCTCTTAAAGCCGAGTTTTTCTAGAACAGAACTTAATTGAGCATGCCATGCGTGCGGAGATTGTTTCAAACCGTAAATTGATTTGTGAAGTCGGCACACTAAGGTAGGATCAGAGGCTTGCGGATGACTAGGAGTTAATTTCATATAAACTTCTTCTTCCAGCTTTCCATGTAAAAATGCATTTTTTACATCCATTTGACACTTGAGGGGGAGTGTTGAAAGGAATTGAAGGAGTCCCAGATCACATTGATCAGAAGTTGCAGGCGTGCTTGAAGCGTGGCTGAAGTGAAGATTTAATTCCGTGCTATATAAGGATGACGTGCACAATTGGAATTAGAATTAATTAATTTCCTGTTTTGATTAATTCCGTGTAATCGTTTATTCCTTTCTTAGTCTTCTAATTGGCATTGTAAACCCGTGTATATAAATACTCACAGATTCCTTAATAAAGATTAACACACACTGGTACATTAAAATTCCAGTTCTTGATTTCTGGCTTGCCCACTGCTTGCTCTGCTTTTCTTCAGGCTGCAAACTAAGCAATGCTCTGTATCCTCCACATTCCTCGTAAAAAGCTTCCATTTTTCCCCTGAAAGACAGAAATATCGGGAATTTTTGGGCAGAAAAAAAAAGTATAAGTGCACAGCTACTCCCTGTGGTTTTTCATTAACAAATCAAGGCCACGTAGTAAATCTCTTGAGTTGATTATGGCTACCAGCAACGTTGTTTACGCTTTAGCTCTTTCCACTCTGTTCCATTTTGTTCTTGTTCCTGTATCAAGTCGTGAAATACATGTTCTTAAAAAATGTGGGTTTCAAGCAATTTATCAACTCGGGGATTCTTTAGCTGACAGTGGCAATTTGATTCGAGAAAATCCTCTTTCTCCATATGCTTCGTTTCCTTATGGTTTGAAACTCTCGAAGCCAACCGGCAGATGCTCCAATGGGTTGTTGATGATTGATTACATTGGTAAGTTTAGATGTTCTTGATTTCTCGTTTGTCTATACAGTAATGCCACATTTTAAATTATGTTTGGCTTGAAAAAACTTTATTTTGATGCTTTTTTAAGCCGAGCACAGTGTGAAACGCCTGTACAAATGAAGGCTCAATCTACATAATCTTGCTAAACATCGAGAATACCGGACACATCGAAACGTTTGGATTGATGAGGGTTATTCAAAATAATTCTGACAGATTTTTTCTATGTTTAGCATTTCCCTGTGTCATTTAGCTTGTGTTTGTTTAATTTTCTTGCTTGCATTCCCTCTCTCTTGTTTTCTTTTCTGAAACGTTCAACAGCAACAGCAACGACAAAGCCGCCTTAATCCCATAAGTTTCTTGTTCTAAATGTTCAAAATATTCAAATGCCTGTCGGAGTTATTCAAGTTAAAGATTGTCAATTTCCTGTATTATTATGATAAATTACATCATCTTAGCAAATTCTGGTTTTTGACTCTCTTTCTAGCATACTTTGCAGTAGAAGGTGTGGATTGTGCTAACTTTTCTCTGAAATATTGCAGCACACTCCGCGAAACTTCCCTATCTTGATGCATACTTGAATCTGGTAAGAAATTCTTTCGGTGGCCGCGGTGGAGTGAATTTTGCGGTTGCTGGCTCAACTGCCTTGCCTGAGAAAGTTTTATCATCAAAGAATATAATGAATTTGGTGACAAATGAATCTCTTAGCACACAACTTAAGTGGATGTCCACCTATTTTAACACATGTTCTAAAGGTAATCGGTGTGTTTCATATGATGTTTCAATAGCTAAATCCTTTTTCACCATCATGCCTAACAGTTATTGCTTCCCAGATTGTGCTAGGGAAATTAAATCATCTCTGTTCATGGTTGGGGAGATTGGAGGAAATGACTATTACTTTGGCTTCCTGTTTCACAAAACCACTGAAGAAATGAAAGCGTTGGTTCCTGAAGTTGTCAGAGCTATAAAGCATGCTGTTGTGGTGTGTTAATTTTCGATTTGCTCCTTCTAAATTCCTTGTTATATTGTTTTTGTTTATGAATGTTCTTCAATATGATCTTGTAGAAAGTCATTGGTCACGGCGCTAGACGAGTGGTTGTCCCCGGAAACTTCCCGATAGGCTGCTTCCCGGTTTACCTGAGCCAATTCCAGCCAAATGATACTGCTGCTTATGATGAATTCAAGTGCATCAAGGGGTTAAACTCTTTTTCAAGATATCACAATGAGCTTCTCAAGCAAACCGTTGAAGGATTGAAAAAACAATACCCTGATGTGATCATAGTTTACGGTGACTATTACAAAGCATTCATGTCGATCTATCAGAATGCTCAGTCTCTTGGTGAGTAGTTTCTTTCCAAGATCCCTGTAAATGGTAGAGATAATACATCGGAGGATCCAGCACAAAATGCTGACAGCATCGTTTTCTTCTTTTTCTAAATAGGTTTTGATACGAAGTCGATCCAGAAAGCTTGTTGTGGGACTGGTGCTGGTCATAATTTTAGCCTGACTAGAATGTGTGGAGCTCCTGGCGTTCCAGTTTGTCCGAACCCTGATCTTTACATCAGCTGGGATGGAATTCATTTGACACAAAAGGCTTATCAACATATGGCAGAATGGCTTATCAACGATATCTTTCCAAAGCTTCAATGCAGTTCTTGATGTGAAAGTTCTGTTTTCACCAAGACATGGACTTGATAACATGCATGTAGCTCTTATTTTTGTCTTCAGCTAAGCCTGTAAAATTTTTGTGTCATTGAGTGAAAAGGGGACCTCACAAGGTTGTTTCCAACTTTAATTTTTCATTTTTGAAATCCCAAATTTATTTCACTAGCTCTTGATGCTTGTCTAAAACCAGCCACAGAGAAAGATCCTGAAGAACTCAAAAAACATCCGGACCACATCATGCGATGTTATATTAAGCATGTCATCTGATAAATCTTTCTGGAGATATATCAATCATTTCATATGTTAAAATTTGGAACCAATATCTAAGAAGAGGACTAGCTTCTTCAACATATTGAAACTCTGGAAGTAATGAGTTGTGACAGCTCGATCAATTTAGCATCATCTGCGTTATCTTGCAGAAATCTAACAGCTTTGCATGTATGGGATAATTAGAAAGCATTTCAATGCCTGGTTGCATCCTCAACCTCCCAATTCTTGCGCTAATCTCTGCAATGAGTAAAAAGAGCCCAAAATGGAGACAGAAATTGTAGCCAGACAGGGAGATGAAGCAGAAAAGAAGATCATTTTTACCAAATTGGAAAGTCCGGAACTTGATTTTGTTTAGCAAGCCTCTCTAGCTTTTTCTCTGTAAGTTTCACTCCCTCAAGTAATTGTGACAGATTGTCCAAATATGAACATCTTTTCTGAGAAAAAAAGAATTAATTCATCGCCTAAGTTTGTAGGTGATGCTCAATAATAGTTTCATATTATTTTCTAATATATTTCTTGAAGTTTTTTAATTTGAGATTTGTACATGTTGATGTTTTAATATCATGTTAAAGAATCGATTTAATTTGAAAACTCAAGCTGTTAATGAAGTATCAAGAATAGTTTTATATTTCTCTAACATGTTCATCAAAACAAGCCGCTTGCTAGGCTTTCTAAAACAAAGTAATATTTACTGAAATAAGCACAGCACAGACATTTCTCTTGACACTGGATTGAAGGTTGTGATGCATTGTATACTCTTCTCACTAAGATAATATTATTAGACAATAATATAAATTAAATTTTAGAATATTATATAACAATTTAAATATTTAGCCCTTCTGTTTTTTCTCTTTCACACAGTCTTTCTCTACAATCCCACCTCTGTCTTCTTCATCCTACACAATTGTCCTCTCCGTGTCATCCGATCAGCCCCCTCTCTGCTACCGACAGGCAAGGCTCACCGGGATGAACTCCGCCTACAGTTTTCAAGACCTGGACCTCATGTTTTTAGAGACGCCACCATTCCTGTCTACCTTGTGGGTTGAAGGGATCCTTTCTATTAAGAAACAGTTAGAATAACTAACTGTGACTATCTTTCATTGTTGTTATTTTTGTTATAATTCTGTTGCTTCCTTTCTGTTAGTTTCTTGTTATTTCCCTTGTTATTTCGTTACAATGTAACAGTGGCTATATAATGTCAATACTGGTCAAATAAACATTTACACTTCTCATTCCAGTACATCAACATTTCATAAAACCTTCATTATACCTTACAAGTGGTATCAGAGCCTTCATCAGCTAATCCTTGCAGCAACATGACGACAGAAGGGAGCAGTTTTGTTCAGCCAGCCATTCCGAGATTCAATGGTCACTACGATCACTGGGGTATGTTAATGGAGAACTTTCTCCGATCCAAAGAGATGTGGGAACTGGTGGAGATTGGATACATTGAGCCTGCAAGTGGATCGGTACAAACTGATGCTCAACAAAAGAAAATTGATGATATGAAATTGAAGGACTTGAAGGTAAAGAATTACCTATTTCAAGCAATCGATCGAACAGTTCTTGACACTATTCTTAACAAGAATACTGCCAAGAATATATGGGATGCAATGAAGAAAAAATTCGAAGGAAATGCAAGGGTTAAAAGATCTTACCTGCAAACTCTCCGCAGAGAGTTTGAGACACTGGAAATGAGAATTGGTGAAGGAGTGACAGAATATTTCTCTAGGGTCATGACAGTGGCCAATAAGATGAGAACGTATGGAGAAGATATGCAGGATGTGAAAGTGGTAGAGAAGATCTTACGTTCTTTAACGGAGAAATACAACTATGTTGTATGTTCCATTGAAGAGTCGAAGGACATTGATGCTCTAAGCATTGATGAACTGCAGAGTTCATTGGTTGTTCATGAACAAAAGTTCCAAAGGAGAAAGGGTGAGGAACAAGCTTTGAAAGTAGCATATGAAGGAGGAGGCAGAGGTGCATATGAGGGAGGTAGAAGCCGTGGCAGAAACTTCTACAGAGGAAGAGCTAGAGGAAGGGGACGATCAGATTTTAACAAGGCAACAGTCCAATGTTATCGTTGCCAACAACTTGGACATTTCCAGTGGGAATGTCCCACTAGAAACAGGGAATCATTATACACAGAGCTTGATAATGCGGAGGAGATGCTCTTGATGACTTATGTGGAGAAACATAAGTCCAGAAGAGAAGACGCATGGTTTCTTGATTCGGGATGTTCGAATCACATGTGTGGTTATCAGGAAATGTTCTGTGATTTTGATGTGAAATTTCGACAGTTTGTGAAACTGGGAAACAACACAAGGATAAAAGTAATGGGGAAAGGGGATATGAAGCTTGTATTGAATGGAATAATACACACCATTGCAGAGGTGTATTATGTCCTAGATTTAAAAAACAACCTACTGAGTGTAGGTCAACTACAGGAAAGGAGTTTGGATGTTTTGTTCAAGGATGGAAAATGCAAGATATTCCATCCGAAAAGAGGCTTGATAATACAAACCACAATGAGCATCAACAGAATGTTCATTCTGTTCCCAGACAATGAATTTACCTCTCAAGAAGAAGCTGGCCAGTGTCTTCACACAGGAACACAGAACCTGGGTTCTCTTTGGCATCGACGCTATCTGTGAAGAAAAGATATAATACAGCAGATAACAGTCTCCCTTCCAAAGGCTGTAACACTTTAGAACCCACAACGAAGAAGCAACAAGACATTGTAATCAAAACCAAAACCACATAAATGGGTGTCGAATTTGAAGAATTTTACATTTTAATCCTAATCTTTTGAAAGTTTTAATTATATCCTATAATTTTACATGTTTTGCACTCCAAATATCAAATCTTTTTTTAATTCCCTCCCTAATCTTAAATTATCCAGAAAGAAAAGTAGAATAATCTGAACTGTATATATGAGTTGCTTTGCATTATATAAAAGGCAAACCCCATACCACTAAAAGTGAAAAAAAGAACCAAAAGTTGCCCTTTTGTTTTCTTTATTATAATCAAGGAATATAGATCATTGGATCAAAATTTTATATCAAATCAATAGTTTTATTTTTAAAAAATAAAATGATATTCATATTAATCCTGTCTAGTTTGGCCAGAATAAAGAGATTATAGATCAAAATGTGTAATGGTCTAAAGACTAATGTGAAATAATTCTGACAATTCGAGGAGTCAGTAACTCTCCTAGATGCACACGGCACTATTTTAGGAATAGAAATGGTTGATGCCTTTTATTCTCAATATTCTGCCTTTTATAGGCCTTTTACATAGCTGTAATAAATAAATAATTACAGAAATGGTCTCTTTAATGGACCATTAACTTTCCTAACTGGTACTAACCCTTTTATTTCCATAACCAACAATTAACTATTTATTTCCTAATAAATTTCGTAACTGTTGGTACTGATAACATGCATGCCCTACAATACCCCTTTAACAATTAGTGATTCTTCAACTTATGTGGCATTAGGTTCTTAATTATCTTTGGCACGTAACAAAATGCCGTGTCAATAATTTATTTAGTTTAAATTAAAATATAATTAAGACTAGAGATTATAGATTTAACATGTTAATAGGCTATGCCAGGTTTAAATACTATGGGAGGAGCCTGTATATATCTCAACCCTATTTGACAGCCATGAAAGACACCACCCAAAACTTGATGTTTCTACAGGAATTTCTCTTTCATCTTTGGAGTATTATCTGTATTGGACATGAATCCAATGGTGAGGTGTTTTAGGTAATGCTTCAAGAAAGGTTATCAGAAAACCACCATAACCTGTAAAACATAGAGCTGGCTGCAAACTAAGCAATGCTCTGTATCCTCCACATTCCTCGTAAAAAGCTTCCATTTTTCCCCTGAAAGACAGAAATATCGGGAATTTTTGGGCAGAAAAAAAAGGTATAAGTGCACAGCTACTCCCTGTGGTTTTTCATTAACAAATCAAGGCCACGTAGTAAATCTCTTGAGTTGATTATGGCTACCAGCAACGTTGTTTGCGCTTTAGTTATTTCCACTCTGTTCCATTTTGTTCTTGTTCCTGTATCAAGTCGTGAAATACATGTTCTTAAAAAATGTGGGTTTCAAGCAATTTATCAACTCGGGGATTCTTTAGCTGACAGTGGCAATTTGATTCGAGAAAATCCTCTTTCTCCATATGCTTCGTTTCCTTATGGTTTGAAACTCTCGAAGCCAACCGGAAGATGCTCCAATGGGTTGTTGATGATTGATTACATTGGTAAGTTTAGATGTTCTTGATTTCTCGTTTGTCTATACAGTAATGCCACATTTTAAATTATGTTTGGCTTGAAAAAACTTTATTTTGATGCTTTTTTAAGCCGAGCACAGTGTGAAACGCCTGCACAAATGAAGGCTCAATCTACATAATCCTGCTAAACATCGAGAATACCGGACACATCGAAACGTTTGGATTGATGAGGGTTATTAAAAAAACTTCTGACAGATTTTTTCTATGCATTTCTCAGTGTCATTCAGCTTGTGTTTGTTTAATTTTCTTGCTTGCATTCCCTCTCTCTTGTTTTCTTTTCTGAAATGTTCAACAGCAACAGCAACGACAAAGCCGCCTTAATCCCATAAGTTTCTTGTTCTAAATGTTCAAAATATTAAAATGCCTGTCGGAGTTATTCAAGTTAAAGATTGTCAATTTCCTGTATTATTATGATAAATTACATAATCTTAGCAAATTCTGGTTTTTGACTTTCTTTCTAGCATACTTTGCAGTAGAAGGTGTGTATTGTGCTAACTTTTCTCTGAAATATTGCAGCACACTCCACGAAACTTCCCTATCTTGATGCATACTTGAATCTGGTAAGAAATTCTTCCGGTGGTCGCGGTGGAGTGAATTTTGCGGTTGCTGGCTCAACTGCCTTGCCTGAGAAAGTTTTACTATCAAAGAATATAATGAATTTGGTGACAAATGAATCTCTTAGCACACAACTTAAGTGGATGTCCACCTATTTTAACACATGTTCTAAAGGTAATCGGTGTGTTTCATATGATGTTTCAATAGTTAAATCCTTTTTCACCATCATGCCTAACAGTTATTGCTTCCCAGATTGTGATAAAGAAATTAAATCATCTCTGTTCATGGTTGGGGAGATTGGAGGAAATGATTATAACTTTGGCTTCCTGTTTCACAAAACCACTGAAGAAATGAAAGCGTTGGTTCCTGAAGTTGTCAAAGCTATAAAGGATGCTGTTGTGGTGTGTTAATTTTCGATTTGCTCCTTCTGAATTCCTTGTTATATTGTTTTTGTTTATGAATGTTCTTCAATATGATCTTGTAGAAAGTCATTGGTCACGGCGCTAGACGAGTGGTTGTCCCCGGAAACTTCCCGATAGGCTGCTTCCCGGTTTACCTGAGCCAATTCCAGCCAAATGATACTGCTGCTTATGATGAATTCAAGTGCATCAAGGGGTTAAACTCTTTTTCAAGATATCACAATGAGCTTCTCAAGCAAACCGTTGAAGGATTGAAAAAACAATACCCTGATGTGATCATAGTTTACGGTGACTATTACAAAGCATTCATGTCGATCTATCAGAATGCTCAGTCTCTTGGTGAGTAGTTTCTTTCCAAGATCCCTGTAAATGGTAGAGATAATACATCGGAGGATCCAGCACAAAATGCTGACAGCATCGTTTTCTTCTTTTTCTAAATAGGTTTTGATACGAAGTCGATCCAGAAAGCTTGTTGTGGGACTGGTGCTGGTCATAATTTTAGCCTGACTAGAATGTGTGGAGCTCCAGGCGTTCCAGTTTGTCCGAACCCTGATCAGTACATCAGCTGGGATGGAATTCATTTGACACAAAAGGCTTATCAACATATGGCAGAATGGCTTATCAACGATATCTTTCCAAAGCTTCAATGCAGTTCTTGATGTGAAAGTTCTGTTTTCACCAAGACATGGACTTGATAACATGCATGTAGCTCTTATTTTTGTCTTCAGCTAAGCTTGTAAAAATTTTGTGTCATTGAGTGAGAAGGGGACCTCACAAGGTTGTTTCAAACTTTAATTATTCATTTTTGAAATCCCAAATTTATTTCACTAGCTCTTGATGCTTGTCTAAAACCAGCCACAGAGAAAGATCCTGAAGAACTCAAAAAACATCCGGACTGTTAGATTTAATGAGATTTGCATTGAGGATAAGAAGATTACTCTGTTTTTAAATTTCAGTTTTTGAATTTCAGCTTTTACTGTTCATAACAGGTTTTTCGTAAAATCTGTTTTTCTTCCAATAATCTCTCAGTTATGTTGAGAGTTTTATGTTTCTTGGACTTTATCATGTAAGCCTATATTAAGGCATTTTCAATTTGAATAAATTCAGATGATTTCAGATTCCATTTTTGAATCTTTAATTTCCGCAGATTGTGTGTGCCCAGATTTTGATTGCTACAGTAACTGTTTCAAGAACAGTCACTGTACAAATTTCAATATTTCAACTCGGACCACATCATGCGATGTTATATTAAGCAATTAATATGATAAATCTTTCTGGAAATATATCAATCATTTCATATGTTAAAATTTGGAACCAATAAAGAAGAGGAGCTGCTTCTTCAAAATATTGAAACTCTGGAAGTAAAGAGTTGTGACAGTTCGACCAATTTAGCATCATCTGCGTTATCTTGCAGAAATCTAACAGCTTTGCATGTATGGGATTAGAAAGCATCTCAATGCCTGGTTGCATCCTCAACCTCCCAATTCTTGCGCTAATCTCTGCAATGAGTAAAAAGAGCCCAAAATGGAGACAGAAATTGTAGCCAGCCAGGGAGATGAAGCAGAAATGAAGATCATTTTTACCAAATTGGAAAGACCGGAACTTGATTTTGTTTAGCAAGCCTCTCTAGCTTTTTCTCTGTAAGTTTCACTCCCTCGAGTAATTGTGACAGATTGTCCAAATATGAACATCTTTTCTGAGAAAAAAGAATTATTCATCGCCTAAGTTTGTAGGTGATGTTCAATAATAGTTTTATATTATTTTCTAATATATTTCTCTAATTTTTTTAATTGTACATGTTGATGTTTTAATATCATGTTAAAGAATCGATTTAATTTGAAAACTCAAGCTGTTAAATGAAGTATCAAGAATAGTTTTATATTTCTCTAACATGTTCATCAAAACAAGCCACTTGCTAGGCTTTCTAAAACAAAGTAATATTTACTGAAATAAGCACAGCACAGACATTTCTCTTGACACTGGATTGAAGGTTGTGATGCATTGTATACTCTTCTCACTAAGATAATATTATTAGACAATAATATAAATTAAATTTTAGAATATTATATAACAATTTAAATATTTAGCCCTTCCGTTTTCTCTTTCACACAGCCTTTCTCTACAATCCCACCTCTGCCTTCTTCATCCTCCACAATTGTCCTCTCCGTTTCATCCGATCAGCCCCCTCTCTGCTACCGACAGGCAAGGCTCACCGGGATGAACTCCGCCTACAGTTTTCAAGACCTGGACCTCATGTTCTTAGAGACGCCACCATTCCTGTCTACCTTGTGGGTCCCCAGGTTGCTGAATATATCATCTCTAATCACACCACAATCCCTGGTGTTTCTTGTTTCTTCAACAGGGCCATTTGCGGATGAGAATCAAACTTCATTGAATTTCCAGAATCCCTGTTGTATTTTTGAAAGAGGTTGATCTCCTTGCTTCTCTTATGGTGCAATACTTTTCTCGTCGAGAAGGCAAAATATAGGATTGGTACCAGCAGTTCATCCTGAAAGAAAGAAAGAAAGAGCTCGTTGAGTGGGATCACTAACCAATTCTAATTATCTAATGGCAAAAAAAGGGTCTAAGTCACTAGGTCAATATCTGGTGTCAAAACAACTTTGTTTTGTTCTTGACCGGAACAACTAGATTATGAGCAATCTATTGAATTAATGTATTTTTTAAATTTAAAATAAAAAAAGTTGCAGGCTTTTTAGGTCAACCTGCTAGCTCGGGTGAGGTTTAATATCTATATGACTAGACAGCCTGTACCTTAACTACAGCCCCGACACAACCATGCAAGACACCGCCCAAAACTGGCCGCTTCTGCAGAAATTTTCCTTTCATCTCTCGACTATTAACTGGATTGGATATGAATCCAATTGTGAGCTATTTTTGGTCATGTTTCTAGAAAGATTATCAGAAAACCACCATAACCTGTAAAATGTAGATCTGGCTGCAAACTAAGCAATGCTCTGTATCCTCCGCATTCCTTGCAAGAAGCTTCTATTTTTCCCCCGAAAGACAGAAATATCGGGGCTTTGTGGGCAGAAAAATAGTATAGATACGCAATAATTTTCTTTCATCTTTTCATTAACAAATGAAGGACACGTAGTAAATCTCTTGAGTTGATTATGGCTACCAGCAGCGTTTTTTGTGCTTCAGCTCTTTCCTTTTTGTTCCATTTTCTTCTTGTTCCTGTATTCAGTCATGATGTAAATGTTCTTCAAAAATGCGGGTTTAAAGCAATTTATCAACTTGGGGATTCTTTAGCTGACACTGGCAATTTGATCCGAGAAAATCCTCTTTCTCCATATGCTTGGTTTCCTTACGGTATGAATCTCTCGAAGCCAACCGGTAGATGCTCCAATGGGTTGTTGATGATTGATTTCATTGGTAAGTTTAGATATTCTCTATTTCCTGTTTGTCTACCCGGTAATGCCACGTTTCAAATTGTGTTTGACTTGAAAAAACATGTTGTTTATGCTTGTCTAAGCCAAATGCAGTTGAATCACGTAAGCCTTAATCCACATAATAATGCAATCATCAAGAAAATCTGACACATTGAACCGTTCTGATTAATGGGGCAACCAAGCAGCCTCCAAAAAGTTTCTTGTTCTAGATGTTCAAAAATATTACAATGTATATCAGCATTGTTCAGGTTTAAAGGCTGTCCATTTCCTGTGTTATTATGATAAATTATATAATCTTAGCAAATTCTGGTTTTTGACTCTCTTTCTAACCTATTTTACAGTAGAGGTTGCTTGATTGTGTTACCTTTTCTCTGAACTATGGCAGCACGCTCGGCTAAACTTCCCTATCTTGATGCCTACTTGAATCCGGCAAGATTTTTTTACGGTGGCTGCGGTGGAGTAAATTTTGCGGTTGCTGGTTCAACTGCCTTGCCAGTAGAAGCTTTATTGTTAAAGAATATAATGAATATTGTGACAAAGGAATCTCTTAGTACGCAACTTGAGTGGATGTCCACCTATTTTAACACATGTTCTAAAGGTAATCGGTGTGTTTCATATGATGTTTCGATAGTTAAATCCTTTTTCGCCGTCATGCCTAACAGTTATTGCTTCCCAGATTGTGTCAGAGAAATTGAATCATCTCTGTTCATGGTTGGGGAGATTGGAGGAAATGACTATAACTATGCTTTCCTGTTTCACAAAACCACTGAAGAAATGAAAGCGTTGGTTCCTGAAGTTATCAAAGCTATAGAGGATGCTGTTGTGGTGTGTTGATTTTCGATTTGTTCCTTCTGGGTTCCTTGTTATTTTGTTTTTGTTTATGAATGATCTTCAATATGATTTTGTAGAAAGTCATTGGTTACGGTGCTAGACGAGTGGTTGTCCCCGGAAACTTCCCGATAGGCTGCTTCCCGGTTTATCTGAGCCAATTCCAGCCCAATGATACTGCTGCTTATGATGAATTCAAGTGCATCAGGGGGTTAAACTCTTTTGCAAGCTATCACAATGAGCTTCTCAAGCAAACCGTTGAAGGATTGAAAAAACAATACCCTGATGTGATCATAGTTTACGGTGACTATTACAAAGCATTCATGTCGATCTATCAGAATGCTCAGTCTCTTGGTGAGTTTCTTTCCAAGATCCCTGTAAATGGTACAGATAATACATCGGAGGATCCAACACAAAATGCTGACAGCGCCGTTTTCTTCCTTTTCTAAATAGGTTTTGATACGAAGTCGATCCAAAAAGCTTGCTGTGGGACTGGTGATGATCATAATTTTAGTCTGGGGAGAACGTGTGGAGATTTTGGCGTTCCAGTTTGTCCAAACCCTGATCAGTACATCAGCTGGGATGGAATTCATTTGACACAAAAGGCTTATCAACATATGGCAGAATGGCTTATCAACGATATCTTTCCAAAGCTTCAATGCAGTTCTTGATGTGAAAGTTCTGGTAACCAAGACATGGACTTGGTAACATGAAGCCTAGTTTTATCTACTATTAAGCTTGTAAATATTGCCATTGAGTGAAAAGGGGACCTCACAAGGTTGTTTCTAACTTTAATTATTCATTTTTGAAATCCCAAATTTATTTCACTAGCTATTGATGGTTGTCCTAAACCAGCCACAGAGAAAGATCCTGAAGAGCTCAAAAAACATCCAGACCACATTATGTGATGTTATATTAAGCATTTCATATGATAAATCTTTCTGGATTGGTGATTTTGACAAAGCAAGCATACAAGTAATTGCATCTTATTCCTCCATTAAGTGAGGTATATAATAAAACCTTGTCCCATGAAAACATCCAAGAAGAAAAAATTTAGCATGCCACTCGAAAACTGCCATCAAATTCACGAGACCATAACCTTTTAGTCCAAAGGCATATTTCTATGTCATATAAATTTTGAAAAGCTTATACTAAAATTCAATGCTACAGACAACACATCCATATCAAAGGTGGTTGTGCAGTGGCTATGTGTCAAGAGACTGGTTTTTAACACTTGACTTCCTTCAAGCCATGAGCAAAGTAGAGAAAAGTTGGATCGGTAGCACCTTCCTTGTAGTATGCAAGAACCAGACTACTATCGTCGTGCATGCTCTCCCCAACAAAGCTGCAATGTTAGAACCTCAGCTAATTAGATTAAACAAGGAAATTTCAGGCTAAATCACCAGAATTTAAGAGCTATTTCCCATGGAGAAAAGAATGAATTGCACATACAATTGGAAGTCTTTGAGCTTTGGAAGCAGGGACTTGGTAGCTCCCTCAATGTTCTTCTTGAACACCTCCTGCTGTTCTGGTTCCAATTTGGGTGTCAGCAGCTTAATGTACCTCTTAATGTAGGTAACAAATTGCTTCTTGTCAAAAGCCGGTTGCTCCTGTAGTTTACAGGAAAGAACTATTTTAGATACCAGGAAATTTAAAAACTATACAAGTGGAAGACAAAAATTCAGTACAGCTCACCAACCTGAAGCCTAAAAGTGTCGACAATATCGACAACCTTGACGGTCTGATCGTCAACACCTTCATCGTCTCCGCCTTCTGCGGAAGGGTTAGCACCAATGTCTACATCAATTGCTCCTTGAACGACCCACTGTAGAATCAAAACACATAAAAAAGAAAGTCAGCTGCTTCAAACTGGCAACTTCTGTTATATTCAGCAACAACATTGCTTGACGGAAAAGGAAATTGAGACCAAGAAACAGGAAGAAAATACTAACCTTTCCTTCCACTTCCCAAAGCACTCCATTCTCAGTTTCCTTGTATGGGAATGAATCAGAGAGAAGCTCATCACCTGAGATTAATAACGAAATTAAGCTTCCAGGCATAAACCAATAACAATTTTCAGGTCATAAAAATCCTTGTATACAAATTGTCCTCATGCCCTTGAACAAATCAAATCCATCAACCAAATTAAGCTTCAAGCCATGACTATACTACCAAGTTCCTTTTGTTTTCCCTGATAGACTGGTATTAAAGGCAAAATACTTCAAGCTCATTAAACTTGTTCAAAACAGATTTTAAAATTAAATTCAAATTCAAAGTTTTAGTTACAGCTTGCTCAATAACTCATAAATATGATAAAAATAAATAAATTCCAAGTACCTTCTATCATCCAAAGACAGCAGTACAACGTTAAAGCAACAAATCCCAATAACAAAATTATAAAAACAAACAAATCATCAACAAAGACAATCACGAACAGTATAGAAAACAGAGCCCAGATCATCAAACAAGTTTCAGAAGAAAGAAAGAAAGAGTCTTTGAATTACCAGTAAGAAGATCTTGATAGACCAACATGATTACAGAGGATTACTAAAAAAAAGGTGGCTTTATACGAGAAACAGGAATCAATTGCACAAAAATAGCGTGAGAGCGTGAGAGCCTGAGAGAGTTTAGGGTGATGGCGTGATGCTGAGGCGTCGAGAATTTATAGAGGATTTATAGAGAATTTCCAGGCAGTGAAAAAAGAAGGCGGCTGGTGAATTACCCGAAACAGACACAGTTTTGATTTTGTCAAAACTCGACAAAGGAAAGGAGTCAGACAGTTTCTGAGGTTGTTTCGACTTACGTGTGGTCTTAAGAAAGTAGCTGACGGTAAACCATAAATTTGGTCTGCCTTTCTCCTCTCTTTTTTCACCCCAAGTGTGAGAAAGCAAGCAGGTCCGAGACAGCAAGGGAAAGTTCACACAGGTGTCTCCATGTGGACCATGGCGGTGGACTACAATATTACCAGATGGCTAGAATATCCATTGAACACAGACAGATTCCTGTGTGAATGCTGAATAGATAAAAAGAAGGTGATGTGCCTTTGACCTTCTGACCACCATTGTTGGCCTTGTGTTTATCTAGATCAGAAAAATATACAGTTTTTTTTTGGTGTTGTTGTAAATTTCGTTATGTTTCAACTCAAAAAATAAAATAAATTGGAGCAAATTTTATCTCACTGGAACATTTTGATTTTGATTTCGTTTCGTCTAATTTGTTCTGGCCAAACAATATTTTTTTATATAATTAATAGTTTTATAATATCAATTACATCTTTTAATTCGACCGTTAGATTGAGATGAAATTTTATGATAAATTTCTTGACATATTTATATATATTATGTTAAAATTTCAAAGCAATCAAAAAATATAATGACCTTGTCAAATTGATGATAACATTCTCGTAATATTATACATGTTCATAATTTTGTTCAGAAAAATTATTTTATTGTATCTTTTTTAGATTAAATTTTTCTTATTTTTATTATTCAACAACGAGTTTATTACGAATTCAACTTTATAATTTAATTTGCTTAATTTAAGTTTATCATGGTTTTATAACGGATATCACACATTTGAAAGGTTAACCTATGTTTACCCGAGTTGATTCAATATATTGTTATTTCAATATTTTTTCAAGATGTCAACTTGATTTTTTTTAGTTAAACTATATTTTTATCAATTTTTCATGTTATCTTTGAACTCATCAAGTCGATTGAGTTATATTAGTTCAACTCTCTTTTTTTTATTTGAAATATAAATTACACAATTTTAAATAATTTTATTTTTAAATTTGAACTATAAAATTTAATTAATATATTTAATCATATATATATATATATAAAAATGTACACAATATATCTCTGAAAAAGAGGTCCAGAACACTTTGAAACCCAAAATATTTTATTTAGGAGGATTAAACATTAAAAAATAATTATATTATTGAATCTGATTCAATGAATCAAATTGAAATTATTGACCTCCTCCTTGTCGTATGTGAATAATTTTGACATGGCTTAATTTCGTGTTTTAACCCGTTAAGCTCGAAACAAAAATAAATTTATGTAAAATTTTAAACAAATTAAATAAAATCTTATAAGAAAAAACTAAACAAATTATAAAAATCATTTCTAATATAATCATTGAAACCCGGTCCAGCCGGTTGGTCAGACCGGTGACGTATTGATCTATATCTTATTGTGAATTGTATTGTAGCTGCTGAGATAATCCCACATATAAAAATTGAAGCTCTTTTCCCTTGCACAAATGAACATAAGGAATTCAATTTAATTTCATATTTTAAAATTAAAAAACCAATTTAAATATATTTTTTCAAAACCCATTTAATAAACAGATACTATTCAAGTCCAATTTCAAATTCAAACTAATTAAATTAGGTTTTTGAATTGGATTTACAAACGAGATCATATGGAAGGTGGGTTTTATGAGTAAATCGTGAGTTTTGAATCATTCATGAATCACAAATATCCATCGTAATTAATTAATATTTATAAATCACGATAATTAATATCATGGCTCTCAGGTTCTCCATGCCAAGATAGATATCTTGGATGGGCAGCGAGGAATGATTCTTGAGTCCCATCCTCCCTCTGTTATTACTCATTTAGATTTGTTTTCTTTTTTCTTTTTTTTTTACTCATTAGCTTATTAAAGCTATGTATTAAATGAGAAGATTAAGAAAAATTAAGTTGTAAGAAAAATTAAGAAAATTATGGGATCCTTAGAATTATTTTTTTATTCTAGTTTCAAGCTATATCCTCCTAAGATGTATATGCACTGAGATTAAATATTTGTTTCAGAGTGTGGTTGAGGTTTTTTTTTTTTTGTTCAGAAATATATCAAAATGATATTCTTTTTATTTTTTAAAAATTATTTTTGATACCAGCACGTGAAAATGATCTTAAAACACAAAAAATATTTAATTTAAAATTAAAAAAAATCAAAAATACTTTTGAAACATAATATCAAAAATAGTATGAATAAAATCCATAGGAAAAATATTTTTTTATAGTTTGACTTGAAATTTAGATTCTAATAATTATAAAGATCATACACCTTCTCAACTACTGCACTAGTGATAAAATTGGACCCGTTGTACTAATTTGATTATTATTATATTTCTTATGTAGAAAATACCAATCCCCAAGGTCTGCTTAGCTAGGGAAAATTCATAAAATTACAATGTATTTGGTATTGAATCCTCTACTGAGTTAGTTTGTTTTCATTCATCAATTGATATTTGATTTTTATATAAAATATGGTTCATGTTTTTTCTAGTCATTCTCTTAATTGAATTTTTTTTTTAATTTCATCCCATATGATTTTGTTTTATTTATTTATTTTGTATCAAATTTGGTTCTTATTATTTTAAAATCTACATTTTATCTTTTTTCTTTTGTTTTTTCAAGTTTGTCCCTAATTACTTTGCTTGATTTAGAAATTTACATTATTATTTTTTTAAGTTTGCCTTCTATGTTGTGATTTGACTTCATAATTCATGTCAAAAGTTCTAGAGGTTGGATTGAGTTGATTTCAATTTTTTTTTTTTAAATGTTATCTATTATTTTCGAGTTCATTGTGAATTGGTGTTTTTTTGTTTTGTTTTTTTACCTTTGTTCTTTTATATTTTTTATAAAGTTAGTCCGATATCATGTTTCGGGTCATGGATTCAGCAAGCTCACTGAGTTCGATCCATACCTTGTTTTTCATTGCCTTTTAGTTTATTTAAAAAAAAAAACACCATTCAATATTTCTTTGACTTGAGAATTGAGTTTCTTAGTTTTTTTCGGTTTACTTTTTAAGGAGTTATCATATTGTCACGACTAAATTACATATTTGGTTTTATTTTTGCTTAAGCTAAATGATTAAAAAACTATTATGTCCAATTTATTTCGGATGGTGTATTTTTAAGAATTTATCTATATGATGACCCAACCAGACCCTAAGTCATTTAAAAAAACAAAAAAATCTTTTCAGTTTATCATTTTATTTGTAAAGAATTGAAATTCATTTTTCTATGCAATTATTCCATTCTTGTTTAATTTTCACTATTGCTAACAAATAAGATCGTTGGGACATTTTAAAAAATATTGTAAAGACATAATCCATAACATTGACAAATATTTTTTTTACATTCAGTCGTAGTATTTTTGCCTATTAATATGAAATGAATCATGTTTATTAAACTCATTTAAGTCAATAATCTAAACATTATTTTTATTTTTTAAAAAAATATTTATACAATAAAAAATAAAATAAACAACAACATAACACAACACTCTATATCCTATTTGACACTGTATTTCAAAAATATTTTTAATGTTTTTTTGAAAAAAAATAATTTTTTTACTTTAAGTTATTTTTTTATGTTTTTAAATCATTTCAATATAATAATATCAAAAATAATTTTTTTTATAAAAAAATATTATTTTAACACAAAAAATACTTTAGAAATCAACATCAACCAAACTTCAAAGTAGTTGTGCCTATTTCCTAACTATCCAAAAAAAAATATAGGAAACATGAGGTCACGTAATCCTATCAAATTCATAAAATAAATAATATTTTCTACCAACAAATAACAAAGAAAATAAATACATTTCATCTCCAACCACACCATACCAACACACAAACCATCATAATTCAAATGCTAATCTTCCTATCAATTTAAAAAATATTTCACAATAATATGTTCATAAAAATAGTCACCATGTCAATTTTTTAATAAACCAAGTCATTTTTATTTAATATATTTTAACCCAAGATGATATAAATAAAGTTCCACCAGATTAATTAATCAGACCATTGCAAATTTAAACAAACCGAATCCAATTTCCTTCCCACAGTATTCACATCCCACGATGGCCTCCCACACCAAGCAACCCCATTACAACATTTAAAACATTGAACAACAAAGCTAATTGTCTAGGCTCATTAAGATTTCAGATTATTAATATATAATAATTGTTATTTTAAAATATATTAAAATAACATCTATATATATATATATATATATATATATATATTCTCATTAGTATATCAAAACAGCATGAAAACACCCAAAAAAATAAATTTAAAGTAGAGAGAAAAAATAAATTTATTTCTATATAAATTCATTTCTAAAAGATAAAAACGAACCAGCAGCTTTGTTCTATTTCTTTAAAAATAATATGTTTTTTGGACTACTTTTCATATGATCATAGATTCATTTTTTCTTGATATAATTACTGTGATTAAAGTTATTTTTAAAAATATTTTTTGTTTAGAAATATATCAAAATAATATTTGTTTAAAAAAATATATTTTTGACATCAATATATTAAAATAATCTAAAAACATCAAAAAAATTAATTTAAAATATTTTTGAAATATAATGCGAAATACCCTTAATGTTGGCTATACCTGTCAAACTAATTCAAAGATCAATAATAATAAAAACAAAAACTTAGAGTTATTGAATTATTAAATCAACCATCGAGTAAAAAAAAATTAATATTGAATTTAATCATATTAATCAAATCATTAAAAACACATTAAACCAATGGTTTTTTTCCACGTCAATATCATATCATTTTTAACTAAAAACTTGACCCAGGCTATGCCTCGTGATTTCCTTTAAATTCTCACTCAAAATATTTAACAGAGAGAGAGAAAAGCTCATTTATTATCCGAGCCCAAAGCTCGTGCCTTATTCATTGATTCTAAGAGAGAGAGAGAATAACTTGTGCGAAAAAACCACTGTCAACCAATTAAAATCCAACACCCAAAATCCACAGAAATAACCGAGATAAATCTGAGCCGTCCATTATCCTATTTAGACAGCAGTTATTATGAACTTCTAGCAGCAGCCTTAACCTCCCCTAATCTAACGGTCACAAAACTATTTCGAAGAAGATTGGATAAAATAAATCTAAGACAGAACAAAGCAACAAAGACAGCAACAACAAAAGAGAAGAAACAGAAACAGAAACAGAAACTCTCTCTAAAAAAGCAATCTTTTTCTCGTGATCTCTGACAACTCACCTACAATCGAGTTTTTAATCTATCGGGTTCTTTTCTGGTGTGATTCTTGGTGGGGTAATTTTGATAAGAAAGAAAAGGAAAGAGTGCTGTTAATTTATATACAGAAAGAAGGGAGATTGGAGGATTTGTGGTTTTGGGTTTGGTGAGATGGGATTTGGGAGCAGTGAGAATGATGTG
This sequence comes from Salix brachista, assembly GCA_009078335.1. Classification (NCBI taxonomy): domain Eukaryota; kingdom Viridiplantae; phylum Streptophyta; class Magnoliopsida; order Malpighiales; family Salicaceae; genus Salix; species Salix brachista. The sequence continues at coordinate 3,008,116 of CM018576.1, read as the reverse complement.
ATTGTGGATGATGGAGATGGAGATGGAGGTGGTGGAAGATTAAATGGCAAGTCGTTTGAAGGGTCAGTTTCATGTTCGATTTGTCTTGAAGTGGTTACTGATAATGGGGATCGATCATGGGCTAAGCTTCAATGTGGACACCAGTTTCACCTGGGTATGTTAAAAAGCTTGTATTTTTAATTTTCTTAGGTGTTTTTTGGTTTTGATTTGGAATTTTGAGATCCGGGTTCCATGGGATTTTAGCTATGCTTTTGTGGGTATTTTTTGGACTTTTGGTTTGTTTCCGAGTTTATGTGATTGAACTTTGAATTACTGGCTGAATGGTGGTGTGTAGCTTTTTCATTAGATAGCATATAGAATCAATTGTGGTTTTTTTGAGGCCATAATTTGATGATATGCATCTGTTAGATCTTTGTTTTGTAACCATGTTAAATTTTTGTAGTATCAGATGCGATGCTGATTTGAAATTGGCAGTTAGATTTGCATCCCTATTAAATTTTATATTTTGAAATTTGGAACCAGAGATTATGAGATATCGGCAGTGAGTTATGTTTAGTTTAGTGATGGAAATGGTGGGGAGGGAGTGGTTCTGAATTAGGAATGAGGTTGCAACGAATGAAATTTTGTACAGCTTTAAGTTGTTTAAGTTAATCGGAAGTCATGATTTGACAAGAAAGCGCTGGGGATAGCATTGTTTATGAAGATTTCTGCATTCCTTAATGTGTGTGTGTGTGTCTTCAACAGAATGTGAATACTAAAACCTTAATCTTGCTTAACTGAGAAATGCTTTTTGCCAAGTAATCTTGCTTAGTTCTCCAAGGCTGCTCACCCTCTAAGTCTTATTAATCTACTTTTGTGGGTCGGTAACTTTGTGGATTGGCTGAGAAGTACAATCCAGTAATACTTACTTTACTTGTGAAAACACTATAGAATTTATCATCACGAAAAAGTAATTTCATAGAACATGGAATTGGATCCATGAAAGTTGCATGCACGATAATCCATTACATGCTCATCTGAAAATGTCCTTGGGTTCAATGGTCTTCCATTGGGAGCATCAATACTGATTCTTTGTGTGATTGAATGCTTGGAAATGGTTTTTTTTATCACTATTCTCCAATGTCTATTTTGCTCACCTTTGGCGAATACCAGCAAGGCTTTTTTTATTTACTGGCAGATTGCTTAGATTGCATTTGCAATTCATTGCTTACATTGCATTTGTATTTCATTGCATTTATATTTCATTGTTTGCTCTGCACTTGACTATTATTTTTTTTTTCCATTTGGTTGAAACTTATCTTGTCTTGATGATTTTCAGATTGCATCGGCTCAGCATTTAATGTAAAGGGTGCAATGCAATGTCCTAATTGTCGGAAAATTGAGAAGGGTCAATGGCTCTATGCAAATGGTTGCCGTTCACTTCCAGAATTTACCATGGATGACTGGGCACATGATGAAGACCTTTATGACTTAAGTTACTCTGAAATGGTAAATGATTTTTTTCCTCTCTAAATGTGCACTTTACTTTTATACTGTCCAAAAAGTGCATGGTGGTCAATTAAACATTGCTGTTCAACTTGTATTTACTGTTGAGTTTTGATGCTATGTTAAACTTTCAAGTACCCCCTAATTGCAGCAACCCTTTGTTGTTTGTAATTAGTATTCATTCATGTCCCTAGGACCTTTGAATATCAAGGGTGGGATGTACAAGTGTCATTTATTTTTATGTTAATTCCATGTAAAACAAGGAGCTGTATAATTGAAAGCACTAAGTAGTTTTGAGAAATCCAAAAATATAAAACGAGGAGATACCAAATGATGCAGGATCAAGATTATTGTATGTCAAGTTTTAAGGGTAACAATAGCAAGTTTCTTTCAGTTGGGTTTACTTCCCTTTTTGTTCAGTTTTTGCATTTATTTTACTATCGTGTTTTGGATGGTTAAGATTAAGTTATTTTAAAAGCTAGGGTTTATTTTAATTAAGGTTTGCTTTGCTAATTAAGGGCTGCTATTGCTGCAATAAAAAAATGTTTTTGATTGTTTGAGAATTTAACAAAAACACTCCCTTTCTTTTTTGGTTTTATGGATAACCAGGCTTTTGACTTCTTTTTTTCTTCTTTTTTCTAGCATTTTCCTATCTTTCCATGTCAATAAAAAAGCAAATCAGCGAAGTTTAGCCATCCTCAACTAGTTTTTTTAGATAAATGGACCAAGTTGGATGGTCGTGTACATATCTTTTCAGGTTTATTGGAATGAGAAAGATATGCGGGTGCCTATACAAACTTCATTGTTGATATACTAACCATCAATGAAGTCACATCATGGCCTCTTTCTTTTTCTGTAGTCTGGACCTTAGGAAGTAAGGTTGAAATCTCAATTTTCTTTGCAACAAGATACTCAGTATCTTAAATTTGGAGAATGACACAGCCACACAGATAGATTAGTGATTGTGTTAGATTGCCAGATTAAAATTTGTTTTGTCCCTGGAACTTAGGCACAAGGACAACTTTGCCATTTTGCAGTTCCCTAGGTTCCTTGGATTTTCCTCGGGAGATGAATTGAAGATGCCACCAAAGTGCGACTGAGAGCTTTACTAAAGTGAGGTGGATCAAAAGGTTTTTCTATCCTGTCTAATTTTAATCTAACTTTGTACTTTGAATGCTCTATGCCTTACCTGTAGCTTTTCCAAAAGTAATCGGTTTATTCTTCTATCTGCATCTCTATTATATAGATAGCTTTATTCATGCTTAGATAAATCATAGAAACGACCCATCATTCTGGACAGTTGCGCTTAAATCTTTGTGCTGCTGGTACCTAAATTTGTGTTTTCTGCAAGTTTCTCCCAGTAGCATTTTTGGTTGTGTGGCATGACATACTTTGCAGGAATTGTTCATGTTCCTGAACTTTCACTTGTGATGAATTCTGTGCATGTGGGGCTATTTACATATGAATGCATGTGCTGGCACAGGGATGCACTTTAATTTTATCTGATATTCAACTTCTTATTTATTTGGTTCTAAATGTTTTTGCAGTCCTTTGGAGTTCATTGGTGTCCATTTGGTAGCCTAGCTCGATTGCCTTCATCCTTTGAGTAAGCATTAATTACATTTTAGAGCTCAAAGTCATTATTGTTTTAGTTTCTATACTAAATTTTCTAACCATTGGTTTTCCACTCGTTATTTTACATGTCTGCACTCTTATATGTGTGTGAGTGATATTGGAAGTTCTTAACACGGAAATCAGATGGTACCCCATAGAGACTCAAGGAGAGAGAAGTATTTTTCGGCTGAGAAACCTGGAGTTAAAACAAAGAAAGTGATCGCAGAAAACTGAATTCTTAATAATTGGGCACATGCTGCAGATTTCGAATGGAAAATTATGTGCCAACTGTTACTATTTCTGTGAAATGTAGCGTAGCCTTCATTTTGCAATTTTGTTTTGGCTTTTAAAACAACAAAAATGTGAATGAAAACTGAATTTTTGAATAATTGAGCGTGTGGACTGCATATTTCTAATGGAAAATTGATTTGCCAGCCGTTTTTTTTTTTGGAAATGAAGCCTAGTCCATGTTTTCCTTTATGGTCTTTTGAAAGCTGCAATCTGTGAATTGAGTAGTGAACATCTATCCCTCCAAGGGCCATGATTTGGGATTTGCTTAATCTTATCCCCCTGTAGCTTTTTCTCTTATCCATGTTTTGATTAGAAATCACCTGGAGTGTTTGATTGAGAATCTGATGTTTTAGATCTGTTGTGTGATCAAACAATTTCAATAAACACGGAGGTTTACACAGAGCACCCGCAATTTGCAATCTGCTAGCTACCATAGAATCTGAAAAGTTGTGAGTTTTATTGGCTAATTCCCACTACAATCTGCGACTTACATTGTCTACATAATACCGCAAGTCATGGTACTGGCACCATTTTTGTGTGAGCTAGATTGCGGAGTCCGAGATAGTTGAAGTTCGGGCTGCAATGATTTTACTTATTTCTTCTGCATTTTGGGTAAAACTATGTGGTTCAATAAAATATGATGCGATCTTTGGAGAGAGAGAAAAAAGGATTGGAGGAATGCACCTATTCCTGCCCCCTTACAGCTGCTTTAGGTTCTAACAGAGCAATAGTTTTACTATTTATATTCAGTCTGCTTGGTTTCTGTTTTCAAGTGGGTCACTGCTCTTTGTCTAAGGTGTTATATTTTTTCTATGTTGCAGGGAAGGAGAATTTCCATCAAATGCATGTAAGAGATTTCTCTACCCCGTTTGTGTTATGATCCTCTTTCAAACCCTAGCACTGGTGGCAATATGGCTAACTGTATTGATAGGACTGATATTATGATGCAGATAATGATTTATTGGGACATGCCATATTTGCCGAACAAACTGCGGCAGTATCATCTGCTAGTCATCCATGCCCATACGTTGCTTATTTTGGACCAATTCACCCTTCATCTTCTAACTCCAGTATCAGTGTTTCAGATGGTTCTAGTTTTAACAATCACTGGAATGGCCCATCAGTACCTAGTGAGATCCCTAGTTCCTATGCTTATCCTTCCATGGATATCCATTATCACAGTTGGGAGCACCATTCTCCTCCCTTTTCGACAACAGGCAATCGAATAGGCAATGCCGACCAACCTTCACCTCCACCTGTTACTCAAAGGTCAGCTAGAACTAGTTCAGATATTCCACCAAGAACAGGATCTTTACCGCATCCATTCCTTGTTGGTCATAGGTATGTATGTCTTCAGGAAATTTAATTTCTTTGTCATGAAAAATGTAGTTAAGAAATCCATAATCTTAGGCATCCACCTGATACCATCTAGGTTGAAGAAACAGATAATCCTCGGCATTTGGAATAAATATCCCCTATGATTTTACTTCCATTTCATTTCATTTGTATAACCGCATCTTATGCACCTCTTTCTCCCACAGTTCTAGTGCTAGAGCAGGGAGTTCGGCCACTTCCTCAATGATTCCACCTTACCAAGGCAGCAATGCACGGGCACGTGATAGAGTTCAAGCCCTTCAGGCATACTACCAGCAACAACAGCCTGGAAATTCTCCGCCCATTCACCCACCAGTTGTTTCTGGAAGTCGAAGATCCAGCAGTCATAGAGGCTTGTCTCAAGTAGGAACGGTTGCCTCACCATCCGATCAGACTGGCTTCTATTTCATCCCATCAGGAGCATCAAGCCGGAACTTCCAGGAAGCAGAAAATCATCCTCCAACCCGATTTCGTTCATGGCAAAGAGATCACTTGCCACCATTCTCAGTAAGTCAGGCCGACAGAGATTCAGGCAGGAGCACATTCCATCAGGGTGGTGGTGGTGGTGGTGGTTCAGATGCCAGCATCAGATCTGGCAGCTTCCGCCAAAGGCATGGATCCGAGAGAATGTCATCACAAAATCGGTGATAACTTTCATCATTATCTTTATTGGGTGAAGCGAACTACCACTGCTGTGGCTGAAACCAAATTATGTATGCTTGAGAAAGGACATATAATGCTTGGAGTCTGTCAATCCTGGCAGGCTCAAAATACTGTTGAGTGGCCCCTGAAAAAACGATCTATTTGGCAGCCACCAGGCTGTGTGACGGACTTTTGCTTCCTCTCGTTTCTTTGCCTTTGAGGATATAAATAAGATCAAATGTTGGATTGTAAAGTTGATCAGCAGCCATCAGGCTCCGCCACCGCCACCACCACCACCGCCATTTAAATATACATGATATAAAATCAATTTATTCGACTAGTTTAACAACATGTAAATAAGACATTATCTCGACTGCAGTTTTATAAAATCAGTTATAGTTTTTTATAAATAAATAAAATTTTAAAAATATATATCTTGTTAAAAAAATCTCATGAATTCTTAAATATAAATAAATAATCTTAATAAATAAATAAAATATAATATTATAGTTTATATAAGATTACATGTAAAAACAAATATTATTTAACAAATCAAATAAATTTTCATATATAATTGAGTAAAAAATAAAAACTAATCCAATACTAAATATTTTTTATAATTTAAATACTCAATAAATTTATTAAAATAATTTTGTAGTGATTTAGATCATATTTGATATTATGATAATAATGGTTTTTTTTAAAATATTTTTATTTAAAATATATTTAAAATAATATTTTACGTATTCATATGAAAAATATATTTTTAAAATTATACATGAAAATAATTTAAATAATAGTTATTATTGCTTGCCAACTGTTTCTGCTAAAGCGGTCTACAATTTCTCTTTTGCTTCCTCCGCTGTCTTCCCCCCTCTCACTCTTGTTGTATATAAATAAATAAACACTTTCTCTCTTGGACGCAAGATTCTTTCGTGAAAATGGCTGATGCTAAGACCAAAGTGGAATCTATCAGGGAATGGGTTGTTGAACATAAGCTTAGAACTGTTGGTAATTAATTGGCTTCCTTTTCTGAATTTTTGTGATATGGTTTTTTGATTGGATTGCGTGTTTTAGAAAGGATTTCTTTTGAAATTTATTTTAGTGCTTTATTTTCAATTGAATCGAAGTTGGTTCCCTTTTTCTTCAAATTCTGTGATATGGGTTCTTGATTTGATTGCGTGGTGTAAAAAGGGTTTCTTTTTAAATTTCTTTTGAGTGCTTTATTTTCAACTGGATCAAAGTTGTTTCCTTTTTGTTTCAAATTCTGTGACATGGGTTGATATGGGTTTTTGATTTGATGGTGTGGCTTAAAGAGGTTTTTATTTTTTGCTGTATTTTGTAATGGATCAGAGTTCTTTTCTTTTGATCCTTCTCCTGATTTTGTGATGTGGGGATTTTTTTTTTGACTTGATTGTTTTGTGATGAAGGGTGTCTATGGCTTAGTGGTATCACGGGTTCGGTTGCCTACAATTGGTCGAAACCAAACATGAAACCCAGTGTCAAGATCATTCATGCTAGGTAAAATTTCTCACTTTATTATATTTCTTCTTTTTTATGTATCCTATGAAATAATAATTTTTTTTATCAGAAACAAGTATGCCCCTGTTTTTTTGCTGCAAAGCTTCGAAGAAATGAATTTGAAGCTTTGAATTTCTTTATTATCTGTTTCTTGGGTAATGGCATAGAACAATGCATGCTCTTATTAGGTTTACCTAAATATGGAGAAGGATGATCTTTTTAAAGCTAAAAGCTCTGAGGCATCTTTGGTTACCTATGAGATGATCAGAAAGCAACCTCCTTTGGATTTGTAGATGCTTGAGAAATTGTGAATGGTTCATAGTATCTTGATGTTGTGTGATGACCAGTTAAGGATTAGCAAATGTTATGATTTGTTTGTGTTTCTAGTTGTTGGTTGATTATGCCTCAATTTATGCTGTTATTGCTGTTTCCTACTCGCCTTTTGGGTTTTATACAGTTATCATTTGCATTGTTCCTGAATGCAAAACCAAATCGTAGAAAGATAATATTTCTTGTCAATGACACAACAGATGTTGTGGCATTAGAATAAATACTTAGGATAGCATTGGATTAAAAACTTTGTCAGATCAGAATTTGTCCAAACTTGTTAATCGTAATTCTTAACAATGAATAGTGTATGAAGCATGTTTTCATCATTGTGCTGTTAATGTTTTCATGTTCACATGGGTAAGTTTTTTCTTCCACTCCTTCATGCCCTCTGTGTGCATTCTTTGTGGTTGCCTTGTTCATATCCAGTTTGATGTTCTAATATAATCTTTTATACTGTCTGCATTTCTACTTCTGCCTTGTTAACCGTGTGCTCGTCCAATTGGAATTCAGGTTGCATGCACAGGCTCTCACCCTGGCCGCATTAGCTGGTGCTGCTTTGGTCGAGTACTACGACCATAAGTCTGGAGCAAAGGCAGAGCGATATGCAGAGTTCGTCCCACACAAGGACTAAAACATTCAAGATACAGCATATCTTTCAGGCCTCTAGTGAAAAGTTAATTACAACAATATTTCCTCGAATGGACTTTAGTTTTGCTCCTTTTTTATCTTCTAGTTGTAGTTGGGTTAACTGATAAGAGATTGAAGCGGAAAATGATTTGTATTCAAGTGCTCCTAAAGAAATACGATTACAGATTTACGAGAGAGGGACGAGTGGATTTACAGATTCAATCGATCACTGGTTTCGTTGATTCTTAGTTATTTGTTAATCAAGTGTAATGTTGAAAATTCTGGCAAGAATTGTTAGTAGACTGCTGCAGTTAAGAATGGTTGTTGAGCTGTGGTGATGCCCTCAAGAATGTATTGTAGCTTCTTGATCCGCAGATAATAAAAACAAGGGCAGAGGCGGCTGCATTTTACAGTCTTTCTCCAGATATGGGTTCTATGCTTCTAAAGACCAGCCGGTTTGGTTGCCTGCGACCTTTATTCAGAGTTGTATCCGGCAACGGGATGTTACCGATACGTTTGAGATGTTTGACTAGATTGATGGTCCGCCTGACATCACGGGCTTGATGAGTTTTTTTATAACCTGATAAAAAATTTATGGTTTTTAACATCTGCAACGAGATGCTACCAATTTGTTGGAGACATGTGGCTAGAGTGGTCGTCCGTAAAATTGCGAGCTTGAAAAAAAAGAGAATTATATTTTTTTAAAAAAAGTCAATTTGTAATAGAAAATGCTAAACAAGTAATATTTATTGAATAAAACAAAAGGAAAAGAATATAATACGAGGTTACACGTAAAAAATATTTTTTTAATCAACAAATTTAACTTATATATATATATATATAAATATTTAATCAATATTTAAAAAAAAACTAAAGGAAAATGATTTAGAAATGGTATTAATTACAAAACAAACTTACAAAATATTTTAAAAAAATAAAAAATATTAAGACAAGAAAAAATCAATTGCATGAGCCTGAGCCTTAAAAGATCAGGCCCGTATGTTCGAGCTTTTTATTGTTATTTGTTTCTTAAAAGATGGGCGACACGTCGTGTAAATTCTGCCTTCGATAGTTATATTAGTTCCATCCTTGTGATGGGTGGAGGCAAGCCGGATAGAGAGAGTAGGCCTTATCCTTTAGCTCTGATTAAACATATGAATGAATTAAGATAAATATAATCATGACTTGCAATTGGATATGTATCCTCTTGATTTTTAATTATATCAAACATTATATTAATTTAATAAAATTTATTGATCCAACCTCACCTGAAAAAAATATAAATAATTAAATTGATGTAGTCAAAATTTAATTCAAATCCGGCTAGCAATCAAGGAAAAAACAAAATATTATTATTTTAATAAAAATAATCAACCTTTTTGAGAGTTGATTCATTTACGAGACAGTAGACACAAGCCATGTTTCATGTCAGTCACCAGATCGGCTCTAACGAATACCTAGGAGGCGGCTAAAACTGTTAACATTGAGATACTTAAACATCAAGTACCGAAGTGGAGTGAAGAAGACATTACAAGGACTAAACCACAGTTTAGACTTTAGAGTTAAAATAAATAAATAAAAAAAAGCGACCCCTTATAAACCAAAACCCTAGTCCCTCCTTCTCTTCTTCTCGCAGACGCCGCTTCCTCTCTTTTCCTCAACAGTCGCCACCGGTGATTCTCTCTACATTTTATTCTTCTCTCAAATTAGCAAAAAAGATTTTTTTATACTTATGCTTGTGTTTTTGTTTATCTTGTGCTTTTGATGTTAGAGATTGATCAAAGATGAGCAAGGCATCAGCACCAGGAGCCAAAGGGAAGAAGAAGGGCGCAACCTTCACTATAGATTGCGCAAAGCCAGTGGAGGATAAGATTATGGACATTGCGTCATTGGAGAAGTTTCTTCAAGAGAGGATCAAAGTTGGAGGCAAAGCTGGTGCTCTCGGTGACAGTGTTACTGTTACACGTGAAAAGAGCAAGATTACTGTCACTTCTGACAGTAACTTCTCCAAAAGGTAAACCCTTTTGCCGCTGTGTTATTTTTGGGTTTCCTGGTAAGCTTGAGATGATATTAAGTTGTTCGCAGTACTTTTGTGATTCCAGAATTGTGGGATTTGTTGCTTTCTTTAACCGTGAAGGTACTGTTTGGTATTGTCACTGTTTTGTTGCTTTTGGTTCTAGTCAATGGTTTCTTTGTTGTCTAGGTTGTTTAATTCTGGTGGATGTTAATCATATAAATGTTGGGAAATAGTGTGGATGGCTTGTTTTATAGCAGAAGTCTTAGGTACTCTAGAAGTGAAACTAGAGTGTAGTAGGAAAGGAGGTGGTTCCAGCTTGTGGTGGCTTTCAGGGACTATGATGATTAGGTGTTTTATCTTGCTACACATACTGTTTTATGAACGAGTTTTGTACGGTGCTTGTTTTTGCATTGGTAAGAATGCTTGTATTTTTCTCGGATGAGTGTTGTGCTGTATGACCTGGGCCGGTTTAGTGGAGTGGAAACCTTGACAACTAAACACCCTGAAACGTATTAGATTGAAAAGGTTGTTTCTTGCTGTAACAGCACATAATTGAGAAGGTTGTTTCTTCCTGTAACAACACAATTGGGAAGGTTGTTTCTTCCTGTATCAACACACCTTGCAGAAACCTATGCTTGTTTAATAGATGATCCTCTCTATTTCTGTAATTGTGTCACCTACTTATTCCAAATTTGTTCTTCACAATTTGCATTTGATTTTGTATGAAGCCTGTTTGTTTCACTAAAACATGGGCCTTTTGAGTCTCTATTCCTTCATAGTTTGCTTTGTTGTAGAGGTTGCTATAGATCATTCAATTTTTCTCCAGACTTCTAACCGAAGTTGTCACCATCCTGTTCCAGCTGCACTATCATGGCCTTGTGCCCTTATCTCACATGATTTCTTTTTTATTCTGTGTATACTAGGTATCTCAAGTACTTGACCAAGAAGTATTTGAAGAAACACAATGTTAGGGATTGGCTACGAGTGATTTCATCCAACAAAGATCGCAATGTTTATGAGTTGAGATACTTCAACATTGCCGAGAATGAGGGAGAGGAAGAAGACTGAAGTTCATGTCTTAAAGCCTCGATTATGTTGCTGCCTAGATCGATCCCTTTTTGTGTTTCTTTGTCTGATCAAGTGATGGAACATTTACTGAGTTAATGCTTTATAATTTTGTTATTGAGTTGGTGCTTTTGCAATATTGCTACTGCCAAATTGAGAAGAAAATCTGGGTTTTGCTCAAGCCATCTTTTACAATGTGCTTTCTCAGTTTATTCATGGTATTCGAATCCGAGTACTCTCTACTGATTTGAATGCATGGCTAACGGGATAGGATTTTCATTGAAAATTCATCAGGAGTAGGTGGTTTCCTGCTTCGGCTACAGTGAGTAAGCTCTTGTGACCTCTCTCCAGCTAAGTGGATTATTTTGCTCAAGCCATCATGATATTTTTGATATTTTTTTCCTGTGTTATGTTTTTCTCTATATAATTCTTTAATTGAGAAATGAGTTTTATACACAAAAAACTTCTTCTTTTATGTGGTTATTATAGTTTTATGACTTAGGTTGTGTATTTTAGTTGATTTTGTTTTTTTATATTAAGTTAATTAAAAATTAAATTTTATAAATTATTTTGATTTGTTTTACAGTTTATTCTATCTTTATGAATTGATTTATAAGTATGGTTGGTTGAGGTAGTTTTTGTGTTTTTTTAAATAGATTTATTTAGTTTTGTTTTTAAAATTGAGTTAATTGATAATTGAATTTATTTTATGTGGATTATCTTGGTTTTATTTTTTCATATGGTTATTAAAGTTTCACAATATGTTATGAATTTAATAAATTAATCAGTTTATATAATATATTGTTATTCTAATATTTAATTTTAAAAATGATTTTTATTTTTCTTGTTAAAATATATTTTTATCGATTATTATATCATTCTTGAATTAGTTTATAATGAGTAAAATTTTATATAATTAAAAATCGTTTTTACTAAGAAATATATTAACAATACCTAAATTAAATCTAACCACGAATAATAATATAATTCTATGTGCACATAATAAAATCAGCGATAAGATTTAGGGGCGAGGACTACAATCCACATTCAATGCAATGGTTGAATGGTTATGGTGTCGATGCAACCCAGGCCCATTGTACTGCTGACTCTAAATGCAATGGTTGTGGATAGCAATCAGTGAACAGAGCAGGGAATCACCAAACAGATTTAACAAGATATAATGAAGAACAAGAAGGAATGGAGATGGAGCAAGAAAGATAAGAAAGAGGAAGAAGACGATTGCCACCGTCTAATAGATATTTTACCGGTACCTGCGCAGATCCAGGCTGAAGCGAAATCAGATGTTAGTGAAGGGAGGCACCTTTGAATCTTGTTCTGTTCTATGCCGCATCAATTGTCTACAGCACTGAAGATTTGGTCTGGGCTGGTCAAGTTCATCGCTATTATCGCTTGATCTCTGCTTCTCCCATTAACGCATCGAAGATTTGGTCTGAGCTGGTCAAGTTCATCGCTATTATCACTTTAAATACACTATCAAGACGATAAATTAAGTTTGTTTTTTTAAATACTATTTTTTATATAATCATACGATAACAAAAATAAATAATTATAAAGTTAAATATAAATCAAATACAAACCAAACATCAAAATATTTATTTAATATCATGATAATTTCATAATTATGCAAATCTAAAAAAATATAAAGATAAATTTAAAATCAACAACTATTGAAGAAGTACAAAGCAAAAAAGGACAAAAATGAAAAAAAAGAAGAATAAAAAGGGAAATGAAAAAAATAAAAATGAATCCAGTTTATTTAGTTGTTTTAGCCTTTTAGGTAATAACTTAATTTAATTGAATATGTTACGAAATGGAGAAATATTTTTTTTCTCTTACCGCAGCCCAAATAACTTTCATGGATGGAAAAATCAAGCAGAAGATTTCTTTTTGGTACTTTAGAAAGGAAAAACACAAAAAAAATTGAACCTAGAAAAGAAACTCCAATGGTGTCACCATATAAGCAAATACCCGTCCCTTCTAAATAGGAAAGGTACACGAAAGTTTTGCATGACTCCTCGGGCAAAAACGACAAGCAAATGACAGTTCGTTGACTGTGTTATTCCCTTTAATTTGCATGCCGGTCTAGATTACCAACTCTTCGTGTTCATCACAGGAAATTAAATTCAGGATTTACAGAGCAAATAAGCTTGCGACGGATTGAATTCTACATTAAATCCTGCTAGCTACAGCTACTATAAATAACAGATGCATGAACCTTTGATTTCACCCATCTGCAACAGCCAGCTTTTGTTCTTGCATTGTTTTCACAAGTTGCTGGACGATGGCTAACAGCAAAATTATTATAGCTCCTGTCCTGATTAGTTTTTTCTTCCTTGCAGCAGTACTTCCTTATGAATCCAACGCAAAATCTCTGAAATCTTGTGGGTTTGATGCAATTTATCAGCTTGGCGACTCCATATCGGACACCGGCAATTTCATCCAGGAGAAACCTTCAGCTGTGTATGCTAGGTATCCTTATGGAGAAACCTTTTTCAGCAAACCTACTGGTAGATGCTCAAATGGGAGGCTGATGATTGATTTTATCGGTAAGGAAATTAAGGATCGAAAGATCTGCCTGTTGTTTCTGTGATGTTTGTGCTCGATTATTTCCGAGTGATGGGCTAAATCTCCTTGACCCTTTGCAGCAAGTTCAGCAGGTGTTCCATTTCTTGATGCTTACTTGAATCCAAATGGAACATTCACTCGCGGCCATGGAGTGAATTTTGCAGTTGCTAGCTCGACTGCCTTGCCTGCAGATTTTCTATCGAAGAAGAGAATCTTTCCTCCTACTTATAGTTCTCTTAGTGTACAACTTGACTGGATGTTCTCTCATTTAAATTCAATTTGTTTCAGTGAGAAAGGTAATTGATTGGTAGTTGTGCAATACATCTCTTTCAAACTCTGCAGAATTTCTCATCTGTTCTGTAACCTTTGACGTATAGATTGTGTTGAAAAACTTAAAAACTCCCTCTTCATGGTCGGAGAGATTGGAGTCAACGACTATACCTACGCTTTTTTCCATGGAAAAACCATGGAGGAGGTAAAAAACATGGTGCCTGATGTTGTTCAAACCATCAAAGATGCCGTCAAGGTACGCTAATTGGTTCCTTGCATGATATCAGAAGTTCCTGGTTCATCTTCTTCTGATGTTAATTCTTGTTGTTGCAGAGAGTTATCGGTTATGGTGCTAGACGTGTGGTTGTCCCTGGAAATGCTCCGATAGGTTGTTTTCCGATCTATCTTGCCGGATTTCAGACAAACAACACCGATGCTTACGACAAATTCCACTGCCTGAAAGGATTTAACAACCTCTCTGCTTACCACAATGATCTTCTCAAGCAAGCCATCGAAGAATTGAAAAGGGAAAACCCTAACGTTGTCATTGCATATGCTGATTATTACAACGCATTCCAATGGATTCTTACCAATGCTCGAAACCTCGGTGAGTATCTTTAGACCCTCGTAAAATACAAAAAAGACAACAGGGTTTGATTCACATATCTTTCTTCTGATATGAACAGGTTTTGATGCCAAATCAACTCAAAAAGCTTGTTGTGGGACTGGTGGTGATTATGGTTATAATGCCTTGAAAATGTGTGGAACTCCTGGTGTGCCAGTCTGCCCTCAACCTGATCGATATATCAGCTGGGATGGAGTTGACTTGACCCAGAAGGCATATCAATACATGGCACTGTGGATCATCGATGATATCTTGCCGAAGCTTCGATGCTCTGCCTGATTCTATGGAGTTTAATTAATTTTTCGTAGGCTAGCTTGATTATGAATAATGAAACATTAGACATGTTGAATTTTTTTTTATCAATATACTTAATAAAACATGGTTTCACATAATCTATTTTATCATTAGCATTACATTATATCTTAAATGTAAATGGCATTGACTCCTAGACTTTCATACTATATAAGTGATTAAAACTTTCATTTTCTAATTTTTTGATTTTTTTTATAATATGAGTGTCCGGGTCAGCTTTCGCGCACCTCAACTAATCCTACAGGCCCTGAAGTTAACAACCATGTAAGCCTCCAGTGATCCTGAAGTTTGTGAGACTCGAACTGGTAACCTCTAGGAAGCAAATCTATAGTCTGACCAGTTGAGCTGCATCCCTCATGGTTACTCATCTCCTAATTTATTTCTATTCGTAATGGTGATATAATTAGATGTGGAACCAATCAACTTCCAGCTCAATTGGCATCCTCCATGTCTTCTCTTGTAAAATCTCGGTTTGCGCCTAGAAAATTTGAGTTTGTATATTGGGTGTGGTTTCCCCCATTTGAGTCTATTCTAATAGTGATTTAAAATAATTATCTATATAATTTTAAATTTCTCTAATATTACCGAAATTCTCAACTCAACAATAAAATTAACAAAATATGAAATGTACTCCTTAAATAAGTCATTATTTATTTCATTACAAAACAATTAAGTCACTAAATAGAAATCAATTTCATAAAATTATAAGCAAATACAATTTTCAAAGTCTCAAACAAACTCTAACATGTACAAATCATACTTTAAAACATAATTTTTTTTATGAGAAAAGACTATAAAAAAACACAGAAACAAACTATATATACTACAAGAATATATAATAAAAAAATAACATTTTAAAATCGAGTTAAAGAAAAATAGGTAGTTTTGATTACTTGATATAGGGAATCCTAAAAAAATAAATTGGAATAGGGATCCCGACATATTCAGTGTTAGGATGCCTAGAATTTTGATGATGAAAGTTTGATTTGTGGTAAATTTGATGGCCAATTGCCAATGAAATTTTGTCCGCTGGTATTTTTATTATATAGTTGCTAATTTTATGGTTGTGAATAGTCTTATTGTATATTATTGAAAAAAAGTATTAGAAAAAATAAAATTTACACGTTAAACCCAACTGATATAATAAATCATAACATTATACAAGCACCGTCATTTTTATTTTTATTTAAGAAAAGAAATCTCTTATTACTTGGGATGCGCATGCAGCAATTATATTGCATCGAAAATATTAAAACAATTAAAAAAATACATAAATTATTTTTAAAAATTTCATATTGTACGATAACAAACTCATAAGGATTTGACTCCAGCCATCAGTTTGTGACTCGGTGGCAGACACGTGCAAATTCATATGGAGTAGATGTTGATTATTTATTTATTTATTTTAACAAGCCCATCTTGCTCCTTCAACCTATTTTTTTTTTTTATCTCTTATTAAGATAAAAAAAAACAATAAATAAATAAATACCAGATATTATTTCAATACTTTTAAAACATCAAAAGCAAAAAATAACTAACTTTATACGCTCGAGTATCAGTTAATTTTTCCTTTTTCAGACTTGTTTGATATTGCATTTTAAAAATAATTTTGAAAAAAATATTTTTTTTATTTTTTATTTTAAATTAAAAAAATAATGGTTTTAAATTTTTTTCATGTGATGGTGTTATTTTTTAAAAAAATATATATTTTTTGATTAATTTCCGAACAAAAATCACTTTAAAAAACAACTTCAGTCATACTTTCCAACATGCAATTCACCAAAAAGTTCTAGATATTTCGGTTGTTTCATTATTTTATTCGGGTAGGCAAATAATTGAACTAATTTTAACAATAAATAAAACATCCTTACCTTAAACTTGTGGATGGAGACAAGCGAAGACTAAACTAATTATTAATGCCACACTGAACTTTATAGTATTTGATAAATAAATATAAATATAAAAATAAAAATAAAAATAAAATAATTCCCTGCCAAAGTACCACCAGCATAATGCTAGTGGGTTCACGGATCGAATAATGATGTACTGACAATTTGGCAATTAGTAGTTCGGATCACTAATTTTGTATTGGATTAGTGATGTTTTACGGATAATGTGATCCACTAAAAATATTTAATTTCTCATAATATATTGTTTTTCTCACTATGCGACTATAGAACTATGTGTATATATAATCAACTATAATTGTAGATAAAATTCAATTATATCAACACCGCCTGACAGATTCAAGAATTGAATATGTTGAGAGAATTTGTGATTTGAGACGTATGTATTTTGACTTGTAATGTTCAAATGATTTATTGAAAGCAAACTGGCTTATATAGCCACTGAGATTACAAGCTGAAACTACCAGTCATGCAACATGCATGCTTATTAACAGAAACTAACTACTTAACAGAAATAACAGCTGTCAAGTAATGCCAGCTGTAATGCCAGCTGTCAAGTAATGCCAGCTGTAATGCCAGCTGTCAAGTAATGCCTTTCAATCCCTCCCTTAAGCTAATTGCTAGGAAGCAATTTGCTTACTTCATCAATATCACATACTCCAAGCAAACTCCGAAGTTTTTGAAAGTCATCCACTTTCAGTGGTTTGGTCATTATATCAGCTACCTGATCTTTACTTCCACAATGAACCAAATCAATCAGCCCTTCCTTTGTAAGATTCCTCAAGAAGTGATACCGTATATCTATGTGCTTACTGCGCCCATGCATTGCGGGATTCTTCGAAAGCTTGATGGTAGAACTGTTATCGCACCAAATGTGAGTGCAATTTTCATCATTGTACCTCAGATCCTTCAATACTCTTCTGATCCATATGGCTTGACATGTGCATACTGCAGCGGCCACAAATTCAGCTTCGGTTGTGGATAAAGTGACAATGGGTTGTTTTTTTTAGCACCATGAAACTGCCCCCGAATTCAGCAAGAAAACATACCCACTTGTGCTTTTCCTGTCCTCCACATCTCCTGCATAATCACTGTCTGTGTAAGCACACAACTTTCCATTTCCACTTCTTCTGTAGAAAATACCGTAATTCACGGTCCCTCTTAGATATCTAAGAGCCCTCTTTGCAGCCTGAAAGTGTAGATTAGTGGGTCTTGCCATGTACCTGCTGACAAGACTTGTAACAAACATCATATCCGGTCTTGTCGCAGTAAGATACATCAAGCTTCCCACTAATTGTTTAAACTGTGTCTCATCCACACAAATCCCTTCTTTATCCTTGCTAATTTTGAAGCCTGGAATAATTGGACTGTTTACTTCATTACTTTCTGACATCCCAAACCTCTTCAGAATTTCCAGCGCGTATTTTCGTTGACATATGAAAATACCATCATGTCTTTGCAAAACTTCAATCCCCAGAAAAAAATGCATGCTCCCCAGATCAGACATGTCAAATTCCTTAAGCATGGAATCTTTGAACTCTGACAGCATTCCTTCATCATCCCCAGTAAAAATTACGTCATCAACGTAAATACTCACAATTATTACTTTACCAGCTTCACTTTGCTTAGTAAACAATGTCTGTTCACTTTCACACCTCCTGAAGCCTTCACCAAGAAAATGTGCCTCAATTCGATTAAACCATGCTCGTGGAGCTTGTTTTAATCCATATAGCGCCTTATGCAATTTATAAACCAGGTGTTCCTTTCCTTTCTTCACATACCCCTTCGGTTGATCAACGTAAACATTTTCACTCAATTCACCGTGAAGAAAAGCTGATTTTACATCTAGCTGCCCAATTCTCCATCCTTTCTGCGCAGCCATGGATATGATCATTCTCACCGTGTCCAGTCTCGCCACTGGTGCAAACACCTCTGTATAGTCTATCCCTGGTTTTTGAGAATAACCTTTTGCTACTAAGCGCGCCTTATACTTAGTAATTTCTCCATTTTCATTGAACTTACTTTTATAAACCCACTTGACACCGATTTTCTTATATCCAGCTGGCAACTCAGTCAGTGTCCATGTATTATTTTTCTCAATGGATGCAATTTCTTCATCCATTGCCCGAACCCATTTATCATCCTTCACAGCCTCCTCAAAGTAAAAAGGATCTTCAATTTGCACTGTATACTCATTAAAATTCTGATTAAAAATCCCATGCTCTTCTTCGGCTGCCAAAGTCACATAAGCCTCATCTTCATCAAAATTTTCTCCACCGACATAGTCCTCCATCCATGCCGGAGCTTGTCTTCTTCTTCCTTCAATCACACCAATTTCACCTCCTTCATTTGCTTCCACAAATGTTCCACTCACTTCTGCCTCCCTGATTTCACCAATTTCTGGGCTTTCCCCAAATTCTGGATTTTCCCCAAATTCTGGGTTTTCACCAAATTCTAGGTTGGAATGAATTTCTGGGTTTTGATGAATTTCTTCAGCTCCCCCCGTCTCAATTCCAGTATTATCCCTCTCTTCCTCAAAATCACTCCCAATTTCACTCCGTTCCCCTTCCCACTCCAGATTGCACAGAATCTGCTCCTGATGCTTCACACCCCAATCCCATGATTTTTCTTCTTCAAAAATCACGTCTCTACTCACAAACACTCTGTTTTCTATGGGATCGTATAACCTGTATCCTTTGGTTTCCTCACTGACACCAAGCAAAACACAGGTTATACTTCTATCATCCAGTTTTCCCCTTCTCTGATGAGGAACGTGTGCGTGTGCAAGGCACCCAAAAGTGCGAAAATGCTCCACAGATGGCTTCTTCTCACTCCATGCCTCCTGTGGAGTCATTTCCTTCACTGTTGTGGAGGGGGACCTATTCAACACATGAACTGTCCACACCACTGCCTCAGCCCAAAATTGCTTAGGCATCTTCTTCTCCACCATCATACACCGTACCATGTTCATCAAGGTCTGATTCTTTCTCTCTGCCACGCCATTTTGCTGTGGCGTGTATGCAGCTGTCAAATTCCTTTTAATTCCATTTTGCTTGCAGAAATCTGTGAATTCGCTTGAATTGAACTCCCCCCCCCTGTCTGTTCTCAAGCACCTGACTGGCAGCCCCTTCTCTTTCTCAACCATTTTCTGCCAATTCTTAAAATGTTGGAAAGTTTCACTCTTCTCTGCCAGTAAATAGACCCATAATTTCCTACTGTAATCATCAATTAGACATAGGATGTATCTCTTGCCACCATTAGAAATAGGTGATATGGGTCCGCAGATGTCTGAGTGAACCAATTCAAGAGGTTTACTTGCTCTCCATACACTCCTCTTTGGAATTGTTTCTCTCCGTTGCTTGCCTAGAAAGCAATCTGTGCAAGCCATTTCTGCAAGTTTGGAATCAGGGAGTCCAAACACCATTCCCTTCTTTTGCAGTGTTTGTAGGCCTTTGAAGCTAAGATGTCCATAGCGTTTGTGCCATAGACTAGATAAATCCCGAGAACCCACATGAAAACAATTCTGAGCACTGACTGATTTCTGAGTTTGAGTCAACAGTATGAACATCCTGTTTGGACTCATTTCAGTCTCTATGATCAAACCCCTCTGTGGGTGATAGATTTTGCACAATCCTCCCTTAAACAATACTGCTAGACCATTATCTTGGAACTGGCCTATGCTTAGCAAATTGTTGCTTAATTCAGGGACATAATACACCTCACTTAGTACATGAACTACACCATTCAGTACCAGCTTCACATTACCCTTCCCCACTACTTGCATTCTGCTATTATTCCCCAATTTGACTGAATGTTGAAAAGTTTCATTCAAATTAGTGAACATACCGTATTCTCCACTCATATGATTTGAGCAGCCAGAGTCCAAAAACCATGCATCATTTCCATCACATTTCTGCTTCTCCACGTGAGCCATGAGCAGCATCATCTCATCTTGATTCAAGTCTGCATAGTTTGTGTTTCTTTTCTGCAAGTTCATGTGTGTTAGCAGCAACATTTCATCCTGATGCATCTCTGCATAGTTTGCTCCCTTCTGGTTAGGACATTCATATTGATAATGTCCTAACCTATGACATTTAAAGCATTCTACTGTATCTCTGCCATACATCTGAGGTGTTCTTCCACGACCTCTCCCTCTGTAAGTGTTTCTCCCTCGGCTTCTTCCACCACTCCTTTCATCATAAATCCTCAGTGCCTGATCATCACCTCTGCTTTTTCGGAACTTTTGCTCATGAACAAGCAATGAGCTTTGCAATTCATCCACTGTCAAGCAATTTATGTCCTTCGATTCTTCGATTGAACAGACAATATAGTTGAAATTCTCTGTCAATGTTCTCAATATTTTCTCAACAATCTTCTCATTCGTCATATTTTCTCCAAAATTACTCATATCATTTGCTACTAGCATCACCCTAGAGAAATACTCTTTCACAGGCTCTCCAATTTTCATTTCTAACAATTCGAAATTTCTTCTCAGGATTTGAAGCTGTGCACGTTGAACTCTAGCATTACCTTGATACTTCACCTTCATAGAGTCCCATATCTGCTTGGCAGTGTCCTTTTGTGCAATTGTCTTCAAGATAGATTTATCTATCGACTGGAACAGGTAGTTTTTTGTCTTCAAGTCTTTCAGCTTCATATCCTCCATACTTTTCTTCTGAACTGCTGTCATGGCTTCTACTGGTGTGTTCTCCACACAGCCTACCTCAATCACGCTCCAGTACTCCTTTGAGCGTAGGAGATTCTCCATGAGCATGCACCAATGCTCATAATCTCCATCGAATTTAGGTATGCTTGCTTGTGCGAAATTGCTTGACTCTGCTGCCATTTTCAAGCTCTGATACCAGATGACAGATTCAAGAATTGAATATGTTGAGAGAATTTGTGATTTGAGACGTATGTATTTTGACTTGTAATGTTCAAATGATTTATTGAAAGCAAACTGGCTTATATAGCCACTGAGATTACAAGCTGAAACTACCAGTCATGCAACATGCATGCTTATTAACAGAAACTAACTACTTAACAGAAATAACAGCTGTCAAGTAATGCCAGCTGTAATGCCAGCTGTCAAGTAATGCCTTTCACCGCCAAGAATTAAAAAAACAAAATAATATTATTTTAAATGAAATAATTGATACAAGTTAACTTGATAATTTAATTATTTAAATCTTAAATCAAGTTAGACTAAAATATTGTTTGAGAGTGTGGTTAGACTATTTTATTTTATTTTATTGTGTTTTTTATTGCTTTAATGTGATGATATTACAAATAAAAAATATTATTTTAATATATTTTTTAAAAAATACTCTGAAAAACAGCGCTTACTATGCTAAACAAAATTTAAGTGATCTTCTCATTTTTCCTTTTATTGTGATATTTTTTATTGATTTGAAAAACCAAGCTATGGGTCCATTAATTTAATATGATACTTCACATTCTGGTAAACAAATCTTCAATCTTGAGGTTGTACGTGAGGATATTAAGAGATATTAAACTTTTTTTAATGATATTTCAAACTTTATTGTGGACGACATTTAATGTTTTTTGTCCTTATTGTGGCGTGATGATAGAAATTTACGATTTATATAGTAGATTTTAAGTTCGAATCAAAATATGTAAGCTTCCTGTAAGATTTTAGGACAATTGAGATTTTACTCACTCATCTGAACCCACAAAATACACTTTCAGAATAAAATTTACCCGCATAAAAAAAAGTTTGATGTTTTTTTATTAACATTAGCTATTCACAAGTTCATTCAAACACGTTAGCACAATAAGCAAATGAAAACACACTCCACACAGATCTAATTAGTTATTTAAAATTTTATTATTTAAATAAATATTATTGAATTTGGTTTCATGGACTTTAATTGCGTCAATCAAATTACAAAAAACTCACATAGATTGAATGAATCCTATCGGTTCTAGTGTCACAGGTCATGGATTTTTTTTCAATGAAACACCCAAATATAAATATAACAAACTTTCTTTTCATGCTTTTTTAATTTTAAATTGTAATTAAGTTGATGTAAAAAGAAATTGTATTTTGAAAAGTCAAATAGGCAAATAGTTACCAACATTGTCATACATAGTTTTCATTGTTTGCAAGCAAAGAATTCCATTAATCACTGTAAATTGAATAAAATTCCGAAAATAAACCCTGAAAATAAGTAAAAAATTTCCAGCTTTATGCCATATCCCATTCCCAACTGTTGCATGCAAATGTATTTTTTAAATTTTTTAAAATAAAAAAATGTTTTTCTTCATTGATGCAGCACATGCCAAATCCGGGATGAATGGATCTCGAGGCTAAATCACTGAACCGACCGACCCGGGCAAGTTTTTATAGGTAGGCTTTTAAGTTAATAGATCAATTCAAGTAATATTATTTTTTTTAGTATAAAGATAAAAGGAGTAAAAGTCAAAATTTCTAATTTTTCATCCAGTCAACGATAAATCCCACAGCACAAAAAATACTCTCTCCTCATCTCAAAGCCCCCGACAAATTCAACATATCAAATGGCGGCTAAAGAACCTCTCGTGGCAATATCGTAATAAAGTCCAACTCCAAGTCTAATAGCTACTCGTCTAGATAATAAAGCCAGGGACATATTCGTCTCTCCGATGTAAACGATGACCCCTATCACGTGATACGCCGAGTTTCATTTCTCCTCTTCAGATCTCCGGCAACCTGGCCCCACTTTCGCATCATTGATCTTATCTTTGCAATCGTGTCCCCTACATCCACTTCCACGTCATTTTATCACTTCTTGATCTAAATCAGCGGCCAAGATACTACCAAACCTGCTCGACTCTTAACCTTATCTTCTTCTTTAAATACCCTTCCCCACTTCACGAAGCTCACTCCCTCTTACATTTGGTGGCCTTGGACTGCGCTGTATTTGCGTAAGCGCGCCGTTTCTTTGCCTAATTCTCGCTGTTTTTTTTTCCCGGTCTTCGTCATGAGCCTTCTCGATCAGCTCTGGGACGACACCGTTGCCGGTCCCCTTCCGGAAAGCGGTCTCGGAAAGCTCCGGAAGATGCCAAGCTTAGGCTCCCGGCCAAACTCCGGCAAGGGTATGCCACCCAAATCTTGCCACGGCTATCACGAGCCATAATAAAATGACGAAAACAACTGATTTCAATCGGACGGTTCTTCTAAATTAGAGTACTGGAACGATAATTTGTTAAATGTAATATAATTGTGTTTTCTTAGTAATCTTTTCTTAAAATTTATTCTTATTAATAGAGTCAAGCGGCGGCGTGATGAGATCATACGGTGAGGAAGCGACGACGGCTGATGAGAAGAGAGTGACACGGAGTATCATGATAGTTAGACCACCGGGATATACTAATGGTTCGTCTACTACACCGCCGGCTTCACCAGCTGGATCGACCCCTCCGGTTTCTCCTTTTTCCGGTAAGACGATTATGCCCTTTCTGCCTTCCCCAAAAAAGTGGAGTTAGGGTTAGTCTTGTCATTTTTGTGGTTAGGTGGATGATGGTGATTGCTTTATTTGATGGGTGGATGCAAGTTGCGTGCTTGACTGTTTATTTGATTGCCGTTTTGGATAATGACATTTATGTCCTTATCAACGTACAGTCATGCATGGGAGGCTTCTACTGCTATGTTAGGATCCATGCCCTAATTTGATAGGTTTGGTTTATTGACATGGAAAGGGTCTTTAGTTCTTGTATAGGTATCTACACTTGGTTTAGGGTTTGGTTGCCGTGTCACGTCATTGTGCAACGGGTAGGTAGAATTTTTTCATCTTCTCTTGTGCGTGGATATAGCAACATATTGTGTGGTTAACGTTTTATAATATCTCATGGTTATCGTGGAAGTCAATTTGAATCTAATTGCTAGTCAATCTAGGCACTGTCACCCTGATGGATTATGTGGAGCAATCTTTGTTTAATGCAATTAATTTAGACTGGAATTAGTAGCTTGCACGAATGACTAAGTAAATATTATGAGATTCAGCAGATTTAGTTTCTCTACCAAATGATGTGAACTCTTTGTGCAAGAGTAGATGGATGTGGTGAGCGAGAAATAATCAGGTGCATTAGAAGTTGAACTCCTTTGATTATGGAAACACGGACCCATCAAAAAAAAAATCGATAGGTTCCATGTATTCGTGAAAGGTAGAGGTAAAACTTTGGATGTATCGAATAATTCCGTGTGGCCATGAATGAGTGGTGGGTGTGCGGAGCCCATCATCTGACTAGAGATATACTGATTGATGTAAGGGAAAAAATTAAATCTTTTTAAAATTGCTTGTGAAATGTAAAAGTAAACATCCATGAGTGATATGAAGCATCCCGTTGTATTATACGGTGATGGTTGGTATTTTTCGATTAATTTGTAGGATTTTCTAGCGTGCCCGTCATGTTTTTATGTCTGTGGTTCCGGTCAGTCTGGTTCCGATGGTGCTTGGTCTCGTTGATTGTAACTCCTTAGTAATCGGGTCCTTTCGGTTACCTAACCTCGCACGCTATCTTGTAACCTAATTGTTGTCACATTTGGGAGAATTGTTGGATTCTGAACTTCATGACTGACATGAGCTATTGTATTTTGTCAAGGAAGCAGAGGAGGGTCCTTTCGGTTTCGAAGAAGGTCTACATCGGATGCATACGAGAAGGCAACCGAGGTTGGACCCGGAAATCCTAGTTCTCCTTACGGCGTGTGAAATATGAGCCGTATTTCTCTCCTCATCGATCGGGTGATCATGTTTCCGTTTCTAGCGATGATGCGGCGTATCCCAGTGTGTATTGTAGACAACACTTTTCGGATCCCTCGCCTTGGTGCTGATGGTCTGTGAAGTGTGTCGTAAGCTGTAATATATGTAGAGTTGGTATTTCTCAACGCAGTTTCTTGCTTGTCATCTGTATATATGGGAGCTGAAGGACAAAATGGATTTGAGTCACCATGATGGGTAACATCGTCCATATGAATGCTATTTATATTACTTGGATAATGCTGCAGTCAAATTATATATTTTAAAATTCTAAAAAAAATATTAAGAACACGGCGAATTTAGTAACACTGTTATTAAGCTACCGTGTTATTAAAAATGGTTAAATAAATCAATTTTAAAACTTTTTGGCTAAATAGGTTAATTTTAAATAGATAATAACTAAGTTAAGTTCAATTGAAAAATATATGTATATATGTTACCAAACCTGAAAATTAGGAAAACTTTGGTTACTTCAGCAGACTCGTAATCTATTTTAACCTTATAAAATGATAAAAAGAAATAATTGTAAAATTTAATTTTTAATCACTTTAATATTGAATGATAAAATAGATAAAATCAAATTTAAAAAAACAAATATCCAAGAAATAAAACAACTATTAATTATTATTATAATCTATAGTGCATTAGGTATGGACAAACAATCATTTCCCCTTATCTTTTATCTTTATCCTTACAATCATTGTTAAAAATACAAGGAAAAGAATATATATATATATATATATAGTAAGGGAGTCTTTTAACAAACTCTTTGTCAATTCATATAAAACATTATTTATGTAAACAAAATACGTTCAGGCCGTGAATAACATGATTTTTTTTTATTTAATATATTATTACTAATCAACGGTACAAATATCTTGGATATATTTATATTATTTTCTCCCTTCTACTATTTGTTTTCTCCCAACAGTAGCTTTTCATTTGTCCATTGCTCGCTTGTCCTCCTCCTCCTATATGTGATGGCATGTGAGATCAGCATAGCATGATGATGCTTTTGATGCAAGCTGATTTAGTTACTGTTTGATAATGTGATTGATTTTGAAAGTATTTTTTATTTAGAGATATATTAAAATGATATTTTAAAAAAAAAATATTTTTGATAATAATATATAAAAAATATTACAATTTTTTAATTTAATTTAATTTAAAATAAAATAAAATAAAAAATTCATTTTTTAAAAAAAATACTTTTAAAATATAATATCAAAAACCATCTTAGTTTTTGATAAGCCAATAGATCCAAGTAAAATAAGGTGGTCACAGTGAAGACCGTCAAGGATGGTGGGCTTTCCATTATCTGATTTCGATGACACGATACCTTTTATTATTATTATTATAATTGATTTATTCTAATTTGATAGTAACAGATGGAAAATTAATCTAGAAATTGTCAAAATTGATTCGGATAAGAGAGTTCTTCTAACAGCTATTTTACTTGATAAGTAATGAATAAAATATAAATATCGTTAAACTTGATCTAAATATATTTTTTGAAATTTATATATTCACATAAGATATTTATATTGTTTAAAATGATAAGTGATAGTTTGATGGTATATATTTATATTGAAAACTTGAAATACACGGCATGTGTATTTATATTTTTCTTTTAGTTTGCAAGATAAGCAAGGAGCAAGGAATGATCACAGAGAAATTTAATATGTGAGTAGCCATTAACAAAAGAGCTAAAATAACTCGGGGTCGGTACTGTAGCCAGTGACTCATGCGCACTGTGGACTGGACTTTTGTCGTCCGTGCGTCGCGCGAGTTCGTCCACCCTTTTTTTTTTGTTTTTTCCGCCTATGAACAGTATAGTGGCGATGTTAGCCCTGGTAATAGGACAAAATAACGTTTCGGCTGAGGGGTGCGGGGTGCGGGCGTAATTGCACGTATACGGACTGGTCCGGTCCGCCACACCCCTTTTTTTTTAATATTTTTTAAATGGCTAAAGACGGTTATAGCCCCTAATAAGACGAAATCGATTAATTAAAGGCAGGGACATAACGGTAACTGACCATTATTATTTATATATTTTTCGAAATCTGTCAGGCGCGTGCGGTTCACGCGGCCGACGGTGTCCCCCCTGACGCCCCTTTCAAGTGGTGCGTGCGGTATTCTACGGTGGCCGGAAATGAGCTACCGGAGTCTAATCCGGTGCGCCTCCGCTTGGTCTTCCTCCCGGTGCGGCGCGTTTTTCCACACGGTGGCTGTTGACGCGGCGGTGGCCGGTTAAAGCCGGTTGCACCGTTTCTCTCTCTCCTGCACGTAAAAGTGCAGAAGAGCCCCCCGGGTTTTGTATACTTTCATTTCGGTCCCTTGACTTTTAATTGCGTATATGGGCCTGATTTCAGTTATCTAAGTTTTGATTTTGTTCGATTGGGTCCTTCGATTGCAATTAATTAAATGTTAATGTTTCACTTCGGTCCTCCAACTTTTAATTTCCGGATTGGGTTGAAAAGGATGAATATATTCGGTACAGAAGTTTCAATTTTTGCAAATTTGTCCTTTAATTGAAAATGTTAATAAATCTGATTTTCATTTCAGCCCTTCAACTTTTAATTTTTGATTTTAATCCCTTTATATTTGATTTTAATTTCAGCCCTTATACTTCTATTTTTTTAAATTTCTAATATAACCCCTACTTTTGTCCATGTATATATAAGTGTGTTTAACACAATAATAATAATAATAATAATAATAATAATAATAATAATAATAATAATAATAATAATAATAATAATAATAATTTAATTGTTTTTCTTACTTGCTTCTTTGATAATGTTTTTTTTTTTCTTCGGATAATTTGATAATTTTTATTTTTTTGGCAGTAATAGCAATGATAATTTTTATTTTTATTTTTATTGTATTTCTTTGTTTTATCTTTTTTTCAAGTTTCTAGCATTTTTTTAGTCTTTCATTTATTTTTGTTTCTTTCATAATAATAATAATAATAATAATAATAATAATTTTTTAATTGTTTCTCTTACTTACTCTTTTGTTAATGTTTTTGAGTGTTTTTTTTCAGGATAATTTGATAGTTTTTATTATTTTAATAGTAAGAGCAATGATAATTTTAGATTTTCAAACTTTGATTTTGCTATTGTTATACCAGGGGGTGTTGAGCTCTTTTATTATATTAAATTTCGCATAAATAAATATTATATTTTTATTTTTATCCAGCAAATCCTATAAAAATTGTTTACTGAGCCCGCAACGTAGAAAATATATTTTTTAAAATTTTCACATTAAATGATTTTTTTAGCTAATAATTTTTTTTTTCTTTGATCATCTATTATATTTTTTTATGTGCTATTTCTTTTAGTTTTTTTTATTGTTTTTATTGTTATTTATTTTCAAGTTAGATGAATTTTTTTTCCCTGATAATTATGATTTTTTTTTCTTTTGTTAAAGTTATTATGATTGTATTTTTTCTTTTATTTATTTCTGTTCTTTATTCATCATTAACACAATAATAATAATAATAATAATAATAATAATAATAATAATAATAATATATTCTTTTCTTGCTTACTCTTTTGTTAACATTTTTGAGTGTTTTTTCTTCCGGGATAATTTGATAATTTTAATTGTTTTTGCAATAATAACAATAGTCATTTTGTATCTAATATTACTGGGGATAAAAGACAACTCAAGAACAAAAAATAGACAAATTTACCTAGGTTATCTACAATTAAAAAACGATACAAGTCACTTTTGTCTCGATTACACTGTTCCTTTTAAACGGCAAACAAGTTATTATTATATGTTTCAATATTTATTGCATATTATC
The DNA here is from genome assembly GCA_009078335.1 of Salix brachista. Classification (NCBI taxonomy): domain Eukaryota; kingdom Viridiplantae; phylum Streptophyta; class Magnoliopsida; order Malpighiales; family Salicaceae; genus Salix; species Salix brachista. Next base: position 2,978,880 of record CM018576.1, on the reverse strand, counting down.
GCCTAAAAATATATAAAGAGATAAAAAAAAGGACCTCGGATTTTTTGCAGGAAAAAAATTAATATCAGCATTCTTAAATACATTTAATATAATAATATGATGAATAAATCTTATAAAATAAAATAAAAAACAATTTGGCTTTGAATTTTAATTTTGTCCTCTTTTGTTCAAGTTTATTTCTTAAAAAAAAAATGGATTTTTAATATTTAAGATCTAATATTACCCGGGAAAAAATACAACTCAAAAAAACAAAAGGTCAACAAATTTGCCTAGATTATCTACAATTAAAAAATATACGAGGCACTTTCCGTTTCGACTATACTGTTCTTTTTAGACGGCAAATAAGTAATTATAGCACGCAAAAAAAAAATATTTCTTTTCTAAAAAAAATTGCAATATTTTTATTTATAATGTGTCAGATCTAATATTACTGGGGAAAAAAGGCAACTCATATTTTTTTTTTTTACAAATTTACCTAGGTTATCTACAATTAAAAAATATAAAAAGCACTTCCCATTTCGATCACACTATATAGTATGTGAGGCTAAGTATATGTGTTTAATATTTATTTAATATTATCGCCTAAAAATATATATATAGAGAGAAAAAATGACCTACGATTTCTTGCAAAAAAAATTAATATCGGTATTCTTAAATATATTTAATATAATAATATGATGAATAAATCTTATAACAAAAAACTTTGGCTTTGAATTTAAATTTATATTTGAGACTCTTTTTTTTTCCTTTTAAGAAACGATGACCTTTTTTTCACATGTATTTTTTATTTTTTAGTGTCCAAGTCAGTTGTTCTTTTTTAACCGGGTTTCTTTTTTTGTTTTTTTATTTTAACCAGAGTATCCGTGACAATAAATTTCTAATAAATCATTTCACCTTCTTAGCAAATTTTCTAACAAATTCAATCACATTTTGGTTGAAAAAAACCATTTTTAACAGATTTTATCAATTACAATTATACTAATTAAATATTAAAATAACAAAATACAACATTTATAAAATCAATCAATTTTCTACAAAGATAAAAAACCCCAGCGAAGCGGGCAAATCAACTCGTGTGATCCTAATTAATAAGAGGGCGATGACTCCAAAAAATCTAATTTGTGGGTAGCCATCTATTCCATGTAAATAAGAGGTGGTTGGTACAATAATAAATGTTATTTTTTTAAAAAAAAATTGTAATTTATAAATTTATTAAATTAATATATTTTTATTTTTTTAAAAAAAATATAATTTATATTTCTTAAAAATTATTTTTTACATTAATTTATTTATTTAAAAAAACTTCAAAATTATAGAGAAATCGTAGCGCGAAGCTTAGTGACTGTTTGAGAGTGTGGTTGCGGTTGCTTTTGAAAGTGTTTTTCGTTCAAAAATGTATTAAAATTAATTTTTTTTAATTTTTAAAAAATTATTTTTGATATCAGTACATCAAAATAATCTAAAAATATCAAATTTTATTAATTTAAACTTTAAAATAAATAAAAAATCAAAAATATTTTTGAAAAGAACTCTCAAATATCCCTTAGAGGGGGACGTGATAAAGTGGTTTTGGCTCATAGCAGGTTGATGGGGGTGCACTGAGTCGAGTGGTGGGCCGTTGCATCTATTAGCCTTCTTATCGGTTGGTGAATTGCCATCACATCAGGTTGCGAGAAAGGAGACCTCATTTTAAGCATGTGGGATATTTGCAAGTTTTCGTGCATGATTGGTTGGTAATATGGTTATGATTGTTTTTAAAAAAAATGTTTTTTGTTTAAATATATATTAAAATAATATATTTTTAATTTTTTAAAAATTATTTTTAATATCAATATATAAAAATAACTTAAAACCACTAACAAAAATTAAAAATATTTTTGAATTGCGGTGCTAAATAGTATCTTAGTTGTTGACTAATTTTGTGTTTTGAAAATATTAAAAAAAATATTCTTTTGTTTTTAATTACTTAATATAACATAGTACAGATATTTTTTTTAAAAATATTATTTTATTATATTTTCAAACAAAAATATACTTTAAAAAATAACATTACAGCCTGTAAATACCCGTTAATGGGAAAAAAATGGTGATTTCCGGTAAAGGGTGCCAGCTTCCTGGGTTGAGATGTCCTTTTAAAATTCAACGATGTGATGCATTCATTTTTATTTTATTTTTAGTATAGTTTTATAGAGACCTGAGTGCCAATTGGGTTGTAGACTTTGTTGGCATGCTATTTTTGTTTTTTTTATTATTTCAAATAAATCATCATAGCTATGTGTTTATTCTTTTATTTCTATCAAGAAAATCAACTAATAAGTAATAGAAATACGATATCATTTTTTGAACAGTACACAGACGAAACATGTAAAATGGAATCACTAACGATTTAGTTTACATAATGCAGCAAATTCAAAACAATTATCTGAAAAAATAACATTGAAATGATAGTATATCAAATCGATCTAGACTAGTTCAGATTAACCTGTCAAATTCATGATTTGAATCATGAGACTTCAATAATCTTATACAAATCAAATCAAAATAATTTATAAAGTTCAATTCTCAATCAATATATTATTAAAGAATTATTTAAAAAAAATACAACTTGAGTAATAAGATCAAGATAAACTTATTAAAAGTGAACAAATAAATGACTCGAATAGACCCGGATTAATTTGTCAAACCTACGAACAAGTTTATAAGACCATGATAACCCCATAAAAAAATCAAAACAGACCACAAAACTCAATTTTCAATAAATTTATTTTCAAAGTTTGAAGATGAAAAATATAAGAAAATAAAAAAATCATATAGAAAGGATATTATTTAGATTATATATAAAAAAATATTTCAAAAAAATACACACTAAATAGGGCATTAATTAAAAAAATAGATCAAACATTGTTGGGTTAGATAAACTAGGCCTCTAACACCTAGCCCACAAAGGAACAACATGTATACGGGCGAGTTTGTTGGGTCAAGCCCAAGACAACATGCCTCCTTTTCTTTTTCTATATCTATGAAGTTAATGGAGTGGATAACTTACCATCCACTATAATCATTCCAAAAAAATAAAACATTGTTTGGGAATCCCTACAATCAAACCATTGCAATGACTAACAAGATAGAATTCTATTTTTTATTTTTTACAATGAAACCATTTTGATAAAAAATAAATTAAAAACACTATAAGAACTTTGTTAAATTAATCCATGAGCTTGGAAAAACACATGAAATGACCTAAAACCCAAAATTCTTATGATCTCATATCTAATTTGTAGACACTTTCAAGGTAAAAAAAACATATAGAACCATTTGATACAAAACAATAACTTTGGTGGTTGGAATCGTAACTACCATCAACTTTCTTTTTTTATGCTGAGATTCTGTAACTTTATTTCTTTTACCATAAAAAGATTAAAAAATAAATAATTATTTTAATACATTTTTATATAAAAATATTTTCAAAAATAAATTCAATAACATTTCCAAACATTCATTTAATGTTTTTACTAAACTTCGAAATAAAATTATTTAAATAACATACGGGTCCTCCACGATTTTATTTATCGGCCCAAGCAGAATTTATTTTTTCTGACCGGGTCCAATCCAATCCATCGGATCCAAATCCATACCAACCGGGTATCATACAAAAACTTCCATTTTCGTACTTTGTTGATGCAGACTCGTCAGTTCTGCTCTCTCAAATTCCAAGTCAATTCGAAGCTCAAAAGACCAAAAATGAAAAGAAAAAATTACGGGCTCTTGATTTTGCTCCTTCTTGTTCACTTGCAAATCCACTTCTCCTCCGGTAGAAATTCTTTCTTTGTCAATTCTCCATTACGGTTTTTTCCCCTCAGTTTTTTTTTCATTGATTTTGATAAACCCATTTGTAATCTCTTGATTTTGGTACATAAATTCACTTTTGGAGTCTCGATTATACTGTGTGGCTTGCCCTTTAGAAAACTAAAAGATAAGAAATCTGTTTTGCTTTGTTTCGAGGAAGATAATCACTTCTTTTGAAGCCATGTAGTTTAATCAGTTTTTTTTAGTGTTTTTGTAGGACACTTGAATAGTTTGAGACTTGTTTTGTTAAATAATGGGTGGCAATTGGTTGAGATCTACGATGAAATGAGGTGCTTGAATTATAGACAAAATCTTGTTCAAGTTATTGCAAGTTAATCCCTTCAACTTTTAAGATATTAACTTGTTGATTGAAATATGATGTCCAAAAATTTGTGTTTTTTGTGGATTTGGTATTGGAACATTATCTTTGCCCGAAAACTTACATGTTTTTGGTGGAGTAGAGAGTTAGTTTCGCTTTGAAAATTCCGAACATGTTATTTATGTGCCCATTAAAGCCTGTTTGGAATCTGCTGGTGTGTAAGAATTGAATTTTATTAAGTTAAAAAGGCTCTTTTTTGTATTTGGAAAGCTAAAATTCAATCCATACATCTCATTTCTGTTCGAGAACGAACCTGAGCTCAAAGGATCAGATTCCAATTGCAAAGTCTGATCGTTGCAAGGGTTCAATTTGTTAATGCAGGAAAAAATGATGGAGTATGTATTTCTAAAGGCGGTCGCTTTCCTCCATACACATCGGAAGGGAAACCTCCAAAAAAGGTAAGCAAAGGTGCAAAAGATTTGACCCTCTGCAGGGTGTTTCGGAAAAAGACATGCTGTGATGTAGCTCAGACATATCCTGCTTCGCTGTCTGCTAGGAGGCTGGCTTCAACAGGAGAAGCCAGCCAGGAGTGCTTGCAATTATGGGAATTGTTGGAATGTTCAATTTGTGATCCCCAAATCGGTGTTCAGCCTGGACCTCCTTTAATATGTGCCTCCTTTTGTGACAGAGTCTATCAAGAGTGTGCCAATGCTTACTTCTCTATGGATGCAAATAAACAGGTAAGAGCAAAACTACGGACTTCTAGACTAGCTGATTCATCAAAAGATTTTTAAGTTTTCTGGTGTAAGATTTCACCTCTTATGTCCTTTCTAAGATTAGATTAGCTTATGGTATTGACATCTGTTTGCATTGAGACTTGCATTTAATGACTTCAATGCTTAGTGCTTGCTTAAGGTCTGAGAGCTCCTTAGTTCAGTTAATGAGTTCATGAACTAACATTCCCCAATGGGCTTAAAGAAATTAATATGTTACGGTGGACTAGTGTTCATTTGTTAACATATCAAAACAGATTGAGGATCTATAATGTCAGCCATCAGAATGCCTGACAAAATTCATTTCTTGACTGGATTTCACCTATCAGGTCATAGCACCATGTGGATTAAATGAGTTTGTTTGTGGACAAGCAGCTGAATGGGTCTCCAATGGCACAGAGCTCTGCCATGCTGCAGGTTTCGCTGTTAAATTGTCTGATGATGCTTATGTTGGTGCTGAAGAGGCATCTTGCTATGGTGGTAGAGCCAGTCTTGATTCTATTGCTGATTCATGGAAATCTTCACGATCTGAGTTTCCCCAGAAAGCTGTGAATTTAGGGGGCTTAGAATATTTCCAGCAGTGGGTGCAGGAAATGCCATTCAGTGAAAAAATATCTTGGGCAGTTGGGGGTTTAGTTCTTACTTCAGGCCTCTTGTTCATGAGGTTAGACCAATGCATTCTTGCCTTTTTTATTTCTTCAAGATTTCATATTTAGCCTTTTGGTTTCAGCCTTCATTTAGTTCCTTAGAAAATGAGGATTACTGTCAAGATAATGTTCACGATATCCCCTTTCATCCAACTCAAGTAGTTACACCAGATAAAATTAAAATAAAGGATTCCTTCTTTCAAAACGGATAAACCCCCAAAGGAACCATGGACACCAAGAAACAGGCTTCATTTTTTAAGCTCCTCGTTAAAAATAGAATACTACTTCTTAGCACCTTGTACCTATCATCCAAGTGGGTAAATTGGTGTGATGACATCTTTGGTGTTTAGCAGTACGTATCATTTCTTTTTGAGAAGTTTAGTGAAGTGTGCTGTCCGTTATTGCAGATTTCTAGCACATTTCAGTAAATACTTGATTCATTCTACTTCCCCTTCTTCAAAGTCAATGCGAAACAGCATGTGGGAGACATCAAACACACTCTGATACTGCCATGTTTAACTGATTTTCCTTCATAAATCATCCTTGCTATCCTTTTTTGTCTAGTAGTGGGGTGTGAAGTTGATCGCTCAATTTCATTATATTAGCATCAATGATCAATGAAATACAAGTAATTGTTTTTTGCAGTAAAAGGAAGAGCCATAGTCAGCGCCAAAAGCTGGCAGCTATTCAAAGAGCAGCAAGGAGACTGGATAGCAAGATGAGCCAGAATTCTCCTGATAGTCTAGTAAACAGGAAACGAAATCGAAGATGAATACCTCGTCGAACATGAGCTTGATGATGTTTTAATTTACAGGTGAGTGATGCTGTGGGAGAACTACTATTATGACGTGAATCATTGGTTGTTCCCTTTTTTTCTTTTCTTCCAAGTTATTTTTCTTTTATTTTTTTATGAAAAGCTATTAAAGCCAGTTTGATTAGGCAAAAAACTATTTCATGAATTATCCTGCTTTCTCTTTCTTTCCAAGAAATTATAGGCACTAAAATAACCGGTTGTTCCTGACCAGTTCATTTTCTAATAAAAACGATTCAGGTAATATTTTTTTTTTATTAACCATGCAACTGCACGTTTTGCAGCTCCAGTCTGGAACAAGCTGCCTCGATTTGTGGCTGGAAGCTATCAAGAACATCAACAGCACGCAATCTCGAGATAGACTGATGTATATTTGTCAAGCCCCGATGATTAAGGTGGGAAGGAGAAACCAGGATTACATGTATCATACTGTTTTGCAAGAAACGGTTGTCGATACCTGATGGTGCTTTGTATCAAAAGATTTTCATCCTATGAGATAAACAAGTCCTTTCTACATCCTTTCAGAGAGTTTTCTGGACTGCTGCTAAGATTTAGGATGTAAAAGACAGTGGTGCTGGTGCAGGGTCATGAAATATGAATATCCCATGTCTTATGCATTGATATCAAATTTGGTGAACTTGGTGACCAGTTGACATAGCACCTAGCTTTAGCCGGATTTCAAATTAAACCAGATGAAAGTAGATTGGGTTAAACTTGGCGTGTCAAATTGATTAAAATTTGGTTTGACTTATTGTAAAATGATGTTTTAACTTATTGAAAGAAATCATAAAACAAGGCAGATGACTCAATTCTAGTTAATTTGCTTCACTTCTGATTTGGATTTTGAGCTGGGTCATTGCCGGCCCGGGTTAATAACTTTGCTGTTATGGTGAAGTTTTAGTTTTTGTTGCGACCCTTGGATTTCCTGCTTTTCTTGCATTATGGTGAAAAATAAGGTTCCATCAGGGAATCTCATTTGGACTGATTCATTATTCCAATGCTGAAAACTTGAGAGAAATACAGGATTAGTTGAGTCGCATAGCTAGCAGACAGATTGAAATTCCGAGGACCCTTGTAGATAATCTACCACATGCTAGAACATGCAGAGCATAATGGTGAGCTTTCAAGATAACATAAATTCTGATTTTGCCAGTTAAATGTCTTGAATTTGTTCTCAAGTAACTGTATAGGAAGCTCAGCAGCTGCAGGAACCTGCAGGAACCTCTTGTAAACGCGCAACTTGTCATCGCAGTCCAATTGCTATAAATTATTAATGAGTTCGGCAATATGATAAATGTTAGTTTCGTCTTGAAAAGTTGGGTTAAAAAAAGGCTACAAATTATTTATTTTCCCCCCAACAGTTTTCAGTAAAGCCCATCAAATTTGTGATGGGTGTTGATTAACTAAACACTTCAGTGAGATAAAATAGAGAACGCATCAGACCGCACTACAAAGATGAAAAAAGCTATTTTTAAGGGGGAGAAAATGAACCAGGAGTAGATGTTTCGGTTGCTGAGCGAGCTATTTCTGGTACAGTCAAGTTGCCAACAGATGAACAAAGGGTCTCCCTAAGCAAACCATAAGAGTACACTTGCACAAACATCTCAGCAAAAGTCAGACCTATTCTCAGTCACTACATACAAACAGCTATCCTGTTTGACCTGAACAGGAAGTTCTCAAAGAACATCTGACATAAGAACTTGTGTTCCTGCACATAACATAGCACGTGCTGCTGTTTTTCAGATTCTTTTTCTAACAATTTGCAGCATTGCAAATTGAATTAGGTAACGTTTTAACATGACAAAAAGGCTTTTTTCTGATGATAAACCGCATTGTGGTAGATATTCAAATCACTGCTTGAACTGAGCTTGGTCGATCTCCTATTTGAAACAGGAAGGGATCCCTGAATGCCCTTTTACTATGCTAGATCTTTCCGGCTTTGGGAGGCTGTTTGAATGTAGACAAGGAAAGGATATCAAAGTGTTTGTCACTTCTAACCATATGGAAAAATTGATATAATTAAGGGGAAAAATGGGAGAAAAAAACATCAATTATAACATGAACATACCTTCTTAAGGGTCAGCTTTGAACTGCTTGCTGGTAGAATTGGTTTTAATATCTCGAAGGAACATACTAAAGATTCATCAACACTCAGGAGAGCACCTGCATTGTCAAACTCCCCACCATAATTTGGAGCTGAGAATATTGTTACTAATCTTCGTTTGGAAAAAAACTCGTATCCATCCTCAACCACCTGGGACGTAGATGAAAAACTTTCATCTGTTATCATCGTGGAAGTTCTGGACCAGTTACAGAAAAGGATGCTAACTACATTGGAGTGTCAGTTTATATATTTTGGTGAGCTTATGATTATCATGATTGTTTTGCACATTTTCACTATGTTTGTTGTAAAGCAATCACATATTAGATCGAAAGACATGTTATGTTTGCTAACTTAAAGGGCTTAATCAATAGAGAGAGTAAAAACCATTCCCTACACAGGTAATATCGATGACAATCACTATTATTTGTGTGTTAGTATTTCTAGATAAAATTGTTATACTGAAGCAAAAGCTTTTTGCAATACCCTAAATCATGATCCAACACATTCCAATCACAAGGTTTCCATTTGGTTATGTGCAAGGGTAAAGAGCAAAGAAGCTGATAAATGCTGCTTGTTCCCTTTTCAATTTTTAATGGGTAGAGTAAGCTTGCTTAAAATGAGTTGGCTCACCTGATGACCTCGGCAAATGAGATCCAAGTCATTTTTATCCAAAAACTCAGCAACTTTATCAGGTCCAAAGGTACATGAAACACCTCGATCACTACTAGCCCAACCCTTAACCCTAGCATCAGGATCAGACCAAAGCAGATCACAAAGGAGACCACTATCAGGGATTTCAGTAGGTCTTTGAATTTCCTTTATTTGACCCAAATGTTCCAACTCCGGAGAGAGGCCTCCATGCATGCAAAGTATCTTCTCATCAATCAGTGCGGCAACAGGCATACAATTGAAGCAGTCGGTAAATATTTTCCATAGTCTAACATTAAATCTCCGTTTACACTCATCATAAAACCCATATATCCTGTTAATCTTCGCATCCTCGTGGTTACCTCTCAAGAGGTAAATTTTGTCTGGATATCTGATTTTGTAGGCCAGAAGCAGACATATGGTCTCCAAACTTTGCCTCCCTCTATCAACATAATCCCCAAGGAAGAGATAGCTTGCTGCAGGAGGGTAGCCACCATATTCAAACAACCTCAGAAGGTCTTGATATTGCCCATGTATGTCACCTGTAAAAAGACAGCAATTAGATATGCAGGGGGGAAAGAGGAGGCAAACAATGACTACAGTACTTTGCTGCATTGTAAAGTATAATCTGTTCCAGTTGGCTTGTGCAAATGAGCAGTAAGATCCTTGCCATGGGAGAGGTATTTTAAAAAATATTCAACAACCAAATTGTTACCGTGAGTTTCACATAGTTTATAGGAAACAAGTGAAGAACTTGATAACTTTCCCCCACATGCTTATGTCCTTTCAAGTTTATGAGGCAGTTCCTACCTAATTCTGATTCTAAGGCCCTGCTGTTTCTGTTTTTTTTTTTTTTACCTGTGCGGGTTATTGCAAAATAAAGACTCGAACTCAACTATATGAGCAAGAAGCCAATTTGACCTAACCAAAGCTCAACAACCATTCAGAATGTTGAAATTTTTATCTTTTTTTTAAAATAAAATTTTGCAGTCAGGAAGAACGGATTTGAACTTGGGATTCTCCTATTCAAAGGAAGCGTTGCTACCAATAAGGCCATGCTTCGATCAACCAATGTTGGATTTGATGGTAATAAACAAGTGGATGAAACTGAGCTTTTGCCTCATGTCTCTCCCTGAAGAAACACATGACTTGCAACGACATAGATGTCCTCTCACACAAATCCATTCAAAAGAATTACAAATCAATCCTTTCACATGAAACATTACAAATCCTTCTACAATTGAAAAACAATTACAGCAAGATCAACCAATCAAATCAAGCCATACTTGATTTATCAAATGATCCATGTCTGTAGATAAGCTGAAAATTAATCCCTTTTACTTAAAATCATTCAAAACAGTCTTCTCCAACAATTTCACACAATCATCTCGCATGAAAAACATAAACACACGACATCAAACAGGATGAAAATCAACTTATCATTATCAAGAGAGGAGAGGAGAGGAGAGAGAGTGCTGACCACAGATGCGAATGGGAGCTTTAATCTCAAGGAGAATAGGCTGAGAAAGGAAGATTTGGCGAGCATTAACACATAATAGACGGATCTCTCCTTCAGATAACTGCACTTGCTTCCCTCCTTTCCCTTCTAACAACCTCCTTATTATATCATCCAAAACTGCCTTATCCATCTTTCCTTCCATCGTCATCATCATCATCTTCTTAACCTCCAAAAAACCAAAACCCAATCCTTTATTTCTTACAAAGAATCAAAATTTAAGTTCTTAGACTATAAAATATAAGACCCCAGATGGATTTTAGAGCTGAAGCAGTGAAATAAAGGATCAAATGAAGAATTTATACAAAAACAGATAAGGGGTTGGTGTGTTTTGAGAGAGAGAAATAAAAGAAGAAGAAGAAATACTCAAATCTTTTTCTCTTTTTTCTTTAGAAGCAAATAAATTAAGGACTGAAGAGGGTCAAAGAAAAGAGAGAGAGATGACAAAATATAATATCAAGAGAGAAGCAAATAGTAATGGATATGGGTTGTCAATCTAAAGAAGAAAAAAGCTATTTTTTCAATGCCAACTGCCAGGAAGATTCACAACAACTCAATAAGGTTGAAACCTTCAAAGGTGAGGTAGAGAGAGAGAGAGAGAGATTCATCAGAAGACAGAAACCGCGGACTTTGAAAAGTCAGTTAAGACGTGGAATGCTGTTTCTTTCATTGAGAGATTGGCCTACCACTCTTTCTCTCTCTCTCTCACACACACACATTCTTACATTGAGATTTTTTTATGCCTACTGTTTTCTGATGTGGTTCTTGTCGTGGTGATTTGATTTTTCTTGCCACATCTAATTAGTGTATTGGTTTTCTAACTTCTTAAAAGGTTATATTGTTTGATATTATACTTAAAAATATTAATTATAACTTTAGAAATTATTAAGTTTTCATTGTTTATAACCCTTACCATTTTAAAATATAGTAAAGATTTGAGTTTTATAAAAAAGTATTTATTTTTCATTTTTTTTAAACAACAACTATAAAAAAGTATATATTTGACATGAACATTTCATGTTAAAAGTCAAATCCATGTTTTTTTGAACTCAATATATAATCAAATCCAAGCATGTTGAGTTTGATAACTCACCAAACTCATATTTTTTTGAGCTCAAAACTTGGTTGAACCTCAATATATTAGGTTTGGTTATTGACAAAAATCATAGCTCATCATGTGGCCAAAATCAAACATGTTGGACCTGACAACTCATTAAACTTATTTATTTTGGCTAAATATGTGATTGAACCTAAATATGTAGGTTTAACAGCTCGTTAAACCCACATGTATTTAAGCTTATCACGTGGCCGAATCCATGTATGTTGTATTTAGCAATCACCAAACCTATATTTTCTTGGGCTCAGCACGTGGTTGAACCCAAATATATTGAGTCGGCAACTCCTCAGACCCATTTTTTAGGCTCAACATGTTGTCAAACCAAAATATGTTAGGTCTGACAACTTGTCAGACTCATATTTACTTAAGCTAAATACATAGTTGAACCCAAATATATTGGATGTGGTTGCTCACCAAACCTAAATTAACTTGGGCTCAACACGTGGTTGAACATAAATATATTGATTCGCGTAACTCGTCATACTTGTGTTTACTCGTCATACTCTTTTAATTAGGCTCATCACGTGGCCGAACCGAGTATATTGAGTCCGACAACTCGCCAAATCCTCTTTTAATTAGGCTCATCACGTGGTCGAACCTAAAAATATTCAGTCTGGTATCTCATCAGACCCAACATACCTGTAGTTGGGTATGGCCGAACCCAAATAGCTATGTTTACTTGAGTCATATGTGTGGCCGAATCCAAGTATATCGAGTTTAATAGCTCACCAAATTCTCATTTACTTAGGTTTATCACGTGGCTGAACCCATATATATTAGGTCTGATAACTCACTAGACTCGTCCGTCATTGAGTTACTATTATATTTATTAGACGTATTTTGACAGAGTTTTAGTTTTTTCATAAAGTATCAAAAAATTGGTTTATTTTTTGCCCCTAAGTCTTTATTAGTAATAATAACAACATTCTCATTAATATTATTACTATTTTGACAATCATCACCACAATCATCATTACTATTATTGTTGCTGTTATTATTGTCATTTTTATTATTATCATCACAACAACTATTTATTAGTATTTTTATTATCATCATTATTTTTCTTCTTATTCTTCTCTCTCATATTATTATTATTATTATTATTATTATTATTATTATTATTATTATTTGTACTAGTAGTAGCAACAATATTGTTATCATCACAAGCACTGCACCATTTACTATTACTATTATTATCACCACTAATTTTGTTGTTATTGTTATGTTGTTGTTGTATTTAGTGTTATTATTCTCACCACTATCATTTATAATATCATCATCATCATCAATTTGATTTTTGTTGTTGTTGTTATAACCGAAAATATTATCATTTTCATTTCAAATTTTATAATAATTATTATTACTATCATCATCATAATTATCTCTTTTATCTTTAATAATATCATCATCATCATCATCATCAACATTGCCATGACTATGACCATTATTACAATTATTATTGTTACTATTACTATTATTGCTATTGTTATTATTATTATTATTATTGAAAAAAACAAAAAAAAACATGAACTTGATTTGAAGAAAAAAAATCAAAACTAAAAAAAATGGACAAAAGGTTTAAGAAAAACAATAAGAAATCAAAAGAAAATAGACCAAATCAAAATCATTATTATTATTGAAAAAACAAATCTTAAACTTGATTTGAAGGATAAAATTGAAAGACATAAAAACTTTGACAAAAGGGCAAAGAAAAAAAAAATTAAAAGTATAACTGAATCGAAATACCTTATATATAAATTAAAAACCAAGGGTTAAATTGAAAAGAAATAAGACTTCAACAAAATAGAAAATGACAAAAACAACGATCAAAACTAAAAGCTATGAATTTGAAGGGAAAAAAACAATGAATATCATAATATATTTACCAAGGTAGGAGAGAAAATAGTCAGTGACGATACATCAACCATATTTGAAGCACATGTGCTGTCTATAATAAAGAGAAGACAAAAAGAAATCAAATAAGATGATCGAAGAGATTTTTTTAATGCCATTTAATGCCGCACAAGTTGTCCAAAGTATATGGTGGCTCCAACGTTGTGACATGTGTAATTTTTCTATTAAAAAATCATTATTTTAAAAGAAAATTACATTACTATCCTAAACCAAACTTACAATTAACAACAAAACCTAGGCTAAATGACCCAAATACCCCCAATAACAATGAGCTAAATGTCTTGCATCCAAAAATACATGTATAATTATATTTTATATAAAAATAAAAAACACCTAAATACCTCTACCCAAGACCACTATTTTTTTTTTTTACTTTAAAAGGTATTTTGTTATTTTTTTATTTACAAAATATTGAATAAACACAAATACTCATAAATAAATCAATAATGATTAATGTGCCTTGTAAAAATATCAAAATAACCTTGGTTTAAAAATATGTATTTTTTTTTTGATGGATCAACTGTAGATTAATTAAAATTCAGTTTGATTTAAAATAATATGGTTTTGATTTACAGTAGTTAACCATCTCATCAAGCAACCTGTGCCTTGAGCTGAGTTTAGTATCTTTGCTTCCAAATAAAAAGTAGAAGATAAAATTCTGTGTGTTCTCCAAAATTATGCATTGGAAGAAGTCTTTCCCGTAATTATGATGAGATGTTGTATTTCAAACTCATATCTCAAATGCAAAAGAAAAAGAAAAAAGGAAAGCAATTTAGTGTTCAGTTCTGGTAAGAAAAATCCCAGGTCTCATCAACCTTGCCCATTTTCAAATAGCTATGAAGTCAAAATTCAAGCCAGTCTCCTAGAAGCAATTATTAAAATGATGAACACAAAACAGACCAATGGCATTTAAATTGTGTGAACACAAGACCCAGATGTGAAGACAAATCTAATGCTTTTTCTATGATGTTTGATGTCAAAAGTTACTATTTTACACCCTGTGAGTCCCTCTCTCTCTCTCTCTCTCTGGTTTTTTCTAGCCAAATGCTTGGTTGGTTGGTGAAACGTGATTGTATACCCACAATTTGATAGGCCAACACTAGATGATAGTAAGTTGCTACACATCTATGATCTACAGCTGGTTTATGGAGGAGTAGCCCTTCTTGGTGCTACTAATGTAATCACAAGTCTAACAGTAATATCCAATATCAGATTTTTCATCAATTGTTTTATGATTTTAGGTGTTTTTAGTATAGTTTTCTATGGCAAAAGCAGTTGGAACCAGCTTGCAACAACCATCAATGCCAAATTGCCAATATTAATCCCTGTTCTGTAGTGTTTGCAACCATGAACACAAGGACTGAAAGATAACCCTCAGATTTCATCTACTTTTTAAATGAACCGTGACAAACATTAGCTTCAGATGATCAAAACTCTTCTGATAACAAAATACAGTCAGGCGCAGCAACACAGAGATGGATGATTAGATCAAGCAACATGCAGTAGGGATTATTAAGCTTAATTGTGAGACTTCCCTGTTTACTGTAAATGGATTTAGATAGCAGAACCATGCAATCAGTTTCTCTCTACAATGGACAGCAAGATTGCACTTCACAGAAGTAAAATTTCTGGGATTATGAAAGGTAGCACAGATTGTGATTTCAAACGATGATATCGAACATCACACGATGTCTCTTCTTCGCCAGGCAATATACTGCAATTCATCATGTTAGAAATTCAGCTTTTTTATAGAATCCGCACATTGACATTCTTTTTTATTGAAAAACAGCGAAGGCAATCACCTGATCATACGAATTAGGACTAGAATTATTACAACATCATAAGCACAAGTGTTATCAGTTGATGCCAGCCAAATAATGTTATTATTCCAATTCAAGCATGCCGCTCCTTTTTGTTCCATGCTCCTTGAATCGGCCAATCAATACCCGTTTTCCAACTTAAAAAATGGCTGCTCGGAGGACGATTAATGGAAACAACTAAGTCTGATTTGACCAATAATGACAAACAAACAAACCTCAGCACATTGCCATCCCCAATTCTCAAGGGTTAAGAAAAACTCGTCAGTGACTACGTTCTGAATATTTTTAGTCTTCAGTTATCATCAAATTCCATCTTATCATAAAAAAAGCCAACTAGTTCCGTGTTGACTACAGGGATAGTGTCTCATTGCAGATTCAATGACACCAGCCTCAATTCAAAACAGCAATAGGAAGTTTCATTGAGATGAAGGCACAGATTCAACGAATTCCTTAACCAAAATAAAAATCTCACAATTGTTTCTACACGGATCTGTTTCTGATCACACAAACATGAGCTTTAATACCAAAGTGAGTAGCAATAAAGGGCATGATCCTATGATAGATCACACAAATAAGAAAATAATTACAACCCAAATCGTTAAATTCCGATTAAGTGAGAGTATAAAAAACAGAATAGAACAATTCAATGATTGAAATATACAGATCTTTCTAAGAAGAATATACAAAAGGATTTGATCTAATCTTGCTTACTTTCCTTTTATCACCACCACAATTCAAACCACAACCACATTGAGGACACTCTTCAAAATTATCAATAGGAAAACCAGCACCAGCAATCCCAACAGAGAATTCAAGATCATCACCGTTTCTTAAAACCTCAATAATATCAACCCACATAAAAAACACCCTCACACTCACACATTCCAACCTTGAAAGTTTCCCTTTTGATATATAACCATTGACGCTTGACTTGTACCTTAACTGATATGATCCTTCAAGAGAAAAGCTGCAAGAACCATTCAAGAAAGCAGAGAATCTACCTGTTGTGGTGTCAAGAGAATAGCCGACAGCTCCTTTAGGAAGCAGTCCTTTAGGGAGGCTGTAGTCTCCCAAGATTTCATAGGCTGTTGGTTTTTGATCAAGAAAGTTTGTTTCTTGGGATGCAGATGATAATAAAGATGGTGAAAGTATGAGGACGAGGCAAAGAGTTGTATACAGTAAAGCCAAAGCCATCTGTCTTTGGAGTTCTTGGGTGGTTGTTTTGTGTTGCTTGAAGGAAAGTTTAGTTTATGGAAGCCAACCATATAAATGGCAGTTAGAGGCATAGCTTAGGTGGCAATTGTCTTTAAAGGGAGTGTTTTTAAGGTTTTTGGATATTAGCAATAATTTAGAAATATTTTTTTTTTAATTTTAAACAGAAAAAAATTCAGATTTTTAAAATATATGATTTCAACCATGTTCCCAAATAAAATATGAGATTCTCTTTACAGTTACAACAGTTTGATGCAGTGGCCTTAATATATTTTGAAGAGGATTTAATTTTCGATCAATGTGCAAGCTAAAAAACGTATTTTTTTTTTATTACCATGATCGTTGATCTTATATATAGCAATATACAGTATTTAATTACAGAATAATTTATTATGCTGCATTATCATAGAACAAATAGTGTAACGGGTACAAAAGGCTCAAATCTCTGATCTGCTCTATCTATGAAACAGAATCAGAAGCAGGGATGAGGGGATCATTTTGCAATCCATCCTCCAAATTATCTGTTACTTTCTTCAGTGGCCTGTATCTGTGAAATATCCCGTATAGAATCAACTGGGCTATCCCAAGAAGAAATCCAATCCCATTTGGCACCTGTACAAACACAGAATCAGTCCCTTTTCTAGCAGTCAATGAATGCTCAATGCTCGGAAATGTAAACAGATAATGATGAGAAGAGTTGAACTTACTCCAACAAGAAAGTCTTTTGCAAGCAGTGCATAGAGTGTCCAAAATCCTCCATTTAGTAGAGTCGAAAATGTGAGAAGGAATGGCATGAATTCTACACTCTTTGTTGTTATGACTGTTTTCTGCTTCAGTAAATTCCAAGAACACCAAATATTCTTAGACTTTGAATTGCTGAAAACAATTCTTGTTCCAGACCAAAATATTAACTGGTATATTGCAGTCACCCAGTACAAATTTATGGAACTTGGTCTGGTTAATTTTTCTAATGTTCTTACCATAGCTGCGAGAGGTGAAGCATATGCAAGCATACCGGAGCAGTCACAGATGAAGCCAACAACATCGATTCTTACATCTCCTTGTAACATAAAATGAGTAAACAAGATGGCTGCTGCAGCAAGTCCCACATCCAAAAGTCCAACTAGCAAGGCGGTCCTGGCCTAATTGTGAAGATCATATAGATACATGATAGGATCAAGAGAACATTAAAAATTGTGTCTGGTTAGTGTTCTTGAACAGAAAGGATGAAAATTTATTTGATTAAAAACAAAGATATGGGAATAATTTTGTACATGACAGTTTTAGAAAATCATGTGTGTTCATTGGTTAAAATGAAACGAAACAAAACAAAACTCACTCTCATTCTTGGAGATATGAACACCAGAAATATCAGAATGTAAACTATCTGAGTTGCAGCGCCAAAACCATTGATCGTGGCGATGAGGAAACTATCAGGCTTGGTGATTCCATAGTAAATCCACAGGATAGCATTCATTAACGTGAGGATATAAGGAATGCTTGAAAAGTCCTCTGTAGATCTCTTCTTTACAATTCTCCAAAAAGTTTTCCTGGAAAATTTTACATGTCAATATTTCACTGTCCAGGCATCACAAATCTACAAAACAATCTTGATTTGCTCACTTACAGGGGAGAAAGGTAGACCAGACCTGAAATGATGTTGCCTGCAAACATATAATTTAAGCACTTAGCATGATTCCAGAAGATATCCATGCAGAGAAATCCAGGGGTCATTACCTAGCACCCCAACAATGAAAACTGTGCTCGCCATGGAGAAGTATAGTCTCCAGGTACTGCAAACGTAAAAATTTTATGGGATGGTATTTTTTTTCATGAATCTCAGAGAGTGATTTAAATAGAGACTCGGAGTTTAGAGGTCCCGCCATCGTCAGCCTAGCCTGTAATCAAACGCCGCCGTCTTCAGGTGGATATTTTTATAGAATTAAAAGAAAGGAAATGATAGAAATGACCCCGAACCCCGAAACTACCGATTATCTCAATTGAGTCCCCTGATATCTATTTAAATTTTCATCCATCAATCCTGTGATCTTCAGTTTATAAATTTTATATGCAATCTATTTTTTTTGGAGATTTTTCTTCTTCAAAACAAACTCATCATGAAGATTTTAAACCTGAAAGAAAGACAATATCTCCTCAAATATTATTTATATAATGGATTTAGGCCAACATTATTATTGACGTGACCTATAAGCCCAGGCTTGTTCTTATGATTAAACGATTCACATGTTTATTCTAAACTCTAGATCCGGTTTGATCTAAAAAAATATACTACTATTTTGATTTAAGAAAATAAATCATTGTTCATCATCAACGACAACAATCAACAACGGCATCCCTGCCATCGACGACACTTCAACCACTCACAACAATAGATCCACCATCGAGAAGACCGTCACATCAGTCCATAGATCCATGCCGACTTGCTAGCTTCGATATAGGCCAGTGGCAACCACGAGATCAATACAGCAGGAGACATCAATAGATCACCGATGTCAACAACCAAACCAGTATCACAAAAACACCAGTCACCCACAAACCCGTCACAACCAACACCGACAAAAGCAACACAACAGATCTTCATCAGCCATCGTCCACAGTGTCATCACCTTCAACAGCGATAACAGTTAAAACTTTCAGGCTCGGGTGAATAATCTTTATCAAGTCATGCAATGCATTGGAAAGAAATACTCATTAATTTTTATAAAATTATATTATAGAGATTTGTAGGATACATTAACAAATGAGAAAGTATTCGTTCACTTGTATGAAAAGGATAGATATATCGGCAGCAATGCAGTTGACCGAGTGGTTTCTATTGTTGACCTGTTGATGGAACAGTGTTTTCCCAACGAAGCTATCTGGGGATTTAGGTTTTAACTTTATATAACTGATGTGAATGTGGGTCATAGCTGGTGCTTGCTCCATGCTTAGCCTAATGTAATGGTAGAGGTGCAATGTGCTTCGAAGTGGTTTCTGTTTGCTTTATGAGGAAGAAGACAGCGGCATGGATCTTTTTTCCTTCTCTAAATTTGTCTATATCAAGTTTTTGTTTCTTGTGGAGATCTTGATAAGAGTGTTTGCGGCTGAGTTGAATTAGAAATGTACTAGAAATATACGTGCGAATTTGCCCGCGCGATGCGCTGGGCTTTTTTATCTATTTTGGAAACTGATTGATTTTATACGTGTTGTATTTTGTTATTTTAATATTTAATTAGTAAAATTATAATTGATAAAATCTGCAAAAAATATTTTTTTTATGCAATAAAAAGTGATAATATATATTAAAGCTCTAATATTAAATAAATATCAAAATATATAATTATTCTGAAATATTTAAAAGAAAATAAAACTTAAAAATAATGATTATTATTATTTTGAATGTTTTATCTATAATAATTAGAAAATTCAATACCTAACAATATTAACAAAAAATAAATATTATTATATTTAAAGAAATTATATAACTTGAAAATTAAAAAAAATATAATAATAAAAAAATATTTTTTTACATGATGACCAACACAAATTAAAATTTAAATATTAAAAAAAATCTTAATAATAGTGGAATTAAAAAAAAAATAGAAACAAAAACTAAGAGCATATACATAGAAACATGAACAGAAATAAGAATTATGTAAACAATATATAAAAAAAATAAAAATTCAAAGAGTAATGAAAAGTGAAAACCACAGTTGAAATAACTATTCATTACTGTTTGAAATTGTGATCTCCTTCAGCCATTCTATAAAATAATAGTTGTGGTGCCCGTAAGCTGACCCGTACACCCCAGTTATAGAAGAAAAAATTATAAGTGGGAAAAAAAATAAAAAAAATGTTAAAAAAAAGTGGTTTCGGGGATTATTCACGGTGTGCGTAAGTTGTCCTGGACACCCCGGTTATAAGAATAATGTATACGTGGAAAAAAAATCGTGGTGCACGTAAGCTGGCTCGAACACCACAGTTATAAAAAAAATGTATAAATGAGAAAAAAAACAGGGAAAAAATGTAAAAAAAAAGTGGATCCAGAGATAAAAATAAAATATATGTGGGAAAAAAAATCGTGGTGCTCGTAAGCTAGCCTGGACACTCTGATTAAAAAAAACACGAAAAAAATATATAAGTGGAAAAAAATAGGTAAAAAATGTATAAAAAAATAGATCCAGAAATTAATCGTGGTGTGTGTAACCTAGCTCGGACACCCCATTATAAAAAAACAGAAGCCCGGTATAAAAAAAAAATCACTTTTTCAAACAGTAATGAGAAAAAAAATTGTGGTGCCCATAAATTGATAGGAACACCCTGTTCATGGGAGAAAAAACAAAAAAAATATATAAGTGGAAAAAAACAGGGAAAAAAATATATAAAAAAATAGATTCAAAGATTAGTCGTGGTGCACGTAAGCTGCTACAGATATCCTGATTAAAAAAAATAAAACAAAAGAAGCACGGTTAAAAAACAAAACCTAACCTGGACACCCTGGTTATAAAAAAATATATTTTTTTTAAAGAAGGTCCCCGTTTATTTAAAAAACAAACAAAAAATACCCGGTTATAAAAAAAGTGCAAGGGGAAAGCATCTTTTTAAACAGTAATGAGAAAAAACATCATGGTGCACTTAAACTAACCCGGACACCCCGGTCATGAAAAAAAAAGTATAAGTGGTAATAAAAAATAGGGAAAATAATAATAATAAAAAATATATCCAGAGATTAGTCGGTTCGCATAAGCTGCAACAGATACCATGGTTTAAAAAAACAAATAAAAAGCCCGGTTAAAATAAAAATTGGAAAACACATTTTCAAACAGTATTGAACAGTGAAAATTACTATTAAGAAAAAAAGAAGAAGCACGGTTATAAAAAAAAAAAGTGCAAGGGGAAAGCACCTTTTTAAAGAGTAATGAGAAAAAAAAATCGTGGTGCGCATAAATTAATCCAGACACCCCGGTCATGGGAAAAAAAATATAAGTTGAAACAAAAAAAGGGAAAAAAATTGTATAAGTGGAAATAAAAAAAAGGGAAAAAAATGGATCCATTAGAAGCCCGGTTTTTTTTTTTAAAAAAGCTGACCTCGATACCTTAGTTATTAAAAAGTCCCCGTTTATTTAACATACAAACCAAAAATGTCCAGTTATAAAAAAAATGCAAGGGAAAAACATCTTTTTAAACAGTAAAGAGAAAAAAATCATGGTGCGCGCAAACTAACCCGGACACCCCGGTCACAAAAAAAAAATATAAGTGGTAATAAAAAATAGGGAAAATAATAATAATAATAATAATAATAATAATAATAATAATAATAATAATAAAATGGATTCAGAGATTAGTCGTTGCGCATAGGCTGCAACGGATACTCCGGTTTAAAAAAACAAATAAAAAGCCCGGTTAAAATAAAAAGATGAAAAACACCTTTTCAAACAGTATTGAACAGGGAAAATTACTATTAAAAAAAAGAAGCACGGTATAAAAAAAAAGTGCAAGGCGAAAGCACCTTTTTAAACAGTAATGAAAAAAAATCATGGTGCGTATAAATTAACCCGGACACCCTGGTCATGGGAAAAAAAATATATAAGTGGAAACAAAAAAGGGAAAAAAAAATAAATGGAAACAAAAAAAGGAAAAAAAATGGATCCAGAGTTTAGTCATAATACGCATAAGATGTCATTGATATCCTAGTTAAAAAAAACAGAAAGCAACTTTTACAGAGTAATTTTCCAAAATTAGGATTTATAGAAGAAAAAAAAATCCGTATTTTAGAAAAAAAAAAATGAAAATCAACTTTGTTGCTGAGCAACTTCGAACTCCTGCGCTCTAAATCCTCCAAAGCGTAGTGAACCACTTGGCCAAAGCCACTGCTTTGTTATTTCTACTCTACAAAGAAATCAAAAGAACTTCTGTGTAAAAAAAAAAAAGCAGAACCGAGTTCATGTAGGCGCGATGCACCGGAGCAAACATCCACTCCACAGTACCAATGAGTCTGTGTGAACAGTAGCACTACAGTAATAGTCCAACCTCTTTTAGCTATAAGGTAATATATACTAGAAACACTCCTCTAAATTTAATATACATAATGAGAATATAAATAATGAGAAAGTGAGTTTAAGAACTCAATAAATAAATAATATTCAATATATATATACGAGATAATACAAATAAGAAAGTGAGTTCAAGAACTCAATAAATAAATAATGTTCAATATACATATACGAGATAATACAAAGTTACGCAGAAGCTGAACAAGTGTATCAAAATCCTGATCTGCCAACAAAGCTGAGAGTGAAACTGGGATTACAAGCTGATGAATCAAAATAACTAATATTATTTTAATAAAACGTGGATTAGTATGCTAGAACAAAATGATTAATTATGTAGTCGGGTAGGTTAAGGGGCTAACTGAAACTTTGTCGGGACGTACGTGGAAGTCAGGGCATTTTAGAGAAAGCATGTTCTTTTCAAACTTTTCTTTTCAACCCGTGATGCATGACTCGGACCAATTACTGACACAGTGAGTTAGTGTTTTTTATTTTTATTTTTATTTATAACTTGTTGATGATCAATCTCTGAAATTGTGGTCGTAAGAACTAATTTATAATTTATTTAATTTCAGCGGGCTAATTCGTGAATAATAAAATAATATTGTTTTGGATAAATTCTTTTAAATAATATTATTTAAAAAAATTGTTGATCAAGTTTCATTATGAACTGCTATTTGATCCGCGTTTAGCCATGAGACAAATATATTTTTTTATATAAAAAACTATGCATGCGATTTTTTCAATGTATTTTTGTACATAAAGTTTTTTGAAGTGTAAATTAAAAAGTTTATGGATACATGTAATCAAATAAATCAAGAATTATATATGTTAATAGATGATTTTTTAATTAAGATAACTAAAAATAAAAATAGAAAAAATGAAAAAAAAATACATATCAAGATATTTAAACTTGTAAGATGAGATTTTTAGCCAGTTGTATTTACTAAATTTATTTATTAAAACTAGTTTTTTAATATGTGTATTTATTCTTATTATCATTTGATTAAATAAAATAAAATTAAAAAAATATTATGCAAGAATGCATATATTATAAATGTTATATGAAAATAAATATTTTGGCCATAAAATCCAATTTTTAAGTTATTTCAATCCCAAAACATCTCGCCAACCCTTATAAAATATTTTATCAATTCCAAATATAAAAAAAAAACTCATAAATGATTTTCTCTCTTATTATCGGAATGCAAGATCCATACCTTTTAGTGCATTGTATAACTATAATTTGCTTGGTGAGGTCAAACTCAAAATATATGGGTAAGAAGCATGGTGATTATATAATATTTAAAAGTGATGACAACTTTTGATGGTGTTTTTTTTTTAAATATTTTAATTATTTTAAAATAATGCGTATTGTTTAAAATAAAAATATATGTAAAAATTATTTTAATAAAAATAAAAAGTGATGACAACTTTTGATTTTGATGAATTGATATTTAAAATAAAAATATATGTAAAAATTATTTTAATATATTGTTTAAGTAAAAAAACTTTCAAAAACCACTGCACACCAAAGTATCATAATTGACCCCTCGCCTGCGCCGACTTTGAAAACTAGACGACATGTCAGTTAGAAAATCAGTGATGAGGAGGAGGGTGTTGAAAACACAACAAAGCATCTATCCGGGTTTCTTCTCGAGAAGCAGGAAAGCTCGAAAACCAGAGACAAAAATCCTGGCAATTATGGCCTAAATCAAATAATTCGGAAGTCATATTTGGATTGAAGAACGAAAACCCACATGGCTCAAAGCTTTTAGCTCTCATGCAAAGAAACAATCAAGGAGAGTAACAGAAGAGTCTTCTTAAGCCTCTTCAATCTCAGGTACCTTCTCTTTTCTTTTTTTCTTTCCCGAACTCTTCTTCGTTTGTTAATGCTAATGCTAAAAGTTGGAAAAGCTATAAGAATTGAATTCATTTCTGACAAAATCATGGTATTCCAAACAACCTGTTCAAGATTTTTCGTATGGTGGTTCTGGAAAAAAGTTTCGGGTTCAAGCTTAAAGAATCAAAACGGAAAGAAGAAAGGAATTTATTCAGTTTTATTCACATAGCATTGATAAAAAAAAACCTGTGTTTTGCTGATTATACAATGCAGTTTTTTTTTTAAACGAAAAAACTCATGCCTTGCAGTGTATTAGTGGTTGATTAGGCATGGATGAGTTATTTCGTCTGAGTATTGGGGGTTCCGCAAATTCGGATGTAAATATCTCGGGTGGAGAAGCTGCTGGTCCCACATCCTTGTCTGCGGATGGTGCCGATCGAAATTTGATACAGCCACCGTATGATGGACAGACTTTTGGTAGTTTGGAAGAAATGGTACAGTATTTGCAGTCGTATGCAAAAGCTATTGGGTTTCAATGGAGATATAGAACTTCAAGAAAGAATAAGAGTAATGGTGAAAGATGTGGTGTTCGTATGGTGTGCACTAAAGAGGGAACGAACAAGCCTCGAGGAAAGAGTCCTAAATATTTTAGGCCATCAGGGAGGGAAGGGTGTAATGTTGCAATGTCTTCTTCCTTGCAAAGTGATGGTCGGTGGAAGATTAGCAAAATTCATTTGCAGCATTGTCACGAGATTGATTTGAATGCTATACCGTTACATATGCGACAACATCTGTTAGAGTTGAATGATAGGTCAGGCACCGAGGAGGAAGAAGAAGAAGAAAATGAAGAAGAAGAGGAGGGGAAACCATACGATGGACAGACTTTTGGTAGTTATGCAGAACTGATCCAGTTCTTGTTTTCTTATGCCAAGAATGTTGGATTTCAATGGAGCATCAGGACTTCAAGAAAGGATAAGAATAGCGGTAAAACTTGTGGTATCTGCATGGTATGTAGTAAAAACAAGCGGAGAAAACGGCCAAATTCTGAGGGGGAGGGGTGTGATGTTTCACTATGCTCTACCTTGCAAAAGGATGGTCAGTGGAAGATCAACAAAACTCATTTGCGACACTGTCATGAGATGGATCCAAATGCAACTCCAATTCTTCGGCGATGGTATCTACTAGCATTGAATGGTAGGTTGGGTATTGAGGAAGAGGAAGGAAAGGAGGAGGGAGAAGAAATGGAGGAAGGGGAGGGGGAGACAGAACAAGAAGAAGCTGGTAACTCATCTTTGTCTGGTGATATTGATCTTCCTTCAATTAATCCACTGTATAATGGGCAGACTTTTGGTAGTTTACAAGAATTGATTCAGTATTTGTGTTCTTATGCAAAGGCTGTTGGATTTGAATGGAGGAAGAGAACTTCAAGAAAGAATGAGAACAGTGGTGAAATATGTGGAGTTCGCATGGTATGCAATAAAGAGGGAAAACTAAGTTCTTTGGGGCCATCAATGAAAAAGGGGTGTCCTGTTGCTGTAAATTCTACCTTGCAGAAGGATGGTCGGTGGAGGATCAACAAAATAAATTTGGAACACTCTCATGAGATTGATCCGAATGCAAGACCATTCCTTCGGCGGCGACAGAGATATATTCCTCCTCAATTGCGGGATCCCTTGGTGTCAAATGATAGGTTGGGTATTGAGGATGAAGAAGAAAGGGAAGAGGAGGAGGAAGAAGAAGGAGCTGTATCTGTTGCATTGGAGCAACCTCTAGACTCAAGTGGTGATGAGGTGGTGGCTGCTTTCAACTTGGACTTTAAATGTCATTGCATTTTGATAAAAAAACTGAATTTGAAATCTCATTTTTCTTGACAGTATGATTCGCCTTCAATAATGGAAGAGCAACCATCCTTCGAAGCTTCCTTTAACCAGCAGGTTCTTCTCTTTCTTCTTCTTCTTTTTGCAGAGTAAATGAATTTTCATTAATGAAAGAGAGAATAAAGGCAAACGGGAGTAATAAAAGCAACTCCAAGTGTTGCGAGCAGACCAAAACTAATGATTATAAACTAAACAAGACCAGAAAGTCAAAGACTACTAATGGATTGGCAAGGAATCCAGTCTTTCTCTTACATGGTCAGATCCTACAAATATCTTTAGGACCTTTTTGTGAGGCCTTTGATTGAATATCTTTTGCAGTAACACGTCCCCCATTTCACTTCATACAGCATATTTCATAGCAATATTTGCTAAACTCTTGAATTCTGTTGAATGTTGCCTGCTATATCTTTCAATCAACACTGTTGCCCTTTGAAGATTGACTCTCCATAGTTCCATGCCCCTTTTCAGGACCATATACTTCTATTTTGTCCCTTATTCCTAGGGAAATATTAGGAGTTTGACTAAATCAATTAACTTAATACCCTCGAGTAGACATTAGTGTCTAATGGCAGTAGCCAAGTAGGACCTTTGCAGTGAACAACAAACAAGGTTTTATTTTAGCCTTGTTGATAAGGATACAGGAATTTGAGAAAAATATATTGAGGATGAAAGTATATCACATTGAAATGGGCAATTGCTCCGAGAATGTTTTTCAAAATGAGCAGAAGAGAGTGCTTATGTATTGAAATTTCAAAGCTCACTTACTAGTACCATAACGAGAATATAGAAAAAGTCTGAAGTAAATGATGCGCGCGCACACACACAGAGAAGGAATAGTAGCTATTTTACTTTAGAACCTTAAGCAGCTCTTTTGCAAATGCCGTTGATGAAAGGGGCACCATTTGTCAACAGAGCCCTGACCTGGCTGGAGATGCTGGACAGCATTGGAAGAAGCTGAAAAGAGATATGGGCAAGATGACGACGTCCAATTCAGACAATATTAAGCAATTGAGCATTATGGAGAGAACTGCTGATGTTCTGATCAGTCAATATTCTGGGGATGATGTAAAGACCACTCTTCAAGATGTGAGGAAACTGATCATTGGACACAAGAACAAGGTCTTTCATCTAAGGTCTTCAAAAAACTCTGCTCAAGCTGAATGCAAGAATCTTTACAGAGAGAACCCTGATTTATCAGCAATGATCGACAGAGCGAAACTAGCGATACAAGTGGAAGAGTCAAAGCTGTCCCAGCTCACATGTGAAGAAGCTAGGATCGAAGAAGCAATCCAAAACTTAATGGCAAAGAAGCAATCAGTTCTTTTGCAGAAAGCTTCAGCTGCGAAGAATATTGAGAATGAAAACCAGAAAATGGAAGAGTTGAAGAACACACAAGAAAAGATCAACAAAGCAGAGAACAGTTTTCGCAGATGGCAGAATGAAATGAGTTACGCCAACTCTACTTTCATTTCAAATTTGATGGGTTCCAAGATGGTGTTGTTCAAGTGAAATTTTTGGTTCCTTTTGTGTTGAAACATGTACCAGGAACCTTGTAATTACATGCCATTTGATCCATGGATGCTACCCCTCCCCTGTCACCTTTTTGTTTTCCTGCTTCTTCGCTGTGGTTATTGAGTTGCGGAGAACGAAACAATGCGTGGCTTCAACGTGCCTCTGCATTGAGCACCGTTACTAATACTGGGTCGGTCGGGTAGGGCGACACAGGATCCAGTCTTCTACCCCTAAAAGTTTTGAATTTTTTTTTTTTGAATTTGTTATTTTTTTTCAAAATAAATTTTTTAATATATTTTAAAAATAATATCTACTACAATATCAAACAATATTATATTACCGTAAGCATTTCCCAAACCTGCGTTTACAGAAAATTATCTGCTCTAAGCCTGTGAAGCCCAAAACAAATCCAGCTCGGTTATTTTTTAAGTATATTTTATTTAAAAATAATTTATATTTTTTAATTATTTTAAACATCTGTATATAAAAACAATTTAAAAATATTAAAATTATTGAAAATAAAAAAGTATTTTAAAATAAAAAACAAAGGAGATTTAAATCACACGTGTCTAACATGCGCGGTTCAGTTAAATGCACCCTCACTAAATTTTAATTAACCGCTAAAAAAAACATTGCAGATTGGATCGATACAAACCCTACAAAACCCCTAAATTTAATCAATCGCTTACTCTTTAATCCTTCGAAAATGTTCAAAAAGTAATCCTTCATTTCTTTCTCTCCGTCTCTCACTTTTTTATTTCAATATTGTTTTTCATTTCTCTTATATTTTTTCAGGTTTTCAAATGATGAAGTATCGTCACAAAACCAAGTGAAAGCATCAGTTCAACGCAAAATTCGACAAAGCATTGCTGATGAGGTTCGAAATTAAAAAAACAATAAAAACCCATTTTTAATTTTTCAACTTTTTCAAGAACTTTCTCGAAAGTTTGAGTTTCTTTCTGTTTTTCAGTACCCAGGACTTGAACCAGTATTGGATGATTTTCTGCCAAAGAAATCGCCTTTAATTGTTGTTAAATGGTAATTTTCTTGTTGACTTGTGTGAAATAATTGACGGGCTTTTGTTGCAGATGAATTTTTTCTTAATTTTTTATTGTGATTGTAATGCAGTCAGAATCATTTGAATCTGGTGGTGGTGAATAATGTGCCATTGTTTTTTAATATAAGGGATGGACCTTACATGCCCACGCTGCGACTTCTTCATCAATGTACGCAGATGTGTTTCTTTCTGTCTGAAATGAGATTTCAATGCTGTCATTACTGTGTGCTTTTTGTTAAGTAGTGAATTTTTAGGTTTGCATTTATTGATTGATGTGCTTTCTTGTTATTGTTATGTGTAAATGATAAGAAAGTTTGTATGCGGTTGTAGAAATGCTTAAACTGTTTATCATAATATAGAAGGTGAAAAATGTGTTTTTTTTTAAAAAACAAAAAGGTGTTATTGTTGTTTATGAATATGGATGGTGGTGCATACCTGATTTCTCCTCACGTTTTTATTTCCTTTGCTGTTATTGTTTTGGATGCATCTCTAGACTTGAATCTGGTTCATTTTGCTCTTAACAGCCACTAGTTTTACTGTAAGATCTATGTGGGAAGAAGTGGATAGTTCTGTTCAGGTTTTAATTTTGAGCATTTGGAATGATATAAAGATTGTAAGATACAATTAGTTATGTTGTTTTGAATCGGAATGACAGTTTTTATCTATTTGTCTCTTAACTTGCTAGAGATAGTAATTAGGAAAAGAAGAATTGGGCTTTTGGATTATATTTCTTATGATGCTTCAAGAGTAGTTATTTGTCTCTACGTTTTTCATCTAGCTGTTCTAATGGGAAGACCAGTCAAATGCTTTTTACATGGTGTTCTTATGGATGCTTAGATCTTGATGTGCTTTTTTTTTGTATTACTGGCTCTACAGATCCAGACATAATGAAAAAACTGCAAGTTGACAGGGGTGCAATAAAATTTGTCCTTGCTGGTGCTAACATAATGTGTCCTGGACTTACATCTGCTGGTGGTGCACTAGATGATGAAGTGGATGCTGAAACTCCAGTGGTATGAAATTGAACGGTGTTGTAATTAGATTGTCTATACCTGATCAGTTCTTTTCATACATCTTGACATTTATGGTTTCTGTTTCAGTTCTAGTATGCTGCATTGGATTTCTGTTACTCTTTTCTTTTCCTCAACAAAAATGTGTACATGTATTTATAATTTGTCAAACTAAATACTTCCAGGCTATAATGGCTGAAGGAAAGCAACATGCCCTTGCTATTGGCTTTACAAAAATGTCTGCGAAAGACATGTGAGTTATTTTCTAACTTATTCAAACTTGATATTTCAATTTTGTGGGTGGTGAACTGGGCTTTGGGAGAGTGATGAAGTAATTTTGACCATGCTATAATTTTATATTTTCCGGTGTCTATAAAATAAAACAAATGCATAAGAGACTTGTAAATCACTACTGATTCTATTTTCTATTGCCTTTGTGATCTGTATATGCTATAACTAGAAGCATTCTTTGATTCACAGAAAGTCAATCAACAAGGGAATTGGTGTGGACAACATGCATTATCTCAACGATGGTCTTTGGAAGGTAGGTCATCATAAAACCTTCTACTCCTTGTTCATCCAATGCCATGTTGATCTGGTTTTGTGTGAATAAATAGCATGACAATTTCTGTAGGTCATCATAAAATCTCAACTCCTTGTTCATCCAATGCCATGTTGATCTGGTTTTATGTAAATAAATAGCACGACTTTTTTCCTTATGAAGTCTGTTAAGATGGACAAAACTCTTCCCTTTGAACTTAGTGTAAAAGTTGGAGCAATTTCACGACATGAAGAGAAAGATTCTGGCGTATTGCTGGGCTTGTTTTTTTTTTATATATATATGTCTTCTGAACACATGTATGCGGAGGCATATCTGTACTGGAGTATATACTGTTTTCTCATTTTCAAATTGGCATTTTTAGAAGAAAAAAGATAGCATGACGTGGCTGATAATAGCAACAAATATAATCAAGTTTACTAATTGTATTATGCAGATGGAGCGTTTAGATTGAGGTTTTTCCAAGAACAACTGCTCTATGGTCTTTGGTACAAGTCGCAAAGAACATGTATTCAACAGGGCTATGCAGCTGTCCTGTTTCCCGATATTGCTGAAGGAATTATGTGAACATTTGTCTGCATGTTGTTACTTTCTGTCCCTGCAAACTCGACAGAAATTGCTTTTACCATGTAGATCAATCCTTTATGAGGCTATCATGGATATTACTTTTCTCGGATATCTTGACAAAACCGGTGGTGAATCTTACTTTCTCTTGTGTGATTAACTCGTCTGATTAGTTTGCATGTTGAACCCCAGTCAAATTCCATTGAAATAAGACCAAATGAGTAAGCTTCATAAGAACTAACAATCTTGTACTGGGAAAAGGCAGGCCACTGCGGTCAACTCTCTTATTACACAGTAAAGAAAAATCAAAGCGGATATACGTATCTGTTGGATCTCAAGGGTAGTGTTTGGTTGCTTTATTGGGATAGAAGGTACGCAGACAATGAGGATAGAAGGGATATGTTTCTCAGCCACTTCCATTTTGAAAGCATAAAATAATTTTTGAGATGAATTTATTGTATATTTATATTCATATTTTTTAAACCAGATGTTTTCTTTTTTGTCTTTTTAGTGTCTGTGTCTATATATATATATATATATATATATATATATATATATATATATATATATATATTAATTTAAGACAATAACAAAAAGCAATTAAGGTCATTCCAAGTTCATTTTCTGCATGTTGAGGCCAGGGTTACAACA
The DNA here is from genome assembly GCA_009078335.1 of Salix brachista. Lineage (NCBI taxonomy): Eukaryota > Viridiplantae > Streptophyta > Magnoliopsida > Malpighiales > Salicaceae > Salix > Salix brachista. Next base: position 2,947,030 of record CM018576.1, on the reverse strand, counting down.
ATCCTTTGCACTTTTTTACATGATTTTGGTGGTTATAGATAGCCTCTTCCATTACATAGTTATGATTGGAAAACTAATTATAATTTAAAACTTGTTTTATTAAAATTATTAAATACACAATTGATTTGTATTTTGTACAATGCATGATGTTTTTTTTAATAGTATTTTTCAATTAAAATATATTAAAATAATTTTATCAAATTTATTTTTATTTTTTTTGCAAATTAAAAAACATTAAAAATAATCTAGAAAAAATCAATTAAAAATAATTTAAACACAAATATCAACACTTCTAAAATTTATATCTGCACTTATTATTATTTTCTACCCTGAAAAAAAAAACTTTACTCGGTAAACCTGGGCCGGGAAGCCCAAAACCCATTAATGTTTAGATGGTTAGGGCTCCACCTATAGTTAAATCTTACAAAAACAAACTACTTCCTTGCCCACATAAAACCATGATGCACAAACTTTGTTGCCCACGTGGACGGTAAATGATGCATCTACATAAACACCAATAGACCTCACCTACACACATGGGTTTAACTATATAACTACTTAAAAACCCTAGCTTCATTCTTTGTTCCCCTCTCCGTCTCCCATCAGCAGCACCACTAGCAGTAGCGGCGGGTAGCTTTAAAGCTTCAAGAATGGTGCCTCTCATCTCCCTATGATTATACTTATCTCTACGTATCTGTTGGATATGGGTCAGCTACTGATTTGTTGGTTTTTTTTCTTTTCCAGGGGATAGATTTGAAAAGAGGAGGTAAGTCCAAGAAGACTAAACGTACAGCCCCGAAGTCGGATGATATCTATCTTAAGCTTCTTGTTAAGGTTAGTTTTTAAAATCTCATTTCACTTTCTATGACGTGTGGATCTTTTTGATTGCATAGTACTTGTTGTTGAGGACAGACGTGAAAAACCCATGTCTTTTTTTTCTACGAAGTTTAAATATTTTATGTGTTTTTAGAAGCTTTGACCATGCTTAGGCCTCAGACCTCTTTTTTAATGAATATTCAAAATCCCAATTTGTCTTACGAAAAGTTATAATCTTTAGAAGGATGTTGTGTATAATGTGGTGGTATTGATTGAATTGAGACTGGTCTTTGATTAGCTGTACCGGTTTCTTGTGAGGAGAACTGGAAGCAAGTTCAATGCTGTGATATTGAAGAGGTTGTTTATGAGCAAGATTAACAAGGCCCCGCTTTCTCTTTCTAGGCTTATTACATTCATGAAGGGAAAGGTAAGCAGTTTTTTACATTTAAAGTGTTTTGTATTGTTTGTTTAATTAGTATTTTATTTCATTGTTTGTTTCATGTGTAGGAGAACAAGACTGCTGTGCTTGTTGGGACAGTAACTGATGATATTAGAGTCTATGAGGTGCCTGCATTGAAAGTCACTGCTTTGAGGTTTACAGAGACAGCTAGGGCCAGGATTGAGAAGGCTGGAGGAGAGTGCTTGACATTTGATCAGCTTGCTTTGAGAGCACCATTGGGACAGAACACAGTATGAACTCCTTTTAGTTTGTTGGTTAATTTGTTTAATTGCAGAACATCATCTTATATTCATTATGTTTGTTGATGGATTGGTCTGTGGTTAACTGATTTGTTCATTTGATTTTCTGATTGCTGTTCGAAATGTATTACTGCTTTTGGGTTCAAGCTGGGTATGCTTTTAATGTTCTTATAGCATCTTCTGTAGATGTATATGCTTGTATAGTATGAATGGGAGTATTTAATTGCTGCGATGAGCCTACAGACCTGTAATGATCTGCACAAATGATTGCAAATTTCTAAGAACATCTAAGGGGCTGATTGTGGTAATGGTACTCCTATTTGTGTTTTAGCACTAGTCTTGGTAAATTAGTGACCAAAATCAATGTCATTCTCTTTTGATTGATGGTTTATCATGACTTGTGAAAATGAATTTGATTTTTATGGTCCTTGTTTTATTTGCTTTAAGTTTATCATTCTGTTACTATAATTGCATGCTTTCACCTGCTGTGTTTTTCTCTATACTGGTATTGACAATGATACCATCGTCTTAATTCATGCAATTTTATGAATTACCGAACTTTATTCTGGTGTTGAACGTTTGCTCATCCCATATTTGTTTTTCTGTTTTATAGGTTCTCCTCAGAGGTCCAAAGAATTCTCGTGAAGCTGTCAAACACTTTGGCCCAGCTCCTGGTGTGCCACACAGCCATACCAAACCATATGTGCGAGCCAAGGGAAGGAAGTTTGAGAAAGCTAGAGGAAAGAGGAACAGCAAGGGCTTCAGGGTTTAATTTTGTTTTAGTGAGAGTTTGTGATTCAGTTTTTTTGATTGACTGTTCAAATTTTGGTGCAACTCAGTATCGATGTATCATTTTCATGATATTTTAAATTTGGCTATCTAATATCAGCTTGGATTGATTAATGCTTCTGCTATCATGCTTAGTTTAATGAATTTTTGAGGATCTCAATTTTCTCCACAGTATTTAACGAAACTCATGGAACATTTGATTTTCTGCCTAAAACGGCCCGTGGTGGTTTTCTTTATAAACCTGTCAGTTTGCCTCTAGCTCTCTTTGCAGCCCGAAGCAAGTGTTGAGTTTTGCATGTATTTGTTAGGTTATTGTGCTAGCCTTTTTTACCAGCAACTCCATAAACTCTTTCTCGGATGGCCCTATTACGCTGTGATGGCTGATTTTATCACTGGATTTGTGACGGAGTGGATTGAACACCTTGTTCAACGTTCGGTATTTGTGAATGGTTTGCCGGTTAATACCCAAGTTGGCTTGTTAGAACTTTATTCGGACACAGGCGTCATTTCCTTCCATCTTGTGTTGAAAAGTTGCGAGAGAGTAATAAATGATTGTTCAAATCAGAGCATTTTAATCCCAACCCATATGAAAAGGGTTCTGCAATTTAATTATTGAATTTGACCCATATGAAAAGGGTTCTGCAATTTAATTATTGAATTTGAAGCCGGTGAATGAAGCTACCGGGTTAAAATATGGATTTCTTGTCAATCAACAATTTGCAACACAACAAGGTTATTCTAGTTTGATAATCTCGTGCTCTGAAGCCAAGTTCTTTTATCCAGGGGATACCCCATAGCGTGGAGGGTTGGAGAATATGGTTCTGGATGCGTTCTTGAACGGCACAAAACAGATCATTATTTGCTAATGTAGTCGTAAATGTGATTGTTGATCTCCTCTGCCTTCTCTTGTTTCTTCATCCATCAAAGTAGACCTAGCTCATTTACTTTTCACCAGCAACCCATATTAGATTATGTGACTTTACCAGCAAACCTAACTAGCAATAATGCCCGGCACTATTCTGGGACATGTTGAAGGAATGGTTTCAGCTGTGCATCAAAGACTCCAGACATGATCATGGCCAAATTTCAAGTTTACAGAAAATATTTAGGCATCTCATGTAATGAAGGGGCTAAAAGAACTGTTAGACATGGATATATGTTCATTGAATAAAAGAAAATTTAATTTTGGGACCTGTTTCACTTGATTCTAGAGTTGTTTTTTTGGACAATTCCTATAAAATAAACAAAAAACGTTAAACGTTAAAGAACGAGAGAAGTGTATATCTACGTGCCAATTCTAGTACAAACAAAAAAAATATAGAACAAGAAATGCATGTTTCAAACTGTAAGAGAGAAAAAAAAATACTAAACAGACAAAGTATCTCTTAAAAAGTCTCCTGGACCTCCTCGTCAGCATTGGACAATTCGATACTCTAGTTAAGTAATGCTTTAAATCTCATATTGAAAACAGTTTCTGTTTCATTCCCATTAAATTTTTGAATGAAATGATTGTATTTCTATGATTTTGAACTACATTTCTTGTTTTCAGGCCCCATGAAAGTACTTGTAAATTTGTGTGCAAGAGACACTAGAGGTTAATTTCCTGCTAACTTTTTGATGACTGCTAAAGCAATAGAAACTAGCTTCTTAAACTCAGTTTTCATAGAGGTCAAAGGAGATTTTCCAGCGAAGATATTCTCACATGTCTCCGCCCAGTCTGCGGCGGCTCCAACCTAGGTGTTAGCATCACCCTAACGTTTAGAATCCAAAGCTGGCAGTGAGTCTTTAATCTTAACAATAGCAGACTTGTAGAACTCGGAACAACTCTTAAGGTTTTTCTGAATGTTTCTATCTAAAGTTGATTTTAAAAACTTGCTAAAACTTGGTTGTGTATTTTAGTACCATCTTTGGTTAGATGGTTAGATGGCTAGGACGAGGTAAAATGGAATGTGCCCATGTAAAGAACCCATCCTGTTAAATCGGTTGAGGTGGCCGGGCTCGTGCAGGATTCTGTGGTTGAAGGAATGGTTGATAGAAAAAGCAACGACGAAGTAGAAGATAGCAGTTGTCTGTCGCGTTTCTATTTTTACATGGTAAAGAATTCTGAAGGTGAATTGAGCTGATCCTAACTACTTTCTCTGACAAAGAAACTTTTTTGCTATTAACAATTCATGGTTAAAAGATAACCGCGAGATTCGATGGAGCTTCCAAGCCATTTTTGGATCATTTTCCTGGAAAATCTGAGGCATGGCAGTTTTTAGCCTAAAAGCTTCAACCCAAATTTACGCCAACCAGGTGCGTTTACCGTCTAATGCTGGCAACGAAGCGACAACTCTAGAATCAAGAAAGACAGCCATATAAATTGTTCAAAATTAGCTGCGTTCAATTTCTGAGTTGTCTCCTGTGTAATAATAGGAACACAACAGAAAACTGCTGTAAGAAATCAAGGCTATATAATCTTCTAACTTGTCCTGGTTTTTCCAATCAATCATTCCTTCCTTCAACACAGCAGCATGGGTTCTTTTCATGGACACATTCCATTTTTCTTTGTTGTAGTTCTTGTCCTATCTTCGAATCATATCCTTGTTGAGGCCCACAACGACACCACGAGTCGAATCAAAGTAGAAGCTGATTTCAAAGTCATAGCCGAGATTGCAGGAAATACTGCAATTCCAAATACAGATTTCAAAAGCCTAGCCAGGCTTTCATTAACCAATGCCATAGCAAGTTGTAATGCAATCCACAGCCACATCAACACGTTACTCAAAATTTCCAACTCGTACACCGGGAGATGCCTAACAGGTTGTTCTACCAACTACGAGGATGCCGTTGGCCTGATTACCAAATCGCTGGCTGCTTTGGATGCCAGAGATTACGGTGGAGCTAAGAAACTGATCTCAGATGCCTTGGCGAACGCAACAAAATGCGAAGATAGATTCCAGGAACTATTGCAAATAAATTCCCCATTTACCTTAATGAAATTAAAGTTTGGCCGGCTATGCTTGATTGGTATAAAACACATCAATCGGTTGATCCGAAAGGAACGCTTGATAACTGCAGGTTGTAGCCATACCTTAGACAAGGAGCTGTGCAAATCTGCAGTAGAGTTCTTCCTGGAAAACAAAGGACTTAGTCTACAAGACTTGGCCAAGCTTGCAGTAGAGAAAACATTGCAAGATTGCACCAAGATCCACAGCCAAATCATTGTGTTGATAAAAACAACTTCAGATGAATGCCTTCTGAAAAAACTTAGAAGTTGCTCCGGGCACTACCAGACTGCAATCGAAAAGATCAAGGAATCGCTGCCAGCCTTGGAATGTAAACGTTACGGTGATGCTCGTGCATGGGTTGGAGCTGCCATAAACTGGTCGGAGACATGTGAGGGCGTGCTTGCCGGAAAATCAAACACGAAATCTTCTCTGACCCCAATGAAATCAGAGTTTAGTAAGCAAGCCACTTTGGCGTTATCTGTCATCTATAAGCTAGCAGGAAATTAATCTGAAGCGGCTCCTGCGCACAAATCTACTACAAGAAATGTTCCTTAAAATAAAGTGACGTGTGTTGTTTATTTTAATAGTTATTTTCTGCTGTTTAAGAATAAGGGCAGTATAGTCATTTGCCTATCCCACCTCCTCTCTCTCGCTCTATATATAACCTCTTCTAATAAGAGGATCGACTAGGGTTTAACAAGCAGAGAGGAGTTCTGCCAGCCCCCCTTATAACTCTCGGAGTCATCTTGATCTTCATGAGAAGTGTTTTCTCTACTTTTTTCTCTCCGATTGAACAGATTTCGTCTATCTCATGTCTCTTCGCAAGCTTTTTAATGTTTTTTGTTGGGTTTGATGGCTCGCACATAGTTCTTCCTGGGAATCCATTGTGCAGCTTCCAGGATTTTATTTGTGCGTATAGCAAACTGAATACTATCCTTTCTGCTTGAGCCTTCTCCCTGATATTTTCATGGAGATGGGCTCCAATGTTATTGATTACATTGTTCTTCAAAATCCCAGACATGTTTCACAGCTTTTTGCTCATGTCAAGGCAGAAGAAGTGAAGAAATTCAATTCCAAGAATTTTCCCTTGTTCACTTGATTCATGAACAGTCATGTTAAAATCCTTTTTTTTTACTACACGAAAAATATAATATGAAATTAGATTGTAAAATTAGATTATAAAATCAAAAAAATAAATTATAAAATTGCAAGCATATTTTTTTATTATATATTGATAATTTTCATTAATAAATTAAATTGTAATATAGAGAAACAATAATATTATAATTAATTTGTGATATAAATAAATAAAAAAGATAAATAGTATAAATTAAGAAATCAATAACATAAAAAAAATTTAAAATCAAAATTTTTATGATTGATAAATTACCATAGTAAGTATACAAAACTATATAATAATTTGATTGTTCAAGTTATAATAAATCTCTTTTAAACGGTAAACTAATGAGTCTATATTAATATTTAACTAGTATAAGTTTATTAATTAAAATAAATTATTAAACAATGTTTAATGTGCCAAAAAAATTAAATTAACAATAATTTTTTAACATTAAATAAATAAATAAAATATGATAATAAAAACAAAGTCTTCACTCTAAAATTCTTCCATGTAGTCTAAATCTCTAATTTTTACAAATTCCAGATTTTCAGTCATAATTTCAAACATATAGTTTCTTCTTGTATGGATAAATTACTTAATTTATCATATATATTACAAAATATTAAGATGTCTAGTTTCTTTACTATCTAGAATCACAATAAAATTTTATTTATAACTCTATATGTGTCCAAAATGATATATGAACATCTAGTTTGATAAATTTGACAAAATTCATCTAGTAACTTTGACTCTCTAAAATAATGTTTATGAACTTTGTTTAATATAATAATTTAACAAAATATATTTTTATGTATCTAATATCTCCCTATAAATTTCAACTAGATAGTTTGAAGAGATATGTTTGATCTCATAAAATTGTCAACAAATATTACAAGACGAACTTCAAAACAAACTTGGTTGTTCATACGATAAATTTAGTAAACTCGTAAAATCAGACTGATTTTACTGTTTTTATTGATTTTGCACGAGTCTAAGTCTGATTTTAGTAGTTTTCAAGTTTAGCCTGATTTAACATATAAATACATATTAACTTGTAAAATCTTAAAATTTTAAGAATTAAATCATGATTTTAATAACTTTGCAATCAACAATGACCACTTTGACAACCAGGGGCATGAGTGTTTCACTTTGTATATTGGGTTATTGAGAGGAGGCTGGATAAGCAAATGACTAATCTGCCCTTATTATACTTCTCATAAAACAAACAACACATAACTATTAATATTAAACTAGCTATTCATATTAACATTTCAAAGTTTCTTTTTAAAAAATATTTTTATTTTAAATTTTATGTTTTTAGATTATTTAATATACTAATTGTTATAATAACTTTTTTTTTAAAAAAATATTATTTTAATATAGTTTAAAATACAAATTATATTAAAAAAATTCTATTAAACACAACCCATGTCTATTTATAAAAATTATCTAGGAAATAATTTTGTCAAATTCAAGCTATTAATTTGTAATCCAATAAAAACTTTATTATTTTTTTTATATAAAATGATTTTATTTTATTTTATTCAAATAAATAAATTGAAACAACTTTTTATTATTATTAATTTAGATAATTTGGGTTAACTCATCCAACCCATAGCACAAACTCTTAACAAATTTACACGAGTCTACAATTGTGCACTGGTTTAATATTATCTCTAAAGGATTTTGAGGATGCTATTCATGTTTAGGGAAATCGCTATTAAGCTTATTAGCTACCTAAATTAGAAAATTCTCTAGTCTAGATTGGAATTTCCATAAGCTATAATACCCTTTCTAGGTAAGAAATGCATGAGCTACATCCCACATAATGGGGCGAGCAAATCAAGATATGGGAATTCAAATGAGGGACCGAATTAGCAAAAGAGCTTGACAAGCTTTTCAATCTTTCTTATTTCATAACATTCAATAATATTCGGAAATACGTGTAATAATCCAAGAGTCCTCTAATGACTCATTTCATAACATTCAATAATTCCCAACGACGTGAGAACAATCCAAGAGTTCTCTAATGTTGCGTTGGTTAGTATCTCAAAACATAAAAGACAATACAAAATTAATTTAAGAAAGTGTTGTTAAAGAAACAAAAAACATGAGCATAATAAATTTAACTAGTGGAATTTATTTATGACATGAAAAAAATTGAGATATATCCTCCTTGTAGTATGTCTTTTTTTTTTTGTCTTGTCTCGAGATGGCAATCAATTGCTTCCTAGCTTATTCAACTCACAAATTGGCACAACCATAGTTTATTATATCATGAAAGGCGTCATAGGCTAAAAACTTTTGTCAAAGCTGTTGATTAGTAGACATGCAAGGATATAGTATGAAGCATAAAAAATGATTCAGAGTTACCACGCAACTAAATGGAAAAAACACAGAAGAAATTCAGAAAAAAACATGAATGTAGCAACAGTTGGGTCCGTACCCCTAACCACTGCAGATCACAATTGAATATCAAAGATCAAAGCTACAGAGTTCAAAAATCTCTAATGGCGGCCAAAAACAGCCAAGCTTGTCATATGCAATAAAATTGCCCATGTATATGCATTTGTGAGTGCCATCTGCAACTTGGATAATCAAAATTCTTAAATCTAAATATTAGAAAATAAACAACGTTTACAGGAATACCAAATCTGATACATCACTATACCCACAATCAGGTTCCTCACTATCAGAGCCACACGGGCTCAAGAGATCAATTTAACAGTGTTTTACACTTTCAATGGTAAAAGCAAATCCATAGTCGATAACATGTAATGCACGTCTATTAGAATACCTTGTCCCTGGTGATCTTGCAGCAGGCTGCTCACCTAGGATAATTCCTCCATTAGCCTAGTGGCTTTGTGTACTCTACCCCAAGGTCCAAAACATCAATCACAACTAGCATTTAGAAATTTCAACAATTCGTTCCTTTTATTTTCTGCCGCTTTGTCCTCCTTTGATTTCTCAAGTTTCAATAAAATCTAGAGAGGAAGAAAATTAGAGTGAGGATGCTAAATATCAGTGTGCCTCTCAATCTCTCTAAAGTTCACAGCAAATTAAAGGAGTTAAGACTCACTTTTTTACCAGAAACAGCACTACGACGCACACCATCCTCTTTGTCACGCCTTAGAAACTGTTACAGGTGCATGATAACAGTAAGGTTAATGAAAACTAAGAGAGCAAAAGGCAGAAAGCAAATCAAAATTCACTATACTGCTATATACCTTAGAAAGCTGTACAGGGCTGCTATTCCTCTCGTCCTCCTGCTTCTATATATTGCTCCCATTGCCAATAAAGCCCGAGCCATAAACAAAATCCAGGCAAACCAACCAAGCACCCAGACATCATGTCCCAGGCCCCAGCTCCAATTTTCGAAGAGCCAACCATAAAGCAGGCAAAAACTTAATATAAGTATCTCAAATATTGAAATTATGTGTTTACATCTACTCCCAATAATTTTGAATTAACTAGTGATCACTTCTGGATGGGATGACCAGTCAAAACAGTGCAAAATTAAGAAAGTGCCCAGCATTTACAGCTTTTAGATGCTCTAAAGTAAAAATCACCATGACATAGATAGAAGGAAAGCAATGCATTTTTTTAACTAAAAAACAAACGGGAGATTAGAGGTCTACCTCTTTAGCTTTTTGCTTCTGACGTTTATGGTGATGACTCTTACTTCGATCCTTTTCCTTGTTCTAGAACACAAAAGAGAGCTAACACAAACTGTTACACAAGCAGAGGATATAAAAAAGATAAGGTCAAAAAATAATAGCAGTATCAAACAACCACCTTCTTCAATCTGTTATTCTTTTTGTGCCTCTTCGAATGACTAGATGTCTCATGCTCACTATCAGAACGGTCACTTCTGCATCAATCCAAGTCAGCAAAGATTGAGTTAGAAAAACATAAAATTACACCAAAAAGTAACAAACTTCATCAATAATTACAGCACAATTCACGTTCAAAACAATTGGAGCGTTACTATTCCACAAGGTTCAATCCATAAATCTATCGATTTGATCGCCATCATTAACATTTATTAAACCAAAAAGTAGCACACTTCAAAGGCCAAAATGGGATAATTTTAGCAGATATTAATGCGGGAAGCTCCAGATTCTACTCTTCCCCTATAACAAAATCCAGTTATTTTCTTACAAGAAATTATACACAACAATGCAAATTCAATTACAACACCAAGAATCTAAAATATCACACAAAAAAACACCAAAACGATCATAATTTACATGATCAAACAGAGAATCCAATCCAAACAAAGCAAACCCTATTTACCACGATAATTTAAAAAAACTATGCTCGATGGGAATAACACAGAATCGAAAAAGAAAGAAACTTGACGTGTGGGTTAGTTTTATAGAACCTGGAGGAGTAAGAATCTGAAGAGGAATCGTAAGAATCGGAGGAAGATGTGTGGCGGTGGTGGTGTTTACGGCGGCGTTTGGACTGAGACTTATGGTTGCTGCTACTCTTTTTTCGGATCTTGAGTGAGTCTCTGTCCCGGCGATTTCGATTCCGACGACGTTTTCGGGAAGATGAGGAGGAATCAGAGGACAGAGAAGATGATGAGGCCGCCATTGATCGATTGATTAGGGTTTGATGACGATGTGGGAGATTGAAAAAGGCCTTTAAAGAAGTCGGATTTTGAAAGGTTTCGTGAGAAGTGGTTTATTTTATTAATATATTATGGGAGGAGATCCATTTGATCCCTAATATATTATAGCATTATCAAATGGGTACTTCAATTAAATTCATAGTTAGGTTAGGTCTTCCCTAATAACGGAACCGGGGCTGGGCACAGATCAGGTTTTTATAATATATAAAAGAGATATTGTGTGATTTATTAAAAAATATAAATTTACCTGTAATCCGTTTAAAAATTCTTTAATTATTTCAAAAAATATCAATTTTTTTTTTAAAAAAAAAATATTAACATTGTTTTTTTAATTTTTTTTAAAATAATTAACTCGTTAAGTTAACTCTCTCTTCAAAGCTTTCCCTGAAGGTTCTACAACAATAATAAAACACAGATCCAAACCATTTATTTCTTTTATATCTCTTGTAAAATCCATAAAAATCTAAAATGATTAAGGTGAGCTGTATAATTTTTATGTGCAATCATTTCTTTCTCAAGTAGGTTTCTTTATAAATTAGAAAAAAGAATAGTTTTTCCCCCCTTAAAGGATAGTGTCATTCCAACTCCATAATTTATTATTTCCAAAGAGTAATTGAAATCTATAATTGCCATAATTTTTAGCTTTTAAAACATAGCTTCAATATTAAAGTTTATTAAATCATGGGACAATATCTAAAATATTATAAATAACTTATTATTTATAATATATGATATCTGGTACTTGAAAAATCTAGAAGAATGATTCATCAAGTGACTTTTTCCCAAAAAAAATGTAATATTTATCAACTATATATTAATTTTTTGAGAAAAGAATTACGTGGCTTGCATGCTTGGAAAATAAAATCATAGATATTTAAGTGCGGTCTACAATTTTCTCTTGTACATTTTTTTTTTAAGAATGTAAAGAAAATCAATTTTATAATTAATTACTTTGAAGATTTTAATAAAGAAAAAACATACAAAGACTCTTAACATAAGTTTTTTTTTTCTATGATTCCATTTTTACCTTTAATTAAAGCAATTAAATGAAAATCTACTAGAAATTTATCGTGTTTTAGCTAATGCATTTTGTTTTAATTGAGTACATAACAAAAAAAATGATCTATGGATATTTCATTTTATTTTTTATAAAATCTATCCATTTTAATTTCACTCGAGTTCATCATATTAGGGGCAAGATTGATCAAACGAAGGTGTCCTATTGGACAAAGGAAACATACAACTCCTGTTTGGGAACAATTACACCACAACCACATCTATTTTTTTACACAGACATTTTTTTTTGTTTTTATGATTGAAGAGTATTTTTGTAAAAATAATTTTTTTATATTATTTTAATGTGATGATGTTTAAAATAAACTTTAAAAACAATATTAATTTGATATATTTTCTAAGTGAAAAACTTTTTTAAAAAACAATAACTTTATCATAATTAATACTTCTAAAATACTGTAAAATAATACCAAACAACCTTTAAAATTATTTTTTGTCCATTACATGGCCAGAGTACTTATACATGGCGATGGCTCTAATCTGGCTCAAGATACATCAAAATGAAGATAAGCAAATCAAACGTAAATGTGAAAGAAAAAAAAATGTGAACAGAAGATTGTGAAAAAGATAAATTCTTTTAGCTTTCAGTATTTGAAAGAAAGAATAGAGAGGGAGACAAGTGATTAGTTAATCTAATTAATTATTTTAAGTTAATAATGATGATCACGGTAGACTTTGGTGGAGGTCTAACCAGGGGAACAATAATCGGCATTACATGCAAATAGATCATGAAAAAATAGAAGAAGAAAAAGGAAAAAACACTCTTAAATCAATCCCTTCTCCGATCGAGCTGATCATTTTCTGACCAAGAAAGGTGTGTAGGGGATTCCGGTAGCCTTGATCCAGGCACCGCCCTTGAAGAACCTTTCTGGTGTGAAATCCAGGGCGTGCTGACGGTCGATGGTCTTGATACCATTCCACTTCACACGAGCCACCTTGCTGGAACCAGGACCGTAGTTGTTGAACTCTGTGTACCAGCAAGTCTTGAGTCCGAAAGTCCCGAGCCAAGGTAGCCATCCGTCGGGCTGGATGACATCGTCGATGAAGGATTCCATGATGATTGTTCTTGAGAATTCCTTCCATGGACGGCCGAGATATGACTTGAATAGTTTCCTTTCAGGGAACAGGTCAGGATGGGCTGTGATTGTGCTGTTCTGGATGACGATGGCCGAAGGTTGCCTCCTCATCTTCCTGCCTTGAGCTGTCACAATGCACTGCTGGTTCTCCAATGGCTTCCGGATCAAGAATTTGCAGTTTTGGAAGACTACTGAAGCGTCGCCAAAGACGAAGTCGATGGTGCCGGATATGCTGCAGTCCCGGTAGAACTGACGCTTGGCGTGTGTGTACAATGTGTCCTGGTGGCCGTCCATTGAGCAGTTGTAGAAGATAGCGTAATCAGCCGAGACTCTCAACGCCACCGCTTGATGTTTTATGGCACCGGCATTGTTCTCGAAACCAATATTCTTGGCCACGAAGTTTTCTGCGACGACAACTGAAGCAACCAGGCAATTTGTAAGATTAATTCCAGTACATATGAGTTAGATTTGGGAAGAATGTGCAGGGTTTTGAAATATAAACCAGGCTTACGTACCGACTGTTGCAGTGTGGTAGGTGTTGACACCATCGACGAAGTTCTTGTTTCCGACGATGCGAGTAGTCTCCATGCCATCTCCGATCAACATCAAATTAGTCATGCTCTTATTGAACTCAATGTACTCCTGGTAAATTCCTGCCTTGACGTATAGCACAAAGGTCCCGTTGCTCTTGCTCGGAACATGAAGCAATGCTTCTCTGATGGTTGAGAAATCTCCACTTCCATCCTTGGCCACAACAATGTCAGCTTTAATCTTCGAAGCAGGCTCCGCCAGAAGTCTGCGCTTTCCGATGTCAGCCCAGGCGGGGAATAATTGATCACCATGTCCAAGAACAGGCAAATCATCCTGGAGAAGGCGGCGCTGGCCCAAGCTTTCCAATGAAGGGATTGCAGAGGAGATCCCGGCCACAATGGCGAGGAGATTGGCGCTGAGCTCCATGGAAAGCTTCAACCCCTTCTTCATTTCATCTCCAGCATTAGTGGTCGTGTTTTGGAACCCGTCCAAGCAAGTTTCTTGATATGTGATGGAAGCACTAAGCCAAGTCTGAACATCTTCCATCAATTTTTCTAGCGCGGTAATATCAAAATCTGTTACTTTGTTAAGAGATTGCTTGAGCTCATCAACCGACATGTTCATAAGCTCTTTGCAGCTCTGAAGGGCCCCACGGGTTCTTGGGTCCTTCGAGAGTTCCTCCAAAACCGCAGATTTCTTGGAAGCCTCATTTATGTGCTTCTCTGCAATCTTGAATGCTATCTTGATCAATTCTCTAGGATCTGTGGTGTTTCCAGCAGCTTTTTGGAGGTTTTCCTCGCACGTTTTCCTGTAATCTGTTGGCTGGCAAATGGCCTTGACGGCTTTCACCGAGGCAGATACCTGTTTAGTGCTTTTAAGATTGCTGCCATTGAGATCCTCGTTGCTTTCTTTGTTAAGACCGACGCCGACAGTGACAGCTACAACCATGGCTACCAAGAGGAAAGAAGAGATGCCGATAACGGCTATTCTCTTTCTCTTTGAATCATCCCCATGAGACATTTTTATCTAAAAATAGAGAACCTGTGGATCAATAATTAACTTGGATGCCAAGAAAGCTGAAGAAAATGATCTCACTATCTTTCCCTTCCTTTTGTTTTCTTTTAGCTGCAGTGGGGCAAAGCGCGGTTGGCCTTCCCCTTGATTTTGAACTCTAAACGACTCAAGTTGAAGTGATTCAGGGAAGAGGTACATTAATTTATAAGAGACTGAAAGAAAGATAGCATTCCAAAATTTGAGGTACAGAGGAAAAAGGGACAACCTAAGACAAGCTAGATCATTGTCATAGTTTCCTAAAAATAGAGCTCTACAGCTTGTTGTTTCGAGGGAAATTTGTATTGGCGTTTCATCTTAATTTTAGGTGATTGACCAATCACATGTAGCTCTTCCAATAATGGATAAATACTCGTATTCTACCGTGTAGTATGCACCATCCAAATTTTAAAAAGATTTAGTCTGTTTATTTTTAGAATTAGATGAACGCATCTGAGGTCATGTTTTAGCATTGCTGCAGAGCAGATGGCAACTCGATAGCAGCTTTCAGAAATAAATATATTGCTGTTCTGATGCTGAACCTGTTTTTTTTTTCAGAAATAAAAGTTACACCTCAAGAAACATATATACTAATTATAGAGACTTCCACTGCATGGATCGCAGTATATCCATCATTAGCAACAAATTAAGTTATTTGTTGCCGCAGCCACAGCTTCGCTGATGGTCGTAAAATCCCCTGCTATTCGTGGATTCACGACCACCATCTTGCTCACTGGGACACCGTTCAAAATGAATCAAGTGTACCGTTAAAATATTTTGCAGCAGGTACCAAAATGAGCCCAGAAAATGATGGTATTCAAATAGATTAAAGAAAATGGAAGAGCAAAGGGCATGGAAATCATCATGATCATGACATTCACTGTAAAACACCAAGAAACCTCCTGCAATGAAGTTGGACATGGTGAAATTAGTCGCGATAGGTCCCATTAATCACATGATAACCAGGCCATTTAACCCTGCTAGTAGTGTTTGACCCAGGACCAGTGTTATTGAATTCTGTATAATAAAGTGTGCTGAGTGCAAAATCTCTTGACCATGCTGACCAACCAGCCGGGTCGATTAGGCTACCGATGAAAGACTGCATGATAACACTTGATGAATATTACCTGAGGCCAAGTCCTTAGCTGCCTTGAAGGTACAATTTTTGTATTGAAGTGCCTGTGTTTTTGCTTAGGGTCAGTCCTAACTTGAGCAGTCAAGTATTAAACTGGTTGTCCAAGGGAAATCGCGAATAAATATTGCAATTCTGAAGAACAGCTGAAGCATTACCGAACATGTAATCGATGGTGACATAGATGTCGCCACATCCGTAGAACTGCCTGAGAGAATGAGTGTACAAGGTGTATTGGTAACCTTCAAAGCTGAAATTGTAAAATGTGGACGTATCTTCTCCACTTCTTAATTACTGCCACGGCTTGGTGCTTGATTGCTCCTGCTGTGTTCCGAAATGTTATGTTCAAATCAACAAATCCTTGACCAAGCACATCTAGCTGCAGAGATAAATTGCCACTCTCAAAACGTTAGATAAGATTTCCTGATCAATCAAGTCTAAGGTTAAATGTTCAGCTTACCAAATGTTGTCCATCCATCATCAAGCTACACTTCGGTTGCCAGTAATCACAGTCTGGTTAATACCTGCTCCTGCCTGGTGAATTGTTTGTAATCTTGCATTATTACCAGTCAAAAACGCGTTCATCTTCATGCTTGTGCCACCACAACTGTAGTGGAGAAAGTGATTTTGCATATCTCTCTCTCTCTTGGTGTCTTTTTAATTTTTATTTTTTTTAATAACGTACCTATCCAGTTAAGCTTGTGTGTACCTTGATTAATTTCACGTGTCTTGAAGTTAATGATCATGTAAACCTCCAGTAATTATTATATTAACAATCACATAACTTAAATCTAAAACCACATAACAAAATAAACTTTTTAATCTCAAGTTTCTATCACCAACCTCCTAATCTTTTTGCCACCTTAATATGCGAGAAGACACCAACCTCCTAATCTATTTGCCACCTTAATATGCGAGAAGACACATGCTCGTCAAGATGGCTCCATGTAATGCTTATCCAATTATAGCAAGTACTGTTTAGTTTGATGGATTCGGGCAATTAATTGTCTTGAACCTTGTAACCAAGCTCCAGATATGACAATCTAAAAGGACTGATGAAGCTTGTCGTTCATAAATTAAATTCTAAAAAAATATTTTATTTTATTTTTATAAAAAGGAGTTGACTGTCCAAAAACAACAAACTATAAAACAACAGAACGGGACCTCAAAGCACCCCTAGCATCTGCAACAAGAATATCTTTAAGGAAATCAGGAGCCTCATCATAGACATGGAGGCCAAAGTCAAGATTATAACTTTTGATAGCTAGAGCATCAGCAGCTTCATTTTGTTCACGATAAATGTGCTCAATTGTACAGCACCAATAATTATGAATCTTCATTTTACAACAGGATATGATGTTGTATAGAAGGTGAGTTGAGACCGTAGCAGAAGTTAAAAGAGTGACAGCAAAACCGGAGTCGCACTCAATCTCCACATCACACTAAAAAAATAATTTTCGTGAATGCATAAACAAATTAAAGATCTTATGGGAAAATTATTTAGTTTTGATACATAAAAGCTAACTTTAAAAAAATATTTAATTAAGAAAAAATAATCATTTCAAACACAAGGTAAGGTTGCATTCATATTTCATTGGCTTTGGCCAGATTGTGAAAGTTATTATGTGTATCTTATAGGTGAAAGTCTTTATATTTAGATTTTTTGGTTAACAAAGTCACCATGATGGTATAAATATTTGTGCTAGCGAAAGCTTACTTTCTTTTTATTATATTCTCAAACATTCTTTTATTTTATTTAATGATGCAAGTAATTAACACCAACTAGTTACTTATCTTGATTATATTCAAAGCAAACAAATACTCGGACCAATTGGATCCCACAAGATAGATTGACCCATAAATGCCAAATACATACAAATTAAATGTAGTGTTCAATAAAAATCAAACAGAATGCACAAAAAATACTATATACTATACAAGGTAGGTTAATTGCTCAAGCCTGCTGTGAACTTGACACCGGTCGATGGCAGCCATGACATGCCGTCGATGAACTGTGCGGCGGTAAAGAATTTAGCTGCGGCAGCATCCTGAATAATGTGGTAGCCAGGCCATTTGACCCGGCCTGAGAGTAATGCTCCAGGGCCATGGTTCTTATACTCACCATACCACAATGTGCCTAATGCAAAGTTTCCATACCACTCCAGCCACCCTCTAGGCTGGACCAGAGCGCTCATGTATGTGTTCATAAAAACTGTCCTGGAATATTGCTTCCATGGCCGCCCTAGGTATGTCGGTTGCGAGGCAAAAATGAAGCTATCTTGAATGGAAAACCCGGTGCTCTGGTGGGGGTTTTTCCTGCCTTGTGCAGTGATTGTAACCTTCTGTAGTGGTAGTGGCACTCTAGTGTATATCTTACAATTTTGGAACACCGCTGCACCATTGCCAAAGATGTAATCTATGGTGCCATAAATCTCACATTCACGGTAAAATTGGCGGAGGGAGTGAGCATAGAGGGTGTCTTGATAGCCTTCCATGCTGCACCGGTAGAAGGCGGATTGATCCGAATCAACTCGAAGGGCCACAGCTTGATGGCTTACTGGTCCAGCCGTGTTGCGAAATGTCATGTCTCTTGCTATGAATCCCTTCCCAGAGACAGCTACGAGCACAAAAAAAATCATTAGAGAACAAAATCAACATGTAGATGTAAGCCCAAAACAAGTAATGAACAGAATGCATAAATATTTAGATACTCACCCACAGTGGCAGTTCTAAAAGTAGTCCATCCTTGCATGAAATTACGATTGCCTGTAACCACAGTCTGTCCAATACCATCCCCGATGAACATGATATTGGCTTTCTTCCTCTTCATGTCAATATTTTCTCTGTAAACTCCCTTCTTCACATATATGATATACCTTCTATTACTATAGCTTGGAGCTTCATTAATGGCCTGTGTGATGGTACGGTAATGACCAGTGCCATCTATAGCTACAATTGCATTCACGTGCATACCAAGAGAACTACCTTTCAGAAGCTCTTGATCACCTTCTGTCATCCACTCTGGGAACTTATCTGAACTTGAATTTGTAGTAGTGGCATTATCATTTCGTGGAGGTTTGAAGGGTAAGCTATGCAGCTGAGTATACAAAGCTAAGACGTTGCCAATTAGCTGCGTGACTTCTTTCAGGCTTCCTCTGATAAAGTTCTCGAGGTGTCGATCTGTGCCTTCGAATCCTTCAAGGCACGTATCAGGGTTGCTTAGTGCAGCACTAAGCCAAGCTTTCAAGTTTCCTTCGTAGTGAACATTCTTTATGCCTGCTCGGATTTTGTTCATCTCCGCCAAGGACCATGCTAACTCAGATACTGAGAAATCAAGAAGCTCTTTGCAATCCTCGATCGCAATTTGTTCACGATAGCTGACAGACAAAGAATTGAACTTGGTGATCATATCAATGGCTCGCATCGCTTCATCGAGCGTTGCCCTAAGGGCAGCATGGAGAACCGAATGCGCAGTAGGAGTGCTCTTTTCAAGCTCAGCTTGAAAATTTGTCAGGCATGAACTCTGGTTTCCAACATGGCTACAAGCTTGCATGATCAAAGCTTGTGTATTTAATGGTTCTTCTTCTGATGGGGTTAAATTGGCTAAAGCACCAAGAGAAGGTAGGAAGAAAAAAATAAAAAGAAAGAAAGCTGAGGACATGTTTTGGGCAAAAATAGGATGGGGAAAGGAGTTGTTTTGTTGATCTTTTTAAAGAAGAACGTTTTATAGAATGTGGAGATTGTCTGCTTTCAAAGGAAGGGCTTTATCTTTTGAGTTGCTAAGTATACCTTCTCGCCTGCCTTTTTTCCTTGGACAAAGTTCAAGTTATGCTTTCTTCTGAGGGCACGGTGTTCAATATTCTTTTGCTATTTTCCCCTTGTTCGGGAAGCCTACCGCTTCTCTGTATCTGTGGGAATCCCACACTGTTGGCTGCACTTTGCAGAATTTTCAAAGTGTTAAGCCCAGGAGGTAATCATGGCATCCTCAGCCAATCAAACTGTGTGAATACTGCATTCAACATATAAATGAAAGACATCACCCCATGACTTCATGAACAAGGACTTGTGTCAATACAGCAGAATTGAGCTTTCAATCAAGTTCTTATTATTTTCAAATGATTCTTATTGCAATGTTGTTGATCTCACCAATCAAGTTCAACTTATTACTTGCAGTCTTATACAATGCGAATAGCATGAAAAATACGCGGCATCATGAAATCTTATGAACCCAAAAGGTTAAGATGAAACACCCTCCCCTTAGGGAAGAATAAAGCCAGGTGGATCACTTTCTAATGCTTTCTTAAAACTGCTCTAATCCCATCTAATTTTGCAACCCCTGGCGTGCAAAATGCCTTGTACTTCAGAGGAAAGTAAGAAGCTTAGAGCAGCAACTAACTTGATCTTCTTGATTCTGACACAGCAGGCTCTAAGCACGAGCTCAAACCCCTCCACAGTGACATTTGTGAGGTGCACCAAATCCACGTCTTGCAGGCGAGTCATGTTTCCCATCAGCATGCATAATGTCATGTCCGTGATAGCACAGTAGCTCAAATTTAACTGCCACCATCAATACATTTCAGTGTGTTTGCATGGAATTCCCTCCCTTAACACCCAAAATAAACTAACTTGCA
Organism: Salix brachista; assembly: GCA_009078335.1. Lineage (NCBI taxonomy): Eukaryota > Viridiplantae > Streptophyta > Magnoliopsida > Malpighiales > Salicaceae > Salix > Salix brachista. The sequence goes on along the minus strand of CM018576.1, from coordinate 2,926,486 downwards.
CCACTTTTGGAAACAGAAAATGAAATCAGGCAATGTAGATATTTAGAATTATAAACCGACAACTCTATTCAGTTTCGTTCAAATACCTAGTGTTCCCATAAAAAATGGCTATGCATTCATTTTTATTCATTGCAGTATCCTGATTACCCCAACCCCCCTGAAAAGTAAAACCCAGCATGTCATTTATGTCTTGTGACCTCCTACAAGAGATATATAAACTGCTTCTAGCATTTTTTTTTCTTTTCATATTCGCATACAAAAGAATGAATACTTTAATAGAAATAATAGTTCCAGTATGAAGTCATGATTCAATACCTGTCGCAAGTTCCGTGAGTAATAAGCAAGTGCCTGAAACCCTGAATCATCAATTTTCTCGCAATGCTTTAAGTCCAAATAGATCAGCCTCTTGCACCGGGTAACCAATGCTGTCAAACCTACACTTGTGATTTTATCAAGCCCCCTCAACTCCAAGTCAGATAATTCCTCCAGATAACCCAGAGACTTCGTCCCTTTGTCAGTGACCTCAACGCAGTATGACAAGTTCAGCTTCCTCAACTTCTTGCAGCCACTTGATAAAGCTGCTAACCCATCATCTCCAATATTCTGACAGCTGAGTCCACAAAATAAAGAATACAGTCAACTCTACTTTCTACTAGGTAGGAAAATCACAGCTCATATTTCTACTAGGGAGGAAAATCACTAAGATTATTTGGCTTAAATTACCGGTATAGATCAAGTTCTTGAAGCTCTGGACAGCTAGAAGCAATATAGAAGAGTCCTTTGTCTGATATGTTTGTGCAAAGTCCTAATTTCAAACACAAAATTCTGGAACATCTATAAAGGCGTTCAAGCCCTGCAGATTACAAATAACAAAGCCATCAAATCAACTACATGCTAATAGCTTCACATGATGGACTTCATGTCCTGAAAGCTTACCTCTGTCATTTATGCCACAACAGTCAGTGAGGTCAAGCACTTCAAGCAGCAAGCAATGTAATCCAAGCTGTTCAAGACTCTTCCCAGTGATCATATTGCAAGACTCTAACTTCAGGCACAGAAGGTTCCTACATGAGTTTGCTATAGCAGATATTGCAGCATCGGCTATAGAACGGCAACATGTTAAATTGATGATCTTCAGATTGACACAGCCAGACACCAGCTTAATAATTCCCATATTGGTGACCCCTTCGCATTTGCTCAACCCAATTTCAATTAAAGAGTTGCAGTTACTGCTGATTGTCTGGAAAATAGTGTCAGAAACTCGAATCCCATCAATTATGATAGTGTTCAGATTCTTCAATTTCTGTATGCACTTGACAATGGTTGGTGAAACTTCCTGAAGGCAAGACAAACAGATCGAATTTAGTTTATTTTACCTGAAAAGATATTCAATTCCAAAAATCCAACAGATTGTTATCATTGACTTACTGAAAAGCAGTGCCCTGCATCAATATGCAGAAGACCACTATGTCCTCCAATCAAGGAACTTAACCCAGATGAACTGACACAATCACACCTTGCAACATCAATTTTCTGCAGCCAAAAAACATGCAAATCTCAGAACATTAAGAATTGATTACTTCAATTACACAAGCTTAAATTTCAAATTTACCCCATTACATTGTAAGTATTATACCTGCAGTGAAGGGCATCCAATTTCAAGAAACTGCAATCCAACATCATTTACATAAGGGCATCCTACCATAGCCAAATCCTCCAGCTTTGGCAAAGATGCAATGGAACGCAGCGATTCATTCGTCACCTGAAGCCAACCCATCAAGTTTCATTACATGTATTAACACTAACTTAATCTAGTTCGTTGCAAAATGCACAAGGGGAAAAAATTCCAAATTCGCTCAGCATATATCTCATCCAGTTTTTTGCCCAACAAAAGGAAAATCTTAGAAATTCAAAAACAATATACATATATATCACGTTTCTCTCCATTTTGTTTTCCCCTTCTTATAAACCCGCATGATCCTGCATCTACAATTTCTCATGAAACAAACTATGATCTTAAATCTCCAGGTGACTAGGCAAGCTGAACAAGATCAAATACAAATCAACGGAGTAATCCGCAAACAAACCTTGAGATACGAGACGTCAAGAAACTTCAACTCCAAGCATTTCTTACACAAAAGCTCAACACCTAGATCACTAATCTCCATACACCACTTCAAACTCAACCTCTCCAATCTTCCACACCCAACAACAATCTTTGCCAACCCAACATCACCAACTCCTAAACACTTATCCATCCTCAACTCCCTCAACCCTTCACAACCCGATATCGCTGCCGCCTCCCTATCACCAAACCCACAACAATACGACACATCAACACTCTCCAAACCCTTACAAGCACCCACCAACATCTCCAACCCCGCAAACTTCAGCCCATTAGCCCTACTCAAGTTCAAACACTTCAAATTCCTAGCCCATATCGAGTGATCAACATGATGTAGTAACAATGATATAGTCCCGTCCTCGATACGTGGACAGACTGAGAGGTCTAGAGTGTGGAGGTTGGTGTAGTTTTTGAGGAGAGATAGTAAGAACTCAACATGAAGTACACGTAGAGTTTTGCGTGCGAGTGAGTCAACTCGATGGAATTCTTTGCAAATGAGCCTCCATTTCTTGCGATCTGAGTCTTGAACGAGTTTCTCATTGACCCGGATGAGTAAATCTTCTGTTAAGAGAGAAAGTATAGGTGTAGATCGAGTTGGCATTGATTTTTTGAAGAAATGAGCTCCCTTCCCGACACTGTAAGGAAGCAAGAATTTAGACTCCTCCGAGGACGAACGTAGTTTGAGCAAAAAACTAATAGTTTTCAAGAAAGATTTCTTTTTCTCAGGAAAGCTTCGTTCTTCGAGGAAACTAAGGCTAATGCTTTTTTAGGGGATTAAGATTTGTGGGGTGTTTTGGTTTCTGGGGTGGTAGAGGTGTTTATGTGGGTACAAAGAGGAAGAGGAGGCGGAGGTGAAGGAGAGGGTGGTGGGTGGGTTTAGAGAGGCTTCGAGCAAGGCTGAGACAAGTTTTGAAGATCCAATTCATTTTCTTTTCCCGGCGACCGATTGATGATGAGAAGGAAGGGAAATCTGATGAGGTTGGTGGTGCTGTAGTTACCGCAGAGGAAGATGGAAATGTTTGTGTTGTAATGAAGAAGTAGCGATGGAGAAGATGGAAGAATGGTTTGGTGTATGGGCGACCACAATAGCAAAATACTTCCTTGGCTTGGGTAACGGATGGGAAATCCATTTAAATATAGTTTATCTAGATATACATATAAACACCAACTATTAATATATTAGCTATATTGCCCGTGCGTTGCCGCAGGCATTTTTATGTATATAATTTAACATAATTAAATCAACAACGATAAATTTATATGATATAATCAAATAAAAGTTATACATCAGGAGATAAAATGTAAAAAAATTTAAGTACAGTTTATTGTGCAAGCATAGATTACATCTTTTAGAATGAAGATATTACGTTATGAAAGATCACAAAAGAGCGAGAAATAACATTTTCAAAACCAGAGCAAAATATTTTAATAAGAAAAAAAAATTAATCAAAAAATCATTATTGTGCAAATAATTAAATTATTATTATTATTATTATTATTATTATTATTATTATTATTATTATTATTATTATGTTAGTAATGAAAGGAAAAAAATAAATGAAAGACTAAAAATATCCTAGAAACTTTAACAAAAGATAAGAGAAAAAATAAAAAAAAATAAAAATTATCATTGCTATTATTATAAAAACAATAAAAATTATCAAATAATCCGAAGCGAAAAAAATATTAACAAAAGAGTAAGTAAGAAAAATAATTAAATTATTATTATTATTATTATTATTAGTATAATAATAATAATAATTATTATTATTATTATTATTATTATTATTATTATTATTATTATTATTATTATTATTATTATTATTATTATTATTATTATTATGTTAATAATGAATGAAAAACCAGAAATAAATGAAAGAACAAAAAAATTCTAATAATTTGAACAAAAGATGAAAACAAAATAAAAATTATCATTGCTATTAATAATAATAATCTAACTTGAAAATATAAAAAAAAACCAATAAAAAACTAAAAGATAGAGAAAATAAAAAAATATTATAGATGATAAAACAGAAATAAAAATTAATAGCTGAAAAAATAATTTAATCAGAAAATTTATAAAAATATATGTATTATTGTGTTAAATAAACTTATATATACAAGGACAAAAGTTACACTGAGAACAAAAACTAAAAGCATAGATGCATAAATACCAATAAAAAATAAACATTAAAAAAAGAACACATGAATTAATATCAAATAGAAAATTAAAAGAATAAGGACAAAAATGGAAAATGACATATATAAATTAATTTCAATTGAAGGATAAAATTGGAAAAAAAAATTGGAGGACCAAAAATTAACTAATGATCAAATGCTGTCATTCTATAAAAAAATTAGAAGAAGAGGGACTGAAATCAAACTTTGTATATATTACCAATTGCAATTGGAGGACCAAATTAAAGAAAGCAAAACTTCGTTACCGGAAAAATTGAAGGAACCAAAAAGAAACCGAAAATCAAAAGTATAGGGACCGAATTAAAATTGCTTTATATAATTAGTTTTAATTGAAGGGCACAATTGAAAACAATCAAACTTTCAATTAAAGAAATCAGGCAGACAATCGAAATCAAAACCTCACGGACCGAAATTAACTTACCACACATATGAGGGACCGGACCTGAAATTGGGCCCGCAGGAGAGAGAAAAGCGACAGCCACCACAAAACCGGCCACCGCCGCTGACACGAGCATCTATGATGGCAACGCGCCGCGACGGCAGACAGAGCACCTGGAGGCGCACCGTAATCACCGGCGGCGACCAATTTTGACCGCCGCATTTACCCGCACGCGCCGCCTAAAGGGTGCGTTGGCGCCGAGGGCCCTGTCGCATCCTGACGACACGTCAGCCGTTCAGTAGGAAATATAATAAAAAAATAGGCTAATTACCAAGCCACCCCTGCCTCAACCCAGATCTACGAAAAAACCGCGGGGGGAAAGACGCTCGTGTCCCCGGTTACTGTGCACTGTTTTGTCGTTTTCGAGGGCTTTTTTTGTTTGTGCACTGTGCACTGAAGGAGGGAAAAACCGACAGCGCCCCTCGTCCCTGTGCACTATTTTGTCATTTTTGAGGGGTTGATTCGTGATTACACTGTGCACATTGCGGCTGAATAAAAAAAAAAGCTAAAAACCGAAAACACCACCATTAAATAAATACAACACGCCTGAGACTGAGACCCATTTTTGTCACGGCACTGCTACAATCCACAGTGGATTGTGAGAGGGTGCACAGTGCATAATCCCCACCTTTATTTGTTTTGTAATTAATAGAGAATAAGATATAAATATTAATATATTAATAGAGAATAAGATATAAATAATATCAAAATTAATATATTAAATAGTAAATAATACTTGAATAGCTGGTGTTTATATGTATATCTAGATAAAGTATTGATATCTAAATTATTTTTTAAGGTATAATATATTAAAAACTAGACCTATAAATACTTATTACCAAGCTTAATACTTAATCAAATTCCAAAAAGAAAAAATGATAATGGTGTGCGCAATTATATGCATTTAAAATCTCCATTTATGTATTACATTTAAATATGATTAATTTAAAATTAAGGTATTTTAATGGATCATAGATTATTTAGAATTATTTTTTAAATTTAATTGTGAAAAAACCATCAAATTTATATTATTTTACTGCTGGGTTCAAAATAAAAACATACAAAATGAATTGGGTGTTAGATGGAAACATAAATTTTTATTTTCTTATTAAAAGGAAAATCACGAGAGAGAAAATGGAGAAATTATTAGCATTCCACCAATATTTCAATGAAATTCAATAAATTGATGTGTATCTGGTATTGTGGTAACATTTGAGATTTTAATTTTTAAAAATAAATTATAATTTAAAAACTATATATAAGTAAAAATAATTAAAGATAGTTTTTTATTACAAAAAAAAAACTAAAAAATATATTATTTATTGTTAAAAAAATAGTATTCAATTTTGTTTTTAAATAATCAAATATATTTTTTATTGAGAAAAACAGAAACTACACTACACAATACGTGGAGGATTCCAAGAATTTGATTATCATGGCAAAAATTCAACTGTTTGACTTCACTTTACATGTCCTCTTATTACTCGTTGGCTGATTTTAGAGATTACAGGCCCTCCACAGCTGATTACTGCTCAAAGAGAAGGAAAATATCCAGAATGGTCTCCCTGTAGCACTTGAATTGACAAAACCAGCCTTTAATTGTTCAATTTCTCAAATGAACCTCGACATGATCTAAGCTACAAAAGGCCACGTGGAAAACAACATCAGGGCATTTTGGTCAAGAGGTTTTGTGCATAAAAGTCGTAGAAACCGCGCTACCTGTCCCACCGTACGATTGTCGCTTGATGAGAGCGCGTATTAAATAACAGGGACACGTATTGGGTGGAGATTAGATTCAGGAAAAGGCACACAAAAACAAGCTTCTATTCAGGGTAAATTTGTTTTTGATCCCTATAGATTATATATTCTATTTCAGCTCTTATAGTTTTAAATTCTCAAATAAATCCCAAAATTGATCGTGATTGTTAAATATATAGCATTGTGCTAAGGATTGATTTTTAATAACCATTATTTGATTCCAAATCATTTTTTGAAATATTAAACAAATTATTATTTTCTAAAATCATAGTTTCAAGTTTATTTACTTTTATAGCCTAATTTTTTAAGGGAAAAAAGATGAAAAATATTTATAAAGTAATTTCTACATTTATACAAACAATGATTTCAAACGTTCTCAGTGGATTTCATAATTCTTTTCTTTTCTACCTCAAAAATATTCGAATATATGATTTGATATATAATAATTTATGTTGGAAAGAAAGCACGTAAATATTTTAAATAATGATGTATCAAGATATTTTTCAAAAGGTTTTTGATATATTAACACATAAAAATAATTCAACAAAACTTAAAAAAATAATCTGGTATTTTTTAAATGAAAAAATTATTTAAAAAACAAATTTCAATGCCAAAAGGTCCAAAAACACACCCATATGTGAGGGGTTGAATTATATTTTTATAAAATGAAATCCGTTGAAGTTACGATCTTGAGATATAGGGTCTGAAGTGAAATTACATCAAGACTCAGGGACCATAAATATAGTTTGTCTGGTGTCCTTCTATAAGAAGAGGACATCACCACCTTCTACGATTTCTTACAATTCTTTGTACGGCAAGTATTCGTGGGACCCAGACAGACCGTACCTATCTGCTTCCCTTCATTTCATGGCGGTGATGGGGGTGGGTCCCATGGAGCAGAACCTGTCAACTTTACTATGTGCTCACATGCATTGATTTTAAAAAAAAAAAAATGCCCTTTTTTAAACCGTCATTCAACTTGTCCACTTGTGAATTAAAAATAGGGTTAGTTCCTATTCAAGGTAATCAACTCGCGAGTCAACTCGCAAACTCGTACGAGTTTGCGAGTTGGCTCAGAAAACCTGATTGGACCGGAAAGAAAAATTGAAACTGGTCAAACTCGGTCAAAATCGGGTTGACTCGTGAAATCGGACCGGATCAGTCCGATTTTACGATCCCAGCTGCTCAGCCTTCGCTCTTCACTTCAATCTTTCTTTTTCATAGTCATTGAAGAGGATGAGGAGAAAGAGAGTAAATGAGAAGAGGATGAGGGAGATGACTGATGAGGTGGGCGGCGACGTGAAGAAGAAGATTAAGGATTTAAGGTTAGAAAAGGATGAGGGAGATGATGGATGAGGTGGGCGGCGGCGTGAAGAAGAAGAGATTTAGCCATTTAGGGTTAGTAAAAGTTTTATTTTTATACTAACTTTCTACAGGGGGGGTTCAGGGTTGTTAACTTGTTATAAATTAATAATAATAATAATAATATATACACGGGGGAGGGGTTATAATATTAATAATAATAATAATAATAATAATATATACGGGGGAGGGGTTATAATAATAATAATAAGGTTTATAATAATAATAATTAGCATAAAAAATAATTTTAAAAAAATTCTATTAATTTAAGATAATAAATAACATTAATTAATTTCAAATACAACAATCATAAAAAAATATACAATTACTTGTACGCCAGCTGAAGATTTGTTTTAAATTTGTTAGTTTTTAACTTATGAACTTTTAGGGACATAATTATTTTGTAATGTGTTTTGAAGTTATTTTACATCATGTATGAACCTAAACTAATTAAGTTTTATGTCCATAATTATGCTATTTTATATTCAGAAATATTTTACATACGATTTTACAATTTTTTTTCTCACACGATTTTAGCTGTGATTTTACAATTTTTGTACGGACAAATTCGGGTACGATCTTATGATTTTACGATCCGATTTTTCGAAGCCCCTTCCGATTCGTGTCAAAATCGCGATTTTGACAACCTTGTTTCTATTTGTTCAAAGATGTACTTTTAATTATTTTTATATATAGAAAAAATTAAACGAGAGTTTGGACAGAGGAAGTGTGTATTTTTACGATCCAATTTTGAAATTATTTTAAATATATATATTAATCGATTTGAAAAGCACGCTGTAGAATCAAAGCATGAGTAACATATAGAGGCAATCAAGTTATCAGAACGATAATCTTTTAAAGACGTCACACAAAAAAACATCATTTTAATATATTTTTAAATAAAAAATACTCTAAAAAACAACTAAATGAAAGCTTCTCCAGTATCCCTTCAAACTGGAAGACGGCCCAAAATATAAAGACGTGTCATAATTGTAGGCCCATCAAGTGACAAAAGCATGCTTCTCTCTGCTGGGCCTGGATTTTTAACCTGATGAGAAAAATTGCAATCAAACTTTCATGCAACTTTTGATATATCTCGGTTTTTATAATTCAATTTGAATCAAGAGTATCTGATCATAATTAGAAAAGAATTAAGTGATAGAATCTCGGTTTTTGTAATTTAATATGAATTTAGTGATGAAAATTTAATATGCTAGAGTTCATTTCCAAGACATCAACATATCATCAACAAGGCACCTCTGCTAGAACCAGTTTTTAGGATCAAATGCCCACTAGGCCTATATGAACATATTGGCTTTCTGAAGAGAAAACCTAGTTTTTATGGAAGGATTTGGACAGCTAAACCAGAATGTTCGGAGTTTCCAAAGGCACTTTGGAGGCAGTTTTTCCTACAAAAATAACAAAATTTGCATATTTCTCATGATTTAAAATGAAATTTATAATTACCTGTCAAGGTTCAGATAAAATATCAAAGACCTTAAACCACTTATTTTGTTCATTTTACATGGTAGAATTTATTTGCAGATCTTAATATCTGGGGATGTAATGCGTTCTTTTCATTGTATCAATCATGATGTAATGCATAAAGATAAAAAAGAAATCAATTCAAGTAATATAAAGTCTCCTTCAATATATACTTGTCCTCCAACATTGAAGGCACAAGGGAAAGAAAACACAGCAACATCAACTCTTACATGAGTTTTTGCAGATCAAATTCATATCAGCAATACATTGATATCATCATATATAACCTTCAAATCAGATGGGATCAATTGTCGGGATTCTCAACCACTCTTACAGCTGCGGAGGCAATGGAATAGAAATTCCTCCATCCCTCGAGCTTCTCAGCAACAGATTTGATACTAACATTGGCTGCAGATAATTCTGATTTACATTCCGTGGCTTTATCGAGAGCAGAATGCACGTCCAAGGTTGCAGTGCCACCTGATAGCCCGTTGAGGTTTAAGAAAGTAACTGCTTGTTTGAAAAGGGATGAACAGCTCTCAAGGGCTGCCCTAGATGCGGGGTTTATGTCTTCTCTCTTGAGCAAGGCAGCGAAGAAACTGCTTGTATCATCTGTTTCTCTTCTTGCCATGTCCAAGGCATTCTCTGCAACAGCCTTCACATTGTTCACCAGCAATGATTTCGGATTGGCCATCAGGAATTTCACGCAGGTTTCATAGCTAAGGTTTACGGTTTGCACGCAGACCTTGCTCACCAATTCTGTTGGGATTGTAGCCTCGGTTTGTGAGGGAAAATGCAGGAAGGCAAACAAGGCAAAGGCAGCGAAAAACAAAACACTAGTATTCCTGGAACCCATTGTTCAATCGAAAGAGATTAAAGGCTTCTTGCTGTGATGTTCTATATTGCTTTTGCATCTCATTGCTGGCATTTTATAGAGCAGAAGCATGCCTACTTTTAGAATGTTATTCCAAGTTCTGCTGTCCTGACAGGATACACACAGAACAGGTTAGATCAGTCATCAAAAGGCAAAAAAAAGGATATCCAGGACAGTTTCAAGGATTCTGTTTTAACAACTATAATCCTGACACAACCCAATCTAATGAGTACAGCTACAAGGATATGCCATAAGCACCGAATTCTCAATTGATTTGAAGAATCGAAATCTGATTTATATTCACATTTCGTCATACTAAAAAAAAGGATATGCATGAAAGGATTTGGACAACTAAACCAGAATGTTTAGAGTTTCCAAAGGCACTTTGGAGGCAGCTTTTTTCCTGCAAAAAAGAACAATAGGGAACTTTTTTTTTGAACAAAATATTCAAAATGGATTAATAAAGGGAAATACATAGAGCCTGTCAGCTCAATGCCAAAGGGCCGAGCTTAAAGACAGGGAAGCGGCATTCCGCTTTTAAAGAAAACAAATCGGCCTATTGGCCTTACAATGAAAACAAAGGGACAAAGCCCATACAAGAAAGAAGCTGGCCCCAAGAAACGGAGTCCACAATCCCAACCCTGAGGGAGACAAGGCCTTGCATGTAATTTCTACCAAACAACCTTGCAAACGATCAAACTTCGAGAATCTCAGACGTTCCACCAAATTCTCGCTATCTCTGGAATTTGGCCTTGGAAGTTGAGCAACAGTATCCGAATTTGGGAGGCTATGTCATTGGAAAGGAGCCCAGCTTGCTTAAACTTGTGCTGGAAAATTCTACTGTTCCTCTCTTTCCAAATAAAATAGACAGTCGTGGCCAGTGTATGCTTAGCAATGAGATTGGTGTACCCTTTCCTCCCTTTGAACTTTAAGCCTGCCCAATGAAGAAGATCTGGCCAGTTTAATCTCGGCCAATGAAGCTGAGATTGAGCAGTGAGGTTGGACCAAACCGTGGCTGAGTAAGGGCAGCTGAAGAAGATATGGTCATGGGATTCAGGCTCAAGATCACACAGCACACATTGACGGTTAACCGTGATACCCTGCATATGGGGCCTATCCGTAGTCGATAATCTCCCCAAAGCAGCCAGCCACAAGGTCAACGAGTACCTTGGAACATAGTTAGGGTACCAAATCAAGCAATACAGGTGATATTTTTCCTTCTTACTTCTGACCCAATTCCAAGCAGAAGCGATGGAGAACTTACCTGAAGAGTGGCCTTTCCAAACAATTGTATCTGGGCAATGAGACCTCGGGTTAAAAGAAATGTTGTTCCAAATTCGTTGCAGATCCAGGTGACAAGGAGGGAAAACCCAAACCCCGTTCCTAATGATGGCAGCTACTTTGGCATTCCAAGAAAGCCCTGCAGAAGCTACTGTGCTTGCTGTGATAGTATCATAGACCCTCTCCCCATTTGGCAGCCAATAATCGAACCATAGAGAAGTTCTTTCTCCATTCCCAATTTTGTGAGTGAAGAGCCCCTTGCACCACTTCCTGCTATCCAGAATCTTCCTCCAGGACCACGATGCTCTAGAAGGTATCCTCACTTCCCAGAAGTTATTGTTCTTAATAAGGACTGAGCGCACCCAGGAGGTCCAGATTGAGCTGTCATCAGTCAATATTCTCCAAACATGCTTGAGCAGTGCAGCATTATTCCAGTCCTTTATGCGTTTTATGCCTAGATCCCCTTCCTCCAAGGGGTAGCAGATTTGGTCCCAACTTACTTTCGCCCCATTTTTCTCCAAGGATGATCCCTTCCAAAGGAAGCGGGAAAGGATTCGCTCAATGGTCCTAATAACCGCCACTGGCAAAGTGAACATACTGAGCCAGTAAACCTGCATAGAGAAAAGAGTGGATTTTATGAGTTGCATCCTTCCTGCGTAGCTGAGAGAGGCTGAAGTCCATAGCTTAATTCGCGTCGTGATCTTCTCCACCAGTTGGTTACAATCCCCACTGGTCAGCCTTTTAGATACCAGGGGGACTCCCAGGTAAGTGACTGGAGGAGTCTTGGACTGGAAGCCTAACAGGCCTTGAATATTTGTCTTCTCATTCGGATCTACTCCAGTCAAGAACATGGAGCTTTTAGCCTGATTTAAACTGAGCCCTGACTGGTGCAAAAAAATTTGCAGGCCTTGCTGTAAAATCCTCACTGAATTCATATCTGCACGGCAAAACATTAGGAGATCATCTGCAAAACAAATATGGGTGATGTGGTTAGTTTTACACCTCCAGTGGTAGTGAAAAGCTGGGTCCTTTGCGGCGTCCTTCATTTGGCCGTTAAGCCCTTCCATAGCCAACACGAAGAGGTAAGGGGACAGGGGGTCTCCTTGCCTGATACCTCGACCTGCTTGAAACCAACCGTGAAGCTCCCCATTAACTTTTACGGAGAAGAAGGGCGTTGTAATACACTGCTGCACCCAGTTTACCATAGCATCTGGAATACCAATCTTCCTTAATCCTTCCAGGATGTAATCCCATTTGATGGTGTCAAAGGCTTTTCTCAAGTCAATCTTAAGAGCACACCGAGGAGGCCCTTTGTCCAGATGATAATTATGCATCAACTCCTGGGAGAGTAAGACTGCATCTGCAATGAGTCTGCCCGGAACAAAGGCAGTTTGAGCTGGGCCTATGATGTGACCTAGGGCTTCCTTCAAACGAGACACTAGCACTTTTGAGATGGTTTTGTAGATGGTATTACAGCAAGAGATGGGCCTGTAGTCATCCAAAGAGATCGGATTCTCCACCTTAGGGATTAGGGATATAGCCGTTGCATTGACACACTTTGGCATGATGCTGGTTTCAAAAAGATATTGAATGGCAGCCACAAAATCATTTCCAACAATATTCCAGCATTTTTTGAAAAAAATGGCCGTAAACCCATCTGGGCCAGGAGCTTTATTATCAGAGATGGAAAACAAAGCTGATTTGATCTCTTCTACAGATATAGGCTGAGAGATGTCCTGCTTCATAGAATCTGATATTTTATTGTTGAAAGAACCTCCCACTTGATTCCTGTCATTACTATCCCTACTAGATAGAAGCTTCTTGTAGTAGTCAGCTGCATGTCTTCCCAATTCCTGCTTATCATGCAAAAACGTTCCCCACCCCATCTTGCAGACTGGTTATCTTGTTTCTAGACCTTCTATGCAGCAGGGATTTATGGAAAAAAGAGGTATTCTTATCTCCAAGAGTTAGCCATTGGATTCTGGACTTTTGTCTATAGTAGGATTCTTCATCTTGGCAAAGCTTCTGATAAGTTTTTGCTGCGTGCCTTTCATTGGTTCGGGCCATCTCAGAGCTAGGGTTGGCGTCCAATCTTTCCTGAGCTTCTCCCCAGTGCTGTCTTGCTTTGTTAACTCTGGAGGATATGTGGCTTCTATTGTGCCTGTGCCAATTCATTAGACTGTTTTTAACCCATTGCAGCTTGGTGGAGAGCTTGAAAATTGGGGATCCATGAGCATGCTTCTGCCATATCTGAGCTATGTGAGGAACAAAATCCTCCCTTTCCGTCCAAAAATTGAGAAACAAGAATCTAGGCTGCGGCTTGCAGTGGTCCCGAGAGAGCTGTAAAACCATAGAGCTGTGGTCTGATACACTTCTCGTCAGGAAATGAGTAATTGCATCCGGCCATATCTTTAGAAGAGTTGTATTGCCAATGACCCAATCTAGCTTCTTCATTATCATGCGATCCTCCCCTTGACCATTGTGCCAAGAGTACTTGAGCCCCCTGTATGGAACTGGAATAAGCTCAGCCTGTTGTAAGCATTCCCCAAAGGAAAGCTTGTGCCCATTCCAAGATCTGTCCCCACCCTCACTGTCCGAAGCCCGCAAAGTAGCGTTAAAATCTCCCATAAGGACCCAAGGCTGTCTTTGAAAACCCCTATACTGCACCTGCAAATAATTCCACACATCTTGCCTCTCTGCAGGAGTATTAGCACCATAAACAAATGTTACCACAATGTCCAAACCCGGTTGGATAGAAGTCACACTGCACGTCATCCATTGAAGGTTCGAATGAATGCACTGCACATTGTAAATTTCATGATCCCAACCTATAATAATTCGGGCAGCTTTAGTCTCCGAAGCATTGGAAATGACATTCCACTTGTCCAGCTCTAACTGATCACAAAGGCAGTTCAATTTGACAATTTGCAACTTTGTTTCAATCAGACTAAATAAACTTAGCTTATTTTTCTTAATCCAGTTACGGATAGATTTTTTCTTTTGGAAGCTATTTAAGCCTCTAATATTCCAACATCCAAAATTATACATAAACATAAAAATAAAAGGGTGGGAAGGTTGAAGGGAACCTTCAGAGGCGTAGTGCCTCCTTTTTCTTCTTTCCTCCTTTCTTTTTCCTGACTTTTATGAAGGGTGACCAATCCCCATCCTCAGTGTTGCCCCCATTGGTTGCTGTTGCTTCACTGACCTCTTCCTCAACATATGTCTCCTTGCTTTGTAAAGAAGCAGATTCATTCACCGTGCCGATTGGGAAAACTTCTACCTGCATCTTCCCTTTCCTGACACGTTCTTCATCTTCCTTTGAAGTGGGAGTTGTTTCCTGGTTTTTGTGCTCCATGGTTGAGTCCTCCTCAATTCTGCCCTTTTTGTGATGGACAATTGTTTGGCTGAGTGAAGTGGAGTTACTGTCTTGTGTGATTTTGGTGTGGGTTTTTTGAGGTTGTTTATTGTCTTGGGGTTTTTGACCTAAAGAGGGCTGACGTGGCGGCTGCCTTTCATCCCTCTCATGCAAGTTCCTTCCATCCAGGGCAGGAACTAGATTGCCATTCTCAGCTGGTTTTGTGACAGTATTTCCCTTATCCTCAGAGCAAACATGGCCAAAAAGGTGGCATTTTCCACATCGAGGGGGCTGCCATTCATATTCCACCTCAAGATGAAGAGGCTCCTTGAACAAATCTGTTTTTATGTCAAACTTTGTGACGAGTGGTAGAGAAGCATCAAGTTCTACACATACTCTCGCATAGTCAAGCCTAGTGCAGCAGAAAGTCTAGGGAACTTGATTTTGTCATCAAGTTTATTAAATGTTCACGATGCAGAAGCCAAAATGAATTAATGAAATAGAAAGTAATAAGAACAATTGTTACCTCAGAAATATTGAGAAAGAGTTTCAGTCATCAATGTTCAGCATTAGCATGGTTCATATTTGAGCATCACTGGGAGCATCTCGATCTGTTCAACAGAGGTTTCAATTACCATAAGCAAACCTTAATCCACCGCCAGCCAACTGACAGCAAGCAGGGCATGGACTAGCACACGAAGACGCAAGGTTATTCCAGCATCTACTGCTAAACTAGGTGAAGAACAGGAAATCCCTTCAGCACACTTTCCAAATAAAAAATTTAGGAAATATCTAAAATTTAAGCAAAAGCATGAAATTTCAAAAACAAAACAGCTACGTTAAACCAGTGTGGTCTTTCAAGATTTAGAGAAACCCCAGAAGGTTAAAACACCAAAGATGTTAAAATTAAGCACCTATTATGACAGAGAGACAACATGTCACCTCAGTAAACTGGTGATGCTGTTTCAGTCACTGTATGATCAATGATTCCACTACAATAAATACGACGGGGAGCCTTTATTCACAAAAATTAAGAACAAACAAAAGTGAAACCATAAACCCAGATGGGAGGTTCAGGAGGTTCCTTCCTAGATGTGGTGTATTCCCAGATGGATCATCAACAGTTGTTATAACATTACTGGGGGAGGGCACATTATGCTTGCTTGATGTTGCATCCCGAGGAGGAAATTTTGCCCTTTTCCCTCTTGAATCAGCTTCACGACCCCCAGTTTCAGCCATATCAGCAGCGGGACAGGGATCTGAAATCATTTTTTTATAAAGAAATTGATCGTTACGAAGATTGAAGGGGAAATATTCGGGGATGCTGAACGATGATCTAGAAAGGAAATTGTTGAATTACAATCATGATTTTTAACGCGAGAACCAAAAGGTGAATTGATTGTTGAGAATAAATATCGTTTTTATCATTTTATTTTTTTAACAATTTTTTTAGACAAGAGACACAGATGTCCAGATGATAGAGATCAATTTATCATTATATCTCGCTTTTATTTGTCGATGGTCAAACAATCAGGTTGTTCTCGTGTACATGTAAAAGTTTTTATTTGTCCTTAGGTTTACTTTTTTAGTAATTTGCTTTTTAGAATATAATAGTCGGAAAGTACACCTAAAACAACAAAAATTTAACCAATCATTTTGAATATTAGAATTTAATTGCGGATCTTAACATTTGGGATGTAAAGCGTAATGTATAACGATAAATAAGAAATCAATTTAGTGAATTGATAGACGTGGATAGTTAATGAAAAGAACACAATCAAGTAAATATAATGTCTCCTTCAATATAAACATGTCGTCAAACATTGAAGGCACAGGGGAAAGAAAACACAACAACATCAACCCTTACACGAGATTTTGCAGATCAAATTCATATCAGCAGAGTACATTTATATCATCATATATAACCTTCAAATCAGATGGAATCAATTCTCGGGATTCTCAACCACTCTTACAGCTGCAGAGGCAATGGAATAGAAATTCCTCCATTCCTCGAGCTTCGCAGCAACAGATTTGATACTAACATTGGCTGCAGATAATTCTGATTTGCATTCCGTCGCTTTATCGAGAGCAGAATGCACGTCCAAGGATGCAGTGCCACCTGATAGCCCGTTGAGGTTTAAGAAAGTAACTGCTTGTTTGAAAAGGGATGAACAACTCTCAAGGGCTGCCCTAGATGCGGGGTTTATGTCTTCTCTCTTGAGCAAGGCAGCGAAGAAACTGCTTGTATCATCTGTTTCTCTTCTTGCCATGTCCAAGGCATTCTCTGCAACAGCCTTCATATTGTTCACCAGCAATGATTTCGGATTGCCCATCAGGAAATTCACGCAGAATTCATAGCTAAGGTTTACGGTTTGCGCGCAGACCTTGCTCACCAATTCTGTTGGGGGTGTTGCCTCGGTTTGTGAGGGAAAATGCAGGAAGGCAAACAAGGCAATGGCAGCGAAAAACAAAACAGTATTCCTGGAACCCATTGTTCAGACGAGAGATCAAAGGCTTCTTGCTGTGATGTTCTATATTGCTCTCGCATCTCATTGCTGGCATTTTATAGAGCTGAAACATGCCTAATTTTAGAATGTTATTGCAAGTTCTGCTGTCCTGACAGGATGGATACACACAGAACAGGTTGGATCACAGTCATCAAAAGGCAAAAAGATGGGTATGCAGGGCAGTTTCAAGGATTCTGTTTTAACAACTATAATCCTGACAAAACCCAATCTGATGAGCAATACTAAGACTACATTTATATTCACATTTCATTATTCTAAAAAAAAGGATATGCATGAAAGGATTTGGACAACTAAACCAGAATGTTTAGAGTTTCAAAGGCACTTTGGAGGCAGTTTTTCCTACAAAAATAACAATATGGAACTTGATTTTGTCATCAGGTTTATTAAATGTTCACGATGCAGAAGCCAAAATGAATCAACGCAATAGATTGTAATAACAACAATTGTTCCCTCAGCAATATTAAGAAAGAGTTTGTCATCAATGATCAGCATTAGCATGGTTGAGCATCACTGGGAACATCTATCTGTTCAACACAGGTTTCAATTACAATAAGCAAACCTTAATCCACCGCCAGCCAACTGACAGCAAACAAGGCATGGACTAGCACACGAAGACATAAGGTTATTCCAGCATCTACTGTTAAACTAGGTGAAGAAAAATCCCTTCAGCACACTTTCCAAATAAAAAATTTAGGAAATATCTAAAATTTTACACAGCAAAAGCATGAGCTTTCAAAAACAAAACAGCTACGTCAAACCAGTGTGTTCTTTCAAGATTTAGAGAAACCCCAGAAGGTTAAAACACCAAAGATACTAAAATCAAGCACCTATCATGACAGAAAATATGTCACCTCAGTAAACTGATGATGCTGTTTTCAGTCACTGCATCAATGATTGCACAACAATAAGTACAATGGGGGACATTTATTCACTAAAATTAAGAATAAACAAAAGTAAAACCTAAACCCAGATGGGAAACTGAGGTAAATCAGTGTAAAAGCTCAGATAAATGTGAGAAAGTGTAAATTCCCTGACCTTACAAAAAGGTCTCATAATGAGCTGGGATTATAAGCATTTATCATCATAGCTAAGACAAGAAATTTCAATTACACATCCAGAGCGAGAGAAATAAGAGATGAAAACAGAGAAAACTTGAAAACTAGATTGTTTGGGAGCCGGAGACAGCAGGGAAGTTTTGAAGCAGGAGCGGGGGTTAGGGTTTATAAAAAGAAAAAGATTGGAGGCTAGGGTTAGGGTTTGATAGAGAGATGTGGTTTCCAACTGTATCCCAAATTTTATGGTTAATTACAGATGCAGACTTTGTCGAGTGGGGTAACGTAAGGGTGGTGCTTGGAATATTAAAACCGAGCCATCCGAGCCCAATTGATCCAAAGTGGAGGACATATTAGCCCAAGCGGCTTCTGGGTTGGGCTTTAGCCCAAAGTGAAGATAAACATTGGGAAGGCTGGCGATAATATTTGAGTTAGGATACACTCATGACTCATGTGATTAATTATATAATCCCGAACATAAATGTGAAATTTGATTTGTATTATTAAATATCAGATTAATTATTATAAAAATATAAATTTTTATTTGCATTGATTGAGCTTGAAGATTATTAAAAATGCACCCAGATCAACCAAGTTTTTTTTTACTCAATTTCTTTTCTATTTCAACTAAAAATTTATTTTAAATAAAATTTTAAATCTTGAATTTTTTTCTAGATATTTTATCCGTACAAGTAAAATTTAACATTTATAATCCTGAAAAAACCCAATGAATACAGCTACGATGATATACCCACATCACCAATTAACATCAAAAGCCAATTTAAAGGAAGGATTGAATTTTTTTTATTTAAAGATTTAATTTACAACTTATATTTTAATAATTAGAACCTTGACCCCAGTTTTAGATTTCAAAATAGAAAGTAATAGCTAGAGAAATTGTAGTTATTTGCACTTTGAACAGTAAAAAATACAGCAAACATTGAAGTTGCTTTTAGACTAACTACAACTTTAAAAAATTTCTGTTTTTATTATTTAAAATTATTTTGGGTATGAGAAAAGCTATAATTTGAAGCTTTTTTTTAAATTTCTATTTTTAAACCGCGAGCACAAAAAAACACTAACACAAATATGTTCTAAAAGTTTATTTGAAAATGTTTTTCAAAGTGTTTTTTATTTAAAAATACATTAAAATAATTTTTATTTTATTTCTTTTGTAAAAAATGATATCATAATATCAAAATGATCTAAAAATAAAAAAAATAAACAAAATATATTTTTTTTCAAAAACAGTTTTAAGACACAGTACCAAACAGTAATTAATTATACAATTGGCAAGCCATTGTTTTAACATGCTAATACACTTTGCAGCATTGTTTCTTTTATAATTTTGTATGCTTTACATGAAAGCCCGCTAGCTGATTTCATTCCACATCTTGTTGATCATTTCTTGAAAGTGGTAAATGTCTGAATTTGACATTGTTTCTTGAGTGCTAAGATGGCGGGAAATGTTCATCTTTGAAGAAGTTTGGAAAAGTCAGATGAATTTTTTGATAAAATAGAGAATTTTTAATCCCCGGCAGTAAAACTGGTATATCTCTAGTTTTTTTTTACGAGGTCAACTTGCAATCACCAGCAAAGTTCAGGATCATATTCAAATTAAGTCCAGAAATGTGTAAAGTTCATCTCAACAATACATGAGTTTTTGCATGTGTCAACAACATCAACTCTTACATGAGTTTTTGATATCATAGTATATAACCTTCAAATCAGATGGGATCAATTGTCGGGGTTCTCAACCACTCTTACAGCTGCGGAGGCAATGGAATAGAAATTCCTCCATCCCTCAAGCTTCGCAGCAACAGATTGGATACTAACATTGGCTGCAGATAATTCTGATTTACATTCCGTGGCTTTATCGAGAGCAGAATGCACGTCTAAGGTTGCAGTGCCACCTGATAGCCCGTTGAGGTTTAAGAAAGTAACTGCCTGTTTGAAAAGGGATGAACAACTCTCAAAGGCTGCCTTTGATGCGAGGTTTATGTCTTTTCTCTCGAGCAAGGCAGTGAAGAAACTGCTTGTATCAGCTGTTTCTCTTCTTGCCATGTCCAAGGAATTCTCTGCAACAGCCTTGAGATTGTTCACCAGCTATGATTTCGGATTGGCCATCAGGAATTTAAAGCAGAGTTCATAGCTAAGGTTTACGGTTTGCGCGCAGACCTTGCTCACCAATTCTGTTGGGATTGTAGCCTCGGTTTGTGAGGGAAAATGCAGGAAGGAAAACAAGGCAAACGCAGCAGCAAAAAACAAAACACTAGTATTCCTGGAACCCATTGTTCAAACGAAAGAGATCAAAGGCTTCTTGTTGTGATGTTCTATAATATTGCTTTCGCATCTCATTGATGACATTTTATAGAGCTGAAACATGCCTAATTTTAGAATGTTATTGCAAGTTCTGCTGTCCTGACAGGATGGATACACACAGAGCAGGTTGGATCACACTCGGATTTTTTTTTTCTATTTTCGGCCCCGATGGATGCGCAGCATCACAGAGAGTTAGCTGATTTTGTGATACAAGAAATCCAATGAAGGAGACACAGAAACGTTAGAGCTGTATTATGCAGAAGAGGATAATAAAATCATTAAAATGAAGGGGGGGAAATGTATCTACTATCTACCAAATTGCATTTGTTTAGAAAACTGAGATGAAATTTGCTTTAACAAAAACTTAAAATTTTAGCTTTTAATTTGTGGATTCTAACATAAATATACACATACTTTATTTATTTATTTTTTTTAAAATGTTTAGTCATTCTATTGCTGGACTTGACTTGATTGTAATGTGGATCTTTTTTCCTAAATTATTTTCTTTATTGGAACTAAGAGTCCGTTCGTCATAGTTTTTCAACATGCGTTTTGTCAAGACATCCAGAAAATAGGACTAAAGCCTATTACCTTGAAATTTTCGAGAAGGATGTTAGCCCAAATTACTCTTCTTTAGATCAAAACATTTATCAAGTAAAAATATTCTGTGAGACATTCTTGATCACGACAGAGGAGCCACAAGGGAAAGAAAAAACTAGCAGCAGCAATATTTGCGTACCTATCTGAACTAACAAATGATTCTGATGAAATAAGTCCTGTTAAAACAAATACATGGCTGCGCTCTGCAGAATCCTTGATTACATGCATGAGAGTTGAATATATAGATGAAGAAATAGGAAGAATTCTTACTAGAATTCATGCATTAATAATAACAATAATCTTCACATCAGGAATTAATTTTCGACGGTAATTACTGCTGCATAGGCAGCAGAAAAGACATTCTTCCATTTCAGGATTCTATCAGTAGCTGAAGCAACATGAACACGGGCTGAAGACAGTGCAGTTTCGCAATATCCAGCTTGATCAAGAGCATAATGCACATCCAAGCTTGCCGAACCTTCCTCTAGTCCCTTGAGGTTCAAGAATATGACTGCCTCTTTAAAATAGGCTGCGCACTGCACGAGGGCTGGCTTCGACTCAGGGATCGTGATGGCCAGGCCAGTGAAGAAATTGCTTGTAGCAATGGCGTCTTTTCTTGCCAATCCCAGAGCATTTTGTGCCAATTGTTTTACAGTATGTGCTGCCGATGTTTGTGGATGGGATATCAGCATCTGAACGCAGGATTTGTAGCTATCGCTTTGCATGCAAACCTTGCTCACTAACGCCCCAACAGTCGCCTGTGTTTGGGAAGGAAGATTCAGGAGGAGAAAAAAGACAATGGCAGCAAAAATCAAAGGAAGATTCTTGGAACCCATTGTCTGAGAAAAATAAGAGCTGCTTGTGGGAAATGATTGGCATCGCTCTTTAGTATTAATAGACCAGAAACTGCCCTAATCTTAGAAAGTTGCTGCAATTTTAGTCATTGCAGCAGAATATATAGGAAAGCTTCAAGTGATATCCTTTTTTTGTAGGTGATGAAACACGCCACACCACAGAAACTAGCTGGTTTTGTGGGGTTGGAATCCTAAAGAAAAAATCATTCCATGGAAGAACACGCAGTTTTAGTGGTCTTCCTCATGCACCCAATATAAGAATGTTTTGGAACGATTTTAGTGCATAATATAATTTGGGAAACATTTTCTGGAATTGCATGCCTTGATTCAGTTGACTGACAAACACTATTGTTGTTGCTTTATCTTTAGCCGCTGCTGCCGCCACTTATATGATACAGTATTTTTATATGAACACAATTTGAGGTGAGAGATAAATAAAGTACTGTAAGGTGATCATCTAAACTATGCAAAGCTTCTGTTGGAAAGACATGGGGCAAGAACTGAGATCGAACCTTCATCAATGTTTTAGGCCTAAGCTCAATTCCTTCAACAATAAGTCCACCTTTCAAATGCTCACCATTACAGAAACTTCCTATTCCAATCTCAATCCATCCATCTTCGCGTTCTTGAAGGACAATCTCTTCTTGTTCATGAGTTCTTGATCTTCATTTTGTTGTCGTCCTGATCAAGAGACTAGCTTGTTTCTTTATTTTTTTCTTGGCAACGTAAATTAATTAACTTTGCCTTGTGATTTGAAGTTGCCAGCTTCAGTGCGATGGTAGAGTGTCTAATCCATAAGCTCGACCAGCAAATTTAACAATGAGATAAGCCCCATAATTTGTTTTTGGAGATAACATTTCGGTGTTGAATTTGCCATGGATTTGTTCGTAGCTCAACAACTTCTGAAAATCTTAAAAAAAATATTTAAATTCTCATGGCTGATCAATGTAATTATAGTAACATTTTTTTTTGAGTAATTAGGCAATGGGAATGCTAATCTGGATCGCAATCAGATGGTAGAAATTTCTGCCACACGGTTTCTGAGTCAGATGAGGACCGGGCCATCGATCAAGTGAAACACGATCGACATGCATCACGAGGAGAAGCAAATGACATTATGTGTGGAAACAAATCTTCAGGCAACAGATCCAAGTTCATTCTTTTGTAAGAACTAAAACAAATGCTAGACAATAGACGTACAAAGAAACAAGAGATGGATCTTGAAATAATATATATTATATGATTGGTTTTTATTATATTTGTGCTTGTATTAATAAAGAATATATGTCTCGCTATGTATAGTAATAGCTAATGGTGAGCAGCCACATGTTATCGAACATGGATTGAATTCTCTTGCTAGAAGCCATGAGCCTACATGTGGATATGTCGTCGTTCATTTTAATAATTATGTTTAAGGATTTAGATTTTGAGGTTAAATTGGAGAATTTGATTGCGTTCAAGTCATAACCAACCAAAAAAAAATACTAATTACAGTATGGGAGAGAGATAGACAAAAAAAAAAAAAAGAAGGAATATTCAGAGACTAATTTGTGTACCAAATTAAGATTGGGAGAGAGTAACATAAAATCTATCAATTAAATTTGTGTATCGAGAGTTTGATTTTAATTAGGTTTCATAACATCTGCAAATATCTTTATAGGTTTTTTAATTATATAGCAAATTTAAACTAAAAATTCTAACGTGAATAATAAACTCATAAATGTCAAATTTACAGAGAAGCCGATACTTGCTGATTATACTAAATATTTATTTTATTTTTAAAAATAACATTAGTATATGAAAATGATCTAAAAACACCAAAATTTTTTATTTAAAGTAAAAAATAAAAATAATTTTTTTTAATTTTTTTTTAAAATATTTTTGAAACACAGTGCCAAATAACTCCTAAATTAATTAGTATTACATGTTTATTGGTTTTATATTTGAATTATATATATATATATATATATATATATATATATATATATATATATATATATATATAAACAAGAAAAAAAACACTTTAAAATTATAATTATAAAAGTTTTCTAAGATTTAAAATCATAAAAATAAAGAGCAATAATATATATTTAGTAATACTGTAAAGTCAGCCATTAAAATTAAAATGTCTGGTTGCACAGAGAGCTTTGCCTGTGAATTTTGTGCTCATTTTGTTTCTGTCTTTATCGTATTAATTTGTGTGTTCATTTTGTTTTCTTGCTCTTCATTGGATTAGTTTGGCTTCGTCAACCTCAGAGACTTTTCTTTCTTTTAGTCTTATTATTACTATTCCATTTCAGGATAAGAAATGCTCATCGAATGAATAATATATTTTATTGTTTTTAAAAATAAATTATTTTTTTAATTGGTTGATTGGATAGCAGATTGACCCTATAATTACCCTATAGTTTTATTCAAAACTCAATACTAGTTTTTATTGGTAGAGCATTGAATTAAATTGTTACGTCACGCTTAATTACTTTTTTCTCCATATAAGAACAACATGGTAAACCAAACAAATTTCCTTTTTCTCTATTTATATTGATTGATGATGTTTTCCAGCCATGTAAATAGGCTTGTGTAATGATGGGCCTTGGCCTTATTAATAAGCCGCTCTCACTCATCTTTCTTTCTATGTTAAAAGTAATTGCTGCAAAAAAAACCACAAAAAAAATCTTTACGCTGAATGGGCCCAGGCCAGAAAACATCCATGGGTCTAGTGCTTGTTGTTTTACTTCAGTCCAAAACATCACTCAACAGGCCCATAAAAGGATCTACTCTAGCTTCTATCGCCCTCTTTCCTCTGATTTTTCAATTATTTCTTGGTTTTTTTTGTTTGAAATTATAATTGAGTTTGTTTTTTAATATATTTTTAAATATATATTAAATAATAAGTTTTTTTATTTTAAGAGAATTATTTTAATACGAGCATATAAAATCTGAAAACATCAAAAATAATTAATTGAAAACAAAAATATAATTATAATGCGATTATTTTTACTGTTGCGGTGTGATCTAAAATTCATGATGAGCATGTAGGCATCCAAAAAAATTCAGCGAAATTGGATGGCATGAACACTTTCTGTAATCAACTTAAATTGGAATTTTCAAGTGAAGAAACATCAAGGATCGGCTAGGACGACCTTGCTCATCTACATTTTATGATCACTATTTTGGTGTGGTAGCAGGATGAACTTGCAGAGATGAAGGAGAGGAGTGAAAGAAGAGGCAAATGGCTGATATGTCATCCACTGCAATCCCTTTCCTCTTGCGTTTCCAAGCATAAACAGCAGACTGAACCAGACGCTTAGCCGCCTTCGCCTTATCTGTTGTTGATGATACAATCTGTACTGCTTCTTGATTGGAGATCACATCCCATACCTGAAAAATGAAAGCAATCTTGTTGTGGTTCTTAAGAATTTGATTGAGATTTTAAACCCTAGATATTGTTCATACCCCATCAGTTGCGAGGACAACAAATTGATCTTTGCTAGTTATACACATTTGAGTCACTTCAGGAACAGAAATCAGCCCGAAATCCTTTACACAGTAATCGCCGAAGGCTCTGGACATTGCCAGTCCAGGCGAGTCTGCGTCTGGAAGCCAAACTCTGTGCACGCCTGGTTCATCATTTAAGCAGAATACGCGGCCCTTGCACTGAAGTATGCGCTCAGCCTCCTCTGCAAATGAGATGAACGTAGCTGTATGAATGGCTAGTTTAGGTTGCTTTGCTTTCAGGATTGGAGTGGTGGGGTGGAACTTACGTGGTAAATTAGGCTTGAAATCTACAGTAAGTTGAACTGGTACCAAGCTTCCATCATCTCCTGTGGTTGCCAATACAGCCCGAGAATCGCCAACGTTTGCTACAAAAATGAGTTCACCCTGGCAAAAACATTATGATATGATCTTGACCTGTAAAAAATCCTTTCTCGATGGCTTATCCCCCTTTATCTGGGCTATGAAGGCAATAGAAATATGCAGAAGGAAGCAGGAACCTGAATTACCTGTCTAACAACTGTCAGGGCAGTTGTTCCACTGGAGAATGAATCTATTTTCCGATGCTGCCCTAGCTCCTGATCAACAGCAGAACAAGTCTTCAGGTAGGAATGTTTCCATAAGTTGAAACTTTGATGCTTTTTATCCGATTCCAAGTCGATATCGGGATCCTGTGAACGTTGAGCAAGAGTCTCCTGCCAGTTGCACAGAAGAGATGGCGGCATCGAATCTCGAACTTTTTTCGCCACAAAATGGCCCCATGAGCCATGGCCATCGAATATCCCACAGAACACCATATCTGCTTGGCACCCAAATCCCTGCCATGTAAAGAGAAACAAGATTGGAACACAATTAGAGAACGCATGTTTTTCGATGCTATGTGCTTACCGCTTACCTCCCAGACAATGCAGCAATCCTGATTCACTCCTTTCTCCCCTCTCCTCGAGCAAACTGCCGCGAAATTTTTCGAACCATCGACATTTACACAGCCAGATGACCTCAAAATCATTTCATTCTTCTTAGCATCTTTCACCATTGCATCCGCTGCTTCTCTTCCTTCTCCATTCCCATTATTCTTAACTTTCCTTAATGAAAATGACCTTGCCAATCCACTAAACATGGAGGATAAATGCCCCATTGCCAATGTTCCAATTCAGATGGCCACCACACGGCACGATATGGAATGGTTCTCTAGCTTTTTGTAGACTCGAAACTCTGAACATTCAAAAAACAAATATTTAGCACATACAGCCATGTATGATGATCACGTGAAAGAGAGGAAATTATTAAGAAATCATCAGAAAGGAAGTTGTGTTACAGTATCCCTGACTCGAAATTCTTAGCTGGGACTCAAAAGACTGGTTTGGTACAGTCAGCGAAACAATAAAGGAACATCATCTGACTCAGAAAGCTAACGAATCTTTGCAATTTAATAACAGCAAAAACCAAAAATCTGTGAATCTGAAGCATATCAGGACATCACACGGAATATTCAATCTGGCATGGAATTCCAACGTTGCAATTTGCATCTAGAATTCTGCAGTGAAGCCGAGAATAACAGAACAATAAAGCAACTTGTCATTAAACTTTTCTGGTTATTCCATCACTGTTTGTGTTCGGTTGCTAAGAAAATTCAACCAGAAGGGTAATAATTGAATTTCATCTCTTCTAATATTTTGTATCATCAGCAGAATCCTAAGAAAATACTTAAGAAAGATCAATTTGCAAGAACATGGGCCTAGTTCAATATCCATGAGGACCATGACTACATATTTGGCATTTGCTGAAATCAAAGATAAGAAGAGGAAAAGGCATTCACACTTCTACTCTTTTTATTCATCACCAACAAATATAAAGAATGCCCCCTTTTGTTTGTTTGCCAAGAAAATTAGGGGGGGATCCAAAACATAAAGTTACAAACACAAACTAAAACTTGAAACAAAATGAACCTTGAAAGATTTCAAAACAGAAAAATTAACTTTCCAACACTTCTAAGCAACCAAACAAAACCCATATAAGAGATTCATCCAAAAGAAGAAAGAAGAAGAAGCTCATTCAAGCTCGTCAAATCATCCCTTTTTGAACAATTCTAAGCTCTTTTTTTTTATACTTGACAGCACACAAAGTGATGTAGCTTGTCATCAGGACTTCCTTCAAAACTTAAAAGGATCCTTTAAACAATAGTTAAATAATGAAGCAAAAAAAGTACTGCAAGACCTTGAAGCTAACGAAGAACTTAGAGAGCAAGAAACTGGTCACGATCAACATGCCGGAAAGACAGCGTCATCTGGGAGAACTTGATGCAGGAAATGGGAGAAAGGGAGCTGAGAATTCGAGAAAGAGAATATAGAGATGAATCAAAGTCCATATATAATAATATTCTGATATCTCTTTCTCTCTTTTTATCTTTGGAGAAGATAACAAAGACATACACACAGAGAATTCTTTTGTTTTACTTACAAACACAAACACAAAAACTAAAACACTGTTTTCGCTCTTGTAGGAAGTAGTATGGACTTTTTTGCCTGTGAAAGACTTTCTCTCTTTTTTTTCTATTTAAGGAATTTCCGGTAAGTGATCTGACCGTCGTCATCTTTGTTGTTAAACTTGAACTGGCATGGGGCGTTGTCCATAAAATCAGTTGACTTGGAGTTTAGTTTTGTCCGGGTTTCATAAAATATAAAATACAAAGGAAATTGATTTAATATGATTCAACTAAAACACTGTTTTTTTTTTTTTAATTCTAATTGTGACATTTTTTGTGGGTTTCCAACATGGATTTTACATTTCATTACAAGACATTACAAGTTGCTGTTCCTTGATGATTGGACTTTTGACTAAAGGGTTAATTGGTGAGGTTTTCACTCGTTGAGTGTGTTTGGTCGAGAAGCAAATACACCTCTACGAGTTGTC
Source organism: Salix brachista (assembly GCA_009078335.1). Taxonomy (NCBI): domain Eukaryota; kingdom Viridiplantae; phylum Streptophyta; class Magnoliopsida; order Malpighiales; family Salicaceae; genus Salix; species Salix brachista. The sequence continues at coordinate 2,897,844 of CM018576.1, read as the reverse complement.
AAAACATTGTTGAATTGGATATTTGAATTAATTTGTATCAGCTAATTGAATAATGAATCCAAAAACATTTCAAAATATTACTATTTCTTTTTCATAAAATGCTTTTTAAGGCCTGTAATTTTATTCTTTTTTTTTCCTCCCATTTAACATGTGAAATTTTGCTTTCTAAGCTAATTTACTAAATCTATTAGTTATCCATTTCTTTTTTCTTTTTCTTTTTTGTCTTTTTATGTTACGGGGGGACAATGGATGCTTATACTTAGTCATTGTCAACCTTTCTTCTTTTTGAACTCTGCAAGTGCAAGCTATGATCATGTGAAGTTACAGTCTATCCTCGTCACCCCTCACTTGTATATTTCCTGATGGGTAGCTACCAAATCATTTTTCTTGTCCCGGGTTGAGGAAGTGTGGCATGGGGCTAGGGACGGCCCTTGATCCCACCAAAATTGAAGGTTTTCCGGTTTCCATTGCTAAAATAAAAAATCCACCCTCTATTCCCAAAATAAATAGATATTCCATTCCTTAATCCTTTAATAAGTCCATTAATTCTACTACTACTACTACTACTATTATTATTATTATTATTTTAACCCTAGTATCAATCATTTAATGTTCCGTGTCGTTAAAAAAACCGAGATGAAATGGCGTTGTTTTTGTCTCGGTTTTAATGCCGGCCTGTTCCGGAAATATCGACTAAATACTGGCCGGAACGTCTCGGTATCATTCCGGGTGTACCGTTTCGGCCTCAAAATCCTTATTTTTATATTAATGATGTAGAAGATATTTCTTTTATTTTAGAACATTTTACTTTCATAATATTTTGGAGTTTTAGAGATATTTCTAATTTTGAGATTATGTTTGTTTGACTTTGTGTTTATATTGTATAATTTAAAGTTAATTTATCTTGAATTTTAATTGTGCTTGATAAATTAATATTTTATTTTTTTCACACACACACACACATATATATATGAACAGTACAGCCCAAAACAACATGGTGAAACGCTCCGAAACTGAAATGTTATGTACCAATAGAAAAACTAGAATGACGACCGGAACGATATTGATAATCTTAACAATAAAAAAAATGGAAGACGTTTACCAAATACCACATCAAAAATCCAAATTCCTTTCAAAGTGGCTTCAAAAAGCTTAGGAGCCATTATACTTATATGTGTATCTCATTGAGTGGTGAGGGTCCATGACGTGAAGATATAAAACTTGCAATTTATATAACAAAACTCAAATTCAAGTTAGGATATATATTTTTATAAAAAATTAAAATAATTAGAATTTTATTCACTCGATTAGATCTATAAAATATATTTTTCTATGAGTAAAGTTTTTCAGGTGGAAAAAAAAAAGAGCGGCGAGGAGCAGGGAGTCGGATTGCCCCAACAAGCAGCTAGAATATTGTCATTGGATCCTGGCTCGTGCTAGGGACGGCCCTTGATCCCACCAAAATTGAAGATTTTCCGGTTCCCCTTGCTAATATAAAAAATCCACCCTCTATTCCCAAAATAAATAAATATTCCATTCATTAATCCTTTAATAAGTCCAGTAATTCTATCATAATAATAATAATTATTATTATTATTATTATTTTAACCCTAGTATCAACCATTTATTGTTTTATCACTCTCTCAATCTCATACGATTTCCATGCAAAATCCTGCCTGAATAAATCCCTAAGCCTTGAAAGCCCGTGCATGGGAATAGGGTAGGGTTAGGCAGTTCCGGCCGTAATGTTCCATGCCGTTAAAAAAACTGAAATGAAATGGTGTTGTTTTTGTCTCGGTTTTAATGCCGGACCGTTCCAGAAATACCGGTCAAATACTGGCAGGAACGTCTCGGTATCATTCCGGGTGTGCTGTTTCGGCCTCAAAATCCTTATTTTTATATTAATGATGTAGAAGATGTTTAATTTATATTTCTTTTATTTTAGAACATTTTAGTTTCATAATATTTTGGAATTTTAGAGATGTTTCTAATTTTGAGATTTGTTTGTTTGACTTTGTGTTTGTATTGTATAATTTAAAGTTAATTTATCTTGAATTTTAATTATATTTATTAAATTAATATTTTATTTTTTTCATATATATATATATATATAATTATATATGAATAGTACAATCTCAAAACGACACGCCGAAACGCTCCGAAACCGAAACATTCCGTACCAATAAAAAAACCGGAACGATGATCGGAACGGTATTGACAACCTTAGCAGTAAAAGAAAATGGCAGACGTTTACCAAATACCACATCAAAAATCCAGATTCCTTTCAAAGTGGCTTCAAAAAGCTTAGGAGCCATTATAATTATATGTGTATCTCATTGAGTGGTGAGGGTCCCATGACTTCTTTTTTTTTTATAATCGGGGTGTCCGGTCCAGCTTGCGCGCACCACAACTAAATCCCCGGACTCACTGAACATCCTGCAAGCCCAATAAGCATGTAAAGCACCACGGGGTGACAGGTGTGCCTGACAAGGCTTGAACCTGGGGTGGGAGTAAGACAAACCCCCTCTCTAACCACCAGGTCAATACCTTGTTGGCAGGTCCCATGACTTGAGGATATAAAACTTGCGATTTATATAGCAAGACTTAAATTCAAGTCAATACATGTATTTTTATAAATATTTAGAATAATCAGAATTTTATTTACTCGATTAGATCTATAAAATATATTTTTCAATGAGTAAGGTTTTTTTGGTGAAAAAAAAAAAAAGTGGCGAGGAGCAAGGAGTCGGATTGCCCCACAGGCAGCTAGAATATTGTCATTGGATCCTGGCTTGTGCTTTTCCTTTCACAAGCTAGCAGGGTCGAAGAGTCGCAGGCTGAGACTCAGAGACCCATGTTCTGGTGGGGCCATGACGGAGACCAGTCGCCGTCGAATTGTTGGTAGATGACCTGATCGATCTAGCCTTCATGAGAATGATGGTGGCTAAACCACTGGTTGTGAACCCTTGCCCCACCACTGCTCGTTTACAGGACCGACACATGAATGATCACATTTAATATATTCCCGTATCTTCAGAGCTTCATATTTCCACGAAAAAATCCATCCACTACTTGTAACTTGCAAGTCACTTCAAGCTATTACAATTTATTCTTTATTATTATTATTATTATTTTGCCCAGAAAAAACAAATGAATGAGCACATATCTCACGGGTGGTTTTGAATTTTTATGCTTTTTTGTAAAGTGTAATTATTAAATAGCTCACGCGGACAAAAAAATTTAGCCTAAGGTCAAGGGTTTTTTTGGTTTTTTAACATCATTTTTTTTTAATTATTGTATGGGTTTATGGGTGTTCTAGTCATTTACAAATAAAAAGAAAGTGTCAGCAAGGTCTTGGCCTGGTGGTCAAGAAGGACTTCTCCTTTCCTCTTACCCCAGGTTCAAGTCTTGTCAGGCATGCTTGTCACCCCCGCGGTGCCTTACATGCTTATTGGATTTGTAGAATGTTCAGTGGGCCCGAGAATTTAGTTGTGATGCGTGCAAACTGACCCGGACACCCCGGTTATCAAAAAAAAAAAAAGTTATGTAGCATGCAAAGCACACGCCACTAATCAAAAAGTTATTGCATGCGTTTGTTTGTGGTGCCTTCTATTTATTTTGATTTGAATCTTTTCTCTAATTAGATTTTGATTTTTGATTTCATCCATAATCATTTGATTTTAATTTTCTTTTTATTGAGTTTGATCTTAATTCTTATGATTGGGATTTTTTTATTTTGAGTTTTCATATGGATTAAATTTTGTTTTCGAAACTTACTTCATCCCTTATTGTTTATTTCATTGAATTTCCATATCCATATCACAGATTTTATTTTACAACTGTGATAATTGCAACTAAATAAATTACACTAGCAATTGCCGACTACTTTGCATATTATTCTCGTTAATAAAAAAAATCAATTCTTTTGGTACAAGTCTTCACCTTAAAACGGGTGTCGTTTGCAGACTCACTGCGCGTCATATATTTTGTACACGTGTGACACGCGTTATTTGTTTCCAACCTGCGGTAACACCACATGATTGACAAGTCGGTGCAAAAGAGCAGTGATTGCATGGCCAATGATCAGGTAGGGATAACCACTGGCAAATAAAAAGTAGGCACGTGTCACCAACAATCACATGTGGGGCGGTGCACTGGATAAAGACGTGCAAGTTTCCAGAGGATGGGTCGATGACGACTCTTTTTTTCTTATTGGTAGGCGAGGACTAAAGTCTACGTGGTTTTTCTAAGTTCTAACCTTAAATTATTTGTGGTAATCTAAGGTTAGCTTTTGATTGGATAATATAGATTATGAGCGACCCATCAATGCTTAATGGGTCATCATTGGTGTCAAGATTCCATCCACTAGTGGAGACAATTGCCCAGTTGAATTTCAAGACTTTTCATGTCTTTTATAGTAAAGGTCATTGTCGTGGGATTTCAGAGATATTTTTTATTTTAAAAAAATTATTTTTAATATCAGTATATAAAATGATTTAAAGACACTAAAAAATTTAACTGAAAATAAAAAAAAATCATTATTTTAAAAAAATATTTTTAAAACATACATACTGGGATTACTGGATGTATCAATTTTGAGGTATGTTGTTTTAATATATTTTTTAATAAATAAATTGGTGTGTTTTGAATCGATAAAAAAAAGAATTTTCTTGATGTTGACTGAATCTTATCTAAATATATTCGATTGGATCAAAATTCAAAACAATTTGAAAGAAATCTAAGTGCAAACTAGCCCCGAGTTAATAAATTACTAATAAGTCCCGCCTTCAAAACCCCACTTTGATACTTTGTTAATTTTCACAAGGGATTTTTTTTTCTTGTAAAAAAAAGAATTTTGAATGACATTTTATGTAAATTCCTCGATGATATTGGAATCCCTTTACTTGATACCACTTTCATAACAAGTAATCCACAAACCTAATCCAAAGTTTTCTCTAGACCATGGAACAAGATGTTAGAAAGGGATTGCGTAACTTTTCTGACGAGAGGAACTGATCTCAAACATCCAAATGTTTGGTAACTTAATAAATAACATGGACCACATCAAACAAAGTGAGAAACAGCAGGCTATCATGAAACGAGTTCTTTAGCAAAACTAGTGTAAAACCAACGTGGATTGGGATTTCAATTCTATAAATGGACATTTGTCAGCTTCTTGATCTAATCAGTGCCTGCTCTAGATTTAGTAGCCAGAAAAGTGGGAACGGCTTCGTATCATCAATCATTTGTCAGTATGAACATAGCAAGATTTCTCCTAGAACTGTCCACGCGTAGAAGCCAAGCTATCGTCAAGATTGGCAAGATGCTGCGCGTGGAAGATGAGTTTATCATTGTCAAGATTATCTGCCAGTGTTCACAATTTCTAGGTTCCTATGGCAAAGCATGGTTAGAAGCATCTTCACCTGAACAAGAAATAACCTTTTGTAGCTTGCAGCCTTCACTATCACATGACATGATGACAAGAGCCACTGGACAAATTAAATGGTCCTCAAGGAATAAAGATGCGAGAGCACAATCGTGTTTATTAATTTGAAAGCGTGTAGAAAGATTAAAAAATGGAGTGCTCCATGATTTCACTGGTGCCGTAAAAGCAACCATTTTTATATTTCACTGGCTTGTTGCCGCGGGTGTATATGACGAGCGAGGAAAACACAACAAAGACAAGTAGAACCATAAAGCAATTCTAACATTGATAATTTGCCAGCTTTTAAATATTCATATCTTAAAAAAGTTGGACACCAAAAAACAATGCAAAAGCTAGAAGAAAGAGAAATCAGCTCCTGGATGTATATATGACGTTCCAGAAATTTAAACTGATACCTTTCATTGTGAAAGTGTTTTGATGGATCGGTTCGGCATTATGTCAGCTTTAACTCGTTGAATTGTTGAGGTGATCAGCTTGGAACTGTCTTAATAGCTGGAGTGACTGGTGATAGAGGCTGAGGTCAATGCCATCAACAATCCTGCCCACACGTGCCTGCAAGATTGCCTGAAAGAAACCGGATTCCAGTGAACATTATGGGAGAAGAGGGACAGAGAGACTGATGCATCCAGCCCTCGACTTGATATCAATCTCTTACCTTGTTATCAGGTTGAATGAGGAGCTCGCCGATTAACTGGTAGATGGAGCCTATTCGAAAGCTGATGTCTCTTAAGTGTTGAGTGTCAATCTTCAGGGTGGCATTACCATCAGCAACTACAGCTATGGCTGTCTCCACAGTATACTCTTGCAGCCTAGGAGGAAACAACAGATTGAAGTTTCCAATAATGATTGCAGAATAAAATAATCAGCTCATGATATGACAGCAAATTCAATATGTGGTGCAACATTCAATATCTCCTACCATTACAACCAACACTTGGTTGGAGAAGCATTACAGGAACGTGCACTTTTGAACTATCTATAATGATTGATCCTGGCTGGCATCCAAGCACCTAAATAATATTGATAGAAGTGAAAGATCGGCCCCAAACAGAATATTCATAACTAGGACACATGACAATGAATAGAATCACAATTTTTCAGCATACTAAACTAATTTGGCGGGAAAAGGAGTGTTAGCCTATTGGCCTTGATTAAGAAGAATGCTCTTGGAAGGGTATGCGTCTGATGGATTTTTCTTCAGGAAAAGAAATAATATGGGGTGGGGGTGGGGGGGGATGAATTACTGTCATGGCAAAAAAACAAATGAGAACGTGATGAAACCAAGACATAATCTAAGGAGCAAGTTTTTGAATATTGCACACGTGCATCTGCATATGAGACATGTTATTTCATTCATGTAAAAGGAAGACAAAGATTCTGAATAACTCTATTCTTTGATGCGTTGTTTTCTTCAGCCAGAGTTGCGAAACCTCTCTCTATATATATTATGTGGACATTCATGACATCAGGTCCTTCCTACTGGTCAACATCAATTTAAAGTTGTGAGCATCAGATACACTCTCTCAGATTATTTCACTCCACCACCATACTACAATTGCTGATACTGGTGCCACCTCCTCGCCATGCCAAAACTACCTCTTCAAGGTCATGACTATCACCTTCATGAAGAAAAAAATGCCACCTTGTTATCTCACCAACGACTCCTATTCTACTTTGCTGCTACAAAGCAGTTGTCACCAAGTCCACAGCAGGTCCATTTCCTGCTCGCCAACATCATTTCTATTATCAGCTCCTATTTGGTCAATTGTATCGTATCTCCACCTTGACATTGCATCACCACATCAACCTAGTTGTCAGTACCTTGTACAACTCTTCACCATCAAACCCTCATCTCCAAATCCCCTACGTGAAATTCCCTCTCGACACAACCCCATTGCTGTCACTTCCTTTACCACAACATTGCAATGATCACCTATTTGCCACTATAAACACCCCCATTCTCACTTCCATCTCGTTTTATCCTCCAACTCGCTACAAGACCGCAATTGAAACCCTCCTTCAAATACAAATACCACTTTCTGCCAATAACAAGTGGCATTCAAACCTTATGGAACACTACTAGTGAAACTACTACAAGCGTTGCAGTTATTATAGGGGATTCTCTCGGAGTCCTGCCCAGAAATGCAGACCTCTATAGAATCCTATTTAGAAACAAACAGCTAATAGTATCCACAAACAGTAAAGTCAGAAATAGATACACACAAAAGGCAGAATTCTTACTTTCCAGTGACTCTGACCGAAGCTCCCTGCTTAAAAAAAGGTGAAGATGGGTTGAGTTCTTCTAAAGTCACCAGTTCCCCGTGTTTGATTGCCATAGCTTCCATCAAACCACCACACCCTTACTGAAACAAAATATCCGATCCTATCTATAAATAAGAAGAAAAGGGGACATAAACTTGCATCATAATTGTGCAAAGTCACACTCATTTACTCTTGACACTTGAATTACAAGTACTCAATAACCCAAAAGCCATGATATTGACTAGAAAAAACACCAGCAATGAATGGCCTTTTTTCCCTTTAGAGATATGATCATAAACTGAGATACTCACTGCCCATAATCTCCATTATAAACCCCAAAACAAAAACATCTGTAAGATTAAACCTGGAGCAAAACCCACAAAAATGTGCATATCAAGCAAAACCCACTTCAAAAAATGTGCTCATGAAACTAGTCTATAGATTCTAAATCGCAAGAACAAAAATACATGTATATATTAGAGAAATGTCACACCTTTAATTCTCGTGCGGTATTGAGGCAGGGATGACTTTCCCGGGCTCTGACAGCGCGGGAGGGCAAGAGAGATGAAAGAAGCTATAATTATATAGGGCGAGGGATATGGGCTTCTATTTTTGGGCTCAAGGTGGATCCGATATGGACCGTATCTATTATATAGGCTAATTGTTTTAAAATGCGGAATTATTATACGGATTTAGTTTATTATTTAAAATTAATGACCAACAAATTGTAGATGAATAAATTTATCCAATTCATAAATTTAATAAATTTTATTTATAATATGAATTATTTTAATTTTTAAATGATAAAATATTATATCAATTTAGTTTATTATTTTAAATTATAGACTAACAAATAAAACACTTGTACATAATTAAATCTACCCGAATCATCAATTTAGTAAATTACACTCAAAAAATTAAATGTTTTCACGTTTAAGAGTACAATCATAATTTTAAATTTTTAAAATAAATAATTCATCAATCATAAAATTGATCTGGATAAAATTTATTAGAATAATTTTTATTTTTAAAAAAATATTTCTAACACTAGCAAAAAAAAGACAGAAAAAGTTAAAGAAATTAAAAATTGTAAAAATACAGTTGAACAACAATACTATATATATATATATATATATTAATCAAAAATAAGATTTAAGGAGCAGCTAACAATTTCCTGACATGACAATGTGTGTGAAGTAGGAGGATTATAGAAGAAGCTTTTCAAATGATAGTAAGATGATGGGGAAATGCATGTGTAGAAAAATGTCCCCTTCAAAACGACAGGCTAGCACTGAGTTTCTAATTGATATTATATATTTATATTTTAAAAGATTTGATTGACACCGGTTTCAGTAAAGAAAAATAATATTATCATTTTAATTATTTTCAGGTAAAATTTCGGATTAGTTCTTTCACGAGTGATAAAGACACGTAAGCAATGATCTGTTTGGAGACAGTTACAAATGTAGATTGGGGGCTATTTTTCATGTGTATATTCCACAAGAAGCAGCCATTCCATTGTAGATTACGACAGCTGGCAGAGTGTGGTGGCAGAAGGTTAGCCAAACAAGCTTCCAACACACTGCATTGCAATCCTGTCACTGTGCTGATAAAATGTTCTACCTAAGTATACACATCAATGTACTTAGGAAAAATATACTTTCGTTTTTTTTCTTAATGGAGTACTAAATGTTTTTTTATATATACTGATGCATCAAAAACATTTTAAAAAATAATAATTTGATATATTCTTTTAAGAAAATGACTTGAAAAACATTTTGAAAAGTTAAATGAACAATAGTGTATTAATTTTAAACCGAGTTCTTTGAATTTGAAGGGGAGAAGCAACTCGAGAAAGGGATGTCATGGTCTAAGGTTATCTCATTCGATCAAGCAATAAGTAGCCACCTTGTCTTGACAGCTCCCAACAGCCTATGTTATTATTGTAATTTTTTTTTTTATTATTATTATTAATATACATTTTGCTGTTATGCCAGCATCCAAATTAGTTCTACCAGAGTTGGTTGGCTGGGCAGCCAACTCGTGGGCTTATATATAATTGCTATATAATAATAATAATAATAATAATAATAATAATAATCAAAATAGAGTGGCCTGACTTGTCAGACTAGTCGAGAAAGTATCCACGCGCCACCCGTAACATATATTCCTCCAGCACTCATGTATAATTTTTCGGTTCACTGGATGTGATGTGGGCAGGTAGCAGCCACGTTAGAAGCTTTTCAATCACCGCGCCACTCCTTCAAACCGCACCCACCAGTTATTGCCGTTTTGGCAAACTTTGTTTGCGTGCCATTTAAATGTGTTTTGTTTTGAAAATTATTAAATTATTTTGTATATATATTTTCATGTTTTATATCTTGATGTCGAAAAACAAAACAAAAAATTAATATTTCCTTAAATACAAAATATTTTTTAAAAAATATATATAAAAAAATTACCGGACTTCCAAACTTGTACAATTGTGATATTGCTTTCACCTTGGAAGGCTCGCCAATTCAAATTATCTACTAAGATTTTAATTTCATAGACCAAATTAATGTAAATTATTTTGACTATACTCGTGATGTTAGTAAAAATGAAGGGTTTTTTGAAGTCACACTGACCCATTTGGCCAAAACTTTGGGTCACCTAGTCAATCCAATTCCCTTCCTTTTCTTTTCTAACTATTAAAATAATATTATTTTATTTTTAATACTTTAGCACTGAGAAAGGTGTGAGCTTGAATTTTGTAACCAGAACCTCTCTTTCAAGAAAAAATGGTGCAATCATCAACAGGCACGAGCTGCGACATGTTGAAAAGAGAAAACTCCTCCTTTGGTCTTCTATCCTTTTCAAGAAAAAATAAAAAATAGTAATTTATCCACGTGTTTTGTTTTGATGTTTGAGTTTTATAATGGTGAATATAATGACTATTAGAAACTTATATAATTATTAATTTCAGAATCGTAAAATTAATCGAGATATATACAAGCTGTCCTGGACATGCATATTAATAGTAAAAAAATATAGTTATTATTCATGGCCAATATCCCCAAACTTGGCCTAAAGTTGGTGGTCCGATCAAATCAATTGTTAACTTTAATCAGTTACCGTCAGTGGTTGCAGCCAACAAGCATACAACTAGCTTTAATAATCAATCATGGTTAATTTACAATATCAATCGGAGTGGATTGATATATACACGTAGCCTAATTGGATGTGATGGATCAGGATAGAGTTTCTTTTTTCCTGCTTGATATTGCAGTAGCTTTTACTTTACAAAATACATTCTAAATTGTTTTTTATTTTATAAAATATAAAATTATAGTTTTTTTAAATATCAGTTTTCAATATCTATGTTGGGTTAGTGTATACAAAACTCAAAATATTATTTTGATATGTATTTTGAATTAAAAAATATTTAAAAAAAATATTGCATGATACATCACCAAACACGCACGAGTTATAAAAAAAGCGAGAAGAGTAATCCTTTTTCCACGAACCTACTAATTTCTTCTTCAAAGATAAAATTTTTTACCATTTTAGATTATTTTCATGTATGTGTTGATATAAAAATAATTTTTTTAAAATAAAAAATTATTTTAATGTATTTTTGAATGAAAAATACTTTCAAAAAAAACTTTAACAACTAGACAGCATACCGCGTGAAAAACAAAATAAAGCATCGAGCTTGGGACAAGCAATAGCGTCTGCAAAAAAAACAACGAGATTGGGAACCTCTGTAACTATTATGACGCACACATCGAGAGCACCACACACAACTTTCACGTCGAGCCAAAAGTTCCGACGCTCCGAACCAAGCGCGTTAACGCGTGAACTATAAGACGCAAAGTACGCGACACGTGGCATCTATAACCAGTAGTTTATTCACTAAAGTGTGCCCCTACTTGACTAGACACATCTCCACTCTGTGTTTGTTTCCCTGATGGCGTTTTTCAGTTGACACTGATGAAATGATAGATGTTGTTTTTGAAAAAAATATTGTTTGAAAATATATTATTTAAAAAAAAAATAGTTTTGATATTAATATATGAAAATGATTTAAAAATATATTTTTTTAAATTTAAAATAAAAAATAAAATAAGTTTTTTTATATTTTTTCAAAAATATTTTTAAAATACAAGGTAAAGCATGAGAGGTCATTGTACTTTGCATGGTCCCTCGAGTTTCACTTTTATTTATATCAGTCCTTATATTTATTTGTAGTCGAATTAATTTTGCTGGCTAATGAAAAAAGATGAGTTGATCCAATTACATCACTATTTATTTCGACCAGTTCGTAAATGCAAAGATATTTTTTATCTCCTCTCATTTATTTTTATACTTAGTACAAAATCACCATATCAAAATTTAAACAAACTAGTAAATATGTAATGGAGGAGGGTTAAATTCTTTTTAAGGAATATTATTAGAAAAAAGGGAAATATTTAAAATTCTAAAACTATCAAACACTGGTGGTGATTTTTTTGAAAAAAAATTCAACCGAGAACAATTGTTCTATTTAAATACCCTTTTTGTATATTAAAAGCCCAACATGCTATGAAAACATAAATAAATAAATCAAAATAAACACATATCAATTGTCTATCTTTTAAAAGTCATTTTTTATCATAAAACAATGGTCCCAAATGGATGATAAATAAAGTATAGCTGCTGTTTTTTCTAGAACTATAATTATTGGGACCGTCATTATTAAAATATTATTTTTAAAAAAATTATTTTTGATATTAGTATATGAAAATAATTTAAAAAGTAAAATTACAATAAAAATTAATTAAAATTAAAAATTAATATTCTTTTTAACTTTTAAAAAACGCTTTTGGAAAGAGAAACAGCCGCTTTTGAAAAGCTTTGACATAAAAATTCAAACTACACTGAATAAATCGTAATCCGCGATATGATAAGAGATGTTGATTAAATTTCCACGATAATATAAAAAAGCGAAGGAGACGTAACGGTACTGACAAAATGATCATCATGGTGAGACATTTTAGAGTACACCCGTGACTAGAGCAAGGGAGGGGGGGTCTTGCACATAAAGTGCTTGAGGTTTCGCTTTGTCGGGTTACAGTTGGGAATGCAAAGGACAGTTTAGGAGTTTTATTGACTGGGAGAGATTTGGATTGGTAGATCACCTGGCTTCGTGGTTTTTGTCATTGTTTTGGGGTGTTTTTGAAAAAAAATATTTTTATTTTAAATTAATTTTTTAGTGTTTTTAGATTATTTTGATGTGCTGATATTCAAAATAAATTTTTTTATTTAAAAAAATTATTTTAATGTATTTATAAACAAAAATCACTTTAAAAACAACATCGATCACATTCTCAATCAGACATTAACTAGCTCTGCCCAAGGGCAGGTCGTAGGGTGGCCGGGTCAATTTTCAAGTAGTGTTATTTTTTGGTTTTTAAAATTAAACAGTTTCCTCACTTTCCAATGTTTATTTCACAACCGGAAAGTTAGTCAAAGGAAAGTGTTTTCCTTAACTTTTCGGTCAACAAAAAATTTAAAAGAACCCGCAGGAAAGTGTTTTCCTTTCCTTATCAAAAGGAAAACACTTTCCATAAAACACATCTTCTCCTCTTTGTGTCCGAAGAACATGACAGTGCATGCTTCACCTTCACGACGAAGAAGATGACTCTGCATGCAACTCTCTCTCTCTCTCTCTCTGGCTCTCTCTCTCTCTCTCTCTCTCTCTCTCTCTCTCTCGGGCTCTGGCTCTCTCTCTCTCTCTCTCTCTCTCTGCCCAGAACAGCCATGGAAGCCGAGAGCTTCCAACGCTGCCTCCGGCCACCGCAGGCCACCATTTACGATGAAACCACCACAGGAAGAACCACCTTGGCCTCCTCTATCCGTCGGTATCCTCCGTTGAAGCTCTCGTCGTGGTCGGTGAACAGTACCGCCACCTTCCAACGCTGCCTCCGGGCGCCACCACCACAGGAAGAACTACATCGGCCTCCTCTACCCGTAGGTATCGGCCGTTCAGACTCTTGTCACAGTCGGCCATGTTACTGTTCACGCGAACAGTAACATGGCAGAATAAGATTAGAGGGAACGACGGGTGCAACGCACCGTTTTTGCGTTTTGAGTGTTTTATTAACTGTTGGGCTGGGCTGGGCTGATCCCGGCCCAGCCCAAGTCCAGTCGGCCCATTTAGTTTGGGACAGGCCCATGCCGAATTTTTTTAATTTTTTTTAAAATATATATATATATATATATATATATATAAAAAAAAAAAAATCCGTTCTGATGAAAAACAATGACGTGTGACTTCGTTGCACTCCACAACCCTGTTATTTTTCGATTGATTATGAATTAAAAACTTGCAACTGGATTTGACATTGGAATTATATCCTTACAACTGGATCGCAAATATTTATTTCTTGATGTTTATTTGATAGATATTAAAGGGATAATTGCCTTTACCCATAAAAAAATATATTTATCCAAAATACCCATCAAAATATTTTTGTATCTATTTATCTTTAAAAAAATACTTCATACCAAAAAAAAAAACCCAAATATATAACTCTTAACATAAACTAATTTGGCTTTCTTCATATGAAAAAAAAAACTTATTTTAAGCTTTTAAAATTGACAAAAATATATATATTAATAAGTTTTAGTTAAAAAATATTTCACAAGCTTATTTCTCTATAATATGATATGACATATATTGTTATATTTTATAAAATAAGCTATGTATGAATATAGGATATAATAAAAAAATTCATCATTATACTTTTTAGATTTCATTTTTTTATTTTAAGTGATTAAATATTTTATATTGAATATTTTATATATATTAGATAAACTTGAAAAAAAATTAATTTATTAATAAATTATTTTTCAGTTCATTTTCCATAACACAACACAAACACTGGAAAGTGTTTTCCAGTTTATTTTCCATAACACTGCCAAACATTGGAATTCACTTTCTCCGGAATTCACTTTCCAAAAAGAAACCAATTTCCAGCCGCAAACAAACGGGGCCTTAAATCAATCTGTGGCCTTCGGCAGCCAAGACTATTTGAGCATAAAAAATCGCATCCATTGAAACAATCGTGATATGTTCAAGAATTGATGAAATCACGAGAATTCGAAATAAAAGAGAAAGCGACAGTACCATCGAATGGGTGGGGGGGCGACTGGACGTGTGTGGCGAATATTCACTAGATTTGAATTTGTGGTTTCGAATCCGCAACACCACCTTACACTGCTTATCAGGATACGCAGAAAAGCAAGTTATATAAACTGTGACCTATCAGATAACCAGAACTACTTATCACTGATAGGTCAGTAGATATAGAAAGAGAGACTTCTGTAGCGAGACCAAGTCTCTTTTATCCTCTCTCTCTCCCCCCCCTCTCGCAGCCTTGAAACCCTAGAAGTTGCCTCGATTTCCGTTACCTGCAGAGGTTGAATTAAGTTCTGAAGTCGCCAAATTTTGCATAATTAAGCCTAGATTTGGCAGTAATTAGCGTGCATGTAGAGCTAATTTGATTGACCGATCGATCGAAAGAAAATGTCGTCTTTAAGTAGAGAATTGGTGTTTCTCATACTTCAGTTTCTCGAAGAAGAGAAATTCAAAGAGTCTGTCCATAAGTAAGCTACTGTCTCTCTCTCTGCATGTATTTTTGTACGTAACTGCGTATTTTTGGGCGTATACTTGGATGTGTTTGTGTTTGTGTGTGAAAGCAGTGACTTTTGATGCTTTATGGTAAGTAAGCCCTGGTTTCTGTATCTTCATGTGTATTTTGTAGGTATTCGTGTATTATTGTGTTTAGTTCTGGTGTATTGTTTTTGTATTTTCGTGTATTTTTTGGTCTATTTTTTTTAATTTCTGTATGTTATGTGTGGATTTTGAGCTGTTATTGTTCTGGATGGATTTGTGATTGTTAAGGTATAGATGGAGTGATGAGTGATTTTTGTTAGGGTTAGTTACGTGGTGGTGGAGGTGGTGATTTTTTGGCTGTTATGTAAGTTGAAGATTTGTAAATTGTGAAAATTTGCTGAGATTATTATTGTTGTTGTTATTTGAGCATGATTTATGCCATGGAGGGAATTAAGTGACAGGAATTCTGAGTGATTCAAGTACTGATTTTTTTTCACAACTTTTGAATTATAATTTTCAAAATCTTGAACAGGGAAGATAAGTTTTTTGTTGCTTGAAAAGAAAAAAGATTGAGTTAATATTTTTTTAAGATGAATTTAACTCTACACTTGGATGAAAATAAATATTTTGAAAGATTTGTTTTTCTTGTCACAGAGAGAGAGAGAGAGAGAGAGAGAGGTGCTTTAAGTCATAATTCTTTATAATTGTTGAATTTCATTTTAAAAGACTTGAACAAGGAAGTTGGATTAGATTTAGTTGAGCGGTGTTGAATTTTTGTATCATTGAGCTTTGAGAGATGAAAAGAGTTGGTATTTTGCTAGGCTGAGAATAGGGTTTTTTTATGAAATATTTGTGTTTCTGATTGTGGGTTGGTTTTTAATATTTGCGAGTTATTTGATTGGGATATGTTGAATTGGTGCAAATGGTCTGTAATGTAGGCTTGAGAAGGAATCGGGGTTTTACTTCAACATGAAGTATTTTGAGGAGAAAGTGCTGGCTGGAGAATGGGATGAAGTTGAAAAGTACTTAGCGGGTTTTACCAAAGTTGATGATAACAGATACTCAATGAAGATATTTTTTGAAATCAGGAAACAGAAGTATCTTGAAGCGCTTGATAGGTAAATTGCATCTTAAATTACCAGCAAACTTCCTGACTCTAATTTGGAAGAGTTTTATTTATTGTTTGTGTTTGGTTCCTACTTGCAGGCAAGACAAGGCAAAGGGTGTTGAAATTTTGGTGAGTGATTTGAAGGTATTCTCGACATTTAATGAGGAACTGTACAAAGAAATCACTCAGCTTTTAACTCTAAATGATTTCAGGTATCTTTCTCTCTCATTAAGCTATATTGGTTATCTAGCCATGTTTGATATCATAATTTAATTTCCTTTTTGACTGGTTTTGTTGCTTAATGCTGGAAAAATATAGGATTTGAATATTTAAATTCATCAACTGGTTGGCAATGGTAACGTTAACTTAGCTGGGCTCAGTTCCTGTTCATTTTCAACTATTGTTTATTGTCTTTTTTCTTCCCCATATTTTTCTTCTTCTAAACTAGTGAAGACGTGTGGTGCTAGATAGACGTTGTATTCATGGAGTTATTTTCTTTCTGAATCATGAAACCACAGAAAACTCTAATTTGTTCATTAACACAGGGATAATGAGCAACTATCCAAGTATGGCGATACTAAAACGGCTCGTGGCATTATGTTGGTAGAGCTCAAAAAGCTTATTGAAGCAAATCCTCTCTTTCGTGATAAGCTTGCGTTTCCTACCTTGAAGTCATCTCGATTGAGGACCCTAATCAATCAGAGGTAAAATTATATTATTGGATGGATAATGAACCATTTGTGATATTAGAGCATTTGGTTTATTATGAACTACTGATTTATGCTATACCTGGTTTGTTATGTTTGGATGTGGTTCTGCAATTTTCACTTTGTTTTGCGTGGAAGATGTGCTTTTCTTTATCATAGAACATGGTTTATTAAACTAGTATAGGCTGAGTCCACATTTTTTGCTCTAATATGCTGTCAATCTGGGATTGTGAAGTTTTCAGTTGAAATACTTGATGTTTGATCATGTTTGCATACAGTGACGTATGATTTCCTTTTGAAACAAAAGGGGATTGTTGCTGTTTTTCTATATTGTTCTTGTTTGACTGCTGCTATGATTTTCCATTATTTGCGCCATATCAATGTTTGACATTGTTTGTGACTACTTGGTCCCTGCAGTTTGAACTGGCAGCACCAGTTATGCAAGAATCCTAGGCCGAACCCAGACATTAAGACTTTGTTCACAGACCACACATGCTCACCTACTAATGGTCCTCTTGCTCCTGCACCTGTCAATCTTCCAGTTGCTGCTGTTGCAAAGCCTGCTGCATATACTCCTCTTGGGGCTCATGGTGTATGATATCTTGAACCTTTTTACTTTTCTAACCCAGAACAAGCTTTAATTGTAAGGTGTTGATCACTGAACATTTAATTTTTTTTCCGTTTCTTATAGCCCTTTCCAGCTACTGGTGCAGCAGCTAATACTAGTGCTTTAGCCAGTTGGATGGCAAATACTTCTGCTTCTTCATCTGTTCAAGCAGCTGTTGTTACTGCATCATCAATTCCTATTCCACAAAATCAAGGTTTGCAATTTCATTGAGTTGGAGGTTGCTTTCTAGCAAATACATGTTACTGTAAAGAGAGTGATGACTGATAAGCTGAGGAACTTTAAAAAACAAAAAGCAGAAGAGAGGGATAGAAATATGATAAAATCAAATCAAATTCTCTCTGATTTCGCTATTGACACATGCTTAGTACACATCTTTGGAGCCAAAATGACCCTTCACTCCTGATTCTTATATTTTCTTGTATTTTGCTAGAGAAAGAAGGATAGGCTGGGATGGGCTTCATGAATTTCTTTTATTTTTTCTGTTTTGAATGCCTATTTGATCCCATCGCTTTCTAGTTAGCCTGAGAATGTAAATTGGGATATATGGTTGCATGGGAATTGGGAAGTAATGGGTTAGAAGTTGACTATTGGTTAAGATATTTGATTGTCTCTCAGTTCCAGTTGTGAAACGTCCAAGAACACCACCAACCGCCCTGGGTATCGTTGATTATCAGAATCCTGATCATGAACTAATTAAACGTCTCCGGCCTGCCCAATCTGTTGAAGAGGTATTTTGAGCTGATTTTGCTCCAAATATGCAATTCACAATGTTGTTTTGTCATTATGCTTACTGCTCTTAATTTAGCTTTTGTTGTTTCATTCCTCATGTTGGATAACCTCACCTTTTTAGGTTACATATCCAGCATCCAGACAACAGGCATCTTGGTCTCTGGAATACCTGCCAAGGACAGTAGCTTTTTCCCTGCATTTAGGATCAACTGTCATGAGCATGGATTTTCATCCTTCTCACCACACGTTGCTTCTTGGTATTTCTATGTGCATTGATGATTCATGTCAAATGATCATATTGGAATACATTACCGCGTTCCTGCCCCCTTCTTAACTTACTGTATTATTTGAACAGTCGGTTCTGTTAATGGTGAAATTACACTTTGGGAACTCATCTCACGTGAGAGGTTGTTTTCGAAGCCCTTCAAGATTTGGGACATGGCAGCTTGTTCATTGCAATTTCAGGTTCTCTCTGATATCCTTTTGTACTGTACTTGCACTAGTATTATTTCTTCACATTATTGCTGTTTTTTTTTTTTTTTTTTTGCGTTTTATGGGGCATCTTTGTTGTGACTTTTGACATTGGAATTCGAAGCAACTAATTTGTGGGTCTTATATGTAATATCTTGCTGGCGTCTGGTTTCAAGGATGCCTCGATTTCTGTCACCCGTGTTGCATGGAGTCCTGATGGAAATTTTGTGGGTATGTGACACTTGTTAGATAAAACATGTAAGGTATGCTGTTAGCATCTTAATGTTTTTGTTGTTACAGGGGCTGCATTTAATAAACACTTGATTCACTTGTATGCTTATAATGGACCAAATGATCTGCACCAGCATTTAGAGGTTAGTCAATCTCTTGTTGGTTGCGTGCCTATTGGACTAAGTCTGTAACTATACTATTGACTTGCCTCTGTCATTGCAGATTGATGCCCATGTTGGTGGTGTTAATGATTTGGCTTTTGCTCATCCAAACAAACAACTATGTGTGGTCACCTGTGGAGATGACAAGCTAATAAAGGCAATATATATGATGTGTCATAAGAGTTTTTAATTAAATTTGGGTTCCAACATTATCTAATGAATGTAGTGAAACAGGTGTGGGATTTATCAGGTCGGAGGCTGTTTAATTTTGAAGGTCACGAGGCACCAGTTTATAACATTTGTCCACACCACAAAGAGAACATCCAGGTATCTTGAACGGAAGCAGATGGCTCAACTGTTTTTCTTTTGATTTTCTTCTTGTTCCTGTTTAAGAATCAAAAATATTTTTTTTGTAATTGATGACCTGGTTCCCTAGAATGGTGGATGTTATCAGCATGCGCGCAAATCACTTTCAGAATCCTTCTTTTCACGTGGATGCCTCATATTGCATTTACCAAATTAATATTTCTAGTGAAGTGTTGTTCTGGCACTAACTGTTATAGTTTTATACTTGCAGTTCATATTCTCTACTGCTATTGATGGGAAAATAAAGGCCTGGCTGTATGACAATATGGGATCTAGAGTTGACTACAATGCTCCTGGTCGGTGGTGTACTACGATGCTTTACAGCACTGATGGCAGTAGGTAAGATCATTTTATTGTAAATTTGATTGTTGTTTTTCTCTAACCATTTTCTACTTGTTTGTAAGGTCTAACCATTTATTGATCAATGTTCTTTAATCTTCTTTTATATGTTTTTTAACTATTATTTATCACATTGCATCCTTTTTCCAGGCTTTTCTCTTGTGGAACAAGTAAAGATGGAGACTCTTATCTAGTCGAATGGAATGAGAGTGAAGGATCGATAAAGAGGAGTTTTGTTGGCTTCAGAAAGAAATCAGCAGGTGTTGTGCAGTTTGACACTACCCAAAATCACTTTTTGGCTGCTGGTGATGATGGTCAGATAAAGTTTTGGGATATGGAGAATATCAATGTCCTCGCAAGCACAGATGCAGATGGGGGATTACAGGTTATTTGTCATTTTCTTTACATCTTTTTTGTGGAACCCCTCTGCTTTTAACTGTTACTTAATCATGTTACCTCTGCTTTTAACTGTTACTTAATCATGTTAATTGCAACAGACTCTTCCTCGCCTGAGATTCAACAGGGAAGGGAATCTTCTTGCTGTTTCCACAGCAGACAATGGATTCAAGATACTTGCAAATGCTGCTGGTCTCAGATCATTGAGAGCAGTTGAAACTCATTCTTTTGAAGCAACGAGATCACCTATGGAATCTGCTGCTATCAAGGTTACATTGATTTCTTTTAGCAAACTTGTTTCTTTGAAAGCATTTATGTTCTAAGATCTGTTGAGACTTTTTTTTGTTCACCGGTTAGGTTTCTGGTGCTTCTAGCATTGCAAATGCCAGTCCAGTGAACTGTAAAGTGGAAAGGAACTCTCCCGTCAGGCCTTCCCCAATTCTTGTATGTCAACTTTATGTTCTAAAGTCTAGTTTTGATTTATCTGTGGTTTCTTCAAAACCTGGCATTTTACTTTTGGGCTTGGAGAAGTATTTGAGTTTATTGTTTGCTTGGCTGAGTTTAATGCATTACCCAGATGCAGTATTAGCTGTGGTTTAGTTGTTAGCTATTACATGGTAATGTGGTCATAAAATTTATTTCCTCATAACTTGCTCGGTTTAAGTCAGCATGTACCCCTGCATGCTGGACATGATGCTTGCTTAATTCTTTCTTTGCTGGGTGATCAAAGTCACCCGTGAAGAAAATTGGTCCTGTTTTTAAGGCTTTGCCCTGTTTATGACTTTTTTTTCTCCAATGGATATTGTTTTTTTTGTTAATTTCTAACATAATTGTGCAGTGCAAATGATTTAGAATAATGTTTTTTTTTTCCTTTGAAATGTTTAAGAATGGAGTTGATCCTATGAATAGAAGCATCAAAAAACCAAGAACTGTGGATGATGTAATTGATAAAACAAAACCATGGCAGTTGGCTGAGATTGTAGATCCCAGCGAGTGCAGATTAGTTACCTTACCTGAGAGCGCAGATACCTCCAGCAAGGTGCTTTAAGTTTCTTCTAATGTTTATGTTGTTTTGCCTGATTCTGTAGTTTAATTAAGTGTCAACCTTCTCACTTTTCTTTCCAGGTTGTTCGTCTTCTATATACAAATTCTGGTGTTGGCATGTTGGCTCTAGGAGCAAATGGTATTCAGAAGCTTTGGAAGTGGCCACGCAATGAACAAAATCCAAGTGGAAAGGTTATATGTGGTTAAAATATATAGATATCTATTTGTTTAGTTTTTCTTTTGATGAATGGATTTCTGAAGCTGGTTGGTGTTTAAAAAGGCCACCGCCAATGTTGTTCCACAGCATTGGCAACCAAACAGTGGTCTTCTTATGACTAATGATGTCTCAGGTGTCAACCTTGAAGAAGCAGTCCCATGCATAGCTCTCTCAAAGAATGACTCGTATGTAATGTCAGCCACTGGTGGGAAGGTTTCACTGTTTAACATGATGACATTCAAGGTCTGTCTGCTCATGCATGTCTTGCAAATATAGACAGATGTGTATTTTTTAGTGTTCTCAATGAATTGTTTGATCTGCAGGTGATGACAACTTTCATGTCTCCCCCCCCTGCTTCAACCTTTCTAGCATTCCATCCCCAGGATAACAATATCATAGCCATTGGAATGGAGGATTCAACTATCCACATATACAATGTTAGAGTGGATGAGGTGATTACTTGCTAAAAATCTGACTGCTGATTTTGTCCTTGAAAGGCTATTCTACTCTCTTAACCATTATCTAATGCCCCTTGCTTTGTTTTTCCAGGTGAAATCAAAATTAAAGGGTCATCAGAAGCGAGTAACTGGTTTAGCTTTTTCCACTATTCTTAATATCTTGGTTTCATCAGGTGCTGATGCACAGGTAAATGGGAGCAGTGCTGTATTTTATTTTATTTTACATTTTTGTTTTTGTTTTTTTCTTACCGTATTATAGTGAAGCAGTTGACCATTGCAAGAGAGCTTACGTTTTGGGTTTTAAATTTTTTAGTTGCATGTGCACTTGTGTCCGTGGAGGCTGATTTGATCTATTTATCACTGTTTGAGACAAGCCTAAACATCCCATTTATGTGCTCCAATAGGATTGGATTACTGTCACCATAAAGAAGGAAACAAAGATAAAGCATGGATAGTATGCCATTCCTTTTATACGTTTAACTTTGGAGCCATTTTTGTGTTTGTGTAAGAATCAGGAAGGGTTGATGTCAAATGTAACTGATATGATTGTTATCATGGATAAAGGAGGTTTAGGGGTGGAACATGGCCATTTCCCAGGCATCATGGAAGTTGATTTCTGAGTAATAACTTGAAAAACTCTGATTTTTGGATGTTAACAATCAACACTCAATTACTGTTCAAGCATGTCTTGGCAGATAAATTTCTGTGCTTGTCTTATCTTTACTTGCTGAAGATGTTGTGCTATCGAAACCCTTATATCTGATGACCATGTGACCATTCACATGCTATATTGCTTTTGCAACTTGTGATTCCAATCTCCAGAGTAACTACTTTTTGCAGCTTTGCATCTGGAGCATTGATACATGGGAGAAGAGAAAATCAGTTGCTATTCAAATTCCTGCAGGAAAGTCACCTACTGGTGACACTCGTGTACAGTTCCACTCTGATCAGACTCGCTTGCTTGTGATTCATGAGACTCGGTTAGCAATGTACGATGCCTCCAAGATGGAGCGTATCCGTCAGGTACAAGTTTTGACATTTTTTTAATTTTTGTTTTCTTTAAGCAGAATCATCCGCGACATCCTCTTTCGATTTTCCTTTGCAGTGGGTACCACAAGATGCTATTTCTGCACCCATATCTTATGCAGCATACTCTTGCAACAGTCAATTGATTTATGCTACATTTTGTGATGGTAACATTGGCGTGTTTGATGCTGATAGCCTTCGGCTTAGATGCCGAATTGCCCCCTCAGTATACAATGGGTATGTTTCCTTACCTTGCCTTGTACTCGAGTTCTTCTTCTGTCTCAATTAGTTCTTCACCTAAATCCTGCATGAAACTACATTAAACACTCAACAAATATCTGTCTACTCTTCATTTGCCTTCCTTCTCAAGCAATCTGAAGTTAGAATGGGTGTTTTTTTTCTTCTGTAGGAGCCAAACCGTGTATCCACTAGTTGTTGCTACGCATCCACTCGACCCCAACCAGTTAGCGTTGGGGTTGACAGATGGGTCTGTTAAAGTGATAGAACCCACGGAATCGGAAGGGAAGTGGGGAACAAGTCCGCCTGTAGATAACGGGGTGCTAAATGGTAGGACGACATCATCATCAAATACAAGCAACCACACACCAGATCAGGTGCAAAGATAAGAAACCTTGGATTGCATTGTATTTGCATATCGGCATCTGTAATTCATCAACATAGAATTTAGGTCCTTAGTCTCTCATATTTCCCTTGTCAAAGGTTAGAAGATACACAACATTCTTGTATACTTGTCTAGCTAGCTCTAGTTATTCCCCCCCTTTTTTTCCTTGATTTCTCCTACCTCCGGATTTGCCCTTCTGAACAGTTCTTGTATCCATAATTTTCCGTCTTTTTTCCTTTTAATAAACTCAATTGTGATTGTGAACACGGTTGCTGCGCATCATCATGGATGAGGGAAGGAAATATTGAAGTTAAAAACTCGAGTGGCAGGGTTAAAGCTTCAACATGACTAGTTTTTGCTTCTGCTTCATTTTCTATATCTGTAAGAATTTTTAACAGTGATACGAACATTAAAACTCCTGACAGGTTATGCATCAAGAAACTCCCGTCGTTTCATCAACTGATAATATTTTTCTCTTCTTTCTTTCATAATTTAAGCTGAAACCCACAGATCTCTTTTCATTCACTTGCCAAGAGAAAATTGAAAGTTTAGTCGGTTGTAATCGAATTATTATCCAATTTATCCTTGCATTTGATGTTCTTAACCAAAAGAAAAAAGAAAAGGAAAAACAGGAAACTTAATCTAAAATATAAAAGATATATTGCATGCTTTTAAAACCTGGCCTACAGCTTGATTTGGGTAACTAGGGTTTATCAAAACAATAAGAATATGATAATATCATATAGTTATTTTAAAACCATTTGACCGAGTTAAGTTTTATTTAATTTTTTATTTAAATTCTATCTTAGGTTCTAGGTCACTAGATCTGGGTTGACTTAATAGGATCGGTCAACTAGGTCGAATTTTTAATTCAAATTTGGTCGATTCACTGGCTGTTTGGGAGGGCGGTTGTACCGCTGTTTCTTTTTTTATATTTTATTTTAAATGAATTTTTTTTTGGTGTTCTTAAATCATTTTGATGTGCTGATATCAAAAATAATTTTAAAAAAAATATATATATTATTTTAATGTATTTTTAAATGAAAAGTATTTTTAAAAACAACCGCAATCGCAAGTTAATAACACTGATATATAATATATTGAGCTGATTTCATTTTTTCCTTGAAAAAAGAGAAAAAAAATGTTGTTTATTTAGTATGGATCTGACTTTTTATGGGCCCGACTTGTTTAGTCCTCTCTGGCCTCGTTAAAAACGCGCCGTCTCAGGCTTCTTCTCTCACTCTCTCCCCTTCTTCTTCTATTAGGGCTTCACTCTCTGTTACTGGAAAAATTAATGAAATCCAAATGGGGAATCGAACAGATCCAGCAGCGAAGAACGTAAGAGGGACTAACCCACAGAACCTAGTGGAGAAGATCCCACGATCTAAAATCTATCAACACGTACTGGAAAGGACAATGTTTCGGATTAACAGCAGAGACATTAATCGATAGAGCGATGGAGTTCGATCGCTTAGGATATACTCATAGAGGAAATCGATAGCCAACTCCATTTATGTGCTTGGTTACGAAGATGCTGCAAGTTCAGCCCGAGAAAGATTTCGTCGTTGATTTTATGAAGAATGAAGAGTACAAGTAACTAAAATTAAT
The DNA here is from genome assembly GCA_009078335.1 of Salix brachista. Taxonomy (NCBI): domain Eukaryota; kingdom Viridiplantae; phylum Streptophyta; class Magnoliopsida; order Malpighiales; family Salicaceae; genus Salix; species Salix brachista. The sequence goes on along the minus strand of CM018576.1, from coordinate 2,872,386 downwards.
TAGCTATCTTTTTTTATATCATTATTTTCCAACTTACTGTTAATTACGTTGGGGTTATTTCTATATTGATTCTACCTGTGATTATCAGTCTCGATTTTGGGGGATTATTACTAAATTTGGGGCTAATAGTAAATGCAACTAGGGTCTTAACACATTTTGCTGCGGGGTTAATATATATATATATATATGGCGATGAGAGGAGGAATGAGAAACGGTGTTCTTGGAACTTGTACTTGGTTTTGGTGTTCCTTAAATTTTTTAATGTGCTTTTTGGCCCTTATGTGTTTTTTGTATTTTACAGTTCTGATTTTTTCTTACGCAGATTTAAATGAGACTTTTCGTTGTTTTGGTGCTTTTTATCCCAACTTACTGGGACTGGTATTCATGTATATCGTTACCTAGGTGTGTAATGACCATCGAAAGTTGAGGCAAAAAATAACTGATGGAAGTAAGTTTGTTAACCCTTTTCTTTTGATTGCTGATGGGCAGACAACAGTTTCAAGGGACAACATTGTTTATTTATTTCGTTGTCGAGCTCCATTGAGCTTTGGAACTTAATATTGAGGTTATTTTCACATTTTTGGTTTCCCCCTTAGAGTAGATGCTGAGGTTTCAAACCAGTGTGTATCATGGTTGAAAGGTTTGGGAGTGAGTTTTAAAAATGTCTTAAAACATCAATGGATATGATGCAGAATTAGGAGTTTCACTTTTTGAGAATGTACTATGAAGCCGTGTTGGAAGCTGTTGTCTTAACAATCATACCAATGCAATCATATGTGCAGTAGTTAAGTGCTACATTTTTTATCACCATGGCATTTAAAGCCATTGCTGGTTTAAAACAGCTTCCTATAGTAAAATCAAATGATCCTGCCAGGTTTCTCTGCACTGGCAGTGTGCAGCGAGAAGTATGATGGATCAGACAATCTTACTGTAACTGTACTTCCATGTTCATCAATATTAATTTTAATGACTTTACGCTAGTTTTTTTGTTCCTGATTGAAAATCCTGTTTTCCCCCCTTTAAAAACTAGCTAAAAGTTGAGTTTTTAATGACCTATCACTGAGCATTTGAATAACTTAGGGTTTTTTTATGTTTCCAGCTTTAAAATTGACTACTATATTATAGGAAACTGGTTTTGTTTATCAAAAATGTCATGTGAATGCATGCATGCACATGAAAACTTGAAATTTCAATGGCTTTTGTTATCATCACTGCTGTTGGAGCATTGGTGGCATGTGAATTTCAGTGGCCACTGTATTTTTCCTTTTATTTTCTTTCTGGCTGCTGAGAATTATATTTCAGATACAACTTTGATGTGTAAAGTCACATGCATAGTTCCTTGGAAACAGGGTTAGCCGATGTATCATTCTTGCTTTCCCTATTTATGCAGGGATCATGACTATGATAGACTATGACGGGGACTGTGATAGGGAGCACAGACATGGAAGAGAGAGAGACAGGGATCGCGATCGCCTGAGAGATGAAAGAGATTATGGTTGTGAGAGGGGGCAAGAAAGGGAAGGCAGGGAGCTTGAAAAGGCAGGATAGGGACCGTGGCAGACAGATGAGTTTTTCACAGAGCCAAAGTAGCAGTCGGGATTGCAAAAGACATGCCCATAGCAGTAGTCCTAAAAGGCACAGAAATGGAGCGGAAGAACCAAAGAAGAAGAGGGAGAAGAAAGATGATGGTACAGACCACCCTGATCCAGGGATTGTAGAGGCTAATAAGCTCCGAGCAGCCCTTGGGTTGAAACCACTGAAGTGATCTGTTGTACTCTTAGGCCACTGGTGCTGTTACTAGCATATGTATACTCTGGTAACTGTTGCCCGAGATTTGCTCTCTTATATTTGCTCATGTGAGGAAGACAATTTTTTTGCCGATCAGCTGATGGTTAAGGCATTGGATTTCTTTTAGCAAGCAATTGTTGTTCCGTTCCTTGATTATTGAACTCCACTTTCTGGAGTTCATGCTGCCTCTTTGAATTAGCTGATCCTCTGAAATAGATCGATTTTACTTCACCATTCAATTCAAATTAGCAAAAGCAAAGACTTGTGATCTGGTCGTGAAGGAGTCGAATTACTCATCCATCGCATTATACCAGAAAATTCAAGTGCAGTGCTATGAATGCCATCATTCTGTACTATATAACAATCAATACACAGCAAAGCAAAGTTTCGATGTGCGTCCATAACAATTAACATGTAATCAATCTGGTAATTTAATCACAGAATATCTGAAGTCGAATCCAAGAAGTCAATTATACCTAAAGAAAGAACAGATTGCTTTCCCAATCTTTACAGCAGAAGCACCTCGGGCAACAAAATGCCGTCTTCATCATAATGAAGGGAGCCAGAAAAATTGAGAGGCTTGCACTTCTCTCCCATTAAAATCCTCTTCTTGCACAGCTCTTCACCACCTTCTTCTCTTCTTTCTTCCCTGATTTGCTCTGATTTTCCTCTAACCTGCCTCACTGCAGTCTTTGCAAGGGATCCAGCCATCTTCAACTTCTGAAGGCGGCTACGCAGTACCCTAGATGAATTCCTGAGCAAGTTGCTTCTGCTGTCCTTTCTTTCCGTCAGGGTATCAGACATGCCACCACCGCCAAGGAGCTTATGATTCCATCCATTGCCACTGTTGATTTTACCCCTGAACAAGTCCAGACTAGTACACTTGGTGAAAAAGCTCGAGAAAGGAAATGACACTCTCAGATAATTATCTTCTTCCGTGCTCGGTGTATTTTCTCTCTTTTCCACCTCTGGCTCCTCCTCCTCCTCCTCCTGAATCTCCAAAAGTTTCTTTAATTCATAGTACTCAGGTGATGCGGGCCTTTGTGCGACCCCAAATGGCAGATAACCGTCGCCATTTTTGTGGACCTTAGAGCAAGCCTTGGGTGGTTTCTTCTTGCCAAAGACACTGGAGAAGAAAATACCGACCTTCTTTGAAAGAAGGCTTTCAGACTTGACAACCCTTTCTTTCTTGGCCTTGGTGTGATCGGTAGGGCAGCCATTGCTTCTTCTCTGCATTGTCTTGGCCAACAATTTAGGTATTCTGATTCTGATATTTGTTTGAGGCATGGTGATCAGCTGAAGACATATGATAGTTGAGAGTTTGGTGGGTCATTCGGTAATAATAGCCTTGCAAGTACTACGGTTTTTTCCATTCATGTTGCTTCTTTGCAGGGCATTACTTGCCAATTGCCATTGTTGTTGGCCTTCCAGAGAAATTAAATGGACTTTAAAAGATGATTTTGACAAGTGGGCGTGGCCTAGAAGTTCCTTCTCACGAAAAAAATTTCTCCCCTCCTTTTCCATCAAGCAATGACAGCTGAAGCGTATATTTATTGTCACACGACAGTTGAGAGAGAGAATGAAAAAAAATATATATATATTTGGTAGTTGTTTACCACATAAAATGATTTTTTTATATTCTATGGGCTCTGTCGTATGACATGTAAACGTTTATATATTTTTTTAAAAATAACTAATTTTAATTTAATTTATATTGAGTGTTGAAATTAATAATATTATAATAATCTTAATTATAAAACTAAAATTGACTTGACAGGTTAACCCAAATATAAAGTAATCCAAATTTAAAAAAAAAAACATAAAAATTGTTTATTTAACTTGACTAGGTAAGAAATCCAAGTCAATCTGGAATAAACCACAGTTGAAAACTCCGTTGATCTTTTTGAAAAACAAATGATCAAAACAAGACTGCCTTGAAATAAGTCAAGAAAGTGAGTATGTGGGTGGATGATTAGGGCTGGTGAGAAATTCATCACCGCTAAACCCACCACTTCTAATGCATATCTTCTACAAAGTCAATAATCACACCACTTGAATTTCTTAGCCCCCAAAAGCTAATCCTTGCGTATAATTCATGTGTTGAAGTTGAATCAATGGGAGATTACTGTGTCCCGTGATAAGATAGAGAAGTTTCTATCTGCTTTTTGGAGAGGATAATAAACAAATTACTCTTTATTTTTTCATTTTTCTATATATATATATATATATATAGTGTGTGTGTGTGTGTGTGTGTGTGATAGACAAATGATGAGAAAGCAAATTTAAAAGGTGTTCTTGAATATAAGTAGTGGTTGTTTTTTTTAAGTATATTTTATTTAAAATATATTAAATTTTTTTTGTATTTTCAAAAATATTGATATCAGCACATTAAAATAATATAGATGACTTTGCTGTGATTTTCATGTAAATAGATTATCTGTCGTCCACTTGTTGTATTTATAATAATTTTCAGGTTGAAAAACTATAGTCTTAGAGTTTATGGACCCCAAAACCTATTTTTTCATTTTAAAGAAACCCTAAAAAACAAAATTAAAACCTTGACAAAACTGTTTTCAAACCCTAATCCCTGTAAAAAACAAAAACCAAACCATTCAGAAAAAAAAAAAGAACTTCAACGATACAATCAACTTTCCATGGAATAATAAAATGATAACACCACCTTATTGAAATGTCATGAAAAATACAAATTCATTAACATTAAGATATATTTTTTTAATGGCCTAAATATTGACACTCAACCACTTCTCTCTAATCAATACTTTTTAGTGGCTCTTCTATCAATATCCAAGACCGAAACATTTAAAAATAAATTTTGGAATCAAAATCTTAATTACTAAATCAATAGGGACCAAAAATAGATAAACTCAAAGTTGAGAGGATACATTACAAATTAAACAAGTTTAGTGACCAAAACGAAACAAATAATGAACAGTGTCTTTATAGTATATTTGATAATATTTGACCCAAGCCCATAAACCCAAAACACTTTTATCTGGACAACACACTTATGGGCCGACTATAAGACTCGTCGGTTTGCTGCAATAAACCGGACACTCAAAACCCTTGGATTCTGTTGGAGACAACCAAGAGCGGCCACCCTTTCGCTCACTATCTCTTCACTCCGTTTCAATCTCTACACTTATTTTCGCGTAAGTTCAGCGGGCTCCTTTTTTATCTCTTGTTTGTTTTGTTTTCTCTTCAAAAAAATCCTTTCTTTTGGCCTTGCTTGCATGGAGTTTCAATCTCTCAATCGGATTTGATGCGCTGGGATATATAGAGGTTATTTTATGTGTTTTGGGAACGTTTTTTTTTTTTTTTAAGATTTGGCTTATTGTAAAATAATTGTGCGGATCTTTGATAAATCAGTGTAGACTGAGTGATGGTGTTTTTTGGGTCTGGAAGTTGAATGTTTCGGTGGGATTTTTGTGAATTGATGTCAGATTGACTAGATTTTTTGATATTTCCGACTTTTTTTATGGTTTACGATTTTTTATTTCTTGTTTTTTGTCCTTTTATTTTTGGTTTCCTAAAGTTTGATGCCTTACGTTTAATTGAGCAGGTTGAAAGATTTTGATTGCAACATGTCGACTTTTGCCAAACCAGAGAATGCCTTGAAGCGAGCTGAAGGTGAGTGATGTGATGTGTTGTTGTTTGTTAATTATCAATGCCCTCTCCAATGCGCCACTTTAATCTTTTTAACACGGTGCTTAGACCTGAGAGTTTAATGTATCACAAGTCCCAAAATGACGATGATATCAAATTCACTCGATGCTAGCATGCTTCACATAACGAAAAATCTTAGCTTGTTGTGATTTAAATTTGGCCTCAAAAGTGATATGAACTACAAAATGTGATATAGAAGAACCACTTTGTTTCCCTGGACTTTGCTACAGACGTCACTTGTAGTATGGTTATGGTGGAAGTAGGGAAATACTCCTAGGCCTTTTGTTTTTGACTTTGTTGTCACATGTTTGTTTCTGAGATTTTAATGTATATGTGATACTGACTGCCCATTTTCGTTGACTTTTAATGATGTATGGTTGCAGAGTTGATAAATGTTGGGCAGAAGCAAGATGCGTTGCAAGCTCTTCATGATCTAATCACCTCAAAGAGATACCGAGCGTGGCAAAAGCCACTTGAAAAGATTATGTTTAAGTACGTGGAGCTTTGTGTTGACTTGCGGAGGGGCAGGTTTGCCAAGGATGGTCTGATTCAGTACCGTATTGTTTGCCAACAAGTGAACGTCACTTCCTTGGAGGAGGTGATCAAGCATTTCATGCATCTTTCCACTGAGAAAGCTGAACAAGCTCGTAGTCAGGCAGAAGCCCTTGAAGAAGCTCTTGATGTGGATGATCTGGAAGCAGATAAAAGGCCAGAAGATCTGATGCTTAGTTATGTCAGTGGTGAGAAGGGAAAGGATAGGTCTGATCGTGAGCTTGTTACTCCTTGGTTCAAGTTTCTGTGGGAGACCTACAGAACAGTACTTGAAATATTACGAAACAACTCAAAGTTAGAGGCCCTATATGCGGTAATTTCTACTTTAAACATAAAACTACCTGGTTCAATGCCTGGTCTTTTCATATTGTCAGCATCCGTCTCTATAAAATTTCAACATGATGCACGTATCGAACATCTGATGAATTGAGGCTTACATGTGGGTTATGATAGAAGGCATGCTTGTTAGGTAATTAAACTTCTGCTAGCCGGATGAACTGAATATTACAAATGGTTTATTATGTTTTCTCCTTCTTCAACAATTATGTAGTTTCAATTTTTTTGTAGTTGATTGGCTGAGTTATAACACATTAAGGCGATTAGAATCTGAATATTGACGCTGACTAACTTTTGCTCATTGCACTCTTGAGTTCCTCTTTCCGCCATGCCTTCTGCTCATATTATGTCTACTATAGCTTGTCCTTAAGAACTAAATGCTCATGTTTCTACTATCTTTCATCATTAGACATTGCGCGATATGGTCGATTGGTTATGTCCATTCTGATGGCCATTTGTATGCAAGTACTGTTAATCCAAAGAATTATCTTATTGAATTTAAACTGTCACATGCAGATGACAGCCCACCGAGCTTTTCAATTCTGTAAGCAATACAAACGGACAACAGAATTTAGAAGGTTGTGTGAGATCATCAGGAATCATTTAGCAAACCTCAACAAATATAGAGACCAAAGGGATCGACCTGATATCTCAGCTCCAGAGAGCTTGCAGCTGTATCTAGATACTCGATTTGAGCAGCTAAAAGTAGCTACTGAGCTTGAGCTCTGGCAGGTTTGCATATTAGGTCATGTACCTTCAGTTTATCTTCTAGGATGTATATCTGTATTCATTTTCCATTCACGTCCCTAACTTTCATGCCCAGGAAGCTTTTCGGTCCATTGAAGATATCCATGGATTGATGTTCATGGTAAAAAAAACTCCCAAGGCATCCTTGATGGTGGTTTATTATGCCAAGCTAACAGAGATTTTCTGGATATCATCAAGTCATCTTTACCATGCTTATGCATGGTTAAAGCTTTTTACACTTCAGAAAAGTTTCAATAAAAACTTAAGCCAGAAAGATTTGCAGATGATAGCATCATCTGTTGTTTTGGCTGCTCTAGCGGTGGCTCCTTATGATCACACACAGGGTGCATCTCATTCGGAACTTGAAAATGAGAAAGAGCGGAATATGCGGATGGCTAATCTAATAGGTTTCAATCTAGATCTGAAACCTGAGAGTAGAGAAGTGGTAATGCAATTTATTTGCTTGCATTTACTTTCATGATCTATCATTTATTAATTTTTCTAATGTTTCTCATTTCCATAATGCATTTTTTTTTGCAGCTTTCAAGGTCATCCCTTCTTTCAGAACTGGTAAGTTTCAATTGGTAGTTTCTTGCTATTTATTTTTATTCATTCCTTCATTCTAAAAAAAACAGAGTGCATGTTTTAAGAATTGTTTTTTTTTTTATTGTTTAATGATGGAAATCAAATGCTAAAAGTTTCCTTATTTTCCAAGAGTAATCAATCTTGAATTCTTGTGCCCCAACTCTACAGTAAAGCAAATCATTATAAATGGGTTTTTTGAAACAGTGTCGATATTTTGCCTTGTTGTTGTGAAAAGTTTTGAATTGTCTGGTTTGGACATTGTTTTCAGGTATCCAAAGGTGTAATGAGCTGTGCAACACAGGAAGTGAAAGATCTTTACCATCTTTTGGAACACGAATTTTTACCTTTAGATCTTACAGCAAAGGTTCAGCCTATGTTATCCAAAATTTCCAAACTTGGGGGAAAACTTGCCTCAGCTTCTTCTGTGCCTGAAGTTCACCTCTCCCAATATGTCACTGCCCTCGAGAAGCTTGCTACCCTGAGGTTGCTTAAACAGGTAAACAATTTTCCTGCTTAACCTTTTCTCTTGGATTTTATTTAAATTTAAAATATTTATTCTCTCTTTGGTCACATGTGCTTGTCCATGATCTTTCAGGTGTCTCATGTGTATCAGACCATGAAAATTGAGAGTTTGTCTCAGATGATCCCGTTTTTTGATTTCTCTGCTGTTGAGAAGATTTCGGTTGATGCTGTGAAATATAAGTTCATAGCTATGAAACTGGACCATATGAAGCATGCTGTGTTGTTTGACACTCAGGTATGCTTCATTCTCTATGCAGTGTTTCTAATCATGTATCATTGACCCCCCCAGCCCGGTTGATTCTGTGAAATATAATTTCATAACTACGAAACTGGACCATATTAAGCATGTTGTTCTGCATGTCCCTTTGTTAAATTCCATTCCTGAACTATTGATATTACTTCCCATCTTGAGTCGCACTGCATAACATCTTTTGTTTGGAAAAAGTATATTGTGCCTGCACCTTGGCCTTTTGCTTTCAATGATTCATTCCATCAGTCTGTCTTCTCAGCTATCCTTTGTTCTTGTGAAATGGTGATAAATCAAAACAGAGTTTGACTGCATTCATTGGGTTGATATTTACAGGATCTTGAATCCGACGGGCTGCGAGATCACTTGAATGTTTTTGCTGAATCCTTAAATAAAGCAAGGGCTATGATTTATCCTCCAACAAAGAAATCATCAAAGCTGGGTGAGATTTTACCGGGACTAGGCGAGATTGTTGATAAGGAACACAAGAGACTTCTAGCTCGGAAATCCATCATTGAAAAGAGAAAAGAGGAACAAGAACGTCAACTTTTGGAAATGGTAGTGCTGTTTAAAGTGCTGCTGCCTCAGTAGATAACTTATGTATTCATCATTTACCATGGTACTCATTTTTCTTATATGAATCCTTTGCTTTCAGGAACGAGAAGAGGAGTCAAGGAAGCTGAAGCAGCAGAAGATTACAGAAGAGGTAGAGAAGAAGAGGCTTGCAGCTGAGTATGAGCAAAGGAACAAACAAAGGATCCTTCGGGAAATTGAGGAGCGTGAACTTGAAGAAGCACAAGTTTTACTTGAGGAACAAGAGAAACGCAGTAAAAGAAAAGGAGGAAAGAAGCCGATCTTAGAAGGGGTGAGCTTATACCTTTCTAAATTTACTTTCCAGTATCTTGGGGGTTGTGCTCAATATGACAATTTTTCTCCATGCAGGAGAAAGTGACGAAGCAAATTTTAATGGAAAGGGCTTTGAGTGAGCAGCTCAGAGAGAGGCAGGAAATGGAGAAGAAATTACAGAAATTGGTTAAAACCATGGATTATCTGGAAAGAGCAAAAAGAGAAGAGGCAGCCCCACTGATTGAAGCTGCTTTTCAACAACGATTGGTGGAAGAAAAGGCACTTCATGAACATGAGCAGCAGGTATCTGCTTAATTTTTGGTCATATGTCCATGAAAGGCTGTTTTCCTTCTAGGTCTTTCTATACAAACATTTAATTCTCTTCCCGTCTTTCACATCTTAAATTGCAACTTGCCTAAAACAATGATCGTTATCGTGTTTTCATTCAATATAGTGTTCTGTGGCAATTTGTTAGGTTGTTGCCTTTCTAATTGGTATCTGCATTGCAGCAAGAAATTGAATTGAGCAGACAGCGCCATGATGGGGACCTCAAGGAGAAGAATAGGCTGTCTCGGATTTTGGAGAACAAGGTCAGTATCTAATATCCCTGTGATACAATGTCATGGGAAGCTTCTTTACCAGAGGAAATATGAGGATAACTCCTCCAGCCTGGATATTCTGTGCTATGATTCTTGGCTTGCTTTCAACATTAAAGGAATTCAATTTTTGTTCTCTTTCAGATCATTTTTGAGGAAAGAGTGCAGAGCCGCCGAGAGGCAGAGTTCAACCAAAGGAGAGCCGAGAGGGAAGAAAGGATCAACCAGATTGTTCAAGTCCGGAAACAAGAAAGAGAAGCTTTGAGGAAGAAAATATTCTTTGTGAGGTCTGAAGAGGAGATACTGAAAAGACTTCGTGAAGAGGAAGAGGCTCGCAAGCTTGAAGGTAGATTTTCTCCACTCTACCTGATCCATATTTAATGTTAAATGAGTTTCCATTTCATCATTTATTTACTATTTCCCCCCTAGTGTTTTTGCTTGCCTTCCCCATTCAACTATGTATTTACACCGTCTCCTCTATTGGCATATATAAGTCTGATTAAGACCACCTCGTGCTCTTTGTGCTGGTGTTTTAAAATGCAGAGACTGAGAGACGCAGGAAAGAAGAAGCTGAACGCAAGGCAAAGTTAGATGAGATTGCTGAGAAGCAGAGACAGAGAGAACGTGAACTAGAGGAAAAGGAACGGCTAAGGAGGGAAGCTCTCTTGGTAAGAGCAACTGATGGGCCTTCTAGGTCTTCTGAGCTTCCTGCTGGTCCAGAGCCTGGTGCTGCAGCTCCAGCAGCTGCACCAGCCCCTGGAAAGTATGTGCCCAAATTCCGGCTAGGCGGAACTGAAGGCTCGGCGCAGGCTCAAAGTAGTGCCAGGCCAGCCCCTTCAGATACAGACCGGTGGAGCAGTGCCAGGCAGCCCCCTTCAGATACAGACCGGTGGAGCAGTGGTGGCCGTTTCGGCAGTGGTGGCAGCAGGCCTGATGATCGCAACCCCCCCAGTGATAAGTGGGGTGGAGGTTCAAAGTCAACTTGGTCATCATCTAGGCCACGTGGTCGCTGATAATCCCAGTGTCTTCTTGAACATTTTAATGCGGCCATTTTTGTCTGGTGCTTGTTTTTACTGCAAATGGATGTGGGAAAATCCTCAAGGAATAATTATTAGTTAATTATCGTTTCTAATTTTGTAGGCACGCAGAACCATTCAAGAGTGGCATCCTTGTCTCTTTTTTCTCTCTCTACTATGGTAATGTTGGCAAATGTTTATTGTATTCTGGACCTGTCAAACCTTGGAAGAGTTTTTTTTATTCTTTTTCACTTCGATTCCATTTATGATTTGCTCAGTTGAGATCACGAGTTATCCCCAGTGTCAGGGATCAAGGTTCCTGTGTCAATGTCTTTTTTCACTGTCCCTTCCAGTGGAACCATCCATCTGTTCTAGCAAATCTGTATCATTTAAACGAAAGACCGCATTTGCACCTCAGCTGGTGCAAATAATCCATGCTGAAACATGGCCCTTTCCCCAGAAATGTTCAATTTCTCTTGTACCAAACCAGTAACATTTGATAATGGCTTAAAGCAATTCGGGATGTGGTGATAATGGAGATTTTAGCCTGTGAAGAAACCTGTAAACCTAATCGGCTAAATCTACGTCTTCGATATTCTGTGTTGTGTTGGCTTCGACATTCTGTCAAGCTCAGCAGTTGTCTGATCATTATGTTACACATTTTTTTCGTTCACTACAGCATGTTGCTCTTTTGTTATATTAACGAGATAAATTTCGAGGCTAGAGAGATTATTTGGTTACTGCAAGAAGCTGTGGGATTATCACATGGTCCATGGTATGGTATCGAGTGGTTTGTTTTCTACTGTTGACTGGGATTTTATCATTTCATCAGGGAGATACAGTCAGTTTTTGCTTCACAGTCATCTTTGATTGATGAATTATCTATCTAGTTTCAGCTGAGGGGTCTCAGTTGGATTCCTCTGGCTGACCCGGTTTCATCCCAATATTTTTTTTATTATTATCTTTTAACTATTTTGAAGCTATACAAATGTAATCTGTGCTGATGCCAGTCGACAACTAGGTTACATTAGATTCTAGAATCCATTTAAAGCTTATGGATCTGCTTTAGTAGTTTTCTGTTCAATCACCAAGGTAATCGTAGCTCAACCACACTCTCAAGTTTTGTTAGGTTAATGACATGATGGTGTTATACTAAGATACCACACTAACTTTTTCGGCTTGTCCTTGCCTCTTTTGATCAACCCAAAGAGTTTTTATCATTTAATATAAAACCACTTCGGGAAATGGCCCACGAAAATTCAAAAGAAGGGAAGTGGGATTTAGTTATTTTATTATACACTGTCTCTCAGACGCATGTTCACCAGAGAATTCATTTATTTTATCATCACAAATCTAGAATGGAATCAGGTGGGATTATGGAAGCAAGACCAGACTGCTGTATAACTTGGTGTGTGCACGTTTACACGATTTTGAGACTATTATGTGTTAAGCCAGGTTATTTATACTTTGCACTGAAGTATTAGCATTTCTTAGACAAGTGAACACATTCTTATAGCCATTAGGTATTGCTTTCTTTTTGCTGAACTTTTCAATTTTGGATGCTGTGATTAATCCCCATTTCCTGGCAAGTCAGGCCAATCTGATGGTTGAATGAGCTGACTAATCGGGTAGGTTATATGCTGTCTCAGATTCTCTAGGTTGGTGCATCGTTACTTCAGCTAATCAGCTTCAAAGTTCATGGAGGTCATATAAACTTGATGACTATTTAATTGTCTTCCAGAATTTGGAAAGGTTGCAGAGAATATGCCATGTGTGCAGGTCCCAGATTGCATGACATTGCACCAAGGGACACCGCACTTGTACCAGAATTCCTTATTGTTTTTGTTTACAATATCTCGTGAGCATATTTTATTTAGCAGCAGATAATTGGCATTATGGCTTAAAGAGGTACTTACATGGGTGTGAATGTCTATATAAGGCACATAGCTGTTGGGCTCCTTGCGCCATCTGGTATTTTCTCTTCTGCTCTGAACACCAGAGTGAAGATGATGTTTGTGATAGTCTTCTTGCTCACTTTACTATCCCATGTGCCAGCCCGTGACGTTTGCCCTAAATGTGGCACCATGGAAGTCCCTTACCCACTTAGCACAAGTAATAATTGTGGAAACCCTAGGTACAGAATCTACTGCAACAATGGTGCTCTAGAGTTCTTGTCAGCTCAAGGGTTTTACTACAGGATCCTTAGCATCAACCCTAGTGCTCGTAAGCTTGTCATAAGCCCTCCCCTGATAGCGAAGAACACGTGTTGTTCCTCTGATCTTTCCTTGGGAGGATTAAGGCTTGATGAAAACTCGCTGTTCAACATATCCACTCGTAACACTGTTATGTTATTCAACTGTTCTGATAACATCCTGCTGTCACCGCTGAACTGTTCATCGACCAGTTTTTGCAGGCAGTACGAGGGGGCAGGAGAGGGGAGTGGATGCAAAGGTACTCTTTGTTGCCACTTTTTGAAAGATTCAGCAATGACCTCGCATAGGATTAGGGTCAGGGCTGGAGGGTGCACTGCTTATACGTCTGTTGTGGACATCAAACCTGACGATCCCATCGATAGATGGAGCTACGGGATTGAGCTGCAATGGCTGCCCCCATTCTAGGAGGCGGCGCTTGACTGCTTGTGGTGTTTGAACCATATTGCATCTCATGTCCTTGCTCATTTTCTTTTCTTTCTATTTTCCGTGTGTGCGCTTGTTCCATCTAGATTTTTGCTATTTAAAATCGAATAAATTCAACTTTTTTTTCTCTTGGTTTTATTACTTCATGTATGGAGCTGATGGATCTTACTTATCTTTCTTGTATTCAATGGATACCAAGCTTTCATTATCAAGAGTGATCACGGGGGGCAGCTTCCCTGGAAACCAAACAGCACAACAAAAACATAGAAACTCTTAATTGTATGTAGAGTAGTTTGCTATTCTACTACAATGTTTCCGAAGTGAACACAATAGAACATTTAGCTATGCAGCCTTCATTTTTTACATACAAATTCAAACTGTCAGCAATCAAACTATCACAAACATATCTATCAGACAGCAATTCCGTCAGTCAGTACAGAAGAGAAGCCGAGCACAAAACACAATCAATACAAACAATTGAAGACAAAAACACCTAATCCCTGTATTTCTACCTCATTCCTTACACATCTATTACAAAATCAGTACCGGAATATAAAGCCAAGAATGCTCACACTGCCAGCAAAAATATGTCAAATATTTACTCTGTTACCAGATATTGTTATGCAGTCAGGGTGGGTCTGCTTGGCCTTTTGCCTTCCATAGCATCTTTTTTGTTCTGACAGTTACTGCAGAGGAAGGGGCCTTCACATGACCTGGGTGAGAAGAAAGAACCTGTGTTGGCTGATAAACCATCAGCTGGGGTTTGATCCACTTGGCAGACAGCACATCTGTGTATCCCAGAGTTGGCGGGGAAATCCTTACCTAATCTGCATTTCATTGAAAAATAGAAGATACAACAAATTAAAAACTACATTCCAAGAGGACAGAACTTCGAAACTACAGATTCCCTTCTTTACTTAATAGTCCAATTATACAAGTGAAGGAATAAACGGATCACTCATCATCAGCCGCTGAATAATGGGATAGGCTCTGGTCCTATACTCTATGGTTTTACATAAACTATCTGTGAAAAATAATAAAAATGAATCTTACAATCAACATACCTTTCTGCAAGAGCAGCAGAGCCCTCTTCAAATAGTTCCTCCACCACACCAACAGCAGAAAGCTTATTTGTTGATTTGCTCACAGAGCTCAGAGCTTTCTTTCCAAAAAGAATTGAACTGAACATATTGTGCTTCTTCCTGGGTATTGGAGGTAAGAAAAGAATGTCAGATGGGATAATATCAACAACAAGGCATGTCGTATCATCCTTCAGGCCCCTTGATCTCAATGCCTCCTAAAGACCAAAAAACAAACAAGTATTAGCAATAAAGCAAAATAAGCATCATGGTAAACACACAAGAAGCTAGAGTATGCTAGATGTCACCTTAACAACCAGCTTTGCAGCAAGCTCTGCAGGTAAACCCCTACAAGCCTTGGCAGCCATATCAGAAGATAAGGCATCCCAGATACCATCAGAGGCGATGATGAGTCTTCCACCAAAATTTGAAAGCTAAATAACCAGAAAAGGAGTTTTCTAAGCTTCAAAATTAATTTTAAAAATACCCTATGAAACCCATCATTGACATTAAAAAATGAGCTCACTTTCACTTGCTTGACATGGGGTATTGGAACAATGTACTCTCCAACATCTGTATCGCCAATTGACCTAGAAAGACATAATCCACCTGGCCAACAACGCAGGGGACCAACCTACAAACCATTGGGAGATTGTACATATAAGATACAAACAAGAGGGGAGGAGGGGGAGCATAAAATTCATGTCTGAACATGTCATAAGTGAAATAAAAAGAGCACCATACCTCGTTGCCCCCAAAAACATTTAGCCTTCCTACTTCACCCCCACTTGCAGTTACACGCTCCCTCTCTTCTACATTTTCTTCTAGCCTGTGATCAACTGTCAATAGAGAAACCACACCCCCCTGGCTGTCCAATATGCATCGTGAATCCCCCACAGAAGCAATGGTCACAGTCCACCCATCAATTATGACAAATGTCACAGTTGTCCCGGAAGTCTCCCCTGCAATTTACATTAAACTGAAAGATTAGAACCTGTAAACAGACACACACGGAGAGAAGAGGTGTAAGATGCAACAAAAAGAATAAAACTACAACAGAAGGGGTACATAGACATACCTCCCTGCTGGAATTCTATGTCAGTTTTCACAAAACCAGCAACAAGTGCTCGAGGAAGCGCTTGAAGCCATTCCTCCGTGCTGATGTCTTGAGGAATTGCACTCAAGACATTATCCAATAACTGCTCCTTTGCAAAGATAGCAGCTGATATCCCATTATGTCCATCAAAGATCTGCCAACAAAACAAATACTGAGTATTTCTGTGGAAACCAATTAAACCAAATTTAAGACTTTTGGTGGGTCGTGAAGTTACTCCTAATTAACATAAGGTCCACTTTATCATGGATAGAGGTTGGAAAATAAAAGGAAAATTATTAAAGATTCAAATCAAGTCTCCAGATATTTGAGACTGAAGGAGAAAAGGAGAGTGATAATTTTTTTCATGTTAAAATCATAAATTATTTGATCATTTCCTTTTCTTCTGCTTGACACTCAGCAACCATGCAGAACCATCTCTTGAGTGAGCAAGTAAATAATGTGTATAAAAGAAAAGGGGAGTACCGCAAACACAGAAAATGATGTCGACAGATCCCCAGAAACCCTCTGGCAGTCGGGTTTTATGAGAAAGTAATCCTCTCCTTTCTTTGCTAAAGCAGCTTGTCCATACTTCACAAGAGGTTTCTCGATCATCTCATTCCTAAGCTCACGTCCAATCAATGTCGCAAGTGGAACGAGAGGAGGTCTCATCCTGGATACTTCGTCCTGGCTCATGGCAGTTAACGTGTCAGCATTTCCATAACTCCAGTGCCAAAACGCTATTCAATCTATCATGAAGCAAATTAAAGATGCATATCTGACTGCATCATAGAATCTTCACATGACAATCTTGTTCAACAAACACTAAAATCACTAAAAAAATCTATTTTTTCAAGGAATATCTTCACCATGAAAAGAAAAAAGAAAACTTTTGAGCAAAATGTCATCTATTCATATAATTCCACACTAGTGTCTGAACTAAATTCTATAAATCAATTCAGTAGAAAAAAATGCATCTGCAAGTAAACTAAAGCTAGAAATAGTTAATGCAACCATGCAAGTCTCGGTCTTTACACTAGTAAGAAAATTAATGCTAAAACCTTATTGCTTTAATCCCTCTCAAACTAGACTTTAGATCACAATTCATCAACCACCCCAATTCTCCACTGTTTAATCTAATTTTCACTCAAATAAGAACAAATCAAGTGACTAAACCCAAAAGATGCAAATCTCAACAAATGGGTCTTCATAATTTTCCATCAAAACAAACCCATTGCACTTCCTCAACAAAATTTCACCAAATTATTCATCACCCACCAAGATTACTCAAATCTCAAGAAATGGGTCTTCCTTATTTTCCATTAAGAACCAAACTTGAATACCCAAAAACAAAAGGAACAGCAAAGGGTCAATGAATTAAGCTAAAAAACCCAACTTTAAGCACTTAAACATAAAATGTGCATTAAAAAGTGAACGCCAAGAGCATTAAAAAACAAACCCAGGAAAGAGAGAGCACTCACAGTTGAAACATGAAGAGGTGTCAACAGATCCAGCATTGGCAAGTTTTGGTCTATTAATTACCTTTCATTTCTGCAACAAAAACCCAATATTTTTCGTTAAAAACTAGGACGGGGTTTCGGTTTTTATTCTCGAACGAACCAAGAAAAATACAGATTTTTTTTAGAGAGATAAAGAGAAAGAAAGGCTTACAGGTTCGAGTGATTTGATTGGAAGAGAAATATAGAGAGACATTAAATATAGAAAGAGAGAGAGAGAGAGAGAGAGACGCGGGGATTTTCTGCGTGTGCTAGCGAGTGTACAAGAGGTAATTTGTGTACGCTTTAATTATGTTTTTTAAAAACAATTGAAATATTTTTTAGTTTTAAATTAATATTTATTATCATTAAATTAATATATTAGTGCTAAAAATAAATTTATTTTTTTCCTTAAATTTTAGTTTTAAATTAATATTTATTATCATTTTTTTTCTTATATTGTAATCCAACAAGCCATGTATATTTTAAATTTCTTTTTTGTTGTTTCTACTTAATGGTTAACATTTTTTGCATTTTCTCTCTCTTAAATGATCCATGGCATTGCAATTCTAGAGAAGTGCTGGCTGTTGTTATTTTATTTTATTTTATTATGAAAAAATTACCTTGCTTGTTGGATTTGGAAGCACGGTTATGGGTTTTACTATTTATGGAAAACATTGGTGGTGTTTTCTTTTTATTAAGATATTTATAAACTAAGAAGTTAGATTCCCTTTTCACTTTGAAGGGATTGACAAGATGTAGTATGCTGTTTGGGAAGGCGGTTACGGTAACTTTTCAAAATGCTTTTCGTGCTGGAATACATCAAAATAATGTTTTTTTTTTTTAAAAAAAAATTATTTTTAACATCAGCACATCAAAATGATCTAAAAACACCTAAACATATTCATTTAAAATAAAATAAAAATTGAATTTTTGCGGCACGGCGGTTGAAACGCCGTGCCAAATGGCTTCTTAGTTTGCATGAGTTGGTAAAATAAATGTATATTTAACAGAAAAATAAAAAATAGATTAGATTTTAATTATAATTAACTCATCAAATTAACCAGAACCAACCAACTTTCAATTTATTTTTTTAATAGTGAATGATAGTTTTTTTTTTTTTGGATGCGAGGAAACTTTATTCATTAGAAAAAACACTTTGTGGATTCAGGTGAGCAAATAAAACCTCCCAATTGTTTCAAGTTCTTTTAAGGAATGCATATTCCGACTCAAACTTGAGACTTGCTGTGCAGATCATAATTTTTTTTATTATCATGTCAAGCTCCTCGAAAACGAATGAAAGTATACCATCTCAAATAATTATTCAAATAATCTGCCAGGCAAAATATGTAGGGAAGCAGAAAGATATTCTAACATTTGTCTTATATTACATTAGTGGAAAGGATGTCATGTCTTAAAAAATAAATTTGGAACATCATAAAATATACAATCGAACTATAAAAATTAGCAGATGACGAGGGACTAAAATGATTATTAATTTTTTATTTAGTGGGTTTTGACCTTTTCTGTTAATTTACCTATTTGCTCCCTCAACAAATGTCATTGTTAGGGCTTTGACTTTGATAAACATGCCTGAGATATAATGGGAAGCAGTGCTGTATGTTTGCTGGCAATAATTATGTGGGGATAAGAGGAAAACAAATCGATTAATTGACCTAATCATGATAAGCAATTTCACAATCAAGACACACCAGCCAGCTACATACAGGACTAGGCCTGCCCAATGGGTCAACTCAATGATTTGCTAATTTTGAGGCCAGGCTTAGGAGGGTCAGTAGCCAAATCTAATTATTATTATTTTTTATCAAAATAATATCATTTTCAGGATTTAATAAAAAAAATAATCAAAGTTTGGTTTGATTAGCCAGCATACGTCAACTCACTAAATTTATAACTCTAACCTTGGTTGGGGTTAACTTTTTAATTAAGGTTTAAAACTATATCATTAAGAGGGATAGAGAGTGTTATAAATTGATGTGCATAGCCAACAAATTATAGTATGGACCTATAGTGCAACCCATCTTATTCATGACCCCGGACCCGAGTTAACTTCCTAGATTAGGTCTTATAAATTTATTTATTTTTGATAACCTGGATGTTCGGGCCAGCTTGCGAGCACCACAACTAAATTCCCGGACTCATTGAACATCCTGCAGGTCCAATGAGCATGTAAGGCACCACGGGGGTGACAGGCGTGCCTAACAAGGCTTGAACTTGGGGTGAGAGGAAGGGAGAAGTTCTTCTTGACCACCAGGCCAAGACCCTGCTGGCTTTATTAGGTCTTATAATTATACTATATCAAGAGTGTCACAATGTAACATGTAAAGCCAATGAACTATGCTAAACTATATTATCTTGCATGTCAACCCATTTAATTCATGATTAGACGAGGTCAATTTTTTGATTAAGTCTATATTAATTTGATGGATAGAAAACGATATATGAAACTCGTAAATTATACAAAATTTACGTGAATTTGCCAATCAACTCATCTAATTTATGACCTGGTACTTAAATCGGGTTAACTCGTAAATATTTTTAAGGACAAAGTATATCATAAGTGCGGTATGTCGCTAATCAACTATGCAAATATAGGGTTTCTGTTTATTCTGCTTTTGTTGCATTTTGAAGATAATTCAAGTGCTTTGCCCATTCTTTTTTTGGACTATCATTTTCCTCATAGCTGGACTCCATTGCTGGAATGACATTTCATCTTCCCTTTCACATTCAATGTCAATCCAGTTCAGTGAAAATGATCTCTAGAAAACCACGTGCCTTGATCTTAACGTCAAAACCCTTAAAACAGGATCAGCAGATTAGGTTAAAAATGATTTCTTGTGTGAAGAACCATCCACGCCAAATATAAGATTCTCTTGCTTTTCTCAATCCATTTATGGGTTTGAATAGACATGTGATGAAGGCAATGGCATTCTCTGACGTGGCCATGTGTGATTGGACCCCACTTAGGGTTTTCCCACTCATTCCACTGGGGTCCCAATCCCTAGCTGGAAAGACTTGAGGCATCCACAAGCAAAGCAAGTGGATGTCTGTTGGTCTGAGAGGAAAGTCACAATCATGGTCATGATTGTTAAGCTTAGTTTTTTTGGATGGAAGTAAATCTTATTTATAGAAAAATATATTTTATGTATATAAATAAATAAGAAAAATTCTAGTTGTTTCGAAGAATATATATTCTAATTTAAACCCAAAACCTACTATGCAGATAAATTGATTAGGGAAACTGAGATTTGAAACTTGATTGCAACTAGTTTTTTCATTAACTTGGATTAAATATTAATTAATAAAATTTGATAAACTCCCTGTATATTTTAATAACTGGCTAAATTCGATTAAATAACACTAAAAAAATTCTAAAAAATAAAAACAGATGATCTAAGAAGTGACTTAATGATACAGTGATATGGAATCAAGCCTGTAAGGGAAGAGGCAAAATGCTCTAGCATTCCAGGGATAAATTTTTCTTCTTAGGGATCATGAAATTGCTAGCGTTTGAAGAATGAAGTCATAATATAGGCCATGATAGCAGTATTTTTTTATTTCAAAATCCTAAACCAGCTATCCAATTGAGGAGCTAAAGATATATACTTGTATCAGTAAAAATGGTGAAGAGTGGTAAAAAGAGGAGTCTAGCTAGCTGGCCAGCTGCATTGGATACGTCGAGGACAAGCATGGAACTGCTGTTA
Organism: Salix brachista; assembly: GCA_009078335.1. Taxonomy (NCBI): domain Eukaryota; kingdom Viridiplantae; phylum Streptophyta; class Magnoliopsida; order Malpighiales; family Salicaceae; genus Salix; species Salix brachista. The sequence continues at coordinate 2,851,438 of CM018576.1, read as the reverse complement.
ACACATCACCGCACTTCCATGGATATTCAGGGCAATGCAAATACAATGCCATAGCTTTGCTAATTGCTCGTGCATTCTCAGAATAACTTGGAGACCCGGAAAGTTGTGACAAATTTCTGAAGTTATGATCCAGAAAGGATGCAATACAGAAACATAATCGCTTAATGTTAGCCAAAAGGCTGAGAAAAGTACAAGTGCAGAAACACGAAACGAAGACGGGATGGTGTAATTTATTGATCTTTTCTATATATTGCACTTCTCTTTAAACAGCTGAGAATACAAAAGGAAAAAAAAACAAGATGTCAAAAGAATTCACAAGATGAAGAACACTCATATAAACAAATTGAAATCGGCATGGTGGGACAGCATGAATCTCATGATCACCACCGCAGAAACACAGGCAGCTGAAATCCATTACCATTCAACTCTTTATCCTCTCTGTATTCCTTTCTCTACAACTATACAATAGATACACAAAAATGGAAAAGAAAGAAGAGTCGCCAAGCCACTTCCTTTTATGTCACTTTGCATGCCCAGTTTTCCTCTTTCCATCAGCAGAAACTAGCTGCCTTCCAGGTTTGTTGAGGCCCGGACTCGCCCCATTTGGTAGTTTCCTTGATGGTGAAGGAATTAGTGATGGAATCAAACTCCTGTTAACAAAACCAGAAAAAATAAAGTATTAAACTTTCTGTTGAAAAAAACCCGAAGTGGCAACCTTAAAATAAAAAAATGCTAATCTGGCAACAAGATAAAATGGCAGTGGTACATGTTAGATAAGTAACGCATTCATCTGTAAGTTTACATGACCAGAAATGTCGCTCAAAGAAAAGAGATTAGTAATCAGAGATAGCTTACCTTGTTCCTGTGCTCTTGAATCCCCTTGGAATAGTTGTCTTCTTTGTTTTAGATCCCAACACATTGGGATTGGGAAGGCTGGTCATTCTAGGAATGTTAGATTGCCATAGCAAATCTGGCTCAGAAGAATCACTTGTTGCAGCCTCAAGTTCATCAGAGTCATCGGTGGATGCTATTTCAAACTTGCTCCTCTGAGCATCATACTCTTGGCTGTCCTTTGTGTTTGGTGGAGATTTATAGGGTTGTTCTGGATAAATTTTTGATGGGTCTCGAGCATGAATCTGATAAAACATCCCAGGCAATTGTCTGCTGTCTACTTCCCATTGCCCTGCAGGGTTTTCATCTCTTCTTGCAGCGTCAAGCCTATTCACCATGACCTTGTCAACCCAGTCACCAGAAACCGATTCCTTATCATCCTCCTTTCCACTTAGTGCAGGGCTTCCAGCAGATGACCAAGGAGGTGAATATATTATCAAGTCCTGGGGATCCAAGCTTCGCCTTCTTGGAATAGACGAATAGTGGTTCCTAACCTGCAGATCATTAATCAGGAAGTAAATTATGGTTATGAAAATTAACTTTATTCTTTGATAGATGGCTGAATTGGACAAATATATACATATTACAAGCATGCACTAAAATCATTTTCACATGATGCTGAGATGATTTTCTAATGATAAAGCATGTCTTCGTATAAGTAGAAAAATAAGCATTATCCAAATTATTAGATGGGAGATCCAGACATTAAAAGATGTGTGACCTTGGGCATTAGATGTAAATCAGGAGTACAACCTCCATGCTCAGGCAACATCAATCAACAAAAAAAATATTTCTATAACTGAAAGTAGCTTGGCAAAGAATCAATTTCAGCCATTGGTTATGTTAAATTTTTTACCTCTGCATTACCATCCTCCATCTGACTATGACCATTGGTGATGCTACTTTCACTATGCCAACTGTAAGAAAAAGGCAAGCCAGGCTTCCTTTTAAGTCTTTCTGGGGTGCTGGATCGAGAATGCTGTGAATTTTCTGACTCTCCTTCCTTCATTGCTAAGGCTGCTTTGAGACTAGCAACCTGAAACCAGACATAATAAAACTAACTCTCTGCATTTCTAGATGGAAAGGTACGTAAGAGATAATAAGAAAATCAATAGTAACAAAAATATGAAGAGCATAAAGTACGAACCTGCTCTTTCAGTTCCTTCACCTCTGAACCATCTTTATTAACCCGAGCAGCGCCAAGCTCAACAGTGGCAACCCGTTCAGCAAATTTAAGAGTACTGATTGTTTCTCCATGAGCATCAGCCTCGGGACTTATGTGGACAAACATGAGTGTCTTAGCCTGACCTCCTGGTGATTATTGAGACCAGAAAAATAAGCAGAATGAAACTATATTAGAGAAAGAAGGGAAACAGAATGTCTTTGGCTAATCTTACCAAGTGAATCCTGGAGTAATTGAGTGAGTTTGCTGTTCCTGTAGGGAACGTGTGAGTTTTTTTGAGCAAGAGAGGCAATCACATCTCCTAAAGCAGAAAGAGATTTATTGATATGCTGTGCTTCCTTTAATCTATCTCCCGTCACCTCGGATTTGTCGACCCGTTCACTTCCTGCCAGGTCAACTAGATGCATGGAACCTCGGAGTACTGCTCCAGATGTCAGGTCTCTCCCTTGAACGTGAACTGTCAGGCAGCTGCAAATATGGGCCAATATATAAGTACTCTATAAATCACAACTGCGATATATTTTCTGCAGCATTAGGCACACCTGTGGGATCGACTACTCCGGTCATTCATTGCTGTTGCGCTAACTGCACGATTCCTTTGCCCGATGTTCATCAAATTTAAGACATCAGATGGTGATGATACAGATACAAGACTTGCATCTGGTACATTTATTCCATTCTGAGAACTGTTTCGAATTTCTAATGTATACAGGAGTTAAGAATAGAAGTAGAAAAGTAAGCTGAATTGAAGGAAGGACATTCTCAGACTGGAAAAAAAAATAGTATCATGAAGGATATCTTCTGTTGAGACCATCTGTTGCAAGGAGATCCCTCACTTGTTCATTGTAAATTTCAAGCATTTGGACAGAGATATCGTAGCAAATAACTTCCTTTCTTTGATCTGAGAGGAGAAATAGATCACTCAATGCCCTGTAGTTTACACCTAGGCTTTCCTCTGTAAGATCCTTGGGACCAGTCTGAAAAATGAATACAGTCAAATGAGTAACCGGAGGCTGTTGACTAAAATTTATGTTTTAATACGGCACATGAATCTTCTCACCATGGTATAGGTTTTCCCGGATCCAGTTTGTCCGTATGCAAATATACATACGTTGTACCCATCAAGAACAGACCGGATCAATGGCTGGGTGTCTGCAAAAACCTCCTCTGAAGGAAGGATAGAAGGATAAAAAAGTTAAGGAAAGCTGATAAGAACGAAAAAGAACCTTAATGGAGCCATACTCACCTTGAGTTGCCAAAGGACCAAAAACCTTGTTGAAACTAAATGATTTGCGTCCCTCTTTGCCATATTTTGAAGGGGTGATAATTGTAATGTTCCCTTCATCTATGCGATCCACCGCACCAAAACGGTTTGGTTGCCCAGTCAAGAAGGGTCTTACTCGACAATATACTCTAATATTTCCTGATAAATCAAATCCATTATCATTAAATTTAGCTGAGAAACTTGGTGTAAGAGTGCAGTAAGTCCATGGAATCAAAATTCAAAACAAAAAGATAATACCTTTCAGGTCCTGCACTTGATTGTATAGCTTGCGGTTCTCCTCAAGGACTCTCTGGTAGCCTGAAGCAGCATGAGCTAGACCATGCAAGTGCTTACCTGTTACAAGAAACTAGTAATGATGTATTTCACTCCTCTTCTAATAATCTGGAAGAAGTTCATATCATCTTAACGGTACCTAAATTGTTGAACTCCTCCAGATATTTTATTTGCAAAAAATGCATTCCTTCTTTCGTGCAATGAAGAGTAAGTTTCAATTCCTGCAGGTTCCATCATTTATCACTGATTAAAGCCTCGTGGAAAGGTTGAAAGACATCAACTTCATATAGCACGGAGACATTACCTTAATGTCTTTTTGTTGCCGTTCAACCAACACTTGCTGTTTCAAAAGCTGGTCTCTTGGTTCCTCATGAGGAGTGCCCTCATAAGAACAGCATTCCTCTGTTTTGATTTGTGTGGAAGAGTCCTCTTCCATCTTAACCATAGCATCAGTAAAAGAAAGTGTCACCCAGTTCGTTTCAATAATTCTGAGCATTTGTAAATATAAAAACATGTTTTCGAAATTAATTCCAGGTTGTGCAGGCCAAGTGCATACCCTTGTATCGCTAGAAGTTCTTGAAAGAGGCATGCCAGGGCTAGATTCTTCCATATCTTTTGCGGCTGTTTTCATCTGTCACATTCGTTTGAATGATTTCCTATTTAGATTTCTTAGCGATAATATGAAGAGGTAACTTCTTCAGAACACAAACTCACACGAGAATATGGGGAGGGACGGAGGAGGATAATATCATTTTAGCAAACATGGCAGCTTACCTGCTCATTATGGCTCACCAACCGACGATCAAACTCCTCCATGACTTTATTTAGCATAGACTCTACAATCTGTTACCAATCAGAGTGTTACGAGGAAGAATTTCTGTCAATTTCTCATGCGTCTACTTGATGGGATCTCCCTCAAATTTCTCATTCCGATGAGGAAATTAATCTAAAAAATTAAGGTAACAAGCATCGGAACACCTACATTTGGTATTTCTTCTTGCTTCCTGTTTGAAAGAACTGTACGGACAAGCATGTTCAAAGAGCGAGAGGCGCCGCCCTGCACATGCAAATGAGCTTATAATTGCTAGTCACCTCTCAAAAATCGTAAGACTAGAAAATAGAAGAGTTCACTTACAGCTTCAATTAGGTCATGGAATTGTTCATCAAATGAAGATGGATCACCACTGCTCATCCGAGAAAATGAACTCGTGAAAGGCTCGGAGTTTTTTCGCATGAAGGGTTTCCCACCCCCACAGGATGAGGGTTTCAGGTTTCCTCCATATTTCCATGTCCCGATTCCACCACTTTGTTTCCATTCACTATATGACTTAAGAGCCAAAATACAGCTCACAACCCTAGCAGATTTCCCTCCCTGGAAGTTCATGATACAGAAGAAGATTAGCATGGCATTTTCCGATTTTCCTTTCTGTTTCAGCCTAAATTCAGTCTCTCACCTGTTCCAAATCAGAAGCTTCGAAGTTTGGAATCCCCATTTCCTCAACAGCTACCAGGAAGTTTCTCACGTTTTCGAAGTACTGAAATGCTGATAAAGCAGCTCCATCAGGAACTTCAACAGAATCACCAGGACCTTCCACTACCTATGAACAATAAGCATTACCAGTACCAACTGATAAGTATAACTATCCTCCAGAACATAATAAAATAAACACCAGGCTGGATGATACCTTTGGAACTGCTCCAGGTTGAACCTTGTTAAGGACAGTACATAAAATTATCCCACTTCGCAATCCGAGCCTGAATTCTTCTTCAGAGGGCTCAGCTGGCAAATCTTTGCCCCCAACAACTCCTGCTGTTTTTCGAAGCCACCCTGCTGCTTCATACCTTCTCAAGGCTGTAAACCAACACAGATAAGTACAATCACCATGCCCCTCTTTTTTTTCTCTTACAGGAAAATATAAGGTGTTCAAAGAAGTGACTTTTCAAGTTGAAGCCCCCCTATTCCGATACCAATTTGACTACAACAATTCCATCTGACCACATGATGGGAATTCCTCAAAAAATACAAGGAATAAGAACCATGAAAGAAGTAATTATGAGAACTCCCTAACCTGGCAAAAGTTTCATCTACATTCTGATTCAATGATATTCACCAAGTAAAAGATGAACAACAGAGGCTCAAATTTCCAGGCCTAGGGAAAGAACTTCCACAAAATTACCATAAAAATCCAATAATGTTAGGAAAAAACTGTATCGATATTGATATAGGATCACACAATTCATGAAATATGATCCTAAAATAGTACAAATCTCAATTCCATGATGTGCATCAATCCAACTTCTGTGAATCAACCACTTAATCCATATAGATCATTCACGATTCCACAAAAATGAAATAAAAACACAGACCAGAAGCTTCTCAAGAATCCTCCAATAATCAAAGATCTAGAAGCTAAAAGGCATGATCAAATTCAGTCAAAATGTGCAACAAATTAAGAATCACATGGAAATAAATGAAGGAAAAGTTTGATATCATACAAGCTTCCTCTGCTTTTCTTGAAGCCACCAAATCAACATCTCTTGGTCGAGCTCCAATATTTTCTTGAATCATATCCTCTACAACAGAAGCAACAGAGAAAGGCCAAAGTTGTTGCTGCTGCTCTGTTTCCATTTTTTTCTTTCCTTCAAGAATATCACCACCCCACAACAACAAAAAAATCCAAATCTTTCCAACTTTGGAGATCCTATCTCAAAAATAACAATTCAAATATTTCCCATTTAACCTCAAAAAAACCAAAAAAAGAAAAAAAATGTATCTTTCTACGTATGTAATGCAATGTGCATGTAAATATAGATATATATCGATAACTGTTGCTCTTGTTGTGTTCCTGTGGAGAGATAAAACAGGGAAATGTGGTGCTTCTTTAGAGAGAGATCTACAAAGATATGCCTCTTGATTTATAAAGAGTGATAGATAGAGGGAAGAGAGAGAATTTTCGTGGGAAAATTTGCTCTCTTAACTTTCTCTGTGGTTTTGGTTTCTTTTCTTTCTTTCTGTGTCTTTGTGTCTCCGTGCTGTTGCTGTGTCTAATATTGAAGAGGAAAAGGTTACCCGAACCTGGTTCCGAGCCTCACAGTTTGGGTTAGCTTATTGGTTCATATTTTTTGTAGGGTAGAGAAAGCAAAGGGCTAATTTTTACCTCTATATTCTATTCAAATACTATTATTATTATTCACTTTTTTAAAAAGGAAAATATTTAAAATATAATATTGTGTTTTTGAAGAAGTGAGATTTTGATTGATTTAGGAAAAGATATAGGTAGCTATTTATGTTTATAGTTTATGTATATTTAAATTATAATTGTTTGTTTAATCAAACTTTATACACACACACACAATAAGTTATTTTTCATTCATATTGGTTTATTTAAGATGTTTTTTTTAAAAAAAAATCATTTATATTTATTATCTCTATATTTTATGTCTATTAAAGTCATAATTGTTTTTTAACGTTATTGTATGTATGTATTGAATTTTTCATATAATTTTGAATTAATATAAACATTTGCATCCATGATCATTCCACGTGGATTATATATATGACTCACACAAATTTAACTAATAAGATATATTAATAGTTTAGCACATAGTGTAGTATGTGCTTTAATAACATGCGATAGTCACTCATTATTATATATTAAGACAATTTATCACTTGAGAATATTGAGGTAGCTTGTGTATAGAGATGGAATATTTATTAAACCTATCCCTTAATTGTTTTAGAAAAACTTTAATTTAAAATCTAATTTTAACTTAATTTGAATAAAAAAACATGTTTTGGTTCGACTAAATCTCGTTAGCCTAGTAGATTGGACCGTGATTTGATTAAATTTAGTCAGATCAACACTAATAATTTAAATTTATATAATAATAATAATAATAATAATAATAATAATAATAATAATAATAATAGTAATAATAACTAATCTAGATTAATCTAAAACTCCATAACCAAAATGTTCTAAGATCAATCCTCTAAATTCCATCAAATATAAACAAGAAACTACAAGGTATAATTAAAAATAATATAATTTCGTTTTCTAGGAGAAGTATATGCCACTCCTACTTTAATCTAATCTCTTAAATTGGATAGCAAAATATGAAGAGTTGCTTTCACTTCTCACCTCACATAAATCAATGACATGGACTTCATTGGCCTTGCCAAGTGTCGTGAGGAGAAATTATATCTTTCGAGGAGGCTGCCTTTGCTAATTTACTAATATAAAAGCATGGAAATCACTATAACCCATTAATCATATATTTTCTTTATTGTATAAAAATCCAAGGAAGTTCTATAATCCATGAAAGTGTTCAATGCCTAAGCTAGCAAATTAATTTTCCATCCCTGATCTTATTTATTCAATTTGAATTAGTCCATGTTAGGCACGTTGGGGCTGTTTGACATTGCGATCGGAAAGTGCTTATGAAAAAAATTGATTTTTTTTTATTTTTTATTTTAAATTAAAAAAATTTAGTATTTTTAAATTATTTTGATGTGCTGATGTCAAAAATAATTTTTAAAAAATAAAAAAAACATCATTTTGATGTATTTCTAAACGAAAAGCACTTTCAAAAGCAACCGCAATCGCATTCCCAAACAGTCACATAGAGTGGATGAAGTTCATGATTCATCCCTATCGTTAGAGTTTTTTTTTTTAAAATAAATACGATCAAAAATCAAGATCATAAAGATTAAATTTAAAAAAAACACCCAAAATCACAAAATTATAAGGGTTAATATGGCAAAAAAAATATATGTGAGCAGTGATATAAGAAGTGATTCTAAGATCTTGTTTGACACTGTGTTTTAAAAGTGTTTTTAAAAAATATTTAAAAAAAATATTTTAAATTAATTTTTTGGTATTTTTATATCATTTTCATGTACCGATGTCAAAAATATTTTTTTAAAAAAATAAACATCATTTTGATGCATTTATGAACGAAAAACATTTTTAAAAGCAACTTCAACCACAATCCCAAATATACACTAAATGGTATTAGTTTTCGTTTATTTATCTAGATAGATTTACTTGGTTGCTAAAAATATTTATAATTATGTCGTGATAAATAATAGGAAATATTTTGAGACACCTCTCATTATAAGTGGAGGGGGATGAGTTGTGAGAGATGGTGATTTTTTACTACTAACTTTCCAAATCAATTTCTTAGAATATTAAAGTGAAAACAATTGAAATTTACATTGAAAATGCCACAAAATAACAAATCATCTATAATCAGTGGTGTTCGTCCATAGACAAGTGATCATGATTAGAGAGCTTAATATGCTTGTCAAGAAATGAAACACTATCTGCAGATAATGCCACATATATATATATATATATATATAATTAATAAATAAATTTTGATTAATAAATAAATTCTCATGACACTAAAAATACTAATTTATAGAGGTTTAATTGCAGTTGATAATTAAGTTTTTAGAAATATATATATATATATAAATTCTCTAAATCAAAAGAATGAAAGAGGGTTAGTGAAATCTTTAATAATCCTTGTTTTTTATTAGGCAGGTGGTCATTTTCAGCCATCATTAAATAATTGTTAAAATATCATTTACAGTTAGTTACCCAAGTAGTCCTCTGTGTGCTTAGGTGCTGTTACAGGACAGGAAATAAAAGAGAAAAATATAAATATATTTGATTAAAAAAATAAAAATAAAGATTTAAAATAAATGTATTCCAGATAGTTCTGGAATGAATCTCTATCATTTCAAAACAAAAGTACAAGGAAACAGTTTTTTTTTTATATTGTCTTTTCTGTTTCGAGATAGCAATACAACACTATTGTCCTGAAGAGGGAGTGACGTGGTGATAAAAAATTTAAGATCTGTATAGTAAATTTTGAGTTTGAATTAGGATGTGCGTCTCTTGTAAGAGTCTGGACAACCATAAAATATACTTTCCGGAGTGTGGGTTTTCCTCGAATCCAAAAATAAATAAAAAATACATCTTATTATAAAATTAACCTGAGCTTGACTCAATTTACATGGTTTGAAGAAAACATTAAGACCAATTCATGCTATTTTTCTTTGTAGATATTAATTATTTTATTAATTTATAAAATGAATTAAAGAAGTAGCCAAGCAAGCTATGGTTCCTTCCCCTAATCTGCTCGATGGCTTATATATTAAATTCTTCATATACAAATTTGTGACCAATAATAATAATAAAATGGGGGTAAAGCAGTATTTATTTAAACATAACAGGGATATTAATGTCAATTAAACCCCTCCGTTCCCTCCAACGTTCAAAAGGATTCAAACGTATGGTTCGGACCCAGTCCTCTTAGGTCCGGATGATTATTTTTTGGTAATGAGTAACCAGGGGCAATTACAATTTACAACTATAGAAGTGGGGGCCCAGCAAACCATTCCGGCACTCACTAGTTAACGCAGTATGGATGCCGGTCCGTCCAATCTCAGCCCTTGATTCAAGCGGGCTCCATGGCCCGGTAAAAGACCTACTTAAATATATATTTTTAATAAAACAAAATCAAATAAAGAAGTTCATATGACTCTTTTTCTCTCGTGTAAATAGTAAGAAAAAATGTGGATATTTAAATAAAACTTCAAAGAAGAAAGTTCGAATCTCATAGGGAGCACAAGAGCATGAGTATGAATGCTTAAGAAATTTAAAATTTTAAAAATAATTTAGTTTACTTAATAAATCTTATTTGGTTAATGTGCAAAATAAACTTGTACAAAAATACAATCTATACTCTTGCTTTGAGATTAAGAGATCTTATTTGGTTTGACTCGGTCTAAAACAAAAATCATGAGTTGATTAGATAGAGATCTTATTTGGTTTGACTCGGTCTAAAAACAAAAATCATGAGTTGATTAGATAGATTATTAGGGTAACGACTACATTTATTTTGTTTACTAAAATAACTTCATTTCATATATTTTTTTATATAAAATTTAATGTTGTAGTAAAAAACAAAAATGATTGACAATAAAACCCAGTGAAAACCACTTTTTAAGCCAACAAGATATCGAGTCGATCTATCATCAAGTCGAGTTTTATATTTATCGATGCGAATTATACAAATGAAAAGAATATGTTTTATTTTTTGCTATCTACTAAGAACATACATTAGAGTAAATTTTATGCTAAGAGATGTATGGTAATGTGGTGCAAATTTTTTAAAAAATGTTTTTTAATTAAAATTAAATTTTTACATATCAAATCAAAATCATTGAAAAACCTCAATCTATTTTTTTTCAAACAAAAAAAACATAAATTAACTAACTATTAGCAACCGGTACCTAAAAAGCAAACATGAATCATATGTTGTACTAATTACTTTCAACATGCGCCGAAAATCTAAACGTATGGAGTAATCATAAATTGGGAATTTCATGCTTCTCCGAGTTATATTAATGCAAGACTCAGTTCAATAAAATACATGATCGGGAGAGGTCCGAGGCTTTACTTTGAAGTTAAAGCGTAGTTAGTTGATGATTTAGACCTTGACATGAAGGGGAAAGGTGGGGCTAATCCCAGCAAGTGGCTTGCTAGTTGCTACCAAGACCTAACATTATGCAATTTAATATCTAATTTAGAAACAATAGCTCCATCATTTGACTTCCATTAATGTGATTAGCATCTTCTTCTTAGTGCTAACAAAACAACAGACATGAGCATGGCCCTAAAGTTGTGGGTCTTGTAGGCAAGGAAAATATGTCGTCCTCAAGAGACCTGGCGTGATGACAAAGAGCTTGCGATCTGCATAATAGAACCTGGAACAACTAAAGTTTTACTCGCTTACCCGGACCCACAAAATATGTTATCCGAGAAGTGGAATTTCCTCGCATCCAAAATAAGATTGATCCAATGGGTTCAATCCACCTTTTTCGAGTTCTTGGTGGTTAGCATGACCCAATTTCTAAACCCGGGTTAATTCGAGTTAATTCATGTAAACTCATATTAGATGTTATCTATGTTTTAAAAGTATGATTAAAACAAGGGGTGATATTAATTTAAACAATTCTCATATTATCACAGCACTCTTGTCTGCTGCTTGGTCTAACATTCTCTTAAGGTTTTCTCTCAAAATCCCAAAAACAAAAGGTAAGATGAATAGAGTAATGCAAGAGTGCATTGTTTATTGGGACCTTTGTCCAGAATAATGATGTTCAATCACGTATTCTTTTCTGGTTGCCTTCTCCACCATCCTTCTTTTCGACACAGCCCATGTGTCCAGGTCACTTCATGAATCCCCAGACATTTGATGATTCGGATTGTTTAGCTGCTAAAATTCCTTAATCCTTTTTAATTAGAACAAAAAACACATAGATTAGCCAAGTTTTGCTGTGGCAAATGGTCCACTGTGCTGAACTTAATGATGCCAGGAAAACACAAGAGATTGAGGTCTAAAAGCTCTAGTCTGCTCAATGGCCTGTCAAATTATTGTGTCCAGCCCTTTTCTTCTCACACTAAATCCGGTGTTAACAAGGGGAGAAGATAATAAAAAAAATGTTTTCCTTTTGGGAGACAAAGTTTCTATTATAAGAAGCAGCGATAAACATTCATTACTGTAATCTGGTTTTGGGTGCAATGTTGTTCTTGATGAAGAAACTTTGAGAGACCAGGCACATGGTTTGATTTTGAGGTTGCTCTTGCGATGTAATCTCATGTTTTTCATTAATAAGCTGTGCCTGATCATTTCTAAACGAACTCTTGTGAGGAAAGGAAAAACTGTACCATGAAACTCTTCCGAATAAAAAATATTTTTCTACCAAATCATGGATATACCGTTGATTATACAAGTAATTACAAACCTGCAAAGATGGGATGGGTAGGCAATCATGTTTGAGGAAGGTAAACAATACCCCTTGAATAGCTAGCTTTCCATGGAACTATATAGACTTCTTTTGACGAGCACAGTGGCTGTGAATTGTTGTTGTTGCTGCATAATTTTCGTTAGAGCATGGTTCCCTCATGTTTAATTATCTAGTAGATGGTCCATTGATATATAAGCTTTGAATTTAGAAGCTTACTCTCCCCCTGTGCTCTCGGATTAGAGCCATGTGGTCTCAAGTTTGAACCATAATTATTAACTTCAGAGTCCGTAAAATTAATCGAGACACGTGTAACATGATCCGAACATCCACGTTGATAAAAAAAAAAAACTCAGGTTTCCTTGATTCCTTTCGGGAAATAAATCTTTGATGCATGGATATATATAACTAGGAATATGCGAGTTTGTGGTGTAAACTCCAATTCTATGTGGATTGAAGAGACTTGTTTTTTATACACAGAAGCTGATCCGAGACACCATCGTAGTTAAAATCTATCAAGAACTGAAGAGGGCAGCCTGCTATGTGATTTGCAGAATCAGGACTGGGCCAGAGATGAACAGATTCCATCCCCGTGCCTGCCTCCTATGGGATTTACAGGATCTGGACTGCTCGCTATATTATCAACTCTCGAGATTTTTAGCAGTTCTATTCTATGAGCTTACTTGCGAAATATATTAAGCTAGAGCCCAGAGCTATGCAAATTGCAAAGCCTGTCTACTGATGATGACATAGTATATTGAAATTGTTTTTTAAATTATTTTTTATTTAAAATATATTAAAATAATATATGTATATATTTATTTTTTATAAATTATTTTGATATTAATAAAAAAAATAATCAAATTTTAAAATATAATATCAAACAAGAGTATTCATCTATTATTTTGACGTGAAAACATTGATAGTTAAGGTGTTTTATTTTTGAAAAAAAAAATGATTAAAATTTACTTGAAAATTGTTTCGGGAACTGATTTATTTCTTCTTTCTACTAGATATATTTTTATCTTTTCAGTATTTATCTTTTTTATTTTTTTAGATACTAACTAAGAGATGAAGGACTACTTTAATTGTATAAAAATAAATTGCGAGATTTATACCTCATAGCAACTCGATCTTAAGGACATTACATATTTATTATATATATATATATAAAAAAAAAATAATATTTATAGCTATGTGGAAGCGGCTGATCATGGTCAACATTTTCTGTAAGAGATTGAAGTCAATTCCAATTATAGAAATGAGGCCATATGACCTGTTTGGGAACATTGTCACGCCTGCTGTGTAACTTACATTTTTTATTTAAAAATATCAAATTAATATTCTAGATGGAAAACTCAGGCTATACAGGAAAAAAACTTATATACCCAACTATTTTTGTGTTATATCATGTTTTTGTTTGGAAATGTGATTGTCGTAGTTTTTTAAAGTATTTTTTGTTAAAAAAATGCATCAAAATGATATTCTTTTTACTTTTTAAAAATCATTTTTGACATCAACACATGAAAATGATTTGAAAACACTAAAAAAATTAATTTAAAAAAAAATTAAAAATATTTTTGATTAAAAAATATAACATTAATGTGTGCTCCAAATGGTTAACATTAAAAGCATTGATGTGTGGTAACATTTTGATTAAAAAAGCAGGTCAAAATTGTGATTGTATTGATCATTGGAGCACAAAATTTTAAAAAAAAAATTATAAATTTTATAATATTGATATTTAATTATCCATCTTTATACAAAAAATGATTTGGAAATATCATTCAAATATAAAAGGAAAACAATTATCAGGATAAACTCAAATTCATACTTTTATATATCTATGATCCATGACCTAATTAGAAGAATATGCAGCTTAAACTTCTATCTCGTTATTATATTTTATGTTGAATCTCTTTCGATGGCATGATGTTCATCTTCACACCGTACAATAACTCTTTTTTTTCTTCTTTTTTTTGGCTAATTTATGTCGATACCAAATTAGCAGATGCATGACTGTATGATAATTTTTTAAGATCATAGAGGGGTATAATTACAATTTTAAGGAATTATTATGGCAATTAAGAAAATATGTTTCAAATAAATGATATAGCTAATGGTTATTAAAAAACATTTTGAGAAAAATAATCTTGAGTAATAAACAAACTACACCAAAAATATTTATTAACGCAGAAAAAAATGGTAAATAAAACTGCAATTATTAAACTTAGTTTAATCCAGTGATTTAACTTGGAACCTGGACCCTAGCTTGGACTGAGTTTTAGAAGAATATTTTTTTTTTTTGAAATTGAATCGATTTAACTTTATTTTATTTAAAAAAAAACAATCCTTAAAATAATTAAAAACTTATTATTTTTTAATCCAAATCAACACATCTAACTCTTTAACTGGAATTTAAAAGACAGAGTTCAGAGCTTATTTAAAATTATGCTAATGATTATTTTTAAAAGTTCTTTTTTTATAAATTATTAAAATAATAATAATAATATTATAAAAAAATATTTTGGTATTTCTATATCAAAACTAATAAAACAAAAAAAAATTAGTTTTTTTTTAAAGAATACATTTAATAGTATCGTGTAAAAGTGAAATTCTAATGCAATACAAAATTGATAGCAAACAGGAAATAACCTCGTATTTCATGGTAATGACAATTTTATACAGCACGTGTTACATCCAAACAAACATCACCTACCACCGTTAAATGATCTGCTAATCTACTCTGTGGGCAGTCTGACACACCGCCGTTTGATTCTCCTTAAAAAAATAATATATATGTGTATATATATATAAAATTCAGTCCCATCCATTTCCGTATACGTGTCTTCCTCGCGCACCCTCCTGTGTGTTTGTGTCTCTGTGATTATTCCTAATGGACAGCCAGGATCGCTTGGAGTTTGGGCCCATGGTCCATGATGTGATGGAAAATCGAGCGAGGGTGCTTTATTCATGATGGTGCGCCATTCTTTCTGGTCAACTTTATAGGTTTAACTGTTAAATGAACAAAAGTTGAAGAGCACATATGTAATAATCCATGATGTTGAGAATAAAAGCTAGACGAGCATGTCCAAATTCGGACGAAAGGTCAAACGAAAGAATCAAATCTTGAAGTGAGTGAATCCATGTTTTTTAAAAGAGTAGAAGCAAGGAATTTTTATTTTTTATTTGTTTTTTTAATAGATGCTTACCAAAAAATCTCCGAGATTAAATTTATAAGACGATTGGAAAGATGTAATAGTTTAATAAAAGAGAATTTTTTGAAGAGATTTATTAAAAAAGAAATCATTTTTTCTACGTGGCATTAACTTGTTCAGTTAATATAATATAAGTTAGTTTTTATTTTGAATATATTTTTTTATTAAAATAACATTGTTTTATTTTATTTTATTTTTTAAAACAATATTATTATTATTCCAGTATAGAAAAATTTTGAATATATTGAATCTTATTCTTTTATTACAATTATGATGTTTAAGTTTTTTTTCCCAAAGACTCAAAACAATGTTATATTTTGAAGAGATTTTAAAAAAATAGATTGACATGCTTATTCATGGGTTAGTTTGACTAAATCTTGAACCATATCATACCTTGAACTAAGTTTTATATATATATATATATATATATGGGGAAAAAATGCAATATCATATATTAGTTTTTTTATTTAAATGTGAACACTTCTTACTTTTAATTATCAGAATCACCACCTTTATACTCGAGCAAATCAAAGGGTGGAAAACTTGATTTTCTCATCGACGTATTAAATAAAATAAAACCAACTTTATTTACAAAATAAGTTTCATGTCGGTGGTTGTGGAGACGTCTCAAGGGACTAATTCCCTGTTTGACATTGTATTTTAAAAGTATTTTTGAAAAAAAAAATTCTTTTTATTTTTCATTTTAAATTACTTTTTTGATGTTTTTAGATTATTTGCATGTGCTGATGTCAAAAATATTTAAAAAACAACATTATTTGGATGTATTTTTGAATAAAAAAACACTTTAAAAAACAACATCAATCATACTCTTATAGTAATACTTATTATTCTAAGTTGTGTCAATAACAATATGTTTGATTTCTTTTATACCTTGTTTGTTTCGTGACTATAGTGATCATTTTTCAAGTGTTTTTTTTCATTTTTGTTTGTCTTTTTAAAAAATCTTAATAATGGAAAACACTTGAAATCAAAGAAAAAACTGATTTGATTTTTAAAAAAGTATTTTATTTTACTTTGAATATAATCTCAGAAGAGTTTAATTCAATATTTATATCAACTTTATTTCTTTTTTTAATTGTTATTTGTTTTTCTCTTATTATTTTATTAATTATTTTTTTATCTAGCAAATTTGATATCTATTCCTTTAATTAATTTTTTTATTTGAAATAATTTATGAGATTGAATATTTTTTAATTTCATATTGTTAAATTTTTTTACATGACATTTTTTTATTTCATTTAAAATAATTTATAAAAATATTCTTTTAAATTTCATTTACATGTCAAGTTTTATCCATGTTCTTTTGATTTCTATTTGAAATAATTTATGAAATTGATTTTTTTTATTTCATTCCCCAACTTTTAACATGTCAGGTTTGACCCCTATTGGTTTTTATTGCTATTCATAATCGAAAATAATTCATAAAATTGGTTTTTCTTTTCAATTTCACTCTTCTTCAATTTTTTTATTTGTCAGATTTGACCCTCATTTTTTATTGTTATTTGTTTTATTTAAAATAAATTATGAAATTGGATTTTCTTTTTAAGTTTCATACTCCAACTTTTTTATTTGTCAGTTTTGACATTCATTCTTTTAATAAAATTGGAAGAAAATAAAAATATTAGTAAGTTATTCTCCACCTCATTCACTTTAGAACAGCAAAATACTAAAAAGTATTTCTCAACTCATTTTTCATGACACTTCCTAATATAAAAAAATAATTCATTTTCCACGGAAACCACTCTCCAAAAAAAATTCGTAAATACATAAGGCTTTAATTAAACTTAATTTAAAAATTCTAATTCATGTTTAAAATAATTCTAAGCGTGAGAAATTGAATACAAATAGAATTTAATTTTTTTATATAAAAAAATCAAAGTAAATTAGATGTCAACCCATCTAATTCACTATACCAGAGAGAATATATCAATGTTAAAACTAGTTTTCTCAAAATATTCACTCACAAGACCAAGTTTAACATGTAGTTTTTAAGGGCTTTTTTGTAAATAAAATAAAATAAAATCCAAACCCTGTTGATGCTTTGGCTGGCATTTCAGCTTGTCTAATCCATAACCTAATTTCTAGTTAAATCACGTCTTATACGATCATAACACGTGCAAGAGATAATATAGTTTTAATTTTTTTTTCTTGAAATTAAACCTTTTTTTTTTCCAGAGATTATCAATCAATCATGTGAAATAAATTAAAATCATTAAAAATCTAATTTATGTTGAATTGTAAATTAAATTTAATGGAAATTTATCCGGGGCTTACTAATTGAATGAGCGTTTCAAATGATAGTAATGATTGTTTTTAAAAGTATGTTTTACTTAAAATAATTAAAATATTATATGTTTTTATTTTTTTTAAATATTTTTAATATCAACAATTTAAAATAAACTAGTAACACAAAAAAATTAATTAAAAACAAAATAAATAAATAAAAACATTTTTGAAATGGAAAAATAACGGTTCTAAACTTCGAATAAACTAAAACTAGTTTAACTATCTTTCTAATAATATTTCTTTTTAAGGAATTAAGTCAAATCAATTTTTTCAAACCCAGAAATAGTCATGGGCCCGGCAGAGTTTACTAACTTTTTTTTTTTTAAAAAAAAACCTTCTTTATATATATAAACGAAAAACGATATAACACAACAAACGCAGTAACCGAACTGGTAATAAAATGGCAGTTTATTTCTTACAATAATCTCCACGAATAGCAATTCTGATTTCTCTCCTCTGTCTCAGTGTCATCCTCTTCTTCCTTCCTTTTCTCTTTCTCAGGTATCAAACAACCTCCCCCCTCTCTCTATGTATGTACCTGTCTGTATGTAACAAGTATATATTTTTAAGCCTTCTTTACTGGAAATTGAAGGCTATGTTTGGTTTAAAGTTTGTTTCTTCTGTGATTTTAAACTTAATTATTAATTTGCTCTCCTGGTTTTTCTAGAAGGAACTCGATTTAATTTATTTAATAGCTCCAAAAAGGGTAGCTAAAGCTTTTTGCTTTTCTTTTTATTAGTGGGATTTGGTACTTTTTTATGATTGATTTTCAGGCTCTTTATGAAGGGAATAGTTTTGGAATCTGATCTGGGTTTTGGTTATTATTCGTGGTTTGTGTTGATACAGATCGGTTATAGAAATGATTGGTGATTAGTGAAGTTTTCTGGCAGGATTTGCATTAATATTGTTACCCCATTTGAGGTAGGAGTTAAGCTAGAAAGAAAGAGACTCAATTCAGGAATCCCGGGGTTCAATTTTTGTATGATCTGATTCTATGTGTAGATTAAGTAGTGTATTTATTGGATGAACGGTTGAAAGTTTCGGTTTTGTAATTGGGGGTATTGGTGTTTCTGTGGGGGTGTGCAAAGATAGATGGGAAAGGGGAGAAAAGGTTAATTGGAGGGGGAATCTCAAGAAAAGGGCCAGGGATAAAGATAAGGATTCCGATGACTCGGATGAGGATTATGTCATTGAGAACGAGGGAAACGTATCGGATGACGATTCAGAGGATTGTCGAGTTTCCTTAGATGGGTATGCATCAGAGGAGAGTTTTGATAGTTTTGTTGAGGAGGAGTTTAGGAAGCCTGTTAGATCGAAGAAGAAAAGTGGTTCTTTATGGAATGGGAAAGTTGAGGGTAAAACTTCTCAGAAGAGAAAAAGGGTATCTTATGATGATGAGGATGAGGAATATATTAATGATGATGAGGGTGAAGACGATGAAGAATTCACACCAGATGACGATGATGATTGCTTGAATGGGGATGAAGAATTGACAGTGAAAAGGAAGAGCAGGAATGTGAAATTGATCAAGGAGAGAGTGCCAAAAAGGGGTTCTGGAAGAGGTAGAAAAAGGATTAGAAAATCTAGGGTTTTGAAGAAGCCTTTGGCAAAGAAAGGAAGAAACAAACGTAAGTTGAAGAAGAAAGAGAGATGTGAAGATGATGACGAAGATGATGGTGACTTCTTAGCCGATAGCCCAATTGTGAGAGAAACGAGCAAGAAACATTCAGGTGTGAGAAAGAGGAAATTTGCTGTAAATTCAGATTCAGATTTTTTGTCTAATGGGTCATCTGATTGTGACTACACCATTTCCGAGGAAGAGAGGGAGCAGGTGAGGGAAGCCAGTCAGTTGTATGGAGAATTGAAGACAAGTTTGAGAAGTTCGTCAGCTGGGAAGAGATTTCAGGAGAATGGGGATTTGTGCAAGCAGACAAAATCACCAGTAAGAAAAGGTAAGGAGAAGGTAGAGGAAGTAAAATCAGAGCTAGGAAGGCAGGTATGTGGAATTTGTCTTTCTGAAGAGGACAAAAGAAGATTCAGGGGAACACTGGACTGTTGCCTTCACTACTTCTGTTTCACTTGCATCATGGAGTGGTCAAAGGTAGAATCTCGTTGCCCTTTGTGCAAGCAAAGATTTAGAACAATAACCAAGAACGGAAGATCAATAGTGGGAGTCGATCTGAGAAATATGGTGATCCAAGTCCCCAAGCGTGATCAGGTCGTCTTCTGTCTTACTGCTCTGTGCCTATTATTTGCCTTGCTCTTTGATTTTTGCTTATTCTATGTTTTGGTTTGGGTTGTTTTGTTATGCAGGTCTATCAACCAACTGAGGAAGAAATCAGGAGCTACATTGATCCATATGAGAACGTGATTTGTAAAGAATGCCACGAAAGTGGGGATGATGGCCTCATGCTACTATGTGATCTCTGTGATTCATCTGCACATACCTATTGTGTCGGTTTGGGGCGGCAAGTACCTGAAGGGAATTGGTACTGTGATGATTGCAGACCTGTTGCTCTTGGATCCTCAAGTTCTCAGACTCAAGATCCTTTGCCTGATCAATGGAATATAAGCAGCAACATATTTAATAGACCATCGCTCATGTTGAATTTAGAAGAAGGGTTAGTTCCCAATCTAGAGTCTTCACCCCGATTAACAGTCCCTCAAGCATTTGGGAGTTTGTCATCTCCGAGATTTCCAACTGGAGAGAATCATGTAGCTTCTCCTGTGTCTGGAGCAGGTGCGTCAACTCTCTCTGGGAGACGTCATATACACCGCAATATACGGATTCTCCTTTCAAATATGAACCCCTCAACAAATATATACCCCATGGCAAATAGAATTGATGTCATCTCAGCTGCCAGCTTGCGTAGTGATCTTTCAAACTCGCAAATTGATCTGGGTAGGGAAACAGGTCTTCAAAATTTAAGGACACAAGAAGTTGACACATCAGAACAGACACTTAACGAGGAGAGATTGCAGGCTAATGACCATCCGTCGTCTTCATTTCAAAATAGGGATTCTTTTTATCCGGTACCAAACCAATTGACAAGGCAAACAGCTCAGGATCCATCTATTCCAACTGCTGACAGATCCATCAATTTGACATTATGGCCTGAACTCGTGGGGATCAACTCAATGCCTGGTTATGAACAACCGCATGAGTTTGGCAGCAAAGCAATGACCGGGCCTGGTGGTACTTTGTCCTCGAACCAAGTTAGAGAAGAAAGCCAATTCTATGATGTGAAGGAAAAATTGCAATCAATGGTCAAAAACCATTTGGGAAGCTTGTCACATGATACTGAATTAGGTACGTGAAATTCTGTTGTCACCTAAGTAGTTTTTACTGATTCAGTATTTTGGTTGTTGAGACCCTGGGGAAACAGGTAGTTGATGGAGAAACAGGCTTCCTGTTCTGGGATGCCAAATCCCTGTGATGCACTCAGGACTTGACAATATTCATCTTCAGACATGAAATTTTGTTTAGATGCCCTTTTGTCAGGCAGTGTTGAAAAGCTTGAGAATTCATAGAATTTTTGCTTGTTGGTTAGATGCATGGCATTTAAGCTGAAATAATTGCTTTCAACCATGCAATTGAAATGCTTAAAATTGGCTTATTTCTTCCAACGCAGACCATGATACTTTCAAAGATATATCAAGGAGTTCTACACATACCATATTAGCTGCTTGTGGACTAGAGCACAAGAGGAGTGAAGTTCATACAGTGTCCCCGCCATCAACTTGTATACATATCGATAGAGTGGTCGCTGGGCAGAGAAGCCCTATGAAAGGTTGTTGCTCATCTTGTTTTGACTCATTTGTAAGGGACGTAGTGAAAAGGATCATGGACAAGAGACCACGACAGTGGTTGACTTTAGGTCTTTAGGGTTTGATGCAGGGATAATCTATTTCCTCACTCCTTTTTGTTAGAGTTGGACAGACATTTATGGTTAACTTGTTTATAGGCATTATTGACTAACATTGAGCACACAAAAGCTCCATTCTTATTTGACCATGATACTCATTATTTAGACTGACTAAATCATCCTGTTGTTGCTGTTTATTACTAATTTCATTTTCTTTCGAGGCTTTTAAGTTAATTTTGGTCTCTATCCCTATCAGTTTCTGCCCATCCTCTTGCTCATTTTATCCTGCATTACTGTCCAGTTGATGCCAAGGCAGGTGCTCAGCTGTCACCACGAATATTGTAAAAGTAACTCGAGAAGAAAGAGTGGAAAAGGAAAAGGGTCTGGGAATTTGTTTTTGGTGGATTATCTCTTTGTAGGTGATGACAAACTGCCAAAAATATAAATGGATACTTCTTTAAGCCCTCCTTGAGCCTTAAAACAACCATCTCTCAAAATTTCAAATCTTTTTTTCTCTGAAAACAACATAAATCATCTTCTTAAAAGATCGAGCCTAAAACTCTGCCATCAAAGTTATGGCTTTTCCTTTGTTCTAAGCTCTCTCATTTTTTTCCATAAACACCATCACAGTACCGAAAGATAGACTATTAATGGATCGCAAACTCCATTAATCCAGTTGTAGAGAAATGGCTTCAAGAAGGCCGAAGAGTCTGGCAATCTGCCCCAACAATCCATCAAGCGGCTGCATAAACAAAATAGTTTTAGCCATGCTCTTGACGTCTCGCTCTCTGGTCTATATATTTACAGGCTCGTCAAGATTCAATTCTTTCAATGAGTTTTTTGTGAGAAATTTTGTTTAGAATAAGATACGCTATGAGAATCTTTTGAAGCTTGATGTAGACTCTTTTGATCGTTTAGCAACTAGAAATCGTCGGTGGTCAGATGATGAACGGCAGATACTGTAAAGAAAGAAATCTCATCCAGTAAACCAAGATGGAAGCTACAAGTATTGAGGGTTTGAGAGGCCAGGGAGACGTGGAAGCAGCAAAAGAGCTTTTCAAGTTAGTCATGGAACATTGTTATTTCGAACCAGCTATTTATGATAAATCAAACACACAATTGTATTGAACATGAAACCTAAGCACCGCAACATTTGATCAAATGGAAGGTGGTGATCAGAGCCTTGATAGAGAAACACCTGAAAATCACCACTGTTACAGCTACCTTATACATGTTACATGATAGCTGTCATTGTCCCACTACTGGAACAACCAGTGGATCAACAGATCGTTAATTTTTATTAAAATAGTGTGGTTTCAAGTTTTTTTCTTTTTAATTTCTTGGTGTTAACCTAGCTAGGTTTGGACTAGGTTTAATCAGTTCAAACGAGTCACTAAAACCCTGATCAGATAAACTAGATTTCACTAAGTTAATATTTTCCCATGTCAGAATGAAAGTGCCATGCTAGTAGAACCAAACCAGCTGCTTCATACAGGTCAGTCATGATCTGGTATTGGTTGAACTCCAAAACTTGATTTCAACAATTGGTCAACCAGTAGTGCCTAGAAGAGTTTAGTCAGCGCAGGTAGATCAACTTGTTCTGTTCACAGGAGATATCTAAAGTCTAGTCTTGAAGTGTCTCTATCACTTGCAAAGACAAAATATCAGTTGTTTTTAGTTATTTTCACAAATATAATACCTGGGCAGTTTGCCTTAGTTATAAAACCTGAGCCTGAACCGAACCAGCAAGTCAATTCTAAGGCTCAAGTAAGCTGTATAATTTCTTATATACATAAAAAAAAGGTCAATATGTTTTTTACCAATTCTAACCCAAATTCTAGGTTCTAGATTTTCAATTAAGCCACACCGAGTTAAATTTCTCTGTAAGTTTTTATGAAACCAGGATCAATCCTAGCACTGAGTTGAATGGTTTCTAGTTCCTTTCGTCAGGCACATCTCGGTTTAATAACCAGGGATCTAACTATATCTGACACATGCCGGTATTATAGCCAACTTTGAGGAATCTTTTTGTTTCTTTCTATTATGCTCGAGCTACCAGGTCAGCAGCATTAACAGCAGAAAAGAAGGCAACTCGATAGATCAAAATTAATATAAAACACCAGCTTGCTGATCTACTAGACACATTTTGTCTCTGTTATTTCAAAGAACTACAAGAAAGTTACACAGAAATCCGTTAGCAATCAGCAAAGAAGAGAACTATCAGAAAGAACTTTTTTTTTCTTTACCATTTTGTCTCTCTTATTTCAAAGAACTACAAGAAAGTTAAACAGAAATCCGTTAGCAAAGCAGCAAAGAGGAGAACTGTCAGAAAGAACTTTTTTTTTCTTTACCATTTGATCATGAACTGAAAGTACAAGTCTCTGTCCAGCCACTAAAGTTCACATGCAACATAACTTACATTCATTCCTACATTTTTATTCAATACTCTGCGTTTGATACATTCCCATTTTCACTACAAACATAGCATAGATTGAAGGGCTCTAGTTGTAAATCTGGCTTTCAGTACCGTGGCGGCCAGCGTGAATACACTTCTATAAAATATCATCGAGAATTGTAGACAGCAACAGCCCTTGTACAAACTCACTCCTTTTGGCCTTCTCTTCCTTGTCCTTAATTGACATGGGAGGTGACTTCTTGTTTCTGCTATCAAGACAAAAATACAGCACATGGATGAGAAAAGCCAACAAGATCCCACATACATACACGAATGATCCAAACACTCAATGCAGGGCTATATTTCAATGACTGCAGTCAGGAATGGGTTCTGATTTGAGTTTAGGAAGGGGTTAGAAACTAAGAGTGGCATTATTATTCAAGCACTGGATGCAAGTAGGAGGACCGCGTGATTGGGTAGCATATATCCCAGAAGACAGGACACTCGGAAGAAAAAATTCAATCCTCAAAATTAGAACGAAGGGTCAAAACCCTATAATTCAGATGATCAAGCAGCAGCATCCCACAGTACTCATGACCTCGAGCACTTGGGCTCAACTCAGATTTGGAAAAAAAGGCTAATTAATTATTGTTTTATCAAGTTCTGTATAGTTTCACTCTGTATGGTTGAAATGCTTTTGGCGACTATTGGTAAGTATGATGTAGAAGTAGGCTAGGCAAAAAAATGCAGTTCTAGGTAGAACAAAGATTTTAGTTTATTGGCATAAATCAATGATCATTCCAGAAAGTATTCAAATTATGACATCACATCCCTTTGATCCTATCTTCTCTGAGAATTTCATGAAAGCATCAATGCGACTGACTAGATCGTCTGCAATTCAAACTGTAATGTTCTCTTTCAGCAAATGTCCAAACAATCATACTTTATGATCAAACATGGATACTCTTGGTGCAAAAAAGGAAGAAAATTTACAACTTTATAGCATGGATCACGGAAAAGAACCAAAATGCATGTGTGCCCCAGGATAGATAGTTTTTTGTGTCTGGGCTAGGTGAGTGTATGGCAATATTAATATGAGCATTTTCCGAGCTCTCTAATGTCAACAACAGTGTCAGGCATTTGTGTCATTGTTCACCAGGGAATCATGAAGTAAAATACTGGCACACTTTGCAGTAATTAATAGTCAACTGGCTAGAAATCTGCAAGTTCAGTGTCACAAAGATACTGCCATACAAAATTCCTTGGTCATTATCTAGTAAAAAGGCTACCCTTTAAATAATATTAGGAAATCACCACAGGACTTATTATTTTCCATGATAATACAAGTAAGAAATAGCTATTATGTGATAGATTTACAGTACAGAAAAAAGAATCTACTGCATGAGTTAAGTAAAGCACAACAGAGAAAGAACAACAGAAAAACATACCGTTCTGAAACATTCCCATCCGAGCTTTTCTTGGCCAAGCTTGTTTCAGACAAAAAAGAAGGCTGGGAACTTGTGAAATCATCAGTCATGGGTAAAATGAACGAAGATAATAATGGATCAGGTGCTGCATTGGACGAGGAAACAATAAAGGAGGAACCACCTAAAAGGGACTGTAGATTCCCGTCTCTCAACTCTTTCCTCAATAAAGAAAGGGTTGAATGAGGTCCACCTCTACGTGATTTCCTCTTGCGCTGCATGTAAACACCTATTAAGGAACTCAAAACAAAAGCATGATGGCCTTGGTGCAAAAAATAAGTACAGGAAACATAATAAATACTGGACAGAATCAAATGAACAAAAAAAAAAAACTATGTCTAGCTTTAGACCAAAAACATAAGAAAGCGATCTAAACATTCCCACAATAAAAGCAATCAAGAAGTTGAAATAGGTTTTGCACGCAAACACACACATGATCACCAAAGGGGGAAAAAATCATTAGCAATTGCTCGCTTTGACATATTTGTGACAGGACATGGAAATGCGACTTTGGAAGCTATTAATAACTCAAAAGAAAAGGATATCTTGAATATATTTCCATGTTGTAGGGTTATATGCGTGACCATGTCAACACCCACCCTCATTGCACAAATTGGGCAAACCTGTAAATAAACACATTCCATCATGATCAGAATTAGCCTTCAATAAGATCTCATCATTGGAACCCGAAACAAAAAATAGTGTCAAAAAATGTAGTCACTTAATATGATGATCAGAACTCTTATGATTAATAAAAGAAAGTTAGTGTTGGCACCCTATTGAACCCTTTTACAACACTATACATCATATCATGGACTGGGGGGTCATAATCATATAAAAAACAGTCTTTTGTGGGTTGTAACCCTAACCCATTATCAAAAGTAAAGTTGGCTTGAATGGAAGAATTCTTAATTCAGTAAAGTCAAAGGTCCCATCCAAGGTTGTTAAACTCATTGACTCGTAAGACCTTAGATTTTACGAGTCAAATCTATAAACCTTGTAAAATCGGTTTAGAAAATCAAAACTCAGTGAAATCGTGTGTGACTCGGTAAAATCAGACAAAATCGTAAAATCAGTAAACATGGACTGATTTTACGATCCTGCCAATACGCAACTGTGCAACTACAAGTTAATTAACTTTTGCCCAGTTGCCCTCATTTGATTCATTTCCCTTTCGCTTTTCCTTTCTCAATCAATCGTCAATTGTCTATAAGCTCATCGTCGTCGGTCCTTCTGTGCAGCTGGTGCAACCAACATCCAACAACTCAACAAGGTTAGTTTTCTAATTCTTTAAAAATTGTCAAACTTCTGCACTTCATCTTCTCTGTTTTGACAAGCTGAGCTTGCCACTACTGGTCATTGTGCTCGCTCTCTTATGTCATACATCATGTTTGGGTGAGTTAGCCGACTGCGGATTAACCTCGGTGCTTCCAATATGGAATATGGAATATCATTTGTTACCAAGTCTTTGTTGCCTACTAGAAGAAGCCTTAGACTTGATCCTCCTAAAAAGCTCTTCTTTCCTTGTAAGAGTCGAGGTTTTATGGTTATTTTTTGTTGAAAATATTTGGCCATGTTCGTTTTGTTTTGATTGTGTTCTCGTACTTTTTTTTGCTGTTTTCTTACTTTTTATTATCTGGGTTTCTTTATTTTATATGAAAAATGACCTTCAATTTGTTGATGTCATAAATCATACAAACTAGATTGTCCTTGGCAGATTTTAATTGATATGAGCTATGTTTAGTAAATTTGGTTGTTATTGGTGATGATATGGAGTTTTCTTATTTAATGAAGGGAGGTGGATTTCTTGAGAATGGTAATGTCTAGTTTTAATTCTAGAACAGATTGATTGTTCTTTGTTGATCAAAATCAAACAAGTTTAAGAAACCTAATTGGGTTTGCTCATTGTGTATCAACTGCTATTCATCTAGCTGCTCTTTGTTAATGTACTTATAGTTGAGGAACATGATTGTTTGATTAGTTTGCAGATTTGAAGCTATCATTATACAGATGAACTCCGTTGTTTAATGATCCGTACCTGTCCTTTTTGGGCTTTACTCTGTGTTTGAATCATTGGGATTTTGATAGTGAACTAGATTTGTGTTTTCTTGGTACTTAATTTTGTTACAATACTGTTATGTGCAATTGGAAATACTTATTAGTATTGCTATACATAACAACCCAATGATTAATGATTATTGTTGTCTTTAATTATTTCAATAGACTATATTGATTCTTCATTCTTGAATTGCAGATTACAATTCTTCATTCTTGAATTGCTGTATTATATTGTTATTTAATAATTGGCTGGAATTGTCATATATAAGAGACAACAAATATTTTACTTACGGTTTTACAGTTCGAGTTTATATTACATTTCCGTGTCGTGTCAAAAAAACAATTTTAACATCTTTGCTCCCATCTCCTAATCACCATTGATGTCTATGTCTAAGAACTCCAAGCAAAAATAAAACAGAAGGAAGCAGGCGTATTGAACATGACATGGACATATATTTGAGACCAGCTCAACCATACAAAAACTTAAATATGCACATACCTGATAAGTGCTTTTAGCACTCAGGCACACCCAGTAGATACCATTAACTTAGCTCATTCAAGATGAGCTAAGGTGGTACCCAATTGGTTGTCACTGATTCAGGCGTGACAGTTGAACCATTTATTTTAAACAGTAGGATCTCAATTCTCATGCTTTGAGTCATAAACACGAAATAGCATTGTACAGCATGTACAACTAGAGAATAATTCTGATAGACAATAAAGAATATTTCGAATTTTATGGATGTATGCAATTCAGCTATTAACATGTATAAGGAGATAGTAAATACCCCATTCTTTGATTCCAAGGTATGTTCATCATCAATGTGACAACACAACCCAACAATATCAAAATATTCAGAACAGAAAGGGCATGGAAACTCCTCCCTTATATCATCTCCATCAATTTCTTCAAACCCCGTAAACATATCTGCATTTGCAAACATTGAACAGTTAGTTGAAGTTTAAGAGAAAATATTCTTAGTTCATTACCTCCAGAAATATTGCGTCTCCATTTTATAATAGTCTAATTCAACTCAAGTGTCAAGAGTCCTGATTCTCAAGAAGTCAACCACTTTACTGGCTACGAGGAGCACTTCCCTTACAAACTCCCCGTGAGGAATACTTGTTACCTCGGTATGAGAATTTATTTTCCAGCTTGCTGAACCTAGATAACAACACTCGTCTCTTGACACTCTTCACTCAATGAATAAAAATAATATTTTCACAGACAATTTCTTTTTCTTTTTCTTTATAAAAAATAACGATCCTTTTGAGTTTCAACTTTCGAGTAACAGCAATACCGTGCAGGGTGAAGTCAATGTCGTTTCCCTTTCAGGGGTTAAAACAAACCCATAATGAAAAACCTTAACATACCAAATCCCAGTTCTCTCATATTTCTTCATTTTTCCATCAACCAACCAGAACAAAACCCTCTTTTTCAATGAGAAAAGAAAATTATATTTCAAAACCTTATAATTTCCTTCGTATTGTCAATGACCAAACAACTAAAAAAAAACAATCTTCACACATTAACACATTTTAAATTCCCATAAACTCACTTTCTTAACGCAAAATAGATCAATAAACAAGCAAAAGACAAAGAAACAACTTCAGGGTTTGGTGCAACCAAGCTCAACTTACTTAAAAATCCAAACTTTGAACATCAACACTTTAAATTATCATAATCTTTAAAAAAAATTATCATTTCTTAGCTACAAACAAACCAATAAAAAATCAAAAGACAAAGAAATGACAACTGGGTTTGATGCAACTAGGCTCAAATTGATTAAAAACCCAAACTTTATAACTTTGAAACAAACAAACTTCCATGACACTAACTTTTCCTTCATTTTTTCAGAAACCAGACAGACCTCGTACATATATATATATAAAAAAAAAAAATGATCATTTCAAAAATCCAAAAAAGAGAAAATAAAATAAAAAAGCTCACCAGATCGTGATTGAAGAGCTGATTGGTATCTCTTAGAAGCTGAAGAAAGACGAGCACTCCATGAATCACCGTCCATAGCTCCTTTTAAATCAATTTAACTTTGTTTAAAACTCCAAAATTCTCCACCGATCCTCACTCGTTGAAAAATAAAAAAAAGTGGGTTTTCTTAATCGAATTTTGAAGCTCTGATCTTGAATTTACGCAACTGAATAACCTTGAAATAAGGGGTTGAATCAGAGGAAATGATGATATCTGATAAGGTGGGTTTTTATTTATTTATTTATTTATTTATAAAAGGAGTGAGATAATACAAGGACCTGTTTTTGTTCGTCGGAAGAAGGGAGTATGATGTGTGTTCTGCTGGTGGCTTTATATTATTTTTTTTATTATAAATAATATAAAACGCGTAGATTTTTAATTCTCTAAACACATATTATTGTGAATTTTTATATTACTATTTTACCCTTCAAACAGCAAAATTTTACCTTTGTTGCCAGGAGATTTTGGGCATTTTCAGAATATTGTGTGATATTTGCATATTATTTTAGGGTGATTTGGCTTTTTCTATTTTTATTTGCATAGTAAAATTACTAATTTATCATTGGGTGCTCATAAGAAGACGAAGGTTGATTATGAGTTTTTTTTATTTTTTGTCTGGTATTAAATGGTGAAATAATGACTTTGCCCTCGGGTGGGACATGGGTATGGGGCTAGAGGCAAGGGTACTTTAGGTTTTTTCATGTTTTTTTCACAATAAAATTATTTTAATACCCTCAAAAGCCACAAAAAAGGGGTTGGTGTTGGGTTATGGTGGCACTTTCACATTTGGTTTTTTTTGTAATTATTTCTGGGTCCAGGAGTGGTAAGGTTATTCTGTATTTTTATTTTTATTTTTTTCTCAAGGTTACTACAAGTGCGTCATCCGGACGCGCCGTTAATTTTTACTCGTACGAGCTTTTCAAGCGGCACATGCAGCGTATATCGGTGGTGGAAAATATCTGATCGTCATGTCATTGGATGCGTCACCATGTCTTTTTTCTCCTAGTGGGACGCGTGTTGTTTAAAGGCGATCGGGGAATAGCCGATTGATGGTTTTTCTTCCCTCCTTTTCTCTCTCCTATGGCCGCAAAATACATGTTGGTCCTTTATGTTTTTTGGTGTTTTATTTCAGTTTCTGGTCTTTTGATTTCATTTTTCTTCATGGAATTTTTTATTGTTTTCAATTGTGTCCTTCAATTGAAATTGAGCATACATGTTTTTCATTTCAATCCTTATTCTTTAGATTTATGATTTATTTTTGGTTTCTTTAATTTTATAGGTATGCGGGTTTTAATTTGTTTCAATTTTGTTATCCAATTGAAATTGGTCATGTATGTTACTTTTCATTTCGTTTCTTATTCTTTTCTAAAAAAAAATACACTGCTAATTTTTTAAATCCCTTTATTTTTTTATCCCAAAGTTTTGAGTTGTTGCAGTTTTGTCCTTCGATTGAGATTAATTATATATTTTATTTTTTATTTTGGCCCTTATTCTTTTTATTTTTTATTTAGTATTAATTCTTTTGGTTTTTTCGGTCATTTTTAGACAGTGTTTATTTTTTTGTCTATATTTATGCATTATGCTTTTAGTTTTTGTTTTTAATTTTTGTCCTTTTATTTTTTGTTGGGGTTTTATTTTTATTCGGTTTAGTCGTGAAGTTTTAATTTATGTTAGTGGTCATTTAAAATTAATATTTCTTCATTTTTTTTCTTTTGTTTTTTTCTTTGGTGTTTTCTTTTATTTTTATTTGTTCTTCGAATCAGATGATTTTTTTATGCTCATAATATTTATTTTAGTTTTGTCTTTTTTTTTCTTTTTTTTTTATTATTTTTTGAGATGTTTTATAGTTTTATTATTTGTGCAATAATAATGATAATTTTATGATTATTTTTTTATTGTTGTTTTTGTAAAAATATTTTGCTTTTTTAATTTTTCGCGAACAATTTAATGATTTTAATTGTTTGGAATGTAATGTTGGTAAATATTTTAATTGTTATGGTCATGATAATGACGATAACGTAACGATGGATTTTCAATAATATTTTCTTTTTTTGTAGATAGAAAATCAACTATTTATATTTTTTATTTGGTTATTGTATGTGTTTTTACAGTTTATATTTGTTGTGTTTAATTTTAATTAGATTATAAAATGAATTAATCCTAATATAGAGAAATTCAATTATTCAAGTATCCGAATCTTTTTGTTTTTTAATGACGATGATAATTTTATGCTAGTGATTTTGTTGAAACCTGTTAAATAAAAAAAATTATATCAATTTAAAATTTATATATTATATAGGAAACCCTCGCTCCGTAGAAATTTTGTACAAATTTATTATTTTGTTCAAATTTATAGTATAATACAAAAATCACACAATTAATATTTTTTGACTTTGAAAAAATATAGTTTCATCCGCGACGAGGCATGGGTAAATGACTGGTGTGTGTGTATGAATTTTTTTCCTTCTAATTTTGAAAAAATATTTAATTTGATGAATAGTCAATTTTCGAAAATTATAACTCGATACGTTAGAGTTGTCTGATTAAACGAATGTTTGGTAGAAACTTTTATTTTTATTTTCTAGAGCTGTTAATATATATATATATATATTAAATTTATTTATTTTTTAATGATTTGAATATATAAAAAATATTTTAATGAAATTTTAATGAATTTTGAAAAATTAAGTCATCGTGCACCATAATTAGAGTTATAATTTGTTTTGGTGTATTAAATATATAAGTTTTTTAGTAGTGAATGCTTTAAAAACTAATTTAACGCATCCAAAAGTAAAATCATTGCATCTAATCATACTATATATATATATGAAAAATTAAGTCATCGTGCACCATAATTAGAGTTATAATTTGTTTTGGTGTATTAAATATATAATTTTTTTAATAGTGAATGTTTTAAGAACTAATTTAACGCATCCAGAAGTAAAATCATTGCATCTAATCATACTATATATATATATATATATATATATTCTACCATTAAATAATAATAAAAGGCATAAAATATATATTTTTCGGTTCATTTAATTAAATAGTAAATAACATCATCAAATCAAACTAACTCTCATTATAAATCTTAAAAATACAACTTTTAAATCGGTTCAATACATTTAAAATAATTTAATAAATTAAACTAGCTCTAACATTTGAACGTAAGAAAAAACACGTTCTTCATCATCAAATAAGTTTTAAAAAACTACACACGAATTTTTTTTTGTCCTCCATTTCATTCACCAAAACTAGCTCTCTCTGCATGCATATATATATATATATAAACGCATCCATATCCGGGTTAGTATCCGGGACAACTCCCCAGCTAATTAGATTAACAAAAGAGCTAAAAGAGCTCGGGGTCGGTACTGTAGCCATAGAGACATTTGCACTGTGGACTGATCATTTTTTGGCCGTGTGTCGTGGCTGTTCGTCCGCCTTTTTTTTCTTCTTCCATGAACAGTGTTCCGACGCTTTTAGCCCCGATAATAAGACAAAATAGAGCTCGGGCTGAGGGTAAAAAGCGCTGAGGGTAAGGGTCACTCATGTAATTGCACGCATACGGACCGGACTGGTCCGGTCCGCCGCAATTTTTTTTTTTAATATATTTAAAATGGCTAATTACGGTTCTGGCCCCGCATAAGATAAAAACATTTATTTCGGTCCAGGGGCTGTCCGGTAATTGACCAACTTTTTTTATTTTTTTCCCGGTTATTGTCAGTGCGTGTGTAACACGCGCCTACCTGTTTCACGCCCCACGCCCTGGTTAGGTGGCGCGTGCGGCGTCATACGGTGGCCGGAGACGATATTCCGACGTACAGAGCGGTTCTTCTGGGGGTCGTCTTCCTCCCGCGGTGGCGCGTTTACCATAAAAATGCCTGTGGACGCGCCGGGGACCGGTTAAAGCGCCGGTCACGTTTCTCTCTCTCTCCTGCACGTAAAAGTGCAGGAGAGTCCCCCAATTTGTGCAACGTTTTACTTCAGTCCCTTGACTTTTGATTTTGTTTTTTGTCCTGATTTTGGTTGCATAAGTTTTGATTTAGTTCGATTGGGTCCTCCGATTGCAAGTGATTGGATGTCAATGTTTCAGTTCGGTCCTCCTTCTTTTAATTTTCGGATTCGGTTTAAATTATTCAATAAATACAGTACATAAGTTTCGATTTCTTCAATTGGATCCTTTGATTGAAATTGATAATATATGGAATTTTTATTTTGGCCCTTATAGTTTTAATTTTTGATTTTAATCCCTTAATAAATTGATATTTGTGTTTTATTTTCCATTATTAACATAATAATAATAATAATAATAATAATAATAATAATAATATATTCTTTTTTTTGCTTACTTTTTTGTTAATGTTTATGAGTGTTTTTTCTTTCGGGATAATTTGATGATTTTAATTGTTTTTGCAATAATAGCAATAGTCATTTTATATCTAATATTACTGGGGATAAAAGACAACTCAAGAACAAAAAATAAACAAATTTACCTAGGTTATCTACAATTAAAAAACGATACAAGTCACTTTTGTCTCGATTACACTGTTCCTTTTAAATGGCAAACAACTCATTATTATATGTTTTCATATTTATTGCATATTATCGCCTAAAAATATATAAAGAGATAAGAAAAATGACCTCGCATTTTTTGCATTAAAAAAATTAACATCAACATTCTTAAATAAATTTACTATAATAATATGATGAATAAATCTTATAAAAAAAAATTGGCTTTGAATTTTAATTTTGTGCTATTTTGTTAAAGTTTTTTTCTTAAAAAAAATCAAAAAATTGAATTTTTAATATTTAAGATCTAATATTACCCGGGAAAAAATACAACTCAATAAAACAAAAGGTAAACAAATTTGCCTAGATTATCTACAATTAAAAAATATATGAGGCACTTTTCGTTTCAACTACACTGTTCTTTTTTTACGGCAAATAAGTAATTATAGCACGCAAAAAAATTATATTTATTTTTTGAAAATTAACATAATAATAATAATAATAATAATAATAATAATAATAATAATAATAATAATAATAATAATGATAATCATGATAATAATAATAATATATTTTTTTCTTTCTTACTCTTTTGTTAATGTTTATGAGTGTTTTTTCTTTCGGGATAATTTGATAATTTTAATTGTTTTTGCAATAATAGCAATAGTCATTTTATATCTAATATTACTGGGGATAAAAGACAACTCAAGAACAAAAAATAAACAAATTTACCTAGGTTATCTACAATTAAAAAACGATACAAGTCACTTTTGTCTCGATTACACTGTTCCTTTTAAACGGCAAACAAGTCATTATTATATGTTTTAATTTTTATTGCATATTATCGCCTAAAAGTATATAAAGAGATAAAAAAATGATCTCGGATTTTTTGCATTAAAAAAATTAATATCAGCATTCTTAAATAAATTTAATATAATAATATGATGAATAAATCTTATAAAATAAAATAAAAATTTGGCTTTGAATTTTAATTTTGTGCTCTTTTGTTCAAGTTTATTTCTTAAAAAAAATTCAAAAAATTAGATTTTTAATATTTAAGATCTAATATTACCCGGGAAAAAATACAACTCAAAAAAACAAAAGGTAAACAAATTTGCCTAGATTATCTACAATTAAAAAATATATGAGGCACTTTCCGTTTCAACTACACTGTTCTTTTTTGACGGCAAATAAGTAATTATAGCACGCAAAAAAATTATATTTATTTTTTGAAAAAAATTGCAATATTTTTATTTATAATGTGTAAGATCTAATATTATTGGGGAAAAAAAGCAACTAATATTTTTTTTTACAAATTTGCTTTGGTTTTCTACAATTAAAAAATATAAAAATCACTTCCCATTTCGATCACACTATATAGTATGTGAGGCTAAGTATATGTGTTTAATATTTATTTAATAGTCTCGCCTAAAAATATATATAGAGAGAAAATAAATGACCTACAATTTCTTGAAAAAAAAAATTAATATCGGTATTCTTAAATATATTTAATATAATAATATGATGAATAAATCTTATAAAAAAAAACTTTGTCTTTGAAGTTAAATTTATATTTTAGACTCTTTTTTTTCCTTTTCAGAAACTGTGACCTTTTTTCCACATGTATTTTTTATTTTTTAGTGTCCAAGTCAGTTGTTCTTTTTTTACCGTGTTTCTTTTTTTTTTTTTTTTACCAGAGTATCCGTTACAACAAATTTCTAATAAATCATTTAACCTTCTTAGCAAATTTTTTAACAAATTTTATCAAAAGTTTTTTAGCAATAGCAATATTCAATCATATTTTGGTTAAAAAAACTATTTTTAACAGATTTTATCAATTACAATTATACTAATTAAATATTAAAATAATAAAATACAATATTTATCAAAATCAATCAATTTTTTATATAGATAAAAAAGCCCAGCGAAGCGGGCAAATCAGCTCGTAAACATCTAAAAGGCGTGAAAAATTAAATGTTTGGTCATGCACTCTTATAAAATAAAGTTATTTTTTTAATTTGTTTTTTCCAGCGAATTTGTTATGATTGAATACCAATTGATTTTAGTTTTTCAAGAAATAAAGGGATTGAAAGAACAAGGATCTGAATAAAAAAATATCTAACATGAGTATCATGTCATGAGACATGATTTTCGAAATAAATATATTTCAATCCTCAAGCAAATAATAAAATCTTGGTATCTCAATATTTTTTAAATTTATTTTTGGTATAAAAATCTATTTTTATTATGTTTTAGTCTTTAGTTGAGAGATAAAAGAGAGATAAGAGAGAGAGAAATCACTAGATTTTGAAGAGAAGTATATCGCTGACATAAATTTAGATCACCAAAACAAACAAAAATTATCTCTAATTTTTCTATTTGATGAGATTTATTCATATTATGTGTGTTTTTTACCTTTAAAATTCACTAAAAATATATTTGAGCTCGAGTTGATTTTTTAAAGCTTTTTTTTATTATTTATTTATTTAGATCATTACATAGGTTTATAACAATTTGTAAATCACTATGTTTTCGGGGTAAAAAATAGGTTGAAAATGGTTTAATGTGTCAAAACATCAAAGCCTTAATTTTTTAGTCATTGTAGTGGTTGAAATCTAGGCAAGATAAGACGATGTGTCAACTTTTTTTTCCAAAAAATTCAGGTCACATAACATGTTATTTGCTATTGGTGTGATGGGAAGAAAAAAAAAAATAGGCCTAGTCGCGCGAACCTTCTAACATCGCACATCCCTTTATTTTTATTTTTCCTTGTTTTTTTTTAATTAACACTTCTTTGTATAATAGCTTTTTTTTTTTTTTTAATAATGATGATTTTTTTTGTTATGTATTTATTTTTAAAGAGTTTTTTTTGATTAATTTGTATTTGTTTTTAATTTTTGTATAGATGTACTATAGTTTTGAAAACAAACAATGTTTATTTTCAAGTAATTCTTTTGATACGTGTAACCATGCATAATCTTTTATTTTTGATTTTATATTTATTTAGTGGATTGAACATGTTTGTTTGATTGAATAAAAAAAATAAGATATAACAAATTGCCTATAATATAAATGATGCGACTCTTTTATTATAGATCATGCTATAATTCATCTCCACACAATTAAATGTGGTTTGTACTCGTGTTTTTTAAATAAATTTTCATTTTGGTTTGCAAACCTTTTATTTGCATAATTAAATTCTTTTAAGCATTCAATCCCCCCCCCCTAAAATAAGGTTGAGTTTAAATATAGAGAAATGAAATGAGAAACTTGGATAACATGGGTGGTTTTTAAAAATTTGTAGAATTTGACATACATATTTTTTACTTAAAGCTAAAAAGTGTGGTGTCCCACACACATTATCAATATGGTTACAAACTTACAATAGCAATTCACAATATTTATTTTTTCCTATTTCGACCCCTTTTTCTTTTATGATTTTTCGTTTTAATTAGATCCACATATTATATTTTCATTGGGATTTATAGTCGATAATTTATTTTATTTTATATTTCATATTGTTATTATCTAATCATAAGGTTTGTGTTAAAACAATTATCTAATCATAAGGTTTGTGTTAAAAAAATATCTCAGCATCGCAATATAATTTGTTTTAAATAAAATTTAGTTAAATAAATAAATGATTTTGAAACAAAACCATGTTATCAAATTTTTGGAGTTAATGACCCGATTTGCAAGCTTGGCGAGGGAACTCTGGTTGTCCCGATTCACAGGTTTAGCAGGGCACTTTTTTTCTTCTAACTAAACTCAATTATGTGACCATATGTTTTTCCTTTTATTATATAGTTAAAAACAATAGTTTTTTTTTTTAAAAAAAAACATGTTACGATCTTGACAAATTAATTTAAAAAAAACAATTTCATTCTTTGATATTGATCTGTTTAAGAATTGAATTTTGTGATTTATTTTGTTTCGCTTTATATGATTTGATGCTCGATTTTGCAATTGTCTATTTTTGTTATCGTACAGTCAACGAAACAATGCTTTAGAAAAAAAAAATTAATCTCCATGAAATTCATTACCCCACTTGCAGATTTGACATATTGACTCAGGTTACCCGATTCATGGGTTTAGAGAGTTTACCCATCAAACTTTTTTTTTAAAAAAAAATATGGTCTTTTGATTTTTTTAATTTATTCCATCTCGTTATTCATCAATATTAGATTGGCTGAGAAACAAAATTCATGATTTATTTTTGTTTACTTTATATAAGATTATCATGATATCAATTAATTTTTTTTAGTATTGATGCTCAATTTTATAAGAAATTATTTTTTATCATAAAATTAAATAAAGATATTTTTTTTAAAAATTTATTAAACTCATTGAAATCCAAGATTCAGGTCACAGGGTTACCGATGTCAATCTATTTTGATATTATCTTAATATTTAAAAAAATTATATTATATTTTTACTGGTTATTTAAATTATAATTTACTTTGAGTTGATTGATTTATTCGGGTGAGATCCTATATAATTCAATTTAAAACTTGGCACGAAGTCGAATTGACAAAAAAATTAATATCAAGTAGCTTAATTAAATTTAATGATATTAATAAAAAAAAATTAGGACAGGGAACAGAAAGTAAAAAAGTAAATTACTAGTGGACCCACTAGTTATCGTTCCAGGGCCCACTTTACAGTCAAAGTAAACGAAAAAAAAAGAAGAGAAAAGAACCAAAGCGATCAATCCCTCTACTTGCAATTATTTCTTAATTAACCCCAACCTCCACTACCTCCCAAAACATTTCCAATTCCTCCGGTCACGTGGCCTCCGCCATCTCCTCCGATACCGATCACGTGACCTCATCAACACCACCAGATCAATCAATCTTCGATTCCAGGAGAAAGAGAGATTAAATTTTCGTTTTGAGAATTTTGTTATGGCAACGAGGAATCGGACTTTGATATTTAGGAAGTACAGAGATGCATTAAAGAGCGTCAGGGTCCCGTCGAGCTCATCGCCTTCGACGAGCTCCAGCGGAGGAGGTGGTGGTCCGGTGATCGAGTTGGCTAGCACCTCGTTTCTAAATCATAATCGGAAATATACTCCTCTTAGTACTGAAGATCCTGGTAATTCAAGGTACACGCACATGCACTTTCGTATTCGTATATGTATACGTATAGTATAGTATAGTATAGTATAGAGATCTGCTTGGTGTTTTTGCTGTTAATTAATTATCTAGTATGGAATTAAGTAAATTCTGGATATTTTTTGAAAAAAACAAATTAACGTTGAATTTTGAGAGGAGTTTGAATTAATTAAATTTTATTGATTTTAGTAATGTGAGGTGCATAATTGAGAGTTTTATCTAAAAAGAGATGAGAAATAAGATATTTTTGCAGTGAAATTTGCTGGAGATTTGTAGTGTGTTTTAATGTTAGATTGAAAGTGGAAAATGCGTGGAATATTGAAAATTGATGTCGGTTTTTTATTTTTTGAAGTGAACGTGAGTGGATTTGTAGGGTTGCGACATTTCAAAGTGGTGTAGATGGAGTTAATTATGGGGTGTAGGATCATGGGAGGGTTTCAAAAGGCATTGCAATCGAGAATTGTAAAAGTTTGCTGTTGTGTATGTGGTTTGGGATTTGTTGGTGGCTGTAGGTGAAGAATGAATGGTGGTTAGATTGAAATAGATTTAGGAAATGTTTTTAATGATGAAAGAATGAGATATTTTTCTCGAAGTTAGTGCAAGATTGTTGCAGAAGAAAGATATAATTTGGGACTTGGGAATATTGAATAACCGGGCATGTAGGTTTATGATTTTACATGCAGGTATGTGTGAATCTTAATGATTCTGTTGATATTTCTTGTAGAAAGATTTATCGAAGTTGCAAGTGGCAGTGAGATGGTAGCTTTGTGAGGTGATGTATGTGGGCACGGGGGAGGGTTGTATTTCAAGCCATGATATTTGAAAGATTCTGATAGATATGAGTACATGTATTAAGTACTGCATGGGGTTCTCTTCTAAATTCTAGACTCTCATAGCTTCCTGACTAATGTACTATTGCTGTCTTAATGGGCTAGTATTTTCTGTAAAATTTTATGGTAGCCTGGTAGGACTGTTAAAAAATTCCTTTCTTGATGCAGTAAGGGTGCACTTACAGTAGGTTTGCCACCAGCTTGGGTGGATGTATCTGAAGAAATATCGGTAAATGTGCAACGTGCACGTACAAAAATGGTTGAGCTAGCAAAGGCTCATGCCAAAGCATTGATGCCTTCATTTGGTGATGGTAAAGAAGATCAACGCATGATCGAGGGTCTAACCCAAGAGATAACTGGTCTTTTAAGGAAATCAGAGAAGAAACTGCAAAGACTTGCTGCGGCTGGGCCTTCTGAGGATTCAAACATCAGAAAAAATGTGCAGGTAAGTCTTAATTTTCTTGCTAGAACCAACTAGATGTGCCCACACATGAAAGTGATGACCTAAAACAAAACACGCAAAGTTGCTAATGATTTCTCTCTACTTCCATATGATTTTTCCCGTAGATGATGGGGCCTAAGCCCGAGAAAAAAATAAATTTTGAATGAAAAATATGGGGGAATGCAATTCAATAATGTGCTGATAAAGTAAATGTGAAATTCTACCTTATTAAATGTTTTGATGGGTTATGGACCTCTGTTGTTCCTCTTCTTCCCCTTGTTTATCCAGTCGAGAAATTATAATATCTTCTTGTGAGTTGCTTCTGGGCCATGAGCCTATAATTGTTGGGTGTAATGATTGCTCTTTCCAATGTACTAGTTGGCTGTGAACTTCGTCATTCCATTGTTTTGCTCTGTTGCACTTTATATGCAGTTAATTGCTTTCTGTACATGGCAGATTTTTTTTTTAATGAACTGTGCTTATATTGGCATATTTTTATTTGCAGCGTTCCCTTGCTACTGACCTTCAGAACCTTTCAATGGAACTTCGCAGGAAACAGTCAACTTACTTGAAGCGCCTCAGGCAACAAAAAGAGGTAGGAGAAGGATTTCTTTTCTTATGGAACTACCTGAATAAGTGAGTAATATATCAACATTTTTCTATAATTAATTTGTTTTGGTATGCAGGGTCAGGACGGGGTTGATTTAGAAATGAACCTAAATGGTGGTAGATCTATTATAGATGATGACAATTTGGATGACATGGTATGTGCTTGTCTTAACCTTCTCTGCCACGGGTTTATTGCCAGATATGACATGTCTTGAATTTTTTGGTCCTTCTTAACAAGTTGATAGACAAACTTGCATAAGAAATTTTGTGAGATCTACAGTTTGTAGAAGGATGTAGCCCACCACTAATCTATATGGTGGTTCAGGGCTAAATCCTCCTTGGTATGGGATTGTATTGATGTCAATTATATATAGGTGATATTCAGGTGTAAAAAGATTCAAGAGATTATGAGAGAGGTTGTGCTTTGCACTTTTTAAAATTCTTGTCCTTGTCTTCACATGTTAACATAGACTTGAGGCTGAACCACATTAAGTGCCGGTGCTTACTTATTCTTCTCTTCCATTGATTCTTTCTGTTTGTTTTGTGTCCCAAAGTTGTAGTCTAAATTTTATTCTCGTCATTAAATCTATCAAGTACGTCCAGAAACATTATCAAAATAGTTTTGTGAGATGCATTTCATTTTCAGTCAGGATTCTTGCACAATTTCTTCACCTTGGTTGAGTACTAAGAATATTTTAAATGAATTATATATTAGGTTTTTAATGAGCATCAGATGGCCAAGCTGAAAAAGAGTGAAGCATTCACTGTAGAAAGGGAAAGAGAGATTGAACAGGCAAGTGATTGCTCTTAGTCTTGTTTTTTTAATATCAACAGAAATCTGGCAGTGTCCTGTATTTCTTAATACTTTTTATGTCTTTGCTATTGATCCTTGTAGGTAGTTGAATCAGTAAACGAGCTTGCTCAAATCATGAAGGACTTGTCAGTACTAGTAATAGACCAGGTTAAGAGCTGCTCATCCTCGTATTCAAATCCGCAAAAGTTATTTTTTAAGACACGGGTCATTAACTGGTCTTTTCTCTCCAAGCAGGGCACTATTGTTGATAGGATAGACTACAACATTCAGAATGTAGAAACTACAATCGAGGAGGGGCTTAAGCAACTGCAGAAGGTGCTCTTCTTACCCTCAACAATCATTTCATTCTACATTTAAAGCATCTCCTTTTCTCTCGATTCTGTATGGCATTGTTTGTCCTGAATGGATTTGGCATTGCAGGCTGAGAGAACTCAGAAACGAGGCGGAATGGTGATGTGTGCCACGGCGCTCGTTATCATGTGCTTCATCATGTTGGTCCTCCTTGTCCTCAAGACAATTCTCTTTTGACTGTGAGAATAGATGATTCTTGAAGATTCTTGAAGATTCTCTTTTGATTTGTGAGCATAGATATTCCTGAAGCTCATTCATTCATAGTGCTGACGCTACCTTCCAAAAGTTACACGCTTGTAGATGGCTCTATCTTGTCTTATTGAAGAAAGCAAGAGCTTCAATTTCCCTGAATACTCTCACCAAATTAGTTGAATACATTTCTCTTCTTGTTTTTTTTTTCCACAATTTTTTGCGGGGAGAGATCTGTATTTGGGAATAAATGCCCTCACGATGTATAGAGCTGATACTGTTCGTTGTTCCTTTGTCATGGATCTGCTAAGTTGATTCTTTTGAATTTTCAGGAGAATGGAGCATGGTGCTTCCAAATCCAATGATGTGTAATGAACAGTCGAGGCCTTTATAGTTGTTTGTTCCCATTTTTGTTCATGTAATATCAAAAAAAAAATCCAACTATAGTCTCTCTCTCCCATGATTGCCATTGATTACATATGAACCCAGTTTTAACAGCCTGGATGTATGAACATTCTAACTTACAAGGATAAAATTTTGCAGAAGTGATGGTTTCGAGCTTCACCGTGCCTGCAAAACAATGCTTCTTCTCACAATTTTTTTTTTCAATGCAGAATTTCCATCAAAATTTTGTTTTTTCTTAAGAAATTAACAAAAATTCTCTTCTATATGAAAAATTAAGAGAAGACAAGAGCTTGATGTTGATAAATTTGCAATCTAGAGATTCATTTCGGACAATTGAACCTTCTCATACTGTTTCTTTCCAAGAACCAAAAAGATTTGTGCCAAAATAACAGAAGCCAAGAAGCATTATACCTTAAATCTTCTGTGAAACAATTATAGGGCCAAATGTAAAGCATAGGCTTTAATTTTGAGCAGAGAAGAGAGACGGGTTGCAAACTTGCAATATCCTTCCAATATGGACAGTGGTGATGTGAATGGACATTTGTGTGTGCCTACATAATAAACGTGCGCACATGTTAATTATATATATAATATAATATGAGTTCCATAACCAACAGGCTCTCGTAGCTCAGTTGGTTAGAGCACCCGTTTAGTAAGCGGGAGGTCTTGAGTTCGACTCTCAACGAGAGCACTATCATGTTTTTCATTAAACGACCTTTCTTTTTCATGTAAACGACACGACTCTCTCTCTCTCTCTCTCTCTCAACAATGGACAAGATATCCAACAAAATAATGATCCCTTCCCATGTGTGCGATCTTATTCTTTCTTTCTTACTTTTAATAAATACATATCTTTTTGGAGAATAGAGAATATTTATTTTTAAAAGACTTCAATTGTGCATTGCACCCTTTCATATAGGCTTCAAACCTATTAAAAAATATATATATATTTTTAAAAAATCATATAATTAATTTCAAATTATTATTTTTGTGTGTATTTTCATATCATTTTGATGCTAATATCAAAAATAAATTAAAAAAAATATTTTATTATATTTTCAAGAAAAACATATTTTAAAAAGTAAATGTTATCGAAATACTAAATAAGCATTCTAGGCAATATTCGTATATGTTTTCTCTTAGACCCACTGCTTCTTAGAAGAATTCTTGTCTTCTACAACGTTCTCTGTACACAAAGTCACAAACACAGAAAGAGCGGAAGAGCTAATTCCTGCGTCCGACAGCTTTGGTGTTTGAAAATATAGTGGCAATTATTTTATTTAAGAATGTATTCAAATAATATTATTTTAATTTTAATTATTAACATGTTAAAATCATTCAAAAACACAAAATATATATTAATTTAAAAAACAATGAATAAAAACACGTTTTTAAACATAAAAAAAATGTTTTATTTTTCTTCACAGAGAGCTGGTTAGGTGTTGAGTGTTTGGCGATTAGACAAGAAGCTAATCAAGTACAATTTCATGTCGAAAGAATCGACCTGTCAATCCAGGACAGGACAGGACATATACGATCACGACTTTATTCTTTACTGTAAAATGTTATACAAAATTGTTTGATTAAATCCTAATTCTTTTTTGTTTCTCATTTTATTTACCTCCCAGAGCATGGGAGATCAACACGGGATGAAAGAACAATAATTGAACTGGAGATTTTAATAGGTAATGAGTCAAAAATATACTATAAATAGTCAATACAGGAGCATAATGCGGCTCCAAGCTAGA
The DNA here is from genome assembly GCA_009078335.1 of Salix brachista. Lineage (NCBI taxonomy): Eukaryota > Viridiplantae > Streptophyta > Magnoliopsida > Malpighiales > Salicaceae > Salix > Salix brachista. Next base: position 2,806,650 of record CM018576.1, on the reverse strand, counting down.
TCTATTTCTTCTTCTTTGCAGAGGTTAATTCTGAAGGTGTAAAATGTTTTGCAATGAGGCCAGAAAGTGGGAGTTTCAGGTCGAAAGTCAGCCTCTGAAGAATGAGTGATAATACGGTGGCGTCAGCCATGGCTCTGTGTGCTTTTCCAGCGGATTGAATATTATACTTCTTGCGAAGGGCTTCCAGAGATGTCCCTGAAGTTTGTTTCAATCCTGTAACAAAGTCAAAACAAGGTTGTCAGTAAATCCTCAAATGCATTCAGAAAACGAGGGAAGACACAAGTTGACTGCAAAGAGGGAGAGAGGACCTTCCATCTTCAGCAATTCGCGTGCCAGAGGAAGCGTGTCGACGAAAAGCCAATTAGGAGGAATTTCAAAATGGCAGCGACTGAATTCATTAACCAGAAATGGGACGTCAAAATTACGAGCATTGTGAGCAACAAACATTACATAGCCCCCGGGTTTCTGACGGCTCTTCACATACTGCAGTAATATAGGTATTAACTCTTCCATCCTGCAACAAGTTCACATGCAATATTCATGCAAGTGTACAATTAACCCATTAATTGGTGAACATGCATCTCCTATACAACAGAAAATGGAAATTAGCTAATAATGCTAACAATGAGCTTGATCGTGCTCGCCTTTCAATGCAAATAACCAAGCGGTTTCGTCAGGAGCATGAAAGGTGAAACAAAGACTCATGAATGTTCTGTGGGAAATTAGGAACTCAGACTACCTTATGACACATGATATAGAAAGAAAAGGAAACGAATGTGGAAATTCTAAGAAATAAAGCCTACACAAGTGACGTTGGTGCCCCCAGAAATGACTGAAAGCTGCCAATGGTTTATTCCCTTTCTGTTCAGTATGCACACTCACATGGACATGACTGCAACCTCTGACACTATTTTCTAAATGTAATTCTTTTCCACAGAGAAACAACTTCACATATCAATTAATCAGGGAATGAATGAAAGAATGGAGATTCAATGAAACCGACTGAGGTCTTTGCAACCTAATACTTGATGTAGTGTTTCATTTATGAAATTGTATATTAATCATGGAAGTTTCTGTGAGAAAATTATTGGCTGCTGACATTAGTACCTTGGGACATCAGGTTTGGAGACCATATGTGTTGTGATGTAATGAATATGTGAATTAGTCACATGACGTCCGGGATTTACTAGTGTTTGGAAGGTGCTGTTTTCACCTCCCTCAAGATCCTGCAATGCAATCTCAATAATGCGATCATTATCTTTGCTGAACCCAGTAGTCTCAATATCAAAGACAATAACAGTCACAAGCTTGGCAATATCTTTGTTCTCAGCAATCTTTTGTTGAATATCACAGTATTGAATTCTATGGAACTCGCTCCCTTCTGTTTCTTTTATATTCAATGCAGACCTAGTTGAAACTGTTTCGTCCAGAATTTCATGTCCAATGGTGGTTGATTTGCTTTTTTGAGTAGTTTGGCTTTCTCCTCCTGTTTTGGTACTTACAGGTCTTCTGATCCATCTTTTACTGTATCCTCCTTCCATCCCATTGGCTTTGGAACCCAGCAATCTAAAGCTGGAATTCCTGCCACATGTTCTATTTAAAATGCGAGAGCTTTCCCACCAAAAATTAGCTAAGGTGTGGGTTCTGCATCTGGGAACTTGCAAGATTGAAAAGCACATTGGAACTGTCCTCATGCAACTCATGAACTACAACTGAGCAAGATTTCAAAGAAATATTTTGCATCACAATTGTAATCTGCTTAGACCTGAGAATAAAGAGTGAATTGAACTGATGAAACAATATCACTCTGAGCTAAATCTCTGACATTTTGCCTAAGAGCATAAAAATATTCACAGTTCAGCAAAAATGTGCAACCAGACAGCATCACTCTTGACACGTCTAAACAATTGATATTAATGGTTCTGCATCGATCCTCTATCAATCAAAGTACCCTTTCTAAGAAAATAATCAGAAGTCGTTCCATTCCATCAACAATGATGTTTATGTGCCTTCCAGAGGGTTTGGTATTGAACCCCAAAGAACACATCACCATGTTAAGAGCCCTAATGAACCCTAAAACTAATGCCAGTGAACAACTCAGAATTCAAAATGCAGACTGATTAATGTGAAGCAAAACTAAGCATAAAGATGCTTCCATATAAAGTTCAGCAAATGTAAGAAATGTAATATTACTTGGATCTCTCATTCTTCATTGGTTCAAAGTTATATTATCAGAAAAAACAAAAGGTTCTGATGACTTAGTGAAATGATATCAAATGATTGTTTCCGGACTTGGTATTCTGTGGTACTTGATACCCAAAACAAAAGCTTGATTTTAAAAAATTACTGAGTTTTTCAAGCATAATCAACAAAAAAAAATGTGAAAAAGGCAAAACCATCAATGATATCTCAATTCCCGTATCAAATTAAATCAAGTTTACGACCCCAATCCCCCCGAAAATAAAACTACCAATCAAGGAATGAACTTCAATAATCCTCAACTCAAAACCCATCCATAGTTCACAAGCAAAACACTCCATATCAAAAAAATCTCTCTCAAATATACACCCCTAAACCATGTGATTTCAACAGCCAAATTGTCCTGAATTCAGCTTAAAAAACATTGCCCCGGATAGAATTTTTCTATCTCACGCAATTGAATTGGCACACCACCGCCCTTTAGTAGAAAAATGAATGGTTCCTAGTTCTTCTTCAATAAAGCTTGTAACATATCAAACAAATCCTTAAAAAAATGTATTTCAAACCATAATCATCAAAACCAAAACTGACCCACCTATTCTCTTTAGATTTAATCACCCCAGATATTTGATTAAAGAAGAATTTTTTTAAGATAACAGCTTTGACATAAAAATTGAATCTTTTTCTAGTTTTTCTTCCTCAGCTTACACAATCTACACATCAGAAAACCACTTTAAAACTACAGTTAAATAAATATTATGTCTTTCATCTCTCAAAATCAATGGAACCACAATCAAATCAAGAACGAAAGGCTTTAGAAACTTAAATGTGAAAGCATTTAAGACCAATAAACTCAAAACAAAAAAACAAAAAAAACTTTAAGAGACAGAGTATCCATGCCTGAGAGAAACTTGAAATGTGCTCAGAGTGCATTCTTCAATGAGCTTGAAAGTTGAGACTTTGTAGAAAGATAGGGAGCGTTGAGGCTAGGTAAAATGGGTGAGGAGAGGAGTAACCATTCAGTGTAAAGTCATGGAGATGAGGATTTCGTGACGGATAAAGAAACTGTGAAGTTGAGAACCATTACTAGCGGATCGTGATCCATATTTTTCGGATCCACTACTCTCTCTTTTTTTATTAATATCTCACAATTTTGAGAAAATTAAATTTCAGTTTTTATGAGTTTTATTGATTTATTTTATTGTGAAAGTTGCATGAATAATTTTTTTTTGTGGTTGAAAATATTGGTTTTTTGCAAAATTAAAAATAAACCTCGTTATTGTTTTTTGTTTTTGTTTAGATCCTTCTTCTTTTAATTATTTTTTATACTATAAATTAAAGCTTTATTTCGCTGACCTCTAATTCAACTCTAAAATATTCACAAACAATTTGAGTTCTCAAGTCAAGACCGTGTAAAGGAAATAAAATCTCAACGCACAGCATTACATGCAGTGATGAAATTAAAGAAAATAAAGTTAAACAACAAAAAAAAGTAAAATTCAAGGGAAAGTATAGTACTTTAGTGTATTTGGTACGTGATATAGTGTTTTTTTTTTAAGTTTCTTATATTATATATATATATATATAAACATTAATTTAATATATTTTCAGGTAAATTAACAGTTTAAAAAATATTTCGAAAAACAAATTTATGGCAGCAGCACAGTGCCAAATAGGCACAAATAATGCATTGTATAACAATAAGATGCCAAAAACTAAATTCTGGAATTAATCCTTGCATCAGCCTTCAACAAAATGGGGAAACTCAACCTCAGACCATTCCATGTCTCCAGATACCAAACGACGCAGAGAAAGCGCCAACCCTAATTGGCTTGGGTTTGGGAGGTGGTTCCGAGTGAGAGTGAAAGAATTTTTGCCCTTGTCGCCGCATACAATATCAAGCTCAGATCATGGTGGCTCCATGCAGGAATACTTGCCCCCTTGCGCCGCATACAATATCAAGCTCAGGATGATAAACATTTTTTATACCACCAGGTTGGCTTTTGCTTCAGCTGATGTATTTGATCCAAGACAAAATGGGAAATGGAACCTGATCCAAAGGTTCTGTATCAAACCAGGACCGGAGAGAGCGAGTTCATCACTGATTCCGAATTATCAGCACAGATGATAAAACAAAATAAATGTTACTCGACTTGCTAAACATATATTAATTTCTTCATTAATTCCGAAAATAGTATTTACAAATGCCACCAAAACATGAATGACACTGTCTCCCACCAACACATCTCCCTTGACTATACTTCCTCCAAGAAGAAGAAAAACAACACGAACAAACCATTATAATGCCCTTGTTTGTGGTGTAGTTTTTCTGCTGTTTCGAAACCTAAAAAATAAAAAGAACAAAAGATATTTGGGTAAAAAGTAAGGTCAGGGTTTTCTTCTATTGACTACCACCTACTTTGTTTCCTCTTTCATGCAAAGACTGAAGCGCATGACAGGGCCATCAGAGAAAAGGCAGCCTGCTCTTCCTCTCTCAACTTCCTTTTCCTTTGGCACCTTTGTTTCTTCACAACTGATGGCCTTTGCAGCATCATTTCTTCACCCAATACCATCAAGCTCATTCTCAAGGATTCACTGATCAATCCGTTGCCACTAACAGCCTGAGCAGTGTTTGTTGTTGTAGCTGTAGTGATGGTGGAAATGTCTGTGGCAGTAGTGGTGTTGCTGGTGGCAGTAGTGGTGTTGCTGGTGGCAGTTGTTGCCCTTTTCTTCTCCGAACCTTTTTCCAATCTCATCATAGTTCTCTTCTTCCTGTATCTGATCCCGCAAGCATTACACAGTGACTGGAAAAAAAAACCACCCACGAGTTAAAAACCATTAACCAAAACAAGAAAAAACATGAAGAAAAGAAAACGTATTGGTCACTGTGTGGCTCGAATTGAAAATGCGAAACCCCACGAGTCAAAACGACACGGAGCCAGAACAAACAACTTCAAGAGAGAAATGGTGACCAATACAAGGCCCCATTGAAGATAACAAGACCATCAAGTCAAAATATATCGCAAACTTAGACCGAGTAGGTAAGCACTGGCAATCACATAAGATGACAAGAAACACACTCCAGCAAAAACTACCAAGACCCATTTGAGAAAATAGATTACCGAGATCAAAAAAGCAAAAAACAAAGAAGAAAATGAAGATAAAAGAACATTAGATTGTATTTTACATGTAGCACGAAGGTTAGAAAACCTCAAACACTAAAAACCCATTTGTGAAAACTACTGACCCAGAAGAAAAAAAATCCATGAGCAAAAAGAACAGAACAGGGAAGATAACAAGGTTGTAATGAACCAAAACAACAAAGCATACACACCTTGGGCCCAGCTGGTCCACCTCTCCACAATGGGGTCTTAGTAGTCTTGCAATCAGTACAAGCCTTCTTGTCCTCGACCTCGCCACTAACACCACCACCACTCCTGTCATCTTCACGTGATGATTTCTGTACCACATATCATCATATTACACACCAAAAAACAAAAACACAGAGAAGAAGAAGAAAAAAACATTGATCATTTGTTGACACTGCTTACCCTTCCTTTAAGATCCATGATCACACCCATATATTGAGCAAGCTTTTTTTTTTGTCTCTATTGGTTCAGAGTAGAAAGGGGAATGTTTTACTGTGTCAGACTAACGAGTTTAATTTTTTTTTAAGATGGTTGAGGTATTAAAGGCGGTAGCTTTGCAAGGGTCTAATCATTTCTTGATGAGATGCTAGAAAAACATTTCTTGACCAAGAGAACAATAAAAGAAGGGCATGGCACTAACAATATACCATTTTGAAAGAGAGAAAGGAGCGAAGGAGATGGTTTTGTGAGAGTTGAAGAAACCAGGACAAAAAAATGGAGAAGCGGAGAAGTGGTGGACAAGGAGAGGATGGGTATGTGCAGCAACAGTGGTTTCTCTCTGTCAGCTGTCACCGGCTCTGTGGGGGTGGACAGTGGATATCACAACAAACCCTAGGGACATTTTTCTTGGGAGTTTGTGATATTACAAGAAAGGGCTTGGGCTGGCTTCTTAGGGGCCACTAACTTGAGGGTTTTCTTGGTCAGATAAAAATATTCAGGAGGTGAGCGTCACGGCACCCGCCAAAATGTTTTGTGGGCTTTGGACACGTGGCTACATCACGGGTGATTTGCTATTTTATTGTTTTGGTACGGGTATTTTTAATATATATTATCAACGGATACACTGTTATATTTAAAATGTTTAACGTGTAATTAATGAAACATTACTGAGGTATATGTGGAATCGTGTGCTTGTTAAACAACAAGATACTCTGCGTTTAGCATATGTTAGACCACCTCGCCGGGTCCATTTCATCAGCCCACATGCAGGCCTCTTCTCATAAGCCTGTGATTGAATTTTATTTTTATTTTAATTGGGACCATCATCAACATTTCTTTTTGATGTGGTTTTTTTATATTTTTAGATCATTTTAATATATTAATGTCAAAAATAATATTTAAAAAAATAAAAAAACATCATGCATTTCTAAACGAAAAATAATTTGAAAATCAATTAAAATCACACTCCCAAATATACACATAAATATAGTATTATTACTATATATTTGATACTGTGTTGTTTCTTAAAAATAATTTTTATTCTAAAAAAATCAAAACATTTTTTTAAAAAAAGTATACCAAAATTATAAAAGATATTAATTTAATAATTTTTAAATAAAAAAAAAAAACACCCCGTTTTAAGAGTCATCCAAAAACAACAGAAGGGCCACTTCGGAAAAGCCCACAAGCCTTTCACCTCATTGAAAGCGATGTGAGGCCTGAGAAAGAGATTTGGTCTGATATGGAAGCTCTCCTTTCAATGACACGATGGAATTCTTTAATTAAGAGGTTTCATTTTTCAAGGCTCAAATCATCGAGAAATGGCATCGAGAGATGAGCCTGCCTCTCTTCCTCTCCAGAGAAGGACGATTGAGTGTGCTCGCAGCAGAAAAGCCGAGCCTGCTCCTCCTCGGTAACATGAAGTCTTGCAAAACAAAAAATAAAAAAAATAGTGTTTTTAAATGACTGTGGATTGATATTAAAAATAAAATAAAATATATTTTGATATATTTTTAAATTAAAAATACTTTAGAAAACAATCTAAACTATACTTTAAAAATGCAAAAAGTTATTCTCGATTTATTTTAGATCTCTACCTCTAATCCACTGACATTATTCTAACATGATTTATTTTTACAGGTATCACTAGTAGGTGCTATTTTAGCAGGGTGATGTACGGAGTTATTTAATTAAAAATATATTAAAATAATATTTTTTACTTTTTATATAAATATACCAAAAAAATGTAATATGTTTTCAAAAAAAAATAATTAAAAAACAACGAGTCATTCTTTAATCTTCCTTTCATGACAGGCCAGACAAGAAAATATAAAATACAAATAAATATTAAATATATTTTATAGTAAATTTATACATCAACTAAAATTAAATCTCTATCTAAAATTAAAAAAATAGAATTCAAGATTGTCGATAAATTAAAATTACATAAAGATAATTATAAAAATCAATACCCACACAGTCATTGTCATATTTACTAGACAAATAGATAAGACGAGTTGGGTAGCCCGCGCGTTGCGCCGGGCTTTTTATATGTAGCAAACTGATTATTTATGTGGTAAGCAGAGAATTTTTTAGTTGATAGATAGAGAATTGTAAATTTTAAATAATGTTATAATATTTTTTTATGTATTGAATTAGTTGATTATTGTTATAAGCTTAAATACTCAGATAATAATTCAATTGCGAAACTTAAAAATTATTAGCGATAAATTTTTTGAAAGATCAACTAATTGTAATTTGAGTATTGCAAGACCATAATTGATTAATTATTTAGTATGTACTAATTGTTTTGATGGTTATTTAATTGGTTGATGTAAATCTGTAATCAATAAAATGAATGAAAGATGAATTTTTGTTGTCTTGAACTGAATGTGTTGATGGTTAAATATTTTTTAACAGTTACTAAGCACTTAACTGGTTGATAGCAATATTGCAATCGCTGAAATCTATTAAAGATAGATTATTTTTTGTTTGCATTGATCTGGTTGGCTGTTAACATTATTTTATTGGCTTGGAGAATAATTTAGTTACAGTTTGGATCTGAATTGTGTGTTGATTTAATTAACTCATAGATTGCAAAATTGCAATGTTTTGATTATTTGAACAAAATTGCGATGCGGCGGGTTTTTTTTTTTTATGTTAAAAATTGATTGCTTTTATATGTATTGTATTTTATTATTTTGATATTTAGTTAGTATAATTATATTTAAGAATGCTGATATGAATTTTATTCCTTCAAAAAATCCAAACTCATTTTTCCTCTCTCTCAATATATTTTTAGGCGATAATATTCAATAAATATCAGACATATTAGAAATAAAAATATTGTGATTTGTTTTTAAAACATAAACTTAATTTTTTTGTGTGCTATAATTATTTATTTGCCGTCTAAAAAGAACAGTCTAATGGAAACGGAAAGTGACTTGTATATTTTTTAATTTGACTTGTAGATATTGCAGGTAAATTTGCCATAAAAAAAATTTTAGATGTTTTGTTTTCCCAGTAATATTAGATATAAAATATTAAAAATGAAAACATTGGAAATTCTTGTAAAGAAATCAACTTAAATAAAAGAGCACAAAATTAAATTTTGAAGTCAATATTTTTTTTATATAAGATTTATTAATCATATTATTATATTAAATATATTTAAGAAAACATGATATGAATTTCTGTCTTTAAAAAAATCCTAAGTCATTTTTCCTCTCCCTCAATATATTTTTAGGGGATAATTTTGAATAAATATTCAAACATATAATTAGTTTTACATATTTTCATTTGACATAAATACACAAATATATAATTAATTTGACATAATTTCCATAATATATTTTATTTAAAGGATAATTTTAGGCTATTTTGTTATCTCTCTATATATTCTTAGGCGATAATATTCAATAAATATTATAACATATAATTGGTTTAATATATTTTAATTTGATATAAATACACAAATATATAATTAAAAAGTCAAAATATTGTAAATTTATTTCAAGAAATAAACTTAAGTCATTTCTAAGAAAACATGATATGAATTTCTGTTTTTAAAAAAATCCTAAGTCATTTTTCCTCTCTCTCAATATATTTTTAGGCGATAATATTGAATAAATATTCAAATATATAATTAGTTTTACATATTTTCATTTGACATAAATATACAAATATATAATTAATTTGACATAATTTGCATAATATATTTAATTTGAAGGATAATCTTAGGCTATTTTGTTCTCTCTCTATATATTCTTTGGCGATAATATTCAATAAATATTAGAACATATAATTGGTTTAACATATTTTAATTTGATATAAATACATAAATATATAATTAAAAAGTCAAAACACTGAAAAATTATTTCAAGAAATAAACTTAAACAAAAGAGCACAAAATTGAATTTTGAAGCCAATATTTTATTTTATTTTATAAGATTTATTCATCTTGTTATTATATTAAATGTATTTAAGAATACTGATATGTATTGTATTTTATTATTTTGATATCTAGTTAGTATAATTAAATTTAAGAATACTGATATGAAGAGCACAAAAAAATATTAACAAAAGAGTTACTAACAAAAATAATTGTTATTATTATTATTATTGTTGTTGTTGTTGTTGTTGTTGTTGTTATTATTATTATTATTGTTATTATTATTATTATTGGTATTATTATTGTTATTATTATCATTGTTATTATTATTGCTATTATTGTTATTATTATTATTGTTATTATTATTATTATTGAAATAATTGTTATTATTATTATTATTATTATTATTATTATTATTGGTATTATTATTGTTATTATTATTATTGTTATTATTATTATTATTATTGTTGTTGTTGTTATTATTATTATTATTATTGTGTTAAGTACACTTATATATACATGGACAAAAGTAGACATTATTGTAAAAAAAAAAAAAAAATTAAATTTGTGAATGTGTTTTAATCGGTTATTTGTAATTGTGTGGCCGATTATCTACCATTATATAACTATATTAAATGTATCTCAGAATACTTATATTAATTTTTTATATTAAAAAAATCCTAGGTGATGTTTTCTTTTCCCTATATATATTCTTAGGCGAAAGACTAAAAATATATATATAAAAAATTAACACCATTACTGTCAAAATAATAGAAATTATTAAATTATGAAGAGCAAAAAAAAAAATATTAACAAAAAAGTTACTAACAAAAATAATTGTCATTATTATTATTATTGTTGTTGTTGTTGTTGTTGTTCTTATTATTATTATTATTATTATTATTATTATTGGTATTGTTATTATTATTGGTATTATTATTGTTATTATTATTATTATTGTTATTATTATTGTTATTATTGTTATTATTATTATTGTTATTATTATTATTATTGAAATAATTATTGTTATTATTATTATTATTGTTATTATTATTATTATTATTGTGTTAAGTACACTTATATATACATGGACAAAAGTAGACATTATTCTACAAATAAAAAAAATCAAATTTGTGAATATGTTTTAATCGGTTATTTTTAATTGTGTGGCCGATCATCTACTATTATATAACTATATTAAATGTATCTTAGAATACTTATATTAATTTTTTATATTAAAAAAATCCTAGGTCATGTTTTTTTTTTCTCTATATATATTCTTAGGCGAAAGACTAAAAACATATATATAAAAATTAACACCATTACTGTCAAAACAATAGAAATTATTAAATTATGAAGAGCAAAAAAAAAATATTAACAAAAGAGTTACTAACAAAAATAATTGTTATTATTGTTGTTGTTGTTATTATTATTATTATTATTATTATTATTATTATTATTGTTATTATTATTATTATTGGTATTATTATTGTTATTATTATTATTGTTATTATTATTGTTATTATTATTATTGTTGTTATTATTATTATTGAAATAAGTGTTATTATTATTATTATTATTATTATTATTATTATTATTGAAATTGAAGGATAAAATTAAAAAAAATAAAATATGGAGGACCACAAATAAATAATAGAAACTGCGGGAGGGACTAAAATAATAAAATCAGAAGAAGAGGGACTGAAATCAAACTTTGAATATATAACCAATTTCTATTGGAGGACCAAATCAAAGAAATCAAAACTTCTGTACCGGAATAATTGAAGGCATAAAAAATAAATACAAAATCAAAAGTATAAGGACTGAAATAAAACTTTCTTATATAATCAGTTTTAATTGAAGGGCACAATTGAAAACAATAAAACTTTAATTTGAATAAATCAGTAATAACAACGAAATCAAAACCTCAGGGACCAAACTAAACTGTAAGAAAATATCAGGGACCGGAGCTGACTTTGGGGGCGGCAGGAGAGAGAAAAGCGATGTCCGTGAGAAAACCGTCTGGCGAGGCTTAACCGGACATCTACGACGGAAACGCGCCGCGACGGAAGGTAGAGGACTTCCCGGCGCATCTTGTGGTGCGGCGGAAGTAAATTTTTTACGGCTTAACGACGCCGCACGCGCCGCCAACGTGGCGCGTAAGCGGGGAACCTCGCTGGCGCGGGACGGACACGCGCCAGCCGTCCGCGCGTAAATATATTAAAATAATGGGTCAATTACCGATACGCCCCTGTCTTCACCCATAATTACGAAAATACCTGATGGGAAAGGACGGCCCTGCCCCCGTCGACTGTGCATAATTTTGTCGTTTTCCGTGCCCATTTTTGTCAGCGCACTGTGCCAAAAAAAGCGTGAAAACCCGAGAGAGCCCCTGCAACTGTGCACTATTTTGTCTTTTTCGGGGGCTTTAATCGGTAATGTACTGTTCATAGGCGGAAAAAACAAAAAAAAAATAGGGTGGACGAACTCGCGCGACACACGGATGAAAAAGCTCGCGTCCACAGTGTTTTAAGAGACAATGAACAGTAATGAATAGTATTTTTCGTATTCTTTTAGTTATTTGTTAATAAATCTTAACCACTTGCAATTGCTTGTTATAATGTAATTTTTACTCTCTTTTTTTAATTTCCTAAAATAAAATAAAAATATTTTGTAATTTATTATTCTACTAAAATCATTAATCATTGTTAAAATTATTAAACAATTACACCCTCAAACATGTGGTGATATTTGAACATTTGACTCGAGTCCTACCTCGTAATAGATTCAATGGTCAAGTGCTGTCCCTTTCTCCTTTCTGTAAAATGAAGAGGGAATTCTATTAGAACATCACAGCCACTCGAAGGATGAAAAGTTTTTATGCTGATCATGTAGGATAAACATGGGATGTCGATTATGTTTTGGGTTCTGTCACCCATTAAACATGAAAACAGCCGGTGGCTATGAGTTCAATGTCCCGGTTTTTGTTGGTTTATATGGTTTCAGGTGGCAATTGAACCACTTGATTGAACTTTGGTTCTCGAAATAATTTCCGGAATAGAAAGGGCAACCTCGAAAAAACCTGGAGAAGATGAAGCCATGGGGCTTTTAATCACGATGTCAACTTCTTACAGGTTGTTCTCTAATCACCAAAAGGATGGGGATAGCTGGAAAGGTTGTGGTTGCAGAAAAGAGTAACTGTGGGATCAAGATGCAACTCTGCTACCTGGAAGCCTTGCCAGTGGAGATGGAGATGAATATGTCGAAAAGCTTTCTCTTCATGCTCTTTCAAATTCAGGGCATCTTTTGCTTATGTAAGAGATGAATATGTAAGAGAAACTTTTGCATCTTCAACTTCTGCAAAAGGTATCCTTTTGTAAGCAATCAGAAGATTTACCATCAGGAACTTGTCAGCGAAATGCTATCCCAGAAACTTGAAAAGAAAACAAAGTTTCAGGGCGAGTTTGTTCTCCAAGAAAATCACTAGCCCAGTGTAAAAAGGTTGCCTGATGACATGGAACCGAGGGTTCCTGATGCGGTGCATTGTGCAAAATGCTTGTAAGGTGTTCATGAGGCAACACATCTATTTTAAATAACCTGTAGGACACCCTGCTTATTTCTCTTAAACATCTGGTGTATCATATTGATCCTAAGTGCCTAATTAACCAGAAGGTGTAGTTATTTCAAAATTGACCCTGCAAATGCTGGTGTAAACCCTGGATAACAGAGAGAGAGACTCGCGCTTGTAGAAAAGAAAATCTTTGCAACCGACTCTTCCAATTTAAAGGAAACATCATTCCAGCATCGCTTGTAAATACAAATTTACAAGCATGGCAATGTAAACATTTTGTGAGTGCCATAATCAGCAAACTGTTGAAAGGAAAGGCAGAGATGAGACTACAGCTGCTGCGATGATGACGTGGACAAAAAGAAATATATTTTTAAAAGACAAAAAAGACTGCTTTTAAAGTGAACTCAGGTTTCCCAAAATATTCTAGACATGAAAACCCAATGTCAATCATGCCACCAACCACATCCATTTCTCTTCCCGCAACATGTTACTCTGGACTTGGAAAATATCCAAAAGCCAGTTCAACACCCTTTCGACAGCACACGCGGGACCGGAGATAGACCAAACATGACGCCAAGACACCTGACCTGAACCTGACAACCATCTCACCACTGAGACGCCAAGACACCCGACCTGAACCTGACAACCATCTCACCACCGAGACGCCAAGACACCTGACCTGAACCATCTCACCACACTTCAATGTAGCAGCAGCTAAAACTCCTGCAATCAATAATACATCATTGAGTGCTGGAAAAATATTTTTCATTTTTTGGGACCTTTTGGGCAGAGCATAGAAGGATGCCCATTGGCTCTCCATTCCGATCACCAAAAATGAGCCAGGGTTGATAGAATATGAACCATCATAAAATATACCTTTAGCTGAAGTTGAATCCACCAGAGGGAACAGCAGGAGCGTCGCCTCCAAACTGGAATCCAGATTGGGAAGCATCACCTGGTGGCATTGTCTCATCATCATCCTCCAACCAATACGTTTCGAGAATCTTCACTGCCTTCTCATATATCTCTGTGTTGTCATGAGACTGTAGATTCTCGATTTTCTCTAATCCTTCAGCATCATCAATCATCTGAGCATATAGATTTACACCTCCAGTGTCACTCACATTCTTGTCAGCTTCCCCTACCTTTAAGATGTTTTCAAGGCCTTCTAAACAGACTGTTACAATCCTTGGATCAGGGCAAATGAGAAGGTCACACAAGGGCTTGATACAACCCTGGCTAACTAGGTACCTGTAAAGAGTACACAGATGAGCAGGCTCATTGAGATACTTCAAATTGAAAACTTATTTTCCAAACAGTGTAAGACCACTGCTTACTTGATTTGTTCATGAGTTCCACCAGATGTAGCATTTGAAATTGCCCATGCAGCCTCTTTCTTGATGTCAAACTCAGCATTTTGAAGTAGATGAACAAGTGGACTGATAATATTAGCCTCAATTACAGCCTGAAATATTTAATGAATAAGCTGTACAGAAAACCCAAGTCCTCATCCAGATGCAGTTGAAGAAACAAATGTATCTGGTTTACCTGGATCTGCTCTTTGTTTCCAGCTGTTATATTAGAGATGGTCCAGCAAGCTTCCTTCTTGATGCTCTTCTTATAACTGTTGGTCAGCAAGTTCAAAAGGCAAGGCAGTGCTTGATGATTGATAATACACTACATGGTAGCAGAACACCGTTAGCATCTCGGACAAACAAATATCAACTTAGAATTGTAAGTGTCTACATGTGCATTCCTAACGAATAGCCCAACAGCAGAAAATAATAATAAGTCATTTCTTCTTTTTTTTCCTCACAACTATGAGATAAAATGAGACTCTTATTTCCTTCTCCACCAATTATATTTTGCTTATAACAATATCTGCTCCTTGCCACTTCAATATTTAACAAGCCTACTACCGTACAATTTTCATAGAAATGTGTAGTGCTTCAAATATATATATTTCTTCTTGATTATCAAGATAAGTGGAGCTGCTATATAGCCAACATGGGTTTCCCAGAGAAAAGTTTGAACAGCTGACTGTCCAACAATCTGGAATTATTTAGTAAACTTGACTGGATTGATATGATGAAAATGGAGTATAGCTAATAATTCACAGTAACGCACAAGGTATAGCTGTTTAAGCAGTTGCCACAGACAAAATGTATTTTGATCTAGGCCACAAACTCATCATAACCTTAGCTTCCATCAAATACAAGGAACAAGAGTAGATGCTACACCTATTACATTGAATCCTTCAAAACTCCATCTGGGATTAAGATGCTAAAAGGAGTGCTAAAACAGAGTCAATGTCTCAAATAAAGAATTTTCTAGTTGTAATGTGACGGCAAAATGATGGATCTTTTATGCATATTACAGAAAATCAAACCTAAAAAGTACTACATACCTGTGTCTGCATATCATCCCCAGTGACAATATTTCCAACAGTGCGAAGAGCAGGGATCAGGACCGAAGGAGATGGATGCCTGAAATATGCCAGAAATGTTACAAATTTGGGTGTGGACATGTAAAGCAAATGAAATAAAATTACAAGCCCCAGAAATATGTATAACAGTGATCAGTCAAGAATAATTTAATACTTACAGCAAAAGCTCAACTAGCCGTGGACATACTCCTGCTTCAATAACAGCTTGAATTTTGTCATTCGTACCATCAGAGAGATATGAGAGTGCCCAACATGCATCAGTTAAGACTTCTTCATCGTTAGAGTGAATAAGCCGAGCAAGAGCTGGAAGTGCAGGCTTAACCTATTAAATGAAATTACAACTAGAAGTCAACAACACTATCAAATAAGAACCAGCACATCAATGTTAGAGACATCAATAATTCAAGACAACTACACAAAATTAATTCCCTTCATCTCTCGTGACTAACAAAAAAATTAAATGGCAAGAGCATTATCAAGTGACAACAAACGAAGTGTGGAGCATCAATTTTTTAGCATATCAGGTTAAAAGGCAGTAAAAGTGCTCCAATAAATAAACAAACCTGGTCAAAAGAAGGTTGTGGCTTGCCTCGACAAAAGTTTGAGAGTGTCCATGTAGCATTTCTGAGCATGGAAAGCTTGGCATTCTCATTTAATTGTGCCAGTAAAGGAAGCAAAGCTCCATGGCCAAGGACAAGATCACGGCATCTAGGAGAATCTCCAGCAACATTCCCCAATGCCCACACAGCCTACATGATCAAAAAGTTAAGGAGGTTGGTCACTATTGTCTAGCATGATAGATACTTGCAGCTGTTAATTAATAAAAGCCAAGTTCACGCAAACTGAACAACAGCACTGAGACCTAAGCCAAGCCTAAAAAAATATAAATCGAAAGAAAATTAAACCAATTAATGTTGGTCACGTTCTATTTTATACCTGCTCACGAACATCATCACTTGGAGAACCAAGAAGTTGTGCAAATATAGGGACGGCTCCGTGATCAATCACCACCTTGGTGTTCTCAGATGTCCCAGAAGCAATGTTTGTGAGAGCCCAAGCAGCTTCAAACTACAGTGATTTTCACCTGATTGAATTCTTTGGTGTACACAACCACAAGAAAAACTGAAAGAAGGGTACAGTTAAAGGCATCTATGATACCTGCAGTTGCGGGAAGTCCTCCCTCATAAGAAAATGAACAAATCGAGGAACGACACCAGCTTGTATAACTTCCTCAATTGGCGGGCTACGCTCTGGTAACAGAAATTGACAACAGAAACATGTTATGCAGATAGCATAAATAATTATGACATACACTCCAAGAAGCAGTTTCTCACCAATTGAAAGTAATTTCCTGAACTGAGTGGTTGCCTCCAGTTGCAGGCTACCATCTTCAGACCACACACCCGCCACCATTGATGGCAGATGTTCCAACTGCTGTCAACCAATCCAAACATATACAGAATAAATCAAAACTGGTACATCTTTAAGAATACACCAAAACTAAACCAATTCCAAAATCAAAACAATAATGTAATCAAATTTCACCGAAATCATGAGTATCCACCATCCAAAGTCTAATCCCTCAAAAGCTAAAGTGTTAACATGATTAGACTCACCAAACCAGAATTAACCAATTCTCATTACAAACAATTCCACAAAACTACACACCATCACGTGCATAACCCATTCAGCCAACCCACAATTTACAAACCAACATCCAATGATTTTGAGATTTCCAACCAGAAGTCCTGGCAACCATACCATTGAGATGGGGCTGGTAAGGTTTCACCGGGAAAAGACAAAAATTTCCATTGCACATCCCATCCTAACGAGCAGAAACCACACAGCCTGTCCATATCTGGAATGCAAACCAAATAAACCCAATCCATTCGTCAAAACCTCAACGCCAACTCAAACTAAATCGTAATTCCGGCAAAGCTTACACGCTGTAAAGCTCCATCCGGGAAGAACGAAACCGAAACCAAACTACCAGCAACCAATTCATCCCAATCTTATCCATCTAAGCAATATAAGGTAATTAAATTTCACTATTGAAAACAAAATTAAAAAAATAAACCCAATTTCTTTCAACACCTACACACACAGACACGCTGAGTCGGGTAGCAACCAAGAGCAAAAGCAAAGAGCCATGAAATCACGAAACTAACCTTCTTCTCAGCAGCAGAAGAGTGAAGAGAAGCAGGCATGGCTTGCGACTGAAGTCCTTCACGTCTCTTCTTTTGAAGACTCTCTTCTCTCCGATTCTTACGGATCTCCACCATGTTATCCTCTCTCCTCCGCCGTCCCTCATCCGCATCCACGGCCACCTTGTACCTATTCCGGCGGACCTCAGTCCTCGCGCTCGGCCTCAACGACATCGTTTCAGATTAACTGGTTAACTAATTAGATGATTATTTTGGATCAGCGACCCGATTGAGTGATTAATCAGACAATCAACTGAGGGTTTTAGAGAGAGAGAGAGTGGGGATTTGGGGGTTTCGTTTGATTTTTGAAAGTTGGAGAGAAAGCGGAATGTGGCAGAGGCATTTATATATAGGGTTTGGTTAGAAAGTGGTCCTGGATCGTGATGCTATTACGCCTTGTGCCATTACTTGAGTTGATTTGAATTTTGAAAGTTAAGTGAAAAAAGTAATGGACTCCCTGCAAGGCAGCGGTGGCGGGGGGTCTTGCAACTAATTAAAACGATGCCGTTTGCGGAGATGAAATAATCATTGTTTTTTAAACTCAGCTCGGACAGGTCCCCTGTCACGGATTAGAAAGTTCTGGTTAAACCTATTTTATTTTAAAATTAAAATATTTTGACTATAAAAAAATATTTAAAAAAAAACAATGTGTCACTAAGTTGATGGGCAGAAGTTAGCTTGAGTTTAGTTTTTTTCGGGGCTGGTTTAGATTTTAAAACAAAAACAACAATAATAAAATGAGTTATGTGTATGATGGTATGTGAACGTGGTCATACGAACCCCATGAAATTACAAATAATTCACACTGGACCCATCAATAATTCACATATTAAATGTCTTGGGCCTGAAAGGGGCTGTTTCAGTAAAGGTCCCATTGGGCTTACGGATGCAGCTTCCTAGAGACTAGCAAAACTTAAGCTGGTCCAGTCGTCCAAGGCTCGGAGCCAGTTTACCATTTAATTTCTGGGATTTCTGTAAGAGCAACTCCAACCTCATATGCTATTTATAGTATCTTGAACAAAAAAATCATAACAAACACATTGACACGGGTGTCAAAATACAGTTCAATGATTGCTTGGGAGAGGCATGACAGGGCAGTCTATGGGAGAGAGCTATGGCTAGAGTATGTTTGATAATATGTACTTCTTAATAAATTTAACTCCACGTTGTCACTATCCATCATATTATGCAAGCACTTCTCTAAATTGTGATTTTTAAAAATCATGAAGTGCTTTTTAAATTCAAATTTAAAGTGTTATGAGTTTTTTTTTTAATTTTAAATTCATTTTTTTATTTAAATATAATAATAATAATAATAATAATAATAATAATATTGTTGGAAGGTTTTTTAAAAGCATTTATCTAAATATATAACTTACTTTTATTCATCGGGATAAGAGTACTGTTTATCTTTAAAAACTGATGCAAAAAATAATAAAATAATCATCATTTTACCTTGAACAGTAGCATTTACCATTGAAATGCACATTAAAAAAAAAAAATTATTCAAAACACTATAGATTATTTAGCTCTTTGATTTAACCTCATTCATCGGGATGCTGCCAGCCGTAGGTAGACAGCCATTTCGGTGCTCCTTTTTTTTTTTGTTTTTTTTCCTTAAACAATGATAGAAGAATGGCCCATATTAATTAATTGTTAATTATCCCAGAAAGTAATCCCCTGAGATATTGTTGTTTCCAAGGCCCAAATTACTATATTTTCGTAGCAAAAAAGTTGTTTTCTCACCACCCATGCGGCTAGTTACAGGAGTGGCATTATATTTAAAATATATATATATATATATATATATATATATATATATATATATATATTTTTTTCATATGTTGATGTCAAAAATAATTTTTAAAAATAAAAAATTATTATTTTAATATATTTTTAAACAAAAAACACTTTTAAAAACAACATCAATATTTACATTTGCGTAATCGTGACTCCACTACATTATTTGATTTATCTTGATGTTTTTTTTTCTTTATAGATGATGCATCTGTGATGGTTTAGCGTGGTTTAGTCTAAAAATTTATTTTCCTTCTCTTTCTTTCCCTAATGCATGCTAACCATGCAAAAAATCATATTGACCCTTCAATTAAATTTTTTATTTTATTTTGATCCAACCACTCTTCTCTTGTTTGCAATTGCCTCCTTTATATTGATTATTTTCGATTTCATTCTTGATCATTTTATTTTTTAAACTTGTTTTCAAATTTAGTTTCTATTTGTTTAATTATTTCTTGTTTTGTTTTTAATCATTTTCTTTATTGATCTCCTTTCTTCCAATTTCACCACTAGGCATTTATTATTATTTATTTATTATGTCAAATTTGGTCATGATATTTTTTAATAACTTCTTAAGTGAGTTACAGAAAGATATATAATAGACATGTGGACCTCGTGAAAGCTGTGGCGTATTACACCATGAAATGAACAAAATGGACCTCTTCATTTTCAATGGCCTTGGCTTTTTTTTTTTTTTTTTTCAATGGCCTTGGCTTTTTAGTGGGGGCAGATCTATAGTTTAACAATATCCTTAAAATAGAAAATTAAAACTCCACCTAACCCATATCCAGCACCACATTGAATTATTGAAATGATAGAATAAATTATTGGTCTCGTAATCAACAATTATTCTCATCCAATACCTCAAGCATTACTTTTTTTTAAAATTATATTAAAATATTTTCTTCTTTAAATAAATTAGTTCTAAGCAAGTTTATCTTGTACATCCAAGATTTTTTCAAAACTTCCCAAATATCCAAAATATATCAAAATATTTTTTATTTTTAAAATTTAATTTTAATATTAACACAACAAGACATCAAAATATAAAAAGACTAAAATAAATTAATTCGAATTAAAAACAAAAATAGTTGAACCTCACTTTTTAAAAACCTCCACAGCCACGGACAGATGTCAAAATCGCTCTCACATCTTGGGCCATGCTAATTGAGAAACCTTAAAACAATGGATTGGGTGGCCATGTGGCCTCATGCTGGCAAGGACAATTGCTCATAATAACACAAACAAGGTGAAGAGATTTTTATTCAACCTGGCATCATCACAAGGCTTCCAAGTTAAGAACAAATTGCATTTTTGCCTAAACTAGCCCCCAATAAACACCCAATTTCCCAGACAAGCCCCAATTAGAAGATTTTAAACCCAAAAGGGCACGAAAGAAAAAAAGGGGTAAATCAGAGATGTCGTTGGGTGGTCCAATAGAATTCATGCATCAACGGCAGGAGGTGCTGCGCTTCGCCGCATTTCCTTTCGACGGTGTGACACGTGCCCTCTTCGTACTCGTTGGATCGTCATTGAGATCAAAGCTCCCGCCGTTGCCACCAACCATCTCCCCAAACATCTTCTGCAGATCCTCAAAACTATCTCCCTGGAATATTCAACACCGAGTCAGCAGGGCAATCTTACCGTTTTACCCTTTTGAAAGGGGCCATTGAACTCGTACTAGCATTCGCATAAAAGGGGACAAATTAGGAAAGACAAGAAGTCTGGAAGTTAACTTCATACCTCATCTTTCACATTGTTCATCATAGAGATCATCTCTTGCATGAAATTACAAAATTCCTGTTTTGAGAAATTAAAAAAAATCAGACACGGTCAAATGTGATGAAAAAAATGAAACTAAACTGAGTAATATCGGTTTAACCGCCTAATTAAGCCACTAAAAACTTACAACCTCATCGTGTTTTTGGTCTTATGGTAGCTATTAAAATTGCTATCTCGAAAGAAAAAAAAACGTTTTTTTCTAAAAAACTATATATTTATGTGCTTGGTATTATGGTGGATGTGATTTTCAAAAATAATAATTGATATTCTTTTTATATTTTTTCCTAAAGAAAGCATTATACATTGCATCCCAAAGCTCAGCTATTGCTAACATTTCTCTTATGTTTGTATTTAGCAACCACCATATTTAAAAAAATTGACACAAAAAATCGCCTTTAGGACCTCAAAAACCCCACAGAAAAAGTAAAGTGAACATGCAAAGCCAGTCATAACCACCACCACACGCCATGAACTAAAAACGACACCGTTTGTTCGGCCTCGTAAGAGTTAGGAGTTGTTCTTAAACAGACCTCGTCTTCTTCCTCTAGTGGATCATAAAGCCCAGCATCATACATTGACTTCTTCGATTGATCAGATAAAACTGCAAGAACCCACAAACCACGATCACACTCCGTTCAAAAACACAAATCTGACACCCAATTAACACCCTAAACTTACCGGAATAAGCCTCTTGAATTTGCTGAAACCGCCGTTTTGCCTCTCCGGCGACGGCAGGATTTCGAGCCCACTTATCAGGATGCCATTTCTGTAACAATCAAAGAATAAGTTAGAAAATCCTGCCAAGAGGGTAGATCATAAATCACAAGAAGAGTCAAAACGTGGGCTGTTATGAATTCTGGAGTTTACCATGGCAAGTTTTCGGTAAGCAGAACGGATATCAGAGAAGGAGGCATCCCTGCGAATCCCAAGAACCATGTAGTAACAAGATCCGCTTTTGGACCCTCCTTCTCGATCCATGAAGCTTAAATACTACTAATTTTCACAAAACTGTAAACCGGAAGCCTCGCAGTCGTCAAAGAATTTGTAGAGCGAGCATAGCAAAAAAACAAGAACAGAAGAAAGAACTTAGGCAAGAGAAGGAGAAGATTGCCTTGCTGCTTCTATTTTGTCTTGGGAATGCGAGGAGAACTGAAGCAGTTAAGGGTTGTATACTTGTATGTGTCTTTTATGGGTTTGCAGAGAGAAGAAAATATCTTTGAGAAAGAGGGGATGGTTGCGAGGGAGGAAGGTTCGAGAGGTTTGATAGTGATGACGGTGTCTTTGTTTGAGTTAGCGGTACTTTTCATCCATCTATTCTCGATTAAGTTTATTATGGTCCCCCTACTCTTCTTTTTGATAATCACCTGTTTTTTTCTTCAATTATAAGAAGAGAATATTTAAATAATGTTGTAATTATGGTTATATATGTCTGTAAAGGAAATATTTTGTTAACATATTCATTTGAAAATGAGTTTACATCGTAAATAAATAAAAACATGTGTTAAAAAATATATAGCAAACTGATTATTTATATGGTAAGTAAAGAATTTTTTAGTTAATAAATAGAGAATTGTAAATTTTAAATTATGCTATAATTTTTTTTTATGTATTTAATTAGTTGATTATTGTTATAAGCTTAAATACTCAGATAATAATTCAATTTCGAAATTTAAAAATTATAAGCGATAAAATTTATGAAAGATTAGCGAATTGTAATTTGAGTATTGCAAGACCATAATTGATTAATTGTTTAGTATGTATTAATTGTTTTGATGGTTATTTAATTAGTTGATGTAAATCTGTAATCAATAAAATGAATGAAAGATGTTTTTTTGTTGTTTTGAACTGAATGTGTTGATGGTTAAATATTTTTTAACAGTTACTAAGCATTTAACTGGTTGATAGCAATATTGTAATCGCTAAAATCTATTAAAGATAGATTATTTTTTGTTTGCATTGATCTAGTTGGTTGTTGACATTATTTAACTGGCTTGGAGAATAATTTAGTCACAGTTTGGATTTGAATTGTGTGTTGATTTAATTAACTCATAGATTGCAAAATTGCAGTGTTTTGATTATCTGGTGTGTTTTAATTGGATTGATAATTATATAATCAGTTGGTCGAAAAAATATAATAGATTATATTGATTAGAGATTTTTGTTTGCTGTAGTCAATTGGGAATTTGTTGGTGGTTGGTTTTGTTGTAATTGTGTGGCCGATCATCTAATTTTTCTTTATTCAGTTGTGTTTATTGGGTATGGAAATATTTTTTGTATCCATTTGTATGGTGAATTATTTGATTGTTTGGTGTGATATTTTTTTGTTGTAGTTTATTGATCAATTTGTGAATGTGTTTTAATCGGTTATTTGTAATTGTGTGGCCGATCATCTACTATTATATAATTATATTAAATGTATCTCAGAATACTTATATTAATTTTTTATTTTAAAAAAATCCTAGGTCATGTTTTCTTTTTCCTATATATATTCTTAGGCGAAAGACTAAAATTATATAAAAAAAAATTAACACCATTACTGTCAAAACAATAGAAATTATTAAATTATGAAGAGCAAAAAAAATATTAACAAATTATTATTGTTATTATTATTGTTGTTATTATTGTTATTATTATTATTATTATTATTATTATTGAAATAATTGTTATTATTATTATTATTATTATTATTATTATTGTTATTATTGTTGTTATTATTATTATTATTATTATTGTGTTAAGTACACTTATATATACATGGACAAAAGTAGATATTATTCTACAAATATAAAAAATTAAATTTGTGAATGTGTTTTAATCAATTATTTGTAATTGTGTGGCCGTTCATCTACTATTATATAACTATATTAAATGTATCTCAGAATACTTATATTATTTTTATAATATTATTACATTAAATGTATTTAAGAATATTGATATTAATTTTTTTTAAGGAAAAAATCCAAGGTCATTTTTCTCCTCTCTTTATATATCTATAGGCGATAATATTCAATAATTTTTTTTTTATGTTATTCGATTAATTCATCATATTATTATATAAAATGTATTTAAGAATACTGATATCAATTTATTTTATTAAAAAAATACTAGGTCATGTTTTCTTCTCCCTATATATATTCCTATGCGATAATATTCAATAAATATTAGAACATATAATTAATGATAGAGTAAAAATATTTAAGAAACTTTAACAAAAGATAAAACAAAAAAATAAAATAAAAATAAAAATTAGCATTGCTATTACTGTCAAAACAATAAAAAAAATTAAATTATCCGGAGGGGAAAAAATATTAACAGAAGAGTAAGCAAGAGAAACAATTAAATTATTATTATAATAATATTAATTATTATTAAAATTATTATATTATTATTATTATTATTATTGTGTTAAATACAAAATTAAAATGCGAAGACAAATTTTTTCTATGTTATTCGATTTATTCATTATATCATTATATTAAATGTATTTAAAAATCGTAGGTCATGTTTTTTTCTTCCTATATACATTCCTATGAGATAATATTCAATAAATATTAGAACATATAATTAATGAAAGACTAAAAATATCCTAGAAACTTTAAGAAACGAAAAAAAAAAATATCATTGTCATTACTGTCAAAACAATAAAAATTATTAAATTATACGGAGAAAAAAAAAATTAACAAAAGAGCAAGCAAGAAAAACAATTAAATTATTATTATTATTATTATTATTGTGTTAAGTACAAAATTAAAATTCGAAGACAAATTTTTTTTTATGTCATCCGATTTATTCATTATATGATTATATTAAATGTATTTAAGAATACTGATATTAAATTTTTTTTATTCAAAAAATCCCAGGTCATGTTTTCTTCTTCCTATATATATATTCCTATGAGATAATATTCAATAAATATTAGAACATATAATTAATGAAAGACTAAAAATATCATAGAAACTTTAACAAAAGCATAAAAAAATAAATATCATTGTCATTACTATCAAAACAATAAAAATTATTAAATTATACGGAGAAAAAAAAAACATTAACAAAAGAGCAAGCAAGAAAAACAATTAAATTATTATTATTATTATTATTATTATTATTATTATTGTGTTAAATACAAAATTAAAATTCGAAGATAAATTTATCTAATTGCAATTGAAGGACCCAATCGAAGGAATTCAAAACTTATATAACTGATTTTTTTTTATTAAATTGAAGGATAAAATTAAAAATAATAATTTGGAGGACCAAAAATAAATAATGCAAACTGCGGGAGGGACTGAAATAATAAAATCAGAAGAAGAGGGACTGAAATCAAACTTTGTATATTTCACCAATTTCAATTGGAGGACCAAATCAAAGAAATCAAAACTTCCGTACCGGAATAATTGAAGGAATAAAAAATAAATACAAAATCAAAAGTATAAGGACTGAAATAAAACTTTCTTATATAATCAGTTTTAATTGAAGGGCACAATCGAAAACAATAAAACTTTAATTTGAATAAATCAGTAATAACAACGAAATCAAAACTTCAGGGACCAACATAAACTGTACACAAACATGAGGGACCGGAGCTGACTTTGGGGGCGGCAGGAGAGAGAAAAGCGACGTCCGTGAGAAAACCGTCTGGCGCCGCTTAGCCGGACATCTACGACGGGAACGCGCCGCGGCGGAAGAGAGAGGACATCCCGGCGCAGCCTGTGGTACGGCGGAAGTCAATTTGTTACGGCGGAACGACACCGCACGCGCCGCCAACGTGGTGCGTAAGCGGGGAACCTCGCTGGCGCGGGACGGACACGCGTCAGGCGTCCGCGCCTAAATATAATAAAATAATGGGTCAATTACCGATACGCCCCTGTACCCACCCATAATTACAAAAATACCTGATGGGAAAGGACGACCCTGCCCCCGTCTCCTGTTAGCAAATTTGTCGTTTTCCGTGCCCATTTTCGTCAGCGCACTGTGCCAAAAAAGCGAGAAAACCCGAGAGAGCCCCTGCAACTATGCACTATTTTGTCTTTTTCGGGGGCTTTAATCGGTAATGCAAAAAATAGGGTGGACGAACTCGCGCGACACACGGATGAAAAAGCTCGCGTCCACAGTAATATGTGAGTGTGTGCACAGTAACTTTCACTATTCATTTAACCATTCTGTTTTAGTTATTTGTTAATTCGCGCTCCATCGAGAGTAGAACTATATTTTTTTTTTTATAAAAAAATTAATAGTGATATTTTTTATTATATTATAAATTTAGGCAAAATAATAAATATATATATAATTATTGTGGAGCATGAGTTTTCAATAAATATATAAATTTTAAATCGATATAATTTATCTACTTAACAAATTTTAACGAAATTACCTGTATAAAATTATCATCATCATTAAAAAAACAAGAAAATTTAAATACCTAAATAGTTTAATTCACTTAATTAAGATTCATTCATTTTATAATCTAATTTAAATTAAAAACAACAGTAAAATATAAATTGTGAAAACACCTACAATAACCAAATAACAAAAATAATTTATTGATTTTCTACCTATAAGAAAATAAAACATCATTGAAAATCTATTGCTACGTTGTCATCAATATCATGACCATAAAAACTAAAATTGTTATCATTATTACTGCCTAAGCAATTAAAATTATTAAATCACCCTGAAAAATAAAAAAAAGCAAGATATTTTTACAAAAAAAACAATTTAGAAAACAATAATAAAAAATAATCACTAAAATTATAATTATTATTGCATAAACAATGAAGCAAAAAAATTATCTCGAAGTATAAAAAACTTTAGCGAAAGAGCAAACAAACACATGAATAACAAAAAAACATATAAAAATAGCAGAACATACTAAAAAAAGAACAAAGAAAAAAAAGAAATATTAATTTTAAAACGATTACCAACATAAATTAAAATTCCATAATTGAATCAAATAAAAATAAACCCCCCAAAAAACGACAAAAAATAAAAATAAAAACTAAAAGTATAGATACATAAATACAAATAAAATATAAAAATTGTCCAAAAAAGACTGAAAAACCCAAAGAAATTAATACTAAATAAAAAATTAAAAGAATAAAGTCTAAAATAATATATATATATATATATATATATATATATATATATAATTAATTTTAACTGGAGAACAAAAAATCGCAATAAATCAAAACCTTGAGAATGGAAAAAATTAAAGGGATTTAAAAAAAATCAATGTACTTTGTTTAAAAAAAATCAAAAGAATAACGACTGAAATGAAAAGTAGCATATATGATCAATTTCAATTGAAGAAAAAAATTGAAATAAATTCAATCCTGCAAACTGAAAAAAATTAAAGGAATAAAAAAAAAAAGGGCTGAAATGAAAAATAATATATATGATTAATTTTAATTGAAGGGTGTGATTGAAAAAAATCAATTTTTTTATTGAAGAAATAAAGAAGAAAAAATAAATCAAAAGATCAAGGACTTAAATGGAACACTCATAAACATAGAGGAACAAATTATATTTTGCCGCAGGAGAGAGAAACAAGCATCCAAAAATGAGATATATATATTAGATTTTCAGTCTAAAAACCATCAAATACAACAAGCACCCAAAAATGGACCTTAAATACACTTCAAATTACTACTATTACTACGACTGTAGATAGTCAGATACCATGGAACCAAGTCCACATAAATTTAGATATTTGTTAACGCGAGGGAATCTCCGGCAAAGGACAAAAAACTAACGCGTGGCATCTCAGTTTGTTTATCAACCACCCTTCCAATTAAAGGAAAGTTTCTGGTCAATCACATCCAGTAGGTGGCGGCTAGTAGAATGATTTTGGAACAATTACATGTTTTAAATTGTGTTTGTGATTATTTTTGAAAATATTTTTTTTAAATATATTAATTTTTTTTTTAAAAAATTATTTTTGATGTCAACATATTAAAATGATATAAAAACATCAAATTTTATTAATTTAAACTTAAAAATAAAAATAAAAAAATTTCAATTTTTTTCAAAAACATTTTCAAAAATATTAATTTATTTTAATATATTTTAAAACAAAGTTTTTAATTAAACCCGCAAACATATGCTTTTATCTTGTTCGGTCCCCTTATTGAAATCTTGAATATGATGATAACAAATAGAGGTTGTTCTTGGTTGCGATGCAATTCTTGTTTTTTTTTTTTTAATATGTTAGTATTAAAAATGATTTTTAAAAACTAAAAAAAATATTATTTTATATTTTTAAATTAAAATTATTTTAAAAAATAAGACTGTGGTATTCTCCAATGCCCTATAATAAAAGAAAAGGTAAAACGTCATCTGTTTTTAACATTCGTTATAGAATCAGGAGTAATATATAAGGTTTCGAAACACTGTTAGATCCATTAAGATTTTAATCGTGAATTGAACAACACAACCCTGGATTAATTTAGTCATATCAACTTTTTTTCTAAGAAAATAAAAAATAAAACAATTTTACAAGAATATAAAAAGCCGGAGCAAAGTTTTGAAAAAACTTATCCTCTCCTGAACTATTTTGGATTGACCGGGAAAATGTGTGGAATTGATTAGTTTTTTTTTTTACCTTATTTGTAAATTAAATTTGACTCCGCCGACAAAAAGATTTGGTGAACAGTTTAGAAGTTTGATTGATTTTGTTTTTAAAAATATTTTTTTAATTTAAAAATATATTAAAATAATATTTTTATTATTTTTAGAATTATATTTTATATTAGCACATAAAAATAATTTAAAATTTTAATTTAAGAAAATATTTTAAAAAAAAAGATTTTTAAATGACTATTCCAAAAAGGGGGATTCAAGACTATGCTTGCCTGATTAATTTGATCATCATAATGGAAAAGATGAAAAATCATATAATGGCTCACATCAATCATTTAAAAGTCTAAAACAGGGTACTGAGGAAGCTAGAGTTTATTTATCACTTGATTTCATTGAAATAAACATTTTTTTTTTATAAGAATTAAAGTATTCACGGACCAACTTTTAGTAATCTTTATTTAATTATTTATCATAACCTCACTTGTTTATTGAAATAAAATAAAATTAATGCAATGAAAATGCTTTTTTCGTTTGCCTACAAACTCTAAGAAGATGATCCCAATTAACCAGTGTAATTATGAATTGATAATGGTGGACATATGAACAATGGACTGCAAGGATCTCTTGAATCCAATCAGATAGTCCAAGGGTTTCAAGGGTTTTTTAAAAAATAATTCTCGGGGTCAACTCACTGACCCGCCCGACCCGCAATGTTCGATTTGAGCCAGGTTAGATTCTAGACCGGGTCTAAAAAGGATGTTAACGACATTACCTGTTTGCTTCTACTAGCCTCGACCCCTCAACCTGGAAATAACCTGGAAATAAAACAACACAGCAGCAGAAATAGATGGCACCATTGCAGCTTCACTGATAAAAAAAATCTCAGAATCCATCAGGCATGAATGCAAATGGTGGAATAGATTGGCACACAGTTTCTGATGATTCTGAAAACTTTTCGCAGGGATCCATTTGCGGTGATATGTTACAAAGAAGTTGAAGAGATGACTACAGGAATCAAAACAAGCCAACAAAAACTAAGGCAACAGACAGAAGACTAACTCCTAAGATTGCAAGAGAACAGGAAATCTAACGACTAACTCTCATGCGCCCAGGAGAATTTACCTCCTAAATGCCGAGAAGCTTACTACAAGCCTAGTGATTTTAAAAGCAGAGACTCTGCCACATTCTTTTAGCGGCGACGTCCCGCATGAACGACCCCATTTTGAGGGCAGCCCGGATCTTGCACCATCTTGCTTTTGGTGCTCGAATCCGGGACATTTGTAAACCGAAATTTGGATGAGCAGAAAAAATGTCTACATCCCCTTCATTACTTGCAGTGAAGATGAAGGCATTGCCTGTCCCCCATGTTGAATTGCCAGGAGACCAGGTTGGTGCTTGGACAACAGACATGTCGTCTGCACTTAATTGCGTGCTTGTCAGAACTGGCCAGCCATTGGAAGACCAACTGCTTTCCCCGTCGGAGGGAAGGGGGAGAAAATCCTTAAACTTGAAGCTGTTCCGAATCATTTGAGGGAGCGCTTCCACTTGATGTCTAGTCTGAGGTCCAGACACTTCTAATGGACCGCCGATTTCGGCATATCCATATGATGTTGTTGAACTAGATGCGTTGTAGAGATCCATCCGCAGCTCTGGCTGGTCTGCACAAAACATCTCAGAAAAATGAGAAGTGTGAAGCACTGATTTCAGAGAGAATTATGGCGATTGCAAGCTCATATACCTTGGCGTGCGACTGGGAATTCAAGTTGCTGGAGAGCTAGATTTGGATCATTAAATGGCTCAGCCTGCAGGGCTGTGAAGGACCTTGAGGGGCCAAAGAGAGAAGTAGCATCCACCTGGACGAAGCTGTTCATATTCTCATAAGCTTGCCGCTTAATGTTTTCCACCAAGACCTGCCAGATTTAACCAAGAAACTGATCAATCACATGGAAAATAGAAAAAAAATGGACATTTCAAGAAGGGACTATCTGTTCCCATCAATCCAGAGTGTCTAAATTGAAGGATTGCCATGAACCCCATGATCTTATGCACCACTTACTTTTTGAGGAGGGGTGAGACTATGAAGGGGCTCGTAATTATAGCCATCAAACATTGCTCCTACAACCTTGTAGATGGAATCGAAGAGCAGGCCGATGCTTCGCCCAGCATCGAAGTAACTATAGAACTTGCTATCATCTACAACACAGGTGGTAGCATGCTCGATGATGGCGTTCCATATCTTGTTCGAGATACCACATCCAAGTACCTGCAATCCCATGGTTGTGATGGATTCATTAGGTCAAAGTACTCATAAAACCTCGAATAGCTTAATAAAAGAAATAAGGGTATGAAAAGGAGAGGCTCTTACATTGCGCAGCGTCGTTGGGTCGATCATATACAATTGCAGAAAGTCCTGGACGGACTCGACTCCACGAAATGCCAGCCGCTTATGGAATGCGCCATCTTTGGCTATCTTTTCCAATCGCCATATTTCGTCACGCAAGTGTGGAGGGTGATGTTTCTTATACACTGGATGAACAAATCAACTGTCAGTCTCATTGTTTTATCATTAGATTTCGCTAAAAACAGACAAAATTTAGAGTTGAAGTTGAGTTTCCAACTTACGCTCGCCACGGTGATCCTTAACCACAAAAGCTTCGCTTCTTCCTTCTCTAATCCTCGCTTCAGCAGAAACCTTTTGCACAGGTCTAGCACCTAACCTAAACCTTCTGCTTCTCTGCCAGCTAGAGTTATCGGTGAACACCACGTCACCTAGTTGGCCAACACCATCTCTTAATGTGACAGTGAGGTCTCCGGTCACCAGAGGCCTCCGGCCTTCTCTTTCGCGGATCACATTCGCTGCGAATTCACCCTCGGTCCAATCTTCTTGCTCGTCAGAGCCAAAATCAGCATCAAGGGGAACTATTTCAATTTTCAGGGAAGATAGAGGACCAGACGTGACAATTGTGCTGGTATTAGCATCCATCAACACAATTGCGACCGGGTTGGCATCCTCAGCTTCTATCTTGCCACCAGTGAAGATGATGGAGGGCAGTTTGCCAACAAATTGCAACATCAAGCCTCTTTTTACAGATGTCCGAGGCTGATTAAAGGAGGACCTGCAAGAAAGTGAGCAGAAAATGAATTTGTTCTGATTGGAGCCACAAAGATAGCAAAGGTTGTTGACTTTATATATAGTTTATGCAGGATCAACACAGGTTGGAACCAGTCACAACAGCTGTTCAATTGGATCGAGCTTAATTTGGTCTCAAACTTGCCATGCCCGGAGTGTTACAGAGCTATTAACAGATTTTTCAAAGATAACAAGCAAAAGAAGCTTTAATTTACCTTGAGTGAAGGACTCTTTGAACTGTTCGTTCCACCTCATCTCGGATCTAAACAATCAAGAAACAGGACAAAATTTTAAAGACTTCCCAGAATTCATTCAATACTTGGCAGTTTTAAGAAATTGAGCTACTTCAATCAGATAAATCTTTGACATACTCAAAGGACAGGCCATTGCTTATAGAGTCCTACATGTTTACTCTTGGAAACCAAAATTGCCGACAAACACTCAGGAGAAGAAGAAGAAGAAGAAAGACAAGGCAATGACCAGAACAGATCTAAGTATGGCAGAGCCTGTCAAAAACCCTAATCACAGATAGAACTTGAAAATTGTCAAGTTGCTGTTTTGAATGATCAGAAGTTACCACATGAACATAAAACTAAGTGAAAATGGACTTGGCTAAGAATAACACTATTACAAATGGAAATTAAATACTGCAGGCTATATAAATTCTGCAATGAATATAAAAAAGAGAGAGAGAGAGGGAGAAATCTCACCACAGCTCGAAGAAATGGTTCTATTTCCGACACCAAATCTCTCACAGAAAGCCTTCCCATCACATCCGTAACAGCACTGCAAGAAAAAAACCATGAAACCCAAATTAAAAACTGTCAAACCAGCAGCTAAAATCATTAAAAATCCACTAAAAATAATGAAATAAAACCAACCCACCTCCTGAATCTCTTTGATTCCTTAGGTGCGGGATTTCCCATCGCAGTCCCATCTCCCCCATCAACAAACTTGAAAGCCCTCTTTAGCATCATCAGTACAGATTCCAACAATAACAAAAACACCCTTTTCAAGTATGTACAGTAGCCAACTTGAAGATAAAAGAGTATGATAATTACAGAGAACAATCACTCGAATCACGATGGCTCTTTAAATAGAGAAGCTCTTTGATTGACTTGAAAGTAGTATGATTTATTTAATCAACAAGTAGAAGCTGCATACGAAGCTTCTTTTGATCAAACTGAAAAAACATCTATAAAGAACACGCTATAGCTCAAAAGTCAAGAATCAGTTTTTGATGAGGTTTTAAAAACAACAACAAATCCTGTTTTTGGACACTCCAAAGTATCAAAACAAACGTTAGAACATATTGAAAAGTAAATTCCCTACTATATATATATAAAAAGACCAAGACCTTGGCGCGAACGATACCTAACTTCTGATACCCCCCCACCCCCACAAGGACGTTGAAACTCTATAAAAGTCTAGGAACTAGCGCGTAAATAATGATTGAAAAGTACACCGGTGCCTTATTTATAGTATATACGAAGAAAAAAACACACAATCATTACAAATAGTAAGTGAAGCATTGGGTGGAATTTTCCAGGATAGCTTCGAAAATGCTTGCAGATTCAAGATTTAGACTACAAATAAAGTAAATTTACCTCATCATTTCATTTATTTTTTTCATAGAACCTTTTGAGATATATAGTATTCTTTTGTAGACTACAAATAAAGTAAATTTACCTCATCATTTCATTTATTTTTTTCATAGAACCTTTTGAGATATATAGTATTCTTTTGTATATTACAAATATGAAATGAGTCATTTCATTTCATTTACGTTCTTTTTAAATTTTAATTTTAAATTTATCAATATCAAACTCATGATTTGTCGTATGCCCAGTGCAATTCCTTTCGTTTAGATGGCTAGCAACCTATGATGACCGGGCGGCATCCCTACTTCCAACCTTTTCTCTCACCTGTATTTTCCTTCAGTTTTCCCTCCCAGAACCTCATACGTGCAATGCGTTATTTTTCTACATGGATCCTTCAAAATTCAAAGATCCTCGATCAATAATTGAAAGCTTGACCATTTTGGTCTGTTTGATATTTTGTTTTAAAATATTTTTAAAAAGAATTGATTTTTTTTTTAATTTTAAATTATTTTTTTAGTGTTTTTAAGATCATTTTCATGTGTTTATATAAACAATTATTTTTAACAAATAAAAAACATCATTTTAATATATTTTTTAATAAAAAAATAACTTTAATCACACTTACAAACCATATATAAAACAAAAACAAAAAAAAGGTCGCAGAGAAAGTTTTTAAAACTTTCAAATTTAATTTAGCAAGTTTTAAAATAAAGAGCCCTAAATGAAACATTGTGGAATCCACACGACTTTAAATGATTTCAAAATATTTTATTAAATATAACTGAATTTTAAATCAATCTCGGAACAGAGTAAAAAATTGCAAATGGCAGTTGAATTATTCTACCTAACTTAACTGAATTTTAAATCAATCTGGAAAGATAATAATTAGGAACACTCTGTAGCTTGACGCGTCACTAATGTTGGAATCGAAGGTCGCTGGACAAAATCTCCACGCCACGCGTTTAGATCTGCCAAGTGGCGGCGTTGAGATAGACCATGCAATGCAGACCGCCCAAAACAATCTTTGAATTGGTCCGGAAGAATTTGAATCTATTTACATTCAACATTAATCTGTGCTACACATTTACTTCTGTGTTAATTTAAATTTATTATTATTATTATCAATTTCTATTTTCTATGGTACCACTTTATTTTCTTAAAAAAAATATTAAACCTAATTTACAAGTCCATCAAAATTATAGATAAAACATGTTAATTCAACACATCGTTATATTAAAATTATTTAAAAAAATAAAATAAAATATAAATCAAAATAGGCTTTGACTATTCGATCGAGTCACAAATTTACGTGGTAGCATAATCAAAATATTTCGTGTTTATTATATTTATACTCACATTATATGTCATCGAGCAACAATTGTTATCATGCTTGGAAATTATGAAGATTTATGTGAGGGGGTTGTATATTTCAGAGGTAATTAATTAAGGATTAATTTGTAGATAATAACACAATACATAACACCCTTCATATTATTTTTGGATTTGAGGAAACTCTATTCCTTGAAAACACACTTCATGGGTTCAGGTGAGCGAGTAAAATCTCAATTATTTTAGGTTTTTACAATAGATGTACGTCTTGACTCGAACTCGAGATCTGCTGTATAAATTTCAAGTCTTTTGTTATCTTGTCATGTCTTTTTGGGACATTTGATCTCATATTGCATGAATCAATAACACGAAATGGATGTTCCAATTCATACCCTAGCTACCAACCACGATGAATTAATGCTCAAGAAAATAGAGGCTTACGTGGATGCATGTTGGCCCATCCAATTTAATTCGACGACACTTTTTTCAACATCTCATGTTATCATCACGAACATGGACCATAGCCTGTAAGATTTCCCTCTTAATTTCCACAGGTCTCACGCGTCTTTCACCTACATTTTGTTCCGTACAATGAACAAAAAACAAAAATTGTGATCTTGAGATGTACTCGAGGGGAAGAGCATCATTTTCATTAATTATATATGAACCAATCAACGCAACCTGACGATCGATGATGTTGCATGACAACTTGCTGACAAGAAATCGAGCTTGTGAATGATACAGATAAACGCGGTACTGCTCGTGATCTTGTCCGAATTCGTGAGTTTAATGTTCGTAGTCCAGATCATGACTCATATTTTGGTATATATTGATGTGTTTTCTTTCACGTGAATCTCGAAAATTGACATGGGTACTGACTAGTTGACCTTGATTGATTGTTAACTTCAGAATCTATGAAGCAACTCATTAATAAAAAAAAGAATCGAATTTGATCAGGATTAAAAATACATACTCATTTTCAAATTTCAAAGTTAGCACGCAGAGAAATTTATTAAATTCTTCTAAATGTATTGATGTTAATAAATGCGATTGACTTTAAGATAATCTAGATGAAACAATCGGTCCATCCAATTCAAAACTGCAACTATCGGAAAGAAGAAGAACATTCAAACCCTAAGTTTTCTGCTATTCCACCATTTTCACGCGGCTTCACATGCATTGATACCTTGTGCATCAAGCACCAGCGCGTAAAACTAGAGGTCTAAAAGACATCTGAATATCAGCAGGTCGTTGATCCCACTAAGCAGAGAAAGTCACCGTTGAAGTCCTCGTCCTTGTCGGTTCTCATGAGCTCCAGGGTCTCTGATTTGCTTTAATGGAAGAATATATGTAAAGTTCAATTATAATTAATATCGGAGAATATTTTTTATTTGTCTGGTACTTCCTATGGTTTTGTAGGGTCTCTATTTGTCATGCTGGCTATCGTGGTCAGGCATCAAAAACCAAAACGATTTCTTCTTTATTAAAAATATTTTTATTTTGATGAGGAATTGACTAAACCAGTTGTCAAGTGGATTGGTTTGGATTTCTTACCAGATCAATCACGTTTTTTTTTCCTTCAACACGAATCAGTTTAGGCTCTGTTCTTAGATCGACTCGCCATGTCAATATGCAGGATTTACAAGTGTGGTCAAGGTTTATGATCAGTCAAGTGGCCGGAGATGGAGTTACCAAAGTTTCCGAGAAGTTTCCTGGTGTTATGAATTTTCCAGGAAAATCCCATCATGTAAGAAGATTCTTGGAACTTGCGACTCTCTTGATACAGTGCTGTTCTTCCTGTTGCGTGCTGCTGAACTTCTGCAGGTGTTGCTTTCACCAAGCAAGAGAATTTGAAAAGCGTACGTAGATGTGATCTCAGAAAATGTAATCTTGATTTCTGATGCTTTCTTGATTCCTGGTGTTATCAGTTCTTAGGTTTTTCACTTTTCATTATAGGCCTGGGATTTAAAATTCGAAGCTGTCAAGGTCAGGCTTCAAGAAAATGAAGAACATGCAGTTAGGGTTCAATGGTCAACAGCAACTAGGGCTTTAGAGTCCATGAAGGTGTTGCTAGCAGTTGAAACCCATAAACAGGCCTGAAATTGAATAAAGGGGTAGCCAATACTTGTCCAATTGAAACTCAATTAGATTTTAGTGCTGGATTCCTATATTGAAATATATAGAAATAAAATTGATAAAAATATATGGGATAAAGGGAACATGGAATAAATCTTTACTAGATAATTGCCCGCGCGTTGCCGCGGGTAATTTTTTGTATATAATTTAATATAATTAAATGTACAACGATAAATTTATATGATATAAGTAAATAAAAATTATAGATTAAAAGATAAAATGTTTAAAATTTTGAGTTAAGTTTGTCACGTAAGCATAGATTATATTTTTTAGAATATAGGTATTGCGTCATAAACAATCACAAAAGGGCGCGCATTAACATTAAAAAAAAGAGCAACATATTTGAATAAGAAAAAAAATAAATGACTGAAATCATTATTGTGCAGATAATAAAATTCAAAAAATCAATTAATAGACAGAGTAAAAATAGGGAAATAGCAACATCGGAGTCTTAACATTTAAAATTATTATTGCTGCTAGAATAAAAACAACAAAAATTATTAAATTATACCGAGGGAAAAAAATAAAAAGCATGAACAAAACAGCAAGCAAGAAAAACAAATTAAAAAATTATTATTATTATTATTATTATTATTATTATTCTGAAAGAATAAATAATCACTATTATTATAATAATAGAATACATAATCACTATTATTATAATATTAATAATAATGACTATTATTATTATTATTATTATTATAATTATTATTATTATTATTATAATTATTATGTTAATAATGAAAGAAACAAAAATAAATGAAAGCCTAAAAACATCTTATAAACTTTAACAAAAGATTAAAAAAAAAAACTATTATTGCTATTACTGTCAAAAAAAAATTATGAAATTATCCGGAGGGAAAAAGAACATTAAAGAAAGAGCAAGCACGCAAAACAATGTAATTATTATTATTATTATTATTATTATTATTATTATTATTATTGATATTATTATTATTATGTTAATAATGAAAGGAAAAAAACAATGAAAGACTAAAAACATGCAAGAAATTTTAACAAAAGATAAAAAAAACAAAAACAATTATTATTGCTATAACCGGAAATTTTTTTTATCAAATTATCGGGAGAAAGAAAAAAAACACAGAAGAGTAAGAACAAAAAATAATTAAGTCATCGTCATCATCATCATCATTATTATTATTATTATTATTATCACTATTACTATTACTATTATTATTATTATTATTACTATTAGTATTACTATTACTATTACTATTACTATTACTATTATTATTATTACTATTACTATAACTATTATTATTATTATAATTATTATTATTATTAGTATTATTATTATTATTATCATTATTATTATTATTGTGTTAAATACACTTTTATATAAACATGGACAAAAGGAGGGATTATTGTAGAAATATAAAAAAATAAAAGTATAAGGACTTAAATGAAAATCAAATATAAAGGGATGAAATTAACAAATTAAAAGTCAAAGGGCTGACATGCAAATTACTTTTATTCTCAATTGAAATCAGAGGGCAAGATTGCAAAAATCGAAACTTTTGTACCGAATTGATTGATTGACATACAACCAATCCGGAAATTGAAAGTGGAAGGACCGAAGTGAAACTTTGACATTCAATCAATTCAAATCGGAGGACCCAATTGAACAAAAGCAAAACTTATATAACAGAAATGAGGACCAAAAACGAAATTCAAAGTCGAGGGACCGAAGTGCAAAGTCCAAATATATGGGGGACTCTCCTGCACATTGACGTGCAGGAGAGAGAGAAACGTGGCCGCCGGCTTCAACCGGCCTCCGCCGCGTTTTCGGGCATGTTTTGGCTACACGCACCACCGCGGGAGGAAGAACACGCGGCGGCGCATCGTTCTGTCCCCCGGGATCCAATTTCCGGCCACCGGAGGAGGCCGCACGCGCCGCCTGAACAGGGCGTGAGACGAGAAACCGTCTGGCGCGTGCGCCTCACGCCCCCAGAGACGCCGATTAAAAAAATTGAAAAATAGGGTCAATTACCGTTCTAACCCTGGACCCAATTCATTGTTTTTGTCTTATTAGGGGCTAAAACCGTCTTTAGCCATTTCCGAAAATAATAAAAAAAGAAAAAGTTGCGGCGGACCGGACCGGGCCGGCCGGTCCGGCCGCGCGCAATGACGCCTTTGCCCCGTGCCCGAATGCCTGTTTTTGTCTTATTACCGGGGACGAAATCGTCATTGCACTGTTCACAAATGAATATTTTTTTTTAAACAAAAAAAAAAAACGGAAAAGGTGAAATTAGCCCCGCCTGCCAGCCCCCTTATGCTGCGCGCCCCAGGGCCAATTCCGCCCGTGCACTACTCGAATCCACAGTGATTCTAGAGACAGTGCACAGTGGAGAGGCCACGCCGTTTATTTTTCTTGTAATGGGTTTTTTATTTTAAAAAAAATATAAAAATGTGCTTTATATATATATATGTATGTATGCATGTATGTATGTTCATTTTTAAATTAAACACATTTTTATTTCCTTAGAGCTTTAATCATGTATAATTTAAGTGATTTGATAAAATAAAATAAAAAGCAAAGTAAAAGTTAAGCGAAAGAAAAGGCTCATAAAACTTAAAATTAAAGTTTATTAAAGTAGTTTATCTTTATTCTGATTTTAAGACTTGGCATGAATGTCAATTGAATCTTGCTTTTGAGGTTATTATTTGGGGTATATAAAAAGAGATCATCAAACCATCAAAGATATTCATAAATTTTATGTTATTAATATTGAAAACAATTACGTCTAACTGTATATCATCTAAATATAAAATCAAAAGGAATTTATGACGAATTCTCTAAAAACTTAGCTTTTTATTTTTTAAGTGGTGTTTGTAGCTCTTTTTTTTTTTTAAAAAAAAACTATTTGAATATATATATAAATTTTAAACATTTAACATCACCATATCAAAATGGTATAAAAATACAAAAAATAAATTAAGTCAAAGAAAAAAATAAAATATTTTTTTTTAATTAAAAAACAGTTTTAAAACATAAAAACAAAACAGATAATTTGCTTTGAACATATTATATCATTCAATATTATATCATTAAGTATAAACTAGTAAATTTTATAAAATATTTTTTTAATAAATCATTTAGTGGTATTTAAAAAAAATAAGTTTTATACAATAATAATATAGAAAATAAATTTATTTATCAACCAAATAAATTTTAAAATAAAATAAATAATAAAATAGTATTTTGTTTTCAAATATTAGAGTTATTGTTTTTTTTAAGAAAATAAAATTAGATTGTGATTAAGTTATTACCAAACACAAACATCATATACTTATATTTGTTCGATACAAATTTATCACTTCCTCTCCTCCTTCCCTTAGATCAAAATCAACAAAACCCGCCAAGGAAATCTCCAAAAAAACTCATAAATCCAACAAAAACCAGACAAAACATGACTCCATCAAACAATCTCTTTGCTTCAATAGACATGGGAACAAACTCCTTCAAAATGCTAATAATCCAGACAGACAAAACAGGAAAATTCCTCACCATTGATCGCCACAAAGATCCAATTTGTCTTGGTCGTGACTTTTCTTCGTCAATCTCCAAAGAATCCCTTATTAAAGCTGTAACTTGCCTTAAAAGATTCAATCAAGTACTCAAAGCCAACAAAATCTCACCCCAACAGACAATATGTGTTGCCACTGCTACTGTACGTGAAGCAAATAATGTTTTTGACTTCAAAAGATCAGTTCTTGAATCAATTGGCTTTGAAGTTTCTGTCTTGTCTGGTGAAGAGGAGGCAAGGTTTGTTTATCTGGGCGTGCTGCAGTTTTTACCAGTTTTTGATAAAAGAGTTTTGGTGATTGATATTGGAGGTGGGTCTACTGAGTTTGTGATCGGGGAAAAAGGAAATGTTGTTTTGGGGGTGTCATTGAAGTTGGGTCATGTGGGCTTGACTCAAAAGTTTGGTAAAGATTGGAACTTGATGGAAATGAGAGAGTTTGTCAAGTTAGTTATTAAGGAATCTGAGTTAGTTGAAAAAATCAAAGCTTTTGGTGGTTTTGAGGTTGTTGTTGGGACTTCAGGGACTATTAGAGCTATTGAAAAGGCTGTGTTCAATGGTTATGGGAAAGAGTATGTTGAGGGTAATGAGGTTTTGCCAAGGGATTGTAAGAGGGAGTGGAAGTTTAGTAGAGGGGAATTGAGTGGTGTTGTTGAGAGAGTGTGTAGAGAAGGCGAGGAAGAGGGGGTTAAGAGAGAGGGGTTTTTCAAGAGGAGATCAGAGTTTATTGTTGCCGGTTCTGTTTTATTGGAGGAGATATTTGAGGCGGTTGGGATTGAGGAGATGGAGGTTTCTGAGTATGCATTAGGAGAGGGTGTTATCGCTGAAACGTTGTCTAAGAGTTTTGAGGGTTATGATTTGAATGAGAATGCGAGGTGGCAATCTGCTGTAAGGCTTGCAACAAGGTTTAGTGGGAAGAAAGGAATTAAATCTGCTGCACGATGTTCTAGCATTGCCAAGGTATTACGAAGATCTTGTGTTTGTTTACTTTCTTGAAGTTTTCATTACAGTGTAAGTTAATTTCTTGTTGAATGATGAAGAAAATGCTAGATTTAGCTGTGTGCTAGTCTGAATGCACTTCATTGTGGCTTAAATATGTTCGTTGTTGTTACTCGGTAAGAATAATTCGATGCATCATCATTTTTATTGCCCGTCGGTTTTGGGCTTTTGTGTTTGAATTCAAGCACTAGCGCTAAACGAGAAACGAAACTAAACTTTGCCTTTTAGATATTCAGTTATTCTATTAGAATAGGAAAGGATTGCTGGAGGAGATGAATTACTTGATGATTTCTACAGGAGATCTTTGAGGGCTTGAGAAAATGGAGTGAGGTTGCTGGCAATCAAATTGATGTCTTCTTGGATGCAAAGGATCTTGAATGTCTTGAAGCTTCCTGCTTACTTCACAATATAGGGCTCGTCAGTGGTAAAACGGGTTACCACAAGCAGTCTTATCACATTATCATGGTGAGTTCTTTGCTCTTTTCACAAGCATGATGTGCAGAGCTCAATGCTTTTACAATGTCACAATAATGTTGCATGAGTGCAATATATCCACCTA
Organism: Salix brachista; assembly: GCA_009078335.1. NCBI lineage: Eukaryota > Viridiplantae > Streptophyta > Magnoliopsida > Malpighiales > Salicaceae > Salix > Salix brachista. The sequence goes on along the minus strand of CM018576.1, from coordinate 2,764,298 downwards.
ATCAGTGGAATGTGGCTATGAAATGTAACTGGATACAGTTTGAATTGTGTGTCGGCAATTTCTATGAAGTCTAGTGCTCAAAAATTTGCTTTGATAACTGCCATTTTTCTACTTTTGAACGTCTTGCATGGTATAAAGAGTTGTTGTTCTCTATTATTTAAACTTTTTCCCTACCAACTTGACCATATTTTGTAGAATGGAAATCATCTTCAAGGATACAGTGCTGAAGAAGTCAAGGTAAGAGTATCTACCTGTTCATCATGCTTTGTCCACAATGTGCACATCTGAGAATGCTCTCTGTACTGATAAAAGCTTAGTTTATAGTTAATAGCGCTGCTTACAAGACATCACAGGAAGAAATTCCCTAAATTTGATGAAAGTTCATTACAAGAGTTTGCTGACGAGGTATCATATATGCTGTATGCTCCTGCATAACTGCCGTCATTCTTTCCAGTAGTGAAAAGTTGTACACGCTTACAATTTTAATTAACATGTTTTTCCGTGTCGATTTCAGTTAAAACAGAAATTCAGAGTTCTTTGTGCAATCATACGATTATCAGTTGTATTACAGCAGAGTGATGGTTTGAACTTCCAAGATATGGAATTTCTGCATTCTCAAGAAGGGTTCAAACTGGTAAGCTTTGTCAACTTATGAAATGAGCATCTAGAATGTTTTGATCTTGGGAATGAGTAGCAGCTACCTACATAAGTAATGATTACGTTCTGGAGGGGTAGGGGATTGAGAACAAGTGCTGGAAATTAATTTATATGGAGCAAGAGTGATACCAAAATTATTTTGACAAGGAGGATTGGTCTGGGTGGAAAAAGAAAACTCCAATTTGTACATTTGCTTTATATCTTGCAATACCTCACACACTTACTCTGCACCGTTCCTCATGTAATATTATTGTCAGCTGTGCTGTGTCAGAATGTGTCTATTTTGTATCAAATGGTCTCTCCTACACTGATACACATGAAGTTTCCATATTTGTTTGAAGTTTGCTATCATAGCCATTCATCGCATTCTCATGTGCCGCCTTTGGATAATATCATTTATGGAGTGCTGACTGAAATTTTACTATAGATATTCAGGGAAGCAGGGGCCATAGCCAGCTTTCCTCTGGCTGGAGACATGGGGAAAGAACTAAGAAAAGAGCTGGAACACTTCAAAACTGTAAGTTTTTCATCCTAAAATTAGTTTGATTACTTTCAAAACAAACCCTTATGATTAAAAATGTGAATCGTTGCCCTTGTTCAGGTATTCCAGCAAAATTTATTGTTGGAAGTGTTGCCAGAATAGGTGCTAAACACTTGATTACCTTGAGAACAAATGTGGTACCTGGTGGCACGTCTACATTGTTTATTTGTTGCTGCTGCCTCTAAAAGTTTCCTTCTACACTTTCTGCCATTTCCCAAGCGGCAACATGCTGGACTTTGAAATCACATTGTTTGAGCTTGATTCAAACCCTTAAATCCGAGGCACCTGTCTGTAATAACTTGGCGGGTTGCAGCAGAAATTCGTCAGCGGCCCTGTTCTTTTATGCTTTTGTAATCTCCACTCTGCACGAAAGTCCTTGTAATAGCTGCATGTGAAGTAAGCCAGCTAGCCTTCCTCTTGATGAGGAAAGATTATGGGTAGATAGAAGAAAGTTCAGTTTGCATTCAGGAAACTATCAGCTTCTGTGTTCTTTATTTTTATTCTTGCGAATAAAAATAACATATATGTTTCTTTATGCTGTAAATAGTGAAGCGTTCATGACATTCTTTAGTTTTTCAAAATTTGATTTTTTTTTATTTTAAATGAATTTTTTTAGTGTTTTTAAATTATTTTGGTTTGCTAATATTAAAAATGATTTTTTAAAAAATAAAAAAAATATTATTTTAATGTATTTCTAAATAAAAATCAATTTTAAAAGCAACCGCAGTTGCAATTTCAAACATGTACTATATTATTCTCTCAACATGTATATAAAAAACATAATTTTTTTTATTTAAAACAAACATTTTAAAAAGCAAATTTCTCAACACTTTAAAAAAAATGCATAAATTCTCAATCGCATCACGCCCCGATTTGCATAAAAAAAGAAGTAAAAATGAAATATAATAAAATAAAAGCCCGTTACTTTTTCTTACCTCCCCGGGCTGGCTCTTCCCTTAAAACACTCGACCGCCTAAAAGAGGCAAAGACAGATTCACATTTCAGAGAGAGGGGGCCGAGATATTTGGAATTTCACGAACTCTGGTAAGCTTGCTTTCCTGCTACTCACTCGCTCGCTCGCTGCTTGGTTACTGAGAAAACGAGAGAGAAAGTGAAAGAAAACGAAGGAAAATGGAAGCCTTTTTTTAAATCCCTTTTTCGCAATTGTTTTCTTATAGAAGGCGAGAAGTTCGGCTGTTGCATTGCTCGGCGTTAGGCTTCGTTATTTTGTAATATATTTTTTTGACTCTTTTGTTGATTAAAGAGGTTAATAGTGTGTGAAGAGAGGAAGAAAGTATTAGATTTTGATTGAATGCAATATTTTTACTGGTTTTGGTTGTGATTGTTGTTTTGATTATTTTGTGATATCTGCTTGGTTGCTGAGAAAGAAGAGGAAAATAAATAAAAGCCGAGTGTCTGTATATAAAATAAGAACGATGAAACGCTCGAAATTGGAGTTTAATATAGTTGTACGAGCCTGAAAACTTTGTTGAATTGATTGAAACACACACACACACACACGTGTGTGTGTATATATATATATATATATTAATGGATTTAGTATCTGTTTGTTTGTTGAGAAAATTGAGAAAAACTATAAAGTGAAGATTGAGATTTTTAAAATAAAATAAATAAGATAATATAATAATGTTAATTCCAATTTGTAATTTTATTTAGTTTTGATATAGAGGTTTTTTTCCCTCACTCAGCTTTATTGTAAATGATACATCTTGATTTTTTATGTTTGGAATAGAATAATTCAGTCATGAATAAATTGTTTGACTATAGCTCCGTTACTGGGTTTGGTGAATGGAAATGGTTAGTTAATTTATATGTTTTTGTTTACAATTTTCTATTTGCTTTGCCAAAATTTTTTGTGTAGGATTATTGGCATATGCCTTGATACCGGCATGGAAGAGGGAGTTGTGGAGTTGCATGATGATAATGGAAAAATTGATCGAAAATTAACCATAAGCGCTCATACATTTTCTGATTTAACCTACACTTCTCCAGTAGTATTCTTATACCTTCTGAAAGAATGTTATGCTCATGGTGAGATATCCTTTTCTTTTTGGAAGTTATTGTTCGAGTGGTTTAGTTTAATGCTGTGAGTAGTCATTTGCTTGCATATATATATATATATATGTAATTTGAATTGGAAGATTATTGAATTCTCAGAAACACATCTATGTGTTTCCAAATACTAATTTTATGCCCCTATTTATTTATTTATCTTTTTACCCATTCAGGTTGGATTGAATTTGAGTCATACTCTATAGTGATTGGTTTTCAGGGGAGATGATGGAAAACTGGCATGCTTGTATCAATAACTATTGTATTGGATGTTGCATATCGCAGTGTGGTGTGTGTATTGAATATATGCCATGTTTGAATGTTCGTAACCATCTAATTGAAAAAATAATTTTCCAGTTCTTGAAGTTGAATTTACCACCAGTGTCTAAGATCAACATCTTTCATGTCGAGGAAGTCCTCCATTACCATGTCTGAACACTTCTTACTTTAACCATTTATGGAGATATGAGGTGGTTTGAGCATCTTGCTGTGCAGTACTCTCAGCATTTTTGATGTTCTGAGGGGCTTAATGTTCATCAGTGGACTTGGATATTAGTTGTTGAGTTATATTCACTTCTGAACCGGGTGATGAGTTACACTCATTAATGTTGTCTAATGTCAAAACATTTGAATAATCGTGAGACTAAATGGTATTACACTATTTTGTAGTGAATGAGAATAAACAGAATTGAAGCCCAAATTTTGTCTGGCTGACAATGCATCTTCCATCTGGCTGACAATGCATCTTCTATTAATGATCGCCTTCTGGTTCACTTTAGTTGTAAAACTGAGTGCTTTCTAGTCCATGATTCCTAACTATAACATGACAGGTACATGCAAGGCAACAAATAAATTCAGAATTCTTCAGCAAAAAGTCTATAATGCACTAGAGAATTCTCCCCAGCCTGGGCCAGCTACTTTTTCTGTTTGGTGCCTCTATGTCCTGCCAATATTTGGATTATATTGTGAAGGTTTGAGCCACTTGATTATATCTGCTCTTCGTCGCTTTTTAAATCGAGCTCCAACCTCAGAGGACACCTCCAAAGCAAAAATTATAGCAGCTCAGTTATTTTTGGATATTGTGGGAGGCTTGGTTGACCATGATGAGAGGATAGTACTGAAGATACTTGAAGTTTTTGATGTCAAGTTGACAGATATTGATGAAGCCTTATGCCATCTGAAGGTCCAAGATGATTACAAGTCTGACAGAGCAAAAACACTTGTTGAAGAGTATATATTTAAATTGACCGACTCCCAATCATATATGACAGCAGCTAGTTTATTAGAACACTTTTCTATCCGCCAATCTGGACAGCCTTTTCTCGTCAAAATGATGCAGAACAAACAATCTAGAGCAGCTGAAAAGTGGGCAACATTTATGGGGAAATCAATGCTATGTGCTCTTGTTCGGGAGTATGTTGATCAGAATATGCTAAAGCAGGCTTACGAAACAATAAAGAAAAACAATTTGAAGCAGGAATTTCCTGATGTATATCATAAGTGCAAAGAAAGGTTTATTGATTGACTTGTAATGCCCAGAGCGCACTTAATTTTCCCTCAAAATTCTCTCTTGTAGTGCTCTTGCTTATTCTTTCAATCCCTCTCGGAAAAGCATATAACTAGAACATTGCATTGATTGGCAGCTTATTGAAGAACCTAGCAGAAAAGGCATTATGGGATCTTGCTGAGGCAAAGACGCATGGTGATAAACAACTTCTTGAATATTTGGTGAGTTATTGAATCATGACATGCATGATTTCTGTACATTGCATAATTGTTTACTTACCTGCAGATTTTTTTTTCTTTTTTAGTCTGAAAGTCTTTGAATAAGGTATATTTGGGCTGGCAATACACAACCTACTATGTTCACCTATTTGACATGCTTGCCCTGTAGTTTAGATTTTGTTTTCTTATAGTATCATGTCAGAGATGTCAACACAAGCATTTATTCATGTCTGATAATGATAAAAACACAATCAAATCATTTAAAAAAGTTAATGAGATAGGATAAGCATGTGAGTTCAGAAGAATCCATTTGTTTCTTTTGGTAATCTGCTGTAAAGAAGGGTACCGAATTTATAGTTGTGTTGCTTTTATTATTTGGAAAAATGATGGTGGACTTGTATCTTATGTGTTTTCTTTGGTTTTTCTTTTTTTAGTTTTATAATTATGGTTCTCATACTTGTAGATTTTTCTTTCAAGGTTTCCCTGGCAATGGAGGCTGGTTACTTGGAGAAAGTTGATGAATTGTGTGAACGATACTCCCTTGAAGGTTTTCTGAGTGTCAAAGGTATGGTATGTGTATGTTTTCTGGTGCTCCCTTGGGCATCCTATTCAAGGTTGACTGGTGCACATTTCTGTTCATGCTCATTAAAGTTTAACAAAGTTTAAGTTGGATCAAAGTTTCTATAGCATCTGCTCTTGACACAGTCACTTATAACATGCACTGTTATATGTTTGCAATACAGACTCTAAAGGAAAAAAAGTTGGGTTGAGATCCTTTTGGGCAAGGCCCGATGGATTGACTGTCATTTTCCTTTTATTCTGGGATATCATCCAGGTGCCAAACATGTCATTATAGAAACTATTGTCATTGGATCCTTCCATCATTATAGAAACTATTCTCATTGGATCCTTCCATCATTCATGTCATTGGGTAAAGGAGCACTGAATCAATAGAAATATTGAAATGAGATCGTGTTAGGTGGCTATTAATGTTTAAGATTGTCATTGGAGGTCACTTACTCTTCTTCTGTTTGATGCTGTTTAGAATCTGAGGCTAGTGTTCTGGAAAGCAAATACCTGCGTCTTGATGAATTGGCTTTTGAAAATATTATCTGGGTTGATGAAGTTGATGGTTTATGTGCTGCCACTAGCCACATTGAGGAATGCAAAGTTGTTGGTCTTGATTGTGAATGGAAACCCAATTATGTAAAAGGCAGCAAACCAAACAAGGTAATAACAGATTTGCACTTTGAAAAAAAAAGGATTTCCAGAATTTGTATACTTGGTTTGTGTGTTGGTTTTCATTATCTGATGGATAGTTAATATTCTCTTCTTAAAAACACCTGGGTGGTGGTATATAAAAATTCTCCAGATTATATTTGTTCTATAATGAAAACGGTTTTTTTTTATGTTTCAGGTTTCTATCATGCAAATTGCATCTGATAAGATGGTTTTCATCTTTGACTTGATAAAGTTATTTGAAGACGTGCCCGAAATCTTAGACAACTGTCTAACCCGCATTTTGCAGTCTCCTAGGATTCTCAAACTTGGTATGATATGTACAAACAAATTGATTTGGGGAGCATTGCTGTTTTATCATCATTATACAAGTCCTCGAATCTTTTTAATGAAAATTCAATCTATTCTAGAGAAAGAGCTTTTCCTCATATTAGCTTTACTTTTTTGAGGTCTTGGGATAACTTTTGTAGGTGTCGACCGCTCTTATAAATCAGAACACTCATAATCGACCTCAATTAACGCATAAAAGAGGAATATTAGTATTACTTGCGTTGACAATAGCTGTTTGAAGATCATATACTGACCTGAAAAAAGACTTGCTATTTATGCTGCTGATTGTCAGACAAAAATCAGTACATGCCACAGTACCTTTGGAACTTCTTTTGAGTGTATTATGTATATACTTGTGTGTATATGTAATACCGTGTATATTGAAAGACTAAGTATGCATATTTATCTAGAAATTGAGAAAAATAAAAAGTAGTGCAATTTAAATAAACACGACCAGTGCTTTATGTGGATTTGTAGGTTATAACTTCCAATGTGACATGAGGCAGCTAGCTCACTCATATGGAGAGTTGAAGTGTTTCAATAACTATGAGAAATTATTGGACGTTCAGAATGTATTCAAAGAAGCCCGAGGTGGTTTGTCAGGACTCGCTGAGGTATTTTAAACACAAGGGCCTCACCATCACCTCATGTTCCTATCTTCCATATCCCCTGGCGAATCTAAATCCATTTCAGTGTATGATTTATCTATATTGCCTTTATATACTGTTAATTTGCACTTCATTAATTTAGAAAATACTGGGAACGGGTTTGAACAAGACAAGACGAAACAGCGATTGGGAACTGCGGCCTCTGAGTCACAACCTGGTATTTTACTTTTGTTTGCCATCATTCACATTTTCCATCTGATATAACTTCCATGACTGCCCAGAATGATTTTCATATACACTGATCAACTCCTCCGTGTCTGTTAATGGACGTGGATGTGCATAAGATACGGATTATCAACCGTTTGATCCTTAAATTCATCCGGAATAAAACATCAAGAGAACTAAAGCAATACTATTTTGCAGCTAGAGTATGCTGCTCTTGATGCTGCTGTACTTGTTCACATATTCCAGCGTGTTCACAATCACTCTCAGACTGCTGGTCTCCCAGAGGGCAATGACAAGATCGAGTGGAAGTCTCATATTGTAAGAAATTTACAGGTGAAAGCGTGCATAGAATTAGTTACTGCTGGACATTTTGAATGTCATTGTGTTCTTGTTTTCTGTTTCTATACAGGTTTCTCACATGGATAACCCCAATAAAGCAAAAAAGGAGCCTAAAAATAAAAAGAGAATTGGAAGATGATACCAACAACCCTGGGCGATCAAATTAGTGGTCAGACACTTGTTTTTCTCTTCCATTCTGACAGTAGTTTCACTGTATATATTCTTCATCCGTCTAGTTTAGGGGAAGAAACGATGACCAATCAAATTTGTGCTTTATATGAGAATTTCACAAGCAATATCAGTTTGGGAATATTTCTTCTTAAATATATAATAATTTGCTATTTTTTTTACAATTAAAAAAAAAGTTTTGGTACCTTGCAATCCACATTTACAGTAGTTAGGCAATCAAGCATTGTTATAAAACCTGTTGTGGCTCTGAAGGTCAACCCGGGGAATACTGAATTTGAGACCTGGTCTGAGTAGTATTTTATATTGAATGAAATGTAGGTTGACTTGGTTCAATCCGTTATTTTTTTTAAATTTAAATTTAATTTTTTGATTTGGTTTCTTAAAAAATTAAAATGATTTTTCAATTATAAACAATATTATTGTGGGTAACTCCTCATAATTCACAAGGGGCAGGGACTATTTAAGTTATCATTGCAAAATTGAGGGGTCACTTTGCCTCTTCTATTGCAGCGGGGTATCTATTGGCAATATAATTATAAAAATATATATACCATCACAAGCATACGTGTATCTCTGGAGAAATAAACATCTGGCAGTCCAGTCAGATAGGAAAACTTTCTATTGAATTAAATTTGTGAATAAAATATATATATATTTTCCAAAACTAAGATGTCTATTTCATTTGATGAGAGAAAAGATAGGAAACAATATTAATTTAAGCCACTCTATTCTAACAGAAACTGCCCGAATGGCAAACAAATTCGAAGCACGAAGCTGTCTTGACAGACATAATCTTAGCTTCTCCCCTAAAAATTCATTCTCCCTCCTCCTTGCCTCTCTCAATCGACCCCCTCGTTCCCGTTGCAGCAGAGAGAGACGACGAGGGGAGGGAGATCGATCAAGATGGGCGAGATCAGCGTGACACCATCAAGGTATGCAAAATCTCATCAAGCCCACGATTTTTCCAGGAAGCATCAGCACGCTGCAAAGAAATCTTCAAGCTGGTGGAATTCACCGGAGACAAAGAGGAAAAAACGCGTTGCAGGATATAAGCTCTACGCCGTGGAAGGAAGAGTTAAATCTTCTGTAAAGAAAGGGTTTCGCTGGGTCAAGAGAACCTTCTCTAGGGTTGTGCATTGATGAATGCAGTTAAGAAGAAGGAGATCGATTCGATGGAGGTTTGTAGGGTGTTTTAATTCGCACCATTCATGCATTTTCAAATCAAGGTTTGGTTTTGTAACCGTTGAATGCTTCTTGTTGTCTAATCTTTTTTTTTTAAAATCCATTTCTGTTCCATGTGATCGTTTCATGAACAAGAAACTCTGATGAGCTCCCTTCCTTTCTCCTTTTTGTTTTTGATCTTTTTTGTATCTGGCGATCAGTGTTGACAGACAAGGATACGTTTAAATGTTAAACATTTTTGTTAATTTGTTGGATCTTTATATACCTTTTCTAATCTTTCATATGCTTTGTGAGAAATGGCTAAAGCATCAGAATATTGAAAGCTCAAGCCCCTTCGATCATGGCTGCTAGCGTCTTTGATCTTCTTCCCGTATGATTTTTTTTGTTTAGCTTCATGCATTGATGACCCAATTTTGCATATGCTTAGAAGTCACATCAAGCATTTCAACCATATATATATATATATAAATAAAGTTTGAAATACTAATCACAATATTGATATCTATTAGACCTGGAAATATATGTAAATATATATATATTATTAAATCAAAAAATCAAAGACATGATTCTACGAGGAATTATCAGAAATGACGAAAGCTAATGCTGGTGATTTCACTAATTTCAAGGACTTCGGTAATTCAGTTTAACCAATAAATTAATTAATGGAGAAGAAACTAACAAAAAAAGAAAAGAAAATGATAAATCATGACGTGGGAATGTAGAAATGGTGATGTCTAAGCTTGGCTGAATTGTGGCTCTGGCAAAGAAATTTCTCTTTTTAATAAATCCATCCCCTTAGAATACTTATTTATTTATTTATCATCTTAATTTATAATTTTATATATTCGAACTATTCTTTTCACAATATAAAAAATTATTCTTAAAACTTGTGAGCTAGAAAATCTATTTTTTTTAAAGCCAGAATCTAAATTACATTGTGAAAGATGATCATCCCATGTTACATGATAATCAAACAACCTAAAGAATCTACTTTATTTATATATATAAATAAAAATAAAAAAATACAGAAATTAAAGGTTATATTTTTTTATATATATATTTTAAATAATATTATAGTAAATCATAAAATTACACAAAACAATAATTTATACAAATTATTATTGCTGTTATTATACTGTAGCCCAAACATATACGACACCGTCTACAATGTCCCTTCATCACAAACAAGCCAAAAATAGCGCGGGAATTTCATCCCTCTCAAATCCTCCTCCAGTCTCTCCCTCGCTCAGAATTCTCAATCTGGAATCGGACAAAGCTCGGTCAAACGAAAACAAAAGAAATGGGAGGTCATGATTCGGAGTTGGAGAGAGCTCGATTTCTAAGCTTGGCCTTGGAGTTTGGTTTTGATGAAGAATCTGCAAACAAATGCTTAGACCGCTTGGTTACTCTCTATGGTAACTCACCCACTCACCCAATCAATTTATGATAAAACCCATGTTTTATTTTATCAGTTTTGTTGATTTTTTCTCAGTGGGAAAAGAATTTGTTTAAAAATTGCAAACTTTTTCTATTTTTTTTAGAAACGGTGATTTTTTTTTTGCCGTGAACTAAGTAGGATGAGGTTCTTTTGAAGTATCAGAGAATTGGGTTTTTGAAAATTTTGTTTTTGTGAATGAGTTTGTTTTAAATAGAGTGGTTAACGGGTACTGATATTTTGTTGAAACTAAGCTTAGTATTCTGGGATTTTCTTTTTTGGTGCAAAAGGTGATTCTTGAAATGGGGTTATAATTTATTTATTTTTTAGTAAAAGTTATTGTTTTGAATGAATCTTTAACACTGCTGGCTTAGCTACTTTTGATCTGGGAGTAGTATAGTTCTTGCCGTTTAAGAGTGAAACAAGGTAGTGTTTGAGCAATGTCTAGGTTTGTGTGTATTATATTATGTTATTCAAGCTTTGGAGTTGATAAAAATGAGAAAAAAAGCTTTTAGATATTGGCAGAATGGATTACTTAATTGATACTAAATGTTTGCGGCCACTTTTCCTGCTAGAGCCAGGAACTTGGTGTGATTGTCTCCTTCAAAGGCTCTGCTTTTGGAGAATCTGAACTATGTGATGATGGTTGTGTTATGCTGTTTTGTTTTTTGATTTATTTTTAGATATACTGATGGTTTTCTTTTTCGTTTGTTTTTTTCGGTGGTGAAGGTGATGATGGCCAAGATTTTATCACAGTTGAGTGTTGTGGGGATGATTTTCTTGCGGCACTGGCTGAGTCTATGCAAGACACTGAGGACTGGGGTGGTGATGATATACAAGTTATTGAATCAGAAGTTTGTGGAACTTTAACTAACATGTTTGAGGAAGATGTTATAAAGAACAACAATAAACCAAGTGATGATGACAACTCGAGAACCTACATAGATGTTATTGACGATTCGCCTGAACCTAAAAAGACAAGGACTTTTATGGAATTGGATTTTTCGAGTGATAGTGAACAAGAGCCAGGTTTTACTTTGGAAGAGGAAAAACATGATTTATTTACCCCCTTAACTAAACGAATTTCAAGATCTTTGGTGAGAATTGTTTTTAAAAATAAATTTAGTTCAATGTTGCTTTTTATTCCAAGTGTGAGAATTTATATTTGTTTTACTTTGAAGGACTGTAAAAGCAGTATTACTCAAGGTTCAGTTTCCTCAGTTGGCAATAAAAAGCAATGTCCCAGGATGTCAAAAGATGAACATCGGAGTCTCAGTTATGAAGAATTACAGGCTTTGGATGACTTTGAACTAGCAAATGTTGTAATATTTGGCAACAAGAAATTTCGTCCATTGCAGCATCAGGCTTGCAAAGCATTTGTGGCAAAGCAAGATTGTTTTATTCTTATGCCTACTGGAGGCGGTAAAAGTTTATGTTACCAGGTCATATATCTCTCTCTGTACACCAAGATTACGCTGTTTCTTTCTTTTTATCCAGATGTTTAAAGCCAGCAGTGACAGAAAAGGCTGTGTTCTGTTCATATGGCTAACAGTACTTTGTTGTATTTTTTTCTTGTCTTTCACAGCTTCCTGCTACTCTCAAACCTGGTGTTACAGTGGTCATATCTCCCTTGCTTTCTCTCATTCAGGATCAAATTATCACACTGAACCTCAAGTTTGGAATACCAGCAACTTTTTTGAACTCTCAACAAACTTCTGCCCAAGCAGCAGCCATCCTCCGAGAGCTAAGGCATGTCCCCTCCCCCAGTCCTGCTTTAAATTCATACGAGCCTTTTGCTGTTGACAATTCAATGGCAAGATTTGTTTCCAGACTCCATTTCTCACTGCATTATATTTCCATGACTGGACTTCTCATTGAACTTCTGTTTTGTTTATCTTAGGAAGGACAAGCCATCATGTAAGCTCTTATATGTGACTCCTGAAAGGATTGCTGGGAACCCAGCATTTCTTGAAATACTGAAATGTCTGCATCTGAAGGTGAGTTGTTTTTCCAGGTTGTTAGTGACTATATTGCTATACTGATTACTATTAAGTCAATATATTTTAATGGTGCTCCATTAAATCACAGGGACAATTAGCAGGTTTTGTTGTTGATGAAGCACATTGCGTGAGGTATGGTCTATTTTCAGTGCATTAGGCTGCAATTTTTATGTGTTGGCTAAAACTAGCTTAGACACTCATAGAAATACATTATAGCATGCTGAGGAAGACCACCCTTTTGAACCGAACTGTTTTTACACTTCCCATATGTACTCAACATTGGCACCATACAAGGACTGCAAGAATTTTTTTAAGTGCCACTGTTCAGTGTCTTCAATGAAAAATTTCAGTTTTAAAAATGGGGATGTCATTGTAATTTTTTAGAAGAGTTACTTTGCATAGGCCATTTTAAAATCTCAAAATTCTAATAATAGACTCCTGCTACCTATCAAATTCTACCTCAATGATGTTTCCCAGCCAGTGGGGACATGATTTTCGTCCAGACTACAAGAGATTAGGATGTCTAAAGCAGAATTTTCCAGCTGTCCCTGTTATGGCGCTGACTGCAACAGCAACCCATTCGGTTCGTGAGGTAATTACTTTGGAATGCTTTGTCTCTCTTTTATTGCTCTTTTCAAGGAAATAAAATTTTCCCTTTTGAATAAATCGTCTTCAGGACATCTTAAAAACTTTAAGAATTCCAAGGGCTCTTGTCTTAGAGACGAGCTTCGATAGACCAAATTTGAACTATGAAGTGATTGGGAAGACCAAAGAATCACTGAAGCAGCTTGGAGATCTTCTAAAGGATCGTTTCAAGAATCAGTGTGGAATAGTATACTGCCTTTCAAAAAATGAATGTGTTGAGGTCTCGAAGTTTTTGAATGAGAAATGTAAGATTAAGACAGTTTATTATCATGCTGGTTTGGGAGCTCGCCAAAGAATTGATGTTCAGAGGAAGTGGCACACAGGCGAAGTCCACATTGTATGTGCTACTATTGCATTTGGAATGGGAATAGATAAACCAGATGTTGTGAGTTATTCTAAACTCTTCAGTTTCTATTTCTTAATTCTTTTGTGGAAAGTTTAGCTGTGGTGATTTGCTATTGTATGACCACTCTAATCATTCATACCATCTCCTGCGAAATTGCATCCTCTGGGGGTTGTCATATGGAAAAGTTGTTCGATATGTAAAATACATGTTCGTAGCAAAGAAATCTCATTTTAGATAACCTGCATATTTGGAACATGTCTGATGGGTGCTGCATGTCAAACTGATATTAGTACAGTTTCCCACAAGATTAAGAGTATTAGATAACCTGTATCAGATTGGATGAGAAAGAAACAGATCTTTGTGTCATGTTGAAGTAACAGGCATTATAGTGTTACAACTGCTATCACTTGTTTTCTGTTGCGAAACAGAGTCGTAAAGATTGAGTAGTTTATTGCTATGAACCGTAGGAAACTACACTATGCTAGAATTTCACTTTCAACATAGCTCTATTTCTGGCCTGCTATCTTGATTTGTAATTTTTATTTCTGAGGTCTTCATCTTGGTAACTTTTTGTTCTTTTTGCAAGTAATCCTAAAGTGTTTTTCTTTGTTTTTTCTCTTTCAAATGCTCAGCGCTTTGTTATCCACAACACAATGTCTAAATCAATTGAAAGCTATTATCAAGAATCTGGAAGGGCTGGAAGAGACAATCTTCCTGCTAAATGCATTGCTTTATATCAGAAGAAGGATTTCAGTCGGGTTGTGTGTATGTTAAGGAGCGGACAGGGTTATAAAAGGGAAAGCTTTAAACCAGCAATGGCTCAAGCTCAGAAGATGAAAAGCTATTGTGAGCTCAAGGTAAGTAAACTCTCATTATACATTCCTAGACCAAGAGTGAGAATCCCACATCAAATAAAACCGTTTTTCTTCTTCTTTTCTATCTGAATCTCCAGGTTGAATGTAGAAGACAAGTGTTACTTGAACACTTCGGAGAGTCTTTCGATCAAAATGCCTGCAAATTTGGCTCTAATCCCTGTGATAACTGTCTCAAGACTTCCTTGTGAGCATGCTTCCGTTTGTCTTCACCATGGCATCTATTAGTTCCCTGGACATCACTAGAATCTATGCTATTTCTTTCCCCTGCTAGAGCCGTGCCAAAAAATTCCAATAGCTCCCAGGAATGTTTTTGAATCAACTGTGTAATCATTGCACACTGTTTAATGTTTATTTATGTTATGGTTATGTAGCACAACAATCCATGTGATCAGTGTGAATGAATCGAAGCTCATTGGCTCAAGCTCTCTCTCTCTCTGGTCCAATCAAAGATCGGCCTGGCCATCCATGCCAGTGTTTAAAGATTCATGAGAAATCATTTCATGCCATGTGGTTTCAACACATGAACTCGAAAACTGTAGAGGTTCATTCCATTTGATTGTCTTAACCATATAACACATGCTACACTAAATGAATTTTGGAAATTTAAAGTTAAAACTCCAAGAAACTAATATATATGTTTTTTAAAAGACATCGGTGTACTACGATGCGAAATAGTAATCTTAGCATAACTTGTAAAGGAAAAGAGAAGGATGGGCTGTTAGGTAGCAGCATGTGGATAGAATTTGGAGTAGAAAAACAAAACCTGCATAGTATTACTTGCGTTTTATTAGTGTTTCAAAACGTAAAATACATATACATAAAATGTAAAAATAAAAGATAATGTTAGAGAAGAATATAAATTATATAAAAAAAAGTGAGTTGGTTTTTTGATATGGTATCAGAACCTTATTGATTAAGCGGTTATGAGTTCTAATCTCACAATTTTTATTGTATTTGATAAAAATTAAGCATACGATAGTGTGAACATGTGCAAGTTTCAAGTTGAAAAAGCTTTTATTTAAAGAGATGTGTTGGAGAATAATATAAATCATATGTATTTGAAATATATTTAGATAAAAATATGAAATACATTTATTTATATTGTAGTTTTAAAATTAATTCATATTTTTTCAAAACATAAAAAGTACAGAAATATATTCTCAATCTTCGTCAACGTTCTTTCTATCTTGAGATAATAACAACAAAATATACACAGATGGGATCATTTCTCTGCATAATTCTCAACGTAAGAGCACTGAACTTATGTTTTTTTTTTTTAATTTAAAATTATATATTTATTTTAAAAACCCATAAAGAGTATATAAAATATAAATTCTTACAACAGGACGGCATTGACCTTATACAAATCCAATTATAACTTTGCTGCCTGCCAGAAGCAAACAACACGGCCGGCCTCATCTTCAACAGCAAATCTAAGATCTAAGATCCACAGAGCCATGAAGTCTTAAAGAGACTTTCTATGACACGAGCACATGCACCAACCACGCAGCCATTATGATTAATTAACTTCTAATCTTTCCTGCTGTGCCATGATGCAATAGAGTCTTAGATGATGACATGGCAACAACCCCCACTAGCGTCGTGGCCATGTGAGCTTGCCCTAGATCCAACAAAACTCTCTCGATCACACCCAGGATGAAGAAAGTATGCAGAAACAAACAGTTCTGGAATGATTCTGGGCCGGTTCTTGGCATGGAAAAAGGAGTCGACGGAGAAATTATTGAGGTGAAAGAAAACCTCTGATACAGTGATCTCACGTAATCATTAATGGAGGAAAGGAGACTGGTTTCTGTCTTTGAAGTGGAAGCAGGTAGCAAAAGACCTTTCATTATACTTTAAATCGATTCATTTAACTCGACTCATAATTAATCCATGAATCTATGACTACATGGTAATTAATAGGTTATTTAATGTCAAAATTAAATGAAATTCAAATATAATATATTCTGGTATAGCCAGGCTAAGGAAAATAAAAGCTCTTGACCATGAGATGATCATGAAGATAGCAGTTAATAGCCTAGGGGCTGGTTGAAATCCTAGAAAAAATATTTTTGATTTTTTAATTAATTTATTTGATGTTTTTATATTATTTTAATATAATTATATCAAAAATAATTTTTTAAAAATAATAATAAAATTTAATATATTTCTAAATAAAAATCAACTTAATTACACCTCTAAACAACTTGGAGTATTTGAGAACCCAAAAAAACATTTTTAACCTTTTCTGATGTTAAAAATAATTTCTAAAAAATAAAAAATAATTTTAAATACATTTCCGAACAAACACTTAATTGTGATATAACTATAACTTGTACTTTTATTTGAGTCTAAATTATTTTGGGTGATTCTAAGAATATTGAAAACCTAACAACTTTAGGGTTTTTTCCCTTCCTCTCCTTCTTTCCTTTTGTGGTGCCAAGATAACAACATTAAATTTGAACACCGACTTCCATCATTAAACTTGAGAGTAACTCTTCATGCCTTGATAGACATTTTTGAACGCAAAATCTTTCTACTTTTAATTTTGAAGGAGGACTGAAAGTGCTAGTAATTGATTTAGGTTAATTAAACCAAGTGGAACCCACCAATTTGTAGGTCCAAAGTGCCACCAAAATCATAGCAGTCAGCCATGTGGTGGGATAGGGAAAAGTGCCACCATTGCTAGACATGTAATTAATCTATATATTATTTATAATTTTAAGAAATAAACATTTATGACTGATAAATTCTTTATGAATTTTGTAATTTTAACACAAATAACATTTCTCTGATCAAACATGAAAGACAGGCTTAACATGAATGCAATAAATGTAATCCCATTTTGTTTTTTTAAATAATAATATGGATTGGATTGTAATTATTTTAGCATAACTGGAATTGTTTTTGATCCAATCTTGATCGATGTGAAATAAATCACTAACTTTGGAAAACCAAGAGGCAAAAAAAAGAACCCAACTGGTTCACTTATTCATGTTAATAAATGAAATACTTTTAGTCACAATTCCACGGGAGTTTACTTATCAAAATCTTGCAGTCTTGCCATAAAACCAAAGCAGTGTCTCATCTCCTGAAAAACATTAATGCCACCAGTAGCACGAGACAGGGAGTCCAACTCCTCTATCTCTCTCTCTCTCTCTCTAGACTGACACATTTTTACTCTCGTTTCAACCGCTTCTTCTTGGACCATTCCTCGTGTGCCCCAAATCTCTCTCTGTGTTTCTCTCTATTTGCTAATGTCACCATTTTCTGGTTCTTCCTGACTTCGTTTTCCAGCCATTTTGTTAAAAACCCTACCTTTTAAGCCTTCGGACTTCTAGTTCTGTTAACTTTTGTTCAAAAAACAACCTCTTACAGGTGGCTGAGAGCTTTGAGTTGAAGAAGTGTGGGTTTTTTTGGATAGTATGGGTTGACTAGTGAGATTCACATGGAAATCGCTCGGAGTTTGTGAGATTTGAAGAAAACCCTTTTGATTTGAGTTTTTTTTGGATGCTTTCGTCTGTTTTGCGGTTCTAAGGCAAATGGGATTTGGTTTCTTTTGCTATTTATGCGACTAACGGTTGGAACTTTGACTCTTGGAGGATGTCAGGTAAGATTTTGACTCACATGACGCGAGTCGTGTTTTTTTTTTTGTTAATTTAAAGATTTTCCAGTTAAGTGAAGAAGGTTATTTGGCTCTATAATGCTTGTGATTTTGGCAATATTGGCTATTTAAATAAGGATCTGATTTACTTGGTAATTAGTGTGTTTATTTCTGTATTATCTCTCCACTTGTGTGTAAACATCTAGCACTTTGTGTTTTTTGCTTGCTGAATGAGCAATGTAGCTGACATTAGGTGTGGTTGTGGTTTTTAAAGGTCTAATCTTTTGTGTCCTAATTGTGTTTCCATTCATCTTTAGAGCTTGTTTAATTTTAAAATTGGAACTTGATGGCAATGTAGTTTGGATGGTGGGTTCTGCTTGATTATTTTGTAAAACGCAAAGGTAAATTTGGGTTTTTTACGAGACAAATTTGCCTATTTGATTCGTTCTCCTGGTTAAGAATGACTAAGATAGAATTTACTAGAAGTTGTTTTTTCTAGGTTTTTCTTATTGTTGAAACCATTTCAATTATGATTTGCAGATAATATGATGGAGGGTGAGAGAAAACGTTCAAAAGGAAGCCTTTTTCACCTGTTTGATTGGAATGGCAAGTCTCGGAAGAAGCTGTTTGCCAGTAATTCCGAGTTACCTGGTATAGTTGCTGTCTTGAAGATTATGGCTGTGCTTACGTTAATCTCTGATTGTTTCCTACACTGTCCAGTTTGTAACTTGATTTTTATCTGCCTGCATTGTGATTATAGAAGGATTAAAGCAAGGAAAAGAAAATGTTGAAAAAATGGAAAAGCGTCCTCGTCAGGTGAGCATTCTTCTCTCTCGTGCTGTAATTTTCTTTTCTACTAACCTTTAGTTGCTATAAAATCTCAAGCATGATTAATGGTTTGTCATTCCTTTACATCCAGGTGGAGCTGGATGATAGAAGAGCAAACTTGAGTAACAGAGGAAGTAGTGACTTTAGCTGTGCTTCATCAATGACTAGTGATGAAGGATATGGAACAAGGGCCCCTGGGGCAGTTGCTAGGCTCATGGGTCTGGATTCTTTGCCAACATCAAATGTTGCTTCTACCTTAGGTTTTGATTCACACTCTCTTAGGGCATTTCAATATGATAGTAGCACCCCTAATTTATGGAGTGAATATGACCCAATGGGCTACCTCAAAGTTCCAAATAAGCAAGAGAAGTATGCTTGGAATTCTGTGGAATTGAGGCCGCATAAGTTGGAAAACCGTCCAAGTAAGAGATTTCAAACAGAAACATTGCCTCCAAAATCAGCTAAGTCAATTCCAGCTACCCACCATAAGTTATTGTCTCCTATTAAGAATCCTGGATTCACCCCAACAAAGAACGTGGCTTACATAATGGAGGCAGCTGCAAAGATAATCGAGGCAAATCCCAAGGCAACTAGTAGTGGTAAAGTTCCGTTAATCGGGACTTCTTCAGTTCCTTTGAGAATTCGAGATTTGAAACAGAAAATGGAAGCTGCTGCTCATACAACATCTAAGCCTCAAAGATCAAGTGAATCCTGTGTTTCCAAGAATACAAAAGGACAACTAAGTGACAAGAGTCAGAGTGGACCAGAAGATCTGTCATCATCCAAGACTTCTATGAGTTCAGAGAAGGGCACTCCCAACAGTTTGAAGAACAAAGGGAAGTCTGTTCCACTTGCAGTACAAGCAAAGTCCACTAATGGTCAAAGAAGGGATGGATCAACTTTGAGAAGTAAAAGTATTGTGAAACAGAAGGAACAGAATGAGGTCAAAGCAAACCAGATGCTTAAGACCCAGCCTTGTACACAAAATACTGTACAGAAGAGAAACGCTGAAAGCAGGACCAGTAATGTGCTTCAGCAGAATAACCTCAAGCAAAATTCTGTACCCAATAAAGATAATTCAGCTTTGAAGAATTCAGTTTCTAATCAGCAAGGTAGAAAAACAAAATCAACTAATGGTTCTGTTGGACAAAATAGGACTGTAAATAAGGTCGTTGTAAAGCCTGAAACTGTGCCCAGAAAGATGGGCTTGGTCATGACAGATTCTGAAAAGGAGAAAACAAAGAATATAGCTCGGAAGAGACGTTCTGTCAATGGTGATTTCCAAATTGACAGAAATGCCACTCCTAATGTATCATTGAACAAGGATGAAATGTCTACAAAAACTAATGTTGTAATAGATGGGAACATGAATATGGCCATGGATGACAGAAAAAGTGGCATGGATATTGTTTCATTTATGTTCTCGTCTCCCATAAAGAGGGCCGCACCTAGTTCTCAGTCATCTGGACAAATGTCAGATAAATGTAGCAGTTCTGCTATTGACTCTTTTGGTAGTAAAGATTATCCCTCAAAAAGTTCAACGTCTTATTTTCCTGGATTGAATGGTATGGGAGGTGACGTGTTGGGTGTTCTTTTGGAACAAAAACTGAGAGAATTAACAAATAAAATAGAGTCTTCCCATTGTAATGTGATCAGAGAGGAGACTTCTGCTACTTCTTTGTCCATTTTTCAAAACTCCCTGTCAACTCCTAATGTGGCAAGCACCTCCTCCGCAGCACTGGACAAGATGCTTCAAATTGTTCATGATAAAGATAAGTCAGACAGCCTAGGTTACTTCGATTGCATTTTGGTGGAAAATTCACAGCTTGCAATGAACCAAAAGTATCAGGTCAGTCTTATGTCCGCAATCTGCAGATACATCCTTCCTTTTCTTGCACCTCCGATCAATATTATCCATTCTTCTCTTGTAATTTTAATATGCTGGAGTGACAATAGGAATTCATTTTTTATTTTTCGTCTGTATTCAGTTTCAAGATAAGCTTTTCCTGATGTGAGTATTATTACATTCACTGAAAAGATTTCAAAGTTTAGTTCTATTCTTTGTCTTTGATGTAGGTAACATGTGTGTTATGTTGTAGATGCCTTTGTAGGTGACTTATCTGGTAGAGGTTGACAATCGGGTTAATATATTCCATGCCTCTACTGTATTGTACATGCACATCATTAAAGATACGATAGATAAAGTAGGAAGAATACATGTTTTTGTTTTTGTCAAGTCCAATAAAGTTCAGAAAATCTTCTGCATGAGTTGAAATGGGCACTTGCTTCTCCTAGTTCTGCTGTAAAAGTGGTATATTCTCTTACATTGCGGATAATGTCCGAGTCAGGTGGAACTCTAGAAGCTGTCCCCTGGATTTTCTGATTTTCATTTTTGCGAGTGCTCAAGAGTCTGGATTGTAGTCGGTAATTGTTTGGTGCAGATGCTAGTCCTTATATCAGTTTTATCTTTTGAACTTGGAGCCTGTGTGCAGATTACTGCCAATACCTTCTTTTTTTTCCTCTTCTTTTCCAATTTTGACACACCACTTACCCAATGGGTACATTAGCATGCAGAATTCTATATGTAGAAAAGCTAAGCAGATGCTAATGGGATTGGAAGTTCTGACAAAATAATTCAATTAGCATTTCTCATCTTCAGAAGTGAATATAGGTTCACATCTTATTTGCTACCCTAACAATCTCACTTGGACAACCTTTTCAGCATTCAGAAGAGATGGAAATGCAAAGCAGTAGCAGCAATTACAGTGAAACTGGAAAAGAAATCAAGTGTCAACGCACCAGCCCGGTTTCAATTCTCGAACCTTCTTTTGCAAGTGGGAGTTGCTCATATCTCAATGGTACAGCTGTGCCCTGATTCTCTCGGACTTCTTTTTCTAACTATGTATTTGGATTTGGAAAAATCTTGTCACTTCATGCATGGTAATTTGGAAATAAACCAATATCATTTAAATGTCAATTAGGAACCTAGTGGTGGTAATTTGCGACTGATATTCAGGAAGATAAGCACATCAAAATTTTCAAATCAGGCTCAGGGTTGTGTGCACCTTTTAAGATCTTCATAATGTTATGTGTGGTGCTCTCTCTTTTTGTGGATAAAATTATGATTTGATGAAAATAGTGACCAAGATATACACTCAATTTTCAGGAAGTAGCCATTGCTCAACAAATGAATCTGTAGAAATGGAGGTTGAAACCGAGCTATCAGACTCAGCCTCCTCAATATCTACAATGGATGTCGTAAGAAAATACACAACCAGGACATGCAGCATGACAAAGTCAAAGGAATCAAGCGACTGGGAACTGGATTTCATGAGGGATATACTTGTCAGTGCAGAGCTAAACTTGAAAGATTTCTCATTGGGTCAAACCTCCAACGTCGTAAACCCCGATCTTTTCGATCAGGTGGAGAATCAAGACAGGGGGGTGGAAAATAACGAAGAAGATTACTCCAAGCTTGCGCGAAAGCTTTTGTTTGATTGTGTTAGTGAATCCCTGGACTATAAATGCGGACAAATTTTGTCAGGGAGCAGCAAAGCCTGGGCTAGATTGTCAACATTGTTTCAAAGGAAGGGTTGGCTGGCAGAGGAGCTGTACAAGGAAATTTTGGGGTGGCAAAGCATGGGAGACATGATGGTGGATGAGCTTGTAGAGCAGGACATGAGCACTCAGACTGGGAAATGGCTCGAGTTTAGCATAGAAGCATTTGAAGAGGGTTTAGAGATTGAGGATGGGATTCTAACTTCTCTGGTTGATGAATTGGTTTCTGAATTATACCCTTGTTAAGGCCCTTCAAGAAGGTCTTCCTCTCATTTAACTTCAACTGTATTTAAGGTAACATGTTGACCTTACATTCCTTTGATTTTGGCTGAGGAAACAAGAACATGTTTTCCATATTCCGACCGCCTGTAATCTCCATTCTCTAAGTGCAGTTTTCCCTTCCCAAGCTAGTGGTTCCCTCCAGATTTCTGTCAACTAGAATTCTGTGTGAACAGCTGATTTTCATCAACCGGTTCAACTGCCTAACCCGTGATCCAGCCTTGCTGGATCATAGGCCAGGCTCGGCCTTCTAACATTTCATCACAGCCCCAATGCCTGTCCGCACAGCGGGCACGGGATAATCTTATTTTCACTCCTTTCTTGGATGCGAATACATGATACAAGAATTACAAATTTACAGTAAATTGGTGCCGGGTTGATTTAGTCGAGTCAAGAACCAGTTGAGCGGGTCAAAATTTTCATCTAAACCAATGTAGTTTAAATTATAAAAAAATTAAAATAATGTTTATATATATATATATATATTAGCATATTAAAACAATTTAAAAATATCTAAACAAGATTAATTAAATATTTTTATATATAAAAAACAGTTTAATTAAAAATAAAATAGCAACAGGAAGTGTAGGGCGTGCGATAGGCCATGAATCTAAAGCACATGCACATCCACATGTCAAATCCGGATTGGGTTATTATAAATTTATTTTGTTTTTGCAAGGACACCAATATTCTTCTTTCTTGGGTAGAGAAACCACTGAAAAGAGGCAGTGTATTCTGCAATGCTGTCATCAGATTAGCATGTAATCTTTATTCTGATTAATGAATTGTTTACTGTTTAGAACAGGACCAGCAGTTTACTTTACTCCAAGATAATGATTTCTTTTATTTCTTTAATGTATTGATGTTATAATAAATTCTAAGAATAAAAATATCATTATTTTAATATATTTTTTAAAGTATTATATTCTTTGAGGTTCTGTCATTGCTGAAATGGAGATCTCTTCCATAAAAAATATACTAGAGATAATAATTAATTAGTGCATGCTTGACACCATAGTAGTTTTTAATCAAGCAATTCTTCTTTTTTTTCCCAAATAAAATTCTTTTTTTTAATAATTTTAATTAAAAATAATAAAGACTATATAAAAAATCATAAACCTAGAAAACAGAGTTTACTAAACACGGAACCTTAGCCTCGTGGTAGCTGCCCAAAAGTTAGGATCCTATGAATGTTGCTATAACTTAATGTTTCCAACGTGTACCTACGCCCTAGAAGATAGGTTTTATATCGGATCCATGCACCCATTTTCATCCATTCTCAGGAGTTTTTTTTTCCCTTTAAATAACATAACTTGAAAAATAAATAGGTTTATGAAAAATAAACAGGTTTATGAAAAATAAACTCTTTTCAAATATATATATTATATAAGATTATCCCCAATTAAATAGACCATAGAAAAATAATTCATACTATAATTAACCAGAACCTGCAATGTCAACTCCCCATCCATCACTCGGAAATTGCAAGTCCCAACAGAGTCGAGCTCCACTAGCTAGGTTTTCTTTCTGAGATAAGTGACCCCCTCCCTGCAAGATCAGTGTACTATGCATGGATCTCGAGGCAATCAAAGGGCCGAGGCTCGAAGGTGTACGTACCCTTCTGGTGTCTCTGTGTGTGTCTCTCTCTCTTCTCTCTCTCCCTCTCTCTCTCTCTTTCTCTATATATATAGATAGATATATAGATATAGATATAGATACACATACACGTCGTTCTGCGATGAAGAATGGAACAAGGACATGTCACATGTGACAGAGCAATGGCTTTCATGGGGAAGAGAGGGTGTTGTGTGACGTCATCATAGAGAAAGCACAAAAAGACCCACGTAAAATGGCGATGACAGGAGGCCAAACGTGCTGCGTGAATTTCACTTTCCCATTTCCCCACCTCGATCCCTACTCTTCTCTCAATGTTTCCACCTTTTTTCATGACATTCTGCTTCTTGCTTCCTCTTTTTTTTTTTTTTTTCATTTTTTTTCTTTTTTTTTTATTTCCTCTTAAAAACACTTTATGCTCTCCGCCGAATGGCTATCAATTTTATCCTTAAATGTTCGCGCAGAAACTCCACGCCAAGAGGGACGGTGAGGGGAGAGCGATTCTATATATTTATGAGAATTCTTTGAATCCATGATAATAGCCAGCATTCTTTCATACTTTTCCTTTTCTGAATGATATAAATTGCAGTTTGTTTGATGTAACACTACACTCTATTCTAAAGATGTTTTTGAGAGAAAAAATTAATTTTTATTTTAAATTATTTTTAATATCAAAAATAATTTTTAAAAATAAAATAAATCTAAGTAAGCTTCTCGGTAAATAAAAATATTAATTTGTTTAAGAGATGAGCTATCTAGTGCTATCTTTTCATATCTTTCTTCGAAGTATGAAAAATTAGGTAGTTAGATTGGAATTGTTTTTCCTGAATCATTAAAGATTTTGTAAAAGTCTTGGTAGGTTGGTTAATTACATGGGCTGGCATATGATTCTGGCTGCAATCAAATCACAAATAGTATGTATTTTCTTTTTGCCAAAAATATCCAGTCCAACCATACGAGCCCAATGTAAAAACAAATTTGTTTTCTTTTTAATTAAAAAGAAAACATAAATATATGCCAGCCCCATATAATTAAAACCCATAAATTCAATGTACCTCCTTTTGAATTTGATAAATAGAATTAAAAAGAAAACATAAATATATGCCAGCCCCATATAATTAAAACCCATAAATTCAATGTACCTCTTTTTGAATTTGATAAATAAAAAAAATGTCATTATTTGAAAATCCCAAAACATATAAAACCCATTTAATTTCTTTTTAGGAGAATTTGTAATATCCAAAATCCAACGGTCATTGGTCAAAAGAGAATGAAAAAGACAATGGCATTAGATGTTATAACTCATCATCTTCAAGGGCAATTCAAGAACCCAACCACGTCTCAAAACCTTATTTACTCTGCACAACACAATCACTTTGGAACCCCAGCACTGGTCTCCCCCTCTCTCTCTGTCGTCCTTACACAAACAGCAAAGAAAAATGGAGCTGCAAGAAACCAAGAGTAGGAGCAAAAATGGCCAAACCTCTACACCAGACCCGAAAACAGACCCTGGAAACCCTTATAATGGCAAAACTTTAGAAACCCATTACTTCACTGAAGACTTTGACAGTGCCTGTTCTACACCTTATGTTAGCGCGCCTTCTAGCCCGGGTCGACCCGGATCCGGACCGGTTAATGGTGGGTTCTTTTATAGCTGTCCGGCAAGTCCAAAGCATTTCGCAATGACATCAGCGGAAAAGGCAATGGCAAATTTTGCCTCTTCGCCTGATAATAGCGTGGCTATTGGTTACGAGTTTGAATTCTCTGCGAGGTTTGGTTCGGCCGGGTCGGGTCAACCCGGATCCATGAGCTCAGCTGACGAGCTTTTCTTGAATGGTCAGATCCGGCCCATGAAGTTGTCGTCTCATTTGCAGAGACCCCAGATGCTAGCTCCTTTGATGGATCTTGAAAATGAAGAAGAAGATGGAGACAGTAGTAATGAAGATGAATTCAAGAAGGGCTCGAGAAAGGTTGGTGCTAATGGTGAAAGTGTATCCAGAGGAAGAGATCTGAGGTCAAAGAACAAGTCTTTACGTAGAAGAACAAGATCTATGTCACCAGTGAGAAGCACATCTTTTGAGTTTGAAGATTATGGTGAAGAAAACAAGAATGTAACTGATGGGTCTAGTGCTTCTTTGGAAATTAATGATGAAAGTCTCAAGCTTGACGAGGCTACAACTAGTGGCGGCACTGATACTGCTCCAGCTTCTGCATCATCTTCGAGGTCATCATCATCTGGAAGGAACTCAAAAAAATGGGTTTTCTTGAAAGATCTTCTCTATAGAAGCAAGAGTGAAGGGAGGAGAAATAACAAGTTTTGGCATAACATTTCCTTCTCACCAGTCAAGGAGAAGAGTAAGAAACAAAGTACCAGTGTCCAACTTGGTGCGTCTAAGGAGAAGGCTAGCAGCAGCAGCAATAGTAGGTCTAATGTTGGCAGTGAGAGTCAGAAAGTGAAGGGAAATAGCGGGCAAGGCTCTTCTTCTTCAGGGAAGAAGCCAATGAATGGGATAGGCAAGAGGAGAGTACCGGCATCACCACATGAGTTACATTACAAGGCAAGTAAAGCACAAGCTGAGGAGATGAGAAAGAAGACATTTTTGCCTTACAGACAAGGCTTACTGGGGTGTTTAGGGTTCAGTTCAAAGGGTTATGGAGCTATGAATGGATTTGCAAGAGCTTTGAATCCTGTTCCGTCCAGGTAATTAAGTAATCAAACGAGTTAAAAAGAACCTGTATATAGATTTTATGATGATTATTTTTAATTTACCTTCTTTTTTGTTCAATCTTGTTGTATTTTTATGTATTTATTGATGGGTATCCTTCTCTTTTAGTTCAAAAGAGAAGTCTTTCCCTGATCTATGTATTTTGTACTCTCTCTCATACGGTGTTTTAAGCCAAGAGAAAGATCAATCTCACTTTCTACTAGTAATTACTATGAACCAAGTTCTAATTTGACTGAGATGTGATAATATTCGGTGTGAACTCTCTAGTGGAATAATTGTGAAACAGTGCACCGTTTGGATTATTGCATCAATAATACCTTACACATGGCTGCAGGACACAGTCCTGCCATGTTAGGTGGCAGAGGTCCACCCCAACCTCCAATCCCATGAAGATGCCTAAAAAATTGACCCACAATTAGAAAGGGTTTTCGAGTTGTTTTGGCTGCATCTCGCTCACCCAATTTCATTTTAACATGCGCATGTGATATTTTGCATGAGAATAGCGAGTGATATCTCTACACATTGGTAAAGTGGGTGAGATGACCCGTTTGCCTTTCCAACATCTCAGATTACTAGACAAGTCTCCCGGGCCACTAAGAATCTCATTGTCCCTTTTGATTATCTTTGAATTATTTTGCCTCGATCAATCTGCACCAATAATCTAGCTAGATGTAGATTGAGTTTGGTAATGGGTGCTTTGTAATCTTATCTAAAATGGGGCATGGTGTTTCACAGACATGGACATAAAGGAGTTGGAGATGATGAGACACGCTTGATCTTGATTTAGAGTTTGTAGTCATTCCAAACTTCCCTAGCAAATTTTTGCCTTTCTTTTTGGATTTTTCCATCCGGGCCTTTCATTCTTTGGTCATTATTATATCTCACCCCATCATTTCACAAAAGATCAGAAAGCACCACTTAGTTGTTTGATGATGTCCTCCATCATGGGCCCTTGTCTGAAAACTAGAAAGGAAGACGACAGCAACCATGGCAGCAGCAACTACTGCTTTTCATGATACTTAGGATTCAATAATTAAGCCTGGGAATCGATGAGGGCAAACCCTTCATTTCTTTCTTCTATTCTCTGGGTCTTTTCTTTTTAACCACGCAAATGAAATGAAGGCTCTGTTACTGCCATACATATCCGAAAGCAGCTGGTCATTAAATACGGAATAATATAAACGACTGAGATATACGTGATATAAATTTATATCACGATCTGACGGGACTTTTAACTGTTTCCTTTCCCTGTTTTTTTCTTTTTAAAAAAGGGAATCTCCCTTGTCAAAGTCAAACAAATTTATGATCGAAGAAAGGTTGGCCAGCTATTGAAAGATTTTTTTTCTCTCCCTTGAAATGACAGGAAAACCATCATCCTGGTTATCAAACCCGAAGTAGTTTTAGTGGGTAGACTTGAACAAAATCAATTTACGAGATTTTTTTTTTAAAATTGTTCATGAAAAAACTTGATTTTTTAATTTTTAATTTATCAAATTTTAAAAAAATCTACAAATTCAAATAGGGTCGGATTAATATCTATCAGTTTAAATTAATGTAGAAACGCTAGTACAGGGCACTGTCAATTTTGATATAAGTAAATTGATTTTTTAAAGATAAATTAAAAACAAGTCATTTTAACTTAAAAAATTAAAATGGCATCAATGTAATTGAAATAGATGAACCAAATTAGCTATTAAATATCAAGTTCCATCACCTATAATTTAATTCAAATATTATTATAAAAGATACTTTATTATTGAAGATTTACACTATTTTTTCAATTTTATTCTCTTTGCTCCTTTTTCTTAAACCAAACTAACCCTATAATAAAGTTAAAACCACTATACAAAATACAAGAAGGGCTTTGCCATTTTTTTTAATTACAGTTAATGACCTCCCGCCAAACTCCAGCTTACTTTAAATTTCTGTTACAAGTAAACCAGGAGGAGGAAGGATGAGCAGAGCTTGCAGGGAGATCGAGCGCAACATCTTGCGCCTTCTCCACGGTCGCGAAACCCGAACACAGCTCCGTGAGATACACGCACAATTCCTTCGACATGGTCTCAACCAACTCAACCAAATCCTTTCCCATTTCGTCTCCATTTGCGGGTCACTAAACAAAATGGCCTATGCGAACCGGATTTTTAAGCAAACCCAGAATCCCACTATAATCCTATTCAATGCAATGATTAAGGGGTATTCTTTAAATGGACCCTTTGAAGAGTCTTTCCGTTTGTTTTCTTCTATGAAAAATCGAGGTATTTGGCCGGATGAGTACACGCTTGCGCCTTTGCTTAAGGCGTGTTCAAGTCTTGGTGTGCTTCAACTTGGGAAATGTATACACAAGGAGGTTCTTGTTGTTGGGTTCGAGGGCTTTAGCGCAATAAGAATTGGGTTTATAGAGTTTTATAGCTCTTGTGGGGCAATGGAAGATGCTGAGAAAGTGTTTGATGAAATGTATCAAAGAGATGTGATTGTTTGGAATTTGATGATTCGTGGATTTTGTAAGAGAGGGGACGTTGATATGGGTCTGTGTTTGTTTAGACAGATGAGAAAGCGGAGTGTTGTTTCATGGAATATCATGATTTCTTGCCTAGCACAAACTCGGTGGAATAGTGAAGCTTTAGGACTTTTTCATGAAATGCTGGATTGGGGATTTAAGCCGGATGAGGCAACTGTAGTTACTGTTTTGCCTATTTGTGCTCGTTTGGGCGCTGTTGATGTTGGGCAATGGATTCATTCTTATGCAAAATCAAGTGGGATTTATCGAGATTTTGTAGCTGTGGGCAATGCACTTGTGGATTTTTACAATAAATCCGGCATGTTTGAGACTGCTAGAAGGGTATTTGAAGAGATGCCTCGAAAGAACGTGATTTCTTGGAACACATTAATTTCGGGTTTGGCTTTTAATGGGAATGGTGAACTTGGGGTTGAATTGTTGGAGGAGATGCTGAATGAAGGGTTAAGCCCCAATGATGCGACACTTGTTGGGGTTTTATCGTGTTGTGCTCATGCAGGACTGTTTGAAAGAGGGAGGGAATTGTTTGCTTCAATGGTGGAGCGTCATCAAATTGAGCCAAAACTTGAGCACTATGGATGCATGGTTGATCTCCTAGGGCGTAGTGGATGTGTGAGGGAGGCTTATGATTTGATAAGAAGCATGCCTGCTGGAACTCCAAATGCTGCTCTATGGGGTTCCTTGCTTAGTGCTTGCCGTTCTCATGGTGATGTAGAGCTTGCTCATCATGCTGTGAAAGAGCTTATTGATCTTGAGCCATGGAATTCTGGCAACTATGTGTTATTGTCGAATATGTATGCAGAGGGAGAGAGATGGGACCAAGTTGCAAATGTACGAGGGATGATGAGGGAGAAGAACATCAAGAAGACGCCAGGGCAGAGTGTTATTGGATAAGTCTGCCTCGTTACTTTGATTGAGCGATTATTCTTGATTCTCACACTGGCTTTACCGTGTGTCCTTCACAGCTAGGCTTGCACTTCAAGAACACCAAAGAAGCATGTAACAACCTTTTAACATCCTGCATAGGTTCGAAGGAGTTTCAGCAAGCAAAGCCAGCCCGAACGCCTATGAAAGTGCAAGGAGGGGAGAATTCGTGAAAGTAGCAGAAAACCTAGCAAGGAAATTCAGGGAATTAAATACTATATTGGCCGATGAATTTTCAAGACAATGAAATCTAGAGGGTACCCTTTTAACCCCTAATTTCTTAACAAAAATGATCTTTCATTTTGTTGTTAAAAGAAGCTCGTGAGACAGTGCTTGTCAAAACTCAAAAAAAACATGAATATCAGTTCCTCAAGCTTCCAGCACGTGTCTATGTCCGCGCTGTATAGAAAAAGATTATGCATTGGGTCAAGTTGCCGTGGAATTATTGAAACGGCAACGAAGAGCATTGGAATGTATGTTTAAAAGATTTGTTTAGCGGTAAGATGTAGAAAGGCTAGTGCAGGGCAGTGTCAATGTATGATTTTAGTATTACGTACCATGTTAATAAAATGATGCCCAAATTAACTGGTGTTTTATCCTTTTTACGTTTAATTTCCTTGTGTTTTGTGAAGATTGTCAAGCCGAAGAAACATGTTACATGAGAGAAAGAGTAAGGAAACATGGAATTATTTATTCACAATGGTAGCCTTACATAAACCAAACCACCTTGTTCATCAAAAGCAATAAGAAACTGGGACACTCACCAGGATCCAATAGCAACTGAGAAACAGAAAACCCTAAATGGAAAGATTAACAAACAGAAATCACTGAGTAAAAGGTCCCACTTCCCTCTTATCAACTTGCTGACATTCAATGTTTATCTACCACGACAGCGGGGAAAGAGCCTGACAGGTATTTCCTCAGCAGAAACAGAAGGCTTTATGTCAGCTTTCATCCTGACGGCAGGAGCAGCATAACATGGTTTATTCTCAACTGAAGTTTCCAACTTCGCTTTCTCTGTCTTGACTTCCTTAACTGGTGTAGCAAACACAGGGCTTGCAAAGCTTCTTCCTGAAGAAAATCCGCTCACCCTCTCCATTGCTTAAATTTGCCAGAAAAATTAAACTTCTATATCTTCAACTGTGGTGGTACGTAGAAAGAACAACGATGAAGGGATGCTATATATTGAGGACCGTATGAGACTTCCTGTTTTCCTTCATTTAATAAAAGTGTGACCTCTCGTTTTATGTTGACATGCATTAATGTTTGAAACCCTCAAGTCATCAAAGTATTCAGGCTAGTGCAATGCACCTTTTAAGTGCAGCCAATGTTTTCAATTTCTCAGTTGATGAATTCGATAATGTTTCACAATTACCATGATTTTTTAGTGAAAGTTAGTTTCCGTAAAACCAATGATAAACTAAACATCAATCTTATGAAAATATTGTATAATTTTTTCAAATTAAAATATTTAATTTACCATGGATGATACAATTTGGAGTCTCGAATCCATGAAGAGAGTTGTGGATTGAGTGAATTAACTCGCAAGTCAGAGTTAACTTGGATTTTAATATTAAAAAAAATACATAAATAAAAAAAACGTAATTTGAATTGAAATTTAATCTAAATCAGATTGACTCGTATAAAATTTACCCCAAAATATGTCTATGTTTTTTTAATGACCCTGTAAGGAAAAACTAGGAATCATTTACTTCGAAAGGAAAGATTTCTAACTCAGATCAACATAAACAAAAGAAAGAAACAATACTCTAATAAAAGCCTCTTGTTCTGATGGTTAACTCACTGTATCCAAATTGGTGATGTCTAGAGTTCAACTACTGAAATAATAGACTCCCGATCTGCGCGGGCGTGAATGCTTAGCTTGATTCGACCTATTACTGAACTTTGCTTTAGTTATTGATTGATGAATCAACATCTTGGATCAAATGCAGAAGAGGTAGAAAAAGATGAGCAGAAACAAAACATTGATGAACATTGCCACATTAAAGTGCATATTCTATAACAATTTAGAGAGCAAAAGTAACTTAGCAGAACATAGATTCCATGTATAAGTACTGTAATGCCTTCATATATTCTCTCATTTTTAAAACTTGGATGGCACGCTTAGTCCTGTAGTATATTCTTGGATTTCGATGAGTTACATTACAGGAGCAGTATCCACCACCACATGAACAAGGCCAGGGTATAGAATAAGGGTGGTGAGATTCGAACTCGTGACTGTTAGATCAACAAAGTTCTGATATTACGTTAAGAAAGACCCCATTATATAATTTATATTATTTTCTAAACTAAAAGCCCACCTCGCACATCGTCAAGGACATTCAGCAGAATAAATTCTCCTGGATGTTGCCCGAAGTGTGAAACAAAGAGAAAACAGCAGTGCTATTACCTCTATAGCCAGTGGAGCCACAACCAGCACCCAGCGCATAAGTTTTGTCTCTCACTGTAGCCCTATTGTAGAAAAGAAAATCTGATATCACACCATTAATGCAACCCAGCACTAATCTTGTCTCAGCAAAGCAAGGTCCATTACAGAATACGTCAGTTGCCTCTGGAGGTACATTAAGATTCCCACTCTGTGTTAATCTATATGCCTCATCACATCGTGAATATATCTGCATGACCTCTAGCACAGCTTGTAAGGAAAAACAATTCAAAAAAATAAAAAAAAACACAGCCAGGAATGGAAACGAATTATTGATTACTTACAATCTTGTTATTGAAACACAGCATTGCTTTAGCAACCATCTGTCCGGGGGACAACCTGAGCATATCCTGCTTGGTGTTGAATCCAAGAAAGCATAATTAAAGAATGTCAAGGAATAAAAAGGACATGAAAATTGGAAAAAAAAAATGAACTTGTAAGTGATGGTGATTGGTATAACCTGTGTAGAAGCACAATTTGGCTATGAAAATTAGAGTGAAGGCAAGGAATTTTTGTTTTGGGAAAGCCAAGACTGCCATTACAACTTGATAAGATAAAAACACTCACAAATTGGTAGACCAAATTGAATAGGAGGGACAATGCAGCTAGCTATAAGTACTCCAGATTATTATTATTATTATTAATTTGGGTGTGTAATGGAATGGTAGTTGAACCTGGTAATCTGCTGTGCTTTAAGCAAAATGGCAAGGAACGGATAGACTAAAATGGAAGGTGTGTAGGTGGGTAAGCCACCGAACCTGTGCTTGTTTTGGAAGTCTAGAACTTTTAGTGTCAAAATTAAGAGATGAAGTTGACATCATTTAGGTTCGTTTTCTTCATATTTTTTTTTTATATATATATAAAATAAATAAAAAGAAAGAGATGGAGATGCGGGGTATCGATCCCCGTACCTCTCGCATGCTAAGCGAGCGCTCTACCATCTGAGCTACATCCCCATTTCGGAAATGTTCGATTTATTTCTTATCCTGAAGGTTTTGCTTTGAAATCTAAAGATTTAGACTTGCAGTTACACAGAATGATTTAAATTATTTTTTATCCTTTTGTTTTTGGATAATATAAAAGAGTATGTAGCTTTAAACTGGGGATTTTTGGCAAGAAAATCATTAATTGTTTTATTGAGAAACTAATGAATTTATGATGATTAATGACTATTTAATTGATTTCAAAACTACAGGACTAATTATTCAGATTGCTGCTAAATTCATGATAGTATTGTTATTCCTTCTTCTACCTCTTCTTGTATAATGTTATCCCTACTACTTGATGATTCTTATTCAAATTGACTTGCACACTCCATTACACATGAGGCCAGGTATTTCAGAGGAACTGTGGTTTTACTGAATTTCATTTTGGTTAACAAAGTTATTCCCACTAGAGTTCCTTCAATTGCAAGGCCTGCAATGATGTGGAGATGATGAAATTATGTTCCTTTTTGTCTGTTTTGTAGGGTTTGTTTTTCAAATACTCAGAAATTGAAGTCAAAGGCATGTGGTACCAGTTTGACTACTTCTTGGATCCCATTAATAGCAAGCTGTTGAGAGTGTTATGCACATGAGAGAGCTATCTGGTTGCCATTCTTAGGTTAGTGCATAGCCAGGTTTGAAAGGCATTTTTAGGGTACATTCTGCTCTTTTGTATGGTTCAAGCTACTCTGGTACCAGCTTTTTCTTTCAGCTGCGAACATAGATGGATTCTTTGGAGTGAAAAGTTGTACGTTCTTTTGATACTGAATATTTGAAAGTAATAACAGCTTGTAGCAGATTGAAATGTTAAGGAATTTTTTCTGATTTTTGTTCTTTCTTTCTGGGCACAAGGTTAGCTTGTGTATGTCAGACAGAAAGAGTCAGTATGCAGCCACAAAAGTTGCTAAAACATTCTGTAGATTTTGTGTTGTGTGTGCTTGATTCTTAATTTCTTTTTGTCTTTTATTCAATCATTTCAATCTTAATAAGTGGTATCAGAGCCTGATTTGGGTTTGAGTGGGAGCAATGGTGCAGGAATCTTGAATATATTGGAGGATGCGGATTGAAAATTACCTCATCTTCCTTTTGTCAGGGAAGAAACCAAACAAGATGGAGAAGGCAGAATGGAGCCTTCTTGACTGGAAAGTTTTAGGTGCAATCAAATTAACCCTGTCAAGATCAGTTGCATACAATGCCATATAAAGGAAAGGACCATTGGAGCTGATGGCAGCCCTGTCCAGCATGTATGAGAAGCCGTTCGCAAATAACAAAGTGCATCTGATGAAGAAGTTGTTCAAACTAAAGATGTCAGAAGGTGCGTCTGCCACACAACACCTACATCATAAATCAATTTTCATCCGATGAAATCGAGTTTGATGATGAGATTCGGGTATTGACTATGTTTTCCTCGCTCCCAGATAATTGGGAGGCTATGCAAATGGCTGCAAGCAACTCTGCTGGAAGAACTAAATTAAAATACAATGATATTTGTGGCTTGATTGTAGCTGAAGAAGGGCGTAAAAAAGACTTGGGTGAAGTTTCGGGTTTCAATCTAGCCCTTATAAACGGCGGGAGATGATTTTTTTTCTAAGGCCGAAACGGCACATACAAAATAATACCTGCACGTTTCGGCCGGTAATTGACCGAAAAATCTGGAATATAATGAAATTTAAATCGAGATAAAAACAACGATGTTTTATCTCCTTTTTTAACTGGTACAAAACGAAACTGACATCTATGATTTCAATCTAGTCCTTAATATAGATACTCAATGGAGAGGACTGGATAAAAACTCAAACTGTAGCATATCAAAACCCAAATATAGGAGTAAAAGCAAGTCAAAGTCCGGGAAGCAAGGTGTCCGTCGGAATTGTGGGAAATCCAGTTCCCTTATGAGGAATTGCACGAGGCCAAGGGAAGCGAAGATGGATTCTGCAAATAGTTATGAGCAGGTAGTTGCGGATCTTTCATAGTTGGAAGTGTGGCAGTTAAATCCAAAAATAAAAGGTCATTCCAAACAAAAAGCACTACACCGAGCTATACAGATCATGAAGTTTATTTCTCGCATGAACCATGCAAAAAGGATGAATCATGAACCATCGGTTCCTTTGAAATACCGATCGCCAGAGATATGTAATTGAGAACTTGAAGTTTCTCAATTGAAATATGATCAGGGGTCAACTCCATCCTTTTATTCGGAAAAAAAACCCTACACCGAGCTAGGCTCAATTTCGTCTCTGTTGTTATTTTGTTTTTTCTATTGAAATGAAATATTTTGGTTTCAGAGAGTTTTAGTATGTTGTTTCAGGGTTTAGGGTTATAAATTTTTTTAGTTCAAATCCAAAAATAAAATTATTTAGAATTGTACAATTTAATCTAAAAAAAAATATTAAAATGATTTTTCTAAAGAAAATTATGAACATGTATAATATTACAATAACATCATCATCAATCTCGTAATATCATTATATTTTCTGATTACTCTGAAATTTTAATATAATATATATAAATATATCAAGATACCTTTCGTAAAATTTCATCTCAATCTAACTGTTAAATTAAAATATATATAATTGATATTATAAAATTATTCATTATTTAAAAAAATACTATTTGACGAAACAAAACCGGTGAAACGAACCGAAATAAACCAAACTAACATCCTTGGTCTGGCCGTCCAGGTTTCATAACAGTGACTATTATCAATTATGACAAACTACAAGGACTAAGTTGTAATATGAATAATTGACTGTTAATCCCACTAAACGAAACAGATTATAAAAGCAAAGATTCAGGCTCCAAACAACAGGCTGCTTTTTTGAGGTCAATGGAAATGGCCTTCATATACTTGATCCGGAAAGGAACCATTTTCTAGAACACCACCCTCATGTCGGTGGAGAATCATGTGCCCTACCATAGGATCCTTCCAAGGCACCAGATTCGGCTGTTGTATACCTCTAACTCACAAAAAAAAGAGTACAGCCTTGCTCACAGATACCGAAAAGGTGTAACCTTTACCAGGAAAATCTCACTTTCCCTCTACAGTGAAACAAACAGTAGATACAAAATTGCAGCAAACAGCAAATCAAATTCAAGATTCTTGTGGCATTGAATTCTTGGGAAACAATGGACATGCCATTTGACAACAAACTCAAGAGTCAAGTTAGAGATAAGGGAGCAGGGAATAAGAAGTATTGACAATTTTCATTGCTAAAACAGGCCACAAATCATCAATCAGTTCTGGGTTTTTTGAATTATGGACATGAGGTAGGCACGTATGCCATTTTTCTGGAAACAAAGGACCAAACAACGTGAAAATACCTTCAACCATGATTATACAAAGTCGATGTCTGACCAATACAGTACGCAACATCATAGAGCTTGAGAGCTAAACAGATCTTCATTTCCTATAGCTCACTACTTGATATACTGAGAAAGCCACCTGAAACCCTCTCCATAGCCCATTTTGCGGACAATGCTACACATAAATACCTCAAGGGGACGGACATTTGAGTCTACCAAGTTCACCTTACCCTTGCCAGTGGTGAAGTTGGTGAGACCTAGGTTGTAACGCAACTCATCTTCTGAGGCGGCATATGGGATATCAATCTTGTTTCCCAAAACAAGAAAGGGGACATTGGCTAATGCTTCATCAGAGAGGAGAGCATCCAATTCTTTCTTGGACTCCGCGAATCTCTCTTTGTCATGAGCATCTACCAGGTAAATAACAGCATCCACCTTCACATGCAAACTTCATGTCATAACTCAGCAGGACAACACAGAAAGAACAAACCAATCTAACAAGAACATTCTGACATAGTCATTTACTCATCATGTAACAAAAAACCTGAAACAACTTGGAAGTCATGTGAACAAGTGAGGCAAACAGGAATCCCAGGAGGACATAATCAAATTCACCCGGATGATTCTTCAATAAAGGATGATAACACGCCATTTTATCAATGCAGTTATTCATACACTACTAATTACCAAAAGTGTAAAAATACAACAAATGAAAACCAGGGCATTCTGTGTTTCAAAGTAGAAAATCAGAATGCAGCTCATCTGTCTTAGCAGCCAACGAGTCTGAAAAAATCATCCTGAAAGGAAAAGGAAAGCAAATGTATGGTGAGGTACTAGTGAAACACTTTGCAAAGACCAAAAGTGCTATCAGCGAACTCCCATTTCATTATTAGCCTCCCATGAATCAGACAATCACAAAATCCAATATTATCTGGGATTATGGAGGCAGGGTATCTCCCATACGAATATTATTAGCACTTGGGAAGTTAACATATCCAAACTAATCACACAGTAACTTAAATTCCTTGACCTTTTCATGCAGCTTCACCAGATTACTAAACTATTTCACCAAAATTCCAGACCTTCACATCACCAGAAGCGAGAAAACAACACAAACTAGCAAATATCATCACAAGTATTGAAATTACGTTTGCAATCACAATGAGCTACCAATGCCCACATTGAAACCAAAAACCTATATGCAATTTTGGGAGAGTAGATAAACAACCTTTGCATAGTAATCTTTCCAAACTCGACGAGCAATCTGATGTCCACCCAAATCAAAAGCCTTAAACTTGATTTTGCCAATGCTCAATTCCTCCGATGTTGGATACTGTGTTGGCTGATGCTGCACCAATCTCTGCTCACACAAAAATTCAATAACGAAAACCATTTTAAAAGTTCATTCATTTCTTCAAACTTCCAATTATAGAATCAATATTCTACACTCCGAACAAAACCCATTTCATTTTTCATTTTTTGTGACCTAGAAACTGAATATAACAAATAAAGAAATTAAACATCGGTCGTTAATTTTTTCTCTCCAAATTGAAGAACTTTAAATAAACAATGGGAGCTAAAGTCTTGACATAAAGACAGTGATTTATTAAAAAAAAATCAAATTTCAAGCCCTATTTACTAAAACACGGGTAGAGAAAAAAATCATAAAAAAAAACAATAATACAATGAAAATAAAAACACCTCATTATGTTCAATTTTTCAACAAAATTTAACAAAAACCCAGTTCGTATTTTAATCCAAAGTACCATAAATTAACCAAAAACAATTAAGGCTTCATTCTTTAAGCCTAAAAATACAATATTCAAGCAACTTATCAGGAAACTAAGGAAACCCAGAAAATAAAATATACCAAAAAATAAATGAATAAAAAAGAAGCACCTCATCCTTTAACATGTGAAGCAAAGTGGTTTTGCCGGCATTATCAAGACCTAAAAACAGGATCTTGGCTTCCTTTTGCCATAAACCAAGTGATGCTAGCACCCCATAAAACCAATCAAGCAAAAACATTTATCTTATATAAAATTTCTAGCTCGCGTTAATCAATTTTTGTTGATTAAAAAAAACGAGAGGGAGAGCTGATAGAGAGACTGTTGGAAGTTTTTGAGAGTTAGAGAAAACACAGAGAGATTTTATTTTATTGGCTGCAAGTAGGAGGTGGCGTCTTTTGATTGGTTGATGTAGCTTTTGGTGGGTCGGGTTATGAGTTGGACTGTTTGGGCCAATGAAAAGTGAGAATTGTGGTTGTCGGCACCTTTGGGTGAATCTTGACTGCTGGTGAAAGGAATGGACGGTTTGGATTGATTTCATTTCTTTATTGGGATGGACTAGTTTCGTCTTCGGTGAGAGATGGCAATTATGAGGCAAAAACAGTGGTGTGTGTGGCTTTAGATTGTGACATGCGGATCAAGAAATTCGGGTCCAAGACTATAGCCTATGATCGCGAGTGAGCCTGATCGAGCTGAACCGAGCCAGCCAGATCCTGAACCAATGTGTCCGGGCTTCGACATGTTGGTTGGGAGATTCAATTTCTTTTTCAACTAATTTTTAGAGTGTATTCCAATATCTATTTCATGCATTTTAAAAAACTTGAAAAATTTCTTCAACACTATACATATGAAGGAGAAACGTGTCTGTACATCCCATTCCAGGGAACAATTACATGACTCCCACAAAATGGGTTTACAAAAAGAAAAAGGTATTCCTTGTCAACATGATGCAGGAAGCAGAAAGAAAGTGGTGTCGCTCCTTTTCCTTGCTATGACCACAAATCATCAAAATCTCTCAGGTTTCATCATGGAAATGAGAGAGCATGTATTTCATTTCATCCGAGAGAGAGAGAGAGAGAGAGAGAGAGAGAGAGACAATATCCAACCCCACACTTTATATAACAGAGCACTTGAGATTTAAACAGATCTTGGTTTTCTATATAGCTCACTTGATGTACTGAGAAAGCCACCTGAAACCCTCCCCGTAACCCATTTTCCGGACAATGCTACACATGAAGACCTCGAGCGGACGGACATTTGAGTCTTCCAAGTTGACCTTACCCTTGCCAGTGGTGAAGTTGACAAGGCCAAGGTTGTATCGCAACTCTTCTTCTGAAGCAGCATATGGAATATCGATCTTGTTGCCTAAAACAAGGAAAGGGACGTTGGCTAATGCTTCGTCAGCTAGGAGAGCATCTAGTTCCTGTTTTGACTCGGCTAGTCTCTCTCTTTCATAGGCATCTACCAGGTAAACAACTGCGTCCACCTTCACATGGAAAGGATTTTGATGTCAAAACCCGGCAGTACAAAATTGTTTAGGAAAAGCCAGCAAGACCACAGTAAAAAACAGTTGCACTAGGTCTTTCAACGTCAAAAATAATAACGAGAAATCATGTGAAAAACAGGGAGAGGAAGACAACGAGTACTCAGGAGAACATGTAAAAGAATATATAGATATTATTCTTAAGAAATAGTGGCTAATGTGGAATTTTCCATTATTCAAAGGCAAGCACAAACAGAGACTGTCTTTCGGATTGAAAAGGAGAAATCGGATTGCATTTCATCTCTACTTGCAAGGAAGATAAAGCCTACATAAAAGTAGCAAAAAAAAAAAAAGTGAAGAGGTGAGGAAACATGACGGTGAGGTCCTAGTAAAACACTATCAAAGTACAAAAGTGTTATCAGCGAACTCCCATTTGGTATTTGCCTCCCATGAATCAGATAATCACAAAAGCAACATTATCTGGGATTGTGAAGGCAAAAGCAGTCCAATCAAACATTGTCAACACTTGCTCATTTAACATATCCAGGTCCCAAGAAGCCCTAACAATAAAATGAGACAACCAAGCAAGGAAGGAACAAAAACCTGGTATTGCAATCCAAGAAACATAATAAGTTTTGCTTAATAAATTCACTAAGTTCTGCAAATCCTAAACTGCCACACCACAACATCAAACACTAGCTGCATAAAAAAGTGGAAACACTTTCAACTTCCTGAATCTGCATGTCTTTATCTAGAAATTAAAACAAGATGACTAGTATCCAAACATGATTGCAACTTGCAAGCACAACGAAAGTAACTTCAATCCACACATTACAAACAACTAACATGCTAAACTTCCTTGCACCCATAACTCATAAATATAAAAAAAAAATATGCGAGAGAATAAATAGACAACCTTGGCATAGTAATCTTTCCAAACTCGTCGAGCAATCTGATGGCCCCCCAAATCAAAAGCCTTAAAATTGATGTTCCCTATACTCAACTCCTCTGACGTTGGATACTGTGTTGGCTGATGTTGCACCAATCTCTGCCACACATAAAAACAAAACCCTCAACAAAAGTTTATTGATTTCTTCAATTTCCCTTCAGAGAATCAAAAGTCAACAAAAAACCAGTTTATTCTTCGTTTCTCGGTAGCTAGATATTTAACATAATCAATCAAAGTTTCAATCTTTAAGCCTCAAGTTTCCTTACTTTTTTCCTTCTATTTCACTTGTAAGCACAAATTTAGAACTTCTAACAAAAACCCAATTTATTTTTTCCTTCCAAGTCACCGAAAAAACTTGGCAAGATAAAAAACCAAAGAGCCTAAAGTTTCATCTTTCCTTGCAATTTCTCAGTAACAATACAAAAACCACAGGCAACAATCATAAGCTAAGAAAAAAAACCAAAAGTACCTCATCTTTTAACATGTAAAGCAAGGTGGTTTTGCCAGCATTATCAAGGCCCAAGAACAAGATCTTAGCTTCCTTCTGCCATAAGCCAAGTGATGATAGCACACCATAAAACCAATCAAGCAAAAACATTGTCTTTCGAACTCTTTGATAGAAACTAGGGAGACAGGGTATGCTCGAACGTGAAGAGACAGTGGAGTTATTTATGTGTAATAAATAACTGTACAGACTATGATTTAGTCCTGTAAGTCTTGCAAAGTTACCACTTTGAAGCCTATTCATTATTATTTCAATTTAGCTACTAATTCTTTGACCCTCCTTTAAATCAAAGGTTAGTGCTGGCGGTTGCGAGATAGATAAGTAAAGAGAAAGAATGAGAGAAAAAAAAAAAAATCATCTTACCTGAAAATATTTTTATGAGTTTTAAATTTATTTTTTCTCATCTATCTCCTTAAATTGAGATTAAATCATTTTAGTTCTTAAATATTATAAAATTTATCAACAATTATAGAATAAATAAATTGTGATTGAACGAAAGAAACAAGAGTGAAAAAATAGGCATGCATCTTGAAATACCATTTTAATCACAACATGTCTGAATTAATATCCAAAATATATTCTTTTTGCTTACATTCACTCATTTTATTATAAGAAGCATTTTGAATTTTAATAAATAAAATATATTCACAATTGTGAAGTGCTATAGATGATAAAAACAAATTATTCCAGCCATATTCTTAAGAAAAATCAAATACTTTGTTTTCTTAACAAAACAAATTACAATTTGAATAATTTTAGAATATATTTTCATAAAACACAATACAAATCTACCACTCGGGAAAGAAAAAATAAAATAAAATCGAGTGACCCACTACTCAATAGTAAGACACTTGCAGAAAAAAAATTAGAGAAAATAGAGACAAAATGTAATATTGAGAAAACTAAGGGAGTCAAAATGTAATTTTGCTTGGTGTCGTGTTAGGGGGTCGGGCTCCCGGGTTAGATTGTATTGGACCAAAATGGATGGTAGGATTTTGGTTGTAGTCGTCATTGGGTGGAGGTTGGCCGTTGATAGAAAAGTGACGGTATAAGATTGGGATTAAAATAGATTGTGGGTTAATTAGCTGGCTTGGGTATGAGTGCAAAGCAAAATGGTGGCTGGGTGGTAATTAGAAATTTGGCCCGGAAAACCAGAGGCTCTAGTTGTTTTGCAACTTGAATTTTATTGGTTGAGTCAATAATAAATTAATTTATTTTCAACAAAGCTGTATTAAAAATGATATTTCTTCTACTACTACTTCATTTTGACTTTCCATCAAAACCATTTTTCTTTACTGATTGGTTTCGAGAAAAATCCAAAGGCAAAAATGTTAGGGTTTTTTGGTTGGATATGGATGCTTGTCTTACATGACTGGAAATAAATAAATAAATAACTTGAAATTTTAAAAGGATGACATGGATATTAAGTTAATTACCTATTAATTAGGTATAAATTATAACATTTATTAAGAATGAAAATCCAATTCATGGGTCCCTAGTTTTATAAATTCAGTTTAAAATAATGATATATACAAGTCATATATACAAGTCATTAGATTGACCCATCAAGTCTAGTTCATTAATAGTGACATATATATATATATATATATATATATATATATATATAGTAAAATCTCTCAAGAACATACGTACATCAATGAGTATTTCTTTTTCCCTTTCTTATTTATGAAACACATGATGAGATTTTAAAAGCAAATGATGTTGCCATGCTCATCTCTCCCTCCCCTCTCTTTCTCTTGTTAATTTCAATTTACCCGCCGCATGATGTTTATGACAAATACGACTTCTCTTCTTAAGATTTAAATTGAGAGGCAATTGACACTAAAAATAGATTAGAAGTCCATTTCATATTACTCTCATAGTTGGGCACCTTTTTAGGTCTGCATTAAAAAAAATGATAAACCTTTGAACTTGCACAGTATATTGTACCAAATCCAAAGCCCACGTAACGATCCACTGTCTTTTAGAAACCTAGAGCACAAAAAACCGCCAGCAGTTTTCAAACCCAGCCAGCAGTTCACATCTTCTCATAAATACACACGCCCTTCCTTTCTGGCAACACAAACAAGCATCAAACCTTGCCCTTCACAAACTTTCTTCTCCTAACCTTAGGTTGACCCTTTTTTGTCTATCAATGGCTGATGAAGTGGGACTACCAAAAGACCGCAAGATCTTGGTGGCTGTTGATGAGAGCGAGGAGAGCATGCATGCTCTTTCATGGTGTCTCGAG
Organism: Salix brachista; assembly: GCA_009078335.1. NCBI lineage: Eukaryota > Viridiplantae > Streptophyta > Magnoliopsida > Malpighiales > Salicaceae > Salix > Salix brachista. The sequence goes on along the minus strand of CM018576.1, from coordinate 2,720,131 downwards.
AATGTTTTATTCTGTGGCAATTATAAAGATACACTCATCCTCCTCTATGCTATTCCCCCTAGGGCTGTCTACCCAACTCTTGACAACACGGGTAGGATTTTAAGAGAGAGTTCACCCCGACATTAATATATTTTCTTTTTTCAGCTCTTTGCCCTTTCGATTCGTCAAAAACTCATACTATTCATGTTTAATTTCCAGGGCACGTGTTTTCTTCTGATTTCCTGGCCATGATGCTGAAATATAATAAGGATGCGGCTGATTTTGTTGTACAGAAGGCTAAAAGAATGTGTAAAGAACAAGCTCGAGATGTGAGTATCGATATGGTTTTATAAAATGAGTTAGTGGAGCGAGCGTGTTTCATTAAATTTGATGACGTGTGGTGGGACCAGGTTAAGGTGGAGACAAGAATCGAGCATGGCGATCCGAGGGTTGTGATTTGCGAGATGGCAGAGAAGCTGCATGTTGATGTGGTGGTTATGGGCAGCCATGGCTATGGCTTGATCAAGAGGTTGGTTCCGTTTAATCTTTGCATGTTTTGTTTTCTAAGCCATGATCCACTCTCCTAGATTCTCATGTTGGATTTCTTTTTTAATTTCTGAGAATAAATTTGACTTTACTAGGAATTGTTTTTTGGACTTTAGGGCATTTCTTGGGAGTGTGAGCAACCACTGTGTACAGAATGTGAAGTGTCCGGTTCTGGTTGTGAAGAGGCCCAGACCAGATGATTATAGGAGCAAATGAGCATGGCAGTGATACTTCATATCAACAGTGAGTTTCCTTCGTGTATGATTCAACTATCAATATCAAGGATTTTATTATTCCTTCTATTTTCTTTTGACCAGTCTCTCCTCCTCTATGTTGGCTGGCAAGCGTACGGGATTTTGCACTAGCTAATTCTAGTAGAGACTTGAACCAGTAGTAATAATATATACGGGTAAATACATACCTTTCTAACCTCTGGGAAAAGATTTAAACAGACGAGCGAAATAGAAATGGGCATTTGTTGAACGTTCAAACTATTTTATAAATGTGATAATGAAAACACAAATCTCTCATTCATTCTTGAGGCTATAAACCATCAGCCACGCAGTTTTTTGCATGCATTTCTCAACCCGTTTTAGCTTTCCTAGAATGAATCCTACAACTAAGAATTCGGAGGAAAAAAATCACTTGCACTTGGAGCCAAGATGGATCTCCATGCCGAGTTGCTGGGAAAAGTGCTTCCTCATCACAGCTCATCCTGCGTATGTGAAATATGTAAAAAATTGATCAGTCTACAGACAAATATGTAACGATGACTCGGTGCAACATAGGAAGAAAGAAAACCTACATGTAGTTCTTCTTCGTCGCCATCCTTGTCTTTAGTTTCAGCATCGGAATCTTCTCCTTCCACATCACTAGTCTCGCCCTCATCCTCAGCCTGAAAATGTAGGAATATTGACTTAGAGCCAGAAAAACAGAGTAATATCATGTGTTAGCAAAGCAGTTTGTATGCTTACATCAGAACCGGCTGCATCTTCACCAGCTTCCTGCAGTGATCAAAACACAAAATTCAGGAAAGAGTCATGAGATTTTAGAAACAGAATGAAAGCAAGATGAAGCGGTAAACATCCCCAACAGATTTCTATTACAAAAGAGTTACTCTTCTGAATGCCTCGCTTAACAACAAAATCTAAAAGACCAAGAAAGTACCTCCTCCACTTTCTTCTTCTCTGCCTCTTCAAATGCTGCCTTCTCAGCCTGCAAAGTTCAATCATGTTAATCTATGTCAAGAGAAAAGGCACCACTTTGGATGGTTTAATGTAAACGAGAAAAAAACCACATACATCTTTCTGCTTTCCCCATGTTTCTTCAGCCAGCTGCTTAGCATACTCAGGGTCATCACTGACCAAGACATTATCAAACAAGGTTCCAGATTTCACCTGATATAAAACAATGTCTTCTGTAACTGGGTGCAAGTAAGAACAATTAAAACTTAGCAATACAAATGGTGAGATAGTTACCTGCCACAATTCAATGCCAACATATCTCAAACTGGGGTAAACATAAAGTTCTGGATCATCCTTGAAATCTGTGAAACACTCACATTTAATCAATATAATATAGGTGGAACTTGAGGAGCATTTACATGACATCCAACAGGAACCAAAACAAACCTGGGTTGTCAATCTTTGGTGCCTTCCACTTGCCCTGGTAGTTGGGGTTCTTGATTTTCTGGAACGAGAGCAGCAGAGGCATTAATACATGGTCCCCGGATCACAAATTGACACCAAATGCTTTCAATTTCAAACAAAGACACAAACCTTTGCCTTCCATGGGCCTTTGTACTCAGGATTGGGAATGGTTGGGGCAGTCCACTCACCATCTTCCTCGTCTTCCCAGTCCTCTGGCTATAACATCAAACCACTTGGATTAGAAACTTATTTCCTCAGAAATCAAGGATTCAAAGCACATTGATTGGAATTGCAGGAACTTCGGTAAATACCTTTTTTGCATCAGGATCTGGAAGTTCTTTGGGAATGTCATCGTATCCCTACAAAAATAAATGATGAAAATAAATAAATAAATCGAACATAAACCACAAATGAACAAACCGATTTTACATTTTCCAAACACTCACTACAGTTTAACATAGGTTAAGAGCATAGCAATATAATGATCTGTTACCTCTGGCTTCTTGTCTTCGGGATCAGGAATATACTCCTTGTCATCCCAATCTTCTGGCTGCCATCCAATGAAGATGTTATACAGTCATCAAAACCAAAAAGCCAACTCGGAAAAATTAAAAACAAATAAAATAGTGTGCTAAAATAATTACTTTCTTGGCCTCAGGATCCTTGATTTGCTTTGGAGGGAGAAGGTCCCAGTCCGAGTACAAACTGCCAGTTTGCTTCTCCACATTGTCAATAAGGATACTGTATGTAGCATCAGGACGGATGATAAATGTGTAGACATGAGAGAGTTGGTCAGTCTCACAGGGAACTTCCTTCTTGATCAAGTGGTTTGTTTCATTGTAGTTAAGAATGGCATGAACTTTCTTGGTGCTGTATCCACAGATATCTGGTCCAAACATGATACTGCAGCAAACCATAAAATGCCAACTCAGTCAATTTTGACATGCACAACAACAATAACAGCAACAAAAAGAAGCCAGTTGGATCACAACTGGAAATCAAGCTAACCTGTACGAGGTATCACCACCAAATTTCTTCTGGTCAACTTCGCCACTGAGCAACTTCAGGTAGCCACCACCACAATCAAGCTTTTGCTCATGCTTGACGGAGAATTGGAAAACAAGTGTCTGATCCTTGTTGCTGAATTCAGGGAACTCAGCTGAAATAGCATAGAACCTGTAGTCTTCACTTGTTTGGATACCTGCATCAACGTGTCAATATTAAAACAATCAGTCAGACTCTACTACTTTGAAACACCAAAATTCAAGAGAACTTAAAAAGAAAAATACCTTTGTCATTAGGGTCTCCATTCCATTTTCCAGAAGTATGGTTCCAGACCCCTGCGGTGTTCTCATCTTTCTTCCAATCAGATACAACCCATCTATTCTCCCATCCATCTTCAATTCCACACATAAAATCACAAAAACCACATTAGCAATCATAGAAATCACTCTAATAACACAATGCCAACACAAAATCAGAAACACAAACTACCAACAAAAGCTGATTACAATTAACCGATTATCCTAACCATTTAAAAGTAAAACTTCACCATTCCACACACCCTCAAACTTCTCGATACCGAAAACAATCAATGTACACACGCCAAGAGACATCCAAAACAAAACCACATCATCAGAATCAGAATCAGCTACTAAACAAAAACCACAAAAACTTAGCAGATCTACACAATTATTCCATTCTTAGCCTCGATTCCACTATAATGAACCAAATTACCACTTAAAAACCACCAGATTCACACGAAGCAAAATCACCAATCTTTCACTGATCAAATAGAAAACAAACAGGATCTACACTAAAACCTACACCATACGTTTCCGTATACGTAAATGCATACTTGAAAGCAAATGGAGAGAGATATACAGTAATTGAACAGCGATCGGATCAATATACGAGGCGAAGTCAACGATCTAGAGGAAACAACTGTATTAGATACAGATACGTATAATTATACCTTCGAAACGCTCTTCGAAGAAAACTTTAGCAGATGTGATTGCGAGAAGAGAGAAGAGAATCAGAGAAAGAAGTTTAGGGTTTGCCATTTCGACTGTTACAGTGAGAGTGTGATTTTTGACAGGATATTTATAATGGTGTTTTCGTAAATGTCATGCGTGGAGTGAAGATAGCTACGTGGACGAATAGGATAGTGGCATGTATGACCTGGAGTGTCATTGGAGCGACGTGGGAGTGAGGGATTGGTAGGTTACAGCAAAGGTTGTGCGAGTTTTTGGTTAGCTGTTAGAGGTGATTACGTGGCAGATTGGGATTGAGTGGGGCCGAGTGGGAGGTGTTTGGATTTAATGAAGTTGATTGAGGGAGATGATTAATTATTGGATTATGCTTAATGAGATTTAGTGAGGTTGCCAAATAAAGCACTTTTTTTGGATATTTAAGAAAGTTGATTAAGTTGTGAGTAGTTATCTAGTCAATTTTTTATACACCAAAATTAAAATTATTTATTTTTAGATAATAAACCAAAGTTAAATTAGAATGTTCACAAAAAAATCATTGTAATATGTATTTTTAATCATAAAATCACCAAAAAAATCTTCAATCACCTAAAAAATAAATAATTCAGCATATTTTCAATCGATTTGGAGCTGAGCTAGGTTTCCTTAAATAGTCTGTTTGTTTGTCATTGTATTTCAAAAATATTTTTTTTTTAATTTTTAGATCATTTTCATGTGATAATATTAAAAATAATTTTTAAAAATAAAAAAATATCATTTTAATTCATTTATGAACGGAAAATATTTTCTAAAATAACTCCAACTACACTTTCATATAAACACAAAATCATTTATTTATTGATTCAATTAAATTCGACTAATTTGATGAATTATTTAGTTACTTCAGTATGTTGGTTAAAACTTGGATGAGACACACTCAATTAATTTTTTTTCAAAACAATACAATTTTGAATAATAATAATAACAACAATAATCCAAATCAACTTATGGATCTACAGATTAATATATTTAATTTATAACTCAAACTTTGAATCATATAATATTTGGGACGACTGCGTTTCATTAACATAAAATTCACACGAAAAAGCTGCTTCTCTTTACGGGGCGGGTGGCAGCATGATATCCCTTTTTGAAAGGATGTAAACACAGGCAGCAGCATATCCACCATAAAGTTTTTTGGAATAGTGGGTGGTGGGGTCTGTCTCTTATTTTATTTGCAGCACTGCAGGCTTAAATTAGAAGCCACTCAATGCCCATCGTATCATGGCCATAGAAATCTCATCGCAAAAAATTTGCTCCTCAAGTTTTCCATTTTTACAAATAAAATTGTATTTTTTTTCCAAACCATATAAAATTTATTATATAATTCTATAATGTTTTGATTATATAACATTTAATAAGATTTGTTATGTTATTGTTGAATATTTATTTTTTATTTTAGAATATCAAAATGTTCTAAAAATATATATAAAAAATATTTAATGTTATTCGGAGGATGAAAACACTATATTAATGGAGGGAGTAGCTTAGCAAGTATCACCAACATTCTACACATATATAAAACAATAAGTTAATGTTCACAAGAGACTTGCTTATTCATCGTAAAAAAAAGATAGTAAACATATACGTCTCCTCCTTTACATTTCGGAAAATGGGAACTCATTTCAGAGATATTTGAACAGCAAACCTCCATGAGCGGCGAAGAATGGAGCAAACACCAGTGACTCAACTGCCATTAGCTTTATCAGGATGTTAAGTGACGGGCCTGAAGTGTCCTTGAGAGGATCTCCGATCGTGTCACCGATGACAGCAGCTTTGTGTGCGTCTGAACCCTTCGGACCTAGCGTTTTCGCATGCTCCGACGCACCGGCCTGAACCACATTGCAGTCCAGAATCAAGCACAGGGTAGCTAAACTGTTGTGAAAACTGATATCAGTTGCAAGAATGGAGATTTTTTACCTCGATGTATTTCTTGGCATTATCCCATGCCCCTCCTGTATTCGAAGCTGAAATGGCAACCTGGTAAACAGAAAAGAAAAACACTCTTCTTAGCTTAGAACACCAGCAAAGTTTCTTTTTTATGATTTTTCTGTACTGACATTGTTCTGTCAGGAGGAATGAACAGCAAGACACACCTGAACACCAGAAACAAGTGAACCAGCAAGAACACCAGCAAGCGTTTCGACTCCAAATAGGGTTCCGGCGATAAGTGGTGTAAGCATGACCAAGGCACCAGGCGGGATCATCTCCCTGAGGGAGGCATCGGTTGAAATTTTGACACAGTTAGCGTAGTCTGGTTTGGCTCTCCCTTCCATGAGTCCTGGAATAGTATTGAATTGTCGACGAACCTCTTCGACCATTTTGAGTGCTGCACTTCCTACACTCTTCATAGTCATGGCAGAGAACCAGTATGGGAGCATCGCCCCGACAATCAGCCCGATGAAGACCTTAGGGGTCAAGACGTCGACAGTTTTGATCCCAGCCCTGCTGACAAAGGCACCGAACAAAGCAAGGGAAACGAGAGCAGCTGATCCAATGGCAAAACCCTGTGACAGGCATTTTGTCAGAATTTTTGTTTGTCTGGCTCGAGACCATTAAAGGATTGATCAGTGGCCCTACCTTGCCGATTGCAGCAGTGGTGTTGCCAGCAGCATCTAGAGCGTCTGTTCTTTCACGAATCTTATGACTCATACCAGCCATTTCTGCAATGCCGCCGGCATTATCACTTATTGGCCCATAAGCATCGATAGCAAGACCGGTAGCGATAGTACTGAGCATTCCCAAAGCAGCCACAGCAATTCCATACATGGCAGCCAGGCTAAAGCTAACATAAATAGCAATGGCAATGGCAAATATTGGGATGATGACGGATTTGTAGCCCAAAGCCAGCCCGAAAATGACGTTCGTCGCAGCACCTGTCCTGCAAGAATCTGCTACATCCTGCACTGGACTGCAGAATTCAACATATAAATCAATCCAAAACTGTCAACCATCGCTTGGCTCTCCCACCTCGGTGATGCCCTATCAATAAGAGAAGGGAAACTTGTTATACAGAGAGATTCTCGGAGAGCATAACTAACCTGTAAGCATTGCTAGTGTAATACTCTGTTGTATATCCAATCACAAGTCCAGCCCACAAGCCAATGGAAACACAAAAGAAAAGGTGCCTGCAGTAATATGTAATTCAATCAAGAAATGGAATGCTACAAAATGATCCATGGGAAGAGGAAATGGACTTTTTTTTTGTTGGTAGCATACCAGTTCTTGACAGCCTTCTCAGTTCCGAAATTGAAGAGAGTGAATTCTGATGGCAAAGCAAAGAAGCTGACCATGGCAATCCCAACAGTCATCAGAATTGTTGAGACAACGAGCTGCCTCTTCAATGACGGCTCAATTTCACTCACATCCTTGATCTCGAAGAGATCGGTTGCAAAAAGTGTAGTTACCAAGCAAACTACAATCCCGACTGAGCTTATAATCAGTGGAAAGGACATGGCTGTGTAGTCATGGCTGATACCAAAGGATGATATAGATGCAACAAAAAGGGCTGCACAGGATGATTCAGCATAAGATCCAAATAGGTCAGACCCCATCCCTGCAATGTCTCCTACATTGTCACCCACATTATCGGCAATAACCTGCATAGAAACCATAAATCCATTGCAACCACTCGAAGAGAATAGCATGAAGGATAAAACTTTGATCATGTAATTATTAGTTAAAGAGAGTGTTAAAACGGTTCAAGGAAGTTACAGCAGGGTTTCTCGGATCATCTTCAGGAATGTTTCGTTCAACTTTTCCGACAAGGTCAGCACCAACATCAGCTGCTTTTGTGTAAATTCCTCCTCCAACTCTTCCAAAGAGTGCCATTGATGAACCTCCAAGGCCATAACCAGTAATGGACTCATAAAGTCCTTCCCAGTCATCTCCATAGTAGAGTTTGAATAAGATGATGGTGATATAGAGCACCAAAAGGCCATTCGCAGAGAGAAGGAAACCCATCACCGCCCCTGAACGAAAAGCTGTGACAAAGGCCTTTCCTACCCCCTTCCTAGCTTCCAGAGTTGTCCTGGCATTGGCATAGGTTGCAATCTTCATGCCCAGGAATCCTGAGAGGACAGAAGTAAGAGCTCCAAGCAAGAAAGCGAGTGTGCTGAAGGCAGCATTGGCAAGAGCTGGTTTGCAAAGACTCCCTTTGTTGTACGTGCAAGGTTCACTTTTGGTGCTGAATCCCTTGACTGAACCAAGAAAGAGGAAAATAATGGCAGCAAAAACACACATGAAGACACTGAGGTACTTGTACTGCGTAAACAGGAATGAGGTTGCCCCTGAAAACAGATGAAGTCAAATAAAGATTACAATTCTCCAAAAAGTTTCATCATCAATGCAAGAACATCAGGGGCAGAATCTTAAACTCATTTAAGATATGGGTTAAACCTATGCACTTGAAATATTAACATTAATTACCGGCACGCCGATGATTTGGAAAATACTCTTTCCAATTCAAGAGTCAGCACTCAGTCAATAATTTTGAAAATATCGTTCAGATAGGTTGAAGGGAAGGGAAGTGGGGATACATGCAAGAAAATACAGATCACACTGGCAATCCAGAGAGGCAGCAATAGGAACTTCAAGTTGTCAATCACAAAAGGCTACTTTGTGATATCTGTAGCCTAAGATAATGGAACTCATCATCCTAAATTAGACCTGCTATCTTCCCCAGATTATCATCAGTGTTACTGGCCTGTAGTGTGGCAGAGAATCTGAATTGCTAACTGGCCCAATGAAAAACCAGTGGTCTGGCCACAGTAAACAACTCAACAGAGCAGACAAAATCAGAGTCACACATAAAGAAAGGTACACGAGGAAGCATCAGAAAAATCAAAACCAAAAGGCATAGCAGACCAGAAAACATCATATCTAATTCAGGAAAAAGAAAAGAAAACCAAGATAATACACCACAATGGTAATCGTTCTTTATTTGGCATTACATCAGGGCATTTTCAGAGAGATAAAGAGAGATTACCAACAGAAATAGCATGCTGGATTTCGGCACACTTGATAGATGCCTCACGATTATTAACACCATCTTCTTCTTCTTCAATCAACTTATCACTTAAACCGTTACTAGAATCGCCAGAAACCTTCACCTTTGACACCAAATACCACTGAAGCAATGCAAAAACAATCCCAACCAAAGCAGATGCAGGTATCAGAACCTGCGTAAGACCTTCACTCAACATTCCCATTCCCAGATGGATCACTACCACTCACTTCAGATTCTTCAACAGTGAGAATAATACCAGAACAAATGCAGACAGAACAAGTACTTAGTTTCGAGCACTGCCCTATAAAACTACAGGCACATAGAGGACATTATCCAGAAAGATATATTCAGAATACTTGATTGGTCCTTGGAATCTGAAAAAGAAAGAGAACTGGTTGGTTTGATTGTCAGGTGAGTCAAAAGAGATTCTTCTAAACCTTTGATCGTGTTAACCAGTTGGTTTGATTAACAGGTATATAGTCTTGTCAGTTGTCACTATCTTTATCCTACGTGCCAGGTGCTGCTGCTGTCAAGGATCTTGTTTGCAGTCTTGTCACTTTCTAGATAAAGATTGGTAACGTACGTATAAAGGGTTTGGTGTGGATAAGCACAGAAAAATAACAGAAGATTAAAATCCCACTTGAGAACCAGGTTTACAGCAACTAGTTTTCCGAGATAATTTATAGGGAGGTTAGAAATGGCTGTGAATATAATTGGTAGTCAAGAAATGATGAAAATATCTTTTTCATGAGTTTGACTCAGCTCGGCTCAGATTCCAATTTAAGCAGGTTTATTTCAAAACAATATATATATATATATATATATATATATATATATATATATATATTAATTTTTATCCAAAATAATTCAAAAAATTGAATTATTTCAGAACAAGTTTGATCATCTTACAATCCAACTCAAAAAATTAAATCAGTCCAGACTAAGTTTGATTTTACAAGCTCTCGAGTTAAATGTCGCGGATAAAATTGAGTTTGATGACTAAAGTAAACACTTGTATTGAATAAAGGAATCACATGGTTGCTCAATAAAAAATATTATTCACGAAGATAAACTTGCCACAGCATGCTTTCTCATTTACAGCTTTTAATAATAATCTAGCCCGCGGAATTCAACTGGTATACCTACTGCTAATTATACCATTCCACCATAATTACAAAAGTAATTAAGTGCATTTAAGACCACCTAATTATGAAGCCACAAGTGCTTTCAAAACCTTTTGTAGATGACCCTCCCTAGTTCCTACATAAATCCAATGATATCTTGGTATTAAAAGAAGAAATCATCTGGCATCTATCGCTGTTATCGTCACATTATTAACGGAAAGTGCCCCAGCAAAGCTCATCAATGACCTTGGTTCTTCCATGTTTCTGCCTGCAACAAAAACAGGCTGCTTGGGTTCTGGGGGAGATACGTGGTCATTTACGATCATGTGGATCAACCAGTCGATTGGTTAGTTGAATGGACTGACTATTTTACTGGTCACTGCCAGTAGATTGGTTATTATAAACTGCCTGATTGGTTGATTGACTAGTTGCTTTCAATTGTTGTAAATCAGTCAACCGGTTTGCATGTGATAGTGGTTGATCTGTTGACTCAGCAATGGAGTTTTATCGACTCTATTAGGTTCGATCGGTTTGCGCTATGTTCGGGTCGATCATGTAAAACTTTTTGGCTTTATTACTATATTTGATCTCTATGCTTAGAGTTTTAATTTTTTCTTATGTTATTTTGGCTCGAGTTGTTTTTGAGTGTTTTATGTATCTGTTATAGGTTTTGCTGACGTTCCTCCTCACAATCTTCAATAGTCTTTGGTGTTGCATTCATTTGTCTTTTGCCTTCATTTCCCGGGTGAGTGGGATAATTTTTAATATTCATGTAATATAAATAATACTAGACAACGCCCCCGCGATTCGCCGCGGGCGGCACAATATTTTTTCCAATTTAAAAAATATTAATTGTGTGTATTTTTTATTATAATATAAATTTAGCTAAAATAATAAATCTGTGCAGAATTCATGTCAAGTGTAAGTTTTTTATAAAATATATGAATTTAAAATCGATATAAATTTATCTGTTTAGTAGTTTCAAACGAAATAACCAGCATAAATTTATCATCATCATTAAAAAAGCAAGAAAACTCGGATATCTGAATTATTAAGTTCACTGTATTAAGATTAGTTCATTTTATAATTCAATTTAAATCAAACAAAAATAAAATATAAATTGTGAAAATACCTACAATAATCAAATAAAAAAAATAAGTTGTTCATTTTCTATCAACAAAAAGACGAAAACATAGATTGAAAATTCATCCTGATGTTATTGCCATTATCATTGCTATTAAAGCTAAAATTATTGCTAACATTACTTCCAAAACAATTAAAATAATTAAATTTCCATGAAAAATTAAAAAAAAAGCGAAAGATTTTTTTATAAAAAAACAATAAAAAAACAATAACTAAAATTATCATTATTATTGCATAAATAATAAAATCATATAATCTAAAGAACAAATAAAGAAACAGAAAACAAAAAAAAAATGAATAAAGGGAAAAATAGAGTAATATTACTTTTAAAATGATCACCGGTATGAATTAAAATTTCAGGAAAATCTTTAAAAAAAATCAAAAGATTTTTATTAAAAAATAATTACTAAAATTATCATTATTATTGGTTCGGAGATTAGTGGACAAAAAAACGTATAAGAAAAAAAATAAAAAATAATAATAAATTGGTTCGGAGATTAGTCATGGTGTGTCCATGCTGGCCTGGATACCCCGATTATAAAAAAACAGATTTGGTCCGAGGAGTAGTGGTGGTGCACTTGAGCTGGCCCGGAGATCGTGGTTATAAAAAAAATATTTAAGTAAAAAAAAGAGCTTAAGCTGGCTGAGAGACCATGGTTACAAAAAATGTATAAGCGAAAGAAGAAAAAAAAAAGTATAAGCGTGAAAGCACTGTAGCAATCCATATTGTTTTAAAAAAAATTGGGCCCAAGAATTAGTCGTGGTGTGCCTAAGCTGGTCAGAGATCCCGGTTATAAAAAAAATATATAAGTGAATAAAAAAAATTATTAAAAAAAGAAAAAAAATGTGGGTCCGGGGATTGTCGTGGTATGCATAAGTTTGCCTGGACACCCCGATTATTAAAAAATAAAAAACCAAAAAAATATATAAGTAGAAAAAAAAAAAATATATATATATATATATATAATAAGAAAAAACGAAAAAAATAATAAGTGAAAAATACAAAAAAAAGGCAAAAAAAAAAAGAAGCAAAAACGGAGGGAAAAAAATGAAGAAAAAGAATAATTAGAAAAAAAAAAGAAACGAAAAAAAAGAAGTAAAAAAAGCAAAAAAGCAAAAAAGCAAAAAAAAAAAAAAAAAAAAAACTACTGTCGCAATCCACAGTGCACTGTGTCTGTGTGCACAGTGCACTGGTGCACAGTAAAACAGGCATGGCTTTTATTGTTTAGTTAATATGCATGTTGATTATACGATGAGTCCATTTGATTATTCTTGAATATCTATTCATGTTGAATTAAATTTTGTTTTATATGATATTAATATGGATTATTGTTTTGCTTTATTTGATGATGAAGATTTTTGAAGTATTATACAATTTTATTGCTTTGATGAATATATTATTTAGAAGATTACTAAATGCTGTGAATTTTATATAAATTGTTGTGATATGTATGTTTCGAGACTTATCGCAGGTGATGTGTGTTGGACACAGTGAACTTAATGGACACAGTGAACTTAATTGAAGGCTGCGCATTATACACTGTGCACAGTAAATTGGTTATTGTGCTCTCCCATAATTAGCATTAATAAGGCAACGGGAATAATACTGTTAGTTAAATTTGTTCTCCTCTACTGTCTTAGTTATTATCATGTACTGTATATATAAACCATTGTAATACACTTCAAAACTTATGACAGAATATACAACATTGCTGTAATTTCAGCAATCAATCTTCCTTCTTTTCCATACCAGATAACTTTCAAATTCTTCATGGTATCAGAGTTGTGATCCTGCAGCCTTGCTCTGTATTTTTCCTCTCGTTTTTTGCTGTCTGTTAAACATGGATTCTCAAGAATCAACAGACAAATTAAAAGGAGCAGCTGCCAATTCTACAAGCATCGACAGTGATGCTAATCCCTCTCAAAAAATGACTACTGTATTGCTAAATGGTTTTAACTACTTACCATGGTCAAGAGCAGTGAGCATTGCTCTTGGAGGCAGATCACGCCTGGGATTTATCAACGGCAAAGAACTGGCTCCTGACAGCAGCTCCCCAGAATTTGAACAGTGGCTAGCCAAAGATCAAATGGTGATGTCTTGGATGTTAAATTCAATAGACCGAAACCTTGCTGAGATGTTCAGCTATTACCAATCATCTCTGGAACTTTGGGAAGCCGTGAGAGAGATGTATGGCAACCAAAACAACTCTGCTCGTATATTCCAAATTCAACAAGACATTGCCAGTCTTCATCAAAACGGCCAGCCCTTTGTAAATTTGTTGAGTAAGCTTAAAAGTTTGTGGAATGAATTAGAGGTTCACAGACCTCATTCGATTGACCCAGCTGTCCTACGCAATCGAAAGGAAGAAGACCAAATTTTCCAATTGCTGGCCAGTTTGGGATCGGAATTTGAAGACCTAAGGAGCCACATCTTGATGAATGATGAACTCCCCTCCTTAAAAGGCGTCTGTGCAACAATCCAGCGTGAAGAAATCAGACGAAAGGTAATGACCCGTGAAAACCCATTGAAATTCGCTGATACCCATGCTTGTGTTGCTCAACAATTTGCAGAAAAAGGGAGCTTCAAATTTGCAGATGCCCGTGATGCCCAGCACTTTGCAGAGAAGGGATTCTTCAAAGGTAAGCGTCCTAATCTCAAATGCTCTTACTGTAATTCAATGGGTCACACCATTGATCGTTGCTGGAGTCTTCACCCGGAGTTGAAGCAAAACCGGCAGACCGGGAATCACAAAAATTTTGGAAAATTCAAAGCAAATATTGCTGCTACAGAACCCATGTATTCTAGCCCCATGTTGTTGCTAAACGAATTCGCCAGTTTTCTTCAAGAAAAAAGAAATCAGGGAGGTGAAGGATTTTCGGCTGAAGAAGGCAGTGCCTTACTAAGCCATTTCGATGGGTTAACAACCCGTGAAAATGGTGGGTTATCAACCCGTGACAATGCTGCTTTTGTAAGCAACTTTGGTGGGTTACCCACCCGTGACATTTCTGGACCTTCAACCCGTAACAATGCTACATTTGTAAGCAACTGTGGTGGGTTACCCACCCGTGACCTGTCTGGACCTTCAAACCAAAAATTTGAAGGTATTTATATTGCTCTTTTGACTGCCTTAGAGTTAAGTAAATTGCATGATATATGGGTTGTGGATTCGGGTGCTAGTGATCACATGACACATAATTTAAACAAAATTCATGATTTTACCCCTTTCCCGATATCATCTTATGTCTCAATTGCTAATGGATCTACGGCAGCAGTAAAAGGCAAGGGAAAAATTAAAATTGCGTCAAAAACTATTAATTCCGATATTTTATATGTGCCTGCATTTCCATTTCAGTTATTATCAGTTCGAAGGTTAACTATTTCCCTTAATTATGATGTTATATTTACTCCGTTTAAGGTGATTTTTCAGGACCATCACACCAAACAGAAGATTGGTGAAGGATTTCATTTGAATGGTCTCTATTTTTTCTGTGATTCCGAAGTTCCGAAAGGATTACAAGCTATTTATTCTCCGATCAATGATCATCAGTTGTGGCATTTTCGTCTGGCTCATGCATCCGATTACGTCATCGCAAAAATAAAACCAAATTTGTCCAAAAGAACGTATGATTGTGAGACGTGCTATTTTTCCAAATCAAGTAGACTTCCATTTAAATTATCTCTGTCCAAAGCATCTCAGGCTTTTGAACTTATTCATTCAGATGTATGGGGACCTTTTTCAATTTCAATTGATGGTTTTAAATATTTTGTCACATTTATCGATGATTTTTCAAGAGTTACATGGTTATATTTATCAAAATAAAAAACTAAAGTTTTTAATTGTTTTAAAGATTTTCACAAACTAGTTTCTACCCAATTTTCCACACATATTAAAATCTTTCGATCTGACAATGGCTCGGAATTTACATCTCATGCTATGGAAAATTACTTAATTTCTAATGGAATTCTTCATCAAACTAGTTGTGTTAATACTCCCCAACAAAATGGAATTGCTGAACGCAAAAATCAGGATTTATTAGAAAAAACTAGAGCCATAATGCTTCAAATGAATGTTCCAAAATTTTTTTGGTCATATGGAGTTCTTACGGCCACCTATATTATTAACCGCTTACCCAGTCAAGTATTGGATTTTCAGTGTCCTCTTGAAATTTTGCAGGGTAAAATTCCCAATACCTCGCACTTGAAGATTTTTGGGTGTCAATGTTTTGTTCACCTACACTCAAATCAACGTGACAAACTTGACCCGCGAGCTTCCAAATGTATTTTCTTAGGGTATTCTCATACCAAGAAAGGGTACAAATGCTATGATAACATTAGCCAGAAGCTTTATGTCAGCAGGGATGTTAGATTTGTCGAAACCACCCCTTATTTCACTGATCCTAATCAGGGGGAGTCCTTGGAAGACTTAGTTCCTCTTCCCAGCGCAGAGATCTGCAGCCTCGACTTGCCTAGGCCCACTAGGCCCATTACTCCAACGGTCAGCCCGGTTGACGATCCTCCATCTACTATCATACCACTAGAACCGATGTCCCCAAATTCGCCGGATGAAGTGCCAGCTCCAAGACGCAATCCTCCAAGAACTCGACAGTGCCCCTCCAAATTTCAAGACTATGCAGCTTATGCAGTCAGATATCCTGTCTCAAATTATTTGGATTACTCAAAATTATCACCATCGTATTCTGCTTTTTTGTCAGCGATATCCAATGATCATGAGCCTCGAAATTTCGCTGAAGCTCAATCTCACCTGGTATGGCGAAAAGCTATGGAGGAAGAACTAACAGCACTAGCTGACAATAATACTTGGAGTCTAGTTCCCCTTCCAAAAGGTAAACACGCAGTTGGCAGTCGATGGATATACAAGACCAAGTTCAACTCAGATGGATCTGTTAATCGCTATAAAGCGCGTCTTGTGGCTCAAGGGTATACCCAAGAATTTGGTGTTGATTACAAGGAGACGTTTGCTCCTATTGCAAAAATGACCACGATAAGAGTTCTTTTATCTGTTTCTGTCAATAATGGATGGTTCTTATCGCAAATGGACGTAAAAAATGTTTTTTTACACGGGGATCTTGAAGAAGAAGTGTTTATGAAGCTTCCTCCTGGCCACTCGTTAAGTTCCACTCCTAATTTGGTATGTAAACTTCATAAATCTATTTATGGGCTAAAGCAAAGTCCTCGCGCATGGCATGCAAAACTTAGTGGAGCCCTTGCTACATTAGGTTTTAGCAAAAGCTCTGCAGATTCCTCCTTATATATTCGGTTCAAAAATGATGATAAATTGATGGTTCTCATTTATGTCGATGATTTAATTATCTCAGGGAATAATATTGAATCTATTTCTCAATTGAAGAAAACTCTTCAACAATTATTTCCGATTACAGATCTTGGTCCCTTAAAATATTTTCTTGGGATTGAAATGGCCTCATCTAAGAAAGGTTTTTTCCTTAATCAACGTAAGTACACTCTCGATGTGCTTCAAGATGCAGGTATGCTTTCAACTAAACCTTCCGCTACTCCTGTTGATAGTAAACTAAAATTATCTCTTGCAGGTACGACTCTTCCCTCGCCTAAATATTATCAACAACTCGTGGGTAAACTTATTTATCTGACGATTACCCGTCTGGATATTACTTACGCTGTAAGTCTTGCCAGCCAGTTCATGCATGCTCCAACCATACATCATCTAAGCATGGTCAAGCGCATTTTGCGATATTTAAAAGGAACTATTGGTCGTGGAATTGTCATGACCAGAAACAACCATACCAATGTAATGGGCTATACAGACTCTGATTGGGCTGGAAATCAACTTGACCGGCGCTCGACTACTGGGTATTGCATGTTTGTTGGAGGTAATCTTGTGTCCTGGAAGAGCAAGAAACAACATGTTGTCGCTCGCTCCAGTGCCGAAGCTGAATACCGTGCAATGGCGGCTGCAGCTTGTGAACTTGTGTGGCTTCGAGGTCTTCTAACCGATATGGGTTGTTCATCGGTCAGTCCGATGAGTCTTTTTTGCGACAATCAAGCTGCCATGCACATTGCCAAGAATCCGGTCTTTCACGAAAGAACTAAACACATCGAAGTTGATTGTCATTTTATCCGTCAGCAAGTTCAATCAAACAACATCACTACGCATTATGTGCGAACCGGTGATCAACTTGCCGATGTGTTTACCAAAGCCGTGCCATCATCCCAGTTTCATCGTCTATTATGCAAGCTTGGATCCATCAACCCTCTTGATCCAGCTTGAGGGGGAGTATTGGACACAGTGAACTTAATGGACACAGTGAACTTAATTGAAGGCTGCGCATTAGACACTGTGCACAGTAAATTGGTTATTGTGCTCTCCCATAATTAGCATTAATAAGACAACAGGAATAATACCGTTAGTTAAGATTATTTGTTCTCCTCTACTGTCTTAGTTATTATCATGTACTGTATATATAAACCATTGTAATACACTTCAAAACTTATGACAGAATATACAACATTGCTGTAATTTCAGCAATCAATCTTCCTTCTTTTCCATACCAAATAACTTTCAAATTCTTCAATGTGTCCCATGGTTTCAGTCGAACGTTTCCGGTCCCGGACATATTCAGGGGACATATAGCCACTAACAACTGGAAAGATAAGTGCAGATCATGTTAAGAGAAACTGGTACTGGAAAGTGGGATTCAAGAAACTTACTATGTTCCAACGATCCTGTTGGTGTTTGCTTGAGTTTCGTTTCCAGCCATCCCGAAATCGGATATTTTTGGATTCATTTCACTGTCCAATAGAATGTTGCTAGGTTTTAAATCCCTGTGAATGATTCGTAACAGTGAGTATCTATGTAGATACAGAAGGCCTTGAGCAGTTCCTTCGATTATCCGAATCCGTGTACCCCAATCTAAGTTTCGTCCTCTGTTTGCTCCTGTTTATAGTGTATACACAAATCTGATGTAAGTTTCTTGTAGCATTTGGAAAGTTAACGAAATTAATTAGAAATGATCGTGTAAATGCTGACCAAAGAGAAAGAAATCCAAGCTTTTATTTGGCATGTACTCGTAGATCAGCATTTTCTCATCCTGTTCAATACAGGAACCCAGTAGCCTGACAAGATTCCGGCATAACTATAATTGAAAATATAGTTCAATCCCATCTCAGGTACCAAGCTAAATCTTTCTCCATTCCAATCACCACTATGAAAAACTGAATCGAGAACATACCTGGTGCAGGATCTTCTGATTTTTCCAGGAAATAAGCCTCTGCACTTTCCCAGTGTTCTTGTTGATTCCAAGCTTTCCACCGGGTAGCCATGTGTCAGTTGGATAATCAAAACTCTGCCAATACATGGTAGATGGATTTGAGCCATTAAGTTTCCGTCATCAAGAACTACTGCTTCTGCTTTAGTAGTATCCGGCATTGAAGATACAAGAGCTGTTGACCAAACTGTTTCAGTGAGGGTTTTCAGCAGGACAAGATTGCCATCAGATAACAATTCAAGCTTCGATGAAGCAGGGTTGTTGGAAGGGTCGACACTGAAAGAGCAAGATTAATTCTCCATGATTCTAGCTCTTAATTGACTCCCTGTGATCTCTCCATCATACCTGTAATATTTCATACCATGTTTAGAAGGATTAGATTACCATGTATAGGAGACAATCTCTCTTGTAAGCTTCTATATATATGAATACAATATCAATGGCAACGGTAGGTTGGCCACATTCTACATGGTATCAGAGCCTGCAATGGAATCCCCCACCACTTCAGTTGTATCTCTAGCAACCACTCCTTCTCTCGATTTTGCACCCTCCAAGACTCACTTACCTGATATCTCCACTAAGCTAGCCTCAAACAATTATCTCCTATGGAAAGCACAAGTTGTTCCAATCCTAAGAGGACATGGTCTTCTTGGATATGTGACAGATGAAGTTCCCTGTCCTGCATTAACCATTGCTGGTGCTGATGGTGCATCACAACCCAATCCAGCTGCAGCAACTTGGCTGCGAATTGATCAATTAATCCTTGGGTGGATTAACAGTTCCCTGTCAGACGGTCCTCTCTCCCAAGTCATCAACTGTGAGTCTAATCATGATGCTTGGAATGTTTTGGAGACTCTTTATAGAAGTCATACCAGAGATCATATTCAGCAGATAAAGGGGGAGTTGCAAACTCTCACCAAAGGAACCTTCTCTTTAGAAGATTATCTGCACAAAGCCAAGTCGTTGGCATTGTCTCTTCGTGGTGCAGGAAAACCAATTGATGAAGATGACCTCATTATTTGTATTTTGCGTGGGCTAGGATCTGAGTTTGATCCTATTGTTGCTGCACTCAATGCCCGTGATATGTTTCCCTCTCTTGAAGGGGTTATTGGCAAGCTTCGTGATTTTGAAATCAGACTTCAAGGTACAAGAACCCAACCATCCAATGTTGCTTTTTATACTAACAAAAATCGTTTTGCTGCAAGATCTCAAGGAAATCAAAATCCTTGCAATCGCTCTGGTGGCTATCAAAGGATGCCTTTTCAGCCACGGAACAGAGACACACGTCCCTCTCGTTTTGGTGAAAATTCTTCAGGCACCACACGTCCTTCCTTCACTCGTGGACAACGCAATTCTGGAGGCAATTCTGGTCGTGGACGAGGTGGAGGTAACATTACTTGCTTTCGATGTGGTGGTCCTAACCACAAGGCAGACGGCTGTTTTGCCTCAGACGAAGATGCTGATCAGTACAAGGCCTTTGCTGCCATTCAAATTGGGGACACTACAGAGGACACCTGGTATCCCGATACTGGTGCAAACCAGCACATGACCCCCAATTCCACTGAGGTGCAAGGTACTCATCCTTATTCTGGTACTGATACTGTAATGGTTGGCAATGCTGATGGTTTATCGATAACTGGTACTGGTCAAATTACTTTGCCAACAAATAATCTTCAACTGTCAAATGTTTTAATTGTTCCTGATATTAAAGGAAAATTATTATCTGTGTCAAAGTTTACAAAAGATAATAACTGTTATTTTCTCTTTTATCCATGGGGATTTCTTCTCAAGGACATGAAGACAAATCAAGTGATTCTTAAAGGTCCCATGGTGAATGGCCTATACCCAATAAACCTGCGGCAATTTTCACAGCGCAATGCAATCTGTTTTCTAGCAAATAAAGTTTCAGGCAGTTTGTGGCATGCTCGCCTGGGCCACCCCCATTCTCAAATTATTAGCAGACTTCGTTTACAATCATTAAATAAAGTGACAGTTTTTTGTGAAAGTTGTATACTAGGAAAGTCTTCCAAGTTGCCTTTTAATTCTCGTCAGTCTTATGCAAACTCTTTTCTGCATACTTTACATACCGAGGTATGGGGACCTGCATCAGTCTCTTCTTATGATGGTTTTCGTTTTTATTTACTTATTGTTGATGAATATTCTCGCTATATATGGCTTTTTCCTATGGCTCGAAAATCTGATGTTGCATTGATTTTTCCTACATTCCTTCAACAAATGGAAAAACAATTTAACAATTATGTGAAAATCATCCAAAGTGATGGTGGTGGTGAATTTGTTAACACAGTATTGCAGACTCATTTTGCAGCAAAAGGTATAATCCATAGACTTTCATGTCCAGGAACACCTGAACAAAACGGTCTAGCTGAACGAAGACATCGACATGTTGTCGAAACAGGTTTAACTCTTTTAGCACATGCTTCTGTTCCTATTAAATACTGGACAACAGCCTTTAACACTGCTGTTTTTCTAATTAATCGCATGCCATCCTCTGTGCTTGATCATATGACTCCTTATGAACTTGTTTTTGGCTCTTCACCGAAATATGATTTTCTAAGAGTTTTTGGATGCTCCTGCTACCCTTTACTTTCACCATTTGGTCGAACCAAATTAGAATACAAATCAGTATGTTGTGTATTCCTTGGTTACTCGACAAATCATAAAGGATATTGTTGTCTTGAACCTCATTCAAGTCGCATATATATTAGTAGACATGTCAGATTTAATGAGCATCATTTTCCATTTAAAAATATTACTGCTCCTCATTCATCTTATAGTCAATTGTTTAAATTAAAAGCAGTTCCCAAATCTCTTCAGCATAATACATTACAGCCCTCATTTGCTAGTCCTCAGCCTACTGGAATGGCTATTACAGTAAGTGAACCTTCAGTACCTATGTCTGCACCTGCGTCTAAAATTCCTTCAACTTCAGCTCAAATAACATCAGCAGAGCATGCTTCGCAACCTACAATTGCTCCTCCCAGTGTTCCACAGCGCACTCATCGAATGGTCACACGTACTCAAACAGGAAATCTTAAGCCAAAAGCCTTCTTTTCTACTAAATATAATATACCTGTTTGTTTTCTTGCTGACCTTGCAGCTCAACCAACAGAACCCACTTCATATCGCCAGGCCTTACAAATTCCCGAATGGAAACAGGCTATGCAAGCTGAGATGGCAGCTCTTCATGCCAACAACACGTGGACTTTGGTTCCTCGCGAATCAAACATGAATGTTGTAAGTAGTAAGTGGGTTTTTAAGGTTAAGACAAAATCCAATGGCACTCTTGACAGGTATAAGGCTAGACTTGTAGCTAGAGGATTTACGCAACTTCCAGGATTGGACTATGATGAAACCTTTAGCCCTGTTGTTAAAGCAAGCACTATTCGGTTAATACTAACAATTGGTTTATCTCAGGGCTGGATCATTCGCCAATTAGACGTCAATAATGCTTTTCTACAGGGTGATTTACAAGAACGTGTGTACTTGGCTCAACCACCTGGTCATGAGGATCCTGTATTTCCACAACATGTTTGTCTTCTCCATAAAGCTTTGTATGGTTTAAAACAAGCACCTCGTGCTTGGTACATGAAGTTCAGCAACTACATCCAGTCAATGGGTTTTCTCCAATGCCCTTATGATCAGTCATTATTTTATCAAAGACAGGGAGCAGATATTCTCATATTATTAATCTATGTTGATGATATACTTGTTACTGGCAATTCGTCTTCCAAAATATCTGACTTTATATTACATCTCTCTTCTGTGTTCAGCATGAAGGATCTTGGTGATATCCACTATTTTCTTGGGCTCCAAATTGCTAGGGATGAAACAACTCTCACTGTCACTCAAACACGATACCTGGTGTCTCTTCTGCAAAAATTCGGCCTAGCTGGTGCTAAACCAGTTGCTACCCCTCTTGCTTCAGGAACATTGTTAACTGCCACTGATGGTGCTCTGTTAAAAGATCCAACTTTGTATCGTCAACTTGTTGGATCTTTGCAATATCTCACTCTTACAAGACCTGACATCTCATATTCAGTTCATCGTGTTTGTCAATACATGCATGCCCCTAGGGAGCCTCATCTTATTGCTGCGAAGAGAATATTTAGATATTTGAAAGGCACACTTAATCTTGGTCTTCATTTAGTTCACACCCCTTTAATTGCTCTTCATGGCTTCTGTGATGCAGACTGGGCTGGCTGCCATGATGATCGACGCTCCACCTCTGGTTTTGCTATTTATATGGGCAATAATCTGCTATCCTGGGGTGCCAAGAAGCAGGCCACAATATCCAGATCCACGGCAGAGGCAGAATATCGCGCACTCGCATCAACTACAGCTGAGCTGATGTGGTTTATGAATTTGTTACAAAGTATTGGCTATCATCTTCCCCCACCAAAGTTGTATTGTGACAACATCAGTGCTGTGACAATGGCCAAGAATCCTGTTTTCCATCATCGCACCAAGCACATCGAAATCGATGTCCATTTTGTCCGAGAACAGGTTGCCCGTGGAGATCTTCTGCTAGAACATGTTGCTGGTCCTGATCAAATCGCAGACATCTTCACTAAACCACTTTGCTCTACCAAGTTTGTTCCAAATCGTGACAAGCTCTTCATTGGTTCGCACCCACCTTGAGCTTGAGGGGGGATGAAAGAGCAAGATTAATTCTCCATGATTCTAGCTCTTAATTGACTCCCTGTGATCTCTCCATCATACCTGTAATATTTCATACCATGTTTAGAAGGATTAGATTACCATGTATAGGAGACAATCTCTCTTGTAAGCTTCTATATATATGAATACAATATCAATGGCAACGGTAGGTTGGCCACATTCTACAGACACGAGATGGATTTAAAAAAGAGAAAGTTGATGAGCAGAGTAAACAGAAGAACAAAGATAAATGTTACAATCCACAATGAATCCTCTCGGATCTTGCTTCGTCTCCACATTGAAAATCCCTGACCTTTTAGTGTTTTTTTAACTAGTAATTTACGTGGTTAATGTTATGAGGTATTTTTTAAAATCTATTTTTATTTTTTAATAGAAACGCTACGATTTAAATTCTTTATAGAAAATATTCTGCTGAATAAATTATTATTTTCTTAATGGTTTTCTTTACCAATTTTTATTACTAGTAGCATTTTTTTAGAACCCCCCCCTGCCTTTTTTCCCCTCTTTATTTTAATTGTTTTTCATACTATAAATTTAAATTATTTTTCATTAAACTAGTCTCTGATTTAATTCTGAAATTCGAGTAAACACCATATTTTTCAAGAACATGTAAAGAGAACAAAAATGAACACATAAAATATCATAAAAAAACATATTAAAAAGAAGTAATAAAAAAAAGTTATTTATTAAAAACATATATAAAAATAAACTTAAAAAAACTCGGTTTAGTTTGACCTTGATCAAACAAATCTAATCCAAATGAATCGAACTTAAAAAAAGTTCGGTTTGGATTTGTTTTGACTACCAAACCTGAAAGGAGACTTTTGGGTTTCTTTGACCGTGGTTAAATTGAACAATGGTCAAATTGACCCAAAATAAAAGGAACCTTCCCCAAAACAAACCAAGTTCATTCCTGATTTGAACCGGTCAAACAATGTTTTTGCTTAAATTCATATCTTTTTTTTTTCATTCGTATCATCACTTGGCAACATCATCTAGTCTGAATTTTGATATATCTATGCCTAAATTAATAAGAATTAAGAACACTTCTGATAGATATAAGCAAATATGGGTTTGGTGTTTTGAGGAGTTTGTTTGGTGCACAGGAAGCAGTCCATTTTCAAAAATTTGATGGGCTAATTATGTGGTATAATAATATGAATTTGTTCTAAAAAGAAAATGATTTTTTAAATATGTTTAAATCAAATGTGATTCATGAGTATTTAATTTGATATTGTTCATGTTTCAATACAACGAAAATAATAGGAAAAACTGAAAAAAAACAATTGTGCGATTCAAATCGGAGAACTTGACCAAATAAGCTTGACCTGAGTTCCATAGTCATAGCTTCCTCTGATGAAGTAGCTTGACCTAAGGACATTTCTAGTTTAAATATAAAGTCTCTCAAGACATTTCTAGTTTACGGCATCTATCGCTGAAAAATCTATCTGGCATCTATCGCTGTTATTGTCACATTATTCGTGGAAGGTGACCCAGCAGAGCTCATCAATCGTCCTTGATCTGCCATGTTTCTGCCTGCAACAAAAGCTGGTTGCTTGGGTTCTGGGAGAGCCACGTGTTCGTTTACGATCATGGAGATGACATCAGACATTGTAGGCCGATCAGCGGGACTTTCTTGGACACAAAGGAGTCCTATGTTTATGTATCTCAACAGCATGGAGGTTGAAGGAGGATCTCCCAGGGTTGGATCCATCATGTCCGAAGCTTTATTAGACCTCCATAACTTCCATGCCTGCGGTACAACAACGCAAATGCTGCATCATTAGTGTGGAGACTAGGAAAGTTGTCAGATGCAATTCAAGCTGGAAGAAAAAGAAATGAGAGTTTATGAAAGCTCCCCACATGTCCCAGAAGATGGAGGGAGCCGCTGTGGTAGAAACTAGTATTCTTCCTGCCGCTCACAATCTCAAGCACCAGCACCCCGAAGCTAAACACGTCAGATTTTACTGAGAAGAGGCCCTTCATAGCATATTCAGGGGACATATAGCCACTAAAAACTGGAAAGGTCAGTGCAGATCATGTGAAGAGTAGCATGTCCTGGAAAGTGGAATTTAAGAAACTTACTATGTTCCAGCGATCCTGTTGGTGTTTCCTTGAGTTTCGTTGCCTCTGAAAATTCGAGCCATTCCGAAATCGGATATCTTTGGATTCATTTCACTGTCCAATAGAATGTTGCTAGGTTTTAGATCCCTGTGAATGATTCGTAACCGTGAGTATCTATGAAGATACAGAAGGCCTTGAGCAGTTCCTTCGATTATCCGAATCCGTGTACCCCAATCTAAGATTCGTCCTCTGTTTGCTCCTGTTTATAGTGTATACACAAATCTGATGTTAAGTTTCTTGTAGCATTTGGAAAGTTAACGAAATTGGAAATGATCGTGTAAATGCTGACCAAAGAGAAAGAAATCCAAGCTTTTATTTGGCATGTACTCATAGATCAGCATTTTCTCATCCCGTTCAATACAGGAACCCAGTAGCCTGACAAGATTCCGGTGCTGGAGTTTGGCGATTAGTATCGCCTCATTTCTGAACTCCTCAAGCCCCTGTCCCGATCTTTCTGAAAGCCTCTTAACTGCTACTTCCAGTCCCGTGGGTAATTTGCCCTAATAAATAACCAAAAGTCATCTGAAAGTTCATTCAAACTATTTTAAGGTTTTTCTGAAAATATTTGTACAATCAGCATCTCTCATTTGCACGCAACTTACCTTATAAACAGGCCCGAATCCTCCCTCTCCAAGCTTGTCTGAGAATTGTCCAGTTGCAACCGACACGCTCTCATAACTGAATAATGGCAACTCCATATTTTTACTCCATCTTTTCTTCCGATTGTCAACAGAGCTAGATTCATTGTCAGTTGAGCGATGATTGGTATCGAAATCAAAGAGCAATAAATCGTGACCTTTATATTCCTTCCCTGTATAAGAAAAAATTAACAACGATTGACCACAATCACTTTGTTGAAATATCCAGCAATTCTGATAATATCAAGCAAAACTATTTACAGAGGAGGGTTTTTTCTTAGTTTTCATTACCAGTAACTTAAGGAGTTAATCAAATTACATCTACCAGAAGACAACAGAAATTAAAGCAAGAACAGGATGCACCTTTGCGTGTGAGCTTTCCTTTGCGCAGACATCTGAAGTACATGAAGAGGGCTAAGGTAATCAGATTTGTTGGTATAGCCACAGCGAAGGCTGTCCGTAATTTCCATTTGGTAGTACCTCCTTGTAAATATAGATCGAAGATTGCCAAATCATAAACAAACATGTGTACAACTATTGTATTTTAGCAGAAAAAAAAATGGAAAGATAGGTTATGTATCTCATGTTCTTAAATGTAAATACAAGACCGTCATTTAGTCAAAAATATTTTCTCGTCATTAATTGAATCATTTTGTTTATATGTACAGAACCATACCTGTTCGGGTACTGCCATTACCAATCTGAAGCTCACGCTCAGAAGCAGCAAGTCTGATGTAAATTTCTGCTCCGGCCCTGCCACCAGAAATTCCTGACTGCTGTAAGTCTATAAGATCTCCTTCCCAGAAAGAACACCCGTTGTTATTATTATAGGCATAGGCCATGCAAGAACACTTTTCCATGCAATCCAATCTACATCTTCCAGCACTCACTTTCTGATACGTTTTAGAATTTGCGGGTAATGCTAGATCTGACATCTTTAGGAAACCATCTTCCTTCCCAACACTACTCTTATTTTGACACTTCAAAGGAGATTTCCTAACACAACCACTTGACCAATCATTTTGTACTAATGGTTTAAAACCTTTCAAGCATTCACAAAAGTTTGATGAAACATGAAAGACTCCAAAAATCCCACATAAACTATAAACACCAGCTTGGTCTTTTGGTTCAGACCAAAAAAGAAGCCACCTCCAAGGACCTTCCACCCAAAGGAGTTGTTGCACCTGGCCATGAACACCTATCACGAATCTTGAAAGATATGAGGAATTGGATAAAGAATAGGTGAAACAGCTTTCATTTTCATTTGATACATAACTATAACTGAAAATATGGTTCAATATCATCTCAGGTATCAAGCTAAATATTTGTCCATTCCAATCACCACTGCTCCAATACCTGTGTGACCTGTTCCACTCTATGAAAAACTGACCGCTTCCATTTGTGTCGACCCCAACCGAGAACATACCTGGTGCAGGATCTTCTGAGTTTTTCCAGGAAATAAGCCGCTGCACTTTCCCAGTGTGCTTGTTGATTCCCAGCTTTGCGCCAGGTAGCCACGTGTCAGTTGGATAATCAAAACTCTGCCAATATATGGTAGATGGATTTGAGCCATCTCTTATGACAAAGTTTCCGTCATCAAGAATTACTGCTTCTGCTTTGGTAGTATACGGCATTGAAGATGCAAGAGTTGTTGACCAAACTGTTTCGGTGAAATTTTTCAGCAGGACAAGATTGCCATCAGATAACAATTCAAGCTTCGATGAAGCAGGGTTGTTGGAAGGGCTCTCCCTGTTTGCTACCCAAACAATCGTCTTATTTTCGAAGTTCCTATGCCATATTCCCAGGTAAATGTTGTAAGAAGTGCCTGGGCGGAAGAAACCGAGTTCAAAAAAGCCGTTTTGAGATAGTAGTGTCTGGTTTACAGAGAGAGATTGGCCACCCGAAATTGTGTCAACTCCAATAGAGAAGCAAGTCCTATGGTAAACGAATAGCCACAACAGCGCAAAGAGCAAAAAACATGGCTTTCTCTTAACGCACATCCTCTCTAATTTGTGGGATTAAGGGTGAAAGAGCTGTGACAGAGCACGAATCAGAGAACGAGCAGGAAGGGAAAAAAAACAAGAATTCCCGTGTGAATTCATCAACTATATGATAACGCTCTAGATCTCTTGTCATATTGTAGCTGCCTGCTCTTACCATTAATTTTCCACCCTGACTTGGACTTTACTGTTCTCGCTATCCCCTCCCCTCCAATAGGAGGCTGTGCAATATATTTTTTGAGCCATGTAATGCTGAAATGTGGGTTGAATTGTTTAATTACAGTGGAAATATCAATAATATAAGGCATTAAAGAAAGAGAAATTTATATTTTTTGAAATCAAGAACTTAAAATGGAAACTTCTATAAAATATATTTTTGTTTATTGTTTTTATTCAAATTAATTGAAATTCGTGTGCTCGATTCAGTTTCATATATTTATTGTATGGTCTTAGTTTTTATTTATTTTTTTGAAAAAATATCATTTGTGCTCTAGAGTTTTTTCATTTTATCTTTAAAAATGTATCAAGGAAGAGTAGCGAAAGGGAGAAATTTGGTGAGAAATTTCTAAGAAGATAAATCTCTCTAAAGCTCTTTAAAAAGGAATTGGGGATTAAATTTTAATATTTCATAATCTATTTTATACAAACCCATCACACATACACTTTTGAATAAAACTTTACGTGGGATATTTCTGAAATACAGCAGGAAGGAAAGTGCAAAACGGCACGTATGTTTCTGGGTCATGCTAAGAAAAAAAAATCAACACTTCCTTTATCATGACTACAAGTTATTATTTTCTCTTTTGAAAAGCAATTTACTGTCCAACTTAGCTGATGCCAGCACTGAGAATCCATCGAAATCCCATTGAAGCTCTTGCATTATCAAATATCCAATAAAGAATCAGTGTCACCTTCGCCATCATTCGCGAATGAGTTGGGTGTAACTACCACTACCATGTGTCCCCGGGCTATAATATATATCATACTGCGCTGGTGTAAAGGCAAGTTGCAGCCTCTATAGCCAGGTGAATCTTCATAGAATCAGCCCTTCATGAGAAATAACACAGAGGCTGCTTCGGTGGGCTGTGATGCTGTGGACTGGGGAAAGAAATAGGTGAAACAGTTGAAAGAGTGTTTTGTCCAGAAGAAAAGGGAGATGGATGTGGAAGTCAAAATGAAAAATCAAGTTCAAATTCAAGAAAGAGGAGATACAGTGAGAGACGGGTATGGAAGCAGGGGGCAAACTAAGAAGGTGTTTGGCATTGCGGTCCAAACAGAGGTTGGAGCAAAAAGCAGTTTTGTGGTGTTTGGTAACGGAGGAAACATAGATTAATTCATCATGGGACCCACAAAAAACGATTGAAACCATGGTTCACGAGAAGTTGAAAAATAAAGCTTTTCCTACGATCACGATTGATTTTTTTTGCCTGCGTTTCATGGATCGCAGGTCTTGGTTAGCAGCTTCATGGTGGGAAGCAACCGGCGGTCTCTCTCTCTCTCCACAGCTGCAGCTCTCTCTCGACAGTGATGCTTTCTCTCTCTACACAACGACGTCTCTCTCTCTCTCCACAGTCGGGGGTAGCTCCTGGAGACACCATCATCATCCCCCTCATCACCGGTAGCTTCTCCTCCACTCCATAAGCTCCTCAGTGACCACCTCTAGCGAGAGAAAGATGCCCCAGCATCGAAGCAGCGGCGGCGGCATCAGGCTTCCAACGCTCCTAACGGCCACCATTTTCGACGCCACCACCACAGGAAGAACCACCTCGGCCTCCTCTACCCATCGGCATCAGCTGTTGAAGCTTTCATCGTGGTCAATCGGACTCTACTGTTAATGTGAATTAATTCACGTGAACAGTAGTGTTGCACTGTTCACGTCTGAAGAAGACGTGAATAGTGCAGTGTACCGTTTCACGCCCAACATTTTAATGCTAAACTCTAGCTAGGCCTGCTCTTGGCCCAGCCCAAGTCCAACAGAGTTAGGCTTTGGCTGGGCCGAACCATTTAGTTGGGTCGGACCCAATCCAATTTTTTTTTTAAATCATATTTTAAAAAAATAAAAAAATTTGGAGATAAAGATCAGTACTGATGAAAGAGAAAGGTGTGTGACTTCGTTTCACTCCACAACCCTATTGGTTTTCGACTGATTATGAATTAGAAACTTGCAACTGGATTTGGCCTTGGAATTATATCTCTACAATTGGATCACAGATGTTGTTGCTAATGATATTGTTACCAGATGTTGTACCTCGAACAAATAACTAGGGATCACAGAGGCATTCACGTATCGATTTAGTTCATGATGAAATTGCAAGTAGTTTGATGAGAGAATAATACCAAATATCTATTTTTTTTCATGAATTATTAATTATATTTTATTGTTATGATTATTAATCTACAATATTTAAAAAACTATATGTGTGTGTGTGTCCTTTAAAGTAAATTCACAAGTTGACAGCAATATAAAAAACATGATAACCAAACACATGAAACAACTTTTTTTCAACCTCAAACTCTCAACCACAGTTTTAACCAAACACTTCAATTTCATTTTTGAACAGCAACTAAAAGTGCTTTTCATGAAACTGTTTTTTTGAAACCTCAACTACAAAAGCAAAAGCAATACCAAACATATCCTAAGTCACAAGCCAAGCAGCGTATGAAGTGGCAGGCAAATATTTTTATCGTTAAAAAATAATATAAATTATGAAATTTTATATAACAGCTTAAAGTTTTAGGGGAGATGATTCCTTAATATGGTATGAGAGTCTTGTTGACTCAGCGATTACGAGTTCGAATCTCACCACCCCCATTCTATTCGATAAAAATCAAGCACAAGGTAGTATGAGCCCCCCATTCCATTCTATTTGATAAAAATTAAGCACAAGGTATTATGAGCTTGTGCAAGTTTCAAGTTCAAAAATCTTTCACTTGAGGAGCTGTGTTATAAATAATATAAATCATATTCTGGAATCTCAATTAACAACTTAAATTTTTAGGTGAGATGGTTTCTTAACATAATAAAGCTCTAATAAATCCCCTCGATCAACTTTGAAGACTTTAACCAAGTTCATTCTTGATTTATTCCGGTCAAACAATTTTTTTGAGTAAATTAATATCTTTTTTTTCTCACTCGTATCATAACTTGGCAACATCATCTAGTCTGTATTTTGATATACCTATGCCTAAATTAATAAGAGTTAAGAACACTTTTGATAGATATAAGCAAATAGGGGTTTGGTATTTTGAAGAGTTTGTTTGGTGCACAGGCTGCAGTCCATTTTCAAAAATTTGATGGGCTAATTATGTGGTATAATAACATGAATTTGTTCTAAAAAAATGAGTTTTTAAATATGTCTAAGATTTAAATCAAATATAATTTATGAATATTTAATTTGATATGGTTAAAATTTCAATACACTGAAAATTATAGGAAAAGCTGAAACATAGAATTGTGCGATTCACATGTCCTTGGAACATGTCCTTTAGATTGATGAAGAAATTATCTCCCATCTATCGCTGTTATTGTCACATTATTCGTGGAAGGTACCCCAGCAGAGCTCATCATTGACCCTGGTTCTGCCACGTTTCTGACTGCAACAAAAGCAGGGTGCTTGGGTTCTGGGAGAGCCACGTGTTCGTTTACGATCATGGAGATGACATCAGACATTGTAGGCCGATCAGCAGGACTTTCTTGGACACAAAGGAGACCTATGTTTATGTATCTCAGCAGCATGGAAGTTGAAGGAGGATCTCCCAGGGTTGGATCCATCAAGTCCGAAGCTTTATTAGAACTCCATAACTTCCATGCCTGCGGTACAACAACGCAAATGCTGCATCATTAGTGTGGAGATTAGGAAAGTTGTCAGATGCAGTTCAAGCTGGAAGAAAAAGAAGTGAGAGTTCATGAAAGCTCCCCACATGTCCAAGAAGATGGAGGGAGTCGCTGTGGTAGAAACTAGTATTCTTCCTGCCGCTCACAATCTCAAGCACCAGCACCCCGAAGCTAAACACGTCAGATTTTATTGAGAAGAGGCCCTCCATAGCATATTCAGGGGACATATAGCCACTAAAAACTGGAAAGGTCAGTGCAGATCATGTGAAGAGTAGCATGTCCTGGAAAGTGGGATTCAAGAAACTTACTATGTTCCAACGATCCTCTTGGTGTTTCCTTGAGTTTCGTTGCCTCTGAAAATTCGAGCCATCCCGAAATCGGATATCTTTGGATTCATTTCACTGTCCAATAGAATGTTGCTAGGTTTTAGATCCCTGTGAATGATTCGTAACCGTGAGTATCTATGTAGATACAGAAGGCCTTGAGCAGTTCCTTCGATTATCCGAATCCGTGTACCCCAATCTAAGATTTGTCCTCTGTTTGCATCTGCTTTTAGTTTATACACAAATCTGATATAAGTTTCTTGTAGCATTTGGAAAGTTAACGAAATTAGAAATGATCATGTAAATGCTGACCAAAGAGAAAGAAATCCAAGCTTTTATTTGGCATGTACTCGTAGATCAGCATCTTCTCATCCCGTTCAATACAGGAACCCAGTAGCCTGACAAGATTCCGGTGCTGGAGTTTGGCGATGAGTATCGTCTCATTTCTGAACTCCTCCAGCCCCTGTCCCGATCTTTCTGAGAGCCTCTTAACTGCTACTTCCAGTCCCGTGGGTAATTTGCCCTAATAAATGAACCAAAAGTCATTCTGGAAGTTCATTCAAACTATTTTAAGGTTTTTCTGAAAATCTTTGAACAATCAGCATTTCTCAATTGGACGCAACTTACCTTATAAACAGGCCCAAATCCTCCCTCTCCAAGCTTGTCTGAGAATTGTCCAGTTGCAACCGATACGCTCTCATAACTGAATAATGGCAACTCCATATTTTTACTCCATCTTTTCTTCCGATTGTCAACAGAGCTAGATTCATTGTTAGTTGATCCAGGATTGGTATCGAAATCAAAGAGCATTATATCGTGACCTGTAGAAGAAAAAATTAGCAACGATTGACCACAATCACTTTGTTGAAATATCCAGCAATTCTGATAGTATCAATCAAAAATATTTACAGAGGAGTTAATTAAATTACATCTACGAGAAGACAACAGAAATTAAAGCGAGAACACGATGCACCTTTGCGTGTGAGCTTTCCTTTGCACAGACATCTGAAGTACATGAAGAGGCCTAAGGTAATCAGAGTTGTTGGAATAGCCACAGCCAAGGCTGTCCGTAATTTCCATTTGACAATCCCTCCTTGTAAATATAGATCGAATATTACCAAATCATAAACAAACATGTGTACAATTATTGTTTTTTTAGCAGAAAAAATGGAAAGACAGGTTATGTATCTCAAGTTTTTAAATGTAAATACAAGACCGTCATTTTGTCAAAAATATTTTCTCGTCATTAATTGAATCATTTTGTTTATATGTACAGAACCATACCTGTTCGGGTACTGCCATTACCAATCTGAAGTTCAGGCTCAGAAGCAGCAAGTCTGATGTAAATTTCTGCTCCGGCCCTTCCATCAGCAACCCCTGACTTCTGTAAGTCTATAAGATCTCCTTCCCATAAATGACACCCGTTGTTATTATTATAGGCATAAGCCATGCAAGAACAATTTTCGATGCAATCCAATCTACATCTTCCAGCACTCACTTTCTGATACGTTTTAGAATTTGCAGGTAATGCTAGATCTGACATCTTTAGGAAACCATCTTCCTTCCCCACACTACTCATATTTTGACACTGCAAAGGAGATTTCCTAACACACCCACTTGACCATTCATTTTGTACTAATGGTTTAAAACCTTTCAGGCATTCACAATAGCTTGATGAATTTTCATGAAGGACTCCGTAAACTCCAAACCCCCCACATAAACCATAAACACCGGCCTTGTCATTTGGTTGAGCCCATGAAGGAAACCACCTCCAAGGACCTTCCAACCAACCAAGTTGTTGGATCTGGCCATGAACACCGATCCCGAATCTTGAAAGAATTGAGGTATTGTTCATAGAATAGGTGAAATAGCTTTCATTTTCATTGGATACATATTTATAATTGAAAATATAGTTCAATCTCATCTCAGGTACCGAGCTAAATGTTTGTCCATTCCAGCTACCACTGCTCCAATACCTGTGTGACCTGTTCCACTCTATGAAAAACTGATTGCTTCCATTTGGGTCGATCCCAAGCGAGAACATACCTGGTGCTGGATCTTCTGAGTTTTTCCAGGAAATAAGCCGCTGCACTTGCCCAGTGTGCTTGTTGATTCCTAGCTTTGCGCCAGGTAGCCACGTGTCAGTTGGATAATCAAAACTCTGCCAATATATGGTAGATGGATTTGAGCCATCTCTTATGACAAAGTTTCCGTCATCAAGAATTACTGCTTCTGCTTTAGTTGTATTCGGCATTGAAGAAGAAAGAGCTGTTGACCAAACTGTTCCGGTGGGATTTTTCAGCAGGACAAGATTGCCATCAGATAACAATTCAAGCTTCGATGAAGCAGGGTTGTTGGAAGGGCTCTCCCTGTTTGCTACCCAAACAATCGTCTTATCTGCGAAGTTCCTATACCATATTCCCAGGTAAATGTTGGAAGAAGTGCCTCGGGGGAAGAAACCGAGTTCAAAAATGCCGTTTTGAGATAGTAGTGTCTGGCTTACATTGAGAGATTGGCCAACCGAAATTGTGTCAACTCCAATAGAGAAGCAAGTCCTATGGTAAACGAATAGCCACAACAGCACAAAGAGCCAAAAACATGGCTTTGTCTTAACGCACATCCTCTCTAATTTGTGGGATTAAGGGTGAAAGAGCTGTGATAGAGCACGTATCAGAGAAGGAGCAGGAAGGAAAAAAACAAAAATTCCCTTGTGAATTCATCAACTATATGAGAATGCTCTAGATCTCTTGTCATATTGTATCTGCCAGCTCTGACCATTAATTTTCCACATTGACTTGGACTTTACTGTTCTCGCTATCCCCTCCCCTCCAATAGGAGGCTATGCCATTTATTTTTTGAGCCATGTAATGCTGAAATGTGGGTTGAATTGTGAGCTTAAAATGGAAATTTCTATACAATATATTTTTGTTTATTGATTTTATTGAAATTAATTGAAACTCGTGTTGTTTTTCTGAAAAGAATAAAAGAGGAGGATGGAGGGGTTGTTCGAAAACATTTTTCTACTCTTATCTCCATTTTTCATGTTCTATTGGGAAATTAAAGGACATTCTCATGTCTTGAAGTTTCCAAACATTTTCCTAGTTATTTCCATCTATAGAAAAATAGAAAAATAGAAAAATCATGTCCAAATCACACTTGTTTTCAAAGCTATTCTATACATATCTCTCATCTCATGTTATTGTCTATATTTATTTATTTATTATTTTTTGTTTCCTAAGAAAACATCACATTGTCAAATAAAATCACGTACGTGCCGAAACAACCACAGTAATAGTCAACTTTAATTATTGAAATGTCCGTTCATAATGACGTTCTATTATATTCTATGAGAGCATATTAGGACCATTATTATAGGACTTTTCAAAGTCATTGATAAATACATCCACGTCATTAATAAATACATCCACTTGCATGGGCCGAGAAGGACATTGCATAAAATATTATTATTTTGACGTATTTTTGAATGAAATTATAGAAGAAAAGGGAAATGAATGTGGAAATCAAAATGAAAAATCAAGTTCAAATTCAAGAGAGAGGAGATACAGTGAGACGAGTATGGAAGCAGGGGGCAAATATTTTGATCATTTAAAAAATAATATAAATTACAAGATTTTACTTAATAGTTTAAATTTTTAGAGAAGATGGTTCCTTAACATAGTATCAGAGTCTTATTAACCTAGTGGTTATCTGTTTGAATCTCATCACCTCTATTCTAGCTGATAAAAATCAAGCACAGAATAGTATGAGTCTGTGCAAGTTTCAAGTTCAAAAGTCTATTACTCGAGGGGCTGTTAAAAATAATATAAATCATATTCTAGTATATCACCTAATAATTTAAACTTTTAGATAAAATAGTTTTTTAACATTTACATGATCAATCAACTTTGAAGACTTTAACCTTTACTTAAACTGCAGTGACTGTAACGTGGTGATCCATCAGTTTTCTGTGATTACCTCGTAAATGCTCTCCGTTTCAGTTCATGTTTAATCACAATCCATCTATTCTTGATTATGGAACGTTCAATCTCTGAGTCAGAGAGCACAAGTTAGGAAATGACAAGGTTAGGATTAGGAGTGAAGTTATAAGGCCCACCCTCCCCCCTTAACTTAGAATGACACTAAGACACTGTTTGAAATTGTGTTTAAAAAGTATTTTTGATCAAATCTGATTTTTTTTTATTTTAAATTAAAAAATTTGGTATTTTTTGATTATTTTCATGTTGATATTAAAAATAATTTTTAAAAATAAAAAATATCATTTTAATATATTTATAAATAAAAAACTATTTTAAAAATTATTTTTGACATCATCACATGAAAATGATCTAAAAACACCAAAAACATTTAGCTTAAAATAAAAAATAAAAAAACAAAAATTTTATTTTATTTCAAAAATGCAAAAATTAGCTTAAATAAAATATAATAATTAAGACAAAGTCTTTCAACACAAAGTCTTTATTTATTTTTATTTTTTCTGACACAATCAACAAGTAAGATAGAATAAAAATTTGCAGTGTGTGATGGGTCTGTGAGACCATTGCCATCTGTATTTTTTCCACGATAATTTCCGTGAAATTATTCCTATCAAGAGTTTTTTTTCCAAGAGTTGACTTCGTGAGACCGCTATCCTGTAAACTTAAGAAGGGATAATATGTTTTAATTTAAAATTTAGTATATAAAAATTAAATAACTTTCCCATTATTTTTTTTTCAATTAGCTGTTTTATATTATTATATTATTAATTTAACTAAAATGATTAAATCCATTGAAATTAATTTTTTTTTTTATATTAAAAACAAACTCCGCTGTCATGCAACATCTATCTATGTACTGCTATTTATATTCCCATAGTTATTGGATAGCGAGGCATTCACCAACTTGAATCGGGCGCGCGCGCGATTCAAAGCTAGAAAGGCGTGCTAACTGCCGCCCAACATCCTCGTGCCCTGAGAATAAATAAAAGAATTGCCCGTGCTCCATAGACGTTGGTCAACTGTACGGCAAATTGTGGGAGGAAAACCATAAGCTGGCCCTCTAAACCATGCAGCAGCAAGCAGCAATGAATGAATCATGAATGGCACCATAAGCAACCGATGGAAAAGGTATTTGCAATGGCATTATCGAGCATGTTATGACTATTAAAATACAAAATTTGGACCGGAAGCTATTCTTTTGACACCGCTCTGTTTACTGAATAACAAAACAATGCATTTGACAGGGCCATTTTGTGTAAATTGATAAAATCTTGAGCAATTTGGTCACTCGAATTGCAGAATTTACAGCTTCTGAGTCAAAATAATAATAATAAAATTAATCTTACACATTGACCCTCGAGAAGCCTACAACGGCTGCAGTTCTTGCTCAGGAACTACTGCATCGACTGGTTTGTATGGATTCAATGCTTGCTGTCTGTGTCCCCAAGTAAACCATATTCCAAAAGCTAATGATCCAAAAATAAACGCAACAGCACAGACACAGGCTAAAACCACCAGCAGAAAATGTTGCTGCCACCATGTCCTGCATAATAATGATAAGATCGCACTGTTCACGAGGCACTAGCCATATCAAAAGGTAGTAGGGCAAAGAATCCAACAATAGTGAACGCTGAGAACTCTAAGATTCAAGAAGGCAAGAAGCAAGTAATGACCCGTAAGGTGTTTTAGCAACTTCCATATTGAAAGTAGTTTATAAATGAGAAGGGCATAACTTTTCTTCTTGTTTTTTTTTTATTATTATTTTAACGAAAAGAAATAATCCTCAAGTGATTGCATAACTTAAAATGAACCCAGTTAATAAATAATAAAAAAATGAAGCAAAAAGAATCATCAACCAAGAGAAGTACGGAGGCGTGGAAAAAAATAAAAAATAACCTACCGTTTTGCTGCAGCCTTGATTTCCCAGTTAATCAAATGATAACTTCCAAATGTATCAGGAAGCTACATGTGGTATTCAGCAACACGGGCAATTATGCTCTGTGGGGAAAACCAAAAACATCAAGCAACAAGTTCTAATTTCAGGCATAGTCACTAGCTGTGCTAACAAACAAACAAACTTACAATAGCAGTGACATTGGAAATGCAGTCAGCAGATCCGGAAGGGACTACATCCCATTCAATGTACGAAGCATTTCCTTTTTCCATAGAATTCAGCATATGGACCTGAAATCATGCACCTAAAATTATTGGCCTCCTAAAGCAAACTCCATCAATGCCAGTATGAACTACAAAGTTGCTTTTTAGCTAACTTCCCCCCCCCCTATTGAGAATACCCCCCCTATTGAGAATACGATAAAATGTTTAATAATATAAAACAGCTAATTTAAAAAAACTTAAGAAGGGATAATATGTTTTCCGAACTCATCCACTGTAGGGTTAGGATTATTGACAGGGTCGTAGGGAAAGTTGTTCCTTTGTTGAGTCGTCGGTGGATTCGCAGGATGGATCTGAAGCATCCTAGTAAATTTCTGCTGCTCATAAGTTTCCTGGGAAGCTATCTTACTTTCAGGATTAACCTCCTTGTGGAGATTGACTTAGACTTGGTTTGAACTTAATCAAACAGATCCAATCCAAATGAATCAAATTGACCCAAAATAAAAGGAACCGTCCCCAAAACAAACCAAGTTCTTTCTTTATTTGACCCGGTCAAACAATGTTTTGAGTAAATTCATTTCTTATTTTTTTCTCACTAGTATCATCACCTGGCAACATCATCTAGTCTGAATTTTGATATATCTATGCCTAAATTAATAAGAATTAAGCAAATAGGGGTTTGGTGTTTTGAAGAGTTTGTTTGGTGCACAGGCAGCAGTCCATTTCCACAAATCTGATGGGCTAATTATTTGGTATAATAATATGAATTTGTTCTAAAAAGAAAATGAATTTTAAAATATGTCTAAGATTTAAATCAAATGTAATTTATAAATATTTAATTTGATATTGTTAATGTTTCAATACACTGAAAATAATAGGAAAAGCTGAAACAAAGAATTATGCGATTCAAATCGGAGAACTTGACCAGATAAGCTTCATCTAAGTTCCATTCTCATAGCTTCCTCTCCTTTAGACCTGGCATCTATCGCTGAAAAATTATCTGGCATCTATCGCTGTTATTGTCACATTATTCACGGAAAGTACCCCAGCAGACCTCATCAATGACCCTGGTTCTGCCACGTTTCTGCCTGCAACAAAAGCTGGTTGCTTGGGATCTGGGAGAGCCACGTGTTCGTTTACGATCATCGAGATGACATCAGACATTGTAGGCCGATCAGCGGGGCTTTCTTGGACACAAAGGAGACCTATGTATCTCAGCAGCATGGAAGTTGAAGGAGGATCTCCCAGGGTTGGATCCATCAAGTCCGAAGCTTTATTAGAACTCCATAACTTCCATGCCTGCGGTACAACAACGCAAATGCTGCATCATTACTGTGGAGACTATGAAAGTTGTCAGATGCAATTCAAGCTGGAAGAAAAAGAAATGAGAGTTCATGAAAGCTCCCCACATGTCCAAGAAGATGGAGGGAGTAGCTGTGGTAGAAACTAGTATTCTTCCTGCCGCTCACAATCTCAAGCACCAGCACCCCGAAGCTAAACACGTCAGATTTTATTGAGAAGAGGCCCTCCATAGCATATTCAGGGGACATATAGCCACTAAAAACTGGAAAGGTCAGTGCAGATCATGTGAAGAGTAGCATGTCCTGGAAAGTGGGATTCAAGAAACTTACTATGTTCCAACGATCCTCTTGGTGTTTCCTTGAGTTTCGTTGCCTCTGAAAATTCGAGCCATCCCGAAATCGGATATCTTTGGATTCATTTCACTGTCCAATAGAATGTTGCTAGGTTTTAGATCCCTGTGAATGATTCGTAACCGTGAGTATCTATGTAGATACAGAAGGCCTTGAGCAGTTCCTTCGAGTATCCGAATCCATGTATCAAGGCAGAACCTGAAAATGAAACCATCGAGCATTCAATGTCTGCAGAAGTTACACCTGAGCATTGAACTCAGCAAGATGTTACAACCAAACATTGAAGTCTGCAGAGAGTTATGGCTGGAGATGTTAATAGCAGAGAGTTATGGCTTGAGATGTTAATACTGCTGTTAATATTGTAACTGTAATAGCAAATAACTAGCACTAAGTACACTGCCGATTATATGTGTATATATACCATGTAATATTGAGTAATAAAGTGAGGTGACCTTTCACAAAATTATATCAGTGTTTTATCTTCCATATGGTATCAGAGCACTCAAAATTCTAACGAATCATCGATCCAAAAAACATACCAAAATGTCTTCATCCCCTGCTCAAAACTCAACTCTCACTGTCAACACCCAACCTCCCTCCACAGCAGATCAATCACTTGTTGCCTTCAATATCACTGCACAAATCAACGAAAGATTAACCCCCTCCACTTTCCCGCAATGGCGTGCTCAATTCGAAGCCCTTCTCATTGGCTACGATTTACTTGACTATGTTGAAGGAACACTACCGTGCCCTGTTCCCTCTGAAAATACCTCAGGCGACACCAACAAAACTCACTGGATCAGGCAGGATAAACTGATCCTAAGTGCCATTCTCGCCTCCACATCACCGGCAATCACACCACTCATTGCTGCAGCCAAGACTTCCCATGAAGCTTGGGGAAAACTTAAAACACTATATGCTAGCCGATCAAGAACCCGGGCTATGCAATTGAAGGAAGAACTCACCTTGATTCAGCGTGGGCATCGATCAATCACAGATTATCTTCATACTGTGAAAACCTTGGCTGATGAAATAGCCATCATAGATAATTTCATTTCAGATGATGATTTAACCCTATATGTGTTGAATGGGTTGGGACCCGAATTTCGGGAAATTGTGGCTCCAATTAGAGCCCGAGAATCGCCATTAACCTTTGAAGAACTGCACGATCTCTTGGTTGGCCATGAGGCGTATCTGCGACGACTTGATGCAACAACCCAACAATTGGTAGTTTCAGCCAACTACACTAAGACGAAGCCTTATGGGTACAGAGGAAACCAGCAGTGGTCCCGGGGATCTTATGGGTCAAGCACAAACCAAAACTCTAATGGAGGACAACGTGATGGACGACGCTTCAACAATCACTCTAGCAGACCCACCAAGAACTTTAATCGGCGTTACCAGCCAAAATGTCAAATTTGCGAGCAACTGGGTCATACTGCGAGATCTTGCCCTCAATTTCACTCTCACAATGCCTCGGCTAATTGTGCCACTGCAGCCCCCAGAAAAAACAATAATTGGTTACTTGACTCGGCTGCCTCGCACAATATAACGGGTGATCTGTCCAATTTATCAATTCACTCCGAGTATGATGGAACTGATGAAGTTTCACTTGGTGATGGTTCAGGTTTGGCGGTTTCCCACATTGGTTCTTTGACTTTACCATCCCCACTTCGTAACTTTACCTTACATGATACCCTCTATGTCCCAAATATTCAAAAAAATTTAATTTCCGTTCATCACTTCACTAAACAAAATAATGTCTTTATTGAACTTCATCCCTTTCATTTTCTTGTGAAGGACGCGATCACGGGGGCGAAACTACTAAGAGGAGCATGCAATGATGGTATTTACACCTTTCCGACTTCGATGATGACATCCCCAAAGGTTGCTTATATGCATGAAAGGACTTCCATTGATGGTTGGCACAAGCGTCTCGGACATCCCTCCCTTAGAATTGTTCATCAACTTATCAAAAAAAAATTTCTTCCCATTTCGTCACAAAAAAAAATTTCATCTTTATGTCACCCATGTTCTATTAATAAAACACATCAGCATCCTTTCCGAACCACAAGTTTAAAAAGTCATGAACCTCTTGAACTTATTTACACGGATGTGTGGGGTCCTGCTAGCTATACTGGCATTGATGGCTCACGGTATTATCTTATTCTTGTTGATCACTTTACAAAGTACATTTGGTTTTACCCCATGGCGACTAAATCCGGTGTCTCAAGCATTTTTCCACACTTTAAAACATTTGTTGAAACCCGGTTTCAAAAAAAAATCAGAACCCTATACTCTGATAATGGTGGTGAGTTTATTGCCCTCAGATCATATTTCTTACAACATGGCATAACTCACTACACCACTGCCCCGCACACCCCTCAACAAAATGGTGTCTCTGAACGCCGTCATCGTCATATTGTTGAAACAGGTCTTACCCTACTTCATGATGCTAATCTAGATTTCTCATACTGGCCCTATGCATTTCAAACAGCTTCTTACCTTATCAATCGTCAACCAACACCACTTCTCCAACACAAGTCCCCTTTTGAGACTCTTTTCGGCCAAAACCCAAGTTATTTAAAACTAAAAAAATTTGGGTGCCTCTGTTTTCCACTCACAAGAGCCTATAATTCCAATAAAATGCAACCAAAATCCAAAGCATGCATTTTTCTTGGATATTCCTCAACTCAAAATGCTTACCAGTGCTACGATCCTTATTCCAAAAAATTCATTATCTCTAGACACGTGTTGTTTGATGAAGCTCAAAACTACCCAACCCGGTCAACTCAAAGTCCTGTCTCCCTTCCCACCCAAGTTCATTTTGACCCTGTTTCTACTCTTCCTCTCCACTCTCCGATGACATCTGAGCTCCCATCAATGGCACCCTCTGCCTCAGCATCATCATCGTCCTCGGCAAGCCCAAATACTATCACTGCATCCTCTTCAGGTAATTTCACCTCTCCCGTCTCTTCTACTTTTGATTCTTCGCCACACTCCACACACTCTCCAATTGCACAATCAATTCCATTATCTTCCCACCTTGACACCGATCCACCTCCCTTATCTTCACCAGCACCCTCTGTTGCTCATCCCTCACAATCACCCCGCCGTACTCACTCCATGATCACTCGCTCAATGAATCAAATTTACAAACCAAAGCAAATCCACACCGTGTCCAAATACCCGATCCCACTGACAATTGAACCCACAACTGTCAAACAAGCCATCTCCCAACCTCGCTGGCGTGAAGCCATGTCCACTGAACTCACTGCCCTCATGAAGCATGGGACATGGGATCTGGTACCACCCCCCTCCAATTGTTCACCCGTGGGCTGTAAATGGGTGTTTCGGGTAAAACGACATGCAGATGGTTCAATTGATCGATTCAAAGCCCGGTTAGTTGCCAAGGGCTTCCATCAACGACCCGGGGTTGATTACAAGGAGACTTACAGCCCCGTTGTCAAACCTGCAACTATACGCACTGTGCTTACAATCGCAGTCATGAATGGATGGGATCTACGTCAATTGGATGTTCATAATGCTTTTCTTAATGGTGCACTAGCTGAGACTGTTTTTATGATGCAACCCCCAGGTTTCCGAGATGTAACCTACCCCAATCATGTCTGCCGTTTGAAGAAGGCAATTTATGGCCTTAAACAAGCACCCAGGGCTTGGTTCATAGCCCTCAAAACTGCCATCACTCAGCTGGGGTTTCAAAACTCCAAAGCAGACTCGTCCCTCTTCATTTATCACACTGGTTCCACACTATGTTATCTGCTAGTTTATGTTGATGATCTTGTCCTTACAGGCAATAATCCAGCACTTGTGAATACCATTGTTCAACAGTTGGGTGATACTTTTTCCCTCAAAGACATGGGGCCTCTGCACTTCTTCTTGGGGGTTGAGGTTATTCCCACGCAGACCGGCCTCTTCCTCACCCAACACAAGTACATCCGTGAACTGTTGGAGAGTACAAACATGAGTGGTGCTAGAGATGTGTTGACACCATTGTCCACAACAGAACCCCTTCGGCTAGTTGATGGTAGTGCAGCTGTGGACAACACTGAATTTCGCAGGATTATGGGCAGCCTTCAATACCTCTCCTTGACAAGGCCAGACATCTCATTTGCAGTTAATAAACTGTCACGACCCGATTCCCGGATCCGTGACCGGCACATAGGCATGGTTCCCCTCCAAGGTTCCACACCTATGCGAACCCAAACTTACACACAAACTTATCATTCAACTTTCAGAGTACAACGCAGCGGAAATATCAAAGTGAACTTTATAACATAATTCGATTGTCTTTATACAAGAGTTGATTACATACATTTATAATTGTGGAGCACTAACCAGACATATGAACAAAATATCCAATACAACCAAAATAGCAGGTTCCAAGAGTTGGACAAAAATGACCTGCTAGCAAGCTATGACCCTGAAAATAATGAATAATGAGGGAGTGAGTTCAACAACTCAGTAAGTAGATAATATCCAATATACACATACGAGATAATATAGCAAAGAGA
This sequence comes from Salix brachista, assembly GCA_009078335.1. Classification (NCBI taxonomy): domain Eukaryota; kingdom Viridiplantae; phylum Streptophyta; class Magnoliopsida; order Malpighiales; family Salicaceae; genus Salix; species Salix brachista. The sequence goes on along the minus strand of CM018576.1, from coordinate 2,675,474 downwards.
AGTATAATATCAAATCGGCTCAAGGTTCTTACAACAAATTTCTCAAATAGGTCATAACAAACATGTGATAGGTAAAGCTCGTCAGAAAATCAGAATGCAATGAGCATGAGGCTCCGTACTGTGGGATGATCAGTCCACACAGGTTGGTGACTCCCCCGACCAACTAGGGTTTCAGATACGATGTGCACAAAGGCTAACACTACCCTGTTAGCATGGGTATTCTGACTAGCATACCATAGGCATATCTCATAATCAATCAAACATATCCATATCTCAAGGCTCAACTCATGGTATCAATCAAATGAGGAGCTATCAATTCACAAACAGATATAGGCTCATATCAAGAACGGATATTCAACAAATGATTATGCTTTATCGTATCAAGAATATAATCAAGGTATATATTATCAAAAAGCATAATCCAATTCATACTAGCAAATTCAAATATTTATACTATTTCTCATGCATATTAAATATTATCCACTCACCTGACTCAAAAGCAAATAAGGTTCAACAGCAGAGTGTTGACGAAATCTTACTGATGTCCCGCGGGTAGAAGATCGGGATTATCTGAATATATAAAAGAAGATATACTCAAGAAATGACTCAAAAGAAGTAAAATACTTTTAATAACATATCTAAGAGCTCAAATCATAATCCTATGTGTTTTTGAATCAACTATCCATTTCTTCGTAAAACCTAAATCAAAGGTTTCTTCCAAAATCTAATTCCAAATACCTAACTCATAAAATTGATAATAATCCATCAAATGAACTTCAATTATCCATCAAACCAATCTTAAATGCTATTATTTCACCTAGGGACCATTCTGAATTTTTCTCATTTTTTTAGGGCCAAATCGTAATTTTACCAAATTGAAGGACTAAATTGAACTCCTCTTAAATTCACAACTATACTGAAATTTCATCCATAATTCATCCTCAATTCTGTCCAGAATCTCGAATTTCATTCCAGGGACCAAACTGTAATTTTTCAAATTTCGGGGACCAAACTGTAATTTTCACAAAAAGGACCAAAATGACATTTCATCATCTTCAACCTCTGCCCAGAATTCCAGCAAGGGATTTTCGAAATTTATCAACATTATTTACCATTTTTCTCAATATTTTCTTAAACCAAACATCTCAAAACTTCAAAATCATCTACAATCAAACTAATTAAACTATTACCCTACACATTCAACCCTTAACATCTCTCTTAATTCATCAATCAAACCCAAATAAAATTCTCAAACCCTAACAACCCATACAAGCAAAAATCATAGCTAATACATAATAAAACACACACATTACCTTAACAACTATTTCTCCTTCTTCTCCTCTTCTCTTTCCCTCTTTTCTCTTCTTCTTCTTCTTCTTTTTCTTCTTCTTCTTTCTTTCTCTCTTCCCGATTCTCTCTCTCAAATTTTCAGATTACTTCTTTCTTTCTTTCTTTTTTCCTTTTCTTTTCTTTTCTTTTCTATTTATATTTACTAGCTTGTACAATTACTACAACACCCCTAACCTAATTCTAAGCCACTAAGGGCATACATGTATTTTCCTTTTAAAAATTTCAAGTCACTACAATCTCCCCACCTTATAAAAGTTTCGTCCTCGAAACTAAATAAATGTTTGAATACGTACCGAGATTATCAAAAAGATGAGGATATTCCTCAAGCATCTTATCCTCAAGTTCCCATGTTGCTTCTTCAATTGAATGATCTTTCCACTTCACTTTCACCAAAGCTATATCCTTCGACCTTAGCTTTCTCACTTGTCGGTCCACTATAGTTTCTGGTTGCACCTCATAAGTCACATCATCTCTTAACTCAACTAGATGCACTCCTAACACACGAGATGGATCCGGCATATACTTCCATAGCATAGAAACATGAAATACAGGATGTATAGCCGACAAATTTGACGGTAAGGCCAACCTATAAGCAACTGCTCAAATTCTCTCCAAAATCTCATACGGCACAGTAAATCGAGGACTTAGCTTGCCTTTCTTTCTAAACCTGAATACTCCTTTGGTCGGTGAGACCTTTAAGAACACACAATCACCCACTGAAAACTCTAAGTCACGCCTCCTTTTATCCGCGTAACTTTTCTACCTACTTTGAGCTGTCTGAAGTCTCTTTCTGATCACCTCTATCTTATCTGAGGTAATTTGAATCAACTCAGGTCCCATTAGCTTTTTCTCACCAACCTAAACCAACAAACTGGTGATCTACATTTCCGTCCGTACAAAGCCTCATAAGGTGCCATCTCTATGCTAGCCTGATAATTGTTGTTGTAAGCAAATTCCACTAATGATAGGAACTTACTCCAACCAACCCCAAAATCCATAACACAGGCTCTCAACATATCCTCCAATATCTGAATAGTCCTTTCAGACTGACCATCAGTCTGAGGGTGAAAAGCTGTGCTCAACTGCACTTTAGTACCCATCGCTTCCTGAAACTTCACCCAAAATCGCGATGTGAATTGTGGACCTCTATCTGAAATTATCGAGATTGGCACTCCATGCAATCGTACAATCTCGCTAATAAACAATTTTGCCAACTTTGCATACCCATAAGTAATCTTAACTGGTAGAAAATGGGCTGATTTTGTCAATCTATCAACAATCACCCATATCGAATCATAACCCTCCTGACTCCTAGGCAACCCAGTCACAAAGTCCATTGTGATCCTTTCCCACTTCCATTCTGGTATCAACAGTGGTTGCAACAATCCAGGAGGTCTTTGATGTTCACCTTTTACCCTTTGACAGGTCAAACACCTAGAAACAAAGTCTGCTACATCAGCCTTCATCCTATTCCACCAATAGCACACCTTAAGATCTTTATACATCTTGGTGGAACCCGGATGCACTGTATAGACTGTCTGATGTGCCTCGGTCATCAGTTCTCTCTTCAGATCATCAACATCAGGTACACAAAGTCTATCCCCAAATCTCAACACATCATCATCACCAATCACAAAACCTGCAGTTTTACCCTGTTCAACCTCACTTCTAATCCTGAGTAGTGAATCATCTTCTTTCTAAGCTGCTTTTATCCTCTCAAACAAGTCTGACTTAACCTGAAAGAGAGCAATCATTGCTCTACCTTTGCTAAGGTTAAATTTAACTCCTTCATCCACTAATCCATGCAACTCCTTAATCAAAGGCCTTCGTACCTCTTGAATATGAGCTAGGCTCCCTGATGATTTCCTACTCAAAGCATCGGCAACTACATTTGCCTTGCCTGGGTGATACTGTATAGTACAATCATAATCTTTCAACAGTTCCATCCATCTCCTTTGCCTCATATTCAGATCTCTCTGCTGAAAGATGTACTTCAAACTTTTATGATCCGTAAAGATTTCGCAAGTTTCTCCATATAGGTAATGACTCCAAATCTTCAAAGCAAAAACTACAGCGGCCATCTCTAAATCATGTGTAGGGTAGTTTTGTTCATGCTTCTCTCTAGACTTTGAATAAATCAAAATATCATCAATAAAAACTATCACAAATTGATCAATAAACTGTTTAAACACTCTGTTCATTAAGTCCATAAAAGTTGCTGGCGCATTCGTTAATCCAAAAGACATCACCAAGAACTCATAGTGACCATACCGAGTTCTAAAGGCGGTTTTTGAAATGTCTTCTTTCCTTATCCTAAACTATTGATACCCAAATGAAAATCAATCTTAGAAAAGAATTGAGTTCCCTACAACTGATCAAACAAATCATCTATACAAGGAAGTGGGTATCTATTTCGAACTGTCACTCGATTTAGTTGTCTATAATCTATACATAACCTCAATGACCCATCTTTCTTCTTCACAAACAGCACTAGGGCTCCCCAAGGAGACACACTTGGCCGAACGAACTTCTTATCTAATAAATCCTGCAATTGTTCTTTTAGCTCTCTCAATTCTGCTGGTGTCATTCTATATGGTGCCATTGATATTGGTTCGGTACCCGAAACCAAATCAATAGAAAAATCAATCTCCCTATACGGAGGCAATCCAGGTAACTCATCAATAAATACATCAATGAACTCCTTAGCTATAGGAACTTGGTCCAAATGGGGAATTTCCTTATCTACATCCACTATGTGTGCTAGGTAACATTGTACCCTTTTTCGTGCCATTTTCCTCGTGATAGTCAACAACATAATTGATGAAGACACAATCTTATCTCCTCGAAACACTAACCTTGTTTCTCCATCTAATTCAAATACTACCTCCTTACCTCAACAATTTACTAAAGCCTTATGCTTTGACAACCAATCCATTCTTAAAATCACATCAAAATCAATCATATGTAAAACATTCAAGTCTCCCATAAGGATTTTATCTCCAATTTCTATCTCACAAATTTGATACACATACTTCACTAATATTAATTCTCAAAATCACATCAAAATCAATCATATCTAAAACATTCAAGTCTCCCATAAGGATCTTATCTCCAATTTCTATCTCACAATTTTGATACACATACTTCACTAATATTAATTCCCATCCATGGAGATATATAAAAAAAAAATGAGAAATCCTAACAGAGTTAGTTGTCTATCTAACCTCATGACAATATATAAGGACATAAACAAAAGGGTTGCACCCGTATTAAACAAAACTTTTGATTCAAAAGTGCAAACAAAAAGAATATATTCAGGTGTGAATACATCACCCCTCCTATAAGGAATATATCTTGCATTTCTTAACTTCACAATACGGTCATCTTTCTGATCGTCAAGTACTCCAATAGTATTAGCTATATGTCTATTCCTCGACATATCATATAAGGACGAAGATTTTTGTCATGTCAAAACAATAGCACAATAGTTATCAAATAATTATCGGAAAGCATATCAATAGAAGACATAAGGAATCAAGAAGACATGTTTGATGAGAGTTCAGAATTCCAAGCAACAAACAAGACAATAAGGAATCAAGAAGATATGCTTGATGAGAATTCAGAATTTCAAGGATAACAGACAAGACAAAACGGATCCTAATGCTCCACAATACGAATCCTAACTTTACTATTATTTCATGAATTGAAAGCTTTGATACTAAGTCTTGTCACTACTACCCTTCTTTTTACTTTTATTTTTAAGCTCTAATACCAAGTTTTGTCACACACTCTTTTACTTTTATTCATTTTATTTTTAGCTCTGATACCATCTGTGTCACGACCCGATTCCCGGATCCGTGACCGGCACATAGGCATGGTTCCCCTCCAAGGTTCCACACCTATGCGAACCCAAACTTACACACAAACTTATCATTCAACTTTCAGAGTACAACACAGCGGAAATATCAAAGTGAACTTTATAACATAATTCGATTGTCTTTATACAAGAGTTGATTACATACATTTATAATTGTGGAGCACTAACCAGACATATGAACAAAATATCCAATACAACCAAAATAGCAGGTTCCAAGAGTTGGACAAAAATGACCTGCTAGCAAGCTATGACCCTGAAAATGATAAATAATGAGGGAGTGAGTTCAACAACTCAGTGAGTAGATAATATCCAATATACACATACGAGATAATATAGCAAAGAGAAGTATAATATCAAATCGGCTCAAGGTTCTTACAACAAATTTCTCAAATAGGTCATAACAAACATGTGATAGGTAAAGCTCGTCAGAAAATCAGAATGCAATGAGCATGAGGCTCCGTACTGTGGGATGATCAGTCCACACAGGTTGGTGACTCCCCCGACCAACTAGGGTTTCAGATACGATGTGCACAAAGGCTAACACTACCCTGTTAGCATGGGTATTCTGACTAGCATACCATAGGCATATCTCATAATCAATCAAACATATCCATATCTCAAGGCTCAACTCATGGTATCAATCAAATGAGGAGCTATCAATTCACAAACAGATATAGGCTCATATCAAGAACGGATATTCAACAAATGATTATGCTTTATCGTATCAAGAATATAATCAAGGTATATATTATCAAAAAGCATAATCCAATTCATACTAGCAAATTCAAATATTTATACTATTTCTCATGCATATTAAATATTATCCACTCACCTGACTCAAAAGCAAATAAGGTTCAACAGCAGAGTGTTGACGAAATCTTACTGATGTCCCGCGGGTAGAAGATCGGGATTATCTGAATATATAAAAGAAGATATACTCAAGAAATGACTCAAAAGAAGTAAAATACTTTTAATAACATATCTAAGAGCTCAAATCATAATCCTATGTGTTTTTGAATCAACTATCCATTTCTTCGTAAAACCTAAATCAAAGGTTTCTTCCAAAATCTAATTCCAAATACCTAACTCATAAAATTGATAATAATCCATCAAATGAACTTCAATTATCCATCAAACCAATCTTAAATGCTATTATTTCACCTAGGGACCATTCTGAATTTTTCTCATTTTTTTAGGGCCAAATCGTAATTTTACCAAATTGAAGGACTAAATTGAACTCCTCTTAAATTCACAACTATACTGAAATTTCATCCATAATTCATCCTCAATTCTGTCCAGAATCTCGAATTTCATTCCAGGGACCAAACTGTAATTTTTCAAATTTCGGGGACCAAACTGTAATTTTCACAAAAAGGACCAAAATGACATTTCATCATCTTCAACCTCTGCCCAGAATTCCAGCAAGGGATTTTCGAAATTTATCAACATTATTTACCATTTTTCTCAATATTTTCTTAAACCAAACATCTCAAAACTTCAAAATCATCTACAATCAAACTAATTAAACTATTACCCTACACATTCAACCCTTAACATCTCTCTTAATTCATCAATCAAACCCAAATAAAATTCTCAAACCCTAACAACCCATACAAGCAAAAATCATAGCTAATACATAATAAAACACACACATTACCTTAACAACTATTTCTCCTTCTTCTCCTCTTCTCTTTCCCTCTTTTCTCTTCTTCTTCTTCTTCTTTTTCTTCTTCTTCTTTCTTTCTCTCTTCCCGATTCTCTCTCTCAAATTTTCAGATTACTTCTTTCTTTCTTTCTTTTTTCCTTTCCTTTTCTTTTCTTTTCTTTTCTATTTATATTTACTAGCTTGTACAATTACTACAACACCCCTAACCTAATTCTAAGCCACTAAGGGCATACATGTATTTTCCTTTTAAAAATTTCAAGTTACTACATAAACTCTCCCAGTACATGCACAAACCAACTGAACTCCACTGGAAAGCAACCAAACGGCTACTGCGGTATCTAAAACAGACCATCTTCTATGGCATTCGGATCCTGCGCCATGGTTCACCAGTGTTAAAAACCTTTTCTGATGCCGATTGGGCTGGGAATGTGGATGATCGTACATCAACCTCTGCATACATTAGTTTTTTGGGACCTAATCCAATTTCTTGGACATCCAAGAAACAACGAGCTGTTGCCAGGTCCACAACAGAGGCTGAGTATCGGGCCTTAGCCAATGCAGCATCCGAAACAATGTGGGTATCCAATCTCCTTCAAGAACTTGCCTTCCCGATCACATCCTCTCCAATTCTACTGTGTGACAATCTTGGAGCTACACACCTCAGCTTAAATCCAGTCCATCATTCGCGAATGAAACACATTCAAATTGATCTACACTTTGTGCGTGATTTAGTCCAAAAAGGCAATCTTCGAGTCAGCCATGTTCATACCCAAGACCAACTTGCTGATCTACTCACTAAGCCATTGTCTAAGCTGCGGACGCATGAACTACGGAACAAGATTGGCCTTGCCGACGGAAGCCCAATCTTGCGGGGGCGTATCAAGGCAGAACCTGAAAATGAAACCATCGAGCATTCAATGTCTGCAGAAGTTACACCTGAGCATTGAACTCAGCAAGATGTTACAACCAAACATTGAAGTCTGCAGAGAGTTATGGCTGGAGATGTTAATAGCAGAGAGTTATGGCTTGAGATGTTAATACTGCTGTTAATATTGTAACTGTAATAGCAAATAACTAGCACTAAGTACACTGCCGATTATATGTGTATATATACCATGTAATATTGAGTAATAAAGTGAGGTGACCTTTCACAAAATTATATCAGTGTTTTATCTTCCATACCGTGTACCCCAATCTAAGATTCGTCCTCTGTTTGCTCCTGTTTATAGTGTATACACAAATCTGATGTAAGTTTCTTGTAGCATTTGGAAAGTTAACGAAATTAGAAATGATCGTGTAAATGCTGACCAAAGAGAAAGAAATCCAAGCTTTTATTTGGCATGTACTCGTAGATCAGCATCTTCTCATCCCGTTCAATACAGGAACCCAGTAGCCTGACAAGATTCCGGTGCTGGAGTTTGGCGATGAGTATCGTCTCATTTCTGAACTCCTCAAGCCCCTGTCCCGATCTTTCTGAAAGCCTCTTAACTGCTACTTCCAGTCCCGTGGGTAATTTGCCCTGGTAAAGGAACCAAAAGTCATTCTGAAAGTTCATTCAAACTATTTTAAGGTTTTTCTGAAAATCTTTGAACAATCAGCATTTCTCAATTGGAAGCAACTTACCTTATAAACAGGCCCAAATCCTCCCTCTCCAAGCTTGTCTGAGAATTGTCCAGTTGCAACCGATACGCTCTCATAACTGAATAATGGCAACTCCATATTTTTACTCCATCTTTTCTTCCGATTGTCAACAGAGCTAGATTCATTGTTAGTTGATCCAGGATTGGTATCGAAATCAAAGAGCATTATATCGTGACCTGTAGAAGAAAAAATTAGCAACGATTGACCACAATCACTTTGTTGAAATATCCAGCAATTCTGATAGTATCAATCAAAACAATTTACAGAGGAGGGCTTTTCTTAGTTTTCATTACCAGTAACTTAAGGAGTTAATTAAATTACATCTACGAGAAGACAACAGAAATTAAAGCGAGAACACGATGCACCTTTGCGTGTGAGCTTTCCTTTGCACAGACATCTGAAGTACATGAAGAGGCCTAACGTAATCAGAGTTGTTGGTATAGCCACAGCCAAGGCTGTCCGTAATTTCCATTTGACATTCCCTCCTTGTAAATATAGATCGAATATTAACAAATCATAAACAAACATGTGTACAATTATTGTTTTTTTAGCAGAAAAAATGGAAAGACAGGTTATGTATCTCAAGTTTTTAAATGTAAATACAAGACCGTCATTTTGTCAAAAATATTTTCTCGTCATTAATTGAATCATTTTGTTCATATATACAGAACCATACCTGTTCGGGTACTGCCATTACCAATCTGAAGTTCAGGCTCAGAAGCAGCAAGTCTGATGTAAATTTCTGCTCCGGCCCTGCCATCAGCAGCTCCTGACTGCTGTAAGTCTATAAGATCTCCTTCCCATAAATGACACCCGTTGTTATTATTATAGGCATAAGCCATGCAAGAACAATTTTCGATGCAATCCAATCTACATCTTCCAGCACTCACTTTCTGATACGTTTTAGAATTTGCAGGTAATGCTAGATCTGACATCTTTAGGAAACCATCTTCGTTCCCAACACTACTCTTATTTTGACACTTTAAAGGAGATTTCCTAACACAACCACTTGACCATTCATTTTGTACTTATGGTTTAAAACCTTTCAGGCATTCACAATAGCTTGATGAATTTTCATGAAGGACTCCGTAAACTCCAAACCCCCCACATAAACCATAAACACCGGCCTTGTCATTTGGTTGAGCCCATGAAGGAAACCACCCCCAAGGACCTTTCACCGAAAAGAGTTGTTGGATCTGGCCATGAGCACCGATCACGAATCTTGAAATAATTGAGGTATTGTAGAAAGAGTAGGTGAAATATCTTTCATTTTCATTTGATACATAACTATAATTGAAAAGATAGTTAAATCGCATCTCAGGTACCAAGCTAAATATTTGTCCATTCCAGCGACCACTGCTCCAATACCTGTGTGACCTGTTCCACTCTATGAAAAACTGACTGCTTCCATTTGGGTCGATCCCAACCGAGAACATACCTGGTGCTGGATCTTCTGAGTTTTTCCAGGAAATAAGCCGCTGCACTTGCCCAGTGTGCTTGTTGATTCCCAGCTTTGCGCCAGGTAGCCACGTGTCAGTTGGATAATCAAAACTCTGCCAATATATGGTGGATGGATTTGAGCCATCTCTTATGACAAAGTATCCGTCATCAAGAATCACTGCTTCTGCTTTAGTAGTATTCGGCATTGAAGATGCAAGAGCTGTTGACCATACTGTTTTGGTGACATTTTTCAGCAGGACAAGATTGCCATCAGATAACAATTCAAGCTTCAATGAAGCAGGGTTGTTGGAAGGGCTCTCCCTGTTTGCTACCCAAACAATCGCGTTATTTCCGAAGTTCCTATGCCATATTCCCAGGTAAATGTTGTGAGAAGTGCCTGGGCGGAAGAAACCGAGTTCAAAAATGCGGTTTTGAGATAATAGTGTCTGGCTTACAGAGAGAGATTGGCTAGCCAAAATTGTGTCAGCTCCAATAGAGAAGCAAGTCCTATGGTAAACGAATAGCCACAACAGCACAAAGAGCCAAAAACATGGCTTTGTCTTAACGCACATCCTCTCTAATTTGGGGGATTAAGGGTGAAAGGCATTAAAGAAGCTTAAAAATGAAAACGTTTACATGGTATATTTTTTGTTTATTGTTTTAACTTGAATTATTGTGTTCTTTTTCTGAAAAGAATTGAAGAGGAGGAAGGAGGGGTTGTTCGATAACATTTTTCTACTCTTATCTCCATTTTTCATGTTCTATTGGAAAATTAAAGGACATGCTCACGTCTTGAAGTTTCCAAACACTTTCCTAGTTAGAGAACCGAAAAAAAGTGTTCAAAAAATAGATATTTCCATCTATAGAAAAATGGAAAAAATCACGTCCAAATCACACTTGTTTTCAAAGTTATTCTATATATTTTTACATTAATAAATTCTATATATCTCTCTCAACTTATGTTATTGTCAATATTTATTTATTATTCTTTGTTTCCTAAGAAAACATTTTCACATAGTCAAACAAAATCACGTACGTGCCGAAACAACAACAGTAATAGTCAACTTCAATTATTGAAATGTCCGTTCATAATGACGTTCTATTATATTCTATGAGAGCATATTAGGACCATTATTATAGGACTTTTCAAAGTCATTGATAAATACATCCACTTGCATGGGCCGAGAAGGACATTGCATAAACTATTATTATTTTGACGTGTTTTTGAATGAAATTATAGAAGAAAAGGGAAATGAATGTGGAAATCAAAATGAAAAATCAAGTTCAAATTCAAGAGAGAGGAGATACAGTGAGACGAGTATGGAAGCAGAGGGCAAATATTTTGATCATTTAAAAAATAATATAAATTACAAGATTTTACTTAATAGTTTAAATTTTTAGAGAAGATGGTTCCTTAACATAGTATCAGAGTCTTATTAACCTAGTGGTTATCTGTTTGAATCTCATCACCTCTATTCTAGCTGATAAAAATCAAGCACAGAATAGTATGAGTCTGTGCAAGTTTCAAGTTCAAAAGTCTATTACTCGAGGGGCTGTTAAAAATAATATAAATCATATTCTAGTATATCACCTAATAATTTAAACTTTTAGATAAAATAGTTTTTTAACATTTACATGATCAATCAACTTTGAAGACTTTAACCTTTACTTAAACTGCAGTGACTGTAACGTGGTGATCCATCAGTTTTCTGTGATTACCTCGTAAATGCTCTCCGTTTCAGTTCATGTTTAATCACAATCCATCTATTCTTGATTATGGAACGTTCAATCTCTGAGTCAGAGAGCACAAGTTAGGAAATCTTGAAAGAAATTTTCTTCGTAAATGAAGCATAATTTGCTATGCTTTGATGGTCGAGGACATTGCTTCAGGAGGTGGGGATCGCTTCATTTTCTCCTGGACGTTAGCCCCAGTGACATTGGGAGCTCCAAGAATGCTTATTTGCCAATATAATTATTGGTGTGGGGATACAGTCAATGCTTCATTGGAGCAAAGAACTGGTTATTATCTTGAGTGCGCATGATTAGCATTTGTAAGACCTATAGTCTTGGCCCATCAGACCTAAGCCCAAATCCAAGAGCCCAACCTAACGTCCATATATAAAAACCATGTGACCAGAGGTTGATTTTTCTTTTCTTCCCCTTGCCTCCGTGACTTTCCTCTCTCGCAAACAAAGGGATTTCAGTTTTGAACTTGAGATTGTGGGTAACAAGAAGGTATTCCCTCTCTTTATTGTTTAAAATTAGAGAATTGAACGTGGAAGGATTAGATAAGAATTTAGGGTTTTGTTTTGATTTGATGATACAGTGATTTAAGAGTTGAAACTGATGTATTTGGATGATGGTTGGCCTAAAACAAATTAATTTGATATTGGAACTATAGGTCTAAAAGAATAAACCTCTATTTTTGGGTTTTGTGAAGTTAAATACTAGCAGTAGGCCTTAAATAAATTAATTTGATACAGTGATTTAAGTAGTTTATTGTTTTTATTAGTTGAGTTTGTTTAAATAGGCTAACCAGTTGACCGATAATAGTCAACTGATTGTTTATTTTGGCTGACTAGTTGATCTATTTGTAAAGATTTATCAAGTCTATGGATTTGATCGGTTTGCGTTATGTTTAGGATTAATCAAATAAAATAATATGGCTTTATTATTACATCATATATACTTCCAAAGTGATTTATTTTTATGTTATTTTGCTTTGATTTTTTTAGTATTTTTTGTATGGTGTTCTAACATTTCTTTTAAATTATCAATAGATTTTTGATTTTGCATCTATTATCTTTTGTTTTTGTTTTTAGAGTGAGTGAAATAATTTTTAATATATATATATTGATTATACGATGAGGACACTTGATTATTCTTGAATATCTATATATGTTGCTTTATTGTTTGAATGCTCATTTATTCTTGGAATTGTATTTGCATCTTGTTGAATTAAATTCTATTTGATATAACATTTAACATCTTGATGACTTATACTTATAAATAACTAAAATGTTTATTAAATGTTATTCTCTCATTGAGTTGTTTGAACTCAGTTCTCTATTTTAATTTTATTTCCAGGCTCTTAACTTTTATTAGCAAGTTAATATTTATTAGCTCCTGCTTTTTTTATTTTTGGTTAGTATGCCTTGAGGCTTTTTCTCTTTGTTTTGATTTGATATCTTAAATGCTAAAATATCACATTGTTTTATTTAAAGTTTAGATTTTGACATTGCAATAAGTATTATGAATTATTTTTAATTTTATAATGAGAAGTTTTGCGATATTATTTGATTTTATTGCTTTAAAGAATATAATATTTTAGAAGATTAAGAACGCTGCAAATATTTATATATAAATTGTTTTGTGACATGTATGTTCTGAGACTTGGCGCTGTCGGGGTGTTCTTATGACATCGGTCCTCCATTGCCGATCACAGACTCGGAGTTCATGTCATGCCAGCATTACTCTAATCTCTTCTTTTGATGAATCATAGGGGTGGATATCTAAAGCTTTGGCAATTGCAACCAAGAATTTAGAGCTTGAAGCACTCACAACTTCTGATCGAAGAAATTCAAGATTCGCAGCAGGATTGCAAAATTTAGCAGCAATTCATTGCAAATCAAAAACAATTCTCAAAAAGGGAAGAAAAGAAAGTATGCCCTGTTTCCTGTCGTTCTTTGGTTCATGGCCTACATCTACATTTCTCAAATCCTTCTCAGCTCCAATTGTTTTTGAAGTTATTAATGTTTCCGAACTCATCCACTGTAGGGTTAGGATTATTGACAGGGTCGTAGGGAAAGCTGTTCCTTTGTTGAGGCGCCGGTGGATTCGCAGGATTAACTTTCTGCTGCTCATAAGTTTCCTGGGAAGCTTTCTTACTTTCAGGATTAACTTCCTTGTGGATATATCTATGCCTAAATTAATAAGCTTTCTTACTTTCACTAGTATCATCACCTGGCAACATCATCTAGTCTGAATTTTGATATATCTATGCCTAAATTAATAAGAATTAAGAACACTTCTGATAGATATAAGCAAATAGGGGTTTGGTGTTTTCAAGAGTTTGTTTGGTGCACAGGCAGCAGTCCATTTTCACAAATCTGATGGGCTAATTATTTGGTATAATAATATGAATTTGTTCTAAAAAGAAAATGAATTGTTAAAAATGTCTAAGATTTAAATCAAATGTAATTTATAAATATTTAATTTGATATTGTACACAGATCAAATTGTTAATGTTTCAATACACTGAAAATAATAGGAAAAGCTGAAACAAAGAATTATGCGATTCAAATCGGAGAACTTGACCAAATAAGCTTCATCTAAGTTCCATACTAATAGCTTCATCTATCGCTGAAAAATTATCTGGCATCTATCGCTGTTATTGTCACATTATTCACGGAAGGTACCCCAGCAGAGCTCATCAATGACCCTTGTTCTGCCACGTTTCTGCCTGCAACAAAAGCTGGTTGCTTGGGATCTGGGAGAGCCACGTTTTCGTTTACGATCATCGAGATGACATCAGACATTGTAGGCCGATCAGCGGGGCTTTCTTGGACACAAAGGAGTCCTATGTTTATGTATCTCAACAGCATTGAAGTTGAAGGAGGATCTCCCAGGGTTGGATCCATCAAATCCGAAGCTTTATTAGAACTCCATAACTTCCATGCCTGCGGTACAACAACGCAAATGCTGCATCATTAGTGTGAAGACTAGGAAAGTTGTCAGATGCAGTTCAAGCTGGAAGAAAAAGAAATGAGAGTTTATGAAAGCTTCCCACATGTCCAAGAAGATTGAGGGAGTCGCTGTGGTAGAAACTAGTATTCTTCCTGCCGCTCACAATCTCAAGCACCAGCACCCCGAAGCTAAACACATCAGATTTTATTGAGAAGAGGCCCTCCATAGCATATTCAGGGGACATATAGCCACTAAAAACTGGAAAGGTCAGTGCAGATCATGTGAAGAGTAGCATGTCCTGGAAAGTGGAATTCAAGAAACTTACTATGTTCCAACGATCCTCTTGGTGTTTCCTTGAGTTTCGTTGCCTCTGAAAATTCGAGCCATCCCGAAATCGGATATCTTTGGATTCATTTCACTGTCCAATAGAATGTTGCTAGGTTTTAGATCCCTGTGAATGATTCGTAACCGTGAGTATCTATGTAGATACAGAAGGCCTTGAGCAGTTCCTTCGATTATCCGAATCCGTGTACCCCAATCTAAGATTCGTCCTCTGTTTGCTCCTGTTTATAGTTTATACACAAATCTGATACAAGTTTCTTGTAGCATTTGGAAAGTGAACGAAATTAGAAATGATCGTGTAAATGCTGACCAAAGAGAAAGAAATCCAAGCTTTTATTTGGCATGTACTCGTAGATCAGCATTTTCTCATCCCGTTCAATACAGGAACCCAGTAGCCTGACAAGATTCCGGTGCTGGAGTTTGGCGATGAGTATCGTCTCATTTCTGAACTCCTCAAGCCCCTGTCCCGATCTTTCTGAAAGCCTCTTAACTGCTACTTCCAGTCCCGTGGGTAATTTGCCCTAATAAATGAACCAAAAGTCATTCTGAAAGTTCATTCAATTAAGGTTTTTCTGAAAATATTTGTACAATCAGCATCTCTCATTTGCACGCAACTTACCTTATAAACAGGCCCGAATCCTCCCTCTCCAAGCTTGTCTGAGAATTGTCCAGTTGCAACCGATACGCTCTCATAACTGAATAATGGCAACTCCATATTTTTACTCCATCTTTTCTTCCGATTGTCAACAGAGCTAGATTCATTGTTAGTTGATCCAGGATTGGTATCGAAATCAAAGAGCATTATATCGTGATCTGTAGAAGAAAAAATTAGCAACGATTGACCACAATCACTTGGTTGAAATATCCAGCAATTCTGATAGTATCAATCAAAAATATTTACAGAGGAGGGCTTTTCTTAGATTTCAATACCAGTAACTAAAGGAGTTAATTAAATTACATCTACTAGAAGACAACAGAAATTAAAGCGAGAACAGGATGCACCTTTGCGTGTGAGCTTTCCTTTGCACAGACATCTGAAGTACATGAAGAGGCCTAAGGTAATCAGAGTTGTTGGAATAGCCACAGCCAAGGCTGTCCGTAATTTCCATTTGACATTCCCTCCTTGTAAATATAGATCGAATATTACCAAATCATAAACAAACATGTGTACAATTATTGTTTTTTTAGCAGAAAAAATGGAAAGACAGGTTATGTATCTCAAGTTTTTAAATGTAAATACAAGACCGTCATTTTGTCAAAAATATTTTCTCGTCATTAATTGAATCATTTTGTTTATATGTACAGAACCATACCTGTTCGGGTACTTCCATTACCAATCTGAAGTTCAGGCTCAGAAGCAGCAAGTCTGATGTAAATTTCTGCTGCGGCCCTGCCATCAGCAGCCCCTGACTGCTGTAAGTTTATAAGATCTCCTTCCCATAAAGAACACCCGTTGTTATTATTATAGGCATAAGCCATGCAAGAACAATTTTCGATGCAATCCAATCTGCATCTTCCAGCACTCACTTTCTGATACGTTTTTGAATTTGCAGGTAATGTTAGATTTGACATCTTTAGGAAACCATCTTCCTTCCCCACACTACTCATATTTGGACACTGCAAAGGAGATTTCCTAACACAACCACTTGACCAATCATCTTGTAGTAATGGTTTAAAACCTTTCAGGCATTCACAATAGCTTGATGAATTTTCATGAAAGACTCCAAAAACCCCACATAAACCATAAACACCAGCTTTGTCTTTTGGTTGAGCCCAAAAAAGAAACCAAGTCCAAGAACCTACCGACCAAGTTTGTTGTTGGATCTGTCCTGAAACATCAATCACGTTTCTTGAAATAAATGAGGTATTGTACAAAGAATAGGTGAAATAGTTTTCATTTTCATTGGATACATAACTATAATTGAAAATATAGTTCAATCTCATCTCAGGTATCAAGCTAAATCTTTGTCCATTCCATTCACCACTGCTCCAATACCTGTGTGACCTGTTCCACTCTATGAAAAACTGACTGCTTCCATTTGGGTCGATCCCAACCGAGAACATACCTGGTGCAGGATCTTCTGAGGTTTTCCAGGAAATAAGCCGCTGCACTTGCCCAGTGTGCTTGTTGATTCCAAGCTTTGCGCCAGGTAGCCAAGTGTCAGTTGGATAATCAAAGCTCTGCCAATATATGGTAGATGGATTTGAGCCATCTCTTATGACAAAGTTTCCGTCATCACGAATTACTGCTTCTGCTTTAGTAGTATTCAGCATTGAAGATGCAAGAGCTGTTGACCAAACTGTTTCGGTGAAATTTTTCAGCAGGACAAGATTGCCATCAGATAACAATTCAAGCTTCGATGAAGCAGGATTGTTGGAAGGGCTCTCCCTGTTTGCTACCCAAACAATCCTCCTATCTGCGAAGATCTTATACCATATTCCCAGGTGAATGTTATCAAAAGTGCCTGGGAAGAAACCGAGTTCAAAAATGCCGTTTTGAGATACTAGTGTCTGGCTTACAGGGAGAGATTGGCCAACCGAAATTGTGTCAACTCCAATAGAGAAGCAAGTCCTATGGTAAACGAATAGCCACAACAGCACAAAGAGCGGAAAACATGGCTTTCTCTTAACGCACATCCTCTCTAATTTGTGGGATTAAGGGTGAAAGAGCTGTGACGGAGCACGGATCAGAGAACGAGCAGGAAGGGAAAAAAAACAAGAATTCCCGTGTGAATTCATCAACTATATGATAACGCTCTAGATCTCTTGTCATATTGTAGCTGCCAGCTCTGACCATTAATTTTCCACATTGACTTGGACTTTACTGTTCTCGCTATCCCCTCCCCTCCAATAGGAGGCTATGCCATTTATTTTTTGAGCCATGTAATGCTGAAATGTGGGTTGAATTGTGAGCTTAAAATGGAAATTTCTATACAATATATTTTTGTTTATTGATTTTATTGAAATTAATTGAAACTCGTGTTGTTTTTCTGAAAAGAATAAAAGAGGAGGATGGAGGGGTTGTTCGAAAACATTTTTCTACTCTTATCTCCATTTTTCATGTTCTATTGGGAAATTAAAGGACATTCTCATGTCTTGAAGTTTCCAAACATTTTCCTAGTTATTTCCATCTATAGAAAAATAGAAAAATAGAAAAATCATGTCCAAATCACACTTGTTTTCAAAGCTATTCTATACATATCTCTCATCTCATGTTATTGTCTATATTTATTTATTTATTATTCTTTGTTTCCTAAGAAAACATCACATTGTCAAATAAAATCACGTACGTGCCGAAACAACCATAGTAATAGTCAACCTTCATTATTGAAATGTCCATACAACCACTATTATAGAACTTTTCAAAGTCATTGATAAATACATCCACTTGCATGGGGCCAAGAAGGACATTGCATAACCTATCTTGTCATGCGTTTGCTAATGCATTTCATTTTTTTTTTTAAAGAAATTGAATTTTTTTTTAAAAAGAAATTGAAATTTTTTAATTTGAATTTTTACTTGAAATTAAAATATTTTTGTGTTATTAAATTATTTTCATGTGTTAATGTCAAAAATAATTTCAAGTTTAAAAGTTTTTCACTTGAGGAGGTGTGTTAAAATAATATTAATTATATTCTAAGATCTCACCTAACAACTTAAATTTTTAGATGAAATGATTCTTTAACACGATAAAGATCTACTAAATCCCATCGATCAACTATGAAGACTTTAATCTTTACTTAAACTGCAGTGACTGTAAACGCGGTGATCGTTCAGTTTTCTGCTACTACCTTGTAAATGCTCTCCATTTCAGTTCATGTGTTAATCACAATCCATCTATTCTTGATCATGGAGCGTTCAATCTCTCAGTCAGAGAGCACAAGTTAGGAAATCTTGAATGAAATTTTCTTCGAAAATGAAGCATAATTCGCTATGCTTTGATGGGCCAGGACATTGCTTCAGGATGTGGGGATCTCTTCATTCCCCTGTACGTTAGCCCCACTGACATTTGGAGCTCCATGAATGCTTATTTGCCAAAATATTTTTTGGTGGAGGGATACAGTCAAAGCTTGATTGGAGCAGACTGGTTATTATTTTGAGTGTGCATGATTAGCATTTGTAAGGCCTGTAGTCTTGGCCCATCTGACCTAAGCCCAGATTAGCCCAAATCCAAGAACCCAACCTAACGTCCATATATAAAATGCATGTGACCAGAGGTTGATCTTTCTTTTTTTCTCCTTGCCTCCCCCTGCCGTGACTTTCCTCTCTTGCAAACAAAGGGATTTCAGTTTTGAACTTAAGATTTTGGGTTGAAGAAAACAAGAAGGTATTTCCCTCTCTTAATTGTTTAAAATTAGAGAATTGGACGTGGAAGGATTAGATAAGAATATAGGGTTCTGTTTTGATTTGATGATACAGTGATTTAAGAGTTGAAATAGATGTATTTGGATGTTAGTTGGCCTAAAACAAATTAATTTGATATTGGAACTTTAGGTCTTAAACAATAGACTGCTATTTTTGGGTTTTGTGAAGTTAAAGAGTATCGTAGGATAATGAAAACCCTGGTCATCTAGTCGACTGGTTATCCTAAACTAGTTAACTAATTTGCTTGTAATTGTTGGTCGACTAGTTGGCTTAAATGTCTATTTGAGAGTGAGGTTGAGTTTGATTCTGAAAGTGTTTTTTATTTATAAATACATTAAAATGATTTTTTTTTAATTATTTTTGACATCAGCATATCAAAATGATATAAAACCCCTCAAAAAAATAATTTATAATAAAAAAATAATTTTTTAATAAAATTCTATTTGACATAACATTTAATTATTTTGATAATTATTTGAATATCTATTCTGTCTGATATTAAACTTATCAAAAACTTCATACTAACAGAGAGTAATTAGTCTTTGTGCATATCATATCTGTAAATCTAACTAGTTATAGAGGCACCGACCTGTGGTGACTAATCCTCCCACAGTGGTCACCTTTGAGTATCATCTGATCATTATTGGGTGTCATGTATTCTACTACCCTATGTTAATTAGCTTAGTATGTATGTATTTACCTATGTGTAGCTCTTTTACCTCTATAGTATTACAATTGATGACTTATACTTATAAATAACTAAAATGTTTATTAGATGTTATTCTCTCATTAAGTTGTTTGAACTCAGTTCTCTATTTTAATTTTATTTCCAGGTTCTTAGCTTTTATTAGCAAGTTAATATTTATTAGAGGGCTCCTGCTCTTTTTTTATTTTTTGTTTAGTATGCCTTAGGCGTTTTCTTTTTGTTTTGATTTGATATCTTAAATGCTAAAATATCACATTGTTTTATTTAAAGTTTAGATTTTGACATTGCAATAAGTATTATGAATTATTTTTAATTTTATAATGAGAAGTTTTGGGATATTATTTGATTTTATTGCTTTAAAGAATATAATATTTTAGAAGATTAAGAACGCTGCAAATATTTATATATAAATTGTTTTGTGACATGTATGTTCTGAGACTTGGCGCTGTCGGGGTGTTCTTATGACATCGGTCCTCCATTGCCGATCACAGACTCGGAGTTCATGTCATGCCAGCATTACTCTAATCTCTTCTTTTGATGAATCATAGGGGTGGATATCTAAAGCTTTGGCAATTGCAACCAAGAATTTAGAGC
Organism: Salix brachista; assembly: GCA_009078335.1. Lineage (NCBI taxonomy): Eukaryota > Viridiplantae > Streptophyta > Magnoliopsida > Malpighiales > Salicaceae > Salix > Salix brachista. Next base: position 2,654,807 of record CM018576.1, on the reverse strand, counting down.
TTGAAGCACTCACAACTTCTGATCGAAGAAATTCAAGATTCGCAGCAGGATTGCAAAATTTAGCAGCAATTCATTGCAAATCAAAAACAATTCTCAAAAAGGGAAGAAAAGAAAGTATGCCCTGTTTCCTGTCGTTCTTTGGTTCATGGCCTACATCTACAATTCTCAAATCCTTCTCAGCTCCAATTGTTTTTGAAGTTATTAATGTTTCCGAACTCATCCACTGTAGGGTTAGGATTATTGACAGGGTCGTAGGGAAAGCTGTTCCTTTGTTGAGGCGCCGGTGGATTCGCAGGATGAATCTGAAGCATCCTAGTAACTTTCTGCTGCTCATAAGTTTCCTGGGAAGCTTTCTTACTTTCAGGATTAACTTCCTTGTGGATATATCTATGCCTAAATTAATAAGCTTTCTTACTTTCACTAGTATCATCACCTGGCAACATCATCTAGTCTGAATTTTGATATATCTATGCCTAAATTAATAAGAATTAAGAACACTTCTGATAGATATAAGCAAATAGGGGTTTGGTGTTTTGAAGAGTTTGTTTGGTGCACAGGCAGCAGTCCATTTCACAAATCTGATGGGCTAATTATTTGGTATAATAATATGAATTTGTTCTAAAAAGAAAATGAATTGTTAAACATGTCTAAGATTTAAATCAAATGTAATTTATAAATATTTAATTTGATATTGTACACAGATCAAATTGTTAATGTTTCAATACACTGAAAATAATAGGAAAAGCTGAAACAAAGAATTATGCGATTCAAATCGGAGAACTTGACCAGATAAGCTTCATCTAAGTTCCATACTCATAGCTTCCTCTCCTTTAGACCTGGCATCTATCGCTGAAAAATTATCTGGCATCTATCGCTGTTATTGTCACATTATTCACGGAAGGTACCCCAGCAGAGCTCATCAATGACCCTTGTTCTGCCACGTTTCTGCCTGCAACAAAAGCTGGTTGCTTGGGATCTGGGAGAGCCACGTGTTCGTTTACGATCATCGAGATGACATCAGACATTGTAGGCCGATCAGCGGGGCTTTCTTGGACACAAAGGAGTCCTATGTTTATGTATCTCAACAGCATGGAAGGTGAAGGAGGATCTCCCAGGGTCGGATCCATCAAGTCCGAAGCTTTATTAGAACTCCATAACTTCCATGCCTGCGGTATAACAACGCAAATGCTGCGTCATTAGTGTGGAGACTAGGAAAGTAGTCAGATGCAGTTCAAGCTGGAAGAAAAAGAAATGAGAGTTCATGAAAGCTCCCCACATGTCCAAGAAGATTGAGGGAGTCGCTGTGGTAGAAACTAGTATTCTTCCTGCCGCTCACAATCTCCAGCACCAGCACCCCGAAGCTAAACACATCAGATTTTATTGAGAAGAGGCCCTCCATAGCATATTCAGGGGACATATAGCCACTAAAAACTGGAAAGGTCAGTGCAGATCATGTGAAGAGTACCATGTCCTGGAAAGTGGAATTCAAGAAACTTACTATGTTCCAACGATCCTCTTGGTGTTTCCTTGAGTTTCGTTGCCTCTGAAAATTTGAGCCATCCCGAAATCGGATATCTTTGGATTCATTTCACTGTCCAATAGAATGTTGCTAGGTTTTAGATCCCTGTGAATGATTCGTAACCGTGAGTATCTATGTAGATACAGAAGGCCTTGAGCAGTTCCTTCGATTATCCGAATCCGTGTACCCCAATCTAAGATTTGTCCTCTGTTTGCATCTGCTTTTAGTTTATACACAAATCTGATATAAGTTTCTTGTAGCATTTGGAAAGTTAACGAAATTAGAAATGATCGTGTAAATGCTGACCAAAGAGAAAGAAATCCAAGCTTTTATTTGGCATGTACTCGTAGATCAGCATCTTCTCATCCCGTTCAATACAGGAACCCAGTAGCCTGACAAGATTCCGGTGCTGGAGTTTGGCGATGAGTATCGTCTCATTTCTGAACTCCTCCAGCCCCTGTCCCGATCTTTCTGAAAGCCTCTTAACTGCTACTTCCAGTCCCGTGGGTAATTTGCCCTAATAAATGAACCAAAAGTCATTCTGGAAGTTCATTCAAACTATTTTATGGTTTTTCTGAAAATCTTTGAACAATCAGCATCTCTCATTTGCACGCAACTTACCTTATAAACAGGCCCAAATCCTCCCTCTCCAAGCTTGTCTGAGAATTGTCCAGTTGCAACCGATACGCTCTCATAACTGAATAATGGCAACTCCATATTTTTACTCCATCTTTTCTTCCGATTGTCAACAGAGCTAGATTCATTGTTAGTTGGGCCAGGATTGGTATCGAAATCAAAGAGCATTATATCGTGACCTGTATATTCCTTCCCTGTATAAGAAAAAATTAACAACGATTGACCACAATCACTTTGTTGAAATATCCAGAAATTCTGATAGTATCAATCAAAACAATTTACAGAGGAGGGCTTTTTCTTAGTTTTCACTACCAGTAACTAAAGGAGTTAATTAAATTACATCTACTAGAAGACAACAGAAATTAAAGCGAGAACAGGATGCACCTTTGCGTGTGAGCTTTCCTTTGCACAGACATCTGAAGTACATGAAGAGGCCTAAGGTAATCAGAGTTGTTGGAATAGCCACAGCCAAGGCTGTCCGTAATTTCCATTTGACATTACCTCCTTGTAAATATAGATCGAATATTACCAAATCATAAACAAACATGTGTACAATTATGGATTTTTTAGCAGAAAAAAATGGAAAGATAGGTTATGTATCTCAGGTTTTTAAATGTAAATACAAGACCATCATTTTGTCAAAAATATTTTCTCGTCATTAATTGAATCATTTTGTTTATATGTACAGAACCATACCTGTTCGGGTACTGCCATTACCAATCTGAAGTTCAGGCTCAGAAGCAGCAAGTCTGATGTAAATTTCTGCTCCGGCCCTGCCATCAGCAGCCCCTGACTGATGTAAGTTTATAAGATCTCCTTCCCATAATGAACACCCGTTGTTATTATTATAGGCATAAGCCATGCAAGAACACTTTTCCATGCAATCCAATCTACATCTTCCAGCACTCACTTTCTGATACGTTTTAGAATTTGCAGGTAATGTTAGAATTGACATCTTTAGGAAACCATCTTCCTTCCCCACACTACTCATATTTTGACACTGCAAAGGAGATTTCCTAACACAACCACTTGACCAATCATCTTGTATTAATGGCTTAAAACCTTTCAGGCATTCACAATAGCTTGATGAATTTTCCTGAAGGACTCCAAAAACCCCACATAAACCATAAACACCAGCTTTGTTTATTGGCTGGGACCAAAAAAGATTCCAACTCCAAAAACCTTCCAACCAACCAAATTGTTGCACCTGGCCATCAACACCGATCATTAATCTTGAAAGATACGAGGGATTGTTCAAATAATAGGTGAAATAGCTTTCATTTTCATTTGATACGTAACTATAATTGAAAAGATAGTTCAATCTCATCTCAGGTACCAAGCTAAATGTTTGTCCATTCCAATCACCAGTGCTCCAATACCTGTGTGACCTGTTCCACTCTATGAAAAACTGTCTGTTACCATTTGGGTCGATCCCAATCGAGAACATACCTGGTGCAGGATCTTCTGAGTTTTTCCAGGAAATAAGCAGCTGCCGTTGCCCAGTGTGCTTGTTGTTTCCAAGCTTTGCGCCAGGTAGCCATGTGTCAGTTGGATAATCAAAACTCTGCCAATATATGGTAGATGGATTTGAGCCATCTCTTATGACAAAGTTTCCATCATCAAGAATTACTGCTTCTGCTTTGGTAGTATGCGGCATTGAAGATGCAAGAGTTGTTGACCAAACTGTTTCGGTGAAATTTTTCAGCAGGACAAGATTGCCATCAGATAACCATTGAAGCTTCAATGAAGCAGGGTTGTTGGAAGGGCTCTCCCTGTTTGCTACCCAAACAATCGCGTTATTTCCTAAGTTCCTATACCATATTCCCAGGTAAATGTTGTGAGAAGTGCCTGGGCGGAAGAAACCGAGTTCAAAAATGCCGGTTTGAGATACTAGTGTCTGGCTTACAGAGAGAGATTGGCCAACCGAAATTGTGTCAACTCCAATAGAGAAGCAAGTCCTATGGTAAACGAATAGCCACAACAGCACAAAGAGCCAAAAACATGGCTTTGTCTTAACGCGCATCCTCTCTAATTTGCGGGATTAAGGGTGAAGGAGCTGTGACAGAGCACGAATCAGAGAACGAGCCGGAAAGAGGGGGGGGGGGGGGGGGGGGGGGTGTTTGATCATATTGTTGATACCAGCTCGGGGGGGTGGGGGTGGGGGGGTTTGATCATATTGTTGATACCAGCTCACTATATAATTTTTCACATTGACTATGGCATTGCACATCTTAGTCATGTGATGATAATTTAAGTCAAATTACAATGAACTATCAATAATATAAGGCATTAAAGAAACTTAAAAATGAAAACTTTTATATGGTATATTTTGTGTTTATTGTTTTTACTTAAATTATTGAAGAGGAGGAAGGAGGCGTTGTTCGAAAACATTTTTCTACTCATATCTCCAATTTTCATGTTCTATTGGGAAATTAAAGGACATGCTCATGTCTTGAAGTTTCCCAACATTTTCCTAGTTACAGAACCGAAAAAAAGTGTTCAAATTATAGTTATTTCCATCTATAGAAAAATGGAAAAAATCATGTCCAAATCACACTTGTTTTCAAAGTTATTCTATATATTTTTACATTAATAAATTCTATATATATATATATATCTCATCTTATGTTATTGTCAATATTTATTTATTATACGTTGTTTCCTAAGAATACATTTTCACATTAATTAACAATAAGCTAAACTGTGTGGGGAATTAACTGTAGTTCCCCACACTGTGGATTTCCACATTAATTAACATTTTCACATTTTTATTTTTTTTCTCATTACTTTTTTTCGTTTCTTACTTTTTTTTAATTATGTTTTTTTCTAATTATTTTTTTTTTGTTTTTTTCATGAAACATTTTTTTTTTATTTTTTTACTTATATATAATTTTATTTGGTTTTTTTATAATCGGGGTGTTTGAACTAACTTAAGCACACCACAATTAATCATCGAATCTAATTTTTTATAGTTTTTTTTATCATTTTTTTCCTGATTTTTTCTCTTTTTTTTCCATGAAATATTTTTTTGGCTGGTTATACTTTTTTTTCTTTTTCCACGTATGTATTTTTTTTGTTTTTTATGATCGGGGTGTCCGGACTAGCTTAAGCGCACCATAATTAATCATCGGATCCAATTTTTTTTTATAACCATGGTGTCCAGACCAGCTTATACGTACCATGACTAATCCCCGGACTCATTTTTTTTGCTAAAGTGCTTTCCCGCTAATACATTTTTTTCCTTTTTTTTTCTTATACTTTTGTTTTGTTCACTTATAATTTTTTTTTACAACCGGGGTCTACTGTCAGCTTAAGTACACTACGACTAATTCCTGGAACGAATTTGTTTTTAAAACAATATGGATTGCTACAATGCTTTCACGCTTATAAATTTTTTTATGACCATGGTCTTTGAGTCAGCTTAAGCTTATTATTATTATTATTATTATTATTATTATTTACTTACATATTCTTTTTATAACCAGGATTTATGGGTCACCTTAAGCGCATCACGACTAATCCCCATACCAAATTGTTTTTTTATAACTAGGCTGTCCAGGCCAGCTTGCGCGCACCACAACTAATCCCTGGACCAATTTATTATTTTTTTAATTTTTGTTCCTTCTACTTTTTTTTGTTCACTTATACATTTTTTTTTCCTTATGCCCGGACCAAAAAAAATTTTATAACTGGGGTCTCCAAGTCAGCTTAAGCGCATCACGACTAATTCCTGGACTTATTTAAAAAAAAAAAAACAATATGGATTGTAAATAGTGTGGGGAAAGCACTGTAGCTCCCCACACATAGCATTGTTGATTGCAACATTTTTTTTTCCCGCTACAATGTTTTTTTCCCTGTTTTTTGCTTCTTTTGCTTCTTTTTTTTCTTATTATGTTTTATTTTTATTTTTTTTCTTATTATATTTTTATTTTATTTTTTTCCCCAAAATATTTTTTTTTGCCTGTTATACTTTTTTATATTTTTTCTTTTTCCACTTATATTTATATTTTTGTTTTTTTAATTAGGGTGTCCAAGTTTGCTTAAGAGCACCACAATTAATCCTAGATCTAATTTTTTTTGATAACCATGGTCTCCAGCCAACTAATGTGTACCACGACAATCCCTAGACTCACTTTTTTTTCTAAAGTGTTTTCTCGGTGGTGCATTTTTTTCCTTTTTTTTTTTATATTTTTGTTTTGTTCACTTATACATTTTCTTATAACTGGGGTTTTCGGGTCAGCTTAAAAACACCATGACTGATTCCCGAAGTGAGTTTTTTAAAAAACAATATGGATTGCTATAGTTTTTTCACGCTTATACTTTTTTTTTTTTTACTTATATTTTCTTATAACCAAGATCTCCGAGCAAGTTTAAGCACACCACCACCACTCCCCGGGCCAAATTTATTTTTTGATAATCAGGGTGTCTAGGCCAGTGTGGACGCACCACTACTAAACCCCGAACCAATTTATTATTTTTTTTCTTATACTTTTTTATGTTCACTTATATTTTTTTTGTGACGGGGGTCTCCGATCTAGCTTAAGTGCACCACGACTAATTCCCGGATTGATTTTTTTTTTTTTTTAAATATGGATTGCTATAGTGCTTTCATGCTTATATTTTTTTTCCACTTATATATTTTTTTATAACCGGGGTCTCTAGGTGAGCTTAAGCACACCATGGCTAATCCTCGGACCCTTTTTTTATAATCGGGGTATCCGGGTTAGCTGATGCGCACCATGAGTTGTATAAGTACTTGTATACCCCCTATAAGACAAATCCAAGAGTTGGTTATAGGGGTGTATTGGTAATTTACCAATTTTAATTATATTTTCTGTCAGGTGTTGTGGGCACGACGTCAATTTCAGAGCTCATACACATTTCGGATGACGTGTGCGGCGTCGTAGAACTTTTAAAAATGTATATTAGTTTTTTATATATTTATTTTATTATGTAAAATGTGTTTAAAATAATGTCATGATATCAAATGTATTTTTAATTTTTTTTCATTTCTGTGCATAGTACAATAATCATAATATCTTCAAATAAGATAAAAACCAAGAATTGTTAGTGGGGTGTCTCGGTAATTTTACTTTTTTAGAAACTAAACTAAAAAATAAAAAAATAAAAACCAAAATACAAAATAAAAAATTATATGTATTAAAACTAGACAAAAAAAAAATTTAATCCCTGCAGCGGAGCACGGGTTTATGGCTCATAGTCAAACAAAATCACGTACGTTCCGAAACAACCACAGTTATAGTCAACTTTAATTATTGAAATGTCCGTTCATAATGACATTCTATTATATTCTATTAGTGCATACAAGTTAACTTGCCCGCGCGCTGCGCTGAGTTTTTTTCTATATAGAAAATTGATTGATTTTTTACGTGCTGTAATTGGTTATTTTAATATTTAATTAGTAAAATTATAATAAATAAAATCTGTTAGAAATAGTTTTTTTTGCCTAAAAAGAACATTGTAATCGAAACGCAGGGGAAGTAGTTCATATATTTTTTAATTGTAGATAACTTGGACAAACTTGTCTACCCATTTTGTTTATGTGTTGCCTTTTTTTTTACATAATATTCGATCCAAAATATCATACATAAAAATATTGTAAAAGTATTTTTTTAACAAAAACAGCCTAAAATGCAAGAGTTAAATTTTTCTAAGAAATAAAACCTAAACAAAAGAGGAAATAATTAGAATTAAGAACCAAAATTAAGAGTGTGTATATATAAACATGGACAAAAATAGGGACTATTTAGAAATATATCTAAAAATAGAAGAATTAAAAATATATGGGCCGAAATGAAAACAAAATATGTAAATAATTCTAACCGAATGATTAAATAAAAACAATTAAATTTGTTGCAAGGAAAAAATAATTAATTCTTTTATTTCTGGATTTAGTTTCGATCCATTAATTTTTTCCATAATTTTGGTATAATTCTAAATAATTTGTTTGTATTTATGTATCTATACTCTTAGTTTTGACTTTTAATTTTTAGTAGAATTTGTCTTTGTATTAAATGTAACTTTGGTTAAAAAACAAAGTAAGTTCACCTTTGTAGTGTGAAATGAAAGTAAAACCTTCTCTTATGCATGTATAGTTAATTTTCAGTTGTTAGTTATTTTTTATATTTTTTAAGATATTAATATTGAACAAATATCAGAATATATAATTATTTTTAAGAGAAAAAACCTTTAAAATAATTTTTCTAATTATTTTGAATGCATTATTTATAATAAAATGAATATATTAAAAAACTAAATAATTGAAAGTCTTGTAGATTGATTATTTCGCTCTAATGTACAATATTTCAATGCACCTAAATCTAAGGGGTTGGTTTGTTAATTAAAGCATTGCATTCTTTTCTTCTTCTTCATCATCGTCTTTTCTTTTTTTTTCAAATCTTTGACTTAGTTGAAATAAATTTATTTGATTTTTCTAAATGAAATAAAGTGAGAGGTATGCCTTTAAATGTGTTTTTTTTTTATAAAAGTGATAAACATAAATTTAACAAATCACTAAAAAAACCCTCTAAAAATTGCCTCACATGAGTTCGGCTAAAGTAAGGACTTAGTGTCTGTTGAGAGTGTAGTTGCGATTGTTTTTGAAAGTGTTTTTAGTTAAAAAATGCATCAAAATGATTTTTTTTTTTAAAAAAAAAATTATTTTTGACATCATCACATGAAAATGATCTAAAAACACCAAAAAAATTTAGCTTAAAATAAAAAATAAAAAAACAAAAATTTTATTTTTTTTCAAAAACGCAAAAATTAGCTAAATAAAATATAAAAAAAATTATTATTTTTTTTTAAATATTTTTGAAATATAGTGATAAACAACTTCTTGTACTCATTTATACAAATATATTTTAAATCGTTCTCTCTCAACACTAAAAGGTTGACCCCAAGTCAAAGTCTTTTCATTGAAAAATCAACACTAAAAGTCTTTCAACACAAAGTCTTTATTTTTTTTTATTTTTTCTGACACAATCAACAAGTAAGATAGAATAAAAATTTGCAGTGTGTGATGGGTCTGTGAGACCATTGCCATCTGTATTTTTTTCCACGATAATTTCGGTGAAATTATTCCTATCAAGAGTTTTTTTTTTTCTAAGAGTTGACTTCGTGAGACCGCTATCCTGCAAACTTAAGAAGGGATAATATGTTTTAATTTAAAATTTAGTATATAAAAATTAAATAACAATTTAGTGTGTTCGAATGCAATCATTTATATATAGAAATAGGACCATTATTATAGGACTTTTCAAAGTCATTGATAAATACATCCACTTGCATGGGGCCAAAAAGGACATTACATAAATTATCATTTTTTGATATTTTTTTAAATGAGTAATACTTTCAAAAATAATCATAATTACATTTCTAAACAGGTACAAAGTCTACAGACTCCAAAGGTTGTCAGCCCTTCATGAGAAAGAAAGAATGTTTTGTCGATTGAGTGGCTAGGAACCTCCATTGTTTCTGGGGGGAGATGAATGTGGAAGTCAAAATGAAAAATCAAGTTCAAATTCAAGAAAGAGTAGATGCAGTGAGAGACGGGTATGGAAGCAGGGGGCAAACTAAGTCACAAGCCAGGCAGATATTTTTATATGTTAAAAAATAATATAAATTACAAGATTTCATCTAACAGCTTAAGTTCTTAGATGAGATGGTTTCTTAACGTGGTATCAGAGTCTTGTTAACCCAGCAGTCACGAGTTTAAATCTCACCACTCTCATTTTATTTGATAAAAACCAAGTCCAAGGTAGTATGTGTCTGTGCAAGTTTCAAGCTCAAAAGGGTTTCATGTGAGGAGATGTATTAAAAATAATATAAATCATATTCTGGGACCTCAGTCAGAGAGCACAAGTTAGGAAATCTTGAATGAATTTTTCTTCGAAAATGAAGCATAATTTGATATGCTTTGATGGCCGAGGTTGATTTTTCTTTTCTTCCCACCCTGCCGTGACTTTCCTCTCTTGCAAACAAAGGGATTTCAGTTTTGAACTCAAGATTTTGGGTTCAAGAAAACAAGAAGGTATTTCCCTCTCTTAATTGTTTAAAATTAGAGAATTGGACGTGGAAGGATTAGATAAGAATTTAGGGTTCTGTTTTGATTTGATGATACAGTGATTTAAGAGTTGAAATTGATGTATTTGGATGTTAGATGGCCTAAAACAAATTAATTTGATATTGGAACTTTAGGTCTTCAAGAATAAACTGCTATTTTTGGGTTTTGTGAAGTTAAAGACTAGCAATAAAATAATGAAAATCCTGATCAATTGGTTAATTTATTATCCTAAACTATTTTTTCTTTTGGTTTTGGTTTGATATCTTAAACGCTTTTTTGTCACATCGTTTTATTTAAAATTTGGATTTTAATAATTTAATAGGTACTATGGATTATTTTCATGAGGTATTTTTTAAAATCTATTTTTATTTTTTAATAGAAACGCTACGATTTAAATTCTTTACATAAAATATTCTGCTAATAAATTATTATTTTCTTAATGGTTTTCTTTACCAATTTTTTTTACTAGTAGCATTTTTTAGAGAAAAAAACCCTTGCCTTTTTCCCCTCTTTATTTTAATTGTTTTTCATACTATAAATTTAAATTATTTTTCATTACTAGTCTCTAATTTAACTGTGAAATTCGAGTAAGCACCTTTTTTTTCAAGAACATGTAAAGAGAAAAAACAATGAACACATAAAATATCACAAACAACATATTAAAAAGATGTAATTAAAAAAAAGTTATTTATTAAAATAAAATAAAAACTAAAAAAAAAACTCGGTTTGGTTTGACTTAGGCTTGGTTTGACAATGATCAAACAAATTAACAAATAACTAAAACAAAACGGTGAAATGAATAGTGAACACTGTTCACCTACACTCATCCGCACTGTGGACGCGAGCTTTGTCCACAGTGCGTCACAGGTGCACGTCCACCCTTTTTTCTTTTGTTTTTTCCACCTATGAACAGTGTTTTATCGATTTCGTCCCCGATAATAAGACAAAAACACGGTTTACGCTGAGGGGCACGGGTGTAATTGACCACGTACGGACCGGTCCGGTTCGGGCCGGTCCGCCGGAACTCTTTTTTTTTTTAATATTTTCGAAAATGTGTTATGACGTTCGTAGCCCCCGAAATGACAAAATCTATCAATTCGGCTCAGGGGTGGTTTAGTAAATGACCACTACGTTACTGTGCCCTTGCGTCAGCGCTGTCAGCAGGCTGTACGGGCGCGTCGGCGCGTTTCGTGACACCTGTTGATTCAGGCGGCGCGTGCAGCTTCATAAGGCGGTGAAAATTTTTCCTCCGCCGGCAATACGATTCGCAACTCTTCCCTGAATCGCATGGAGTGGCGCGTGCGGTTCAAATATGGACGTGTAGGCTCAAATAGTCGGTTGAACGTTTATGTCCTCTTTTCTCTCTCCTCAGCGCCGGAATCAATATCAGTCCGTCGAGTTATTGTGCATACATTTCAGTCCCTTGGCTTTTGTTTGATTTCTGTAATCCAAGTTTCGAATTCTTTCAATTTCGTCCTTGCATTCAAATTGATATATATGCAATTTGCATGTCAGTCCTTCTTCTTTTAATTTTTCGGTTTTCTATTAGATCCCTTAATTTATTTAGTGCAGCAAGTTATATTGTTTTCAATTTTGTCCCTCATTTCAAATAATTAATAATAATAATAATAATAATAACAACAATTATTTCAATAATAATAATAATAACAATAATAATAATAACAATAATAACAATAATAATAACAATAATAATAATAACAATAATAATACCAATAATAATAATAATAACAATAATAATAATAATAATAATAATAATAATAATAATAATAATAACAACAATAATAACAATAATAATAATAATAATAACAATTATTTTTGTTAGTAACTCTTTTGTTAATATTTTTTTTGCTCTTCATAATTTAATAGTTTTTATTGTTTTGGCAGTAATGGTGTTAAATTTTTTTATATATATTTTTAGTCTTTTACCTAAGAATATATATAGGGAAAAGAAAACATGACCTAGGATTTTTTTAATATAAAAAATTAATATAAGTATTCTGATATACATTTAATATAGTTATATAATAGTAGATGATCAGCCACACAATTACAAATAACCGATTAAAATACATTCACAAATTTAATTTTTTTTATTTGTAGAATGATGTCTACTTTTGTCCATGTATATATAAGTGTACTTAACACAATAATAATAATAATAATAACAATAATAATAATAATAATAATAATAATAACAATAATAACAATAATAATAATAATAATAATAATAACAATAACAATTATTTCAATAATAATAATAATAACAATAATAATAATAATAACAATTATTTTTGTTAGTAAGTCTTTTGTTAATATTTTTTTTGCTCTTCATAATTTAATAATTTCTATTGTTTTGACAGTAATGGTGTTAATTTTTTTTATATATATTTTTAGTCTTTCCCTAAGAATATATATAGGGAAAAGAAAACATGACCTAGGATTTTTTTAATATAAAAAATTAATATAAGTATTCTGAGATACATTTAATATAGTTATATAATAGTAGATGATCGGCCACACAATTACAAATAACCGATTAAAACACATTCACAAATTTAATTTTTTTTATTTGTAGAATAATGTCTACTTTTGTCCATGTATATATAAGTGTACTTAACACAACAACAATAATAATAATAATAATAATAATAATAATAATAATAACAATAATAATAACAATAATAATAATAATAATAACAATTATTTCAATAATAATAATAATAATAACAATAATAATAATAACAATAATAATACCAATAATAATAATAATAACAATAATAATAATAATAATAATAATAATAATAATAATAATAATAATAATAATAATAATAACAATTATTTTTGTTAGTGACTCTTTTGTTAATATTTTTTTTGCTCTTCATAATTTAATAATTTCTATTGTTTTGACAGTAATGGTGTTAATTTTTTTTATATATATTTTTAGTCTTTCGCCTAAGAATATATATAGGGAAAAGAAAACATGACCTAAGATTTTTTTAATATAAAAAATTAATATAAGTATTCTGAGATACATTTAATATAGTTATATAATAGTAGATGATCGGCCACACAATTACAAATAACCGATTAAAACACATTCACAAATTTAATTTTTTTTATTTGTAGAATAATGTCTACTTTTGTCCATGTATATATAAGTGTACTTAACACAAGAATAATAATAATAATAAAAATAATAATAATAACAAAAATAATAATAATAATAATAATAATAATAATAATAATAACAACAATAACAATTATTTCAATAATAATAATAATAACAATAATAATAATAACAATAATAACAATAATAATAATAACAATAATACCAATAATAATACCAATAATAATAATAATAATAATAATAATAATAATAATAATAATAATAATAATAATAATAATAATAATAATAATAATAATAATAATAACAATAACAATAATAATAATAACAATTATTTTTGTTAGTGACTCTTTTGTTAATATTTTTTTTGCTCTTCATAATTTAATAATTTCTATTATTTTGACAGTAATGGTGTTAATTTTTTTTTTATATATATTTAGTCTTTCGCCTAAGAATATATATAGGGAAAAGAAAACATGACCTAAGATTTTTTTAATATAAAAAATTAATATAAGTATTCTGAGATACATTTAATATAGTTATATAATAGTAGATGATCGGCCACACAATTATAAATAACCGATTAAAACACATTCACAAATTTAATTTTTTTATTTGTAGAATAATGTCTACTTTTGTCCATGTATATATAAGTGTACTTAACACAATAATAATAATAATAATAATAATAATAACAATAATAATAATAATAACAATAATAATAATAATAATAATAATAACAATAACAATTATTTCAATAATAATAATAATAACAATAATAATAATAACAATAATAACAATAACAATAATAACAATAATAACAATAATAATAACAATAATAATAATAACAACAATAATAATAATAAGAATAATAATAATAATAATAACAATTATTTTTGTAAGTAACTCTTTTGTTAATATTTTTTTTGCTCTTCATAATTTAATAATTTCTATTGTTTTGACAGTAATGGTGTTAATTTTTTTTTATATATATTTAGTCTTTCGCCTAAGAATATATATAGGGAAAAGAAAACATGACCTAGGATTTTTTCAATATAAAAAATTAATATAAGTATTCTGAGATACATTTAATATAGTTATATAATAGTAGATGATCGGCCACACAATTACAAATAACCGATTAAAACACATTCACAAATTGATCAATAAACTACAACAAAAAAAAAATCACACCAAACAATCAAATAATTCACCATACAAATGGATACAAAAAATATTTCCATAACCAGTAAACACAACTGAATAAAGAAAAATTAGATGATCGGCCACACAATTACAACAAAACCAACCACCAACAAATTCCCAATTGACTACAGCAAACAAAAATCTCTAATCAATATAATCTATTACATTTTTTCGACCAACTGATTATATAATTATCAATCCAATTAAAACACACCAGATAATCAAAACATTGCAATTTTGCAATCTATGAGTTAATTAAATCAAAACACAATTCAAATCCAAACTGTGACTAAATTATTCTCCAAGCCAGTAAAATAATGTCAACAACCAACCAGATCAATGCAAACAAAAAATAATCTATCTTTAATAGATTTCAGCGATTACAATATTGCTATCAACCAGTTAAATGCTTAGTAACTGTTAAAAAATATTTAACCATCAACACATTCAGTTCAAGACAACAAAAAATCATCTTTCATTCATTTTATTGATTACAGATTTACATCAACCAATTAAATAACCATCAAAACAATTAATACATACTAAACAATTAATCAATTATGGTCTTGCAATACTCAAATTACAATTCGCTAATCTTTCATAAATTTTATCGCTTATAATTTTTTAATTTCGAAATTGAATTATTATCTGAGTATTTAAGCTTATAACAATAATCAACTAATTCAATACATAAAAAAAAATTATAGCATGATTTAAAATTTACAATTCTCTATTTATCAACTAAAAAATTCTTTGCTTACTACATAAATAATAAGTTTGCTATATATAAAAAGCCCGGCGCAACGCGCGGGGTAACCAGCTCGTCTAATCTAAATGAATCAAACTTAAAAAAAGATCCATTTGGATTTGGTTTGACTACCAAACCTAAAAGGAGACTTTTGGGTTTCTTTGACCGTGATTAAACTGAACCCAGATTTGGTTTTACTTAAACCATGGTCAAATTGACCCAAAGCAAGAGGAACCGTCCCAAAACAAAACCAAGTTCATTCTTGAGTTGTTCCGGTCAAACAATGTTTTTGCGTAAATTCATATCTTATTTTTTTTTCACTCGTATCATCACTTGGCAACATCATCTAGTCTGAATTTTGATACACCTATGCCTAAATTAATGAGACCTAAGAACACTTCCGATAGATATAAGCAAATAGGGGTTTGGTGTTTTGAAGAGTTTGTTTGGTGCACAGGCAGCCGTCCATTTTCAAAAATTTGATGGGCTAATTATGTGGTATAATAATATGAATTTGCTCTTAAAAAAATGAATTTTAAAATATGTCTAAGATTTAAATCAAATGTAATTTATGAATATTTAATTTGATATTGTTAAAGTTTCAATACACTGAAAATAATAGGAAAAGCTGAAACAAAGAATTGGGCGATTCACATGTCCTTGGAACATGTCCTTTAGATTGATGAAGAAATTATCTCCCATCTATCGCTGTTATTGTCACATTATTCGTGGAAGGTACCCCAGCAGAGCTCATCAATGACCCTGGTTCTGCCACGTTTCTGCCTGCAACAAAAGCTGGTTGCTTGGGATCTGGGAGAGCCACGTGTTCGTTTACGATCATGGAGATGACATCAGACATTGTAGGCCGAACAGCAGGACTTTCTTGGACACAAAGGAGACCTATGTTTATGTATCTCAACCATAGTTATTGATCCCGTCCCGGGTGCCGTTCCGGTTTTTTGTTTGGAACGGAACGTTCCGGTTTCGGTACCGTTTCGGGTACCGGTTACTGTTCATATTTATTTAATTATATATATGAAAAAAATAAAATATTAATTTAACAAGTATAATTTAAATTCAAGATAAATGAAATTTAAATTATACAATACAAATATAATCTCAAAATTAGAAACATCTTTGAAATTCCAAAATATTATGAAAGTTAAATGTTCTAAAATAAAAGAAAAATACATCAAACATCTTCTACATCATTAATATAAAAATAAGGATCTTGATCTGGCTGTGGAACATAAGGAAAGTCATCAACAAGACATTCCAATAGTTGGTCATTTCCACCAAGCTCATTCTCCTCATTTACACATGTGACGCAGCAGAAAATCACGCGGGAATACGACCAACGTCAATATTCCTTAAAATTAAAGATAATGAGAATAAATCTCAATCAAACTCAGTGTTTATTTGATAAAATGATAGTTGAAGTCGGCTGCAGGGTTTACAAACATACTTAAGGAGAAAACCCTAGCCTAATTCAATACAGAAAAGGAAAGGACATAAAACATTAAATTTGCCATAAATGGCAAATTTGAGATAAATGCAGAATGTGAAAGGCCTATGAATTCTAAGAGAGTACCAATTGACCAAAGTCAATTCGGACTCTTAATTCAAAAGTTATTGCAAAAACAAAACTTTCCTAAAATAGCAAAAATGACGATTCCGGGGCCTAAACGATGGAATTTGGCCAAAATTAGGTCGAGAACAGCAGCATAGCTACTGACTTCTTCCGAAAACGACGAAACGCATTGACTGGGTGAGTTTCGCGTTATTCCAACCTCAACGACCCGGATGCCGAAATTCAATTGCCTTTGAATTTCGGGTGATCCCTCTTCAGCATGTATGATTCCGCAACCTGTTCTACATCAACATGTCTCTTTATCATCTAAATTTAAAGTAGAGAAAGGTGCTTCGATACTCTCCCAACTTATGTCCTCTCCATCAACTTAATTTAACAAGCATAATTAAAATTCAAGACAAATTAACTTTAAATTATACAATATAAACACAAAGTCAAACAAATATAATCTCAAAATTAGAAAAAAAAATTAAAAGTTAAAAAAAAAAAAAAAAGGATTTTCAGGCCGGAACGGAACGCCCGGTACGGAACCGGGGCGTTCCGGCCGGAATTCGCCCGGAATTTCCGGGACAGGCCGGGATTCTACCCGGGACAAAAACGTCGCCGTTTTGTCCCGGATTTGGCATTGGTACGGGCCGTTCCGGCCGTTCCGGCCGTTCCGGCCGGAACGGGACGGGATCAATAACTTTGATCTCAACAGCATTGAAGTTGAAGGAGGATCTCCCAGGGTCGGATCCATCAAGTCCGAAGCTTTATCAGAACTCCATAACTTCCATGCCTGCGGTATAACAACGCAAATGCTGCGTCATTAGTGTGGACACTAGGAAAGTTGTCAGTGAAGGGAAAGCTTGGAGTCCTGGTCCTAGTCAGCAGTCCTGGTCCTAGTCAGCATTGAATAACACTTTAATAAGACCTAGTCCTTGGCAATCAGTTTAAGACCAAGTCTTTAGGAGAATTATTTATTCTTTATTTGTTTCAGCTACTTGTAACTCTTAGCTCGGGATATGAGCTGATTTCTCTCTTTTCTGTTTGGTTGTAACGGGGTATTTATAAACCCAGTTTCGTTCAATAAAACTCAAGGCATTTTCTTCAATTCTGTGTGTCAATTCTTAACATTTGGTATCAGAGCCCCCACTGGGACTGAGAACACAAAGCAGCAGCCTTTGATTTTTATTTTTTCATACACAGAGAGCAGAGAGGAACGATGACTTCTGAGGGGAGTTTTGTGCAACCAGCTATCCCTCGTTTTGATGGTCACTACGACCATTGGAGCATGTTAATGGAGAATTTCCTGCGATCCAAGGAAAATTGGGGTTTGATAGAAACTGGGTATGTTGAATCGGAGAGTGGGGTGGTGTTGACGGAAGCTCAACGCAAGGGACTCGAAGAATTAAAGTTGAAGGACCTGAAAGTCAAAAATTATCTCTTTCAGGCTATCGATCGGACTATATTGGAGACGACTCTGGTGAAAGACACTTCCAAACAGATTTGGGAGTCAATGAAGAAGAAATTTGAGGGGAGTGCTAGGGTAAAGAGATCACACTTGCAAGCTCTCCGCAGAGAGTTTGAGACCCTAGAGATGAAGACTGGAGAAGGAGTCACTGAGTACTTCTCAAGAGTACTAACAGTGGCGAACAAGATGAGAACACATGGTGAAAAGATGCAAGATGTCACAGTGGTGGAGAAGATTCTTCGATCATTGAGTGAGAAGTTCAATTATGTTGTTTGTTCGATAGAAGAATCCAAAGATATCGATCAACTTTCAGTTGATAAACTGCAGAGTTCATTAATTGTGCATGAACAAAAATTCCATCGTCATGCAAAAGAGGAGCAGGCACTCAAAATCACGGCTGAAGATCGATTTGGAACAAGAGGCAGAGGGCGAGGTGGTTACAGAGGCAGAGGCAGAGGTCGTCAGTCATTTAACAAAGCCACTGTTGAATGTTACAAGTGTCACAGGCTTGGACACTTTCAATCTGAGTGTCCAACCTGGGATAAAGAAGCCAACTACGCAGAACAAGGAGAAGAAGACGAGATGTTACTAATGGTATATGTGGAGGACAATGTTGATTGCAGAAAGGATGCTTGGTTACTTAACTCTGCAGAACTAGGAGAAGAAGATGAAATGTTGCTTATGGCATATGTGGAGAGGAATGATGCTCACAGAAAGGATGCATGGTTTCTAGATTCTGGGTGCAGCAACCACATGTGTGGTGACAAGAGCATGTTTCATGATTTGGATGAAAAATTTTGGTAGTCAGTAAAGCTGGGAAACAATATGAAGATGGATGTGCTGGGTAAAGACAATGTGAGGTTGAAAATCAATGGGTCCATACATATTGCTTGTGGCGTATTTTTTATACCTGAGCTCACAAACAACCTGCTAAGCATCGACCAATTACAAGAAAGGGGATTGGCAATTCTCATTCAAAACGACAGGCTCAAAATCTATCATCCAGTGAAGGGGTTGATCATGCAAACCGGGATGACAACAAATCGAATATTTGTATTGCTGGCAAATGCAATGCCCTCAAAACCAGCTTGTAATTACACTTCATCACAGGATTTGGGATACCTATGGCACTGTCGCTATGGGCATTTAGGCTACAAGGGATTGAGAACACTTCAATTCAAAAAATTGGTGCATGGAATACCTCATTTTCAAAGTCCATCTACAGTATGCATAAATTGCATGATTGGGAAGCAGCACAGAGAATCAATTTCAAAGAAGAGCAACTGGCGAGCCACTGAGAAGCTTCAGCTTATTCACACAGACCTCTGCGGACCCATCTCTCCAGTCTCAAGTGGCAAGAAAAGGTACATTATATGCTTCATTGATGATTTTACTAGAAAAGCATGGACCTATTTCTTAGTAGAAAAATCTGAGGCACTGCATACATTCAAACAATTTAAGAACCATGTTGAGAAAGAGGCTGGAAAATTGATTAAATGTTTGAGATCAGACCGAGGTGGAGAGTTCACATCACTAGAATTTAATGAGTTTTGTACAGCACATGCCATTAAGAGGCAATTGACTGCAGCATACACTCCTCAGCAAAATGGAGTCGCTGAAAGGAAGAATCAGACAATGATGAACATGGTTCGAAGTATGTTGTCTGAGAAACATCTTCCAAAGATTTTCTGGCCGGAGGCTGTAAACTGGACCACTCACGTTCTGAATCGCAGCCCTACAATGGCTGTAATGAATCAAACACCCGAGGAAGCTTGGAGTGGATACAAACCCTCGGTTGATCATTTCAGAGTCTTTGGATGTGTGGCACACGTGCACATTCCTGATGTAAAAAGGACAAAGCTGGATGCAAAGAGCTTCACATGTGTTTTGCTAGGCTTAAGTGAAGAGTCTAAGGCATATAGACTATATGATCCAGTTGCGAAGAAGGTGGTAATCAGCAGGGATGTCGTATTTGAGGAAGATAAATCTTGGGATTGGGATAACAATTACAAGGAACTCATTCTAACTGATCTGATATGGGAGAGAGGAAAATAGTGAGATTGATATCATTGACACAGAAAATGCTGCAGAAAATGATGAAGCAATGCATGGGGAAGATGAAGTTGTCATCGAAGCAACCAGCAGTGACGCTGCCACTGCAGAGCCACGTAACAGCCCTCAATTGCTTGCAGAGCCACGTGACAGCCTTGAAGGTGACAGAGTAGTAGATGGAGAAAATGCTGCAGAAAATGATGAAGCAATGCATGGGGAAGATGAAGTTGTCATCGAAGCAACCAGCAGTGACGCTGCCACTGCAGAGCCACGTAACAGCCCTCAATTGCTTGCAGAGCCACGTGACAGCCTTGAAGGTGACAGAGTAGTAGATGGAGAAGCAGCAGCAGAACCACCAATTCCTGATTCTCAAACTGTTGGAACCATAAGAGAAACAACCACTGGCAATGGGAAAAGAGATAGAAGGCCTCCGGGGTGGATAAAAGACTATATCAGTGGGGAAGAGCTTTCAGAAGTGGATGATTTAAATGTTAACCTAGCTTTCTTTGCATCAGCAGATCCCATACACTTTGAGGAGGCAGTGAAGCATGGAAATTGGAGGACAGCTATGGATATGGAAATAGAAGCAATAAAGAAAAACAACACATGGAGACTTACTGACCTGCCGAATGGTGCAAAGAAGATTGGTTTGAAATGGGTCTACAAGACAAAGTGCAAGGAAAATGGAGAAGTAGACAAATTTAAGGCCCGTCTAGTAGCAAAGGGATATGTGCAACAACAAGGAATAGACTACACCGAAGTTTATGCACCAGTTGCGAGAATGGATACAGTGAGAATGATTGTGGCCTTAGCAGCTCAGAAAGGATGGGTGATCTATCAACTCGATGTTAAGTCCGCTTTTCTGCATGGGGAGTTGAATGAAGAGGTTTATGTAGAGCAACCTAAGGGATATGAGCTGAAAGAAAGTCCTCGGAAAGTATACAGATTGATGAAAGCACTTTATGGGCTCAAACAAGCACCACGTGCTTGGTTCAGTCGTATTGAAACACATTTCATACGTGAAGGGTTCGAGAAGTGTCATACCGAGCACACTTTATTCATAAAAACAGGAATGGGAGGTAAAATTCTTATTGTCAGTTTATATGTTGATGATTTAATATTTACTGGCAATGATGAGTCAATGTTTGCTGAGTTCAAAAATTCTATGATGAGAGAATTTGACATGACTGATTTGGGAAGAATGAGGTTCTTTCTTGGCATCGAAGTATTACAAAGGACGGATGGCATTCATATTTGTCAAAAAAAATATGCTTTGGAGGTTCTAAAGAGGTTTAGGATGGAGAATAACAATTCAGTTCATAACCCAATTGAAAAGATGAAAAAGAATACTGAATAGTGTGTGTTGTTTTCATTGATCATTGATCGGGTCTTTATACAAGGAGAGTAACAACTTCCTAACTAATTAGTACTTATGTGAGCTGTTAAGCCGTAACAATAGGCAGCACAATATAGAGCATGTACAATATAACTGTTAAGTAAATAAAGACAATATACATGTTCTTCTTCTTCTCAACACTCCCCCTCAAGTTGGAGAGTGGATATCTTGCACTCCCAACTTGCGAACCATGGGGACAAAAAAATCTTTTCCCAAAGGCTTTGTCAGGACGTCTGCTAGTTGATGTGAAGAATTTACATATCTTGTTGCTATCGAACCATCTTGGATCTTATCTCTGATGTAGTGACAATCCATTTCTATGTGTCTAGTTTGTTCATGAAAAACCGGGTTAGCTGCAATAAGTAGAGCAACTCTATTATCACAATACAACAAAGCAGGGTCTTCGTGAGAAAGACCCAAGTCTTTCAAAAGATGCCGAAGCCATGTTAACTCACAGCAGGCTCCTGTCATTGCTCAGTACTCGGCTTCAGCCGAAGAAAGTGAAACTGTTTTCTGTCGCTTTGACCTCCAAGATATTAATGAAGGTCCAAGAAATACACAATAACCCGTAGTAGACCGCCTAGTAAGTGGACAACCTGCCCAATCTGAGTCACAGTAGGCTCTCAACTTGGAATCACTATTTGATGAGAAGAATAAACCTTTACCAGGAGCCCCTTTCAAGTATTTAACAACCCGAAGGGCTGCCTCCATATGCAATTTACGGGGCTGATGCATAAATCTACTCAGAACGTGCACAACATATGTTATATCAGGCCTAGAAACTGTCAAGTAAATCAGCATTCCTACCAGCCTTCTATATTGACTAGAATTTCTAATCAAATCACTGTTATCTGATAGTTTCAATCCTTTTTCCATAGGAGTATCAACGGGAGCTGCCCCCAACAATCCAGCATCCACAATTATCTCTAATGCATACTTCCGTTGAGAAATAAAAATTCCATTCACAGAATTAGAAACCTCAATGCCCAAAAAATACTTCAAGCTGCCAAGTTCTTTGATACGAAAATTACCATGCAGGAATTTCTTAGTTGTTTCAATGTTAACAGGATCATTCCCAGTAATTAAAATATCATCAACATAAATTAGAAGAGCAGTAAAGGACTTGCCTATTTTCCTGGTGAACAAGGAATAATCTGCCCGTGATTGCTCATACCCAGCAGAACAAATGGCCTCTGAAAACTTGGCGAACCACTGCCGAGAAGCTTGTTTCAGCCCGTATAGAGATTTGTGAAGGCGACATACCAAGTTATCCTCCCCCTGTCGCCGAAGTCCGGGTGGTGGAGACATGTATATCTCTTCGGTTAAATCACCGTGGAGGAAGGCGTTGTTCACATCCAGTTGATGAACAGGCCAACGGTGAGATGCGGCCAAAGCTAGTAGGCACCGAACGGAGATAATCTTTGCAGTGGGGGAGAAGGTGTCGTGGTAATCAACACCCTTCAGCTGAGTGAACCCTTTGGCCACCAAACGGGCCTTGTAGCGCTCGATGGAACCATCAGAATGGTGCTTGATTTTGAATACCCATCGGCATCCAATAGGGGATTTTCCGGCTGGTAGAGGAACAAGTGACCATGTGCCATTGGCTTGGAGAGCCTTTAATTTAGAATCCATGGCCTCTTGCCAAGCAAGATTAGAAATTTTTTTTTTTGTGGATAAATTAAATAATTTGTAAGCTTTTTGACCAATAGGATTTCCTATAAAAATAGAAGGAATGGAACGATAGTCAAATTTATGTGATGGATGGACATTGGTAGCATATGCTAAACAACCAAAAACTCGTAAATGAGAAAAAAATAGGTGATTTTGAATAAAGGAGTTCGAAGGGTGTTTTAAAAGAAAGTAATGGAGAGGGAATATGATTGATGAGATGCACAGCAGTAAGGGCACATTCGCCCCAAAAATGGATGGGGAGATGAGCTTGAAATTTTAAAGCTCGTGCCACTTGTAAGATGTGACGATGCTTGCGTTCTACAACGCTGTTTTGTTGAGGCGTGTAGACACAAGAATGTTGAAAAATGACACTATGTTCCAACGATCCTCTTGGTGTTTCCTTGAGTTTCGTTGCCTCTGAAAATTCGAGCCATCCCGAAATCGGATATCTTTGGATTCATTTCATTGTCCAATAGAATGTTGCTAGGTTTTAGATCCCTGTGAATGATTCGTAACCGTGAGTATCTATGTAGATACAGAAGGCCTTGAGCAGTTCCTTCGATTATCCGAATCCGTGTACCCCAATCTAAGATTCGTCCTCTGTTTGCTCCTGTTTATAGTGTATACACAAATCTGATGTAAGTTTCTTGTAGCATTTGGAAAGTTAACGAAATTAGAAATGATCCTGTAAATGCTGACCAAAGAGAAAGAAATCCGAGCTTTTATTTGGCATGTACTCGTAGATCAGCATCTTCTCATCCCGTTCAATACAGGAACCCAGTAGCCTGACAAGATTCCGGTGCTGGAGTTTGGCGATGAGTATCGTCTCATTTCTGAACTCCTCGAGCCCCTGTCCCGATCTTTCTGAAAGCCTCTTAACTGCTACTTCCAGTCCTGTGGGTAATTTGCCCTGGTAAATGAACCAAAAGTCATTCTGAAAGTTCATTCAAACTATTTAAGGTTTTCTGATAATATTTGAACAATCAGCATTTCTCATTTGCACGAAACTTACCTTATAAACAGGCCCAAATCCTCCCTCTCCAAGCTTGTCTGAGAATTGTCCATTTGCAACCGATACGCTCTCATAACTGAATAATGGCAACTCCATATTTTTACTCCATCTTTTCTTCCGATTGTCAACAGAGCTAGATTCATTGTTAGTTGATCCAGGATTAGTATCGAAATCAAAGAGCATTATATTCCTTCCCTGTATAAGACATAGTTATAAATTACATCTACCAGAAGACAACAGAAATTAAAGCGAGAACAGGATGCACCTTTGCGTGTGAGCTTTCCTTTCCACAGACATCTGAAGTACATGAAGAGGCCTAAGGTAATCAGAATTGCTGGAATAGCCACAGCCAAGGCTGTCCGTAATTTCCATTTGATACTACCTCCTTGTAAATATCGATCGAATATTACCAAATCATAAACAAACATGTGTACATTGTTTTTTTAGCAGAAAAAATGGAAAGACAGTTTATGTATCTCAAGTTTTTAAACGTAAATACAAGACCGTCATTTTGTCAAAAATATTTTCTCGTCATTAATTGAATCATTTTGTTTATATGTACAGAACCATACCTGTTCGGGTACTGCCATTACCAATCTGAAGTTCAGGCTCAGAACCAGCAAGTCTGATGTAAATTTCTGCTCCGGCCCTGCTATCAGCAGCCCCTGACTGCTGTAAGTTTATAAGATCTCATTCCCATAAAGAACACCCGTTGTTATTATTATAGGCATAAGCCATGCAAGAACAATTTTCGATGCAATCCAATCTGCATCTTCCAGCACTCACTTTCTGATACGTTTTTGAATTTGCAGGTAATGTTAGATTTGACATCATTAGGAAACCATCTTCCTTCCCCACACTACTCGTATTTTGACACTGCAAAGGAGATTTCCTAACACAACCACTTGACCAATCATCTTGTACTAATGGTTTAAAACCTTTCAGGCATACACAATAGCTTGATGAATTTTCATGAAAGACTCCAAAACCCCCACATAAACCATAAACATCAGCTTGGTCTTTTGGTTGAGCCCAAAAAAGCATCCAACTCCAAGGACCTTCCATTTGGGTCGATCCCAATCGAGAACATACCTGGTGCCGGATCTTCTGAGTTTTTCCAGGAAATAAGCCGCTGCTCTTGCCCAGTGTGCTTGTTGATTCCCAGCTTTGCGCCAGGTAGCCACGTGTCAGTTGGATAATCAAAACTCTGCCAATATATGGTAGATGGATTTGAGCCATCTCTTATGACAAAGTTTCCGTCATCAAGAATTACTGCTTCTGCTTTAGCAGTATCCGGCATTGAAGATGCATGAGCTGTTGACCAAACTGTTCCGGTGGGATTTTTCAGCAGGACAAGATTGCCATCAGATAACAATTCAAGCTTCGATGAAGCAGGGTTATTGGAAGGTCTCTCCCTGTTTGCTACCCAAACAATCGTCTTATCTGCGAAGTTCCTATACCATATTCCCAGGTAAATGTTATCAGAAGTGCCTCGGGGGAAGAAACCGAGTTCAAAAATGCCGTTTTGAGACACTAGTGTCTGGCTTACAGAGAGAGATTGGCCAACCGAAATTGTGTCAACTCCAATAGAGAAGCAAGTCCTATGGTAAACGAATAGCCACAACAGCACAAAGAGCCAAAAACATGGCTTTGTCTTAACGCGCATCCTCTCTAATTTGCGGGATTAAGGGTGAAGGAGCTGTGACAGAGCACGAATCAGAGAACGAGCCGGAAAGGGGGGGGGGGGGGGGGTTGATCATATTGTTGATACCAGCTCACCATATAATTTTTCACATTGACTATGGCATTGCACATCTTAGTCATGTGATGATAATTTTAGTCAAATTACAATGAACTATCAATAACATAAGGCATTAAAGAAACTTAAAAATGAAAACTTTTATATGGTATATTTTGTGTTTATTGTTTTTACTTGAATTATTGAAGAGGAGGAAGGAGGCGTTGTTCGAAAACATTTTTCTACTCTTATCTCCAATTTTCATGTTCTATTGGGAAATTAAAGGACATGCTCATGTCTTGAAGTTTCCAGACATTTTCCTAGTTACAGAACCGAAAAAAAGTGTTCAAATCTTGCCCGCGCGCTGCGCTGAGTTTTTTTCTATATAGAAAATTGATTGATTTTTTACGTCCTGTAATTGGTTATTTTAATATTTAATTAGTAAAATTATAATAAATAAAATCTGTTAGAAATAGTTTTTTTTTTTGCCTAAAAAGAACATTGTAATCGAAACGCAGGGGAAGTAGTTCATATATTTTTTAATTGTAAATAACTTGGATAAATTTGTCTACCCATTTTGTTTATGTGTTGCCTCTTTTTTTACGTAATATTCGATCCAAAATATCATACATAAAAATATTGTAAAAGTATTTTTTTAACAAAAACAACCTAAAATCCAAGAATTAAATTTTTCAAAGAAATAAACCTAAACAAAAGAGGAAATAATTAGAATTAAAAACTAAAATTAAGAGCGTGTATATATAAACATGGACAAAAATAGGGACTATTTAGAAATATATCAAAAAATAAAAGAATTAAAAATATATGGGCCGAAATGAAAACAAAATATGTAAATAATTTTAATCGGATGATTAAATTAAAACAATTAAAAGTGTTGCAAGGAAAAAATAATTAATTCTTTTATTTCTGGATTTAGTTTCGATCCATTATTTTTTTCAATAATTTTGGTATAATTCTAAATAATTTGTTTGTATTTATGTATCTATACTCTTAGTTTTGACTTTTAATTTTTAGTAGAATTTGTCTTTGTATTAAATGTAACTTTGGTTAAAAACAAAGTAAGTTCACCTTTGTAGTGTGAAATGAAAGTAAAACCTTCTCTTATGCATGTATACTTAATCTTCAGTTGTTAGTTATTTGTTATATTTTTTAAGACATTAATATTGAACAAATATCAGAATATATAATTATTTTTAAGAGAAAAAACCTTTAAAATAATCTTTCTAATTATTTTAAATGCATTATTTATAATAAAATGAATATATTAAAAAACTAAATAATTGAAAGTCTTGTAGATTGATTATTTCGCTCTAATGTATAGCGTTATTAAAAAAATCAAGAACCATTAATATTTTTTGACATGTTATAAAATTTGATTTTGTCTGTGACGAAGCGCAGGGCAACGGACTCATATATTTTTTATTTGTAGATAATTTGACCAAAATTTTTTACCTGTTTTATCTATGTGTAGCTTCGTACATTTTTTATTCATGTAATATTCGATATGAAATATCATACATAAAAAAGTTGTGGAAGTCCATTTTTCACAAAAACAACATTGATTAATGAATTATCTTGATTATTATTCTTATTGTTATTATCATGATTTTTAAATTGTCACAATTATTATAGCTATTATTGGAATAATTATTGTAAATAATTAATATTCTAATCATTACTGACAATATTATCGCTACCACTATCATTATCGTTATAAAAAGAAATTCATTTTTTTCCAACATTTGTTCTTCATATTTGAAGTATTTCAGAACACTAAGATTAAATTAATTTGAGATTTTTAAAAAAAAATTACTTCATGTTTTGTATATATATTTTAAGGTGTTCATATTAAGAAAACATCAAAATATATAATTATTTTTAAGAGAAAATCCTTAAAAATAATTGTTATCATTATTTTAAACGCATTTTCCTTAATAAAATGAATATATAAAAACTTAATATACAATTATTATTATTATTATTATTATTATTATTATTATTGTAAATATTTTTGCTATAGTAAGAACCAAAAATTTTATAGGCTGATTATTTTGCTAAGATATATAGCATTATAAAAAAAAAATCTAAGACCATTAACATTGTTTTGCATTTTAAAAAAAATGTTTATGGCTACGGCGTAGTGGAGGACAATTGGCTCATATATATTTTTCATTGTAGATAATTTTGTTCCAATTTTTCGACCTGTTTCATCTATGTATGACTTCGTATATTTTTTGTTTATGTAATGTTAGATATGAAATATCATACATAAAAAAGCCGCAAAAATCAACCTTAATCATAAAAAAGCCGCAAAAGGCAAATCCGGGTACATGAAGTACTGTTCTTTTGTGAGAACTAGGTTTAGCACCGAATCGCCGACGTACTCTAAACGCTCGTAAGAGAAGCACTTATCGGAGAATGAGGCGTGTGTGAAAGCCTCTTCTAAAAGCTTCTTGTTCTTGAACTTGTAGCGGAGAATCTCCTCCACCTTATCAAGATCTGCCAGCCAATCCACCGTCTGATCATTCCCGGAAACAACCTCCGGCCGATCATCACAGCTTTCTCTCGTTCCTTTGGAACTTTGTGATGTTATGTCAAGCACTTTCATCATCTCAAGTGGTGGGTCGGTGATAGAATGGTAGATATATGTAATTAAGAGCGGAGAGAACTCTTAAGAGACTGGGATTCTGTATAGATATATAGATGAACGAGGGTGCCTATATATATATATATATATATATATACACGCCCACACGCATGAGAGTTAATCAACAAGAGAGAGCTCTTTTGACAGGCCAAGTCGTTGATTGTGACATGCGTTATGCTTGGGTCTTAACAAAGACGGCACGGCTGCAATTTTTTTATTTTTTTTCTAATATTAATCTCCTTTTACTTAAAAGTTCCCAATGGGGGTGGCTTGTTTCCTTAACTAGTAGAAAAAAAGTTATTTTTTTCTAGTTATATATTATTATCTATACAGCTAAACCAAAACATGGTTTCACTGTGCAAGCTAGCACTGTGCAAGCTAGCACTGTGCACGCCGACTCATCGGCACTATTCATGTGCAGTTTGCCCCGGTGCTTCGCGGGTGTATGTCCTCCTTTTTTTTTTTTTTTTTTTCCGTTTAGGAACAGTGGAAGCACGAAATTAGCCCCCGAAAAAGACAAAAATCGCCGTCTTTTTCGGGGGCTGGACGGTCATTGCCTGGTCCGGCCGGCCGGTTTTTTTATTTTTTAAATATTAGCTTGAACAGTGCAGCGACGATTTCACCCCCCGAAAAGAACAAAAACCATGCCTGGGGGTGAGGGGCGTTCCGGTAATTAGCCAATTTTTTCTTCTTTTTTTTTCGCTGACATCTGCTGGCGCGTCGGAGGACGCGCCGTCCGTTTCAACGCTCACGCGTTATTCGGACGGCGCGTGAGGCTTCATAAGACGTCGGAAAATGCCCAACCGGCGTCTAGAATGATTTTCAGGCATGTGCTCTTCCACATGGGGTGGCGCGTGTTGCACTATGGTGTCCGGAGACGTTTCAATGGTCGTTTGAATTCCCCCCCCAATTTCTCTCTCCTGCCTGCGCCAGATGACGTCAGCTAAGCTGTTTTTTGTCAAAGTTCATTTCAGTCCCTAAACGGTTTAATTTGTTTTTCTGGCCCTTATTTCTATTAAATGGGTTTTGATTTGTTTCAATTTCGTCCTTCAATTGAAATTGATTAGGTATTGAAGTTCCAGTTCGGTCCTCATGCTTTTAATTTTGCGGGGTGGGCTGGAATTCTAAATTTTTTTGGTATCAAAGTTTTGATTAATTTCAATTTCATCCTTCCATGCAAATTTATTATAAATCCTTAATATTTTAGGTATCAAAAGTTTGATTTCTTTCAATTCTATCCTTCTATGCAAGTTAATTATGGATTTCAGTTTCATTTCAGTCCCAGTTCTTTTAATTTCCGGTTTTGTTTTGAATTTTTTGATTTCAATGTTTGGGTTTACTTCAATTCTGTCTTTTAAATTAAAGATATTATTGAAAGTATATCAAATTAATTATATATTTGTATATTTATGTCAAATTAAAGTATGTACAACTAATATTATGTTCAAATATTTATTGAATATTATCACCTAAAAATATATAGAGGGAGAGGAAAAATGACCTAGGATTTTTTTAATAACAGAAATTCATATCAGTATTCTTAAATACATTTAATATAATAATACGATGAATAAATCTTATAAAAAAAAAATATTGGCTTCAAGATTAAATTTTGTTTTCTTTTGTTTAAGTTTATTTCTTGAAATAAATTTGCAGTGTTTTGACTTTTTAATTATATATTTGTGTATTTATGTCAAATTAAAATATGTGAAACCAATTATATGTTCTAATATTTATTGAATATCATCACCTAAGAATATATAGAGAGAGAGAACAAAATAGCCTAAGATTATCCTTTAAATTCAATATATTATTTAAATTATGTCAAATTAATTATATATTTGTATATTTATGTCAAATTAAAATATGTAAAACTAATTATATGTTTGAATATTTATTGAATATTATCGCCTAAAAATATATTAACAGAGAGGAAAAATGACCTAGGATTTTTTGAAGGGCAGAAATTCATATCATGTTTTCTTAAATATATTTAATATAATAATATGATTAATAAATCTTATATAAAAAAAAATTGCCTTCAAAATTTAATTTTGTGCTCTTTTATTTAAGTTTATTTCTTTACAAGGATTTCCAATGTTTTCATTTTTAATATTTTAGATATAATATTACTGCGGATAAAAAACATCTCAAAAAAAAATGTTGACAAATTTACCTGCATTATCTACAAGTCAAATTAAAAAATATACAAGTCACTTCCCGTTTCCATTAGACTGTTCTTTTTAGACGGCAAATAAATAATTATAGCACACAAAAAAATTAAGTTTATGTTTGAAAAACAAATTATAATATTTTTATTTCTAATATGTCTGATATTTATTGAATATTATCGCATAAAAATATATTAAGAGAGAGGGAAAATGACTTTGGATTTTTTGAATGACAAAAATTCATATCAGTATTCTTAAATATAATTATACTAACTAAATATTAAAATAATAAAATACAATACATATACAAGCAATTAATTTTCTACATAGATAAAAAAAACCCGCCGAATTGCCAATTATTTAGTTAATTATAGATAATAGGAGTAAATATTTTTTCTCAGGTTGCTGGAGTTCGAGTCCCCCTGCCACCGAAAATGATTTTTGAGTAAAGAACAGTGTTTTCTATTGTTCATAAGTGTTTGACATGTTTTTTTTTCAGTCATGTTTTCGATAACTGGGGTGTCCGGGTCAGCTTATGCGCATCACAATAAATCTATGAACTTAATTTTTTTTTACAGTTTTCACTGTTTATTAATATTTTAAAATGTTTTTTCCTCTTCTTTTTTTCAGGCTTCTTTTTTTTTTTTTTTTTTATACTCGCGGTGTCCGGGTTAGTTTACACGCACCATAATTTTTTCCTCACATATATATATTTTTTATAACCGGGTTAGGTTACACGTGTCACGAATAATCCTTTGACATTGTTTTTTATTTTTTTTCAACTTATAATTTTTTTTTTTTTAACTAGAATGTCCAAGCTAGCTTACGTGTACCATGACTATTATTTTGTACATAGCCAAAGGAGATCACAATTTCAAACAGTAATAAACAGTGATTTGAAATGTGGTTTTCGTTTTTCATTACTATTTAAAAAAATTGATTGAACTATGATTCTGGTGAGATATGACAAGAGTGTTTGGTAATGCGTTTGAAAATCGCTTTTGAACAAATTTTAACTTTTTTCAATTTTAAATTAAAAAAAGTGTTTTTACATGATTTTGATGTGCTAATGTCAAAAATAATTTTTAAAAAATTAAAAAAAATTACAACACGTTAAAAATTAATTATTTTTCTACATATAAAAAAGTCAAGCGCAACGCGCGGGCAAATCAGCTCGTATATATATATATAAAGACATGTAATTTACTGAGCTGACGGATTGCCTTGTTGGTATACTGGTGGCGATTGTTTCAGACCGGAATATAAAAAGTCCAAATATTTTCCATAAAAAAAAGGGAGGTCGGTTTAACTGTATATTGCTTACATGCATGGTGAATAGATTAATATATATTTTCAGCAAGTGTAATGATGATTTTGTGGAGTAGATTAGTTGGTTAATGTGTTAGTAAGTGTAATAATTTAATTTACTAAAGTTCATAGTCTGGCTATATATAAGTTTTACAGATTAACTCTTACTTGATATAATTTAAAATATAAGTTAAGCAAATAATCAAGTCAATATTTTTTATATCAAATTTAAGACAATATCAAAAGAAATTCAGGAAATAAAATAAATAGAAAAACCTCTTTAATATTACAAATAGTCAAGCTGAAAAATAAACTTTAATTATTTGTATTATATATTATAATTTTAGTTCACCATGATGGGGTAATTTTTTCACACATATAAGTACTATTAAATTCTAAATACAGATTGTACCATAGTACAAGTAATCAAGCTAAAAGAAAAAGAAAACTCGGCTATTTATCTTTGAAACATGAAGCTATTTTCAATAAAACCATCTTAATTTATTTGTATCTTTTGAAATAATTAATAAAAATGCGTGGCCATTTTTTTTATTTTCAAAATATTTTATATTTCTTTAATTGATTATTAAGGGATAAAATGCATGCATGGTTTGGTGATTTCTTGATAATTTCCATTTTAAATCTTTATTAGATTCTCTTTTATATATATTATACACTACTACTTGTATATAACAAGTCACTATTTTGGTAGAGCAATTCTTTTCTTTTTTTTACAATTGATTATATTCTTCTAATCTCAACCATGGGATCTTATTTGTTCACAGCTTAATTAATTTCTTTTATCATGTTCCCTTATTTCCTTATTTACCATTTAAATTATAATAAAATTACTTTCTCTTATTTCTTATTTCAAATATTAAAGATGAATAAAATAAACGAGTAACTGAAAAATTAAGAAAATTTTAATTAAGAAAACAGAACTGAATAGAAAAAATAGATTAAAAAAGTGAGAAAATATAGTTTTGGTTTAAACGATCTGAAACTGACCAGACAAAACATAAACTGAACTAGAAAACAAAACAAAAAATCATTGCAATATAAAAAATTAAAATAGAAAAACCTTAATCTCGGACACAAGCAAATAAATGTATGATTCATGTCCTTTCTTTCTTTCTTTCTCCCTTTTTCTTTGGCTATGGCAACGACGATTTTGTTTCACGCCCATGCTTGCAATGTTTGTATTTCAAATTGGATTATCATTTGGAAGAACTATATTTAGTAATAAGAAAAATCATAGATATTTTAAAACAAAAATTTATAAAGGAAAATTATTTGTTTTATGTAAAAAAATAGTTTAATATAAATATAATTAAAATATCATGTTTCTAAAGGGAATATATTTGGAATCTTCCAATACTTTCGGTTGAACTTGAAACAACTCCAACCAAACCAATTTTGCTTCCTCTCTCTCTCTCTCTCTCTCTCTCTCTCTGTATATATATATATTTTCTATCTTATAGCATTGCCCTTAGAAAAACCAAAAAGCCATTGACGAAAACTCTAACTTGGAGGCCAAGAGTTTGACATGTCCACTTGAGTGCTTCACGTAAAACAAGGTTCGACAAATCATTTTTTATTAACAGAAGAAGCTTGACAGGCAATTAAAGAAAGGGTTTTCAACAGTACCTTGTATTGAATCAGTCATAGTGGGGACTATCTATGTTGACCTTGCTCCACAGTCCAAACTTCGTAGTCTATCTCTATTTCACTGTAACTCCTTGGCAAGATGGCAATTCATGCTAAAATCTTGCCTTCTGTCCTTCTCCAAAGATACTTTGATTCTAACCATTGTTACGCTGGGAGATTTTCTAGTTGCAGCAGATATCAATTAAGCAGATGCTAAGCCACTTCAGTGGCTGATTGGATTCCAAAGTAAGCCGAGACTTCCTTTGTTTTTTCTTAATTGGGTGATTAACCCTAAACCCTCAAACCAATCTTTCAGATTTCAACCAAATATATATATGTCATTCGGAATAATATGCATTTATCAAATGATTAATGCCACAATTTATATTCCCATCCAGATCAATTTCCATCTAACTAATTTACAAATTAACGATATACGTGTATCTACATGAAAAATATTTGGGTGTATTTGTTAGAATTTAAAGAAAATATCAAATTTCTGATAAGAACATGTACTGTTCAAATCTGTACGGACGAATTGTAACAAAACCTGAGAACAAGTACTGTAGAGATTAAAAACTGGGGATGTGAAATTTTCCAGAATTGAAGGGAAAATTTCCAGAAATTAAAGAACACCAAATACTCTGAATTTTGAGTTAAGAGAACGTGAACATGGGCAGAATTTTTTGTATAGTTACTGCCATCCCATTAGCTTTATTTATATGAATCAAGAACTTACAACGGCTATATTTACAAAATTCTGTTAAATTGAAACTTAACTAAAACTTGACTTTTTAACTGAATTAACAGAATAATATTGACTTCTTATCTATTGGATGTTAATCATCCTGATTACATTGAATTTAAAACAGGAACCATTTAAACATGACTCTTCAATCTTCAACTCGTCAGCTTCTTCTCCTGTCAGCTTTGGCAGACCTGGAATCACTTCAGAATTTCAACACTCCTCCTTGATTCCTGGACTGCGCATTCCCACCATTCTTCTTAGTTCTTCAAACCTTTCCTTTGGTAGTGTTTTGGTAAATAAGTCAGCCAGTTGCTCCTTAGAATAGCAGTACTTCATCTCTAGTTCTTCTTCTTGCTGGAATTGCCGAATAGCATGAAACTTGATTTTCATGTGTTTTGTTCTATCATGGAACACTGAGTTTTTGGAAATAGCAATTGCAGACATGTTGTCACAAAACAACTCAGTAGGTTCCAGTTGATCACAATCCAAATCCTTCAAGATTTTTCTCAACCAAACAAGTTGATTGGCAGCCACAAATGCTGCAATATATTCAGCTTCTGCAGTTGAATGTGCAACTACTGATTGCTTCTTTGAATTCCAACAGAAGATGCATTCCCCCATTGAAAAACAATAACCTGAAGTGCTCATCATCTCTTCATCACTCCCACCCCAATCACTGTCACAAAATCCTTTCAATTTGACAGTGTTCATCTTGCCAAAAAACATGCCAAATTCCAGTGTTCCTCTTAGGTATCTCAGCACTCTTTTGGCTGCAATGTAGTGAATTTAGCTGGGATTTTGCATGAATCTAGAGAGGTAGTTGACAGTGAACACAATGTCAGGTCTTGTGGAAGATAAATACAATAAACTTCCAATCAAACTTCTATAAATTCTGCCATCTGCAGAGGGAGCCCCATCAGCTTTTGTGAGCTTCATACCTAGCACCATTGGGGTGCTAACTGGTTTGCAATTTTCCATTGCAAACTTGTTTAGCATCTTGGTTGTAAATTGCTTTTGACATACAAAGCAACCTTCCTTAGATTGTGTTATTTCCATTCCAAGGAAATATGCTAATAATCCAAGTTCATTCATCTCAAATTTGTTCTTCATATTCATCTTGAATTCATCAACAAATTTCTGATTGTCACCCGTAATTAACAAATCATCTACATATATTGAAATTATCAAAATGTGATCATCAACCTTCTTCACATATAGAGTGGCCTCATTCAAACTTTTCACAAACCCCAAGCTAGTCAAATAATCATCCAATTTGCTATACCAAGCTCTAGGAGCTTGTTTCAAACCATACAAAGCTTTCTTTAGAAGGTAAACTTTGTTCAAATTTGATTCATCCTCAAAACCTTGTGGTTGTTCCACATATATTTCTTCTTCCAAAGTGCCATTCAAAAATGCTGATTTGACATCCATTTGCCAAACCAACCATTCCTTTTGTGCAGCCAACATGAGCAGCAACTTGATAGTATCCATTCTTGAAACAGGGGCAAAGGTATCATGGTAATCTATCCCTTGCTCTTGTGAGTATCCTTTAACAACAAGTCTAGCTTTGTTCTTATTGACACTACCATCAGCATTTAATTTTGTCTTAAAAATCCACTTAACACCAATGACTTTTCTATGCTTAGGTCTGTCAACAAGCTGCCATGTTTCATTCTTTTCTATCATCATTAACTCCTCCTTCATAGCTGCCACCCAAGTTTGAGAATCCATGGCTTCTTCTATATTATATGGTTCAGTTTCAACCAGGTTACATCTATCATAGATGTCACTAAGCAACCTAGTCCCCCTCACTGATTGATCTCCATCCTCAGAATCAGTTTCATCAGTCTCGGGTGCAAGTTCATCAGTTTCCTCATTGTTGGTATCTTCAACTTTCTCATCATCCCAATTCCATATTTTGTTCTCAGCCACCTTAACATTCCTAGCTATAACAGCTTGGTTTGTTTTTAAATCAAAAACCTTATAGCCCTTTGAGCTTGAGCTATAACCTATCAAAATCCCAACCTCAGATTTTTGGTCCAATTTTCTTCTCTTAATCTCAGGCTGAAGCACATAACAGGGGCTGCCAAATACCTTTAGGTGATCTATGCTTGGTTTATGTCCATGCCACTCTTCATAGGGTGTTTTATCTCCTAATGACCTTGTCATCATCCTATTTAAGAGATAAGAGGTTGTGCTCACAGCCTCAGCCCAAAATTTCAAGGGCAATTTCTTCTCATAGAGAAGGCATCTTGCCATCTCCATTAAAGTCCTATTTTTCCTCTCACTTACACCATTTTGTTGAGGGGTGTAAGGGATGGTTAGTTGATGCTTAATACCCTCTTTAACTAGGTATTCTTCAAATTTATGGGAGGTAAATTCCCCCCCATTGTCAGACCTTAAAATCTTCAAGCTGCAGCCGGATTCCTTCTCAGCAGCAGCTTTGAACCTCAAAAACACTTCAAAAACTTCCCCTTTGGTCTTAAGGAAATACACCCAACAAAATCTACTGAAATCATCTATAAACAACACAAAGTATCTAGCACCATTCAAGGATTCATTATGCATAGGACCACATACATCACTATGAACAATTTGCAGCTTAGTGGTAGATTTGCATGCACTTTTATTGAACTTAATTCTTGCTTGTTTTCCTAGTTGGCATGCTTCACAAACCTCATTTTGTTCATGTATCATAGGTAACCCCTCTACTACTTGTAGTTCAGCCATTTTCTTCAATGTAGCATAGTTAAAATGACCCATTCTTCTATGCCACAGAATTGAATTTTCTGATGCATTGATATTCATGCTTATGTGTGCTTGTTTTTCTTCAATGTTAAAGCACCTATTATTCATCTTAGCAGTAAACAAAGGTGTTCCTAGATCATCCTTTATTGTGCATATGCCATTATCAAAGAATAATGAAAATCCTACTTCAAGTAATTGACCTACACTAATCAAGTTTTGGTCAATTTCTGGAACATATAGCACATGCTTAAAATTTCTAGTTCCAGCCAAGGTTTCTATATCAACTTCCCCTCTACCTTCTACACTTACATACTGTCCATTAGCAACCTTAACCCTTGATTTATACTTTTCATCAAAGTTATTAAACATGCTAATTTCAGCTGTCATGTGATTTGAACACCCACTATCAATTAGCCAATTTAGCTTACTAACCTCAGACTTGCTGTAGCTGTGATTCACAATGGCAGTGAACAATTGCTCATCCTTTGGTTCCACAGCCTGAGCTACATGTGCTTGCTTCCCATTTGAGGTGTTGTTCTTGCAAAACTTTTGGATGTGTCCAAATTGCTTGCATTTTCGACATTGAGCATTCTTGAGCCAACAAAATGACTCAAGATGATATGTCTTTTGACAGTACTTGCAGGTGGGAAATTGCTCTCTTCTTTCCTTTTCCCTTGCATTGAAGTTGTTGTTGGCATTATTTGGCCAATTTTTGCTCTGCCATGATTTTCCAGAATTGGTTCTGTTTTCTGGATTCTTGAAGAACACTTGCTGCTTCCTAGTTCTTCCTTTGAATCCTGCTGTAAAGGCCTCTTCACTTGTATTTTCTTGCCTAAATGCTTGCCTTTGTTCCACAGCTTGCAAAGCATTGATCAGCTCTTGAAGGCTCATGGAAGTGAAGTCCTTTGAATCTTCCAAAGAACATATTTTGTTCTCAAACTTTTCTGGCAAGCTGACAAGTACCTTCTCCACAACCCTCTCTTCTTGAATTTCTTCTCCAAGTAGAGTCATTTGGTTTACTAACTTGGACACATTTGATGAAAACTCCTTGATTGTATCAGATTCTTTCATCCTCAAGCCTTCAAATTGTCTCTTCAATGTTAGAATCTGCATTCTCCTAGACTTTTCATCTCCTTGAAATTCAGCCTTCAATTTGTCCCAAGCATCCTTTGCCGTTTCACATGCCATGATTCTTGAGAAGATTTCCTCTCTTACTGCATTGTGAATGCAAGTAAGGGCTTTGAATTTCTTTGCTCTTTGCTCATGAAAATACTTGATTTGGGTCATTGTTGGATTGTTGTTCAAGGGAATTGGTTCCCTGTCAGCCTCCACATCTTCCCATAGGTCGAAGGCTTTAAGATATATCTTCATCTTTACTGCCCAAACGCCATAGTTCAAGCCTGTGAAGATTGGGGATTTTGAAGAAAAAGATGCATCCATCTCTGTCAAGAACGGTTAGCTTCGAAATTTTTCCTTTTCTTTGTAATTCACTTCTAAGACTTCACAATACAGAGAACAGGGATACCAATTGATGATAACTATCAATTGATTATCCTTTTAAAGAACAAATCAAGTCAAATTTCTTGATTTCAGAAATTCTGTAAATTCTCAGAAATTTCTTCTTTCCCTTTCAAGATTAATTAATCTTGAAAAATCTCAATTTCTTTTTATCACTCGTGTTTCACTCAAATCCCTTTTCAAAGACCTAATTCTGCTCTGATACCATGTTAGAATTTGAAGAAAATATCAAATTTCTGATAAGAACATGTACTGTTCAAATTTGTACGGACGAATTGTAACAAAACCTGAGAACAGGTACTGTGGAGATTAAAAACTGGGGACGTGAAATTTTCCAGAATTGAAGGGAAAATTTCCAGAAATTAAAGAACACCAAATACTCTGAATTTTGAGTTAAGAGAACGTGAACATGGGCAGAATTTTTCGTATAGTTACTGCCATCCCATTAGCTTTATTTATATGAATCAAGAACTTACAACGGCTATATTTACAAAATTCTGTTAAATTGAAACTTAACTAAAACTTGACTTTTTAACTGAATTAACAGAATAATGTTGACTTCTTATCTATTGGATGTTAATCATCCTGATTACATTGAATTTAAAATAGGAAACATTTAAACATGACTCTTCAATCTTCAACTCGTAAGCTTCTTCTCCTGTCAGCTTTGGCAGACCTGGAATCACTTCAGAATTTCAACAGTATTCACGTAATCATTTCATAATATGTGATGACCTTGCCTTTTATCTTCCTGACATTAGATTGACAAGAGGTTGATTGTCATAGAAGGAGCCAACATCCCAATCCTCTGTCGAGGATGAAAGAGTCATTAAGGCAACCACAATGGATCTCATACTCGGCCGCAACTGAGGATTCTCTTGCGTGCATGCCTTGGCAAGCTGGGCCATCTGGAACCACATAGCTAAAATTTAGACTGCAAAAACACAATCTTTTTATGTATATTTCCGAAAGAAGTTTGTTTGTTTACCTTGCAAACTGAATCGAGTGGATAGTCTTCTCCTAGCCTGGGGTCAACTACTTTGCGAAGGTCTTCTTTAGGATCCGGCTGATTCAGAACTTCCTCAAACTGTAGAATGGAGTAAAACAAAAGGTCAGCCTGTGGGTGTTTTCTGGATGTATTCAGAAGCAGGATATGGATAGGCTTGGAAGTCAAAAATCTAAGAGAGAGCCTCAAATGTGCTAGAAAAACTCATTTCAACTTCACCAAGTCTTGTCAGAAACCAGATCCATATGAAAATTGTTATTCAATTTTACTGGTTCAGCACTGAGTCAAGCTTCAGCAGAGCTCGAACTACAGTAAACTAAGCCCATCTATTAGCATCCAGAAATTAATAGATATAAAGAGGAATGACAGAAAATTAACCAGAGCAACAAGGCCCCTTGATTCAGCACTAGAACCATTTGTCTTGACGATAGCTTCTTTAGCAGAAATAAGTTCATAGAGGACAACCCCGAGTGCATAAACATCTACTTTTGGAGAAACATCACCATATTGAGCATATCTGCACAGAATCATGGGAAATGTTAATCCATGTTTCATAAAAAATAAAGAAATGCTCTTATTTAAGTTTTTGTCCCTTATCCTGCTAGATTCATAAAATACACTCACATCTATTCTCAGAAACTAAATATGGCGTTAAATTTTCATTTTCAAACTTTAGTGACTTCATCAGATATATTTCTAACTTTTTTAGATTTATAATCATGATCATGTTACCCAAAAATCTAACTTAGCTGCAGCACTGTTATGCAAACGTGTCTTCCCACAATAAAAAAAACTCTTTTGCATCATAGTCATAGTCCAGTGTACAACTCACTCCATTTTTTGCCACGCTGATTTCATCCTGACATCCTTTTTCTATATTCTATTTTTTTTCCTCATTCTGGGTCATGAGTTATAAACTGGGAGACCAACCTCCCACTCCATACCCCTCCCTGCCTGGTAACAAACCTCAGGATTTGGAAAGCTTCGGATTTCACAAGGAGGTTTAGGCCATCAATGTAGATGGGTAATAGAAGCAACACAAAATTCTCAATAACCTTCCATTAGAATATTTTAGTGCCACCTACCGCATCGTTTATTGCCTTAATTCAAAATTCTATTACATGTTCCAAACAATGACATCCACAAATATGCAGGTAAGAAAAAGGTAAAATCACACAGCTCATAAACACTTCTTATGCTCTGACACAAAGTTTGGGTTCTTAGTCCAAACAATATTAGACAAGAAAAAGATGCTAAGAAATTGAGACCAGACAGTTGTTAAGATAAATAGGATCCTATCTGAATTCTATTCCAAAGTTCTTATCTTCTTATTGAATTGTTAGAAAAGAAAATGTCTTACTCTGGCGGCATGTATCCAAATGTACCCACAAGACGTGTAGGGAGCGATGTACCTCCAACCTCAGTTAGTTTTGTTAATCCAAAATCTGCAACCTGTATCATAAAGTTTAGTACAAACATGCAAAAAAGGCTCACCATCACGAAAAAAATCAATCCTACCTTTCCCCGGAAGTTCTTGTCGATCAGTATGTTTGCCGATTTAATATCACGATGAATATAAACAGGGACAGTATGCTCATGGATGTATTCAAGGCCTCTAGCTGAATCAAGGGCAATTTGCACTCTTCTCGACCATGGCAATGGATCCTTCTCTGCAAACAAGCAACACTTTTATCACTGCCATTCAATGTGTCTACTAGCACCAGAAATAATGTTCAAAATGGACATTTAGTCTCACCAGAGCCACGCAAATGTTCGCTTAAGTTTCCATTTTCAATGAATTCATAGACAAGGAAAAGAGAACCCTCAACACAATATCCTATCAATCGAAGCTGCAATAAATGTAGATAGCACTATTTAGTGCATAGAGTACACGCAAACCTTATTTTGTGCATCGCAAAATAAATAAATTACAAAGCCATTAACTCAAGTGTCCAGATACATAGTGCACGTACAGCAATTGTATTCCACAACAATGGTAATTAATTAGCTGACATGCAAAAATCCTTCCAGCAGGACATTTATCAATTATATATACAGATTCAGTTCCATGAACATATTGAATTCCATCCAAAATTAGATAGAACCATCAAAATTAGCCAACAAAAATTCCTTCAGAAATAAAAAAATCATGTCACCTGGCTGAGTGCATCTAATGGTCTATAATATTTCCTGGTATAACATGGATCTCATTTTTCCTAAATAGCATGCTGATTTCAGAAATTCCATATCCCTATGCACATCGTATTATTGATGTTGTATAGGATGGGTTTATGATGAGGTAGACATTTCAAGAATCTATTGCCTTTAGGGAGCTGCTTCTGTTCAGGCAGATGCATGGATCTCCACTTCTGTATTAGGCTTGTGCACACGAGGTTTTACATGTAATGATGGTCATCACCTCTAACCAAAATCCTAAATTGGTGAGTTACTGGTTCATCTTGTATATAAACCAATGTGGGATATTTTCACTCTCACGTGCTGCTACACTGAAGATAACAATGAGGGTGTACAAGGTTTTGTGTGCACAAGTGGATTAAACAGTTTACATCAAAACTAATGTAAAGGGGTTGAGGGTGCAGTAACTTTATCAAAGTTTCTAAGTAGGTAACCACTGGCCTGTTTTTACTTCCTTGTCCTAGAGCAGACAATGCCTTCCTCTGGACCATGCTAAATTGAAAACTTGGTGAAATTAATTAAAGGGTATGAAGATATCATGTCCAGATTAAAATGTAGACCTAAACTGTCATCCCAAGAATTTTCAAGCAAATTCTTATCTAGCCAAAATGAAAACATATTACCTTTTCCTGAGTAAAGAAAAGATGCTATCGCCTTTTCTCATTCATAAGCACAATCTATATTTCTTGTTATTGTAAAAAGAAGAGCACATTACCAGGTTTAGGTGGTGAACATGAGTTAAAACCTTGAGCTCAGCAAAGAATTCTTTTGATGCTTGCATGTCCATCTTCTTAATGGCAGCTTTCTGCATAACAAGTAAAAAATATAAATAGAATAGAA
This sequence comes from Salix brachista, assembly GCA_009078335.1. Classification (NCBI taxonomy): domain Eukaryota; kingdom Viridiplantae; phylum Streptophyta; class Magnoliopsida; order Malpighiales; family Salicaceae; genus Salix; species Salix brachista. The sequence continues at coordinate 2,611,704 of CM018576.1, read as the reverse complement.
ATACACACACATGGAATAAGTGCTGCGTGCAATATATAAAACATTTGCAGGCACCGCAGTTAGGGGTGAGCATTTGGCCAGTTCAGTAAGAAAATGTCTATCTTTTTTCATTATTTTTTTCCCAATGCTAGAAAGCTGAAAGCAAACTGAATTGAATCAGTTCCATCAAGTCAAATCTTGAAAAATAGATATCGATTAAGAAATGCATGACACGTTGATTAAGGCTCTTTAGATTTTCCAACCCATTTTTATGTTAAAATGAATTATAAACTGATTAAAAATAAATAAAATTCTATTGATATCGCTAGGTTTCTTTGGTCATTTTAGTTCTATCCAAAGGAAACAGAACAGCAGCATTTGAGACTATATTTTCCTTCCAAATTAAACCAAAACTGAAACAACCGGTCTGAATGTTTTCAATTGAGGCAGTTCAGAAATTCATTTTGCAAAATTCATCTCGTCCCTTATGCGAAATAATTCAAGAAACTCTAAGAAAAGACAGGGTGTGGACCTCAATCCTTAAAAACTCAAAGGTTGCTAAAAAAATGTAGCTGCAGCAACAACAATTTCAATTCAACCTGAGCAGCAGACACTAACAGTTATTGTAGTTGCTCATCCACCTGTGCCATTGACTCAGTAGAATACTTTTCATTCATTTCTACAACTTGGATTCCCAGTTCTAATTAACTAATGACTAGGCTTCACAGAGGTTATTTGAAGTTGGCTCCAGAACTACTATGCTCTACAAACATAAATCTCTCTAGAGCAGGTAAAAGCATATGATTAGACATGTTCGAATTAACAAATCAAAGTCTTATCAGTTCACATCAAGCATTTAATATAAAAGTGGCAAAGAAACATTGTCCTAAACTCAAAATATGCTGAATAATCTTGTCCTCAAAAGTCTACTATAGATGAATTTGCAGGGCTGTTTCATGTGAGATCCATTGCTATGTAGTAGGATGCGAGATTATAACTTGCACCTGCTCTTATCTTTAAAAGCTCAGTGAAGGTGCCAGACTAACTCAAACTCAATAACTAACATTATACGATTACTTTAACAATGGGAATAATAAATAATTGAAGATCACAGAGATTACAGACCTCGCCTCTCAGTTCTGCATAGTATACAGCCCCAAAGCCTCCTTGACCGATCTTATTTGCCAGACTAAAGTCATCGGTGGCCTTGGCAAGTTCTTCGTAAGAGAATTCCACAGTTAACCCTGTAAGACCTTGGGACCCAGTTGCATCCACAGTTTTATTGGAGTTACTTCCAGGTACTGAACCAAGACAGAGGAACATGTAAAATGTTTAGCCATCTACATGATTTCACTTTCTCAAGAAGAAGAAGAGGATGTAGAACTTGTAAGATGAGATGATTATATTTCAATGCGTTCACTCAATGAAAAAGAATTAACCATAAAATGGAGCAAGATGGTCATGATCCTCAAAAAAAAGAAACATTGAAAAAGAACCATCCTAGTGTTCTTTATGGAAGGAATAATGCAAGAGAAATTTGCTCAGACCAGTGACCGTTGAGAACTCTTCAATCATAAATAGAGGACAGGGATAATGACAGAAAAACCTTGCACAGTTCGTGGAGAGAGTTCTTGAGACGATGACAGCAATATTGCCCCGTTCACCTTCTTCTTTCGGTAAAATCTCACATAAATAAAAACTGCCGACAACAGTGCCCCAGCTACTGCTGCTATGGATATGCCAGCAACAACGCCACCTGCTATTCCTGGTTTAGGAAAGTACACCATCAGTTCAAAGTAGCGCGAAGTTTGCATGATAGCATCTTACATCCTCGCCCAAATATCAAAATGAAGAAATATCAAAAAATCGACATGCAAAGAAGACCAATGCACCTGTGCTGCAAAAGGGAAAAATGAAAAGGAAAGGAAATTACAAACATTTAGTAATGGTAACATCCAAAAATGAACAAACACACAATATGAACGAATTTAGAATACATTCTAATTACACAAAGTTACCTCGACTTGTACCGAGGCTCAGAAGCAGCAAGTCTGATGTAAACTTCTGCTCCGGCCCTGCCATCAGCAACCCCTGACTGCTGCAAGTCTATAAGATCTCCTTCCCAGAAAGAACACCCGTTGTAATTATTATAGGTATAAGCCATGCAAGAACACTTTTCCATGCAATCCAATCTACATCTTCCAGCACTCACTTTCTGATACGTTTTAGAATTTGCGGGTAATGTTAGATTTGACATCTTTAGGAAACCATCTTCCTTTCCTATACTTTTCTTATTTTGACACTGCAAAGGAGATTTCCTAACACAACCACTTGACCGATCATTTTGTACCAATTGTTTAAAACCTTTCAAGCATTCACAATCGCTTGATGAATTATGAAAGACTCCAAAAACCCCACATAAACCATAAACACTAGCTTGGTCTTTTGGTTCAGCCCAAAAATAATACCAATTCCAAGGACCTTTCGTCCAAATGAATTGTTTGGTCTGTCCTGAAACATCAATCACGTATCTTGAGAGAAATGAGGGATTGTACATAGAATAGGTGAAATAGCTTTCATTTTCATTTGATACATAACTATAATTGTAAACATAGTTGAATCGCATCTCAGGTACCAAGCTAAATATTTGTCCATTCCAATCACCACTGCTCCAATACCTGTGTGACCTGTTCCACTCTATGAAAAACTGACTGCTTCCATTTGGGTCGACCCCAGTCGAGAACATACCTGGTGCAGGATTTTCTGAGTTTTTCCAGGAAATAAGCCGCTGCACTTGCCCAGTGTGCTTGTTGATTCCCAGCTTTGCGCCAGGTAGCCACGTGTCAGTTGGATAATCAAAACTTTGCCAATATATGGTAGATGGATTTGAGCCATCTCTTATGACAAAGTTTCCGTCATCAAGAATCACTGCTTCTGCTTTACTAGTATTCGGCATTGAAGATGCAAGAGCTGTTGACCATACTGTTTCGGTGGGACTTTTCAGCAGGACAAGATTGCCGTCAGATAACAATTCAAGCTTCGATGAAGCAGGGTCGTTGGAAGGGCTCTCCCTGTTTGCTACCCAAACAGTCTTGTTATCTGCGAAGTTCCTATGCCATATTCCCAGGTAAATGTTGCGAGAAGTGCCTGGGACGAAGAAACCGAGTTCAAAAATGCCTTTTTGAGATACTAGTGTCTGGCTTACATTGAGAGATTGGCCAACCGAAATTTTGTCAATAGAGAAGCAAGTCCTATGGTAAACGAATAGCCACAACAGCACAAAGAGCCAAAAACATGGTTTTGTCTTAACGCACATCCTCTCTAATTTGTGGGATTAAGGGTGAAGGAGCTGTGACAGAGCACGAATCAGAGAACGAGCAGGAAGGAAAAAAACAAAACAAGAATTCATCAACTATATGATAATGCTCTAGATCTCTTGTCATATTGTTGCTGGCAGCTCTTACCATGGAAATTGACTTGGACTTTACTGTTCTTGCTATCCCCTCCCCTCCAATTGGAGGCTATGCCATTTATTTTTTGAGCCATGTGATGCTGAAATGTGGGTTGAATTGTCAAATTACATTGAAAACATCAATAAGACAAGGCATTAAAGAAGCTTAAAAATGAAAACTTTTATTGGTATATTTTTTGTTTATTGTTTTAACTTGAATTATTATGTGTTGTTTTTCTGAAAAGAATTGAAGAGGAGGAAGGAGGGGCTGTGACATTTTTCATGCCCATGTCTTGAACCGAAAAAAAGTGTTCGAATTATAGTTATTTCCATCTATAGAAAAATAGAAAAATCATGTCCAAATCACACTTGTTTTCAAAGCTATTCTATACATATCTCTTATCTATAGTAATAGTCAAGCTTAATTATTGAATTGTCCGTTCATAATCAATACATCCACTATTACAGGACTTTTCAAAGTCATTGATAAATACATCCACTTGCATGGGGCCAAGAAGGACATTGCATAACCTATCCAATTGAAATTTTTTTATTTTTATTTTTTCTTGAAATTAAATGATTTTAATGTTATTAAATTATTTTCATGTGTTAGTATCAAAAATAATTTTAAAAAAAATTAAAAAATATTATTTTAATGCATTTCTGAATAAAAAACACTTTAAAAACAATCAAAGTCACGATCCTAATCCTAATCAGTCACCAAGTATACAGACTCGAGAGGCTGTCCAGGCACACTGCTTAAAGCATCAGTGTCACCTTCGCCATCATTTGCGAATGAGTTGGGTGTAACGACCACAACCATGTGTCCCCGGGCTATTAAAAGCAAGTTGCAGCCTCTATAGCCAGGTGAATCCTCATAGAATCAGCCCTTCATGAGAAATAACACAGAGCCTGCTTCGGTGGGCTGTGATGTTGTGGATTGGGGAAAGAAATAGGTGAAACAGTTGAAAGAGTGTTTTGTCCAGAAGAAAAGGGAGATGAATGTTGTTTTCAGTGGTTGCAGAGTCCTAGAAATAAGAAAATTGTGAGTTTTGGAGAAATATAGTTGATGCAATTGTAAGCGCATTGAAGTGGAAAGTCTTCTTTGTGGAGATTTGGTTGCCACGAAGCTTACACAATGGAACAAAAAATACCTTTTTGCTTAAAATTTTATTTCGATGGGTAGCCCAGCATGCTCTTCAAAACTCTTGTTCCCAATAATCCCATATACAAATAACATTGTTATCTTTTGTTTTCCTGCTCTGAAGAAGTTTGTATTTTAGTGGTGATTAAAAAAAAAAAAAAAAAATACACAAACATAATATTTTTAAATTTAATTTTCAATATTGGTATAGTAAAATAAGAGTCAATGTATAAACATCATTTAAAAAAAAATTCTTAAAATTACGGTCAATACCAAACCGACTTAGTTTCATATGTTTTGCCTACAATTCTTTTTTTTAAAAAAAAAAAAAAAAACAATATTCAGTAAACTAACAAGTCTTCCAAACATCCGAGGAGAACTAATTAGGACATTGTCAAAGTTAAAAATCAGTTAGTTAATAAAAAAAAACGACGAGAATTTGTTCAAATTAAAAAAAAAAAATACACGAAACTGTTTTAACTTTTAACAGGCAAATCTTTTAAACAAAAGATAAGGAAAGGGACAAAAGTTTGTAATAGTCTCTGATTTATAGTGAATTGAAAAGTTTCCTGTTTTTTCATTTAATTCTAATCAGCTCACGATACATATTTAAGAAATTAAAAGAAAAGGATGCGGGTATCGCGTGTAAAATTAACTATAAGGAGATTGGAAGGATTCCTCAAATCTTAAAGCATCAATACATCTGTCTATCAAAGGAAGAAAAAAACATTGATATTCCTAGGGGTATCTCTAACCGGATCTTCTTCCTGGCTTAGATACTACATAGACTCGGTCCATCTTTAACCACTCAAGTTGAACCAGCATGTCCCTTTTGATTATAGCCCGTTCAACTTCCCATCTCCTCTTATCTGATTGAAGAGAATCATTTGGTTCTTTCCTATGTTAATATGTTTAGTATGTATGTATTTCCCTATGTTTTAGTTCTTTTACTTCTATAAATAACTAGAATGTTAATTAAATGTTATTCTTTCATTGAGTTGTTTGAACTCATTTCTCCATTTTATTTTTATTTCCAGGTTCCTAGTTTTTATTAGCAAGTTAATATTCATTAGAAAGCTCCTGCTTTTTTTTTTTTTTTGGTTAGTATGCCTTGAGGCTTTTTCTTTTTGTTTTATTTAAAGTTTGGATTTTGACATTGCAATAAGTATTATGGATTATTGCTTTATTTTATTTGATGATGAGATTTGAGATATTATTTGATTTTATTTCTTTAAAGAATATAATGTTTCTGAAGATTAAGAAACGCTGCAAATATTTATATATAAATTGTTTTGTGACATGAATGTTCTGAGACTTAGCGCGGTTGGGGTGTTCTTATGACATCGCTCCTCCATTGCCGATCACAGACTCGGAGTTCATGTCATGCCAGCATTACTCTAATCTCTTCTTTTGATGAATCATAGGAGTGGATATCTAAAGCTTTGGCAATTGCAACCAAGAATTTAGAGCTTGAAGCACTCGCAACTTCTGATCGAAGGAATTTCTAGATTCGCAGCAGGATTGCAAAATTTAGCAATTTGTAAAATGCTTGCCTGAGTACACCAACTGTACAAAATTTGCAGTTTGACATTGCTTGCATTATCCAACTGTAAAAGAAAAGGGAAGAAAAGAAAGTATGCCCTGTTTCCTGTCGTTCTTTGGTTCATGGCCTCCATCTACAATTCTCAAATCCTTCTCAGCTCCAAATGTTTTTCAAGTTATTAATGTTTCCGAACTCATCCACTGTAGGGCTAAGATAATTGACAGGGTCGTAGGGAAAGTTGTTCCTTTGTTGAGGCGTCGGTGTATTCGCAGGATGAATCTGAGGCATCCTAGTAAATTTCTGCTGCTCATAAATTTCCTGGGAAGCTATCTTACTTTCAGGATTAACTTCCTTGTGGAGATTGACCATTTTGCTCAGCGACTCGATCATTTCCATACGATACTTCTCATGATAGTTACCAGCTTGAATATCACCGAGCAGCGCGTTATTATTCATCACAGCTTCCTGACCAAGATTTGCTAGGCTGTAGTTTTGGAAAGTAATTGCTGGATGCACCTGAGTTGATTGGACAAAAGGAACTAGACCTTGGTTCCTATCTAAAGTATCTGTGTAAATGCTCATCCCTTGATCCCAGTAGGACATCCTTTGATTCTCGAGGACATTGAAGCTATCTGAAGGTGAAACATCCATGAATATGTTGGCACGAAAAATGGAGTTATTAGCTGTGCAGAACTATAATATTATACAAAAGATGAGGTTCGGAAGCGATAAACTACCTGATGCTGGTGAATGCATCTCCTTAAGAGATGACAGGACTTTATGTCTGTAAGGTTGCGCATGCTGAGCCTGGCCATTATGTCCATAGCGTTGCACATGCTGAGTCTTGTCGATGTGTTCATAAGGTTGAAAATGCTGAGTCTGGCGTGCATGTGATGGAAAATTCGGAAAATTAAACTGACTTCTGAGGTTGGAATCCTGCCCTCCTTGATTGTAATCAAATGCAAAACCTGGATTGCCATGCGAATTTGAATGGAAGAAGGGATTTTTCAGAGTTGGAAAAGACTGCTTGCTCAGATCAAAGAACCGTGGTTCGCAAAGTAAAAGCTTCTGATAGTGTTTGTCAAGGTATTCACAAGGAAACATAAGATGATGCAACCTGAAAACAGAATAATCAGCAGCAGAAAACGTTTGACCTTGTAATGAAAAAATGAACAGATTCCTAGTAGATCATCCAACTTCTATTGACCAAGTGGATGGCACCATTGATGTTCACCTGAAAATGGAAGCCTGCATTCCAGTGAAGTCTTTTACTAGCTTCCACATGGTATGTCTCCGCGGCTGCGGATTAATTTCCCCGTGAAAAGTAGGAGGCTGGTTTAGCTGCAAAATACTCAACTGCATCATAACGGGACTGTCCATAATTGAGAAACTTCAATCGAAGCCTTAGAAAAATGGAAAATACCTCAATTCGTAGAATTCCTGGCTGATTCTTCTCTATCACAGCATTTATTCCGATTATATCACTCCATGGAATTTCAATCTTGTATTTAATAGGCCCTTGCAAGAATTCCCACACCAGCTTCTTTTTAACAAAATAAAATTTAGCCACCAAATCACCTTCATTCCTAGACGCTCTCTGCACACATTCCATCAAATATTATCAGGGAAGAATCTAATGCAAAATTCATGTCACAGGTCTTTTTAACCAAACATGTTATGGACATTCACACTGAAACTAGCCACGAAACAGAAGTCCGAATCATGTCATTTCTTTTTCAAAAGTTATTACCTGCCATTCGCCGATTTTGATAAATGAGGCAGCAAAGTTGGAGGCCCTCAACCTGTATGACATCAACTGCTGGGCAAAATCACTGCTATCCATGCTTTGATTACTTGATTCATGGAATACCCCGGCTTCAATTGTTCTAGCATTGTTTGGATTTGTTACTGAATCCATCCAATAGGGTGGCGGACTGAGCAGTAATCCAAGAGGGTTATTCAACTGCAGAAGCTTTCTAGCCATCTCATTCTGAAAAGAAGACAGAAAAAGAAACTCAATATTATAGAACTTGACATGCAAAAAGAAAGAAAATAAAGACAAATTTTACATGGAGAGTGCAAAAACATACTATACACTCTCAAATTCAATAAAAATAAATAAAATAAATAAATTTTATGCTAACTAAAAAAAGGAGGAAATAACAGCTTATTAAAAAAATATATCTTCAAATAGCAAACCCCGTCAAGAAAAAAAAGAAAAGAAGAAAAGGAATTGATGATATCATCATGAAAAAAGAAATGCATGTTCACATGTCACTCAATTTAACAAACACTAAAAAGCCAAAAAAAAAAAAAGAGGCCGAGAGAGCAAGGGAAAATCTTGTAAACTTATACACTAAGATAACACATCAAAGAAGCAAAACCCTCCATGCAAAAGCCAAGAAACACAAAGAAACGAGGCAAAGGGAGCAACAAAATCTTCTGAAACTATATACTAAGATCACACGAGCCAAGAAACCATTGAAGAAAGCACCAAGAAATGTAAGAAGAAGAGACTAAAACACATCTCAGAACCAGAAAACTAGCAAAGAAAATGGAAAAAAGGTATGATTCTTGAATATAAAAACAATCAGAAAGAAAGAAAAAAAAAGCATATTCAAACCTCCTCATTGCTAATTTTTGGTGTTTCTCTAATTATTTGGTTTGTTTGACTAACAATATCATTACTTTCATCATCATTAATTTCAAATAGCGAACGCAGCCAATCTAATGTATCATCATCAATCCCTTCAATATTCTCACCACCACCACCATCACCCTGCAAATCGAATCCATCAAGCTTTTCAACCATGGTGACTTTTACAAGCACCCCACTTCAAATATCCTCTTTATTTAGTTCTTGATTGCATATACACTAACCTTTAAAGGTTAAAGAGTAGTGTATATGCAAAGATTGGCTCTTTGGAGAAAAACAGGGGAAGCAGAGCAAAACAGAAACAGAGCAAATGATTAAATGAGAGAGTTTGCAGGAGGAGTAAGAGAGTAAGTGTTGTGTGTGAATAGGGACTTGGGTGTTTCTGTTTAGGGGAACCATTCATTAATAAATAGGTGAAAAATAGGCCTCTCATGATGATATGAGAGTCATTAAATGGAGTAATTTGAGGCTAATTTGTTATATCTTGGATTACTCTAATTATAATATACTTTTATATTCTTCTTAAGCTTAATTATTTATTATTTTGGGTAAAAATAATAAATTGAAGTTAAAATGAGAGGAAAAAAATGATTTTTTTTTAATTTGTTAGTTGGTGATTTTTTTGCTGTGTAAAGTTTAACTCCATGTTCAAGTCAAATTCTTAGGTTTATGCCTCAAGATTTTATAGCATTTGTTTTTTTCTTTTTATTTAATTGGTTTTGTTTTTAAAAGCTAATTAAAAGAAACATTTTTTTATGGTTGGTGTGCTAGTGTTGGTCATCATAGATCAAAAGTGTTTAAAATTGTAATATATAGTACTTTTCAAAATAGTTTTTCACTTAGACAAGTTTTAGAGTCTTTAAGAATATAGTAAAGAGTGTTTCATCGATGCGTTTTTCACTTGAAAATATATTAATATTTTTTTTTCAAAAAAAAATATTTTTTTTTTTTACATTATCTCGTCAAAATAACTAACAAATAATAATAAAATATTATTTACTTAAAAAACCAAAAATAAAATAAAAATATGGTTAGATCACCATGTTAAACGAACTTTAAAATAATTCAAAAGGATCTATCATTGTAAAATAAAATAAAAATAATTTTGAATTTAAATTCTAGTAAGCAAATAGAATTTTCCCTATTTACCATTTCAAATTCTAGGAGAAAAATTGCCAAAAAAAGAAGTAATAAATAGTTTTCTAGATAAAAGATGAGGTCTAAGATGGCAAAGTGAAACGAAATCTTTATGACAGGATAATAATATAATAGTTCAGAAAGAGTGTGGCATCCACATGGCAATCTGTCGTTGGTAAGAACCCACGGAGCCGCCATTTTGAAGTGCCTTGTAAAGCCGTCACCGACTCACCATGCACTATTCTATTCCTACGCTAATAGTAGGGTCCCATATTCCACGTCAGCATATCTGGGCCCCAGATTTCCAACCTCTTCCTCATTGGACATAAGAAAAAATCTAGATAAATTATTAAAATAGGAAAAGTAAGGGAAGAAGTTGTCAAAGCTTGGCTCAGGTTTTCGATCTTCCCTGTCAACGCTTGGATTCCAAATTAATAATCAGGACACCTGTCAAGCGTTATTATACTGACACCTGTCAAGCGCGTTGATTGGAGATGCGATCGTGTTAAAACTAACTAACTAAATAAATAAAATCTAATATTAAAATAATATGGTTTTAATGGAATATAATTTACTTGTGTAATAATCAAATGAGTCTTAAATAAGATAAATGGTGTATTCTATGACCTTATTTTTGGATTTTGTTTTTGTAAATTTCAATTTTGATGTGCAATCACTCGGGCACAATATTTTATATTAAAAAAATGAATAATCACAAGTTATTTTGATGATTTAAGATTAATTGTGAACAAATCAGTTATTGTATTGAGAAAGAGTTGCTTATTAAAAAAATATAAAAACTAAATAATAAATTGCATAATCAGGTATAGAAATCTATCTTTCATCATGATCAATTTCATAGTACTAAATGCATAATTGGGTGCAAAGGATGAAGAAATTAATCTTTCTCTTCCCTTTCCCCCCCTTGTCTTCCTTTAGTTATGCATCTATTGTGATATTGGTCAACTAGGTAATGAATTAGTCTTTAAAGGCATTGCCTATGAGATTTGACTCAATTTAAAGTGATTTATGAATTAGATAAGTTAACTTGTATCAATTCAAAATAATTTTGTTGGTTTTGTTTTAAGATCTTTTTAAAATAATTACAACAGTATAAAAAAAGAAATCAAACTAGACTTTACTCGGGTTATGACCAAGTCAACTCAATCATGTGTTAATATGACAATAATTTAATATAGAATTCAATTCAAATCAAGTTTTTAGTTAACAAGTTTACCATGAATTTTTTTTCATAAACTTACTCTGTTTTTTAACGCAAGCTATATTTAATATAAAAAAAATTATAATAAAAATCAAAATTAAGAGTATAAATATATAAATACAAAAAGAACTATCCTAAAAAGACTAAAAAAGTAAAGGTATAAAAAAAAAGAACTGAAATATAAAACAAAAAATTATATATATTAAAACTAGAACAAAAAAAACATTTCTTGCTAAGGCGGAGCAATGGCTCGTTTGTGTGTGTATGTATAGATATTAACTAATCTGTATAAAACAAACTATCCTATTCCTTCCAACTCTGGCCAAAGCATTAATGGCGATGCTTTGCCCAAAAACACAGGTATTCCTCGAGGCATGTCTACAACGCTCAAAGTAAATATTATTAAAAAATGCACTGATTTGAACACATTAGCCTCTCAGCTCTTCCTCTTTTATACTGCAGGTGGCCAAATATACAGCAACGTTATAGGCCATGAAATACTGCATTTTTAGTAACGGGAAATAGAGAACACGTTAGATATATACATATTTCTTCAGTGAGCTCCATCCTCCTTTGATACACTACTATAGAACTTTATTCAAGTGAAATGAAACTGCTGCGAGGCTGCTGGTTGTAGTGGGAAAATCCAAGGAAGATGTAAATTAATGATTTTCGGTTGCCTTTCACTCGCTTCCTCGTATCAGCTCTAGCCTTCCTTGACTCGTAACGGATACGTTTATCATATCTGTTCATGGTTCAAGACACCATTCAGTGACACAAATTGGAATTACTCAGAATTTTCAAGGTCAATGAAATGAGCTATGTATACAAACAGACGAGTAAAAGGTATCTGTGGCATCACCCTTTTGTCTCACCTCATTTAGAGTTTCAAACCAAATGAGAGAAGGCTGCTCCATGACCTGGATGTGTGTGCATTAGGCTCACCTGACATGGATTCTGGAGACAGTCCTACTAGTGGTTGCAATTCTCTGTTGGTGGTTTGTACCTTGACAATTGATGGTTGGAGAAACTCTGTAATTGATAACAATCTCATTAACACTAGTCTATATATTATAGAGGGTACACGTGTAGAGGTAAGATGGGATTTAATTTCGTATTACTTTGTATGTATGGAGATAAAAGTTTTCAAATTGTCAGCATGCCAAGTTTGACCGTTGTTGTTCGTGGAAGGTGCTGCCACTGCCATCAATTAATAAGACAACGCATTCCAAAACAACACCTCATTTCATCTTTATTTCAAAACTTTCAGACCACACTTCTCTCTTCTCTTCAAATCTTACTCTTCTTTGATTTCCCAAAAAAAAAGAAGACAATATGGCAGCAGAGCTTGCTCTTACGTTTACCATGGAGGAGACTTTGAAAAGGGTGATTTCCATAACTGATGAAGGGATCAGACTTGCTTGGGGATTGGAGGGCCAGCTGCGAAGGCTTAACAAGTCCTTGATCATGATCCAAGCTGTGCTCCAAGATGCAGCCAGAAAGGCAGTAACAGACGAGTCTGTGAAGCTTTGGCTGGAGAGGCTACAAGATGTAGCTTATGATGCCGAAGATGTTCTAGACGAGTTTGCATATGAGATTCTCCGAAAAGACCAAAAGAAAGGAAAGGTACGTGATTTCTTTTCACTCTACAATCCAATTGTTTTCCGTCTGAGTATGGGTAAAAAAATTAAGAAGATCAATGAAGCCCTGGATGAAATCCGCGGAGCTGCAGGATTTGGGCTTGGATTGACATCTCTACAACATGAAGATAGAGCTCAAGAAGTTTGCTGGGATCTAGATCGAGAGACAGATTCCTTACTTGACTACTCAGAAATTGTAGGAAGGGAGGATGATGTCTCTATTGTTACGGATAAGCTGACTAGCTTGACCAAACAACATGTCCTTTTGGTTGTCCCTATAGTGGGGATGGCAGGCCTTGGAAAAACTACTGTGGCAAAAAAAGTTTGTGAAGTAGTAAGGGAGAGAAAACACTTTGATGTGACTCTATGGGTGTGTGTTTCTAATAATTTTAATAAGGTGAAGATTTTAGGAGCAATGCTGCAAATGATTGACAAAACTACAGGTGGGCTGAACAGTCTTGATTCAATTCTTCAAAACCTTAAGAAAGAGCTTGAAAAGAAGTCATTTTTTCTTGTTCTTGATGACGTGTGGAATGAAGACCATGGGAAGTGGGATGATTTGAAGGAGCAATTGTTAAAAATTAGCAGTAAGAATGGGAATGCTGTTGTTGTTACAACCCGTAAAACAGAAATAGCAGCCATGATGGAAACTTCTCCTGGGATTCAGCACAAGCCAGAAAAACTATCAGATGATGAATGTTGGTCCATTATCAAGCAAAAGGTGAGTGGGGATGGAGGAGCAACATTAGCTGCAGACTTGGAGTCTATTGGAAAAGACATTGCGAAGAAATGTGGAGGGCTTCCACTGCTTGCTAAAGTTTTGGGAGGAACACTGTGCCGAAAGGAGACACGGGAGTGGCAGTCAATTCTAAACAGTAGAATTTGGGATACAGAGGATGGAAATAAAGCTTTGCGCATATTGAGACTCAGTTTTGACTACTTGTCATCGCCAACATTGAAAAAATGTTTTGCATACTGTTCCATTTTTCCTAAAGATTTTAAAATTGAAAGGGAAGAGCTAATTCAACTCTGGATGGCTGAAGGTTTTCTTAGGCCATCAAATCGGAGGATGGAAGACATAGGTAACAAGTGTTTCGACGACTTGCTTGCAAATTCCTTTTTCCAAGATGTTGAAAGGAACGATAATGAGATCATAACAAGTTGCAAGATGCATGATCTTGTGCATGATCTTGCATTACAGGTCTCAAAATCAGAAACGTTAAATGTGGAGGCGAGTTCGAAAATAGAGGGTGCATCTCATATTCGTCATCTAAATCTTATTTCTTGTGGGGATGTTGAGTCAATATTTCGAGCGGTTGATGCTAGAAAATTGCGTACTGTTTTCTCAATGGTTGATGTATTCAATGGGTCTTGGAATTTCCAAAGCTTGAGAACTCTCAAATTGCAAGAGTCTGATATCATTGAGTTACCGGATTCAATTTGCAAGCAGAGACATTTGAGATATCTTGATGTCTCGAATACTTCTATCAAAGCATTGCCAGAATCCATCACAAAGCTCTACCATTTGGAAACATTAAGATTAAAAAATTGTAGCAAGTGCATACAACTCCCAGCGCTTGGATGCCTTCCTCGCCTTAAGATTCTAAAGATGAGTGGAATGGGTACTGTTAAATGTATAGGCAATGAGTTCTATATTAGCAGTGGCAGGGCAGGAGTATTGTTTCCAACACTAAAAGAACTCACTTTATCGCATATGTGTGCTCTTGAAGAATGGATGGTACCAGGTGGAGAAGGTGATCAAGTATTTCCTTGTCTTGAAAAGTTGAGCATTCAGGGGTGTGAGAAGTTGAAAAGCATTCCGATATGTAGTCTTTCATCTCTTGTAGAGTTTGTAATTCAAGGATGTGGTGAACTGAGATATTTATCTGGTGAATTTCATGACTTCACGTCTCTTCAGTTATTGAGGATTAAGGGATGTGAAAAGCTAGAATCCATTCCAAGCGTACAACACTGCACATCTCTAGTGGAATTGAAAATACAGTGGTGTAGTGAGTTGATCTCAATTCCTGGTAATTTCAGAGAATTAAAATATTCTTTGAAGAAATTTATGATTGATAGTTGTAAATTGGGAGCTCTTCCAAGTGGATTACAATGTTGCACATCTCTAGAGGAATTGTGGATATGGGATTGCAGAGAGCTTATCCATATCAATGATTTACAGGAATTGTCTTCGCTTCGAAGATTATGGATATACGGATGTCATAAGCTCATCAGTGTTGATTGGCATGGTTTACGACAATTGCGTTCTCTTGTTTTTTTAGAAATAAGGAGGTATGGGAGTTTGAGTGTTTTCCCAGAGGAGGATTGCATAGGCAGCCTCACCCAACTGGAGGAATTGAGAATTGGTGGTTTCTCAGGGGAGATGGAGGCTTTTCCTGCGGGACTTATTGATTCATTCCAACACTTGAGTGGATCCCTTCAATTCCTAGGGATATATGGATGGCATAAACTGAATAGTGTACCACATCAACTTCAACACCTCACTGCCCTTAAGAGATTGTATGTAAGGGGTTTCATGGGAGAGGAATTTGAGGAAGCTTTGCCAGAATGGTTGGCCAACCTTTCATCCCTTCAATATCTTTGTATTGTAGAGTGCAAGAATCTTAAGTATCTGCCAAGTTCAAGAGCCATTCAACGCCTCTCCAAATTAAAAGAATTGAGTATCTGGCGATGTCCACTTCTCTCAGAAAATTGTAGAAAGGAGAAGAATGGTTGTGAGTGGCCCAAGATTTCTCATATCCCAACAATCATAATATAATAGAGGGTACTTTGATTGTATGCAGATTAAAGTTTATAAATTAATGAAAGCAATTATAAGACATCCTTCTTCTTAAATAATAACTGATTATTTGTTTTTTTTTTTTCTCATAGGAGATGGAAGTTTTATAAATTAAAGTTTTTAAAATAGTTTAATTTAATTTAATTTCAATTAAATATTTTTATAAAATAAATGATTATTTGTTGGGATTTAAAATTATTAGATTTCTCCTGTCTAATCAATTTATCTACAAGTAAGTTTGGATTTAAAATTAAGCAGAGGAGAACCATTTAATGTTTTCAAACTATTAGACTTCTTTCTTTTACAAATGGTTTTATTTAATTTATTAGACTTCTTTCTTTTAGATTAATTTAATCTCATTTAAATCTTTTTATAAAATAAATGATTATTTGTTTTTCTGAATTTACAAATAGACCTAATGGCATCAAATACTTAACCAATCCAATCTAAGTATTTGGCTGTTATTTTTTACAGGAATTTCTTTAATTTTGTGGATGGTAAATATCTTATTAGCTTTTATTATGTATGAAGATGTGAACAAAATATATACTTATCAATGATAAAAATCAATAGCCATCCAACATTTTTTTCAATCATTATTGTAATATTTTTTTTAAAAAAATAATTTAAAATGTTATTAGACCTTTACTTTAATTCTCACAGAACAAAACTCTGTATAGATGCAGTAACCAATTAACTTAGTAGTTCATGTCATTTAATAATGACCAATAAAATTATCTGTATGTAGAGGTCCTCGCAATGGCTATGGGTGTTCTTATCCTGTGTGCTTTTTGTAACTTCACCCTCTCCTTGGTGTGTTCATGTAATGTTTTAGCAAACCGCATATACCTCGTACCATAGTTAAGCATGTGTGCTGACTTGTTGAGACCAGGTTGTTGATTGTAGGATTAGACCAACCCTATTGTACAAGATCTAAAATCTGATATACCCCTTTTATCATACACAACCCCATCCAAAATTAAAAAAAGAAAAAGAAAAAGAAAAGAGAGATCGAAGAAGAACGCGCATTAGAGAAATAGACAGCAGTTGACTGCCCCTACTTGGTTACCCAATGCATGCCACGGATTTTGCATTCAATGTGCGCTCAAAATCCATTCTCGAAATATGTATATAGTTGAAATTACGAATTGACCGACATTGTTTTCATAAGTTGAAAGTTTGAGTTTTCACAGATACTAGCAAGATTAAGATAGTATCCAACAAAGAATGTCTGCCAACACAGGCAGGAAGTTAGAGAGTTTCAACAACCTTATTAAGCGCGGTCAGCAGAGGATAACAAAACCAACAAGAGCGTGTTGTTCAATAGCTTTTTCTGCTGCTCAAAAAATGTAATTGAGAGGCAACCGCGTGAAGGAGCTTGGCCCATGGATTAAAACCATTAGCCACAGACTGGCTAAGCATTTCGTGGTGAAAGAAAGCATCAAACAGATTCAATGACTCGATCTATAAAGTTGCTCCATGATGAAATATCAGCTCCAAAGAAGCAAGCCTAAACGGGGAACCGGTATTAATTTCAACTTCGAACTACCATCATGCCAATTTCAACCTTAAATGTGTCATCTATAAACATTTGGATCCTTGGAAGAGTGCTTTTACGGCAGCAAATCACCAGAGAGAATTAGGGTAGCCTAAAATATGTGATCTATAAACATAAGGACCCTTGCTTGAATCCAGGAAACAACTGCTTATTTTGTAACAGAGTTTACAGCTTCAGACTTGTAAAAATGCATAGAGCCTAAATCTAACTAGTTTATAAAAGCAAAGGAGAACCATAATCTTCTCTTGAAGAGAGATACAAGCCCAATATCAGACCTTCACTCAACATTCCCATTCCCAGAGCCAAAGTTTGATCATCTTACAATCCAACTCAAAAAATTAAATCAGTCCAGACTAAGTTTGATTTTACAAGCTCTCGAGTTAAATGTCGCGGATAAAATTGAGCTTGATGACTAAAGTAAACACTTGTATTGAATAAAGGAATCACATGGTTGCTCAATAAAAAATATTATTCACGAAGATAAACTTGCCACAGCATGCTTTCTCATTTACAGCTTTTAATAATAATCTAGCCCGCGGAATTCAACTGGTATACCTACTGCTAATTATACCATTCCACCATAATTACAAAAGTAATTAAGTGCATTTAAGACCACCTAATTATGAAGCCACAAGTGCTTTCAAAACCTTTTCTCGATGACCCTCCCTAGTTCCTACATAAATCCAATGATATCTTGGTATTAAAAAAAGCAATCATCTGGCATCTATCGCTGTTATCGTCACATTATTAACGGAAAGTGCCCCAGCAAAGCTCATCAATGACCTTGGTTCTTCCATGTTTCTGCCTGCAACAAAAGCAGGCTGCTTAGGTTCTGGGGGAGATACGTGGTCATTCACGATCATGTGGATCAACCAGTCGATTGGTTAGTTGAATGGACTGACTATTTTACTGGTCACTGCCAGTAGATTGGTTATTATAAACTGCCTGATTGGTTGATTGACTAGTTGCTTTCAATTGTTGTAAATCAGTCAACCGGTTTGCATGTGATAGTGGTTGATCTGTTGACTCAGCAATGGAGTTTTATCGACTCTATTAGGTTCGATCGGTTTGCGCTATGTTCGGGTCGATCATGTAAAACTTTTTGGCTTTATTACTATATTTGATCTCTATGCTTAGAGTTTTAATTTTTTCTTATGTTATTTTGGCTCGAGTTGTTTTTGAGTGTTTTATGTATCTGTTATAGGTTTTGCTGACGTTCCTCCTCACAATCTTCAATAGTCTTTGGTGTTGCATTCATTTGTCTTTTGCCTTCATTTCCCGGGTGAGTGGGATAATTTTTAATATTCATGTAATATAAATAATACTAGACAACGCCCCCGCGATTCGCCGCGGGCGGCACAATATTTTTTCCAATTTAAAAAATATTAATTGTGTGTATTTTTTATTATAATATAAATTTAGCTAAAATAATAAATCTGTGCAGAATTCATGTCAAGTGTAAGTTTTTTATAAAATATATGAATTTAAAATCGATATAAATTTATCTGTTTAGTAGTTTCAAACGAAATAACCAGCATAAATTTATCATCATCATTAAAAAAGCAAGAAAACTCGGATATCTGAATTATTAAGTTCACTGTATTAAGATTAGTTCATTTTATAATTCAATTTAAATCAAACAAAAATAAAATATAAATTGTGAAAATACCTACAATAATCAAATAAAAAAAATAAGTTGTTCATTTTCTATCAACAAAAAGACGAAAACATAGATTGAAAATTCATCCTGATGTTATTGCCATTATCATTGCTATTAAAGCTAAAATTATTGCTAACATTACTTCCAAAACAATTAAAATAATTAAATTTCCATGAAAAATTAAAAAAAAAGCGAAAGATTTTTTTATAAAAAAACAATAAAAAAACAATAACTAAAATTATCATTATTATTGCATAAATAATAAAATCATATAATCTAAAGAACAAATAAAGAAACAGAAAACAAAAAAAAAACGAATAAAGGGAAAAATAGAGTAATATTACTTTTAAAATGATCACCGGTATGAATTAAAATTTCAGGAAAATCTTTAAAAAAAATCAAAAGATTTTTATTAAAAAATAATTACTAAAATTATCATTATTATTGGTTCGGAGATTAGTGGACAAAAAAACGTATAAGAAAAAAAATAAAAAATAATAATAAATTGGTTCGGAGATTAGTCATGGTGTGTCCATGCTGGCCTGGATACCCCGATTATAAAAAAACAGATTTGGTCCGAGGAGTAGTGGTGGTGCACTTGAGCTGGCCCGGAGATCGTGGTTATAAAAAAAATATTTAAGTAAAAAAAAGAGCTTAAGCTGGCTGAGAGACCATGGTTACAAAAAATGTATAAGCGAAAGAAGAAAAAAAAAAGTATAAGCGTGAAAGCACTGTAGCAATCCATATTGTTTTAAAAAAAATTGGGCCCAAGAATTAGTCGTGGTGTGCCTAAGCTGGTCAGAGATCTCGGTTATAAAAAAAATATATAAGTGAATAAAAAAAATTATTAAAAAAAGAAAAAAAATGTGGGTCCAGGGATTGTCGTGGTATGCATAAGTTTGCCTGGACACCCCGATTATTAAAAAATAAAAAACCAAAAAAATATATAAGTAGAAAAAAAAAAAAATATATATATATATATATATATATATAATAAGAAAAAACGAAAAAAATAATAAGTGAAAAATACAAAAAAAAAGGCAAAAAAAAAAAGAAGCAAAAACGGAGGGAAAAAAATGAAGAAAAAGAATAATTAGAAAAAAAAAAGAAACGAAAAAAAAGAAGTAAAAAAAGCAAAAAAGCAAAAAAGCAAAAAAAAAAAAAAAAAAAAAAACTACTGTCGCAATCCACAGTGCACTGTGTCTGTGTGCACAGTGCACTGGTGCACAGTAAAACAGGCATGGCTTTTATTGTTTAGTTAATATGCATGTTGATTATACGATGAGTCCATTTGATTATTCTTGAATATCTATTCATGTTGAATTAAATTTTGTTTTATATGATATTAATATGGATTATTGTTTTGCTTTATTTGATGATGAAGATTTTTGAAGTATTATACAATTTTATTGCTTTGATGAATATATTATTTAGAAGATTACTAAATGCTGTGAATTTTATATAAATTGTTGTGATATGTATGTTTCGAGACTTATCGCAGGTGATGTGTGTTGGACACAGTGAACTTAATGGACACAGTGAACTTAATTGAAGGCTGCGCATTAGACACTGTGCACAGTAAATTGGTTATTGTGCTCTCCCATAATTAGCATTAATAAGGCAACGGGAATAATACTGTTAGTTAAATTTGTTCTCCTCTACTGTCTTAGTTATTATCATGTACTGTATATATAAACCATTGTAATACACTTCAAAACTTATGACAGAATATACAACATTGCTGTAATTTCAGCAATCAATCTTCCTTCTTTTCCATACCAGATAACTTTCAAATTCTTCATGGTATCAGAGTTGTGATCCTGCAGCCTTGCTCTGTATTTTTCCTCTCGTTTTTTGCTGTCTGTTAAACATGGATTCTCAAGAATCAACAGACAAATTAAAAGGAGCAGCTGCCAATTCTACAAGCATCGACAGTGATGCTAATCCCTCTAAAAAAATGACTACTGTATTGCTAAATGGTTTTAACTACTTACCATGGTCAAGAGCAGTGAGCATTGCTCTTGGAGGCAGATCACGCCTGGGATTTATCAACGGCAAAGAACTGGCTCCTGACAGCAGCTCCCCAGAATTTGAACAGTGGCTAGCCAAAGATCAAATGGTGATGTCTTGATGTTAAATTCAATAGACCGAAACCTTGCTGAGATGTTCAGCTATTACCAATCATCTCTGGAACTTTGGGAAGCCGTGAGAGAGATGTATGGCAACCAAAACAACTCTGCTCGTATATTCCAAATTCAACAAGACATTGCCAGTCTTCATCAAAACGGCCAGCCCTTTGTAAATTTGTTGAGTAAGCTTAAAAGTTTGTGGAATGAATTAGAGGTTCACAGACCTCATTCGATTGACCCAGCTGTCCTACGCAATCGAAAGGAAGAAGACCAAATTTTCCAATTGCTGGCCAGTTTGGGATCGGAATTTGAAGACCTAAGGAGCCACATCTTGATGAATGATGAACTCCCCTCCTTAAAAGGCGTCTGTGCAACAATCTAGCGTGAAGAAATCAGACGAAAGGTAATGACCCGTGAAAACCCATTGAAATTCGTTGATACCCATGCTTGTGTTGCTCAACAATTTGCAGAAAAAGGGAGCTTCAAATTTGCAGATGCCCGTGATGCCCAGCACTTTGCAGAGAAGGGATTCTTCAAAGGTAAGCGTCCTAATCTCAAATGCTCTTACTGTAATTCAATGGGTCACACCATTGATCGTTGCTGGAGTCTTCACCCGGAGTTGAAGCAAAACCGGCAGACCGGGAATCACAAAAATTTTGGAAAATTCAAAGCAAATATTGCTGCTACAGAACCCATGTATTCTAGCCCCATGTTGTTGCTAAACGAATTCGCCAGTTTTCTTCAAGAAAAAAGAAATCAGGGAGGTGAAGGATTTTCGGCTGAAGAAGGCAGTGCCTTACTAAGCCATTTCGATGGGTTAACAACCCGTGAAAATGGTGGGTTATCAACCCGTGACAATGCTGCTTTTGTAAGCAACTTTGGTGGGTTACCCACCCGTGACATTTCTGGACCTTCAACCCGTAACAATGCTACATTTGTAAGCAACTGTGGTGGGTTACCCACCCGTGACCTGTCTGGACCTTCAAACCAAAAATTTGAAGGTATTTATATTGCTCTTTTGACTGCCTTAGAGTTAAGTAAATTGCATGATATATGGGTTGTGGATTCGGGTGCTAGTGATCACATGACACATAATTTAAACAAAATTCATGATTTTACCCCTTTCCCGATATCATCTTATGTCTCAATTGCTAATGGATCTACGGCAGCAGTAAAAGGCAAGGGAAAAATTAAAATTGCGTCAAAAACTATTAATTCCGATATTTTATATGTGCCTGCATTTCCATTTCAGTTATTATCAGTTCGAAGGTTAACTATTTCCCTTAATTATGATGTTATATTTACTCCGTTTAAGGTGATTTTTCAGGACCATCACACCAAACAGAAGATTGGTGAAGGATTTCATTTGAATGGTCTCTATTTTTTCTGTGATTCCGAAGTTCCGAAAGGATTACAAGCTATTTATTCTCCGATCAATGATCATCAGTTGTGGCATTTTCGTCTGGCTCATGCATCCGATTACGTCATCGCAAAAATAAAACCAAATTTGTCCAAAAGAACGTATGATTGTGAGACGTGCTATTTTTCCAAATCAAGTAGACTTCCATTTAAATTATCTCTGTCCAAAGCATCTCAGGCTTTTGAACTTATTCATTCAGATGTATGGGGACCTTTTTCAATTTCAATTGATGGTTTTAAATATTTTGTCACATTTATCGATGATTTTTCAAGAGTTACATGGTTATATTTATCAAAATAAAAAACTAAAGTTTTTAATTGTTTTAAAGATTTTCACAAACTAGTTTCTACCCAATTTTCCACACATATTAAAATCTTTCGATCTGACAATGGCTCGGAATTTACATCTCATGCTATGGAAAATTACTTAATTTCTAATGGAATTCTTCATCAAACTAGTTGTGTTAATACTCCCCAACAAAATGGAATTGCTGAACGCAAAAATCAGGATTTATTAGAAAAAACTAGAGCCATAATGCTTCAAATGAATGTTCCAAAATTTTTTTGGTCATATGGAGTTCTTACGGCCACCTATATTATTAACCGCTTACCCAGTCAAGTATTGGATTTTCAGTGTCCTCTTGAAATTTTGCAGGGTAAAATTCCCAATACCTCGCACTTGAAGATTTTTGGGTGTCAATGTTTTGTTCACCTACACTCAAATCAACGTGACAAACTTGACCCGCGAGCTTCCAAATGTATTTTCTTAGGGTATTCTCATACCAAGAAAGGGTACAAATGCTATGATAACATTAGCCAGAAGCTTTATGTCAGCAGGGATGTTAGATTTGTCGAAACCACCCCTTATTTCACTGATCCTAATCAGGGGGAGTCCTTGGAAGACTTAGTTCCTCTTCCCAGCGCAGAGATCTGCAGCCTCGACTTGCCTAGGCCCACTAGGCCCATTACTCCAACGGTCAGCCCGGTTGACGATCCTCCATCTACTATCATACCACTAGAACCGATGTCCCCAAATTCGCCGGATGAAGTGCCAGCTCCAAGACGCAATCCTCCAAGAACTCGACAGTGCCCCTCCAAATTTCAAGACTATGCAGCTTATGCAGTCAGATATCCTGTCTCAAATTATTTGGATTACTCAAAATTATCACCATCGTATTCTGCTTTTTTGTCAGCGATATCCAATGATCATGAGCCTCGAAATTTCGCTGAAGCTCAATCTCACCTGGTATGGCGAAAAGCTATGGAGGAAGAACTAACAGCACTAGCTGACAATAATACTTGGAGTCTAGTTCCCCTTCCAAAAGGTAAACACGCAGTTGGCAGTCGATGGATATACAAGACCAAGTTCAACTCAGATGGATCTGTTAATCGCTATAAAGCGCGTCTTGTGGCTCAAGGGTATACCCAAGAATTTGGTGTTGATTACAAGGAGACGTTTGCTCCTATTGCAAAAATGACCACGATAAGAGTTCTTTTATCTGTTTCTGTCAATAATGGATGGTTCTTATCGCAAATGGACGTAAAAAATGTTTTTTTACACGGGGATCTTGAAGAAGAAGTGTTTATGAAGCTTCCTCCTGGCCACTCGTTAAGTTCCACTCCTAATTTGGTATGTAAACTTCATAAATCTATTTATGGGCTAAAGCAAAGTCCTCGCGCATGGCATGCAAAACTTAGTGGAGCCCTTGCTACATTAGGTTTTAGCAAAAGCTCTGCAGATTCCTCCTTATATATTCGGTTCAAAAATGATGATAAATTGATGGTTCTCATTTATGTCGATGATTTAATTATCTCAGGGAATAATATTGAATCTATTTCTCAATTGAAGAAAACTCTTCAACAATTATTTCCGATTACAGATCTTGGTCCCTTAAAATATTTTCTTGGGATTGAAATGGCCTCATCTAAGAAAGGTTTTTTCCTTAATCAACGTAAGTACACTCTCGATGTGCTTCAAGATGCAGGTATGCTTTCAACTAAACCTTCCGCTACTCCTGTTGATAGTAAACTAAAATTATCTCTTGCAGGTACGACTCTTCCCTCGCCTAAATATTATCAACAACTCGTGGGTAAACTTATTTATCTGACGATTACCCGTCTGGATATTACCTACGCTGTAAGTCTTGCCAGCCAGTTCATGCATGCTCCAACCATACATCATCTAAGCATGGTCAAGCGCATTTTGCGATATTTAAAAGGAACTATTGGTCGTGGAATTGTCATGACCAGAAACAACCATACCAATGTAATGGGCTATACAGACTCTGATTGGGCTGGAAATCAACTTGACCGGCGCTCGACTACTGGGTATTGCATGTTTGTTGGAGGTAATCTTGTGTCCTGGAAAAGCAAGAAACAACATGTTGTCGCTCGCTCTAGTGCCGAAGCTGAATACCGTGCAATGGCGGCCGCAGCTTGTGAACTTGTGTGGCTTCGAAGCCTCCTAACTGATATGGGTTGTTCATCGGTCACTCCGATGAGCCTTTTTTGTGACAACCAAGCGGCCATGCATATTGCCAAGAATCCTGTGTTTCACGAAAGGACTAAACACATCGAAGTTGATTGTCATTTTATTCGTCAACAAGTTCAATCAAACAACATCACTACGCATTATGTGCGAACCGGTGATCAACTTGCCGATGTGTTTACCAAAGCCGTGCCATCATCCCAGTTTCATCATCTATTATGCAAGCTTGGATCCATCAACCCTCTTGATCCAGCTTGAGGGGGAGTGTTGGACACAGTGAACTTAATGGACACAGTGAACTTAATTGAAGGCTGCGCATTAGACACTGTGCACAGTAAATTGGTTATTGTGCTCTCCCATAATTAGCATTAATAAGACAACAGGAATAATACCGTTAGTTAAGATTATTTGTTCTCCTCTACTGTCTTAGTTATTATCATGTACTGTATATATAAACCATTGTAATACACTTCAAAACTTATGACAGAATATACAACATTGCTGTAATTTCAGCAATCAATCTTCCTTCTTTTCCATACCAGATAACTTTCAAATTCTTCAATGTGTCCCATGGTTTCAGTCGAACGTTTCCGGTCCCGGACATATTCAGGGGACATATAGCCACTAACAACTGGAAAGATAAGTGCAGATCATGTTAAGAGAAACTGGTACTGGAAAGTGGGATTCAAGAAACTTACTATGTTCCAACGATCCTGTTGGTGTTTGCTTGAGTTTCGTTTCCAGCCATCCCGAAATCGGATATTTTTGGATTCATTTCACTGTCCAATAGAATGTTGCTAGGTTTTAAATCCCTGTGAATGATTCGTAACAGTGAGTATCTATGTAGATACAGAAGGCCTTGAGCAGTTCCTTCGATTATCCGAATCCGTGTACCCCAATCTAAGTTTCGTCCTCTGTTTGCTCCTGTTTATAGTGTATACACAAATCTGATGTAAGTTTCTTGTAGCATTTGGAAAGTTAACGAAATTAATTAGAAATGATCGTGTAAATGCTGACCAAAGAGAAAGAAATCCAAGCTTTTATTTGGCATGTACTCGTAGATCAGCATTTTCTCATCCTGTTCAATACAGGAACCCAGTAGCCTGACAAGATTCCGGCATAACTATAATTGAAAATATAGTTCAATCCCATCTCAGGTACCAAGCTAAATCTTTCTCCATTCCAATCACCACTATGAAAAACTGAATCGAGAACATACCTGGTGCAGGATCTTCTGATTTTTCCAGGAAATAAGCCTCTGCACTTTCCCAGTGTTCTTGTTGATTCCAAGCTTTCCACCGGGTAGCCATGTGTCAGTTGGATAATCAAAACTCTGCCAATACATGGTAGATGGATTTGAGCCATTAAGTTTCCGTCATCAAGAACTACTGCTTCTGCTTTAGTAGTATCCGGCATTGAAGATACAAGAGCTGTTGACCAAACTGTTTCAGTGAGGGTTTTCAGCAGGACAAGATTGCCATCAGATAACAATTCAAGCTTCGATGAAGCAGGGTTGTTGGAAGGGTCGACACTGAAAGAGCAAGATTAATTCTCCATGATTCTAGCTCTTAATTGACTCCCTGTGATCTCTCCATCATACCTGTAATATTTCATACCATGTTTAGAAGGATTAGATTACCATGTATAGGAGACAATCTCTCTTGTAAGCTTCTATATATATGAATACAATATCAATGGCAACGGTAGGTTGGCCACATTCTACATGGTATCAGAGCCTGCAATGGAATCCCCCACCACTTCAGTTGTATCTCTAGCAACCACTCCTTCTCTCGATTTTGCACCCTCCAAGACTCACTTACCTGATATCTCCACTAAGCTAGCCTCAAACAATTATCTCCTATGGAAAGCACAAGTTGTTCCAATCCTAAGAGGACATGGTCTTCTTGGATATGTGACAGATGAAGTTCCCTGTCCTGCATTAACCATTGCTGGTGCTGATGGTGCATCACAACCCAATCCAGCTGCAGCAACTTGGCTGCGAATTGATCAATTAATCCTTGGGTGGATTAACAGTTCCCTGTCAGACGGTCCTCTCTCCCAAGTCATCAACTGTGAGTCTAATCATGATGCTTGGAATGTTTTGGAGACTCTTTATAGAAGTCATACCAGAGATCATATTCAGCAGATAAAGGGGAGTTGCAAACTCTCACCAAAGGAACCTTCTCTTTAGAAGATTATCTGCACAAAGCCAAGTCGTTGGCATTGTCTCTTCGTGGTGCAGGAAAACCAATTGATGAAGATGACCTCATTATTTGTATTTTGCGTGGGCTAGGATCTGAGTTTGATCCTATTGTTGCTGCACTCAATGCCCGTGATATGTTTCCCTCTCTTGAAGGGGTTATTGGCAAGCTTCGTGATTTTGAAATCAGACTTCAAGGTACAAGAACCCAACCATCCAATGTTGCTTTTTATACTAACAAAAATCGTTTTGCTGCAAGATCTCAAGGAAATCAAAATCCTTGCAATCGCTCTGGTGGCTATCAAAGGATGCCTTTTCAGCCACGGAACAGAGACACGTCCCTCTCGTTTTGGTGAAAATTCTTCAGGCACCACACGTCCTTCCTTCACTCGTGGACAACGCAATTCTGGTCGTGGACGAGGTGGAGGTAACATTACTTGCTTTCGATGTGGTGGTCCTAACCACAAGGCAGACGGCTGTTTTGCCTCAGACGAAGATGCTGATCAGTACAAGGCCTTTGCTGCCATTCAAATTGGGGACACTACAGAGGACACCTGGTATCCCGATACTGGTGCAAACCAGCACATGACCCCCAATTCCACTGAGGTGCAAGGTACTCATCCTTATTCTGGTACTGATACTGTAATGGTTGGCAATGCTGATGGTTTATCGATAACTGGTACTGGTCAAATTACTTTGCCAACAAATAATCTTCAACTGTCAAATGTTTTAATTGTTCCTGATATTAAAGGAAAATTATTATCTGTGTCAAAGTTTACAAAAGATAATAACTGTTATTTTCTCTTTTATCCATGGGGATTTCTTCTCAAGGACATGAAGACAAATCAAGTGATTCTTAAAGGTCCCATGGTGAATGGCCTATACCCAATAAACCTGCGGCAATTTTCACAGCGCAATGCAATCTGTTTTCTAGCAAATAAAGTTTCAGGCAGTTTGTGGCATGCTCGCCTGGGCCACCCCCATTCTCAAATTATTAGCAGACTTCGTTTACAATCATTAAATAAAGTGACAGTTTTTTGTGAAAGTTGTATACTAGGAAAGTCTTCCAAGTTGCCTTTTAATTCTCGTCAGTCTTATGCAAACTCTTTTCTGCATACTTTACATACCGAGGTATGGGGACCTGCATCAGTCTCTTCTTATGATGGTTTTCGTTTTTATTTACTTATTGTTGATGAATATTCTCGCTATATATGGCTTTTTCCTATGGCTCGAAAATCTGATGTTGCATTGATTTTTCCTACATTCCTTCAACAAATGGAAAAACAATTTAACAATTCTGTGAAAATCATCCAAAGTGATGGTGGTGGTGAATTTGTTAACACAGTATTGCAGACTCATTTTGCAGCAAAAGGTATAATCCATAGACTTTCATGTCCAGGAACACCTGAACAAAACGGTCTAGCTGAACGAAGACATCGACATGTTGTCGAAACAGGTTTAACTCTTTTAGCACATGCTTCTGTTCCTATTAAATACTGGACAACAGCCTTTAACACTGCTGTTTTTCTAATTAATCGCATGCCATCCTCTGTGCTTGATCATATGACTCCTTATGAACTTGTTTTTGGCTCTTCACCGAAATATGATTTTCTAAGAGTTTTTGGATGCTCCTGCTACCCTTTACTTTCACCATTTGGTCGAACCAAATTAGAATACAAATCAGTATGTTGTGTATTCCTTGGTTACTCGACAAATCATAAAGGATATTGTTGTCTTGAACCTCATTCAAGTCGCATATATATTAGTAGACATGTCAGATTTAATGAGCATCATTTTCCATTTAAAAATATTACTGCTCCTCATTCATCTTATAGTCAATTGTTTAAATTAAAAGCAGTTCCCAAATCTCTTCAGCATAATACATTACAGCCCTCATTTGCTAGTCCTCAGCCTACTGGAATGGCTATTACAGTAAGTGAACCTTCAGTACCTATGTCTGCACCTGCGTCTAAAATTCCTTCAACTTCAGCTCAAATAACATCAGCAGAGCATGCTTCGCAACCTACAATTGCTCCTCCCAGTGTTCCACAGCGCACTCATCGAATGGTCACACGTACTCAAACAGGAAATCTTAAGCCAAAAGCCTTCTTTTCTACTAAATATAATATACCTGTTTGTTTTCTTGCTGACCTTGCAGCTCAACCAACAGAACCCACTTCATATCGCCAGGCCTTACAAATTCCCGAATGGAAACAGGCTATGCAAGCTGAGATGGCAGCTCTTCATGCCAACAACACGTGGACTTTGGTTCCTCGCGAATCAAACATGAATGTTGTAAGTAGTAAGTGGGTTTTTAAGGTTAAGACAAAATCCAATGGCACTCTTGACAGGTATAAGGCTAGACTTGTAGCTAGAGGATTTACGCAACTTCCAGGATTGGACTATGATGAAACCTTTAGCCCTGTTGTTAAAGCAAGCACTATTCGGTTAATACTAACAATTGGTTTATCTCAGGGCTGGATCATTCGCCAATTAGACGTCAATAATGCTTTTCTACAGGGTGATTTACAAGAACGTGTGTACTTGGCTCAACCACCTGGTCATGAGGATCCTGTATTTCCACAACATGTTTGTCTTCTCCATAAAGCTTTGTATGGTTTAAAACAAGCACCTCGTGCTTGGTACATGAAGTTCAGCAACTACATCCAGTCAATGGGTTTTCTCCAATGCCCTTATGATCAGTCATTATTTTATCAAAGACAGGGAGCAGATATTCTCATATTATTAATCTATGTTGATGATATACTTGTTACTGGCAATTCGTCTTCCAAAATATCTGACTTTATATTACATCTCTCTTCTGTGTTCAGCATGAAGGATCTTGGTGATATCCACTATTTTCTTGGGCTCCAAATTGCTAGGGATGAAACAACTCTCACTGTCACTCAAACACGATACCTGGTGTCTCTTCTGCAAAAATTCGGCCTAGCTGGTGCTAAACCAGTTGCTACCCCTCTTGCTTCAGGAACATTGTTAACTGCCACTGATGGTGCTCTGTTAAAAGATCCAACTTTGTATCGTCAACTTGTTGGATCTTTGCAATATCTCACTCTTACAAGACCTGACATCTCATATTCAGTTCATCGTGTTTGTCAATACATGCATGCCCCTAGGGAGCCTCATCTTATTGCTGCGAAGAGAATATTTAGATATTTGAAAGGCACACTTAATCTTGGTCTTCATTTAGTTCACACCCCTTTAATTGCTCTTCATGGCTTCTGTGATGCAGACTGGGCTGGCTGCCATGATGATCGACGCTCCACCTCTGGTTTTGCTATTTATATGGGCAATAATCTGCTATCCTGGGGTGCCAAGAAGCAGGCCACAATATCCAGATCCACGGCAGAGGCAGAATATCGCGCACTCGCATCAACTACAGCTGAGCTGATGTGGTTTATGAATTTGTTACAAAGTATTGGCTATCATCTTCCCCCACCAAAGTTGTATTGTGACAACATCAGTGCTGTGACAATGGCCAAGAATCCTGTTTTCCATCATCGCACCAAGCACATCGAAATCGATGTCCATTTTGTCCGAGAACAGGTTGCCCGTGGAGATCTTCTGCTAGAACATGTTGCTGGTCCTGATCAAATCGCAGACATCTTCACTAAACCACTTTGCTCTACCAAGTTTGTTCCAAATCGTGACAAGCTCTTCATTGGTTCGCACCCACCTTGAGCTTGAGGGGGGATGAAAGAGCAAGATTAATTCTCCATGATTCTAGCTCTTAATTGACTCCCTGTGATCTCTCCATCATACCTGTAATATTTCATACCATGTTTAGAAGGATTAGATTACCATGTATAGGAGACAATCTCTCTTGTAAGCTTCTATATATATGAATACAATATCAATGGCAACGGTAGGTTGGCCACATTCTACAGACACGAGATGGATTTAAAAAAGAGAAAGTTGATGAGCAGAGTAAACAGAAGAACAAAGATAAATGTTACAATCCACAATGAATCCTCTCGGATCTTGCTTCGTCTCCACATTGAAAATCCCTGACCTTTTAGTGTTTTTTTAACTAGTAATTTACGTGGTTAATGTTATGAGGTATTTTTTAAAATCTATTTTTATTTTTTAATAGAAACGCTACGATTTAAATTCTTTATAGAAAATATTCTGCTGAATAAATTATTATTTTCTTAATGGTTTTCTTTACCAATTTTTATTACTAGTAGCATTTTTTTAGAACCCCCCCCTGCCTTTTTTCCCCTCTTTATTTTAATTGTTTTTCATACTATAAATTTAAATTATTTTTCATTAAACTAGTCTCTGATTTAATTCTGAAATTCGAGTAAACACCATATTTTTCAAGAACATGTAAAGAGAACAAAAATGAACACATAAAATATCATAAAAAAACATATTAAAAAGAAGTAATAAAAAAAAGTTATTTATTAAAAACATATATAAAAATAAACTTAAAAAAACTCGGTTTAGTTTGACCTTGATCAAACAAATCTAATCCAAATGAATCGAACTTAAAAAAAGTTCGGTTTGGATTTGTTTTGACTACCAAACCTGAAAGGAGACTTTTGGGTTTCTTTGACCGTGGTTAAATTGAACAATGGTCAAATTGACCCAAAATAAAAGGAACCTTCCCCAAAACAAACCAAGTTCATTCCTGATTTGAACCGGTCAAACAATGTTTTTGCTTAAATTCATATCTTTTTTTTTTCATTCGTATCATCACTTGGCAACATCATCTAGTCTGAATTTTGATATATCTATGCCTAAATTAATAAGAATTAAGAACACTTCTGATAGATATAAGCAAATATGGGTTTGGTGTTTTGAGGAGTTTGTTTGGTGCACAGGAAGCAGTCCATTTTCAAAAATTTGATGGGCTAATTATGTGGTATAATAATATGAATTTGTTCTAAAAAGAAAATGATTTTTTAAATATGTTTAAATCAAATGTGATTTATGAGTATTTAATTTGATATTGTTCATGTTTCAATACAACGAAAATAATAGGAAAAACTGAAAAAAAACAATTGTGCGATTCAAATCGGAGAACTTGACCAAATAAGCTTGACCTGAGTTCCATAGTCATAGCTTCCTCTGATGAAGTAGCTTGACCTAAGGACATTTCTAGTTTAAATATAAAGTCTCTCAAGACATTTCTAGTTTACGGCATCTATCGCTGAAAAATCTATCTGGCATCTATCGCTGTTATTGTCACATTATTCGTGGAAGGTGACCCAGCAGAGCTCATCAATCGTCCTTGATCTGCCATGTTTCTGCCTGCAACAAAAGCTGGTTGCTTGGGTTCTGGGAGAGCCACGTGTTCGTTTACGATCATGGAGATGACATCAGACATTGTAGGCCGATCAGCGGGACTTTCTTGGACACAAAGGAGTCCTATGTTTATGTATCTCAACAGCATGGAGGTTGAAGGAGGATCTCCCAGGGTTGGATCCATCATGTCCGAAGCTTTATTAGACCTCCATAACTTCCATGCCTGCGGTACAACAACGCAAATGCTGCATCATTAGTGTGGAGACTAGGAAAGTTGTCAGATGCAATTCAAGCTGGAAGAAAAAGAAATGAGAGTTTATGAAAGCTCCCCACATGTCCCAGAAGATGGAGGGAGCCGCTGTGGTAGAAACTAGTATTCTTCCTGCCGCTCACAATCTCAAGCACCAGCACCCCGAAGCTAAACACGTCAGATTTTACTGAGAAGAGGCCCTTCATAGCATATTCAGGGGACATATAGCCACTAAAAACTGGAAAGGTCAGTGCAGATCATGTGAAGAGTAGCATGTCCTGGAAAGTGGAATTTAAGAAACTTACTATGTTCCAGCGATCCTGTTGGTGTTTCCTTGAGTTTCGTTGCCTCTGAAAATTCGAGCCATCCCGAAATCGGATATCTTTGGATTCATTTCACTGTCCAATAGAATGTTGCTAGGTTTTAGATCCCTGTGAATGATTCGTAACCGTGAGTATCTATGAAGATACAGAAGGCCTTGAGCAGTTCCTTCGATTATCCGAATCCGTGTACCCCAATCTAAGATTCGTCCTCTGTTTGCTCCTGTTTATAGTGTATACACAAATCTGATGTTAAGTTTCTTGTAGCATTTGGAAAGTTAACGAAATTGGAAATGATCGTGTAAATGCTGACCAAAGAGAAAGAAATCCAAGCTTTTATTTGGCATGTACTCATAGATCAGCATTTTCTCATCCCGTTCAATACAGGAACCCAGTAGCCTGACAAGATTCCGGTGCTGGAGTTTGGCGATTAGTATCGCCTCATTTCTGAACTCCTCAAGCCCCTGTCCCGATCTTTCTGAAAGCCTCTTAACTGCTACTTCCAGTCCCGTGGGTAATTTGCCCTAATAAATAACCAAAAGTCATCTGAAAGTTCATTCAAACTATTTTAAGGTTTTTCTGAAAATATTTGTACAATCAGCATCTCTCATTTGCACGCAACTTACCTTATAAACAGGCCCGAATCCTCCCTCTCCAAGCTTGTCTGAGAATTGTCCAGTTGCAACCGACACGCTCTCATAACTGAATAATGGCAACTCCATATTTTTACTCCATCTTTTCTTCCGATTGTCAACAGAGCTAGATTCATTGTCAGTTGAGCGATGATTGGTATCGAAATCAAAGAGCAATAAATCGTGACCTTTATATTCCTTCCCTGTATAAGAAAAAATTAACAACGATTGACCACAATCACTTTGTTGAAATATCCAGCAATTCTGATAATATCAAGCAAAACTATTTACAGAGGAGGGTTTTTTCTTAGTTTTCATTACCAGTAACTTAAGGAGTTAATCAAATTACATCTACCAGAAGACAACAGAAATTAAAGCAAGAACAGGATGCACCTTTGCGTGTGAGCTTTCCTTTGCGCAGACATCTGAAGTACATGAAGAGGGCTAAGGTAATCAGATTTGTTGGTATAGCCACAGCGAAGGCTGTCCGTAATTTCCATTTGGTAGTACCTCCTTGTAAATATAGATCGAAGATTGCCAAATCATAAACAAACATGTGTACAACTATTGTATTTTAGCAGAAAAAAAAATGGAAAGATAGGTTATGTATCTCATGTTCTTAAATGTAAATACAAGACCGTCATTTAGTCAAAAATATTTTCTCGTCATTAATTGAATCATTTTGTTTATATGTACAGAACCATACCTGTTCGGGTACTGCCATTACCAATCTGAAGCTCACGCTCAGAAGCAGCAAGTCTGATGTAAATTTCTGCTCCGGCCCTGCCACCAGAAATTCCTGACTGCTGTAAGTCTATAAGATCTCCTTCCCAGAAAGAACACCCGTTGTTATTATTATAGGCATAGGCCATGCAAGAACACTTTTCCATGCAATCCAATCTACATCTTCCAGCACTCACTTTCTGATACGTTTTAGAATTTGCGGGTAATGCTAGATCTGACATCTTTAGGAAACCATCTTCCTTCCCAACACTACTCTTATTTTGACACTTCAAAGGAGATTTCCTAACACAACCACTTGACCAATCATTTTGTACTAATGGTTTAAAACCTTTCAAGCATTCACAAAAGTTTGATGAAACATGAAAGACTCCAAAAATCCCACATAAACTATAAACACCAGCTTGGTCTTTTGGTTCAGACCAAAAAAGAAGCCACCTCCAAGGACCTTCCACCCAAAGGAGTTGTTGCACCTGGCCATGAACACCTATCACGAATCTTGAAAGATATGAGGAATTGGATAAAGAATAGGTGAAACAGCTTTCATTTTCATTTGATACATAACTATAACTGAAAATATGGTTCAATATCATCTCAGGTATCAAGCTAAATATTTGTCCATTCCAATCACCACTGCTCCAATACCTGTGTGACCTGTTCCACTCTATGAAAAACTGACCGCTTCCATTTGTGTCGACCCCAACCGAGAACATACCTGGTGCAGGATCTTCTGAGTTTTTCCAGGAAATAAGCCGCTGCACTTTCCCAGTGTGCTTGTTGATTCCCAGCTTTGCGCCAGGTAGCCACGTGTCAGTTGGATAATCAAAACTCTGCCAATATATGGTAGATGGATTTGAGCCATCTCTTATGACAAAGTTTCCGTCATCAAGAATTACTGCTTCTGCTTTGGTAGTATACGGCATTGAAGATGCAAGAGTTGTTGACCAAACTGTTTCGGTGAAATTTTTCAGCAGGACAAGATTGCCATCAGATAACAATTCAAGCTTCGATGAAGCAGGGTTGTTGGAAGGGCTCTCCCTGTTTGCTACCCAAACAATCGTCTTATTTTCGAAGTTCCTATGCCATATTCCCAGGTAAATGTTGTAAGAAGTGCCTGGGCGGAAGAAACCGAGTTCAAAAAAGCCGTTTTGAGATAGTAGTGTCTGGTTTACAGAGAGAGATTGGCCACCCGAAATTGTGTCAACTCCAATAGAGAAGCAAGTCCTATGGTAAACGAATAGCCACAACAGCGCAAAGAGCAAAAAACATGGCTTTCTCTTAACGCACATCCTCTCTAATTTGTGGGATTAAGGGTGAAAGAGCTGTGACAGAGCACGAATCAGAGAACGAGCAGGAAGGGAAAAAAAACAAGAATTCCCGTGTGAATTCATCAACTATATGATAACGCTCTAGATCTCTTGTCATATTGTAGCTGCCTGCTCTTACCATTAATTTTCCACCCTGACTTGGACTTTACTGTTCTCGCTATCCCCTCCCCTCCAATAGGAGGCTGTGCAATATATTTTTTGAGCCATGTAATGCTGAAATGTGGGTTGAATTGTTTAATTACAGTGGAAATATCAATAATATAAGGCATTAAAGAAAGAGAAATTTAGATTTTTTGAAATCAAGAACTTAAAATGGAAACTTCTATAAAATATATTTTTGTTTATTGTTTTTATTCAAATTAATTGAAATTCGTGTGCTAGATTCAGTTTCATATATTTATTGTATGGTCTTAGTTTTTATTTATTTTTTTGAAAAAATATCATTTGTGCTCTAGAGTTTTTTCATTTTATCTTTAAAAATGTATCAAGGAAGAGTAGCGAAAGGGAGAAATTTGGTGAGAAATTTCTAAGAAGATAAATCTCTCTAAAGCTCTTTAAAAAGGAATTGGGGATTAAATTTTAATATTTCATAATCTATTTTATACAAACCCATCACACATACACTTTTGAATAAAACTTTACGTGGGATATTTCTGAAATACAGCAGGAAGGAAAGTGCAAAACGGCACGTATGTTTCTGGGTCATGCTAAGAAAAAAAAATCAACACTTCCTTTATCATGACTACAAGTTATTATTTTCTCTTTTGAAAAGCAATTTACTGTCCAACTTAGCTGATGCCAGCACTGAGAATCCATCGAAATCCCATTGAAGCTCTTGCATTATCAAATATCCAATAAAGAATCAGTGTCACCTTCGCCATCATTCGCGAATGAGTTGGGTGTAACTACCACTACCATGTGTCCCCGGGCTATAATATATATCATACTGCGCTGGTGTAAAGGCAAGTTGCAGCCTCTATAGCCAGGTGAATCTTCATAGAATCAGCCCTTCATGAGAAATAACACAGAGGCTGCTTCGGTGGGCTGTGATGCTGTGGACTGGGGAAAGAAATAGGTGAAACAGTTGAAAGAGTGTTTTGTCCAGAAGAAAACGGAAATGGATGTGGAAGTCAAAATGAAAAATCAAGTTCAAATTCAAGAAAGAGGAGATACAGTGAGAGACGGGTATGGAAGCAGGGGGCAAACTAAGAAGGCGTTTGGCATTGCGGTCCAAACAGAGGTTGGAGCAAAAAGCAGTTTTGTGGTGTTTGGTAACGGAGGAAACATAGATTAATTCATCATGGGACCCACAAAAAAACGATTGAAACCGTGGTTCACGAGAAGTTGAAAAATAAAGCTTTTCCTACGATCACGATTGATTTTTTTTTCCTGCGTTTCATGGATCGCAGGTCTTGGTTAGCAGCTTCATGGTGGGAAGCAACCGGCGGTCTCTCTCTCTCTCCACAGCTGCAGCTCTCTCTCCACAGTGATGCTTTCTCTCTCTACACAACGACGTCTCTCTCTCTCTCTCCACAGTCGGGGGTAGCTCCTGGAGACACCATCATCATCCCCCTCATCACCGGTAGCTTCTCCTCCACTCCATAAGCTCCTCAGTGACCACCTCCAGTGAGAGAAAGATGCCCCAGCATCGAAGCAGCGGCGGCGGCGGCAGGCTTCCAACGCTCCTAACGGCCACCATTTTCGACGCCACCACCACAGGAAGAACCACCTCGGCCTCCTCTACCCATCGGCATCAGCTGTTGAAGCTTTCATCGTGGTCAATCGGACGTTACTGTTAATGTGAATTAATTCACGTGAACAGTAGTGTTGCACTATTCACGTCTGAAGAAGACGTGAATAGTGCAGTGTACTGTTTCACGCCCAACATTTTAATGCTAAACTCTGGCTAGGCCTGCTCTTGGCCCAGCCCAAGTCCAACAGAGTTAGGCTTTGGCTGGGCCGAACCATTTAGTTGGGTCGGACCCAATCCAATTTTTTTTTTAAATCATATTTTAAAAAAAATAAAAAAATATAGAGATAAAGATCAGTCCTGATGAAAGAGAAAGGTGTGTGACTTCGTTTCACTCCACAACCCTATTGGTTTTCGACTGATTATGAATTAGAAACTTGCAACTGGATTTGGCCTTGGAATTATATCTCTACAATTGGATCACAGATGTTGTTGCTAATGATATTGTTACCAGATGTTGTGCCTTGAACAAATAACGAGGGATCACAGAGGCATTCACGTATCGATTTAGTTCATGATGAAATTGCAAGTAGTTTGATGAGAGAATAATACCAAATATCTGTTTTTTTTTTCATGAATTATTAATTATATTTTATTGTTATGATTATTAATCTACAATATTTAAAAAACTATATGTGTGTGTGTGTCCTTTAAAGTAAATTCACAAGTTGACAGCAATATAAAAAACATGATAACCAAACACATGAAACAACTTTTTTTCAACCTCAAACTCTCAACCACAGTTTTAACCAAACACTTCAATTTCATTTTTGAACAGCAGCTAAAAGTGCTTTTCATGAAACTGTTTTTTTGAAACCTCAACTACAAAAGCAAAAGCAATACCAAACATATCCTAAGTCACAAGCCAAGCAGTGTATGAAGTGGCAGGCAAATATTTTTATCGTTAAAAAATAATATAAATTACGAAATTTTATATAACAGCTTAAAGTTTTAGGGGAGATGATTCTTTAATATGGTATGAGAGTCTTGTTGACTCAGCGATTACGAGTTCGAATCTCACCACCCCCATTCTATTCGATAAAAATCAAGCACAAGGTAGTATGAGCCATAGTTGTTAATTCCGTTCCGTTCCGTTCAACAAACCGAGACAAAAGGCGTTGTTTTCGTCTCGGTTTTAATTCCGGTCCGATCCGGAAATTCCGGCCGGAACGCCTCGGTTCTGTTCCGGGCGTGCCGTTCCGGGTTCAAAATCTATATTTTTTATTTTTAAAAAATTATTTTTGACATCTATACATCAAAATAATTTAAAAACACCAAAATATTTTAAATAAAAAAGAATTCAAATTTTAATTATGCTTGTTAAATTAATATTTTTTTTTCATATATATATAATTAATTATATATGAACAGTACGACACCGAAACGGCACGCCGGAACGCTCTGAAACCGGAACGTTCCGTTCCAATCGAAAGACCGGAACGGTATTGACAACTATGGTATGAGCCCCCCATTTCATTCTATTTGATAAAAATTAAGCACAAGGTATTATGAGCTTGTGCAAGTTTCAAGTTCAAAAGTCTTTCACTTGAGGAGCTGTGTTATAAATAATATAAATCATATTCTGGAATCTCAACTAACAACTTAAATTTTTAGGTGAGATGGTTTCTTAACATAATAAAGCTCTAATAAATCCCCTTGATCAACTTTGAAGACTTTAACCAAGTTCATTCTTGATTTATTCCGGTCAAACAATTTTTTTGAGTAAATTCATATCTTTTTTTTCTCACTCGTATCATAACTTGGCAACATCATCTAGTCTGTATTTTGATATACCTATGCCTAAATTAATAAGAGTTAAGAACACTTTTGATAGATATAAGCAAATAGGGGTTTGGTATTTCGAAGAGTTTGTTTGGTGCACAGGCTGCAGTCCATTTTCAAAAATTTGATGGGCTAATTATGTGGTATAATAACATGAATTTGTTCTAAAAAAATGAGTTTTTAAATATGTCTAAGATTTAAATCAAATATAATTTATGAATATTTAATTTGATATGGTTAAAATTTCAATACACTGAAAATTATAGGAAAAGCTGAAACATAGAATTGTGCGATTCACATGTCCTTGGAACATGTCCTTTAGATTGATGAAGAAATTATCTCCCATCTATCGCTGTTATTGTCACATTATTCGTGGAAGGTACCCCAGCAGAGCTCATCATTGACCCTGGTTCTGCCACGTTTCTGCCTGCAACAAAAGCTGGTTGCTTGGGTTCTGGGAGAGCCACGTGTTCGTTTACGATCATGGAGATGACATCAGACATTGTAGGCCGATCAGCAGGACTTTCTTGGACACAAAGGAGACCTATGTTTATGTATCTCAGCAGCATGGAAGTTGAAGGAGGATCTCCCAGGGTTGGATCCATCAAGTCCGAAGCTTTATTAGAACTCCATAACTTCCATGCCTGCGGTACAACAACGCAAATGCTGCATCATTAGTGTGGAGATTAGGAAAGTAGTCAGATGCAGTTCAAGCTGGAAGAAAAAGAAATGAGAGTTCATGAAAGCTCCCCACATGTCCAAGAAGATGGAGGGAGTCGCTGTGGTAGAAACTAGTATTCTTCCTGCCGCTCACAATCTCAAGCACCAGCACCCCGAAGCTAAACACGTCAGATTTTATTGAGAAGAGGCCCTCCATAGCGTATACACAAATCTGATGTAAGTTTCTTGTAGCATTTGGAAAGTGAACGAAATTAGAAATGATCGTGTAAATGCTGACCAAAGAGAAAGAAATCCAAGCTTTTATTTGGCATGTACTCGTAGATCAGCATTGTAGTATTTTGAAAATTTAAAAAAGGAAAATACATGAATGCCCTTAGTGGGTTAGAATTAGGCTAAGGGTGTTGTAGTAATTGTACAAGCTAGTAAATATAAATAGAAAAGAAAAGGAAAAGAAAAGAAAAAGAGAAGTAATCTGAAATTTGAGAGAGAGAATCGGGAAGAGAGGAAGAAAAGAAGAAGAAGAGAAAAGAGGGAAAGAGAAGAGGAAGAGAAAGGAAGAAGGAGAAATAAGTTGTTAAGGTAATGTGTGTGTTTTATTATGTATAAATGTGATTATTAGCTATGATTTTGCTTGTATGGGTTGTTAGGGTTTGAGAATTTTATTTGGGTTTGATTGATGAATTAAGAGAGATGTTAAGGGTTGAATGTGTTGGGTAATAGTTTAATTAGTTTGATTGTAGATGATTTTGAAGTTTTGAGATGTTTGGTTTAAGAAAATATTGAGAAAAATGGTGAATAATGTTGATAAATTTCGAAATCCCTTGCTGGAAATTCTGGGTTGAGGTTGAAGATGACAAAAATTCATTTTGGTCCTTTTGGTGAAAATTACAGTTTAGTCCCCGAACTTTGGAAAAATTA
Source organism: Salix brachista (assembly GCA_009078335.1). Classification (NCBI taxonomy): domain Eukaryota; kingdom Viridiplantae; phylum Streptophyta; class Magnoliopsida; order Malpighiales; family Salicaceae; genus Salix; species Salix brachista. Next base: position 2,571,008 of record CM018576.1, on the reverse strand, counting down.
CAGTTTGGTCCCTGGGGTGAAATTGGAGATTCTGGACAGGATTGAGGATGAATTATGGACAAGATTTTAGGATAGCTATGAATTTATGAAGTGTTCAATTTAGTCCTTCAATTTGATAAAATTACAATTTGACCCTAAAAATATAAGAAAATTTCAGAATGGTCCCTAAGAGAAATATTAGTATTTCTGATTGGTTTGATGGATAATTGAAACTCATTTGATTGATACCATGAGTTGAGCCTTGAGATATGAATATGTTTGTTTGATTATAAGATATACCTATGGTATGCCAGTCAGAATACCCATGCTAACAGGGTAGTGTTAGCCTTTGTGCACATCGTATCTGAAACCCTAGTTGGTCGGGGGAGTCACCAACCTGTGTGGACTGATCATCCCACAGTACGGAGCCTCATGCTCATTGTATTCTGATTTTCTGACGAGCTTTACCTATACATTCTTGTTTTGACCTATTTGAGAAACTTGTTGTAAGAACTTTGAGCCGATTCGATAATATATTTCTCATTGCTATATTATCTCGTATGTGTATATTGAATATTATCTACTCACTGAGTTGTTGAACTCACCCCCTCATTATTTATCATTTTCAGGCTTGTAGCTTGCTAGCAGGTCATTTTTGTTGCGCTCACGGAACCTGCTATTTTGATTGTAATCGACACTGTTGTTCTTAGGTCTAGTTAGTGCTCCACAGTTATAACAGTATGTAATCAATTCTTGTATAAAGACAATCGAATTATGTTATAAAGTTTCCATTGTTATTTCCGCTGCGTTGAACTGTGAAATTGAATGATAAGTTTGTGTGTGAGTTTGGGTTCGCATAGGTGTGGAACCCTGGAGGGGGACCATGCCTATGTGCCGGTCACTGATCCAGGAATCGGGTCGTGACAAAGATGGTATCAGAGCGAATTGTGTATTTTGGAATTAGATTTCGGAAGAAACCTTTGTTTTAGGTTTTTGCGAAGAAATGAATAGTTTGATTCAAAAACACATAGGATTATGAGTTGAACACTTAGATATGTTATTAAAGTTATTTTACTTCTTTTGAGTCATTTTTGAATATATCTTTTTTTTATATATACTCAGATAATCCCGATATTAAACCCGCGGGACATCAGTAGGATTTCGTCAACACTCTGCTTCTGAACCTTGTTTGCTCTTAAGTCAGGTGAGTGGATAATATTTAATATGAATGAGAAATAATATAAATATTTGAATTTGCTAGTATGAATTGGATTATGCTTTTTGATAATATATACCTTGATTATATTCTTGATACGATAAAGCATAATCATTTGTTGAATATATGTTCTTGATATGAGCCTATATCTGTTTGTGAATTGATAGCTCCTCATTTGATTGATACCATGAGTTGAGCCTTGAGATATGAATATGTTTGTTTGATTATAAGTTATACCTATGGTATGCCAGTCAGAATACCCATGCTAACAGGGTAGTGTTAGCCTTTGTGCACATCGTATCTGAAACCATAGTTGGTCGGGGGAGTCACCAACCTGTGTGGACTGATCATCCCACAGTACGGAGCCTCATGCTCATTGCATTCTGATTTTCTGACGAGCTTTACCTATTAAAATTCTTGTTATGACCTATTTGAGAAACTTGTTGTAAGAACTTTGAACCGATTCGATAATATATTTCTCATTGCTATATTATCTCGTATGTGTATATTGGATATTATCTACTCACTGAGTTGTTGAACTCACCCCCTCATTATTCATTATTTTTAGGGTCGTAGCTTGCTAGCAGGTCATTTTTGTCCAACTCTTGGAACCTGCTATTTTGGTTGTATTGGATACTTTTGTTCATATGTCTAGTTAGTGCTCCACAATTATAACTGTATGTAATCAACTCTTGTATAAAGACAATCGAATTATGTTATAAAGTTTAAGTTATTATTTCCGCTGCGTTGAACTTTAAAGTTGAATGATAAGTTTGTGTGTAAGTTTGGGTTTGCATAGGTGTGGAACCTTGGAGGGGGACCATGCCTATGTGCCGGTCACGGATCCGGGAATCGGGTCGTGACAAGCATTTTCTCATCCCGTTCAATACAGGAACCCAGTAGCCTGACAAGATTCCGGTGTTGGAGTTTGGCGATTAGTATCGTCTCATTTCTGAACTCCTCGAGCCCCTGTCCCGATCTTTCTGAAAGCCTCTTAACTGCTACTTCCAGTCCCGTGGGTAATTTGCCCTAATAAATGAACCAAAAGTCATCTGAAAGTTCATTCAAACTATTTTAAGGTTTTTCTGAAAATATTTGAACTATCAGCATCTCTCATTTGCACGCAACTTACCTTATAAACAGGCCCGACCTCTCCAAGCTTGTCTGAGAATTGTCCAGTTGCAACCGACACGCTCTCATAACTGAATAATGGCAACTCCATATTTTTACTCCATCTTTTCTTCCGATTGTCAACAGAGCTAGATTCATTGTTAGTTGATCCAGGATTGGTATCGAAATCAAAGAGCATTATATCGTGACCTGTATATTCCTTCCCTGTATATCCAGCAATTCTGATAGTATCAATCAAAAATATTTACAGAGGAGGGCTTTTCTTAGTTTTCATTACCAGTAACTTAAGGAGTTAATTAAATTACATCTACGAGAAGACAACAGAAATTAAAGCGAGAACACGATGCACCTTTGCGTGTGAGCTTTCCTTTGCACAGACATCTGAAGTACATGAAGAGGCCTAACGTAATCAGAGTTGTTGGTATAGCCACAGCCAAGGCTGTCCGTAATTTCCATTTGATACTACCTCCTTGTAAATATAGATCGAATATTACCAAATCATAAGCAAACATGTGTACAATTATTGTTTTTTAGCAGAAAAAATGGAAAGACAGGTTATGTATCTCAAGTTTTTAAATGTAAATACAAGACCGTCATTTTGTCAAAAATATTTTCTCGTCATTAATTGAATCATTTTGTTCATATGTACAGAACCATACCTTTTCGGGTACTGCCATTACCAATCTGAAGTTCAGGCTCAGAAGCAGCAAGTCTGATGTAAATTTCTGCTCCGGCCCTTCCATCAGCAACTCCTGACTGCTGTAAGTCTATAAGATCTCCTTCCCATAAATGACACCCGTTGTTATTATTACAGGCATAAGCCATGCAAGAACAATTTTCGATGCAATCCAATCTGCATCTTCCAGCACTCACTTTCTGATACGTTTTAGAATTTGCAGGTAATGCTAGATCTGACATCTTTAGGAAACCATCTTCGTTCCCAACACTACTCTTATTTTGACACTTTAAAGGAGATTTCCTAACACACCCACTTTGTTGAATTTTGGAAGAAAAATCAAAATCCTGACAAAAACACGTACTGTTCAAATTTGTACGGACGAATTGACAAAAAACCTGAGAACAGGTACTGTAGAGATTAAAATCTGGGGACGGGAATTTTTCCAGAAATGAAGAGAAATTTCCCAGAAGATAAGAACACAAATTACTCTGAATTTTGAGTTAAGAGAACGTAAACATGGGCAGAATCTTTCGTATTGGTTACTGCCATCCCATCAATTTTATTTATAGAGGAATCAGAAATTACAACGGCTAGTTTTCCAAAATTCTGTTACAATTTCCTATTTAGCAAAGTTTTGACTATAAGCTGAAATTGACTAAAAACATTGACTCAGAACACTTAAACAAACTTATTACAATATGAATTCAATCATAACAATTGAGTCTTCAATCTTCGATTCTTCAATCTTCAATTCTCCTGTGTCAGCTTCTTAGACAGAACCAAGCGGTCGACCGGTTCCTCTTTTTCTTCCAAGCGGTCGACCGGTTCACTTGGGCAGTTCTGGAATCAACCTCAGATTTCAACACTCCCCCTTGATTCCTGAGCTGCACATTTTCCACCATTCTCCTTAGCTTCTCAAGTCCTTCCTTTGCTAAGGTAATCAAGTCAGTTGACTTTTCATTTGAACAAACATACTGCATTTCCACTTCTCCTTCTTCATGTGTTGGATCTAAAACAACAACATGGTCATCTCTAGATGAGCTTTCTATATATTCATTTGCATCATAAAACAGAGAATCCATGCTTTCATCAGGCACTAAAGCAGCTGGTGAGATCTCTTCCTTTGCAATTGACTCGCACATCTCATCACAATACAAGGAGCCTACATCCTGTACAATTAAGTCCAAAGGCTGTGTTTCTCTAATTTCAACTGATATAGAATCCATGGTCTGATATTTTTCATCATCTTTTCCTGCCACTTTCAGTGAGTCTTTCTCTTCAACAGATTCTCTTTCAGTTGTGTTGCTTTGGTGTTCTAGTTGTTTCTCAAAACTAAAACATCTATTTGTCATTTTTGTATTGAATAAGAGAGCACCTTGATCATCTTTGATCATGCATTTTCCATCTATAAACATCAAAGAGTATCTATCCTCAAGTAATTGACCTACACTTATCAAATTTTGGTTAATTTCTGGCACATACAACACATACTTAAACTTTCGGATTCCAGCTAGAGTTTCAATATCAACTTCCCCTTTTCCCTCAACACTTACATACTGCCCATTTGCAACTTTAACTCTAGATTTGTAGCTTAAGTCTAGATTTTCAAACACACTTACTGCTGCAGACATGTGGTTTGAACAACCACTATCAATAGACCAAGTTTGTATGTTTACCTCAGTTTTGTTGCATTTGTGTGCTTCAGTGGCTGTGAATAACATTTCCTCTTTGGTCTCCTCCACTTCAGCAACTTGAGCTTGGTTTGCATTGTCTTCATTGCAGAATTTTTCAATGTGACCAAACTTCTTACATTTTCGGCATTGTGCATTCTTGAGCCAACAAGATGACTCAAGATGATTGGTTTTCTGACAGTACTTGCAGGTGGGAAGTTTCTCTCTTCTTTCCTTCCACCTTGTATTGAAGTTGTTGCCTTGTGTTTGATTATTTGGCCAATTTCTCCTCTGCCATGAATTTTCAGAACTGGACCTGTTTTCTGGATTTCTGAAGAACACTTGTTGCTGCCTAGTTCTTCCTTTGAATCCTGCTGCAAAGGCCTCTTCACTTGTGTTTTCTTGCCTAAATGCTTGCCTTTGTTCCACAGCTTGCAAAGCATTGATCAACTTTTGAAGACTCATGGAAGTGAAGTCCTTTGAGTCTTCCAAAGAACATATTTTGTTCTCAAACTTTTCTGGCAAGCTTACTAGAACCTTTTCCACAACTCTTGATTCTTGAATTTCTTCTCCAAGTAGAGTCATTTCATTTACAATCTTGGACACACTTGATGAGAATTCTTTGACAGTGTCAGAATCCTTCATCCTTAGCCCTTCAAATTGCCTCTTCAAGTTCAGAATTTGCATCCTCCTTGACTTCTCATCACCTTGAAATTCGGATTTCAACTTATCCCATGCATCCTTTGCAGTCTCGCAGGCCATTATCCTTGTGAAAATGTCCTCACTTACTGCATTATGAATGCAAGTAAGAGCCTTGAACTTCTTTGCTCTTTGCTCATGAAAGTACTTGATTTGAGTCATTGTTGGGTTGTTGTTTAAGGGAACTACTTCCCTGTCAGCCTCCACATCTTCCCATAGGTCGAAAGCCTTCAGATAAATCTTCATCTTCACTGCCCATACTCCATAATTCACCCCTGTGAAGATTGGAGTTTTTGATGAGAATGAAGCATCCATGTCTGTCAAGAACAGTCTTGCTAAAAAAATTTCTTTTCCTTGTAATTTACTTCCAAGACTTCACAATACTGGAGAACAAGGATATCAATTGATCGTCTTTGTCAATTGTTTATCCCTTTTTAAAGAACAAATCAACTCTTAATTCTTGATTTCAAAAAATCTGCCAATACACGAACAAGTTCCCTTTCACTTGTTTCTTGCACTCTTTGCCTTCCAGGGATTCCACAGAACAAAGAACACGAACTATAATTGAGCAATTCTTCAATTATCAGTCCTTTTGAGAACAAATCAAGATTTTTCTTGATTGATGAATTCTGGAATTTCTGGAGACAGTGCAATCTCTTTCTTTCAAGGTTTAAGCAATCCTTGAATTTCTTTCACTCGTATATTTCTTTCAATCCCTTCTCAAAGACCTAATTCCGCTCTGATACCATGTTGAATTTTGGAAGAAAAATCAAAATCCTGACAAAAACACGTACTGTTCAAATTTGTACGGACGAATTGACAAAAAACCTGAGAACAGGTACTGTAGAGATTAAAATCTGGGGACGGGAATTTTTCCAGAAATGAAGAGAAATTTCCCAGAAGATAAGATCACAAATTACTCTGAATTTTGAGTTAAGAGAACGTAAACATGGGCAGAATCTTTCGTATTGGTTACTGTCATCCCATCAATTTTATTTATAGAGGAATCAGAAATTACAACGGCTAGTTTTCCAAAATTCTGTTACAATTTCCTATTTAGCAAAGTTTTGACTATAAGCTGAAATTGACTAAAAACATTGACTCAGAACACTTAAACAAACTTATTACAATATGAATTCAATCATAACAATTGATTCTTCAATCTTCGATTCTTCAATCTTCAATTCTCCTGCGTCAACTTCTTAGACAGAACCAAGCGGTCGACCGGTTCCTCTTTTTCTTCCAAGCGGTCGACCGGTTCACTTGGGCAGTTCTGGAATCAACCTCAGATTTCAACACACTTGACCATTCATTTTGTACTAATGGTTTAAAACCTTTCAGGCATTCACAATAGCTTGATGAATTTTCATGAAGGACTCCGTAAACTCCAAACCCCCCACATAAACCATAAACACCGCCCTTGTCATTTGGTTGAGCCCATGAAGGAAACCACCCCCAAGGACCTTTCACCGAAAAGAGTTGTTGGATCTGGCCTTGAGCACCGATCACGAATCTTGAAATAATTGAGGTATTGTAGAAAGAGTAGGTGAAATATCTTTCATTTTCATTTGATACATAACTATAATTGAAAAGATAGTTAAATCGCATCTCAGGTACCAAGCTAAATATTTGTCCATTCCAGCGACCACTGCTCCAATACCTGTGCGACCTGTTCCACTCTATGAAAAACTGACTGCTTCCATTTGGGTCGATCCCAACCGAGAACATACCTGGTGCTGGATCTTCTGAGTTTTTCCAGGAAATAAGCCGCTGCACTTGCCCAGTGTGCTTGTTGATTCCCAGCTTTGCGCCAGGTAGCCACGTGTCAGTTGGATAATCAAAACTCTGCCAATATATGGTGGATGGATTTGAGCCATCTCTTATGACAAAGTATCCGTCATCAAGAATCACTGCTTCTGCTTTAGTAGTATTCGGCATTGAAGATGCAAGAGCTGTTGACCATACTGTTTTGGTGACATTTTTCAGCAGGACAAGATTGCCATCAGATAACAATTCAAGCTTCAATGAAGCAGGGTTGTTGGAAGGGCTCTCCCTGTTTGCTACCCAAACAATCGCGTTATTTCCGAAGTTCCTATGCCATATTCCCAGGTAAATGTTGTGAGAAGTGCCTGGGCGGAAGAAACCGAGTTCAAAAATGCGGTTTTGAGATAATAGTGTCTGGCTTACAGAGAGAGATTGGCTAGCCAAAATTGTGTCAGCTCCAATAGAGAAGCAAGTCCTATGGTAAACGAATAGCCACAACAGCACAAAGAGCCAAAAACATGGCTTTGTCTTAACGCACATCCTCTCTAATTTGGGGGATTAAGGGTGAAAGGCATTAAAGAAGCTTAAAAATGAAAACGTTTACATGGTATATTTTTTGTTTATTGTTTTAACTTGAATTATTGTGTTCTTTTTCTGAAAAGAATTGAAGAGGAGGAAGGAGGGGTTGTTCGATAACATTTTTCTACTCTTATCTCCATTTTTCATGTTCTATTGGAAAATTAAAGGACATGCTCACGTCTTGAAGTTTCCAAACACTTTCCTAGTTAGAGAACCGAAAAAAAGTGTTCAAAAAATAGATATTTCCATCTATAGAAAAATGGAAAAAATCACGTCCAAATCACACTTGTTTTCAAAGTTATTCTATATATTTTTACATTAATAAATTCTATATATCTCTCTCAACTTATGTTATTGTCAATATTTATTTATTATTCTTTGTTTCCTAAGAAAACATTTTCACATAGTCAAACAAAATCACGTACGTGCCGAAACAACAACAGTAATAGTCAACTTCAATTATTGAAATGTCCGTTCATAATGACGTTCTATTATATTCTATGAGAGCATATTAGGACCATTATTATAGGACTTTTCAAAGTCATTGATAAATACATCCACTTGCATGGGCCGAGAAGGACATTGCATAAACTATTATTATTTTGACGTGTTTTTGAATGAAATTATAGAAGAAAAGGGAAATGAATGTGGAAATCAAAATGAAAAATCAAGTTCAAATTCAAGAGAGAGGAGATACAGTGAGACGAGTATGGAAGCAGAGGGCAAATATTTTGATCATTTAAAAAATAATATAAATTACAAGATTTTACTTAATAGTTTAAATTTTTAGAGAAGATGGTTCCTTAACATAGTATCAGAGTCTTATTAACCTAGTGGTTATCTGTTTGAATCTCATCACCTCTATTCTAGCTGATAAAAATCAAGCACAGAATAGTATGAGTCTGTGCAAGTTTCAAGTTCAAAAGTCTATTACTCGAGGGGCTGTTAAAAATAATATAAATCATATTCTAGTATATCACCTAATAATTTAAACTTTTAGATAAAATAGTTTTTTAACATTTACATGATCAATCAACTTTGAAGACTTTAACCTTTACTTAAACTGCAGTGACTGTAACGTGGTGATCCATCAGTTTTCTGTGATTACCTCGTAAATGCTCTCCGTTTCAGTTCATGTTTAATCACAATCCATCTATTCTTGATTATGGAACGTTCAATCTCTGAGTCAGAGAGCACAAGTTAGGAAATCTTGAAAGAAATTTTCTTCGTAAATGAAGCATAATTTGCTATGCTTTGATGGTCGAGGACATTGCTTCAGGAGGTGGGGATCGCTTCATTTTCTCCTGGACGTTAGCCCCAGTGACATTGGGAGCTCCAAGAATGCTTATTTGCCAATATAATTATTGGTGTGGGGATACAGTCAATGCTTCATTGGAGCAAAGAACTGGTTATTATCTTGAGTGCGCATGATTAGCATTTGTAAGACCTATAGTCTTGGCCCATCAGACCTAAGCCCAAATCCAAGAGCCCAACCTAACGTCCATATATAAAAACCATGTGACCAGAGGTTGATTTTTCTTTTCTTCCCCTTGCCTCCGTGACTTTCCTCTCTCGCAAACAAAGGGATTTCAGTTTTGAGCTTGAGATTGTGGGTAACAAGAAGGTATTCCCTCTCTTTATTGTTTAAAATTAGAGAATTGAACGTGGAAGGATTAGATAAGAATTTAGGGTTTTGTTTTGATTTGATGATACAGTGATTTAAGAGTTGAAACTGATGTATTTGGATGATGGTTGGCCTAAAACAAATTAATTTGATATTGGAACTATAGGTCTAAAAGAATAAACCTCTATTTTTGGGTTTTGTGAAGTTAAATACTAGCAGTAGGCCTTAAATAAATTAATTTGATACAGTGATTTAAGTAGTTTATTGTTTTTATTAGTTGAGTTTGTTTAAATAGGCTAACCAGTTGACCGATAATAGTCAACTGATTGTTTATTTTGGCTGACTAGTTGATCTATTTGTAAAGATTTATCAAGTCTATGGATTTGATCGGTTTGCGTTATGTTTAGGATTAATCAAATAAAATAATATGGCTTTATTATTACATCATATATACTTCCAAAGTGATTTATTTTTATGTTATTTTGCTTTGATTTTTTTAGTATTTTTTGTATGGTGTTCTAACATTTCTTTTAAATTATCAATAGATTTTTGATTTTGCATCTATTATCTTTTGTTTTTGTTTTTAGAGTGAGTGAAATAATTTTTAATATATATATATTGATTATACGATGAGGACACTTGATTATTCTTGAATTTCTATATATGTTGCTTTATTGTTTGAATGCTCATTTATTCTTGGAATTGTATTTGCATCTTGTTGAATTAAATTCTATTTGATATAACATTTAACATCTTGATGACTTATACTTATAAATAACTAAAATGTTTATTAAATGTGATTCTCTCATTGAGTTGTTTGAACTTAGTTCTCTATTTTAATTTTATTTCCAGGCTCTTAACTTTTATTAGCAAGTTAATATTTATTAGCTCCTGCTTTTTTTATTTTTGGTTAGTATGCCTTGAGGCTTTTTCTCTTTGTTTTGATTTGATATCTTAAATGCTAAAATATCACATTGTTTTATTTAAAGTTTAGATTTTGACATTGCAATAAGTATTATGAATTATTTTTAATTTTATAATGAGAAGTTTTGCGATATTATTTGATTTTATTGCTTTAAAGAATATAATATTTTAGAAGATTAAGAACGCTGCAAATATTTATATATAAATTGTTTTGTGACATGTATGTTCTGAGACTTGGCGCTGTTGGGGTGTTCTTATGACATCGCTCCTCCATTGCCGATCACAGACTCGGAGTTCATGTCATGCCAGCATCACTCTAATCTCTTCTTTTGATGAATCATAGGGGTGGATATCTAAAGCCTTGGCAATTGCAACCAAGAATTTAGAGCTTGAAGCACTCACAACTTCTGATCGAAGAAATTGAAGATTCGCAGCAGGATTGCAAAATTTAGCAGCAATTCATTGCAAATCAAAAACACTATTTTTTTTAAGCTTTTCAAATCAAAATGCTTGCCTGAGTACACCAACTGTACAAAATTTGCAGTTTGACATTGCTTGCATTATCCAACTGTAAAAGAAAAGGGAAGAAAAGAAAGTATGCCCTGTTTCCTGTCGTTCTTTGGTTCATGGCCTCCATCTACAATTCTCAAATCCTTCTCAGCTCCAATTGTTTTTGAAGTTATTAATGTTTCCGAACTCATCCACTGTAGGGTTAAGATAATTGACAGGGTCGTTTAACTTTCAGGATTAACTTCCTTGTGGATATATCTATGCCTAAATTAATAAGAATTAAGAACACTTCTGATAGATATAAGCAAATAGGGGTTTGGTGTTTTGAAGAGTTTGTGTGGTGCACAGGCAGCAGTCCATTTTCACAAATCTGATGGGCTAATTATTTGGTATAATAATATGAATTTGTTCTAAAAAGAAAATGAATTGTTAAACATGTCTAAGATTTAAATCAAATGTAATTTATAAATATTTAATTTGATATTGTACACAGATCAAATTGTTAATGTTTCAATACACTGAAAATAATAGGAAAAGCTGAAACAAAGAATTATGCGATTCAAATCGGAGAACTTGACCAGATAAGCTTCATCTAAGTTCCATTCTCATAGCTTCCTCTGATGAAGTAGCTTCCTCTCCTTTAGACCTGGCATCTATCGCTGAAAAATTATCTGGCATCTATCGCTGTTATTGTCACATTATTCACGGAAGGTACCCCAGCAGAGCTCATCAATGACCCTGGTTCTGCCACGTTTCTGCCTGCAACAAAAGCTGGTTGCTTGGGATCTGGGAGAGCCACGTGCTCGTTTACGATCATCGAGATGACATCAGACATTGTAGGCCGATCAGCGGGGCTTTCTTGGACACAAAGGAGACCTATGTTTATGTATCTCAACAGCATTGAAGTTGAAGGAGGATCTCCCAGGGTCGGATCCATCAAGTCCGAAGCTTTATTAGAACTCCATAACTTCCATGCCTACGGAATAACAACGCAAATGCTGCATCATTAGTGTGGAGACTAGGAAAGTGATCAGATGCAATTCAAGCTGGAAGAAAAAGAAATGAAAGCTCCCCACATGTCCAAGAAGATTGAGGGAGTCGCTGTGGTAGAAACTAGTATTTTTCCTGCCGCTCACAATCTCAAGCACCAGCACCCCGAAGCTAAACACGTCAGATTTTATGGAGAAGAGGCCCTCCATAGCATATTCAGGGGACATATAGCCACTAAAAACTGGAAAGGTCAGTGCAGATCATGTGAAGAGTAGCATGTCCTGGAAAGTGGAATTCAAGAAACTTACTATGTTCCGACGATCCTGTTGGTGTTTCCTTGAGTTTCGTTGCCTCTGAAAATTCGAGCCATCCCGAAATCGGATATCTTTGGATTCATTTCACTGTCCAATAGAATGTTGCTAGGTTTTAGATCCCTGTGAATGATTCGTAACCGTGAGTATCTATGTAGATACAGAAGGCCTTGAGCAGTTCCTTCGATTATCCGAATCCGTGTACCCCAATCTAAGATTTGTCCTCTGTTTCCATCTGCTTTTAGTTTATACACAAATCTGATATAAGTTTCTTGTAGCATTTGGAAAGTTAACGAAATTAGAAATGATCATGTAAATGCTGACCAAAGAGAAAGAAATCCAAGCTTTTATTTGGCATGTACTCGTAGATCAGCATCTTCTCATCCCGTTCAATACAGGAACCCAGTAGCCTGACAAGATTCCGGTGCTGGAGTTTGGCGATGAGTATCGTCTCATTTCTGAACTCCTCCAGCCCCTGTCCCGATCTTTCTGAAAGCCTCTTAACTGCTACTTCCAGTCCCGTGGGTAATTTGCCCTGGTAAATGAACCAAAAGTCATTCTGGAAGTTCATTCAAACTATTTTAAGGTTTTTCTGAAAATCTTTGAACAATCAGCATCTCTCATTTGCACGCAACTTACCTTATAAACAGGCCCAAATCCTCCCTCTCCAAGCTTGTCTGAGAATTGTCCAGTTGCAACCGATACGCTCTCATAACTGAATAATGGCAACTCCATATTTTTACTCCATCTTTTCTTCCGATTGTCAACAGAGCTAGATTCATTGTTAGTTGGGCCAGGATTGGTATCGAAATCAAAGAGCATAATATCGTGACCTGTATATTCCTTCCCTGTATAAGAAAAATTAACAACGATTGACCACAATCACTTTGTTGAAATATCCAGAAATTCTGATAGTATCAATCAAAACAATTTACAGAGGAGGGCTTTTTCTTAGTTTTCACTACCAGTAACTAAAGGAGTTAATTAAATTACATCTACTAGAAGACAGCAGAAATTAAAGCGAGAACAGGATGCACCTTTGCGTGTGAGCTTTCCTTTGCACAGACATCTGAAGTACATGAAGAGGCCTAAGGTAATCAGAGTTGTTGGAATAGCCACAGCCAAGGCTGTCCGTAATTTCCATTTGACATTACCTCCTTGTAAATATAGATCGAATATTACCAAATCATAAACAAACATGTGTACAATTATGGATTTTTTAGCAGAAAAAAATGGAAAGATAGGTTATGTATCTCAGGTTTTTAAATGTAAATACAAGACCGTCATTTTGTCAAAAATATTTTCTCGTCATTAATTGAATCATTTTGTTTATATGTACAGAACCATACCTGTTCGGGTACTGCCATTACCAATCTGAAGTTCAGGCTCAGAAGCAGCAAGTCTGATGTAAATTTCTGCTCCGGCCCTGCCATCAGCAGCCCCTGACTGATGTAAGTTTATAAGATCTCCTTCCCATAATGAACACCCGTTGTTATTATTATAGGCATAAGCCGTGCAAGAACACTTTTCCATGCAATCCAATCTACATCTTCCAGCACTCACTTTCTGATACGTTTTAGAATTTGCAGGTAATGTTAGATTTGACATCTTTAGGAAACCATCTTCCTTTCCAATACTTTTCTTATTTTGACACTGCAAAGGAGATTTCCTAACACAACCACTTGACCGATCATTTTGTACTAATGGTTTAAAACCTTTCAAGCAGTCACAATTGCTTGATGAATTATGAAAGACTCCAAAAACCCCACATAAACCATAAACATCAGCTTGGTCTTTTGGTTCAGACCAAAAAAAAACCCAACTCCAAGGACCTTTCCACCACATGAATTGGTTGAGCTGTCCATCAACACCAATCATGTATCTTGAAAGATATGAGGGATTGTACAAAGAATAGGTGAAGTAGCTTTCATTTATATTTGATACATAACTATAATTGTAAATATTGTTCAATCGCGTCTCAGGTACCAAGCTAAATATTTGTCCATTCCAATCACCACTGCTCCAATACCTGTGTGACCTGTTCCACTCTATGAAAATCTGCCGGCTTCCATTTGGGTCGATCCCAACCGAGAACATACCTGGTGCTGGATCTTCTGAGTTTTTCCAGGAAATAAGCCGCTGCACTTGCCCAGTGTGCTTTTTGATTCCCAGCTTTGCGCCAGGTAGCCACGTGTCAGTTGGATAATCAAAACTCTGCCAAAATATGGTAGATGGATTTGAGCCATCTCTTATGACAAAGTTTCCGTCATCAAGAATTACTGCTTCTGCTGTAGTAGTATTCGGCATTGAAGATGCAAGAGCTGTTGACCATACTGTTTCGGTGGGATTTTTCAGCAGGACAAGATTGCCATCTGATAACAATTCAAGCTTCGTTGAAGCAGGGTTGTTGGAAGGGCTCTCCCTGTTTGCTACCCAAACAATCGTCTTATTTTCGAAGTTCCTATACCTTATTCCCAGGTAAATGTTGTGAGAAGTGCCGGGGACGAAGAAACCGAGTTCAAAAAGGTCGTTTTGAGATACTAGTGTCTGGTTTCCAGAGAGTGATCGGCCAACCGAAATTGTGTCAACTCCAATAGAGAAGCAAGTCCTATGGTAAAGGAATAGCCACAACAGCACAAAGAGCCAAAAACATGGCTTTGTCTTAACGCACATCCTCTCTAATTTGTGGGATTAAGGGTGAAGGAGCTGTGACAGAGCACGGATCAGAGAACGAGCAGGAAGGAAAAAAACAAAACAAGAATTCATCAACTATATGATAATGCTCTAGATCTCTTGTCATATTGTTGCTGTCAGCTCTTTAACATGAATTTTCCAAATTGACTTGGACTTTACTGTTCTGGCTATCCCCTCCCCTCCAATTGGAGGCTATGCCATTTATTTTTTGAGCCATGTGATGCTGAAATGTGGGTTGAATTGTCAAATTACATTGAAAACATCAATAAGACAAGGCATTAAAGAATCTTAAAAATGAAAACTTTTATTGGTATATTTTTTGTTTATTGTTTTAACTTGAATTATTATGTGTTGTTTTTCTGAAAAGAATTGAAGAGGAGGAAGGAGGGGCTGTGACATTTTTCATGCCCATGTCGTGAACCGAAAAAAAGTGTTCGAATTATAGTTATTTCCATCTATAGAAAAATAGAAAAATCATGTCCAAATCACACTTGTTTTCAAAGCTATTCTATACATATCTCTCATCTCATGTTATTGTCTATATTTATTTATTTATTATTCTTTGTTTCCTAAGAAAACATTTTCACATAATCAAATAAAATCACGTATGTGCCAAAACAACCACAGTAAGGGCAAGTCCAACGCTTGAGCTATCAGCGTAACCATATCTAAAATTTTGTCCTTTTAGCTTTTTATTTCATTTTAGAGCACTCCAACGGAAGAGCTATATCAAGAGCCAAAATGACTCTTCCATGGTTGATGTGCTATTTGTAGCTGCTCGACAATAAAAGCCATAATGTAAAATATTACCGTTGAAACACTGTTCAACATAATTAATCATCCTGAATATGTTGCTTCATCAAATCAAAGCCGAACAAGAACCAGTTTTTTCTTCAAGGATTTGTAGATCCGAGTGTCAAGAAGAAGAAGAACTTGGATCTGAGAGTCAAGACCTTAACAAGAATCCATTGCTTCCATACCAGAATGTCAAATAAATTTTGGTTGCTGAACCCATTTCTGTTTCTTTTTCCAACTTGTAGTCAAACCCAAACATGTGAAATCATCAAAAAACACAATATATATGGAAACAAGTTGTGACTGACCGGGCAAAATTGCGAAGAGGACTCAGCAGCATAGAGACAGCAAATGGGCTTTGTTGAGGAACAAAAGCAGTTTCTGGGTGTCTGAAACAGAAGATATAGTTTGCTTGCCATAACAAGCAGAATTGATGGTGGTTTCTTCTTTGAAAGACATGGGGAGGGAGAGGACGGTGAGGAGTACTGGTGGAATTGGAGAGGGGATTTAATTGCGTTTGATTATTTGGGTTCATGTCCAAGTCTTCCTTTTTATATATATATAATAAAAAATAAAAAAGCTGCTTAACAAATTAGTAAGATATTATATATATAAAAGGCTTAATAATATTTATAGTAGTAATTATAATAGTTACGATAATTTTTGGCTTCAAAATTTTCGTTCCTGCGTTTTATATATATATATATATATATATCAAAAATATTTATTTTTATTTTTATTTAAAAATACCTCAACAAGAAAGTAAAAAATTAAATTAATAATTATATTGTTTGAAGGTTTTTTAGAAGCAATTATTTATTTATATAACTTACTCCTATTAATTGTATAATTAATTGCATAATTAAACTCTATATAAAATAATTGAACTATATTTAAAATAATATTAAAAAAAATGGCTCTCCAAAATGGCTCTTACCATTGGAGCACACATCAACAAAAAAGTCATATAAACACTATTCAAGAGCCATTTTACAGATTTAACTCTTAAAAATAGCTCTTACCATTGAACTTGCTCTAATAGTCAACCTTGTTTCCTATGAAAACATTTTCACATAATCAAATAAAATCACGTACGTGCCGAAACAACTTCAGTAATAGTCAAGCTTAATTAATGAAATGTCCGTTCATAATCAATACATCCACTATTATAGGACTTTTCAAAGTCATTGATAAATACATCCACCTGCATGGGGCCAAGAAGGACATTGCATTATAAATACATCCACTTGCATGGGGCCAAGAAGGACATTGCATTACCTATCTTGTCGTGTATTTCAAAAAAAAATTAAAAGAAATTAAAAGATTTTAGTATTATTAAATTATTTTTATGTATTAATATAAAAAATAATTATTAAAAAAATTAAAAAACATTATTTTAATATATTTTTAAATAAAAAAAACACTTTAAAAACAATCAAATCACACTCCTTATCAGTCACCAAGTATACAGACTGGAGAGGCTGTCCAGGCACACAGCTGAAAGCATTAGTGTCACCTTCGCCATCATTTACGAATGAGTTGGGTGTAACTACCACAACCATGTGTCCCCGGGCTATTAAAAGCAAGTTGCAGCCTCTATAGCCAGGTGAATCCTCATAGAATCAGCCCTTCATGAGAAATAACACAGAGTCTGCTTCGGCGGGCTGTGATGTTGTGGATTGGGGAAAGAAGAAATAGGTGAAACAGTTGAAATAGTGTTTTGTCCAGAAGAAAAGGGAGATGAATGTGGAAGTCAAAATGAAAAATCAAGTTCAAATTCAAGAAAGAGGAGATGAATGTTGTTTTAAGTGGTTGCAGAGTCCTAGAAATAAGAAAATTGTGAATTTTGGAGAAATATAGTCTTCTATGTGGAGATTTGGTTGCCAAGAAGCTTACACAATGGAACAAAAAATACCTTTTTGCTTAAAATTTTATTTCGATGGGTAGCCCAGCATGCTCTTCAAAACTCTTGTTCCCAATAATCCCATATACAAATAACATTGTTATCTTTTGTTTTCCTGCTCTGCAGAAGTTTGTATTTTAGTGGTGATTTAAAAAAAAAAAATACACAAAAATAATATTTTTAAATTTAATTTTCAATATTGTTTTCCTGCCCAGCATGCTCGTTGTGCTTTTTTATTTTTGGTCAGTATGCCTTGAGGCTTTTTCTTTTTGTTTTGATTTGATATCTTAAATGCTAAAATATTACATTGTTTTATTTAAAGTTTGGATTTTGACATTGCAATAAGTATTATGGATTATTGCTTTATTTTATTTGATGATGAGATTTGAGATATTATTTTATTTTATTTCTTTAAAGAATATAATGTTTCTGAAGATTAAGAAACGCTGCAAATATTTATATATAAATTGTTTTGTGACATGAATGTTCTGAGACTTAGCGCGGTTGGGGTGTTCTTATGACATCGCTCCTCCATTGCCGATCACAGACTCGGAGTTCATGTCATGGCAGCATTACTCTATTCTCTTCTTTTGATGAATCATAGGGGTGGATATCTAAAGCTTTGGCAATTGCAACCAAGAATTTAGAGCTTGAAGCACTCGCAACTTCTGATCGAAGGAATTCAAGATTCGCAGCAGGATTGCAAAATTTAGCAGCAATTCATTGCAAATCAAAAACACAATTTTTTTTAAAGCTTTTCAAAGCAAAATGCTTGCCTGAGTACACCAACTGTACAAAATTTGCAGTTTGACATTGCTTCCATTATCCAACTGTAAAAGAAAAGGGAAGAAAAGAAAGTATGCCCTGTTTCCTGTCGTTCTTTGGTTCATGCCCTACATCTACAATTCTCAAATCCTTCTCAGCTCCAATTGTTTTTGAAGTTATTAATGTTTCCGAACTCATCCACTGTAGGGTTAGGATAATTGACAGGGTCGTAGGGAAAGTTGTTCCTTTGTTGAGGCGTCGGTGGATTCGCAGGATGAATCTGAGGCATCCTAGTAAATTTCTGCTGCTCATAAGTTTCCTGGGAAGCTATCTTACTTTCAGGATTAACTTCGTTGTGGAGATTGACCATTTTGCTCAGTGACTCGATCATTTCCATACGATACTTCTCATGATAGTTACCAGCTTGAATATCACCGAGCAGCGCATTATTATTCATCACAGCTTCCTGACCAAGATTTGCTAGGCTGTAGTTTTGGAAAGTAGCAGCTGGATGCACCTGAGTTGATTGGACAAAAGGAACCAGACCGTGGTTCCTTGCTAAAGCATCTGTGTAAATGCTCATCCCTTGATCCCAGTAGGACATCCTTTGATTCTCCAGGACATTGTAGCTATCTGAAGGAGAAAGATCCATGAATATGTTGGCACGAAAAATGGAGTTATTAGTTGTGCAGAACTAGAATATTATACAAAAGATGAGGTTCGGAAGCGATGAACTACCTGATGCTGGTGAATGCATCTCCTTAAGAGATGACAGGCCATTATGTCCATAGGGTTGACCATGCTGAGCATGGCCATTATGTCCATAGCGTTGCACATGCTGAGTCTTGCCGATGTGTTCATAAGGTTGAAAATGCTGAGTCTGGCGTGCATGTGATGGAAAATTCGGAAAATTAAACTGACTTCTGAGGTTGGAATCCTGCCCTCCTTGATTGTAATCAAATGCAAAACCTGGATTGCCATGCGAATTTGAATGGAAGAAGGGATTTTTCAGAGTTGGAAAAGACTGCTTGCTCAGATCAAAGAACCGTGGTTCGCAAAGTAAAAGCTTCTGATAGTGTTTGTCAAGGTATTCACAAGGAAACATAAGATGATGCAACCTGAAAACAGAATAATCAGCAGCAGAAAACGTTTGACCTTGTAATGAAAAAATGAACAGATTCCTAGTAGATCATCCAACTTCTATTGACCAAGTGGATGGCACCATTGATGTTCACCTGAAAATGGAAGCCTGCATTCCAGTGAAGTCTTTTACTAGCTTCCTAATGGCATGTCTCCGCGGCTGCGGATTAATTTCCTCATGAAAAGTAGGAGGCTGGTTTAGCTGCATAAAACTCAACTGCATCATAACGGGACTGTCCATAATTGAGAAACTTATTCGAAGCCTTAGAAAAACGAAAAATACCTCAATTCGTAGAATTCCTGGCTGATTCTTCTCCATCACAGCATTTATTCCGATTATATCACTCCATGGAATTTCAATCTTGTATTTCATAGGCCCTTGCAAGAATTCCCACACCACCATCTTTTTAACAAAATAAAATTTAGCCACCAAATCATCTTCATTCCTAGACGCTCTCTGCACACATTCCATCAAATATTATCAGGGAAGAATCTAATGCAAAATTCATGTCACAAGTCTTTTTAACCAAAAATGTTATGGACATTCACACTGAAACTAGCCACGAAACAGATGTCCGAATCATGTCATTTCTTTTTCAAACGGTATTACCTGCCATTTGCCGATTTTGATAAATGAGGCAGCAAAGATGGAGGCCCTCAACCTGTAAGACATCAACTGCTGGCCAAAATCACTGCTTTGATTACTTGATTCATGGAATACCCCAGCTTCAATTGTTCTAGCATGGTTTGGATTTGTTATTGAATCCATCCAATACGGCGGCGTACTGAGCTGTAACCTGTAAGACATCAACTGCTGGCCAAAATCACTGCTATCCATGCTTTGATTACTTGATTCATGGAATACCCCAGCTTCAATTGTTCTAGCATGGTTTGGATTTGTTATTGAATCCATCCAATAGGGTGGCGGACTGAGCTGTAATCCAATTGGGTTGTTCAACTGCAGAAGCTTTCCAGCCATCTCATTCTGAAAAGAAGACAGAAAATGAAACTCAATATTATAGCACATGACATGCAAAAAGAAAGAAAATAAAGACAAATTTTGCATGGAGAGTGCAAAAACATACTACCTCAAATATATCATATATACACTCTCAAATTCAATAAAATAAAATAAATATATTTTATGCTAACTAAAAAAAGGAGGAAATAACAGCTTATTTAAAAAATATATCTTCAAATAGCAAACCCCGTCAAGAAAAAAAAGAAAAGAAGAAAAGGAATTGATGATATCATCATGAAAAAAGAAATGCATGTTCACATGTCACTCAATTTAACAAACACTAAAAAGCCAAAAAAAAAAAAAAAAAAGAGGCCGAGAGAGCAAGGGAAAATCTTGTAAACTTATACACTAAGATAACACATCAAAGAAGCAAAACCCTCCATGCAAAAGCCAAGAAACACAGAAACGAGGCAAAGGGAGCAACAAAATCTTGTGAAACTACATACTAAGATCACACGAGCCAAGAAACCATTGAAGAAAGCACCAAGAAATGTAAGAAGAAGAGACTAAAACTCATCTCAGAACCAAAAGACCAGCAAAGAAAATGGAAAAAAAGGCATGATTCTTGAATAAAAAAACAATCAGAAAGAAAGAAAATAAAGAATATTCAAACCTCCTTATTGCTAGTTTTTGGTGTTTCTCTAATTATTTGGTTTGTTTGACGAACAATATCATTACTTTCATCATCATTAATTTCAAATAGCGAACGCAGCCAATCTAATGTATCATCATCAATCCCTTCAATATTCTCACCACCACCACCATCACCCTGCAAATCGAATCCATCAAGCTTTTCAACCATGGTGACTTTTACAAGCACCCCACTTCAAATATCCTCTTTATTTAGTTCTTGATTGCATATATAAAATAAAGAGTAGTGTATATGCAAAGATTGGCTCTTTGGAGCAAAACAGGGGAAGCAGAGCAAAACAGAAACAGAGCAAATGATTAAATGAGAGAGTTTGCAGGAGGAGTAAGAGAGAAGGTGTTGTGTGTGAATAGGGACTTGGGTGTTTCTGTTTAAGGGAACCATTCATTAATAAATAGGTGAAAAATAGGCCTCTCATGATGACATGAGAGTCATTAAGTGGAGTAATTTGAGGCTAATTTGTTATTTCTTGGATTACTCTAATTATAATATATTTTTATTTTCTTTTTAATCTTAATTATTTATTATTTGGGGTAAAAATAATAAATTGAAGGTAAAATGAATGGAAAAAACTGATTTTTTTTTAATTTGTTAGTTGGTGAATTTTTTGTTGTTGTATAGTTTAACTCCATGTTCAAGTCAAATTCTTAGGTTTATGCCTCAAAATTTTATAGCATTTGTTTTTTTTTATTTAATTGGTTTTGTTTTTAAAAGATAATTAAATGAAACATTTTTTTATGGTTGGTGTGCTAGTGTTGGGCATCATAGATCAAGGGTGTTTAAAATTGTAATATATAGTACTTTTCAAAATAGTTTTTCACTTGAAAAATACATTAAAATAATTTTATTTTATTTATATAAGCACATCAAAATCATTGAAAATCACTAAAAAATATTAATTTAATATTTTTTTCAAGTTAAAAATACTTTTAAGAAAATATTCTTAAAAGTAAAAGTAAAAATTATGTTAAACATCCCTTTAAAATCATGGTATACTCGCCTGAAAATATCTCATTGACTTGCATGAGTGGTTATAATCAGGCTTGTCAATTCCGTTCCGTTCCGGCCAGAACGTTCCGTGCCGTTAAAAACACCGAGACGAAACGACGTCGTTTTCGTCTCGGTTTTAATTCCGGCCCGTTCCGGAAATTCCGGCCAAATTTTGGCCGGAACGTCTCGGTACCGTTCCGGCCTTAAAATCCTCTTTATTTTGATTAACTTGTGATTTTTTTTTCTAATTTTGAGATTATGTTTGTTTGACTTTGTGTTTATATTGTATAATTTAAAGTTAATTTATCTTGAATTTTAATTATGCTTGTTAAATTAATATTTTAATTTTTTATATATATAATTAATTAATTATATATGAACAGTACAACCCTGAAACGGCATGCCGAAACGCTCCGAAACCGGAACGTTCCGTTCCAATAGAAAAACCGGAACGGCGGCCGGAACGGTATTGACAACCTTGATTATAATACACATTAGATACATAATTTTGTTTGTACCAAAATAACATGCTCAGACTTGCCTTATTGAAAAGACTAGTTTTGAAAAAACAACATAGAATTTTATGTATATGTTAGTATTAAATTTACCAAAGTATGCAATAATTAGAATTTTGTTTAGATAAAATAAAATTATTATCTTTTATTAATGGTGTTTAGATTTCATTCATATTTGTTGTTGATGTCCTAATCTTGGTTTTGGAAACTAACAAATGTAATTAATTTGACAACCTACATATGTGAACTACATTGTTAATGACAATTGACATGAACAAGTAATTTATGGGATCATTAGATCAAAGGTTTCATGATGCCTGAGAAGAGTTAGGCTCTTCATAAAATATGAAATTAATCAATTTTATTAGTTAATTATAAATTTGTGAAGATATATGGTGAGTAATTTGAGGTTTAAGTATTATTTTTGAAATATATTTTATCAGAATTAAATTTAAGTTAATAAAAAAAGTTCAAATAAAGGGTGTTTGGTTATGGGGTTGAACCAATGTTTTGAGAGATCTTTTTTTTTCTTCAAATTAATTTTTTAGATCATTTTGATGTGTTGATGTCAACAATGAATTCTTAAACATAAAAAAAATATTATTTTGATACTTTTCTAAATAAAAAAACACTTGAAAAACAACATTTATCTATGTCTCAAACACCTCCTCAATTGATAATCACTTCACATCCAAATTATTTGGAATTAATTTCCATTAGTATTTAAGACAAATTATCCACATTAAAATAAATTAAAATAAGAGATAAAAATCACATAGGATATAGTCTAAGGATTAATCCTAAGTATTGATTTGATGATCTATAATTAGGTATGCTTGTTTTCTTTTTAGAGAAATACTTAATTTTATTAAATTCATCTGAATATATCAGGTTGTTTGAGAGGTGTATCTTTAAAATTATCTAATAAAATATTTTAAATTATTCAATGACAAGTTTTAGAGTCTTTAAGAATGTGGTAAAAAGTGTTTTATCGATGTGTTTTTCACTTGAAAATATATTAAAATATTTTTTTTTCAAAAAAAGTTATTTTATTTTTTTACACTATCTCATCAAAATAACTAAATAATAACAATAAAATATTATTTACTTAAAAAAACCAAAACAAATAAAAATATGGTTAGATCACCATTTAAAACCAACTTTAAAATAATTCAAAAGGATCTATCATTGTAAAATAAAATAAAAATAATTTTGAATTTAAATTCTAGTACGCAAATAGAACTTTCCCTATTTTCCATTTCAAATTCTAGGAGAAAAATTGCCAAAAAAAGAAGTAATAATATGAGGTCTAAGATGGCAAAGTGCAACGAAATCTTTATGACAGGATAATAATATAATTACCTAATAAACAAATCCCGTGGGTTTTTCACTCTACAAAGCACTGTGCATTGTGTCTAAAAGCACTGTGGATTGTGGCAGTGTGCACCCGTTTTTAGCCTTCCTATGGGCGGCAAATTGGGCGGGTTGAATGGGGGTATTTTCGTGTTTTCCTGTTTTTGTCCTTTTTTTTATTTTAATCAGGCGTGAACAGTGCATTAACGATTTCGCCCCCGGTAATAAGACAAAACAACGGTTCCGGCTGAGGGGCGTCGGTGTAATTGCACGCGTACGGACCGGTCCGCCGCACCTTTTATTTTGTTTAATATTTTCTGAAATGGCTAAATACGGTTATAGCCCCTAATAAGACAAAAACAATGACTTGGGCGCAGGGATAGCACAATAATTGACCATATTTTTTTAATTTTTTATCCTGTATCTGCCAGGGCGTGAGACGCACGCGCCAGACGGTTTTCCGCCTCACGCCCTGTGTTGGTGGCGCGTGCGTCGTCATACGGTGACCGAAAATTGGCTACCGGAGTCTTACTCGATGCGCCTCATCGTGGTCTTCCTCCCGCGGTGGCGCGTGTACCCTAAAAATGTCCGTGTACGCGGCGGAGGCCGGTTAAAGCCGCCGGCCACGTTTCTCTCTCTCCTGCACGTAAATGCGCAGGAGAGTCCCCCATTGTTTGTTACTTTTCACTTCGGTCCCTCTACTTTTAATTTCGTTTTTTTCCCTGATTTCTGTTATATAAGTTTTGATTTAGTTCGATTGGGTCCTCCGATTTTAATTAATTGAATGTGAAAGTTTCACTTCGGTCTTGCTACTTTTAATTTCCGGATTGGCTGTAAATAACTCAATGAATTCGGTACACAAGTTTCGATTTTTTCAATTTTGTCCTTTAATTTCAATTGACAATAAATGTAATTTCTATTTCAGCCCTTTGACTTTTAATTTTTTATTTTAATCCCTTTATATTTGATTTTCATTTCAGCAATAATCCTAACTTTTGTCCATGTATAAATAAGTGTATTTAACACAATAATAGTAGTAATAATAATAATAATAATAATTTAATTATTTTTCTTTCTTACTCTTTTGTTAATTTTTTTCCTCCCGATAATTTGATAATTTTTATTGTTTTGAAAGTAATAGCAATGATAATTGTTTTTTTTATTTTATTATTTTGTTTTATCTTTTGTGAAAGTTCCTGGGATATTTTTAGTCTTTCATTTATTTTTTTTTCTTTCATAATAATAATAATAATAATAATAATAATAATAATTTAATTGTTTTTCTTGCTTACTCTTTTGTTAGTGTTTTTTTCCCTCCGGATAATTTGATAATTTTTATTGTTTTGACAGTAATAGCAATGATAATTTTTTTTATATTAATCTGTTGTTTAAATTTCTTGGATATTTTTAGTCTTTCATTTATTTTTGTTTCTTGCATTATTAACATAATAATAATAATAATAATAATAATAATAATAATAATAATAATAATAATAATAATAATAATAATAATAATAATAATAATAATAATAATAATAATAATGATAATTTAATTGTTTCTCTTACTTACTCTTTTTTTAATGTTTTCGAATGTTTTTTTTCAGGATAATTTAATAGTTTGTATTATTTTAATAGTCAAAGCAATGATAATTTTAGATTTTAAGGCTTTGATTTTGCTATTGTTATGATAGGGTGTGTTGAGCTATTTTATTATATTACATTTTGCATATATAAATATTATATTTTAATTTTGATCCAGCAAATCCTATAAAAATTGTTCGCTCAACCCGCAACGTAGAACATATATTTTTTTAAATTTTCAGATTAAATAATTTTTTTCAGCTATTAATTTTTATTTTCGTATTATCATCTATAATATTTTTTTATTTGCTCTATCTTTTAGTTTTTTTTATCTAATAATAATAATAATAATAATCTTTTAATTGTTTTTCTTGCTTGCTATTTTGTTCATGCTTTTTATTTTTTCCCCTCAGTATAATTTGATAATTTTTTTTGTTTTGATAGTAATGACAATAATAATTTTAGATGTTAAGACTCCGATGTAACTGTTGCTACCCAATTTTTGACCCACTTATTTTATGTTTCGGAAGAAAAAGATAAAATAGAAAAAAAAAGACAAAAATCCAAAAAATATCTTTTTACAGGGGCAAAATTGAATAAATTGAGAATTTAACAGTCAATGCAGGGTCAAATCGCGCAAATTGGAAATCAAGGACCAAATTGAAAGAAGCGCGCGAGCAGAAAGCTGATTTTGAATTTTGCCTCTGAAAACCTCTATAAATAGAGAGGTATCAGCCACAATTGAGCGGACCAAAAAAATATACCCTCACTCACACCCAAAACCCTAAAATCACAAAAACCCTAATTTTTCTCCTTTTTGGGCTGCAGCCGCCGCCCACCTCTTGGCAGCAGCTGCAACCCCTCCCATTTCTCTTCCCGTCTCACTCTCTCCTCCGCCCAGCTCACCTCTACCATTACAGCGTCTCCCTCCTTTCCTCTTCCATTCTCGGCCACAGTCAGCCCCAAATCTAGCCTCGCCTCCCATAAACTCTCATCTTCGTTCTTTCTTTCTCAGACAAACAGCCCCTCACCACAGCAGCTCTCCTCTTCGACAGCCCCTCATTCACTCTCCTCTCTTCCCTTGCCTTCACAGACCAGCTCACACTCTCCTCTGCACAACCACCTCAGCCATTCTCAGCCTTGCTTTCAGCCCTCAGTGACAGCCCCAGCCTTTCTTCTTCTTCTCCAAGACACCACTGCAGCAGCCTCCACGGTCTCATTACTCAGCCTCCACGGCCTCAAATATACACTCTCCCTGTCAGATCTGTGCTCCGGCCACATGGAAGAGGGAGAATAGACTGGAGGAGAGCAGATCTGAGAAGAACAGATCGCAGAGAAAGAGCCCAGATTTGAAGAACTGAACTGACTGATTTCCCTTGTGTTTGTGTCTGTGGTTTTTTTTTTGCTTTGTTTTGCAGGTCATCGAGACACCCTCGTCGGCGAGAAGAAGAGGAAAACAGAAGGAGAAGAAGAAGATTGAGCCGAGAAGAATATACCTCCGATCTGAAGGAAGAAAGACCCAGCTGCCTTGTTTGTTGTATTTTTTGGTCGTTTTTCTGTGTTTGCAGGTCACCGGGAACGTCACCACCGGCGAGGGAGTGAAGAGAAGAGGCAGATCTGTCGGTTCCTCCCCATTGTTACTGTTCACCGCGGCTGCGCGTGGAATCACGCGCCGCCAGTGACGGTGGCGCGTGGGCAGACGCGCCACCAGTCCTCCCTGCACTGCTGCCACTGTTCCTGCACTGTTCCTGAAGTCCTTTTTGTATTTTTCTTTATGTTTATGTGTTTTATTTGAACTTATTGTATTTTAATTATAATTTGTGAAATGTAATGAGAAAAATGAAAAAAAGATAATGTGTGTGTGTGAGTTGTATTTTATTTGTAAAATATGATGAAAAATAAAGAAAAGAAAATGTGTGTGTGTTGTGTTTTTTTATTCAATTTTATGTTTGTTTTGATAAAGAAAAGAAAGGAATATAAAATGAAACAAAAAATGTGTTTTCTTTGTTAAAATCAAAAGAGTATTGGCTAATATTTCAAAAATATAAAAATCTTATTTTTTGAGAATTTATTATTCACTGTCGGTATTCGGATAAATAAATCTTAAGGGGTTAGTATCCAAAACATTCGGGGGAATAGTATGCTATTATTCACTGTTCGGTATTTGGATAAATAAATCTCATCCAAAATATTCGGCGGGAATAGTATGCTATTATTCACTTTTCGGTGTTCGGATAAATAAATTCTAAGAGGTTAATATCCAAAATATTCGGCGGGAATGATAATAACCAATAAAATTCACAGGTTTAATCTAAGTGATGATCGATTTTTTTCAATTAAAACATTTTTTGTGTGAATAAATATAACTTATTGAAGCATTCAAAATCACATTAAAATAGACAATGCAGTTTACCTCAGGTAAGGCGTACTAGGGGTGCTAATACCTTCCCTTTACGCAACCAGTCCCCTACCCTTGAATCTCTGAGCAGACCAGTACCAAATCGGGTGTTCCTAGCAACCCTCAACAGCCAGGTGGCGACTCCTTCTCAACTCCATTGCAAGAGCCAGGATTCCTCCCGGGACGACGCGCGGCGACGTGCGACAGTAACTATTGCTATAATATTTTAAATTAATATTGCTTCCTTTTTCCCTTTAATTTTTTTTTTGTTATTTTTATTTGCTCTTTGTATTAAATGATTTTTATAATTTCACTATATGCACAATAATGATTTTAGTGATTAATAATTTTTTTTCTCATAAAAAAATTTTGCTCTTTTTTTTAATGTTAGTTCACGCTTTTTTGTGATCTTTTATGACGCAATACCTACATTCTAAAAGATATAATCGATGCTTGCGTAACAAACTCTGCTTAAAAATTTATACATTTTATCTCCTAATCTATAACTTTTTTGTAGATATATCATATAAATTTATAATTGTTGATTTAATTATGTTAAATTATATACACAAGAATACACGCGGCAACGCGCGGGGTCATTTAGCTAGTAGTTTAGAAAGAGTGTGGCATCCACATGGCAATCTGTCGTTGGTAAGAACCCACGGAGCCGCCATTTTGAAGTGCCTTGTAAAGCCGCCACCGACTCACCATGCACTATTCCTACGCTAATAGTAGGGTCCCATATTCCACGTCATCATAACTGGGCCCCAGATTTCCAACTTCTTCCTCATTGGACATAAGAAAAAATCTAGATAAATTATTAAAATAGGAAAAGTAAGGGATGGCTCAGATTTTCGATCTTCTCTGTCAACGCTTGGATTCCAAGTTAATAAACAGGGATTACTGCAATTTATTTCTAGCGCTATTATTCTGACACCTGTCAAGCGCGTGGATTCGAGATTCGATCGTGTTAAAACTAGCTAAATAAATAAAATCTAATATAATTATTAACCCGATCAAAATATAATATAATTTTTAAAAATATAATGATATTGTTTTAATTTATTTTTAAAATTAAAATAATATGGTTTTAATGGAATATAATTTACTTGTGTAATAATCAAATGAGTCTTAAATAAGATAAATGGTGTATTCTATGACCTTATTTTTGGATTTTTTTTTGTAAATTTTAATTTTGATGTGCAATCACTCGCGCACAATATTTTATATTAAAAAAAATGAATAATCACAAGTTATTTTGATGATTTAAGATTAATTGTGAACAAATCAGTTATTGTATTGAGAAAGAGTTGCTTATTAAAAAAAATAAAAACTAAATAATAAATTGCATAATAAGGTATAGAAATCTATCTTTCATCATGATCAATTTCATAGTACTAAATGCATAATTGGGTGCAAAGGATGAAGAAATTAATCTTTCTCTTCCCTTTCCACCCCTTGTCTTCCTCTAGTTATGCATCTATTGTGATATTGGTCAACTAGGTAAAGAATTAGTCTTTAAAGGTAATGCCTATGAGATTTGACTCAATTTAAAGTGATTTATGAATTAAATAAGTTAACTTGTATCAATTCAAAATAATTTTGTTGGTTTTGTTTTAAGATCTTTTTAAAATAATTAAAACAATATAAAAAAAGAAATCAAACTAGACTTTACTCGGGTTATGACCAAGTCGACTCAATCATGTGTCAATATGACAACAATTTAATATAGAATTCAATTCAAATCAAGTTTTAAGTTAACAAATTTACCCGGAATTTTTTTTCATAAATTTACTCTGTTTTTTAACGCAAGTTATATTTAATATAAAGAAAAATTATAATAAAAATCAAAATTAAGATTATATATATATAAATACAAAAAAAAACTATCCTAAAAAGACTGAAAAAATAAAGATATATAAAAAAATAAAAATAAGAATTGAAATATAAAACAAAAAATTATATATATTAAAACTAGAACAAAAAAAACATTTCTTGCTAAGGCGGAGCAATGGCTAGTGTGCGTGTATATGTATATATATTAACTAATCTGTATAAAACAAACTATCCTATTCCTTCCAACTCTGGCCAAAGCATTAATGGCGATGCTTTGCCCAAAAACACAGGTATTCCTCGAGGCATGTCTACAACGCTCAAAGTAAATATTATTAAAAAATGCACTGATTTGAACACATTAGCCTCTCAGCTCTTCCTCTATTATAGAGTTATAGGCCATGAAATACTGCATTTTTAGTAACGGGAAATAGAGAACACGTTAGATATATACATATTTCTTCAGTGAACTCCATCCTCATTTGATACAGTACTACTATAGAACTTTATTCAAGTGAAATGAAACTGCTGCGAGGCTGCAGGTTGTAGTGGGAAAATCTAAGGAAGATGTAAATTAGTGATTTTCGGTTGCCTTTCACTCGCTTCCTCGTATCAGCTCTAGCCTTCCTTGACTCATAACGGATACGTTTATCATATCTGTTCATGGTTCAAGACACCATTCAGTGACACAAATTGGAATTACTCAGAATTTTCAAGGTCAATGAAATGAGCTATATATACAAACAGACGAGAGAAAGGATCACCCTTTTGTCTCACCTCATTTAGAGTTTCAAACCAAATGAGAGAAGGCTTCTCCATGACCTGGATGTGTGCATTAGGCTCACCTGACATGGATTCTGGAGACAGTCCTACTAGTGGTTGCAATTCTCTGTTGGTGGTTTGTACCTTGACAATTGATGGTTGGAGAAACTCTGTAATTGATAACATTCTCATTAACACTAGTCTATATATTATAGAGGGTACACGTGTAGAGGTAAGATGGGATTTAATTTCGTATTACTTTGTATGTACGGAGATAAAAGTTTTCAAATTGTCAGCATGCCAAGTTTGACCGTTGTTGTTCGTGGAAGGTGCTGCCACTGCCATCAATTAATAAGACAACGCATTCCAAAACAACACCTCATTTCATCTTTATTTCAAAACTTTCAGACCACACTTCTCTCTTCTCATCAGATCTTACTCTTCTTTGATTTCCCAAAAAAAAAAAAAGACAATATGGCAGCAGAGCTTGTTCTTACGTTTACCATGGAGGAGACTTTGAAAAGGGTGATTTCCATAACTGCTGAAGGGATCAGACTTGCTTGGGGATTGGAGGGCCAGCTGCAAAGGCTTAACAAGTCCTTGATCATGATCCAAGCTGTGCTCCAAGATGCAGCCAGAAAGGCAGTAACAGACGAGTCTGTGAAGCTTTGGCTGGAGAGGCTACAGGATGTAGCTTATGATGCCGAAGATGTTCTAGACGAGTTTGCATATGAGATTCTCCGAAAAGACCAAAAGAAAGGAAAGGTACGTGATTTCTTTTCACTCTACAATCCAATTGTTTTCCGTCTGAGTATGGGTAAAAAAATTAAGAAGATCAATGAAGCCCTAGATGAAATCCGCGGAGCTGCAAGATTTGGGCTTGGATTGACATCTCTACAACATGAAGATAGAGCTCAAGAAGTTTGCTGGGATCTAGATCGAGAGACAGATTCCATACTTGACTGCTCAGAAGTTGTAGGAAGGGAGGATGATGTCTCTATTGTTACGGATAAGCTGACTAGCTTGACCAAACAACATGTCCTTTTGGTTGTCCCTATAGTGGGGATGGCAGGCCTTGGAAAAACTACTGTGGCAAAAAAAGTTTGTGAAGTAGTAAGGGAGAGAAAACACTTTGATGTGACTCTATGGGTGTGTGTTTCTAATAATTTTAATAAGGTGAAGATTTTAGGAGCAATGCTGCAAATGATTGACAAAACTACAGGTGGGCTGAACAGTCTTGATTCAATTCTTCAAAACCTTAAGAAAGAGCTTGAAAAGAAGTCATTTTTTCTTGTTCTTGATGACGTGTGGAATGAAGACCATGGGAAGTGGGATGATTTGAAGGAGCAATTGTTAAAAATTAGCAGTAAGAATGGGAATGCTGTTGTTGTTACAACCCGTAAAACAGAAATAGCAGCCATGATGGAAACTTCTCCTGGGATTCAGCACAAGCCAGAAAAACTATCAGATGATGAATGTTGGTCCATTATCAAGCAAAAGGTGAGTGGGGATGGAGGAGCAACATTAGCTGCAGACTTGGAGTCTATTGGAAAAGACATTGCGAAGAAATGTGGAGGGCTTCCACTACTTGCTAAAGTTTTGGGAGGAACACTGTGCCGAAAGGAGACACGGGAGTGGCAGTCAATTCTAAACAATAGAATTTGGGATACAGAGGATGGAAATAAAGCTTTGCGCATATTGAGACTCAGTTTTGACTACTTGTCATCGCCAACATTGAAAAAATGTTTTGCATACTGTTCCATTTTTCCTAAAGATTTTAAAATTGAAAGGGAAGAGCTAATTCAACTCTGGATGGCTGAAGGTTTTCTTAGGCCATCAAATCGGAGGATGGAAGACATAGGTAACAAGTGTTTCGACGACTTGCTTGCAAATTCCTTTTTCCAAGATGTTGAAAGGAACGATAATGAGATCATAACAAGTTGCAAGATGCATGATCTTGTGCATGATCTTGCATTACAGGTCTCAAAATCAGAAACATTAAATGTGGAGGCGAGTTCGAAAATAGAGGGTGCATCTCATATTCGTCATCTAAATCTTATTTCTTGTGGGGATGTTGAGTCAATATTTCGAGCTGTTGATGCTAGAAAATTGCGTACTGTTTTCTCAATGGTTGATGTATTCAATGGGTCTTGGAATTTCAAAAGCTTGAGAACTCTCAAATTGCAAGAGTCTGATATCATTGAGTTACCGGATTCAATTTGCAAGCAGAGACATTTGAGATATCTTGATGTCTCGAATACTTCTATCAAAGCATTGCCAGAATCCATCACAAAGCTCTACCATTTGGAAACATTAAGATTAAAAAATTGTAGCAAGTGCATACAACTCCCAGCACTTGGATGTCTTCCTCGCCTTAAGATTCTAAGGATGAGTGGAATGGGTACTGTTAAATGTATAGGCAATGAGTTCTATATTAGCAGTGGCAGGGCAGGAGTACTGTTTCCAGCACTAAAAGAACTCACTTTATCGCATATGTGTGCTCTTGAAGAATGGATGGTACCAGGTGGAGAAGGTGATCAAGTATTTCCTTGTCTTGAAAAGTTGAGCATTCAGGGGTGTGAGAAGTTGAAAAGCATTCCGATATGTAGTCTTTCATCTCTTGTAGAGTTTGTAATTCAAGGATGTGGTGAACTGAGATATTTTTCTGGTGAATTTCATGACTTCACGTCTCTTCAGTTATTGAGGATTAAGGGATGTGAAAAGCTAGAATCCATTCCAAGCGTACAACACTGCACATCTCTAGTGGAATTGAAAATACAGTGGTGTAGTGAGTTGATCTCAATTCCTGGTAATTTCAGAGAATTGAAATATTCTTTGAAGAAATTTATGATTGATAGTTGTAAATTGGGAGCTCTTCCAAGTGGATTACAATGTTGCACATCTCTAGAGGAATTGTGGATATGGGATTGCAGAGAGCTTATCCATATCAATGATTTACAGGAATTGTCTTCGCTTCGAAGATTATGGATATACGGATGTCATAAGCTCATCAGTGTTGATTGGCATGGTTTACGACAATTGCGTTCTCTTGTTTTTTTAGAAATAAGGAGGTGTGGGAGTTTGAGTGTTTTCCCAGAGGAGGATTGCATAGGTAGCCTCACCCAACTGGAGGAATTGAGAATTGGTGGTTTCTCAGGGGAGATGGAGGCTTTTCCTGCGGGACTTATTGATTCATTCCAACACTTGAGTGGATCCCTTAAATTCCTAGGGATATATGGATGGCATAAACTGAATAGTGTACCACATCAACTTCAACACCTCACTGCCCTTAAGAGATTGTATGTAAGGGGTTTCATGGGAGAGGAATTTGAGGAAGCTTTGCCAGAATGGTTGGCCATCCTTTCATCCCTTCAATATCTTTGTATTGTAGAGTGCAAGAATCTTAAGTATCTGCCAAGTTCAAGAGCCATTCAACGCCTCTCCAAATTAAAAGAATTGAGTATCTGGCGATGTCCACTTCTCTCGGAAAATTGTAGAAAGGAGAAGAATGGCTGTGAGTGGCCCAAGATTTCTCATATCCCAACAATCATAATATAATAGAGGGTACTTTGATTGTATGCAGATTAAAGTTTATAAATTAATGAAAGCAATTATAAGACATCCTTCTTCTTAAAAAATAACTGATTATTTGTTTTTTCTTCTCATAAGAGATGAAAGTTTTATAAATTAAAGTTTTTAAAATAGTTTTATTTAATTTAATTTCAATTAAATCTTTTTATAAAATTAATGATTATTTGTTGGGATTTAAAATTATTAGATTTCTCCTGTCTAATCGATTTATATAGATAGTACAAGTAAGTTTGGATTTAAAATTAAGCAGAGGAGAACCATTTAATGTTTTCAAACTATTAGACTTCTTTCTTTTAAAAATGGTTTTATTTAATTTATTAGACTTCTTTCTTTTAGATTAATTTAATCTCATTTAAATCTTTTTATAAAATAAATGATTATTTGTTTTTCTGTATTTACAAATAGACCTAATGGCATCAAATAATTAACCAATCCAATCTAAGTATGTGGCTGTTATTTTTTACAGGAATTTCTTTAATTTTGTGGATGGTAAATATCTTATTAGCTTTTATTATGTATGAAGATGTGAACAAAATATATACTTATCAATGATAAAAATCAATAGCCATCCAACATTTTTTTCAATCATTATTGTAATATTGTTTTTTAAAAATAATTTAAAATGTTATTAGACCTTTACTTTAATTCTCACAGAACAAAACTCTGTATAGATGCAGTAACCAATTAACTTAGTAGTTCATGTCATTTAATAATAACCAATAACATTATCTGTATGTAGAGGTCCTCGCAATGGCTATGGGTGTTCTTATCCTGTGTGCTTTTTGTAACTTCACCCTGTCTCCTTGTATGTTCATGTAATGTTTTAGCAAACCGCATATACCTCGTACCATAGTTAAGCATGTGTGCTGACTTGTTGAGACCAGGTTGTTGATTGTAGGATTAGACCAACCCTATTGTACAAGATCTAAAATCTGATATACCCCTTTTATCATACACAACCCCATCCAAAATTAAAAAAAGAAAAAGAAAAAGAAAAGAGAGATCGAAGAAGAACGCGCATTAGAGAAATAGACAGCAGTTGACTGCCCCTACTTGGTTACCCAATGCATGCCACGGATTTTGCATTCAATGTGCACTCAAAATCCATTCTCGAAATATGTATATAGTTGAAATTACGAATTGACCGACATTGTTTTCATAAGTTGAAAGTTTGAGTTTTCACAGATACTAGCAAGATTAAGATAGTATCCAACAAAGAATGTCTGCCAACACAGGCAGGAAGTTAGAGAGTTTCAACAACCTTATTAAGCGCGGTCAGCAGAGGATAACAAAACCAACAAGAGCGTGTTGTTCAATAGCTTTTTCTACTGCTCAAAAAATGTAATTGAGAGGCAACCGCGTGAAGGAGCTTGGCCCATGGATTAAAACCATTAGCCACAGACTGGCTAAGCATTTCGTGGTGAAGAAAGCATCAAACAGATGCAATGACTCTATAAAGTTGCTCCATGATGAAATATCAGCTCCAAAGAAGCAAGCCTAAACAGGAACCGGTATTAATTTCAACTTCGAACTACCATCATGCCAATTTCAGCCTTAAATGTGTCATTTATAAACATTTGGATCTTCTGAGTTTTTCCAGGAAATAAGCCGCTGCACTTGCCCAGTGTGCTTGTTGATTCCCAGCTTTGCGCCAGGTAGCCACGTGTCAGTTGGATAATCAAAACTCTGCCAATATATGGTAGATGGATTTGAGCCATCTCTTATGACAAAGTTTCCGTCATCAAGAATCACTGCTTCTGCTTTAGTAGTATTCGGCATTGAAGATGCAAGAGCTGTTGACCATACTGTTTCGGTGAAATTTTTCAGCAGGACAAGATTGCCATCAGATAACAATTCAAGCTTCGATGAAGCAGGGTTGTTGGAAGGGCTCTCCCTGTTTGCTACCCAAACAATCGTCTTATTTGCGAAGTTCCTATGCCATATTCCTGTTGACAACTAAGCTAAATACTGGTTATACACTGCATGCAAGGGAAGAAGAAGCTATGTGTTGACAGAAGTGAAGAAGGAATTGTAACAGAATTAGTTTTATCTCTGTAACTGATTCTAGACTAAGAAGAGAAGTTCTAGGTAGTTACAAAGTGGTTAACATACTGTTAATATAGTTAATCACACAAGAAAAGCATGTAAATGAACTGCATCCTATGAAAGTATAAATAGGGCAATTCATCAAATACCTTGTAAGCAATTTTGCATCAATAAAATACAGAATACGAAGTTAGTGAAGATTTGGACTTACCTTCTTTTCTCTCTGCCTAAACTTGCTCTTCTTATCATCTTCCACAAATTACCCAGCTAAAAACCTACAAAAACCAACAATTCCCAGGTAAATGTTGTAAGAAGTGCCTGGGCGGAAGAAACCGAGTTCAAAAATGCCTTTTTGAGATACTAGTGTCTGGCTTACATTGAGAGATTGGCCAACCAAAATTATGTTAATAGAGAAGCAAGTCCTATGATAAACGAATAGCCACAACAGCACAAAGAGCAAAAAACATGGCTTTGTCTTAACGCGCATCCTCTCAAATTTGCGGGATTAAGGGTGAAAGAGCTGTTACAGAGCACGAATTAGAGAACGAGCAGGAAGGAAAAAAAACAAGAATTCCCTTGTGAATTCATCAACTATATTTGTGATATTGTAGCTACCAGCTCTTACTATTAATTTCCACATTGCCTTGGATTTTACTGTTCTGGCTATGCCATTTATTTTTTGAGCCAATGTAATGCTGAAATGTGGGTTGAATTGTTTAATTACAGTGGAAATATCAATAATATAAGGCATTAAAGAAAGAGAAATTTAGATTTTTTGAAATCAAGAACTTAAAATGGAAACTTCTATACAATATATTTTTGTTTATTGTTTTTATTTAAATTAATTGAAATTCGTGTGTTAGATTCAGTTTCATATCTGTATTATATGTCTTAGTTTTTATTTATTTTTTTGAAAAAATATCATTTGTGCTCTAGAGTGTTTTCATTTTATCTTTAAAAATGTATCAAGGAAGAGTAGAGAAAGGGAGAAATTTGGTGAGAAATTTCTAAGAAGATAAATCTCTCTAAAGTTCTTTAAAAAGGAATTGGGGATTTAAATTTTAATATTTCATAATCTATTTTATACAAACCCATCACGCATACACTTTTGAATAAACTTTACGTGGGATATTTCTGAAATACAGCAGGAAGGAAAGTGCAAAACGGCACGTATGTTTCTGGGTCATGCTAAGAAAATAAAATCAACACTTCCTTTATCATGACTACAAGTTATTATTTTCTTTCTTTTGAAAAGCAATTTACTGTCCAACTTAGCTGATGCCAGCACTGAGAATCCATCGAAATCCCATTGAAGCTCTTGCATTATCAAATATCCAATAAAGAATCAGTGTCACCTTCGCCATCATTCGCGAATGAGTTGGGTGTAACGACCACAACCATGTGTCCCCGGGCTATTAAAAGCAAGTTGCAGCCTCTATAGCCAGGTGAATCCTCATAGAATCAGCCCTTCATGAGAAATAACACAGAGTCTGCTTCGGTGGGCTGTGGACTGGCACTACAAGAAAAAGAGGTGGTTTTAAAAATCCGTTGCAAAAATTGGAACAGATTAGCAACGGAATATGTTTTGCAACGGATTTTCCGTTGCAAAATATATTTTGAAAAAAAATAAATAAATCAATTGCAACGGCAAATCCATTGCAAATTTAATAAAATTTATAATAGATTGTCCGTTGCAGATGTAATCCGTTGCAAATGTTGTAATGGAAAAATAATATAAATTAATAACATCGATTGGCGCGCTTCTATTTAAACTTAATTAAAATTCCTTTCTTCGTCACTCTATCTCTCCTGTTCTCTTTTAATTTCTGCATCTCTCTACTGAAAACACCGTTGTGAACAGTGAAGGCAACAATTCATTCCAGCTCTGCTTCACGATCTCCACCTTGCCGGCTTCGATCTTCAGTTACCCAGTAGACCCATCACCACCACAACGAAGATCTGCTTCCGGTGTTGCCTGCACCCACGGTACGGTCAGCATTTCCATTTTTTAAATTCCTTAGTTTCAAACTTTGTTTAGGGTTTAGTTGCATTTCATTTCCTGCATTTTATCTTCTTCCCTACACCGAGCTTCTTTTTTTCCTTTTCATTTTCCAAAATTAATTATTTCTGCTTTTGGGAGTTGAATTTTAATATTGATGATCAGGGGCCATATTCAGTGGCCTCGTTTCTGTTTGACTAGCAATTGGTGACTGAGAGAGGTTTAGGGAGATTTATGTAAGCTTTAAAGTGCCCAAAAGATTGCAGATTGTGAACAAATTTGTTTGATTTTGTATGGCATAAATAATCTATTAGCACTAAAAGTGCAGATGCTGCTAAGACAGAGGCCAAGAGTAATCTGGGTTTTACGGATGCCAACTACACGCAATTTGACGGGGGAGAAGTAGGAGCTGAGCTAGTTGAATCAATGGAAGCACAAAGGATGAAAAAGAAGAAAAGTATAACTTGCGCAAAAGTATAGCTTGGGACAGTGCTTTCTTCACAAGTGCAGGTTTGCTTTTGTTAATTATTTCTACCATGATGGGAGGTGGGAAACATATGTTACCTGGAATCGATGAGGATATTCATAAATCTACTGATTCAATATCCACATTAGCGAGTGATATTTTGTCGTTGGAGAATCTTGAGGCTGACTTGTTTGGTGATATAAGAGCTTCAATCCAGCGATCCACTAAGGGATCTGATGTGGGAAATTCAACTAGTGAAGTGGTTTCTCTGGAAACAGAAAATACAAGTATCCCATGTAAGTATACGAGTTTATTTGTACACTTGATCTAGGACCAACAATTCAGGTAACAGTACTTCATCCTAACATTTTTTTTCTTCAGATTACCTGCTATTTGATATTCCTTAGGCTGAATTAGCACATGTCTTGTAGATGGGACTTTTGTTTTTACAGGGGCAGTGTGGTTGAGCACCTTGATGGTCACACAGATATTATTCACAAGAAATTATACAGCAATTGGCTACCCTGGTTAGATAAATACCCTCTGCAAATAGGAACTTGCTTCTAATATGTGTTCCCATTGACTCATTACTTTTTTTGCAGGGGGATGAGGCGAAGAGATTTGTTGTTGCGATGATATTGGAGAAGAGAGGAAGATGGAACATATGGTAACATCTCATAAATTTTATGGGAACGCAAATGATATCAAGAAGGTGTATGGTTTCCACAAGCTGCAGCCTTTATTATTTGGCCCTAACATTTCTTCTGTTTTTTCACAGTAATTCTATACCATTCTGTGATTCACAAGAAGTGTCCTCCACAAGAAGGATATGTTCGAGCTTGCCTTAAAAGTAATGTATGCTTTGCTTTTGGAAATTTAAAGTGCCAATTGACCAAACCATGAATGAGGAAAAGAAGAATTTTGTTTCTTCTGAAGTGTTCATTTGCTTTTCTCACTATTCTTTGCCGGTGCATCCAATGATCATAAAAAGTAAAGATAAATTTGAGGCTATCTAGCTTGCATGACTTATGGCTATCGATTAGAGGCTTTTGTGCGTGGTGACTCTTGCTTGTTTTCTACATTTCCACTCTTTTCTATATCTATTTTTTTCCTGTTTATAGCCCTAGTTGGTTATGTTGAACTGTTATCCTTCAAGCCATAACTTTCCTTAATGTGTATCGACTCATTAGAAACCTGTAGGTGGAGGATATGTTATAACTCCTGTAAATCAAGGAAGAGAGTCGCTTGTGAAACACATGCTTGCAATTGATTGGAAGTTTTGGAAAGTATATCTGCGTCAACTGTCTGCAAGATCTATAACCATCCGTATGCTTGAAAGAATTGCAGACACTTTCTTTTCTCCTGGTTAGGGAGATGCACTTCTGGTAATTTTAACATTCTCTACTGAAAGTTTACTTTATTAAATCACTATCTTTGTTGCATTTTGCAGCACTGAGGGAGCTGTTCCGAGCCAAAGCTGGCAACTATTCATCTGACTTCTCTTCTTCAGATCTATAACCATCCGTATGCTTAAAAGAATTGCAGGTACTTTCTTTTCTCCTAGTTAGGGAGATGCACTTCGGGTAATTTTAGCATTCTCTACTGAAAGTTTACTTTATTAAATCACCATCTCTGTTGTTGCATTTTGCAGCACTGAGGGAGCTGTTCCGAGCCAAAGCTGACAAGTATTCATCTGACTTCTCTTCTTCAGATTCGTCAGTAAAAACAATGCTGCCCCAGGCTGAAATGGAGGCTATTGAATCAAAAAATAAAAGCCAACATAAGTTCGAGCAAAATGCAGATTTACTTAGACATGTAAATGTAACTGAATCTTTGTTGTATTATGAATTTTAATTTAATAAATTTTTATTTCAACCATATTTATTTAGTTTTCAATATTAATGATATTTTAATAATATGTTATAGTAGTTTTAACATATTTATTCATAATTAATTAAACAATAAATAAATAAAAAATTGATTAAAAAAATTAATTATCAATTGCAACGGAATTTCCATTGCAAATTCTATCTTTGCAACGGAATTTCCGTTGCAATTTGCAAAGGATTTGCAATGGAAATGCCGTTGCAATTTGCAATGGATTTGCAACGGAACATGCAACTCCGTTGCAAAGCCGTTGGAAATTCACTTGCAACGGATTGTCCGTTGCAAGTGAATTTCTAAGGGTCAGTTTGCAACGGATAAAATCCGTTGGAAATGCCGTTGCTAATATTAATTAGCAACGGCTTCCTTTATTATTTGCAACGGATCGCTCCATTGCAAACCCACCCTTTTTCTTGTAGTGTGGGGAAAGAAATAGGTGAAACAGTTGAAAGAGTGTTTTGTCCAGAAAAGGGAGATGGATGTGGAAGTCAAAATGAAAAATCAAGTTCAAATTCAAGAAAGAGGAGATACAGTGAGAGACGGGTATGGAAGCAGGGGGCAAACTAAGAAGGCGTTTGGCATTGCGGTCGAAACAGAGGTTGGAGCAAAAAGCAGTTTTGTGGTGTTTGGTAATGGAGGAAACACAGATTAATTCATCATGGGACCCACAAAAAAACGATTGAAACTGTGGTTCACGAGAAGCTGAAAAATAAAGCTTTTCCTACTATCACGATTGATTTTTTTTTCCTACGTTTCATGGATCGCAGGTCTTGATTAGCAGCTTCATGGTGGGAAGCAACCGGCGGTCTCTCTCTCTCTCCACAGCTGCAGCTCTCTCTCCACGGTGATGCTTTCTCTCTCTACACAACGACGTCTCTCTCCCTCCACAGTCGAGGGTAGCTCCCGGAGACACCACCATCATTCCCCTCATCACCAGTAGCTTCTCCTCCACTCCACAAGCTCCTCCGTGACCACCTCCAGCGAGAGAAAGATGCCCCAGCATTGAAGCAGCAACGTAGGCAGCAGGCTTCCGACGCTCCTAACAGCCTCCACAGGCCACCATTTTTGACGCCACCACCACAGGAAGAACCACCTCGACCTCCTCTACCCATCAGCATCGACCGTTGAAGCTTTCGTCGTGGTCAGTCGAACGCTATTGTTCATGTGAATTAATTCACGTGAATAGTAGCGTTGCACTGTTCACGTCTGAAGAAGACGTGAAAAGTGCAGTGTACCGTTTCACGCCCAACATTTTAAAGCTAAACTCTGGCTGGGCCTGCTCTTGGCCCAGCCCAAGTCTAGTAGAGTTAGGCTTTGGCTGGGCGACCCATTTAGTTAGGTCAGACCCAATCCAATTTTTTTTTAAATCATATTTTTAAAAAATAAAAAATTTTGAAGATAAAGATCAGTCCTGATGAAAGAGAAAGGTGCGTGACTTCGTTTCACTCCACAACCCTATTGGTTTTCGATTGATTATGAATCAGAAACGTGCAACTGGATTTGGCCTTGGAATTATATCTCTACAACTGGATCACAGATGTTGTTGCTAATGATATTGTTACCAGATGTTGTGCCTCGAACAAATAGCGAGGGATCACAAAGGCATTCACGTATCGATTTAGTTCATGATGAAATTGCAAGTAGTTTGATGAGAGAATAATACAAAATATCTGTTTTTTTCATGAATTATTAATTACATTTTATTGTTATGATTATTAATCTACAATATTTAAAAAAACTATTTGTGTGTGTGTGTGTCCTTTAAAATAAAT
The DNA here is from genome assembly GCA_009078335.1 of Salix brachista. NCBI lineage: Eukaryota > Viridiplantae > Streptophyta > Magnoliopsida > Malpighiales > Salicaceae > Salix > Salix brachista. The sequence goes on along the minus strand of CM018576.1, from coordinate 2,528,775 downwards.
TCACAAGTTGACTGCAATATAAAAAAACATGATAACCAAACACATGAAACAACTTTTTTTCAACCTCAAACTCTCAACCACAGTTTTAACCAAACACTTCAATTTTATTTTTGAACAGCAACTAAAAATATTTTTCATGAAACTGCTTTATTGAAACCTCAACTACAAAAGCAAAAGCAATACCAAACACACCCTAAGTCACAAGCCAAGCAGCGTATGAAGTGGCAGGCAAATATTTTTATCGTTAAAAAATAATATAAATTACAAAATTTTATATAACAACTTAAAGTTTTAGGGGAGATGATTCCTTAATATGGTATGAGAGTCTTGTTGACTCAGCGATTACGAGTTCGAATCTCACCACCCCCATTCTATTCGATAAAAATCAAGCACAAGGTAGTATGAGCCCCTCATTCCATTCTATTTGATAAAAATTAAGTACAAGGTATTATAAGCTTGTGCAAGTTTCAAGCTCAAAAGTCTTTCACTTGAGGAGGTGTGTTAAAAATAATATAAATCATATTCTGGAATCTTAACTAACAGCTTAAATTTTTAGGTGAGATGGTTTCTTAACATAATAAAGCTGTAATAAATCCCCTTGATCAACATTGAAGACTTTAACCAAGTTCATTCTTGACTTGTTCCGGTAAAACAATGTTTTTGCGTAAATTCATATCGTTTTTTTTTCACTCGTATCATCACTTGGCAACATCATCTAGTCTGAATTTTGATATACCTATGCCTAAATTAATAAGAGTTAAGAACACTTCTGATAGATATAAGCAAATAGGGGTTTGGTGTTTTGAAGAGTTTGTTTGGTGCACAGGCAGCAGTCCATTTTCAAAAATTTGATGGGCTAATTATGTGGTATAATAACATGAATTTGTTCTAAAAAAATGAATTTTTAAATATGTCTAAGATTTAAATCAAAGGTAATTTATGAATATTTAATTTGATATTGTTAAAGTTTCAATACACTGAAAATAATAGGAAAAGCTGAAACAAAGAATTGTGCGATTCACATGTCCTTGGAACATGTCCTTTAGATTGATGAAGAAATTATCTCCCATCTATCGATGTTATTGTCACATCATTCGTGGAAGGTACCCCAGCAGAGCTCATCAATGACCTTGGTTCTGCCATGTTTCTACCTGCAACAAAAGCTGGTTGCTTGGGATCTGGGAGAGCCACGTGTTCGTTTACGATCATGGAGATGACATCAGACATTGTAGGCCGATCAGCAGGACTTTCTTGGACACAAAGGAGACCTATGTTTATGTATCTCAACAGCATGGAAGTTGAAGGAGGATCTCCCAGGGTCGGATCCATCAAGTCCGAAGCTTTATTAGAACTCCATAACTTCCATGCCTACGGTATAACAACGCAAATGCTGCGTCATTAGTGTGGACACTAGGAAAGTAGTCAGATGCAATTCAAGCTGGAAGAAAAAGAAATTAGAGTTTATGAAAGCTCCCCACATGTCCAAGAAGATTGAGGGAGTCGCTGTGGTAGAAACTAGTATTCTTCCTGCCGCTCAAAATCTCAAGCACAAGCACCCCGAAGCTAAACACATCAGATTTTATTGAGAAGAGGCCCTCCATAGCATATTCAGGGGACATATAGCCACTAAAAACTGGAAAGGTCAGGGCAGATCATGTGAAGAGTAGCATGTCCTGGAAAGTGGAATTCAAGAAACTTACTATGTTCCAACGATCCTGTTGGTGTTTCCTTGAGTTTCGTTGCCTCCGAAAATTCGAGCCATCCCGAAATCGGATATTTTTGGATTCATTTCACTGTCCAATAGAATGTTGCTAGGTTTTAAATCCCTGTGAATGATTCGTAACCGTGAGTATTTATGTAGATACAGAAGGCCTTGAGCAGTTCCTTCGATTATCCGAATCCGTGTACCCCAATCTAAGATTTGTCCTCTGTTTGCATCTGCTTATAGTTTATACACAAATCTGATATAAGTTTCTTGTAGCATTTGGAAAGTTAACGAAATTGGAAATGATCGTGTAAATGCTGACCAAAGAGAAAGAAATCCAAGCTTTTATTTGGCATGTACTCATAGATCAGCATTTTCTCATCCCGTTCAATACAGGAACCCAGTAGCCTGACAAGATTCCGGTGCTGGAGTTTGGCGATGAGTATCGTCTCATTTCTGAACTCCTCAAGCCCCTGTCCCGATCTTTCTGAAAGCCTCTTAACTGCAACTTCCAGTCCCGTGGGTAATTTGCCCTAGTAAATGAACCAAAAGTCATTCTGAAAGTTCATTCAAACTATTTTAAGGTTTTTCTGATAATATTTGAACAATCACAATTTCTCATTTGGACGCAACTTACTTTATAAACAGGCCCGAATCCTCCCTCTCCAAGCTTGTCTGAGAATTGTCCAGTTACAACTGATACGCTCTCATAACTGAATAATGGCAACTCCATATTTTTACTCCATCTTTTCTTCCGATTGTCAACAGAGCTAGATTCATTGTTAGTTGGGCCAGGATTGGTATCGAAATCAAAGAGCAATATATCGTGACCTGTATATTCCTGCCCTGTATAAGAAAAAATTAACAACGATTGACCACAATCACTTTGTTGAAATATCCAGAAATTCTGATAGTATCAATCAAAAATATTTACAGAGGAGGGTTTTTTCTTAGTTTTCATTACCAGTAACTTAAGGAGTTAATTAAATTACATCTACCAGAAGACAACAGAAATTAAAGCAAGAACAGGATGCACCTTTACGTGTGAGCTTTCCTTTCCACAGACATCTGAAGTACATGAAGAGGCCTAAGGTAATCAGAGTTGTTGGAATAGCCACAGCCAAGGCTGTCCGTAATTTCCATTTGACAGTACCTCCTTGTAAATATAGATCGAATATTACCAAATCATAAACAAACATGTGTACAATTATGGATTTTTTAGCAGAAGAAAATGGAAAGATAGGTTATGTATCTCAGGTTTTTAAATGTAAATACAAGACCGTCATTTTGTCAAAAATATTTTCTCGTCATTAATTGAATCATTTTGTTTATATGTACAGAACCATACCTGTTCGGGTACTGCCATTACCAATCTGAAGTTCAGGCTCAGAAGCAGCAAGTCTGATGTAAATTTCTGCTCCGGCCCTGCCATCAGCAGCCCCTGACTGATGTAAGTTTATAAGATCTCCTTCCCATAATGAACACCCGTTGTTATTATTATAGGCATAAGCCGTGCAAGAACACTTTTCCATGCAATCCAATCTACATCTTCCAGCACTCACTTTCTGATACGTTTTAGAATTTGCAGGTAATGTTAGAATTGACATCTTTAGGAAACCATCTTCCTTCCCCACACTACTCATATTTTGACACTGCAAAGGAGATTTCCTAACACAACCACTTGACCAATCATCTTGTATTAATGGCTTAAAACCTTTCAGGCATTCACAATAGCTTGATGAATTTTCCTGAAGGACTCCAAAAACCCCACATAAACCATAAACACCAGCTTTGTTTATTGGCTGGGACCAAAAAAGATTCCAACTCCAAAAACCTTCCAACCAACCAAATTGTTGCACCTGGCCATGAACACCGATCATTAATCTTGAAAGATACGAGGGATTGTTCAAATAATAGGTGAAATAGCTTTCATTTTCATTTGATACGTAACTATAATTGAAAAGATAGTTCAATCTCATCTCAGGTACCAAGCTAAATGTTTGTCCATTCCAATCACCAGTGCTCCAATACCTGTGTGACCTGTTCCACTCTATGAAAAACTGTCTGTTACCATTTGGGTCGATCCCAATCGAGAACATACCTGGTGCAGGATCTTCTGAGTTTTTCCAGGAAATAAGCCGCTGCCGTTGTCCAGTGTGCTTGTTGTTTCCAAGCTTTGCGCCAGGTAGCCATGTGTCAGTTGGATAATCAAAACTCTGCCAATATATGGTAGATGGATTTGAGCCATCTCTTATGACAAAGTTTCCATCATCAAGAATTACTGCTTCTGCTTTGGTAGTATGCGGCATTGAAGATGCAAGAGTTGTTGACCAAACTGTTTCGGTGAAATTTTTAAGCAGGACAAGATTGCCATCAGATAACCATTGAAGCTTCAATGAAGCAGGGTTGTTGGAAGGGCTCTCCCTGTTTGCTACCCAAACAATCGCGTTATTTCCTAAGTTCCTATACCATATTCCCAGGTAAATGTTGGAAGAAGTGCCTGGGCGGAAGAAACCGAGTTCAAAAATGCCGGTTTGAGATACTAGTGTCTGGTTTACAGAGAGAGATTGGCCAACCGAAATTGTGTCAACTCCAATACAGAAGCAAGTCCTATGGTAAACGAATAGCCACAACAGCACAAAGAGCGAAAAACATGGCTTTTTCTTAACGCACATCCTCTCTAATTTGTGGGATTAAGGGTGAAAGAGCTGTGACAGAGCACGAATCAGAGAACGAGCAGGAAGGGAAAAAAAACAAGAATTCCCGTGTGAATTCATCAACTATATGATAACGCTCTAGATCTCTTGTTATATTGTAGCTGCCAGCTTTTACCATTAATTTTCCACATTGACTTGGACTTTACTGTTCTCGCTATCCCCTCCCTCCAATAGGAGACTATGCCATTTATTTTTTGAGCCATGTAATGCTGAAATGTGGGTTGACTTGTCAAATTTCAGTGGAAATAAAGAGAGAAATTTAGATTTTTTTAAATCAAGAACTTAAAATGGAAATTTCTATACAATATATTTTTGTTTATTGATTTTATTTAAATTAATTGAAATTCGTGGTGTAGATTCCGTTCATGTGTATTATATGGTCTTAGTTTTTACTTGTTTTGAAAAAAACCATTGGTGTTCTAGAGTGTTATCATTTTATCTGTAAAAATGTATCAAAGAAGAGCAGAGAAAGGGAGGAGGTTGTTAATTCGTTTTTAACATAAACCCTAAGATCTTGAACTGCATGATGATCACAATAAGATTTCGATATAAGAAGGATTAAGAATTACCTCCGTTCATCATGGTACGAGGAGATTCTTGATCCTGCTGCCGAATCCTGCTACTGATTGGTGTTGAACTTTGGTTGAAGAAAAGCTTTAGTGAAGAGTTTCAGTTTCTCTCTCCTCGCCTATAAACCCTAATGTGTTGATGATTGTGACTAGCTTTTGTGATGGACAAAAGCTTATATTTATAGGTGGAGAGAGGACCGAAATTCCAATTAGGGTTTTCTTTAATTCAATCTCAACCGTCCATCAAGGTAGTGATTGATATGGAATATAACTCCTTAATTAAAACCGATTTTGTAGAAAATAGCATGTATCCTATGAAAATGGAATTCCTATAATGACCACAATTTCGGGAAAGGGAAGGACTTGTGGTCCAAGTAAAGGACCTAAAAGTAATTTCCTTACAGTCTCCCACTTGGTCGATAGGAAGATCCATTAGTGTTTTCATATAGGAGTCATAAGGCGCACGTTACATGCTAAGCTCTTCTTTAGTCGGTTATCATAAGTGTCTTGGCTAATCCGGTTGTCAATAGGAGTCATGGCGTGCACACATCATTCTATAACATGATTCCTTCCATGTACCACTGTATTGACAACTTTCATAACTAGACCATATGAGGAGATTTGCATAATGGTCCCATAATGTCTTTGTTACAAGACTGTTTCTGTTAGCATTCATCCAATCATAAATATGTACACAATGGATAACAGAAAGAATATATAGCAGATGTAGCAATAAATTAAGAGCTCAATAAATGTCAAGTACAAGTACATGATAAAGAGCAGATAAATGATAACTAGGAACTATCTTCAAGACCCATACTTTGAGTATGTCCCTGAAAGGTCTTTGGAGGTAGTCCTTTTGTGAATATGTCTGCAACCATGAGATCTGTTCTTGTATGCTCAATGACAATTTTCTTTAGTCTAACATCTTGCTTCAGTGATAGATATTTAAGGTCCATGTGTTTTGCTCCCTTAGATATCCTGTCATGCTTGGAGAAGAAAGTTGCAGCTTCATTGTCACGGTACAGAGTTAGTGGCTTAGAGATGAAACTCAAAGCTCCAAACTCAGAGACGAAATTACGCAACCACGCTCCCTGAATTGCAGCCTCATAACATGCCACGTACTCAGCCTCCATGGTGGATGTGTAAAGCAACTCGGATTTCTGGCTTTTCCATGATATTGCACCTCCAGATAAGAGATACACATAGCCAAGAGTGCAGTGTCTAGTGTCAAGACATCCTCCAAAGTCTGAATCTGAATAACCAGTCACCTGTAGGTGTCCTGATTTTCTATATGTGAGCATGTAGTTCCGTGTTCCCTTTAGGTATCTCAGTACTTTCTTTGCAGCTTTTCAATGAGTTATCCCTGGATTACTTTGAAATCTACCCAACATGCCAACAGCATGACTAATGTCAGGCCTCGTACAGACCTGTGCATACATCAAACTCCCTACGAGAGAAGCATAAGGATATTGTGTCATTTCTTTACGTTCCAACTCGTTCTGTGGACACTGCGTAAGATCAAGCTTATCTCCTTTATACAGTGGAACAGGACTAGAGGAACATGTCATCATGCCAAATCTCTCTAGAACTTTGTCAATATATGCCTTTTGAGACAATCCCAAAATACCAAGTGACCTATCACGGAATATCTCTATTCCTATCACATAGGATGCCTCGCCCATATCTTTCATTTCAAAGTTCTTAAAGAGATAAGTCTTGGTTTCATGTAATAAACCAAGGTCACTGCTGGCTAATAAGATGTCATCAACATACAGAACTAAAAATATGAACTTGCTCCCACTGATCTTAAGGTATATGCAAGGGTCAACGATATTTTCTTTGAAACCAAATTCAGTAATAATTTCATCGAACTTTAGATACCATTGCCTGGAAGCTTGTTTCAGACCATATAGTGATTTCTTAAGTTTGCAGACCATGTCTTCCTGACCTTCAATTATGAAGCCTTCAGGTTGACGCATGTAGACTTCCTCTTGCAAGTCTCCATTAAGAAAGGCGGTTTTGACGTCCATTTGATGTAACTCAAGGTCATAATGAGCCACTAACGCCATGATAATTCTAAGTGAGTCTTTTCTGGACACAGGAGAAAAAGTCTCAGTATAATCAATACCTTCTTTCTGATTGAAACCTTTGGCAACAAGTCTGGCTTTATGTCGTTCAATATTGCCTTTGCAATCGCGCTTGGTCTTAAAAACCCACTTACAGCCAACTGCTTTGTGTCCTGGAGGCAATTGAACTACTTCCCATACTTGATTTTCTGCCATAGATTTCAATTCATCCTTCATGGCATCGATCCATTTATTAGAATTAACATCTTTAATGGCTTGTGAATAAGAAACCGGGTCTTTCATTGTCCTATCTTCAGATTCTACTTGGTAAAGCATATAATCATTGGAAATAGCGGATCTCCTTTGTCTTTGAGACCTTCTTAATGCCGGTTCCGCTGGTGTTGCATCCATAGGTTCATTGGCAATAATCTCATTATGGAGTTGTGGATTATTCATTGGGTGTTCCTCATTGTTGAATGGTTCAACAATGGGAGGGTTCCCATCTTTCGAAATTGAGGGTAAAGGAACATGTACCCTTATTTCCTGAATGATCACATCTTGAACTTTATCACTCCCACTGATTTCGCCATTCTCGTAGAATCTGGCATTACCGGTTTCAACAATTCTCGTACTATGGTTAGGACAATAAATCCTATATCCTTTGGACTTATCTGGGTAACCTATAAAGTAACCACTGATCGTCTTAAAGTCCAATTTCTTTTCTTGTGGATTATAGATTCTAGCTTCAACTGGGCAACCCCAAACTTGGAGATGTCTTAAACTAGGTTTCCATCCTTTCCACAGTTCAAAAGGTGTCTTTGGAACTGCCTTACTAGGAACCCTGTTTAAGATGTAAACAGCTGTGCGTAGAGCATCCATCCATAATGATATAGGTAAATTGGCATGACTCATCATGGATCTAACCATTTCCATATATGTACGATTTCGCCTTTCAGCTACACCATTTTGCCATGGAGATCCAGGCGTTGTGTATTGGGCAACAATTCCAAGCTTTTGGAGAAGTTTTGCAAAAGGTCCAGGATGTTGTCCTGTTTCATCATACCTTCCGTAAAATTCACCACCTCTATCTGACCTTATAATTTTCACTTTTCTATTTAGTTGCCTTTCGACTTCAGTAATGAACACTTGTACAGCATCCACTGACTGAGATTTATCATGCAACAAGTATAGATAACAGTAACGTGAGTAATCATCAATAAAGGTAATGAAATACTTCTCTCCCCCAAAAGTTGTAACGTCAAAAGGTCCGCAAATATCTGTATGTATTATTTCAAGAAGCTGGGTACTTCTTGTGGCTCCTTTCTTTGTGTGTTTTGTTGTTTTTCCTTTAATACAATCCACACAAGCTTTATGATTAGTAAAGTCTAGATCCGGAAGGACACCATCTTTTACTAATCTTTTGATCCTTTCACTGGATATGTGACCCAGCCTTTTATGCCACAAGAAATAGGAGTCGTTTTTAGACGACTTACGCTTTGTTTTTACATTAGAATGCAGGGTAAGATGGGTTTCATCAAATTGTTTAAGATGGAACTTGTATAAACCATCAATTAAAATCCCCGAACCAATAAGTTCAGAATTCTTAAATAAACTGAAATTACCATTTCCAACTTGAAATGAATAACCAATTTTATCAAGTGCACTTACGGAAACTAAATTACGGGAAATAGACGGAACATAAAGAGTTTGACATAAGTCTAACTGAAAACCGCTATCTAAAACAAGACGAAAGGTTCCAATAGCTTCAACTGGAGCTTTGTCTTGATTTCCCATAAATAAGAAGTTCTCACTTGGGTTTATGGTTTGGGTCGTAAGGAATCCCTGCATTGTATTAGAAACATGAACGTTAGCACCAGTGTCAATCCACCAAGTATTGGAAGAAACATAAGTAAGATTTGATTCGAAATAACTTACGAAACCCATAGGGTTACCTTTCTTTTCGAACCATTCTCGTCGTTTAGTGCAGTCTTTTGCAAAATGTCCAGGTTTCTTGCAAAATTTGCACAAGTCTTCCTTCTTTTTCTTCTTGGGTGGTTGATTGGCCTCATTAGATCTGGGTGGTGCCCTTTTCTGGCCTGAATTGTGCTTTGTCCCAGCTTTATGTCCAGCTCTTTGAACAAAATGAGCCACTTTAATGCCTTGTTGAGTCAGTCGTGCCTCTTCTTGAACCAACTTATTAGCCAATTCATTCACTGCCCACTTGTCCTTAATAGTGTTGTAGTGAATTTGGAATGGCCCGTACTGAGGAGGTAAACTGTTCAGGATAAATTGGACGAGAAAAGACTCATCCACAGTCATTCCCAAATTTCTCAACTTAGCTGCGAGGTTGGTCATCTCAATAACATGTTCATGCATTGAGCGAGTACCATCGAACTTTATGGTTGTAAGATCTGCCATTAGTTTCCCAGAAAGGGACTTGTCTGCAGTCTTAAACCTTTCCTCTATGGCTTTCATGTAATCCTTAGCATTCTCGGGCTTAGGAAGGGAGGTTTTGATGTTGCTGGCTATGGTCATTCGCAGGAACATGATGCTTAGTCTGTCAGATCTCTCCCAAGTATTAAAGAGAGTCTTTTCCTTAGGGGTACTGTTGTCAGTAAGTGGATCTGGCTTATCTTTGAGGAGGGCCAGATCCAAATCAAGTACTCCTAAGGTGAACTCAACTTGCTCCTTCCATTCAGAGAAGTTGGTTCCAATAAGTATAGGGACAGAAGAAGCATGCGAGTTGAGGTGAGTGGGTAGGCTAACTGCAATATAATGAGAGATACAATAATTTAATAAAGCTTTAACTTAAAAGACAACACATGCATAATAAAATAAAACTTAGGTGCTCCTGTGGGTAGTCACCAGAGTTTTTAATACATTATACCATCTAAAGTCGAGTATTTTTAGGTGAGTGTAATTACTCCTAATTAAGACAAATAAGATATCTGTGGATATCTTTAGTCTCCGTAAATATTGTTTCAACATATGAATATAGTCATCCTGTAGGAGACTGAAAAATTCATGTATTGAAAAATATGCAATTATAACGTTATGATGGTAAGGTTATGGCCAATTTTCAATGTATATGAATGTGGGTCACTATGGTGATCCTAACCCTAAGCATACAAAATTATTGACCAAAAGAATCAAATATGTATTTAAATTAGTTTCAATTTCGTTATGATATATTATGGGTTGGCTAAGGAAAAATTGAAAGGAGGCTCCTCTTAAAGGAAAAATTAAAATAATGCGGAAAATAAATAACATTCATTCAGGCCATAATAGTTGGATCGTTAAGTATCTGCAAAACAGAGTTAGGATATAGATATCTACCGATTATGGCGATATAAGGTTATCCTACTTCATGGACAATCATGCGTTCCTAAACCTAGGCTCTGATACCACATGTTAATTCGTTTTTAACATAAACCCTAAGATCTTGAACTGCATGATGATCACAATAAGATTTCGATATAAGAAGGATTAAGAATTACCTCCGTTCATCATGGTACGAGGAGATTCTTGATCCTGCTGCCGAATCTTGCTACTGATTGGTGTTGAACTTTGGTTGAAGAAAAGCTTTAGTGAAGAGTTTCGGTTTCTCTCTCCTCGCCTATAAACCCTAATGTGTTGATGATTGTGACTAGCTTTTGTGATGGACAAAAGCTTATATTTATAGGTGGAGAGAGGACCGAAATTCCAATTAGGGTTTTCTTTAATTCAATCTCAACCGTCCATCAAGGTAGTGATTGATATGGAATATAACTCCTTAATTAAAACCGATTTTGTAGAAAATAGCATGTATCCTATGAAAACGGAATTCCTATAATGACCACAATTTCGGGAAAGGGAAGGACTTGTGGTCCAAGTAAAGGACCTAAAAGTAATTTCCTTACAGAGGTGTTCAGTAAAATTATTGTTTGTAAAGGTTAAGCTATTTTTTTGAAAAATAAAATTATTGTCTGTAAAGTGCTCTAGACTCTAGAGTGTTATCATTTTTGTTTAAAACAAATTTATTTTTGTCTTTACAGGTTAGAATAATCATTTGAACGCAACTCACCTCATAAACAGGTCCAAATCCTCCCTCTCCAAGCTTGTCTGAGAATTGTCCAGTTGCAACTGGTACGCTCTCGTAACTGAACAATGGCAATTCCATAAACTCCATCTTTTTTTCTTCGATTATCAGCAGAGATAGATTCATTGTTAGTTGAGTTAGGATCAGTATCGAAATCAAAGAGCAATAAATTGTGGCTTGTGTGTTCCTTCCCTGTTTAAGAAAAAAGTAAAATGAACACAATCACTTTGTTAAAATAACCAGCGGTTCTGATTATATCAGCCAAAAATGTACAATTTCAAACATTAAATTAAATTAAAAGGTATTCTAAATATCAATTGTTTTCATGAATTAGAAACTTTGGTGTAAAATATTTTAACATTTTACTTTATATGGATACAATTTTACTAAACTTGGCAAGTAATGAGATAAAAAATACAATGGTATTAGATTGATGATGATGTTTTCCGGGGATGAAGTTTCCTCGCATTCAAACAGTCGTCTTATTTTCGAAGTTCCTATACCATATTCCCAGGTAAATGTTGTGAGAAGTGCCGGGGACGAAGAAACCGAGTTCAAAAATGCCGTTTTGAGATACTAGTGTCTGGCTTCCAGAGAGTGATCGGCCAACCGAAATTGTGTCAACCCCAATAGAGAAGCAAGTCCTATGGTAAACGAATAGCCACAACAGCACAAAGAGCCAAAAACATGGCTTTGTCTTAACGCACATCCTCTCTAATTTGCGGGATTAAGGGTGAAGGAGCTGTGACAGAGCACGAATCAGAGAACGAGCAGGAAGGAAAAAAACAAAACAAGAATTCATCAACTATATTATAATGCTCTAGATCTCGTCATATTGTTGCTGTCAGCTCTTACCATGAACTTTTCAAATTGACTCGGACTTCACTGTTCTCGCTATCCCCTCCCCTCCAATTGGAGGCTATGCCATTTATTTTTTGAGCCAATGTGATGCTGAAATGCGGGTTGAATTGTCAAATTACATTGAATTGTCAATACAAGGCATTAAAGAAGCTAAAAATGAAAACTTTTATTGGTATATTTTTTGGGTAAAAATGAAAAATACCTTTTTGCTTAAAATTTTATTTCGATGGGTAGCCCAGCATGCTCTTCAAAACTCTTGTTCCCAATAATCCCATATACAAATAACATTGTTATCTTTTGTTTTCCTGCTCTGCAGAAGTTTGTATTGTAGTGGTGATTTAAAAAAAAAAATACACAAAAATTTTATTTCGATGGGTAGCCCAGCATGCTCGTTGTGCTTTTTTCTTTTTTCTTTTTTCTTTTTGGTCAGTATGCCTTGAGGCTTTTTGTTTTTGTTTTGATTTGATATCTTAAATGCTAAAATATTACATTGTTTTATTTAAAGTTTGGATTTTCACATTGCAATAAGTATTATGGATTATTGCTTTATTTTATTTGATGATGAGATTTGAGATATTATTTGATTTTATTTCTTTAAGAATATAATATTTCTGAAGATTAAGAAACGCTGCAAATATTTATATATAAATTGTTTTGGGGTTGTTCGATAACATTTTTCTACTCTTATCTCCATTTTTCATGTTCTATCGGAAAATTAAAGGACATGCTCACGTCTTGAAGTTTCCAAACATTTTCCAAGTTGGAGAACAGAAAAAAAGTGTTCAAAAAATAGATATTTCCATCTATATATTTCCAAATCACACTTGTTTTCAAAGTTATTCTATATATTCTTACATTAATAAATTCTATATTAGGACCATTATTATAGGACTTTTCAAAGTCATTGATAAATACATCCACGTCATTAATAAATACATCCACTTGCGTGGGCCGAGAAGGACATTGCATAAACTATTATTATTTTGACGTGTTTTTGAACGAAATTATAGAAGAAAAGGGAAATGAATGTGGAAATCAAAATGAAAAATCAAGTTCAAATTCAAGAGAGAGGAGATACAGTGAGACGAGTATGGAAGCAGGGGGCAAATATTTTGATCATTTAAAAAATAATATAAATTACAAGATTTTACTTAATAGTTTAAATTTTTAGAGAATATGATTCCTTAACATAGTATCGGAGTCTTATTAACCTAGTGATTATCTGTTTGAATCTCATCACCTCCATTCTAGTTGATAAAAATCAAGCACAGGATAATATGAATCTGTGCAAGTTTCAAGTTCAAAAATCAATTACTCGAGGGGCTGTTAAAAATAATATAAATCATATTCTAGTATATCACCTAATAATTTAAACTTTTAGATAAAATAGTTTTTTAACATTTACATGATCAATCAACTTTGAAGACTTTAACCTTTACTTAAACTGCAGTGACTGTAACGTGGTGATCCATCAGTTTTCTGTTATTACCTCGTAAATGCTCTCCAATGCTCTCCGTTTCAGTTCATGTTTAATCACAATCCATCTATTCTTGATTATGGAACGTTCAATCTCTGAGTCAGAGAGCACAAGTTAGGAAATCTTGAAAGAAATTTTCTTCGTAAATGAAGCATAATTTGCTATGCTTTGATGGGCGAGGACATTGCTTCAGGAGGTGGGGATCGCTTCATTTTCTCCTGGACGTTAGCCCCAGTGACATTCCAAGAATGCTTATTTGCCAATATAATTATTGGTGTGGGGATACAGTCAATGCTTCATTGGAGCAAAGAACTGGTTATTATCTTGAGTGCGCATGATTAGCATTTGTAAGGCCTGTAGTCTTGGCCCATCAGACCTAAGCCCAAATCGAAGAGCCCAACCTAACGTCCATATATAAAAACGATGTGACCAGAGGTTGATTTTTCTTTTCTTCCCCTTGCCTCCGTGACTTTCCTCTCTCGCAAACAAAGGGATTTCAGTTTTGAGCTTGAGATTGTGGGTAACAAGAAGGTATTCCCTCTCTTTATTGTTTAAAATTAGAGAATTGAACGTGGAAGGATTAGATAAGAATTTAGGGTTTTGTTTTGATTTGATGATACAGTGATTTAAGAGTTGAAACTGATGTATTTGGATGATGGTTGGCCTAAAACAAATTAATTTGATATTGGAACTATAGGTCTAAAAGAATAAACCTCTATTTTTGGGTTTTGTGAAGTTAAATACTAGCAGTAGGCCTTAAATAAATTAATTTGATACAGTGATTTAAGTAGTTTATTGTTTTTATTAGTTGAGTTTGTTTAAATAGGCTAACCAGTTGACCGATAATAGTCAACTGATTGTTTATTTTGGCTGACTAGTTGATCTATTTGTAAAGATTTATCAAGTCTATGGATTTGATCGGTTTGCGTTATGTTTAGGATTAATCAAATAAAATAATATGGCTTTATTATTACATCATATATACTTCCAAAGTGATTTATTTTTATGTTATTTTGCTTTGATTTTTTTAGTATTTTTTGTATGGTGTTCTAACATTTCTTTTAAATTATCAATAGATTTTTGATTTTGCATCTATTATCTTTTGTTTTTGTTTTTAGAGTGAGTGAAATAATTTTTAATATATATATATTGATTATACGATGAGGACACTTGATTATTCTTGAATTTCTATATATGTTGCTTTATTGTTTGAATGCTCATTTATTCTTGGAATTGTATTTGCATCTTGTTGAATTAAATTCTATTTGATATAACATTTAACATCTTGATGACTTATACTTATAAATAACTAAAATGTTTATTAAATGTGATTCTCTCATTGAGTTGTTTGAACTTAGTTCTCTATTTTAATTTTATTTCCAGGCTCTTAACTTTTATTAGCAAGTTAATATTTATTAGCTCCTGCTTTTTTTATTTTTGGTTAGTATGCCTTGAGGCTTTTTCTCTTTGTTTTGATTTGATATCTTAAATGCTAAAATATCACATTGTTTTATTTAAAGTTTAGATTTTGACATTGCAATAAGTATTATGAATTATTTTTAATTTTATAATGAGAAGTTTTGCGATATTATTTGATTTTATTGCTTTAAAGAATATAATATTTTAGAAGATTAAGAACGCTGCAAATATTTATATATAAATTGTTTTGTGACATGTATGTTCTGAGACTTGGCGCTGTTGGGGTGTTCTTATGACATCGCTCCTCCATTGCCGATCACAGACTCGGAGTTCATGTCATGCCAGCATCACTCTAATCTCTTCTTTTGATGAATCATAGGGGTGGATATCTAAAGCCTTGGCAATTGCAACCAAGAATTTAGAGCTTGAAGCACTCACAACTTCTGATCGAAGAAATTGAAGATTCGCAGCAGGATTGCAAAATTTAGCAGCAATTCATTGCAAATCAAAAACACTATTTTTTTTAAGCTTTTCAAATCAAAATGCTTGCCTGAGTACACCAACTGTACAAAATTTGCAGTTTGACATTGCTTGCATTATCCAACTGTAAAAGAAAAGGGAAGAAAAGAAAGTATGCCCTGTTTCCTGTCGTTCTTTGGTTCATGGCCTCCATCTACAATTCTCAAATCCTTCTCAGCTCCAATTGTTTTTGAAGTTATTAATGTTTCCGAACTCATCCACTGTAGGGTTAAGATAATTGACAGGGTCGTTTAACTTTCAGGATTAACTTCCTTGTGGATATATCTATGCCTAAATTAATAAGAATTAAGAACACTTCTGATAGATATAAGCAAATAGGGGTTTGGTGTTTTGAAGAGTTTGTGTGGTGCACAGGCAGCAGTCCATTTTCACAAATCTGATGGGCTAATTATTTGGTATAATAATATGAATTTGTTCTAAAAAGAAAATGAATTGTTAAACATGTCTAAGATTTAAATCAAATGTAATTTATAAATATTTAATTTGATATTGTACACAGATCAAATTGTTAATGTTTCAATACACTGAAAATAATAGGAAAAGCTGAAACAAAGAATTATGCGATTCAAATCGGAGAACTTGACCAGATAAGCTTCATCTAAGTTCCATTCTCATAGCTTCCTCTGATGAAGTAGCTTCCTCTCCTTTAGACCTGGCATCTATCGCTGAAAAATTATCTGGCATCTATCGCTGTTATTGTCACATTATTCACGGAAGGTACCCCAGCAGAGCTCATCAATGACCCTGGTTCTGCCACGTTTCTGCCTGCAACAAAAGCTGGTTGCTTGGGATCTGGGAGAGCCACGTGCTCGTTTACGATCATCGAGATGACATCAGACATTGTAGGCCGATCAGCGGGGCTTTCTTGGACACAAAGGAGACCTATGTTTATGTATCTCAACAGCATTGAAGTTGAAGGAGGATCTCCCAGGGTCGGATCCATCAAGTCCGAAGCTTTATTAGAACTCCATAACTTCCATGCCTACGGAATAACAACGCAAATGCTGCATCATTAGTGTGGAGACTAGGAAAGTGATCAGATGCAATTCAAGCTGGAAGAAAAAGAAATGAAAGCTCCCCACATGTCCAAGAAGATTGAGGGAGTCGCTGTGGTAGAAACTAGTATTTTTCCTGCCGCTCACAATCTCAAGCACCAGCACCCCGAAGCTAAACACGTCAGATTTTATGGAGAAGAGGCCCTCCATAGCATATTCAGGGGACATATAGCCACTAAAAACTGGAAAGGTCAGTGCAGATCATGTGAAGAGTAGCATGTCCTGGAAAGTGGAATTCAAGAAACTTACTATGTTCCGACGATCCTGTTGGTGTTTCCTTGAGTTTCGTTGCCTCTGAAAATTCGAGCCATCCCGAAATCGGATATCTTTGGATTCATTTCACTGTCCAATAGAATGTTGCTAGGTTTTAGATCCCTGTGAATGATTCGTAACCGTGAGTATCTATGTAGATACAGAAGGCCTTGAGCAGTTCCTTCGATTATCCGAATCCGTGTACCCCAATCTAAGATTTGTCCTCTGTTTCCATCTGCTTTTAGTTTATACACAAATCTGATATAAGTTTCTTGTAGCATTTGGAAAGTTAACGAAATTAGAAATGATCATGTAAATGCTGACCAAAGAGAAAGAAATCCAAGCTTTTATTTGGCATGTACTCGTAGATCAGCATTTTCTCATCCCGTTCAATACAGGAACCCAGTAGCCTGACAAGATTCCGGTGCTGGAGTTTGGCGATGAGTATCGTCTCATTTCTGAACTCCTCAAGCCCCTGTCCCGATCTTTCTGAAAGCCTCTTAACTGCTACTTCCAGTCCCGTGGGTAATTTGCCCTGGTAAATGAACCAAAAGTCATTCTGAAAGTTCATTCAAACTATTTAAAGGTTTTTCTGAAAATATTTGTACAATCAGCATTTCTCAATTGGATGAAACTTACCTTATAAACAGGCCCAAATCCTCCCTCTCCAAGCTTGTCTGAGAATTGTCCAGTTGCAACCGATACGCTCTCATAACTGAATAATGGCAACTCCATATTTTTACTCCATCTTTTCTTCCGATTGTCAACAGAGCTAGATTCATTGTTAGTTGGGCCAGGATTGGTATCGAAATCAAAGAGCATAATATCGTGACCTGTATATTCCTTCCCTGTATAAGAAAAATTAACAACGATTGACCACAATCACTTTGTTGAAATATCCAGAAATTCTGATAGTATCAATCAAAACAATTTACAGAGGAGGGCTTTTTCTTAGTTTTCACTACCAGTAACTAAAGGAGTTAATTAAATTACATCTACTAGAAGACAGCAGAAATTAAAGCGAGAACAGGATGCACCTTTGCGTGTGAGCTTTCCTTTGCACAGACATCTGAAGTACATGAAGAGGCCTAAGGTAATCAGAGTTGTTGGAATAGCCACAGCCAAGGCTGTCCGTAATTTCCATTTGACAGTACCTCCTTGTAAATATAGATCGAATATTACCAAATCATAAACAAACATGTGTACAATTATGGATTTTTTAGCAGAAGAAAATGGAAAGATAGGTTATGTATCTCAGGTTTTTAAATGTAAATACAAGACCGTCATTTTGTCAAAAATATTTTCTCGTCATTAATTGAATCATTTTGTTTATATGTACAGAACCATACCTGTTCGGGTACTGCCATTACCAATCTGAAGTTCAGGCTCAGAAGCAGCAAGTCTGATGTAAATTTCTGCTCCGGCCCTGCCATCAGCAGCCCCTGACTGATGTAAGTTTATAAGATCTCCTTCCCATAATGAACACCCGTTGTTATTATTATAGGCATAAGCCATGCAAGAACACTTTTCCATGCAATCCAATCTACATCTTCCAGCACTCACTTTCTGATACGTTTTAGAATTTGCAGGTAATGTTAGAATTGACATCTTTAGGAAACCATCTTCCTTCCCCACACTACTCATATTTTGACACTGCAAAGGAGATTTCCTAACACAACCACTTGGCCAATCATCTTGTACTAATGGTTTAAAACCTTTCAGGCATTCACAATAGCTTGATGAATTTTTATGAAAGACTCCAAAAACCCCACATAAACCATAAACATCAGCTTGGTCTTTTGGTTGAGCCCAAAAAAGTATCCAACTCCAAGGACCTTCCAACCAACCAAGTTGTTGCACCTGGCCATCAACACCGATCATTAATCTTGAAAGATACGAGGAATTGTTCAAAGTATAGTTGAAATAGCTTTCATTTTCATTTGATACGTAACTATAATTGAAAAGAAAGTTCAATCTCATCTCAGGTACCGAGCTAAATGTTTGTCCATTCCAATCACCAGTGCTCCAATACCTGTGTGACCTGTTCCACTCTATGAAAAACTGTCTGTTACCATTTGGGTCGATCCCAATCGAGAACATACCTGGTGCAGGATCTTCTGAGTTTTTCCAGGAAATAAGCCGCTGCTGTTGCCCAGTGTGCTTGTTGATTCCAAGCTTTGCGCCAGGTAGCCATGTGTCAGTTGGATAATCAAAACTCTGCCAATATATGGTAGATGGATTTGAGCCATCTCTTATGACAAAGTTTCCATTATTAAGAATTACTGCTTCTGCTGTGGTAGTATGCGGCATTGAAGATGCAAGAGTTGTTGACCAAACTGTTTCGGTGAAATTTTTCAGCAGGACAAGATTGCCATCAGATAACAATTGAAGCTTCGTTGAAGCAGGGTTGTTGGAAGGGCTCTCCCTGTTTGCTACCCAAACAATCGCGTTATTTTCGAAGTTCCTATGCCGTATTCCCAGGTAAATGTTGTGAGAAGTGCCTCGGCTGAAGAAACCGAGTTCAAAAATGCCGTTTTGAGATAATAGTGTCTGGCTCTGGCTTACAGAGAGAGATTGGCCAACCGAAATTGTGTCAACTCCAATAGAGAAGCAAGTCCTATGGTAAACGAATAGCCACAACAGCACAAAGAGCCAAAAACATGGCTTTGTCTTAACGCGCATCCTCTCTAATTTGCGGGATTAAGGGTGAAGGAGCTGTGACAGAGCACGAATCATAGAACGAGCCGGAAAGAGGTTGGGGGGGGGGGGGGGGGGGGGGGTGTTTGATCATATTGTTGATACCAGCTCACCATATAGTGTTTCACATTGACTATGGCATTGCACATCTTAGTCATGTGATGGTAATTTTAGTCAAATTACAATGAACTATCAATAATATAAGGCATTAAAGAAACTTAAAAATGAAAACTTTTATATGGTATATTTTGTGTTTATTGTTTTTACTTGAATTATTGAAGAGGAGGAAGGAGGCGTTGTTCGAAAACATTTTTCTACTCTTATCTCCAATTTTCATGTTCTATTGGGAAATTAAAGGACATGCTCATGTCTTGAAGTTTCCAAACATTTTCCTAGTTACAGAACCCAAAAAAAGTGTTCAAATTATAGTTATTTCCATCTATAGAAAAATGGAAAAAATCATGTCCAAATCACACTTGTTTTCAAAGTTATTCTATATATTTTTACATTAATAAATTCTATATATATATATATATATATCTCTCATCTTATGTTATTGTCAATATTTATTTATTATATGTTGTTTCCTAAGAATACATTTTCACATAGTCAAACAAAATCACGTACGTGCCGAAACAACCACAGTAATAGTCAACTTTAATTATTGAAATGTCCGTTCATAATGACATTCTATTATATTCTATTAGTGCATACAAGTTAACTTGCCCGCGCGCTGCGCTGAGTTTTTTTCTATATAGAAAATTGATTGATTTTTTACGTGCTGCAATTGGTTATTTTAATATTTAATTAGTAAAATTATAATGAATAAAATTTGTTATAAATAGTTTTTTTTGCCTAAAAAGAACATTGTAATCGAAACGCAGGGGAAATAGTTCATATATTTTTTAATTGTAGATAATTTGGACAAATTTGTCTACCCATTTTGTTTATGTGTTGCCTCTTTTTTTACATAATATTCGATCCAAAATATCATACATAAAAATATTGTAAAAGTATTTTTTTTTAACAAAAACAACCTAAAATCCAAGAATTAAATTTTTCTAAGAAATAAAACCTAAACAAAAGAGGAAATAATTAGAATTAAAAACCAAAATTAAGA
Organism: Salix brachista; assembly: GCA_009078335.1. Classification (NCBI taxonomy): domain Eukaryota; kingdom Viridiplantae; phylum Streptophyta; class Magnoliopsida; order Malpighiales; family Salicaceae; genus Salix; species Salix brachista. The sequence continues at coordinate 2,508,216 of CM018576.1, read as the reverse complement.
GCGTGTATATATAAACATGGACAAAAATAGGGACTATTTAGAAATATATCTAAAAATAAAAGAATTAAAAATATATGGGCTGAAATGAAAACAAAATATGTAAATAATTTTAACCGAATGATTAAATTAAAACAATTAAAAGTGTTGCAAGGAAAAAATAATTAATTCTTTTATTTCTGGATTTAGTTTCGATCCATTAATTTTTTCAATAATTTTGGTATAATTCTAAATAATTTGTTTGTATTTATGTATCTATACTCTTAGTTTTGACTTTTAATTTTTAGTAGAATTTGTCTTTGTATTAAATGTAACTTTGGTTAAAAAACAAAGTAAGTTCACCTTTGTAGTGTGAAATGAAAGTAAAACCTTCTCTATGCATGTATAATTAATCTTCAGTTGTTAGTTATTTGTTAAATTTTTTAAGACATTAATATTGAACAAATATCAGAATATATAATTATTTTTAAGAGAAAAAACCTTTAAAATAATCTTTCTAATTATTTTAAATGCATTATTTATAATAAAATGAATATATTAAAAAACTAAATAATTGAAAGTCTTGTAGATTGATTATTTCGCTCTAATGTATAGCGTTATTAAAAAAAATCAAGAACCATTAATATTTTTTGACATGTTATAAAATTTGATTTTGTCTGTGACGAAGCGCAGGGCAACGGACTCATATATTTTTTATTTGTAGATAATTTGACCAAAAATTTTTACTTGTTTTATCTATGTGTAGCTTCGTACATTTTTTAATCATGTAATATTCGATATGAAATATCATACATAAAAAAGTTATGGAAGTCCATTTTTCACAAAAAACAACATTGATTAATGAATTATCTTGATTATTATTCTTATTGTTATTATCATGATTGTTAAATTGTCACAATTATTATAGCTATTATTGGAATAATTATTGTAAATAATTAATATTCTAATCATTACTGACAATATTATCGCTACCACTATCATTATCGTTATAAAAAGAAATTCATTTTTTTTCCAACAAATTTTCTTCATATTTGAAGTATTTTAGAACACTAAGATTAAATTAATTTGATAATTTTTTAAAAAATTACTTCATTTTTTGTATATATATTTTAAGGTGTTCATATTAAGAAAACATCAAAATATATAATTATTTTTAAGAGAAAATCCTTAAAAATAATTGTTATCATTATTTTAAACTCATTTTCCATAATAAAATGAATATATAAAAACTTAATATACAATAATAATTATTATTATTATTGTAAATATTTTTGCTATAGTAAGAACCAAAAATTTTATAGGCTGATTATTATGCTAAGATATATAGCATTATAAAAAAAAATCTAAGACCATTAACATTGTTTTGCATTTAAAAAAAATTGTTTATGGCTACGGCGTAGTGGAGGACAATTGGCTCGTATATATTTTTCATTGTAGATAATTTATCCCAATTTTTCGACCTGTTTCGTCTACGTGTGAATTCGTATATTTTTTGTTTATGTAATGCTAGATATGAAATATCATACATAAAAAAGCCGCAAAAGTCAACCTCTAAGAAACATAACATCAACTAATGAATTATTTCGATTATTATTGTCATTGTTATTATCATGACTGTTAAATTATCACAATTATTGTAGCTGTCATTATAAATATTATTATAAATAATACATATTGTAATTATCATTGCTCATACTATTGATGACACCATAATTATTGTTAGAAAAAGATTTTTTCTATTTTATAAGATTTATTCCTTATATTATTGTAAAATTTATTGCTCATATTATTATATTAAAAATATTTTAGAATAATAATAAATAGGTCATTTATATATATATATATATATATATATATATATATATATATATATATATATATATATATATATATGTTAAGGCGCTAATATTAAATAAAAATTAAAATATATAATTAGTCTCACATATTTATAAGGAAAAAAACTTAAAAATAATCATTATCATTATTTTGAATGCGTTATCTATAATAATTATAAATTTCAACACCTAACAATATTAACAAAAAAGCAATTAAAAAAAAATAAATGACAAAACAAAAATAAATATTATTAGATTTTAAAAAATTATTTGACTTGAAGAATAAATAAATAAATAAAAATAATAATAATAAATACCAATTTTCAAATGATCACCAACACAAATTAAAATTTAAACATCACATAAAAAAATTAAAACCTTAATAACAGTGGAAATAATAAAAATTAAAAACAAAAACTAAGAGCATGTACATATAAACATGGAAAAAAAATAAAAACCAGTTAAAAATATATAAAAAAATAAAGGAATTAAAATAAAATCCAATATTAAAGTATAAGGGCCGAAATGCAAAACATATATATAATAAATTTAATTTAAAGGACAATATTGAAACAAATCAAAACTTTGATACTGAAAAAATTAAAGAATTTAAGACAAAACTGGAAATTAAAAGAATGAGAACCAAAATGAAACTAAAATATATAATCCATTTGACTTGAATGATACAATTGAAACAAATTAAAACTTTGGTACCAAAAATCTTAAGAATTTCAATCCAATCCGTAAATTAAAAGACTGAGGACCGAAATGAAACTACAATATATAATCAATTTCAATTGAAGGGCAAAATTGAAACAAATCAAACCTATATAACAGGAAGAAGGACCATACAAAACAATCGAAAGATCAGGGACTACAATGCAAAGTCAACAAACAGCGGGGCTTGACATGTACTTGCGCAGGCAGGAGAGAGAAACAGGGGGGAAAGTTCAACCGACCACCGACACTTCTCCAGCCATGTTATACCCCCACGTGCTGCTCCATGAGAAAGAGAACATGGCGTAGAATAATTCTAGATGCCGGTAGGGTATTTTTGAACTCTGGACACCGCCGCACGTGCTGTCTGAAACCCGCGTGAGAGCGGAAATAGACGGCGCGTCCAGTGACCCGTCAACAGTACCACGTCAGAATATATATTAAAAAATGATAAATTACCGGAACACCCTTCATGCCAACTCTTGAATTTTTTTCTTATGTGGGGGTATATTCATATTTGGCCATTTAAAAAAAATATATTCAGTTACCGTTATAACCCCCGGGTTTACTATGCCCTTTTGTCTTATTAGGGGGTATTTCTATATTCATCCATTTAAAAAAATATGTTCAATAACCTTAATGCTCCCGGCGGTAACTGTGCAGTTTTGTCTCATTCATGGGTATTATAGTTATTTTACTGTACACGAGAAGACAAAAAACCAAAAACACCCTCGCAGGAAAAGGATGGAAATTATTTGATGCTCCACTGAAAGTTGAGCCAAAAAGAGACGAAGAGTGGAAATTAATGGCTTCCTCAGTCACTATTACAATCCACAGTTGAATGAATCTTAATGGACAACATTTTAGCATTCTGTTTTAGCTTTCTTTGTAATTAGGACCATTATTATAGGACTTTTGAAAGTCCAAGCTTATCATAGATGAAAGATTCTCCTACCATAGGTGTACAATATTTCAATGCACCTAAATCTAAGGGGTTGGTTTGTTAATTAAAGCATTGCATTCTTTTCTTCTTTTTCATCATCCTCTTTTCTTTTTTTTCAAATCTTTGACTTAGTTGAAATAAATTTATTTGATTTTTCTAAATGTAATAAAGTGAGAGGTATGCCTTTAAATGTTTTTTTTAAATAAAAGTGATAAACATAAATATAACAAATCACTAAAAAACCCTCTAAAAATTGCCTCTCATGAGCTCGGCTAAAGTAAGGACTTAGTGTCTATTTGAGAGTGTGGTTGCGATTGCTTTTGAAAGTGTTTTTTGTTCAAAAATACATCAAAATGATATTTTTTTAAAAAAAAAAATATTTTTGACATCATCACATGAAAATGATCTAAAAACACCAAAAAAATTTAGCTTAAAATAAAAAATAAAAAAACAAAAATTTTAATTTTTTTCAAAAACGCAAAATTTAGCTTAAATAAAATATAAAAAAAAAATTTAATTTTTTTTTTTAAAATATTTTTGAAACACAGACAAACAGCTTCTTATACTCATGTATACAAATATATTTTAAATCGTTCTCTCTCAACACTAAAAGGTTGACCCCAAGTCAAAGTCTTTTCATGGGAAAACATGAATAAAAGGTTCCGCTGGGCAGCTCACTTTCCTTGACAATGATGGATATAGAAGACTCCCTACTTTCTTTATGGAAATCACGTTTGGAAATTAATGCCTTCATTTTAATGGTGTGTTGGCAAAATCAACACTAAAAGTCTTTAAACACAAAGTCTTTATTTTTTTTATTTTTTCTGACACAATCAACAAGTAAGATAGAATAAAAATTTGCAGTGTGTGATGGGTCTGTGAGACCATTGCCATCTGTATTTTTTCCACGATAATTTCCGTAAATTATTCCTATCAAGAGTTTTTTTTTCCAAGAGTTGACTTCGTGAGACCGCTATCCTGTAAACTTAAGAAGGGATAATATGTTTTAATTTAAAATTTAGTATATAAAAATTAAATAACAATTTAGTGTGTTCGAATGCAACCATATTATATATATATATATATATATATATATATATATATATATATATAATTAGGACCATTATTATAGGACTGTGATAGTTTTGATGTCTTTTTAAATGAGTAATACTTTCAAAAACAATCATAATTACATTTCTAAACAGGTACAAAGTCTACAGACTCCAAAGGTCGTCAGCCCTTCGTGAGAAAGAAAGAATGTTTTGTCGATTGAGTGGCTAGGAACCTCCATTGTTTCTGGGGGGAGATGAATGTGGAAGTCAAAATGAAAAATCAAGTTCAAATTCAAGAAAGAGGAGATGCAGTGAGAGACGGGTATGGAAGCAGGGGGCAAACTAAGTCACAACCCAGGCAGATATTTTTATATGTTAAAAAATAATATAAATTACAAGATTTCATCTAACAGCTTAAGTTCTTAGATGAGATGGTTCCTTAACGTGGTATCAGAGTCTTGTTAACCCAGCAGTCACGAGTTTAAATCTCACCACTCTCATTTTATTTGATAAAAATCAAGTCCAAGGTAATATGTGTATGTGCAAGTTTCAAGCTCAAAAGGCTTTCATGTGAGGAGATGTATTAAAAATAATATAAATCATATTCTGGGATCTCAGTCAGAGAGCACAAGTTAGGAAATCTTGAATGAAATTTTCTTCGAAAATGAAGCATAATTTGATATGCTTTGATGGCCGAGGTTGATTTTTCTTTTCTTCCCACCCTGCCGTGACTTTCCTCTCTTGCAAACAAAGGGATTTCAGTTTTGAACTCAAGATTTTGGGTTCAAGAAAACAAGAAGGTATTTCCCTCTCTTAATTGTTTAAAATTAGAGAATTGGACGTGGAAGGATTAGATAAGAATTTAGGGTTCTGTTTTGATTTGATGATACAGTGATTTAAGAGTTGAAATTGATGTATTTGGATGTTAGATGGCCTAAAACAAATTAATTTGATATTGGAACTTTAGGTCTTCAAGAATAAACTGCTATTTTTGGGTTTTGTGAAGTTAAAGACTAGCAATAAAATAATGAAAATCCTGATCAATTGGTTAATTTATTATCCTAAACTATTTTTTCTTTTGGTTTTGGTTTGATATCTTAAACGCTTTTTTGTCACATCGTTTTATTTAAAATTTGGATTTTAATAATTTAATAGGTACTATGGATTATTGTTATGAGGTATTTTTTAAAATCTATTTTTATTTTTTAATAGAAACGCTACGATTTAAATTCTTTATAGAAAATATTCTGCTAATAAATTATTATTTCTTAATGGTTTTCTTTACCAATATTTTTTACTAGTAGCATTTTTTAGAGAAAAAAACCCTTGCCTTTTTCCCCTCTTTATTTTAATTGTTTTTCATACTATAAATTTAAATTATTTTTCATTACTAGTCTCTAATTTAACTGTGAAATTCGAGTAAGCACCTTTTTTTTCAAGAACATGTAAAGAGAAAAAACAATGAACACATAAAATATCACAAACAACATAATAAAAAGATGTAATTAAAAAAAAGTTATTTATTAAAATAAAATAAAAACTAAAAAAAAGAACTCGGTTTGGTTTGACTTAGGCTTGGTTTGACAATGATCAAACAAATCTAATCTAAATGAATCAAACTTAAAAAAAGATCCATTTGGATTTGGTTTGACTACCAAACCTAAAAGGAGACTTCTGGGTTTCTTTGACCGTGATTAAACTGAACCCAGATTTGGTTTTACTTAAACCATGGTCAAATTGACCCAAAGCAAGAGGAACCGTCCCAAAACAAAACCAAGTTCATTCTTGATTTGTTCCGGTCAAACAATGTTTTTGCGTAAATTCATATCTTATTTTTTTTCACTCGTATCATCACTTGGCAACATCATCTAGTCTGAATTTTGATACACCTATGCCTAAATTAATGAGAGCTAAGAACACTTCCGATAGATATAAGCAAATAGGGGTTTGGTGTTTTGAAGAGTTTGTTTGGTGCACAGGCAGCCGTCCATTTTCAAAAATTTGATGGGCTAATTATGTGGTATAATAATATGAACTTGCTCTTAAAAAAAATGAATTTTAAAATATGTCTAAGATTTAAATCAAATGTAATTTATGAATATTTAATTTGATATTGTTAATGTTTCAATACACTGAAAATAATAGGAAAAGCTGAAACATAGAATTGTGCGATTCAAATCGGAGAACTTGACCAGATAAGCTTGATCTAAGTTCCATGCTCATAGCTTCCTATTATGGAATATCTAAATATGAGAAAAATAGATTGTATTATTATCCTACTATAACTGCATACCTAAACTTATGGGAATGTGAATAGTCTTAGGCATTTATTATGGCATTGATTATGAACATTACACATTATAAAACCTAATACAGAAGAGGCAGAGACCAAGGTTTTGGTTGCAACATTCCTTCTCAATTGTTTTATCATGGTATCAGAGCCATAAAACAATCGAATCAGAAAACAATTAAACATAATACATGGCAGGTGACAAAACAGAGTCCATGTCCGGGAACAAGAGTGTCTCTGGTGAGAATCAAAAAATGATTTCTCCATACGATATTACATCTCTTGATAACCCTGGGTTTACGATTACTCAGGTTCAACTGAAGGGAGACAATTATGAAGAGTGGGCACGTTCGTTCCGAACGGCCTTGAGAGCCCGAAAGAAATTCAGGTTCATCGACGGAACCATTGAACAACCCAGTGAAGAATCAGAAGACCGGGAAGACTGGTGGACCATCAACTCGTTGTTGGTGTCCTGGATTCGAAACACTATTGAATCCACACTCCGATCCACCATATCTCATGTAGAGATTGCACGGGATTTATGGAATGACATCAAAGACCGATTTAGCATCACCAATGGACCACGGATTCAACAATTAAGGTCCACACTGGCTGATTGCAAACAGAAAGGAATGACTATTATGGATTACTATGGGAAACTGAAAAAGATTTGGGATGAACTTGGCAATTTTGAGCAATTGCCGACGTGCAAGTGTGGAAAGTGCACATGCAATCTGAGTTCAGAATTGGAAAAGAGAAGAGAGGAAGAGAAGGTGCACCTGTTTCTTATGGGTCTTGATGAGCAGAGGTTTGGGACAACCCGATCTAACATTCTGGCACAAGACCCATTACCGGGGTTGCACAAGGTGTACTCCATTCTCACCCAAGAGGAACAGGTGAAGGGGATGACTTGGGGTAGAGAAGAACAAGGGGAAATCGTGGCCTTTGTCACTCGCACTTAAACCGACGGGCGAGAGAAGGGAAGCATGATATGCTCGCACTGCCACAAATCAGGGCATGGAGAAGACAACTGCTTTGCCCTGAGGGGATACCCAGAGTGCTGGGGTGACAGACCCAGGGGAGATGAGAGAAGAGAGATTGGTCGTGGAAGAGGGTACTCAGGTGGCAGAGGAGGAGGTCGAGGTCACAGAAGGGCTCACCGTGCTAATGCTACGCAGATCACGACCACCATCGGCTTCGCTAGTTCTGCCTCTGTCACAGCCGGAGGAGGAGGCTCGCCGTTCCTAGGTTTGAGCGATGATCAGTGGCAGAAATAAAAAGAGATTTTGGGAGAGCCGAAGGAAATAATTGATAAGATGACTGGTAAGCTTAAGAATTTGTATGGGACAGTGACTTGTTTGGTTTGGATATTGGACACCGGGGCTTCTAACCACATGACCGGGTCGATTGAGGAACTGAATGATTTAAAAATAATCAATCAGTGTCCTGTAGGATTACCAGATGGAAGTAGTGCTTTGGCAATCAAAGAGGGAACAACCGCCCTTGAGGGAGATTTGTATCTTGAAAATGTCCTTTATGTGCCAGGACTTGCAATTTAATTTTTGTGTCGCAATTGATTGATCAGTATGATTGTTTTGTACTATTCACTAAAAAATTATGTGCTATACAGGGCCACACTTCGAGGATGTTGATTGGTGCGGGTGAGAGACGAGATGGACTCTATTATTTCAAAGGGGTACCGCAGATTAATGCAATGAAGATCAGTAATAAAGCGTCTCTTGATCTTTGGCATCAACGACTAGGTCATCCTTCTCTACGAATAACAAAGTTAGTTCCCGAAGTTAATTCTAGCAACTAGGAAAACAATTTGAATAAAAATTGTGATGTTTGTCAAAGAGCAAAACAGTGGAGAGATAAATTTTCTGTTAGTGAAAATAAGACTTTGGGTATTTTTGAACTGGTTCATTGTGATTTATAGGGACCATATAGAACAGTTTCTTCATGTGGTGCTTCATATTTTTTTACTATTATTGATGATTTCTCTCGTGCTGTATGGATTTACTAACTTGTTGACAAGAAAGAGGTCTCTAGTATGCTTAAAAGATTTCTTGCCATGGTTGAGAGACAATTTGCTCAAAAAGTCAAAATTTTCTGAAGCGATAACGGGACAGAATTTACATGTCTGAAATCATATTTCTTTGATCAAGGAATTATTTTTCAGACCTCTTGTACAGGCACTCCACAACAAAATGGGCGTGTGGAACGAAAACATCAACACATTTTGAATGTAGCTCGAGCTCTACGATTTCAAGGTTCTCTTCCAATTAAATTTTGGGGCGAGTGTGTATTGACAGCTGGGTACTTGATCAATAGGACTCCTTCTTTGATCTTGAATGGACAAACACTATATCGCGTCTTACATGGGGTGGAACCATCTTATAATCACTTACGTGTTTTGGGTTCTTTGTGTTATGCACATGAGAAGACGGGGGATAAAATGGCAAGTAGAAGTTAACGGTGTATTTTTGTTGGTTATCCCTATGGGAAGAAGGGATGGCGCTTGTATGATTTGGAAAGACATGATTTTTTTGTCTCTCGAGATGTTGTGTTCTCAGAAGATGTTTTTCCTTTTGCTCAAAATACTGATGGGTCTTTTACTACCGATATGGTTCTCACCACTTCTGACGAGCCACAAAATCTTATACCCAAGGATATGCTGGATTTAGCTCATTCATCTTCTGAGCCAATTACAAATATTGTCCCATCAGTTTCTGCTCAACCAGAAGAAGAAGAGGTTGATATATTGGGGAGAGGACATCGTCAGCGGTATCCCTCCATACGACTTCATGATTATGTCACCAACACCATTCAAAAAATGAGTCCATCTCTCTCGCCACTCGTACCACTGCATCCTTCAGGTACACCCTATCCTTTAGCACATTATGTGAATTGTGATAAATTTTCTATGCGACATAGACATTGTCTTGCAGCTATCACAGCTGAGCGGGAACCCTTATCCTATTTGGAGGCAGTAAGAAACAAAGGTTGGAGAGATGCCATGCAGCGTGAAATTTCCGCACTCGAAAATAATGAGACCTGGGTTGTTCAGAGTCTGCCGGCTGGGAAGAAAGCTTTAGGATGCAAGTGGATGTACAAGATCAAATATAATTCTGATGGTACTATTGAGCGATTGAAGGCTCGTCTAGTCATTTTGGGTAATCATCTGACTGAAGGCCTTGATTACATGGAAACCTTTGCTCCTGTCGTAAAAATGGTTACCGTACGGGAATTTCTTGATGTGGCCGCTGCGAAGAGTTGGGCAGTACATTAGATGGATGTTCATAATGCATTTTTGCATGGTGGTCTTCAGGAGGAAGTTTACATGAAATTTCCACCTGGTTTTCGCGTCGGGACAACTGGGGCAGTCTGCAAACTTCGAAAGTCGCTTTATGGGTTGAAACAGGCTCCTCGTTGCTGGTTTGCTAAACTCTAACCGCCTTGACAAACTATGGTTTTCAGCAATCTTATTCCGACTACTCATTATTCCCATACCTGCAGGGAGAAGTACAACTCAGTGTCCTTGTGTATGTTGATGATCTTATCATTGCTGGAAATCATCAGACTGACATACAGACATTCAAAGATTATCTCAGTGCTTGCTTTCACATGAAAGATCTTGGCTGTCTAAAATATTTTTTGGGAATCGAAGTGGCGCGCAATCCTACTTGATTTGTTCTTTGTCAACGCAAATATGCACTTGACATTATTTCGGAGGCCGGGTTACTAGGGGCTCGACCAGCAGCTGTTCCCTTAGAACAAAATTATCTCCTTGCTTTATCCACAAGTACAACATTAGTTGACCCGGAAAAATATCATCGCTTGGTAGGACGATTGATTTATCTTTGCTTCACTCGACCCGAACTATCTTATAGTGTGCATATCCTATCCCAATTCATGCAATGCCCACGGGAAGAACACTAGGAAGCCGCTTTACAGGTGGTCCGGTATGTTAAGGGTAATCCGGGTCAAGGCGTATTTCTTAGTAGTCAAAGTGATCTGCGGCTACACGGGTGGTGTGATGCCGATTGGGCCAGTTGTCCCCTCACTCGGCGATCGCTTACTGGATGGATAGTTTTTCTTGGTAATTCACCGGTGTCTTGGAAAACCAAGAAACAACACATTGTCTCCCGCTCCTCAGCCGAAACAGAATACAGATCTATGGCCATGACGACGTGTGAGTTGACTTGGCTTAAAGCTTTACTATCTAGTCTAGGCGTGTCTCATATGACTCCTATGTCCCTTCACTGTGATAGTCAATTGGCTCTTCATATGTCTCAGAATCCTGTCTTTCACGAGCGCACTAAGCATATTGAGGTTGATTGTCACTTTATACGTGATGCCATTGTTACTGAGAGTATTACGACTAAGTTCGTTTCGTCGTCAATGCAACTTGCCGATATATTCACAAAAGCCTTGGGAAAACAACAATATGAGTTTCTATTGCGCAAGTTGAGCATCCAAGACCTTCATGCTCCAACTTGAGGGGGGTATTATGGAATATTTAAATATGGGAAAAATAGATTGTATTATTATCCTACTATAACTGCATACCTAAACTTACTGGAATGTGAATAGTCTTAAGCATTTATTATGGCATTGATTATGTACATTACACATTATAAAACCCTAATACAGAAGAGGCAGAGACCAAGGTTTTGGCTGCAACATTCCTTCTCAATTGTTTTATCACTTCCTCTGATGAAGTAGCTTCCTCTCCTTTAGACCTGGCATCTATCGCTGAAAAATTATCTGGCATCTATCGCTGTTATTGTCACATTATTCGTGGAAGCTACCCCAGCAGAGCTCATAAATGACCCTGGTTCTGCCACGTTTCTGCCTGCAACAAAAGCTGGTTGCTTGGGTTCTGGGAGAGCCACGTGTTCGTTTACGATCATGGAGATGACATCAGACATTGTAGGCCGATCAGCGGGACTTTCTTGGACGCAAAGGAGTCCTATGTTTATGTATCTCAGCAGCATGGAAGTTGAAGGAGGATCTCCCAGGGTTGGATCCATCAAGTCCGAAGCTTTATTAGAACTCCATAACTTCCATGCCTACGGTATAACAACGCAAATGCTGCATCATTAGTGTGTAGACTAGGAAAGTAGTCAGATGCAATTCAAGCTGAAAGAAAAAGAAATGAGAGTATATGAACGCTCCCCACATGTCCAAGAAGATAGAGGGAGTCGCTGTGGTAGAAACTAGTATTCTTCCTGCCGCTCACAATCTCAAGCACCAGCACCCCGAAGCTAAACACATCAGATTTTGTAGAGAAGAGGCCCTCCATAGCATATTCAGGGGACATATAGCCACTAAAAACTGGAAAGGTCAGTGCAGATCACGTGAAGAGTAGCATGTCCTGGAAAATGGAATTCAAGAAACTTACTATGTTGATCCTGTTGGTGTTTCCTTGAGTTTCGTTGCCTCCGAAAATTCGAGCCATCCCGAAATCGGATATTTTTGGATTCATTTCACTGTCCAATAGAATGTTGCTAGGTTTTAAATCCCTATGAATGATTCGTAACCGTGAGTATCTATGTAGATACAGAAGGCCTTGAGCAGTTCCTTCGATTATTCGAATCCGTGTACCCCAATCTAAGATTTGTCCTCTGTTTGCATCTGCTTTTAGTTTATACACAAATCTGATATAAGTTTCTTGTAGCATTTGGAAAGTGAACGAAATTAGAAATGATCGTGTAAATGCTGACCAAAGAGAAAGAAATCCAAGCTTTTATTTGGCATGTACTCGTAGATCAGCATCTTCTCATCCCGTTCAATACAGGAACCCAGTAGCCTGACAAGATTCCGGTGCTGGAGTTTGGCGATGAGTATCGTCTCATTTCTGAACTCCTCAAGCCCCTGTCCCGATCTTTCTGAAAGCCTCTTAACTGCTACTTCCAGTCCCGTGGGTAATTTGCCCTGGTAAATGAACCAAAAGTCATTCTGAAAGTTCATTCAAACTATTTAAGCATCTCTCATTTGTACGCAACTTACTTTATAAACAGGCCCAAATCCTCCATTTCCAAGCTTGTCTGAGAATTGTCCAGTTGCAACCGATACGCTCTCATAACTGAATAATGGCAACTCCATATTTTTACTCCATGTTTTCTTCCGATTGTCAACAGAGCTAGATTCATTGTTAGTTGATCCAGGATTGGTTTCGAAATCAAAGATCATTATATCGTGACCTGTATAAGAAAAAATTAGCAACGATTGACCACAATCACTTTGTTGAAATATCCAGCAATTCTGATAGTATCAATCAAAAATATTTACAGAGGAGGGCTTTTATTAGTTTTCATTACCAGTAACTTAAGGAGTTAATTAAATTACATCTACCAGAAGACAACAGAAATTAAAGCGAGAACAGGATGCACCTTTGCGTGTGAGCTTTCCTTTGCACAGACATCTGAAGTACATGAAGAGGCCTAAGGTAATCAGAATTGCTGGAATAGCCACAGCCAAGGCTGTCCGTAATTTCCATTTGATACTACCACCTTGTAAATATAGATCGAATATTACCAAATCATAAACAAACATGTGTACAATTATTGTTTTGTTAGCTGAAAAAATGGAAAGACAGGTTATGTATCTCAAGTTCTTAAATGTAAATACAAGACCGTCATTTTTTCAAAATATTTTCTCGACATTAATTGAATCATTTTGTTCATATGTACAAAACCATACCTGTACGGGTACTGCCATTACCAATCTGAAGTTCAGGCTCAGAAGCAGCAAGTCTGATGTAAATTTCTGCTCCGGCCCTGCCATCAGCAACCCCTGACTGCTGTAAGTCTATAAGATCTCCTTCCCATAAAGAACACCCGTTGTTATTATTATAGGTATAAGCCGTGCAAGAACACTTTTCCATGCAATCCAGTCTACATCTTCCAGCACTCACTTTCCGATACGTTTTAGAATTTGCGGGTAATGTTAGATTTGACATCTTTAGGAAACCATCTTCCTTTCCTATATTTTTCTTATTTTGACACTGCAAAGGAGATTTCCTAACACAACCACTTGACCAATCATTTTGTACCAATGGTTTAAAACCTTTCAAGCATTCACAATAGCTTGATGAATTATGAAAGACTCCAAAAACCCCACATATACCATAAACACTAGCTTGGTCTTTTGGTTCAGCCCAAAAATAATACCAACTCCAATGACCTTTCGACCACATGAATTGACGCAGCAGAAAATCAAAGGGGAATACGACCAACGTCAATATTCCGTAAAATCAAGGAACACGAGATTGAATCTCAATAAAACCAGAGTTTATTTCATAAAATGATAGTTAAGTTGGCTGCAGGGTTTACAAGGGATACTTAAGGATAAAACCCTAGCCTAATTCAATACAGAAAAGGAAAGGACATAAAACATTAAATTTGCCATAAATGGCAAATTTGAGATAAATGCAGAATATGAAAGAGCTATGAATTCTAAGAGAGTACCAATTGACCAAAGTCAATTCGGACTCTTAATTCAAAAGTTATTGCAAAAACAAAACTTTCCTAAAATAGCAAAATTGACGATCTCGGGGCCGAAACGATGGAATTCGGTCAAAATTGGGTCGAGGTCAGCAGCGAAGCTTCTGATTTCTTCCGCAAACGACGAAACGCATTGACTGGATGAGTTTCGCGTTATTCCGACTTTGACGACCCGGTTGCCGAAATTCAGTTGCCTTTGAATTTCGGGTGATCCCTCTTCAGCATGTATGATTCCGCAACTTGTTCTACATCATGAATTGTTTGGTCTCTCCTGAAACATCAATCACGTATCTTGAAAGAAATGAGGTATTGTACAAAGAATAGGTGAAATAGCTTTCATTTTTATTTGATACGTAACTATAATTGTAAACATAGTTCCATCGCATCTCAGGTACCAAGCTAAATATTTCTCCATTCCAGCGACCACTGGTCCAATACCTGTGTGACCTGTTCCACTCCATGAAAAACTGACTGCTTCCATTTGGGTCTACCTCAGCCGAGAACATACCTGGTGCAGGATCTTCTGAGTTTTTCCAGGAAATAAGCCGCTGCACTTGCCCAGTGTGCTTGTTGATTCCCAGCTTTGCGCCAGGTAGCCACGTGTCAGTTGGATAATCAAAACTCTGCCAAAATATGGTAGATGGATTTGAGCCATCTCTTATGACAAAGTTTCCGTCATCAAGAATTACTGCTTCTGCTGTAGTAGTATGCGGCATTGAAGATGCAAGAGCTGTTGACCATACTGTTTCGGTGGGATTTTTCAGCAGGACAAGATCACCATCAGATAACAATTCAAGCTTCGTTGAAGCAGGGTTGTTGGAAGGGCTCTCCCTGTTTGCTACCCAAACAATCGTCTTATTTTCGAAGTTCCTATACCATATTCCCAGGTAAATGTTGTGAGAAGTGCCGGGGACGAAGAAACCGAGTTCAAAAATGCCGTTTTGAGATACTAGTGTCTGGTTTCCAGAGAGTGATCGGCCAACCGAAATTGTGTCAACTCCAATAGAGAAGCAAGTCTTATGGTAAACGAATAGCCACAACAGCACAAAGAGCGAAAAACATGGCTTTGTCTTAACGCACATCCTCTCTAATTTGCGGGATTAAGGGTGAAGGAGCTGTGACAGAGCACGAATCAGAGAACGAGCTGGAGGAAAAAAACAAAACAAGAATTCATCAACTATATGATAATGCTCTAGATCTCTTGTCATATTGTTGCTGTCAGCTCTTACCATGAACTTTTCAAATTGACTCGGACTTTACTGTTCTCGCTATCCCCTCCCCTCCAATTGGAGGCTATGCCATTTATTTTTTGAGCCAATGTGATGCTGAAATGCGGGTTGAATTGTCAAATTACATTGAAAGCATCAATAATACAAGGCATTAAAGAACCTCAAAATGAAAACTTTTATTGGTATATTTTTTGTTTATTGTTTTAAGTACTTGAATTATTATGAGTTGTTTTTCTGAAAAGAATTGAAGAGGAGGAAGGAGGGGTTGTTCGATAACATTTTTGATAAATTTCCGTTCATAATCAATACATCCACTATTATAGGACTTTTCAAAGTCATTGATAAATACATCCACCTGCATGGGGCCAAGAAGGACATTGCATAACTTATCTTGTCTTGCATTTCAAAAAAAAATTGAAAATTTTTTATTTTTATTTTTACTTTAAATTAAAAGATTTTAGTGTTATTAAATTATTTTCATGTATTAATATTAAAAATATTTTTTAATTTTTTTTAAAAAAAATACTATTTTAATATATTTCTAAATAAAAAACATTTTAAAAACAATCGAAGTCACAATCCTAATCCTAATCAGTCACCAAGTATACAGACTGGAGAGGCTGTCCAGGCACACAGCTTAAAGCATCAGTGTCACCTTCGCCATCATTTGCGAATGAGTTGGGTGTAACTACCACAACCATGTGTCCCCGGGCTATTAAAAGCAAGTTGCAGCCTCTATAGCCAGGTGAATCCTCATAGAATCAGCCCTTCATGAGAAATAACACAGAGTCTGCTTCGGCGGGCTGTGATGTTGTGGATTGGGGAAAGAAATAGGTGAAACAGTTGAAGGAGTGTTTTGTCCAGAAGAAAAGGGAGATGAATGTGGAAGTCAAAATGAAAAATCAAGTTCAAATTCAAGAAAGAGGAGATACAGTGAGAGACGGGTATGGAAGCAGGGGACAAACTAAGTCACAACCCAGGCAGCGTATGAAGTGGCAGGCAAATATTTTTATCGCTTAAAAAATTATATAAATTACAAGATTTTACGTAACAACTTAAATTTTTAGAAGAGATGATTTCTTAACATGGTATCAGAGTTTTGTTGACTTAGCAATTACAAGTTCGAATCTACCACCCCTATTCTATTCAATAAAAATCAAGCACAATGTAGTATGAGCCCTCCATTCCATTCTATTTGAAAAAAAAATTAAGCACAATATAGTATAGCTTGTACAAGTTTCAAGCTCAAAAGTCTTTCACTTGAGAAAGTGTGTTAAAATGAATCTCACCTAACAACTAAATTTTTTAGATAAGATAATTCATTAACATGATAAAGCTCTAATAAATCTCCTTAATCAACTTTGAAGACTTTAACCTTTACTTAAACTGCAGTGACTGTAAGCGCAGTGATCCTTCAGTTTTCTGCTACTACCTTGTAAATGCTCTCCATTTCAGTTTATGTTTAATCACAATCCATCTATTCTTGATTATGTATGTATGTATGTATTTACCTATGAATTAGTTCTTTTACTTCTATATTATCACAATTGATGACCTATACTTACAAATAACTAAAATGTTTATTAAATGTTATTCTTTCATTGAGTTGTTTGAACTCACTTCTCTATTTTAATTTTATTTCCAGGTTCTTAGCTTTTATTAGCAAGTTAATATTTATTAGAAAAAGCTCGTGCTTTTTATTTTTTTATTTTTGGTTAGAATGCCTTGAGGCTTTTTGTTTTTGTTTTTATTTGATATCTTAAATGCTAAAATATTACATTGTTTTATTTAAAGTTTGGATTTTCACATTGCAATAAGTATTATCGATTATTGTTTTATTTTATTTGATGATGAGATTTTAGATATTATTTTATTTTATTTCTTTAAAGAATATAATATTTCTGAAGATTAAGAAACACTGCAAATATTTATATATAAATTGTTTTGTGACATGTATGTTCTGAGACTTAGCGCGGTTGGGGTGTTCTTATTAAAGACAAAAAGAATAAACCAGAGAATGTGAGAATGCTTCACTGTCGTTTTTATTATTTCCAACGTGAGAAGAGAGTTACAATTACAAGTATATATATAGACTTTTTACAATATAGAAGTATTCTAAAAACAGGGGAGGTGACAGACAAGGCAATATATTTGCCACGATTGTAGTTTCTGTCTTAGTATCTTTTTGTTACCGTTACGTTGTTATTTTCCAGCAGCAGATTTGATTAGCTTCCAATCTTGCAGTGATACAGCAGAACTTCTTGATTTACTCTTTATGGTTCTTCTATTTCTGGAATGTCAACCATATCTTGATCTTCTTCATTTCTGACCAGGCTGATTTATTCTTTATGGTTCTTCTATTTCTGAAATGTCAACCATATCCTGATCTTCTTCATTTCTGACCGTTGCAGTCTCAAAGTGGTCTCTGTGGTTGCTGGTGTTATATTTAATATCCTCCCGCAAACGATGCTGAGGCTGAAGGCATAGTTTGGTGCGAAAGTATTGTAGGGCAGCTTTACATAAAGGCTTAGTAAAGAGATCTGCAATCTGAAGTGTAGAAGAAACATGTCGAGTAATAAGAAGCCCCTTGGAGACCCGTTCACGAACGAAATGATAGTCCAATTCAATATGCTTACTGCGAGCATTAAAGACAGGATTGATGGTCATATGTAAGGCACTTAAGTTATCATAAAATAGTATCGGTGGTTGGGATTGAGGAACATGGAGGTCACGTAAGAGAAAAGTGAGCCATGTTAATTCAGCAGCAGTGTTGGCCATCACACGATATTCGGCTTCAGTACCTGATCGGGAAATGGTTGGTTGTTTCTTGGCGCACTATGATATGATATTTCACCCTAAGAAGGTGCAAAAACTAGTTGTAGATCGGCGAGTAGTCGGACAACCTGCCCAATCTACATCAGAGAACCCACAAAGATCAAGCGTAGAATCACCAGTTAAATGTAAACCAAAGTGAATGGAACCTTTGACATATCGTAAAATATGACGAACCATTTTCATGTTAGCAAGAGATGGAGATTGTAAGAATTGAGAAACATAGTTGACACAAAATGAGAGATCAGGTCGTGTAAGAGTTAGATATTGTAGAGCACCGACAATACTACGATAAAAGGTAGGGTCTGGACAAGGTGTGTTATCATGAAGACCCTTAGTTTTAGATTCCATTGGAGTGGTCATGGGCTTGCAATCAAGCACTTGTGTTTTTTCGAGGATAGAGTAAGCATAATGAGCTTCGGATAGGTGTAAGGAATTGTTATGACGTCGAATTTCAATTCCAAGAAAATGATGAATAGAGCCAAGGTCTTTCATTGCAAATTCATAGTGCAATAGCTCAATAAAATCATTAAGTAACTGCATATTAGATCATGTCAAAAGCATGTCATCAACATAAAGAAGTAATATTAGTGTACCAAGTGATGAATGCAAGATAAATAGAGAAGGTTCAGCCAGGCTACAAGAGAACTCATGTTCTAGCAAAAAAGTGCTAAAACGGTCAAACCAAGCTCGTGGTGCTTGCTTAAGTCCATACAAAGCTTTTTGAAGTTTACAAACATGAGAAGGAAAGGTTTTATCGTGCATACCAGGGGGTTGTTCCATAAAAATAGCTTCACGTATGGAGCCATGAAGAAATGCATTTTTGACGTTGAGTTGATGTATTTCCCATTTCTGAACTAAGGCAAGGCAGAGAACTAGACGAATGGTACCTGGTTTGATAACTAGAGAAAATGTTTCAGTGTAGTCGACGCCATCAACTTGGTGATAGCCTTTTGTGACTAACCTGGCTTTTAATCTATCGAGAGTTCCATTGGCTTTTAGTTTGGCTTTAAACACCCATTTTGAGCCTACTACGTTCATAGAAGGTTCTCTAGGTACTAAAATCCATGTGTTGTTTTGATGTAGTGCATCAAGCTCCTCAAGCATGGCATGTTTCCAGCCATCATGTTGTAGAGCCATTTTGACATTTCGTGGTTCTGCTGGAATATCTCCTCGGTCAAGTAGTAAGGCATAACATGGATTTGGTTTGTGTATTCCAAGTTGAGCTCTGGTGACCATGGGGTGTTGGATTGGTTGTACCTGGTCAAAAAATAGAGAAGAGTCAGAATGTAGAGTGGAGCTGGGTGAGGAACTGCTTGTGATAGGAATGATATCAGCTCCTTGCGGTGGGAGTGGTGCAGGTAAGTGATCGTGATCAGAAGGGGAATTATAGGAAACATCATCAACATCTGAAACTCATGGAATTAAATCTGCAGGCGCAGGAGAGTGGGCATGATCTACAAGGGAGTGTTCATGATCAGAAGGGAGAAGGTGTGAAACATTATCAACTCCTGGAATTTCTGGGAATGAATCAACTGTTGCAAGAATATGATCAAAGGAGGAGAGGTTTGGAACATCAACAACTTCTGGAATAAGTGAGGTAGATTGTGTAGATGCAGGGGAATATTCATGACTAGAGGGGGGAACATCTGTGACCAGTGGAATATGAGGAATTATATTATCATGTCCAGAATTGCATGACGGAGACAATGATGGAGACTTTATGTTCTTCATCGTAGGAGAGGTTGGGAAAATGCTGAGTTTTTGGGTGGCTAGTGGGAGAGGAATATGAATGCTCCTTCTTTTTGCAAGGTAGATTGTGTTCATCAAACACCACATGTCGTGAAAGAAACATCCTATTTGTCTTTAGATCAAGGCAGCGATAACCCTTATGTTGATTGTTGTAGCCTACAAAAACACAAGGAATAGTTTTGGCATCAAATTTATTTTTCTTTATATTCCAAGTATATGGATAACATCGAGAGCCAAACACACGAAAAATTGAGTAGTTTGGGTGAGAGCCATATAAACAAAAATAGGGAGTATCAAATGCCAGTGAGTAGGAGGGCAATCGATTAATTAGAAAAGTTGCGGTGGCAAAAGCTTCAACCCACAGAGTCTTAGGCACACCACTGTGAAAAATCATAGTCATCCTAAGTTCTCTAATAGTGCGATGGCGACGTTCGACCATTCCTGTCTGTTTGGGAGTATATGGACATGAGAGCTGGTGAACAATTCCTTGTTGCTGTAAGTGAGATTGAAGTCTTTTGTTAACAAATTCTCCCCCGCCATCGGTATGAAGAATTTTGATTTTTTTGTTAAATTGTCGCTGCACATAGTGTTCAAATGCCAAATATACATCAAATAGTTCAGATTTAGTTTGTAAAGGAATTAGCCACATATAATGAGAATAATCATCAACAAAGCATGCATAAAACCGAAATTTTCCGATAGATAAAACAGGGGCTGGTCCCCAAATGTCACAATGAATTTTTTCAATAACCTTAGTACTAACAGAATGAGACAATTTAAATGGTAACTTGCTAAGTTTGCCGAGTTGACAACTCTCACAAAGAGTATCAACTCGTTTATTGGAAGAAACATTAATTAAACTCTTTGTGCGTAAAATATTGATGGCAGCGTTTTGTGGATGTCCAAGACGTTTATGCCATAAGTCTTCAGTTCCGGAGTTTTGCCTATTTGAGAAGTTGGCTTCTTTCTTTTTGGATAACACATAAAGGTCTCCTTTACATTGACCCATTAGGAGGATGCGACCTGTTGCTCGTTCCTTAACACAAAATAAATCATCAGTAAATTCACACTTCACAGGATATTGTCGTGTTAGTTGACTAATGGAGAGTAGTTTTCTTGTTAACTGTGGAACCAACAAAACATCACGTAGCATCAATTTATTCTTCCCATCAGTAACTAAAGTATCCCCAATTGCATCAATTGATAAGGGAGAACCATCACCAATAAATACAAAATCACATCCAGCGTTTGTTTTGAGATTAGAAAGTAGACCTGAATTTACAGTCATGTGATTCGAGGCACCAGTATCAGTGGTCCATTCAGTGTCAGCAAGTTTGGTGTCCATTGTAAGAGCTGCAAGTGCTTGAGGAAGTTCATCATTGCTTGATTGTTCGGGCAGACTCCAGCAGATCTTGGCTATATGGCCTTGCTTGCCACAAAGCTGACAGAGATCATTTTTGTATACCTCTCTCTCTGTAAGTGTCATTCATCGTTTGCTAGGTGGTTGTGGTCTAGGAGTACGATTTTTGTTCCTTTGAGGTGATTGTTGTGAGTTATTACCTGCAAAACTAGAGTACTGGAAGTTGTTGTTTGTAGCAGAAAAACCTTGTCCTTTTGATGCGAACTGATGGCTGTGAGGACTGTGATGTTGCTGTTGTTGGTATTTGTGGTTGCGTTGTCCATAGACTACATAAGCAGGAGAGTGTGATTCTTCACTCCATGAATTTCTTTGTTCAAATCCCTGTAAGAGTGATATAGTTTCTGAGTAGGATGGCATTGGAGGTTTCAGCATTGTTGCTGTGAAGAACTCATATTTGGGTCCAAGATTGGCAAGTAAGGAATACACTTTTGTTTTGTCAGGTATGGGGTTGCCTATTGCTGCTAGGCTGTCACATATGCTTTTGAATTTTTTCAAGTGTTCTGCTAAGGATTGGCTTGGTTCTTTTTTGAGGTATGTGAGCTGTTGCCGGAGATTAAATTCTCTTTCTTGGGAGTCTTGAGCATATGCTTCTTTTAAAGCATTCCAAACTGATTGTGATGAGTCAAGACCAATAACCAATCCCAAGGTTTCTTCTGAAAGTGTCCCAATGATCCATCCTCGTAGAAGACGGTCTGCCTTTCTCCATTTGAGAAAATCTTCTGAAATTTGTTTGCCTGTTGCTTCACTTTCTGTTGTGATATTGGTGTACATGAGAGGCTTTTCTGTTTCACCTGTGAGGAGCCCGACCATGTCTTGGCTCTCGGCTAAAGCAAGCATTTGCTCACGCCATAGAGGGTAGTTTTCTGGTGTGAGTTTGAGGGTAACAAAGTTGGCAACATTAAGAGAAATTGTTGAAGACATGATGAAGAAAATAATTTGAACTCTCTTATCTCACACAGGCTCTGATACCATAAAGACAAAAATAAAAAACTGGGGAATGTGAAAATGCTTCACTGTCATTTTTATTATTTCCAAAATGAGAAGAGAGTTACAATTACAAGTATATATATAGACTTTTTACAATATAGAAAGTATTCTGAAAACAGGGGAGGTGACAGACACGGCAATATATTTGCCACGATTGTAGTTTCTATCTTAGTATCTTTTTGTTACAGTTACATTGTTATTTTCCAGCAGCAGATTTGATTAGCTTCCAATCTTGCAGTGATACAACAGAACTTCTTGATTTACTCTTTATGGTTCTTCTATTTCTAGAATGTCAACCATATCTTGATCTTCTTCATTTCTGACCGTTGCAGGCTGATTTACTCTTTATGGTTCTTCTATTTCTGGAATGTCAACCATATCCTGATCTTCTTCATTTCTGACCGTTGCAGTCTCAAAGTGGTCTCTGTGGTTGCTGGTGTTATATTTAATACTTATGACATCGCTCCTCCATTGCCGATCACAGACTCGGAGTTCATGTCATGGCAGCATTACTCTAATCTCTTCTTTTGATGAATCATAGGAGTGGATATCTAAAGCTTTGGAATTTCCACCAAGAATTTAGAGCTTGAAGCACTCGCAACTTCAGCTCGAAGGAATTCGAGATTCGCAGCAGTGTTAAGGAACCATCTCACCTAAAAGCTTAAGCTATTAGGTGAGGCTCCAGAATATGATTTATATTATTCTCTAACACCCCCCCTCAAGTGAAAGCCTTTTGGGCTTGAAACTTGCAAAGGCCCACCTCACCTTGTGCTTGATTTTTATCAAATAGAATGGAGGTGGTGAGATTTGAACTCGTGACCGCTGGGTCAACAAGGCTCTGATACCATGTTAAGGAACCATCTCACCTAAAAGCTTAAGCTATTAGGTGAGGTCTCAGAATATGATTTATATTATTCTCTAACAAGCAGGATTGCAAAATTTAGCAGCAATTCATGCAAATCAAAAACACTATTTTTTTAAGCTTTTCAAAACAAATGCTTGCCTGAGTACACCAACTGTACAAAATTTGCAGTTTGACATTGCTTGCATTATCCAACTGTAAAAGAAAAGGGAAGAAATGAAAGTATGCCCTGTTTCCTGTCGTTCTTTGGTTCATGGCCTACATCTACAATTCTCAAATCCTTCTCAGCTCCAATTGTTTTTGAAGTTATCAATGTTTCCGAACTCATCCACTGTAGGGTTAGGATTATTGACAGGGGTCGTAGGGAAAGCTGATCCTTTGTTGAGGCGTCGGTGGATTCGAAGGAGGAATCTGAAGCATCCTAGTAACTTTCTGCTGCTCATAAGTTTCCTGGGAAGCTTTCTTACTTTCAGGATTAACTTCCTAGTGGAGATTGACTTAGACTTGGTTTGAGCTTAATCAAACAGATCCAATCCAAATGAATCAAATTGACCCAAAATAAAAGGAACCGTCCCCAAAACAAACCAAGTTCATTCTTGATTTGACCTGGTCAAACAATATTTTGAGTAAATTCATATCTTTTTTTTTTCACTACTATCATCACCTGACAACATCATCTAGTCTGAATTTTGATATATCTATGCCTAAATTAATAAGAATTAAGCAAATAGGGATTTGGTGTTTTGAAGAGTTTGTTTGGTGCACAGGAAGCAGTCCATTTTCACAAATCTGATGGGCTAATTATGTGGTATAATAATATGAATTTGTTCTAAAAAGAAAATGAATTGTTAAATATGTCTAAGATTTAAATCAAATGTAATTTGTGAATATTTAATTTGATATTGATAATGTTTCAATACACCCGATGTTATTATTATAGGTATAAGCCATGCAAGAACAATTTTCCATGCAATCCAATCTACATCTTCCAGCACTCACTTTCTGATACGTTTTAGAATTTGCAGGTAATGCTAGATCTGACATCTTTAGGAAACCATCTTCCTTCCCAACACTACTCTTATTTTGACACTGCAAAGGAGATTTCCTGACACAACCACTTGACCAATCATCTTGTTGTTGAATTTCTTGATTTGTGTTTGTTGTTATTGTTTGCAGGTTAGTGTTTGTTGAATTTGAGAAGAAGAAGAAGATATTTTTCAGAGAATTGGAGAAGAGAGGAATCTGCAGAAGAAGGTAATTCGTATTTATTTATTGCTTATGAACTGCTTGACAAAAGTCCCCTTTTATACACTTTGGGGAAGAGCACACGTTTTGTGTGTGATCTTGACAGCCTGTAACCACAAAATATCTAGAAGAGTATTTAATTGTTTTTTCTCTTCTTAGTTACAAATACACTAGAATTGAACACAAGACTTGCATGCTTCACAACAGAATATAACTGCCTCTTCTTCTTCAGTGCACTTGTTAACTCTTCTTCATTTTTCTTCTCTATTAATCCAGCTCAGCAACTTACTTTCCAACAGCCTCTCCTAAGTTGCTGACTGGTTTAACCCCGAGATTCACCCGTAATCTAGGTTCAAATTTGTTTTGTAAACCCAGTTGACTCCAATAACTGGCTTGTCTACTGGTCGATTCACCAATTCTTCTTTCTGGGCACATATAGACTCCAAGTCTGCTAGCATAGTATTAACCTGCTGTGTCAGAATCTCTGTTCTAAATGATTCATTCTGATTTTCTTCAAGTTTCTTTGTGAGAGCAGAAGGTTCATCTCCTCTCTCTCTTGACATCATCTTAAGTTCCAAAATCTGGGCTTCATCCAGAAAATCGAGTTCTTCTTGCAAGATTTTCGTTTCTTGACAGCTTTGCCTCTTCTCCTCTGCTAACTTTGAAATTGAAGACTTAGTCTCGCTTAGCTTTAATTCAGCCACGTGCAATTTTGATTTCATCTCATCAATATCGCTGGCCAACTTTGGATCCACTGCATTCGCTGTAATGATTTCCTTATTCAGTGAATTGGACTCCATATCCTGTGCTAGCTTTGAATGCTCATTGCTAACAACATCCTTATCTTGCTTCAACTCGTCGTCCTGTGCCAGCTTTAACTCCTCACTGAAAATGTCAATAACTGGTACCCGATCTGAGTCATTTGACAGCTTAGACTCCTGATCATGAATCACATCCCTCTCTGGCTTCAACTCTACATCCTCATCTGTATTGGACTCCTCACATCTGCCTTCTTTTATGTCATTAGGGGAAACCTTATCCTTTATACTTGTTGCATGACAAGCATAAAATAAATTTGCAATGGACACTTCTTCCTCCTCCTGTGCACAATTTGCCAATTGCTTGTAATCTTTGCAATCATTTGTATTATGTCCAAACAGATTGCATCTTCCATATTTAGGCTGACCTTTGTATCTGCATATGCCAAAGTGGAATTTTTGACATACCGAACATTGAGGCTTTGTGTTTGTTTGATTACCTCCATTTTTATGATGTGAATTGTAACCACTGCTACTGCCTCCATTGTAACCACTGCTGCTGCCTTCATTTCTGTTATTCCAGTTGCAATTTTGACTGGAATTGTGCTGATTACTCACATTTCTTGCTTGAGACCAGCCTGTGTGTCTTTGCTCATGTCCCTGCCACCTTAAACTAGGTGATCTTCCCTGCATGAACCTGTTTGCAGCACCTTGATTGTTGCAAATTTTGAGACTACTGAATGCTTGTTCAGCTCTCGTAATTCCATCTTGTTCATCATGTAGGTTTTCTCTCTTGTCAAACACTTTGACAGAGGCTATAACCTCCTCAACCTTCAACACCTCAAGATCCCTAGTTTCTTCAATGATTGAAACTATGGATTGGTATCTTCTATTCAAGCTCATAAGAAGCTTTTGCACAATTCTGCCTTCTGGAACATCTTCTCCTAGTGATTTTAGACTGTTTATTGTTTCGAAAAACTTAGAAAGGTAATGTTCTAAGCCTTCTCCTTCTGTCATTCTCATGTATTCAAATTCTGCCCTCACAGCTTGTAATTTCACAGCCCTCACTTTCTTATCTCCTCTATACTCTCTCTTCAACACATTCCATGCTCCTTGTGCTGATTTTTCATTTCTGATTCTCGGAAACAACTCATCAGATATTGCTCCTTGGATGAGGCTCAATGCCTTGGCATTTTTTATTCTGTTCTCTTTGGATACAGCAGCCTCACCAACCTTTTTTCCTTTGGAATCAGAAGCCTCCTTAGATTCAGATTCATCTCCTTCTTTCTTTGATTCATCTGTCATAACAGAGTTTGATTCCATGCCAAACTCAACTACATCCCATAGATCATATGCAATTAGGATAGTCTCCATCTTCACTGCCCAGAAATCATAATTAGTTCCATTAAACTGAGGTGTCATTAGATCACCACTGCTCACCATTCTTCTTCTTCTTCTTTAATTTCTGTTTTGTATGATCACAAATTGATTTACTCCCTTCCTTGTTGATCAAACCAGCTCTGATACCATGTTGAATTTCTTGATTTGTGTTTGTTGTTATTGTTTGCAGGTTAGTGTTTGTTGAATTTGAGAAGAAGAAGAAGATATTTTTCAGAGAATTGGAGAAGAGAGGAATCTGCAGAAGAAGGTAATTCGTATTTATTTATTGCTTATGAACTGCTTGACAAAAGTCCCCTTTTATACACTTTGGGGAAGAGCACACGTTTTGTGTGTGATCTTGACAGCCTGTAACCACAAAATATCTAGAAGAGTATTTAATTGTTTTTTCTCTTCTTAGTTACAAATACACCAGAATTGAACACAAGACTTGCATGCTTCACAACAGAATATAACTGCCTCTTCTTCTTCAGTGCACTTGTTAACTCTTCTTCATTTTTCTTCTCTATTAATCCAGCTCAGCAACTTACTTTCCAACACTTGTACTAATGGTTTAAAACCTTTCAGGCATTCACAAAAGCTTGATGAATTTTCATGAAAGACTCCAAAAACCCCACATAAACCATAAACACCAGCTTGGTCTCTTGGTTGAGACCAAACAAGCGTCCAACTCCAAGGACCTTCCCACCAAGTGAGTTGTTGCATCTGGCCATGAACACCGATCACGAATCTTGAAAGAAGTGAGTTATTGTTCAAAGAATAGGTCAAATATCTTTCATTTTCATTTGATACGTAACTATAATTGAAAAGATAGTTCAATCTCATCTCAGGTACCGAGCTAAATGTTTGTCCATTCCAATCACCAGTGCTCCAATACCTGTGTGGCCTGTTCCACTCTATGAAAAACTGTCTGTTACCATTTGGGTCGATCCCAATCGAGAACATACCTGGTGCAGGATCTTCTGAGTTTTTCCAGGAAATAAGCCGCTGCAGTTGCCCAGTGTGCTTGTTGATTCCAAGCTTTGCGCCAGGTAGCCATGTGTCAGTTGGATAATCAAAACTCTGCCAATATATGGTAGATGGATTTGAGCCATCTCTTATGACAAAGTTTCCGTCATCACGAATCACTGCTTCTGCTTTGGTAGTATGCGGCATTGAAGATGCAAGAGTTGTTGACCAAACTGTTTCGGTGAAATTTTTCAGCAGGACAAGATTGCCATCAGATAACAATTGAAGCTTCGATGAAGCAGGGTTGTTGGAAGGGCTCTCCCTGTTTGCTACCCAAACAATCGCGTTATTTCCGAAGTTCCTATGCCATATTCCCAGGTAAATGTTGTGAGAAGTGCCTGGGCGGAAGAAACCGAGTTCAAAAATGCGGTTTTGAGATAATAGTGTCTGGCTTACAGAGAGAGATTGGCCAGCCAAAATTGTGTCACCTCCAATAGAGAAGCAAGTCCTATGGTAAACGAATAGCCACAACAGCACAAAGAGCCAAAAACATGGCTTTGTCTTAACGCGCATCCTCTCTAATTTGCGGGATTAAGGGTGAAGGAGCTGTGACAGAGCACGAATCAGAGAACGAGCCGGAAAGGGGGGGGGGGGGGGGGTTGATCATATTGTTGATACCAGCTCACCATATAATTTTTCACATTGACTATGGCATTGCACATCTTAGTCATGTGATGATAATTTTAGTCAAATTACAATGAACTATCAATAATATAAGGCATTAAAGAAACTTAAAAATGAAAAGTTTTATATGGTATATTTTGTGTTTATTGTTTTTACTTGAATTATTGAAGAGGAGGAAGGAGGCGTTGTTCGAAAACATTTTTCTACTCTTATCTCCAATTTTCATGTTCTATTGGGAAATTAAAGGACATGCTCATGTCTTGAAGATTCCAGACATTTTCCTAGTTACAGAACCGAAAAAAAGTGTTCAAATTATAGTTATTTCCATCTATAGAAAAATGGAAAAAATCATGTCCAAATCACACTTGTTTTCAAAGTTATTCTATATATTTTTACATTAATAAATTCTATATATATATATATATATATATATATATATAACTCATCTTATGTTATTGTCAATATTTATTTATTATACGTTGTTTCCTAAGAATACATTTTCACATAGTCAAACAAAATCACGTACGTGCCGAAACAACCACAGTAATAGTCAACTTTAATTATTGAAATGTCCGTTCATAATGACATTCTATTATATTCTATTAGTGCATACAAGTGAACTTGCCCACGCGCTGCGCTGAGTTTTTTTCTATATAGAAAATTGATTGATTTTTTACGTACTGTAATTGGTTATTTTAATATTTAATTAGTAAAATTATAATAAATAAAATCTGTTAGAAATAGTTTTTTTTGCCTAAAAATAACATTGTAATCGAAACGCAGGGGAAGTAGTTCATATATTTTTTAATTGTAGATAACTTGGATAAATTTGTCTACCCATTTTGTTTATGTGTTGCCTCTTTTTTTACGTAATATTCGATCCAAAATATCATACATAAAAATATTGTAAAAGTATTTTTTTTAACAAAAACAACCTAAAATCCAAGAATTAAATTTTTCAAAGAAATAAAACCTAAACAAAAGAGGAAATAATTAGAATTAAAAACTAAAATTAAGAGCGTGTATATATAAACATGGACAAAAATAGGGACTATTTAGAAATATATCTAAAAATAAAAGAATTAAAAATATATGGGCCGAAATGAAAACAAAATATGTAAATAATTTTAAACGAATGATTAAATTAAAACAATTAAAAGTGTTGCAAGGAAAAAATAATTAATTCTTTTATTTCTGGATTTAGTTTCGATCCATTAATTTTTTCAATAATTTTGGTATAATTCTAAATAATTTGTTTGTATTTATGTATCTATACTCTTAGTTTTGACTTTTAATTTTTAGTAGAATTTGTCTTTGTATTAAATGTAATTTTGGTTAAAAAA
Organism: Salix brachista; assembly: GCA_009078335.1. Taxonomy (NCBI): domain Eukaryota; kingdom Viridiplantae; phylum Streptophyta; class Magnoliopsida; order Malpighiales; family Salicaceae; genus Salix; species Salix brachista. The sequence goes on along the minus strand of CM018576.1, from coordinate 2,478,413 downwards.
CAAAGTAAGTTCACCTTTGTAGTGTGAAATGAAAGTAAAACCTTCTCTTATGCATGTATAATTAATCTTCAGTTGTTAGTTATTTGTTATATTTTTTAAGACATTAATATTGAACAAATATCATAATATATAATTATTTTTAAGAGAAAAAACCTTTAAAATAATCTTTCTAATTATTTTAAATGCATTATTTATAATAAAATGAATATATTAAAAAACTAAATAATTGAAAGTCTTGTAGATTGATTATTTCGCTCTAATGTATAGCGTTATTAAAAAAATCAAGAACCATTAATATTTTTTGACATGTTATAAAATTTGATTTTGTCTGTGACGAAGCGCAGGGCAACGGACTCATATATTTTTTATTTGTAGATAATTTAACCAAAAAAATTTACCTGTTTTATCTATGTGTAGCTTCTTACATTTTTTATTCATGTAATATTCGATATGAAATATCATACATAAAAAAGTTGTGGAAGTTCATTTTTCACAAAAACAACATTGATTAATGAATTATCTTGATTATTATTCTTATTGTTATTATCATGATTGTTAAATTGTCACAATTATTATAGCTATTATTGGAATAATTATTGTAAATAATTAATATTCTAATCATTACTGACAATATTATCGGTACCACTATCATTATCGTTATAAAAAGAAATTCATTTTTTTTCCAACATTTGTTCTTCATATTTGAAGTATTTCAGAACACTAAGATTAAATTAATTTGAGAATTTTAAAAAAAATTACTTCATTTTTTGTATATATATTTTAAGGTGTTCATATTAAGAAAACATCAAAATATATAATTATTTTTAAGAGAAAATCCTTAAAATTAATTGTTATCATTATTTTAAATGCATTTTACATAATAAAATGAATATATAAAAACTTAATATACAATAATTATTATTATTATTATTGTAAATATTTTTGCTATAGTAAGAACCAAAAATTTTATAGGCTGATTATTTTGCTAAGATATATAGCATTATAAAAAAAATCTAAGACCATTAACATTGTTTTGCATTTTAAAAAAATTATTTATGGCTACGGCGTAGTGGAGGACAATTGGCTCGTATATATTTTTCATTGTAGATAATTTGCCCCAATTTTTCGACCTGTTTCGTCTACTTGTGACTTCGTATATTTTTTGTTTATGTAATGTTAGATATGAAATATCATACATAAAAAAGCCGCAAAAGTCAACCTCTAAGAAACATAACATCAACTAATGAATTATTTCGATTATTATTGTCATTGTTATTATCATGACTATTAAATTGTCACAATTATTGTAGCTGTCATTATAAATATTATTATAAATAATACATATTGTAATTATCATTGCTCATACTATTGATGACACCATAATTATTGTTAGAAAAAGATTTTTTCTATTTTATAAGATTTATTCCTTATATTATTATATTAAAAGTATTTGAGAACACTGATATTATTTTTTTTCTTCAAAAAATCCTAGGTCATTTATATATATATATATATATATATATATATATATATATATATATATATATATATATATATTAAGGCGCTAATATTAAATAAATATAAAAATATATAATTAGTCTCACATATTTATAAGAAAAAAAACTTAAAAATAATCATTATCATTATTTTGAATGCTTTATCTATAATAATTATAAAGTTCAACACCTAACAATATTAAAAAAAATGCAATTAAAAAAAAAATGACAAAACAAAAATAAATATTATTAGATTTTAAAAAATTATTTGACCTGAAGAATAAATAAAAAAAAAAAAACAAAGAGAAAAAATAATAAATATCAATTTTCAAATGATCACCAACACAAATTAAAATTTAAACATCACATAAAAAAATTAAAACCTTAATAACAGTGGAAATAATAAAAATTAAAAACAAAAACTAAGAGCATGTACATATAAACATGGAAAAAAATAAAAACCAGTTAAAAATATTTGGCCATTTTAAAAAACATATTCAGTTACCGTTATAACCCCCGGGTTTACTATGCACTTTTGTCTTATTAGGGGGTATTTCTGTATTTAGCCATTTAAAAAAATATGTTCAATAACCTTAATGCTCCCTGCGGTAACTGTGCAGTTTTGTCTCATTCATGGGTATTATGATTATTTTACTGTGCACGGGAAGACAAAAAACCAAAAACACCCTCGCAGGAAAAGGATGGAAATTATTTGATGCTCCACTAAAAGTTGAGCCAAAAAGAGATGAAGAGTGGAAATTAATGGCTGCCCCAGTCACTATTACAATCCACAGTTGTATGAATCTTAATGGACAGTATTTTAGCATTCTGTTTTAGCTTTCTTTGTAATTATGACCATTATTATAGGACTTTTCAAAGTCCAAGCTTATCATAGATGAAAGATTCTCCTTCCATAGGTGTACAATATTTCAATGCACCTAAATCTAAGGGATTGGTTTGTTAATTAAAGCATTGCATTCTTTTCTTCTTTTTCATCATCCTCTTTTCTTTTTTTTCAAATCTTTGACTTAGTTGAAATAAATTTATTTGATTTTCCTAAATGTAATAAAGTGAGAGGTATGCCTTTAAATGTTTTTTTTTTAAATAAAAGTGATAAACATAAATTTAACAAATCACTAAAAAACCCTCTAAAAATTGCCTCCCATGAGCTCAGCTAAAGTAAGGACTTAGTAACTATTTGAGAGTGTGGTTGCGATTGCTTTTGAAAGTGTTTTTCGTTCAAAAATGCATCAAAATGATATTTTTTTTATTTTTTAAAAATTATTTTTGACATCATCACATGAAAATGATCTAAAAACACCAAAAATTTTTAGCTTAAAATAAAAAATAAAAAAACAAAAAATTTAATTTTTTTTCAAAAACGCAAAATTTAGCTTAAATAAAATATAATAAAAAAAATTATTTTTCCTTAAAAATATTTTTGAAACACAATTGTCACGACCCGATTCCCGGATCCGTGACCGGCATATAGGCATGGTCCCCCTCCAAGGTTCCACACCTATGCGAACCCAAACTTACACACAAACTTATCATTCAACTTCAGAATTTAACGCAGCGGAAATAACAAAGTAAACTTTATAACATAGTTCGATTGTCTTTATACAAGAGTTGATTACATACAGTTATGATTGTGGAGCACTAACTAGACATATGAACAAAAGTATCAAGTACAACCAAAATAGCAGGTTCCAAGAGTAGGACAAAATGACCTGCTAGCAAGTTACGATCCTGAAAATAATGAATAATGATGGGGTGAGTTCAACAACTCAGTGAGTAGATAATATCCAATATACACATATGAGATAATATAGCAATGAGAAGTATATTATCGAATCGGCTCAAAATTCTTACAACAAGTTTCTCAAATAGGTCATAACAAGAATGCATAGGTAAAGCTCGTCAGAAAATCAGAATGCAATGAGCATGAGGCTCCGTACTGTGGGATGATCAGTCCACACAGGTTGGTGACTCCCCCGACCAACTAGGGTTTCAGATACGATGTCCACAAAGGCTAACACTACCCTGTTAGCATGGTTATTCTGACTGGCATACCATAGGTATATCTTATAATCAAACAAACATATTCATATCTCAAGGCTCAACTCATGGTATCAATCAAATGAGGAGCTATCAATTCACAAACAGATATAGGCTCATATCAAGAACGTATATTCAACAAATGATTATGCTTTATCGTATCAAGAATAGTAATCAAGGTATATATATTATCAAAAAGCATAATTCATACTAGCAAATTCAAATATTTATACTATTTCTCATGCATATTAAATATTATCCACTCACCGGACTCAAAAGCAGACAAGGTCCAAAAGCAGAATGTTGATGAAACTTTACTGATGTCCCGCGGGTAGAATATCGGGATTATCTGAATATATAAAAGAAGATATACTCAAAAATGACTCAAAAGAAGTAAAATACATTTAATAACATATTTAAGAGTTCAAATCATAATCCTATGTGTTTTTGAATCAAACTATCCATTTCTTCGCAAGAACCTAAAACAAAGGTTTCTTCCGAAATCTAATTCCAAAATACACAATTCGTAAAATTGATATTAATCCATCAAATGAGCTTCAATTATCCATCAAACCAATCTGAAATACTAATATTTCTCTTAGGGACCATTCTGAAATTTTCTTATATTTTTAGGGTCAAATTGTAATTTTATCAAATTGAAGGACTAAATTGAACACTTCATAAATTCATAGCTATCCTAAAATATTGTCCATAATTCATCCTCAATTCTGTCAAGAATCTCCAATTTCATCCCAGGGACCAAACTGTAATTTTTCCAAAGTTCAGGGACTAAATTGAAATTTTCACAAAAAAAGACCAAAATGAATTTTCATCATCTTCAACCTCAACCCAGAATTTCCAGCAAGGGATTTTCAAATTTTCTCAACATTATTTCACCATTTATCAACATTTTCTTACACCAAACACCAAATACCTTCAAAATCATCTACAATCAAACTAATTAAACCATCACCCAACACATTCAACCCTTAACATCTCTCTTAATTCATCAATCAAATCCAAATAAAATTCTCAAACCCTAACAATCAATACAAGCAAAAATCATAGCTAATAATCACATTTTTATTACACATTACCTTAACAACTATTTCTCCTTCTTCTTTTCTCCTCCTCTTCTCTTTCCCTCTTTTCTCTTCTTCTTCTTCTTTCTTTCTCTCTTCCCGATTCTCTCCCTCTCAATTTTCAGATTACTTCTCATTTTCTTTTCTTTTCTTTTCTATTTATATTTACTAGCTTGTACAATTACTACTACACCCTTAACCTAATTCTAAGCCACTAAAGGCATTCATGTATTTTCCTTATTAAAAATTTCAAAACACTACAACAATGACAAACAGCTTTTTGTACTCATGTATACAAATATATTTTAAATCGTTCTCTCTCAACACTAAAAGGTTGACCCCAAGTCAAAGTCTTTTCATGGAAAAATCAAAACTAAAAGTCTTTAACCACAAAGTCTTTATTTTTTTTATTTTTTCTGACACAATCAACAAGTAAGATAGAATAAAAATTTGCAGTGTGTGATGGGTCTGTGAGACCATTGCCATCTGTATTTTTTCCACGATAATTTCCGTAAATTATTCCTATCAAGAGTTTTTTTTTCCAAGAGTTGACTTCGTGAGACCGCTATCCTGTAAACTTAAGAAGGGATAATATGTTTTAATTTAAAATTTAGTATATAAAAATTAAATAATAATTTAATTATGAATATTTAATTTGATATTGTTAATGTTTCAATACACTGAAAATAATAGGAAAAGCTGAAACAAAGAATTATGCGATTCAAATCGGAGAACTTGACCAGATAAGCTTCATCTAAGTTCCATACTCATAGCTTCCTCTCCTTTAGACCTGGCATCTATCGCTGAAAAATCTATCTGGCATCTATCGCTGTTATAGTCACATTATTCGTGGAAGGTACCCCAGCAGACCTCATCAATGGCCCTGGTTCTGCTACGTTTCTGCCTGCAACAAAAGCTGGTTGCTTGGGTTCTGGGAGAGCCAAGTGTTCGTTTACGATCATGGAGATGACATCAGACATTGTAGGCCGATCAGCGGGACTTTCTTGGACACAAAAGAGACCTATGTTTATGTATCTCAACAGCATGGAAGTTGAAGGAGGATCTCCCAGGGTCGGATCCATCAAGTCCGAAGCTTTATTACAACTCCATAACTTCCATGCCTACGGAATAACAACGCAAATGCTGCATCATTAGTGTGGAGACTAGGAAAGTGATCAGATGCAATTCAAGCTGGAAGAAAAAGAAATGAGAGTTCATGAAAGCTCCCCACATGTCCAAGAAGATTGAGGGAGTCGCTGTGGTAGAAACTAGTATTCTTCCTGCCGCTCACAATCTCAAGCACCAGCACCCCGAAGCTAAACACGTCAGATTTTGTTGAGAAGAGGCCCTCCATAGCATATTCAGGGGACATATAGCCACTAAAAACTGGAAAGGTCAGTGCAGATCATGTTAAGAGAAGCTGGCACTGGAAAGTGGGATTCAAGAAACTTACTATGTTCCAACGATCCTGTTGGTGTTTCTTTGAGTTTCGTTTCTTTCGAAAATTCGAGCCATCCCGAAATCGGATATTTTTGGATTCATTTCACTGTCCAATAGAATGTTGCTAGGTTTTAAATCCCTGTGAATGATTCGTAACCGTGAGTATTTATGTAGATACAGAAGGCCTTGAGCAGTTCCTTCGATTATCCGAATCCGTGTACCCCAATCTAAGATTTGTCCTCTGTTTGCATCTGCTTATAGTTTATACACAAATCTGATATAAGTTTCTTGTAGCATTTGGAAAGTTGACGAAATTAGAAAATGATCATGTAAATGCTGACCAAAGAGAAAGAAATCCAAGCTTTTATTTGGCATGTACTCATAGATCAGCATTTTCTCATCCCGTTCAATACAGGAACCCAGTAGCCTGACAAGATTCCGGTGCTGGAGTTTGGCGATGAGTATCGTCTCATTTCTGAACTCCTCGAGCCCCTGTCCCGATCTTTCTGAAAGCCTCTTAACTGCTACTTCCAGTCCTGTGGGTAATTTGCCCTGGTAAATGAACCAAAAGTCATTCTGAAAGTTCATTCAAACTATTTTAAGGTTTTTCTGAAAATATTTGAACAATCAGCATTTCTCATTTGTACGCAACTTACTTTATAAACAGGCCCGAATCCTCCCTCTCCAAGCTTGTCTGAGAATTGTCCAGTTGCAACCGATACGCTCTCATAACTGAATAATGGCAACTCCATATTTTTACTCCATCTTTTCTTCCGATTGTCAACAGAGCTCGATTCATTGTTAGTTGATCCAGGATTGGTATCGAAATCAAAGAGCAATAAATCGTGACCTGTATATTCCTTCCCTGTATAAAAAAAATTAACAACGATTGACCACAATCACTTTGTTGAAATATCCAGCAATTCTGATAGTATCAACCAAAAATATTTACCGAGGGCTTTTTTTTCTTAGTTTTCATTACCAGTAACTTAATGAGTTAATTGAATTTCATCTACCAGAAGACAACAGAAATTAAAGCAAGAACAGGATGCACCTTTGCGTGTGAGCTTTCCTTTCCACAGACATCTGAAATACATGAAGAGGCCTAAGGTAATCAGAATTGTTGGAATAGCCACAGCCAAGGCTGTCCGTAATTTCCATTTGATACTACCTCCTTGTAAATATAGATCGAATATTACCAAATCATAAACAAACATGTGTACAATTATTGTTTTTTTAGCAGAAAAAATGGAAAGACAGGTTATGTATCTAAAGTTTTTAAATGTAAATACAAGACCGTCATTTTGTCAAAAATATTTTCTCGACATTAATTGAATCATTTTGTTCATATGTACAAAACCATACCTGTTCGGGTACTGCCATTACCAATCTGAAGTTCAGGCTCAGAAGCAGCAAGTCTGATGTAAATTTCTGCTCCGGCCCTTCCATCAGCAACCCCTGACTGCTGTAGGTTTATGAGATCTCCTTCCCATAAAGAACACCCGTTGTTATTATTATAGGCATAAGCCATGCAAAAACAATTTTCCTTGCAATCCCATCTACATCTTCCAGCACTCACTTTCTGATACGTTTTAGAATTTGCAGGTAATGCTAGATCTGACATCTTTAGGAAACCATCTTCCTCTCCACTACTTGTGTTATCTTGACACTGCAAAGGAGATTTCCTAACACAACCACGTAACCAATCATCTCGTACTAATGGTTTAAAACCTTTCAGGCATTCACAATAATAGGCTGATGAATTTTCATGAAAGACTCCAAAAACCCCACATAAACCAGAAACCTCACCTGGGGTTTTTGGCTGGGTCCAAAAAAGAAACCAAGCCCGAGAAACTTCTAGCCAAGTTTGTTGTTGGATCTGTCCTGAAACACCGATCACGTTTCTTGAAAGAATTGAGGTATTGTACAAAGAATAGGTGAAATAGCTTTCATTTTCATTTGATACATAACTATAATTGTAAATATAGTTCAATCTCATCTCAGGTATCAAGCTAAATCTTTCTCCATTCCATTCACCACTGCTCCAATACCTGTGTGACCTGTTCCACTCTATGAAAAACTGACTGCTTCCATTTGGGTCGATCCCAACCGAGAACATACCTGGTGCAGGATCTTCTGAGTTTTTCCAGGAAATAAGCCGCTGCACTTGCCCAGTGTGCTTGTTGATTCCCAGCTTTGCGCCAGGTAGCCAAGTGTCAGTTGGATAATCAAAACTCTGCCAATATATGGTAGATGAATTTGAGCCATCTCTTAGGACAAAGTTTCCGTCATCAAGAATTACTGCTTCTGCTTTAGTAGTATTCGGCATTGAAGATGAAAGAGCTGTTGACAAACTGTTCCGGTGGGATTTTTCAGCAGGACAAGATTGCCATCAGATAACAATTCAAGCTTCGATGAAGCAGGGTTGTTGGAAGGGCTCTCCCTGTTTGCTACCCAAACAATCGTCTTATCTTCGAAGTTCCTATACCATATTCCCAGGTAAATGTTTTTAGAAGTGCCTCGGCGGAAGAAACCGAGTTCAAAAATGCCGGTTTGAGATACTAGTGTCTGGTTTACAGAGAGAGATTGGCCAACCGAAATTGTGTCAACTCCAATAGAGAAGCAGGTCCTATGGTAAACGAATAGCCACAACAGCACAAAGAGCAAAAAACATGGCTTTGTCTTGACGCACATCCTCTCTAATTTGTGGGATTAAGGGTGAAAGAGCTGTGACAGAGCACGAATCAGAGAACGAGCAGGAAGGAAAAAAAAACAAGAATTCCCGTGTGAATTCATCAACTATATGATAACGCTCTAGATCTCTTGTCATATTGTAGCTGCCAGCTCTGACCATTAATTTTCCACATTGACTTGGACTTTACTGTTCTCGCTATCCCCTCCCCTCCAATAGGAGGCTATGCCATTTATTTTTTGAGCCATGTAATGCTGAAATGTGGGTTGAATTGTCAAATTTCAGTGGAAATATCAATAATAGAAGGAATTAAAGAAAGAGAAATTTAGATTTTTTGAAATCAAGAACTTAAAATGGAAATTTCTATACAATATATTTTTTTTTATTGATTTTATTTAAATTAATTGAAATTCGTGTTGTAGATTCCGTTCATATGTGTATTATATGGTCTTAGTTTTTATTTCTTTTTGAAAAATACCATTGGTGTTCTAGAGTGTTATCATTTTATCTGTAGAAATGTATCAAAGAAAAGCAGAGAAAGGGAGGAGGTGTTCAATAAAATTATTGTCTGTAGAGGTTAAGCTATTTTTTTGAAAAATAAAATTATTGTCTGTACAGTGCTCTAGACTCTAGAGTGTTATCATTTTTGTTTAAAACAATTTTTTTTTGTCTTTAAAGGTTAGAATAATCATTTGAACGCAACTCACCTTATAAACTGGTCCAATTCCTCCCTCTCCAAGCTTGTCTGAGAATTGTCCAGTTGCAACTGGTACGCTCTGAACAATGGCAATTCCATAATTTAACTCCATCTTTTTTTCCGATTATCAGCAGAGATAGATTCATTGTTAGTTCAGTTAGGATCAGTATCGAAATCAAAGAGCAAAAAATTGTGATTATATCAGCGAAATCAAAGAAAAAAGTAAAATAAACACAATCACTTTGTTAAAATAACCAGCGATTCTGATTATATCAGCCAAAAATGTACAATTTCGAACATTAAACTATATTAAAAGGTACTCTAAATATCAATTGTTTTCACGAATTAGAAACTTTGGTGTAAAATATTTTAACATTTTACTTTATATGGATAAAATTTTACTAAACTTGGCAAGTAATGATATAAAAAATACAATGGTATTAGATTGATGATGATGTTTTATGGTGATGAGATGGTCGTGGTAGTGATTATGATTATAGTGATAATAAAGGCTAGGGTGGGGATGGAGGGTTGGTGGTGGATGTAGTGATAATAGCATAGTTGTCGGTTTTGTTCTGTTTCGGTCGAAACGGCCAAAACATTCTGTATTAGTTTAAAAAACAAGACAGAATGACATCGTTTTTATCTCGGTTAAATTCCGGTCCGTTCTGGATTTTTCTGCCAAATACCGACCCAAACATACCAGTTTCGTTTCTGCCAAATAATATTTTTTTAAAATAATGAATAATTTTATAATATCAATCATATCTCTTAATCCGACTATTAGATTAAGATGAAATTTTACAAAGAGTTTCTTAATATATATATATATATATATTATGTTAAAATTTCAGAGCAATCGAAGAATATAATTGTGATATGATGATGGTGGCGGTAGCAACAAGGATGGTAGGAGACACCACGGTAGTGGTTACGGTGGAGGTCCTGGCAGCAAGGTAGTGGTGGTTGAAATCATTGCATGATATTGTGAGGAGATCAGTGTCTGTAAACTATTTTGTAGAACTTCGTAATTCAGGGAAACAAGTACATGAATATCATAAATACATATTTCACTATATATATATATATATATATATATATATATATATATATATATATTATGAGCTAACACATAATTACAAAGATGGGTTTTTTCTTACTCTTCATTACTAGTAATTTCAAAGTTAATTAAGTCTCCCAGGAGACAACAGATATTAAAGCAAGAACAGGATGTACCTTTGAGTACGATCTTTTCCTTTCACAGAGAGCTGAAGTATATGAAGAGGCCTTAGGTAATTAGAGTTATTGGAACAGCCACAGCCAAGGCTACCCTTATTTTCCTTCTGATATTACCTACTTGTAAATATAGATCAAATATTTAAACCAACATAATTACAATTAAAAGTTTTTTTGAAGTAGCATTAACTATATGCATTAACAATATTACATATTGTTGATACCAGCTCTCCATATTATTTTTCACATTGACTATGGCATTGCACTTTTTAGTCATGTGATGATATTTTTAGTCAAATTACATTGAAAACATCAATAGTATAAGGCATTAAAGAAGCTTAAAAATGAAAACTTTTATATGGTACATTTTCTATTTATTGTTTTAACTTGAATTATTATTTTTTACTTTTCTGAAAAGAATTGAAGAGGAGGAAGGAGGGGTTGTTCGAAAACATTTTTCTACTCTTATCTCCATTTTTCATGTTCTATTGGGAAATTAAAGGACATGCTCATGTCTTGAAGTTCATACCAACATTTTGGGTATCCGTGTAGCTGAAAACATGTATCTTTGGTGTGTTTAGTTCCACCACAATGAGTGCACCCTCCTTTTTGGGCTTTCGGTCTAACAAAAGAGGGCTTGCTGAAATTTTATCTTTGCAGACCAAGTCTGGGTCGTGATGATGATGGGCCAATGCATTGTCTTGAGAAACTGTGTAGGGTTTTGAAAACTTTGAATAGGAAAAGACATTAATGCCCTTGATGGCTTAGAATTAGGTGTAAATGAATTAAGAGTATTGTAGTAATTGTATAAACTTGTAAATATAAATAGAAAAAGAAGAGGAGAAGCTAAATCTGAAATTTGAGAGAGAAATGGGAAGAGAGAAAGAAAAAGGAAGAAGAAGAGAACAGAGGAAAGGAGAAAGGAAGGAAGAGAAATAAGTTATTAAGGTAATGTGTATGTGTTATTATGTCAAAAAAATGTTTATTGTTTATTTGGGTTTGATGGATGAATGAATTGAGATGTTAAGTGTTTAATGTGTTGGGCAATGGTTTAATTGATTTGATTTTAGATGATTTTGAAGTTAATTGATGTGTTTGGTGTAAGATAATGTTGAGAAATGGTGAAAAACCCTTGTTGGAATTCTGGGCTGGAGGTTGAAGATGACTAAATTTAATTTTGGTCCCTTTTGTGAAAATCACTGTTTAGTCCTTGAACTTTGGAAAATTACAGTTTGGTCCTTGGAGTGAGATTCGAGATTCTGGACAGAATTGAGGATGAATTATGGAAAGAATTTCAGTATAGTTATGAATTTATGAGGTGTTCAATTTAATCATTCAATTTGATAAAATTACAATTTGACCCTAAAAATATTAGAAAGATTTCAGAACGGTCCCTAGATGAAATATTAGTTTTTCAGATTGGTTTGTGGATAATTGAGGCTTATTTTAGGAATTATTATCAATTTTATGAATTGTGTATTTTGAATTAGATTTCGGAAGAAACCATTGTTTTTAGGTTTTGCAAAAAATAGATAGTTTGATTCAAAACACATAGGATTATGAATGAAATTCTTAGATATGTTTATTAAAGAGATTTTCATTCTATTGAGTCATTTTTGAGTATGTCTTCTTTTATATATTTAGATAATCCCGATATTCTGCCCGCGGTATGTTAGTAGGATTCCATCAATATTCTGCTTTTGAATTTCATTCTTTTTTAGTCATGTGAGTAGATAATATTTAATATGCATGAGAAATATTATAAATATTTGAATTGTTAGTACGAATTGGATTATGCTTCTTGATAATATCTACGTTGATTACTATTCTTGTTACGATAAAAGCATAATCAAATTGTTGAATATACATTCTTGATATGAGCCAATATATGATTGTGAATTGATAGCTTCTCATTTGATTGATTCCATGAGTTGAGCCTTGAGATATGGATATGTTTGTTTGATTATGATATATAACTATGGTATGTCAGTCAGAATACCCATGCTAATAGGGTAGTGTTAGACTTTGTGCACATCGTATTTGAAACCCTAGTTGGTTGGGGGAGTCACCAACCTGTGTGGACTGATCATCCCACAGTACAGAGCCTCATGCTCATTGCATTTTGATTTTCTGACGAGCTTTACCTATTACACTCTTGTTATGACCCATTTGGGAAACCTTCTTGTAATAACCTCAAGTTGTATTCGTATTATATTTCTCATTGTTGTATTATCTCGTGTGTATATATTGAATGTTATCTACTCACTGAGTTGTTGAACTCGCCCCTCATTATTTATTATTTTCAGGCTCGTAGCTTGTTAATAGGTCATTTTTGTTGCACTCTCATAACCTGCTATTTTGATTGTAATCGACACTTTTGTTCTTATATCTAGTTAGTGCTCCACAATTATAACAATATGTAACCAACTCTTGTATTAAGACAATTGAATTATATTATAAATTAATTTTGTTATTTATGTTGCGTTGAACTCTGAATATGAATGATAAGTTTGTATGTAAGTTTGGGTTCGCATAGGTGTGGAACCTTGGAGGGGGACCATGCCTATTTGTCGGTCATGGATCCGGGAATCGGGTCGTGACAAGCTGCCTCCCGATCTGGCCTCTTATTTGTTCAGGCCCGTGAGCGTAAGGCCTTTAAACTTCGCCCAACCTTCATCAGCTACCCTTCCATCGCCATTTTCATTGTTTCTGTTTTGTCCTCTCCATTCATCATTTTCATGGCTTCTGTTTTGTCCACCTCTTCTTCCCTCACCATTTTTGTAACTACCACTACCATGTGTCTCCTGGCTATAATATATATCATACTGCGCTGGTGTAAAGGCAAGTTGCAGCCTCTATAGCCAGGTGAATCCTCATAGAATCAGCCCTTCATGAGAAATAACACAGAGCCTGCTTCGGTGGGCTGTGATGTTGTGGATTGGGGAAAGAAATAGGTGAAACAGTTGAAAGAGTGTCTTGTCCAGGGAGATGAATGTGGAAGTCAAAATGAAAAATCAAGTTCAAATTCAAGAAAGAGGAGATACAGTGAGAGACGGGTATGGAAGCGGGGGCAAACTAAGTCACAACCCAGGCAGCGTATGAAGTGGCAGGCAAATATTTTTATCGGTTAAAAAATTATATAAATTACAAGATTTTATCTAATAGCTTAAATTTTTAGAGGAGATGATTCTTTAATATGGTATCAGAGTCTTGTTGACTCAACAATTACGAGTTCGAATCTCACCATCCTCATTCTATTCGATAAAAATCAAGTACAGGTAGTATGAGTTTGTGCAAGTTCCAAGCTCAAAAGTCTTTCACTTGAGAAAATGTATTAAAAATAATATAAATCATATTCTAAAATCTCACCTAACAAATTAAATTTTAGGTAAGATGTTCCATAACATGATAAAGCTCTAATAAATCCCCTCGATCAACTTTGATGACTTTAACCTTTACTTAAACTGCAGTGACTGTAAACGCGGTGATCCTTCAGTTTTCTGCTACTACCTTGTAAATGCTCTCCATTTCAGTTCATGTTTAATCACAATCCATCTATTCTTGATTATGGAACGTTCAATCTCTCAGTCAGAGAGCACAAGTTAGGAAATCTTGAATGATTTTTTCTTCGTAAATGAAGCATAATTTGCTATGCTTTGATGGCCGAGGACATTGCTTCAGAATGTGGGGATCTCTTAATTCTCTGTGCGGTAGCCCCAGTGACATTGGGACCTCCAAGAATGCTTATTGCCAAAATAATTTTTCGTGGAGGGATTTGCGCACTTACCAACTCTCAAGCCCTCTAGCCTGCTATTTTTGAAATTGATGTATTTGGATGTTAGCTGGCCTAAAACAAATTAATTTGATATTGGAACTTTAGGTCTTAAACAATAGACTGCTATTTTTGAGTTTTGTGAAGTTAAAGAGTAGCAGTAGGATAATGAAAATCATCTAATCGACTGGTTGTCCTAAACTATTTAACTAATTTGCTTGTAATTGTTGGTCGACTAGTTGGCTTAAGTGCCTAGTAAAGTTGAGTTTGATTTTGAAAGTGATTTTTATTCATAAATGCATCAAAATGATGTTTTTTTATTTTTTAAAAATTATTTTTGACATCAACACATCAAAATGATATAAAACCCCCCAAAAAAGTTAATTTAAAGTAAAAAGTAAAAAAAATCAATTTTTTTCAAAAACACATTCTCAAACACCCCATAAACCGGCTAACTAGTTGACCATTATGGTGGTCAACCGATTATTAGTTTTGGTCAACTAGTTGATATGTATGTAGAGATTTATCAGGTTTATTTGGTTTTATTATTACATTTTGCCTCTAAGCTTAGAATATTTAATTGTTTACGTTATTTTGCTTTGAGTTTTGTTTTTTAGTATTTTTTGTATGGTCTTCTAACATTTCTTTTAATGATTATCAATAGGTTTTTTGTTTTGCATCTATTATCTTTTGTTTTTGTTTTTAGAGTTAGTGAAATAATTTTTAATATGTATGAAATATAAATAATATATGTATATTGATTATACAATGAGTACGCCTGATTATTCTTGAATATCTATATATGTTGCTTTTTGTATACTCATTTATTCTTAGAATTGTACTTGCATCATGTTGAATTAAATTCTATTTGATATAACATTTAATTATTTTGATAATTATTTTAATATCTATTATGTCTGATAAAATTCGAAGGAATTTCAAGATTCGCAGCAGGATTGCAAAATTTAGCAACAATTCATTGCACATCAAAACCACTATTTTTTTTAAGCTTTTCAAAACAAAATGCTTGCCTGAGTACACCAACTTTACAAAATTTGCAGTTTGACATTGATTGCATTATCCAACTGTAAGAGAAAAGGGAAGAAAAGA
This sequence comes from Salix brachista, assembly GCA_009078335.1. NCBI lineage: Eukaryota > Viridiplantae > Streptophyta > Magnoliopsida > Malpighiales > Salicaceae > Salix > Salix brachista. Next base: position 2,462,830 of record CM018576.1, on the reverse strand, counting down.
ATGTATGCCCTGTTTCCTGTCGTTCTTTGGTTCATGGCCTACATCTACAATTCTCAAATCCTTCTCAGCTCCAATTGTTTTTGAAGTTATTAATGTTTCTGAACTCATCCACTGTAGGGTTAGGATTATTGACAGGGTCGTAGGGAAAGCTGTTCCTTTGTTGAGGCGTCGGTGGATCCGCAGGATGAATCTGAGGCATCCAAGTAAATTTCTGCTGCTCATAAGTTTCCTGGGAAGCTATCTTACTTTCAGGATTAACTTCCTTGTGGAGATTGACCATTTTGCTCAGCGACTCGATCATTTCCATACGATACTTCTCATGATAGTTACCAGCTTGAATATCACCGAGAAGCGCATTATTATTCATCACAGCTTCCTGGCCAAGATTTGCTAGGCTGTAGTTGTGGAAAGTAGAAGCTGGATGCACCTGAGTTGATTGGACAAAAGGAACCAGACCTTGGTTCCTTGCTAAATCATCTGTGTAAATGCTCATCCCTTGATCCCAGTAGGACATCCTTTGATTCTCGAGGACATTGTAGCTATCTGAAGGAGAAACATCCATGAATATGTTGGCACGAAAAATGGAGTTATTATGTCTGTAAGGTTGCGCATGCCGAGCATGGCCATCATGTCCATAGGGTTGCACGTGCTGAGCATGGCCATTATGTCCATAGGGTTGCACGTGCTGAGTCTTGCCGATGTGTTCATAAGGTTGAAAATGCTGGGTCTGGCTTGCATGTGATGGAAAATTCGGAAAATTAAACTGACTTCTGAGGTTGGAATCCTGCTCTCCTTGATTGTAATCAAATGCAAAACCTGGATTGCCATGCGAATTTGAATGGAAGAAGGGATTTTTCAGAGTTGGAAAAGACTGCTTGCTCAGATCAAAGAACCGTGGTTCGCAAAGTAAAAGCTTCTGATAGTGTTTGTCAAGGTATTCACAAGGAAACGTAAGATGATGCAACCTGAAAACAGAATAATCAGCAGCAGAAAACGTTTGACCTTGTAATGAAAAAATGAACAGATTCCTAGTAGATCATACAACTTCTATTGACCAAGTGGATGGTGCCATTGATGTTCACCTGAAAATGGAAGCCTGCATTCCAGTGAAGTCTTTTACTAGCTTCCACATGGTATGTCTCCGCGGCTGCGGATTAATTTCCTCGTGAAAAGTAGGTGGCTGGTTTAGCTGCAAAATACTCAACTGCATCATAACGGGACTGTCCATAATTGAGAAACTTCAATCGAAGCCTTAGAAAAACGGAAAATACCTCAATTCGTAGAATTCCTGGCTGATTCTTTTGCATTACAGCATTTATTCCGATTATATGACTCCATGGAATTTCAATCTTGTATTTAATAGGCCCTTGCAAGAATTCCCACACCAGCTTCTTTTTAACAAAATAAAATTTAGCCACCAAATCACCTTCATTCCTAGACGCTCTCTGCACACATTCCATCAAATACTATCAGGGAAGAATCTAATGCAAAATTCATGCCACAGGTCTTTTTAACCAAACATGTTATGGACATTCACACTGAAACTAGCCAGGAAACAGATGTCCGGATCATGTCATTTCTTTTTCAAAAGGTATTACCTGCCATTCGCCGATTTTGATAAATGAGGCAGCAAAGTTGGAGGCCCTCAACCTGTAAGACATCAACTGCTGGGCAAAATCACTGCTATCCATGCTTTGATTACTTGATTCATGGAATACCCCGGCTTCAATTGTTCTAGCATGGTTTGGATTTGTTACTGAATCCATCCAATATGGTGGCGGACTGAGCAGTAATCCAAGAGGGTTATTCAACTGCAGAAGCTTTCTAGCCATCTCATTCTGAAAAGAAGACAGAAAAAGAAACTCAATATTATAGAACTTGACATGCAAAAAGAAAGAAAATAAAGACAAATTTTGCATGGAGAGTGCAAAAACATACTATACACTCTCAAATTCAATAAAAATAAATAAAATAAATATATTTTATGCTAACTAAAAAAAGGAGGAAATAACAGCTTATTAAAAAATAATATCTTCAAATAGCAAACCCCGTCAAGAAAAAAAAGAAAAGAAGAAAAGGAATTGATGATATCATCATGAAAAAAGAAATGCATGTTCACATGTCACTCAATTTAACAAACACTAAAAAGCCAAAAAAAAAAAAAAAAAAAGAGGCCGAGAGAGCAAGGGAAAATCTTGTAAACTTATACACTAAGATAACACATCAAAGAAGCAAAACCCTCCATGCAAAAGCCAAGAAACACAAAGAAATGAGGCAAAGGGAGCAGGAAAATCTTGTGAAACTATATACTAAGATCACACGAGCCAAGAAACCATTGAAGAAAGCACCAAGAAATGTAAGAAGAAGAGACTAAAACTCATCTCAGAACCAAAAGACCAGCAAAGAAAATGGAAAAAAGGCATGATTCTTGAATAAAAAAACAATCAGAAAGAAAGAAAATAAAGCATATTCAGACCTCCTCATTGCTAGTTTTTGGTGTTTCTCTAATTATTTGGTTTGTTTGACGAACAATATCATTACTTTCATCATCATTAATTTCAAATAGCGAACGCAGCCAATCTAATGTATCATCATCAATCCCTTCAATATTCTCACCACCACCATCACCCTGCAAATCGAATCCATCAAGCTTTTCAACCATGGTGACTCTTACAAGCACCCCACTTCAAATAACCACTTTATTTAGTTCTTGATTGCATATACACTAACCTTTAAAGGTTAAAGAGTAGTGTATATGCAAAGATTGGCTCTTTGGAGAAAAACAGGGGAAGCAGAGCAAAACAGAAACAGAGCAAATGATTAAATGAGAGAGTTTGCAGGAGGAGTAAGAGAGAAAGTGTTGTGTGTGAATAGGGACTTGGTGTTTCTGTTTAGGGGAACCAGTCATTAATAAATAGGTGAAAAATAGGGCTCTCATGATGACATGAGAGTCATTAAGTGGAGTAATTTGAGGCTAATTTGTTGTTTCTTGGATTACTCTAATTATAATATACTTTTATTTTCTTTTTAAGCTTAATTATTTATTATTTTGGGTAAAAATAATAAATTGAAGTTAAAATGAGAGGAAAAAAATGATTTTTTTTTAATTTGTTAGTTGGTGATTTTTTTTGTTGTGTAAAGTTTAACTCTATGTTCAAGTCAAACTCTTAGGTTTATGCCTCAAGATTTTATAGCATTTGTTTTTTTTTTCTTTTTATTTAATTGGTTTTGTTTTTAAAAGCTAATTAAATGAAACATTTTTTTATGGTTGGTGTGCTAGTGTTGGGCATCATAGATCAAGGGTGTTTAAAATTGTAATATATAGTACTTTTCAAAATAGTTTTTCACTTGACAAGTTTTAGAGTCTTTAAGAATACAGTAAAGGGTGTTTTATCGATGTGTTTTTCACTTGAAAATATATTAATATTTTTTTTTCAAAAAAAATATTTTATTTTTTTACACTATCTCGTTAAAGTAACTAACAAATAATAATAAAATATTATTTACTTAAAAAAACCAAAAATAAAATAAAAATATGGTTAGATCACCATGTTAAACCAACTTTAAAATAATTCAAAAGGATCTATCATTGTAAAATAAAATAAAAATAATTTTGAATTTAAATTCTAGTAAGCAAATAGAACTTTCCCTATTTACCATTTCAAATTCTAGGAGAAAATTGCCAAAAAAAGAAGTAATAAATAGTTTTCTAGATAAAAGATGAGGTCTAAGATGGCAAAGTGCAACGAAATCTTTATGACAGGATAATAATATAATAGTTTAGAAAGAGTGTGGCATCCACATGGCAATCTGTCGTTGGTAAGAACCCACGGAGCCGCCATTTTGAAGTGCCTTGTAAAGCCGTCACCGACTCACCATGCACTATTCCTACGCTAATAGTAGGGTCCCATATTCCACGTCAGTATATCTGGGCCCCAGATTTCCAACTTCTTCCTCATTGGACATAAAAAAAATCTAGATAAATTATTAAAATAGGAAAAGCATGGGAAAGAATTGTCAAAGCTTGGCTCAGATTTTCGATCTTCTCTGTCAACGCTTGGATTCCAAATTAATAAACACAGGGATTGCTGCAATTTATTTCAAGCTTTATTATACTGACACCTGTCAAGCGCGTTGATTCGATCGTGTTAAAACTAAATAAATAAATAAAATCTAATATAATTATTAACCCAATCAAAATATTATTTAATTTTAAAAATATAGTTATATTGTTTCAATTTATTTTTAAGATTAAAATAATATGGTTTTAATGGAATATAATTACTTTTTCCCCTTGTTTTCCTTTTCATTTAACCTACGAAGTATAAAAAAATATATTTTAGTTATGCATCTATTGTGATATTGGTCAAATAGGTAAAGAATTAGTCTTTGAAGTCACTGCTTATGAGATTTGACTCCATTTAAAGTGATTTATAAATTAAATAAGTTAACTCGAATCAATTCAAAATAATTTTTCTGGTTTTGTTTAAGATTTTTAAAACAAATTAAAACAACATAGTTTTTTTTTTTTTTAAAAAAAAAAATCAAACTAAACTTTACTCGGGTTATGACCAAGTCAACTAGCATTTTCGACACCAACTCTCTGACTTGAAAATGACCTCTACTTCTCTTCTTCTTCTTCTTCTTCTTTTTGGCTTGGTGCAAGTATGCTCCCTCCAATCTCTCTTTCTAGTCTCATCCATTTCTTTCAATCTTTGGAATTCCAGAGGAGCCATGGATTGTGAACTCAACCTAACCTGTCATAGAAAGCCAAAAGGGGAAATTCCTATGGTGATCTGGTGAGAGAATCAAGACGTCAGTGTCCAATGATGGTCACTTAAGCATTTAGATTGGATTCACTTAGGGTTAGTCATTGACACAAGGATGGATCTATATATCCACATGAACAAAGTGCACCTGTCAGGTGGTGGCACATTGTACTGGTTCGGATTTTGGGTGCAAATAGAGGAAAAATGGAAAAACCCTCTTCAGAAAACTGTCCCTTTTCTGCAAGAAATCATTATACCGGGGCCCTTTCCTTCCAATCAACAAGCATGAGTTGCTGTTCGTAGTTTTTCTAACGTTATATGATCTGCAGACAATGACATTATTAAGAAAAGAAGATGAAAGGAACTGTTGTCAACCTGTCGGTTTCACCCGACTTGCTACCTCAGAGACTGAGGAATGAAGGAAAGAAACATAAATATTCTGTCAATTATTTGCTCTTTTGTGGGCATCGCAATGTATATTTCCTCAAAAGAATTACACTTTTGATAAATGGGTGGTATCAATTTACACTAATCTGGAAAGTAAATAAACAATGACGTCTCTCCCACCCTATGCGAAAATCTCAGCTCTACCTTGTTCTGAGACTATCCTGATGGGAAATCCAATAACGTTGTGGACAAAATGGGTTTGGTTCTGGAAAAGGGTCTCAAAGTACACATACATTTCAACGAGGATCCCAGAAAAATTGTTGTTTCAAGAATAGCAATCACAGGAAGGGTTTACTTTTTTTCATTCTCCTCGTATCCAAAGGCTAACTGAAATATCTGGCTCTAGTCATCTACAAAGTGGACATCAAGGCCTTTTTTTACATTAGGCAAAAGCTCATCAAAATCTCGCCTGTTAGCTGATGGGAATATGATGGTCTTCACATCGCTTCTTTTTGCTGCTAATGTTTTCTCTTTCACTTGAATGTTACACATGATGAGAAGTATATGAGTTTATATATTTGCTAATAATTTTAAAAAATAAAAAAATATTATTTTAATATATTATTAAATAAAAAAATAATTTAAAAATCAAACTTAATCATCCTATTAACCAAGTTTTTGATTGATTTCTAATTGTTTATAAAAGTATATGTTTTTAATTTTTTTTATAAAACATCTACCACTTTCTCCTCCTCCTCCAATGGAGACTCAAAATTAACAACAAAAAACCCCACAATTTTCCAATTCTACCCTTCACTTCCCTCAAACTTCCAACAACGCAAGACAATGCTAAAGCTCATGTCCTCCACCTCTCGCCAAATCCAAACCCACCTAACGCCCCCATGTCTCCGATTCACAACCGAGTCACATCCGAGTTCCTTTCTAAAGTTGCTTTGTTCACTCACGGGTTTGACTCATGGGAACCATAAAAGTCTTAGTTTTGATCGAAGGGCCTTCTTTTGCTCCGGTTCTTCTTCCGGCGATGGCGGCGACGGAGGTGGGTTTGTTGAGGTGGAGGTAAGGAGTGGTGCCAGCGAGATAGGGGCTGAAGGTGGTGCTTCGGATGCTAGTTATTCCTCGGCTATTGTGCCTAGTAATCCTAGACCAGAGGATTATTTAATGGTAAGTATAATAAAGTTTTGAACTTTTATGATTTTGGGGTATTGGGTTTTGTTTAGATGCTGAGAAAGTGTGGAGAAGTTAGAGAAAGTGAAGGAAAATGGTGGGTTTATGTGTTATTTAGGGTCTTATAGTTCAGTTTAGTTTTTCTACTAGAGGATTGAAATGGGCTTTTCGTTTTGTTGATGATGAGTAGAGTAATTATGCTAGTTTGTCTTGATTTGTGTGGTTAATGAAAGGTAATTATGCTGTTTAGCATTTGAGGTTTATGATTGTGCACTTGTTTGCCAAAGTTACGTTCTTTTTGGAATTTGTGATGCGAATATGTGATTGTTTTGAGTTTTTGAAGAAGAGTAAGCGATAGGGTGGATAGGAGTAAGCTATACTTTCTGAATTGCATTGGTGTGATAGAAACTGTTTTGGATAGTTTTGAGTTTTGATGTATGATTTATTTGTGGACATTTTCGGCTGACATTTAAACGGTGCAAGATGTGGATCTTCATCCTTTTGCAATTCTGCTATAGGTGTATAAACGTTTGAAACTCGCTCTGTTGTTGGTGAAGAAAGAAATGGAAACCAGCAAGATCCAGGGAAGATTTCTGCAAGGAACCATTTTCCCAATAAACAAACAAGGTAAAAGGCAATTCAGTGCATTATCATTAGATGAATCTCCCACCCCCACCATTACAAACATGATATCAAACCAACACTGGTCAAAACTCAAAGCCCATCTCCAAAACACAGACCCCAACACTCTCCTTTTACAGCTGCTCAATTCTGGAGCTGACCCAGAACTCACTTTAAGGTACTTTACTTGGTCACAGAAAGAGTTTAAGCTTTCACACTCACTGGAACTCACTTTTAGAATCTTAAATTCACTTGCACTTGCCAAGAAGTATTCAAAGATCAGATCTTTTTTGCATAAGTTTGTTAAGTATGAGAAGGATTATTCAGTTTCTGCTATATTTCATGCTATTTCTATGAGTGGCGATTCCTTTTGTGTAAATTCAATATTAGCTGATATGTTGGTATTAGCATATGTGCAAAATTTGAAGATTTTAAGGGGTTTTGAGGCATTTAAGAGAGCCGGTGATTATGGTTTTAAGCTGTCTTTGATTTCTTGTAATCCATTATTGAGTGGTTTGGTTAAGGAGACTGAAAATGGGGATGTGGAGTTTGTGTATAGGGAAATGATTAAGAGGAAGATTGAGCTTAATGTAATTAGCTTTAATATCGTGGTTAATGGGTTGTGTAAAGTTGGGAAATTGAATAGGGCTGGTAATGTTATCGAGGATATGAAAGTGTGGGGAGTTTCGCCAAATGTGATTACATATAATACTCTCATTGATGGGTATTGTAAAATGGGCAGAATTGGGAAGATGTATAAAGCTGATGCTATTTTGAAGGAGATGATAGCGAAAGGGATTTGTCCAAATGAGGTTACTTATAATATTTTGATTGATGGGTTTTGCAAGGATGAGAATGTGTCAGGTGCTATGAGGGTATTTGGAGAAATGCAAAGGCAGGGTTTGAGACCAAATGTTGTGACATATAATACACTGATTAATGGGTTGTGCAGTGATGGAAAGGTTGATGAGGCTGTTGCTTTACGGGATCAAATGGTTATTTCTGATTTAGAGCCGAATCTTGTGACTCATAATGTGCTTATAAGGGGTTTCTGTAAGAATAAAACAGTGAACGAAGCAATCAACTTATTTAATGATATGGAAAAACAAGGAGTAGATCCTAATGCCATGACATATAACACACTGATTGATGCTTACTGTGAGGATGGAAGGATGGAAGATGCATTTGCACTATATAATATGATGATAGTTAGAGGGATTTCCCCTGTAGTTTCAACATGCAACTGCTTGATTGCTGGTTTATGTAGAACGGGAGATGTGAAAGCAGCCAGGAATCTTATGAATGAAATGGTCAGTAAGACATTGAGTGCTGATGTTGTCACATTTAATATACTGATAGATTCATTATGCAAAAAAGGGGAAACGAGAAAGGCAGTGAAGCTCTTGGATGAGATGTTTGAAAAAGGATTAAACCCAAGTCATGTGACATACAATACTTTGATGGATGGATATTGCAGGGAAGGAAATCTTCGGGCAGCATTGATTGTGAGGACACGGATGGAGAGAAAAGGGAAACAAGCAAATGTTGTCACATACAATGTGCTGATCAAGGGTTTTTGTTTGAAGGGCAAGTTTGAAGATGCAAATGGGCTTCTCAATGAGATGTTGGAGAGGGGTTTGGTGCCTAATCGAACAACTTATGAGATTATTAAAGAGGAAATGATGGAGAAAGGGTTTGTTCCAGACATAGAAGGACATGTATATAATGTTTCTGACACCAACGTAAAGAGAAGATAAATTGTCCACCGTCACCATTACATATCATTTGATATGCAAACGCTCGTGTGGAAGGTTGTTGATTGAGTCTTCATCTGGGAACTTGTACATGAAAGCTTAAGCTCACCTAGATGGAATCCAATGCATTTTGATTATTGGAAACCTGACCCTCTTATGGCACTTCTCAAAAGGAAGTCTGTTCCTTTTTATGCTTGGCCAGTTGCTGGAGTTTATGGCCCCTGACTAACCAACTCACTGGATATATTTAACATTTGAGTTATTTTCTTATATGGCAAAACAAGGAGGGGATCCTAATGTCACAACACGCACAACATTGATTGCTGCTTATAGTTAGGATGGGAGGCAGCATGCACTTACCAAACTTTGTTAACATTGGAGAAAGGAGCTTTGCCTGATGGTTTCGACACAAAGCTGCTTAATTGCTGGTTTATGTAGAAGGAGTGATCTAACCGACCAGGAATCTCAAAGGCAAGTTGCTCGGTAAGGGTTCTAGAGCTGACCTTGTTACCGACAACACATTGATGGGCTCATATCTCAATGGGAGTCAATAAGGGCAATGGAACTCTTGTACAAAATGTTCTACAGAGAATCAAGTTCAAGAAATGTGACGTACAATACTTTATGGATGGATATTGCAGGGAAGGAAACCTTAGGGCAGCATTGAATGAGAAGGGACGTATAAAGGGTTTTTGTTCGAAGGGTAAGCTTGAAGGTGCAAATGGCTTCTCGATGAGATATTGGATCTGGGTATGGTGCCAAATCAAACAACTTCTAAACTGATGAGATATTGGATCTCGATGAGAAATGATAGACAAGGCTTTGTTCCAAACCATTGAAGAACATTTACATAATGTTTCAAGCATCTGTGCACAGAGCACATGAATTGTTCACTTCACCATTGGATGATCATTGACTAACAAATTCTGCCCTGGAAGCATATCGAACAGGTCATCATTTGACAACTTCTACATGACAGTTTATACCCAGCCATTCATCCATGGAGAATCTAATGCCACCTCGATCAACTCAGATCATTTTCTTGAATGGTTCTTATAGCTAGGAATTCTGCTCCAAGCCTTGTCTCCAAGGAACTTCACATTGTTCTCTTCCAATGTTATAGTTGACCATGTTATCTTGAGCAACACATTCTAAGATTTCGTTTTCAGGCATGCTCTTAAGGTTTTAATCCTGTTTAATTTCGATTTTTTTCTTTTTGTAATAATGTGCTCTTGTTCCTTACATTTTAGTCCAAAAGTTCATCTCATTAACGTATACTTCTCCATAAACGATGCAAACATAGAAATTTATGCTGTTTCAAAACTTGTATTGACATGATGGGTTGACTAGGGCTTGAAACATTTTAGGTTAAAGAAAAAATTGATATAAAAAAAAATACTTAATTGATTCCATCAAAAACTCAGGTTCCTCACATTATTTTTGTAATAATGTGCTCTTGTTCCTTACATTTTAGTCCAAAAGTTCATCTCATTAACGTATACTTCTCCATAAACGATGCAAACATAGAAATTTATGCTGTTTCAAAACTTGTATTGACATGATGGGTTGACTAGGGCTTGAAACATTTTAGGTTAAAGAAAAAATTGATATAAAAAAAAATACTTAATTGATTCCATCAAAAACTCAGGTTGATCTGGCCTAATATAATCAAAACCTAGCTATTAATTTGTCGATTTTTTTTTAAAAAAAATCTAAAATAATATAGTTTGGATTTATTTTAATTTTGGAGTGATCTAAGTTGACATGAATGACTCTTTTTATCTATGATTATGCTTTGTATAGACTCCGGATCAGATTATAAAACTATATATATATAAAAAAAAAAGTCAAAGATTTTCTATTATTTGATTGATCAAATATCATGATATAACAAGTAATCAAATATTTTACAATAAATCTCATGGATACACCCTGAAAAAGAAACCAAAGGGTAAACAAAACAAAATCGGAGAAAATCTTAATCCAAATTAAGAAAGGAGGATTTGATTTGTTTACCTTAGTTAAATCAAAATAATTTCCAGTTTGCACTCTATTGTCCAAACTCAAGAATTTAAAATAGTAAACCTATCTTCTTGTCCATCAAATCAACCTCCCGGGATTATATTTTTTATTCTTATAAAAAAACTGAGTGTTCATGGCATCTCTTACTTTTAATGCTTTCATTTTGAATAATTGCAGATACTCAACCATATATATAAACTGTTGCCTAAAAATAAGGACAATTAGGAAAAACAATTAAGAAAAAAGGAAATAAATCTTGACAATGTTATTGTATATATATCATAGAATATTTTTTTTGGAGATTTATATATATATATATATATATATACACGCATTACCTGCAACCATAATTGATAATCGAAATATTACCCTAGCCTCTCTAATTTTGTGTGTGTATATAAAGAACAATGATCTATTGTAATTGAACTACAACAAATTTATATATCAAAGGGTTAAAGAACAAGCAGAAGAAATGAAGCTCTTTCTCCCTCTTCTCACCATTGCCTTCATCATCGTTCTGGCTAGCACCTGTATATTTTCTTTCTCAAAATCTAACTCAATTTATCTGTTTTCTTACATGTTCTTTATTCTTTCCTTTATTTTCTAGGAAAATGGTAAAGGGTGTTCTAAAATCCCATTTCTTAATGATTTCAAGCCTTTATGCAGAGAAATTAAGGCTTGAAATTAATATTCTTACATGCATGCTGCGCAGATGGAGTAGCAGAAGCAGCAGGGAGTGACCGCTGTCACCATAGATGTACTCCAGCATATGGATTATATGAGTGCAATGTGGACTGCGTTAGCAGATATAGATCTGGGGGTGGAAGCTGTGTCGCGGGACGATGTTGCTGTCGCCGTATGAGCTGAGAAGCAACTCGTATCGATATGTTCTTTTGCCTGGAAGACACTGTTGGTCTTTGTAATTCTCGAATTTGATCAAATTCAATGCTCTACGAATAATTTGCTGTTTTTATTTTTTTTCCATTTAATTCTTCTTCTTCGTCTTCTTCCTCCCATGAGTAATCATTCATCGTTCCTTCCATAATTATTATTTTTAATCAACTTCTTTTTTAATTTTCTCATGGTAAAGCTATTAATGAGATAATTTTTAATGCGTAATACTATTCAAAAAATATAATAAAACCATACATGAATATTTATTTATTTATTTTCTTTCACCTTTTCATTATCATGTTTATTCATCATCTCCAAGTAAATTTGAATTCTATATCTTTTTATGATTTTTAAGCTTATAAGTATTAATGCATATTAGACTATAAATAAAAACATTGTTAAAATGATGTGTAAGTACAATTATAGAAACAATAATTCTTTTTTTTCCCAAACATATTACTTTTAATATTCATAGTTTACATAAAGTTTAATTCATATATGTTTGGTAGTGTGATACAATAAAAATTCACGTGTATTTAATAATATAATATAATTATTTTTACAAATAAATATTTATATGATATTATTTTAATAATTTTATTTTAAGTTAATAAAAAAAACATCATATTCATGACTTTTTAAATTAAAAATACTCAGAACACATTATCAAATATAACAATAAGTTTTTAAGAAGCATGACATGGTAATAAAAAACTTGAGATCTATATTGCAAGTCTTGAGTTTGAATCAGAACATGCTTACCTTGTAAGAGAATGAGACAACCGATATTTTATTCGTTTAATTTAGCCAAAAAAAATACCTCAAGAGATAAATTTCTTCAAATCCAAAAAAAACATATAACCATACATAAATGAATAAGAAAAGTCAGCATAGGCAGACCATCAAAACGGTGCGTTCTGCGGGGTCGCTTGAATAGTCAGTCTCCCCTGCATCTAGTGATAAAATTCAGAATTACATGCACAGTTTCCATTGGCAAGAAGATCTTCTTACCTTTCTTAAATTTTAGCACAAAAGGCAGACAACTTGAAGATCAAGTAAAAAAGATTATTCCTTTCTTACATCATTAACTACTTAAAAACAAACATTTCTTTGAAACACAAACACAAGAAACCATACTTGTTCTGTTTTTATGGATTTCCAAAAGAGGAGGGTTCAGTTTCTTGTCTTTATAGTTGGAATCGTTGCTCTTAGCATCACAGGTACTTGTTTTTTTTTATTTTGATGTGTAATTCTTTGTGGGTGTTTTGTTTTTATTCTATTTTAGGTGCACAGTTTGAATCTCTAAGGTCAAGGAGATTTGATTTTGGTTTTGATTGAGTTCTTTAATTATGGGTTGCTGAATCATTGATAGTTTTCTTTTTTAGTTTTGTGGATGTGAAATTTGTGATCTTTTGTGTTGTAGGGATTCATTTCTAATCTGGGTTTGTTGATTACTTCCCAAAGATCCAATCTCTGATTAAGACTGGATAGTGAGAACTCCTTAGTTAGTAATTTGATTTTATCAGAGCAAATGTACTGAAGTTTTGATAACGGTGAAATGTGATTGGGATGGTGTAAATAAGTAGTTAAAATATCCTGGCTTAATGATCAAAATTTAGAGGATTTTGAATTTTCTCAGTTAATTGGCTAAATTTGTGGGGTTTGGTGAGTGTTCACGTTGAAAATACATTGCAAATTCTGATTTTTTGAGGCAATGTAGCTGATTTGAAATAGTCTAATTTAATGTTGAGATCACCTAACTTGGTATAGTTTTAATGATTATCTCTCATGAGCATCTAGCAAGTACTGTTTTGTAGAAGTGGTTCTTATGATTTAGGACAAAATCAGGAACAATTAGTTTGACCTTGCAAATGTTTAAAATGTCTGCATGTGTTTGTGTGTGCCTGCAAACAACTTTATATTTGTATTGCACGTTCTAGGTGTTCATAGTAGCATAAAAACAATATTCTCATCTAGTCAAGATTCTAACCAAATCCATTCTGTGCTTAGTTGTTCAATCTTTGAAAGTAGAGAACAAGTTGGTTTCTTAAATTATCATCTGAATTTTACAAAATTGAATGTAAAATGTATTGGCTTGAATTTTTTGCACAACATGGTATGCTTATGTGCGGTTCCATTTTATAGCTGAAAAATGTCGGCAGCTGGTTGGGGATGATTATTCATCACAGAGTGGGAAGTTTACGATCTTTAATTGCTTTGACATGAGCTCTGGAACCCTAGCATGTGCGGTGAAAGAGGGTGTAAAACTTTATTTCTACAATATCAGATCTTCTCATGTTGAGAGAGCGAGGAATCTTGCAATTGAGCATTCATTACTTGATACAATAGGACAGGGAATGTCTGCACAAGATGCAGCAAAAACAGCACAGAAAGAAGGGGCAAAGGCAGCAAAGCTGGCAAAGCAGCAAACAAAACGCATCATAGGTCCTGTTATTTCTTCTGGATGGGATTTTTTTGAAGCTCTTTATTATGGTGGTACAGTGACGGAAGGTTTCCTCAGGGGCAGTGGAACCTTGGTTGGTGCCTACGCTGGAGGTTTTCTTGGTGAGGAAAGGCTTGGACGTGTTGGTTATCTTGTTGGCAGTCACTTAGGCAGTTGGGTTGGAGGTAGGATAGGACTAATGGTTTACGATGTGGTTGATGGAGTACATTACTTGCTTCAGTTTGCTCAAGGAGAAGATGGTGAAGTTCATGAAACTTCAACTAATGTGAATTTTGAAGTTTCGGAGGACTCTCAAGGATACACAAGTTATGAGGCTTCCGAGGATTCTAATGTGTATGAATCTCCTCCTGAAGAAAGTTCCGAATCATATGAACATTCTGAGTTCAGGTGAATACATAGGGACAATATATGATTCTTTCCCCTTTGTGGGTAAGATGCATCCAGCTAGATGAAGTGTAAGCAACATTTAGTGACTCAGTTGAGGTTGTGTATCAATATCTGGCACTATTATCAAATTTATTTTCTTCCCCTTTGAATTCAATTCCGAGTTCAGGTGAATACATAGGGACAATATTTGATTCTTTCCCCTTTGTGGGTAAGATGCATCCAGCTAGATGAAGTGTAAGCAACATTTAGTGACTCAGTTGAGATTGTGTATCAATATATGGCACTATGATCAAATTCATTTTCTTCAAGCAGTTAACTCGCTGAGTAGATTGTCTAAATTTATTTACCTCGTGCATCATTAGATTTATTTATGGGGGTTATGGGGGCATTAAAATTGTACTCCAAGTCCCTTTCCGCCTATTATTTTTGCTCGGGGCTGTTGCTGCTTTCCCGAAACAAAATTTACTTCTGCCTAGATGAATTGGAAGTTGCAGGTTCTTTGTTCAGATCATAACAAACGACTGATTACATGATGATTTAGCATTTCAGTTTTTCAGGACAGATTTCTGAACTGGTGGGCATGTGAGGTGCTGGGAACTCCTCCATGCGGTGATTTTGCTGATTGTTGGTCCTGTGCTTGGGTAGTCTTCTTGCAAGGGAGAGGCGGAGGAACTTGAGTTCAACAGGCAAGAAGCCTCCTCAAAACGACACCGAAAGGTTACAATGAGCTTCAAGGGGATAGAAGACATGAAGGGGTCAACAGTGAGCCTGAGTACAGGGTTACAATTTACAAATGAGAAGCGCGAGTTCTAGAGCTCTCATGGGATAGAAGACATAGATGACAAACATTATTGAGTTTAATACTAGCTTTTTTAACCTGTGCTATGCCAAAGGTTGCCTTTTTTTTTTTTAATCTTAAAAAATATTAAGATATTAGCACACCGGTTTAAACACATTTAAAATATTTAAATAATAATATATTATATGATATTTTTTTAAAAAAATATCAAGAAGACCATACACTGAATTGACTCAGGCTAACTGTGATTAATCTATGAAACTCGTGATCTGAGTATCAAATTTTAATAAAATTATGGAACTCATGTTGAAACAAATGAGGAAACTCAATTATAATTAACTAAATATTGAAAGCAGAAAAAAAAAAAAAAGAATTTAAAAAAGTGACTCAAGTAAACCAATATTAATGATCAGTGCAATGACATGGGTCAAGCTAAATTTTTCCTAACACAAAAAATCAGATGATACTAGGATTTTTAAAAGTAAAAACGATCTGAGACTCGAGTTATTGAGTGACCCGAGTTTATTAAGTTGGGTTAAATTAATTAAATAAAAAGGCAATTCTAATTTAATAATATGAAAAACCAAGCAATATTGAGCGAATTTTTTGAACCTGAATTAATTTTTTAAATTTATAATTCATGAAATCATAGATTCAGGTTCAATTAAGAAACTTAATTTTCAACCAATTTAATGTTAATAAATGAATATGCAAAAGAACAAAAATGGAAGATGAAATTGGAAAAAATAAATTAAATTAAAAAAATTAACTCAAATAAAAAAACAACAATAAAAAGAAGGGATCAAATCCAATGAAAAAACCCTTAAGGGTTGTTCTGAAAATACCTTAAGGGCTGTTCTGAAAATTTAAAGGTCGTGAACATATTTTTAAGAGAAAAGAGAAAATAATGGGGGGGGGAAATCATTGACTTTGAATTGGAGGTTCATTTATCAAATGAGTCATTTATAAGGAAAAAAGGATGTCGGGACAAATTAAATGACACGATAAAACAATAATTTCAATCAACAGAATCAACCGTAAATGCTGGCTGGAAGCGAGAAAGTGACTAACGTGTTTTTTTATTATTATTATTTATTTATTAAAATACCATATTTCTCAATAGAATAAAATAATTAAAAGAAAAAAAAAACTTCGTAAAATGATGAATAAGCCCTTGCAGTCAAGCTTTGATAATTTTAATTGCAAGGACAATAAAATCATTACACTATGTTTTAGAAATTTAAATATCAAGAAAGCTCATAAACAATAGTTAAGTATTTTTTATTTTTTTTTGCTTTTAATGGCATCAAGTGATTTAATTATGAAAAAAACAATTCTAACAAGATGAAATTACTATTTTATTCTAAAAGGTAAATTCTTTGTGATTTATCCCTAATAGGATGTGACTTAAATGGTTAAATCTTGGATTTTCTCCTCATAGATCATTAGTTCGAGTTTTACATCAGTCAAGATTACTGAAGGTTTTAATTGGTCGTTAACTTTAAAGTCCATATAATTAGTTGAGATATACATAAGCTAACCCTGATAACCACATTTCAAAAAAGAAAAAAAAGTAAATTCATAGTGAATTAATCACATTTCTTTCACATTACTCTAGGTTATGTTAGGATTGAAACTTTTTAGTAACAGTGAATGGATCAGGTTACGTAGACTGTAGAGGGAAGGCATCAAAATGCTCGAGGACTGGGTGGGTCACAAGAATGCATCATAGAACCCTCCTTGTTGGCTTTGCACAGGTTTTAGCCAGGCTTCTATCCATATTACTGGCCTTGACGCCATGTTTCTGTACACCTCTAGTCTTGAGTTCCCATGAACAAGCCAGCATAGTTTTCGTAACTTGCGAACCATGGTGAGTGGAGCTTGCTCTATCCGATATACCAAGTCTATTTGCATGGAAAGAGTTTATAACTTGACCAAGTGTCAATCACCTCTTCCATTGAAGGTCTCCTCTCTCGATTTTGAACCAGGATCTGGTTCTAGCAGGGTTCAGTCTAAACTAGACTGACCTTGAAGTGATTCGATCAAACTTGTGTTATCTACAAAGTTAATTTGTGACAGTAGAAACTATACTTTCTAAAG
Source organism: Salix brachista (assembly GCA_009078335.1). Lineage (NCBI taxonomy): Eukaryota > Viridiplantae > Streptophyta > Magnoliopsida > Malpighiales > Salicaceae > Salix > Salix brachista. Next base: position 2,445,448 of record CM018576.1, on the reverse strand, counting down.
ATTTAGAACCATGGTAATTGAAACTCCAACTTGTTAGATTAAAGGAAGCAATTATATATATATATATATATATATATATAGAAAATCTATTTGCGTGAGAGTTTATAGCTTAACCACCTGTCAAATTCCCCCCCTTCCATCAAAAGTCTCCTCTTACATTGAAGTTGTTGTCGAATTAGAACCTCAACCCTGGAAATTCTCTCCTCACTTTGCAACTTGGCTGTATCTTTTACTTGACAGATTAACAAGAACCAAGTCTTGGTGTGCATATCTCTATATCTAACCATTGGATTGAGATGTTGGGATTAGATAAGGTTTCGAGTTTATTTGTAACTTTTTAGGAATGACAACTCTGACATTAGCATATATAGGATATTAATTTTGGATTTTTATTATTTTTATTATTTTCTTATTAGTTTTCTTTGTTATGACAAAAAAACAAATCTGACTTATCAAGGTATAACTGATCATTTTTATTATGTCACATTTCTCAAACCTAATTTTCAGCTTTTTTTGAAGAAATATCATTTTTGTTTAGGGTTGCTTGATCACATAATCAAGAGTTTTGCATCAATGAAAATCAAAATCCAACATCCTCAACATAATCTTCTTCTTCTTCTTCTTTGTTTTCTTTATTAGTAGTATTATTAGCCTTGGAAGAATGGATCTCCTAATTTGCAAACTAGAAATATTCAAGATATTCCAAAAGAGCTGAATAATTTTTGAGGAAGGGAGAGCATTGGACCGGCCAGCAGGCCAAGTTAGGAAAGAGATAGCGTTTCCATGGACTAGAGGGCAGAATAAGAAGCAAATTATGAGTATCCACGACACTCAGTATCTTGAGGGTGGCTTCGAGTGGTTGCCACCACCCAAGCCAAATTGGCTATTGTTCTTCTGTTTTCGATAATAACCGATGAACATGCAATTTGACCCCACTACTCTCTCCTGTTTATTTGTTTCCTTGTGCTGCTTTCTCAGGCCTGTTTCTCAATCGCTTTTAAAATGTTTTTTTTTAAAAAATTAATTTAATTTTTCCTTGGTTTTAGATGAAGATTTTTTATGTTTTAGATCATTAATTTGATGATGTGTTAATATTGAAAATTAATTTTGAAAAATAATAATAAAAATATTTTAAATAAAAAACATTTTAAAAAACAGTCACAACCAGATTCCGATCACATTTAAAAATAAAAGCATGACATTTTTCAATATTTGCTAACTGTATTATCAAATCCAATGATGTTGATGGGTCAACTCAAGATATAACAATCTAAACTATGTTTTAAAAATTTAATTTGGGTGGAAGTTGTCATGATTTATAAAACTAAAATTCATTTTGATTTTTTTTAAATATAATAAAATTATTTTGATTAATCAAAGTTAATCTATTCCTTTTATAATTTTAATATTGACCCGTCAAGTTTCATAGCGTTTTTAGGGATAACTTAGAATACTCCATTAAAGTACATACAATGAAGATATATAGATTACTGGAAAGGCGTAGAACTGATGATAATATAGTTTTGGAAAAAATTCAAGGAAAGAAAAGATGCTTTGCATATTACTAGAAGCTAAAATGTCTAGACCTCCCTGAATATTAATTTCTTGGCCAAAGTCATCATCGGTTGTGCGTAGATTAAAAAAAAAAAACACCATTTTTCATTTTAAATTTATGAAATTTTATCTCTCTGATTTCTTGTTTGAAAAATAATCAGCACACGGTCGATGCCCTAAATATCATCGACCCTAAAATCATTTCAGCACTAAACCATGCTTGATCTTATAATTTAGGGACTATTTTAGCATAATTAATTAGTGTGCTATGATTCAATAGTTCAAAATTCTGAATCTCAATTGAATTTCTCTTGCTCATGATTGAGCAAAACAACTATGTATTACCCTAATGATCAACTAGTGTATAAACCAAAAAATGATATTGAAGAAACTTGAGAAAAAATATGAACAGATTCATAAATTAACCAAACAATTTCATGTAGCAATTAAAACATCAGTGCAAGCACTTAAATTTTAAGAACCCTACCCTACTTAGCTTTTTCAAAAGGGCATCCTCATCAACAACAACAACATCATAAAAAAGGCAAACCAACTTCAACGTCGAGTAGTCGCGTAGGTCCTCTGGTTGCTAATGAAAGTGGCCAAATTGGCAAAAAAAGTATATCATGTTCCCATCACATCATACAGTACCATAACTCTCTATCATGGACCCTCGACAAGTATGCTCAAAAAGACTCTAAAAAATGTGCAATGGTGTCTTCATATAGCACCCAGTATGGTTTTTGTTAATGCTTCTCATAATTTAGTGGATTGATTTTGAGTTTTACACTGCCAAACTTACGGGGAGATTTTGAAAATTTTATAGTAAATAAACTTATTTTACAGCAACTACAACCTTTTTAAAACTTGCTCGTGATAAAATTTAATCTCAAACTCATAAATCAATCCAAAAAGATCATATCGTAGCCGATGAGTTGAAGAGAAAGAAACAATTCCTAAGTTATCTTGAATAAATTCTCATGAAAGCAGATCCATCATGCTGGTTCGACAATGGAAGAAGTAAAAAACAACACGTACGAGAGGCATATCCATTTGGTCGAATGTCATTGCTTCCGAAAAAGAGATTGATATTCACCATTGAATAGAAATTAAAAGTATAAATCAAAGGTCAAACGATTCATGGAAAACTATAGTGCTTTCGAAAGCACTACCATCGATCTTGTTGCAAGATATATATAATGAGCTTTCAGCTTTGTATTGCACTAGCAGGGGGAAATAGTTCCCATGACATGAAATGTCAACATAATACACTACAAAATTAAAGTGGCCATTCATCTTTTGTAAGGTCACCTTGTTTGTTTGTTTGTTTAATGGAAGAATCAAGATTCAAACATTATAAAATGAAAAAAAAAAAGCTCTATAAAACAATTTATAAGGTTTATTAATTTCAAATATTTATCAGGTTAACGACCATGTAAGTCTCCAGTGACCATGATATTAGCAACCACAGGGAGAGCAAACGTTTTAGTCACAACCTTGTACCACTGGGTCACCACCACTAGATGGTTACAAGAGTACATATGCTTGTTTTGAATTTATTAGTTAAGGTGTATTCATTCAAAAGAAATATTTGACATCAAATAACCATTGAATTCAAGATTTTAAATTAGGACAAAGTACAATAAAATTTCTAGTATATCTTGAATTTATCTTTTTTATATACTAGTTATATATTTTGCATGCTGGGCTATTATTATGGTTTCAATGTTGGAAGGAAAATAATAAAATAAGGTAATGCTATGATATTTTGTTTCGAAATTAAAAACAATAATTAGGAACAAAATAATATATTAAATAAATTAAAATTTTAATTAATGATTTGTTTAACAACACCACATTTTAAACTCAATAAAAGCCACAGCACACTATACATTGGTTTTTCACGCAATGAATTGTTTGCTAGATAAATTGGGGCGTATGTTGATTTATTATGAATTATATTGATATATAATTTTTTTATTTTTTTCTAAAAACAACCAGAAAATTGATCTCATGGGATTTGAGTTAATTTCTTGGCCTTGTTTTCACTGTTGACGAAGTTGTGAAAGTGATACAACCTTCATCACAAAATTCAAACATTCATATAGCCAATGGAGTCGAGATGGTGAAATGAAAGCAGCTCTAATATTGAAATCTTTCTCGTGGAAGTTTTGATCAGCTTGATCTTGCCATATATAATTTCAATTTAGATTGACCAAGTTATTTGTCTCTACTATGGCTTAGATTATAAAATTGGCACAGCTAGTGTGAACTGAGGGATTCTCATCACTTCAACACCGCCCTAGATCACAAGAGTTTACTTTGTGAATGTCTAATTATCATTGTTGACGCTTTGTGTATATATGTGTGTGTGTCAAAAGATTATATATATATATATATATATATATATATATATATATATATATATATATATATATATATCATTGTTAGCCACTCCAAAATCTAGCACGATTTATATAAAATGGTTTTGTGAAACCACAAGTTGAAAGAATCAAGATTGTGAAAGCATTAGAATAATTATGAATCTCATCCCCAATTAATTTCTTTCTTTCTGAGCAGCTATTTTTAAAAATTAAATTACGAGGAACACGAGCTTTACCACCGAGTGTAAATTTGTGTGTGAGTTAGAAAAATAAGATGGTAGGAATTGAACCAGAAATATCCTCAAACCCTAAAAACCTCTTTTACCGATTTTTTTTTATTAACATGAGTGTCCGCCCAGCTTGTGCGTATCTCAACTAATTTATTGGACCCTGAAGTTAAAGACCATGTAAATTTCAGTGACCATCATATTAATAACCACAGAAGTAGCAAGCCCTTTAATTTTAAATTCTTATCATTGAACCACCTATTAGATAATTTTGTTACTGCTTCATTGATAAACTGGGTGCTAGGTAACTATTTCTTCACTCTAGCAAATTCTTAATTCAAGCCCTGTGGATTTTTATTATTTGATTGCTGATGAAATATTATAACATTTTTTCCTTGCCTCAACTAGAACCCTAGCTGTTTAGATGTAGAGATTTAATTTGTTGATTATTATATTAATCTTTTAATAATAAAAAAACATATTTGAATTTCATATATTTTACTTTTAAAACACCTTGGACACTTTCAAATAAGCTAAACTGTTTTTGTTCCTTCATAACTGTAACAAGGCATAAAGTATTATAAAAACTACCTAATCAAAAGGAAAAAGATAGAACCAATTCAACATTAAACGCTTGATGCAGGACCAACCGCTGACTCTCATATAATAAAGAAGTTTGTAGCCGGGACTATTTCAAAAACAAGATTTCAGCTGGGGCTTTTTTAATAGTGATGTGATGCTGAAACATTGATCCTTGGCATTGCGACCGTTGATTTTATCACATTTTCCAAAAAATTAGACCATCTATTAATTAATTTAGTCCATCAAAACCCTAATTTGCATATATTCCCAAACTTTAAATAAGAGGAGATACTGTAAAATGAAAAGACATGAAGTAATTCAAGGGATAAGATTTTATAATAAAAGTGATGATTAATACATATTATATTAGGTTTAATTTATCTTGACGCAGTCCATTATGTAATACAGTAATAAATTATTATTATTTTTTGTGGTGGGGACCTCATGAATGTCCATAAATAATGACCTCATTGGAGTATTCTCCCCAGTTGTGAAGAGTGTTCTTTGCGAGTTTTATTTGATATTCAAGAGTCCTTGCTGATTATTGTCTCGCAGTGTCGACATGGTTTGCCAGAATGAACCTCTCGTTCAAAAAGTCTGCGATCTGTATGAACAAATCTCAAGCCTTGAGAGTCTCAAGCCCTCCAAAGATGTCGACATGCTCTTCACACAACTTGTTCTCACGTGCATCCCACCAAACCCCATTGATGTCGACAAGCTTTGCAAGAAAACTCAAGAAATGAGGTCTAACCTCATCAGACTTTGCGGAGAAGCTGAAGGACTTTTAGAGAGTCATTTCTCTGCTATCTTAGGGTCCTATGAAAACCCTCTTGACCATCTCAATATCTTTCCATATTATCCAAACTACCTTAAACTTAGCCACCTTGAGTTCAACATCCTTAAGCAACACCACACGAATGTCCCTGGCAAGGTTGCGTTTGTGGGTTCCGGTCCCCTTCCCTTAACCTCAATTGTGCTAGCCCGCAATCACCTCACCACGACTTCCTTCCACAACTATGATATTGACCCTTCGGCCAACTCAAAGGCTCTTCAATTAATCACGTCGCATCCTGACTTGTCGAGTAGAATGTTCTTCCACACAACCGATATAATGAAGGTGACAAGTGAGCTCCAAGAATTTGATGTAGTCTTCTTGGCAGCTTTAGTTGGGATGGACAAGGAGGAGAAGGTTAAAGTTATTGATCATTTGGCTAAGCAGATGGCTCCTGGTGCTATACTGATGCTGAGGAGTGCTCATGGCGCTAGGGCTTTTCTCTATCCAGTGATTGATCCTTGTGATCTTCGAGGATTCGAGGTGCTTTCTGTGTTTCATCCAAGTGATGAGGTGATAAACTCGGTTGTCATCGCTCGTAAATATGCAATGCCTATAAATTCAATCGATCACGGCCAGCAAAATGGTCTTGGCTCCATGATAGTACTGCCTAACAAGTGCTGTGAGATGCTAGCCTTAAACCCCCTCAGCCATGTTACCATGGCTGAAGAACTGGTCGTCGAGGAGCAACACTCATAAAATCTCTATCCATGTGTTCACCCTTAATATCCTCTTATATCATGCACCAATTGAGAATTGATCTCTTATTGCATCTAGCTTATTGTCTCATGAATGTCTAACATATGTATTAATGTCATCTAGTTTTGTTGTATCCTTCCAAATTTATGTCTTTTGCTTTTCAACTTCCATGAATAAAAACATCTATTCCAAACTCTCTCTCTCTCTTTGTTTTTTTTTTTTTTTTTTCTAATTAAGAAATGATTCGGGCTCGAAACCAGCCATTGATTGAGCAACAAGCTCGTTGTCCTTGAAAAATGAATCTATATATATAACACATCAACTAATTAAAATGATATAGATATGGTAGTATGTGTGCTATGGCATCGATCGTCAATGAATTTGTCCCTTGATGGATCTAAATAAAAGCAAGAATGTCTTTCCAGGTTCCTGATCATCTGCAGTTAATTTCCAAGTTCATCTTCTTAATTCCAACATGACAATCTCCATATTGCCATTGTCATATCTAAACATTAATGGTTGTGTGTATAGACAGTCGGGGTTTTGCAAGATGATGACAGATGGTTGTGTAGACAATGCAGGCCATCTTACCTTTTGAATCGTCAAATAGTTTGTTTGGAAAGGAAAACACTGTCTAGTCAGCCTGTCCAATAGATGTTAATAAATGTTTTGCAAGAAAAAAAAAAAGTCAGAATCAAAATGCACACAAGTCGTTAGATTATAAAATTGAAGTTTTTCTTCGAAAAAAGATGATGTTGTTAGGTTAAAAACATTGGCGTGATCCAGCACACAACCTCTTCTGAGTCATGAAGAACTAGCCACCGTTCTAAAGAACCTGTGAGCACCCCCACTGTTTTTAAATTTATAAATAAATTATAATAATCCTAGAACAGTTGTACAATAAATGTTTTGTTGATATCTTGAGATAGAATTAAAAAAAAAATAGAGAGATATTTCCCTCCATTTATATTTATTTTATATTTTCACAACCAAACATGGTTCTGTTCTTACTATATCTATTTATTTTTGTTCGGAAATGATAATCGAATTCATATCACTACAATAAGATGGATTTAGTCCGTCCAATCAGAAGCTACAATCTCTTTATTATCTGTCTATAATCCATAGGATGTGTTCCATGAATAAGACGGATTATCAGAAGAAAAATATGAAAGTTTAAGGCCCAGGAACTGAAAATGAGCATGAACACCATCACGAACAATGGAAAAAGCTTGAAGAAGAAGTAATTATCTAATAATATTGTTGAAGTTGTTTTTTAAAGTGTTTTTTTATTTAGAAATATATCAAAATGATATTTTTTTTATTTTAAAAAAATTATTTTTAACATCAGCACATGAAGATATCTAAAAACATCAAATTGTTTAATTGAAAATAAAAAAAATTAATTATTTTCAAAAACAATTATCAAACACATTCCCAAACACCACCAGAAAGAGAAAAAGAAGAAGCCTCAGAACAAACTGGTCCTAGTGGGCTCTATTGCATTTGTTGAAAAGAGCTGAAAGAAGCCCAAACACTTGCTAGCTAGTAGCATGATGAGAATCCAGAGGAGCCGAAAACATTTTTCTATCGAGTTCAATCTTGCAACTGCAAAAACCTTTCATCTTCGGGACAATCTATTCAACACCCTTGATGCTTCTTACAGTTTGTTTCAAACTATTGCTACGTTAAAAATTGGTTTATTAAAAAATCCATAATCAAATCTAACAAATAAAAAACAAAAAATATATACATAAAAATAATTTTATAAATAATTTTAATTAAAAATAAAATAAAACAAACCGGATATGACAGGTGAAAAGTAAAAAGATGATGGAATTAAAAAAAAAAAATTTATAAATTATTTAAATAAAATAAATACAATAAAATATGGATCAAATTTGATATAAAAATGTCAATTAATAAAAAAGAGTAAATATCAATAAAAAAAAGTTGAGAAATTAAAAAGATATAATAGACAAAATTAAAAAAAATCGAAACAAAATATTTAACAGTTAAAAGTTTGAGGATTAAATTTGATATAAGTAACAAATATAAAACAAACAAAGGATTAAATTTGATATAAGTAACAAATATAAAACAAACAAGGTCTTCTTAATTGAATAGATAAACATTTTGAAGAAAAAAAACTAATTTTAACATTAATTCTTTGTTCTTACTATAGCAAATTAAAAAGATTAACCTCTCCTTTAGCATTATTTTTAAAATTTAATTAATTTCATTTAATATTCAATTCTACAAATTTTAATAATTTAAAATATAAAATCTCAGTAAATCTAAATTAGTTAGTTTCGTAAATAATCGTGTTTTCTTCTTTTCATGAGTTATTTATTTCATTGATGATGAAAAAAGAACTACAATTAATGACGTGGTGATTAGCTAGGTGGTAAAAGGTATGCTTCCTTCTATGAGTTCAAACTTGAAACTTGTGCTTGGAGAAATTTATTAACCTGATAATAAGGGAATTTAAACTGTTTAGAATTACGTTTTAAAAATATTTTTAAAAAAATATTTTTATTATCATAAATTAAAAAAGAATTATTTTAATATATTTCTAAATAAAAAATATTTTCAAAAAAAAGGTTGAAACAGCCAATGGTGTTCAATTACAAGCAATGTGATCCGAAAACACTCTATAATTGATATAACTCCACTTTATGCTAACAAGGTTACAAGCACCAGCAAACAGAAAGCAAGCTTAACAGTTTACAACTGCTAGTTCATGTTGGTCACAAGCAAGGAACTAGAACTGCTTTGTAAGAATTGGAACCAATGGCTTTGAAACATATAAGATAACTACAAGTAGACAGCTTTACAGGTATGCAAGTTATACAAGGAGGAGGAGGAGGAGGAGGAGGGATGCCGAGTTGGAGTTTTTTTTATGTCCCAATATCATCACCAGCAAAACCATAGCATAGCGCCACCCCCGGGTCGCCGCTGACACCATCCATGCGAGTAAACCTCATATCTTCAGATGGTTTCCAGTGCCGCTTCCGCTGGTTGATAAACCAGTTGTTAATCTGCTTTTGATCTAGTCCTGAAATCTCTGATAACTTTGCTTTCTCCTCTTCCTGTTATACCAGATAATCCATTCATACTGGTTAGGCTTAAAAAATATCATTGAAGTCAATGAGGAAAGGAACGGGCTTCCATGAGCTTTCATGACACTGAAGCTATTGCAGATCAAGTGTTCTGGATTAAGATTGAACAGTAGACTAACTCTGCTTAAAAATGGCTGATAGACATGCTTGAGCAGCAATATGGGACTTAAAATTATGAAACTTTCAAGCTTCTAGATTATAGCTTCAGAGAAGTACATGTAGCAGAATATAGACAATGATAAATTGGATGAAGTTTCACCTTCTGCAACTTTTTCAACAAAAAGATTTCGAATATCGGTATTGTATATTCTATATAATAATTCTTCAGAAGAAGACACGAACCAAAGCAATGCCAAGATTATGTACTTGCTATCGTTTGCAGCTTGCAAACCCAATTATGCAATCCGCTGAATATCCTTCAAATAGAAATCGCTTTCTTGCTATGTTATACCAGAGACTTGGATAGTTTTCGTTAAACTTGTTTCAGAGAATGTTTTGGTGACAATGATCCGGGTATGTATAGTTGATTCAACAAATAATATCTTTATCAGTCTATATCTCCTCTGTACTTCCTGTCTTGCCTCAACATATCATGAACTTGTGGGGCATGTATTATAGCACATGCAAGAGACATTTGTAAGAGATCCAAGAGAGTAACAAAATGTAAAGTGAAAAGAAGCAGGAGTAATCAGATTATAAGGTTATAAGGATCACCGTAGGATATGGCCATCTAGAGTGGTGGTTCCACCAGTCCAAAAGCATTGTCCTTGCATCCTTTGGTAATTTGCCTTTCTTTCTATTCTTTAGGAACTCCTTTCTCAAGTTTCTAAGATGGCCGCTGTACTTGCGCATGAGCATTCCCTTTAGATTCTGCTCATGTGAGCCAACACTAGTTGTTTCTTGACTTTCAGGTGCTTCAACCTCCCCACAGCTTAGCTCCTCCTCAGATGTCCCTGCTGGCTCATCTGCTATGGAAAAAAAAAACGACAGTACAGTGTAGTTACACTTTTGCATTCAAAAATATTGAGCAAAAACTTTTAAATTAAGATCTAACACAAGGCTGAATCTCTTGAAATCATAGAAATGAAATCCGTGGTGGTCATTTATAGGTTAATCTACCAGATCCCCAAAGGAGAAAGAAACAGCTTTATCAAGCTACTGGTAAATTACAGGCAAGATTATGAACATTAACCAACTATCAATCATCTTCCAGGGCCATACATCAATAACTCTCAGGTTCTTCATCATCACATATAGGTAATAGTAACTAGCTGTGATAAAATTTTGCTAACACAGGTTTAACATCAACTTTCAGACACCTCCAAGCTCATAAATTATGTAGAAACCAAGCAGCAAAACAAGTCGATCCTTGTGGTTAAGAGAGATAATATAAAGTTTTTGAGCACAGTTGCTTGTCTTCCAATGTAAATCTTACTATGTAATGCCAAATAAATTGAATCTAGGATATACTATTTCCAATCAAAAGCATGCTTTGTACAACTTCATGGCATGTGCCTCCATACCATTTTGATTGATCATGCTAGTTCCTTCAGCAACTAGCACGAATATAGAAAAATAGTAAAGCCATGGCTGGAAGAACAAAATATGAGAACAAGAAATGTTCACAAGATCAAATTGCAGTTAACATGATGGACTATGCACCATAGTCTAGCATACGAGATTCCAAGCGTAAGCAAAAATTCTGAATTGAAAACGAGGCATAACATAACATGCTACCATTGTAATGAAACTTGATTCAGAGACTTTGTATTCATCTCAAAAAACCCTGGTTGAAATGTTTTATTAACCCAAGAACCCGCAATCTCACATTGAAAGATTACAAGGTTTTCTCGATCGTAGCTTATATATTATGAAATTAAAAGGTTAAAAATAGACTTGTATGGCACCATAGCTTTCATAGAAGAGGTCCAAGGCGAAGTACTGCTTTGCAATTAAGCCGCTAATTCCCACCATTCATCAGCCTTAATAACCAGCCATAAAACAAAATAAAACAATGGATTATTTGGTGTGTATCTTTTGTGTAATATATTACATCAACAAAAAGGAAATAAGAAAATAAACAATCCTGGCAACGAAAATATGTTTTTGCACAACATCATTTTCATCAAAATAAGTAGGACCAACTTTACGTAGGGGCCCAAAATAGAGCAGAAAATCATGGATGGTAAGGACAAGACATGGTGTTTAATCACACATAGAGAATCCTAACATTTCAACTCATCAATGATCAGTAAAACTGTTCTTTTCAACAAGCACAGTTGCAAAAGTTTGATCTCGTGTACCTCTCTCGGCATTCATTTGATTTTAATGAATATATAATAGAGCATTACCCCTTTTCACTACTAGCTAGTACAACTATAGTTAGGTGCGAGTCGATCATGGAAACCAATGTTGGAAAATGGCACAGTGCGAGAAACTTTACCTGAGCCATAATCAAATATCTTTGTCAATGTTCCTTTGCAAAGACTACTTAGCTGTGATTCTATGCTACTCAAGAACGTAGCAGCCTCGTCGAATGGCTTGGACAATTCCTCCTTGTATCTATGAAGAACCTCACAGTATGATTCCTAGAAAACCAGCAGCAGTTTCAGTGGTTATAGCAATTTATTCCAAGAATAAAACTACTAGACAAACAAATTATTATTCCATTTAGCTGCTTAAAAAGAAAGGGAAAAAGAAGCACAATACTTAGAATCTCATATAGCTTGAAATGTGAAAGGGAAATAAAAAGTTGGAAGTTCTTTTTTTTTTTTTTTTGCTTGATTTTCTTGAGAATCAAAGGAGCTTGAATAGAAATTAAAGAAAACACACACAAAACAAAGAGTAAGAAAAAAGATAAAACTATGGGTTTCAAAATATACCATGAACTCATCAAGTTCTGGATCAGCTCCTATCTCATAGCAAGTATTGATCTTGTAGTTCCCTCTGCCTATGGCTTCAAGAAGAGACACCATTTCTGGAGGAGCACCAACCTTCAAAACAAAATAAAACAAACAGAAAATCACTCAAAAGCTCAGGTTTGACACGATAGGTTTCCATTTTTGTTCCTTTCATGGAATTCTTTTCTTCCCCATTAACAAAAACTTCTTTAAAAATATAGAAAAGGAGTAAAGTTTAGATGCTCAAAGGTTATGCGATGATGATGATGATAAACCTTTTGGCACTCTAAATGTGCAGATACTAGGTCTGGATAACGAGGGTGATTGGCGATCTGGGTCTTGATTGCATCATACATATCTGATCCGGTGACTTCTCTGTGACCATGACCAGCTTCAAGAAAACTACTAGCTTGACTGTGAAATTCAGTGGGAGTACTAGTAGTAGCATCAGAAAAGTTTGCTGCAGGCAAGTTTTCAGGCCTGACAATATCATTTGGTGAACTAAAAAACGTAGGATTGAACCTATAAAATTCCTCCATGAAATTGTTTACTAGCACTAGAAAAGATTGTCAAGAAACTCATCAATTGTAAGAGCAAGAATATTAGTTTCACTGATCTTCAAGTGACTAAAACCTTTTTATAGAGAAGATCTTTGAGAGATGCTAAGCACTTCCAGATAAGAAAGTCCAAGTTATTAGGAATCCCAATAAAGAGAGAGTCTTAGGCATTGAAAAATACTGTAGTAGGGATGAACTGTGATCTCTGTGTGTGTGTGTTTATATATATTTATGAAAAACCCAAGAAAATTTTCAAGAAACAGTGCAAACCCTCATTAAAAAACACCAACAATTTCAAAGAACAAAAACAAAATGATCTAGTTAGTTTTTCAAGTAACAACAGTGAGAGCGCGAGCGCAGCCCATTTCTCTCCATCCCAGACTTCAATATATAGTTGAAAAAAGAGTCCTAGTTTGTCAATGAATGAACCAGAGCAGTAGAAAGAGAAAGAGAACATGGAAGAAGTCCTGCTGCTACTATTACGAACTTTGAAGTAACCCTGAGGCTCAGGTTGGAAAAAGACCAGACCTTTTTTTTCCAAGAAGACCTAGGATAAAGTGGACACCACACACATACGAAGACAGAAAAACAGTGAGTAGCAGTAGTAGTGACTAGAGAGTTGAGAGAGGTGGTAGCTGAAAAGGTGTACTTGTATTTTGATATAATAAATTATTATTTTTAATTCAATCTCTATATTTTTAGAAAAAAAACAATTCAGTCCCTTTTATTTCAAAAGGTATTAATTGACCTCAGTCTCTTAAATTTAGTTTTTAAAACTCTAATCACATGCACTTTCTCTCAATTGTGCATATATTTTTTATCAGTAACAAAGATACTATCGATAGAATTAGAATTTTGCGTTGCTTTTTATGGTGTTACTGTAAACTTTAGAGTTTAAAATTTAGATAAAATAATAAAAAGAATTTATTAGATAACGATTCAACCATGCAAATGTCCCCTCCAGTTATTATGGTTTCTTCTGCACCAAGTAAGATGAGAAAACACTATGGAAAAGAAACAAAAACAGCTTAATTTGTTCCGCCTAAAGAAATTATAGAAGGACTGATCGAGAAAATCCAAAATCAAAGGAAGTAAGTCATCAGTTTCTTAAACATAAAAGACCAGAGTATAACTTAGTTTTGAAGAAATGATTGATGCAGGTGGTTGCACGTTGTTGACACAGTACGGGGAGTAACAGTAGAATGATAATGGTGAAGCAGCTCCCGTGTTTGTAGATGACAAACGTGTCTCTCTGCCATGCATCCCAGTAGCGGTGGTCGGGTCAAACTGTGGCAGGTATATATATATTCAAATTTGACAGAATTCGAATTCTCAATGGTTAACTGAGTTCTGTGGGTTTCAAAAGTAGGTGTGACTCAGTTAATTCGTACAGTTTGGGTACCGTGTTCTGCTGTTTCCACTCTCGTATAAGAGAGCATGAGCTCCATTATTGGGTCATCGTCCCTGTTTGGCAGTGTGGTTGCGGTAGTTTTTCAAAATGCTTATCATGCTAAAATACATCAAAATAATGTTTTTTTATTTTTTAAAAATTATTTTTGAAATCAGCACATCAAAATAATCTAAAACACACAAAAACATATTCATTTAAAATAAAATAAAAATTCAAATTTCGGCCAAAAGCCGGTGGGATCGCAATGCCAAACGGGCTGGCGTTTGAAACGCCGGTTTCTAGCTTTTTTTTTTCTTTTTTTTTCATTTTAAATGAATATAGTTTGGTATTTTTAAATCATTTTGATGTGCTGATGTTAAAAATAATTTTTAAAAAATAAAAAAAAATTATTTTGATGTATTTCGGCAGAAAAAGCACTTTAAAAAGCTACAGCAACAGTTCTCCCAAACACCCTCTAATTTTTATAGTTTTGTTGCTTCTTAATACTTTATTTTATTTTGTGCATGGGATTTTTTGAGATCTTCCGTGGGTGGCATTTACATGGTGTGTTATCCAAACAAGCACAGAAAAACAAAAATCATTTTCTGGATAAAATATTCAAAATGATTTATTCAGAAACAATTTAATTAGAACATTGGTTAAAATGATTTGCACCTTTATGTTGGTTATTCCCAAAGAGAAAAAAAAGAGGTGAATATTCAACTAGTTAAACAAAAAATAAAATAAAAAAATGATGCTGAATCTGGCTGTAAAGAGCTCAAAATTGGTCAAGTCAGGCAATTCAAATCCCTTATCATATTCTATCTTGAATTAGTTTGAAAATCCCTTTTTCAGCAACCAAGATCTTGTCACTTCCCCTGATGAAGAAAGATGCCATTAAAACAACAAGATTTGGTGGATTCAAGCTATAAATTACTAAGCAGCAAAGAAACATGATTAGCGATATCTGGAAAGTGAGAAAGATAATTAAGGCAAATCTTTGACTTAAAAAAAAGTAGATTTGTTTGTTTTAACAGGGTAATTTTGGCTCACAATTTGAACATGGCTATTCCGCAGATATTAATAATCTATCGCAACTTTTTTAGTAAATGTTATATATTTGAAATATTTGATTGTTGTTCTACTTTGAATTGAGTGAGAGAGTAGTGTGAAATTATTCTTAATTTTAAAATATATATAATTATTTGAATAATAATAAAGTTTAATGAGATACTCGAATTTCACATTTTTTGTTCTTTTTAATAAGATTAACCATAGAATATATAGTCATTTCACAAACTTATGTTACATGATATTATTTATAATTAGCATAAGAATGTCAGCTTTTTATTTAAAATAAAGTGTCAAAAAAATAAATAAAATTATTTTTAACACTTCACCTTAATAAACTGACGGTCACATGAGACCCCTTGTAATGGGTATCAAAATAAAGAATGTTCAAAGCCTAAGATTCTTAGCCAGGTCCCATGAACAATAATGTATCGATCAAAGACTCTAAAATCAGGTGATAAACGATGAATGATAGCTTGATTGAAAAAAGATGAAGATAAGAATTCCCCGTCTTTTAGGATATATATAAATAATAATAATATTGTGCCCTACTTATAGCCAAAGACAGTCGTGATATCGTTATTAATTTTAAGTTAACCTAGCACTTTACCAGTTTCAGATACTCGGCACTTCTATCAAAATGCACTTTATAATTTCTTATAAAGAGAACCAAAGTTACTAAATCATGTTGACACATTACTCAATTCAAATCTTTATTATATACATTATTATTATTATGTATATATAAGGTATGAGTTAGCTTTGAATATGGTTTCGAGATTAAAAACAAATAAAATGATATTATTTTTATATAAAAAAATCAAATTAAAACAAGTTTTATCTTGTTAAATTATTTGAATTTAACCAATTCAATTTCAAGTTTATGCTAAGTCTCGAATTATTAAAGAATCATCTTATCTAAAACTTTAAGCTATTAGGTGAAGTTCTAATATATAATTTGTATTATTTTCTAACATTTCTCTCATTTGATCTTGAAACTTGCACACAAGTGCACACTAACTTGTGTTTAATTTTTATAAAATAAAATGAAAGTGGTGAGATTCGAACTCATGATTGTTGGGTCAACAAATCTTTAATACTATGTCAAAGAATAATCTTACCTAAAAACTTAAACTATTAGATGAAACTTCAATATATAATTTGTATTATTTTCTAGCAAGAATCAACCCGTTAAACCGGACCCAAAAAAATAGAGAAACTCCAGTGGTTTACATGTCAATTAAGCACGTCCAAGTATTATTCCCGGACACACTATTGGTTCTACGTGGTCAGTAGATTTACCCTGTATATATTAACAGTTGGTCTTTGTATATAGAATGTGCATTCAAAAATAATTTTGTAAATTATTGGTGCGAATTTTCTTTTAACTCATCTTGTGTGAATGAGTGATGAGAAAAATCATCGAAGAAAAAGAAAAAGAAAACAATCATATACACATTTCAAATACTGCCTTGACATTAATTTGTCTCATGGGAACCCCGACACAATCACTAGCACTCATGTCCCATGCTGGTGGTTGCTTGCAATTATTGAAGCCAATTTATAGAAAAGGAAAGTTTCTGAAAAGATGATGAAGCATCCGCTTAGAAAAGATTGCAGTGAAGAATAAATAATATTAGAATTACTTGACAATACAGTTTAATGGATCAAACTTCTAAAATATTAAATAAAAAATAAAAATATTTTTTTTTATTTTTTTAAAAACACTTTTAAAATATAATCCAAACATGACTTTAGCATGATAAGTCAAACACAATTAAAACCCATATTGATTTTTCCAAACAACATCACTTGATTTAAAGAGAAATGAATCGGTTAGAAGTATTAATCCATCTCATTAATTAGCATCACATGCTTTTTTATTTTTAATGTTCAATGGATTTGGGTCAAAAAAATCAGCCACAAGATCTGCAAGTATCTTTATTATTATCCCACTCATTTTCTTAGTTATACGTACAGTGCATGCATTAAATTTATGATGGAGTCATTGTATAAAAAACAAAAACATTTTCTTTAATATCTTTTGACATTAAAATGAAAAAAAAAAAGAAAAGAAGAAGAAGAAGTCAGCTCTTTATGTACTTGTAAGAGAATGGTCAATATCAAGGAAAAACATCAATGGTAGAAGGGGGCAGGCATTCGAGACTGCCAAACCGGGTTCAATCTCCTTCTCCCTATAGTTGTGAAACATGACCTAGATAGATACCAGACATGTCAGTGGATGAAAGACACATGATAAGCACGCCAAATCTTGGGACTTTGGTCAAGTTCTCTACATATTTGACAGCCAAATCCATGTCATCGCTATCCGAGGAACAAACCAGAAGAGAGTTACAACTTAAATTAACCCAAACACAAAGCCAAACATGAACAGAGGAGCTCCTCTTACATGAAAAAGGAGGCCACACACTTGATGATGTCAATTAGAATAGGAACAGACAACGCATTTTTAAATATCTGAGGCAATGCACTTGGAGAAGTAACCTAATTCAAGGAAAGAAAACAATGAGTGGTCAAGCAAATGGATCATCTTGGATGGGGAACATTAGCATAAATGTGAGGAGGCAGAAGCCTAGATTTTCGTTATATGCCAGATAGAGGAAGTTCAAATAAGTCATGAGAAACACAAACTTTTCATGGTGAAGTTTCTTAATCTGAGCAGATTAGGCACAAAACTGCAAGGAGCAACTCATGCCTGACAGTGAAGGAAGTCCCACTTAACACAACACAAAAAACAAGTCGCAGCCCAATTCCACATCGATACAATAACCACAGAACAGGTTCTCTTTTACTTGGAATTTCACTGAGCTTACCCCCAAAATAACCAGACTCCAGCCCCAATCCTTCACAAATTAACTCCAAGATTGTTGCGGCCAGTTTTTGTACTTCAGTAGCATAAGCCCCACCAACATGTCTGTAAAAACAATGGAAAAATATTATTTTTAGAGAAATTTTCTTGCTGGCCGAAAAGAAATGACTGTTAGCCAACAAATTTGATTGTCAGTCCATGCAAACAAATTTGCAGGCTCAATTTACCGGTATCTCGCTGGCTTTTCAGGCTAGTGCTGAATGCATTCCTCTAGAGGGTGACAAGAGTTCCTTAAATTGTCTCGCCATAAGTGAACATCTTCAGTAGCATAAAGTAAACTACTAATTTGTGAATTATATAATTCTCTACCTTGATTAACTATCAGGCATATGATGACCATTTATTTTAATTAAATCAAAGAGTAAGTGATTGCACATGCTAAATCTAAATCATATTCCAGCATGTTACTGTTAAAGAGGATTAATATAAAACAATATCATGCGATTTTAGCAAACAGTTCTAGCTCATATAGTCTGGACCGTGTAAATAACAATGCTCATAATATTTGAAGTTGTGAACCTGAAAAAATCCATAATCTTGGCGAACTTTCATATTTTTTTGTATAGTAGAATCTCTGTCTTGACTAATGGCTATTCCTTCAAGATCTATAACTGGTATGGATTTGCTTGCATTGAAAGTGAGAATCTAAGTGGTTAGATTGTAGGTGACTCTATTGATTCTCAACATTATAGTAATAAAATCATGTATTTTCTTATATTAAATTAAGATAGTTCCAATTTCAAAGAGGAAGCAAAAAACTAAACAAGAGAATTTTAAGATTTCAGGAAAATAAACAACTTACGAGAGCAATAGCTAGACATGGACAAGAAACAATTCTAACATTGTAGAACAGATTGTGAGAAAACCCAGATTTGGTGGAGGGTAGAAATATGAAGAAAGAGTAGGAATTGATGGTCTAATCCTCCCATCAAATGTTTTGATTTCCTGGCCTACTTGTTATGAAATCATTGAATACTTGCTATCAAGAAAAGTTTTTAGGCTCCCGAGTTTTTTTCACTTCTTGGGATCAAACAAATACAAACCTGTTGTTAGATAGCATTCATAATTTATATCCTTTGAGGTCATTGGAACATCTACTTTTTTTAACTCTGCCTATTTATGGAATTCTTTATTTCATCTAATTGAATTCATAGATTATTATTTGATACTCCAACCATCTCGAGCTGGAAAACTTGTGGGAATCAATCAGTGCAAAACAGTTGCAATTGTTTCTAATATTCAATGTTTGTGGCCTTTCAGCACTCCATATTAACTTTCAAAAATAAAATATCGATTGTAAGCAATGAAGAAATGGCGGAAAATGAATGTGTTTTTAAAAGAGAAGGCCATCATGCAAAACCAAAGAAAAAACGCAGAATAAGAGAAATTATCTTTTATTTGACAAAATACGATACTGCAAACTATTTCTTATGAATAAATCCCTATTACAAGAAGCCAAGAATTGATACATAGCAAGACAGAACAAAGAATAATAAGACATAACCAGGAAACAAAGACAAACACAAGTCACATCAAAACAGAAAGGATAAGCTACGAGAACCACCATATACTTTGAAGGAACACTTCTCATAGGCAAACTGTCAAACAGATGGTGAACAACCATTGATTTGGGCCACCTACGCCTGCAGCCATGCAACTGCTTCCCCATAGAGGATGACAACAAATTTAGAAAGCAGCAAACAAGTTCATGATAAGACCCAATTACCTTCTGGATCTGAAAAACTTTTGAAAGTTAATAGCAAAAATACAGTAGCAAGTGTCGATGCATTCTTCCATGAAGTAAAACCACCTACGTCGCCAATGTGGATTTATGCACAATACTGCAAAAATTGTCAACACCACAATTATGTAACCCATACCAAAGCTCACATAGAAACTGTCCATGTCTATTGACCCATCATCTCCATTGGAATTGTCAAGCACTCTCTCTGATGGTGATTTTGTTTTGTCGCATCTGTTTCCCAATGGAGGTCCACAAAGAAGAGGATTCCCAATATAACTGCTCTCATCAAAGGTAGCAAATTGATTTTTCATCTCCGGTGTTCTTCCCGACAAATTATTGTACGATACGTTGAAAACTTCTAGGAATGTCAGTTCAATGAGCTGTGCAGGAATTCTACCATTCAAGTTGTTGTGAGAAAGATCCAAGCTCTCTATCTGCTTCAAATTGGAGAAAGATGAAGGGATCAATCCAGTGAGATTATTTTGTGACAGGTTTAGAGAACGTATCCCACTTAACTTTCCCCATTCTGTAGGGATTTCTCCTGTGAATCTATTACAAGAGAGATCCACGGCAGACATGTAACGAAGGATATTGCCCGCGTAACTGTAGAAATTTTTCTTTGATGTAAGCTCTACAGGTATTTCTACACTGACCTTTTCTATTCCATCAATCTGGTAATACCGAATAGGTTGCATAATATAGATGAACCCTGATTTTTCATCTGATGCGGTAAAATTTAAATTGGTCAAACATGAGGGTAAATGACCAGAAAAATTATTTTCTGAAAGATCCAATATGCTTAATCCCCTTAACAAGCATAACTGATGAGGAAGTTCCCCATTGAATTGATTAGATTTGAGAACAAAAATGCTCAATCCTGAGAGGCTATCAATCCAATCTGGAATGGGCCCAGTTAAGTTGTTATCGCCGAGATCTAATGTCACCAAGGAAGAGAGATTATAAAAAGCATATGGAAGTGGACCGCTCAATTGATTTCTGTAGAGGTGGACATAGCGTAAAGATGGCGCATCAAAGCCCAACGGTAATGACCCAGACAGATTGTTTTCAGAAAGATCTAGAAATTCAAGCCTATATGAATTGAAATATTCTTTTGGAATCATACCTTCAAAATAATTTTTCGACAAGTCAATTCCCTCCATTTGGTATATTGAAGAGTTCCCTATTCCCCTTGGAAGCATGCCTGATAAGAGATTGCTACTGATATCAACAATCTGAAGTGCAGGTGGAAAGGTACCTGGTACTTCTCCTACAAATTCCCCACCAAATTTGTTTCCATCTAGATAGAGGTAACGGAGGCGAGTCCTGTTGAACACAGAAGGTGTTAATTGCCCATAGAAATTGTTATTGGACAACTTCAAATACCATAACGAGGAGTCTCCTCTAGGCAAATTATGCTCAAACAGTTCACAGGACATATGATTGTTGGAAAGATCCAAGTATTCCAGAGAGCTCATATTCCTAAAACAAGGAGGAATACAACCTGTGAGGTTGTTGTTAGCCATGATGAAGTTACTCAAACTTGGAAAAATCAAACATGTGTTTCTTGCAAGTTGACCATGTATGTTGTTGTCAAACAAATCTATTATATGAAGGTTGGGTCTGGGATTCTGTGGCAGCTTTAAAAGACCTTTAAATGAGGTGTTTCTCAAATATAGTTCTTCTAACTTTGTATTATTCTCAAACAGCCAAGATGGGAATGGTTCTCCAATGAACTTGTTGTGGGATAGATCAACATACACCAAATCATATTGGCTACGGAGGAAGCTTGGAAACTCAAAACTGAGTAGTTTTGAAGCACAGTTTGAAGCACTGAAAACACTAAGCTGGAGCTTTGGAACTGAAGGGTGAAAACTGGATGCAGGTACTAGCTCATTGTTATCGCATTCAATGTGCTTGAGGTTGGATAGGTTCATAAATGGACCAAATGATATTGGAACTTGAAAGTAGTTATTTGAAATTGAGAGGTATTCAAGCTGCGAAAGATGAGAAAGGTGACTGAAGGCAATATTTCCCTCAAATTGGTTGTCGGATAAATCCAAATGTCGTAGAGATGATAGATTTCCCAAACAAGGAGGGAGAACGCCCTTTAGATTGTTCTGACCGAGATATAGCTCTTTAAGATTCTTCAGTTCACACCAGCCTGTACAATAAATCCACATAAAGGGAAAAGTAATATATCAATTATGAACTATTTAATTATTGAGAGATGCATTCGAAAATACAAATTTATATTTTATGTATCCATATGCATAAGCAGCTTATAAAAGTAAAAAAGGAGAAGTTTTTGTGCATAAAAATACTAAATATTGTCATAAACATAATAATATGAAAGTGATTATATAAACGTAATAACAGAGGAAGGGGCAGGGGCAAGGGCAGGGCCTCATATAAATTTTTAATAAAAAACTTTGAAATTCTTAGATTTTAAAAATGGATGAAAGACTACCATTCTTGACATCCGATGAAAAGAACATAGAGCAATGAGTGGTTCATAAATGACTCAAATAATTAAACAGAAATTTGAATTTTTCAAATAATTATTTTGACAAAAAAAATTTATCTAATAATTAAATCAGACTGAAATTTTTAAATTTTATGTGATTTTTGTTTCACTAACGAGGTTGGTTTGGGATCCTACTTAAATGACTTTGTGTGTCATGTTTTTTATTGTAGATTTACTATTTAGATTATTGTATTCAGAACTCTTGAATTATTCAAAGTTTTCTATAGGCCTACAAATATTTTGAGCTTGAGAAACCCTATGTTTCATCCTTCTAGTTTAATGAACTATTGTTTTTTGGATCATCATACTCTAATATTTGTTCATTTATAAGTAATTGTTCATTTTAATTACCTTGAGCGGGAAGGGTGTCATGGACGTCAACTCCGGTCAAGTGTAAAACCTTAAGAGTAGTTCCAATGTTCCCAAGAAAGCTTGCTGGGAGAGAAGAACCTTGGAGGTACATTTCTTCAAGGCTAGTCGAATTGCACAACCCTGTGTGGAACAGATAAGATAAATCCATTGACGAAAGTGGTATATATAAATATCATGTATGTTTCAGGCACCAAAACTGTCACTGACCTTTACCAAAGTGTTTTCCTTCAAATTTACTCTCACTAGCAGATAAGGTCTTGAGGGATGGCAACCCTCCCAATGACTCCAGCAAAATGTTTTCCTTGAAGTCACTTGACCACAGATACAAAACTTCCAATTTCCTCAAACCTGTGTGATAGAGAGCAAAATCAATAATTTACTGATGCTCTTTCTTTTAATTATTATTATTATTATTTTATTTCAAGTGGTTGCGTGAGCCCTTTGTGCTTGTCATGAAATGACTTCAAACTTGCACTGGTTTATTTTATTTATGTTTAATTTCTATCAAATAAAATGGTGGGGTGGTGAGATTTGAACTTATTATGATGTAATCAATAAGATTCTAATACCATGTTAAAAAATCATCTTATCTAAAATCTTAAGCTAAGAAATAAAACTATAATATATAATTTTTTAAAGATTGTTATCATCATGGAATAATTTGGAGCACTATTTTAGAATGAGTAGAGTGCATGCAAAGTAACTGTTCTACAAATTCTTGTTCTTTACTTCTTTTTTATTGATGTAGGTATTTGGCCTAGCTTGCGGCAATTTAACTAATCTTAGAAGCTCTAAAATTAATAACAATGTAAGCCTCCAATGATTATCATATTAGCAATCACAGGCTCGAATATAATTCATACCAATCGATCACCTGCTCTTTTCTTTACTTCTTGTTTGCTATACAAGTGGGAGTTTGAACTTAAAATTATTAGGTATAAATACTTTATAATTTGGACTACTCTAACAGTACTTTCCAGATGGTAGAGAATAATAATTTATAATACTAGAGAGTGACAACTATTGTTGACACGGGCATGAAGTAACAATTTACCTTTTTGAATTTAAATAACCTTTTAATATAATATTACCATTCTAAAATTTAAATATTCACAAGCTTTAATATTTAATAAAATTTTAAAAATTAATGATTTGTCTGTGTAAGTTTCAAAATTAGAATTATTTCACTTGAAAAATTGCGGTTAATTATATGAAGCTTTTTTAAGGCATCATGCAAGCAACTTGATGGTTAATGCTCATCTAATTGTTATCTAAGTTTGCTAACTGATAAATTAAGCCATCCGGGGTACGTCGGAATGATTTACCATGGAGACCAATTGTTCCTGTGAAGCTATTGTTTGATAGATCTAGAGATTCAAGTGTTGAAAAACCACTGAGAGACGATAAAATGTTATCGTTGAATTTATTGTCATTCAGTCGAAGGTCCTTCAATTTCCTCAACCCAGATGCTAGTCCTTGAAAACATGAAAGAAAATTGTCAGAAGCAAAAACAAATACCCCAGCATTCTGATATCCATAAAAACTAAAACAATTGATTCTTTCTCAAGAAATTAGCTAAATAATAAATTAAGTGATTTGTTTGGGACTTTGGTTGAGGTGGTTTTTAAAAGTACTTTTCGTTTAGAAATTCATAAAAATAATTTTTTTAAAAAAAAAAAGTATTTTTGGCATTACCAGATGAAAATGATCTAAAAACAGTAAAAATAATTAATAAAAAATAAAAAATTTCAAAAATATTTTTGAAACACAATATAAAACAAGCATTGACAAAGAGCATAATTCGAGGTACGGAGGAATGATTTACCATGGAGACCAATTTTTCCTGTGAAGCTATTGCCTGATAGATCTAGATATTGGAGTGTTGAAAAACCACTGAGAGACGGTAAAATGTTGTCGTTGAATTTATTGTTACTTAGTGTAAGCTCCTCCAATTTCCTCAACCCAGATGCTAGTCCTTGAAAACATGAAAGAAAATTGTCAGAAGCAAAAACAAATACCCCAGCATTCTGATATCCATTGTCGCACGTCGCCGCGCGGCGTCCGGGGAGGGATCCTGGCTCTCGCAATGGACTTGAGAAGGAGTCGCCACCTGACTGTTAAGGGTCGCTAGGAACACCCGATTTGTACTGGTCTGCTCAGAGATTCATGGGTAAGGGACTGGTTGCGTAAAGAGAAAGTATTAGCACCCCTAGTACGCCTTACCTGAGGTAAGCTGCATTGTCTATTTCAATGTGATTTTAAATGCTTCAATAAATCCTATTTATTCACACAAAAAATGTTTCGATTTAAAAAGAAATCGATCACCGCTTAGAACAATCCTGTGAATTTTATTGAATATTATCATTCCCGCCGAATATTTTGGATATTAACCTCTTAGAATTTATTTATCCAAACACCGAAAAGTGAATAATAGCATATTATTCCCGCCGAATATTTTGGATAAGATTTATTTATCCAAACACCGAACAGTGAATAATAGCATACTATTCCCCCGAATATTTTGGATACTAACCCTTAAGATTTATTTATCCGAATACCGACAGTGAATAATAAATTCCCCAAAAATAAGATTTTTATATTTTTGAAATATTGGTCAATACACTTTTGATTTTTACAAAGAAAACACATTTTTATTTCATTTTATATTTCTTTTTTTTTAACAAAACAACATAACATTGAATAAATAAACACAACACACACACACACAATCTATTTTTCATTCCTTTTTCATCACATTTTAAAAATAAAATACAACTCACACACACATTGTCTTTTTCATTTCCTTTTTCATTACATTTTACAAGTAATAATTAAAAATACAATAAATTCCAATAAAGACATGAACATAAAAGGAAGATTACAAAAAAAGCAACCCAGGAACGGTTCTGGACAGTGGCAGCGTGTCTGGAGGCAGTGGTGGCGCGTCTGCCCACGCGCCGCCGCCGGAGGAGGTGCAAAACAGGGGGGTGGCTGGATCGGCTTCTTCTCTTCCTTCTCTCGCCGGTGGTGGCCTCCACGGCGACCTGCGACGCAAGAAAACACACAGAAAACCAACACAAACCAAGCAGCTGGGTTCCTCTCTCCTCTCGGTCCATCCTTCTTCTTCTTCGTCTGCTCTCCTCTGTTTCTTCTCGCCGGCAAGGTTGTCTCGATGACCTGCAAAACAAAGCAAAATACAAACAAATGCAACAGGCAGCTGGGCTCTTCTCCTCTGGACCCGTTCGTCTTCTTCTTCTTCTTTTCCTCGTCGGTGAGGGGGGTTCCGGCGACCTGCAAGAATGAAGGCAAACAAACACAAAGACACAAAATCAAACCAAATCAATGTTTCTGTTCCCTCTTCCCTCCTTTTAAGGGTAGCTGTGGGACTCGGTTCGGGACTGAGATCTGTCATGGGCAGGGGATGCCGTGGGTGGCTTGGAGA
This sequence comes from Salix brachista, assembly GCA_009078335.1. NCBI lineage: Eukaryota > Viridiplantae > Streptophyta > Magnoliopsida > Malpighiales > Salicaceae > Salix > Salix brachista. Next base: position 2,419,158 of record CM018576.1, on the reverse strand, counting down.
GAAAATGAAAGGGAGGTCATGTGGCTGTGATGGGTGCTGTCATGGCTGGAGAAAGAGATGAAAATGGGGCTGCTGTGAGGAGGACTGGCGGCTGAGGAAGAGAGAGTGAGGGAGGTTGGCCGGAGAGTGGGAGTGAAAAATGGAAAGGGGGCTGGCGGCTGCAGCCCCTTGAGAGGAAAAGAATTTTCTAGGTTTAGGGTTTTTTTGTTTTAGGGTTTTTCTGGTGAATATATTTTTTTGGTCCTCAGTTGATACCTCTCTATTTATAGAGGTTTTTCAAAGGCAAAACTCCAAACACAACCCTCAGCTTGCGTGCTTGTTTCAAATCAGTCCTTGATTTCCAAGTTGTTCGATTCGACCCTGCATTAACTGTTAAATTCTCAATTTATTCAATTTTGCCCCTGTAACAAGATATTTTTGGATTTTTGTCTTTTTTCTATTTTTTTCTTTTTCTTCCGAAACATAAAAATAAGTAGGTCAAAATTTGGGTAGCAACATCCATAAAAACTAAAACAATTGATTCTTTCTCAAGAAATTAGCTAAATAATAAATTAAGTGATTTGTTTGGGACTTTGGTTGAGGTGGTTTTTGAAAGTAATTTTCGTTTAGAAATTCATAAAAATAATGTTTTTTTTTTTAAAAAGTATTTTTGACATTACCAGATGAAAATGATCTAAAAACAGTAAAAATAATTAATAAAAAATAAAAAAATTTCAAAAATATTTTTGAAACACAATATAAAAGAAGCATTGACAAAGAGCATAATTCGAGGTACGGAGGAATGATTTACCACCCAGACCAATTGTTCCTGTGAAGTTATTGCCTGATAGATATAGAGATTTGAGTGTTGAAAAACCACTGAGAGACGATAAAATGTTGTCGTTGAATTTATTGTCGCTTAAGTAGAGAATCCTCAATTTCCTCAACCCAGATGCTAGTGGTTGAAAACCTGAAAGAAAATTGCATTCCAATATCCATAAAAACTCAATGTAAAGTTGTTGCTTGAAATATCAATTTATGTGTAAACTAAAAAGAATAGAGAGCAAAGAACCTTGATTCTTTAAGCCACCAACTAGCTGGTTGTTGCTTAAGTAGAGAGTCTCCAGTTCTTTGAAAGGCAGAAACAAAGATGCATTGAGATACAAGTCTGCATCATAATTTACGAATGCATCATAAGCTACGAATGCATCATAATTTACGTATGCAAGATCTAGTTCGATCACTCGGTTTGTGGTGTTGTCACACGCAACCCTATAACCCCAGTTACAGCAGTTTAAATCATCTTTATCCCAGTCTTCTAGCTCATAGAACCGAGGTGCATGACTGAACCAAGCTTTGATCTCTAGGAGACCACTTCTCTCTTCCTGCAAACAGCAGTGGCACCTGTCGTTGACGAAGGCCAAAGCCATGAGCAGCATCCACACCTGCAATAATTGCCTCATTCTTAATAACGCTCCTTCTGCTTGACAAACTACAAAAGCAAGCCCTCTTATATACAGAATTGTCCTCTGCATGCATTTGATAGGACAGAGACAGCTGTCTGTTTCATTGAATTTTCTAACACTTGATAGTTGAATGGAGCTTTATCATTCATTTTTCAAAATAAAATTAATATAGAATCCAAAACTAATACAAAAATAAAGAGAATTAATTTAGTAACTAATTTTCTAACACTTGATAGTTACAAATTCCTGGAGGATTTAGTGTTTTGAGACATAATAAAAAAAAAGCCCCAATAAAAAGATCTTCCAAGAGGATTTAGACTTGTAAAAAAAGCTCCAATAAAACAATTGATAGTTTTTTTTATATCAGATTAATTTACGTGGATCATAAAATCACCAGTTAGACTGGACACGTCAAACTTAACCAGACAGTGAAATTAATTTGTTTCCATTAATTTTTTATGCTCAAATATATCTAAAAGAAGACTTGATGAATACATTACTCAATTATATCCTAATCAGCACGCGGAAACGTGTTGAATTAATACGTGGATCATTAGACATTTAGACCTATGCACTTGTTACACAACAACCCAGAGCTCTATTGTTAAAATCACAAGTTAATTAGCAAAATTGTATAATTTTGTAAATTAATTTATCAAATTATGTCAACTCGAGAAAAAAATTATTGCCTCATTCTTAATAACGCTACTTCTGCTTCACAAACTACAAAACCAAGCCGTCTCTTATATACAGAATTGTCCTCTGCATGCATTTGATAGGACAGTGACAGCTGTCTGTTTCACTGAATTTTCTAACACTTGACACTTGATAGTTGAATGGAGTTTTATTTTATCATTTTGTTTTCAAAATAAAATTAATATAGAATCCAAAACTAATACAAAAATAAAGAGAATTATTTTAGTAACTAGCTACAAATTCCAATGTCCATCAAAACTAATAAAATTAATATATAATTGAGTGTTTTGAGACATGATAAAAAAAAAGCCCAATAAAAAGATCTTCTTCCAGGAGGATATAGACTATATATATTACTATATATCTAAATGGCGTGGGTGTTTCACTGTACATCCATGTACTGTGCACACAGACTGTGTGCACGGTAGATTTCAACAGTGTTCAGTTTTTTTTTTTTCGTTTTTTTTTCTGCTTTATTTTTTCTCCTCTTTTTTTTCTGTTTTTTTCTTTTTACAGTGTTCAGTTTTTTTTTTCGTTTTTTTTTATGCTTTATTTTTTTTTCGTTTTTTCTTTTTTTTTCTACATTCTTCTTTTTTTTCTGTTTTTTTCTTTTTTTATTATTTTAAAATATTTTTTAACATTTAAAATCTACAGTTTAATTTGCTTTTTTTTTTTGTTGATTATTCTTTTTCTTTTTTTTCCCTCCGTTTTTGTTTTTTTGTTTTTGTATTTTTTCCTTATTATATTTTTTCATTTTTTTCTTATTATATTTTTTTTCTACTTATATATTTTTTTGTTTTTTTATAATCAGGGTGTCCGAGCTTGCTTAAATGCATCACGATTAATCTCCATATCCAATTTTTTTTGATAATCAGGGTGTCCAGACCAATTTATTCATACCACGACAATCCCTGGACCCACATTTTTTTTCTAAAGTATTTTCCTGCTGGTAAATTTTTTTTTATACTTTTGTTTTATTCATTTATACATTTTTTTTATAATCATGATCTCCGACCAGTTTAAGCAAACCACGACTAATTCTTGAACCGAATTTTTTAAAACACAATATGAATTGCTACAGTGCTTTAACGTTTATATTTTTTTTTTGTTTTCTTTCACTTATACATTTTTTTTTAACCATGGTATCTCAGCCAGCTTAAACTCGTTTTTGCACTTATACATTTTTTTTCCACTTATATATTTTTTTTATAACCACGATCTCCGGGCAAGCTCAAGTGCACCACCATTACTCCTCGGACCAAATCTATTTTTTGATAATCGGGGTGTTCAGGTCAGTGTAGACACACCATGACTATTCTCCGAACCAATTTATTATTATTTTTTATTTTTTTATTGATTATTTTTTTATAAAAATCTTTTGATTTTTTTTAAAGATTTTCCTGAAATTTTAATTTATATCGGTGATCATTTTAAAAGTAATATTACTCTCTTTTTCCCTTTATTCGTTTTTTTTTCTGTTTCTTTATTTGTTCTTTAGATTATATGATTTTTATGATTTTATTATTTATGCAATAATAATGATAATTTTAGTTATTATTTTTTATTGTTTTTTTATAAAAATCTTTTGCTTTTTTTTTCATGGAAATTTAATTATTTTAATTGTTTTGACTGTAATGTTAGTAATAATTTTAGCTTTTATAGCAATGATAATGACAATAACGTCAAGATGAATTTTCAATCCATGTTTTCGTCTTTTTGTTGATAGAAAATTAACAACTTATTTTTTTATTTGATTATTGTAGGTATTTTCACAATTTATATTTTATTTTTGTTTGATTTAAATTGAATTATAAAATGAAATAATCTTAATACAGTAAACTTAATAATTCAGATATCCGAGTTTTCTTGTTTTTTTAATGATGATGATAAATTTATGCTGATTATTTCATTTGAAACTACTAAACAAATAAATTTATATTGATTTTAAATTCATATATTTTATAGAAAACTTGCACTTGATATAAATTCTGCACAGATTTATTATTTTAGCAAAATTTATATTATAATAAAAAAATATATAAAATTAATATTTTTTACATTGAAAAAAATATTGTGCCGCTGCGGCGAAGCGCGGGGCATTGTCTAGTATATATTAATCTACGTGGATCATAAAATCATGAGTTAGACTGGCCACGTCAAACTTGACCACACAGTGAAATTAATTTGTATCCATTAATTTTTTATGCTCAAATATATCTAAAAGAGGACTTGATGAATACGTTACTCAATTATATCCTAATCAGCCCACGGAAATGTGCTGAATTAATACGTGGATGGTTAAACTTTTTGAATTCTTAATCAGCACGTGGAAATTACAATACTGTCTCACATTCGAATCTCATCGTACTCATTCTATTTTTTAAAAACAAACTAAGTATAAGATAGTATGGACTTGTGTGTAAATTTTAAGGTTAAAGGACTTTCACTTGAGGAAGATGTTAGAAAATAATATGAATCATATCTAGGTCTCACCTAACAACTTAAATTTTTTATGTGAAATTGTTCATTGACAAGTTTATCATGGTGATGAATTTGGAGAAAACTTTGTTTTGGCTTATGCTTAAATTTTTTATGTGAAATTGTTCATTGACAAGTTTATCATGGTGATGAATTTGGAGAAAACTTTGTTTTGGCTTATGCTTTATTCATCTAATCCATAACTAAAATCCATGAAAAAGCCTGAATGTCTCAAACTGATAAGAACCACTGTAACTTTTAAATTTGACTGTTGGATAGGTGTTAAATATTCTACATGTTTAGTTTTGTAAGGGAGTTAACTGGCCATAACTAGCCAAGTACCAAAAAAAATCTCAAATTAGATCCAATAAATTATGTTTCTACTATTTTTAAGTTAATTTTGGGTTTTAATTACAATTTCTACTTAAATTTGATTTGTTTTTTGTTAGGCCGGTTTTAATCTCTATATTAACAACTTGTGATTTGTTTTTTGTGTATCAAATTATTAAATTACAAAATTTTAAAAAAATATATAAAAAAACTTCTCTATTTCTCTACAACTTCATACTATAAAATTAGGATTACAGAACACTAGTTTTTATCCAAGCAATACGCATTGTAACCGATTCGTTTGAGGATGCTGACAATACAGACTAATCTCTGCAAAGTTTTCATTAGTCTGTTAATTGTAGACCTCTTCATCCGTTTCAATTGACAAGACATATTTTTCTAGGCAGTGTAGTCTGTTAATACAAAACATTTTTGTATTAATTCTTTTGGTTTTTTTAGACAATATTTATATTTTGTCCATATTTATATATTTAGATTTTATTTTATTTTTTATCATTTTATTTTTTGTCAGGATTTTATTTTTATTACTTTCCGTTCTGAAATTTTAATTTATATTGGTTACACTGTATTTTATTTTTAAAAATTCCTTTATTGTTTTTCTGTTCCAAGATTTTGATTTGTTGCAGTTTTTTCATTCAATTGAAATTAATTAATTAATTATATATATATATATATATATATTGTTTTTTTTTGCACTTATTCTTTTAAATTTTTATTTAGTATTGATTCTTTTCTTTTCTATTTTTTTTATCTTTCTTGGAAAATGTTTATTTTTTGTTCATATTCATTCATTTAAACTTTTGGTTTTTATTTTAAATTTTGTCATTTTATTTTTTATTGAGATTTTATTTTTATTCAGTTCAATTCTGAAATTTTAATTTATGTTCGTGATCATTTTAAAATTAATATTGCAATATTTTTTTCTTTTTTTTGTTATCTATTATTTTTATCTTATTTCCATATAAAATGATTTTATGACTTTATTGTTTGCACAATAATAGTGATTGTTTTAGTAATTTTTTATATTTTTTGAAAAAATATTTTTTTAATTATTCAGGTCAATTTAATAATTTTAATAGTTGTAGTAATGATAATAACAGTAATGTGGGGATGAATTTTCAATTTATATGTTTTATTCTTTTCGGATATAGAAAATTAACTACTTATTTTTTTTATTTCATTAATACAGATTCTTTCAAAATTTATATTTTATTTGTTGTGTTTAATTTAAATTGAATTATAGCATAAATTAATCTTAATAAAATGTATTCAATAATTCAGATATCTGAATCTTCTTGCTTTTTTTATAATGATAATTTTATACTGGTTATTTCATTGAAACCTATTAAACAAAAAAATTATATTCATTTAAAATTCATATATTTTATAGAAAATTTGTACTTCATAATATTTTTACACAGATTTATTATTTTGTCCAAATTTATATTATAATAAAAAATTGACAAATAATTAATATTTTTTTGTGATAAAAAATATGATTCCGGCCGCGACGAGGCGCGGGTGCCATAGCTAGTGTATATATATATATATATTTCATGTAATATTTACAAATAAAAAAGGATATCGTAGAAATTTTTATTTGATGTAGGCTCTACAACTATTTTTACATTGATCTCTTCCGTTTCGTCATCGGCAGTGTCCCCATTATACATATACCTCATCCCGTATAGATTTTTATCCAAGAAATACGCATTGTCACAAATTGGTTGGAGGATGCTAACAATATGGCCCTCTTCATCCATCCCAATTGACAAGGCAGCTTTTTCTTCACGCACTGCATGCATTGTAAACCTGGAATTATTTGAGGAGACTTTGACTCAGAGTCGGTCCTTACGTTAACCAGCCTAGAGAATGATTGGCATTAAAACGACTTGCCAGTTTTCGAACAAGTTTCGTGAAAATGATTTGATCTCAGGCTCCACAATTATTTTCATTACTTCATTTGTTATTGTTTTTCTTCAAGCTCGTGGAACGACAGGGTGTTCCTCCGTCTTGTTGTTTAGCTGCTTTGCTTTTATTTTACCTCATAGACTTGGGAAGTCATGTGTCATGAACATGTGATTTCAATGGAGTGAATGATTTTCCGACACAGCTGTAGATTTCATCACCTACTTGCACTTGTTTTTATTAGTAGACTTGGGAGGTCAAGATTCCTAATTATCCACATCAAGCAGTCTTTATCCCATCGGAAATGAATTTCGTGGAGGAAAGACAGAAAGAAAATTATCATGCTAATACTTTTCACTAGCCAGTGCTTTCTTGGACATCTTCAACAATGGAGTTTCTCTAAACGTGATTCCCGGGATGAGATTTGCAATGTGGTCCTCCTAGCTAGCTAGTGAACCTGCTCAACGAATGATCATAAATGATGCCAAAATTGAAACCACAGAGAAGGAATCAAATTCAATGGCTCTTAGCAAACCCTCCGCCCCCTTCCAAGTTCCAGCCGTGTCTTGTACGGTTGCAGTTAACATCTCCCCAGCTACTGGTTCAATAGTGATCAACTCTTTCTTGTGATCCCATTATCCAGAAAATATGAAACTAAAAAAACAATTATATATTTCCAAGACATGATTAAATCTCTCTGAGCAAAAAAAAAAAAACAATCTCTTTTCGTTCATTTTTTTCCTTGATCATCAAAATTTACAATATTGAACTTAATTTTTACACAACTCCATAAATAAATGAGTTTACAGTCCCGATTATCCTTGTTCTGTATGTTTTTGTTCAGATCCACCAGGGCTTCTAAACTTTCTTGCTACCTCCAAGTGAGATAAACTGACCCTCTAACCTTCCTCTCATTTCCCTTGCAATGAAACTAACAAAACTCTGATGATTTATTCTTCTCATTTCTTCACCATCTCGTATGCCACACATGCAATGGCTATCGAAGGGACCACGCACAAGTGGAGAAAACGAAAAAAGATCTTGTATCCAATGTTATTGAGAGAAAAGTAGTCTCTTTGACTTTTCAATGTTTTGCATACAAGGTTCGGCCATCCAAGCTTTTCATTGGGTTTGAATTTCCTTGCCTCCTGAGTAAATTTCATCTGGGCTGGACTTGAATATTTCGATATATACACTTAAGGCTGGATGAGTTTGTCTCTTTAGCAGGCTTTCATAGGCTCTTGTGCTCCCAGACTATGTCAGCTCCAAGCCCGTTATTATTAAAAGAAACCATAGAATACTTGCTGTCAAGAGTAGTTTTTTCCACTTGGGTTCCTCTCAATTTGCGACAGCGTTAGTCAATCGTGGAACCCTAGCAGCATAATTATTAATGATGTTTGGGAATGAACAATCTCAGTCCATCTGGGAAATTTTTACATGCCAATAGTCAATCTTGACCACGCAGTTCATCAAAGCGAAATGGTTTTGCCAGGTTTCCTTCAAAGCATATCAGATACAAGCTGCTGCATTCGCAAGAAAGGAGCACCCATCAACCAGTGTCTTATTAAACAATCAAGACAGGCTCATGAAGCAATTAAACATAAATAATAATAGAACAAGTTTTCATTTGGATGCTGAAATAATGATGAAATGATTAAACATAAATGATAATCGAATGGTTAAATATTTCACAACAAAGAAAGGCAATGTGTGTGTATGCATATTTTAAGCCTGGTAGATTTTTTTCGGATAATATATGGTTGATCTAACATGTGCGTTCAGGTTAACTTGCGTATACTTTGACTACTCTTGTCAAATTTATAGGATGAAAGTAACAAACAAGTTTGATTTTTGTCTTTTTATTGAAAATAAATTAAATTTATGGTTTTAGTTATTAAAAAACTAATTCCTAGTTTTGGTATCATATAATGTTTAATCTTTCAACTTGGTGATTAGTGTTTGAACGTTAATTATTAAAAATAATTGTTAAAAAAAAAAATTGAACTGGAGATTTTGTTTTGCTTGTTGATTGCTTGTTGCTTTTTCTTTCTATAAAAAACTATTATAATTTTAAATTGAAAACCTAGATATAATCATATTCAAAACACAATAATTAATTGTAATTCACTTTAATCTCATAATTCAATCCACGAGATTATTGGGAGTTTCAATATATACATGGAAGAAAAAGGAAAGTGAAACAAAAACAAAAACAGTCTTCGTACAAGTGGGATTAAAAAAATAATGACGGGACGATCCATGAAAGCAAGTTTTCGATTCACAAATGATAGTGGTATAACAAATTGGTCAAATATTTGATCCTTATTAAGGGAATTAAAAGTGATTCCGAATAAGAATTTCATTCAATTCAATGTTTGGAAAGAAAGAATGAAAGTGGGAAGAAAGTAATCTCTCCAGAAAAATACCCTCTCCTTTTCTATTTCAATACAATTCTCTAAACAAACAAGCGTGAATTGACTTAAAACAAATACGACATCAAATAGAGGAGGAAAGGTTGATTTTTAGATCAAGGATATATATTTAATATTAAGGTGTTCATATTAAATAAATATCAAAATATAAATTATTAAATTACTCCAAAAAATAAAAATAAAAAAACTCAAAAACTTTAACAAAAGAGTAAGTAAAAAAATAACTAAAATTATTATTATTATTGCGTAAATAATAGGAAAAAAAACTACATCAAAGAATTAAAAAAAACCTTAAAAACTTTAACAAAAGAACAAACAAAAAAATAAAAAAATAATAAAATAAAAATAAATATTATTAGCTTAAAAAATAATTTGACTTGAAGATTAAATAAAAATAAAATAAAAAAACTAAAAGAAAGAAAAAAGGGGAAAAAAATAAGAAACATCAATTTTCAAATTATCACAAACACAAATTAAAATTTAAGAATTAAATTTTTTTAAAAAATATTACCTCAACAAGAGAAAATAGTAAAATTTAAAAAACAAAACTAATAGCATATATATATATATGGAAAAAAATAGAGAGTATTTCAAAAACATAAAAAATAAAGGAGTTAAGATAAAAAAAAAATTAAAAGTATAAGGACTGAAAAATAAAATATATAATCAATTTGAATTGAATGATGAAATTGAAAAAATCAAAACCTCTATATCAAAAATATTAAAGAATTTAAAAGAATAAGAACCAAAATAAAAATAAAATATATAATCAATTATTATTAAAAAATAAAATTAAAACAAATCAAAACTTAAAAACTGAAGCAGCACTTTTGCTGTCTTTCTACGGGCTATAAGCCCATGATATCCAGCCTTGGACGATGCTATGGGCTTTATACCCATGTATTTTTATTCGTTTTTACTTGTGAGTCGTTTGATTTTGTTGAAACCTCTTTTAACGAGGTAAGTAAATTTATAGTTATTCCAAATATGTATAAAGATCGATTTGAGAATAATAAATTGAAACAATATTTTTATTTTATTGAATAATTTCAATTATAAATTTATAAAATAAATAACTCAACTTAATTTTAATTTTTAAAAACTCATATAGCTTGAAATGTGAAAGGGAAATAAAAAGTTGACAGTTCTTGTTTTTTTTTTTGCTCAAAGGTTATGCGATGATGATGATAAACCTTTTGGCACTCTAAATGTGCAGATACTAGGTCTGGATAACGAGGGTGATTGGCGATCTGGGTCTTGATTGCATCATACATATCTGATCCTGTGACTTCTCTATGACCATGACCAGCTTGAAGAAAACTACTAGCTTGACTGTGAATTCAGTGGGAGTACTAGTAGTAGCATCAGTAAAGTTTGCTGCAGGCAAGTTTTCAAGCCTGACAATATCATTTGGTGAACTTAAAAACGTAGGATTGAACCTATAAAATTCCTCCATGAAATTGTTTACTAGCACTAGAAAAGATTGTCAAGAAACTCATCAATTGTAGGAGCAAGAATATTAGTTTCACTGATCTTCAACTGACTAAAACCTTTTTATAGAGAAGATCTTTGAGAGATGCTAAGCACTTCCAGATAAGAAAGTCCAAGTTATTAAGAATCCCAATAAAGAGAGAGTCTTATGTTGGAATATAAGCCATCCACAGACCTGCATGGTGAAGGCAGTGAAGACTACCAGTGCAGGAGAGGAAGATTAAGAAGCATAGGAGCAGCTCATAAGCTGAGATTAACTGTGTTGAACATGCATTTAGTGTGTGAGGTCATTGTAACTAATTAGTTTGTTACAATTCAGTTACTTTCTGTTAAACATGTAAACAGCACATGTGTAAAGCCTAAGAGTATGAATAGGCATATAATCAAGCAGATGGTAAGCAGATAATTGAGAAGCTTACCTCTTTCGAAATCCTCTCTGTCTTCAATTCCTTTCTTCTCCAAAACACAAACCCAAAACAGCTGCAAAGACAAACCAGACAAATCAGTAACAATAAGTCATAAATTGACTAAAAACCTACATGGTATCAGAGCAGGCTTGATCAACAAGGAAGGGAGTAAAACAATCTGTGATCAATCAAATCAGAATTCAACAGCAAGAACAATGACTGGATCATCAGACCTGCGAACACCACAATTTAATGGTGAGAACTACGATTTTTGGTCAGTTAAAATGAGAACAATCTTCAGAGCTTATGATCTCTGGGATGTGGTTGTATGTGGTGATACATCACCACAAGAATCCAGTGAAAGTAGCAGTGGAGAAACTTCTGGTTCGAAAGACAAGAAAGCTGAGTCAGGAGAGACTGCTGCTGAGATTAAGGAGAAAAGGATCAAGGATGCCAAGGCTCTAAGCATTATCCAAGGAGCCTTGACTGATGATATTTTTCCAAGAATAAGAAATGAAGAGACAGCTAGAGGAGCATGGGAGCTGTTGAGAAGAGAATTCAGAGGAGATGATAAAGTTAGAGAAGTGAAGTTGCAGGCTGTAAGGGCTGAATTCGAGTATATGAGAATGGCTGAAGGAGAAGGCTTAGATCATTACTTGACTAAGTTCTTTGGAGTGATAAATGACATGAAGTCTCTTGGAGAAGAGATAACTGAACAAAGAATAGTGCAAAAGATCTTGATGAGTCTTAGCAGAAAATACAAGTCAATTGTATCGATTATTGAAGAAACAAGAAACTTAAAAACACTTAGAAGTGAAGAAGTCATTGCCTCGGTAAAAGTATTTGATAAGAGAGAGGACTTACATGATGAAAGAGAGAGAGTTGCTGGTACAGAAAAGGCATTTAGCAGCCTTAAGGTTGGGTATAACCATGGATATACTGCTGCAAACAAGTCTTCACAGGGGAGAGGTAACTCAAAATGGCAGAAACAAGATTATAGCCATTCAAGCTGGGCTCAAGGAAGGAATCAGCACAATAATTCCAGCAAGAACTGGAATCACAGAGGCAAAACAAGTCATGAAGATACATACAATTCACAGCATAGAAGTGTTAGCAATAATCAAGCTAACATCAAACCTCAGTGCAATACCTGTCAGAAGTTCCACTTTGGATTGTGCAGATACAAGGGGAAGCCAAGGTGTGGAAGATGTAATTTCTTTGGTCACAATACCAAAGATTGCAATAACTTCAAAACAGTAGCAAATTGTGCAAAAGAGGAGGAAGAAGTTACCACTGGAACTTTGTTCTATGCATGTCACGCTGCTAGTGTGAAGGATGATGATGTATGGTTTGTGGATAGTGCTTGTAGCAACCACATGACCTCAAATGAATCAATGTTGATCAATGTTGACAGGAGCATTGCTTGCAAGGTAAAAATGGGGTCAGGAGACCTTGTTCCTGCAACTGGAAAAGGAACACTGGTAGTTGAGACCAAGCAAGGAAGAAGATACATAGAAGAAGTGTTGTTAGTCCCTGGTTTGGATGAAAACTTACTGAGTGTAGGGCAGATGATGGAGCATGGCTACTACATTCTGTTTGGGGGCAACAAGGCTATAATTTTCGATGATGCAAGGCTGGAAAATGTGATAGCCAAGGTGATCATGAAAGGAAATCGTTGTTTTCCTCTTTCACTGGAGTCTTTGTTACCTGCAGCAAGAAGAGCATCAGTAATGGATGATTCCTGGACTTGGCATAGAAGGTTGGGCCACCTAAATTTTGACAGTATGAACAGAATGCAGCAGGAAGAGTTGGTTACTGGTTTACCAACACTGACAGTGGTGAATAATGCATGTGAAGGGTGCATTTTTGGAAAGCATCATAGGGAGAAGTTTGACAATGAAGGGAGCACAAGAGCAAGCAAGCCACTGGAATTGATTCACACTGATTTGTGTGGACCAATGCAAAATCAGTCAATAGGAGGTAATAAATACTTTATTACTTTTATTGATGATTACTCTAGGATGTGTTGGGTTTATTTTTTAAGATATAAATCTGATACCCTAAGAGTGTTTGAGAAGTTTAAGGCAATGGTTGAATTGCAAAGTGGCTATAAAATACTGAAATTGAGGAGTGATAGAGGGGGAGAGTATACCTCTAATGATTTCCAGAAGTTTTGTGAGAATCAAGGTATGGAGAGGCAGCTTACCATTGCATATTCCCCTCAGCAAAATGGTGTTGCTGAGAGGAAGAATAGAACAATATGCGAAATGGCAAAGTCTATGATGGTAGAGAAGGGAATACCTGTTATGTTCTGGGCAGAGGCTGTTGGAACTGCAGTCTATCTGCAGAATAGATGTTACACCAAGTCAGTAGCAAACAAGACACCATTTGAGTGTTTTACTGGAAGAAAACCAGGCATTAAGCATCTAAGGACATTTGGATGCATTTGCTATACACACATACCTGCATCTCTAAGGCAGAAATTTGATGATAAAGCCGAGAAGGGGATCTTTATGGGGTATGGGAGTTGTGAAAAAGGCTACAGGGTATACATAATACAATCAAATAAAATTGTGTTATCAAGAAGTGTAGTCTTTGATGAAGGGAAGGCCTATGATTGGCAGTCAGAACAGAAAGGGCAGCAGAAGTTCATACCTTCACATCTTTCATGGCAAGATGTTGAACATGAAAGATCTTGTGGAGAAGAAGGTGTTCAAACAAAATCTGTTCAGCTTGATAATGGTGATGATTCTGGGAATGAAGGATCAACTGAAAGTTCAAGCAAAACCAGCAGCACGCAGTCAACACCTAGCTCAACTCCTATTAAAATGAGAAGTATTGAAGACATATATGCTAGATGTCATATGTCTATTACTGAACCCGAGAGCTATCAAGAGGCTGCTGAAGACATAGCTTGGCAAGAGGCTATGGAGGCTGAATTGGAGATGATTGAAAAAAATAAAACTTGGGAGCTTGTGGCTAGACCTACTAATAAATCTGTGATTGGGGTAAAGTGGGTTTACAAAACCAAGTTAAATCTTGATGGGACAGTGCATAAACACAAAGCTAGGCTTGTGGCTAAGGGATATGCACAAAAGCCTGGAATTGACTACAATGAAACCTTTGCTCCAGTAGCAAGGTTGGATACCATTCGATCCCTAATTGCCCTAGCTGCTCAAAAGGGCTGGAAATTGTTCCAGCTGGATGTTAAGTCAGCATTTCTCAATGGAATGTTGGATGAAGAGGTGTATGTTGAGCAGCCAGAGGGATTTACAGTCAAGGAGGCTAAGTCCAGTGTTTACAAATTGCACAAGGCTTTGTATGGCCTAAAACAGGCACCTAGGGCCTGGTATAGTGAGATTGACACTTATCTCACTATGTGCAAATATAAGAGAAGCAGCAGTGAAGCTACTCTATACACTCGGGCAGATGATGAAGGTAATATAATCATTGTTGCTATATATGTTGATGACATTGTATATACTGGCAACAGTGAGAAAATGATGCATGATTTCAAGAGGGAAATGATGCAAAGATACGAGATGACAGATCTTGGTTTACTACACCATTTTCTGGGTTTTGGGGTGATTCAAACTGAGCAAGGTATCTTCATTCATCAAGGGAAGTATGCAAAGTCCTTGCTTGAAAAGTTTGGACTTGAGGATTACAAACCAGTTGCAATTCCCCTGGTTGTGGGTGAGAAGTTGAAGAAAGAAGATGGAAGTGATAGGGCTGATGAAGGCCTTTACAGGAAGATTGTGGGAAGTTTATTGTACTTGACAGCCACTAGGCCAGACCTAATGTATGCAGCCAGTTTGCTTTCCAGGTTTATGAGTAATCCCACGAGAAAACATATGGGAACTGCCAAGAGGGTTCTAAGGTATGTTCAAGGGACACTCAACTATGGTATTGAGTACACTAGAGACAAGTCAGCAACCCTAATTGGGTTTTGTGATGCTGATTGGGCTGGAAGTGAAGATGACAGCAGGAGCACATCAGGGTATGCATTCAGTTTTGGCAGTGGGGTGTTCTCCTGGGCTTCAGTCAAGCAAAATACAGTTGCTCTCTCAACTGCAGAAGCTGAGTATGTCTCAGCCTCTGAAGCCACAGCTCAGGCAATATGGCTACGATTTGTCCTAGATGATTTTGGTGAAATGCAAGCTGATGCAACACCATTGTTCTGTGACAACATGTCTGCTATTTCTATGGCTAAAAATCCTGTCTTTCATCAGAAGACACGGCACATTAACAGACGCTATCACTTCATCAGAGAGACCTTGAAGGAGGGACTGATAAACATGAAGTTTTGTCCAAGTGAAGAGCAGCTAGCTGACATCTTCACAAAGGCTCTACCTAAGGAGAGATTCAATCAGTTAAGATTGAATCTTGGAGTTAAGTTTGTAAATGGCTTAGGAGAGGCTGTTAGAATATAAGCCATCCACAGACCTGCATGGTGAAGGCAGTGAAGACTACCAGTGCAGGAGAGGAAGATTAAGAAGCATAGGAGCAGCTCATAAGCTGAGATTAACTGTGTTGAACATGCATTTAGTGTGTGAGGTCATTGTAACTAATTAGTTTGTTACAATTCAGTTACTTTCTGTTAAACATGTAAACAGCACATGTGTAAAGCCTAAGAGTATAAATAGGCATATAATCAAGCAGATGGTAAGCAGATAATTGAGAAGCTTACCTCTTTCGAAATCCTCTCTGTCTTCAATTCCTTTCTTCTCCCAAACACAAACCCAAAACAGCTGCAAAGACAAACCAAACAAATCAGTAACAATAAGTCATAAATTGACTAAAAACCTACATCTTAGGCATTGAAAAATACTGTAGTAGGGATGAACTGTGATCTCTCTGTGTGTGTACGTTTATATATATTTATGAAAAACCCAAGAAAGTTTTCAAGAAACAGTGCAAACCCTCATTAAAAAACACCCAACAATTTCAAAGAACAAAAACAAAATGATCTAGTTAGTTTTTCAAGTAACAACAGTGAGAGCGCGCGCGCAACCCATTTCTCTCCATTACCCAGACTTCAATATATAGTTGAAAAAAGAATCCTAGTTAGTCAATGAATGAACCAGAGCAATAGAAAGAGAAAGAGAACATGGAAGAAGTCCTGCTGCTACTATTACGAACTTTGAAGTAACCCTGAGGCTCAGGTTGGAAAAAGACCAGACCTTTTTTCTCCAAGAAGACCTAGGATAAAGTGGACACCACACACATACGAAGACAGAAAAACAGTGAGTAGCAGTAGTAGTGACTAGAGAGTTGAGAGAGGTGGTAGCTGAAAAGGTGTACATGTATTTTGATATCCTAAATTATTATTTTTAATTCAATCTCTATATTTTTAGAAAAAAAACAATCCAGTCCCTTTTATTTCAAAAGGTATGAATTGACTTCAGTCTCTTAAATTTAGTTTTTTAAACTCTAATCGCATGCACTTTCTCTCAATTGTGCATATATTTTTTATCAGTAACAAGGATACTATCGATAGAATTAGAATTATGCGTTGCTTTTTATGCTGTTCCTGTAAACTTTAGAGTTTAAAATTTAGATAAAATAATTTATTAGATAACGATTCAACCATGCAAATGTCCCCATGAGTTATTATGGTTTCTTCTGCACCAAGTAAGATGAGAAAAACACGATGGAAAAGAAACAAAAACAACTTAATCTGTTCCGCCTTAAGAAATTATAAAAGGAGTAATCGAGAAAATCCAAAATCAAAGGAAGTAAGTCGTCTGTTTCTTAAACATAAGAGACCAGAGTATAACTTAGTTTTGAAGAAATGATTGATGCAGGTGGTTGCACGTTGTTGACACAGTACGGGGAGTAACAGTAGAATGATAGTGGTGAAGCAGCTCCCGTGTTTGTAGATGACAAACGTGTCCTTCTGCCATGCATCCCAGTAGCGGTGTGACTCAGTAAATTCGTACAGTTTGGGTACCGTGTTCTGCTGTTTCCACTCTCGTATAAGAGAGCATGAGTTCCATTACTGGGTCATGCCAGAGCTAGTTCTTGCTTTTATCATTCTTAATTGTTATAGTTTTGTTGCTTCTTAATAATACTTTATTTTCCCTTTATTTTATTTTATTTTATTTTATTTTGTGCATGGGATTTTTTGAGATCTTCCGTGGGTGGCATTTACATGGTGTGTTATCCAAACAAGCACAGAAAAACCAAAATCATTTTCTGGATAAAAATATTCAAAATGATTTATTCAGAAACAATTTAATTAGAACAGTGGTTAAATTGATTTGCACCTTTATGCTGGTTATTCCCAAAGAAAAAAAGAGAGGTAAATATTCAGCTAGTTAAACAAAAAATAAAATAAAATAAAATAAATGATGCTGAATCTGGCTGTAAAGAGCTCAAAATTGGCCAAGTCAGGCAATTCAAATCCCTTATCATATTCTATCTTGAATTAGTTTGAAAATCCCTTTTTCAGCAACCAATATCTTGTCACTTCCCCTGATGAAGAAAGATGCCATTAAAACAAGATTTGGTGGGTTCAAGCTATAAATTACTAAGCAGCAAAGAACATGATTAGCGATATCTGGAAAGTGGGAAAGATAATTAAGGCAAATCTTTGACTTAAAAAAAAGTAGATT
The DNA here is from genome assembly GCA_009078335.1 of Salix brachista. NCBI lineage: Eukaryota > Viridiplantae > Streptophyta > Magnoliopsida > Malpighiales > Salicaceae > Salix > Salix brachista. The sequence continues at coordinate 2,401,333 of CM018576.1, read as the reverse complement.
TGTTTGTTTTAACAGGGTAATTTTGGCTCACAATTTGAACATGGCTATTCCGCAGATATTAATAATCTATCGCAACTTTTTTAGTAAATGTTATATTTGATTGTTGCTCTACTTTGAATTGAGTGAGAGAGTAGTGTAAAACAAATAATAATAGAATAAGATTAACCATAGAATATATAATTATTTGAATAATAATAAAGTTTAATGAGATACTCGAATTAACCATAGAATAAGATTAACCATAGAATATATAATTATTTGAATAATAATAAAGTTTAATGAGATACTCGAATTAACCATAGAATAAGATTAACCATAGAATATATAGTTACCTCACAAACTTATATTACATGATATTATTTATAAAAAAAATCAAGTTATACCAAGTTTTATCTTGTTAAATTATTTGAATTTAACCAATTCAATTTCAAGTTTATGTTAAGTCTCAAGTTATTAAAGAATCATCTTACCTAAAAGTTTAAGTTATTAGCTGAAGGCCTAATATATGATTTGTATTATTTTACAATACTCCTCTCAAGTGAAAACTCTTTGATCTTGAAACTTGTATACAAGTGCACATTATCTTGTGTTTAATTTTTATCAAATAGAATGAGGGTGGTGAGATTCGAACTCATGATCGCTGAGTCAACAAACCTCTGATACCATATCAAAAAATTATTTTATCTAAAAATTTAAACTATTAGATGAAACTTCAATAATATGTATCAACCCGTTAAACCGGACTCAAAAAAATAGACAAACTCTCGCGGTTTACATGCCAATTAAGCACGTCCAAGTATTATTCCCGGACACTTTATTGGTTCTACGTGGTCGGTAGATTTACCCTACATATATTAACAGTCGGTCTTTGTATATATATAGAATGTGCATTCCAAAATAATTTTGTAATGTCGATGTCAAAATTATTGGTGCGAATTTTCTTTCAACTCATTTTCATTTGTTTTCTTGTGTGTATGAGTGATAAGTTAAAAATATATTAAATATTGTAGTTTTGTTAGAATATTTTAATCTCGTCGATCTGTCAATTATACTCATCGATCCCATAAATAATGTCTGGATGGTTCTTTGCATAAATTCTGAAAATAAAAATAAAATAAAACTAATACTTTCAAAAAACAATTCTTGTCTTTTTCTCAACAATTACATTTCTCGAGTTCTCTGGCAGTCTAAATAGTATTTAGTGTGCTTATTGTGGTGTAAAAATATTTTTCAATTAAAATAATATTTTTATTTTTTTTTATATTTTCACTTCAAAATAATAAAAACATAAACAATACTAATTTAGTATTGTTTAAATAATTTTATTATATAAAACACGTAAACTACACCATATGAAACCACACACTGATGAATCATATCTCATGAGAAAAATCATCCAAGAAAAAGAAAGATCATATACACATCTCAAATACTGCCTTGACATTTGTCTCATGGGAACCCCGACACAATCACTAGCACTCATGCTCCATGCTGGTGGTTGCTTGCAATTATTGAAGCCAATTTATAGAAAAGGAAAGTTATCAGGAAGTATCAAAGTTATTCAATCTAATCTTTGATTTGATTAATACATGTTTATTCGAGTTAATTCAAAATAATGATATTATTTTATTTTTTTAAATTAAATTAGATCTCACTCGAGTTTTAAATGGATCAACATCTACTATATTTTAAAAAACTTGATCCGAAGGACCCAAATTAACATGTATTAATTAAATTATTTAATATACATTAGTTTTCTATCTCATAAAAATACTATATTTAGTATCAGGATGCAAAAACACTTTTTAATTAAAAATATATTAAAATAATATATATATCAAAAACACCTGGAATATGAGTTGGGTGCTCAAAATTAGCCCCACCACACGTTCAAATTAATACGAGAGAGCTGTGGCCATGCAACAGTCCTTGAAAATACAAGCTTGCAAAAGACTAAAAAAACCAGTAGAGACATGGAGAGAAGCTATGAGTCAACTCGTCCATAAGACCAAAATTTGACCGTCCTTCGTGGACAACATGCGTGGTTAGTACCTAGCCAATTTGTATTTTAATCTAGTTGAGTGAAAAAAAAAAAAAAAAACTTAAATTAACTTGATTTAGAATTATTTTTTATTCAGAATTGTATTAAAATAATATATTTTTATATTTTTTAATAAATTATTTTTAATATCCGCATATCAAAATGATTTTAAAAAAAAATTAAATAATTTTTTTTATTTTTTTAAAAACACTTTTAAAATATAATCCAAGACTGTAGCATGATAAGTCAAACACAATTAAAACTCATAATGATTTTTCCAAATAACATCACTTGATAATTTTTATTAATCCCAATCTACAGATTAAAGGGCCCTATCGTGATCTGACTAAAAACTATTGTTGTAGTGGGATTTAGATTGCCTTTGCTTTTGCCATTATTAAACAAAAAAGTCTTTCAAGGACAAAAACAATAGTTTTTGAAATAATTTATGAGAAATAATCTCTTATTTTAGATCATGATTTAAAGAGAAATGAATCGGTTAGAAGTCTTAATCCATCTCATTAATTAGCATCACATGCTTTTTTTTTTCTTTTTTCTTATGTTCAATGGATTTGGGTCAAAAAAATCAGCCACAAGATCTGCAAGTATCTTTATTATTATCCCACTCATTTTCTTAGTTATACGTACAGTACATGCATTAAATTTATGATGGAGTCATTGTATAAAAAACAAAAACATTTTCTGTAATATATTTTGACATTAAAATGAAGAAAAAAAAAAGAAGAAGAAGAAGCCAGCTCTTTATGTACTTGTAAGAGAATGGTCAATATCAAGGAAAAACATCAATGGTAGAAGGGGCCAGGCATTCAAGACTGCCAAACCGGGTTCAATCTCCTTCTCCCTATAGTTGTGAAACATGACCTAGATGATACCAGACATGTCTGGATGAAAGACACTTGATAAGCACGCCAAATCTTGGGACTTTGGTCAAGTTCTCTACATATTTGACAGCCAAATCCATGTCATCGCTATCCGAGGAACAAACCAGAAGAGAGTTGCAACTTAAATTAACCCAAACACAAAGCCAAACATGAACAGAGGAGCTCCACTTACATGAAAAAGGAGGCCACACACTTGATGATGTCAATTAGAATAGGAACAGACAACACATTTTTAAATATCTGAGGCAATGCACTTGGAGAAGTAACCTAATTCAAGGAAAGAAAACAATGAGTGGTCAAGCAAATGGATCATCTTGGATGGGGAATATTAGCATAAATGTTTGTGCCCTGATCAAATACTTACTGCATCTACTCATTTATTAAGCGGCTATGACTAAACTTCTCGCAAATATAATTTAATGAAAGGAAGCACTAGCATATCTATTGCTTTTCATCGTCATGATGCTACTGGAAGACTCTCCTCAAAAAGGACATCTCATGCAGTAACTGTGCTTGACAATCTCTATTTACCATCACAGAGAAAGGCCTTGGCCTTCTTTTTTTGCATGCATGTTAAGTTTTATTTTCTGACCTTGTACATTGTCCAAAAACAAAAGCTAATCATTTAAACTAAAACAAAAACCTTCAAGAGGTGAGTCTGGAGTGCACGATCACCAGAAAAGCCTCGCCAAGAAACCTCAAATTGATAAGCTGAATTTGGAGGAGTAATGTTTTTTGCAGCTTCAGCCATGGCACGAGAAGCTGCTTGAGAAGCAAGTTCTATTACTGAGGTCTTCAGCTCTTGCCTTCGAGTTCTATTGTTTTTCTGCAGAACAGTAAATGAGATATCAATCACCAGAACAGCAATTACAGATGCAAAGCAGTATAAAGTAGCCCAAAGTGAAGCTCAGAGCAAGCAGGATGAATTTATCTTCCCACAACAGTAAAAGAGGATAGACTGCAAAGATGCAAGATATCAGTTTACTTTTACACAGAACATGCTAGGCTTACTGCAATCCCATTCCATAGAAAGGGCAATGTTAATGCCTAAGACAGAACACATACACCCTCACCCAAAAAAAAGAAAAAGAAAAAAGGATAGTCATGCAAGGATGCGAAGCTACACCTGGACACTCTCCACGTTGGAACTCGGAGTGGCATTTGCAGGAGAATCATTGCCTACTTGACCATCAGATTTGCTTCCAGCACTAGTGCCTTTGTCCCTTAATTCTTTCACATACACTGATTTCTTCACAAGATAGTTTCCATCATTCTCCTGCCATGAATATCCAGAAGTTCAAACAAAAAAAATAAACAGGTGTTTCCTAGAAATAGATTAAAGAGATTCGAATGTGAAAAACTTCCAATCATTTTGTTGATGCTCATAAAACAACAAATGCGACCTCATGTTCCAACTTCCAAGTAACAAATTCAAAAATTGAGACATGAAACATAGGTTTAGAATAACATCTACTGAATTTAGGGCAGATCTATTATTTTTACCTTGGTGTTATCCTTTTTAGATGCAGATACCCCAGTACTTTGAGTGGCATTCGAGACTTGATGCACTGCATGTCCATTTACACTTGCTTCTGACCTTCCTCCTTTTTGTGCTCCTTGTAAGGAGCTTCTGAGAGTGCCAGATGCTTTCTGGAGAATCTCCAGTGAAAATTAATAGAAAACATTACAGAGAATTGTATCAATGAAATGTAACAGCCAGAATACCAACATAAGATAGTCACTTGCCTTCTCATACAAGGATTTGACATCAGCATGCTGTTTCTTGATTTCCTGGTTATTAGGTTCCAACTTCAATGCAATTCCAGAATCTGTAGTAAGCTATATACATTAAATCATACAGTCATCAAAAAACTATACCAAAAAGAAACAGCATTAGATATTCAGAGAAAACCAATATATAAGTTTGAATTAACACACCTTCAATGGATTCTTTAAGTTTCCCCAATTCCTTTCTAGCCGTTGCTCTGCGTGAATATGCTTTTATGTAGTGATCATCTAGATTCAAAGCCTCTGTACAGTCATCTTCAGCCTCTCAAAATCTGAACAAAAAGAAAATGAATGAAAAAAAGTCATATTCATGAAAATTATTGTCACAGGCAATAAAGCAACCTCTAATGCCAAGATGAAATGAAGATGATCAAACACCTCCTAGATATCATGAGTTGTGAACTTATATTGCACTAGGCAACAAGAACTCTGCACAGCAACTACCAATCTAACAATATCTGACAGGAAAGACTTGCCTTTTGATTTTGAGATATGCAATTGCCCTATTTGCATGGGCTACAGCTGTTGGTGACAAGGCTATGCTTCTTGAATACCACTCAATAGCTTCATTAAACTTCTACTGCTTAAAATACTCATTTCCCTGTAAATTAAAAAATTGCAAACGTAGCATCACAATCCATTACCAGCGAATCTTTTTAAGTGCTATCACAGGAAAGTTCATACCAATTCTTTCTCTGAGGTAGCATCCACAGAAATCTCATCAGTTGTGAAACAACTTGATAGATGATTGATTGCACCAAAGTTCCTTGAGTAATCATACTGTCCTGAACCACTTCTAGAAGAATCAGCCGCAGAAGTTTTTCCTTTTGATCTTCCATCCTCACCAATCTTCCGAGTACACGAAAAATTGATAATTCATCAAGCAGCTATCATAGCCCATATAATTACTCTAAACATATGTGTGGGTGCCAAACACAAATGTATGCCATGACTTTTCATATGGAAATAAAAGCATATTTAAACATCTCATTGACTGATCAATGCTCCTTAAGTTGAGCACCACTACAGCTTACTCAAAACACACAAGAATGTTGACAATCACCATTCAAGTTTCCATTCAGACAAGAACAATCCAACATTAAGCATTGGATTATTAAACTTGCCATTCCCAACACCTCCTCTCAATTTCCACACTAAAAGAAACCAAGAACAAATTGACAGCACCACGTAATTTCATTGTAAAACAATACCAATAAATTCTGTAAAGCATCCGTCAGAAACATAAACCCGCAAGACACACGCTTAACTCACTGAACCACCTAAAACAGAAAGCTAAAGTTAAAAAGGCAACATGCAATACTACATTGAAGTCTTTTATCCAAGCTACAAGCTTCTCATAATAAAAAATGGTTTTTTTTTCGGCAACCCATTTCCAATAAAAAAACCTTGAAAGTTACTGAAACCTTAATTAAATTGAAAATTTACCAGGTCAGAAGCTTGTGACTTCTTCTTCATCTTCTTATCAGTACCCTTAAGAAGTTCCCAATCCTGCAAATCATTCAAAACCCCCTGGAAATCCTGGAAACAAAATGGGTTTGCAACCAAAATACATATAAATAAATAAAATCCCTTATTAAATACAATCCCAATTAACAAAAGCTTCCATTTTTTTTTTGAAAAAAAACAAGTACAAACATGCACAAAGACTTGATTTTTAGAAATGATAAACGGAGAACACTAAGAAAAAAACATATAGAAACGAGAAACAAAAGGAAAAGGATAGTGATGATGAAGTTTTGAGAGGGAAATGATTGAAAAGACTCGAGCTTTCAGTTTCTTCCATTTTCTTGCTTATTACGGTTTTCTTGGTAACCAAACAGGGTTAAGAAAGTTAAAAACAAAAAACCCATAAGTGAAAAGGAATGTACCAGAGCTTGATCAAGTCCATGCTTGCCTGGAGCCCTAGCCATGGCTGTGAGAGAGGGAGTGAAGTTTCTGGAAGAGTTTAAACATGATTTTGAAAACTGAAAAGTTCAAGGAATTTGTTGTTAGGATCAGAAGAGTGAAGAAGAATTCACACAGAGGAGAAGAGAATTGAGAACAGAGGAGAGAGAAAAGGAAATTTTGAATTTATTCGGTTGCTATATTTCTACACACACATGCTGTGTGTTTAGCATCTTTATATACACATTTCAAATACCATATCCTACCATTATGTATATTCTAAAATACACTTTTATTATTCTAGAATATACATTCATTTACACTGTAACATTTGTAAAAAATGAGAAATTCTCATGTTGTGTTGTTTTATCTAGATGGAGTGAAAGGATTTGCCACTAGAAAGTAGTTAATTTACAGTTCTTGCATCTAAGAATAGCACGATACCCAAACTTAATTTACAGGGAATGTTCTTAGCACGATTTGCCATGATCAATATATGTAACACTTCTCCTTCTGTATGGAATACATGCTGACAATCTATATGGATATTACTATCAAAACCTAATGCAGTGACATTCCCTGGTCGCTTTTCCAGTGGAAAAACATACTTCTTTTGGATCAGTGGAAAAAATTATGACATGATGGAAAATGATGCCACCCTAACAATCCAAGACTTCAAATTCAACATTAATAAAAGCATAATTAAGAGGAGAAAGAATCCAAAAACATCATGAAACATGGGATTGTTCTATTTTGTTATGCAACAATCTCAATAGCTAAGTGGTTAGATTGTAGGTTCTATTTCAAATGCAAGACTGTTGTTAGATAACATTCATAATTTATATACTTTGAGGTCATTGTAACATCTATTTTTTTTAACTCTGCCTATTTAGGGAATTCATTATTTCATCTAATTGAATTCATAGATTATTATTTAATCCTCTAACCATCTCGAGCTTGAAAACTTGTGGGAATCAATCACTGCAAAACAATTACAATTGTTTATAATATTCAACTCTCGTGGTCTCTCAGCACTCCATATTGACTTTCAAAAATAAAATATCTATTGTAAGTACTGAAGAAATGGTGGAAAATGAATGTGTTTTTAAAAGAGAAGGCCACCACGCAAAACCAAAGAAACAACGCAGAATAAGAGAAATTATCTTTTATTTGACAAAAATACGATACTGCAAACTATTTCTTATGAATAAATCCCTATTACAAGAAGCCAAGAATTGATTGGTTGCTCAAGACAACATAACAAGACAGAACAAAGCATAATAAGACATAACCAGGAAATAAAAAATCATGGAAACAAGCATAAGAACAAACACAAGTCACATCAAAACATAAAGGATAAGCTACGAGAACCATATACTTCAAAGGAACACTTCTCACATGTAAACTATCAAACAGGTGGTGAACAACCATTGATTTGGGCCACCTATGCCCACAACCATGCGACTGCTTCCCCACAGAGGATGACAACAAATTTAGAAAGCAGCACACAAGCTCATGATAAGACCCAATTACCTTCTGGATCTGAAAAACTTTCGAAAGTTAATAGCCAAAACACAGTAGCAAGTGTCGATGCATTCTTCAATGAAGTAAAACCACCTACGTCGCCAATGCGGATTTATGCACAGTACTGCTAAAATTGTCAACACCACAATTATGTAGCACACACCAAAGCTCACATAGAAACTGTCCATGTCTATTGACCCATCATCTCCATTGGAATTGTCAGGCACTCTCTCTGATGGTGATTCTGTTTTGTCGCAACTGTTTGGCAATAGAGGTCCACAAAGAAGAGGATTCCCTTTATAACTGCTCTCATCAAAGGTAGCAAATTGGTTTTTCATCTCTGGTGTTCTTCCTGACAAATTATTGTACGACACGTTGAAAACTGCTAGAAAGGTCAGTTCAATGAGCTGTGCAGGAATTCTACCATTCAAGTTGTTGTGAGAAAGATCCAAGCTCTCTATCTGCTTCAGATTGGAGAAAGATGAAGGGATCAATCCAGTGAGATTATTTTGTGACAGGTTTAGAGAATGTATCCCACTTAAGTTTCCCCATTCTATAGGGATTTCTCCAGTAAATCTGTTACAAGAGAGATCCACAGCAGACATGTAACGAAGGATATCGCCCATGTAAGTGTAGAAATTTTTCTTTGATGTAAGCTCTATAGGTATTTTTACATTGATCTCCACTTCGACTTCGACTCCGACTCGATAATATATATTTGACAACCTACGATGTAAGTACCCAGATTTTTCATCTGATGCGGTAAAATTTAAATTGCTCAAACATGATGGTAAATGACCAGAAAAATTATTTTCTGAAAGATCCAATATGCTTAATCTCCTTAACAAGCATAACTGATGAGGAAGTTCCCCATTGAATTGATTAGATTTGAGAACAAAAATGCTCAATTCTGTAACGTTATCAATCCAATCTGGAATGGGCCCAGTTAAGTTGTTATCGCCGAGATCTAATGTCACCAAGGAAGAGAGATTATAAAAAGCATATGGCAGTGGACCGCTCAATTGATTTTTGTAGAGGTGGACATAGCGTAAATATGGTGCATCGAAGCCCAACGGTAATGACCCAGACAGATTGTTTTCAGAAAGATCTAGAAAGGCAAGCCCATAAGAATTGAAATATTCTATTGGAATGGTACCTTCAAAATGATTTCTGGACAAGTCAATTCCCTCCAAGAATATTGAAGAGTTCCCTATTCCCCTTGGAAGCATGCCTGACAAGAGATTGTTACTGATATCAACAATCTGAAGTGTACGTGCAAAGGTACCTGGTACTTCTCCCACAAATTTGTTTCCGTCTAGAAAGAGGTAAAGAAGTTTAGTCATGTTGAACATAAAAGGTGGTAATAGCCCTTTGAAATTGTTACTAGACAGCTTCAAATACCGTAACGAGGGGCCTCCTTTTGGTAAATTATGCTCAAGCAGTTCACAAGACATATTATTGTTGGAAAGATCCAAGTATACCAAAGAGCTCATATTCCCAAAACAAGGAGGAATACAACCTGTGAGGGTGTTGTTAGCCATGGTGAAGTACTTCAAACTTGGAAAAATCAAACATGTGTTTCTTGCAATTTGACCATGTATGTTGTTGTCAGACAAATCTATTTTTTGAAGGTTGGGCCTGTGATTTTGTGGTAGCTGCAAAGGACCTATAAATGAGGTGTTTCTCAAATATAGTTGATTTAACATTGTATTATTCTCCACCAGCCAAGATGGGAAAGGTTCTCCGATGAATTTGTTGTGGGATAGATCAACCAATTCCAAATCATATTGGCTACGGAGGAAGGTTGGAAATCCAACATTGAGTAGTTTTGAAGTACAACTTGAAGCACTGAAAACACTAAGCTGGAGCTTTGGAACTGAAGGGTGAAAACTGGATGCAGGTACTAGCTCATTGTTATCGCATTCAATGCCCTTGAGGTTGGAGTGGTTCATAAATGAACCAAATGATATTGGAACTTGAAAGTAGTTGTTTGAAATTGAGAGATGTTCAAGCTGCAGAAGATGGGAAAGGTGACTGAAGGCAATATTTCCCTCAAATTGGTTGTCAGATAAATACAAATATTGTAGAGATGATAGATTTCCCAAACAAGGAGGGAGAGCGCCCTTTAGATTGTTTTGATCGAGATATAGCCATTCAAGATTCTTCAGTTCACACCAGCCTATACAATATATATATCCACGTTAAGTAAATAGTAATGTATCAATTATTGAGAGATGCATTCAAAATTACAAGTTTGTTGGTGATGTAATTTACCTTGGTGAGGCAGAGTGCCACTTAGCATACATCCTTCCAGAGACAAATTTCTGAGAGCAGGCAATGGTCCAATAATGCGAAGAAAACTTGTTGTGATGGGAGAAGCATAATCCAGGAACAACTCTTCAAGTTTGGTCAAATTCTGCGGTGCTAAAGGATTGAGAAAGGGCATTCTTAATATCAGACAATGAAGTTAGATGAAACATAAAGGGATTGAGTTTTGTGATGTCTCATTTGTTGATAAAAATACTAAAAATTGTCATAAACGTAATAACAGAGGAAGGGAAGGGCCTTATATAAAATTTTATTAAAATTATTTCCTAAATAAATTTCTATTTTATGTATCCATATGCATAAACAGCTTATAAAAGTAAAAAACAAAAGGAGAAGTTTTTGTTGATAAAAATACTAAATATTGTCATAAACGTAATAATACAAAAGTGATTATATAAACGTAATAACAGAGGAAGGGGCAGGGCCTCATAGAAATTTTTATTAAAAAAACATTGGAATTCTTAGATTTTAATGAAATGGATGAAAGACTACCATTTTTTGACATCCGATGAAAGGAACACAGAGCAATGAGTGGTTCATAAATGACTCAAATAATTAAACAGAAATTTGAATTTTTCAATTAATTATTTTGACAAAAACAATTATAAATCTAATAATTAAATAAGACTGAAATTTTTAGATTTTATTTGATCTTTGTTTCACTAACTTTGTGGTCATTTTTTTTATTACAGATTTACTGTTTAGATTATTGAATTCAAAACTTTTCAATTGAAGGCCTACATATATTTTGAGGTTGAGAAACCCTAAGTTTTATCCTTTGTAATATGTTGTGTCAAGTTGGACAAATTAAAGCCTTCTAGTTTAATAAAACATAAATTTAGTTTAATCATACTCTAATATTTGTTCATTTATAGGTAATTGTTCATTTTAATTACCTTGAGCAGGACTGGTGCCATGGAAGTCAACTCTGGTCAAGTATAAAACCTTAAGAGTAGTTCCAATGTTCCCAAGAAAGCTTGCTGGGAGAGAAGAATCTTGGAGGTACATTTCTTCGAGGCTAGTCGAATTGCACAACCCTGTGTGGAACAGATAAGATAAATCCATTGACGAAAATGGTATATATAAATATCATGTATGTTTCAGGCACCAAAACTGTCACTAACCTTTACCAAATTGTTTTCCTTCAAATGTACTCTCACTAGCATGTAAGGTCTTGAGGGATGGCAACCCTCCCAATGACTCCAGCAAAATGTTTTCCTTGAAGTCACTTGACTCCAGATACAAGACTTCCAATTTCCTCAAACCTGTGATAGAGAGCAAAATCAATAATTTACTGATGCTCTTTCTTTTAAAAATAGAACTATAATATATAATTTATAATATTTTTAACAATGTTATCATCATGGTTATTGTAGAATGAGCATAGTGCATGCAGAGTAATTGTTCTACAAATTCTTGCACTTTACTTCTTTTTTTTTATTAACATGGGTGTCCAGCCCAGCTTGCGCGCACCTCGACTAATCTCATGGACCCTGAAGTTAATGACCATATAAGCCTTCAGTTACTATCATATTAGGAACCATAGGGGTCGAACCTAAGACCATAGAAGGAGCAAACCCCTTAGTCTCAATCTTGTACCACTAGTCAATCAATTCTTTACTTCTTGTTTGCTATGTAGTTGGGAATTTGAACTTAAAATTATAGATATAAATACTTTATAATTTGGACTACTCTAACAGTACTTTCCTGATGGTAGATAATAATAATATATAATGTTAGAGAGTTACAACTATTGTTGACACGAACATGAAGGAACAATTAACCTTTTTGAATTAAATAACCTTTTAATATAATATTACATTCTAATAATTAAATATTCACTAGTTTTAATATTTAATAAAATTAATGATTTGTCTATGTAAGTTTCAAAATTAGAATTATTTCACTTGAAAAATTGCAATTAATTATATAAAGCTTTTTTAAGGCATCATGCAAGCAACTTAATGGTTAATGCACATCTAATTGTTATATAAGTTTACTAAATGATAAATTAAGCCATCCGAGGTACGTAGGAATGATTTACCATGGAGACCAATTGTTCCTGTGAAGCTATTGTTTGATAGATCTAGAGATTCGAGAGTTGAAAGACCACTAAGAGACGATAAAATGTTGTCGTTGAATTTATTGTTACTTAGTCGAAGGTCCTTCAATTTCCTCAACCCAGATGTTAGTCCTTGAAAAGCTGAAAGAAAATTGTCAGAAGCAAAAACAATTCACCCATCATTTCAATATCCATAAAAACTAAAACAATTGATTTTTTCTAAAGAAGTTTGCTAAATAATAAATTAAGTGATTGTTTGGGATTGTGGTTGAAGTTGCTTTTGAAAGTATTTTTCGTTTAAAAATTCATAAAAATAATGTTTTTTATTTTTAAAAAAATTATTTTTGACATCACCACATGAAAATGATCTAAAAACAGTAAAAAATAATTAATTTAAAATAAAAAATAATTAATTTAAAATAAAAATAATTTTTTTTAAAATGTTTCAAAAATATTTTTGAACACAATGCCAAACAAGCCTAAGCTCCACAAAAAAACATCATTCGAGGTATGGAGGAATGATTTACCATTGAGACCAATTGTTCCTGTGAAGTAATTGCCTGATAGATCTAGAGTTTCAAGAGTTGAAAAACCACTGAGAAACGATAAAATGCTGTCGTTGAATTTATTGTTACTTAGTCGAAGCTCCTTCAATTTCCTCAACCCAGATGCTAGTGCTTGAAAACCTGAAAAAAAATTGCATTCCAATATCCATAAAAAATCAATGTGAAGCTGTTACTTGAAATATCAATTTCTGTGTAAACTAAAAGAATAGAGAGCAAAGAACCTTGATTCTTTAAGCCACCAACTAGCTGGTTGTTGCTTAAGTAGAGAGTCTCCAGGTCGTTGAAAGGCAGAAACAAAGATGCATTGAGATACAAGTCTTTTCCAAGCGCACCATCATTTACATCATAAATGAGAAGTCCGGTCACTCGGTTTGCGGTGCTGTCACACCAAACCCTAGACCAGTTACAGCAATTAAAATCCTCCTTATCCCAGCCTCGTAGCCTATAGGACGCAGCACCTGCATGACCGAACCAAGCTTTGATCTCGAGGAGACCACTTCTCTCTTCCTGCAAACAGCAGTGGCACCGGTCGTTGACGAAGGCCAAAGCCATGAGCAGCATCCACACCCACAAGAATTGCCTCATTCTTAATAACGCTCCTTCTGCTTGACAAACTACAAAAGCAAGCCGTCTCTTATATACAAACTTGTCCTCTGCATGCATTTGATAGGACAGTGACAGTTGTCTCTTTCATTGAATTTTCCAACACTTGATAGTTGAATGGAGTTTTGTCATTCTATTTTCAAAATAAAATTAATATAGAATCCAAAAATAATACAAAAATAAAGAGAATTAATTTAGTAACTAATTTTCTAACACTGCTTGATAGTTACAAATTCCAGGAGGATTTAGTGTTTTGGGGTCATGATAAAAAAAAGCCCCAATAAAAAGATCTTCTTCCAGGAGGATTTAGACCTGTAAAACAATATTTGATAGTTTTTTTTATATCAGATTAATTTACGTGGATCATAAAATCACCAGTTAGACTGGCCACGTCAAAATTAATCAGACAGTGAAATTAATCCGTATCCATTAATTTTTTATGCTCAAATAATTTACGTCAAACTTAAGACTAGCACGTAATTTTTAATCGCATTCCTGGAGTTTTTCTGCATCAATCATGCAATCTATTTATGTTCCTCATCATTAATTTTGATATTTTTTAGGGATTTATATTTGAATTGTAAGGATTATTCTATCAACTTGTGGGAAAATAAGGACAGTAATGTGTTTTTGTCCTTATTTCTTAAATTCTTAATCTTTAATCTGAAAAAAACCCTATTACATGTAAAAAAAAGAAAGAAAGAGAGAGGAGAGGAGAAACTGAAAAAACATATTCAGATAAATTAACAAGAAGAAGAAGAAGAAGTAGAAGAAAATCAAAGAGAAGCAAATAAAAAACTCAAATCGAAAAATCCACTCGGCAGCTACACCGGTTCTCGCTGTAAAAGGCAACAATATAATCTGCAATGAAGAGGATTTCCTACCCGTTACAATTGATCTGCAATCAATGGCCAACGATTACAAGTAGATTTATGGCTAATGAATATGCAATTGATGTAAAGATAGCTTACCTTGTATAGATACTTTTCCCTGTATAAAGTATGGTACTTTGTATGTATAATTCAATCAATTATCAATACACAATTATTCAGATTTTCTCATGGTATCAGAGCATTGAAACTCTGAAAATCACATACTTTCCGTTGCAAATTCTCACAAACACACAAAACCCATTATCATGGATGAAGAACAATCAACAGACTCAAACCCAACAATCCAACAGTCCACAGACCCGATTATGTTCATCAATTCACCAAACATAACCGACCCACTTACCCTGCACCACTCCGATACACCGGGGCTCACTCTCGTGAATGCTCCTCTCAAAGGAAACAATTATGGACAATGGAGCCGCTCAATGCGTCTCAGTCTCAGTGCCAAGAACAAGCTTGGGTTGATCGATGGATCAATCAAAGCTCCACCACCAACAGACGACAAATTCCCCATGTGGCAGCGCTGCAATGATATGGTGTTGTCGTGGATCTTGCATTCGATTCACCCAGACATCGCCGGAAGTGTCCTCTATTGCGATACAGCAGCTGCCGTGTGGAATGATCTCAAAGATAGGTTTTCCCAGAACAATGACTCCAGGATCTACCAAATTCGACAAGAAATTGCCGAGTGCCGCCAAGGACAACAACCCATCTCCATATATTATACCAAACTCAAAGCTTTTTGGGACGAATTATCTGCCTATCAAGAACCCCTTGTCTGCAACTGTGAAGGACTGAAGGCACTTGCAGACCGTGAGGAGAAGGAGAAGGTGATGCAGTTTTTAATGGGGTTAAATGATACTTACTCAACAATCCGTGGTTCCATTTTGATGATGAACCCCATACCCGACACTCGGAGAGTCCATGGCTTGATTCTCCAGCACGAGAGGCAGATGGAAGTGGCGAGCCGTCCCTCTTATTCTCATGCGATGCAGACCTCTCGCACAGTGCCGGGATTTTCCCCAAATTTTTCCCGCAACTACAAGCCTCTCAAATGCTCTCACTGTGACCAGGAGGGTCACAATATTGATAGCTGTTATTACATTATTGGGTTCCCGGTGGGGCACAAATGGCATGGAAAGAATATTCAACCGAGAAACAAAAGGCCACCAGCTCACACACACAAGAGGATTACGGCTCACAATGTAGAAATGCCACAGCCCTCTACTCAAAATCAAATTACCACAGCTGCTGGAGGGAGTCCTACATTCACAACCGAGCAGTATAATCAACTCATGGAGGCACTTAATAAGAACGGTAATATCCAGTCATTCATGAATGCGACAGGTATAAATTCCTCCAGTCGTCATATTGCGCATCATGATTCATATTCCACCCTATATTGGATTGTGGATAGTGGGGCAACAGACCATATATCTCGCCATGCACTTAATAAAAATAAAATAACACATGATTTTGTGGGATTGCCTCATGGTGAGCAAGTTGCTATTAAAGGAATTGGATCTATACAATTGACACCGGATTTACCCCTTGATGGAGTTTTACACGTCCCTCAATTTCGTGTAAACTTATTATCCGTGAGTAAATTGACTCGAGCATTGAGATGTATTGTAATTTTTTTCCCGGATTTTTGTGTTGTGCAGGACGTGGAAACGAAGAGGACGATTGGCCTGGGCAAGCATTTTGATGGGTTATACTACCTCACACCACAACAAAACCCACACCTAGCTGGTCACATCCACCGTACCTCGAACCTATGGCATCAAAGACTTGGACACCCCTCCCAGGCACCTCTCCAATTTTTATCTAAAACAATTCCTCATATTTTGATTGATTCTATGCATGTTTGTGATGTGTGTCATCTTGCAAAGCAAACACGCTTGCCTTTTCCTATTAGTTCAATAAAATCTGCCGCACCTTTTGATCTAGTACATTGTGACATATGGGGACCACATAAAACTCTTACACATTCTGGGGCACGGTATTTTTTAACTATTGTCGATGATCACACCCGGTTCACTTGGGTTCATCTTATGCGTTTCAAATCTGACACCCAACTTTTATTAAAATCTTTTTTTTCTTGGGTCAAAACACAGTTTCATCGTGATATTAAAATTCTCCGTGCCGACAATGGAGGCGAATTTCTTTCCATGCATCCTTTTTTTGATAGCAATGGTACCATTTTTCACCACACTTGTGTTTATACACCTCAACAAAATGGGGTTGTTGAGCGCAAACACCGCCACTTGTTGAATGTTAGTCGAGCATTACGTTTTCAAGCCAACATTCCTTTAAAATTTTGGGGAGAAAGTCTTCAAACTGCCTCTTATTTAATCAATCGACTTCCCTCACCCTTACTCAACAATAAAAACCCCTTTCGAACTTTTACATGGAGTTCAGCCCGACTACTCTCACCTTCGGGTTTTTGGGTGTTTGTGTTATGCTACCAACGTAAATCCCATGCACAAATTTGATGCTCGTGCACAACGGTGTTTATTTTTAGGGTACCCCCTTGGACAAAAGGGTTATCTTATTTATGACCTTGACAACCATAAAATTTTCACCTCACGTGATGTCCTCTTTCATGAAAATACCTTTCCTTTTTCCACCTCACCTACTGAAGAAACCCAAGACCCACCAATTTTACCCATACCCATTACCGATACACACACTAATAACCAGCCCAACCCGCCCAGCCCAAACCACACCGCCCAGCCCAGCCCAGCCTGGCCTTCCACCTCAACCAATAACCCAGCCCAGCCCGATCCACCACTACACAGCCCAGCCCAGACAAGCCCGGCCTCCTTTAACCCATCCCTCACCTCAACAGACATTACAGCCCAGCCCGAACCATCTTTACCCAACACAACCCAGCCCGATCAGCAACCCAATCACACCACAGCCCATTTACCCGCTACTTCCTCTCCCGTCGCACCACCTACACGCGACCAGATCACTCCCATCGTCTCACTTCGCCGTTCAAACCGAACCTCACACCCACCTTCCCATTTCCAACATTATCAAACTCATCATGCTGCTTTGCTCACGCCGGACGTCCTCTCCCCTTCCTCGTCCAGCACAAGGTATCCTATACATCGGTATGTCTCTTATGCTCCTTTGTCAAATACTTACCGATCCTTTGTTTCCAACATTTCTCACCGGGTTGAACCAGCAAATTATGAACAGGCACATCGAGATCCCAACTGGATTTCTGCCATGGACTCTGAAATTGCAGCTCTTGAGGCCAACAACACCTGGTCCATGGTTCCCCTGCCTCCGGGTCAACGCCCCATTGGATGTAAATGGGTCTATAAGATCAAGTACCTCTCGGATGGCACCATCGAGCGTTACAAGGCCCGACTTGTCGCTAAGGGATTCACACAAAGGGAGGGCATCGACTACAAGGAGACCTTCGCTCCCGTAGCGAAATTGACCACTGTCCGTTGTCTTTTGTCTGTTGCTGCACTTCGGAACTGGTCTTTATATCAGATGGACGTCGAGAATGCGTTCTTACATGGTGATTTACTTGAGGAGGTGTATATGTGTCCCCCACCTGGCTATCGTCGACAGGGGGAGCAAATGGTTTGTCGACTCCATAAGTCCTTATATGGTCTTAAACAGGCATCATGCACCTGGTTTCAAAGGTTTTCTTCTGCTGTCCAAGAAATCGGTTTTCAACAATCCCAAGCCGATTACTCATTGTTTACTATGGTTCGTGGCAAATTTATTACTGTGATATTGTTATATGTTGACGACATGATTATTACAGGAAATGATGAACAAGAAATTCGAAAACTCAAACAGTTTCTCAATGGCTGCTTTCGGATCAAGGACCTTGGTTTGTTAAAATACTTTCTTGGTGTGGAGGTTGCACGGTCTAAGGAAGGAATTTCAATTTGTCAACGAAAATATACCCTGGATATATTGGAAGAAGCTGGCTTGCTCGGAGTGAAACCCACCAAGGTACCCATGGAACCCGATATGACCCTAGCTTCAACTGACAGTGATGCCCTCAAGGATCCAACTCAGTATCGACGATTAATTGGAAAATTAATCTATCTCACCATCACCAGGCCAGAGATTACGTATGCAGTGAACACATTGAGCCAGTTCATGCAAGAACCCAAGCTACATCACCTCAAGGCATCACGGCAAATCCTCCAATACCTCAAGAACGCACCTGGACAAGGCCTATTATTTCCGGCAAAGGGTCAATTGAATTTGGTCAGTTATTGTGATGCAGATTGGGCTAAGTGTCCAGTTACACGTCGGTCAGTAACAGGCTATTGCATTTTCCTTGGACAATCACTCATATCATGGAAAAGCAAGAAACAAGTCACGGTGTCCAGATCGTCAGCCGAAGCAGAATATCGGTCAATGGCTGCAGCCACCTGCAAACTTACATGGTTGAGATATTTATTGAAAGATTTACAGGTATCACATCCTCAGTCTGCATTATTATTTTGCGACAATCAAGCAGCCCTACACATCGCTGCGAATCCGGTGTACCATGAAAGGACCAAGCACATCGAACTTGACTGCCACATTGTTCGGGAAAAGATTCAGAAAGGAGAGATCAAAACAGCCTATGCACCTACAGGAGACCAAGTAGCCGACATATTCACGAAGCCATTAAGAGCACCCATTTTTCATACACACCTCAACAAGTTGGGTACGATCAACATCCATACTCCAACTTGAAGGGGAGTGTAAAAGGCAACAATATAATCTGCAATGAAGAGGATTTCCTACCCGTTACAATTGATCTGCAATCAATGGCCAACGGTTACAAGTAGATTTATGGCTAATGAATATGCAATTGATGTAAAGATAACTTACCTTGTATAGATACTTTTCCCTGTATAAAGTATGGTACTTTGTATGTATAATTCAATCAATTATCAATACACAATTATTCAGATTTTCTCACTCGCTGGTCGTTATTCTTTTCCCGTTTTGCAAAACTAATCTGCAAGTATAAACCGTTTGATGCTGGAAGAAGAAGAAGAAGTTGCCACCTGTTCCAACTTTAACTTCTTCCTCACTGTTAATTCATTCTTTCTACTCTGCATGCGTGTGTGTGTAGATTTATCTAATGAAATCTTTTAGATTCTTAAGAAATATTAAATTTATAGTTTTCACTGATTGTATATGTTTTGAGAAACCCGCACTACAAAAAAAGGGTGCCGTTAGCAACGGAATTTTGCAATGGCAAAATTCCGTTGCTAAATTTGCATCCGGAAATTGTTTAGCAACGGATTTTCCGTTGCTAAACCAATTCCAGAAAAAAAAAAAAAAAACATGGTTTGCAACGGATTCGCCGTTGCAAATTAAATTTGCAACGGACAATTTTGCAACGGATTATCCGTTGCAAAATTGTCCGTTGCAAATGTAATTTGCAACGGCTAATCCGTTGCAAATGAAAATTCCAGAGAAAAAAAAAACATGGTTTGCAACGGATTAGCCGTTGCCAATTTAATTTGCAACGGACAATGTTGCAACGGATTTTGCAACGGATTATCCGTTGCAAAATTGTCCGTTGCAAAGTAAATTTGCAACGGCGAATCCGTTGCAAAGAATAAAATTATTATTATTATTATTATTATTGCATCAATAATGAAAAAAAATTAAATCAAAGAATAAAAAAGCCTAAAAACTATAACAAAATAGCAAACAAAATCAATGAAAAAAAAATATTAGCTGGAAAAAAATTATTTGACTTGAAAATAAAAAAAAACTAAAAGAAAGAACAAACTAAAATCTAAGAACAAAATTTTTCAAAAAGTTACCACCTTAACAAATACGAAAATAATAAAAATTAAAAATCAAAACTAAGAGCACACATATATAAATATAGACAAAAATAAGGTGTGCGTCAGGTCGAATATTGTCGGCGGGGGTGTCAGATGCGTACATAGTATTCGCAGAAAAGAATAATAAAAAATGATAAATTAACATAGCACCCCTACATTCAACTCTTCAATTTTGTCTTATCATGGGTAAAAGAGTTATTTTACCGTGCAATAGTATGTGAAATCACTGTGACACCTCCTCTGTTAACTCTTAGTTTTTATCTTATATCAGGATAGAATAGTTATTTTACTATAAAAATATAAAAAAATCTCAAAAAATATATATATTTTAATATAAAACATCAAAAAATTACTAAAAAAAATGCAAGAAACAATTTTGAAGCATAAAATCAAATAATTCATCATCAGCGCATGCACGTGTGCGTGCTCTGTCAGGTTCTAAGCAATATATCTAACTTAAATCTCACGAGGATCAGCCACAAAAACATGTTTTCATTTTCATTTCAAAACCTTTAATTATGGATAATCCGACCCAATCCGAACTCTCTAACCCAACTTCACCTCCTTCAACTACTCCGAATCTGGCTCAACCTCTTTGTAAGAGCAAGTTCAATGGCAAGATCCATTTTGAAGATTCAAATCTTGAAAATGGCTCTTTGAATAATGTATATTTGATTTTTTTATTGATATGTACTCCAATGGTAAAAAATATTTTGAAGAGCTATTTTTTATATTATTTCAAATATAATGCAATTATTTTGAATTTAGTTTAATTATGCAATTAATAGGAGTAAATTATACAATTAAATAATTGCTTTTGAAAAACCTTCCAACAATAAAATTATTTTTTTAATCATGTTTAAATTAAAAAAATAAATTTAAATATAATTAAAAGATCCGCAATATTTGAAATTTGAAATTTAAGCTACTTATTGTATGTTTTTAAAGTAATTTGTATGTTTTTTTTTATGGTTGTTTTATTTGAAGTTAATTAATGTTACTTATTGTCTTTGAGTGCTAGAAAAACTTAAGAAAATAAAATGAACACATTAATAAATAACCAATAAGTTCAAACATAATTAATTAAAATACATTCCATTACATTCCTACATTCCTGATAATATAAATTAATAAATAAAATTATTATTTTTTATTTATATTTAAATTAAAAAAATAAATTTAATTATTATTAAAAAATGAATTTAATTATGATTAATAATAATAATTAATATAAAACCCCCCACCCACCCAAACCCTACATTCCTTTGATTTTCTGTTTCTTGCACACCAAAACGATTTGTCGTTCTGTTAATTTCAGAGGCCTAGGGTTTCTGATTTTTTTATTTGTATGCAATTTTGAAGGTGGAAGAGTGAATGAAGTTCCAGTAATTACACTACAAGAAAAGGGTGCTAAACAAATTCAGAAAATAAAAAAAATACACATGGGTTGCAACGGATATACCGTTGCAAATTTAATTTGCAATAGAAAATCCGTTGCAATTTAAGCAAATGTTGTAATGGAAAAATAATATAAATTAATAAATAAAATTATTATTTTTTATTTATATTTAAATTAAAAAATGAATTTAATTATTATTAAAAAATGAATTTTATTATAATTAATAATAATAATTGATATAAACTCAACAACATTAACAAAAGAGTAAGCACGAAGAAAAGCCTAAAATTATTATTAATATTATTGTTAGTATTGCGTTAATAATGAGAAAAAAAATTAAATCAAAGACTAAAAAAATCTTAAAACTTTAACAAAAAAACAAACAAAAAAATGATAAAATAAAAATTATTAGCTAAAAAAATTATTTAACTTGAAATTAAATTTTTTTGTTAATAACTGTTAAAAAAAATATGGTAAATAATTCACCGATTAATACTTATGTATTAATAATTGTTTCTTGTCCACTGATAAAATTCCCCGTCTAGAAAAGAAAAGAAAGCTCCCGCTCTAGACATGGGATGGGTGGGCCTCCATTTTTCAAGTCTCACGCAATCTCACTCTCCCCGTCTCATCTTCCACCTCCATGATACCTCTCCTCTCCCTCCACACCCCAAGGCCTTCACTTTTCCTCACCCATTTCCCTCCTCACCTTTCCACTCCTCTCCCTCGCTTCAAATCCCCTCCCCCCCAAACTCACCATCCCTGCTTCCCGATCTCCACCTTGCCGGCGAAGACGAAGACACCGGTGCTCAGGTTTTAACGAGTTCTTTCTGGCCATTTGGGTTGAGCAGGTTTAGGAGAAATCCAATTCCACGTCACAAAGTCAACAGGTGTTCTGCCATTTGGTCCTAATCTAGAGGCAGTTGGTGTTGTACTAAGAGATTCAGAGCGTTCATGTCTCATTGCAAGACTGGAAGGACATAATAGCATAATCGCTTCTGGGGCAATTTTAAATGAAATCGAACAACAGGTTCTCCTCCTCCTCCTTTTTTTGGAATATTTTTTTCTGATTTTTATATGGTTGTTTTGATTTCTAACTAAATATCCTCTTTTTTTTACTAATTTAGAGAACGACAGGATTTTCTTGATTTCGTTGTTGAGTTTAGAGAACGGCAGGATTTTCTTGATTTCGTTGTTGGGTTTAGAGAACGGCAGCATAGAGCTGTACAGATTTCGGTGATCATTGATATAATTGTTTTGTTACAGTTAGAGTATGGTGCTAAAAAGGGGGATGGTTTGAGATTTTTTCCACCAGCAGATCGTCAAACACAGGAGATGCATTTCCAGACGATGATGCAAGACATAGCAGCTTCATTGTTGATGGAATTTGAGAAGTATGTTTTTCAAGCGGAATATTCTGGAACTATACTCAAGACACCTTTGGATTCGAAAGCTAGTTTAAGCTCAGAGGAGGTTTATTTTTAGGTGTCCTAAGGATTTTGAATCTGGAATTTTTGTTTCAAAAGTTTTAAGTTTGTAATGGGATGCCATGTATTTGTACCTTGTAGGTTGATGGTTTTTTATTCCATGTTGATTTACTTATACATATAATTGTAACTGAATTTTTGTTGTATTATAAATTTTTATTTATGAAATTTTTATTTCAACTGTATTTATTTAGTTCTCAATATTAATACTATATCAATAATATTTATGAAAATATTTATTCATAATTAATTAAAAAATAAATAAATTCGAAATTGATTATAAAATTTAAAAATTTAATTTGCAACGGAATTTTTGTTGCAAATTTCCGTTGCAAAGGGATAAATTTGCAACGGATTTTCCGTTGCAAATTTCCGTTGCAGATGGATAAATTTGCAACGGACCAGTCGTTGCAATTGCAACGGACCAGCCGTTGCAAAATGTGTATTTGCAACGGGAGAATTTGCAACGGATTAGCCGTTGCAAATTATTTTGCAACGGGTAATCCGTTGCAAGTAAAATTTGCGGCGACGTTTTTCTAACGGATGGAGTCCGTTGCAAATGCCGTTGCTAATATTAATTAGCAACGGCTTTCTTTAGAATTTGCAACGGCTGGCGGCGTTGCAAAGAGGGCCTTTTTTTTGTAGTGCAAGCCTTCTGCCTGCATGAATTTTGGCCACGCCTTCGGCCAGCATGAATTAATTCATGCTGGCTTTGGCCTAGTCAAAAGCATGCGTGAGTTAATTCATGCTGGCATTGGCCAAGCCTAAAGCATGCCTAAATTAATTCACGCATGCTAAGTGTGTTTCTTCTTTTTTTCTCTATTATTATTATTATTATTATTATTATTATTATTATTTAAATAGCCTATACACAAAAAAATGACAAAAAAATCAAATACTTTTTTTTATATATATGATATAATACTTAAAAAATCATAAATTTTATATTCATCAATAATAGTATTGAATATATACTTAATATTCATTAGCGTTAAAGTTAGGAGTATTAACATTATAATAAAAAAATAATCGCACCTCAAATATCTACTAACACTACAGTTAGGAATATCTTACCAATGCTAGAGTTGAAAGTAATTTTGATTGAATATTCATTGACATCAAAACTAGAAATTTCATATATATATATATATATATATATATATATATTTCATGTAATATTTACCAATAACAAAGATGAAGGGATCAATCCAGTGTAGTGAGATTATTTTGTGACAGGTTTAGAGAATATATCCCACATAAATTTTCCCATTCTGTAGGAATTTCTCCGTTGAATCTATTACAAGAGAGATCCACAGTAGACATGTAACAAAGGATATCGCCCATGTAAGTGTAGAAATTTTTATTTGATGTAAGCTCTACAGCTATTTTTACATTGATCTCTTCCGTTTCGTCATCTGCAGTGTCCGTCCCCATTATACATATACCTAATCGCGTATAATATAAGAACCCAGATTTTTATCCAAGTAATACGCATTGTCACAAATTAGTCTGAGGATGCTTGGCATTAAAACGACTTGTCAGTTTTAGAAAATGAAAGCAGCACCCAGTTTCGAAAAAGTTTCGTGAAAATGATTTGATCTCAGGCTCCACAATTATTTTCATTACTTTATTTGTTTTTCTTGAAGCTCGTGGAATGACGGGGTGCTCCTCCGTCTTGTTGTTTAGCTGCTTTGCTTTTATTTTTCTTCATAGACTTGGGAAGTCATGTGTCATGAACATGTGATTTCAATGGAGTGAATGATTTTCCTACACAGCTGTAGATTTCATCACCTACTGGCACTTGTTTTTATTCGTAGACTTGGGAGGTCAAGATTCCTAACTATCCACATCAACTCTTGATCCCATCAGAAATGAATTTCGTGGAAGAAAGAAAGAAAGAAAATTATGATGCTAATACTTTTCACTATATTCAGTGCTTTCTTGGACATCCTGATCAACAATGGATATTCTCTAAACGTGATTCCCACGATGAGATTTGCAATGTGGTCCTCCTAGCTAGTGAACCTGCTCAACCAATGATCACAAATGATGCCAAAATTGAAATCACAGAGAAGGAATCAAATTCAATGGCTCTTAGCAAACCCTCTGCCCCCTTCCATGTTCCAGCCGTGTCTTGTGCGGTTGCAGTTAACATCTCCCCAACTACTGGTTCAATAGTCAACTCTTTCTTGTGTTTCCATTATCCAGAAAATATGAAACTGAAAAAACAATTATATATTTCCAAGACATGATTAAATCTCTCTGAGAAAAAAAAAACGATCTCTTTACCTTCATTTTTTCCTTGATCATCAAAATTTACAATATTGAACTGTTTAGTTAGAATTAATCCAGCAGACAAGGGAAAATAAAGAAAGAAACAAATAATTTTTACACAACTCCATAAATAAATGAGTTTACAGTCCCGATTTTCCTTGTTCTGTATGTTTTTGTTCAGATCCACCAGGGCTTCTAAACTTTCTTGCTACCTCCAAGTAAGGTAAACTGACCCTCTAACCTTCCTGTCATTTCCCTTGCAATGAAAGTAACAAAACTCTGATGATTTATTCTTCTCATTTCGTCACCATCTCGTATGTCACACATGCAACTGCTATCGAAGGGACCACGCACAAGTGGAGAAAACGAAAAAAAGATCTCCTTGAATTCAATGTTATTGAGAGAGAGAAAAGTAGTCTCTTTGACTTTTCCTGGCCCGCTTGTTTTGCATATAATAACTATTTTTTTTTTAAAAAAAATACCTCAACAAAAAAAAAATAGTAAAAATGAAAAACCAAAACTAAGCATATATATATATAAACATGGAAAAAAATAGAGAGTATTTAAAAAAAAAAAAAAGTATAAGGACTGAAATAAAAACAAAATATATAATCAATTTTATTCGAAGAACAGATTGAAAATATCAAAACTTCTATACTGAAATATAAAGGGATTTAAAACTAATTCGAAAATTAAAAAATTCAAAATTAAAATAAAAACAAAATATATAATCAATTACAATTAAAAAATAAAATTGAAACAAATTAAATCTTATATCAAAAAATCAAGACCACTTCATGCTTAGGCCTGCACTCTTGTAGTCTCTGTACAGGCTAAAAGCCCATGCAATCCAGCCTTGGACGATGCTATGGGCCTTATACCCATATATTTTTATTCGCTTTTGCTGAGTCGTTTGATTTTGTTGAAACCTCTATTAACGGGGTAAGCAAATTTATAGTTATTCCAAATGTGTATAAAGATCGATTTGAAAATAATAAATTGAATGAATTTTTTTTTATTTTATTGAATAATTTCAATTATAAATTTATAAAATAAATAATTCAACTTAATTGAATTTTTAAAAACTTAACTGTAAATTCTATCACTTGTTCAGTAGTGATGGGTATATAACTGCTTCCCAAGAGAGCCCGGATATGGCTGAATTCATAATAAGCTTTTTCTAAAGGCAAGGATCCAAAATGAAGTCCGAAATCCACTGATGCTTTCCTTGAAAGGCAAGGATTTAAAGATTGCAGGATTACGTGAATCAACAAGAGCTTTTGCAGGCTCTACAATGGTGTCACCATTAGGAATGGAAAAACATGGCAACACTTGTCCGAGCTTTCTCTGAATTTGTCACTGCTCGATGTTCAACGCTTCTCAGCTTGTTGTTACTGATAATCTATAACATCGGACAACCATTTTGTGAGCTTAAATCTCAACATATATAATCTCAAGGATATATTTGTGCCATCAAATATAAACGGAACCTAAGAGTTTGCTTAATGGTTAACTAAGGCCTGTATATGTTATGCCTTTTCAGGATTTAAACTCTATATTATCGCTAAAATTCTCATGATTTTTCTAATTCTGATAAATAATCTGTCTCTTTACCGATTCAAAGTCGTGAAGAAAAACTAAAAAAGATAAGGGGGAGTGTACCTGCATTTGGTATCCCATGTTAACCACAAATGCTTTAGAAATTGGCTCAACGCCAATCCATTCACCATTCCTTAAGACTTGAAGCCCAAACACATCACTTTCTTGTTGTAAAATGGTTATGAGATTAGGATCACAATGTTCGGAGACTCCAAAGGTCAAACTTGGATCTGGGCATGGTGGATAATGATTGACTAACATACTTGGGATTTCACTGAGCTTACCCCCAAAATAACCAGACTCCAGCCCCAATCCTTCACAAATTAACTCTAAGATTGTTGCGGCAAGTTTTTTTACTTCAGTGGCATAAGCCCCCCCAACATGTCTGTAAAAATAATGGAAAAATATAATTTTTGGAGAAATTATCTTGTTGGCCGAAAAGAAATGTCTCTTAGCCAACAAATTTGATTGTCAGTCCATGCAAACAAATTTGCAAGCTCAATTTACCGGTATCTTGCTGGCTTTTCAGGCCAGTGCTGAATGCATTCCTCTAGAGGGTGACAAGAGTTCCTTAAATTATCTCGCCATAAGTGAACATCTTCAGTAGCATAAAGTAAACTACTAATTTGTGAATTATATAATTCTCTACCTTGATTAACTATTAGGCATATGATGACCATTTATTTAATTAAATCAAAGAGTAAGTGACTGCACATACTAAATCTAAATCATATTCGAGCATGTTACTGTTAAAGAGGATTAATATAAAACAATATCATGCGAATTTATCAAACAGTTCTAGCTCATATAGTCTGGACCGTGTAAATAACAATGCTCATAATATTTGAAGTTGTGAACCTGAAAAAATCCATAATCTTGGCCAGCTTTCAGAATTTTTTGTATAGTAGAATCTCTGTCTTGACTAATGGCTATTCCTTCAAGATCTATAACTGGTATGGACTAGCTTGCATTGAAAGTGACATTCCCTTGTCGCTTTTCCGGTGGAAAAACATATTTCTCAGGCACGGTAAGTGCACTAATGGGTTTGGATCAGTGGAAAAATTATGACATGTTGGAAAATGATGCCACCCTTGTTGACATATAATGTCATACTTGTATGCTTTATATATTTTGATGATAACAATAAAAAGAAAATGGACTAATAATATGCTTTGATGAGATTAAGTTATAAACAGGTATTATACAAAGAATACATCAACAAGCATAATGGATTACACGAAGAAATCATTCCAGGAAGTCCAAGATGCAAGCAAGTGAAGACTTAGAATAAGTTTTCATTTTAGTGCTTTATGTAAATCTCAATTTCTAACTTGATAGCACAAATTAAAATGAACTCACACACTTCACATTGCATGCATTAAAAGGGTTTGATGATTATAGGTTTAAGTCATAATCAATCGGTTCAAGAAATTCAGAAAAGATAATTTGTCAAAATAGGGTTTCTGCATGAACCGGTCGACCGCTTGGTCAAAAAGATTGATTTTCTGGCTTTTAAATGAACCGGTCGACCACTTGATTTATCCATTGTGAACCGGTCGACCGTTTGAGATGACAGTTGCACTAAAACGGCTAGAACCGGCTAGTTTCTCTTTGAAACTTATAAATAGGCCTCTTAATTGCAAAATTAAAGTGAGACATTTTTTTATATCTGATATTGAGGCAATTAGTAGTGCATAAACACCTTCATATCATCAATCCTCATTAATACTCAAATTTGTGTTTAAATCTTCATATCCTAACACAAAAAGTATTAAATCTCATTCTCACTACACTTAAACACCTTCAAATATTCTAAGTGCTATTAAGTGAGATAAAGAGATCATAGATCTTAATTTGTAATATCCACACTATTGAGAGTGTATTGTTGTATTACAAAAACAATCCTTGTAAAACTCTTGAGAGTTGAGTATAAAACTCTTGATATTGGTGAGGGAACATCACCAAGGAAAAATCTTGAAGAGGGTACATCTTCAAGTGGGAAAAAGGAAAATCTTGAAGAGGGCATATCTTCAAGTGGTGTAAAAGTCTTGGTGTGGATTCATCAAGCGGGAATTGTAATCTTGTTACTTGGACTAGTAAGAGAATACAATACTCAAGTACGGGTTGGTACTTGAGCTGTGGATGTAGGCTTGCCGAACCACGTTAAAAACCGAGTTAGCAATCTCTCTCTCTTATCTCTTTACTTTAAAGTAATTAATTTTAAAATTGCATTAATTATTGTATTTACACCTAATCCCCCCCCCTTAGGTGCATAGTTGCCTTAATCCTTAAATAACAATTGGTATCAGAGCTTAGTTCTCAGTTATTAAGTTTGCTTAAACTTTGAGTAGAATGGCAACTACAAGCTATAATCTCCAAAATGAAGGTGCTTCAACATCTAGACCACCATTTTTTGATGGTAATGACTATGCCTATTGGAAAGCTAGAATGACAATATATCTTCAATCTATAGATTTCGATTTATGGCTTTCTATTGAAAATGGACCTCATAGACCAATTAAAACCGAAAATGGTATTGAGATTCCGAAAAGCATGATAGAATATACTGACCTAGATAAAAGATTACTTTTTATGGATGCTAAAGCAATGAACACTTTATATTGTGCATTAAATAGAAGTGAATTTAATAGAATATCTTCTTGTAAAAATGCTAGGGATATATGGCATGCTTTAGAAGTAACTCACGAAGGAACTAATCAAGTTAAAGAATCAAAAATTGATATGTTAGTTCATCAGTATGAGTTATTCAAAATGTTGCAAAATGAATCCATAACAAGTATGTTTACTCGTATGACTAGCATTACAAATAGTTTACATGCTCTTGGTAGAACTTACACAAATGCAGATATTGTAAGTAAGATTCTCAGATCTCTACCGAAAGCTTGGGAAGCTAAAGTGACAGCAATACGAGAAGCCAAAGATCTCACAAAATTACCATTAGAGGAGCTCATCGGTTCTCTAATGACTCACGAGATAACTATGGATAAACAAGATCAAGAAGAAAGGCCAAAGAAAAACTTGGCATTTAAAACTGTTCATCAAATTGAAAGCGATGATAATGATGATGATGAAGACAGTCACGACGATCTTGAAGAAGATGTAACATTGATCACAAGACAGTTTCGAAACTTCCTTAGAAAGAAAAATGACAAGAGAAAGTTCTCGAACTTCAAAAAGGAGGGAAACAAAGGAGAATCAAGTAAAGAAACTCCAAGATGCTACAAATGCAACAAGTTGGGACATATCAAAACCGATTGTCCCCTTCTTCAAACGAAGAAGAAAAATCGCTTTCAAAAGAAAGCTTTGAAAGCAACATGGAGCGATGACTCGGACTCAAGCTCCAGTGATGAAGAAGAACATGTGGCTAACATGTGTTTCATGGCAATCGAAAGTGAAAATGAGGTACTATCTTCGAATGATGAATCCGATCCTTCTTATATTGAATTACATGAACAACTTGAAAATCTGTATGTAGAATATAAGAAATTAGGTTCAAAATATAGTACCCTAAAAAGAAATCATGTATGCATAATTGAAGAAAAAGAATTACTAGAAAAGAAAGTATGTGATTTGAATGACAAGAGTAGTAAGACTAATCAACTTGAAGAAGATAATAAATCCTTAAAAGAAAAAGTTGATGAGTTGAATGTAATTATCGCAAAATTCACACAAGGCTCAAATTTTTTGAGAAAATGCTTTCGAGCCAGAGAAGTATGTTTAACAAAGGAGGATTAGGTTATAAACCTAATAAAAACCAAAAATACTTAAAGAACTACTTTGTTAAAGCTAAACAGTCTTATGATCCAAGTCATACATGCAATTACTGTAGAAAATCAGGACATTTGATTTATGCATGTCCTATGAAGAAAAATAAGACTGTTAAAATGATTTGGGTTCCAAAAGGAACCACCCCTAACCAAAAAGGACCCAAGAAGGTATGGGTACCAAAATCCTCATCTTGATTCTGTTTTGTAGGAACCAAGGGAACATGGGGAGTGGTTTTTGGATAGTGCTTGTTCAAGACACATGACCGGAGACGACACTCTTTTTTCAAGCCTTACCAAAACTAAAGGAGGAAAAGTGACTTTTAGGGACAACTCAAAAGGGAAAATTGTTGGAATTGGTAACATTGGAGGTATGTCTTCAACCTCCATTGAAAATGTATTTCTTGTTGATAGTATTAAACATAACTTGCTTAGTATAAGTCAATTATGTGACAAAGGCTATAAAATCATTTTTGATCAAACATGTTGCTTAATACTTGAAAATGATAAAATTATCTTTATCGGTAATAGAATTGGAAACATCTATAAAATCAAAATAGATACATGTATGAGTATTGAAAGTTGTCTTGTTGCTAGTATAAATGATAGTTTTCTATGGCATAGAAGACTAGGTCACATAAGCATGGACATCCTTTCAAAATTAGCTAAAAATGATTTAGTTAAAGGTCTTCCTCATATTGCATATATAAAGGAAAAGCTATGTGACGCTTGCCAAATGGGTAAACAAGTTAAAACGTCTTTTAAAAGTAAGAATCACATATCAACCGAAAGACCTTTAGAATTACTTCATATAGATCTATTTGGACCAACTAGAACAAGAAGTTTAAGTGGTAATAGATATGTGTTTGTAATCGTTGATGACTTTACTAGGTATACATGAGTTATATTTTTGAAATCAAAAGATGAAACCATTTATGAATTTGTAAAGTTTTCAAAGAAAATCGAAAACGAGAAAGGATTTTCTATAATTAACATAAGGAGCGATCATGGTGGTGAATTCATAAGTGATTTATTTGAAACGTTTTGTGAAGAAAAAGGATACCACCACAATTTTTCAACGCCTAGAACTCTCCAACAAAATGGGGTTGTGGAAAGGAAAAATCGGTCTCTTCAAGAAATGGCAAGAACAATGATAAATGAATTTAACACCCCGAAATATTTTTGGGCGGAAGCCGTAAACACTTCTTGCTATGTTTTAAACCGTGTTACTTTGAGACCTGAGTTGAAAAAGACTCCTTATGAGCTTTGGAAAGGGAGGAAGCCCAGCATCTCTTATTTTAAAGTCTTTGGTTCAAAATGTTTTATTCTAAAAACTAAAGACAACCTTGATAAATTTGATTCAAAATCCGATGTTGGAATTTTTCTTGGATACTCCTCCTCTAGCAAGGCTTACAGAGTATACAATAATAGAACACTTTGTCTTGAGGAATCCATGCATGTCGCTTTTGAGGAAACTCAAAATGACAAAATTGTTGAGATTCTAGATGACTTAAATGAAAGTGTTCAAAATTTGAATCTTAATGATAAAAACCCAAAGGAGTCATCAAATGAAGACATGAACAAGGACCAACCAAGCTCAAGCAATCAACAAGGGTTGGTAAGTAACTCCTTTGAGCCGCCAAAGGAGCTAAGGTATGTAAGTTCTCATCCTCCAGATTTAATTATTGGTAATCCTTTTGAGGGAACTAAAACTAGAGCATCCCTTAGAAACATTAGTTGGCATTATGCATTTGTTTCTCAAATAGAACCTAAAACCTTTCTTGAAGCCGAAAATGATGAAAAATGGATTTTAGCCATGCAAGATGAGCTAAATCAGTTTGAGAGAAATGATGTTTGGGAACTAGTCCCTAGGCCAAAAGATTTATCAATAATTGGTACTAAATGGGTCTTTAGAAACAAAATTGATGAACATGGGACTATTGTTAGAAACAAAGCAAGACTAGTTGCTAAAGGTTATAATCAAGAAGAAGGAATAGATTATGAAGAAACCTTTGCACCAGTGGCTAGACTTGAATCTATAAGAATGCTATTAGCCTATGCATGTCATGCCAATTTTACGCTCTTCCAAATGAATGTTAAAAGTGCATTTTTAAATGGCTTTATAATGGAAGAAGTATATGTTGAACAACCTCAAGGCTTTGAAAATTTTGAATTTCCTAATCATGTTCTTAAACTCAAAAAGGCCTTGTATGGTTTAAAACAAGCACCTAGGGCATGGTATGATAGATTAAAAACATTTCTTATTGAAAATGATTTTAACATTGGCAAAATTGACACCACCCTTTTTACGAAAAGAAAAGGAAAAGATATCCTTATTGTACAAATCTATGTTGATGATATAATTTTTGGTGCTACTAACGAATCTCTGTGTAAGGAATTTGCAAAATGCATGCAAGAGGAATTTGAAATGAGCATGATGGGAGAATTAAATTTCTTCCTTGGATTGCAAATTAAGCAAACAAGAGATGGCATCTTCATCAACCAAAGCAAGTACACCAAGGATCTTCTGAAAAGATTTGGGATGGAACATGTCAAAGATGCCGACACACCCATGGGGACATCTATTAAGCTTGATATGGACGAAAAAGGTAAAACCGTAGACATCACCAAATATCGAGGTATGATCGGTTCTCTTTTATATTTAACCGCAAGTAGACCCGATATTATGTTTAGTGTATGTTTATGTGCACGATTTCAAGCATGTCCAAAAGAATCCCATGTTAGTGCAGTAAAAAGAATTTTTCGTTACTTGCATGGTACAATTGATTTAGGGTTGTGGTATCCGAAGGGAAGTGAAATGAGTTTAATCAGTTATTCGGATGCAGATTTTGCGGGTTGTAAAATTGATAGGAAAAGTACTAGTGGAACTTGTCATTTTCTAGGATCATCACTAGTATCATGGGCGAGTAAGAAACAAAACTCGGTAGCCCTATCAACAACTGAAGCAGAATATATTGCGGCAGGTAGTTTTTGTGCACAAGTATTATGGATGAAACAAACTCTGGAGGATTATAGACTTAGGTTTGAAAATACTCCGATTAAATGTGATAATACAAGTGCAATTTGCCTATCTAAAAATCCTATTCAACACTCTCGTACAAAACACATAGAAGTAAGACATCACTTCTTAAGGGATCATATTGCAAAAGGAGATATTGTACTTGAGTTTATAGGTACAGAACATCAACTTGCAGATATTTTTACAAAACCCTTAGGAAAAGATCGCTTTTGCAAAATAAGAAGGAACCTAGGGTTTATCCATGCAAATGATGTTTGAATTATGTATACATCAATGGTTATAAGTTGGATTTATTTGATGTTAAAATGTATACACTTGAAGCATAAGAAATTTGTTCAAAACAAATTTTAGGGAGTTTAAAAATTCTGGGATGAACCGGTCGACCGGTTCATCAAGAGCAAGCCCAACCGGTCGACCGGTTGAGGCAGAAAAACAGAGGATGGCTACTGGATTTTTTTTTAAAATTTCGGAAGAAAATGTTTCTGAAAATGATTTTTGGACATAAAGGGTATTTTGAAGTTTAAATCAAGATTTTGAAGTTTAAATCAAGATTTTAAAGTCAAAATGCAAAAATTTCCATTTTTGCATGGACCGGTCGACCGGTTCATGCATCTGGATCAACCGGTCGACCAGTTGAGCCAGAGGAACAGTAGCCTTGGCTACTGCCGAAAATTAGCACTTTTAGCCCCTTGATTTCTTTGCCTTTTGGACATAATTTTTACATGAAAAGGCTACATTTTGAGTGCAAAGAAAAGTTCAAAAGAGAAATTTGGAAAATTCTCATCTTGGGAGTCAACCGGTCGACCGGTTGAAATTATCCCAAGGCAACTGGGCGACCGGTTGCTTGATAGTATAAATACTATCTAGGATTTCAGAAAACAGAAAACGGGGGAAAATCAAAATTCCGAAAAACCCTAACTCAAATCCTCTCAAAAATCACTCAAAATCAAAACACCCAAAGCCTAATTGAAGTCAATGGCACCCAAGAAACGCTTGAGGAGGACTGAATCAAGGAGCAAACAAGCCAATGATCCTGCTTCCTCATCAGGTGACAATGTTCAAAGGTTTTTAAGTAATTTCTCAAATAGAGCTATTTGTGTAGAAAGAGGTTTAGGCAATGATTTGTCTGCTTTAGGTATAGATACTCTATTTGCTGAAATGGGTTGGTACTCATTATATGAATATAAGAAACCTACATACCCTAAGTTGATGAGGATGTTCTTTGCTAATATGAGGGTTAATGTAGAACCAAGGATAATTAGTACTCTTCAAGAAAATCCCATTGAGTTTAATTGTGCTGTATTAGCTGATATATTGGGTATATCTAATGATGGTCCACGAGTTTTTGACATTAAAATAATTCCGACCATTGAGGGGTTTATCTATGATTATGCTATTGCATTGCACACTGGGAATACTGAATTTGCTCCAGGTGCTAAGATAAAGAGTCAGGATCTTCTGTTAAGACCTAGACTACTTCATAGGATTATTGCTCACAACATCTTGCCCAAAAAGGGGCATTATGATGAAGTTACCTTTATGGAGTTATGTTTAATTGATTGTATGATTCAGAGAAGGCTAATAAACCTTCCATATATCATGATTAGGAATATGATCTTAGCATACGATCAAAACAAAAGGCTCTACCATATGGTCAAGTGTTTACCACTTTTTTTGAGCACTTTGATATCTTGCTGACGGGTACGGATAAGAAACCGTACTCGGATAAGACGGAGATTGATAACACCACTCTCACTAGAATGAAATATATGTTTAATGAGAATGGTGAGTGGATTCAAGGGCACCAAGAGGGTGCACATGCTGAGGAAGAGCATGTAAGTGCTGAAGAGGAGGAGAATGTGGCTGAGGATCAGGGTGAGGATGAGTTCACAAATTTATTTGAGTCACCACCTCCGGCTTCCTCGCCAGATGAGCCATCTGCGAGTGGCTGGTCTCATAGGATGGAGAGCCGTCTCACGCACATTGAGGCGGATATGCGATACATGAGAGACTCTCACGAGGCTTTTCAGACAGAGATGCGGACTGATATGCAGGAGATGAAGGAGATGATGGCTTCACTTCTCTCACGATACCCACCTCCTTAGAGATTTTGTATCATGCATCTTATTTTGAATATTATGTTTTTATTTATCTACAATGTTCATTTTTCTTTTTGTTGATGCCAAAGGGGGAGAGAATATGAAAATATACATATGCATCAATAATGGGGGAGAAAAATATGAGAATATGAAAAATTTATATGCATATATTTAGGGGGAGAAAAATGAATTTTTCTTGAAATTGCATATGATACTTGTACTTAGATTAAATTGCTAAAAATGTTTAATGCCTCTTATATATTGCATTACAAAATATAGGGGGAGACTCAATTTTTTTATCTAAGTTTTTTTTTGTTTATTGTCATCATCAAAAAGGGGGAGATTGTTGACATATAATGTCATACTTGTATGCTTTATATATTTTGATGATAACAATAAAAAGAAAATGGACTAATAATATGCTTGGATGAGATTAAGTTATAAACAGGTATTATACAAAGAATACATCAACAAGCATAATGGATTACACGAAGAAATCATTCCAGGAAGTCCAAGATGCAAACAAGTGAAGACTTAGAATAAGTTTTCATTTTAGTGCTTTATGTAAATCTCAATTTCTAACTTGATAGCACAAATTAAAATGAACTCACACACTTCACATTGCATGCATTAAAAGGGTTTGATGATTATAGGTTTAAGTCATAATCAATCGGTTCAAGAAATTCAGAAAAGATAATTTGTCAAAATAGGGTTTCTGCATGAACCGGTCGTCCGCTTGTGAACCGGTCGACCGCTTGGTCAAAAAGATTGATTTTCTGGCTTTTAAATGAACCGGTCGACCACTTGATTTATCCGTTGTGAACCGGTCGACCGTTTGAGATGACAGTTGCACTAAAACAGCTAGAACCGACTAGTTTCTCTTTGAAACTTATAAATAGGCCTCTTAATTGCAAAATTAAAGTGAGACATTTTTTTATATCTGATATTGAGGCAATTAGTAGTGCATAAACACCTTCATATCATCAATCCTCATTAATACTCAAATTTGTGTTTAAATCTTCATATCCTAACACAAAGAGTATTAAATCTCATTCTCACTACACTTAAACACCTTCAAATATTCTAAGTGCTATTAAGTGAGATAAAGAGATCATAGATCTTAATTTGTAATATCCACACTATTGAGAGTGTATTGTTGTATTACAAAAACAATCCTTGTAAAACTCTTGAGAGTTGAGTATAAAACTCTTGATATTGGTGAGGGAACATCACCAAGGAAAAATCTTGAAGAGGGTACATCTTCAAGTGGGAAAAAGGAAAATCTTGAAGAGGGCATATCTTCAAGTGGTGTAAAAGTCTTGGTGTGGATTCATCAAGCGGGAATTGTAATCTTGTTACTTGGACTAGTAAGAGAATACAATACTCAAGTACGGGTTGGTACTTGAGCTGTGGATGTAGGCTTGCCGAACCACGTTAAAAACCGAGTTAGCAATCTCTCTCTCTTATCTCTTTACTTTAAAGTAATTAATTTTAAAATTGCATTAATTATTGTATTTACACCTAATCCCCCCCCCTTAGGTGCATAGTTGCCTTAATCCTTAAATAACAACCCTAACAATCCAAGACTTCAAATTCAACATTAATAAAAGCATAATTAAGAGGAGAAAGAATCCAAAAACATCATGAAACATGAGATTGTTCTATTTTGTTATGCACAATCTCAACAACTAAGAGGTTAGATTGTAGGTTCTATTTCAAATGCAAGACTCTATTGATTCTCATCATTATAGTAATAAAATCATGTATTTTCTTATATTAAATTAAGATAGTTCCCTTTCAAAGAGGAAGCACAAAATTAAACAAGAGAATTTTAAGATTTCAGAAGAAAAAAAACCAACTTACGAGAGCAATAGCTAGACATAGACAAGAAACAATTGTAACATTGTCGAACAAATTATGAGAAAACCCAGATTTGGTGGAGGATAGAAATATGAAAAAAGAGTAGGAATTGATGGTCTAATCCTCCCATCAAATGTTTTGATTTATTGGCCTACTTGTTATGAAATCATTGAATACTTGCTATCAAGAAGAGTTTTAAGGATCCCAAGTTTTTTTCACTTCTTGGGATCAAACAAATACAAACCTGTTGTTAGATAGCATTCATAATTTATATCCTTCGAGGTCATTGGGACATCTACTCTTTTTAACTCTCTGCCTATTTAGGGAATTCATTATTTCATCTAATTGAATTCAGAGATTATTATTTGATCCTCCAACCATCTCGAGCTGGAAAACTTGTGGGAATCAATCACTACAAAACAGTTTTAATTGTTTATAATATTCAATGCTCGTGGCCTCTCAGCACTCCATATTAACTTTTAAAAATAAAATATTGATTGTAAGCAATGAAGAAATGGTGTAAAATGAATGTGTTTTTAAAAGAGAAGGCCACCATGCAAAACCAAAGAAAAAACACAGAATAAGAGAAATTATCTTTTATTTGACAAAAATACGATACTGCAAACTATTTCTTATGAATAAATCCCTATTACAAGAAGCCAAGAATTGATTGGTTGCTCAAGACAACATAATAAGACAGAACAAAGCATAATAAGACATGACCAGGAAACAAAAATTCATGGAAACAAGCATAAGGATAAACACAAGTCACATCAAAACATAAAGGATAAGCTACAAGAACCATATACTTTGAAGGACACTTCTCACAGGTAAACTGTCAAACAGGTGGTGAACAACCATTGATTTGGGCCACCTACGCCCGCAGCCATGCGACTGCTTCCCCACAGAGGATGACAACAAATTTAGAAAGCAGCACACAAGCTCATGATAAGACCCAATTACCTTCTGGATCTGAAAAACTTTTGAAAGTTAATAGCCAAAACGCAGTAGCAAGTGTCGAAGCATCATCCAGGACTAGCTCTTCAAGTTTGGTCAAATTCTGCGGTGCTAAAGGATTGAGAAAGGGCATTCTTAATATCAGACAATGAAGTTAAATGAAACATAAAGGGATTGAGTTTTATGCATAAATTCCCATTTGTTGATAAAAAATACTAAATATTGTCATAAACGTAATAACAGAGGAAGGGGCAGGGCTTATATAAAATTTTATTAAAATTATTTCCTAAATAAATTTATATTTTATGTATCCATATGCATAAGCAACTTATAAAAGTAAAAAGGAGAAGTTTTTGTTGATAAAAATACTAAATATTGTCATAAACATAATACTATGAAAGTGATTATATAAACGTAATAACAGGAGAAGGGGCAGGGCCTCATATAAAATTTTAATAAAAAAACATTGCAATTCTTAGATTTTAATGAAATGGATGAAAGACTACCATTTTTGACATTCGATGAAAGGAACACAGAGCAATGAGTGGTTCATAAATGACTCAAATAATTAAACAGAAATTTGAATTTTTCAAATAATTATTTTGACAAAAACAGTTATAAATCTAATAACTAAATCAGACTGAAATTTTTAGATTTTATTTGATTTTTGTTTCACTAACTTTGTGGGTCATTTTTTTTTGTTTCAGATTTACTATTTAGATTATTGTATTCAGAACTTTTAATGGAAGGCCTACAAATATTTTGAGGTTGAGAAACCCTAAGTTTTATCCTTTGCAATATGTTGTGTCAAGTTAGACAAATTAAAGCCTTCTAGTTTAATAAAACATAAATTTAGTTTAATCATACTCTAATATTTGTTCATTTATAGGTAATTGTTCATTTTAATTACCTTGAGCAGGACTGGTGCCGTGGAAGTCAACTCCAGTCAAGGATAAAACCTTAAGAGTAGTTCCAATGTTCCCAAGAAAGCTTGC
Organism: Salix brachista; assembly: GCA_009078335.1. Classification (NCBI taxonomy): domain Eukaryota; kingdom Viridiplantae; phylum Streptophyta; class Magnoliopsida; order Malpighiales; family Salicaceae; genus Salix; species Salix brachista. The sequence goes on along the minus strand of CM018576.1, from coordinate 2,361,392 downwards.
TGGGAGAGAAGAATTTTGGAGGAACATTTCTTCAAGGCTAGTCGAATTGCACAACCCTGTGTGGAACAGATAAGATAAATCCATTGACGAAAGTGGTATATATAAATATCATGTATGTTTCAGGCACCAAAACTGTCACTGACCTTTACCAAATTGTTTTCCTTCAAATTTACTCTCACTAGCATATAAGGTCTTGAGGGATGGCAACCCTCCCAATGACTCCAGCAAAATGTTTTCCTTGAAGTCACTTGACCCCAGATACAAAACTTCCAATTTCCTCAAACCTGTGTGATAGAGAGCAAAATCAATAATTTAATGATGCTCTTTTTTTAATTATTATTATTTTTTGATTTCAAGTGGTTGCGTGAACCGTTTGTGCTTGTCACGAAATGATTTCAAACTTGCACATGTTTATTTTATTTATGTTTAATTTCTATCAAATAAAATGGTATGGGTGATGAGATTTGAACTTATAATTATTTAATAAAAAAAATTATAATACCATATTAAAAAGTCATCTTATAGAAAATCTTAAGCTATGAAATAAAACTATAATTTATAATTTTTTTTAACAATGTTATCATCATGGAATAACTTGGAGCACTATTTTAGAATGAGTAGAGTGTATGCAGATGAATTGTTCTACAAATTCTTGTTCTTTACTTCTTCTTTTTTTATTGACGTAGGTGTCTGGCCCAGCTTGCGGCACCTCAACTAATCTCACATGCTCTAAAATTAATGATCATATAAGCTTCCAATGACTATCATATTAGCAATCACGGGGCTCGAATATAAAACCACAAGAGGAGCAAACTCCTTAATCCCAAGTTCATACCAATAGATCACTTGCTCTTTTCTTTACTTCTTGTTTGCTATACAGTTGGGAATTTGAAGTTAAAATTATTAGGTAAATATACTTTATAATTTGGACTACTCTAACAATACTTTCTAGATGGTAGATAATAATAATTTATAATGTTACAGAGTTACAATTATTGTTGACACGGGCATGAAGTAACAATTTACCTTTTTGAATTAAAATAACCTTTTAATATAATATTACCATTCTAATAATTAAATATTCACAAGCTTTAATATTTAATAAAATTTTAAAAATTAATTATTTGTCTATACAAGTTTCAAAATTATAATTATTTCACTTGAAAAATTGCGATTAATTATATAAAGCTTTTTTAAGGCATCGTGCAAGCAGCTTAATGGTTAATGCACATCTAATTGTTATATAAGTTTGCTAAATGATAAATTAAGCCATCCGAGATACGTTTGAAGCACTAAAAAAACGAAGCTGGAGCTTTGGAGCTGGAGCCTGAAAACTGGATGCAGGTACTAGCTCATTGTTATCGAATGCAATGTACTTGAGGTTAGAGTGGTTCATAAATGAAACAAATGATATTGGAACTTGAAAGTAGTTATTTGAAATTGAGAGGTATTCAAGCTGCGGAAGATAGGAAATATTTCCCTCAAATTGGTTGTGAAATAAATCCAAATATCGTAGAGATGATAGATTTCCCAAACAAGGAGGGAGAACGCCCTTTAGATTGTTTTGACCGAGATATAGCCGTTCAAGATTCTTCAGTTCACACCAGCCTATACAATATATATATATCCACGTTAAGTAAATAGTAATGTATCAATTATTGAGAGATGCATTTCAAAATTACAACTTTGTTAGTGACGTAATTTACCTTGGTCAGGGAGAGTGCCAGTAAGCATACATCCTTCCAGAGACACATTTCTGAGAGCAGGCAATGATCCAATAATGCAAAGAAAACTTGTTGTGATGGGAGAAGCACCATCCAGGAACAGCTCTTCAAGTTTGGTCAAATTCTGCAGTGCTAAAGGATTGAGAAAGGGCATTCTTAATATCAGACAATGAAGTTAAATGAAACAAAAAGGGATTGAGTTTTGTGGTATCCCATTTGTTGATAAAAATACTAAATATTGTCATAAATGTAATAATAGAGGAAGGGGCAGGGCCTTGAACAAATTTTTATTAAAATAATTTCCTAAATAAATATTGTCATAAACATAATAATATGAAAGTGATTATATAAACATAATATCAGAGGAAGGGGCAGGGGCAGGGCCTCATAGACAAAAACGTTTTATCTAATAATTAAATCAGACTGAAATTTTTAAATTTTATGTGATTTTTGTTTCACTAACGAGGTTGGTTTGGGATCCTATTTAAATGACTTTGTGTGTCATTTTTTCATTGTAGATTTACTATTTAGATTATTGTTTTACTAACGAGGCTAGTCGAATTGCACAACCCTGTGTGGAACAAATAAGATAAATCCATTGACGAGAGTGATATATATATATAAATATCATGTATGTTTCAGGCACCAAAACTGTCACTGACCTTTACCAAAGTGTTTTCCTTCAAATGTACTCCAATCAGCATGTAAGGTCTTGAGGGATGGCAACCCTCCCAATGACTCTAGCAAAATGTTTTCCTTGAACTCAATTTCCTCCAGATTCAAGACTTCCAATTTCCTCAAACCTGTGATAGAGAGAAACATCAATAATTTACTGATGCTCTTTTTTTTTTAATTTTTTTATTCAAGTGGGTTGTGTGAATCATTTGTGCTTGTCATGAAATGATTTCAAACTTGCACTGATTTATTTTATTTATGTTTAATTTCTATCAAATAAAATGGTGGGGTGATGAGATTTGAACTTATAATTATTTAATTAATAAAATTCTAATACCATGTTAAAAAGTTATCTTATCTAAAATCTTAAGCTATTAAATAGAACTATAATATATAATTTATAAAACAAATTAACAATATTATCATCATGGAATAATTTGTAGCACTATTGTAGAATGAGTAGAGTGCATGCAGAGTAATTGTTCTACAAATTCTTGTTCTTTACTCTTTTTTTTATTATCGTCGGTGTCCAGCCCATCTTGCGAGCACCTCAACTAATTTCATAGGCCCTAAGTTAATGACCATATAAGCTTTCAATGACTATCATATTACCAACCACAGGGTTCGAATATGAGATTACAAGAAGAGTAAACCCCTTAATCCCAAGTTCATACTGGTGGATCACCTACTATTTTCTTTACTTCTTGTTTGCTATACAGTTGGGAGTTTGAACTTAAAATTATTAGGTATAAATACTTTATAATTTGGACTACTCTAACAGTACTTTCTGGATGGTAGATAATAATTATTTATAATGTTAGAGAGTTACAACTATTGTAATAATAATTTTTCACAAGCTTTAATATTTAATAAATTTAAAAAATTAATGATTTGTCTATGTAAGTTTGAAAATTACAATTATTTCACTTGAAAAATTGCGATTAATTATATAAAGCTTTTTTAAGGCATCATGCAAGCAACTTAATGGTTAATGCACATCTAATTGTTATATAAGTTTGCTAAATGATAAATTAAGCCATCTGAGGTACGTGGGAATGATTTACCATTGAGACCAATTGTTCCGGTGAAGTTATTGTTTGATAGATCTAGAGATTTGAGTGTTGAAAAACCACTGAGAGACGATAAAATGTTGTCGTTGAATTTATTGTCACCTAGTCGAAGCTCCTCCAATTTCATCAACCCAGATGCTAGTCCTTGAAAACCTGAAAGAAAATTGTCAGAAGCAAAAACAATTAACCTAACATTCGGATATCCATAAAAACTAAACAATTGATTCTTTTTAAAGAAGTTTGGTAAATAATAAATTAAGTGATTGTTTGGGACTGTAGTTGAGGTTGCTTTTGAAAGTACTTTTAGTTTAAAATACATAAAAATAATGTTATTTTTTTTATTTTTAAAAAATTATATTTGACATTAGCACATTAAAATGATCTAAAAATAAAATAAAAATTAATTTAAAATAAAAAATAAAAATTTTCATTTTTTTTTTGAAACACAACACTAAACAGGCCTTATCCCACAAAAGAGCGTTATTCGAGATACATAGGAATGATTTACCATGGAGACCAATTGTTCCTGTGAAGCTATTGTATGATAGATCTAGAGATTTGAGAGTTGAAAAACCATTGAGAGACGATAAAATGATGTCGTTGAATTTATTGTCTCTTAAGTCGAGAATCTTCAATTTCCTCAACCCAGATGCTAGTGCTTGAAAACCTGAAAGAAAATTGCGTTCCAATATCCATAAAAATTCAATGTGAAGTTATTGCTTGAAATATCAATTTCTGTGTAAACTAAAAAGAATAGAGAGCAAAGAACCTTGATTCTTTAAGCCACCAACTAGTTGGTTCCCGCTTAAGCCCAGAATCTCCAGTTCTTTGAAAGGCAGAAACAAAGATGCATTGAGATACAAGTCTTCAAGCCCATCAGAATTTACCCATGAAAGATCTAGTTCGATCACTCGGCTTGTGGTGCTGTCACACGCAACCCTATAACCCCAGTTACAGCAATTTAAATCCTCTTTATCCCAGCCTTTTAGCCTAAAGGACGCAGCACCTGCATGACTGAACCAAGCTTTTATCTCTAGGAGACCACTTCTCTCTTCATGCAAACAGCAGTGGCACCGGTCATTGACGAAGGCCAAAGCCATGAGCAGCATCCACACCCATAATTGCCTCATTCTTAATAACGCTCCTTTTGCTTGACAAACTACAAAAGCAAGCCGTCTCTTATATACAAACTTGTCCTCTGCATGCATTTGATAGGATAGTGACAGTTGTCTGTTTCATTGAATTTTCTAACACTTGATAGTTGAATGGAGTTTTATCATTCTATTTTCAAAATAAAATTAATATAGAATCCAAAAATAATACAAAAATAAAGAGAATTAATTTAGTAACTAATTTTCTAACACTGCTTGATAGTTACAAATTCCAGGAGGATTTAGTGTTTTGGGGTCATGATAAAAAAAAGCCCCAATAAAAAGATCTTCTTCCAGGAGGATTTAGACTTGTAAGACAATTGATAGTTTTTTTTATATCAGAGTAATTTACGTGGATCATAAAATCACCAGTTAGACTGGCCACGTCAAACTTAACCAGACAGTGAAATTAATTTGTATCCAAAAACTATTGCCATCATTTCATTTCAGTCAGGCCAGATCAAGAACTTTAACAAAAAATATATTTTTTTTTTTTGAAGAAAATGAAGAAAATCAATGATTGTGAGAAAACCCATATTTGGTGGAGGATAGAAATGTGAAGAAAGAGTAGGAATTGATGGTCTAATCCTCCCATCAAATGTTTTGATTTCCTGGCCTACTTGGTATGAAATCATTGAATACCTGCTATCTAGAAGAGTTTTTTAGGCTCCTCAGTTTTTTTCACTTCTTGGAATCAAACAACTACAAACTTGTTGTTAGATAACAGTCATAATTTATATGCTTCGAGGTCATTGGAACATCTACTCTTTTTAACTCTCTGCCTATTTAGGGAATTCATTATTTCATCTAATTGAATTCATAGATTATTATTTGATACTCCAACCATCTCGAGCTGGAAAACTTGTGGGAATAAATCACTGCAAAACAGTTGCAATAGTTTATAATATTCAATGCTCGCGACCTCTCAGCACTCCATATTAACTTTCAAAAATAAAATATCGTTTCTAAGCAATGAAGAAATGGCGGAAAATGAATGTGTTTTTAAAAGAGAAGGCCATCATGCAAAACCAAAGAAACAATGCAGAATAAGAGAAATTATCTTTTATTTGACAAAGATACGATACTGGAAATTATTTCTTATGAATAAATCCCTATTACAAGAAGCCAAGAATTGATTGGTTGCTCAAAACAACATAACAAAACAGAACAAAGCATAATAAGACATAACCAGGAAACAAAAAATCATGGAAACAAGCAAAAGGACAAACACAAGTCACATCAAAACAGAAAGGAACCATAGACTTTGAAGGAACACTTCTCACAGGCAAGCTGTCAAACAAGTGGTGAGCAGCCATTGATTTGGGCCACCAACGCTCGCAGCCATGCGACTGCTTCCCCACAGAGGATGACAACAAATTTAGAAAGCAGCACACAAGCTCATGATAAGACCCAATTACCTTCTGGATCTAAAAAACTTTCGAAAGTTAATAGCCCAAACACAGTAGCAAGTGTCGATGCATTCTTCAATGAAATCAAACCACCTGCGTCGCCAATGCGGATTTATGCACAGTACTGCTAAAATTGTCAACACCACAATTATGTAACACACACCAAAGCTCACATAGAAACTGTCCATGTCTATTGACCCATCATCTCCATTGGAATTGTCTGGCACTCTCTCTGATGGTGATTCTGTTTTGTCGCAACTGTTTCCCAATGGAGGTCCACAAAGATGAGGATTCCCTTTATAACAGCTCTCATCAAAGGTACCGAACTGGTTTTTCATCTCCGGTGTTCTTCCTGACAAATTATTGTACAACACGTTGAAAACTTCTAGAAAGGTCAGTTCAATGAGCTGTGCAGGAATTCTACCATTCAAGTTGTTGTGAGAAAGATCCAAGCTCTCTATCTGCTCCAGATTGGAGAAAGATGAAGGGATCAATCTAGTGAGATTATTTTGTGACAGGTTTAGAGAATGTATCCCACTTAAGTTTCCCCATTCTATAGGGATTTCTCTAGTGAATCTGTTACAAGAGAGATCCACGGCAGACATGTAACGAAGGATATCGCCCTCGTAAGTGTAGGTATTTTTCTTATTTGTAAGCTCTATAGCTATTTTTACATTGATCTCTTCTAATTCGGGCCGATATACCGAAATTGGCCCCTGATCATAGACGAACGCAGATTTTTCATCTGATACAGTAAAATTTAAATTGCTCAAACATGAGGGTAAATGACCAGAAAAATTATTTTCTGAAAGATCCAATATGCTTAATCTCCTTAACAAGCATAACTGATGAGGAAGTTCCCCATTGAATTGATTAGATTTGAGAACAAAAATGCTCAATTTCGAAAGACTATCAATCCAATTTGGAATGGGCCCAGTTAAGTTGTTATCGCCAAGATCTAATGTCACCAAAGAAGAGAGATTAAAAAAAGCATATGGCAGTGGACCGCTCAATTGATTTCTGTAGAGGTGGACATAGCGTAAAGATGGTGCATCGAAGCCCAACGGTAATGACCCAGACAGATTGTTTTCAGAAAGATCTAGAAAGGCAAGCCGACGAGAATTGAAATATTCTATTGGAATGGTACCTTCAAAATGATTTCTGGACAAGTCAATTCCCATCGAAAAATAGTTCTTTATTCCCCTTGGAAGCATGCCTGACAAGTTATTGTTACTGATATCAACAAACTGAAGTGGTGAAAAAGTACCTGGTAGTTCTCCCACAAATTTGTTTCCATCTAGAAAGAGGTAGTAAAGTCCAGTCCTGTTGAACACAGAAGGTGTTAATCGCCCACTGAAATTGTTATTGGACAGCTTCAAATACATCAACGAGTGGCCTATTGTTGGCGAATTATGCTCAAACAGTTCACAGGACATATGATTGTTGGAAAGATCCAACTGTTCCAGATAGCTCATATTCCCAAAACAAAGAGGAATACAACCTGTGAGGTTGTTGTTAGCCATGATGAACTTCTTCAAACTTGGGAAAATTAAACATGTGTTTCTTGCAATTTGACCTTGTATGTTGTTGTCAGACAAATCTATTATGTCAAGGTAGGGCATGGGATTTTGTGGCAGCTGCAAAGGACCTATAAATGAGGTGTTTCTCAAATATAGTACATTTAATATTGTATTATTCTCAACCAGCCAAGATGGGAAGGGTTCTGCAATGAACTTGTTGTGGGATAGGTCAACGAAGACCAAATGATATTGGCTACGGAGGAAGCTTGGAAACCTAGCGTTGAGTAGTTTTGAAGTACAGCCTGAAGCACTAAAATACTCAAGCTGGAACTTTGGAACTGAAGGCTGAAAACTCGATGCAGGTACTAGCTCATTGTTATCGCAATCAATGCTCTTGAGGTTGGAGAGGTTCATAAATGAGCCAAATGATATTGGAACTTGAAAGGAGTTATTTGAAATTGAGAGGTATTCAAGCTGCGGAAGATGGGAAAGGTGACTGGAGGCAATATTTCCCTCAAATTGGTTGTTCGATAAAGCCAAACCTTTTAGAGATGATAGATTTCCCAAACAAGGAGGGAGAACGCCCTTTAGATTGTTTTGATGGAGAATTAGATGTTCAAGATTCTTCATTTCACACCAGCCTGTACAATATATCCACGTTAAGTGAATAGTAATATATCAATTATCCACGTCAAGATGCATTTGAAAATACAAGTTTGTTAGTGATGCTCTCTAACAGTACTTGAAATATTGAAAATTCAATGTAAAGTTGTTGCTTGAAATATCAATTTATGTGTACACTAAAAAGAATAGAGAGCAAAGAACCTGGCTTTAAGCCACCAACTAGGTGGTTCCAGCGCAAGTCGAGATAATCCAGCTCTTTGAAAGGCAGAAACAAAGATGCATTGAGATACAAGTCTTTTCCAAGCGCACCATCATTTACACCAGAAAGTACTAGTCCGGTCACTCGGTTTGCGGTGTTGTCACACGAAACCCTATACCAGTTACAACAATTTAAATCCTCTTTATCCCAGCCTCGTAGGCCAGAGGACGCAGCACCTGCATGAATGAACCAAGCTTTGATCTCGAGGAGACCACTTCTCTCTTCCTGCAAACAGCAGTGGCACCGGTCGTTGACGAAGGCCAAAGCCATGAGCAGCATCCACACCCACAATAATTGCCTCATTCTTAATAACGCTCCTTCTGCTTCACAAACTACAAAACCAAGCCGTCTCTTATATACAGAATTGTCCTCTGCATGCATTTGATAGGACAGTGACAGTTGTCTGTTTCATTGAATTTTCTAACACTTGATAGTTGAATGGAGTTTTATCATTCTATTTTCAAAATAAAATTAATATAGAATCCAAAAATAATACAAAAATAAAGAGAATTAATTTAGTAACTAATTTTCTAACACTTGATAGTTACAAATTCCTGGAGGATTTAGTGTTTTGAGACATGATTAAAAAGGCCCCAATAAAATCAATTGATAGTTTTTTTTATATCAGATTAATTTACGTGGATCATAAAGTCAGACAGTGAAATTAATTTGTATCCATTAATTTTTTATGCTCAAATATATCTAAAAGAAGACTTGATGAATACATTACTCAATTATATCCTCATCAGCACACGGAAACGTGTTGAATTAATACTTGGATGGTTAAACTTTTTGAATTCTTAATCAGCACACGGAAATTGCAATGCTGTCTCTCATTCAAATCTCATTAACCTCATTCTATTTTTTTGATAAAAATTAAGTACAAAGTAGTGTGAATTTATATACAAGTTTCAAGGTTAAAGAATTTTCACTTGAAAGGGGTGTTAAAAAATAATATAAATCATATCCTGGAGTCTCACTTAAATACTTAAATTTTTATGTGAAATTATTCCTCGACAAGTTTATCATGGTGATGAATTTGGAGAAGACTTTGTTTTGGCTTATCCTTTATTCATCTAATCCATAACTAAAATCCATGAAAAAGCCTGAATAGGTGTTAAATTTTCTACATTGTTTTGAAATGTGTCAAACTGATAAGAACCACTATAACTTTTAAACTTGACTGTTGGATAGGTGTTAAATATTCTACATGTTTAGTTCTGTAAGGGAGTTAGACTGGTCATAAGTAGCCAAGTACCAAAAACACTCAAATTAGATCCAAGAAATTATGTTTTTGCTATTTTTAAGTTATTTTTGGGTTTTAATTACAATTTCTACTTAAATTTGATTTTATTTTGTTAGATCGGTTTTAATCTCTATATTAACAATTGGTGATTTGTTTTTTGTGGATCAAATTATTAAATTACAAAATTTTCAAAAAATATATATGAAAAAAAAAAACTTCTCTATTTCTCTACAACTTCATACTATAAAATTAGGATTACAGAACACTGGTTTTTATCCAAGCAATACGTATTGTAACCGATTCGTTTGAGGATGCTGACAACACAGACTAATCTCTGCAAAATTTTCATTAGTCTGTTAATTGTAGACCTCTTCATCCGTTTCAATTGACAAGACATATTTTTCTAGGCAGATTTTTCTTCACGCACTGCATTAAAAACCTGGAATTGTTTGAGAAGACTTTGACTCAGAGTCAACCCTGAGGTTAATGAACGTAGGGAAGGCTTGCCAATACTGGTGTTGCTTTCATTTAGCGTGAGAAGCAGGGCGAATTGGGTATTTGCTACCCTGCTTTTAATCGCATTCCTGGAATTTGCTGCTCGAAAGAGATTCTTGTAGCGTATCTCATGAGGGCCAAGAAAATCACTAGCACTTAATTTTTAATCGCATTCCTGGAGTTTTTCTGCATCAATCATGCAACCTATTTATGTTCCTCATCATTAATTTTGATATTTTTTAGGGATTTATATTTGAATTTTAAAGATTAAAGATTATTCTATCGACTTGTGGAAAAATAAGGACAATAATGTGTTTTTGTCCTTATCACTTAAATTCTTAATCTTTAATTTGAAAAAATTATCATGATAATGTTAGTCTTCATCGTCATCTTTAAATTTTGAATTTGAATTCTAATCAAATTTAAAATCCACAAAAAAATAATGAATTTGATTATTACTTTGTTTTCTTTATGCTATGTAAAATCTTGCATTATAAATAAAAATCCTATTACATGTAAAAAAAAAAAAAAAAAAAAAGGAAAGAGAGAGGAGAGGAGAATTGAAAAAACATATTCAGATAAAAAAAAAAAATCATAGAGAAAAGCAAATAAAAAACTCAAATCGAAAAATCCAGTCCGCAGCTACACTGGTTCTCGTTGTCTCTACTGCACGACATCAGCTCAGTTATTCTTTTCCCGTTTTGCAAAACTAATCGATCTGCAAGCCTAAAGCATGCGTGAATTAATTCACGCATGCTGAGTGTGTTTCTTTTTTTCTCTATTATTATTATTATTTTATTTATTTAAATACCCTATACACAAAAAAATGACAAAAAAAAATCAAATACTTTTTTTATATATATGATAAAATACTTAAAAAAATTCACAAATATTTATATTAATCAATACTAGTATCGAGTATATTTCTTATATTCATGAGCGTCAAAGTTAGGAGTATTAACATTATAATGAGAAATTAATTGCACCCCAAATATTCACTAACACTACAATCAGGATTATCTTATCTTTCTTCAAATAATATTTACCAATGCTAGAGTTGGAAGTAAATTTGGTTGAATATTTACTGATGCCAAAGCCAAAAATATCATATATTTTCTTCATATAATAATTACCAAAATGAATTAATTCATGCTGGCATTGGCCAAGCCTAAAGCATGCCTCAATTAATTCACGCATGCTAAGTGTGTTTCTTCTTCTTTTGAATTAATTCAAGCATGCCAAGGGTGTTTCTTCTTTTTTTCTCTATTATTATTATTATTATTGTTGTTGTTGTTGTTGTTGTTGTTGTTGTTGTTGTTGTTGTTGTTATTGTTATTATTATTATTATTATTATATTTAAATACCCTATACACAAAAAAATGACAAAAAAATCAAATACTTTTTTATATATATGATATAATACTTAAAAAATCATAAATATATATATTCATCAATAATAGTATTGAGTATATACTTAATATTCACTAGCTTCTAAATTAGGAGTATTAACATTAGAATAAAAAATTAATTGCAACTCAAATATTCACTAACACTACGTACAGTTAGGAATATCTTACCTTTCTTTAAATAATACTTACCAATGCTAGAGTTGAAAGTAATTTTCAATGAATATTTACTGATTTCAAAGCTAGATATATATATATATTTTATGTAATATTTACCAATAACAAAGATGAAAGGATCAATCCAAGGAGATTATTTTGTGACAGGTTTAGAGAATATATCCCATTTAAGTTTCCCCATCCTATAGGGATTTCTCAAGTGAATCTGTTACAAGAGAGATCCACAACAGACATGTAACGAAAGATATCGCCCACGTAAGTGTAGAAATTTTTCTTTGATGTAAGCTTACAACTATTTTTACATTAATCTCTTCCGCTTCGTCATCTGCAGTGTCCCTATTATACATATACCTGACCCCATATAGTATAAGAACCCAGATTTTTATCCATCCCAATTGACACAAATTAGTTTGAGTATGGTGACAATATGGCCCTCTTCATCCATCCCAATTGACAAGGCAACTTTTGTTGAAGATGAAAATATACATGTTATTTCTGTTTTACAATGTACATGATATTGTTAGGCAGTACTTTACTTTACTTTACTTTACAGTCTGTCATACACAATATAAATGCAGACTGGTAGAATCAGTTAGTTGTTAGTTGGTTATTAGTTTGTTACAACTCTTGTATATATACTCAAATGATCAATACAACAAAGCTACACATTCCATTCAATTCTCATATCCAATTTACATGGTATCAGAGCTAGGTCAGTAGTTTTTTTCAAGAATCACTTTTTTTCCAGCAAAGTTCATTTCACCACACAATCTTCATCAATTTTTCCAGTCAAGGTCATCTGCCCAGAAATTTCTCCAGAATCAATCAATTTTCTCAGCAAAGTTCAAAATCAAATCCAAGTTCAAAATCAATCCAATCCAGTTCCAGTTCAATTCAAATCAGCAAAGTTCAGAATCCTCAATCTATCCATCACCCTTTTTCTTTTACTCAAATCAAATCCTTCAATCCAGCCAACATGGCCCAAGACAACACATCATCAATTCAAGGCAAAGAAATTGCCACAGACTCAACAAGAACCAACATCTCAAACCCTTACACCTCTCATCACTCAGACCACCCAGGGCTGGTTTTGATTTCCAAGCCCTTAAATGGAAACAACTACTCTACCTGGAAAAGAGCCATGACACTGGCTTTGAATTCTAAAAACAAGTTGGGGTTCGTTGATGGCTCAATTGAACAGCCACCACAAGCAACAGAACCTGAGAATCACGCAGCCTGGTCCCGCTGCAACGACATGGTCCATTCTTGGATCATCAACACCCTAGACCCAGAAATTTCAGACAGTGTAATTTATTACACCACTGCCAACGAAGTCTGGGAAGATCTTCGTGAATGTTTCTCACAAAGCAATGCCCCCAGAATCTTCGAAATTCAAAGGGACATAGCTTATTTTCGCCAAGACCAGCTCTCGGTCTCAGCCTATTACACGCGACTGAAAGGGCTTTGGGATGAACTCAGCTCACACAGTGAAATCATGCATGGAGCACAACACGATCAACAGAAGATGATGCAATTTTTAATGGGCTTGAATGATACTTACAGTGGTATACGGGGACAAATTCTCTTGATGAGTCCTCTGCCTTCCATTCGCCAAGCATACTCGTCCGTGTCTCAAGAGGAGAAGCAACGCCTCCTCAGTTCGACCAATTTTGCAGAGATTGGGGGTGGCGCTGCCATGGCGGTTCGGAGCAACGGTGGCAACAAATTCGTCTCTCCAAGGCAGTACAATAATGGGTCTCCAGAAACTCACTCTTGGGATCGATTTGGGGGCGTGAATGGAAGGGAAGAGAGAAGTGAAGAACGGCAGCGTTTTGGAGGAGGTCTAGGCGTGAATGGCAGAGGAGAAAGAGAGAGGCGTTTTACGCGGCGTGAAGGCTTTGGGCGTGACGGGCCGAGAGAAGGTTTTGGGCGTGATGGGCCCAATATGCGTGATGGGCCAAGAGGGCGCCCACAGTGCAGCCATTGTGGGCAGATGGGCCATTGGGCCCAAACTTGCTATGCTTTGAAGGGCTACCCAGCAGCCCATCCAAGAGGCCGGCCCATGGGCCCGGGTCAATTCCATAACAGGCCCGCCGTGAATAATGTGTCTGAAGGGCCCTCTAAAGAAGCAGATCAAAGCCCAGTTATTGGTATTTCGGAGGCCCAGATAAAACAGCTCTTGTCTTTGCTCGACATTAAAAATGAAGGATCAACTTCCCAGACACCTACCAAACCAGGTTTGTCCAAAATAATCCCCCGCAAGTGGATTATTGACAGCGGGGCGACGGATCATATTTCTTCATCGTCGAAATTTTTTTTCCACATGGAGAAAAATTGCTCATTACCTCCTGTGTCATTGCCCAGCGGAGAAAAAGCAAAAATTGTTGCGAGAGGATCATTACCTCTTAATTCAATTTATTATTTAAAGAATGTGCTATGTGTTCCCACATTCAAAGTGGATTTGATGTCAGTTAGCCGCCTGACCAGAGGATTGAATTGCTCAATAACTTTCTTTCCTTATTGGTGTATTTTGCAGGATCTGGCTACGAAGAGGATGATTGGTTTGGGGAAACAGCATGATGGGCTATATTACTTGGTGGCACTAGCAACAAAAAGAACCGACGCAGATATCTCACCCACCTGCAACCTCACCATTTCAACCACCGATCTCTGGCATCATCGATTAGGTCATGCATCACCATCTCGTTTAAGTTTTATTGCAAAGAATTATTTAAATTTTTCAATTCAGTCAAGTACAATTTGTCCTGTTTGCCCTTTGGCAAAACAGAGTCGTTTACCTTTTCATCCTAGCGTAATTTCATCTATAAAACCTTTTGAGATAATTCATTGCGATATTTGGGGGCGCTATCGCCACCCTTCAATTTCTGGTGCTTATTATTTTCTCACTATTGTTGATGATTATACACGTTTTACATGGATTTTTTTAATGCAACATAAAAGTGAGACGCAATCATTGCTCAAAATTTTTTTTAATTATGTTCACACCCAATTTGAGTCTAAAATCAAAATTTTTCGCAGTGACAATGGTGGGGAATTTATTTCCCTGCGTAATTTTTTTAATGATCATGGTGTCATTTTTCAACATTCTTGTGTTTACACGCCTCAACAAAATGGGGTTGTGGAACGCAAACATCGACACATCTTGCAAGTAGCTCGAGCCTTGAAATTTCAGGCTACTCTTCCTACCCTTTTTTGGGGAGAATGTGTTCTCACTGCTGTGCACTTAATCAATAGGCTTCCTTCACCAATTCTTTCATTCAAAACACCTTTCGAACTACTTTTTTTAAAACCTCCTTCTTTTTCCTATTTACATGTTTTTGGTTGTCTAGCCTACGCTTCTAATGTCCACCCTTCTCATAAATTTGATCATCGTTCTATTCCATCAATTTTTATCGGTTACCCTATTGGTCAAAAAGCTTATAAATTATATGATTTATCGCAAAGAAAAATTTTTACAAGTCGTGATGTCAAATTTCATGAGACGGTCTTCCCTTATGCTTCCTTTCCTTCATCTGACCCACAAACCCAGACAGGCCCATTACCACTTCCGGCCCCAGACCACTATGATCCTTATCCTTCACCCACTACGGCCCAACAACCAGTTCCTTCTCCTCACCCTCCTATATCTCCATCCTCTCCAATTCACCCCATCCCACATACACCTCTTTCCCCACCAGACACAGAATCACCATTATTACCTTCCATACCTGATCCACCTCCTACACCCTGTATTACCAACACCCCTGTCACAGCTCCCACTAGGCGTTCCACCCGACCCACTGGTCCACCGGCCAAGCTTCACGACTATGTATGCTCCACCGTTTCCTCCTACCAACCATCTTCCTTGTTCCCCGGTCCAAGTAAAGGTACGAGGTATCCCATGGCTAATTTTCTATCTTATCACCGATATACACCTGCTCTTCACTCTTTTGTTGCACAGCTCAGCATGGCCACTGAACCCACCTCTTATTCCGAGGCTGCCTCTAATCCTAATTGGCAAGCAGCCATGGCTTCTGAGTTGAAAGCTCTCCAAGATAATGGTACATGGACCCTCGTTCCTCTTCCCGCAGGAAAATCACCTATTGGTTGCCGTTGGGTGTTTAAAATCAAACATATTTCCGACGGTTCAATCGAACGGTACAAGGCTCGTTTGGTCGCCAAGGGCTTCACTCAGTTAGAGGGCGTCGATTATCAGGACACCTTTTCTCCCACAGCAAAGATCATTTATGTCCGTTGTTTGCTTGCTTTGGCCGCTTCTCATAACTGGTCCATTCACCAGCTGGATGTCAACAACGCCTTTCTGCATGGTGACTTGACTGAGGAAATATACATGTCACCACCACCAGGGCTTCGGCGACAGGGGGAGGATGATTTAGTATGTCGCCTGCACAAGTCCTTATACGGACTAAAACAGGCTTCTCGCCAGTGGTTTGCAAAGTTTTCAGAAGCCATCTGCTCCGCAGGATATGAACAATCACGGGCTGACTATTCATTATTTACCAAGAAGCAAGGCAAGTCTTTTACTGCTCTTCTGATATATGTTGATGACATCTTGATTACTGGAAATGATGTTGTTAGTATTGATGCAACTAAGAAATTTCTGCATAATAATTTCCGCATCAAAGAGCTTGGAAAATTGAAATACTTCCTTGGCATTGAGGTATCTGCTTCCAAGAGTGGAATTTTCATTTCTCAACGTAAATATGCATTGGAGATCATTGCGGATGCAGGGCTATTAGGGGCAGCTCCAATTGATACCCCTATGGAGCGAGGATTGAAATTATCAGATGAAGGTGATTTGCTTAGAAATTCCAGTCAGTACAGAAGACTTGTCGGCAGGTTGATTTACTTGACTGTTTCTAGGCCTGATATAACGTATGCTGTACATGTCTTGAGTAGATTCATGCATCAACCGCGAAAACTGCATATGGAGGCAGCACTTCGGGTTGTGAGATATTTGAAGGGGGCTCCTGGTAAAGGATTATTTTTCTCCTCGAATAGTGATGCTAAGTTAAGAGCCTATTGTGACTCAGATTGGGCAGGTTGCCCACTTACTAGGAGATCTACGACAGGTTACTGCATCTTTCTTGGACCTTCATTGATATCTTGGAGGTCAAAGCGGCAGAAAACAGTTTCACTTTCTTCAGCCGAAGCAGAGTATCGAGCAATGACGGGGGCCTGCTGTGAATTGACATGGCTTCGGTATCTGTTGAAGGATTTGGGTTTCTCCCACGAAGGGCCTGCTTTGTTATACTGTGATAACCGAGCTGCTCTACACATTGCAGCCAATCCAGTTTTTCATGAGCGAACCAGACACATAGAAATGGATTGTCACTACATTAGAGACAAAATCCAAGATGGTTCGATAATTACGAGGTATGTGAATTCTGCACATCAGCTGGCAGATATCTTGACAAAGCCTCTGGGAAGAGATTTATTTGTTCCTATGATTCGCAAGTTGGGAGTGCAAGATATCCACTCTCCAACTTGAGGGGGAGTGTTGAAGATGAAAATATACATGTTATTTCTGTTTTACAATGTACATGATATTGTTAGGCAGTACTTTACTTTACTTTACTTTACAGTCTGTCATACACAATATAAATGCAGACTGGTAGAATCAGTTAGTTGTTAGTTGGTTATTAGTTTGTTACAACTCTTGTATATATACTCAAATGATCAATACAACAAAGCTACACATTCCATTCAATTCTCATATCCAATTTACAACTTTTGCTTCACTCACTGCATTAAAAACCTGGAATTATTTGAGAAGACTTTGACTCAGAGTCAGGCATTGGGTTAATTCTCCACAATTATTTTCTTCATAGACTTGGGAAGTCATGTGTCATGAACAAGTGATTTCAATGGAGCGAAATGATTTTCCGACACAGCTCTTGATTTCATCACCTACTTGCACTTGTTTGTATTCGTAGACTTGGGAAGTCAAGATTCCTAATTATCCACATCAAGTCTTGATCCCATCAGAAATGAATTTCGTGGAAGAAAGAAAGAAAGAAAATTATCATGCTAATACTTTTCACTAGTCAGTGCTTTCTTGGCCATCCTCAACAATGGAGTCTCTCTAAACGTGATTCCCACGTTATTGGGGGAAAGAAAAGTAGTGTCTTTGACTTTTCCTGGCCTGCTTGTTTTGCAATGAAATTACAGTCCCGAATTTCCCATGTTTTTGTTCAGATCCACCGGGGCTTCTAAACTTTCTTGCTACCTCCAAGTAAGATAAACTGACCCTCTAACCTTCCTTTCATTTCTTTTTATTATTATAAAATTAGAGATACAGAACACTAGTTTTTTATCCAAGTAATACGCATTGTCACAAATTAGTTTGAGGATGCTGACAGTACGTATGGCCCTCTTCATCCATCGCACTTGACAAGGCAGCTTTTTCTTCACGCACTGGAATTATTTGAGAAGACTTTGACTCAGAACCGGTCCTTGGGTTAATGAGCGTAGAGAATGCTTGGCATTAAAACAACTTGTCAGTTTGAGAAAATGCAAGCAGGACTCAGGTTTCGAAAATGTTTCGTGAAAATGATTTGATTTCAGGCTCCACAATTATTTTCATTAGTTATTGTTTTTCTTCAAGCTTGTGGAACGACGGGGTGTTCCTCCATCTTGTTGTTTAGCTTGCTTTGCTTTTATTTTTCTTCATAGACTTGGGAAGTCATGTGTCATGAACCAGTGATTTCAATGGAGTGAAATGATTTTCCGACACAGCTCTTGATTTCATGACCTACCCGCACTTGTTTTATTCGTAGACTTGGGAAGTCAAGATTCCTAATTATCCACATCAAGTCTTGATCCCATCAAAAAAAAAATTAGTGGAAGAAAGAAAGAAAATTACCATGCTAATACTTTTCACTGGTCAGTGCTTTCTTAAACATCCTCAACAATGGAGTTTCTCTAAACGTGATTCCCACGATGAGACTTGAATATTTCATCTGGGCTGGACTTGAATATTTCGATATATACACTTAAGGCTGGATGAGCTTGTCTCTTTAGCAGGCCTTCTTAGGCTCTTGTGCTCCCAAACTATGTCAGCTCCAAGCCCGCTGTTATTGAATGAAATCATTGAATACTTGCTGTCAAGAGTAGTTTTTTCCACTTGGATTCCTCTCAATTTGCGACAGCATTAATCAATCATGGAACCCTAGCAGCATAATTAATAATGATGTTTGGGAATGAACAATCTCAATCCATCCGGGAATGTTAAAATACAGCTATTAATTTCCCAAAATGGGAGTTATGTAAAGTAGGGAGAAAAGCAACTTTGTATTTACTATTTTAGTATTGAAGTTTAGCTATAAATTAGCCTACAATGTAAGAGTAAAAGTACAATTGAATACAGAGATTATTTCGTATTTCGAATTCTAACAGGGAAATTTGAACATGCCAATAGTCAATCTTGACCATGGTTTTGCCAGGTTTCCTGCATTCGTAAGAAAGGAGCACCCATCAACCAGAGTCCTATTGAATGTGCTAAATGTCAATAGAGAGCTTTAAACAATCAAGACAGGCTCATGAATCAATTAAACATATATGATAATAAAAAAGTTAAAATTCATGTGTTCCTTTGATTCAATTGTTAGATTATTATCAAATTATATTTTTACATGAATTTTTAATGGTTATTTTCTCTAAAGCAGCGACTACCACATTGCTACGCAAATGGTCAGATTTTTATATATAAAAAATTATGCTGAAACTGTCTAGTTTTGATAACTTTTAGTGTGACGGATGTTGATTCACCAATTACTTCTAATATTGCTGGTTTATCGGACAGTATCGCGCAAGATGCGCGGGTGCTCTATAGTGGGATCCATGTCTTCAGGATTACTCCTTGGGACCCACTTGCATTTTTATTTTGTTTTTGTTTTCTTGTGTGAAAGCCTTCGTAAACGTCCTCAAGCTTCGAGTATCCTCTCAAGCTAGTCTCAATCTCTTCGGTTCGGTTTTTATCACAACAAAATAACCAAACTGAAAAAAAAATTTTAAAAAAAATTACCAAACCGAACCGAACCTAGTAAAAACCAATCACTTTCGGTTCGGTTCGGTTTATATAATTAAAAAATTAAAAAAACCGATTTGTTTTCCAGCGTAGAACAGCGTAGCCATTATAACTAGCTCAATGGCGGAAACTACAAGAAACAGGAAAAAGCAAAACCAACATCTCTTGGATTCTGGATACAATATTGCATGCATGATTGCAATAAATGGTTTCAGTTCAATAATTTCTCTTACATTATGATCCACCACAAACAAAGCTAAGAATGATAATTTATATGAATTTAAAACATCTTTTTATCAAAACCCCTTTACAGACTTCTCATGAATTTAAAACTATTTTTTATCGAATTTCTATTACATTATGAGCCTTAATTTATTGCAATACTGCCAATACAAACATTCCAAGCTTAAAACCCACCTCCACTGAGCGAAATCAAATAACTTCATATCTCAATTCATGTAAAAAACAAAAAGAGCTCAAAAACATTTGTTTATCAAAAACCCCAGATAACTTACATTATTGCGTCTTTTACCAATATTTCAAATACCAGTTGCAGAGGGAGGGAGACGGCAGTTGCAGGCGAAATGCAAATTAGCAAAAATTGTTGCAGTCAAAGGGGGAAGGAGAGGCCGAGAGGCGAGAGGGGGCTGGCGGCTGGCTAGGGTTTCTTTAAAAAGTAACTGAGGAAAGGGAAAGAAGTTAAAGTTTGTATTTATATAAAGGGTTTTAACCGAACTGATTCGGTTTGGGTTAATCGGTTTTTGCCTTAGAATACCGAACCGAACCGGATATTTTTTGGAATTTTTTAATCAGTTTAATCGGGTTTTTTTTTTTGGTACGGTTTTCTCAGTTATTTTTGTTTTAGTTTTTTCAGTTTAATCTGTTGGTCGGATTTCTTCTCACCCCTAATACCAATATTAGAGTTTTTATTCTTTTTTAGTTAACAAAAATTCTAAGGATTTTTTCATTGAAAAAACAATGATTTCTCTAAATGTCTCATTTTAAATCGAGTGAAATTAATTTTATAAAGAAACACAAAAGGCTTACATTTATATAATTTGTTTAATTACATAAACTAATATGATGAAGAGAAATCACATAATTATTTGATTTTATAACCCTTTAAACAAACTCATCAAATATTTAATCCAAATTCTGAATAAGTAACACGCATCTTAATTACCAAAAAAGAAACTTGTTCATGCAAAACAGACTAAAAAAGTTACCAAAAAATTTGAGGGGATTATATTCTGGTTATTCAATTAAGCTAAACAGAGTAGAATCATGAACAAATAGAACTGAGCTACTCAACAATCATTAGGTTCTGGTAATTCAATTAAGCGAACGGTGTAGGTCTGGATTTTTCGACTAAAACGAACATATTTAAGTAATTAAGTGATCAATCACTTATACTTTGCTATTAAAAACATCTAGGATTTGTCAACAATTTAATTTAGCTATGTACAAACTTCCAACACTTGTAGACATCATTCGATCATTAGTTAACACTAAGTAGACTGAGACCAGATCAAAATGTCTCTCGAGCTCTTAATACTGCAGTATACTTACAATTGCCCTGATGGTTAGCACAAAAGACCCACTTTGGAGTTCAGAATAGCTAGATTGCCCAACTCTTGAAGCCTGAATTTCTATAAACATCATAAAATGGGAAAACTAGTTTAGATATAAATGGCGAAATGGAATTAATTACCACAGATTTTGACCTTTAGATTGGTCATACATGACCACTGGCAGGTCCTCCTAGTGTTAAAACCACGCCTTGAAGATCACTTCTTGGATTTGATTCTTTGGCTAATGATGGAGCAGATCCGATTACCGGATATGTTCTGGTCATTTGAGTTTGTCGAAAACTATGGCTGCGTTCTTGAACTGAGAATGTTGTTGGATGATGAGAAGGCTTGAAGGAATCAATATGATTTGAGTCTGGAAATTGATGAACAATGGGGATTTGAGTTGCTGGGGATGCATGATTTTGAGCTAGAGTTGCCCCTCTAGATACGAAACCGGGTGCCTAATACATAAAACTAGGTTTCAATATGAGCACTCGAATAGACTGCAAATGAGGTAAGTAATGAGAGCTTACAGGTGAAAACAAGACCCCTCTGAAAATCTTCCCGTTAACAGTTGCAGTCATTAGAAGGCCTGCGTCGAAGGCTCCATCAACTTTACCTCTGACCTCAGCACCATCCTATGGAGATGGAGAAGTAAGTGAAGAGCATGTATTAGCAGAACAGAAAGAAAAACAAAGACAAGCAAAATTGTAATTGACTACGCTTGCCAGAGCAGATATCAACTTATTGATTTACCAGGTTCAGAATCGACCCTGACTCCATGTGTCTTCGTTCCATTGCTGGGACTGGTGTTCCTTGCCTGCCAAACCTACCATGAACATACTGCTCGTCTCTTTTATGCTCTCTTGAGATTTGGAGGCTGTGCCGGGTTTTTCGGACCACAGGTCTAAGTTGTTTCTGATTACTTGCAGCATCATCTGCCTGGTAATTTCTTGGGATTTTGTTTATATGCCTAAAGAAATCTCTCTTTTATGCTCTCTTGAGATTTGGAGGCTGTGCCGGGTTTTTCGGACCACAGGTCTAAGTTGTTTCTGATTACTTGCAGCATCATCTGCCTGGTAATTTCTTGGGATTTTGTTTATATGCCTAAAGAAATCCATAGCACGAATATAGAAAAATAATAAAGCCATGGCTGTAAGATCAAAATATGAAAACAAGAAATGTACACAACATCAAATTTCAGGTAACATGATAGACGATGCACCAAAGTCTAGCATACGAGATTCCACGCGTAAGCAAATAAGAAGGAATTCTGAATTGAAAACGAGGCATAACATAACATGCTACCATTGAAATGAAACTTGATTCAGAGATTTGTATTCATGCTATAAAAATTAGTAGTTAATAAGTAGATTTGAGATCAAATTAAAAATAGAGTCCACAAATTTCTAGGATTAAGACTTTATTGGAAATTATTCTTCAACAAAAGTATTTTAACATAAAACATTAATTTGATTAAAATAAATTGTGGATGAATAAAAAATTGATCTCAAAAACCCTGGTTGATATGTTTTATTAACCCAAGAACCCTCAATCTCACATTGAAAGATTACAAGGTTTTCTCGATCGTAGCTTATATATTATGAAATTAAAAGGTTAAAAATAGACTTGTAAGGCACCAAAGCTTTCATAGAAGAGGTCCAAGGCGAAGTACTGCTTTGCAATTAAGCCGCTAATTCCCACCATTCATCAGCATTAATAACCAGCCATAAAACAAAATAAAACAATGGATTATTTGGTGTGCTTCTTTTGTGTAATATATTACATCAACAAAAAGGAAATAAGAAAATAAACAATCCTGGCAACGAAAATATGTTTTTGCACAACATCATTTTCATCAAAATAAGTAGGACCAACTTTACGTAGGGGCCCAGAATAGAGCAGAAAACCATGGATGGTAAGGACAAGACATGGTGTTTAATCACACATAGAGAATCCTAACATTTCAACTCATCAATGATCAGTAAAACTGTTCTTTTCAACAAGCACAGTTGCAAAAGTTTGATCTCGCTGTACCTCTCTCGGCATTCATTTGATTTTAATGAATATATAATAGAGCATTGCCCCTTTTCACTACTAGCTAGTACAACTATAGTTAGGTGCGAATTTATCATGGAAACCAATGTTGGAAAATGGCACAGTGCGAGAAACTTTACATGAGCCATAATCAAATATCTTTGTCAATGTTCCTTTGCAAAGACTACTTAGCTGTGATTCTATGCTACTCAAGAACGTAGCAGCCTCGTCGAATGGCTTGGACAATTCCTCCTTGTATCTATGAAGAACCTCACAGTATGATTCCTAGAAAACCAGCAGCAGTTTCAGTGGTTATAGCAATTTATTCCAAGAATAAAACTACTAGACAAACAAATTATTATTCCATTTAGCTGCTTAAAAAGAAAGGGAAAAAGAAGCACAATACTTAGAATCTCATATAGCTTGAAATGTGAAAGGGAAATAAAAAGTTGGAAGTTCTTGTTGTTTTTTTTTTTTTTTGCTTAATTTTCTTGAGAATCGAAGGAGCTTGAATAGAAATTAAAGAAAACACACACAAAACAAAGAGTAAGAAAAAAGATAAAACTATGGGTTTCAAAATATACCATGAACTCATCAAGTTCTGGATCAGCTCCTATCTCATAGCAAGTATTGATTTTGTAGTTCCCTCTGCCTATGGCTTCAAGAAGAGACACCATTTCTGGAGGAGCACCAACCTTCAAAACAAAATAAAACAAACAGAAAATCACTCAAAAGCTCAGGTTTGACACGATAGGTTTCCATTTTTGTTCCTTTCATGGAATTCTTTTCTTCCCCATTAACAAAAACTTCTTTAAAAATATAGAAAAGGAGTAAAGTTTAGATGCTCAAAGGTTATGCGATGATGATGATGATAAACCTTTTGGCACTCTAACTGTGCAGATACTAGGTCTGGATAACGAGGGTGATTGGCGATCTGGGTCTTGATTGCATCATACATATCTGATCCGGTGACTTCTCTGTGACCATGAGCAGCTTGAAGAAAGCTACTAGCTTGACTGTGAAATTCAGTGGGAGTACTAGTAGTAGCATCAGAAAAGTTTGCTGCAGGCAAGTTTTCAGGCCTGACAATATCATTTGGTGAACTAAAAAACGTAGGATTGAACCTATAAAATTCCTCCATGAAATTGTTTACTGGCACTAGAAAAGATTGTCAAGAAACTCATCAATTGTAGGAGCAAGAATATTAGTTTCACTGATCTTCAAGTGACTAAAACCTTTTTATAGAGAAGATCTTTGAGAGATGCTAAGCACTTCAAGATAAGAAAGTCCAAGTTATTAAGAATCCCAATAAAGAGAGAGTCTTAGGCATTGAAAAATACTGTAGTAGGGATGAACTGTGATCTCTGTGTGTGTGTGTTTATATATATTTATGAAAAACCCAAGAAAGTTTTCAAGAAACAGTGCAAACCCTCATTAAAAAACACCCAACAATTTTAAAGAACAAAAACAAAATGATCTAGTTAGTTTTTCAAGTAACAACAGTGAGAGCGCGCGCGCAACCCATTTCTCTCCACTTCCCAGACTTCAATATATAGTTGAAAAAAGAATCCTAGTTAGTCAATGAATGAACCAGAGCAGTAGAAAGAGAAAGAGAACATGGAAGAAGTCCTGCTGCTACTATTACGAACTTTGAAGTAACCCTGAGGCTCAGGTTGGAAAAAGACCAGACCTTTTTTTTCCAAGAAGACCTAGGATAAAGTGGACACCACACACATACGAAGACAGAAAAACAGTGAGTAGCAGTAGTAGTGACTAGAGAGTTGAGAGAGGTGGTAGCTCAAAAGGTGTACATGTATTTTGATATCATAAATTATTATTTTTAATTCAATCTCTATATTTTTAGAAAAAAAAACAATTCAGTCCCTTTTATTTTAAAAGGTATTAATTGACCTCAGTCTCTTAAATTTAGTTTTTTAAACTCTAATCACATGCACTTTCTCTCAATTGTGCATATATTTTTTATCAGTAGAATTAGAATTATGCGTTGCTTTTTATGCTGTTCCTGTAAACTTTAGATTTTAAAATTTAGATAAAATAATAAAAAGAATTTATTAGATAACGATTCAACCATGCAAATGTCCCCATGAGTTATTATGGTTTCTTCTGCACCAAGTAAGATGAGAAAAACGCGATGGAAAAGAAACAAAAACAACTTAATCTGTGCCGCCTAAAGAAATTATAAAAGGACTGATTGAGAAAATCCAAAATCAAAGGAAGTAAGTCGTCTGTTTCTTAAACATAAGAGACCAGAGTATAACTTAGCTTTGAAGAAATGATTGATGCAGGTGGTTACACGTTGTTGACACAGTACGGGGAGTTACAGTAGAATGATAATGGTGAAGCAGCTCCCGTGTTTGTAGATGACAAACGTGTCTCTCTGCCATGCATCCCAGTAGCGGTGGTCAGGTCAAACTGTGGCAGATATATATATTCAAATTTGACAGAATTCGAATTCTCAATGGTTAACTGAGTTCTGTGGGTTTCAAAAGTAGGTGTGACTCAGTAAATTCGTACAGTTTGGGTACCGTGTTCTGCTGTTTCCACTCTCGTATAAGAGAGCATGAGCTCCATTATTTGTTATAGTTTTGTTGCTTCTTAATAATACTTTATTTTATTTTATTTTATTTTGTGCATGGGATTTTTTGAGATCTTCCGTGGGTGGCATTTACATGGTGTGTTATCCAAACAAGCACAGAAAAACCAAAATCAATTTCTGGATAAAATATTCAAAATGATTTATTCAGAAACAATTTAATTAGAACATTGGTTAAAATGATTTGCACCTTTATGCTGGTTATTCCCAAAGAAAAAAAAGAGGAGACGGTGTCATCCTCTAGGTTTTTGCTTTTATCCTTCTTAATTGTTATAGTTTTGTTGCTTCTTAATATTACATTTTCCCTTTATTTTATTTTATTTTATTTTGTGCTTGGGATTTTTTTATCAGATCTTCCGTGGGTGGCATTTACATGGTGTGTAATTCCAAACAAGCACAGAAAAACCAAAATCATTTTTTGGAATAAAGAAATTAATCTGGTAAAATATTCAAAATGATTTATTGAGAAACAATTTAATTAAAACATTGGTTAAAATGAGTTGCACCTTTATGTTGGTTATTCCCAAAGAAAAAAAAAGAGGTGAATATTCAACTAGGTAAACAAAAAATAAAAATAAAATAAAAAATGATGCTGAAAGTGGCTGTAAAGAGCTCAAAATTGGCCAAGTCAGGCAATTCAAATCCCTTATCATATTCTATCGTGAATTAGTTTGAAAATCCCTTTTTCAGCAACCAAGATCTTGTCACTTCCCCTGATGAAGAAAGATACCATTAAAACAACAAGATTTGGTGGGTTCAAGCTATAAATTACTAAGCAGCAAAGAACATGATTAGCGATATCTGGAAAGTGGGAAAGATAATTAAGGCAAATCTTTGACTTAAAAAAAGTAGATTTGTTTGTTTTAACAGGGTAATTTTGGCTCACAATCTGAACTTGGCTATTCCACAAATATTAATAATTTATCGCAACTTTTTTAGTAAATTTTATATTTGATTGTTGCTCTACTTTGAATTGAGTGAGAGAGTAGTGTAAAATTATTCTTAATTTTAAAATAAATATAATTATTTGAATAATAATAAAGTTTAATGAGATACTCGAATTTCACATTTTTTGTTCTTTTTAATAAGATTAACCATAGAATATATAGTTACCTCACAAACTTATGTTACATGATCTTATTTATAATTAGCATCAAGAATGTCAGCTTTTTATTTAAAATAAAGTGTCAAAAAATATATGAAATTATTTTTAACACTTCACCTTAATAAACTCATGGTCACATGAGATCCCTTGTAATGGGTATCAAATAAAGAATGTTCAAGGCCTAAGATTCTTAGCCAGGTCCCATGAACAATAATGTATAGATAAAAGACTCTAAAATCAGGTGGTAAACGATGAATGATAGCTTGATTGAAAAAACATGAAGATAAGAATTCCCCCTCTTTTATGAATATTGTGCCCTACTTCCAGCCAAAGACAGTCGACATGTCGTTATTAATTCTAAGTTAACCTAGCACTTTACCAGTTTCAGATACTTGGCACTTCTATTAAATGCACTTTATAATTTCTAATAAAGAGAAACAAAGTTACTAAATCATGTTGACACATTACTCGATTCAAATCTTTATTATATACATTATTGTTATATATATATATAAGGTATGAATTAGCTTTGAATATCGTTTCAAGATTAAAAACAAATAAAACGATATTATTTCCTTCAAACAATCATACACACATCTCAAATACTGCCTTGACATTTGTCTCATGGGAACCCCGACACAATCACTAGCACTCATGCTCCATGCTGGTGGTTGCTTGCAATTATTGAAGCCAATTTATAGAAAAGGAAAGTTTCTGAAAAGATGATGTAGCATCCGCTTAGAAAAGATTGTACTGAAGAACAAATAATATTAGAATTACTTGACAATACAATTTAATGGCTCAAGCTTAAAATTTCTACGAAGAATTAAGTCGAAGTTATCAGGAAGTATCAAAGTTATTCAATCTAATCTTCGATTTTATTAAAACATGTTTAATATTATTTTATTTTTTAAAAATTATATTGGATCTCACTCGAGTTTAAATGGATCAACATCTACTATATTTTAAACAAAACTTGATCCGAAGGACCCAAATTAACATGTATTAATTAAATTATTTAATATACATTAGTTTTCTATCTCATAAAAATACTTATGTATATTTAGTATCAGGATGCAAAAACACTTTTTAATAAAAAATATATTAAAATAATATATATATCAAAAACACTTGGAATACGAGTTGGGTGCTCAAAATTAGCCCACCACACGTTCAAATTAATACGAGAGAGAGTCGTGGCCATGCAACAATCCTTGAAAATACAAGCTTGCAAAAGACTAAAAAACCAGTAGAGACATGGAGACAACTCGTCCATAAGACCAAAATTTGACCGTCCTTCGTGGACAACATGCGTGATTAGTACCTAGTTAATCTGTATTTTAATCTAGGTTGAGTGAAGAAAAAAAAAACTTTTAAAATATAATCCAAGCATGACTTTAGCATGATAAGTCAAACACAATTAAAACCCATATTGATTTTTCCAAATAACATCACTTGATAATTTTTATTAATCCCAATCTACATGCTAAACTCATAAAACAAGTAAATACACAGATTAAAGGGCCCTATCGTGATCTGACTAGAAACTATTGTTGTAGTGGGATTTGGATTGCCTTTGCTTTTGGCATTATTAAACAAAAAAGTCTTTCAAGGACAAAAACAATAGTTTTTGAAATAATTTATGTGAAATAATCTCTTATTTTAGATCATGATTTAAAGAGAAATGAATCGGTTAGAAGTCTTAATCCATCTCATTAATTAGCATCACATGCTTTTTTATTTTTATTTTTTATGTTCATTGGATTTGGGTCAAGAAAATCAGCCACAAGATCTGCAAGTATCTTTATTATTATCCCACTCATTTTCTTAGTTATACGTACAGTGCATGCATTAAATTTATGATGGAGTCATTGTATAAAAAACAAAAACATTTTCTTTAATATATTTTGACATTAAAATGAGAAAAAGAAAAAGAAAAAGAAGAAGAAGAAGCCAGCTCTTTATGTACTTGTAAGAGAATGGTCAATATCAAGGAAAAACATCAATGGTAGAAGGGGCCAGGCATTCAAGACTGCCAAACCGGGTTCAGTCTCCTTCTCCCTATAGTTGTGAAACATGACCTAGATAGATACCACACATGTCAGTGGATGAAAGACACATGCTAAGCACGCCAAATCTTGGGACTTTGGTCAAGTTCTCTAGATATTTGACAGCCAAATCCATGTCGTCGCTATCAGAGGAACAAACCAGAAGAGAGTTACAACTTAAATTAACCAAAACACAAAGCCAAACATGAAGAGAGGAGCTCCACTTACATGAAAAAGGAGGCCACACACTTGATGATGTCAATTAGAATAGGAACAGACAACGCATTTTTAAATATCTGAGGCAATGCACTTGGAGAAGTAACCTAATTCAAGGAAAGAAAACAATGAGTGGTCAAGCAAATGGATCATCTTGGATGGGGAACATTAGCATAAATGTTTGTGCCCTGATCAAATACTTACTGCATCTACTCATTTATTAAGAGGCTATGACTAAACTTCTCGCAAATATAATTTAATGAAAGGAAGCACCAGCATATCTATTGCTTTTCATCGTCATGATGCTACTGGAAGACTCTCCTCAAAAAGGACATCTCATGCAGTAACTGTGCTTGACAATCTCTATTTACCATCACAGAGAAAGGCCGTTTTTTTTGCATGCATGCTAAGTTTTATTTTCTGATCTTGTCCATTGTCCAAAAGGAAAAGATAATCATTTAAACTAAAACAAAAACCTTCAAAAGGTGAGTCTGGAGTGCACGATCACCAGAAAAGCCTCTCCAAGAAACCTCAAATTGATAAGCTGAATTTGGAGTAATGTTTTTTGCAGCTTCAGCCATGGCACGAGAAGCTGCTTGAGAACCAAGTTCTATTACTGAGGTCTTCAGCTCTTGCCTTCGAATTCTATTATTTTTCTGCGGAACAGTAAATGAGATATCAATCACCAGAAACAGCAATTAAAGATGCAAAGCAGTATAAAATAGCCCAAAGTGAAGCTCAGAGCTAGCAGAATGAATTTATCTTCCCATAACAGTAAAAGAGGATAGACTGCAAAGATGCAAGATATCAGTTTACTTTTACACAGAATATTGCCTTTAATAATTCTATTTTCCATATTTGTAAAGTACAGAACATGCTAGGCTTACTGCAATCCCATTCCATAGGAAGGGCAATGTTAATGCCTAAGACAGAACACACCCTCACCCAAAAAAAAGAAAAAGAAAAAAGGATAGTCATGCAAGGATGCAAAGCTACACCTGGACACTCTCTACGTTGGAATTTGGAGTGGCATTTGCAGGAGAATCATTGCCTACTTGACCATCAGATTTGCTTCCAGCACCAGTGCCTTTGTTCCTTAATTCTTTCACATACACTGATTTCTCACAAGATAGTTTCCATCATTCTCCTGCCATGAATATCCAGAAGTTCAAAAAAAAAAAAAAAAAAAACAGGTGTTTCCTAGAAATAGATAAAAGAGATTCAAATGTGAAAAACTTCCAATCATTTTGTTGATGCTCATAAAACAACAAATGCGACCTCTTGTTCCAACTTCCAAGTAACAAAAACAAAAATTGAGACATGAAACACAATAGGTCTAGAAGAACATCTACTGAATTTATTTTTACCTTGGTGTTATCCTTTTTAGATGCAGATACCCCAGTCCTTTGAGTGGCGTTCAAGACTTGATGCACTGCATGTCCATTTACACTTGCTTCTGACCTTCCTCCTTTTTGTGCTCCTTGTAAGGAGCTTCTGAGAGTGCCAGATGCTTTTAATTGGAGAATCTCCTGTGAAAATTAATAGAAAACATTACAGAGAATTGTATCAATGAAATGTAACAGCCAGAATACCAACATAAGATAGTCACTTGCCTTCTCATACAAGGATTTGACTTCAGCATGCTGTTTCTTGATTTCCTGGTTATTAGGTTCCAACTTCAATGCAAATCCAGAATCTGTAGTAAGCTATATACATTAAATCATACAGTCATAAAAAAACTATACCAAAAAGAAACAACATTAGATATTCAGAGAAAACCAATATATAAGTTTGAATTAACACACCTTCGATGGATTCTTTAAGTTTCCCCAGTTCCTTTCTAGCCGTTGCTCTGCGTGAATACGCTTTTATGTAGCGATCATCTAGATTCAAAGCCTCTGTACAGTCATCTTCAGCCTCTCAAAATCTGAACAAAAAGAAAATGAAAGAAAAAAAAAAGTCATATTCATGAAAATTATCGTCACAGGCAATAAAGCAACCTCTAAATGACCAGATGAAATGAAGATGATCAAACACCTTCCAGTTATCATCAGTTGGGAACTTATATTGCACTAGGCAACAAGAACTCTGCACAACAACTACCAATCTAACGATACCTAACAGGAAAGACTTGGCTTTTGATTTTGAGATATGCCATTGCCCTATTTGCATGGGTTACAGCTGTTGGTGACAAGGCTATGCTTCTTGAATAGCACTCAATAGCTTCATTAAACTTCTTCTGCTTAAAATACTCATTTCCCTGTAAATTAAAAAATTGCAAACTTAGCATTACAATCCATTACCAGCAAATCTTTTTTAAGTGCTATCGCAGGAAAGTTCATACCAATTCTTTCTCTGAGGTAGCATCCACAGAAATCTCATCAGCTGTGAAACAACTTGATAGATGATTGATTGCACCAAAGTTCCTTGAGTAATCATACTGTCCTGAACCACTTCTAGAAGAATCAGCCGCAGAAGTTTTTCCTTTTGATCTTCCATCCTCACCAATCTTCCGAGTACATGAAAAATTGATAATTCATCAAGCAGCTATCATAGCCCATATAATTACTCTAAACATATGTGTGGGTGCCAAACACAAATGTATGCCATGACTTTTCATATGGAAATAAAAGCATATTTAAACATCTCATTGACTGATCAATGCTCCTTAAGTTGAGCACCACTACAGCTTACTCAAAACACACAAGAATGTTGACAATCACCATTCAAGTTTCCATTCAGACAAGAACAATCCAACATTAAGCATTGGATTATTAAACTTGCCATTCCCAACACCTCCTCTCAATTTCCACACTAAAAGAAACCAAGAACAAATTAACAGCACCACGTAATTTCATTGTAAAACAATACCAATAAATTCTGTAAAGCATCCGTCAGAAACATAAACCCGCAAGACACACGCTTAACTCACTGAACCACCTAAAACAGAAAGCTAAAGTTAAAAAGGCAACATGCAATACTACATTGAAGTCTTTTATCCAAGCTACAAGCTTCTCATAATAAAAAATGTTTTTTTTTTCGGCAACCCATTTCCAATAAAAAAACCTTGAAAGTTACTGAAACCTTAATTAAATTGAAAATTTACCAGGTCAGAAGCTTGTGACTTCTTCTTCATCTTCTTATCAGTACCCTTAAGAAGTTCCCAATCCTGCAAATCATTCAAAACCCCCTGGAAATCCTGGAAACAAAATGGGTTTGCAACCAAAATACATATAAATAAATAAAATCCCTTATTAAATACAATCCCAATTAACAAAAGCTTCCATTTTTTTTAAGAAAAAAAACAAGTACAAACATGCACAAAGACTTGATTTTTAGAAATGATAAACGGAGAACACTAAGAAAAAAACATATAGAAACGAGAAACAAAAGGAAAAGGATAGTGATGATGAAGTTTTGAGAGGGAAATGATTGAAAAGACTCGAGCTTTCAGTTTCTTCCATTTTCTTGCTTATTACGGTTTTCTTGGTAACCAAACAGGGTTAAGAAAGTTAAAAACAAAAAACCCATAAGTGAAAAGGAATGTACCAGAGCTTGATCAAGTCCATGCTTGCCTGGAGCCCTAGCCATGGCTGTGAGAGAGGGAGTGAAGTTTCTGGAAGAGTTTAAACATGATTTTGAAAACTGAAAAGTTCAAGGAATTTGTTGTTAGGATCAGAAGAGTGAAGAAGAATTCACACAGAGGAGAAGAGAATTGAGAACAGAGGAGAGTGAGAAGGAAATTTTGAATTTATTCTGTTGCTATATTTCTACACACACATGCTGTGTGTTTAGCATCTTTATATACACATTTCAAATACCATATACTACCATCATGTATATTCTAAAATACACTTTTATTATTCTAGAATATACATTCATTTACACTGTAACATTTGTAAGAAATGAGAAATTCTCATGTTGTGTTGTTTTATCTAGATGGAGTGAAAGGATTTGCCACTAGAAAGTAGTTAATTTACAGTTCTTGCATCTAAGAATACCACGATCCCAAACTTAATTTACAGGGATATTACTATCAAAACCTAATGCAGTGACATTCCCTGGTCGCTTTTCCAGTGGAAAAACATACTTCTTTTGGATCAGTGGAAAAAATTATGACATGATGGAAAATGATGCCACCCTAACAATCCAAGACTTCAAATTCAACATTAATAAAAGCATAATTAAGAGGAGAAAGAATCCAAAAACATCATGAAACATGGGATTGTTCTATTTTGTTATGCAACAATCTCAATAGCTAAGTGGTTAGATTGTAGGTTCTATTTCAAATGCAAGACTGTTGTTAGATAACATTCATAATTTATATACTTTGAGGTCATTGTAACATCTACTTTTTTTAACTCTGCCTATTTAGGGAATTCATTATTTCATCTAATTGAATTCATAGATTATTATTTAATCCTCTAACCATCTCGAGCTTGAAAACTTGTGGGAATCAATCACTGCAAAACAATTACAATTGTTTATAATATTCAACTCTCGTGGTCTCTCAGCACTCCATATTGACTTTCAAAAATAAAATATCTATTGTAAGTAATGAAGAAATGGTGGAAAATGAATGTGTTTTTAAAAGAGAAGGCCACCACGCAAAACCAAAGAAACAACGCAGAATAAGAGAAATTATCTTTTATTTGACAAAAATACGATACTGCAAACTATTTCTTATGAATAAATCCCTATTACAAGAAGCCAAGAATTGATTGGTTGCTCAAGACAACATAACAAGACAGAACAAAGCATAATAAGACATAACCAGGAAATAAAAAATCATGGAAACAAGCATAAGGACAAACACAAGTCACATCAAAACAGAAAGGATAAGCTACGAGAACCATATACTTCAAAGGAACACTTCTCACATGTAAACTATCAAACAGGTGGTGAACAGCCATTGATTTGGGCCACCTATGCCCACAGCCATGCGTCTGCTTCCCCACAGAGGATGACAACAAATTTAGAAAGCAGCACACAAGCTCATGATAAGACCCAATTACCTTCTGGATCTGAAAAACTTTCGAAAGTTAATAGCCAAAACACAGTAGCAAGTGTCGATGCATTCTTCAATGAAGTAAAACCACCTGCGTCGCCAATGCGGATTTATGCACAGTACTGCTAAAATTGTCAACACCACAATTATGTAGCACACACCAAAGCTCACATAGAAACTGTCCATGTCTATTGACCCATCATCTCCATTGGAATTGTCAGGCACTCTCTCTGATGGTGATTCTGTTTTGTCGCAACTGTTTGGCAATAGAGGTCCACAAAGAAGAGGATTCCCTTTATAACTGCTCTCATCAAAGGTAGCAAATTGGTTTTTCATCTCCGGTGTTCTTCCTGACAAATTATTGTACAACACGTTGAAAACTGCTAGAAAGGTCAGTTCAATGAGTTGTGCAGGAATTCTACCATTCAAGTTGTTGTGAGAAAGATCCAAGCTCTCTATCTGCTTCAGATTGGAGAAAGATGAAGCGATCAATCCAGTGAGATTATTTTGTGACAGGTTTAGAGAATGTATCCCGCTTAAGTTTCCCCATTCTATAGGGATTTCTCCAGTGAATCTGTTACAAGAGAGATCCACGGCAGACATGTAACGAAGGATATCGCCCACGTAAGTGTAGAAATTTTTCTTTGATGTAAGCTCTATAGGTATTTTTACATTGATCTCCACTTCGACTTCGACTCCGACTCGATAATATATATTTGACAACCTACTGTATAAGTACCCAGATTTTTCATCTGATGCGGTAAAATTTAAATTGCTCAAACATGATGGTAAATGACCAGAAAAATTATTTTCTGAAAGATCCAATATGCTTAATCTCCTTAACAAGCATAACTGATGAGGAAGTTCCCCATTGAATTGATTAGATTTGAGAACAAAAATGCTCAATTCTGAAACGTTATCAATCCAATCTGGAATGGGCCCAGTTAAGTTGTTATCACCGAGATCTAATGTCACCAAGGAAGAGAGATTATAACAAGCATATGGCAGTGGACCGCTCAATTGATTTCTGTAGAGGTGGACATAGCGTAAATATGGTGCATCGAAGCCCAATGGTAATGACCCAGACAGATTGTTTTCAGAAAGATCTAGAAAGTGAAGCCCATAAGAATTGAAATATTCTATTGGAATCGTACCTTCAAAATAATTTCTGGACAAGTCAATTCCCATCATGAATATTGAAGAGTTCCCTATTCCCCTTGGAAGCATGCCTGACAAGAGATTGTTACTGATATCAACAATCTGAAGTGTACGTGCAAAGGTACCTGGTACTTCTCCCACAAATTTGTTTCCGTCTAGAAAGAGGTAAAGAAGTTTAGTCATATTGAACATAAAAGGTGGTAATAGCCCTTTGAAATTGTTACTAGACAGCTTCAAATACCGCAACGAGGGGCCTCCTTTTGGTAAATTATGCTCAAGTAGTTCGCACGACATATTATTGTTGGAAAGATCCAAGTATACCAAAGAGCTCATATTCCCAAAACAAGGAGAAATACAACCTGTGAGGGTGTTGTTAGCCATGGTGAAGTACTTCAAACTTGGAAAAATCAAACATGTGTTTCTTGCAATTTGACCATGTATGTTGTTGTCAGACAAATCTATTTTTTGAAGGTTGGGCCTGTGATTTTGTGGCAGCTGCAAAGGACCTATAAATGAGGTGTTTCTCAAATATAGTTGATTTAACATTGTATTATTCTCAACCAGCCAAGATGGGAAAGGTTCTCTGATGAATTTGTTGTGGGATAGATCAACCAATTCCAAATCATATTGGCAACGGAGGAAGGTTGGAAATCCAACATTGAGTAGTTTTGAAGTACAGCTTGAAGCACTGAAAACACTAAGCTGGAGCTTTGGAACTGAAGGGTGAAAACTGGATGCAGGTACTAGCTCATTGTTATCGCATTCAATGACCTTGAGGTTGGAGTGGTTCATAAATGAACCAAATGATATTGGAACTTGAAAGTAGTTGTTTGAAATTGAGAGATGTTCAAGCTGCAGAAGATGGGAAAGGTGACTGAAGGCAATATTGCCCTCAAATTGGTTGTCAGATAAATACAAATATTGTAGAGATGATAGATTTCCCAAACAAGGAGGGAGAACGCCCTTTAGATTGTTTCGACCGAGATATAGCCACTCAAGATTCTTCAGTTCACACCAGCCTGTACAATATATCCATGTAAATTGTATTAATTATTGAGAGATGCATTCGAAAATACAAATTTGTTCTGTTAGTGATGTAATTTACCTTGGTAAGGCAGAGTGCCATTTAGCATACATCCTTCTAGATTCAGAGTTTTGAGAGCAGGCAATGGTCCAATAATGCTAAGAAAGCTTGTTGTGATGGGAGAAGCATCATCCAGGAGCAGCTCTTCAAGTTTGGTCAAATTCTGCGGTGCTAAAGGATTGAGAAAGGGCATTCTTAATATCAGATAATGAAGTTAGATGAAACATAAAGGGATTGAGTTTTGTGATGTCCCATTTGTTGATAAAAATACTAAAAAATGTCATAAACGTAATAACAGAGGAAGGGAAGGGCCTTATATAAAATTTTATTAAAATTATTTCCTAAATAAATTTCTATTTTATGTATTCATATGCATAAACAGCTTATAAAAGTAAAAAAAAAAAAGGAGAAGTTTTTGTTGATAAAAATACTAAATATTGTCATAAACGTAATAATAAGAAAGTGATTATATAAACGTAATAACAGAGGAAGGGGCAGGGCCTCATAGAAAATTTTATTAAAAAAACATTGGAATTCTTAGATTTTAATGAAATGGATGAAACACTACCATTTTTTGACATCCGATGAAAGGAACACAGAGCAATGAGTGGTTCATAAATGACTCAAATAATTAAACATAAATTTGAATTTTTCAATTAATTATTTTGACAAAAACAATTATAAATCTAATAATTAAATAAGACTGAAATTTTTAGATTTTATTTGATCTTTGTTTCACTAACTTTGTGGTCATTTTTTTTATTACAGATTTACTGTTTAGATTATTGAATTCAAAACTTTTCAATTGAAGGCCTACAAATATTTTGAGGTTGAGAAACCCTAAGTTTTATCCTTTGCAATATGTTGTGTCAAGTTGGACAAATTAAAGCCTTCTAGTTTAATAAAACATAAATTTAGTTTAACCATACTCTAATATTTGTTCATTTATAGGTAATTGTTCATTTTAATTACCTTGAGCAGGACTGGTGCCATGGAAGTCAACTCTGGTCAAGTATAAAACCTTAAGAGTAGTTCCAATGTTCCCAAGAAAGCTTGCTGGGAGAGAAGAATCTTGGAGGTACATTTCTTCGAGGCTAGTCGAATTGCACAACCCTGTGTGGAACAGATAAGATAAATCCATTGATGAAAATGGTATATATAAATATCATGTATGTTTCAGGCACCAAAACTGTCACTGACCTTTAGCAAATTGTTTTCCTTCAAATTTACTCTCACTAGCATGTAAGGTCTTGAGGGATGGCAACCCTCCCAATGACTCCAGCAAAATGTTTTCCTTGAAGTCACTTGACTCCAGATATAAGA
The DNA here is from genome assembly GCA_009078335.1 of Salix brachista. NCBI lineage: Eukaryota > Viridiplantae > Streptophyta > Magnoliopsida > Malpighiales > Salicaceae > Salix > Salix brachista. The sequence goes on along the minus strand of CM018576.1, from coordinate 2,323,422 downwards.
CTTCCAATTTCCTCAAACTTGTGATAGAGAGCAAAATCAATAATTTACTGATGCTCTTTTTTTTAATTATTATTTTTTGATTTCAAGTGGTTGCGTGAACCGTTTGTGCTTGTCATGAAATGATTTCTTAATAACTTCAAACTTGCACAAGTTTATTTTATTTATATTTAATTTCTATAAAAAAAATGGTGGGTGATGAGATTTGAACTTATAATTATTTAATCAATAAAATTCTAATATTATGTTAAAAAGTCATTTTTATCTAAAATCTTAAGCTATGAAATAAGACTATAATATATAATTTATATATTTTTTAACAATGTTATCATTAGGGACTATTGTAGAATGAGCGGAGTGCATACGTGGTAATTGTTCTACAAATTCTTGCTCTTTACTTCTTTTTATATTATTGCCGGCCTAGCTTGCGCGCTCTTCGACTAATTCCACATACCTTAAAGTTAACGATCATGTAAGCTTCTAGTAGCCATTATATAGCAATCACAAGGTTTGAACCTAAGACCACGGAAGAGCAAACCCCTTAATCCTAATCCTGTACTAGTGAGCCGGCTACTCTTTTCTCTACTTCTTGTTTGCTATCTAGTTGGGAATTTTAAAATTATAGATATAAATTCTTTATAATTTGGACTACTCTAATATTATTTTCCGGATGGTAGATAATAATAATTTATAATGTTAGAGAGTTACAACTATTGTTGATATAGACATGAAGTAACAATTCACCTTTTTGAATTAAATAACCTTTTAATATAATATTAACATTCTAATAATAAATTTTCACAAGCTTTAATATTTAATAAATTTAAAAAAATTAATGATCTGTCTATGTAAGTTTGAAAATTAGAATTATTTCACTTGAAAAATTGCGATTAATTATATAAAGCTTTTTTAAGGCACCATGCAAGCAACTTAATGGTTAATGCACATCTAATTGTTATATAAGTTTGCTAAATGATAAATTAAGCCATCTGAGGTATATGGGAATGATTTACCACCCAGACCAACTGTTCCTGTGAAGTAATTGCCTGATAGATCTAGAGATTTGAGTGTTGAAAAACCACTGAGAGATGATAAAATGCTGTCATTGAATTTATTGTAACTTAAGTCGAGAATCTTCAATTTCCTCAACCCAGATGCCAGTCCTTGAAAACCTGAAAGAAAATTGCATTCCAATATCCATAAAAACTCAATGTAAAGTTGTTACTTGAAATATCAATTTATGTGTAAACTAAAAAGAATAGAGAGCAAAGAACCTTGATTCCTTAAGCCACCAACTAGCTGGTTCCCGCTTAAGTCAAGAATCTCCAGTTCTTTGAAAGGCAGAAACAAAGATGCATTGAGATACAAGTCTTCAAGCCCAACAGAATTTATAAATGAAAGTTGTAGTTTGATCACTCGGTTTGTGGTGGTGTCACACGCAACCATATACCAGTTACAGCAATTTAAATCCTCTTTATCCCAGTTTTGTAGGTCATAGGGCACAGCACCGGTCGGTGACGAAGGCCAAAGCCATGAGCAGCATCCACACCCACAATTGCCTCATTCTTAATAACGCTCCTTCTGCTTCACAAAATACATAACCAAGCCCTCTCTTATATACAAACTTGTCCTCTGCATGCATTTGATAGGACAGTGACAGTTGTCTTTTTCATTGAATTTTCCAACACTTGATAGTTGAATGGAGTTTTATCGTTCTATTTTCAAAATAAAATTAATATAGAATCCAAAACTAATACAAAAATAAAGAGAATTAATATAGTAACTAATTTTCTAACACTTGATAGTTACAAATTCCAGGAGGATTTAGTGTTTTGAGACATAATAATAAAAAAAAGACCCAATAAAAAGATCTTCTTCCAGGAGGATTTAGGGTCTGTTTGGCATTACGGTTGCTGTTGTGGTTGAGGTTGAAAAAAAATAGTTTCATAAAAAGTGCTTTTACTGCGGTTCAAAATAAGTACTGAAATGTTTGGTTAAAACTGTGGTTGAGTTTGAGGTTGAAAAAAAGCAGTTTTAAAGTGTTTGGTTACCAAGCTTTTCATATTGCTTTTAACTTGTGAAATTACTTTAAAAGGCATATATGTGTATATATACATATGTATATATATAATTTTTTAAATATTATAGATTTAATAATTATAATAATAAAATATAATTAATATTTCAAGTAAATTAGACACTTGTTTTTATTCTTTCATCAAGCTACTTGTAATTTTATCACGAATTAAATTTATCCCGGAACAATAGTAAAATATCATCTAAAATAAAATTAGAATTGCGAGACAAAAATTATATTGTGATTTTCCGACACAGCTCTTGATGTCATCACCTACCCGCACTTGTTTTATTCGTAGACTTGGGAAGTCAATTTTCCTAATTATCCACATCAAGTCTTGATCCCATCAGAAATGAATTTCGTGGAAGAAAGAAAGATAGAAAATTATCATGCTAATACTTTTCACTGTCAGTGATTCTCTAATCTTGATTCCCACGATGAGATTTCCAATGTGGTCCTAGCTAGTGAACCTTCTCAACCAGTGATCATAAATCTGTAGCTCTGAGAGCAATTCATGTACCTAAGAAAGTTGTTGGCTATCTGATCCCCAATGAATTTACAGTCCCGATTTTCCTTGTTCTGTATGTTTTTGTTCAGATCCACCAGGGCTTCTAAACTTTCTTGCTACCTCCAAGTAAGATAAACTGACCCTCTAACCTTCCTCTCATTTCCCTTGCAATGAAAGTAACAAAACTCTGATGACATAGTTTGATTTAGAGTATTTCATCTGGGCTGGACTTGAATATTTCTATATATACACTTAAGGCTGGATGAACTTGTCTCTTTAGCGGGCTTTCTTAGGCTCTTGTGCTCCCAAACTATGTCAGCTCCAAGCCCGTTATTATTGAATGATGTTTGGGAATGAACAATCTCCGTCCATCTGGGAAATTTGTACATGCCAATAGTCAATCAGATACATGCAGTTCATGAAAGCGAAATGGTTTTGCCAGGTTTCCTTCAAAGCATATCAGATACATGCTGCTGCATTCACAAGAAAGGAGCACCCATCAACCAGTGTCCTATTGAATGTGCTAAATGTCAATCAAGACAGGCTCATGAAGCAGTTGAGCAGCATCCACACCCATATATCTTATGTCTTCCTTGGCTAGATCATTCTATTTTTTGGATCAAATTATTTAATTACAAAATTTTCAAAAAATATATAAAAATCCTCTCTCTATTTCTCTATAATTTCAGGCTATTATTATAAAATTAGAGTTACAGCACACGAGTTTTTATCCAAGTAATACGCATAGTCACAAAGTAGTTTGAGGACGCTGACAGTATGGCCCTCTTCATCCATCCCAATTGACAAGGCAGCTTTTTCTTCACGCAATGTCACAAATCATTCCTTAGGTTAATGAGCCTAGAGAACGCTTGACATTAAAACGACTTGTCAGTTTAGAAAATGCAAGCAGGACCCAGTTTTCGAAAATGTTTCGTGTAAATGATTTTATCTCAAGCTCCACAATTATTTTCTTCGTAGACTTGGGAAGTCATGTGTCATGAACAAGTGATTTCAATGGAGTGAAATGATTTTCCGACACAGCTGTAGATTTCATCTCCTACTTGCACTTGTTTGTATTCGTAGACTTGGGAAGTCAAGATTCCTAATTATCCACATCAAGTCTTGATTGTTAGAGTATGAATGATAACATACACATGTGCATAATAGCGCACGATAATGTGTATAAATAGGAGGTCTGAACATGCAAAATGTGTGTGGAAAAATACTGAAAAACAGAATAACAGTATAACAGAACTACAAGTCTGAAAATATCTCTCTCTCTCTCTTTCATATTCTCTAAACACTTTTCTTCTTTCATAGTTCTATAATCTATTTATATTATCACAGATTCACACATGGTATCAGAGCCAATTATGCTCACGCAAACGAATTGATTCAGTTTTCTTCAAAACTGCTTCGTATTGCTGCAGATTTTTTTCCTGCAATTTTATTGCATTTTTTCGACTGATTTCCAGTTGTTATTCAAGAAGTTGTTTCTGATTTTTCGACTGGTTTACAGTCGTTCTTCAAGAAGTTGTCTCTGATTTCTGCAATTAATTACTGCAACGCAAACAAATTATTCAGTTTTCTGCAAAACTGATTCGCATTGCTGCCAATTTTGTCTGCAATCTTGTTGCGTCTTTTCGACTGATTTACAGTCGTTCTTCAAGAATTTGTTTCCTCTTTCTGCAATTGCTACTTCACCGAACGAATTGATTCAGTTTTATGCACAATCTGATTCGTATTACTGCTAATCTTGTCTGCAATTTTGCTGCAATTCTTCGAACTGTTTACAGTTGTTCTTCACGAATTTGCTTCTGATTTCTGCAATGGTGACTGCTGCACAACTTCAGATCATTCAGTCTCCAATTTCCAAACTCATCTCCACAATCTCAGCTTCGGTGAATGTTAAACTGGATGATGCTAACTACTTGAATTGGCACTTCCAGCTGCAGCTGTTATTGGAAAGCAATGGTATTTTTGGTTTTGTTGATGGTTCCAACTCATGTCTTGCTTCTACCTCTACTGAATACGGTACACATTCTTCAAGTTCTTCTTCATCAGTTGTAGAATGTGATGCTGTGGTTATTTGGAGAATGCATGACAGAGCCATAATGCAGCTCATCACTGCCACATTGTCTCCAATTGCACTGTCATGTGCAATTGGCAGCACTAGTTCACGTGAACTTTGGACTAGACTTAAGGAACAATTCTCTACTGTGTCTAAGACCAGCATTTTCCAAATGAAATCCAACTTGCAGAACATTAAGAAAGGTGCAGACACAATTAGTCAATATATGCTTAGAATCAAAGAAGCATGTGATTACTTGGCTGCTGCAGGGGTTCACTTTGCCGATGAAGACATTGTTATATTGGCACTGAATGGGCTGCCTTCTGAATATAACACATTCAGATGTGTTGTAAGGGGAAGAGAGAGTGTGATTAATTTGAGGGATTTTCGTTCTCAGCTACTGGCTGAGGAACGAATTGTGGACAGTATTAGTCCTCCTTACCTAACTGCTATGAACACTGCTGTTAAGACTAGTAATGTTGCATCTACTGTGTCCTCACCATTTCGTGGCAGTCATGGTTCTCAGTCCTATCCGAATGGAGGTTATAATGGTGGTTATAAACCATTTAATAGGACTAGGGGCAGAGGCAGGTTTCATCAACGACAACGATCACATATAAATGGCAGACAACACATGCTACCAGCTAAGCCTTCCCCTGCATTTGGCACCAGTTCACTGCCAATCTGCCAAATCTGCAACTTTGAAGGGCATACTGCCCCCACTTGTGCATTCACACGGCAAGAAAGGTTGCAATGCAACATTTGTGGGAAGCCTAATCATACTACTTGGTTTTGCTTTTATAATGAGAATGGACCGAATTTTGTTGGTGCCAATCAATTTCCAGCTTCAGCTCCTCACACTCAGATGGCTGACATGGCTGCTATGAACACTGGATTTTATCCTTCTCAGCCCTTCTCTCAACAGTCTGCCATACCAGTGATGCACTCTCAGCACTTGTCTCAGCAGCCAATGATGAATTCTCGGCAGTTTTATCAGCAGCCCGTGATGAATCCTCAGCATGTTTCTCAGCAATTATCACATTCTCCTGCTATGACAGCAATGCACAATGACAGTCAAGCTTCTCCTCAAGTATGGCTTACGGATTCTGGGGCCACAAATCATATGACACCTGATTTGTCCAATTTGCAATTAAGCAGACCTTATCCTACTGAAGATACGGTTCAAACAGCTGATGGGGCAGGTTTGTGTGTAACTAATGTTGGGAACTCAATTATCTCCACATCCAGTAAGCCATTACGACTGCAATCGGTGCTCCATGTTCCTAAGCTTACACAAAATCTGTTATCGGTACATCGTATTTGTTTAGATAACAATTGTTATTTGATTTTTGATGCTTTTCGTTTTTGGATTCAGGACAAAGCCACGGGGAGGGTGCTCTACAGAGGGACGTGCAGTCATGGTCTCTATCCAATTCATTTCTCTCCTCGGGTTGACATTTCCAAATTCCAGTTTCAACCTCGGACTTTTCTTGGTCAATTAGTGCGGTCCTCTACCTAGCATCATAGGTTAGGACACCCTACAAATAAAATAGTGCATACTATGTTAACAAATGCAAACATTGCATATTCCACAGATTCTCCTGCTGCTGTGTGCACTAGTTGTCTTCAAGGTAAGTTTTGTAAACTTCCTTTTCATTCAAGTGTTCATAAATCTGTCAAACCTTTCCACATTATTCACAGTGATGTTTGGGGTCCATCTCCATGTGTTTCGGTTGATGGATACAAATATTATGTCATTTTTGTTGATGAATTCACTCGTTATTGTTGGTGGATTCCCTTAGTCAATAAAAGTGATGTATATTCTGTCTTTGTGAATTTTTGTGCTTCCATTCATACTCAATTTTCGAGTTCTGTTCAAATACTTCAAAGTGATGGGGGGGGGGAGAGTATGTGAGCAAACAATTTCTGAAATTTCTTGCTGAAAAGGGCATTTCTCATCAAAAATCATGTCCATACACCCCTGAACAAAATGGGATGGTTGAGCGTAAGCATCGTCATCTTATTGAAACTGCCATCACCTTATTGCAGCATGCTAAAATGCCATCCTCTTTTTGGACATATGCAGTACACACAGCCACATATCTGATTAATAGGATGCCCTCTGCAATTCGACACCACAAGTCTCCTTATGAACTCTTGTTTGGTGTTAGTCCTACTACATCTCACTTACGTGTTTTCGGCTGTGCATGTTATCCATTGCTGCGTCCATATCTTGTTCATAAATTGCAGCCCAAAACCCAATTGTGTGTGTTTCTTGGGTATGCTTCCCAATACAAGGGATATATCTGTTATGATGTGTCTAAAAAACGCTCATATATCTCTCGACATGTTGTATTTCATGAAGCTGTTTTTCCTTATCTGGAATTAACCAAACAAGCTTCGTCATCATCTAATGTCTGTCATCAATCCTATGTTTGTCCTATGCCCACTGTCACAAATAATAATGTTGTTACTCCTCCTGTTTCGTCTGTTCCCTCTCCTTCTAAGAGTGTTACAGCTCCTATTCCAGTGTCATCTCTACCTATATTACCACATCTTATAAATACTGCTTCTTCACCTCACTCCATTCCTGCTTCGTCTTCCTGCTCATCCATTCCTGTGGCTCCTGAACTCAGCAACGAAGGTATGCAAACTGAACCTGTACCCTCAGCTGTTCCTTTTAATCCTGATGGTTTATCTGTGGTTCTCCATATTCCATCCATGAATTTGCATCCAATGCAAACTCGTAGCACAACTGGCACTATTAAACCGAGAGCGTGTCTGACCACCATCAGTTCCTCTTCGTCAGTTGTTGCTCCTGACTTCAGTGAGCCTGTCAGCTATAAGAGTGCCTTAAAGATTCCAGTATGGTATGCTGCAATGAAAGAAGAGATTGATGCTCTTCATAATCAGCAGACATGGAGTCTGGTATCTCTTCCTTTGCAGAAGAACTTGGTTGGCTGCAAATGGATTTTTCGGATTAAGAAAAATGCTGATGGCTCTATTGCTCGTCATAAAGCTAGACTTGTTGCTCAAGGCTTCAGTCAAGAACCGGGTCAAGACTACGGTGAGACTTTTAGTCCTGTGGTTAAACCGACCACTGTTCGCCTTGTCTTAGCACTTGCCGCACAGTATGGATGGGATTTAAGGCAGCTGGATGTTAAGAATGCCTTTCTACATGGCACTCTTAATGAAGAAGTTTATATGGCTCAGCCTCCAGGATTTGCAGATCCTCTTCATCCACAGTCAGTTTGCAGACTTCATAAATCCCTTTATGGTTTGAAACAAGCTCCCCGGGCTTGGAATGAAAGGTTTACTTCCTTCTTGCCGTCTTTGGGTTTTGACCATACATATGCTGATTCTTCTCTCTTTGTGAAGAATATTACTGGTGGAGTTATTATTTTGCTGGTCTATGTGGATGATATAATCATTACTGGCAGTAATTCTGGTGAAATTCACGCGATCATTCGCTCTCTTGCTGCTGAATTTGAGATTACAGATTTGGGGAGTCTTCACTTCTTTCTGGGCATTCAGATCTCTCGATGTCATGATACTTTGTTTCTCTCTCAGTCTAAGTATATTCATGAACTTCTTCTGAAGACGGAGATGCTTGATGCTAAACCGTGTGCCACTCCATGTCTCCCCTATCAGCGGTTATCTAAGGATGATGGTGCTCCATTTGATAATCCGACTCTATATCGCAGTCTAGTTGGTGCTTTGCAATATCTTACCTTTACTCGTCCTGATATTGCCTTCTCGGTTCATCAGGTTTGTCAATTTATGCAAACCCCTATGCTGGCTCACTTTACTGCCGTGAAGAGGATCCTTCGATATCTCAAAGGCACAATTAATTTTGGCCTTAGCTATCATCGTGGCTCATTGGATCTCAAAGCCTTCAGTGATGCTGACTGGGCAGGTGATCCTAATGATCGTCGATCTACGACTGGTCTGGTGGTCTTTATTGGTTCTAATCCCATCTCTTGGTCATCAAAGAAACAACATACTGTTTCTCGTTCCTCTACTGAAGCGGAATATCGTGCTTTGTCCTCTACATCTGCTGAGATTGATTGGATTAAGCAGTTATTGGAATTTCTTTGTGTCCCCATTGATCAACCACCAGTTCTCTTCTGTGATAATCTCTCGGCTATTGCTCTGTCATTTAATCCCATCCAGCACCAGAAGACCAAACACATCGAGATTGATGTTCACTTTGTTCGTGAACGCGTCGCCAACAATCAACTCCATGTTCAGTTTGTGTCCTCTTCAGAGCAATTTGCTGACATTCTTACTAAGGGTTTGAGCACTTCTTTATTTCGTACTCATTGTAACAATCTCATGCTTGGTTTATCAAAGCAAGAGATTGAGGGGGGATGTTAGAGTATGAATGATAACATACACATGTGCATAATAGCGCACGATAATGTGTATAAATAGGAGGTCTGAACATGCAAAATGTGTGTGGAAAAATACTGAAAAACAGAATAAGAGTATAACAGAATTACAAGTCTGAAAATCTCTCTCTCTCTCTCTTTCATATTCTCTAAACACTTTTCTTCTTTCATAGTTCTATAATCTGTTCATATTATCACAGATTCACACACTTGATGCCATCAGAAATTAATTTCGTGGAAGAAAGAAAGAAAGAAAGAAAATTATCATGCTAATTCTTTTCACTAGTCAGTGCTTTCCCACGATGATCATCCTCAACAATGGTGTTTCTCTAAACGTGATTCCCACGTTATTGGGAGAGAGATAAGTAGTCTCGTAGACTTTTCCTGGCCTGCTTGTTTTACAAAGAATTTACAGTCCATAAATAAATAAATGAATTTACAGTCCCGATTTTCTTGTTCTGCAGGCTCCCGTCCAATGTTTTTGCTCAGATCCACCAGGGCTTCTCAACTTTCATTTTAAATTTATTCCATGACAGATCTAAAGACTTGACAGATCTAAACATGATAAAATATCGTCACTGTTAAATTTATTGTAACTTAGGTAAAGTACATGCAGTCTACAATTCTCTAAGAGACCAGTTCTCTCTTCCTCCAAACACCCATAACAACAACCGCACCATTGGCCTATCGAAGTCAAAAATGTTAGCAACATCCAAACCCGCAGTTTTTTCATCATCATCTTAGATAATTCTAGGAACCACTACGTAGAATATTGTTGCTTTTTATGTGCACTTGGCCAATAAAAGAGGTCCTGTTTATATTACACCGTGGCTCTCTTCCTGCATTCAATTGGATTTTCTTTGCTCAGCAGTGAATGGATTATTGGAGAAGACTTTGACTCAGACTAAACTTGAACAATTAATGATTTGGATTTTTTGGGCAGTACGATATATATCAGTCATTCAGACGGAACGAACAACCTTGAAAAGAAAACTAAAATTGACTTGCAAATTGGTTTGAGGATACTAAGAATACAAATTTTTCTTCTCTGGATTTTCACTAGTCTATTAAGTTGAATATTAACTAGACGTATCTTAGTTTCCTGGCAGAATTTTCTTCACACACTGCATTTACAACCTGGAATCGTTTGATGAAATCTAAACTTATGTTAATGAGCCTAGAGAATGCTTGCCAATAGTTAATGTTGATAGTTAAAGTTCATTAGTCAATCGGGTATTGCTTTTCAATTAGCGTGAGAAGCAGGGCTTTCCTCTAATTGGCAGTTTCCTGGAATTTCTTGCACCAAAGACATTTGTGTCGAGGACAAATTGTACAGGGCTGGTTCGTGGAGGATAATCTCAAGAGGGCCTAGAAAATGACATCCACTTAATATTTCTTTGACGTTTAAATCAGTTGTGAAATGGGGGTGATATTTCATCCTCTGTTTTTTACTTGGACATAGGAAGCCAAGTTTCCAAGATAATCCATTATTCAACTTAGTGAATAGTGAAACTTTTACGGGTCTTCGTATATGCATTGCAGGTCTCGAGCGTGTTTATATTGTAAGAATATGTGATAATTGAAATTTTACCTGTTTAATCTGGATCTGCAAAGAATATCTAAAAAAAAAGGTTCTCAAATAAATAAAAAATTATGAAACTTTTCAAAAACGTCCACAAATTGAAAGTTTGTAAAGACATTCATTACAAAAGAATATAATGGACATTCCACATAAATCATCATCTACGATATTTTATTCAAAGGTAATAATTGACCAAGAAATTCCATAAAATATAGTTTAAATAGCATGCCATGGACTAAACAAACTAAACTAATATATAATTAAATATTAAAACTGAAACAAATAAGACCAATAAATTTTCCAAACAAAAACTATCCGAGGCAATCTTGAAAATCATGATCATAGAAGAGCTCTTACCTTTTCTTTTTTTGCTAAGAAAAATATGTAAAGTGTAATGTAAAATAAACTTTTATTATTTTTTAACTAGTTAAAAAAATCTTGTACGGATTATTAAGCCATTAACCATACAGTAACGAATAGAGGTCGACAGTATCAGATCAAGCCACAACTGTGATCACGGGAAATCAAATGCAGATCATGCAGGATTGAAGATAAGCTGCAGTTCAAGCTAGGACTCTTCATTTTGAATTTGAATTCATTTAAAGTTATCCTTATCTTATGTAATCCTTCTAGTTTACATGATAGTATACTTCTCTATAAATATTAGAGATTGTAATACATTTTGATTAAAATACAAAATACACACTTTACATGGTATCAGAGCTATCATAATTTTTTTTCAAAACATGACTGAATCCAGCTCCAGCCAATCATCCACCACACCACCACCAAACTTAGTGATGATAAATGTCACTACACAAACACCTCTGAAACTCACCAGTGCCAATTACCTTTCCTGGAAACTGCAATTTCAAACACTTTTCACAGGCTATGATCTTCTCGGTTTTATTGATGGCAGCAAACCATGTCCTTCAGAAACAATTACCACAGACAGTGGTAATTCACCTAACCCTGCGTATCATCCATGGATACGCCAAGACCAACTAATACTAAATGCATTACTTGGTTCCATTCATCACACTATCATCCCATTCATTGCCCGAGCCAACACATCCAAAGAAGCCTGGCAAATTCTGGAGTCCACATATGCCACACCTTCAAGAGGCCGAATCAAACAAATTAAGACCATCTTCAAAGCACTCACCAAAGGCTCTCTCAGCATCTCAGAATTCATCTACTCTGTCAAAACAAAGGCAGATGAATTAGCAGTCCTTGGTGCCCCATTGGAAAGTGAAGACATCACTGATAAAATTCTTGAAGAATTAGGAGATGAATACCGTGAACTTGTACGTGCAGTCCAAGCACATGATTCTTCAATCTCCTTTGAGGAATTACATGAAAAACTGCTAATGTTTGAGGCCTCTCTGCCTCCAGTCCAAAAGTCACCTCTGCAATTTTCACCAACAGCAAATGCTGTCACTGGAAGACCAGGTTCCAGGTATCCATCACAGGCTATGAGCAGACCTCACTATTAGTCTCTACCACCATGGCGTGCATCCCATCAAACATCTCCACGGCCACATTATCCACTTCCAAACCAACACTATCTCAATCAGAGATCTGGTCAACGACAGTACATGGGATACTGTCAAGTGTGTGGAGTGCAAGGACACACAGCAAAACGCTGTCCATCCTTTAAATTTGTTCCCCACGAATCCAATACTCCACATCACAATCCTCCACGCAGCTGGCAACCACAGGCTCATCTTGCAGCTGCCCCCACTCCGAATGCATCTTCATGGCTTCTTGACAGTGGTGCATCTCACCACATCACAGCAGATCTTAATAATCTCTCGCTGCACAATCAATATACTGGAACAGATGATGTTATGATTGGGGATGGTACTGGTCTACGTATTACACACACAGGATCCACAACCTTGAACAATTCCACTGATTCATTTGATTTGCAAAACATTCTTTGTGTTCCGCTTATTAAAAAGAATCTCATATCAATTTATCAATTCTGTGTTTCCAATAATGTGTCTATTGAATTCTTACCTTGGTGTTTTCTTGTGAAGGATCTGCTAACGGGAATGGTTCGCGCTCGGGGTGAAACTCACGGTGGTGTTTATGAATGGTCAGGGCTGCGTCCAGTTTCCTCCAAATCAGTTGCCTTCACCAGCCTCAAAATCGCACCAATAAATTGGCATTTTAGATTAGGACATCCATCATTATCAATTCTGCATCTCATTTTATCCAAAAATAGTCTCGACTCTTCTCCTGTCAACAAAGACTTTGTTTGCAATGCATGCCAATGTAACAAGAGTCACAAATTACCTTTTTCCGAGTCTATGTTAACATCTCGCACACCCTTAGATGTTATTTTCTCTGATGTTTGGACTGCTCCAATTCATTCCATTGATGGCTTTAAATACTATGTAATTTTTGTTGATCATTTTACAAGATACACTTGGTTGTATCCGCTAAAACACAAATCTGATGTCCGCCATACATTCATCCGTTTCAAAGCCATTGTTGAAAACTTTTTCAAACACAAAATCGTTACCTTTTATTCAGACAATGGAGGTGAATTTATTGCACTTACTGATTTCTTTCACCTAAATGGAATTTCTCATCGAACTTCTCCTCCACACACTCCAGAACACAATGGCATTTCGGAACGCAAACACAGACACATTGTGGAAACAGGTCTTTCACTCATGTCCTATGCATCTTTACCACCTCAATTTTGGTCCTTTGCTTTCTCTACTGCAATTTACTTAATAAATCGCATGCCATCAGCTTCATTACAGTATACCTCACCTTATGAGCTTATCTTCCAACAAACTCCCAATTTTACAAAACTTCGCATTTTTGGGTGCTTGTGCTATCCATGGCTTCGGCCATACTCCTTAAATAAGCTTGATGATAAGTCCAAACCATGCATTTTCTTGGGATATGCCTCCTCTCAGAGTGCTTATATATGTTATGAACCTGTCTCATCCAAATTCTACACTTCACGGCATGTGCATTTCATTGAGTCCACCTTCCCGTATACATCTTTCATTTCACGTCAGTCTTCATCCATTACATCTCATGAAGATAACTCACCACCAAATGTCATCTCTGTCATCTCTTCTCCAACAGTGCCCCGTTTGATAACACCACCTGCGGCTACATCCTCTGCAGAACCCCCTGCTAGCAGCTCCTCCCCAAGTTGTACCACCACCACAATTGCCTTACCACTCCCATCCATTCCTGCACTACCTGCTCCATCAAATGACTCCCCACCAGATACACAGCCCACCAAACCAACACACCCCATGCAGACAAGATCCAAGAGCAATATCCACAAACCAAAGAAGTTAGCCTTAAACACACAACTACCCATTTCTGAAGACACCGAACCTTCAATAGTTACACAGGCTCTTAAGGAAGCTCACTGGCGTGAAGCCATGAAAGAGGAGTACAATGCTCTAATTCGAAATAACACTTGGGAATTAGTGCCTTCACAGTGTGCTTCTAACTTAATTGGATGCAAATGGATTTTCAGGGTTAAGAAGAATTCAGATGGCATGGTTGCTCGCTACAAAGCGCGTCTCGTTGCCAAGGGATTTAATCAAAGGCCAGGACTGGATTATTCTGAGACGTTTAGTCCAGTAATTAAAGCAACCACTGTGAGGTTGGTTCTCTCTATTGCAGTGAGTCAAGGATGGAAACTTTGTTAGTTAGATGTGAACAATGCGTTCCTTCAAGGGACGCTGCATAATGATGTTTACATGGTTCAGCCACCAGCATTTGTTGACAGAGATAAACCTGATTATGTTTGCAAATTAAGACGAGCAATTTACAGACTCAAGCAGGCGCCGCGTGCGTGGTATCATGAATTGAGAACATTTCTGGTAGCATCTGGTTTCATGAACTCTGTCAATGACACATCTCTATTCATCTACAATCAGCACAGCCAACTTGTCTATTTGCTGGTCTACGTAGATGATATAATCATCACAGGTGATAATGAAAATTCAATTAACTTGTTTGTTCAAAGACTTGCTCACAGGTTCTCTTTGAAAGACTTGGGTCCACTTACATACTTCCTTGGAGTGGAAATCAAAGATCATCCCCGTGGACTGATTCTCTCCCAAAATCGGTACATTCAAGATCTGCTGCAAAGAACACACATGAGCAGCTCTCGGCCAGTTGACACTCCAATGCCCACGGACACTTCACCAACAATATCCATGGGAATTCCACTTGAAGACCCAACTGAATACAGAGCAACAGTTGGGAGTCTTCAGTACCTTGCTCTCACTCGACCAGACCTCTCTTTTGCCGTGAACAAGCTATCGCAATTTATGCATCAGCCGACTGATTTTCACTGGAAGCTTGTTAAGAGGCTTTTGCGTTACTTATCTGGCTCAAGCACTGACGGAATTCTACTACATCGTCACTCTCCAGATCACCTACACGCCTATTCTGATGCTGATTGGGGGGGAATAAGGACGATTTTTCATCTACAGGAGCTTATATAGTGTATCTTGGCCGAAATCCTGTGTCATGGTCCTCTAAAAAGCAAAGGACTATCGCTCGATCATCAACCGAGGCTGAGTATCGCTCAGTGGCTGACACGGCTTCTGAAATAAGTTGGGTTTGTTCTCTACTCACTGAACTACATCAACCAATATCTCACACTCCAGTAATCTATTGTGACAATATTGGTGCCACACAATTGAGTTCAAATCCTGTGTTTCACTCACGTATGAAGCATGTATCAATTGATTTTCATTTTATTAGAGAAAGCGTCCAATCAGGCAAGCTACGGGTGTGTCATGTAGCTTCGGAAGATCAGCTCGCAGATGCTTTGACAAAGCCTCTTTCACGTCACAAGTTTGAGAATCTGAAATTCAAGATTGGACTTACTAAAGGCTGTCCATCTTGAGGGGAGATATTAAGCCATTAACCATACAGTAACGAATGGAGGTCGACAGTATCAGATCAAGCCACAACTGTGATCACGGGAAATCAAATGCAGATCATGCAGGATTGAAGATAAGCTGCAGTTCAAGCTAGGACTCTTCATTTTGAATTTGAATTCATTTAAAGTTATCCTTATCTTATGTAATCCTTCTAGTTTACATGATAGTATACTTCTCTATAAATATTAGAGATTGTAATACATTTTGATTAAAATACAAAATACACACTTTACACGGATAACTCTAATAAATAACCTTTTTACATTAAATTTAGCTATCAAAATCTTGGAAAAGATCGGTGTTTTTATTCTCAATATTATAATTATCCAAATGGCCACATGGCAGAGTACAAAGTAGTTAACTACTTTATTCGCAATACAGCACAACAGTTCATCATTACAAAATAACTTATTAAGTTTTATTTTACATGCCAACGCAACACGACATGACATAAAGAAGCTGTCCCGAAAGCAGACAACCTAGGACAAGAGCTTGTTGATTAAGTGGTAGCATCCTGTCATTGAAACGATAGCCGGCTAAGCCTGCAGCTTGAAAGGCTCTAAGGCGACGTCAATGCCACCAGTCCTGTTGATGAAGTGGGTAATGAACTCTTTATATTGAAAGGATTTAAAGATTGCAGGATTGCGTGAATCAGCAAGAGCTTTTGCAGGCTCTACAATGCTGTCACCATTAGGAATGAAAAACATGGCAACACTTGTCCGAGCTTTCTCTGAATTTGTCACTGCTCGATGTTCAACGCTTCTCAGCTTGTTGTTACTGATAATCTATAACATCGGACAACCATTTTGTGAGCTTAAATCTCAACATATATAATCTCAAGGATATATTTGTGCCATCAAATATAAACGGAACCTAAGAGTTTGCTTAATGGTTAACTAAGGCCTGTATATGTTATGCCCTTTTAGGATTTAAAGTTCTATATTATCGCTAAAATTCTCATGATTTTTCTAATTCTGATGTAAATAACCTGTCTCTTTACCGATTCAAAGTCGTGAACAAAAAATAAAAAAGATAAGGGGGAGAGCACCTGCATTTGGTATCCCATGTTAACCACAAATGCTTTAGAAATTGGCTCAACGCCAATCCATTCACAATTCCTTAAGACTTGAAGCCCAAACACATCACTTTCTTGTAAAATGGTTTTGAGATTAGGATCACAATGTTCGGAGACTCCAAAGGTCAAACTTGGATCTGGACATGGTGGATAATGATTGACTAACATACTTGGGATTTCACTGAGCTTACCCCCAAAATAACCAATCCTTCACAAATTAACTCCAAGATCGTTGTGGCCAGTTTTTTTACTTCAGTAGCATAAGCCCCAACAACATGTCTGTAAAAAATAGCAGATTTTTTTTTATGTTTTTAAATTATTTTAATGTACTGATATTAAAAATAAATTTGCAAGCTCAATTTACCGGTATCTTGCTGGCTTTTCAGGCCAGTGTTGAATGCATTCCTCTAGAGGGTGACAAGAGTTCCTTAAATTATCTCGCCATATGTGAACATCTTCAGTAGCATAAAGTAAACTACTTGTATACAACATGCAATGATCGTTTCTCGTTGGATCCTCACAGTAGAAGCTTGTCTTGTCCTGTTCAGGCAGCTTAAAGAATTCCTTGAAGACATTCAATGTGTCATTCTTCAAATCTTCAGTGACGCCATGATTGATCACCTGTACTTAATTTGTGAATTATATAATTCTCTACCTTGATTAACTATTAGGCATATGATATCACCATTTATTTTAATTAAATCAAAGAGGTAGGTGACTGCACATGCTAAATCTAAATCATATTCGAGCATGTTACTGTTAAAGAGGGTTAATATAAAACAACATCATGCGATTTTATCAAACTGTTTTAGCTCATATAGTGTGGACCGTGTAAATAACAATGCTTATAATATTTGAAGTTGTGAACATGAAAAAATCCATAATCTTGGCCAGCTTTCATAATTTTCTGTATAGTAGAATCTGTCTTGACTAATGGCTATTCCTTCAAGATCTATAACTGGTATGGACTTGCTTGCATTGAAAGTGACATTCCCTGGTCGCTTTTCCGGTGGAAAAACATACTTCTCAGGCACGGTTTGGACATTATTCCAGCTTGAGACGAGCTTCTCCATTTCCAAGCTACGTTGCCAAACTTCTATATAGCCACACTAAGCTAGTGGACAATTTTTGCTGTCTCAATGTGTGTCTTATATACTTGTGCATGTGTGAACTCAATGGGATTGCTAATTAAGTTATCTGGATGCTTTTAAGCTTGACGGACAATTTGAACCGTAACAAAAGACGTTACTTAGCGTGAAAAAAAAAGAAGAAAAGAAAAGGAATCATATATTTAGCAACTCTTGTATTTTATTTTATTATGGAAACAATCCCTATTAAACCTAACTAAGCAACACGTGTTTCATAACTTATCCAACAACTATAATAAATCTATGATAAATACACGTCGTGTAATGCATTATACCATGAAAATAAATATATTAATTATATAATGATATTTTACCTCTAAAATTATTTCAAACCTACTGTTTAATCTAAATACATCAATGCCGTTTCTGAAAATTGATGCCGTCGTGATGAAAAGAAGAAAACAGAATAGTTGAGTTGAAACGTGAACGTCGTGTACATTGTATAGTGACAATGGTGGAAGTAGTAACCTCCTTATGATTTCCTGGCAGACTCTAGTACGTGCTCCTCACCATGTCAGTGCACTAATGGGTTTGGATCAGTGGAAAAAATGATGACATGTTGGAAAATGATGTCACCCTTGTCAGGATAATAATAAGTAAAGGATGCGTAGTCGTTTCTCTGAGTCATATCTGATTCAATATTCTGTTTGTAATTGTTTGCAATTCTGTTATTAACAGAATTGCTAATCTGTTTCTGCTAAACTGTTTCTGTTATTTCACTTGTTTTTGTTATTTTCAGTAAACACGTTAACATGATGTTATGTGATCCTCTTGTAATCACAGGCTATATAAAGCCACATCAATTTCTAATAATACCAAGAGAGTGAGAGAATTCATTCTGGAATTTTCAATTTCAAATACAGAGTGTCTTTACAATTGGTATTAGAGCTTGAGCTTTGAGCTATTGCAATCCAAGGGTGAAAACAAAGATGACAAGTGAAGGTTCCTTCGTGCAGGCATCCATTCCTAAGTTTGATGGTCACTATGACCATTGGAGCATGCTTATGGAGAACTTTCTTCGCTCAAAAGAATTCTGGAGTTTGGTGGAGGATAGCTATATTGAACCAGTAAGGGGATCAATTCAAACCGATGCACAACAGAAGAAGCTTGATGATTTAAAGCTGAAAGATCTCAAGGTGAAGAATTATCACTTCCAAGTCATCGACTGAACAATTCTTGACACTATTCTGAAGAAAGACTCTGCAAAGGACATTTGGGATGCCATGAAGAGAAGATTTGAAGGAAACATAAGAGTCAAGAAGTCTCATCTTCAAGCTCTACGACGAGAGTTTGAAACTCTGGAAATGAAGCTAGGAGAAGGAGTGACAGAATACTTCTCTAGGGTTATGACTGTGGCAAACAAGATGAGAGCTTATGGAGAAGAGATGGAGGATGTAAAGATCATGGAGAAAATCTTACGTACTCTCACTGAAAAATTTAACTATATAGTCTGCTGTATAGAGGAATCGAAAGACACTGAAAAGGTATCTTTAGATGAACTTCAAAGCACTTTGATCGTGCATGGGCAAAAGTTTCGGAAAACCAGTATTGAAGAACAAGTGTTGAAAGTAACACTGGAAGAAAGGAGAGACAGAGGACGTGGCAGAAATGTTTATAAGGGAAGAGGAAGAGGCAATACAAGCAGTTTCAACAAAGCCACAGTTGAATGTTATAAATGCCACAAATTAGGTCATTTCCAGTATGAGTGCCCATCCTGGAATAGAGAAATGAATTACATCAAATTTGATAAGGAAGACTATGTCAAACTTGATGAGGAAGGTGAGATGTTGTTGATGGCTTATGTAGAAGAAAACATAGCCAAAGGAAGCGATGCATGGTTCCTTGACTCCGGTTGCTCAAACCACATGTGTGGAGACATAACAATGTTTAGCAACATCAATGACAAATTTTGACAAATAGTCAGGTTGGGAAATAACACCAGGATGAAGGTGTTAGGCAAGGGGAGTGTGAAGCTTCATTTAGATGAAATCAATGTCATGGTAACTGATGTATACTACGTGCCAGAATTGAAGAACAATCTCTTGAGCTTGGGTCAATTTCAAGAGAAAGGCTTGGCAATTTTGATTCAAGGAGGGGCATGTAAGATCTATCACCCTTATCAAGGATTGATCATTGAGACAAATATGAGTGCAAATAGGATGTTCATCCTATCTGCT
Source organism: Salix brachista (assembly GCA_009078335.1). Lineage (NCBI taxonomy): Eukaryota > Viridiplantae > Streptophyta > Magnoliopsida > Malpighiales > Salicaceae > Salix > Salix brachista. The sequence goes on along the minus strand of CM018576.1, from coordinate 2,303,456 downwards.
CTATCACAAACAGCAACACAACACGATGAATGCCACAACACAAGCTCACAGATGAATCTGTCAAAATTGTGGCATCGCAGGTACGGGCATCTAAACTACAAAAGCTTAAGGACTTTGCAGAGCAAGGGAATGGTCAGAGGTCTTCCCCCACTCATTGACTCAGATGAGCTATGCACAGAATGCATCATCGGCAAACACCACCGTGGCCCTATACCAAAAAGAAGTTCCTGGAGAGCTAGTCAAGCATTGGGACTCATACATGCCAACATTTGTGATCCAATCACTCCCCTGTCACACGGTAACAAACAATATATTTTGTGTTTTAGATTACAGTAGAAAGTCTTGGCTATACTTCTTGCGGGAAAAATCAGAAGCATTGAGTCATTTTAAATGTTTCAAAAGAATGGTGGAAAATGAGACAGGCCTTCTCATTAAGTGTCTGCGAAATGATAGGGGAGGTGAGTTTACATCATTGGATTTCAGTGATTTTTGTGAACAACATGGCATTAAGAGGCAATTAACAACGACTTATACCCCTCAGCAAAACGGGGTAGCCGAACGGAAGAATAGAACAATAATGAACATGGTTCGTGGAATGCTACTTGAGAAAGAAATTCCAAAGCCACTGTGGGTTGAAGCAGTGAACTGGAGTAACTATGTGCTAAATAGATGCCCAACGTTAATGGTGAAAAATGTCATCCCTGCAGAAGCTTGGAATGGAAACAAACCTGTTATTGAACACTTTCGAGTGTTCGGGTGCATAGCACATGCACATGGTTATTCAACCCTGTTATGAAAAAGGTAATAGTAAGCAGAGGCGTAATATTTGAGGAGGAGAAGCAATGGGATTGGGAAGGAAATTTCAAAGAGCAGACATCAAAAGACTTAGAGTGGGGCGATGATTCTGAAGAAGAAGAAACATATTAGGATGGAAGTAATGACATTGAGAAAGAAGGATATGTTGAAATTGAAGGCCTGGGAAACATAAGAAGTGAAGACAGTGCAGGTGAAAGCTCCAAAACTCCAGAAATTACAGAAGAAGAAGGTGCAGTTGAGACTGTCGAAGGTGAAGGTTTGCGAAGAGTAAGAAAAACCCCAGCATGGATGACAGATTTTGTTAGTGGGGAGGATACTGGTTCGGATGATGATGAAGTACTCTTAGCTCTACACATGGCCTTGAATGATCCAATACATTATGGAAAAGCAGTGGCAGACGCAAATTGGAAATCAGCTATGGATGATGGGATGAATTCCATCACGAAGAATAAGACATGGACATTAGTCCAGTTGCCTGTTGGAAGCAAAAAGATTGGGGTTAAATGAGTTTACAAGACCAGGTATAATGATCTTGGAGAACTTGAGAAGCACAAGGCACGGTTGGTGGCCAAAGGATATACACAAAAGCACGGGATAGACTATACAGAGGTGCATGCTCCGGTAGCGAGAATGGAAACGGTAAGGATGATTGTAGCCCTTGCAGCTCAAAGAAACTGGAACATATTCCAGTTGGATGTGAAATCAGCATTCCTCCACGGTGAACTCAATGAAGAAGAATATGTTGAGCAACCGAAGGGATACGAGATTAAAGGCAGTGAAGAAAAGGTCTACAGGCTGCACAAGGCTTTATACGATCTGAAGCAAGCCCCACGAGCATGGTTCAGTCGCATGGAGAATTTATTTTATTGATGAAGGGTTCGAAAAATGTTCAAACAAACAAACTCTCTTAACAAAACGAAACAAAGAAGGTAAAATACTCATTGTGAGTGTTTATGTTGATGACCTAATCTATACAGGTGATGATGAAGAGATGATGAATGGTTTCAAGTGCTCAATGATGCAAGTATTTGAGATGACTGACTTGGGAAAAATGAGGTACTTTCTCGGCATTGAAGTTACGCAGCAAAGTAATGGTATTTTCATAAGCCAAAAGAAGTACGCTGTGGAGATCTTGAAACGATTTGGAATGATGGAAAGCCGTGAAGTCAGCAGCCCAATGGTCCCAGGTTCCAAACTGAACAAGGATGAAAAATGGAGTCAGAATTGATGAATCGTATTTCAAGCAGATCATAGGGAGCCTCATGTATCTCACATTAACCCGTCTAGACTTGGTATACAGTGTAAGTTTGATTAGTAGATATATGGCTAATCCTACAGAAACTTATCTGCAAGCTGCCAAAAGGATCTTAAGGTATTTGAAGGGTACCTTTGATTATGGAATCATGTAAAAGAAGGGAAGCTCAACCGATCTGATTGCCTACACCGACAGTGACTACGCTGGTGATGTTGATGATAGGAAAAGTACTTCAGACTATGTTTTTCTGTTAGGGTCTGGAGCAATATCCTAGGCTACGAAGAAGCAACCCATTGTTACATTGTCCACCACACAGACAGAATTTGTGGCAGCTGCGGGGTGTGCGAGCCAGATGGTTTGGATGAGGAGAGTTCTGGAACAGCTGGGTCACGTCCAAAGGAAGAGTACTACAGTCATGTGTGACAATAGCTCCACTATTAAATTATCAAAGAATCCGGTCTTGCATGGGAGAAGCAAACATATTGATGTGCGCTTCCATTTCTTGAGGGAGTTTGCTAACGATGGAATTATTGAGCTGTCATACTATGGAACTGAAGAGCAAGTTGCAGACGTAATGATGAAACCATTAAAGTTGGAATCCTTCCAGAAATATAGAAAGCAAATGGGAATGACAAGAGCTGAAGATGGAATTATAAAAGCTGACGAGACAAGAACTGACGAATTAAACTAACTGGAGCATCATAGTTGGTTTAGGGGAGGGATTGTCAGGATAATAATAAATAAAGGATGCGTAGTAGTTTCTCTGAGTCATAACTGATTCAATATTCTGTTTGTAATTGTTTGCAATTCTGTTAGTAACAGAATTGCTAATCTGTTTCTGTTATTTCAGTTGTTTTTGTTATTTCAAGTAAACACGTGAACATGATGTTATGTGATCCTCTTGTAATCACAGGCTATATAAAGCCACATCAGTTTCTAATAATACCAAGAGAGTGAGAGAATTTATTCTGGAATTTCCAATTTCAAATACAGAGTGTCTTTACAACCCTAACAATCCAAGAGTGCAAATTCAACATTAATAAATGGATAATTAAGAGGAGAAAGAATCCAAAAAATATGTAAATCTCAAGACAAAATTAAACAGGAGAATTTTAAGATTTCAGGAAAAAAACCAACTTACGAGAGCAATAGCTAGACATGGACAAGAAACAAATCGAACATTGTCGGACAGATTGTGAGAAAACCCAGATTTGGTGGAGGATACAATAGAAATATGAAGAGAGAGTCCCATCAAATGTTTTGATTTCCTGGCCTGCTTGCTATGCATATAAGGTTCGGCCAACTAAGCTTTTCATTTGGGTTTGAATTTCCTGGCCTCCTGAGTAAATTTAATCTGGGCTGGACTTGAATATTTCTATATATATTGAATGATGTTTGGGAATGATGCTTGTCTCTTTAGCAGGCCTTCTCAGGCTCTTGTGCTCCCAAACTATGTCAGCTCCAAGCCCGTACGTTATTATTGAATACTTGCTGTCATGACTCATGAGTAGTTTTTTCCCACTTGGATTCCTCTCAATTTGCGACAGCATTAATCAATCATGGAACACGCAGTTCATCGAAGCGAAATGGTTTTGCCACGTTTCGCAAGAAAGCAACACGAACACCCATCAACCACAGTCCTATTAAATGTGCTAAATGTCAATACAGAGCCTTAAACAATCAAGACAGGCTCATGAAGCAATTAAACATAAATGATAATAGAACAAATTAAACATTCATGAAGCAATCTGCTTAGAGTTTTCATTTGGATACTGAAATAATGAGGGGACGATCCACGAAAGCAAGTTTTAGATTCACAAATGATAGTGGTATAACAAACTGGACAAATATTTGATCCTTATTACGGGAATTAAAAGTGAGTTCGAATAAGATTTTAATTCAACTCAATGTTTGGAAAGAAAGAATGAAAGTGGGAAGAAAGTAAATTCTCAAGAAAAATACCCTCCTTTTCTATATCAATACAATTATCTAAACAAACAAGTGTGAATTGATTTAAAACAAATACGACATCAAATAGAGGATGAAAGGTTGATTTTTAGATCAAGGATATATATATATATATAAAAGAAAAAGTGATAATGAATGAAATTATAGTAATAATAACACTTATGATGATTTCATGCCCTTTCTTTTTTATTGTATGTTTCCTTCCTTGTAATATCAAATTCTTATTTTGTTTTCTAGTTTAGATTTCTAACTTATTTAAGGTCTTGTAACCTTCTAATAAAACAAAAATTATTATAGAGATTCTAGAGAAAATAAAATTGTGAATTTATGGTTCACCTTAGCAGCTTTTTTGCACATTAAAATTCACGTGTTCTTCCTTGTTTTACTTCCTTCAGTTTACACTTGCATTAAAAGATCTAATCGCACCACACTAAAATAACATTTCAAAAAGAAACTTTTAATCTGATTGTTGGATTATTATCAAATTTTTATATTTTTATATTTCAAAACGAAATATCTGAAACCGTCTAGTTTTGATAATTGTAAGATTTTCCTATTATATACAGAACCAATCAACCAGTTTCATTGACTATCGGAAACCACCCAGTTTATCCAGTTAATTAGAGTTTCACCTTATCATGCTTCAAGTGTGACGTATGTTGATTCGCCACTTACTTCCAATATTTTCGTTTTCTTGGACAGTATCACGCGAGATGCGCGGGTGCTCTGTTCTTTCAATTCCAAGGTGTATAGTGGGATCCATGTCTTTAGAATTACTCCTTGGACCCACTTGCATTTTTATTTTATTTTTGTTTTATTGTGTGAAAGCCTTCATAAACGTCCTCAACCTTCGAGGCCCCTCCCAAGCTAATCTCATTTCTATCATACCAATATTAGAGTTTTTATTATTTTTTAGTTACAAAAAATTTTAAGTAGTCACTTGGAGTTTATAGGATTTTTTCATTCAAAGCCCTGTGCAGTCATCTTCAGCCTCTCGAAATCTGAACAAAATGAAAATGAATTACAAAATGTCATATTCATGAAAATAATCGTAACAGGCAATAAAGCAACCTCTCAATGACAAGATGAAATGAAGATGATCAAACACCTTCTAGTTATCATGAGTTGTGAACTTATATTGCACTAGGCAACAAGAACTCTGCACAACACCTACCAATCTAACAATACCTGACAGGAAAGACTTGCCTTTTGATTTTGAGATATGCCATTGCCTTATTCGCATGGGCTACAGCTGTTGGTGACAAGGCTATGCTTCTTGAATAGCACTCAATAGCTTCATTAAACTTCTTCTGCTTAAAATACTCATTTCCCTGTGAATTAAAAAATTGAAAACTTAGCATCACAATCCATTACCAGCGAATCTTTTTTAAGTGCTATCGCAGGAAAGTTCATACCAATTCTTTCTCTGAGGTAGCATCCACAGAAACCTCATCAGTTGTAAAACTACTTGATAGATGATTGATTGCACCAAAGTTCCTTGAGTAATCATACTGTCCTGAACCACTTCTAGAGGAATCAGCCGCAGAAGTTTTTCCTTTTGATCTTCCATCCTCACCAATCTTCCGAGTAATTTATAAAACTATGATATAAATTCTTATTAATTTATCATTAAAATTAAAATATTTATCATAGGTTTATAATTAAGCTATACTGTAAACAGATAACTCAATTGAATAATATGCTATTATAAAATGAGTAGTGAATTCTATTTATCAGTTTAAATTTTCGTTTAACATCTAAATTTGAAGGAAATGAGATATTTAAAAGCTTATTTAACTTGCTATTTTTCTAGCTTTTACTATTTTACTTTTCAAAAAGTGATTGGTTAGGATTTTAAGATTTATATTATGTTTTCATTATTGTTTTTTTTTTAAAAAAAAAAATTATGATGCTCGCTTGTTTTCCAAAGCAAAGACAAATTTAATTCTATAAACATTTTTTTTAATATTTAGTTTCTTAAAGAAGATTTTTAACTTATTTCTTTAATAGTAATTTTGATGTGAATGATTTTACTCATTTATATGATTAATGGTAATATTACCAACAACATAACAGACAACCAAACAGGCTATAAGTATCTAGATAGAATCTTTGTGATGCAAGAAGTGTTTATATAGGATCTCTTCATCAACAATAATTGATATCATTAAAAAATAAAAGAAAAAGAAACAAGTATCCAATTCTATGAAAACCAAAGTTGTCAATTTCGCTTTGGTTGGTATCTCGTTTTTTCAATTGGAACTGAATATTTCGGTTTCGGAGGGTTTCGGCGCGCTGTTTCGAGGTTGTACTGTTCATATATAATTAATTAATTATATATATATGAAAAAAATTAAAAAGCAAAAAAAAAATATTTTTTATAAAATCAAAGTGGACGTAACAAATTTATTTTTTATAATATATATATTTTTAATTTTTATTGTTTTGATTTTGGTTCTCGCATTTTCAATATATCTCATAAACAATGAATTATATATGTGTGTGTGTGTAAAATCAATTTGATGATGCTTAGAAAAAAACAAGAAAATTAGGTCACATTAGTGACCCATAATAATTTATGAGATGATTTTTTTTTTCTATAGCTGAAATGACACAAATGAAATAATACTGATACGTTTCAACCGGTATTTAACTAAAAAATCTAGAATAAGCTGAAATTTAAATCAAGATAAAAATGATGAAGTGATATTTTGCTCAAGCGTGCACAGCATCATTGTTTTTAGCAAGTTGAAGGGGAACATGATGAGCAGAGAATCCTCACAAATTCTCTATATATTCTCCATTTCTTCTTGTCGTTTCTTCGGTTTATCTTCACGCTTCTTCCTAGTGGAATCCTGGCCCAATATTTTTCTTATGCCTCCGCCTAAGATTTTCAATCAAAGTTAATGCACAGATTCTCTCTAGCATCTTTGCAATTAAGAAAAAAAATACAAATAGAAAGGGCAAACCTCGGATTCCCTGTTTGCCTTTTCAACTTGCATCCTACGTCTTTGAAGATCCTCAGCTCTCTTCAGTTGCTGCTCTAATTCAGAGAGTTTCTCCTTTTTCTCTGTTGCCAAAATAATCAGGAAATTAAATCTGGGAAATTCCACAAATGCACGATTGGGGGATCTCAAAAGAAAAAACAATTACTAACTCTTAGGATCGAGGAGCTGGAGGTAACCCATATGGGAACTCTATCAAACTAGCAAAACCAGAGGAGACATCTCTGCCAGTTTGCAGTGCTCGTTGACGGGTAGTGACTGTCATTTCCTTCTTAGAGTGTGCTGATAGATCAACCAACTCTTTTCTTGGCTTCTTCCTCTTTGATGTACGGTCACCATCTGAGCCCAAATCTTCCTCTTCCACATAATCAGTATCTTCATATACTCTCCCTAATTTAGATTTCTTGCCAAACCTAGTTGAGCCATGAACTCCAGCACATACATCTCCTTCATCATTCAGACCATCAACATCTCTCTCTTCATCTTCAAACCCTGCACCATGATTAGCGCTGATCTTTGATGTCTTGACTTTTTCAAGGAACCGAATCTCATCATCATCCTCAGCTCCATCGTCAAGAGCTCCATCTAATAGGCGTTTCTTAGGGACCCGCTTACTCTTACGAACTGGTTCAGACTGATCAGTTTGCTTTGAAAACAGATTCTCAACTCTCAAACCATCTGCTTTCCCATCATTTAGACCACTTCTAGAGAAATCTTTCCATGGGACTCCTTGCAAACCACTTCCTTTACCTGAAGCAAAGGAATGGTTGTTGTCCAAATTCTCCTGGAAGAAGGATGTTAGCTGTAACGAGTGGTGCTTAAATAAGTATCAATCATTAGAAGGCTGCAGCAAAACACTGTCAGCTGGGCCAAATAAGGAGTAAAAACAATGAAAAAGGATTTCTAAACATGAATTGAAAACTGAAAAGTTCAAGGAATTTGTAAAAAATGAGAAATTCTCATGTTGTGCTGTTTTATCTACATGGAGTGAAATGATTTGCCACTAGAAAGCAGCTAATTTACAGTCTTACAGTCCTTGCATCTAAGAATAGCACGATGTCCAAACTTAATATTCTGAATTTAAATAATCAATACATGTAACACTTCTCCTTCTGTATGGAAATACATGCTGACAATCTATGTGGATATTACTATCAAAACCTAATGCAGTGACATTCCTTGGTCGCTTTTTTGGTTGAAAAACATACTTCTCAGGCACGGTAAGTGCACTAATGGGTTTGGATCAGTGGAAAAAATTATGACATGTTGGGAAATGATGCCACCCTAACAATCCAAGACTTCAATTTCAACATTAATAAAAGCATAATTAAGAGGAGAAAGAATCCAAAAACATCATGAAACATAGGATTGTTCTATTTTGTTATGCAACAATCTCAACAGCTAAGTGGTTAGATTGTAGGTTCTATTTCAAATGCAAGACTCTATTGATTTTCTTCATTATAGTAATAAAATCATGTATTTTTTTATATTAAATTAAGATAGTTCCCATTTCAAAGAGGAAGCACAAAATTAAACAAGAGAATTTTAAGATATCAGAAAAAAAAAAAAAAAAACTTACAAGAGCAATAGCTAGACATTGACAAGAAACAATTCTAACATTGTCGAACAGATTGTGAGAAAACCTAGATTTGGTGGAGGATAGAAATATGAAGAAAGAGTAGGAATTGATGGTCTAATCCTCCCATCAAATGTTTTTATTTCCTGGCCTACTTGTTATGAAATCATTGAATACCTGCTATCAAGAAGAGTTTTTTAGGCTCCTGAGTTTTTTTCACTTCTTGGGATCAAACAAATACAAACCTGTTGTTAGATAGCATTCATAATTTATATCCTTTGAGGTCATTGGAACATCTACTCTTTTTAACTCTTTGCCTATTTAGGGAATTCATTATTTCATCTAATAGAATTCATAGATTATTATTTGATACTCTAACCATCTCGAGCTGGAAAACTTGTGGGAATCAATCACTGCAAAATAGTTGCAATTGTTTATAATATTCAATGCTCGCGGCCTCTCAGCACTCCATATTAACTGTTAAAAATAAAATATCGATTGTAAGCAATGAAGAAATGGCGGAAAATGAACGTGTTTTTAAAAGAGAAGGCCATCATGCAAAACCAAAGAAACAACGCAGAATAAGAGAAATTATCTTTTATTTGACAAAAATACGATACTGCAAACTATTTCTTATGAATAAATCCCTATTACAAGAAGCCAAGAATTGATTGGTTGCTCAAGACAACATAACAAGACAGAACAAAGCATAATAAGAAATAACCAGGAAACAAAAAATCATGGAAACTAGCATAAGGAAAAAACACAAGTCACATCAAAACAGAAAGGAACCATATACTTCGAAGGAACACTTCTCACAGGCAAACTGTCAAACAGGTGGTGAGCAGCCATTGATTTGGGCCACCAAAGCTCGCAGCCATACGACTGCTTCCCCATAGAGGATGACAACAAATTTAGAGAGCAACACACAAGCTCATGATAAGACCTAATTAGCTTCTGGATCTAAAAAAAATTTGAAAGTTAATAACCAAAACACAGTAGCAAGTGTCGATGCATTCTTCAATGAAGTAAAACCACCTGCGTCGCCAATGTGGATTTATGCACAATACTGCTAAAATTGTCAACACCACAATTATGTAACACACACCAAAGCTCACATAGAAACTGTCCATGTCTATTGACCCATCATCTCCATTGGAATTGTCAGGCACTCTCTCTGATGGTGATTCTGTTTTGTCACAACTATTTCGCAATAGAGGTCCACAAAGAAGAGGATTGCCTTTATAACAGCTCTCATCAAAGGTACCGAATTGGTTTGTCATCTCCGGTGTTCTTCCTGACAAATTATTGTACGACACGTTGAAAACTTCTAGAAAGGTCAGTTCAATGAGTTGTGCAGGAATTCTACCATTCAAGTTGTTGTAAGAAAGATCCAAGCTCTCTATGTGCTTCAGATTGGAGAAAGATGAAGGGATCAATCCAGTGAGATTATTTTGTGACAGGTTTATAGAAAGTATCCCACTTAAGTTTCCCCATTCTATAGGGATTTCTCCAGTGAATCTGTTACAAGAGAGATCCACGGCATACATGTAACGAAGGATATTGCCCGTGTAAGTGTAGAAATTTTTCTTTGATGTAAGCTCTACAACTATTTTTACTTTGATATCTTCCATTTCCTCACCCAAAGTGTAATCTGATTCCATATAATAGACGAACCTAGATTCATCATTTGATTCTGTAAAATTTAAATTGCTCAAACATGAGGGTAAATGACCAGAAAAATTATTTTTTGAAAGATCCAATATGCTTAATCTCCTTAACAAGCATAACTGATGAGGAAGTTCCCCATTGAATTGATTAGATTTGAGAACAAAAATGCTCATGTCCGAAAGGCTATCAATCCAATATGGAATGGGCCCAGTTAAGTTGTTATCGCCGAGATCTAATGTCACCAAGGAAGAGAGATTATAAAAAGCATATGGCAGTGGACCACTCAATTTATTTCCGTAGAGGCGGATAAAGCGTAGATACGGTGCATCGAAGCCCAACGGTAATAAGCCAGACAGATTGTTTTCAGAAAGATCTAAAAATTCAATCCAAATAGAATTGAAATATTCTATTGGAATGGTACCTTCAAAATGATTTCTGGACAAGTCAATTCCCTCCAAGAATATTGAAGAGTTCCCTATTCCCCTTGGAAGCATGCCTGACAAGAGATTGTTACTGATATCAACAAACTGAAGTAATGATTCTGCAAGTGAAAAAGAACCTGGTACTTCTCCAACAAATTTGTTTCCATCTAGAAAGAGGAAGACAAGTTCAGTCATGTTGAACAGAGAATGTGGTAATAGCCCTTTGAAATTGTTATTGGACAACTTCAAATACCACAACGAATAGCCTCTGGGCAAATTATGCTCAAGCAGTTCACAGGACATATGATTGTTGGAAAGATCCAAGAGTGCCAGAGAGCTCATATTCCCAAAACAAAGAGGAATACAACCTGTGAGGTTGTTGTTAGCCATGATGAAGTACTTCAAACGTGGAAAAATCAAACATGTGTTTCTTGCAATTTGACCATGTATGTTGTTGTCAGACAAATCTATTGTCTGAAGGTTGGGTCTGGGATTTTGTGGCAGCTGCAAAGGATCTATAAATGAGGTGTTTCTCAAATATAGTTGATTTAACTTTGTATTATTCTCAACCAGCCAAGATGGGAAAGGTTCTCCAACGAATTTGTTGTCGGATAGATCAACAAACACCAAATCATATTGGCTATGGAGAAAGTTTGGAAACTCAGCACCGAGTAGTTTTGAAGCACTAAAAAAATGAAGTTGGAGCTTTGGAGTTGGAGCTTGAAAACTGGATGCAGGTACTAGCTCATTGTTATTGCATGCAATGTGCTTGAGGTTGGAGTGGTTCATAAATGAACCAAATGATATTGGAACTTGAAAGTAGTTATTTGAAATTGAGAGTTATTCAAGCTGCGGAAGATGAGAAAGGTGACTGAAGGCAATATTTCCCTCAAATTGGTTGTTAGATAAATCCAAATGTCGTAGAGATGATAGATTTCCCAAACAAGGAGGGAGAACGCCCTTTAGATTGTTTTGACCCAAATTTAGCCCTTTAAGATTCTTCAGTTCACACCAGCCTGTACAATAAATCCACGTCAAGGGAATAGTAATATATCAATTATGAACTATTTAATTATTGAGAGATGCATTCGAAAATATAAGTTTGTTAGTGATGTCATTTACCTTGGTGAGGCAGAGTGCCAGTTAGCATACATCCTTCCAGAGACAGAGTTCTGAGAGCAGGCAATGGTCCAATAATGCTAAGAAAACTTGTTGTGATGGGAGAAAGGGCATAATCCAAGAATAGCTCTTCAAGTTTGGTCAAATTCTGCAGCGCTAAAGGATTGAGAAAGCACATTTTTAATATCAGACAATGAAGTTAAATGAAACATAAAGGGATTGAGTTTTGTGCATAAATTCCCATTTGTTGATACAAATACTAAATACAAATACAGAAATTTGAATTTTTCAAATAATTATTTTGACAAAAACAGTTATAAATCTAATAATTAAATAAGACTGAAATTTTTAGATTTTATTTGATTTTTGTTTCACTAACTTTGTGAGTCATTTTTTTATTACAGATTTACTATGAAGAATAATATAAATCCATTTCTTAAAGGCTAGTTGAATTGCACAACCCTGTGTGGAATAGATAAGATAAATCCAATGACAAAAGTGGTATATATAAATATCATGTCACTAACCTTTACCAAAGTGTTTTCCTTCTATGGTACTCCCACTAGCATATAAGGTCTTGAGTGATGGCAACCCTCCCAATGACTCTGTCGCACGTCGCCGCACGGCGTCCCGGGAGGGATCCTGGCTCTCGCAATGGAGTTGAGAAGGAGTCGCCACCTGACTGTTGAGGGTCGCTAGGAACACCCGATTTGTATTGGTCTGCTCAGAGATTCAAGGGTAAGGGACTGGTTGCGTATAGGGAAGGTATTAGCACCCCTAATACGCCTTACCTGAGGTAAGCTGCATTGTCTATTTTGATGTGATTTAAAATGCTTTAATAAGTCGTATTTATTCACAAAAAATGTTAAGATGAAAAAAGAAATCGATCACCGCTTAGAAAAAATCTTATGAATTTTATTGATGATTATCATTCCCACCAAATATTTTGGATAAACCCCTTAGAATTTATTTATCCAAACACCGAAAAGTAAATAATAGCATACTATTCCCGCCGAATATTTTGGATAAGATTTATTTATCCAAACACCGAACAGTGAATAATAGCATACTATTTCCCCGAATATTTTGGGTATAAACCTTTAAGATTTATTGATCCGAATATTAGCAGTGAATAATAACTTCTCAAAAAAAAAAATTATACTTTTAAAATATTAGCCAATACCCTTTTGATTTTAACAAAGAAAACCCATTTTTTATTTCATTTTATATTCCTTTTTTCCTTAACAAAACAACATAACATTGAATAAATAAAACACAAAACACACACCCACACAATCTATTTTTCATTCCTTTTTCATCACATTTTAAAAAAATAAAATACAACTCACACACACATTGTATTTTTCATTTCCTTTTCATTACATTTCACAAATAACAACTAAAATACAATAAATTCAAATAAAAACACATGAACATAAAGAAAAATACAAAATGGCCCTCGGGAACAGTGCCATACACCGGGAACAGTGGCAGCAGCAATGGAGCACTGGTGGCGCGTCAGTCCACGCGCCACCACCACTGGCGGCGCGTAGTTCCACGCGCCGCCGGTGAACAGTAAAAACAGGGGGAAGCAGCGGTGGCTTTCCTTTCTCCTCTCACCGGTGGCGACTTCCAGGCAACCTGCAAACACAAACAAACTCACAAGCAACAGACAAGCATCAAACTTCAAATCTTTCCAGATCTGTTCTCGGCTCCCTCAGATTTCGGATCTGTTTCTTCTTCTTCTTGTTCCTCTTCTTCTTCTTCTCTCTTCTTCTTTTCCTCGCCGGAGATGGCCTTCTGGTGACCTGCAAAACGAAGACAAACAAACACAAAACACAAACAAACAAAATCAACAAAATCAATGTTTCGGCTCCCTCTTCCCTCCTTTCAGATCTGCAATTTTTGGGTTCAAACCCGAAACACCATGACATTTCAGTTCATTATCTCCTTTCTTCAGATCTGCCATTTTCTTCTTGGTTTTGGCATCCTCTTCTTCCCTGATCCGCTCTCTTCCTCATCTCCGTCTGCTCTGACTTCTAACGGTTTGGGGCTTCCTTCGTGTGGTGGCCGTTGCTGTGATTAGGAGGAAGACCAGTAGGTGGGCTGGTGTGGTTGACCGGAGACAGGGGTCGTGGATGAATGAAGGCTGGAGTGAGGTCGTGGGTGATGCTGTAGTGGTGTCTTGGAGAAGAAAAAGAAAGGCTGGGGCTGCCACTGAGGGCTGAAAGCAAGGTTGAGATGGAGAGGAAGGGCTGCGTGGGGGAGATCGGGAGACGGTGGCTGATCGGAGGAGAAAGTGAGGGAAAAAGAGAAAATGGGGAAATGTCGGGGGAAGAAAGGAGAGTGAAGCTGGGACCGTGGTTGATGGGAGGCAGAGGAGAGTGAGTGAAAGACTGGTGTGGTGGTGGCCGGCCGGAGAGGGGCTGGAGGCAATGGGGAGAGGCTGGCGTCTGTAGGTGAGAAAAATGAGAGGGTGGGGCTGCAGCAGCCCTGAAGGGCGTGACGGCTGCAACCCCTTTTGGGAGAAAAAGATGTTAGGGTTTTTTTAGGGTTTTTTGAATGGGTGTATTTTCTTTTGGGTCCCCTTTTCTTGTGGATTAGAACCTCTATTTATAGACTTTTCATATGCAAAATTCCAAACACAGCCCTTAGCTTGCGTGCTTGTTTCAATTTGCTCCTTCATTTCCAATTTGTGCGATTTGACACTGCATTGACTGTTAAATTCTCAATTTATTCAATTTTGCCCCCTGTAACAAGATATTTTTGGATTTTTGTCTTTTTTTTCTATTTTTTTCTTTTTCTTCCAAAACATAAAAATAAGTAGGTCAAAATTTGGGTAGCAACAGATGCCCCCTCTTTACAATGTTTACGACTAAAGTCTTGCAAAAGACTTTAAATAGTAAGCGTTGTAAAGAAAAAAATAGAATTGTGGAGATGGTCTCATTATGATGGGTGACCTACCCAGATAAAAGAATAGTTAGGAGAGTCTCGATAGTGACGGATGACTTACCCGGGTCTGATTATGATGGGTGACCTGCCCGGGTTAGAAGAGTCTCGATAGTGACGGATGACTTACCCGGGTCTAATTATGACGGGTGACCTGCCCGGGTTAGAAGAGTCTCGATAGTGATGGATGACTTACCCGGGTCTGATTATGACGGGTGACCTGCCCGGGTTAGTGGAGTCTCGATAGTGACGGATGACTTACCCGGGTCTGATTATGACGGGTGACCTGCCCGGGTTAGTGGAGTCTCGATAGTGACGGATGACTTACCCGGGTCTGATTATGACGGGTGACCTGCCCGGGTTAGTGGAGTCTCGATAGTGACGGATGACTTACCCGGGTCTGATTATGACGGGTGACCTGCCCGGGTTAGTGGAGTCTCGATAGTGACGGATGACTTACCCGGGTCTGATTATGACGGGTGACCTGCCCTGGTTAGTAGAGTCTCGATAGTGACGGATGACTTACCCGGGTCTGATTATGACGGGTGACCTGCCCTGGTTAGTAGAGTCTCGATAGTGACGGATGACTTACCCGGGTCTGATTATGACGGGTGACCTGCCCTGGTTAGTAGAGTCTCGATAGTGACGGATGACTTACCCGGGTCTGATTATGACGAGTGACCTGCCCGGGTTAGAAGAGTCTCGATAGTGACGGATGACTTACCCGGGTCTGATTATGACGGGTGACCTGCCCGGGTTAGAAGAGTCTCGATAGTGACGGATGACTTACCCGAGTCTGATTATGACGGGTGACCTGCCCTGGTTAGTAGAGTCTCGATAGTGACGGATGACTTACCCGGGTCTGATTATGACGGGTGACCTGCCCGTGTTAGAAGAGTCTCGATAGTGACGGATGACTTACCCGGGCCTGATTATGACGGGTGACCTGCCCGAGTTAGAAGAGTCTCGATAGTGACGGATGACTTACCCGGGTCTGATTATGATGGGTGACCTACCCGGATTAGATGGGGTCTCAATGGTGATGGGTGACCTACCCGGGTCTCATTATGACGGGTGACCTACCCGGATGGAAGATGGGGTCTCATTGTTACGGGTGACCTACCCGGATGGAAGATAGTGATGAAGGTCTCATTATTATGGGTGACCTACCCGGAAGAAATGGGGTCTCAATGGTGACGGGTGACCTACCCGGGTCTCATTATGACGGGTGACCTACCCGGAAGAAACGGGGTCTCAATGGTGACGGGTGACCTACCCGGGTCTCATTATGACGGGTGACCTACCCGGAATAGATGGGGTCTCAATGGTGACGGGTGACCTACCCGGGTCTCATTATGACGGGTGACCTACCCGGAAAAAAATGGGGTCTCAATGGTGACGGGTGACCTACCCGGGTCTCATTATGACGGGTGACCTACCCGAAAAAAAGATGGTGAAGATGGGGATGCAATGCATGATGATGCATGTATACTTACCTGAGAAATATAGGTCCCCTTTCTTTGATGCTTCATTGTCATAAGATGTCTTTGTCTAATCTCCAAAGCTTTGTTGTCATTCATTCACCCAATCTTAAGCACATTGCTTATTATGGGCTATCTGCGATGATCTCTGCTCTCAGTGCTTATCAAGTTTAACATTGCCCCCAAGTGTGGTGTTGCTTGATTCATCGTGAAGGAGTGTAACAAGCCATCTATCTTCTTGGATTCTCTCAATAACAGCTCTTTGGTTTGCGTATGTTTTGCTAACAATCATTGCAAGACTTGCCAATGCTGACCTCATCTTCGGTTGTCGATCAGTCATGGAGTTTTTCGTCAATCGAAGCATGTTCCTTCTAGCATATGTCATCATCAACATTCATACGATGGATTGTCTAGTCATCCAGAATACATCCGAAACTCATCATTGCATGCTCAGTGTTATCCACAATAAATTCTTCTCTGCTCGTGAGAAGAGATGTAATGTTATCATCACCCATATTCATGCGATGAATTGTGCCTTGAACTGATGCAACTATTCGGCCATGCAATCTGAAACTCTTCGTCGTAGACTCAATTTCTTCTAAGCAATTTCTTCTTAGTCTATGTAAAGAATTATGATGTTGTCATTAACGAGGTTCTTTCTGTCTCCCATATTCATGCGGTGACCTAAACCTTGAGTTGACTGGCTTCGCAACAATTATCTCACAATCAACCTTTATGGCGTGCATACTCTTCAACATTTATCAAAATGCACTCATGTGACAATATCTTTGGAGACAAACAAATCTGCGAGTAAGCCGATATTTCAGAAATCTGACGGTGCCCTTCAAATGTGATGTTAGTCTCAAACGCTGTTGGAGCTTCTTAAGCCATCATTCTCTACTAAGCAATTATGCCTTGAGTTGAATCTGCTGGTGCTCATTGATGAATTTCACTACATCATTATTTGCTTGTGCTTCTTTGCCCCCAAGCTGATGTGAAATTATTTGGATTCCTATCAAGATCCACATTCTGGCCTCTGACTGCTGAGCTTTACAACCAAAAACTGCCAATATCAAGGATTGTGCAAAATCCAGTCACTGTCTTCTTTGTTTGTAAATCTTTTTGTTCTGAAATTAAATCACCAATTCAAAAGATCATGTGCATCCAAAGTCTAATTCTTGAAATAAAATCAAAAAGATGTCATTTGTTGAAAATCAAATTCATTTGGTCAAATATCCAATACAAACCTGTAATTATCTTATATATATATATATTTTTTTGCAAACAGTAATCGACCCATTATGAGATTGAAATCCTCTTTTTATGGGGTTTTTTGTGTTTCAATTCTAATCTCGGATTTTGGGGGTATGTCATGATGGAGTGATAAATTGCGGTTTTCAAAACAATTTAGAGCTGAGTAAAAACTTGAGGTTTCAGTTGAAAAATTTGTCTCATTTTTCAGTACTTACTTTATCAATATGCATAACAACTTGCAACTTTTTCATGAAATTATAACCCTTATGGAAAAACTCTAGCAAATTTGGAGAGCGCCATTTATCAGTTAAGATTGCTTGCTTGATCAAGAAGGACTTTTACAAGCATGTAATGAGGCTATGGTTCATGGCTATAAAAGAAAAGGATATTCATAGGCTCAAAAGGTGTTTAAGGGTTTCAAAGACCTAGGATCACCATCATCTAGTCGATTATTTTTCTCTTGTTGTCCTTGTAGAAGAGACGACATCAAAATACGTTAATTATCTTAACGTGATTTTTTATCAATCAACCAATGCACTAAGAATCTCTACAACCATGTCATTCCTTTCATTGACAATTTCAAACTTAAAAGGGAAATACTAAAACCCGAATCATCATTTGTCATCAAATGTTATTTCATCTCTTGTTGCACTCAATATAGTCTAACAAAACAATTCTGCAAGATCTTCATTTGATGGATCAATTATCTTGAAGACTTGATAATCTTAATAACATTTCTTCCCATGTGTGGTTTGACCATAGATACCAACGGACCTGGTATAGTTCAATATTCTCTTTTTTTTTTCTTTTTTTTTTCAATTTTTTTTTTTTGAACTTGTCCTTAGCATTGACTCTTGATTTTTGTCATGTCCTATCTCCATTTGATTATTCCCAATGTTGGGTTTTCATTCTTGAGCATCCCCCCTTCTGTTGATTCTAATGTTGCCACTGTATCCTCAAACTACAAATCTCTTATTTGCCCCTACTGTATTTGCCCCCAGTATGAGGGTGTGATCCATGTCGGGTGTTTTCAAAGAAATATAATATCAGGCTCAAATTGGGGTTAACAAGGGATACATATTTCAAGAATAGTGAAGGAAATAAACAAAGATGGCCTTTTATCATTTCAAGCAAAGTTGGTTTTAACTGATAAATTTTGACCTCGTCCAATGTAATGATTTGGACGTGCAAGAGTCATGATTCGCGAGTCCATAACTACCGAATCCATTACATGTCGATATGCATACCAATAAAGCTTAGTTCTATGATGTGGTTCAAAAACTCGGTGTATGGGCTCAAAAATTGTTCAGTCATCTGGTATTGGTCATCATGTCTTTTCACAAAAGTTGGGTCAATTATGCAATTAAAATACATTTAATTTTCAAAAATGATAAACTTTAAATTTTGCATGTTGGAGTTTGATCAAAATATTACATCTCTTGATTTCAAAACAACAAAAAGACAAGGAAAACACATGCTTCAATGAACTGATGATTTAACCACAAAACAAAGTGATAGCCGATGAGATTCCATGAGAAAATTATTGACGATGCGACACTTTTCTCAGAGTTTCCAAACAATCTTATTTGCATTGTCACTGCTCATTGATCTCGCTTATGCTCGCGATGATTTATTGCTGACATTGTCGACGATAACATCCTCCACAAAACTTGACTTGCCTTTTGCTGATTAACTTCCACACTTGATTACTGAAATTCCTGCAACTATTCATCTCTCTCATCTGGATTATGTCGCAAAAAGAAGGCAATTTTTTATGCGCTTCACCGCGCTCTTCATTAGACATAAGAAGTGAATCAAGCTTGGAAGCACTCTTGTCAAAACACCAAAGTGCGCAAATCATAAAAAATTTCGTCATACATCGAAAAGACTCTTTTTACGGCAAACTCGCTTCTTCGAGCAATGTAATCTTGCAGTGCACATACTTTGACTTCTCAGACACCGGAACAAATTCAACAGTATCATACTATGTCTTCTCACTCAAGATATTTATCTTCGCTTTAACAGACAAAATTGTGCACAAAATAACATGGTCTTCTGTGCGTGGCAGCATAAAACTCCTTGATTGACAGTGCCACAAAAACTCCACATGATCCGGAGAGAAATCAATTGATACTTAAATGGACTAACAACTTCTTTGATCGATGCTTGCTTTCTGAAATGGACTCGTATACGGACTACCCGCACCCCTTCAAAGGAAACCCGAATTGTCCACAATCTCCCTTGATGATTGCATTAACACTTTGCAGATGATATCTGGGCACATGTTCCACCTGATTTCACTAGAGAGGAGAGAACTTTGTTGTTGGCTTGCAGACGAAACATGAATGATGGCTCTGTATCGGTGTCAGTTCTTTTCAGCAACGTCAACTGTCCAATGACTCTTGACCCTTCGGAGGATAACAAATTGAGGGACCCCTATTTCAAAAACTGTGGGAATGCATGTTGAAATGCATATGCATGTTTTTTTGGTTTTTTTAGTTTTTTTTTTTTTTTTTTGACAAACTCGCCCTTTAGAGATTGACACGTGGTCGTAACGACTGCATGCTAAACAAAAATTGTGAGAATGCATGTTGAAATGCATATGCATGTTTTTTTTTTTTTTTACAGACTTGACCTTCGAGGAGGGACACATGCTCATAACAATTGCATGATAAACAAAAAAATATGGGAATGCATGTTAAAATAAATATGCATCTTTTTTTTTTTTGACAAACTCGTCTTTCGAGGAGTGACACATGCTTGTAACAATTGTATGATACACAAAAACTATGGGAATGCATGTAAAAATACAAATGCAAATTTTTTTACAGACTCGTCTTTTGAGGAAATGACACATGACTGTAGCAATTGTATGATAACAAAAATTGGATTTCTGCTTAAACCCTGCAATGCAAATTTCCTAAGCGATGGCTACTGTGTCACCCAAAACTCTTGAATTCAAAATGCCTCGAGAAGAGTTTGCCTTAATGCAAAACAGAATGAAAGGAGCATACACCCTAATGATTGGTTCTAATCTTTGCACAACAAATGGTGAGTTTGCTACTTTGGTCTCTAAACAGGGTCTCTTGCTGTCCCAGTGATCACCCTCGTAAAGGCAATATGGGGTCTTAGCAGATAATGGGATGGTACGTATACCAATCACTACCATCTAAGCTCTCAGCGAAGAGTTGGGGTTTACACAAACTTCAACCTTGACTCAAGTCATAGGTAAGCTGCTAGTCCCCCACGTAACTTAAAGTTGCAAACCACAATGATATAACTGAAATAAATTAACAATGCATGGACATATGTACATATGCACGAAATAAATATGTGAAAAACTTGCTAAAAATAAACACACATAGAATTCAAACAAATTGAAACAAATAAATCACATCAAAATATTCAAAGCTTAGTCCAATATTTTTCAGAAAAAATACCGTCCCCAGTGGAGTCGCCATTCTGTCGCACGTCGCCGCACGGCGTCCCGGGAGGGATCCTGGCTCTCGCAATGGAGTTGAGAAGGAGTCGCCACCTAGCTGTTGAGGGTCGCTAGGAACACCCGATTTGTATTGGTCTGCTCAGAGATTCAAGGGTAAGGGACTGGTTGCGTATAGGGAAGGTATTAGCACCCCTAATACGCCGTACCTGAGGTAAGCTGCATTGTCTATTTTGATGTGATTTAAAATGCTTTAATAAGTCGTATTTATTCACAAAAAATGTTAAGATGAAAAAAGAAATCGATCACCGCTTGTTTACATCTTGTTTGCTATACAATAGGGAGTTTGAACTTAAAATTATTAGGTAAATATACTTTATAATTTGGACTACTCTAACAATACTTTCCATATGGTAGATAATAATAATTTATAATCTTAGAGAGTTACAACTATTGTTGACACAGGCATGAAGTAACAATTTACCTTTTTTGAATTAAAATAACCTTTTAATATAATATTACCATTCTATTAATTAAATATTCACAAGCTTTAATAGTTAATAAAAATTAAAAAAATTAATTATTTGTCTATGTAAATTTCAAAATTAGAATTATTTCACTTGAAAAATTGCAATTAATTATATAAAGCTTTTTTAAGGCATCATGCAAGCTACTTAATTGTTAATGCACATCTAATTGTTATATAAGTTTGCTAAATGATAAATTAAGCCATCCGAGGTACGTAGGAATGATTTACCATGGAGACCAATTGTTCCTGTGAAGCTATTGTTTGATAGATCTAGAGATTTGAGAGTTGAAAAACCACTGAGAGATGATAAAATGTTATCGTTGAATTTATTGTAACCTAGTTGAAGGTCCTTCAATTTCCTCAACCCAGATGCTAGTCCTTGAAAAGCTGAAAGAAAATTGTCAGAAGCAAAAACAATTAACCCAGCATTCCAATATCCATAAAAACTAAAACAATTGATTCTTTCTAAAGAAATTTGCTAGGTAATAAATTAAATGATTGTTTGGGACCATGGTTGAGGTTGCTTTTGAAAGTGTTTTTCGTTTAGAAATGCATAAAAATGATATTTTTTTTTATTTTTTAATTTTTTAAAAATCATTTTTGACATCACCATATGAAAATGATCTAAAAATAATAAAAAAATAATTTAAAATAAAAAATAAAAATTTTCAAAAATATTTTTGAAATACAATACCAAATAGGCCTAAGCTCCACAAAAAAACGTTATTCGAGGTGCGGAGGAATGATTTACCACGGAGACCAACTGTTCCTGTGAAGTAATTGTATGATAGATATAGAGATTCGAGAGTTGAAAAACCACTGAGAAACGATAAAATGCTGTCGTTGAATTTATTGTAACTTAAGTCAAGAATCTTCAATTTCCTCAGCCCAGATGCCAGTCCTTGAAAACCTGAAAGAAAATTGCATTCCAATATCCATAAAAATTCAATGTAAAGCTGTTACCTGAAATATCAATTTCTGTGTAAACTAATTAAAAAGAATAGAGAGCAAAGAACCTTGATTCTTTAAGCCACCAGCTAGGCGGTTCCCGCTTAAGTTGAGAAACTCCAATTCTTTGAAAGGCAGAAACAAAGATGCATTGAGATACAAGTCTTCACGCGCATAATAATTTACAGCTGAAATATCTAGTTGGATCACTCGGTTTGTGGTGCTGTCACACCAAACCCAATCCCAGTCACAGCAATTTAAATCCTCTTTATCCCATCCTTGTAGCCAATAGGACCCAGCACCTGCATGACCGAACCAAGCTTTTATCCCGAGGAGACCACTTCTCTCTTCCTGCAAACAGCAGTGGCACCGGTCGGTGACGAAGGCCAAAGCCATGAGCAGCATCCACACCCACAATTGCCTCATTCTTAATAACGCTCCTTCTGCTTCACAAACTACAAAAGCAAGCCGTCTCTTATATACAAACTTGTCCTCTGCATGCATTTGACAGGACAGTGACAATTATCTGTATCATTGAATTTTGTAACACTTGATAGTTGAATGGAGTTTTATCATTCTATTTTCAAAATAGTGGTTTTAAATCGTTTTCATATGTTAAAAATAATTTTTAAAAAATAAAACAAATATCATTTTGTTGTATTTTTGAATGAAAAATATTTTCAAAAACAAGTTCAACCAGTACTATTATATCTGTGCAAATGTATAAAACTGGTGTTGCTACCCTACTTTCTCATTCCAGACTTCAACGAGGTAAATTGTTTGCGAGCTGCGCTAGGCTTTTTTCTATGTAGAAAAATAATTAATTTTTTACATATTGTAATTGATTATCTTAATATTTAATTAGTAAAATTATAATAAATAAAATCTATTAGAATGAGTTTTTTTTCTCCTAAAAGGAATACTGTAATCGAAATGCAAGGGAAGTAGTTCATATATTTTTTCATTGTAGATAATTTGGGCAAATTTATCTACCCATTTTGTTTATGTCTTGCCTCGTATTTTTTTATTTATATAATATTAGATCTGAAATATTATACATACAAATGTTGTAAAAGTAATTTTTTAACCAAACTACCTAAAATCTAAGAATTAATTTTTTCTAAAAAATACAACCTAAACAAAAGAGGAAATAATTAGAATTAAAAACGAAAATTAAGAGCTTATATATATAAACATGGAAAAAAATAGAGACTATTTAGAAATATATTTAAAAAATAAAGAATTAAAAGTATATGGGTCGAAATGAAAATAAAATCTGTAAATAATTTTAACCGAAGGTTGAATTAAAACAATTAAAAGTGTTGCAAGGAAAAAATAAATAATTCTTTTATTTCTTGATTTAGTTTCGATCCATTTATTTTTTAAGTAATTTTTTAAAACTCTAAATAATTTATTTGTATTTATGTATCTATACTCTTAGTTTTGACTTTTAATTTTTATTAGAATTTATATTTGTATTAAATGCTGCTTAGGTTAAAAAACACAGTAAGTGCATCTTTGGTGGTGAGAAATAAAAGTAAACCCTTATGCATGTACAGTTAATATTAAGTTGTTAGTTATTTGTTATATGTTTTAAGTTGTTAATATTAAACAAATATCAAAATATATAATTATTTTTAAGAGAAAAACCCTTTAAAATAATCTTTCTCGTTATTTTAAATGCATTATCTATAATAAAATGAATATATAAAAACCTAATATACAATTATTATTATTATTGCAAATTAATAATACGATAATTAGAGAAAGAACTATGTAACACACAAACAAAAAACAAAAGTAGAAGGTCACATGCCAGATAGGGGTCGAATCTGTGACTTTTTGTTTAGGAAACATATGTTTTATCCAATGAGCTACAGGCGCTTCTTCGTATGCTGAAGGTTAACTCTTATCCTAGAATTATAATAACTATTCCACTTCACAGTGCATCTCAGTATAGATAAACAGTAAAAATCACTCTTCATTACTGTTTGAATCCATGATCTCTTTTAGCTATTCTAATAGTTAATTGCCCGCACTACGTTGCGGGTCGGGAAATTTTTTTAATAACTGTTAAGATTAAAATATAATATTTATACATGTAAAGTTTGATATAATGAAACAGATCAACATATCATATTATAACAACAACAACATTGATGTCTTAACATCTAAAATTATCACTACTATTACTTCCAAAACAATAAAAATTATAAAATTACCCCGAGAAAAAAACACAAAAAATTAACAAAAGAGTAAGTAAGAACAAAAACTAAAATTATTATTATTATTATTATTATTATTATTATTATTATTATTATTATTATTATTATTATTATTATTATTATTATTATTATTGCTTTAATAATGAAAAAAAAATCAAAGACTAAAAAAAGCCTAAAAACGTTAACAAAAAAGAAAACAAAAAAATAAAATAAATTATAAAACAAAAATAAAAATTATTAGCTGAAAACAAATCATTTGACTTGAAAATTAAAAAAATTATCGTAACTACGTTCAAAAAAAATTTATAATTGTTGGGAATATAATAGGATTTGCTAGATCAAAAATAAAATATAATATCTATATATGCAAAGTTTAATATAATAAAACAGATTAACACACCATATTATAACAACAACAACATCAAAGTCTTAAAATCTAAAATTATCATTACTATTATTGTCAAAACAATAAAAATTATCAAATTATCCCGAGAGAAAAAAACTCAAAACATTAACAAAAGAGTACGCAAGAAAAAAATAAAATTATTATTATTATTATTATTATTATTATTATTATTATTATTATTATTATTATTATTATTATTATTATTATTATGTTAATAATGAAAAAAAATTAAATCAAAGACTAAAAAAAGTCTAAAACCTTTAACAAAAAAAGCAAACAAAAAAAAATGATAAAACAAAAATAAAAATTATCAGCTGAAAAAAATCATTTCACTTGAAAATAAATAAAAAAAACTAAAAGAAATAACAAAGAGGAAAAAAAAAGAAATATCAATTTTCAAATGATCATAAACACAAACTAAAATTTAAGAACTAAATTTTTCAAAAATATATTACCTCAACAAAAGAGAAAATAATAAAAATTATTTGATTACACTGTGAAAAAAAAAAACTCAACAACATTAACAAAAGAGTGAGCACAAAAAAAGCCAAATTATTATTATTGTTATTGTTATTATTGCGTTAATAATGAAAAAAATTAAATCAAAGACTAAAAAAATCCTAAAAACTTTAACAAAAGAGCAAACAAAAAATAAAATAAATGATAAAACAAAAATACAAATTATTAGCTGAAAAAATATCATTTGACTTGAAAATTAAAAAAAATTGTCGGCACTACATTGTGGGCTAAGTAAACAATTTTTATAATTGTTGGGATTAAAGAAATTAATAGGATTTGCTAGATCAAAAATAAAATATAATATCTATATATGCAAAGTTTAATATAATAAAACAAATCAACACACCATATTATAACAACAACAACATCAAAGTCTTAACATCTAAAATTATTATTACTATTACTGTCAAAACAATAAAAATTATCAAATTATACCTAGAGAAAAAAACTCAAACAAAAGAGTAAGAAAGAAAAAAAATAAAATTATTATTATTATTATTATTATTATTATTATTATTATTATTATTATTATTATTATTATTATTATTATTATTATTATTATTGTGTCAATAATGAAAAAAACAAAATTAAATGAAAGACTAAAAAAATCCTAAAAATTGTAACAAAAGATTAAACAGTAAAATAAAATAAATGATAAAATAAAAATTATCAAGTGAAAAAAATTCATTTGACTTGAAAATAAAAAAAAAAATGAATAAAAAAACTAAAAGAAAGAACAAGAGAGAAAAATAAAATAGAAATATCAATTTTCAAATGATCATAGACACAAATTAAAATTTAAGAGCTAAAGTTTTTTAAAAAATACCACCTCAAAAAATAAGAAAATAATAAAAACTAAAAACCAATGTTAAGAGCATAGTTATATATACATGGACAAAAATAGGGACTATTCTAGAAATATAATTAAAATCAAAAATTAAAAGTATAAAGGCCGAAATGAAAATCAAATATATTATCAATTTCAATCAATGGACAAAATTGAAAAAATAAAAATTTATGTACCGAATATATTAAGGTATTTAAACTCAATCCAGAAATTAAAAGAAGGAGGACCGAAGTGAAACCTAAATATATAATTAATTTAAATCAAATGCCCCAATTGAAATAAATCAAAACTTATATAACAGAAATCAGGACCATACAAAAAATTAAAAGCACAAGGACAGAAGTGAATAATCCATAAACCCTGGGGCCTCTCATGTACTTTAGCGTGCAGGAGAGAGAGAAACGGAAAAAAAACATTCAACTGGCCACCATCATGAATCTGGCCACCCTTTGCTAAAATGCGCCATACCAGGAGGAAGATCACACGGCTGCGCATCGGTGGCGACGCCGGGAGCGCATTTTCACCTGCCGGGGAACGCCGCACGCGCTGCCAGAAGCGGGCGTAAGGCTGAACACCGTCAGTCGCGTGTGGCCCACGCGCACCCATTTTCCGGCAGATAATAATTAAAAATGTGGTCAATTACTGTAACACCTCTGCCAATTCTTCAATTTTCTCTTATTGGGGGCACATTAGTATTTAGCTATTTTCAAAAAATAGGCAATACCCGTGGTACCCCTACCGGACAAAATTGTGTTTTGTCTTATTTGGGGGCAGATTAATATTTAGTCATTTCCAAAAATTATGAAATTACCGTGAAACCCCTCCCGGTTACACCCGTTTTTTGTCTTTTTTGAAGGACAAAAATATTAGTTAAATTAAACTCACATGCTACAGTGAAACACTGATCTCTTTTAGTGTATTTTATAATAAATAATTGATTGTTTGCGCCTTCTTGGAATTACCTGCTTGAAAAAGATTCTTTTAGGGCATCTCATGAGAGCCAAGAAAATGAGTACCACTTAATATTTCTTAATGTATATTTACTATTTTTGTAATATTATCTTATTATCTAATATTTTTTTTCAGTTTTTAAATATTTCTCTTCATTTAATCACATATATCTTATGTCTTCCTTGGCTAGATCATTCTATTTTTTGGATCAAATTATTTAATTACAAAATTTTCAAAAAATATATAAAAATCCTCTCTCTATTTCTCTATAATTTCAGGCTATTATTATAAAATTAGAGGTACAGAACACGAGTTTTTATCCAAGTAATACGCATTGTCACAAATTAGTTTGAGGATGCTGACAGTATGGCCCTCTTCATCCATCGCAATTGACAGGGCAGCTTTTTCTTCACGCACTGCATTAAAAACCTGGAATTATTTGAGAAGACTTTGACCCAGAGTTTCTCTAAACGTGAACCTGCTCAACCAACGATCATAAATGATGCCAAAATTGACGTCAAAGAGACTTGGAACTCCCTGTTGATGGTCTTTAGCTCTGAGAGCACGTCATGTACCTAAGAAAGTTGTTGGCTATCTGATCTCCCGATTTTCCCTGTTCTGTAAGTGATCTCCTTGAATTCAATGTTATTGAGAGTCTTTGACTTTTCCTGGCCTGCTTGTTTTGCATACAAGGTTCGGTCATATAAACTTTTCATTGGCTTTGAATTTCCTGGCCTCCTTAGTAAATTTAATCTGGGCTGGACTTGAATATTTCTATATATACACTTAAGGCTGGATGAGCTTGTCTCTTTTGCAGGCCTTCTTAGGCTCTTGTGCTCCCAAACTATGTCAGCTCCAAGCCCGTACGTTATTATTGAATGAAATCATTGAATACTTGCTGTCAAGAGTAGTTTTTTCCCACTTGGATTCCTCTCAATTTGCGACAGCATTAATCAATCATGGAACCCTAGCAGCATAGTTAACTAAAAAGCTGAGGAAAGGTAACCGATGCCCCCCCAACGGAGAGAAATGTAGAGGAATTTCAAAGGGGCAAAACGGAGTGGCTCACAAAGGCCTATTTAAGGGAGATATCGTGTTAGAGAATAATATAAATTATATTTTATAGTTTCACTTATATTTTGTGGTTTCGCTTAACAGTTTAAATTTTTAGATAAAATGATTCTTTGATATAATATCAGAACCTTGTTGATCCAGCGGTCACGAATTCGAATTTCACCACCCCATTCTATTTAATAATAATCAAGCAAAAGATAATGTGAGTCTATGCAAGTTTCAAGCCCAAAAGCTTTCACTTAAAAACATATGTTAGAAAATAATGTAAATTATATCATGGGGTTTCACCTAAACATATCAGATACATGCTGTTGCATTCGCAAGAAAGGAGCACCCATCAACCAGTGTCCTATTGAATGTGCTAAATGATAATAGAACAAGTTAAGATGCATCTGGAGAGAGTCATTAAGGAAGCCGAAACTGCTTAGAGTTTTCATTTGGATGCTGAAATAATGATGGGACGACCCATGAAAGCAAGTTTTAGATTCACAAATGGATAAATATTTTCATTCAAATTGGATAAATATTAATATTTGATCCTTATTAAGGGAATTAAAAGTGATTCCGAATAAGATTTTCATTCAATTCAATGTTTGGAAAAAAAGAAGGGAAGTGGGAAGAAAGTAAATTCTCAAGAAAAATACCCTCTGCTTTTCTATTTCAATACAATTCTCTAAACAAACAAGCGTGAATTGAATTAAAACAAATACGACATCAAATAGAGGATGAAAGGCTGATTTTTAGATCAAGGATATATATATATATATATTAAAGTGATAATGAATGATAAATTCTTATTTTGTTTTCTAGTTTAGATTTCTAACTTATTTAAGGTCTTGTAACCTTCTAATAAAACAAAAATTATTATTGAGATTCTAGAGAAAATAAAATTGTGAATTTATGGTTCACCTTAGCAGCCTTTTTGCACATTAAAAATCACGTGCTCTTCCATGCATGTTTTACTGCCTTGAGTTTACACTTGCATTAAAAGATCTAATCGCACCACACTAAAATAACATTTCAAAAAGAAACTTTTGATCCGATTGTTGGATTATTATCAATTTTTTATATTTTTACATGAGTTTTTATGGATTGTTTTCTCTAATGTAGTTAGTACAACATTGCTACTTGAATGGTCAGATTTTTATATATCAAATATTTCTACTGAAACCGTCTAGTTTTGATAATTTTAAGATTTTCCAAAAATATATACAGAACCAATCAACAAGTTTCATTGACTATTGAAACCAACTAGTTTATCCAGTTAATTAGAGTTTCACCTTATCACGCTTTAAGGGTGACGTGTGTTAATTCACCAATTACTTCTAATATTTTTGGTTTCGCGGACAGAATCGCACGAGATGCACGAGATCCATGTCTTTAGAATTACTCCTTTTGACCCACTTGCATTTTTATTTTGTTTCTGTTTTCTCATGTGAAAGCCTTCATAACAACCTTCGAGGCTCCTCTCGAGCTAGTCTCATCTCTATCATATACCAATATTAGAGTTTTTACTCTTTGAGTTAACAAAATTTTAAGTAATCACTTGGAGTTTACAGGATTTTTTTCATTGAAAAAACAATGAATTCTCTAAAAGTCTCATTTTAGAAGATTTGTTATTAAATTCGAACAATCATGTTTCATCATATCCATCATAGAAGGTCTTTGACACAGCCTCTCAGACTTCTTTTGCTGTAACGAGATGAATAAATCTATGCATCATGTGAGGGCTCATTGATTTGATGAGCCAACTCTTTATTTTATGATTTTCGGTAATCCATGTATCATAGTTTGGATCATTGAGTGCAGGTCTCGTCGTTGCTCCAGTTAGATATCTAACCTTGTTGCGAGCTCCAATACACATCTCCATAAAATGTAACTGAATATCTGTTGTATTATGAATTTTAATTTTATTAGCTTGTTTCATTGAAAATAACACTGACCGGAAAGCCAGAGGTTTCCTGCTGAATGATAATTGGAAATGATCGGTGTTCTTATTCTCAATATTATAATAATCCAAAGGGCCACATGGCAGGGTACAAAATAATTAACTACTTTATTCGCAACACAGCACAACAGTTCATCATTACAAAATAACTTATTAAGTTTTATTTTACATGCCAACGCAACAAGACATGACATAAAGAAGCTGTCCCGAAAGCAGACAACCTAGGACAAGAGCTTGTTGATTAAGTGGTAGCATCCTGTCATTGAAACGATAGCCGGCTAAGCCTGCAGCTTGAAAGACTCTAAGGCGACGTCAATGCCACCAGTCCTGTTGATGAAGTGCTCTTTATATTGAAAGGATTTAAAGATTGCAGGATTGCGTGAATCAACAAGAGCTTTTGCAGGCTCTACCATACTGGGACTGTTTGGGAGAGCGGTAGCGGTTGCGGTTGTGGTTGAAAAAATGGAGTTTTAAAAATGGAGTTTTTAAAATGGAGTTTTTAAAAATGGAAAGTGTTTGGTTAAAACTGTGGTTGAGTTGAAGGTTGAAGAAAAAGGAGTTTTGGTGTTTGGTTTCCAAACTTTACAAACTGCTTTTAACTTGTAAAATTACTTAAAAGGGCATAACACATTTATTTATATATATTTATATTATATTAATAATCATAATTTTAATAATAATAATAATAATAATATAATATTATTTTATTTTATTATTTTATTATTTTAATATTAAAATATTAATATTAATATTTTATATTATTATTTTATTTTAATATTAAAAAATAGTAATAGTTTAATATTATTATCTTTTGCTGCTGCCGACACTAAGGTTGATATTATTATTAACAATCCCTAAACCCATTTGCTTTCGCACCCGTTTGGCAACTTCAAGGCTCCTTATCATCTCCTCTCTTTGAAAGCTCTCAGCTGGGTCCTTCACGTCCACAGCTCCTCTCTTCCTCATCTCCTCTCTTCCTCGTCTCCTTATCATGTCCTTATCCTCTCCATTTCTCGTCCTCACCCTCTGTTTCAGCTAACAACAAGAGATCCATTCGAAGCCATGAACAACAACTTGGTTTGATCTCCAATAACAGCAGTTTGAAGAAGCAGCAGCAGCAGCGAAGAACCAAAAGCCACTGCGAATTCCAGCACGAGAGGAAAAGTTTGAGGAAAAGTTGGAGTTGTTTTGTGGGGATGAGGTTGCAGAGGAGTAGAGATGGGAGGTTGACGAGAGGATGAAGACGAGAGGATAGGTGCAGATTTTCAACATAGAGATAAGGTTTGAGATTTTTGTGCAGATGGGTAAGGTTTGAGATTTTTGCCAACGGATCTATTTTTGCCAACTGAGGGTTGATTTGGAATTAACGGTAAATTGTTCACAGTTTTTTTGTATTCTGCAATTTTTGCATGAAAACGGAGATACAAAAAAATGAATCGGGATGGCAAAAGCTCCTATTTCCAGCTTCTCGGAAACCTCCGTTTTGATCAATTTTTTGGTGGGCCCCACATGCTTTTAAATGGCGTTTTGATGTTACCAAACACCATGTTTGCTCCAATCTCCGTTTGGCTCTCCAATCTCCGTTTCAAACGCAGAGCCAAACGGGTGCACTGTCACCATTAGGAATGAAAAACATGGCAACACTTGTCCGAGCTTTCTCTGAATTTGTCACTGCTCGATGTTCAACGCTTCTCAGCTTGTTGTTACTGATAATCTATAACATCGGACAACCATTTTGTGAGCTTATATATAATCTCAAGGATATATTTGTGCCATCAAATATAAACGGAACCTAAGAGTTTGCTTAATGGTTAACTAAGGCCTGTATATGTTGTGCCTTTTTAGGATTTAAAGTTCTATATTATCGCTAAAATTCTCATGATTTTTCTAATTCTGATAAATAATCTGTCTCTTTACCGATTCAAAGTCGTGAACAAAAAATAAAAAAAGATAAGGGGGAGAGTACCTGCATTTGGTATCCCATGTTAACCACAGATGCTTTAGAAATTGGCTCAACACCAATCCATTCACCATTCCTTAAGACTTGAAGCCCAAACACATCACTTTCTTGTTGTAAAATGGTTATGAGATTAGGATCACAATGTTCGGAGACTCCAAAGGTCAAACTTGGATCTGGGCATGGTGGATAATGATTGATTAACATACTTGGGATTTCACCGAGCTTACCCCCAAAATAACCAGACTCCAGCCCCAATCCTTCACAAATTAACTCCAAGATCGTTGCGGCCAGTTTTTTTACTTCAGTAGCATAAGCCCCAACAACATGTCTGTAAAAAATAACAGATTTTTTTTATGTTTTTAAATTATTTTAATGTACTGATATTAAAAACAAATTTGCAAGCTCAATTTACCGGTATCTTGCTGGCTTTTCAGGCCAGTGTTGAATGCATTCCTCTAGAGGGTGACAAGAGTTCCTTAAATTACCTCGCCATAAGTGAACATCTTCAGTAGCATAAAGTAAACTACTTGTATACAACATGCAATGATCGTTTCTCGTTGGATCCTCTCAGTAGAAGCTTGTCTTGTCCTGTTCAGGCAACTTAAAGAATTCCTTGAAGACATTCATTGTGTCATTCATCAAATCTTCAGTGACGCCATGATTGATCACCTGTACTTAATTTGTGAATTATATAATTCTCTACCTTGATTAACTATTAGGCATATGATGATCACCATTTATTTTAATTAAATCAAAGAGGTAAGTGACTGCACATGCTAAATCTAAATCATATTCGAGCATGTTACTGTTAAAGAGGGTTAATATAAAACAACATCATGCGATTTTATCAAACTGTTTTAGCTCATATAGTCTGGACCGTGTAAATAACAATGCTTATAATATTTGAAGTTGTGAACCTGAAAAAATCCATAATCTTGGCCAGCTTTCAGAATTTTCTGTATAGTAGAATCTGTCTTGACTAATGGCGCCTATTCCTTCAAGATCTATAACTGGTATGGACTTGCTTGCATTGAAAGTGACATTCCCTGGTCGCTTTTCCGGTGGAAAAACATACTTCTCAGGCACGGTTTGGACATTATTCCAGCTTGAGACGAGCTTCTCCATTTCCAAGCTACGATGCCAAACTTCTACATAGCCACACTAAGGTAGTGGACAATTTTTGCTGTCTCAATGTGTGTCTTATATACTTGTGCATGTGTGAACTCAATGGGATTGCTAAGTTATCTGGATGCTGTTAAGCTTGACGGACAATTTGAACCGTAACAAAAGACGTTACTTAGCGTGAAAAAAAGAAGAAAAGAAAAGGAATCATATATTTAGCAACTCTTGTATTTTATTTTATGATGGAAACAATCCCTATCAAACCTAACTAAGCAACACGTGTTTCATAACTTATCCAACAACTATAATAAATCTATGATAAATACACGTCGTGTAATGCATTATACCATGAAAATAAATATATTAATTATATAATGGTATTTTACCTCTAAAATGATTTCAAACCTACTGTTTAATCTAAATTCATCAATGCCGTTTCTGAAAATTGATGCCGTCGTGATGAAAATAAGAAAACAGAATAGTTGAGTTGAAACGTGAACGTCGGGTACATTGTATGGTGACGATGGTGGAAGTAGTAACCTCCTTATGATTTCCTGGCGGACTTAGTACGTGCTCCTCACCATGTCAGTGCACTAATGGGTTTGGATCAGTGGAAAAAATGATGACATGTTGGAAAATGATGCTACCCTCACAATCCAAGAGTGCAAATTCAACATTAATAAATGGATAATTAAGAGGAGAAAGAATCCAAAAAATATGTAACAATCTCAACACAAAATTAAACGAGAATTTTAAGATTTCAGGAAAAAAAAAAACAACTTACGAGAGCAATAGCTAGACATGGACAAGAAACAATTCGAACATTGTCGGACAGATTGTGAGAAAACCCAGATTTGGTGGAGGATAGAATAGAAATATGAAGAGAGAGTCCCATCAAATGTTTTGATTTCCTGGCCTACTTGCTATGCATATAAGGTTCGGCCAACTAAGCTTTTCATTTGGGTTTGAATTTCCTGGCCTCCTTAGTAAATTTAATCTGGGCTGGACTTGGATATTTCTATATCTACACTTAAGGCTGGATGTGCTCCCAAACTATGTCGCTCCAAGCCCGCACGTTATTATTGAAGATGTTTGGGAATGAACAATCTCCGTCCATCTGGGAAATTTGTACCACGCAGTTCATCAAGGCGAAATGGTTTTGCAAGAAAGCAGCACCTATTGAATGTGCTAAATGTCAATAGAGAGCTTTAAACAATCAAGACAGGCTCATGAAGCAATTAAACATAAATGATAATCAAGACAGGCTCATGAACAAGTTATGATGCATCTGGCGAGAGTGTTTAAAAGCATATTTAAACATCTCATTTGTAACTGATGTAGAACAAGTTGCGGAATCATACATGCTGAAGAGGGATCACCCGAAATTCAAAGGCAACTGAATTTCGGCAACCGGGTCGTCAAAGTCGGAATAACGCGAAACTCATCCAGTCAATGCGTTTCGTCGTTTGCGGAAGAAATCAGAAGCTTTGCTGCTGACCTCGACCCAATTTTGACCGAATTCCATCGTTTCGGCCCCGAGATCGTCAATTTTGCTATTTTAGGAAAGTTTTGTTTTTGCAATAACTTTTGAATTAAGAGTCCGAATTGACTTTGGTCAATTGGTACTCTCTTAGAATTCATAGCTCTTTCACATTCTGCATTTATCTCAAATTTGCCATTTATGGCAAATTTAATGTTTTATGTCCTTTCCTTTTCTGTATTGAATTAGGCTAGGGTTTTATCCTTAAGTATCCCTTGTAAACCCTGCAGCCAACTTAACTATCATTTTATGAAATAAACTCTGATTTTATTGAGATTCAATCTCGTGTTCCTTGATTTTACGGAATATTGACGTTGGTCGTATTCCCCTTTGATTTTCTGCTGCGTCAATTGGTATCAGAGCACGGATTTGCCGAACTCGATGGCGAATAACGAAGCAGGAGACGAAAACTCTATTGGCGGAGACCATGGAGTGGAGGCCTTGTGGGCGGCAGTGGAGGAGACGCGGCAACAAGTAGCGCAGATTCGCGAGATGCTTGCTGCCGGGATTAATCTCAATGCCAACAACGGGCCACCGGTTGACAGGGTTCGTGCTGAGGGAGTTGCCCGAGGCCAACCTGTTAATAGGAGACGCAACCCAGCACCTCGCATACAACCCGACAGTGAGGATGAGTCAGATGAAGAGGATGCTATGGGCTACGGCTTACCTCCACCTGCGAGGAGGCCAAGGGAGCAAGATGATTATCGGCTGAAAGCAGATTTGCCCAGTTTCAATGGGAATCTGCGAATTGAGGATTTCCTTGATTGGGTCACCGAAGTGGAGAGGTTCTTTGAGATGATGGAGATACCAGAAGAGAAGATGGTGAGGTTTGTGGCGTTCCGGTTGAAAGGAGGAGCTGCGGTTTGGTGGGATCAATTGCAAAAAAATCGGCAGCGGCAAGGGAAATCGCTTGTGCGGACATGGCGTCGGATGAAGCAGTTGATGATTGGGAGGTTTCTGCCTCCGGATTATGAGCAATACCTGTTTCAGTCACTTCAAGACTGCTCACAAGGGTCCAGATCAGTGTTTGATTATACCGCGGACTTTTCGCGACTTTTAGAACGAAACAATCTGAATGAGACAGAAGGGCAGCGTGTATCCAGGTACATGAATGGGTTGAAACCATCCTTGCGCGATAAAATTGGTTTGCAGGTGGTGTGGACTGTGGAGGAGGCTCACAACCTTGCATTGAAGGCTGAATTGATGGAGCGAAGGGGAGGATTTTCGGGTTTCCGTCGAAACAACCCGGAACCATCATTTAGTCATAGAGACAAAGGTGGTGGCAGCAGCAGCAATAGCCCAGCAGGGGTCTTGAGCAAAGAGGGAGGCGGCAGCAGCAGCAGCAACCCCCCAGCCCAAGTAAACAGGGGTATGCCGCGAAACCCGAACCAGAACACGAACTTGAACTCCAACCCGTATGCTAGGCCTGGACCTGGGGTCTGTTATCGCTGCCGGAAACCAGGGCACATGTCTAATACTTGCCCAGATAGGCGCAGGCCTGTCAACTGGATTGAGGGTGAAGAAGAGGGTTCAGGTGTTGCAGAAGACGACGCAGGAGAGGATGATTGTTACGAAGGAGTTGAGTTCGCTGAAGAAGATGGGGAGTGAGTGAATTTTGTGGTGCAGCGCATACTGTACACCCCAAGGCAGGAGGAGACCGGGCAGCGGAATAACATATTCCGCTCGTTTTGCACCGTGAGCCAAAAGGTGTGCGACCTCATTGTGGACAGCGGGAGTTGCGAGAACTTTGTTGCAAGGGGTCTAGTTGAGCACCTCAAGCTGCCAACCGAGAAGCACCCGACCCCTTACACGATCGGCTGGATTAAGAAAGGGCCAACGGTGAAGGTAACTGAAATCTGTCGCGTTCCTATTTCCATTGGAAAAATATATAAGGATGATGTAGTTTGCGATGTGATTGATATGGATGCTAGCCATGTGTTGTTGGGTCGTCCTTGGCAGTATGATGTTGATATTACTTATAAGGGGCGGGACAATACATATTTGTTCACATGGGGGTCACATAAAATTGCTATGGCTCCGTATAAAAAGAAGGCGTCGTCCGGTAAGACTGCTGAAGTGGAGAAGCAGTCATTTTTGACAGTGTCCAGTTCGGATACGGAGTTCATGGGAGATATTAGGGGTGCGCCAGAATTTTATGCGCTAGTAGTTAAGGCCCTTGTGGTGGAAGGGGAAGTTGAGGCTTCGGTAATAGTTCCTGACCGGTTGAAGCCAATAATAGATGAGTTCAGGGATATCACTTCGGATGAATTACCGAATAATTTACCACCCTTGAGAGATGTCCAGCATCACATAGATCTCATACCTGGGGCTAGCTTGCCAAATCTACCTCATTATCGGATGAGTCCGAAAGAAAATGAGGTGTTGCGGGAGAAAATTGAAGAGTTGCTGCGGAAAGGTTTCATCCGCGAGAGCATGAGCCCGTGCGCGGTTCCTGCGTTGTTGACGCCAAAGAAAGATGGGAGTTGGCGTATGTGTGTGGACAGCCGCGCCATCAACAAAATTACGGTAAAATATCGTTTTCCAATTCCCCGCCTAGATGACATGTTGGATCAACTTGAGGGTTCGAAGTTGTTTTCGAAAATTGATCTCCGCAGCGGGTATCACCAGATTCGGGTCAGACCAGGGGACGAATGGAAGACAGCTTTTAAGAGCAAAGATGGGTTGTTTGAGTGGCTGGTTATGCCATTCGGGTTGTCAAACGCGCCGAGCACATTTATGCGCGTAATGAACCAGGTTTTGAGACCTTTTGTGGGGAAGTTTGTTGTCGTTTATTTCGATGACATTCTTATCTACAGTAAAAACGAGGATGAGCATGTGGAGCAGTTGAGAGAGGTGCTGTCAGTTCTACAGGAAAACCAGTTGTTCCTTAATTTGAAGAAGTGCAGCTTCATGACGGATAGCCTGTTATTCTTGGGTTATGTGGTGAGTTCAGAAGGGATTCATGTGGATGAAGAGAAGGTCCGCGCAATCAGGGAATGGCCTGCACCGAAGACAGTGAGTGAGGTTCGGAGCTTCCACGGTTTAGCCACCTTCTACCGCCGATTTATTCGAAATTTCAGTACTGTCATGGCACCGATAACCGAGTGCATGAAAAAGGGTAAATTTCTGTGGGGAGAAGAAGCAGAAACGAGCTTTGCTTTGATAAAAGAAAAGCTATGCACCGCGCCAGTATTGGCCCTTCCCAGTTTTGAGAAGATTTTTGAAGTTGAATGTGACGCGAGTGGCGTGGGGATTGGGGCTGTACTATCCCAAGAGAAGCGACCAGTAGCTTTCTTCAGTGAGAAGTTGAGTGAAGCTCGGCAGAAGTGGAGTACTTATAACCAGGAGTTTTACGCGGTGGTCCGAGCTTTGAAGCATTGGGAGCACTATCTAGTGCAGCGGGAGTTTGTTTTGTATACTGATCACCAAGCTTTGAAGTTTATTAATAGCCAGAAGCACCTGGATAATATGCATGTCAGATGGGCAACTTTCCTTCAAAAGTTTCCTTTTGCTATTCGGCACAAGTCTGGTACTTTGAATCGGGTTGCCGATGCGCTGAGTCGTCGTGCCAACCTGTTGGTGACATTGGCTCATGAAGTAGTGGGGTTTGAGTGCTTAAAGGAGTTGTATCAGGAGGATGATGATTTTAAACAAATCTGGGCGAAGTGCATTGCGAAACAGCCCGTCAGCGATTTTCATGAGAGCGAAGGTTTTCTATTTCGCGGAAATCGTTTGTGTATACCCCGGATGTCGCTACGCGAGAAACTGATTCGTGACCTTCATGGGGGCGGATTGGGTGGCCACTTGGGCAGGGACAAGACAGTGGCTAGCTTAGAGGAGCGGTATTTCTGGCCGCAGCTGAAGAGGGATGTCGGCAATTTCATGCAGAGGTGCTATGTGTGTCAGGTGTCTAAAGGTCAGTCACAAAATACTGGTCTTTATACACCCTTACCCATTCCTAATGATATTTGGGAGGATTTGTCCATGGATTTTGTGTTGGGGTTACCTCGTACCCAGCGAGGAGTGGATTCTGTTTTTGTGGTTGTTGACAGGTTTTCGAAGATGGCCCATTTTATACCCTGCCGAAAGACCTCAGATGCATCGCACATAGCGAGATTGTTTTTCAGGGAGGTGGTCCGACTTCATGGGGTGCCGCAATCAATTACTTCTGACCGTGACACGAAGTTCCTTAGTCACTTTTGGGTGACGTTATGGAAGATGTTTCAGACTTCGCTGAACCGGAGCACAACCGCGCACCCGCAAACTGATGGGCAAACAGAGGTGACAAACCGGACTTTGGGGAATTTAGTTCGCAGCATTTGTGGAGATAAACCGAAGCAGTGGGATCATGCGTTACCACAGGCTGAGTTTGCTTATAACAGTGCCGTTCATAGCGCGACGGGAAAGACTCCTTTTGCCATGATATATGTGACACCACCGAGACACACAGTGGACTTGGTTCGTCTACCCAAGGGAGGTCCAGGATTTAGTGTGGCTGCTGAGAACATGGCTACACAAGGCCAGGCTGTGCAGGAGGAAGTGAGGCAGAGGCTGGAAGCAACAAATGCGAAGTATAAGGCTGCGGCGGATAAGCACCGGCGTCGCAAGGTGTTTGAAGAGGGGGATTCAGTGATGGTTTTCTTGCGCAAAGAAAGGTTTCCCGTAGGGACTTACAACAAGCTGAAGCCCAAGAAGTATGGTCCGTATCAGATTTTGAAGAAGATCAACGATAATGCCTATGTGATTGATCTTCCTGAAACAATGGGCATTTCCAAGACTTTCAATGTTGCAGATTTGTTTCAGTTCCACGCGGAGGAGCCATTGTATCCTGATTCCGATCCAGAACATAACTCGAGGTCGAGTTCTTTTCAAGTAGAGGAGTCTGATGTAGAACAAGTTGCGGAATCATACATGCTGAAGAGGGATCACCCGAAATTCAAAGGCAACTGAATTTCGGCAACCGGGTCGTCAAAGTCGGAATAACGCGAAACTCATCCAGTCAATGCGTTTCGTCGTTTGCGGAAGAAATCAGAAGCTTTGCTGCTGACCTCGACCCAATTTTGACCGAATTCCATCGTTTCGGCCCCGAGATCGTCAATTTTGCTATTTTAGGAAAGTTTTGTTTTTGCAATAACTTTTGAATTAAGAGTCCGAATTGACTTTGGTCAATTGGTACTCTCTTAGAATTCATAGCTCTTTCACATTCTGCATTTATCTCAAATTTGCCATTTATGGCAAATTTAATGTTTTATGTCCTTTCCTTTTCTGTATTGAATTAGGCTAGGGTTTTATCCTTAAGTATCCCTTGTAAACCCTGCAGCCAACTTAACTATCATTTTATGAAATAAACTCTGATTTTATTGAGATTCAATCTCGTGTTCCTTGATTTTACGGAATATTGACGTTGGTCGTATTCCCCTTTGATTTTCTGCTGCGTCAGTAACAGAAGTAGAAGAAGATCATAACACGCAAACCACACAGTCCTAGTTACGGCAGGACTTCAACCTCATCCTCATCCAGTATTAGTTTTAGAATAGAACTCTTGCTTTTATCTGATGTAAATGTTTCATAGTAAACATGAAAGACTGCTCTATGTAGAATATATAAATTCACATGTAACTACTGAATTATTATTGTTGAATATAGAGAAAGTCTTCTGAAATCATATTGTTCTACATGGTATCAGAGCCTCTCGGCTAAACACCCTTAAAGATCCTTTCTCATGGCTGAACTCAGCTTAGACACTACGTCCAACTCTGCTCCTATTTCATATAGTTTTCCCACTATTAATCATCTAATATCTGTCAAATTAGATGGATCAAATTACCTTGGTTGGGTATCCCAATTCCTGCCAGTTTTAAGGAGCAATGAACTTCTGGGCATTGTTGATGGCTCAGAACCTTGTCCACCCAAATTCCTTGTTGACTCAAATGGACAAACAACGTCCACAGCAGATCCAAAATTCCTTTTATGGAACAAAAAGGACCAGTACTTACTTAGCTGGTTGAATGCTACTCTCTCGGAAACAATCCTTCCTACAGTGTTTGGCTTGAATACTTCTAAGGAAGTATGGGATTCAATGGCCCATCGATTTGCTGCCCAGAATCGATCCCGTGTATCACATATCAAACGGCAACTTCAAAACCTATAGCAAGGAAACAAGAATTGTGCTGACTATGTCCAAACTGCTAAAGGACTAGCCAATCAACTTGCTGTTGTAGGTAAGCCAGTAGAAGATGATGATCTGATATCCTATATTATTGGTGGTCTCAGCTCTGCATATACTCCATTCATCACTGCCTTCTCTTTTGCAACAAGAGATATTTCCCTTTCATTCAATGAATTTCAATCTGAGTTGGTTAGCTATGAGAGCTTGATGGAAAATCAGATCAAAACAATACCACCAGAAACTGGACACTTTGCTTTATTCAACCAATATCGGGGATCATCTGGCTTCAAACAGAAACAGCGATATGGCCAAAACAGGTACTCCACTCGCAATCAACACTCTTCATATCCTTCTCGTATGCAGCAGACTCAACCACCTCGGAATGAAAGCAACATCAACACAAGTTCTAAGCCATTCTCTCGCAATGAGAATCAATCTCCATCTACTGGTTTGAACAAAATTCGTACCCCATGCCAGATTTGTAACAAGCCTAATCATCAAGCTTTAGATTGTTATCATCGAATGGATTTCTCTTATCAAGGGAGACATCCACCATCCCAGCTGCATGCAATGGTAGCACATACTCATAACTTCAACACAAATGATGATCCATGGTTTGCTGATAGTGGGGCTAACAATCACATCACTCCTGCACTAGACAACTTAACTCTGCAGCAACCATATCAAGGCAATGAGACAATTACAATTGGCAACAGAGGTGGCCTGCAAATCTCCAACACTGGTTCCACTCTTATCCAAACACCTACCTCTACACTTCACTTGAATAATGTCCTTCATTGTCCATCAGCTTCGGCCAATTTACTTTCTATTCACCAGTTCTGTGTTGATAATGACTGCTATTTTGTGCTAACTTCTAGCCATTTTTTTGTGAAGGACATGCAGACGGGGGAAATCCTTTTGCAGGGACCATGTGAAGCCGGCCTATATCCAATGCACTTGCAACAATTCTCATCAAAACACTGTCGCAATTTGGTTGCTTTTATTGGCGTAAAAACCTCACTCTCCACCTGGCATAATAGACTCGGCCACCCATCCTCCTCTGTCATCCAACAGTTGCTGCGTAATTCTCACTTGCCCGTGTCTAGTCCACAAAAACAAGATAATTTGTGTGAGCCATGTCAATTGGCAAAGAGCAAGAAACTTCCCTTCCCAAATTCTAATCGTATTTCTCAGTTTCCACTTCAACTTATACACTCTGATGTGTGGACATCCCCAGTACAATCATTAAGTGGTTGCAGATTTTATGTGCTATTTGTTGATGATTTTTCACGTTTTACTTGGCTATTTCCTTTAAAACACAAGTCAGAAGTCTTTGTGTGTTTTCTTAAATATAAATGCCTAGTGGAAAACCTATTGTCTCACAAAATTAAACAAATACAAACAGATGGGGGTGGAGAATACATTTCTTCTCAATTTAAAGCATTTCTTGAAAATAATGGCATTACGCATAGAATCTCTTGCCCATACACTTCCGA
Source organism: Salix brachista (assembly GCA_009078335.1). Taxonomy (NCBI): domain Eukaryota; kingdom Viridiplantae; phylum Streptophyta; class Magnoliopsida; order Malpighiales; family Salicaceae; genus Salix; species Salix brachista. Next base: position 2,260,767 of record CM018576.1, on the reverse strand, counting down.
ACAAAATGGGATAGCCGAACGCAAGCATCGACATGTTGTTGAAACTGGCTTAGCACTTCTTGCTCATTCGCACTTGCCAAACACTTATTGGGTTGACGCATTCCTTACAGCCATTTACCTCATTAACAGATTACCTACACTAATTTTGAACAACAATAACCCTTATACCAAATTATTCAAAACACAACCCGATTATTCCATTCTTAGAGTCTTCGGTTGTGTTTGCTATCCCTTACTACGTCCTTATAATAACCATAAATTATCCTTTCGTAGTAAGAGGTGCATCTTTTTGGGTTATTGTTCCAATTCTAAAGGTTATCGTTGTTTAGACCCGTTAACTAACCGAGTCTATATTTCGCGTCATGTGACATTTGATGAGCAAGTGTTTCCAGCAAAGGCTATACATTCAACAACTGTCCCACAACAGGATTTCTCCTCTGCTAGTCCTCAACAAAATCAGGCAAGTAAGTCTCTATCACCACCACCAACTACTACTGTCTTTGCTCCTATTTCTCCTGCTACTCACATCTCTGCAAATATTACTCATGGAGCTCAATCATCGTGCCCTCCTTCAACTCAAACATATTTGGCCTCACCACATACGGTCTCAGAATCCCAGCCTCATCTGCATGAATTATTGGCCCCAGCAGAATCAAGCCCTCATGCAAATTCTCCTCCACCACTGCCCAGTTCCCCTGCATCACTGTCCCACTCCCCTCGGCCACATAAGATGATTACTCGCAGCATCACTGGCTCCCTCAAACCCAAACCATTCACTGATTTCAAGCTATATCACACCACCAAAAATCCTCTCCAAGCTCTCCACACCATCCTTATCCCGCCCGAGCCAACTACCTTCCTACAAGCCTCAAAAAACCCCAATTGGCAGGAAGCCATGGCTGCTGAGTACAATGCTTTAATGTCCAATGGAACTTGGACACTGTGTCCACGACCTCCTCACAAGAATGTCATTCGCAACAAGTGGGTCTACAAAGTTAAACAAAAGTCAGATGGCACTATCGACCGATACAAAGCACGACTTGTCGCGAAAGGTTTTGAGCAACAAGATGGGATTGACTATACTGAGACCTTTAGTCCGGTCATCAAACCAGCCACTATCTGACTTATTATTGCTCTTGCAGTACATTATGATTGGCCTATTCGGCAACTAGATGTTTCTAATGCCTTCTTACATGGACAGTTGACAGATGAAGTCTTCATGGAGCAACCTCAAGGATTTGTGGATTTATCGCAGCCCAATTCTGTTTGTCATCTACAAAAATCACTCTATGGCTTGAAACAAGCCCCGCGCGCTTGGTTTCAACGACTTTCCCAAGTACTCCTTGATCTTGGTTTTGTAGGTTCCACGGTGGACACATCATTATTTGTTCTCATTCAGCAAGCAACCAGAATTTATGTGCTGATCTACGTTGACGATATTATTGTAACCAGTAACATGCCGGCTGCTATCTCTGATCTTATTGTCAAACTTCAGCAAGAATTCTCAATGAAAGACTTAGGGCCCCTATCCTACTTCTTGGGAATTCAGGTGTATCGAAGTAAAGAGGGAATCCACCTGCATCAATCAAAGTATATTGTGGATTTATTGACACGCACGAACATGACTGGAGCTAAACCATATCAGTCACCATGCATCTCGGGTACCAAAATGTCCAAACACAATGGTGACCCCCTTCCTGATTCATCCATTTATCGTCACATGGTGGGAGCTTTACAGTATTGCACTTTGACAAGACCCGATATTGCCTTCAGTGTGAATCAATTATGCCAATTTCTGCATAATCCCACAACAACACACTTTACGGCTGCAAAGAGAGTGCTCAGATATCTTAAAAATACTGTTGAGCATGGAATTTCATTCTCAAAAGGTTCTTTAAATTTACATGGGTACTGTGACTCCGATTGGGCTGGTTGCCCTGACGATAGGCGTTCCACCACTGGCTACGGTATTTTTCTAGGTCCTTGTTTAATCTCATGGGCTGCTAAGAAACAACCTGTCGTCTCAAGATCTAGTACTGAGGCCGAATACCGGGCTATGGCAATTACTACTGCTGAATTATATTGGATTCGCATGCTATTCCAAGACTTACAAGTTCCCTTGACAAATCCCCCAACTCTATGGGTTGATAATATGGGTGCCCTTGCTCTGGCATCTAATCCTGTGTTCCATGCCCGAACTAAGTATATCGAAATTGATTACCATTTCATCCGGGAGAAACTTGCGACTAAAGATATCTCAGCTCAATATATCAGCACAGTCGATCAAATAGCAGACATTTTTACCAAAGGCCTCACTATTGCTCGGTTTCTTCTACTTCGAGACAAGCTCATGGTTCGTCCACTACCCATGAGCTTGAGAGGGGCTGTAACAGAAGTAGAAGAAGATCATAACACGCAAACCACACAGTCCTAGTTACGGCAGGACTTCAACCTCATCCTCATCCAGTATTAGTTTTAGAATAGAACTCTTGCTTTTATCTGATGTAAATGTTTCATAGTAAACATGAAAGACTGCTCTATGTAGAATATATAAATTCACATGTAACTACTGAATTATTATAGTTGAATATAGAGAAAGTCTTCTGAAATCATATTGTTCTACATCATTGACTGATCAATGCTCCTTAAGTTGAGCACCGCTACAGCTTACTCAAAACACACAAGAATGTTGACAATCACCATTCAAATTTCCATTCAGACAAGAACAATCCAACATTATGAATTGGATTATTCAAATTTGCCATTCCCAACACCTCCTCTCATTTTCCACACTAAAAGAAACCAAGAACATATTAACAACACCACGTAATTTCATTGTAAAAGAAAACCAATAAATTCTATAAAGCATCCGTCAGAAACATAAACCCGCAAGACACACGCTTAACTCACTGAACCACCTAAAACAGAAAGCTAAAGTTAAAAAGGCAACATGCAATACTACATTGAAGTCTTTTATCCAAGCTTCAAGCCTCTCATAATAAAAAATGGTTTGTTTTTCGGCAACCCATTTCCAATAAAAAAAGCCTTGAAAGTTAATGAAACCTTAATTAAATTGAAAATTTAACAGGTCAGAAGCTTGTGACTTCTTCTTCATCTTCTTATCAGTATCCTTAAGAAGTTCCCAATCCTGTAAATCATTCAAAAACCCCTGGAAATCCTGGAAACAAAATGGGTTTTCGCCCAAAATGCATATAAATAAATAAAATTCCTTATTAAATACAATCCCAATTAACAAAAGCTTCCATTTTTAAAAATAAAAAACAAGAAGAAACATGCACAAAGACTTGATTTCTAGAAATAATAAACGGAGAACACTAAGAAAAAAACATATAGAAACGAGAAACAAAAGGAAAAGGATAGTGATGATGAAGTGTTGAAAAGGAAATGATTGAAAAGACTTGAGCTTTCAGTTTCTTCCATTTTCTTTCTTATTACAGTTTTCTTGGTAACCAAACAGGGTTAAGAAAGTTCATGTTGGAATTTTAAACTCAAACAGCTAGTTTTCTCTTCTGTCCTGCAACTCTAGTATTTACTTTATTTTCAAACATTTGAATAAGTATTTGAGTTTGAATAAGTATGTAACTCTTTGCAGATTTTTCTCCTTGTTTTTGGTTAGTTCATTGAGTCTTGAGTCTATTAGTGCCATGCAAATAACAGGGTTAGTTTGAGAGTCTTTTGGACTCTATTTCTGCTTCTGTTTTTTTTCACCTATATATAGGTGTTGTTTCTACGAAGTTTATAATCAATTCATTCAATAAGAATTATCTTTCTTTCCACTTTGTTTTCTTGTTTTTCTTGTTTCCTACATTTGGTATCAGAGCTTGTTACTGTCCGGTGTTCTTGTTGGTCTAAGCTCTTACTTGTATTTGTAAGCATCCCATCATGAACGACATACAACCTCAGCTTCCCAGGTTTGGTGGAAAACACTTTGATCAATGGTGTATCCAGATGAAGGCATTGTTTGGCTTTCAAGAGTTATTCGAGATTGTTGAGCTTGGATATGCAGAACCAGTAGATCAAGATGCAGCTGCAGCACTCACTCAAGTCCTGAAGGATAACTTGAGTAACAATAGGAAGAAGGACAAGAAGGCTTTATTCTTTCTCTACCAAGCCGTAGATGAAGTTGTTTTTGAAAAGATTTCAAATGCAACTACGACTAAGGAGGCGTGGGAGATGCTTCAGAGATCCTACAAAGGTGATGAGAAAGTGAAGAATGTAAGGTTGCAAACCTTACGCGGTGAATTTGAATCTCTTAAAATGAAAGATTCTGAATATATATCTGATCTCTTTTCTCATATTCAAACTATCGTCAATCAATTGCGAGTGCATGGCGAGAAAAAAGAAGATTTGCTTGTTATTGAAAAAATCATGAGATCCTTAACAAGTCGGTTTGACTATGTCGTTGTTGCAATTGAAGAAGGAAGGGATCTTTCCATCATGACAATTGAAGCTCTGATGGGGTCGTCATGTGCTCATGAGTATCGAATGAATCAAAGATTAGCAGAGCCTATTGAGCAAGCTTTTCAAAGCAGGGTGACTCTATCCAACAAAGCAAATTTCAGTGATGGTAGAGGATCAACATCAGACAAAGATAGCAAGGCTGCGAATCACAAACAAGCTACCTCCTCTCAGAAAAGTAACTCTGGTAATGGAAGGTATGATAAGTCCAAAATTCAATGTTTTCGTTGCAAACAATTTGGACATTATCGTTCACAGTGCAGAGTCAAGCTGGCTAAAGCTAACTATGAACGTGCCAACTATGTTGATGCTGACATACAAGAAAAGGAAACTTTGCTGTTAGCCTGCAACATTTCTGACGATGAGCACCGTGACCAGTGGTATTTGGATACTGGGTGCAGTAATTATATGTGTGGCAAGAAGGAGCTATTTTCATGAACGTGCCAACTATGTTGACGCTGACATACAAGAAAAGGAAACTTTGCTGTTAGCCTGCAACATTTCTGAAGATGAGCACCGTGACCAGTGGTATTTGGATACTGGGTGCAGTAATCATGTGTGTGGCAAGAAGGAGCTATTTTCATGCCTAGATGAATTAGCACATGGAGAAGTAAATTTTGGAAACAAAGCCACAGTTTCAATTATGGGGAAAGGTAACATTCTCATTCGATTAAAAGATGGCTCTCATGCAACTATCTCTGATGTGTTTTTTGTCCCTAGTTTACATTGGAATCTATTAAGTATTGGGCAACTCTCGGAAAAGGGATTGAAAATCATCATTGATAATGGAATTTGCACCATTGTGAATCAGAAAAAAGAGCTAGTTGCCAAAGTTAAAATGACTAAAAATCGCATGTTTCCTTTGCCTCTACAAACTGATTTGATCATGTCCTTTAGTGTTGTTGTTATGGATACAAATTGGCTGTGGCATTTCTGTTTTGGTCATTTAAACTTCAATGGACTAAGGTTGCTGGCAAAGAAGGAAATGGTTACAGGGTTGCCTTTGTTAGGTGATTTTAATCAAATGTGTGAAGGGTGCATATTTGGCAAGTTGCACAGGGACTCTTTCCCAGTGGGAAAGTCATGAAGAGCACAACAACCACTAGAGCTTGTGCACTCAGATATTTGCGGCCCAATGGAGAATGTCTCACATGGAGGTAACAAATATTTTCTCACTTTCATTGATAACTACAGTAGAAGAACTTGGGTCTATTTTTTGAAGCAAAAATCTGAGTGTTTTAACATATTTAGAGAGTTCAAAATCTACAATGAAAAACAGTGTGGTCGAAGTTTGAAGATGTTTCGATCGGATAGGGGAGGAGAGTACTATTCTAATGAGTTTTCTGTTTTCTGTAAGAGTCATGGCATTAAACATCAATTCACAGCAAGCTACTCACCCCAACAGAACGGGGTTGCTGAAAGAAAGAACCGAACGATTTGTGAAATGGTGCGCAGCATGTTGAAAGGAAAGGGATTACCCAAAGTGTTTTCACCAAACCTGGCATTAAACATCAATTCACAGCAAGCTACTCACCCCAACAGAACGGGGTTGCTAAAAGAAAGAACCGAACGATTTGTGAAATGGTGCGCATCATGTTGAAAGGAAAGGGATTACCCAAAGTGTTTTGGGCAGAAGCTGTATCCTGTGCTGTTTTCATTCTAAACAGGTGCCCTACTAAGAGTGTTCTCAACATGACACCTGAGGAGGCTTGGAGCAATTACAAACCAGATGTTGGAGCTTTCAGGGTGTTCGGTTGTATTGCTTATGCTCACATTCCAGCATAGAAAAGGAAGAAGTTTGATGATAAATGTGAAAAATGCATTTTCATTGGCTATAGCAATATAACTAAAGGCTACAAGTTGTTTAATCCAGCAACAAATGAAGTATTGTGAGCAGGGACGTTGAATTCAATGAGACAGAAGCTTGGGATTGGACAGTTGATGAGAAGAAACAAATGGGGGTTGCATGGAATGAAGACTCCGTTGAAGGCACACAACCTGAAGGACCTTCTATGGATACCAGCATGGCAGCAACCTCTGATTCCCCCTTGAGTCCTGATGATGCAACTCAATGCTCAACACGAAATCGTGTGATTCCAGCACGATTACAGGACTATATTGTAACCAACACAAAAAACAAGTCGCGACCCAATTCCACATCGATACAATAACCACAGAACAGATTCTCTTTTACTTTGCATTTCACTGAGCTTACCCCCAAAATAAGCAGACTCCAGCCCCAATCCTTCACAAATTAACTCCAAGATTGTTGCGGCCAATTTTTTTACTTCAGTAGCATAAGCCCCCCCACCAACGTGTCTGTAAAAAATAATGGAAAAATACAATTTTTAGAGAAATTATCTTGCTGGCCGAAAAGAAATGTCTCTTAGCCAAAAAATTTGATTGTCAGTCCATGCAAACAAATTTGCAAGCTCAATTTACCGGTATCTCGCTGGCGTTTCAGGCCAGTGCTGAATGCATTCCTCTAGCGGGTGACGAGAGTTCCTTAAATTATCTCGCCATAAGTGAACATCTTCAGTAGCATAAAGTAAACTACTAATTTGTGAATTATATAATTCTCTACATTGATTAACTATTAGGCATATGATGACCATTTATTTTTATTAAATCAAAGAGTAAGTGACTGCACATGCTAAATCTAAATCATATTCGAGCATGTTACTGTTAAAGAGGATTAATATAAAACAATATCATGCGATTTTATCAAACAGTTCTAGCTCATATAGTCTGGACCGTGTAAATAACAATGCTCATAATATCTGAAGTTGTGAACCTGAAAAAATCCATAATCTTGGCCAGCTTTCAGAATTTTTTGTATAGTAGAATCTCTGTCTTGACTAATGGCTATCCCTTCAAGATCTATAACTGGTATGGACTTGCTTGCATTGAAAGTGACATTCCCTGGTCGGTTTTCCGGTGGAAAAACATACTTCTCAGGCACGGTAAGTGCACTAACGGGTTTGGATCAGTGGAAAAAATTATGACATGTTGGAAAATGATGTCTCCGTAACAATCCAAGACTTCCAATTCAACATTAATAAAAGCATAATTAAGAGGAGAAAGAATCCAAAAACATCAAGAAACATGGGATTCTTCTATTTTGTTATGCAACAATCTCAACAGCTAAGAGGTTAGATTGTAGGTGCTATTTCAAACGCAAGAATCTATTGATTCTCATCATTATAGTAATAAAATCATGTATTTTCTTATATTAAATTAAGATAGTTCCCATTTCAAAGAGGAAGCACAAAATTAAACAAGAGAATTTTAAGATTTCAGAAAACAAAAACCAACTTACAAGAGCAAGAGCTAGACATGGACAAGAAACAATTCTAACATTGTCGAACAGATCGTGAGAAAACCCATATTTGGTGGAGGATAGAAATATGAAGAAAGAGTACGAATTGATGGTCTAATCCTCCTCGCAAATGTTTTGATTTCCTGGCCTACTTGTTATGAAATCATTGAATACTTGCTATCAAGAAGAGTTTTTTAGGCTCCTGAGTTTTTTTCACTTTTTGGGATCAAACAAATGCAAACCTGTTGTTAGATAGCATTCATAATTTATATCCTTCGAGGTCATTGGAACATCTACTCTTTTTAACTCTCTACCTATTTAGGGAATTCATTATTTCATCTAATTGAATTCATAGATTATTATTTGATACTCCAACCATCTCGAGCTGGAAAACTTGTGGGAATCAATCACTGCAAAACAGTTGCAATTGTTTATAATATTCAATGCTCGTGGCCTCTCAGCACTCCATATTAACTTTCAAAAATAAAATATTGATTGTAAGCAATGAAGAAATGGATGAAAATGAATGTGTTTTTAAAAGACAAGGCCACCATGCGAAACCAAAGAAACAACACAGAATAAGAGAAATTATCTTTTATTTGACAAAAATACGATACTGCAAACTATTTCTTATGAATATATCCCTATTACAAGAAACCAAGAATTGATTGGTTGCTCAAGACAACATAACAAGACAGAACAAAGCATAATAAGACATAACCACGAAACAAAAAATCATGGAAACAAGCATAAGGACAAACACAAGTCACATCAAAACAGAAAGGATAAGCTACAAGAACCATATACTTCGAAGGAACACTTCTCACAGGCAAATTGTCAAACAGGTGGTGAGCGGCCATTGATTTGGACCACCTACGCCCGCAGCCATACGACTGCTTCCCTATAGAGGATGACAACAAATTTAGAAAGCAGCACACAAGCTCATGATAAGACCCAATTACCTTCTGGATCTGAAAAACTTTCGAAAGTTAATAGCCAAAACACAGTAGCAAGTGTCAATGCATTCTTCAATGAAGTAAAACCACCTGTGTCGCCAATGCGGATTTATGCACAGTACTGCAACAATTGTCAACACCACAATTATGTAACACACACCAAAGCTCACATAGAAACTGTCCATGTCTATTGACCCATCATCTCCATTGGAATTGTCAGGCACTCTCTCTGATGGTGATTCTGTTTTGTCACAACTGTTTCGCAATAGAGGTCCACAAAGAAGAGGATTGCCTTTGTAACAGCTCTCATCAAAGGTACCAAATTGGTTTTTCATATCCGGTGTTCTTCCCGACAAATTATTGTACGACACGTTGAAAACTGCTAGAAAGGTTAGTTCAATGAGCTGTGCAGGAATTCTACCATTCAAGTTGTTGTGAGAAAGATCCAAGCTCTCTATCTGCTTTAGATTGGAGAAAGATGAAGGGATCAATCCAGTGAGATTGTTTTGTGACAAGTTTAGAGTATGTATCCCGTTTAAGTTTCCCCACTCTATCGGGATTTCTCCAGTGAATCTGTTACAAGAGAGATCCACAGCAGACATGTAACGAAGGATATCGCCCACATAAGTGTAGAAATTTTTCTTTGATGTAAGCTTTACAGGTATTTTTACATTGATCTCCACTTCGACTTGTGCAAGGTCTCGATTAAACATACTTGACGTCGTACGGAATGAGTACCCAGATTTTTCATCTGATGCGGTAAAATTTAAATTGCTCAAACATGATGGTAAATGACCAGAAAAATTATTTTCTGAAAGATCCAATATGCTTAATCTCCTTAACAAGCATAACTGATGAGGAAGTTCCCCATTGAATTGATTAGATTTGAGAACAAAAATTCTCAATTCTGAAAGATTATCAATCCAATCTGGAATGGGCCCAGTTAAGTTGTTATCGCCGAGATCTAATGTCACCAAGGAAGAGAGATTATAAAAAGCATATGGCAGTGGACCGCTCAATTGATTTCTGTAGAGGTGGACATAGCTTAAAGATGGTGCATCGAAGCCCAATGGTAATGACCCAGACAGATTGTTTTCAGAAAGATCTAGAAACTCAAGCCCATATGAATTGAAATATTCTATTGGAATCGTACCTTCAAAATAATTTATGGACAAGTCAATTCCCATCGTGAATATTGAAGAGTTCCCTATTCCCCTTGGAAGCATGCCTGACAAGAGATTGTTACTGATATCAACAATCCGCAGTGTAGGTGCAAAGGTACCTGGTACTTCTCCTACAAACTTGTTTCCATCTAGATAGAGGTAACGAAGGTTAGTCCTGTTGAACACAGAAGGTGTTAATTGCCCATAGAAATTGTTATTGGACAACTTCAAATAACTCAGCGAGGGGCCTCCTTTTGGTAAATTATGCTCAAGCAGTTCACAGGACATATTATTGCTGGAAAGATCCAAGTATGCCAGAGAGCTCATATTCCCAAAACAAGGAAGAATACAACCTGTGAGGCTGTTGTTAGCCATCATGAAGTACTCCAAACCTGGAAAAATAAAACATGTGTTTCTTGCAAGTTGGCCATGTATGTTGTTGTCAGACAAATCTATTGTCTGAAGGTTGGGTATGGGTTTTTGTGGCAGCTGCAAAGGACCTATAATTGAGGTGTTTCTCAAATATAGTCGATTTAACATTGTATTATTCTCAACCAGCCAAGATGGGAAGGGTTCTCCAATGAACTTGTTGTGGGATAGATCAACAAAGTCCAAATCATATTGGCTACGGAGGAAGCTTGGAAATCCAACATTGAGTAGTTTTGAAGTACAGCTTGAAGCACTAAAACTACTAAGCTGGAGCTTTGGAACTGAAGGGTGAAAACTGGATGCAGGTACTAGCTCATTGTTATCGCATTCAATGCCCTTGAGGTTGGAGTGGTTCATAAATGAACCAAATGATATTGGAACTTGAAAGTAGTTCTTTGAAATTGAGAGGTATTCAAGCTGCAGAAGATAGGAAAGGTGACTGAAGGCAATATTTCCCTCAAATTGGTTGTCAGATAAATCCAAATATCGTAGAGATGATAGATTTCCCAAACAAAGAGGGAGAACACCCTTTAGATTGTTTCGATCGAGATATAGCCGTTCAAGATTCTTCAGTTCACACCAGCCTGTACAAGTAATATATCAATTATGAACTATTTAATTATTGAGAGATGCATTCGAAAATACAAGTTTGTTAGTGATGTAATTTACCTTGGTGAGGCAGAGTGCCATTTAGCATACATCCTTCCAGATTCAGAGTTCTGAGAGCAGGCAATGGTCCAATAATGCTAAGAAAACTTGTTGTGATGGGAGAAGCATCATCCAGGAACAGCTCTTCAAGTTTGGTCAAATTTTGCGGTGCTAAAGGATTGAGAAAGGGCATTCTTAATATCAGACATTGAAGTTAAATGAAACATAAAGGGATTGAGGTTTGTGCATACTAAAAATTGTCATAAATGTAATAACAGAGGAAGGGGTAGGGCCTTATATAAAATTATTAAAATTGTCATAAGCAGCTTATAAAAGTAAAAAAAAAAGGAGAAGTTTTTGTTGATAAAAATACTAAATATTGTCATAAACGTAATAATACGAAAGTGATTATATAAACGTAATAACAAAGGAAGGGGCAGGGCCTCATATAAATTTTTATTAAAAAAACATTGGAATTCTTAGATTTTAATGAAATGGATGAAAGACTACCATTTTTTGACATCCGATGTAAGGAACACGGAGCAATGAGTGCTTCATAAATGACTCAAATAATTAAACAGAAATTTGAATTTTTCAAATAATTATTTTGACAAAAACAGTTATAAATCTAATAATTAAATAAGACTAAATTTTTTAGATTTTATTTGATTTTTGTTTCACTAACTTTGTGAGTCATTTTTGTTTTTATTACAGATTTACTATTTAGATTATTGTATTCAAAACTTTTCAATTGAAGGCCTACAAATATTTTGAGGTTGAGAAACCCTAAGTTTTATCCTTTGCAATATGTTGTGTCAAGTTGGACATAAGCCTTCTAGTTCAATAAAACATAAATTTAGTTTAATCATACTCTAATATTTGTTCATTTATAGGTAATTGTTCATTTTAATTACCTTGAGCAACATGAAGGGTGTCATGGAAGTCAACTCCAGACAAGATTAAAACCTTAAGAGTAGACAAGGTCCCAATGTTCCCAAGAAAGCTTGCTGGGAGAGAAGAACCATCTAGGTACATTTCTTCAAGGCTAGTCGAATTGCACAACCCTGTGTGGAACAGATAAGATAAATCCATTGATGAAAGTGGTATATATAAATATCATGTATGTTTCAGGCACCAAAACTGTCACTGACCTTTACCAAAGTGTTTTCCTTCAAATTTACTCTCACTAGCAGATAAGGTCTTGAGGGATGGCAACCCTCCCAATGACTCCAGCAAAATGTTTTCCTTGAAGTCACTTGACTCCATATACAAAACTTCCAATTTCCTCAAACCTATGTGATAGAGAGCAAAATCAATAATTTACTGATGCTCTTTTTTTTAATTATTATTCTTTTTTTATTTCAAGTGCTTGAGTGAACCGTTTGTGCTTGTCATGAAATGATTTCAAACTTGCACATGTTTATTTTATTTATGTTTAATTTCTATAAAATAAAATGGTATGGGTGATGAGATTTGAACTTATAATTATTTAATAAAAAAAAATTATAATACCATATTAAAAAGTCACCTTATCGAAAATCTTAAGCTATGAAATAAAACTATAATTTATAATTTATAAATATTTTTAACAATGTTATCATCATGGAATAACTTGGAGCACTATTTTAGAATGAGTAGAGTGTATGCAGATTAATTGTTCTACAAATTCTTGTTCTTTACTTCTTTTTTTTTATTGACGTAGGTGTCTGGCCCAGCTTGCGACACCTCAACTAATCTCACATGCTCTAAAATTAATGATCATATAAGCTTCCAATGACTATCATATTAATAATCACAGGACTCGAATATAAAACCACAAGAGGAGCAAACTCCTTAATCGCAAGTTCATACCAATAGATCACTTGCTCTTTTCTTTACTTCTTGTTTGCTATACATTTGGGAGTTTGAACTTAAAATTATTAGGTAAATATACTTTATAATTTGGACTACTCTAACAATACTTTCCAGATGGTAGATAATAATAATTTATAATGTTAGAGAGTTACAACTATTTTGACACAGGCATGAAGTAACAATTTACCTTTTTGAATTAAAATAACCTTTTAATATAATATTACCATTCTAATAATTAAATATTCACAAGCTTTAATATTTAATCAAATTAAAAAAATTTAATTATTTGTCTATACAAGTTTCAAAATTATAATTATTTCACTTGAAAAATTGCGATTAATTATATAAATCTTTTTAAGGCATCGTGCAAGCAACTTCATGGTTAATGCACATCTAATTGTTATATAAGTTTGCTAAATGATAAATTAAGCCATCCGAGGGATGTAGGAATGATTTACCACGGAGACCAATTGTTCCTGTGAAGCTATTGTTTGATAGATATAGAGATTTGAGTGTTGAAAAACCACTTAGAGACGATAAAATGTTGTCGTTGAATTTATTGTTACTTAGTTCAAGCTCCTCCAATTTCCTCAACCCCGATGCTAGTCCTTGAAAACCAGAAAGAAAATTGTCAGAAACAAAAACAATTAACCTAGCATTCCAATATCCATAAAAACTAAAACAACTTATTTTTTCTAAAGAAGTTTGCTAAATAATAAATTAAGTGATTGTTTGGGACTGGTTGAAGTTGTTTTTGAAAGTACTTTTTGTTTAAAAATTCATAAAAATAATGTTTTTTTTATTTTTAAAAAAATTATTTTTGACATCACCACTTGAAAATGATCTAAAAACAGTAAAAAAATAATTAATTTAAAATAAAAAATATATTTTTTTAAATGTTTCAAAAATATTTTTAAAATGCAATGTCAAACAGGCCTAAACCCACAAAAAAGCATCATTCAAGGTACGGAGGAATGATTTACCACCCAGACCAACTGTTCCTGTGAAGCAATTGCCTGATAGATCTAGTGATTCGAGAGTTGAAAAACCACTGAGAGATGATAAAATGCTGTCATTGAATTTATTGTCACTTAAGTCGAGAATCTTCAATTTCCTCAACCCAGATGCTAGTCCTTGAAAACCTGAAAGAAAATTGTCAAAAGCAAAAACAATCAACCCAACATTCCGATATCCATAAAAACTAAAACATTTGATTCTTTCTAAAGAAATTAGCTAAATAATGAATTAAATAATTGTTTGGTTGAGGTTGTTTTTTAAACGGTTTTCGTTTATAAATATATAAAAATGTTATCTTTTTATTATAAAAAAAAATCATTTTTGACATCAGCGCATGAAAATAATTTAAAAACAATAAAAAAATTAATTTAAAATAAAAAATAAAAAAATTTAAAATTTAAAATTTTTCAAAAATATTTTTGAAACATAATATGAAATAGACCTAAGCCCCACAAAAGAGCGACATCCGAGGTATGTAGGAATGATTTACCATTGAGACCAATTGTTCCTGTGAAGCTATTGCCTGATAGATCTAGAGATTCGAGAGTTGAAAAACCACTGAGAGACAATAAAACGTTGTCGTTGAATTTATTGTTACGTAAGTAGAGAATCTTCAGTTTCCTCAACCCAGATGCCAGTCCTTGAAAACCTGAAAGAAAATTGCATTCCAATATCCATAAAAACTCAATGTAAAGCTGTTGCTTGAAATATCAATTTATGTGTAAACTAAAAAGAATAGAGAGCAAAGAACCTTGATTCTTTAAGCCACCAACTAGCTGGTTGCCGCTTAAGTAGAGAGACTCCAGTTCTTTGAAAGGCAGAAACAAAGATGCATTGAGATACAAGTCTTCAAGCCCATCAGAATTTACCCATGAAAGATCTAGTTCGATCACTCGGTTTGTGGTGCTGTCACACTCAACCATATCCCAGTTACAGCAGTTTAAATCCTCTTTATCCCAGCTTTGTAGGTCATCGTACCCAGCACCTGCATGACTGAACCAAGCTTTGATCTCGAGGAGACCACTTCTCTCTTCCTGCAAACAGCAGTGGCACCGGTAGTTGACGAAGGCCAAAGCCATGAGCAGCATCCACACCCACAATTGCCTCATTCTTAATTCTTAAAAACGCTCCTTCTGCTTGACAAACTACAAAAGCAAGCTAGCCGTCTCTTATATACAAAAGCAAACCGTTATTTATAATACAACCTGCCCAAAAGTGGATTTCTAATGATTTCCATATGTTCTTTTGACAGGACAGTGACAATTATCTGTATCATTGAATTTTCTAACACTTATAGTTTAGGCAACTTCTTTTTCTGATTTTTATTTTGGATTTTAATTACTTTTTCTACTTAAATTTCTTTTTTTGTTAGGTTAATTTTAATCGCTAATGTTTCTCTTCAAGCTCGTGGAATGACCCAGTTTTCGAAAATGTTTCGTGAAAATGATATGATCGCAGGCTCCACAATTATTTTCATTACTTTATTTGTTATTGTTTTTCTTCAAGCTCGTGGAACGACGGGGTGTTCCTCCATCTTGTTGTTTAGCTGCTTTGCTTTTATTTTACTTCATAGACCTGGGAAGTCGACACAGCTATAGATTTCATCACCTACTTGCACTTGTTTTTATTCGTAGACTTGGGAGGTCAAGATTCCTAACTATCCACATCAAGTCTTGATCCCATCAGAAATGAATTTCGTGGAAGAAAGAAAGAAAGAAAATTATCATGCTAATACTTTTCACTATAGTCAGTGCTTTCTTGGAAATCATCAACAATGGAGTTTCTCTAAACGTGATTCCCACGTTATTGGGGGAGAGAAAAGTAGTGTCTTTGACTTTTCTCTCCCCCAATAACGTGGGAATCACGATTAGAGAAACTCCATTGTTGAGGATTTCCAAGAATTCCGAGCAAGCCGTCTCTTATATACAAACTTGTCCTCTGCATGCATGCATTTGATAGGACAGTGACAGTTGTCTGTTTCATTGAATTTTCTAACACTTGATAGTTGAATGGAGTTTTATCATTCTATTTTCAAAATAAAATTAATATAGAATCCAAAACTAATACAAAAATGAAGAGAATTAATTTAGTAACTAATTATCTAACACTTGATAGTTACAAATTCCTGGAGGATTTAGTGTTTTGAGACATGATAAAAAAAAAGCCCCAATAAAAAGATCTTCTTCCAGGACTTGTAAAATAATTGATAGTTTTTTTTTTTATATCAGATTAATTTAAGTGGATCATAAAATCACCAGTTAGACTGGCCACGTCAAACTTAATCAGACAGTGAAATTAATCTGTATCCATTAATTTTTTATGCTCAAATAATTTACGTCAAACTTAAGACTAACACTTAATTTTTAATCGCATTCCTCGTGTGAGAAAAATAAATACAATTCACAACAGGATTACGGTCTATTGATTGATCATGATAGATTATATAGTCAACATTCGTGTTAGAGACTAATAGAAATCATATTTTAAGACTTTACCTAACAATTTAAGCTTTTAAGTAAGATGATTCTTTGACATGGTATCAGAGTCTTGTTAACTAGTAGTAAGGAGTTCGAATCTCATTACTCTCATTTTATTTGATAAAAACTAAGTACGAGGTAGTGTGGACTTCCGTGTAATTTTGATAAAATTTGATTTTTTTGTTAGGTCGGTTTTAATCTTTATATTAACAATTGGTGATTATTTTTTGTGTGGATAAAATTATTAAATTACAAATAATTCAAAAAATATAAAAAAAAAACTTCTCTCTATTTCTCTACAACTTCAGGATATAAAATTAGGATTACAGAACACTAGTTTTTATCCAAGCAATATGCATGGTAACCGATTCGTTTGAGGATTCTGACAATACAGACCGATCTCTGCAAAAATTTCATTAGTCTATTAATTGTAGAATATGGACCTCTTCATCCGTTTCAATTGACAAGACAGATTTTTCTGGGCAGAATTTTCTTAACGCACTGCATTAAAAATCTGGAATTGTTTGAGAAGACTGACTCAGAGTCAACCCTGAGGTTAATGAACGTAGAGAAGGCTTGCCAATACTGGTGTTTCTTTCATTTAGCGTGAGAAGCAGGGCGAATTGGGTGTTTGCTACCCTGCTTTAAATTGCATTCCTGGAATTTGCTGCTCGAAAGAGATTCTTCTAGGGTATCTCATGAGGGCCAAGAAAATCACTTGCACTTAATTTTTAATCGCATTCCTGGAGTTTTTCTGCATCAATCATGCAATCTATTTATGTTCCTCATCATTAATTTTGATATTTTTTAGGGATTTATATTTGAATTTTAAAGATTATTCTATCAACTTGTGGAAAAATAAGGACAGTAATGTGTTTTTGTCCTTATTTCTTAAATTCTTAATCTTTAATTTGAAAAAATCCTATTACATGTAAGAAAAAGAAAGAAACAGAGAGGAAAGGAGAAACTGAAAAAACATATTCAGATAAACAAAAACAAAAAAAAAAAAAAGAAGAAAAAAATCAGAGAGAAGCAAATAAAAAACTGAAATCGAAAAATCCAATCGACAGCTACACCGGTTCTCGCTGTATCTACTGCACGACATCTGGTCGTTATTCTTTTCCCGTTTTGCAAAACTAATCTGCAACTATAAACCGTTTGATGCTGGAAAAAAAAGAAGAAGAAGAAGTTGCCACCTGTTGCAACTTTAACTTCTCCCTCACTGTTAATTCATTCTTTCTACTCTGCATGCGTGTGTGTGTTGATATATATATTATTATCACAGCTGACCAAGCTGGGGAGGCATGGCCTTAGGCTTGACCAAGCCTTCTGCCTGCATGAATTTTGGCCACGCCTAAAGCATGCCTAAATTAATTCACGCATGCTAAGTGTGTTTCTTCTTTTTTTTGAATTAATTCACGTGTGTTTCTTCTTCTTTTTTCTCTATTATTATTATTATTATTATTATTATTATTATTATTATTATTATTATTATTATTTTATTTAAATACCCTATACACAAAAAAATGACAAAAAAAATCAAATACTTTTTTTATATATATATATGATATAATACTTAAAAAATCATAAATTTTTATATTCATCAATAATAGTATTGAATATATACTTAATATTCATTAGTATTAAGGAACCATCTCACCTAAAAGCTTAAGCTTGTAAGTGAGGTCCCATAATATGGTTTATATTATTCTCTAACACACACCCTCAAATGAAAGCCCTTTGGGCTTGAAACTTGCACACAAGTCCATTCTACCTTGTGTTTGATTTTTATCAAATAGAATGGGGGTGGTGAGATTTGAACTCGTGACCATTGGATCAACAAGGCTCTGATATCATGTTAAGGAACCATCTCACCTAAAAGCTTAAGCTTGTAAGTTATAGAATAATATAAATCATATTATGGGGCCTCACTTGCTAGGTGTGTTTCTTCTTTTTTTCTCTATTATTATTATTATTATTATTATTATTATTATTATTATTATTATTATTATTATTATACCCTATACACAAAAAAATGACAAAAAAAATCAAATACTTTTTTATATATATATGATATAATACTTAAAAAATCATAAATTTTTATATTCATCAATAATAGTATTGAATATATACTTAATATTCATTAGCGTTAAAGTTAGGAGTATTAACATTATAATAAAAAATTAATCGCACCTCAAATATTTACTAACACTACAGTTAGGAATAACTTACCAATTGTAGAGTTGAAAGTAATTTTGATTGAATATTTACTGACATCAAAACTAGAAATATCATATATATATTTCATGTAATATTTACCAATATCAAAGATGAAGGGATCAATCCAGTGTAGTGAGATTATTTTGTGACAGGTTTAGAGAATATATCCTACTTAAGTTTTTCCATTCCGTAGGAATTTCTCCAGTGAATCTATTATAAGAGAGATTCACAACAGACATGTAACGAAGGATATCACCCACGTAAGTGTACAAATTTTTATTTGATGTAAGCTCTACAACTATTTTTACATTGATCTCTTCCATTTCGTCATCTGCAGTGTCCCCCTTATACATATACCTAATCCCGTATAATATAAGAACCCAGATTTTTATCCAAGAAATACGCATTGTCACAAATTGGTTTGAGGATGCTAACATTAATATGGCCCTCTTCATCCATCCCAATTGACTAGGCAGCTTTTTCTTCACGCACTGCATTATAAACCTGGAATTATTTGAGAAGACTTTGACTCAGAGTCGGTCCTTACGTTAACCAGCCTAGAGAATGCTTGGCATTAAAACGACTTGTCAGTTTTAGAAAATGCAAGCAGCACCCAGTTTTCGAAAATGTTTCGTGAAAATGATTTGATCTCAGGCTCCACAATTATTTTCATTAGTTTATTTGTTATTGTTTTTCTTCAAGCTCGTGGAACGACGGGGTGTTCCTCCGTCTTGTTGTTTAGCTGCTTTGCTTTTATTTTACTTCATAGACTTGGGAAGTCATGTGTCATGAACATGTGATTTCGATGGAGTGAAATGAGTTTCCGACACAGCTGTAGATTTCATCACCTACTTGCACTTGTTTTTATTCGTAGACTTGGGAGATCAAGATTCCTAACTATCCACATCAAGTCTTGATCCCATCAGAAATGAATTTCGTGGAAGAAAGAAAGAAAGAAAATTATGATGCTAATACTTTTCACTATATTCGGTGCTTTCTTGGACATCCTGATCAACAATGGAGTTTCTCTAAACGTGATTCCCACGATGAGATTTGCAATGTGGTCCTCCTAGCTAGTGAACCTGCTCAACCAATGATCATAAATGATGCCAAAATTGAAATCACAGAGAAGGAATCAAATTCAATGGCTCTTAGCAAACCCTCTGCCCCCTTCCAAGTTCCAGCCGTGTCTTGTACGGTTGCAGTTAACATCTCTCTCCAAGTACTGGTTCAGTAGTCAACTCTTTCTTGTGTTCCCATTAACCAGAAAATTTGAAACTAAAAAAACAATTATATATTTCCAAGACATGATTAAATCTCTCTGATAAAAAAAAAAACAATCTCTTTTCGTTCATTTTTTCCTTGATCATCAAAATTTACAATATTGAACTTCATTTTTACACAACTCCATAAATAAATGAATTTACAGTCCCGATTTTCCTTGTTCTGTATGTTTTTGTTCAGATCCACCAGGGCTTCTAAACTTTCTTGCTACCTCCAAGTAAGATAAACTGGCCCTCTAACCTTCCTGTCATTTCCCTTGCAATGAAAGTAACAAAACTCTGATGATTTATTCTTCTCATTTCGTCACCATTTCGTATGCCACACATGCAATTGCTATCGAAGGGACCACGCACAAGTGGAGAAAACGAAAAAAGATCTCCTTGTATCCAATGTTATTGAGAGAGAAAAGTAGTCTCTTTGACTTTTCAATGTTTTGCTTACAAGGTTCGGCCATCTAAGCTTTTCATTGGGTTTGAATTTCCTGGCCTCCTGAGTAAATTTCATCTGGGCTGGACTTGAATATTTCGATATATACACTTAAGGCTGGATGAGTTTGTCTCTTTAGCAGGCTTTCATAGGCTGAGCAACGAGCAAGACACCCAGAGTTAGAAGTAAATTCACAGATAAAAAGCACCCAGGAACAGATTTTACAACTGCTCCCGCAAAACACAAAAACACCAGAATTTCCAAGCAGTTCAAATATATTAGATTAAAAAAAGAGGAACTATCCTCCTTGATTATAAATGCAGCAAACCAACAAAATTTCCATAGGAATAAAGGAGAGAAATTAAGAAACACTAACAATCAAGCAGATATATTTAGATTATTACACAAGCAAACGTTTCAGCTGTTTGCATCTAAAATATAGCATCAAGATCTACACTCAACCAAAGATACCTGAAAAACAAGCTAACACATATTTAGAGCTATACATCAAATCTCATTTGGATCTGTAGACTGAATATAAAATTCATTGAAATAGATTGATCTGCAATCATTAATTAGAGGAAACAAGAACAGCAACAAAACCTCACTTCCAGTTTTCCTCTCTATATTCTTTCCAGAATCCAACCATGGCATAAATAACAAAAAATTCTACCAATTGGATCACATTAAGCAATTCACGAAAAAGGTACTGAAAGTAGCAATGCATGTTTACAAACTCAAAACCCTTCATACATCGCAATCCAACCAATCGAGTATACTCTCTACCTATCAATCCCAGTAACACCAAGCAAAGCAACTAAAATGTGACTAACCCCAGCAGTGTCGTCTCCTTCTAAATCCATCGCTGCCCCTTTAAGCAATCAAGCAAAACGCTCTATCCCCACCTCACAAAATCATGAAAACAGCTATTTTTAAAGGCAGCCCTCCATTGATGACCAATGGAGTTCTGAGGATGCCACACACAAATAAATAAAGCCTAGTAGACTATAAAAAAAAACTTTAATTCACACACCGACACTTTGCGAGAGACACGACAAGAAATCATTGAATACTTGCCGTCAAGAAATTTTTCCACTTGGATTCCTCTCAATTTGCGACAGCGTTAGTCAATCGTGGAACCCTAGCAGCATAATTATTAATGATGTTTGCGAATGTCCAATCTCAGTCCATCTGGGAAATTTGTACATGCCAATAGTCAATCTTGACCACGCAGTTCATTAAAGCGAAATGGTTTTGCCAGGTTTCCTTCAAAGCATATCAGATACATGCTGCTGCATTCACAAGAAAGGAGCACCCATCAACCAGAGTCCTATTGAATGTGCTAAATGTCAATAGAGAGCTTTAAACAATGATGAAATAATGAGGGGACGATGCATTAAAGCAAGTTTTTAATTCACAAATGATAGTGGTATAACAAATTGGACAAATATTTGATCCTTATTACGGGAATTAAAAGTGAGTCCGAATAAGATTTTCATTCAATTCAATGTCTGGGAAGAAAGTAAATTCTCAAGAAAAATACCCTCCTTTTCTATTTCAATACAATTCTCTAAACAAACAAGCGTGAGTTGAATTAAAACAAATACGATGTGTCTGCAGTGTCTGCATGTGTGTGCAGTGTTTCAGAAAGAAAAAAAAAAATTGTACACCTCTCGACACAGCGATGACCATGAAAAAACTCAGAGTGAAACTATCAGAATACCCCTTGCTCCAATGCTTTTTTTTATCTTTTTCTAGGGTTATTTTAATAGTCTTATTTTGTATGAATTTATGAAAAAACAAAACACCCCCGCTTTCCCGCGTCCTTTTAATTAATATGTTGATCCACCAATTACTTCTAATATTTCTGGTTTCTCGGACAGTATTGCGCAAGATACGCGGGTGCTCATACATTTCCAAGGTGTATAGTGGGATCCATGTCTTCAGAATTACTCCTTGGGACCCACTTGCATTTTTATTTTGTTTTTGTTTTCTTGTGTGAAAGCCTTCATAAACGTCCTCAACCTTCGAGGCTCCTCTCAAGCTAGTCTCAATCTCTGTCATACCAATATTAGAGTTTTTATTCTTTTTTAGTTAACAAAAATTCTAAGTAAGGATTTTTTCATTGAAAAAACAATGAATTCTCTAAAAGTCTCATTTTAAATCGCGTGAAATTAATTTTATAAAGAAACACAGAAGGCTTACATTTATATAATTTGTTTAATCACATAAACTAATATGATAAGGAGAAATCACATAATTATTTGATTTTATAATCCTTTAAACAGACTCATCAAATATTTAATCCAAATTCTGAATAACACACATCTTAATTACCAAAAAAGAAACTTGTTCATGCAAAACAGACTGAAAAAGTTACCAAAATTTTTGAGGGGATTTGATTCTGGTTATTCAATTAAGCGCAACAGACTAGCATCATTTGGTTCTGGTCATTCAATTATGCGAAGGGTGAAGGTCTGGACTCTTCGACTTACACGAACATGTTTACGTAATCAAGTGATCAATTACATAGTGACACACATACTTTGCTATTAAAAACATATAGGATTTGTCAACAATTTAATTTAGCTATGAACAAACTTCCAACACTAAGTAGACTGAGATCCAGATCAAAATGTCACTTGAGCTCTTAATACTTGTTAAAATTCAATGATCTGAACAGTAACTGTTATAAACAGTTACTGTTTGGATTTAAAACAGGAAATCGAATTTTGAAGAACAGAGGGCAATAAATATTTCGGGAAGAACATAAATTTTATTGAATTGAAAGGTTCCTTATATAAGTATTACAATAGCATGAATTTGAAATAACTAGGACATCTCAACAACATGAGATTTGAATTAAACTAAAAATCCTGACAGGTAATGTATATCCTGTTATGAATAGTGGATAAAAACTGAAATTGCGTAAATGACTAAAACATAAACTACTCTGCCTAATCTTCCCTTTCTGTAAGCAGACTTCATCAATTCTGTCAATACTGCAGTAAACTTACAATTGCCCTGATGGTTACCACAAAAGACCCACTTTGGAGTTCAGAATAGCTAGATTGCCCAACTCTTGAAGCCTGAATTTTTATAACCATCATAAAATGGGAAAACTAGTTTAGATATAAATGGCGAAATGGAATTAATTACCACACATTTTGACCTTTAGATTGGTCATACATGACCACTTGCAGGTCCTCCTAGTGTTAAAACCACGCCTTGAAGATCACTTCTTGGATTTGATTCTTTAGCTAATGATGGAGCAGCTCTGATTACCGGATATGTTCTGGTGGTCATTTGAGTTTGTCGAAAACTATGGCTGGGTTCTTGAACTGAGAATGTTGGCTTTGTCAATATGATTTGAGTCTGGAAATTGATGAACAATGGGGATTTGAGTTGCTGGGGATGCATTCTTTTGAGCTAGAATTGCCCCTCTAGATACGAAACCCGGTGCCTAATACATAAAACTAGGTTTCAATATGAGCATTTGAATACACTGCAAATGAGGTAAGTAATGAGAGCTTACAGGTGAAAACAAGACCCCTCTGAAAATCGTCCCGTTAACAGTTGCAGTCACTAGAAGGCCTGCGTCGAAGGCTCCATCAACTTTACCTCTGACCTCAGCACCAACCTATGGAGATAGAGAAGTAAGTGAAGAGCATGTATTAGCAGAACAGAAAGAAAAACAAAGACAAGCAAGATTGTAATTGACTACGCTTGCCAGAGCAGATATCAACTTATTGATTTACCAGGTTCTGAATCGACCCTGACTCCATGGGTCTTCGTTCCATTGCTGGGACTGGTGTTCCTTGCCTGCCAAACCTACCATGAACATACTGTTCGTCTCTTTTATGCTCTCTTGAGATTTGGAGGCTGTGCCGGGTTTTTCGGACCACAGGTCTAAGTTTCTGATTACTTGCAGCAGCATCAGCCTGGTAATTTCTTGGGATTTTGTTTATATGCCTGAAGAAATCAAGAGCCTTTGCAAGATGTGAGGGAATCAACTGATTTCTGAACTGTTATCTTTTCTTGGTCGGACTGTGACGAAGACTGTAGAAACACAAATTTTCCGCCAATCAAATTTCACCATGTGTTATTTTATTCTTTATTTTAAAGAATGAAATAAAATTGAAATAAATGACATGGAAAACAAATGAGCCTTCAAATATTTCTTGGCTAATGAAAAGTTGACATTTGAAATGAGATATTCAAGATATCTCGTCATAAAGGCAAGATTTCGTCAATAAAGACAGACATAAAGGCAAGATTTCGTCAATAAAGACGGACATAAATGCAAGATTCTGTCAATAAAGACCAACCAATAAAATTACGCCACGTGGCATTGGAAAAGACCTGAGAGCCCCTACAGATCTCTATAAATAGAGGGCCTCAACCTAAAGGCAAGGGGTTGGAATTCTAGAAGGATACAAAATTTTCTTCAAGACAAACTCTTCAAGCAAGGAAGCTCTCTCTCAAAGAGTTCTCAAGCCTCCACCACAAACTCTTCAAGCAAGGAAGCTCTCTCTCAAAGAGTTCTCAAGCCTCCTTCATCTACGCTTGAAGTCTACAAAGAACGAAGCTCTGTTGGATCAAGCTAAAACGCCCCATAAGAGTTCTTCGACAACACTTTGAAGACAAATCAAGGTACTCTTCAAAGCATCAAATCACAACATCTCGCTTCGCAATACACGCCCAAATTCGCGTTCTTGCAAAGCACAAATCTTGGCTTGATTACTCAAATAAATCAAGTCACCATACATAAAATCCAAGGGAAGAATCAAAGGATTGCCATATTCTTTTGATAGAATATATTATATAGAGATTGTACCCATTCATTATATTTAATAAAATCATATATTTGTACACGTATGCTTGTTTAATTTCAGGTGAACAAAATTGTGTCTACAAATTTCTGGCGACTCCACTGGGGAAATCTCTACCTTTCATCTCTTCCCTTCAAGAAAGAATTTTCAACAAAATCTCAATGGCAACTAGGAGGAACATGATCACCATTGTCGCTTCGAAAAGCAACAAGGCCATTGATTCAAGTCCCCAACATACTATTGAAGATTCTTCAACTCCACCATTGAAAACAAAATCCATCGTCGAGTTATATGCGCAAACTAAGCCGATTCTCAAGATGACGTCAACTTCGAATGCAAGAGGGGCACAAGATGTCGCCTCAAAGATGAAGCCACAAGCAACTCCACTACAAAAGTCAAGTGAGGCGCGCGAAATGGTCTTCAACACTCAAGGCGACTTTGACGATTCACCTATGGAAACTGCTCCATGTCAATCACCAAATAAGGCTTCGGGTTCTAGCACCATGTCAGTGATGATGACCGAGACAACATCTTTAGAAGATCAAGTGGCTAACTTGACAAAACTCGTCGAGGGGCTCTCGACTTCACTCAAGGCAAAAGACCGCGAGATAGCAAAGTTGATGAACAAACTTGAGAGCTTGAACGAAAGAGGCCAAACCTCGACTAACAAGGCTTTTCAAGTAGATCAACTAGATGTCATTGAGGAGTCTGCAATCGGAGCTGTGGAGAATATACGTGGTATTACTGATGGCATCTTCACCACAAGTCAACTGAAAGAACTCATCAAGGAAGCCATCACAGACCAGGTGGAAAGCTCAATTCAACCCTCATATTCGTATGCGAAGCCGTACACTCAAAGAATTGACCTGTTAAAGATGCCTCTAAGTTACCAACCACCAAAGTTTCAGCAGTTCGATGGCAAGGGAAATCCTCGACAACATATAGCTCACTTTGTGGAGACTTGCAACAATGCCGGGACTAATGGTGATCTCATGGTAAAACAGTTTGTTCGTTCCTTGAAAGGTAATGCCTTTGACTGGTACACTGACTTGGAGTCTTGCTCGATTGATACTTGGGAGCAATTGGAGCGTGAGTTTCTTAACCGCTTTTATAGCACTCGTCGTGTGGTTAGCATGATTGAACTCACTAATGCACGTCAGTGGAAGGAAGAGCCTGTCATCGACTACATTCATCGGTGGAGAAACCTCAGCCTCAACTGTAGAGATCGACTCACCGAGACTTCTGTGCTAGACATGTGTATTCAAGGGATGCATTGGGGACTACGGTATATCCTACAAGGCATCAAACCAAAGTCTTTTGAAGAATTGGCTACTCGTGCACATGATATGGAACTTAGCATTGCGGCGGCTGAAAGTTCATCGTTACCTATGCAAGAGCCTGAAAGAAATAAGCCTGAAGGTCGTAGATTCGGAAAAAACACTCTGAAGGTCGAGGGAAAGCAATCACTAGTAGTTAACTCGACTGCTATAAGGGTACCAACTGGAGTTAAGAGGAATGATCATGCAACACCGACTACCTTTCAAAGGGGTGAAAGAAAGAAACCATCATTGAAAGAGCGACAGGAAAAAGTGTATCCATTCCCTGACTCAGACATATCTAGGATGCTGGATGATCTGCTTGAGGCAAATATCATTGAGTTGCCGGAGGTGAAACGCCCTGAAGAAGCAAACCAAGTAGATAATCCGAATTATTGCAAATATCATCGCTTAATCAGTCATCCCGTAGAGAAGTGTTTTGTGCTGAAAGACAAGATCATGAGGCTACACGAGAATGGAGATATCGTTTTTGATGATGAAGTAGCAGCCTCTAATATCACAACCACGGTCAAGTCAGGACCATATCAATCACTCTCTACAATAAGTTTCGGCTCCTGTGAAGCTATAAGACTTGATGCCATTTTCCCGATGAGCTCCACTGTATCCTCAAGTCAAACTCCATGTATAACCCTCACACCTCAAGTTGACGACCTGAAGCCTGAATGGTCTGAAAATTATAATGATGAAGGATGGACTCTAGTCACGCGTAGAAGAGGAAGGAGGAAGCACATACAAATGACAAAGCCAACAAGAATGAGGATCTCAATGGTGAGGAAGCCGATTAGTGAGCCGATACGCCGAAAGACTCAACAAAAATCCATACCAGTTAGAAAGGAGGGTTTTTCAGCTCAAAGTATAAGAAAGCCTGTTACACTGAATGAGTACATGCCAACAGAAATGAAAAGAATTGAAAATGTACCTGTTGCTTGCTATCAGGTTGATGAAGAGAAAACCCCTATTGATCATGATGACTCTTCAAACTTATCTCACGGTGTATGCACAACAGAGATATCCTTCAACGATGAGGACTTGTTGCTTGGATCAAAACTCCATAACCGACCTCTTTTCATTAAAGGATATGTTGATGAAAAGATAGTAAATCGCATCTTGGTGGATGATGGCTCGGCGGTCAATATACTACCTCTTAAGACCATGAGAGAGCTAGGGATTCCTATGGATGAACTCTTCCCAAGTCATCTGATGATTCAAGGTTTCAATCAAGAAGGGCTTTCCAATGAAGACAATGTTCGCCTACGCCTTGAAGAGCTTGAAGCTTTAGATAAAAAACGTCTTGAGGCACAACAACGACTAGAATGTTATCAAGCACGACTTTGTAGAGCTTTCAACAAGAAGGTGCGACCACGCTCCTTTCAAGAAGGGGATCTTGTCTTGGCAGTACGACGCCCGATAATCATGTCAAAACGCATGGGCAGCAAGTTCCTCTCCAAATGGGACGGCCCTTATGTGGTTCAAGAAGTCTACACCAATGGAGCTTACAAGATTGTTGATGAGAATGGATTGAGGATTGGGCCTATCAATGGCAAATTCTTGAAAAGATACTATGCTTGAAATCTGATGTAGCTCCTGGCCCACACGAGCTAAAACTGTGAAAGGCACAAAAAAAAAAAAAAAAAAGTGAACTACGTTATGACTTGATCCTTTTATCCACAAAGGTACGTAGGCAACTTGGAATTCATTCCAAGTACAGTCATGCCAAAAAAAAAAAAATCTTTTGAACTACGTTGTGACTTGATCCTTTATCCATAAAGGTACGTAGGCAACTTAGAAATTATTCTAAGTACAGTCACACCATCCTTTAAAGTTGTTTGATCCATGGTTCTCGTTCACGTAGAGAGGAGAGACAAATAAACTTCAAGACAGATCGTAACATGGAAATCTAGGTAACAAGACATAAGCGAAGAAAAAATATAGACTTTATTAATAGAAAGAAGAGTTCTATTACATAAAGTATGTAGCCTCAACAGAAAGTCATAAGCCGATGTTACCAAAACAAAACAAAAAAATTCCAAAGCATAGTAAACCATTATCATATTATGGTTTCCAATTATGTCCTTCCATCTCCTTTTGTTTGGTCTCCAACAATCCTTTTAATTTTTGAAGAATGCCTGCGTCAGCTTCACTTATCACAGGGGAAGAGGATAGTGTGGTGATTTCTGCTCGGATGCCAGAGGTGATAATCTTTCTCTCAGAAAGCTTTTCATCACACGCCTTGAGAGATGACTCTAACTCAGCCTTCTTGCTCTGCAACTCCATCAATTGTCCTGTTATTTTTGTTATCTCAGCATGAGTAATAGAAATGGATGTAGATGCCTCCTCTTCAAAAGCTTCTGAATTTTTAAGTTGCACTTCAAGCTTTTCAACATCTAAGGCTCGTTGCTCTGATGTCATCATAGGAGATAATGAAGACTCTAAGTGAATAAACTTTTTAGCATCCTCAATCACCTCGGTCACCATTCTTCTGATAGAAGAGCAATCAACCTTTATATCTTCAATGGAGAGGAGGATCTTCTCAACTTCACCAGCCAGATCAGGAATATAATGGATCGGTGTGCGCGCAATCTTATTTCTGACACTCTCCCAACACTTGATAGCAAATTCAGATCTTATCTCTCCTATTATGTCATCAGCACAATACCTAGTGATTCCTGAAGGCTCAAAGGCTGTAGTAGGTCCAAGATTATGCAAGTTGGTCGCTACATTAAAGATCAGTTGAGGTGGATTAGGCTGCTCATGTGGTAAACTGAATGAAGGTTGAGAGTTTCCAATCCCAGCAGCTAAAATATTGAAAGGGTTTGGGCTAGCAACAGAAGCAACACTCATTTCTGGCCCAATATACATATCAAAGTCATTCCCCAAGTCTTGTTGACCAAGCTAAAAAAAAAAAAAAAAAAGAAGTTAATATATGACAAATAACATGAACTAAAAAAAAAAAAAGGGAAAGTGTCAAACCAGTTCATCAATATTGTCTGGCATGATGGAGGCGCTAGGGACTCCATGAAGAAAACCCGAGCTGCAAGGATTGAATTTTTTCTTGGTACGTTTTAAACGTTTCCAATGATGATCACTGTTTTCATGCTCGCTGTCCTCCACATTTAAGATTGCTTCAACATCATCTTCCTCCTCCTGCTACATGCATATCCTTATGAGCATCTCAATAAAAAAAAAAGGGGAAATTAATAAGGTTCATAAAAAAGGGAGACGAGTACTTATTTACCGATTATGGAGAAAAGGATTGCGCACTCCTTTCCTTTGCCTCTGAGGAGTTAGAAGATTTCTTATTAAGATGATCTTTTGAAGTACTCACTCTCTTTACACTAGGAATCACAAGTGGTGTCCTATTTATGTGGGCAGATGTTCGAGTACTATCTTCCTTGCCTGAATCAACATCAACTACCCGCTTGTCTCTTTTATAGGTAGGAGAAGAGCGTTTCCTTTTGGTTAAGAGAGGGTCATTCTTCTTTTCTTTTGGCCTCCGCGATACTATGGCAGCATTAGCAGGACTTTTAAGAATGATCTTCATCTGTAGAGAGCAAACTTTGGACCACCTCGGAGTCCACCAATCCATGTAACGTTTAGTTGCTAAAGGAAGCTTATCATTTAGGGGCAACGGAAGCTCGCACCGGGAATGAGTTTTGAGTTTGGTAAAGCTGAGCCAAAGCTGTAATACATCCTCCAAGGTTGGGACTCCAGTTCTCCCTCCAAAGTCACGGGGAATATGTTGGCAAAACCCAAATTGTCTACTGAATCTATCAGGACAGTAAGATTCAATAATATAAGTATCATCATAACGAAGAGTCAAATAGCCGGATCGAATACACATAAAGTAGTCACTCTCGAGGATTGACAAGTTGCCATCATCATATAAGACCCCAACTTTAGTCAGGGGAAGTAACGCAGGAAATATGACTCTCTTAGGATCTTTGAAAAGAGCATGAGCTTGAGATTCAGTGAAATGTTTTGCCAACCCCACGCCGGCATATTTTATCATCCCAGCTAACTTGGTAGGGCTAATTGTTGTTTGATGAGTGCCAAATTTTTCTGCAAGCCAACCGCTAAGAAAATGAATAGGAAAAGGGATGTCTCGTACGGCCACACTTAATGCAGATTGAACTTCCTTTAGACCTTTGAAGATACTTGCTAGAACTGGTATCGCAAGGGAGAATTGCCTTCCAGCTGCCATCATGGATGCTACTTTGAAAGTGCTAGGACGAATGAAACCAACATCCTTGCTAGGAAATACAAATTTGCATATCCAACATGAAAGAAAAGCCGCCAAATAAACTTCATCCTGAATATGAGAAGGGACATTAAGCTCCTTAAAAGGATGAATGAATCTGCTGGAGCGAGCACGAGACTTATCAATTGAGCCAGAAGGATAGTTAGTCTTATTGGAGCCGCTGGACTTGCCCACAGAAAAAGGTACCTTGTATCTCAAGTCATCTCGAAACCAGAAATCTACCTAATCTTGAAGGGTCATTACATGGTCACCATCAATAGTCTGACATTCTTTATGAAAGGCGATGAATAGGTACTTGCAGCTCTTTGGAAGAAAAGAACGTCCTTTCTTGTCAGCTTCATTAAGTTCATCAGCAGAAGGGATGACTTCATCATAAAAAGTGCCAAAAATAGGAAGGCCACTATATGATTTTAGCTCCCAAAGAGATATAGACTCCTCGCCATTCGGAGTAGATAGCGTATTGGTAGCAGGATTCCAATGGTTATAAAAAGAAAGGATGACATTCATCTGCCAGTCATATGTAAAAAGGGATGCAAAAACAGTGTCTTGGATATGTGCCCGCTCGAGGATTGGCTCGTAATGTTTCAAAATATCTTCTGTCCATTCCCAATACTTTGGAGTGTACTCAAGCGCATCGGAAATTGGGAAATAGTCTTTGCAAGTAGCATTTCCATCACGTTTATGATAGTCTAATGATGGCAGATCAGCTAGAAAAGTTGTTGAATGTGGAAAGGAGGACTGAAGTTGTAAAACTGATTGAGGCGAACCACCGTGACCATGAAGTTCATAGGAAGCCTCTGATGACCAGGAAGTCAAATGCTTGATGCTTTCGGAAGGCAGCTTCTTAGCAAAGGGACCAATGGCGGGTTCATATACGTGAAGGCTTGTCCGACGATACTTCTCCTCAATTACTAAGAATCTTTTAGTGGAAGAAGAAGAATTCTTGAAAAGCACCATCTAAAAAAAAAAATGCAGGGATTAGTAATTGAGAGGGACAAAATTATAAATCCCATGATATTTATATGTCCTAAAAAAAAAAATCTAATGAAGAAGAGGGAGAGAATAAGAACTTACCTTGATGAAGAGCCAAAGAACAATAATGCTCCAATGTTAAAGAATTTTGTGACTTGCTAAAATTGATGATGCGGGAAAGACAGCAACCGTGACTCTTAAGAAACAACTCGGCAAAGCTCGTGAAGTATTATGGCAAGAAAATTCAAATCACCCAAAGAAACTTGCGGCCCTGCAATAAGAATAGATGTTAATTAATGGAAACAGGTGGGCTCACCAATAACTCAATCTCGCGCCATCGAGCATGTAATTTCAGAAGCATGAAAGGTTGCTTTTGGATTAACACGCACATGTCAACAAGCTGCAGGAAGACTTTACAAACTAGGCACGTTGATTTCTGATAAAAAAAAAAAAAAAAAAAAAAAAACGTGAATGATGAGCAAGGAGAGACAACATGCAATGCAATCTGTGAACTTCCATAGTCACCACGCTCTGCTCTCCATGATGAAGAGGTCCGATAGAGATGATGTGAGGACCATATGCATCGTGAGTCACGGCCAGAAGGATATTATAAGTCTGAGACGGTAGAGCTGCTTTGGCGCTGATGTCTGGCAAATTCTGGAGCAATGGGAGAACTCACGACGTTGGCAGAAATTAAACAGAGTTGAGAGAACACCACAAGAATCAATTCGGGGCTGAGGATATATCATAATTTATGGCAGCAATGTTTAGAAAACACTGGTGACAAGGATGTTAAATCCCTTGCAACAACTTCGGCCATGAATAAACCTGATAAGCAAGAAATTTGCGGTTCTGGACCACTGGTTTGAAGATCATGCAAATTCACACGTGAAGTTTGAGAAACTACATGAGTGGAACCAGTTCACAAGCTGAAGCAACAAAGATGAAATTCTGCTTCCACGGGTTTGTAAACACAATGGACATCCAAGATTGAAAGTTTTGGCAATGCGGGTAACAGTAAGGAAAAGTAATAAATGGAATCTGCATAATTTATCCTTTTCTTCGATTTGAAAAGATTCTGGCAAGATAAATAAACTATCTAACAAAATCAAGTAAATAGTCATTAAATGTTTCAAATCAAAACCTTAAAAAGAAGATTGTTGGCAAGCATGTCCACAGCAAGCTGTTCCTCCACAGGAAGCAGTCCTGACTTTGAAGACAATGGTCTGTAAGGCCTCTCCAGTCGAAAAAAAAAATTCTTCCAACAGTCGGGAAAGAAAGGAAAGAAGAAAAAAAGAACTTCAGCTATTAAGAGCATAAAAAAAAAAAAAAAAGTCGCTTACCAGGCTATCACCAATCTCACGTCTGGTCACGAGGAAGACTCCTTTGCTTCGAAACCTTCAGTGATGAGCAACATGAAGGCTGCGTGGTGGGTAACAAAAAAAAGAAGAAGGGGGCAATATAATGTTCTTTTATAGCCTCCTGAATGACTCTTTCCTAATCTAAAACAAATCTTTTCTTATTCTGTGAGAGCAAAGTTGGCTACCAGTACAGGAAATTGTTTGTTATTCCCTTTCTTGATAAGTCGTTCACGGTGGACGATTCATGCAATCTCGAAAAAAAAGGGGTCAATTAAGTTAAGTCAGCCATGGGAGGATCTTTTATTACTCTTAGCAGCCATTCATTTAGAAAAGAAAGTCATTTAAGCAAAACAATTTACGTGAAAGAATTGTTTTACTCTCTGAACATACTTCCAGCAAAAGATCAAGATTAATTAAGAAGAGAAGGCACGATTACCAAGGCAATGGGAAAAGGGAGTTGCAACTTTCATAGTTCATAACTTGTTGACCACTACTCGGAATCACAAACAGATTGCGTTATTGGACTCAGAATAACGAGATCTTTAAAACAAGATATTACAGTGACCATTTTCAGTGAAAAAAAAAATTTTACGCAGCCCGGTCAAAGTGTGGGTTGTTATTCGGGCATAAAGATAAATTTTGTTTGGTCCTGCATATGCAGCAGTCTCAAATGAACAATTGGACCTGAATATTCTATCATTTGATTTGATAAATCTCAATCAAGATCGATCCATAAATTTTCAATTTTTGATTATCATATTTTATTTTCACAATAAGATTTATCTGCTTGTTGTAAAAATTTAATATGATCAAATCAAATTTTAGTCGGAAATATAAAACCTTCACAGCCATATTTTTCGAGACATGCCCACTTGTTCCAAAAAGTAAGTGAACTTGTCTCGAGGGGGCATCTGTAGAAACACAAATTTTCCGCCAATCAAATTTCACCATGTGTTATTTTATTCTTTATTTTAAAGAATGAAATAAAATTGAAATAAATGACATGGAAAACAAATGAGCCTTCAAATATTTCTTGGCTAATGAAAAGTTGACATTTGAAATGAGATATTCAAGATATCTCGTCATAAAGGCAAGATTTCGTCAATAAAGACAGACATAAAGGCAAGATTTCGTCAATAAAGACGGACATAAATGCAAGATTCTGTCAATAAAGACCAACCAATAAAATTACGCCACGTGGCATTGGAAAAGACCTGAGAGCCCCTACAGATCTCTATAAATAGAGGGCCTCAACCTAAAGGCAAGGGGTTGGAATTCTAGAAGGATACAAAATTTTCTTCAAGACAAACTCTTCAAGCAAGGAAGCTCTCTCTCAAAGAGTTCTCAAGCCTCCACCACAAACTCTTCAAGCAAGGAAGCTCTCTCTCAAAGAGTTCTCAAGCCTCCTTCATCTACGCTTGAAGTCTACAAAGAACGAAGCTCTGTTGGATCAAGCTAAAACGCCCCATAAGAGTTCTTCGACAACACTTTGAAGACAAATCAAGGTACTCTTCAAAGCATCAAATCACAACATCTCGCTTCGCAATACACGCCCAAATTCGCGTTCTTGCAAAGCACAAATCTTGGCTTGATTACTCAAATAAATCAAGTCACCATACATAAAATCCAAGGGAAGAATCAAAGGATTGCCATATTCTTTTGATAGAATATATTATATAGAGATTGTACCCATTCATTATATTTAATAAAATCATATATTTGTACACGTATGCTTGTTTAATTTCAGGTGAACAAAATTGTGTCTACAAAGACGAATGTTGAGAGAAAGAAAGAGAATGCTCTTCTTGTTCTAAATCAATCTCCCATACCTTTGAATTTGTAGTTCTTATCTTCTTATGATGCAGAGTATCTGCAAGGTAACGTTCAGAGTTAATCATGTTCGAAGCCTTAAGACAAGGTTTTTGTTATTAAAACTACCTGAACTGAACTGAAAAGGTTGCTTTGATTCTTCTGATTCATAAGAGCCCTTCCTGACTATTTCATTGTTTCCAGGAAACATTGTCTGCTTCACAGAAAAAATTAATAACTCTCCCAACTTGAACAGCCATATTTAACTGGAGGTCAGTGTTTGCATTTTGAGAGTAAGAAGTTACATTACCGAAATATCTTCTGCTCCTGGGAGAAATCTTCTCTTTTCTTGATTCCAATGTTGTCCAAATATCTTGCACATAGAAATGTTGTGTCGACCATTGGGATGTTCTGCTCCAGGTTGCAAGACCAACAACTGATTGAGAGGACGCTCATCCTCCCTGCACCTGCATATACATTCATACAAACATACAGAGAATTGGATTAAGAAAATTATGGGAGGTAGTGTTGAGAAAAGGGTCTGCAGAAGTGAAACAAAAACTCAGTTACCCTCCATAGATGACAATATCCGAGTCTGTGACAACTGCAGTGTGAGAAAACCTGCCTTGAGGTTGCTGGCCAGATATATCGAGTTGAGTCCATGAACAAGTACTCACATCAAGCACCCAAACATCAATGTAGTAATGTTTTTCCCCAACACCTCCAATCACATAAAGCTGCAGACCATGAAGAGCACATTAAATCTCTTTTTGAAAGCCAAAAATTGGAAAAAGTAGAATCGAAGAATCAAAGCCTTCAAGCAAAAACAGGTGAGCATCAAAAGAACTGACAACAGAATAGGGTATGACATTCAAGTTTTCAAATTTATTTTAGAGCCATGACTTGCCTTTGTTCCAATATTCACAGAAGCATGACCTGCTCGAACACCTGGTGAAGATCCTTGCACAGCAAGCTGTTAAAAAATCAAAACCATTATCATTGCTTCAATTCCACAAAATTCTCTTCATAAGAGTAAAATAGAGGAAGTGAAGCTAATGCCTTTGTCCAAGTCAATGTGTCTGTATCAATGTTGCAGCTTCATCTCCCTGAGACCCCATTACTAGTCTTCTCCCTTTTTTCTCCCCTCAGCTGAAAGGCTTTATTTATTTCTAGTTCCAACACATGGCTTGGTGATGTTAAAGAAAGTTGAAGAGAGAAATATAAGGGAGTCAAAAGTGAACATGAACAAACCAAGCGATATATCAACTATCAGTGTCAATAGACATGAAAAGATGGGCGCTTTCAAGTCTCAATCACTGTGGCAACCAACATCAACAGAAGGTAGTGGTGAAAGGAACAATTTTTTTGCTATATAAACCTCTCTGCCACCTTAAGCAAAGTTTCTTTAAATGTAAAGTATTGTGGGCATAGTAAAACATCAAATAACATAAGTGTATAGGCTTACAGATTATATATATATATAATCAGACTACAAAAGTGATGTAAATCATGGAAACATGGCTCGAGTGTATTTTTTTCATTTTTAATGATTTTTTGATTTTTGGTTTGTTTACTTTCGCACTTTTGTCTAACTGAAAATGATGGAGGGTGGGGGCATTGGGTTTTGGGAAATGATGGAGAAAGTGAGAGGTTTGAGGAGCTTTTTTCTTGGTTTTCCTTTCTGCTGAACTCACAAGCTATTTCTCTCCATGCGAGTATGATCTTGGGATTGATGGAAGTGAAGTTTACCCTCTTTTCCTCTCTCTCTCTCCCCCCATCATCCAAATTTTCAAGATGGGTTATCAATGTGGATCAAGAAATGTCTATTCTCAAGGATCTTTGAGAGGAGTGTGGGGGCTTCGTGCTGTCCAAATTCTTTTTAGTTTTGGGAAATGAGAATGGTGTTGTTTCTCTCAAAAAGGTTCGGAGGCTTTTGAAATATGAAATAAAGCACTAAGCTCAATGCAACCTAACCTTGTATAGAGAGGAACTTGGTAGTTATTTTAAGGGAATCGCAAGTTAGTCACTGATGTATATATCAATTCTCAATTCAGTTTCAAAACATATTTTATCAACAAAGTCCCAAATGCTTAAGACATTTCTCCATTGGGTCATGTTTCCACTGTTTATGAATATTTCCCATCTAAACTGGATAGTTTAAGCTATAAAAAGATGTCAATTTGGAGAAATAAAATTAATAAAAATCGATAAAGACCGAATTAGAAATGTTTGAGTCCTAATTGGATTTTTTTTTATTTGGGACTTGGTTAATAATTAGAAAATACGCTAGGGTTAAATATTAAAGTTTTCCCGCTATAATACTAGGAAGAATAAGCTTCACCTAGCTCTATAGGGTGGATATTTACCATGGAACTTGTGCTTTAAAATGACATGACAAGTCCATTGGGTAGTGGCTGGTTAGTACTTATCCAATCTGTATTTTAATCTAGGTTGAGTGGGAAAAAAACGACTTAAATTAACTTGGTTTAGAATTATTTTTTATTCAAAATTGTATTAAAGTAATATATTTTTATATTTTTTAATAAATTATTTTTGATATCCGCATATCAAAATGATTTTTTTTAAAAAATTAAAAATAAAATTTTTTAA
This sequence comes from Salix brachista, assembly GCA_009078335.1. Taxonomy (NCBI): domain Eukaryota; kingdom Viridiplantae; phylum Streptophyta; class Magnoliopsida; order Malpighiales; family Salicaceae; genus Salix; species Salix brachista. The sequence continues at coordinate 2,223,316 of CM018576.1, read as the reverse complement.
AATACTTTTAAAATATAATCCAAGCATGACTTTAGCATGATAAGTCAAACACAATTAAAACCCATATTGATTTTTCCAAATAACATCACTTGATAATATTTATTAATCCCAATCTACAGGCTAAACTCATAAAACAAGTAAATACAGAGATTAAAGGGCCCTATCGTGATCTGACTACAAACTATTGTTGTAGTGGGATTTAGATTGCCTTTGGTTTTGCCATCATTAAACAAGTCTTTCAAGGACAAAAACAATAGTTTTTGAAATAATTTATGAGAAATAATCTCTTATTTTTTATCATTATTTAAAGAGAAATGAATTGGTTAGAAGTCTTAATCCATCTCATTAACTAGCATCACATGCTTTTTTATTTTTATTTTTTATGTTCAATGGATTCGGGTCAAAAAAATCAGCCACAAGATGTGCAAGTATCTTTATTATTATCCCACTCATTTTCTTAGTTATACGTACAGTGCATGCATTAAATGGAGTCATTGTATAAAAAACAAAAACATTTTGACACTAAAATGAAAAAAAGAAAAGAAAAAAAGAAGAGGCCAGCTCTTTATGTACTTGTAAGAGAATGGTCAATATCAAAGAAACACAACATATATCAAGGAAAGAAACCCATCGGTTAGGTTTTGAATTTTATTTTAATTAATAATGGTGTTAAATTAATTATATATCAATTTATCTACGGTCCATTTATCTTAGCTTTTCACCCAGTTTCGTCCTTTGCAGGATTGTATTCAACTTCAATATCATTTGGAGCAAATTTCAGTGAGCTAATGCAGGGATTTGACAGTTAAACTTTCAAAAATTCATTCTGGATCAAAAGATGAAATAAATGGAAGAGGCAACGGAGCTATATGCAAGAGAAATTCAAAACACTTTTGCAAATTTATGATGAATTCCCACCGATCACATTAAGAAAAAAGTGGTGGAGCTACTGAACTCATTACTTACAGCTGGTTTAAAGAAAAGAAATGTTACTTACAACAACGATAGGGACCGGATGAAGAACATGTGATACTAAAAACTCTCTATGTTATAGGCCTGTCAGCATTTGGGACAGTATTTAGACCGTAAGGTGTCAAGAATCTCAGCATATTCAATTGGTGTTGATGCACTTCAGAAGACTCCATCCCACATCTTGAGAAGATCTGCTCAGATGGTAATTAAGTCAGTGCACATATATCCATACTAATTTCAATAATTCAAGTTGAAAATTATGTTCAATATAGGTTAGATCCATACAAGAGAACTTTGCATGTTATGTGGTTCATACAAGACAATTGCTTGAACTGATATGTGCTGTAAAGGAATTTATAGTGTACCATGTGCACAATCAGAAACTCCAAGGTGCCATCCAAAAATATTAAACATCCACAAGACATCAAATTGTGTAAATACATGATTAAACATTCAAGGCTAGACCAGACTACTGGAACATATTTGATGGCGTGTCATCTCAAGGCTTTCTAAAATCTGGAAAGGTGCATTACAAAAACATACCAGACATGTCAGTGGATGAAAGACACATGATAAGCACGCCAAATCTTGGGACTTTGGTCAAGTTCTCTAGATATTTGACAGCCAAATCCATGTCATCGCTATCCGAGGAACAAACCAGAAGAGAGTTACAACTTAAATTAACCCAAACACAAAGCCAAACATGAACAGAGGAGCTCCAATTACATGAAAAAGGAGGCCACACACTTGGTGATGTCAATTAGAATAGGAACAGACAACACATTTTTAAATATCTGAGGCAATGCACTTGGAGAAGTAACCTAAAACAATGAGTGGTCAAGCAAATGGATCATCTTGGATGGGGAACATTAGCATAAATGTTTGTGCCCCGATCAAATACTTACTGCATCTACTCATTTATTAGGAGGCTATGACTAAACTTCTCGCAAATATAATTTAATGAAAGGAAGCACCAGCACATCTATTGTTTTTCATCATCATGATGCTACTGGAAGACTCCCCCAAAAAAGGAAATCTCATGCAGTAACTGTGCTTGACAATCTCTATTACCATCACAGAGAGGCCTTTTTTTTGCATGCATGTTAAGTTTTTTTTTCTGACCTTGTCCATTGTCCAAAAGCAAAAGCTAATCATTTAAACTAAAAGAAAAACCTTCAAGAGGTGAGTCTGGAGTGCACGATCACCAGAAAAGCCTCGCCAAGAAACCTCAAATTGATAAGCTGAATTTGGAGGAGTAATGTTTTTTGCAGCTTCAGCCATGGCACGAGAAGCTGCTTGAGAAGCAAGTTCTATTACTGAGGTCTTCAGCTCTTGCCTTCGAGTTCTATTATTTTTCTGCAGAACAGTAAATGAGATATCAATCACCAGAAACAGCAATTACAGATGCAAAGCAGTATAAAGTAGCCCAAAGTGAAGCTCAGAGATAGCAGGATGAATTTATCTTCCCATAACAGTAAAAGAGGATAGACTGCAAAGATGCAACATATCAGTTTACTTTTACACAGGATATTGCCTTTAAAAAGAAACAGCATTAGATATTCAGAGAAAACCAATATATAAGTTTGAATTAAAACACCTTCGATGGATTCTTTAAGTTTCCCCATTTCCTTTCTAGCCGTTGCTCTGCGTGAATACGCTTTTATGTAGTGATCATCTAGATTCAAAGCCTCTGTACAGTCATCTTCAGCCTCTCGAAATCTGAACAGAAAGAAAATGAATTAAAAAAAATGTCATATTCATGAAAATTATTGTCACAGGCAATAAAGCAACCTCTAAATGACAAGATGAAATGAAGATGATCAAACACCTTCTAGTTATCATGAGTTGTGAACTTATATTGCACTAGGCAACAAGAACTCTGCACAACAACTACCAATCTAGCAATATCTGATAGGAAAGACTTGCCTTTTGATTTTGAGATATGCCATTGCCCTATTCGCATGGGCTACAGCTGTTGGTGACAAGGCTATGCTTCTTGAATAGCATTCAATAGCTTCATTAAACTTCTTCTGCTTAAATTACTCATTTCCCTGTAAATTAAAAAATTGCAAACTTAGCATCACAATCCATTACCAGCGAATCTTTTTTAAGTGCTATCACAGGAAAGTTCATACCAATTCTTTCTCTGAGGTAGCATCCACAGAAACCTCATCAGTTGTAAAACTACTTGATAGATGATTGATTGCACCAAAGTTCCTTTTGTAATCATACTGTCCTGAACCACTTCTAGAAGAATCAGCCGCAGAAGTTTTTCCTTTTGATCTTCCATCCTCACCAATCTTCCGAGTACACAAAAAATTGATAATTCATCAAGCAGCTATCATAGCCCATATAATTACTCTAAACATATGTGTGGGTGCCAAACACACATGCATGCCATGACTTTTCATATGGAAATAAAAGCATATTTAAACATCTCATTGACTGATCAATGCTCCTTAAGTTGAGCACCACTACAGCTAACTCAAAACACACAAGAATGTTGACAATCACCATTCAAGTTTCCATTCAGACAAGAACAGTCCAACATTAAGCATTGGATTATTCAAACTTTCCATTCCCAACACCTCCTCTCAATTTCCACACTAAAAGAAACCAAGAACAAATTAACAGCATGACGTAATTTCATAGTAAAAGAAAACCAATAAATTCTGTAAAGCATCCGTCAGAAACATAAACCCGCAAGACACACGCTTAACTCACTGAACCACCTAAAACAGAAAGCTAAAGTTAAAAAGGCAACATGCAATACTACAATGAAGTCTTTTATCCAAGCTACAAGCTTCTCATAATAAAAATGGTTTGTTTTTCAGTAACCCATTTCCAATAAAAATAGCCTTGAAAGTTAATGAAACCTTAATTAAATTGAAAATTTACCAGGTCAGAAGCTTGTGACTTCTTCATCTTCTTATCAGTATCCTTAAGAAGTTCCCAATCCTGCAAATCATTCAAAAACCCCTGGAAATCCTGGAAACAAAATGGGTTTTCGCCCAAAATGCATATAAATAAATAAAATCCCTTATTAAATACAATCCCAATTAACAAAAGCTTCCATTTTTTTTTAAAAAAAAAACAAGAAGAAACATGCACAAAGACTTGATTTTTAGAAATAATAAACGGAGAACACTAAGAAAAAAAAACATATAGAAACGAGAAACAAAAGGAAAAGGATAGTGATGATGGAGTTTTGAAAGGGAAATGATTGCAAAGACTTGAGCTTTCAGTTTCTTCCATTTTCTTGCTTATTACAGTTTTCTTGGTAACCAAACAGGGTTAAGAAAGTTCAAAACAAAAAACCCATAAGTGAAAGGAATGAACCAGAGCTTGATCACGTCCATGCTTGCCTGGAGCCCTAGCCATGGCTGTGAGAGAGGGAGTGAAGTTTCTGGAAGAGTTATAAGGGACGGGACCCTGACAGGGGTTTTGGTGTTATTGTGCTGTAGAACACTGGTTAAAAAGCTCATTAGTACCCTACTTTTGTAATGTTTCTGACTTGACCCTCTATCAATTAATTCTCATAATATGACCCTCCTACTTATAATCCTTTAATTAAAGAAGTCATTTCCTCTTTTTTTTCTCATCTAGAATTAAGTTAGCTTTAGTTATTCATCCAAACTACGTCATAATTATAAAACCATGATTATAAGACCCAACAGCAGATGCACCGTCAGATGCAGACCTTTCAGTAATAGTACGTGTGATACCACCAACTTTTAGCTTAACTTTTTTCACTTTACTTTCATTTCCTACTCCATCTGAAAAATCTCCAACATGGTGCAAGCTATTACTTGTGCTTTTCCAATTAGCTGGGGCAAGGACACCTTCGCTCAACCTTCTAGAATCAACTTCACTGTGCCTCCGCTCATTACTTTCTCGAAAAGAACCATTGTTGGAAGTTTCATCAAATTCTCCAAATCCTCCATCATCATTCTTCATCATATTCACAGTCTTCAAGGTTAGAAGATGAAGCTCTTGAATTGCATAGAATCAAACTGACTTTTTTCTTTTGCAAAATTTAACCATGATCAGTATTTTCATCACTTGACAGTTTGCTTACAGGTTCTGAAGGTGGTGTGGATAGTAAGGGTGAAATATGAATGCAACCTGAAGATGCATGCGATTCATTCCGTGCTCGACGGGATGTATTACTCCTCTTCATCCTGACAGCACTACTTGCATCACTAAACCCAGAACCCTCAATAAAAGTGAGGAGGCAGAAGCCTAGATCTGCTGTTATCTGCCAGAGAGAGGAAGTTGAAATAGTCATGAGAAAAACAAACTTTTCATGGTAAAGTTTCCTAATCTAAGCAGATTAGGCACAAAACTGCAAGGAGCAACTCATGCCTGACAGTGAAGGAAGTCCCACTTAACACAACACAAAAAACAAGTCGCAGCCCAATTCCACATCGATACAATAACCACAGAACAGATTTTCTTTTACTTGGGATTTCACTGAGCTTACCCCCAAAATAAGCAGACTCCAGCCCCAATCCTTCACAAATTAACTCCAAGATTGTTGCGGCCAATTTTTTTACTTCAGTAGCATAAGCCCCCCCACCAACGTGTCTGTAAAAAATAATGGAAAAATACAATTTTTAGAGAAATTATCTTACTGGCCGAAAAGAAATGTCTCTTAGCCAACAAATTGGATTGTCAGTCCATGCAAACAAATTTGCAAGCTCAATTTACCGGTATCTCGCTGGCGTTTCAGGCCAGTGCTGAATGCATTCCTCTAGCGGGTGACGAGAGTTCCTTAAATTATCTCGCCATAAGTGAACATCTTCAGTAGCATAAAGTAAACTACTAATTTGTGAATTATATAATTCTCTACATTGATTAACTATAATGCATATGATGACCATTTATTTTTATTAAATCAAAGAGTAAGTGACTGCACATGCTAAATCTAAATCATATTCGAGCATGTTACTGTTAAAGAGGATTAATATAAAACAATATCATGCGATTTTATCAAACAGTTCTAGCTCATATAGTCTGGACCGTGTAAATAACAATGCTCATAATATCTGAAGTTGTGAACCTGAAAAAATCCATAATCTTGGCCAGCTTTCAGAATTTTTTGTATAGTAGAATCTCTGTCTTGACTAATGGCTATCCCTTCAAGATCTATAACTGGTATGGACTTGCTTGCATTGAAAGTGACATTCCCTGGTCGGTTTTCCGGTGGAAAAACATACTTCTCAGGCACGGTAAGTGCACTAACGGGTTTGGATCAGTGGAAAAAATTATGACATGTTGGAAAATGATGTCTCCGTAACAATCCAAGACTTCCAATTCAACATTAATAAAAGCATAATTAAGAGGAGAAAGAATCCAAAAACATCAAGAAACATGGGATTCTTCTATTTTGTTATGCAACAATCTCAACAGCTAAGAGGTTAGATTGTAGGTGCTATTTCAAACGCAAGAATCTATTGATTCTCATCATTATAGTAATAAAATCATGTATTTTCTTATATTAAATTAAGATAGTTCCCATTTCAAAGAGGAAGCACAAAATTAAACAAGAGAATTTTAAGATTTCAGAAAACAAAAACCAACTTACAAGAGCAAGAGCTAGACATGGACAAGAAACAATTCTAACATTGTCGAACAGATCGTGAGAAAACCCATATTTGGTGGAGGATAGAAATATGAAGAAAGAGTACGAATTGATGGTCTAATCCTCCTCGCAAATGTTTTGATTTCCTGGCCTACTTGTTATGAAATCATTAAATACTTGTTATCAAGAAGAGTTTTTTAGGCTCCTGAGTTTTTTTCACTTTTTGGGATCAAACAAATGCAAACCTGTTGTTAGATAGCATTCATAATTTATATCCTTCGAGGTCATTGGAACATCTACTCTTTTTAACTCTCTACCTATTTAGGGAATTCATTATTTCATCTAATTGAATTCATAGATTATTATTTGATACTCCAACCATCTCGAGCTGGAAAACTTGTGGGAATCAATCACTGCAAAACAGTTGCAATTGTTTATAATATTCAATGCTCGTGGCCTCTCAGCACTCCATATTAACTTTCAAAAATAAAATATTGATTGTAAGCAATGAAGAAATGGATGAAAATGAATGTGTTTTTAAAAGACAAGGCCACCATGCGAAACCAAAGAAACAACATAGAATAAGAGAAATTATCTTTTATTTGACAAAAATACGATATTGCAAACTATTTCTTATGAATATATCCCTATTACAAGAAACCAAGAATTGATTGGTTGCTCAAGACAACATAACAAGACAGAACAAAGCATAATAAGACATAACCACGAAACAAAAAATCATGGAAACAAGCATAAGGACAAACACAAGTCACATCAAAACAGAAAGGATAAGCTACAAGAACCATATACTTCGAAGGAACACTTCTCACAGGCAAATTGTCAAACAGGTGGTGAACAACCATTGATTTGGGCCACCTATGCCCGCAGCCATGCGACTGCTTCCCCACAGAGGATGAAAACAAATTTAGAAAGCAGCACACAAGCTCATGATAAGACCCAATTACCTTCTGGATCTGAAAAACTTTCGAAAGTTAATAGCCAAAACACAGTAGCAAGTGTCGATGCATTCTTCAATGAAGTAAAACACCTGTGTCGCCAATGCGGATTTATGCACAGTACTGCAACAATTGTCAACACCACAATTATGTAACACACACCAAAGCTCACATAGAAACTGTCCATGTCTATTGACCCATCATCTCCATTGGAATTGTCAGGCACTCTCTCTGATGGTGATTCTGTTTTGTCACAACTGTTTCGCAATAGAGGTCCACAAAGAAGAGGATTGCCTTTGTAACAGCTCTCATCAAAGGTACCAAATTGGTTTTTCATATCCGGTGTTCTTCCCGACAAATTATTGTACGACACGTTGAAAACTGCTAGAAAGGTTAGTTCAATGAGCTGTGCAGGAATTCTACCATTCAAGTTGTTGTGAGAAAGATCCAAGCTCTCTATCTGCTTTAGATTGGAGAAAGATGAAGGGATCAATCCAGTGAGATTGTTTTGTGACAAGTTTAGAGTATGTATCCCGTTTAAGTTTCCCCACTCTATCGGGATTTCTCCAGTGAATCTGTTACAAGAGAGATCCACAGCAGACATGTAACGAAGGATATCGCCCACATAAGTGTAGAAATTTTTCTTTGATGTAAGCTTTACAGGTATTTTTACATTGATCTCCACTTCGACTTGTGCAAGGTCTCGATTAAACATACTTGACGTCGTACGGAATGAGTACCCAGATTTTTCATCTGATGCGGTAAAATTTAAATTGCTCAAACATGATGGTAAATGACCAGAAAAATTATTTTCTGAAAGATCCAATATGCTTAATCTCCTTAACAAGCATAACTGATGAGGAAGTTCCCCATTGAATTGATTAGATTTGAGAACAAAAATTCTCAATTCTGAAAGATTATCAATCCAATCTGGAATGGGCCCAGTTAAGTTGTTATCGCCGAGATCTAATGTCACCAAGGAAGAGAGATTATAAAAAGCATATGGCAGTGGACCGCTCAATTGATTTCTGTAGAGGTGGACATAGCTTAAAGATGGTGCATCGAAGCCCAATGGTAATGACCCAGACAGATTGTTTTCAGAAAGATCTAGAAACTCAAGCCCATATGAATTGAAATATTCTATTGGAATCGTACCTTCAAAATAATTTATGGACAAGTCAATTCCCATCGTGAATATTGAAGAGTTCCCTATTCCCCTTGGAAGCATGCCTGACAAGAGATTGTTACTGATATCAACAATCCGCAGTGTAGGTGCAAAGGTACCTGGTACTTCTCCTACAAACTTGTTTCCATCTAGATAGAGGTAACGAAGGTTAGTCCTGTTGAACACAGAAGGTGTTAATTGCCCATAGAAATTGTTATTGGACAACTTCAAATAACTCAGCGAGGGGCCTCCTTTTGGTAAATTATGCTCAAGCAGTTCACAGGACATATTATTGCTGGAAAGATCCAAGTATGCCAGAGAGCTCATATTCCCAAAACAAGGAAGAATACAACCTGTGAGGCTGTTGTTAGCCATCATGAAGTACTCCAAACCTGGAAAAATAAAACATGTGTTTCTTGCAAGTTGGCCATGTATGTTGTTGTCAGACAAATCTATTGTCTGAAGGTTGGGTATGGGTTTTTGTGGCAGCTGCAAAGGACCTATAATTGAGGTGTTTCTCAAATATAGTCGATTTAACATTGTATTATTCTCAACCAGCCAAGATGGGAAGGGTTCTCCAATGAACTTGTTGTGGGATAGATCAACAAAGTCCAAATCATATTGGCTACGGAGGAAGCTTGGAAATCCAACATTGAGTAGTTTTGAAGTACAGCTTGAAGCACTAAAACTACTAAGCTGGAGCTTTGGAACTGAAGGGTGAAAACTGGATGCAGGTACTAGCTCATTGTTATCGCATTCAATGCCCTTGAGGTTGGAGTGGTTCATAAATGAACCAAATGATATTGGAACTTGAAAGTAGTTCTTTGAAATTGAGAGGTATTCAAGCTGCAGAAGATAGGAAAGGTGACTGAAGGCAATATTTCCCTCAAATTGGTTGTCAGATAAATCCAAATATCGTAGAGATGATAGATTTCCCAAACAAAGAGGGAGAACACCCTTTAGATTGTTTCGATCGAGATATAGCCGTTCAAGATTCTTCAGTTCACACTAGCCTGTACAAGTAATATATCAATTATGAACTATTTAATTATTGAGAGATGCATTCGAAAATACAAGTTTGTTAGTGATGTAATTTACCTTGGTGAGGCAGAGTGCCATTTAGCATACATCCTTCCAGATTCAGAGTTCTGAGAGCAGGCAATGGTCCAATAATGCTAAGAAAACTTGTTGTGATGGGAGAAGCATCATCCAGGAACAGCTCTTCAAGTTTGGTCAAATTTTGCGGTGCTAAAGGATTGAGAAAGGGCATTCTTAATATCAGACATTGAAGTTAAATGAAACATAAAGGGATTGAGGTTTGTGCATACTAAAAATTGTCATAAATGTAATAACAGAGGAAGGGGTAGGGCCTTATATAAAATTATTAAAATTGTCATAAGCAGCTTATAAAAGTAAAAAAAAAAAGGAGAAGTTTTTGTTGATAAAAATACTAAATATTGTCATAAACGTAATAATACGAAAGTGATTATATAAACGTAATAACAAAGGAAGGGGCAGGGCCTCATATAAATTTTTATTAAAAAAACATTGGAATTCTTAGATTTTAATGAAATGGATGAAAGACTACCATTTTTTGACATCCGATGTAAGGAACACGGAGCAATGAGTGCTTCATAAATGACTCAAATAATTAAACAGAAATTTGAATTTTTCAAATAATTATTTTGACAAAAACAGTTATAAATCTAATAATTAAATAAGACTAAATTTTTTAGATTTTATTTGATTTTTGTTTCACTAACTTTGTGAGTCATTTTTTTTTTTATTACAGATTTACTATTTAGATTATTGTATTCAAAACTTTTCAATTGAAGGCCTACAAATATTTTGAGGTTGAGAAACCCTAAGTTTTATCCTTTGCAATATGTTGTGTCAAGTTGGACATAAGCCTTCTAGTTCAATAAAACATAAATTTAGTTTAATCATACTCTAATATTTGCTTATAGGTAATTGTTCATTTTAATTACCTTGAGCAGGACTGGTGCCATGGAAGTCAACTTCGGTCAAGTGTAAAACCTTAAGAGTAGTTCCAATGTTCCCAAGAAAGCTTGCTGGGAGAGAAGAACCTCGGAGGTGCATTTCTTCAAGGCTAGTCGAATTGCACAACCCTGTGTGGAACAGATAAGATAAATCCATTGACGAAAGTGGTATATATAAATATCATGTATGTTTCAGGTACCAAAACTGTCACTGACCTTTACCAAAGTGTTTTCCTTCAAATTTACTATCACTAGCAGATAAGGTCTTGAGTGATGGCAACCCTCCCAATGACTCCAGCAAAATGTTTTCCTTGAAGTCAATTGATTCCAGATACAAGACTTCCAATTTCCTCAAACCTGTGATAGAGAGCAAAATCAATAATTTACTGATGCTCTTTCTTTTAATTATTATTATTTTTTTGATTTCAAGTGGTTGCGTGAACCGTTTGTGCTGGTCATAAATGATTTCAAACTTTTTATTTTATTTTATGTTTAATTTCTATTAAATTAAATGGTATGGGTGATGAGATTTGAACTTATAATTATTTAATAAAAAAAATTATAATACAATATTAAAAAGTCATCTTATCTAAAATCTTAAGCTATGAAATAAAACTATAATTTATAATTTATAAATTTTTTTAACAATGTTATCATCATGGAATAACTTGGAGCACTATTTAAGAATGAGTAGAGTGTATGCAGATTAATTGTTCTACAAATTCTTGTTCTTTACTTCTTCTTTTTTTATTGACGTAGGTGTCTGGCACAGCTTGCGGCACCTCAACTAATCTCACATGCTCTAAAATTAATGATCATATAAGCTTCCAATGACTATCATATTAGTAATCACAGGACTCGAATATAAAACCACAAGAGGAGCAAACTCCTTAATCCCAAGTTCATACCAATAGATCACTTGCTCTTTTCTTTACTTCTTATTTGCTATACATTTGGGAGTTTGAACTTAAAATTATTAGGTAAATATACTTTATAATTTGGACTACTCTAACAATACTTTCCAGATGGTAGATAATAATAATTTATAATGTTACAGAGTTACAACTAGTTTGACACAGGCATGAAGTAACAATTTACCTTTTTGAAATAAAATAACCTTTTAATATAATATTACCATTCTAATAATTAAATATTCACAAGCTTTAATATTTAATCAAATTAAAAAAATTAATTATTTGTCTATACAAGTTTCAAAATTATAATTATTTCACTTGAAAAATTGCGATTAATTATATAAATCTTTTTAAGGCATCGTGCAAGCAACTTAATGGTTAATGCACATCTAATTGTTATATAAGTTTGCTAAATGATAAATTAAGCCATCCGAGGTATGTAGGAATGATTTACCACAGAGACCAATTGTTCCTGTGAAGCTATTGTTTGATAGATATAGAGATTTGAGTGTTGAAAAACCACTTAGAGACGATAAAATGTTGTCATTGAATTTATTGTTACTTAGTTTAAGCTCCTCCAATTTCCTCAACCCCGATGCTAGTCCTTGAAAACCAGAAAGAAAATTGTCAGAAACAAAAACAATTAACCCAGCATTCCAATATCCATAAAAACTAAAACAACTGATTTTTTCTAAAGAAGTTTGCTAAATAATAAATTAAGTGATTATTTGGGACTGGTTGAAGTTGTTTTTGAAAGTACTTTTTGTTTAAAAATTCATAAAAATAATGTTTTTTTAAAAAAAAAAATATTTTTGACATCACCACATGAAAATGATCTAAAAACAGTAAAAAAATAATTAATTTAAAACAATATATATATATATATATATATATATTTTTAAATGTTTCAAAAATATTTTTAAAATGCAATGTCGGCCTAAACCCATAAAAAAGCGTCATTCAAGGTACGGAGGAATGATTTACCACCCAGACCAATTGTTCATAAAAAAATTGTCAAAAGCAAAAACAATCAACCCAACATTCCAATATCCATAAAAACTAAAACATTTGATTCTTTCTAAAGAAATTAGCTAAATAATGAATTAAATGATTGTTTGGTTGATGTTGTTTTTTAAAGCGATTTTCGTTTATAAATATATAAAAATGATATTTTTTTTATTTTAAAAAAATCATTTTTGACATAAACACATGAAAATGATTTAACAACAATAAAAAATTTAATTTAAAATAAAAAATAAAAAAATTCAATTTTTTTCAAAAATATTTTTGAAACGTAATGACAAACAGGCCTAAGCCCAACAAAAGAACGTCATTCGAGGTACGTAGGAATGATTTACCAGTGAGACTAACTGTTCCTGTGAAGCTATTGTCTGATAGATATAGAGATTCGAGAGTTGAAAAACCACTGAGAGACGACAAAATGCTGTCGTTGAAGTTATTGTAACTTAAGTAGAGAATCTTCAATTTCCTCAACCCTGATGCCAGTCCTTGAAAACCTGAAAGAAAATTGCATTCCAATATCCATAAAAACTCAATGTGAAGTTGTTACTTGAAATATCAATTTATGTGTAAACTAAAAAGAATAGAGAGCAAAGAACCTTGATTCTTTAAGCCACCAACTAGGTTGTTGGAGCTTAAGTCGAGAAACTCCAGTTCTTTGAAAGGCAGAAACAAAGATGCATTGAGATACAAGTCTTCAAGCGCATAATAATTTATATATGAAAGATCGAGTTCGACCACTCGGTTTGCGGTGCTGTCACACAAAACCCAATCCCAGTTACAGCAGTTTAAATCCTCCTTATCCCAGCCTCGTAGGCCAGAGGACGCAGCACCTGCATGAATGAACCAAGTTTTGATCTCGAGGAGACCACTTCTCTCTTCCTGCAAACAGCAGTGGCACCGGTCGTTGACGAAGGCCAAAGCCATGAGCAGCATCCACACCCACAATAATTGCCTCATTCTTAATAACGCTCCTTCTGCTTCACAAACTACAAAAGCAAGCTAGCCGTCTCTTATATACAAAAGCAAACCGTTATTTATAATACAACCTGCCCAAAAGTGGATTTCTAATGATTTCCATATGTTCTTTTGACAGGACAGTGACAATTATCTGTATCATTGAATTTTCTAACACTTATAGTTTAGGCAACTTCTTTTTCTGATTTTTATTTTGGATTTTAATTACTTTTTCTACTTAAATTTCTTTTTAATCGCTAATGTTTCTCTTCAAGCTCGTGGAACGACCCATTTTTCGAAACTTTTTCGTGAAAATGATATGATCGAAGGCTCCATAATTATTTTCATTAGTTTATTTGTTATTGTTTTTCTTCAAGCTCGTGGAACGACGGGGTGTTCCTCCATATTGTTGTTTAGCTGCTTTGCTTTTATTTTTCTTCATAGACCTGGGAAGTCGACACAGCTGTAGATTTCATCACCTACTTGCACTTGTTTGTCTTGATCCCATCAGAAATGAATTTCGTGGAAGAAAGAAAGAAAGAAAATTATCATGCTAATATTTTTCACAATATTCAGTGCTTTCTTGGACATCCTCAACAATGGAGTTTCTCTAAACGTGATTCCCACGTTATTGGGGGAGAGAAAAGTAGTGTCTTTGACTTTTCCTGGCTTTGCAAAGAATTTACAGTCCCGAATTTCCCATGTTTTTGTTCAGATCCACCAGGGCTTCTAAACTTTCTTGCTACCTCAAGTAAGATAAACTGACCCTCTAACCTTCCTGTCATTTCCCTTGCAATGAAAGTAACAAAACTCTGATGATTTATTCTTCTCATTTCGTCACCATCTCGTATGTCACGCACGGAATTGCACAAGTGGAGAAAACGAAAAAAGATCTCCTTGTATTCAATGTTATTGAGAGAGAGAAAAGTAGTCTCTTTAACTTTTCCTGGCCTGCTTGTTTTGCATATAAGAACTAATTTAAAAAAAAAATACTACCTCAACAAGACAAAAGAGAAAATAGTAAAAAATCAAAATCAAAACTATATTCAAAACTATATATATATATATATATATATAAACAAACATGGACAAAAATAGAGAGTATCTCAAAAATATAAAAAAAATAAAGGAATTAAAATAAAAAAATGTAAAATATAAGGACCAAAATGAAAACAGAATATATAATTAATTTTAATTGAATGACAAAATTAAAAAAATCAAAACTTTTGTACTGAAAATATTAAAGGATTTAAAAATAATCCAAAAAATAAAAAAATCAAAATCAAAATTAAAATAAAATATATAATCAATTACAATTGAAAAATAAAATTCAAACAAATCAAAACTTATATAAAAAAAAATCAGTAACACTTCATGCTTAGGTCTGCACTTTTTTATCTCTGTACAGGCTAATAGCCCATGAAATCCAGCCTTGGACGATGCTATGGGCCTTATACCCATATATTTGTATATCAAGTCGTCTCTTATATACAAACTTGTCCTCTGCATGCATTTGATAGGACAGTGAAAATTGTCTTTTTCATTGAATTTTCAAACACTTGTAGTTTAGGCAATGTTTGTGATTCCATTTAAAAAAAAAATGAAAAAAATTTTAAAAAAATATTTTTATTTTTTATATTAAATTAAAAAAATAATATTTTTAAATTATTTTCATGTGATTATATTAAAAATAATTTTTAAAAAATAAAATAAATATTATTATATTATATTTTTAAATGAAAAAACATTTTAAAAAACAATCTCAGTCACCACTGATTGCATGGATATGTGCAAACATATAAAACTGATGTTGCTACCCTGCTTTCTCGTTCTAGACTTCAATTGATTGTTTGCGCCTTCCTGGAATTACCTGCTCGAAAGAGAATCTTTTAGCGTAGAAAAGGTTTGTGTTGCTTTCATTTAGCATGAGAAACAAGGCGAATTGGGTGTTTGCTACCCTGCTTTTAATGGCAGTTTGCGCCTTCCTGGAATTTGCTGCTGGAAAGAGATTCTTTTAGGGTATCTCATGAGGGCCAAGAAAATCACTACCGCTTAATATTTCTTTGACATGTAAGTCATTGTAGAATGCTAACAGAGTATTTACATGGAGTCATTGTAGTATTTACAAGGGTTTCTCATAATACGGAAATATTTCGGCTCGTCTCAATCAATTGCAATGCTAACATTCTTGCTAGCGGAGTTTTTCTGCATCAATCATGCAACTTCCTCATCATTAATTTAGATATTTTTTAGGGATTTATATTTGAATTTTAAAGATTATTCTATCAACTTGTGGAAAAATAAGGACTATAATGTGTTTCTGTCCTTATCTCTTAAATTCTTATTCTTTAATTTGAAAAAAGATTATCATGATAATGTTAGTCTTCATCTTCATCTTTAAATTTTGAATTTGAATTCTAATCAAATCCAAAATCCACAAAAAATAATGAATTTGGTTATTACTTTGTCTTCTATATGCTATGTAAAATCTTGCATTATAAATACAAATCCTATTGCATGTAAAAAGAGAGAGGAGAGGAGAAACTGAAAAAAAAAACATTCAGATAAACAAAAAAAAAAGAAAAAGAAAAAATCAGAGAGAAGCAAATAAAAAACTCAAATCGAAAAATCCAGTCGGCAGCTACACCGATTCTCGTTGTATCTACTGCACGACATCAGGTCAATTATTCTTTTCCCGTTTTGCAAAACTAATATGCGAGCCTACAGCATGCGTGAATTAATTCACGCATGCTAAGTGTGTTTCTGTTTATTATTATTATTATTATTATTATTATTATTATTATTATTATTATTTTACTTATTTAAATACCCTAAACACACGAAAAAATGACAAAAAAAATCAAATACTTTTTTTATATATATGATAAAATACTTAAAAAAATCACAAATATTTATATTAATCAATACTAGCATCGAGTATATACCTTATATTCACTAGCATCAAATTTAGGAGTATTAACATTATAATGAGAAATTAATCGCATCCCAAATATTCACTAACACTACAATTAATGCATGAATATCTTATCTTTCTTCAAATAATATTTACCAATTATTATTATTATTTTATTTATTTAAATACCCTATACACAAAAAAATGACAAAAAAAAATCAAATACTTTTTTTATATATATGATAAAATACTTAAAAAAATTCACAAATATTTATATTAATCAATACTAGTATCGAGTATATTTCTTATATTCATGAGCGTCAAAGTTAGGAGTATTAACATTATAATGAGAAATTAATTGCACCCCAAATATTCACTAACACTACAATCAGGATTATCTTATCTTTCTTCAAATAATATTTACCAATGCTAGAGTTGGAAGTAAATTTGGTTGAATATTTACTGATGCCAAAGCCAAAAATATCATATATTTTCTTCATATAATAATTACCAAAATGAATTAATTCATGCTGGCATTGGCCAAGCCTAAAGCATGCCTCAATTAATTCACGCATGCTAAGTGTGTTTCTTCTATTTTTCTCTATTATTATTATTATTATTATTATTATTATTATTATTATTTTACTTATTTAAATACCCTATACACAAAAAAATGACAAAAAAAATCAAATACTTTTTTTTTTATATATATATCATATAATACTTAAAAAATCATAAATTTTTATATTCATCAATAATAGTATTGAATATATAGTTAATATTCATTAGCGACAAAGTTAGGAGTATTAACATTAGAATAAAAAATTAATCGCGCCTCAAATATTCACTAACACTACAGTTAGGAATATCTTACCAATGCTAGAGTTGAAAGTAATTTTGATTGAATATTTACTGACATCAAAACTAGAAATATCATATATATATTTCATGTAATATTTACCAATAACAAAGATGAAGGGATCAATCCAGTGTAGTGAGATTATTTTGTGACAGGTTTAGAGAATATATCCCACTTAAATTTTCCTATTCTGTAGGACTTTCTCCAGTGAATCTATTACAAGAGAGATCCACGGTAGACATGTAACAAAGGATATCGCCCATGTAAGTGTAGAAATGTTTATTTGAGGTAAGCTCTACAACTATTTTTACATTGATCTCTTCCGTTTCGTCATCTGCAGTGTCCCCATTACACATTTACCTAATCCCGTATAATATAAGAACCCAGATTTTTATCCAAGTAATACGCATTGTCACAAATTCGTTTGAGGATGCTAACAATATGGCCCTCTTCATCCATCCCAATTGACAAGGCAGCTTTTTCTTCACGCATTGCATTATAAACCTGGAATTATTTGAGAAGACTTTGACTCAGAGCCAGTTTTCGAACATGTTTCGTGAAAATGATTTGATCTCAGGCTCCACAATTATTTTCATTAGTTTATTTGTTATTGTTTTTCTTCAAGCTCGTGGAACGAAGGGGTGTTCCTCCGTCTTGTTGTTTAGCTGCTTTGCTTTTATTTTACTTCATAGACTTGGGAAGTCATGTGTCATGAACATGTGATTTCGATGGAGTGAAACAGCTGTAGATTGCATTATAAACCTACTTGCACTTGTTTTTATTCGTAGACTTGGGAGGTCAAGATTCCTAACTATCCACATCAAGTCTTGATCCCATCAGAAATGAATTTCGTGGACGAAAGAAATTTTTTTTTTTATCATGCTAATACTTTTCACTATATTCAGTGCTTTCTTGGACATCGTCAACAATGGAGTTTCTCTAAACGTGATTCCCACGATGAGATTTGCA
The DNA here is from genome assembly GCA_009078335.1 of Salix brachista. Lineage (NCBI taxonomy): Eukaryota > Viridiplantae > Streptophyta > Magnoliopsida > Malpighiales > Salicaceae > Salix > Salix brachista. The sequence continues at coordinate 2,205,006 of CM018576.1, read as the reverse complement.
ATGTGGTCCTCCTAGCTAGTGAACCTGCTCAACCAACGATCATAAATGATGCCAAAATTGAAATCAAAGAGAAGGAATCAAATTCAATGGCTCTTAGCAAACCCTCTGCCCCCTTCCAAGTTCCAGCCGTGTCTTGTACGGTTGCAGTTAACATCTCCCCAACTACTGGTTCAATAGTGATCAACTCTTTCTTGTGTTCCCATTAACCAGAAAATATGAAACTAAAAAAACAATTATATATTTCCAAGACATGATTAAATCTCTCTGAGCAAAAAAAAAAAAAAACAATCTCTTTTCGTTCATTTTTTCCTTGATCATCAAAATTTACAATATTGAACCTCATTTTTACACAACTCCGTAAATAAACGAGTTTACAGTCCCGATTATCCTTGTTCTGTATGTTTTTGTTCAGATCCACCGGGGCTTCTAAACTTTCATGCTACCTCCAAGTAAGATAAACTTTCATAACAAAACTCTGATGATTTATTCTTCTCATTTCTTCACCATCTAGTATGCTATCGAAGGGACCACGCACAAGTGGAGAAAACGAAAAAAGATCTCCTTGTATCCAATGTTATTGAGAGAGAAAAGTAGTCTCTTTGACTTCTCAATGTTTTGCATACAAGGTTCGGCCATCTAAGCTTTTCATTGGGTTTGAATTTCCTGGCCTCCTGAGTAAATTTCATCTGGGCTGGACTTGAATATTTCTATATATACACTTAAGGCTGGATGAGCTTCTCTCTTTAGCAGGCTTTCATAGGCTCTTGTGCTCCCAAACTATGTCAGTTCCAAGCCCGCTGTTATTGAATGAAATCATTGAATACTTGCCGTCAAGAGTAGTTTTTTCCACTTGGATTCCTCTCAATTTGCGACAGCGTTAGTCAATCGTGGAACCCTAGCAGCATAATTATTAATGATGTTTGCGAATGAACAATCTCAGTCCATCTTGGAAATTTGTACATGCCAATAGTCAATCTTGACCACGCAGTTCATTAAAGCGAAATGATTTTGCCAGGTTTCCTTCAAAGCATATCAGATACATGCTGCTGCATTCACAAGAACGGAGCACCCATCAACCAGAGTCCTATTGAATGTGCTAAATGTCAATAGAGAGCTTTAAACAATGATGAAATAATGAGGGGACGATGAATTAAAGGAAGTTTTTGATTCACAAATGATTGTGGTATAACAAATTGGACAAATATTTGATCCTTATTACGGGAATTAAAAGTGAGTCCGAATAAGATTTTCATTCAATTCAATGTTTGGGAAGAAAGTAAATTCTCAAGAAAAATACCCTCCTTTTCTATTTCAATACAATTCTCTAAACAAACAAGCGTGAGTTGAATTAAAACAAATACGATGTGTATGTAGTGTCTGCATGTGTGTGTAGTGTTTCAGAAAAAAACAAAAAAAAATATTTGTACACCTCTCGACACAGGTTATTTTTTTGTACACCTTCTTTTTTATCTTTTTCTAGGGTTATTTAAATAGTCTTATTTGTATGAATTTATGAAAAAACAAAACACCCCCTCTTTCCCGCGTCCTTTTAATTACTATGTTGATCCACCAATTACCTCTAATATTTATGGTTTCTCGGACAGTATTGCGCAAGATACGCGGGTGCTCTTACATTTCCAAGGTGTATAGTGATAGAGTATGGTATATCGCATGTATACGTGTGAGTATACATACGTAAGTCTATCCTTTTAGTTATAAATAGCAAACATACGTAGTGTGTGCAGTGTAGAAAAACAAACAATAAAGTAGAAATTTTATATTTTATATTTTCCCTCTCATTTTCTTATCTCTTCTTCTCCTCTCAGGCCTTATTTGTTTCAAGGTTTCCAAACTTTCATGTGTTTGTTTGCCTTCCGGAAAGTTGGTCAGCGGAAAATACTTTCCAGTCAAAGAAAAATTTGGCTTGGTTTTCAGGAAAGTGTTTTCCGGAAAATTTGGGCCGAAAACACTTTCTGAAAGTTGTGAAAAATTTAGAAATGTCATTATTTGCTGATTATATCAAATTTGATCCTCAAACTTTTGATTGCTATATATAATTTGTTTTGAATATTTATTTTTCAATTCCATCTCTTAAAATTTAATTTTTATATTAATTTTGGTCCTTATTTTTATAATTGCTATTTGCTTTTTTCTTATCATTTAATTTTTTATCTATCAAATTTGGTCCTCATTTTTTTTATTGTTACTTATTTTATTTGAAATAATTTATGAAATGTTAATTATTATTATTTTAATTTATTCACCTTTCATTTTTTTTTAATTTTTTAGATTTGATCTCTATTATTTTGATTATTATTTATTTTATTTGAGATAATTTATGAAATTATATTTTTTTTCAATTTCATTCTCATTCAACTTTTTTAATTTGTAAGATTTGTTCCTCATTATTTTAATAAACTTGAAAAAAAAAATTAATTTATTAATAAATTATTTTCCAGTTCATTTTCCATAACACAAACAAACACTGGAAAGTGTTTTCCAGTTCATTTTCCATAACACTGCCAAACATCATAATTCACTTTCCAGGAATTCACTTTCCAAAAAAAAATCATTTTCCAGCAAACAAACGGTAGTCAGTTCATATCTTCTCTTCTCTGCACACTTTGTGCTAATCTCTACATATAGCGGGATCCATGTTTTCAGAATTACTCCTTGGGATCCACTTGCATTTTTATTTTGTTTTTGTTTTCTTGTGTGAAAGCCTTCATAAACGTCCTCATCCTTCGAGGCTCCTCTCAAGCTAGTCTCAATCTCTATCATACCAATATTAGAGTTTTTATTCTTAGTTAACAAAAATTCTAAGTAAGGATTTTTTCATTGAAAAAACAATGAATTCTCTAAAAGTCTCATTTTAAATCGCGTGAAATTATTTTTATAAAGAAACACAAAGATCTTACATTTATATAATTTGTTTAATCACATAAACTAATATGATAAAGTGAAATCGCATAATTATTTGATTTTATAACCCTTTAAACAAACTCATCAAATATTTAATCCAACTCTGAATGAGTAAAACACATCTTAATTACCAAAAAAGAAACTTGTTCATGCAAAACAGACTAAAAAAGTTACCAAAAATTTTGAGGGGATTTGGTTCTGGTTATTCAATTAAGCGAAACAGACTAGAATCATTTGGTTCTGGTAATTCAATTAAGCGAAGGGTGTAGGTCTGGATTCTTCGACTTACACGAACATGTTTACGTAATCAAGTGATCAATCACTTAGTGACACGCATACTTTGCTATTAAAAACATCTAGGATATGTCAACAATTTAATTTAGCTATGAACAAGCTTCCAACACTTGTAGACATCATTCGATAATTAGTTAAACACTAAGTAGACTGAGATCCAGATCAAAATGTCTCTCAAGCTCTTAATACTGCAGTAAACTTACAATTGCCCTGATGGTTAGCACAAAAGACCCACTTTGGAGTTCAGAATAGCTAGATTACTCAGCTCTTGAAGCCTGAATTTCTATAACCATCATAAAATGGGAAAATTAGTTTAGATATACAAGGCGAAATGGAATTAATTACCACACATTTTGACCTTTAGATTGGTCATACATGACCACTTGCAGGTCCTCCTAGTGTTAAAACCACGCCTTGAAGATCACTTCTTGGATTTGATTCTTTGGCTAATGATGGAGCAGCTCCGATTACCGGATATGTTCTGGTCATTTGAGTTTGTCGAAAACTATGGCTGGGTTCTTGAACTGAGAATGTTGTTGGATGATAAGAAGGCTTTAAGGAATCAATATGATTTGAGTTTGGAAATTGATGATCAATGGGGATTTGAGTTGCTGGGGATGCATGATTTTGAGATACGAAACCGGGTGCCTAATACATAAAACTAGGTTTCAATATGAGCACTTGAATAGACTGCAAATGAGGTAAGTAATGAGAGCTTACAGGTGAAAACAAGACCCCTCTGAAAATCTTCCCGTTAACAGTTGCAGTCATTAGAAGGCCTGCATCGAAGGCTCCATCAACTTTACCTCTGACCTCAGCACCAACCTATGGAGATAGAGAAGTAAGTGAAAAGCATGTATTAGCAGAACAGAAAGAAAAACAAAGACGAGAAAAATTGTAATTGACTACGCTTGCCACAGCAGATATCAACTTATTGATTTACCAGGTTCTGAATCGACCCTGACTCCATGGGTCTTCGTTCCATTGCTGGGACTGGTGTTCCTTGCCTGCCAAACCTACCATGAACATACTGTTCGTCTCTTTTATGCTCTCTTGAGATTTGGAGGCTGTGCCGGGTTTTTCGGACCACAGGTCTAAGTTTCTGATTACTTGCAGCATCATCAGCCTGGTAATTTCTTGGGATTTTGTTTATATGCCTGAAGAAATCAAGTCCTTTGCAAGATGTGAGGGAATCAACTGATTTCTGAACTGTTATCTTCTCTTGGTCGGACTGTGACGAAGATGAATGTTGAGAGAAAGGAAGAGAATGCTCTTCTTGTTCTAAATCAATCTCCCATACCTTTGAATTTGTAGTTCTTATCTTCTTATGATGCAGAGTATCTGCAAGGTAACGTTCAGAGTTAATCATGCTCGAAGCCTTAAGACAAGGTTTTTGTTATTAAAACTACCTGAACTGAACTGAAAAGGTTGCTTTGATTCTTCCGATTCATAAGAGCCCTTCCTGACTATTTCATTGTTTCCAGGAAACATTGTCTGCTTCACAGAAAAAATTAATAACTCTCCCAACTTGAACAGCCATATTTAACTGGAGGTCAGTGTTTGCATTTTGATAGTAAGAAGTTACATTACCGAAATATCTTCTGCTCCTGGGAGAAATCTTCTCTTTTCTTGATTCCAATGTTGTCCAAAGATCTTGCACATAGAAATGTTGTGTCGACCATTGGGATGTTCTGCTCCAGGTTGCAAGACCAACAACTGATTGAGAGGACGCTCATCCTCCCTGCACCTGCATATACATTCATACAAACATACAGAGAATTGGATTAAGAAAATTATGGGAGATGGTGCTGAGAAAAGGGTCTGCAGAAGTGAAACAAAAACTCAGTTACCCTCCATAGATGACAATATCCGAGTCTGTGACAACCGCAGTGTGAGAAAACCTGCCTTGAGGTTGCTGGCCAGATATCTCGAGTTGATTCCATGAACAAGTACTCACATCAAGCACCCAAACATCAATGTAGTAATGTTTTTCCCCAACACCTCCAATCTGTTGGTTTCTTGACAGAGTAAGGTATAAGAAACTTGTAAATGAATCTGCTGTTTTTAAATACTGCAAAAGCATGTCCTTTATTGATCATCAAGATGCCTATTTATACATCTTATTCAAACAGAAATACCACAAAAGATGCAACTAAATCTGCTGCATATCACGCAACAGCCTTGAACTGAAATAGCTAAATAAAAGGTCAATCCTAACAGACTTTGACTGACAGATGTTTTATTGAAATTGAATAACAAACAACTCCTGAAACAGCTCCTGAGACATTTATTCAACACTCCTCCTTGGCTCTGGAGCTGCAAATTCCAAGTCTTTGTCGCAGGAACTCAAACCTAGCTTTGGGAAGTGCTTGTCTGCATTTACTTTGTTTTTCTACCCAAGCTTTGAATTTCCAGAAGATGTCAGCAACCTTAGATTTAAATTTCTTGAAATAATGACAGGTTGCACAAGTTGAGAGCTCATCTTCTAGATCAAGTAAACCTTCCCCAAGATTGTTCTTCTTCATAAGAAGTAGGGCTGCATGATGAAAGTGCCCTAATCTTCTATGCCAAAACATTGTATTGTTGTCTTCTTTGTGTATTGCAGTCTGTTTTTCTTCCATAAAGCTCAAGGCAAAACTTTTGCCTTTCATTTGAACTTTAAACATCTTATTTCCTCTTGAATCAGTAATCAAACAATAATTGTTTTCAAACAGCACCTTATATCCTGTTTCCAGTAGCTGACTAACACTCAAAAGGTTTTGAGTGATGTCAGGAACATACAAGACATTAGAAAGTAGTTTCAAACCTGTTTGACCTTTGATTGCCACTATTCCTTTGCCTTTGACTGCAAGATATACTCCATTTCCAATTCGTACTTTAGAAATGGCAGTTCTTTCAAGCTTTTTGAAAAGCTTTCGATCATGGGTCATGTGGCTGGTACAGCCACTGTCTATAAGCCACCTTTCTGTCGAGCTATTGGTAACAAAGCATGATACCATAAACAATTGCTCTTCTTCTTCTTCAGGTTGTTCAACAGCAAGTTTGACTTCTCCTTGTTGTTGTTGTTGAGACTTGCATACCCTTTCAATATGTCCTAGCTGACCACACCTGTGACATTTAATATCTGGCCTCCACCAACATTTGCTCTGTGGGTGATTGTTTTTTTTGCAGTATGGACATGATGGAAATGATGTGTTGTTGCTGTTATTTCGGTTTCTGAATGTGTTGTTCTGTGATGTAGCAAAGAAAGCTCCTTCCATAGACCCTGCATTTCTCATGAGTCTTCTTTGTTCTTGAGCCTGCAGTGCATTTAGTAGTTCTGCCAAAGTAATGCTAGACACATCCTTTGAATTTTCAAGTGATGATATTGTAGCTTCAAATTTTTCAGGAATTGTGACCAGAATTTTTTGAACAATTCTGGAGTCACAGAATTCAGTGCCAAGAAGCCTAACCTTGTTCACAATGTCTAGCAGTCTGTCAGAATAATCCTTGATGGTTTCTGATTCTTTCATCCTTTGCATTTCAAATTCCCTGATTAGATTTAGAACTTGCATGCCTTTCACTCGTTCATTGCCTTCATACTCCTTTTTCAAGAAGTTCCAAATTTCATTTGCTGTTTTCAGCGCCATAATCCTGGTGAAAATTGAAGAAGAAACAGCTGCAAACAAACTGGCTTTTGCCTTCGATTTCCTTTGCTTACTCTCCTTGTGGTTCTTCAGTTGAGCCATGGTTGGGTCGTCAAGCAAAGGAGGCACTTCGTAAGTGTCTTCAATAGCTTCCCACTGATCATTGGCATCTAGATAGGCTTCCATTCGAACAGCCCATATTTGATAGTTCATTCCATCAAATACTGGAGGTGCTATTGCATTCATTGAAGATCCAGAATTCATTGTATATTGGCTGTAGGTTTTGTGTTTAGATAATGGAGATGGTAGGTGTTTTTAGGGTAAGTGTTCGAAGGTGGATGTGTTAGGCTCACTCAACCTCACAGGTTTCTCAAGGATTTTTAGGCTCTGATACCAATTTGTTGGTTTCTTGACAGAGTAAGGTATAAGAAACTTGTAAATGAATCTGCTGTTTTTAAATACTGCAAAAGCATGTCCTTTATTGATCATCAAGATGCCTATTTATACATCTTATTCAAACAGAAATACCACAAAAGATGCAACTAAATCTGCTGCATATCACGCAACAGCCTTGAACTGAAATAGCTAAATAAAAAGTCAATCCTAACAGACTTTGACTGACAGATGTTTTATTGAAATTGAATAACAAACAACTCCTGAAACAGCTCCTGAGACATTTATTCAACACAATCACATAAAGCTGCAGACCATGAAGAGCACATTAAATCTCTTTTTGAAAGCCAAAAATTGGAAAAAGTAGAATCGAAGAATCAAAGCCTTCAAGCAAAAACAGGTGAGCATCAAAAGAACTGACAACAGAATAGGGTATGACATTCAAGTTTTCAAATTTATTTTAGAGCCATGACTTGCCTTTGTTCCAATATTCACAGAAGCATGACCTGCTCGAACACCTGGTGAAGATCCTTGCACAGCAAGCTGTTAAAAAATCAAAACCATTATCATTGCTTCAATTCCACAAAATTCTCTTCATAAGAGTAAAATAGAGTAAGTGAAGCTAATGCCTTTGTCCAAGTCAATGTGTCTGTATCAAGCACATCCACATCACCGTGATACCTATCACCACGATCACCACCGTACACAAAAAGCTTATTACCGATTTGAACCGCACTGTGACTATCCCTAGGAGCCGGAATATTGCCCTTAACCTCTGGAGAAGTCCATCTCATGGACTTGAGATGTAAAACATGCAAATCATTTAAATAATTTGCTTCACCTTCTCCACTTCCCCCGAACACCATGATTCTATCATCACCAATCAAAGTTGCAGTGTGACTTTCACGAGGCGAAGGAGGAGTCCCTTTGCATTCAGGGTTTATCCATTCCTTGGTCCCAAGATCCAATATATGAAGATCATTCACCTTCTTTGAGCCATTTGTGCCCCCGAACACAATCATTTGACGCCCCACAAGAACAGCACTGTGGCTGTCTCTTGGACCTGTGTTCCAAACCACTGTATCAAGATTTAGCATTAGAACATCACTGAAATCAAGACCCCCACAACATCCCTGAAATTATGAAGCAAATATCATCATTCGGTGAAGAAAATGAAACTGAGTAACAGCATAACCAATTTGTTAGCTGTTCACAAAGCAATTAGATATTTATTTCAAAGAACACATTTCTTAAATAGCAGACAGAGCCATATTTTACCAAGCAAGCAACGACCACAGCTTTTAATAAACAATTCTATATCTAGAAAACAAGGATATATATATATATATATAGTAATCATCTTCTACATGTCTCCTTTGCCAAATATTTTCCATAGAAAACCTGGAAGATTGTACATACCCCAAAGACATAAACAACACCATGAGAGTAGCAAGCAGAATGACCCCATCTTTCAGAAGGATTAAATCCTAAGACCTTAGGATAGAGCCACATTGCCGCCTTCTTTGCAGCTTCATCTCCCTGAGACCCCATTACTAGTCTTCTCCCTTTTTTCTCCCCTTAGCTGAAGGGCTTTATTTATTTCTAGTTCGAACACATGGCTTGGTGATGATAAAGAAAGTTGAAGAGAGAAATATAAAGGGAGTCAAAAGTGAACATGAACAAACCAAGCGATATATCAACTATCAGTGTCAAACTGTCAATAGACATGAAAAGATGGGCGCTTTCAAGTCTCAATCACTGTGGCGACCAACATCAACAGAAGGTAGTGGTGAAAGGAACAATCTTTTTGCTATATAAACCTCTCTGCCACCTTAAGCAAAGTTTCTTTAAATGTAAAGTATTGTGGGCATAGTAAAACATCAAATAACATTAGTGTATAGGCTTAAAGATTATATATATAATCAGACTACAAAAGTGATGTAAATCATGGAAACATGGCTCGAGTGTATTTTTTTCATTTTTAATGATTTTTTGATTTTTGGTTTGTTTACTTTCGCACTTTTGTCTAACTGAAAATGATGGAGGGTGGGGGCATTGGGTTTTGGGAAATGATGGAGAAAGTGAGAGGTTTGAGGAGCTTTTTTCTTGGTTTTCCTTTCTGCTGAACTCACAAGCTATTTCTCTCCATGCGAGTATGATCTTGGGATTGATGGAAGTGAAGTTTACCCTCTCTTCCTCTCTCTCTCCCCCATCATCCAAATTTTCAAGATGGGTTATCAATGTGGATCAAGAAATGTCTATTCTCAAGGATCTTTGAGAGAAGTGTGGGGGCTTCGTGTTGTCCAAATTCTTTTTAGTTTTGGGAAATGAGAATGGTGTTGTTTCTCTCAAAAAGGTTCGGAGGTTTTTGAAAGATGAAATAAAGCACTAAACTCAATGCAACCTAACCTTGTATAGAGAGGAACTTGCTAGTTATTTTAAGGAAATCTCATGGTAGTCACAGATGTATATATAATTATCACATTTAAAAATTTAAATTTTTAAGTTAGATTTCACAATATAATTTATATTATTCTTTAATATATTTTTTTAAATTAATTAGACTTGAAATTTACATAGGCTCATATTACCTTAAACTTGATTTTTATTAAATATAATGCGGATGATAAGATTCGAACTCGTGACCGTTTGGTCAACAACGCTCTGATACCATGTTAAGAAATCATCTCATCTAAAAACTTAATTTTTTAATTGAGACCCCATAATGTAATTTATATTATTCTATAGCTATCAATTCTCAGTTCAGTTTCAAAATAGCATATTTTATCAAGTCCCAAATGCTGAAGACATTTCTCCATTGGGTCATGTTTCCAACGTTATGAATATTTCCCATCTAAACTGGATAGTTTAAGCTATAAAAAGATGTCAATTTGGTTAAAGAAAATTTACTACAAAATTAATAAAAATCGTTAAAAGACCTCATTAGAAATGTTTGAGTCCTAAATGGAGTTTTTATTTTTTTATTTGGGACTTGGTTAATAATTAGAAAATACGCTAGGGTTAAATATTAAAGTTTTCCCGTTATAATACGAGGAAGAATAAGCTTTACCTAGCTCTACAGGATGGATATATACCATGGAACTTCTGCTTTAAAATGACATGACAAGTCCATGGGGGAGTGCACATGGAAGCCATTCACCTCGCCAAAGGTTAAATATTATTGCTGGGATTCCCTTTTCTCTCCTCAATTTCTTATGTTTTCAAAGGAGAATTTCACCGTCTAACTATTATGTTAAGAGACATTCCAGCTGTTATTATATCAATTCTTGTATTTAGTTTATTGTTCAAATATTCCTCCTCTGCTCATAGTGTCAGGAGTTAGTTGCTTATTGTTAGGAGTCACCATCCTCACCTCTGCTATTTGGTTGTAACAATAATCTCGTGTTTTGTAAAGGGCTTTGCTCTATAAATACCCTACTGTACATGATTAATAGATGTGATTCAAGCAATACATTTATAGTGTTTACATGGTATCAGAGCAAACACAATAAGCATTTTTTTTCTCTCCCGTTTTTTTTTGCTCCAGTAAATCACCATGAGTGATTCCATTATCCCAGCATCACCACCAGTAAGCCATTCCCCTGTGACAATCAATGTCACGGCTCAGGCTCCTCTCAAGCTTAACAGCACCAACTACTTATCCTGGAAATTTCAATTCCAAACCCTCTTCGTTGGGTATGATATTCAGGGCTACATTGATGGCACCACACCCTGCCCACCACAAAACATTACCACCACCTCAGCCACAAACACCATCACTACACCAAATCCAGAGCATCATGCCTGGATACGCCAGGATCAATTGATTCTTAATGCCCTTATTGGGTCCATTTCACCAACCATCATACCTTTTATTGCTCAAGCTGCCACTGCTCGTGAAGCTTGGAACATTCTTGCAGCAACCTATGCAACACCCTCAAGGGGTCGCATCAAACAAACCAAAGCAAATCTGAAAAATCTCACCAAAGGCTCCCTAAGCATCACTGAGTTTTTATACTCTGTCAAAATCAAGGCTGATGAACTTGCTGTTCTTGGCGCTCCTCTTGACCATGAAGACATTACTGAGAAGATTCTTGAAGAACTAGGAGATGATTACAGGGAGTTTGTCCGTGCTGTGCAAGCACGAGATACCTCTATCTCTTTTGATGAGCTCCATGAGAAGCTCCTTATGTTTGAAGCCACCATCCAAGCAACTACCAAGGTCCCTCACTTCTCACCCACAGCTCACCCCACAGTTCGAAACTATGGACGAAACTCTCAGTCCAACTCAGGACGATTTTCTCCTCACAACTCTAATCCCAATCAACAATCCAACTGGCGCCCTCACTCACAGCTGCAGCATCGCTCCTTTTCCCCACACAACAATTTTTCCCCAGCCAACCCGAGAATGACACCTAGACCTTATCTTGGTCACTGCCAAGTGTGTGGTATCCAAGGGCACACTGCCAAGAGATGCCCATCCTTCAAATTTGTTCCACAAAACCAAATTGCAAGTTCAACTCCGTGGTCACCCCAAGCTAATATGGCCACCACCACCTCTCCACCTAATTCCTCCTGGTTGTTAGACAGCGGAGCCTCTCATCATGTCACGGCTGACCTCAATAACTTGTCTCTTCATGCTCCTTATAACGGTGTTGATGACATTATGATTGGGGACGGTAAAGCCCTGAAAATTTCCCACACGGGTTCTGCCACTCTTTCCACCTCCAAGCATTCTTTTACTCTAAATGATGTGCTGTGTGTTCCTGAGATTAGAAGGAATTTAATCTCTATTTATCGGTTTTGTGTTGCTAACAATGTCTCTGTTGAGTTCTTACCATGGTATTTTCTTGTGAAGGATCTACTCACGGGGGCAGTTCTAGCTCAAGGTGAACCCAAGGACGGCGTGTATGAATGGCTGGGTGTGTCTCCTCTATTGTCCACTCCTCAAGTATTTTTCAGCCATAAACCTTCATCCATCAATTGGCACTGTCGATTAGGTCACCCTGCATTTCCAGTTGTCAAGTCTATTTTTAATCAGCTTAAGTTCAATTTCAATTCTCATTATCAGCACACTGTATGCACTGTTTGCAGATTGAATAAAAGTCATAAGTTACCTTTCTCGAAATCAACTCTAACTTCACATTGTCCTCTTCAACTCATATACTCAGATGTCTGGACATCTCCCATTTATTCCATTGCTGGCTTTAAATATTATGTTATATTTGTGGATCATTTCTCCAAATATACATGGTTTTATCCTCTAAAGAAAAAATCTGATGTCAAACCAATCTTTATTCGGTTCAAAGCCATTGTAGAAAATTTCTTTAAACAGTCCATTGTAACATTATATACTGATAATGGAGGGGAGTATATTGCGTTAAAAGACTTTCTTGCTGTTAATGGAATTTCACATCTTACCTCTCCTCCACACACCTCTGAACATAATGGCTTTGCTGAGAGAAGGCACAGACACATTGTTGAAACTGGCCTCACTCTCTTAACCCATTCATCCCTTCCTTCACACTTCTGGTGTTATGCATTTTCCACAGCAGTTTACTTAATCAACAGAATGCCCACCATTTCGCTCAAACATATCTCACCATTTCAAAAGATTTTTCATCAGATTCCGAATTATCATAAACTCAGAACATTTGGTTGTCTATGTTTTCCTTGGCTGCGTCCTTATGCCAATCATAAGCTTGAACAACGTTCCAAACCATGCATATTCATTGGATATTCTCTATCACAGAGTGCATATTTATGCTTTGATTATGCATCTTCCAGAGTTTTTGTCTCCAGACATGTCACCTTTGATGAATCAATGTTTCCATACCCTGAACTGTCAAAACAAGCATCTAATCCTGTGTCCACCACTACAAACATATGGTCACCACCTGTCTCATTTCCATCCGTGTCTCCATCCCAGCCATCTGCATCTGTGCCTGCGGTTCCACCTGATCATCAAGATGTGCAATGCACATCACCCCTGGTTATAGATTCCTCCACCTCACCTGTGCAACCCAATCCACCAAATATTTCATCTGCTACTCCAACTGATCCCACTGAGATTATTCCAATTGACTCCTCTGCTACCAGTTCAACTCCACCACTCCCAACACATGTGCCCCATCCTATGATTACAAGATCAAAGAACAATATATCCAAGCCTTTACATAAATTCTCCTACCATACACAGCTGTGTTCATCACCTCAACTTGAACCATCCACTGTCACTCAAGCCTTAAAAGACCCCAACTGGCGTCTAGCTATGCAGGAGGAGTATGCTGCCTTACTTAAAAATGACACTTGGTCATTGGTTCCTTCTCATGCTGCTGCCAATATAGTGGGATGCAAATGGATATTTCGCCTCAAGCGAAATATTGATGGAACTGTTGCTCGTTATAAAGCCAGGTTAGTGGCTAAAGGTAGCCAAAGACCCGGTCTTGATTACCATGAGACCTTCAGTCCCGTCGTCAAGCACACAACTGTTCGCCTTGTTCTAAGCATTGTTGTCAGTCGTGGTTGGAAACTCAGACAACTTGACATCAGCAATGCCTTTCTTCAAGGTACGTTGAATGATGATGTTTATATGGTCCAGCCACCTGGTTTTGTTGATATCACTAATCCAGGCTTCATTTGCAAACTTTGCAAAGCCATCTACGGTTTGAAGCAGGCCCCAAGGGCGTGGTATCAAGAACTCAAACATTTTCTGCTCACAACTGGATTTAGAAACTCTCTAGCAGACACTTCTCTTTTTATATTCAAACAGCACACCTCTCTTATTTATCTACTTGTCTATGTTGATGACATCATTGTCACAGGCAATGATGAAGCTGCTGTCAATGAGTTTATTTCTTGCTTAGCTAACAGATTCTCATTGAAGGACATGGGTGCATTAACTTATTTCTTGGGTGTGGAAGTTAGGCCTCACTCCAAAGGCTTAATCCTCTCTCAGCAAAGATACATTCTGGACTTACTTCACCGAACAAATATGACTGCTGCCAAGTCCACCTCTACTCCATTACCACCTGGTTATCAGCCCAGCTTGGCTGATGGTGAACCCCTATCTGATCCCTCAGAATTTCGTGCCACAGTGGGAAGTCTTCAGTATCTTGCTCTCACCCGTCCAGATATCTGTTTTGCCGTAAATAAACTTGCTCAGTTCATGCATAAGCCTACTGATGTTCACTGGCAGCTTGTGAAACGACTACTTCGATACTTATCAGGCACACTTCATGACAGTCTCCTTCTTCATCATCACTCACCTCTCACGGTTCATGCCTATTCTGATGCAGACTGGGGGGGCAACAAAGATGATCTATCGTCAACCAGTGCGTATATTGTCTATCTTGGACGAAATCCAATCTCCTGGTCATCAAAGAAGCAAAGGACCATTGCACGATCTTCAACTGAGGCAGAATACAGATCGGTGGCTGACACAGCAGCTGAATTGAGCTGGGTTAGCTCCTTGCTATCTGAACTACATTGTCCAGTAACAATTGCTCCAGTTGTCTATTGCGATAATCTTGGTGCTGCACAGCTATGCTCAAATCCTATATTTCATTCTAGAATGAAACACATTGCAATTGATTTTCACTTTATCAGAGAAAAGGTACAATCTGGAGCACTACGTGTATCTCATGTTTCATCACAAGATCAACTGGCTGATGCATTGACAAAACCATTATCTCGGCAAAGACTTCTATTTTTAAAAGACAAGATTGGATTGCTGAACAGCCATCCATCTTGAGGGGGCATGTTAAGAGACATTCCAGCTGTTATTATATCAATTCTTGTATTTAGTTTATTGTTCAAATATTCCTCCTCTGCTCATAGTGTCAGGAGTTAGTTGCTTATTGTTAGGAGTCACCATCCTCACCTCTGCTATTTGGTTGTAACAATAATCTCGTGTTTTGTAAAGGGCTTTGCTCTATAAATACCCTACTGTACATGATTAATAGATGTGATTCAAGCAATACATTTATAGTGTTTACATATTATCCCATTGTCGATTAAATACTTATAAGTTTGGTATTGCTTCTCTCAGCCTGCTTTTTGAACCGTCTGGTATTGCTTTTGTCGAAAAAAACAGGCTGAGAAGCAAGGCCAAACAAAACCTAAACCTCTCAGCAAATGAGTTTTTCAATTAACCAAGTAATTCATGCTCACTATTCAATTTGAGTTTGAATAATTTAGTCAAACGGGGGGTTGATTGGGAGATATACTTTGGGAGAAATCAAATTGAGAATATTATGATAACCTTTAAGGGGTATATATATATATAAAGTCTTGACGACTTAACTGGTGTCTCAAATGGTTTGACGTTATGACAAAGAGTCTGTGATCTGCACAGCAGATCTCAAGTTCGAGTCAAAGCTTATATTTTTTTGTAAGAACCTGGAACAACCGAGGTTTTACTAGTTTATTTAGACCTATAAAATGCATTTTCCGAGAACTAGAGTTTCCTGGTATAAAAAAAAAAAACATTGCTCCACATTACCACACACAATTATTCAAACATAAGAATTCATATTTATATATGTAAGAAATAATAATCCGGTGAATTTTCTAATTATAATGCACAGAGGTGTAGGGGTGGTAATAGGGACTTATGAGTTTATTTTTATAATATTTACACTCAAATCTAAATATTTATATCCTATTAAATAAATATGGGTATTCACTTGAATATTTATTATCTTGGTACTATTTTTTATGGAATATAAAATAAAATAGTATAATTTTATATTGGGATCTGCATGTATCATATTAAAATTAAAAAATATTAGCAGACTAGAAATAAATAAAAAAAGAAAAAGAAACAGCACACTTCGACGGGTTGTAAAATAATTTAAATAAGTTGTGTTAATAAAAAAAAAAAAAAACAGCGAAAACTAATCAAAATTAAATAAGAAAATTATAATGAAAACCTTCACAAATATAAATCTGGAGGCACTTCATTTTGTGCCGAAGTACCATTTAATAATTGCGTTCTTATGAGTCTTGCAATCATTAAATGGTACATCTCTTACGTTATTTTTTGGCACAAATGATTAAGAACATTAAATGGGATATTTCACAATTTTATTTTTAAGATTGCACCCTATTTAATTAGCGTATGCTTCAAAAAAAACATTTCGTTTTAATGACGGCATTCTTCCTGGAACACAATTAATTAAAGTGAGTTTTCGACAATTCTTTTAAGAATCTTTTGATTTTTAATATCAATACATTACAAAAAAATATTAAAAAACACTAATAAACACTAAGAATCTTTTGAAATGTAATATTTTTCTAGTTTTTATTTCATTTCACATATGCTATTTCATTTATCAAATTATCACACACGCACACAGGAATATCTATCTATCTCTGCACACACACACACATACAGAGAGAGAGAGAGAGAGAGAGAGGAGAGAGAGAGAGAGAGAGAGGAGAGAGAGAGAGAGAGAGGAGAGAGAGAGAGAGAGGAGAGAGAGAGAGAGAGAGAGAGAGAAGGGCAGGAAACAGTTAAATGCATGTTGAGTTGACAAGTGACAGAAGAAAAGAAAGAAAGAACAAGGCGTAAAATACAAGCGATAAACACGGGGGAGCTTCAGTTTAAGATTATGGCACTGTGCGTGTGTTTTACTGACTGCCCCATTTGTCTTCGCCATGTCTTGATTCTCGTGCGTGTCTCTAGCCCTCTCCCTAGAAGCTTTGTAACTTGAAATCAAACCTCCCTTCTTCTTTTCTTTTCCCTCTTGCTTTCTTGAAAGATAAAAAGAAATGGACTTTTGAAGTGAAAAGAAAAGAAAGACATCTATCCAATCGAGGGAGCGAGAGGTGTCTGATGTTTTTCACTGTTGTCGAGTAAAAGAATGATAGGGAATTATTTGAGGGTCTTGCTGTTATCATAATCTAACTGGATAACTTTTATAATCTACACTTCAAGTATCCCACTTCGATACGTGGAAAAGCTGATTACAGTAACTTTGAAGTGTTTAGTCAAGAGGTTAATGAGTTGGAAGTAGAGAAATATCCCATTACTAAGACTTTTGAGTGAAAATGGTACGGTCTATCTAAAGTTTAATTTGATTGTGCAAGAACTCGTTCTGCAATACCTTAACCATTTAACATTGATCAGCATTCAAAGCAACGCATTAAGTGTTGGGACTGTTTCCAATGAATAGGAATGCCACAGCGTAACGGGTACGTGCAGTTGACTGAAACCACAGTAACCAATATCCTAAACAGAACGGCACACTAAGCTTCTATATTAGATTCAAGAAAGGCTTTCCCTGCTTTATTGGATCGAGGACTTCCCTCCGAGCCACTGTTACTAAACCTGACCTAGCTGGGCAGGTCAATCTGATGACTGCCTAACCAGCTTCTAACCAGGACCAGGTTTCAAATTAAATAAGAGTTGGCTCAGTGTAACCCAGTAGTTGGGAGGCATTTTTGAGGTTTGCCCTATTTGTTTTAGGGCAACATGTCCTTCCATGAAGAATGATTAGAGGCTAAAGAAAACCAGAACCGGGCTCTAATGTCATGTAAAAGAATTGGATTGATCAATGATTTACAAGTTGGTTCACATGTTTGTGCATGTGAAGTAGGATATGCCCAGTGAGAATACAACTTTGTTTGAAGCTTGTCAAGTACATGATATAATATAATACAGAAGGCATGCTGTAGACTATACAATAAGCATTACCATAATAGCAATGGCGAGCAGGAAGTGACTACTGAAACAGATATACCTCAGGCTTTCTTCTGGGAAACTTTTCATCGAACCCTGAAGGGTATTAAAGCTAAATCCTAGCTCCTGTTTGATTCAAAAGGTCTCTGCATTCTGTAACTCAAATGGCTGCAACTGTTCACAAATCAGAAGTAGAGATTGTTAGATAAGGTGATATTTCAGTTCAGCAAAACAACTGAAAATCTATGAAGGAATATGATTTTTTCTCTTCTTTTGTCCAGCTAGCCCTCTATATCCTCAGAGCAGCATATCTCCCGCCATCTACTAGCTCAAAACCATTCTTTCAAAAAGGAAAACAAAAGTTTATATAGTCATCTACTATGGAGATTTAATTTAATTTCAAGTCCACCAACTTGTCAGGCAACAAGACATTCCAGTGTACGGGCTGGTATATATCTATGTGCCATTCTCAACAGCTTCTTACAACATCTAGCCAAATTTGAGAAGCCTTTAGCACTCAGGCAATAGTTGCTAGACTGAAGAACAACACAGTAATAAAAGTGAATGGAAACTTTATATTTCATGCCAACTTGAAAATAGACCTACTTGAGGTAATCAAAGTTTGGAAGTTTGATGGGAGAATTATATTGAAATTTACAAGACCTTCCCTAACAGTCACGATTCACCAGTTTTTGGATTGGAGAAAATCAAAAGATGATGAAGACAAAATATGCATCATGCAAACATGTGTGGAAAAATAAATACTTACACTAAGAATTAAACTGAGGCTCAAAAGAGAAAAGATGTTTGTTTGTTCATTTGTTGGATTCTACTGCAAAAAGACTTCTCTGTTCATCTGTTGGATTCAACAACAATCGGCTGAACATCCATGCTGCCCCAACCACTGATAAAAGTGACAGCATCGCCAAAAATCCAAAATGTGAAGCATCATTTGCTATTATTGCAACTCCCAACATTACAGACTCGGCCAAACTTGCGACAGAAACTTCTGTTGTGCCTATAAGATTTACTTTGGATGATGGGATCCCAGTTTGAAGAATCTGTGCTCCCACAACATCATATGACATGTGTCCCAGTCTTGATAATACCTGCATATAAAGGTTGATCAAATTTTCCCAGGTACCTGAACTAACAGCACGATAGTGATAGATAGTATTAATGAAAAGCAAGAATTTATGGGCAAGGGGGGCATTGTATGTCAGCATCAACAGCATGTGCTTGTTAAGGAATTCTAAGAGATGAGATTTTAGGATGCTACTTCTGGCTACAATCAACTCAACAACTAAGCACAACCCAGAGTCAAACTTGATAAGTTTACAAGTTTTCCAATTTGATAAATCTTAAAAGTATACGTATGATAGCAATTCCAAAGTTAGCATTGAAAACAAGCACAGAAATAAATGGAAATGCTTACAATCAATCCCAGGAAGAAAAGTACAGGGCTCTGCTGAGAAAGAGATCCACTCCAATACACAGCAACAGCCAAGGATAGAAGAGAAGCCTGAAATACAAGTCCAGCTGCTCCAGCCTGCTTGAAGACAATAAACTATAAGAGCCAGAGTAGAGCAGCAAATACTAGGTGACTTGTAACAAGTACAAGAAGCAGAGGATGTAACCTTCAAAATGCCGAGTTGCTTGACCAAGGTGGCTGATAGAAATGTTGCTGCAACACCCATGAAAGCACATAATCCACTGAAGCCCCCTATTATAGATGGATTAACTCCTGTTGAATAAAATATGTTTTTTTGGAGTTAGCATGGGATTCAAAGAAGCCAGGAAATTGTTTAATACAGAAATGCTCATAGACAATTCGAAGTGAATCTCCAAGGATCAGCATTTCAAAAACAAAAGAAGAATGAAATTGTGTCAGTGCATGGAAATCAGTTCTTTTGCTTTCTTCTGAAATAGAGCAAAGTTTGCAGTGACTAGCTTCATTCAATAAAGCAAAAACAAACCATCCAAGACAACAACTACAGTTTCTAATCAAGGTATACAAATGTATATTTTAACAAAGAAGATGATTGCCAATGGTGATTTAAGAAATCAAGTATAGCACAACAAAATCTCGGTAATGCTAAAATTCTTTAATAACAAAGATAAGAGTTTGTAAAGTACCATGCTGTGTCAAAAATGTTGGAAATCTTGAATATTTATAATTTTATGGAATGAATGAATGTGATTCATTCCAATATTTATGATTTTATAGATTCAAGATTTCCAACAATTGGTATCAGAGCAGTTTTCTTACGGGACTGTGGGATTTAAGGATTATTCTCGCAGATTAATGGATGTTATGAATCAAATGAGGTTGCTTGGAAAGGTGATTGAAGATCAAGAGGTGGTAGAGAAAATGATGGTTTCTTTGCCACAAAAATTTGAAGCTCAAACTCATATTTGTACTGTTGACCGTGTGAAATGGTACACGAAAATAGGAGGAGCAAAATTTGAAGTTTATACTGATTTTGATTTGGGACAAAACAGAGTTGATGAAAATCCAGCTCAGCATCACATTGATGTGATGACCATGACACTTCCTCTAGCAAGATTGGAGGCGCAAGAAGAGCTAGACCTCCAAGTTGGTAAGGATCGGCAAGTTGTAGATTCAGATGTCAAGAATCTTGTTTATCTCCAAGCAATCATCAAAGAAACCCTCCGACTATATCCAGCTGGTCCACTGTTAGGACCCCGAGAAGCAATGGAGGATTGCCACGTTGCTGGTTACCACGTCCCTGCTGGCACCCGCTTGATAGTAAATGTATGGAAGATTCAAAGGGATCCGAGAGTTTGGACAAATCCATCTGCATTCCTTCCCGAGAGATTTCTCACTAGCCATGCAGATGTCGATGTAAGAGGCCAGCAATTCGAACTCATTCCTTTCGGTTCTGGTAGGAGGTCCTGCCCCGGCGTGTCGTTTGCACTCCAGGTCCTTCACCTGACGCTAGCCCGTCTTCTCCACTCTTTCGATTTGGCCACCCCAATGGACCAGCCTGTTGACTTGACTGAGAGTTCAGGTTTGACCATTCCAAAAGCAACCTCATTTGATTCATAACATCCATTAATCTGCGAGAATAATCCTTAAATCCCACAGTCCCGTAAGAAAACTGCTCTGATACCAATTGTTGGAAATCTTGAATCTATAAAATCATAAATATTGGAATGAATCACATTCATTCATTCCATAAAATCATAAATATTGGAATGAAGTACATTCATCCATTCATTCAATTTATTCAATTGAAACTTTGCCTATTTATAGGCTTACAAAAACTAGAAATTGAAATAAACTAGAACTCTCAATAGATAGGAGAGATTATTGGATAAGGATAGGATTTATGATAAATCCTATCAAAGATAATCATAAAAACTATTTAGAATTCTATAGCTAAAAACTTTTTATCTTTATATCTTCAAAGCTAATCTCATTAAAATCTAACACTCCTCCTTGAGATTTGCTTTGGACATCCCCAACTTCATCTTTAGGAACTCCAATCTTGCTAGAGGAAGTGTCATGGTCATCACATCAAGCTGAGCTGGATTTTCATCAACTCTGTTTTGTCCCAAATCAAAATCAGTATAAACTTCAAAGTTTGCTCAGCTTGATGTGATGACCATGACACTTCCTCTAGAAAGATTGGAGTTCCTAAAGATGAAGTTGGGGATGTCCAAAGCAAATCTCAAGGAGGAGTGTTAGATTTTAATGAGATTAGCTTTGAAGATATGAAGATAAAAAGATAAAAATCTAACAAAAAATGCTGTCATCAAACTGCTTGGAGCAAGAACAACATTGAAGAAGAGGAGCACGTAGGCAAGGCTTGCAGGAAGAACTGGCTGCTGCATGTATTCCTTCCACCCAAGCTTGATAGTTTCCAGACCTCTATCCACTGGTTATTCAGAAAACAAATCCATGATGTCATCTAGAACATTGACCTAACTTGAGAGTATCATCTGTAGGAAAGCTAACTTGTCTTTCTCTATTGTATTATTCATCTTAAATAAAAGATTACAAGAATGGAAAGTTGTAATACAAGAAATACAGAGCTGTCTCTTATGACTACAAAGGAAACATATTTACTGCATATAATGGCTATCTTAGTAACGTATACTTTACATAGAAGGAATGGTAGAGAATCATGTGGAAGTAATTGGGGGAGAGAATCATGGTTGACAGATCATATCTCTTCATCCCCCCTCAAGCTCAAGGCGGGATAGGACCGATGAGGAGCTTGTGACGATTAGGTAGAAACTTGGCAGCACATAGTGGTTTCGTAAAAATATCAGCGAGCTGAGCTGAACCAGAAACATGTCGCAAAAGGAGAGTACCACGAGCAAGTTGTTCTCTAACAAAGTGAACATCGATCTCAATATGTTTCGTACGATGATGGAAAACAGGATGCTTAGCCATGTTAATGGCACTGACATTGTCACAGTATAAGGTGGGAGCTGGAAGAGAAAACCCAATGCTGTGAAGGAGATTAATAAACCACATAAGCTCAGCAGTTGTGGAAGCTAACGCACGGTACTCTGCCTCCGCTGTGGACCGAGAGACTGTGGCTTGCTTCTTAGCTCCCCAGGACAACAAATTATCACCCATGTAAATAACAAACCCAGTTGTTGAACGACGATCATCTCTAGAGCCTGCCCAATCCGCATCACAAAAGCCACGTAATGCAATTAGAGGAGTTTGAACAAACTTGAGCCCAATATCAAGAGTACCTTTAAGGTACCGAAAAATTCGTTTAACAGCAATTAGATGGCTGTCACGAGGATGTTGCATAAACTGACACACATTATTGACGGCAAAGGAAATATCAGGCCGCGTCAAAGTGAGGTACTGGAGGGAACCAACCAAACGCCGGTAATAGAGTGGATCAGGCAGAAGAACACCCTCAGCAGCAGTTAATGACGTGCCAGAGGCCATGGGAGTGGCTACTGGCTTAGCCCCATCCAAGCCAAACTTCTGAAGTAAAGAGAGCAGATAGCGTGTTTGAGTGACAGTAATAACTGTCGTTGCACGTTTGATTTGAAGGCCAAGAAAGAGATGAGCTTCACCAAGATTCTTCATGTGAAAGGCAGCCGAGAGATGAGAAACAAGGGTCTTAATCGTTGAAGCTGAGTTCCCTGTGATAAGAATATCATCAACATAGATTAAGAGCATAATAAAATCAGAACCTTGACGTCGAGAAAACAGGGATTGATCATATGGACAACGATGAAAACCCAGTTGCTGTATATAGGTACTAAACTTTATGTACCATGCTCTTGGAGCCTGTTTTAAACCATAGAGAGCCTTGTGTAGTTGACAGACATGATGAGGGTGAGATGAGTCTTCAAACCCCGGTGGTTGAGATAAAAACACACGTTCTTGCAGGTCACCATGAAGAAAAGCATTACTTACATCAAGCTGTGTAATTGACCATCCTTGGGATAAGGCAATAGTAAGAACTAGTCGTATGGTACCATGTTTAACAACCGGGCTAAAAGTTTCATCATAATCTAGACCCGGAAGTTGTGTGAAGCCACGAGCCACCAGGCGGGCTTTATAACGTTCAACAGAACCATCAGAACGAGTCTTGATTTTGAACACCCATTTGCTGCTAACCAAATTCATGTCAGGTGTGCGAGGCACTAAAGTCCACGTGTGATTTTTGTGAAGAGCATTTATTTCATCTGTCATGGCCAGTTGCCATTTGGGATCTTTAAGGGCTTGCTTATACGTGCGAGGCTCCTGTGGTTGGGTGGCAAGATCAGCTAGAAAGCAGGCAGGAATAGGATGCCTGGAAGACAAAAATACCTTAGGCTTAAGGGACCCTGTTTGCGCCCGTGTGATCATGGGATGTCTACGACATGGCTCCTGTGGCTGAGTGGCTGCAATGGGTTCGGGAGATAAATCTGGACTGGCTGGAACATCAAAACAAGGAGACACAGCTGGACTGTTGTGGTAAGATGACTCATAGATAGGGGTGGCAGCTACGGGTGGATCCATTTGAGCAGGTGGCAAGGTAGTGGACCGAAGAGGCTTGGGAAGAGCCCGAACCTTGAAGGCAGGAAAATCTGGTTTACAAGACTGGTGAGTCAACTTAAAAGGAAATGTGAGTTCATCAAATTTCACATGCCTAGAAATATATATGCGACCAGTGGGCATATGAAGGCATTGATACCCTTTATGTTGTGCTGAATAGCCTATGAACACGCAGCGAGCAGACTTGAAGTCCAGTTTTGATCTTCCAAAAGGAGTAAGTAGTGGATAGTATGCACATCCGAATACTCGTAAAAGAGTATAGGATGGTGGGGATCCATAGACAAGTTCATGAGGAGACTTGTTACCAAGAACAGGGGTGGGAAGCCGATTGATTAGGAAAATGGCAGTTGTAAACGCAGCAGTCCAGTAGTGTGACGGAACAGAGGCATGAGCCAGTAGTGTTAAACCAGTGTCCACAATATGTCGATGCCTGCGTTCAGCGAAGCCATTTTGCTCTGGTGTACCTGGACAAGAGAGCCTGTGAATAATGCCCTTGGAAGCAAAATAATCCCTTAAACTTTGGTTTACAAATTCCCCGCCACCATCACTTTGAATGATTTTAACACTTGTACTGAACTGATTAGTCATTTGTTGAATAAATGCTGGAAATATGGTGGCAACATCAGATTTACGAGCCATAGGAAAATACCATACATACCGAGAATATTCATCAACAATAAGTAGATAAAATCGAAATCCATCATAAGAGGTTTTTGAAGCCGGTCCCCACACATCAGTATGGAGAGTATGCAAAAATGTCGCTGCATATGTTTCTCTAGAGGAAAAAGGCAACTTTGTGGATTTGCCCAACACACAACTTTCACAAAAATTAACAGTATTGTTCATTGAAGAAAAACATAAAAGTTGCAGAATGCGAGAGTGAGGATGACCAAGTCTCGCATGCCACAAGTTGCTAGATACTTTGGCTGATAAAAAACCCACTGCCGAATTTGTGTAGTGCCTCAGCTGAATTGGATACAAGCCATCAACCATTGATCCTTTAAGTAGCACCCGTTTCGTCCTCAAGTCCTTAAGAAGAAAACCCCAAGGATAAAAGATAAAATAACAATTATGCTCTTTTGTAAGCTGAGAAACAGATAACAGTTTCTTTTTAATTTCAGGAACAACAAGAACATTACGAAGCTTGATATTAGTAGTAGGCAGAGAAACTTGTCCAATACCAGAAATCTGCAACCCATTTCCATTGCCAACCATAACTGAATCATTACCAAGATAAGATTGAATACCTTGCACCTCACTTGTATCAGCTGTCATGTGATGATTTGCTCCAGTATCAGGGTACCAGGTTTCGTCTGAAGTATCAGTGACATGCATTGCTGCAAATGCTTTGAATTGTTCTGCTTCTTCTTCTGTAGCAAAGCAACCATCTGCCTTGTGATTGGGGCCCCCACAACGAAAGCACGTTATGCCTCCACGTCCACGGCCAGTGCTCCTGCCACCACGATTAGAAAATTGAGAGCGAGTTCCAGGATTACCTTTAGTTGAACGTGTAGAACGAACATCTCTCTGCTGATATTGTGAAGTTATCTGGTGTGGTGTAGCACGCCCACGAAATCCTTGGGTTCCGCGGGACCGTGTACTGGTTCTGCCCCTATTTGTGTAAAATGCAACATTAGAAGAGACCACTCTTGCTGCTTGAATACGGATTTCAAAATCCCTTAATTTGCCAATGACTCCTTCAAGGGATGGATAAACGTCTCTGGCATTTAAGGCTGCCACTATGGGATCAAACTCAGATCCCAAGCCTCGGAGGATACATATGATGAGATCATCCTCATCCATTGCCTTGCCTGCACCTCGCAATGATAGGGCCAAGGATTTGGCCTTGTGCAGATAATCTTCTAAAGAAGAGCTGCCTTTGTTGAGTGACTGCAATTCACTTTTCATTTGTTGCAGTCGATCCCGAGTATGACTTCCATAAAGAGTCTCCAATACCTGCCAAGCATCATGAGATGACTCACAATTGATGACTTGAGACAAGGGACCATCAGTCAAGGAGCTATTGATCCACCCAAGGATCAGCTGATCAGTGCGCAGCCATGTCGTTGCTGCTGGGTTTGTTTGAGACACACCACTTTCACTAGTGATGGTCTGTTCTGGGCAAACAATTTGATTTTTCACATAGCCAAGTAAACCATTGCCACGCAGGACAGGAACTACTTGAGCTTTCCATAACAAATAATTGGTTGAAGCTAGCTTAGTAGAAATATCAGGCAGGTGAGGAGAAGCTGACTGGATGGCAGACGAATTAGAATTAGAATTGGAGTTGGACACAGGTGGGATCGAAGAGGTAGAAGATTCCATTACTGCTAATACTTCTTGTGGCTCTGATACCATGTAGGAAAGCTAACTTGTCTTTCTCTATTGTATTATTCATCTTAAATAAAAGATTACAAGAATGGAAAGTTGTAATACAAGAAATACAGAGCTGTCTCTTATGACTACAAAGGAAACATATTTACTGCATATAATGGCTATCTTAGTAACGTATACTTTACATAGAAGGAATGGTAGAGAATCATGTGGAAGTAATTGGGGGAGAGAATCATGGTTGACAGATCATATCTCTTCATCATCGACATTAATTTTTACCTATACTGCCAGCTTCGACCACAGTTTCTTCAGGAGATTCTCCGCAGCTAGTTTGACAAGATTTTGGACGGTCAAGAACCCCAGTGGCAAGCTTGTTGGTTAACCATGTGAGACCAATCTGAGAAATGGATTCAAGAGTCGGAAATGACAGCAGAACACTCTTTAAACTAGGATGATAGAAGGAAAGTGATTTCCATAACTGGTAATGACCAGATCATTGAAGCAGCAGCATACTTCAAGCACGTCACTGGCTTGTATTTGGAGAGAAGAAAGCCAAATACTGAGGCTCCAGCTATCTGCAATCATGTGTAATGAGAGATCTACTAGAAGTAAATTTCCATAAATGGTAACTATTATAAAAGTTCAAATTGATTTTATGTTGTATGTCTGAAGTAACAATGGAAGTGAACTGATTAAGGTTATATGCCGTTCATGGCATATGTAATGAGAAACTATACTATTGCCATACTTATACTTAATGTGCCGGGTTTTTTGGACCAGAGGTCTAAGTTGTTTCTGATTACTTGCAACATCATCAGCCTGGTAATTTATTGGGATTTTGTTTATATGCCTAAAGAAATCAAGTCCTTTGCAAGATGTGAGGGAATCAACTGATTTCTCAACTGGTATCTGTTACTTGATCGGACTGTGACGATGATGAATGTTGAGAGAAAGAAAGAGAAAGCTCTTCTTGTTCTAAATCAATCTCCCATACCTTTGAATTTGATCCGATTGTTGGCTTATTATCAAATTTTTATATTTTTACATGAGTTTTTAAAGATTGTTTTCTCTAAAGTAGCACACAACATTTTTTTTTTTTTTTCAGATTTTTATATATAAAAAATTCTACTGAAACGGTCTAGTTTTGATAATTTTAAGATTTTCCTATTATATACAGAACCAATCAACCAGTTTCATGCTCTTCAAGTGTGACGTATGTTGATTCACCAATTACTTCCAATATTTTCGTTTTCTTGGACAGTATCACGCGAGATGCACGGGTGCTCTGTTCTTACAATTCCAAGGTGTATAGTGGGATCCATGTCTTTAGAATTACTCCTTGGACCCGCTTGCATTTTTATTTTATTTTTGTTTTATTGTGTGAAAGCCTTCATAAACGTCCTCAACCTTCGAGGCTCCTCCCAAGCTAATCTCATTTCTATCATACCAATATTAGAGTTTTTAATCTATTTTAGTTAACCAATATTTTAAGTAATCACTTGGAGTTTATAGGATTTTTTCATTCAAAGCCTCTGTACAGTCATCTTCAGCCTCTTGAAATCTGAACAAAAAGAAAATGAAATAAAAATGTCATATTCATGAAAATTATCATCACAGGCAATAAAGCAACCTCTAAATGACAAGATGAAATGAAGATGATCAAACACCTTCTAGTTATCATGAGTTGTGAACTTATATTGCACTAGGCAACAAGAACTCTGCACAACACCTACCAATCTAACAATATCTGACAGGAAAGACTTGCCTTTTGATTTTGAGATATGCAATTGCCCTATTTGCATGGGCTACAGCTGTTGGTGACAAGGCTATGCTTCTTGAATAGCTCTCAATAGCTTCATTAAACTTCTTCTGCTTGAAATACTCATTTCCCTGTAAATTAAAAAATTGCAAACTTAGCATCACAATCCATTACCAGCGAATCTTTTTCAAGTGCTATCACAGGAAAGTTCATACCAATTCTTTCCCTGAGGTAGCATCCACAGAAACCTCATCAGTTGTAAAACTACTTGATAGATGATTGATTGCACCAAAGTTCCTTGAGTAATCATACTGTCCTGAACCACTTCTAGAAGAATCAGCCGCAGAAGTTTTTCCTTTTGATCTTCCATCCTCACCAATCTTCCGAGTACACGAAAAATTGATAATTCATCAAGCAGCTATCATAGCCCATATAATTACTCTAAACATATGTGTGGGTGCCAAACACACATGTATTCCAAGAATTTTCATATGGAAATAAAAGCATATTTAAACATCTCATTGACTGATCAATGCTCCTTAAGTTGAGCACCACTACAGCTTACTCAAAACACACAAGAATGTTGACAATCACCACTCTAATTTCCATTCAGACAAGAACAATCCAACATTAAGCATTGGATTATTCAAACTTGCCATTCCCAACACTAAGCAACATGCAATACTACATTGAAGTCTTTTATCCAAGCTACAAGCTTCTCATAATAAAAAAAATGGTTTTTTTTCGGCAACCCATTTCCAATAAAAAGCCTTGAAAGTTACTGAAACCTTAATTAAATTGAAAATTTACCAGGTCAGAAGCTTGTGATTTCTTCTTCATCTTCTTATCAGTACCCTTAAGAAGTTCCCAATCCTGCAAATAGTTAAAAAACCCCTGGAAATCCTGGGAAAAGAATGGGTTTTCACCCAAAATACATATAAATAAATAAAATCCCTTATTAAATACAATCCCAATTAACAAAAGCTTCCATTTTAAGAAAAAAAAAACATGAAAAAACATGCACAAAGACTTGATTTTTAGAAATGATAAACGGAGAACACTAAGAAAAAAACATATAGAAACGAGAAACAAAAGGAAAAGGATAGTGATGATGAAGTTTTGACAGGGAAATGATTGAAAAGACTTGAGCTTTCAGTTTCTTCCATTTTCTTGCTTATTACAGTTTTCTTGGTAACCAAACAGGGTTAAGAAAGTTCAAAACAAAAAACCTATAAGTGAAAAGGAATGTACCAGAGCTTGATCACGTCCATGCTTGCCTGGAGCCCTAGCCATGGCTGTGAGAGAGGTAGTGAAGTTTCTGGAAGAGTTATAAGGGACGGGAACCTGACAGGGGTTATGGTGTTATTGTGCTGTAGAACACTGGTTAAAAAGCTCATTAGTACCCTACATTTGTAATGTTTCTAACTTGGCCCTCTATCAGTTAATTCTCATAATATGACCCTCTTACTCAGAATCCTTTAATTAAATAAGTCATTTCCTCTTTCTTTTCTCATCTAGAATTAAGTTAGCTTGAGCTATTCATCCACACTACATCATAATTATAAAACTATGATATAAATTCTTATTAATTTATCATTAAAATTACAATATTTATCATAGGTTTATAATTAAGCTATAATGTAAACAAATAACTCAATTGAATATTATGCTATTAAAAAATGACTAGTGAATTCTATCTATCAGGTTAAATTTTCGTTTAACATCTAAAATTGAAGGAAATGAGATATTTAAAAGCTTATTTAACTTGCTAATTTTCTACCCTTTTCTATTACTTTTAAAAAAGTGAGGGTAGGATTTTAAGATTTATGTTATGTTTTGATTATTGTTTTTTTTTTAAATTATTTTTTTATGGTGGTCGTGTGTTTTCCAAAGCAAAGACAAAATTAATTTTATAAACAATTATTTTTTTCTAATATTTAGTTTCTTAAAGAAATTTTTTTAATTTATTTCTTTAATAATAATTTTGATTTGAATGATTTACTCGTTTATATCTTTAATAGTAATATTACCAACAACACAACACACAACCAAACATGCTAAAATCATCTCGAGGCTATGAATGAAACCACCATTAATACAACAAGAATCCAAAATGAATCCTCCTAAAACATAAACTATTTCAATTTACTATTTCAATATAGATAGAGAACATTGCAAAATGTTACAATTATATGTGACCACACCAACAATTTCTCAATGGTCCAATCCGCTAGGGTGATGTGATGATGATAATCTTACTAGAGATTGCATATAATGGTTCAGGAATGCATGTACTTGTTAAGTTCCTATAATCGCAGTTGCATGCAGGTGGATCTTGATCTTAACAAGCAGTAAGAGGTTGCATCTTCTCGTGAATTGTAACAAAACCAAGGAATTTGTACCTGCAAGGCCTGGAGTCGAAAATACTTGGCAAGCCCATTTCAGAGGGAAATGTTCCTGCTGGACCCATGACCCACCTAACATGGTCTGATGCAACCATGGCGTTTGTAGCTCTCTCCTGAACATAATTAAAATGCAGTAAGCAATGTTAACACAAAAACACAACAGCACAAGTAGGCAAGTTGAAGGGGAACATGATGAGCAGAGAATCCTCACAAATTCTCAATATATTACCTGTGCCATTTCTTCTTGTCGTTTCTTCAGTTTATCTTCACGCTTCTTCCTAGTGGAATCCTGGCCCAGTATTTTTCTTATTGCCTCCGCCTAAGATTTTCAGTCAAAGTTAATGCACAGATTCTCTCTAGCATCTTTGCAATTAAGAAAAAAAATACATATTAAAGGGCCAACTCGGATTCCCTGTTTGCCTTTTCAACTTGCATCCTACGTCTTTGATGAGCCTCAGCTCTCTTCAGTTGCTGCTCTAATTCAGAGAGTTTCTCCTTTTTCTCTGTTGCCAAAATAATCAGGAAATTAAATCTGGGAAATTCCACAAATACGCGATTGGGGGATCTCAAAAGAAAAAAACAATAACTAACTTTTAGGAGGAGCTGGAGGTAACCCATATGGGAACTCTATCAAACTAGCAAAACCAGAGGAGACATCTTTGCCAGTTTGCAGTGCTCGTTGACAAGTAGTGACTGACATTTCCTTCTTAGACTCTGCTGATAGATCAACCAACTCTTTTTAATACGATTTGGTATTTGATGTTGATCTTGCAAGTCGCAAGAAAGGTTTACAATTCAATCTGCCTTCCCTCTGTCTTCTAATTATCGTAGGAATAGGAATATTAGCTTTCCTATTTTACAGTTTAATACCCCCCTCAAGTTGGAGCATGAAGATCTCGAATACCTAACTTGTGCAATAAAAACTCATATTGTTGTTTTCCCAAAGCCTTTGTAAAGATGTCAGTAAGCTGCATAGTCGAGGTGACAAACATAGTAGTAAGGTCACCTGTAATAATGGCATCACGAATAAAATGACAGTCGATCTCAATATATTTAGTGCGCTCGTGAAATATAAGATTTTAAGAAATATGAAGTGTCGCCTGGCTATCACAATGGAGAGACATTAGACGGGTATGAGACACTCTGAGACTAGATAATAGAGCTTTGAGCCATGTCAACTCACATGTAGTCATAGCCATAGATCGATATTCCGCTTCTGCAGAGGAGTGAGAAATAATATATTGTTTCTTTGTTTTCCAAGACGCCGAAGAATCGCCTAAAAAAATAATCCATCCAGTAAGGGAACGCCGAGTCATAGGACACCCAGCCCAATCGGCATCACACCAGCCATGCAGTTGTAGATCATTTTGCCGACGAAGATGTATTCCTTGACCCGTATTACTTTTAAGATAGCGGACTACACGTAAAGCGGCTTCCATGTGTTCATCTCGTGGACACTACATAAATTGAGATAAGACATGAACACTGTAGGATAATTCGGGCTGGAACTGTAGAGGGTCGAGCTCCTAGTAACCCGGCCTTAGAGATAATATCAAGTGCATATTTACATTGACAAAGTACAAATCCTTCAGGCCCGCGTGCCACTTCTATACCCAAGAAATATTTCAGAGGACCAAGATCTTTCATGTGAAAGCATGCGCTGAGATATTCTTTGAATGTTTTTATGTCGACGGAGTGGCTGCCGGTAATAATGAGATCATCAATATAAATCAGAACACTAAGTTGGTTTGCTCCTCGTCGCAGTGTAAACAAGGAGTAATCAGAGTAAGATTGCTCAAAACCGTATTTTTTCAAAGCTGATGAAAGTTTAGCAAACCAATATTTGGGTGCCTTTTTTAACTCATACAATGACTTTCAAAGCTTGCATACTTTCCCGGATGTCCCTACCCGAAAGTCGGACGGAAATTTCATGTAGACTTCCTCAAAGAGATCACCATGTAGGAATGCGTTGTGGACATCCATTTGATGGACCAACCAATTCATTGCAGTAGCTAGGGCAAGAAATTCCCGCACAGTTACCATTTTGGCGACGAGAGCAAACATTTCTGTATAGTTAAGGCCTTCAGTTTGATGATTCCCAAGGACAACAAGGCGAGCTTTTAGTCACTCAACAATACCATCAGAGTTATATTTGATTTTGTATACCCATTTATATCCTAGTGCCCTTTTCCATCTAGTAATTTTTGAATGACCCATGTGTTATTATTTTCAAGTGCCATAATTTCTTGCTGCATAGCATCTTGCCAACCTTTGTGTTTCATTGCTTCAGAGTAGGATGTAGGTTCCTGTGTAGCCGTTAATGCTGCGAGAAAATATCTATGTGGCATTGAAAATTTATCACAATTTACATAGTTCGAAAGTGGGTAGGGTGTACTAGAGAAATGCTGTGGTGAAGGCGGTGAAGAGAGAGATGGACTCATTTTCTGGATAGTGAGTATATAGTCACGAAGTCAGACTGAGGTTTACCACTGACGATGACCCCTACCCAAAATTTCTTCTTGATTGGCTTCTGGACTTACAAAAGTTGATGGAGTAAAATCTGTATTCAACTTATATATCGAGAATCTGCGAAGGGATCATTAATCTCTTTGCCAATGGGAAGCCCATCAACCATGTTGTCTTTAGCGAATGGAAAGACAACTTCTGAGAATACAACATCTCGAGAGACAAAGAAAGCTTGTTTTTCTAAGTCATATAGATGTCATCCTTTTTTCCCATAAGGATAGCCGATAAAAACACATCGACTACTTCTACTAGCTAACTTATCCCATGTTTTTGTATGTGCATAACATAGAGAGCCCATAATACGTAGGTGTTTATAATTTGGCTCAATCCCATAGAGTACATGGTAAGGGGTTTTCCCGTTGAGGGTCAAAAAGGGAGTTCTATTTATCAGGTAGCCTGTTGTTAATATACATTCTCCCCAAAATTTAACTGGAAGTGATCCCTGAAACAGCTATGCTCGCGCGATGTTTAAAATATATTGGTGCTTCCGTTCTACCCTTCCATTTTGTTGCGGAGTGCCTGTACATGAGATTTGAAAAATAATCCCTTGATCCAGGAAGTATTGTTTCAAACATGTAAATTCAATTCCGTTATTGCTTTGTAGAATTTTAACTTGCTGCTAAATTGTCTTTCAACCATTGAAAAAAACTCTTAATCATACCATGAGCTTCTTTCTTATCAACAAGCAAATAAATCCATACGGTACGGGAAAAATCATCGACTATTGTCAAAAAATATGAGGCACCACAAGAAGATACTCTTCTGTATGGTCCCCATAAATCGCAATGAATGAGTTCAAAAATAACTTCAATTTTATCGTTACTGATAGGAAACTTATCTCTTCTTTGTTTTTCTTTCTGACAAACATCATAAATTTTATTCAAGTTGTCACTGTGTTTTTCTACTTCAGGAACCAGCTGTGCTATTCGCATAGACGGATGACCCAATCGCTTATGCTAGAGATCAAGAGATATCAGACTACTGACTCGTAATGCATGTACTCGTGGTATCCTTTTGAAGTAGTAGAGTCCATCTCGTCTTTCACCCGCTCCAATTAGCATCCTCGAAGTGCGGTCCTGTATAACGCACACACCTTTAGCGAATTGAACAATACAATCATAGTAGTCAATCAATTGTGACATAGAAATTAAATTGCAATTGAGTCTTGTTATGTAAAGGACATTTTGAAGGTTCAAATCTGTTCCGAGGGGAATTGTTCCCTCTTTGGTGGCAACGATACTTCTTCCATCTGGTAATACCACGTGACACTCAGAAATTTCTTTTAAATCGTCAAACTCCCCAACATTACCGGTCATGTGATTCAATGCTATGGTATCTAAAATCCACTTTTTGCCCGTTATCTTACTTGTCAAAGTTGCAATTAACTGCTTACCCGTCATCTTACCCATCAATAATTCATTTGTTTGCTTCGGTTCCAACAATTTGAGCAGCGTTTCCCATTTCTCGATGCTCAGCCCAGGTAGTAGCGATGGTGGCTTCTTCTCGGCGGCGTAGCTCGTTGACCTGGCCTGAGCTGCGTTGGCCCGAGCTGTGTTACCCCTGTAACCACTGCCCCTGTTACTCCATCCACATCTTCTTCCATTCACCAGTCCCCTTCCACGGCCAGACCCGTTTCTCCCATCACTTCTGGAACGATCTCCCCACCATTCCTGGTATCCTTGCAATTCAAAGCAAGTTTCTGCCTCGTGACCCATTTTCTTGCAGTGCGAACAGAGCATGTTGGCTCTGTCTTTTCCATCGAGTCGAGCTCGTGTGGCTAGGGCCATGATTTCCCTTTGTTCATCTCTTCCCTGTGCTATCATCTTCACCCGTTCTTCTTGGGTCAAAATCGAGTACACTTTGTTGAGTCCTGGGAGTGGGTCTTGAGCCAAGATGTTCGACCTCATTGTCCCGTAGGTTTGTTCATCAAGACCCATCAAGAACAAGTGCAGTTTCTCCTCCTCTCTCTTTTTCTCCAAGATTGACCTGAGATTGCAGGTACAATTCCCATATTTACACACGGGTATTTGTTCAAAATTGTCTAATTCATCCCAAATTTGTTTTAGTTTCCCGTAGTAATCCATGATGTTGCTTCCTTTCTGTTTGCATTCTATTAATGCAGATTTCAATTGCTGGATTCTTGGCCCGTTGGTGATGAAGAATCGGTCTTCCAAGTCTTTCCACAGTTCTTGGACAATTTCTACATGTGAAATTGTTGATCGGAGTGTTGGTTCAATAGTGTTACGAATCCATGATACTAACAGTGAGTTAATTGTCCACCAATCTTCCAAATCTTCTGAAC
Source organism: Salix brachista (assembly GCA_009078335.1). Taxonomy (NCBI): domain Eukaryota; kingdom Viridiplantae; phylum Streptophyta; class Magnoliopsida; order Malpighiales; family Salicaceae; genus Salix; species Salix brachista. The sequence goes on along the minus strand of CM018576.1, from coordinate 2,169,721 downwards.
CCTTGTCGGGTCGTTTGATAGTTCCATCAATGAACCCGAATTTCTTTCGGGCTCTTAGGGCAATTCTGATTGATCGTGCCCATTCTTCGTAGTTGTCCCCTTTTAATTGCACCTAAGTAATTGTAAACCCAGGGTTGTCGAGGGAGGTTATGTCATAGGGTGAGATTGTTTTTCTTTGTTCTTTGGTGGCAGTGGCAGTGGTGCTTTCGGCCATGATTCGTTTCTTGGTTTGTTCTTGGTTTATTTTCAATTCCCAATTTCTGGGTTTGTTTGTGCATTCTGGGTTTTGATGTTGTGGTTGTTTTGGCAGGAGTGGTAGATACTTGATCTCTGGCAGATGATGATTGATGATTGATGATCTCTGGTAGTTCTTGGTTGTTTTGATGATTGTTGATTGATGGAATGTATTGGTTTATGTTTGATGGAATTTATTTGTTGTCGCTGTGTTCTGGGTTTATTTCTCAATTCCCAGTTCTGGGTTTCTTGCGAATTCTGGGTTTGGTGTTTGATATCAGCAGATGCTGGGTGGTAGATGTTTGATGGAATTTATTGGTTTTGTTAATTTTGGTTTTGTGTAACCTGTCTCTGATACCATAATACGATTTGGTATTTGATGTTGATCTTGCAAGTCGCAAGAAAGGTTTACAATCCAATTTGCTTTACCTCTGTGTCGTTCGGTTTATATATATATATATATATACACATTGCAGTCCCTGAGTAGTTTGTTTCCTAACTGTCTTCTAATTACCGTAGGAATAGGAATATTAGCTTTCCTATTTTACAATTTAATACTTTTCTTGGCTTCTTCCTCTTTGATGTACTGTCACCATCTGAGCCCAAATCTTCCTCTTCCACATAATCAATATCTTTAGATACTCTCCCTAATTTAGATTTCTTACACTCCTTGCCAAACCTAGTTGAGCCATGGACTCCAGCACATACATCTCCTTCATCATTCAGACCATCAACATTTCTCTTCAATACTCTCAATATCTTCCTCCCTCTTCATCTCCAAACCCTGCACCATGATTAGCGCTGATCTTTGATGTCTTGACTTTTTCAAGGAACCGGATCTCATCATCATCATCTAATAGGCGTTTCTTAGGGACCCACTTACTCTTACGAACTGGTTCAGAATGATCAGTTTGCTTTGAAAACAGATTCTCAACTCTCAAACCATCTGCTTTCCCATCATTTAGACCACTTCTAGAGAAATCCTTCCATGGGACTCCTTGCAAACCACTTCCTTTACCTGAAGCAAAGGAATGGTTGTTGTCCAAATTCTCCTGAAAGAAGGATGTTAGCTGTAGCTAGTGGTGCTTAAATAAGTATCAATCATTAGAAGGCTGCAGCAAAACACTGTCAGTTGGGTCAAATAAGGAGTAAAAACAATGAAAAAGGATTTCTAAACATGAATTGAAAACTGAAAAGTTCAAGGAATTTGTAACAAAGGAGAAATTCTCATGTTGTGCTGTTTTATCTAGTTGAAGTGAAAGGATTTGCCACTAGAAAGCAGCTAATTTATAGTCTTACAGTCCTTGCATCTAAGAATAGCACGATGCCCAAACTTAATATTCTGAATTTAAATGATCAATACATGTAACACTTCTCCTTCTGTATGGAATACATGCTGACAATCTATGTGGATATTACTATCAAAACTTAATGCAGACAACAGCATACCAGACTCAACATATTTTGATTGGAAGTACCTCAATTGTCTTCAGACAGGGATCTGGGACCTTGCAGTAATAGTACGTACGTGTGATACCACCAACTTTTAGCTAAACTTTTTTCACTTTACTTTCATTTCCTACTCCATCTGAAAAATCTCCAACATGGCCCAAGCTATTACTTGTGTTTTTCCAATTAGCTAGTGTAAGGACACCTTCGCTCAACCTTCTAGAATCAACTTCACTGTGCCTCCGCTCATTACTTCCTCAAAAAGAACCATTGTTGGAAGTTTCATCATATTCTCCAAATTCACCATCTTCATTCTTCATCATATTCTGGGCAGATTCACAGTCATCAAGGTTAGAAGATAAAGCTCTTGAATTGCATAGAATCAAACTGACTTTTTCTTTTGCAAAATTTAACCATTATCAGTATTTTCATCGATGAAATTGGTCAAATCAATTTTATTAGGGGTTTAATCAATGAAAGATCAAGTTCTTGAGCTTAATACGGGTTCAATTGAGAAGACTGGAATTTTCGGAGACCGATTTGAATCTTTTCAAGCCAATTATGCGAAATCAGGGGCCAAATTGAACAAATTAAGAGTCTAATGGTCGATAAAGGGTTAAATCACACAAATCAGAAATCAAGGACAAAAATAAAAAAAGGCTCACAAAGTTGAGGCTGATATTGAAATTCTGATAGGGGTGTCATTGCACAAAATCATAAGTTTAAATTCAATTGGGGGTACAATTAGAACAATTACAAATTGAGGGACCAAACTGCACTTTCACCTCCCAAAGCAACACGCCATCGCCTGCACCTGCCGACAAGCTGCCTCAATGCAGACAAGCCGCCTGCACCCACCGATGACAAGCCACCTGCACGCCGCCGCCGGAAAGCCTGCTGCTGCAGGAGGTAGCCCACCGTTGTTTGCAACGGTTACCTCCTGCACTGCCTATAAAAACGATGAGTAGAGGGGAGAAGAGAGGAGGAGATAAAAATTTACGTAAAAAAAACACAGAAAAAACAGAGAATTGTAGAGCCAAATTTTTCTAGAAAATCTTCTTCCCCACGCTGTAACTGCTCTCCCTCTCTTAGCCGACCCTATCTCTCTCAAAAACTAGAAGCCTCTCTCTCTCTCTCCCTTTCGGTCAGCAACTCCGACCACCATCTCTGACCACCTAGAACCATCTTGTCATCACCAGTAGCTACCCCTCAACACCGACGACCTAACCACGGTCTCAGGCGAAGGTAGCAGTAGCTGCTGTAATGTGACCCGTTCACTTTCCGACATCCACTCCGGCCACCACAGGCCACCATTTTCGATGCCACAATGACAGGGAGAACCACCTCGACCTCCTCTACCCAACGATATTAACAGGTACTCTATTTGTCACCCTCTAAAAACTCCCATTTTACTGTTCATCATCTCCTATAATATGCCTTCGCCTACTGTTCACTGTATGTGAACAGTAGGCTGGTCGGGCAAACCCCGACCTGACCACCTGAGAAGTTGGGCTCCCGGCCCAAAGTTAGCTGGGCTGATAGCCCAGCCCGAATTTAGGTGGGCTGACAGCCAGCCCACCAAATAATAAAAAATAATATAAAAATACAAAAAAATAAAAATACAAAAATATCTTCTTTTTTTAAACTAAAATGTGTTGTTTTTGTACATACGACCAATCCGCTAACATTTTTGGATTTTACAACATGTTTGTAAAATCCAAAGGGTATTGACCAATATTCCAAAAATATCAAAATCTTATTTTTGGGGATTCATATTATTCACTGTTGATATTTGGATAAATAAATTTTAAAGGGGTTAATATCCAAAATATTGGCGGGGATAATTCGTTATTATTCACTGTTGATATTTGTATAAATAAATCCTAAAGGGGTTAATATCCAAAATATTGGCGGGGATAATTCGTTATTATTCACTGTTGATATTTGTATAAATAAATCCTAAAGGGGTTAATATCCAAAATATTGGCGGGGATAATTCGTTATTATTCATTGTTGAAATTTGGGTAAAGAAATCCTAAAGGGGTTATTATCCAAAATATTAGCAGGGATAATTTGTTGTTATTCATCGTAAATATTCAAATAAAAAAACCTTAAAGTGGTAAATATCTAAAATATTTTTACGGGAATAATATGCCATCATCATTTAACAAACATATTTTTTTTGAAGGATCAACACCATAGCAAATCATAAGGCAAACCAAAACACCAAGCAACTTCTCAGGCACGGTAAGTGCAATAATGGGTTTGGATTAGTGGAAAAAATTATGACATATTGGAAAATGATGCCACCCTAACAATCCAAGACTTCAGATTCAACATTAATAAAAGCATAATTAAGAGGAGAAAGAATCCAAAAACATCATGAAACATGGGATTGTTCTATTTTGTTATGCAACAATCTCAACAGCTAAGTGGTTAGATTTTAGGTTCTATTTCAAACGCAAGACTCTATTGATTCTCATCATTATAGTAATAAAATCATGTATTTTCTTATATTAAATTAAGATAGTTCCCATTTCAAAGAGGAAGAACAAAATTAAACAAGATAATTTTAAGATTTACGAAAACAAAACAACTTACAAGAGCAATAGCTAGACATGGACAAGAAACAATTCTAACATTGTGGAACAAATTGTGAGAAAACCCATATTTGGTGGAGGATAGAAATATGAAGAAAGAGTAGGAATTGATGGTCTAATCCTCCTATCAAATGTTTTGATTTCCTGACCTACTTGTTATGAAATCATTGAATACTTGCTATCAAGAAGAGTTTTTTAGGCTCCTGAGTTTTTTTCACTTTTTGGGATCAAACAAATACAAACCTGTTGTTAGATAGCATTCATAATTTATATCCTTCGAGGTCAGTGGAACATCTACTCTTTTTAACTCTCTGCCTATTTAGGGAATTCATTATTTCATCTAACTGAATTCATAGAATATTATTTGATACTCCAACCATCTCGAGCTTGAAAACTTGTGGGAATCAATCACTGCAAAACAATTGCAATTGTTTATAATATTCAACGCTCGTGGCCTCTCAGCACTCCATATTAACTTTCAAAAATAAAATATCGATGGTAAGTAATGAAGAAATGGTGGAAAATGAATTTGTTTTTAAAAGAGAAGGCCACCATGTAAAACCAAAGAAACAACGTATAATAAGAGAAATTATCTTTTATTTGATAAAAATACGATACTGCAAACTATTTCTTATGAATAAATCTCTATTACAAGAAGCCAAAAATTGATTGGTTGCTCAAGACAACACAACAAGACAGAACAAAGCATAATAAGACATAACCAGGAAACAAAAAATCATGGAAACAAGCATAAGGACAAACACAAGTCACATCAAAACAGAAAGGATAAGCTACGAGAACCATCATATACTTCAAAGGAACACTTCTCACAGGCAAACTGTCAAACAGGTAGTGAATAGCCATTGATTTGGGCCACCTATGCCGGTAGCCATGCGACTGCTTCCCCACAGAGGATGACAACAAATTTAGAAAGCAGCACACAAGCTCATGATAAGACCCAATTACCTTCTGGATCTAAAAAACTTTCGAAAGTTAATAGCCAAAACGCAGTAGCAAGTGTCGATACATTCTTCAATGAAGTAAAACCACTTGCGTCGCCAATGCGGATTTATGCACAGTACTGCTAAAATTGTCAACCCCACAATTATATAAGATGCACCAAAGCTCCAATAGAAACTTTCCATGTCTATTGACCCATCATCTCCATTGGAATTGTCAGGCACTCTCTCTGATGGTGATTCTGTTTTGTTGCAACTGTTTTCGAATGGAGGTCCACAAAGAAGAGGATTCCCTTTATAACTACTATCATCAAAGGTACCGAATTGGTTTTTCATCTCCGGTGTTCTTCCTGACAAATTATTGTATGACACGTTGAAAACTGCTAGAAAGGTCAGTTCAATGAGCTGTGCAGGAATTCTACCATTCAAGTTGTTGTGAGAAAGATCCAAGCTCTCTATCTGCTTCAGATTGGAGAAAGATGAAGGGATCAATCCAGTGAGATTATTTTGTGACAGGTTTAGAGAAAGTATCCTGCTTAAGTTTCCCCACTCTGTTGGGATTCCTCCAGTGAATCTGTTACAAGAAAGATCCACGATAGACATGTAACGAAGGATATCTCCCACGTAAAGGTAGAAATTTTTCTTTGATGTAAGCTCTACAACTATTTTTAGATCAATCTTTGCCCAAACCATTTTGCTATAAGTATAAACAACTTTGTCATCAAATTTATCTTTTGATGTCGTAGAATCGACGACGAAAGTTATGTCATCTGGTGCGGTAAAATTTAAATTGCTCAAACATGAGGGTAAATGACCAGAAAAAATATTTTCTGAAAGATCCAATATGCTTAATTTCCTTAACAAGCATAACTGATGAGGAAGTTCCCCATTGAATTGATTACATTTGAGAACAAAAATGCTCAATTCCGAAAGATTATCAATCCAATCTGGAATGGGCCCAGTTAAGTTGTTATCACCGAGATCTAATGTCACCAAGGAAGAGAGATTAAAAAAAGCATGTGGCAGTGGACCGCTCAATTGATTTCTGTAGAGGTGGACATAGCGTAAATATGGTGCCTTGAATCCCAACGGTAATGACCCAGACAGATTGTTTTCAGAAAGATCTAGAAAGTTAAGCCTATAAGAATTGAAATATTCTATTGGAATGGTACCTTCAAAATGATTTCTAGACAAGTCAATTGCCACCATTTGGTATATTGAAGAGTTCCATATTCCCCTTGGAAGCATGCCTGACAAGAGATTGTTACTGATATCAAGAAACTCAAGTGGTGAAAAAGTACCTGGTACTTCTCCTACAAATTTGTTTCCATCTAGAAAGAGGTAGAGAAGTTCAGTCATGTTGAACATAGAAGGTGGTAATAGCCCTTTGAAATTGTTATTGGACAGCTTTAAATACCATAATGAGGAGCCTATTATTGGCAAATTATTCTCAAGTAGTTCACAGGACATATGATTGTTGGAAAGATCCAAGTATGCCAGAGAGCTCATATTCCCAAAACAAGGAGGAATACAACCTGTGAGGTTGTTGTTAGCCATGATGAAGTTCTTCAAACGTGGCAAAATCAAACATGTGTTTCTTGCAATTTGACCATGTATGTTGTTACCAGACAAATCTATTGTCTGAAGGTTGGGTCTGGGATTTTGTGGTAGCTGCAAAGGACCTATATATGAGGTGTTTCTCAAATATAGTCGATTTAACTTTGTATTATTCTCAAACAGCCAAGATGGGAAAGGTTCTCCAATGAATTTGTTGTGGGACAGATCAACAAACACCAAATCATATTGGCTACGGAGGAAGTTTGGAAACTTGACACTGAGTAGTTTTGAAGTACAACTTGAAGCACTGAAAACACTAAGCTGGAGCTTTGGAACTGAAGGTTGAAAATTAGGTGCATGTACTAGCTTATTGTTATCGCATTCAATGTGCTTAAGGTTGGAGAGGTTCATAAATGAACCAAATGATATTGGAACTTGAAAGTAGTTGTTTGAAATTAAGAGGTATTCAAGTTGCGGAAGATGGGAAAGGTGACTGAAGGCAATATTTCCCTCAAATTGGTTATCAGATAAATCCAAAAGTTGCAGTGATGATAAATTTCCCAAACAAGGAGGGAGAATGCCCTTTATATTGTTTAGAGCGAGATGTAGTCGTTCAAGATTCTTCAGTTCACACCAGCCTGTACAATATATTCATGTCAAGGGAATAGTAATATATCAATTATGAACTATTTAAATATTGAGAGGTGTATTCGAAAATACAAGTTTGTTAGTGATGTATTTTACCTTGGTGAGGCAGAGTTCCATTTAGCATACATCCTTCCAGAGACATATTTTTGAGAGCAGACAATGGTCCAATACTGCGAAGAAAACTTGTTGTGATGGGAGAAACACCATCCAGGAACAACTCTTCAAGTTTGGTCAAATTCTGCACTGCTAAAAGATTGAGAAAGGTGCATTCTTAATACCAGACAAAGAAGTTTTATGAAGCATAAAGGGATTGAGTTTTGTGCTGTCCCATTTATGCCCTTATATATATATATATATAATCAAGTGTTATAGGATATTAAAATTATTTCCTACATAAATTTCTATATTATGTATCCATATGCATAAGCAGCTTATAAAAATATAAAAAAAGAGAAATTTTGTTGATAAAGATACTAAAATTGTCATAAATATAATAATATGAAAATGATTATATAAATATAATAACAGAGGAAGGGGCAGGCCTTATATAAAATTTTATTAAAAAACATTGAAATTCTAAAAAAAATTGATTTTATTTGATTTTTGTTTCACTAACGAGGTTGGTTTTGGATCCTATTTAAATGACTTTGTGTGCCATTTTTTATTACAGATTTACTATTTAGATTATTGTAACAAGGTCAGTTTTGGATCCTATTTAAAAAGCTTATTTATATCATAAACAGCTTATAAAACATAAGTTTTGTTTAATGAACTACTGTTCTTTGGATCATCATACTCTAATATTTGTTCATTTATAGGTAATTGTTCATTTTCATTACCTTGAGCAGGAAGGGTTTCATGGAAGTCAACTTCACTCAAGTGTAAAACCTTAAGAGTAGACAAGGTTCCAATGTTCCCGAGAAAGCTTGTTGGGAGAGAAGAATAATCGAGGAACATTTCTTCAACGCTAGTCGAATTGCACAACCCTGTGTGGAAAAGATAAGATAAATCCATTGACGAAAGTGGTATATATAAATATCATGTATGTTTCAGGCACCAAAACTGTCACTGACCTTTACCAAAGTGTTTTCCTTTAAATTTACTCTGCTTAGCATGTAAGGTCTTGAGTGATGGCAACCTTCCCAATGACTCTAGCAAAATGTTTTCCTTGAAGTCAATTGAGTCCAGATACAAGACTTCCAATTTCCTCAAACCTGTGATACAGAGCAAAATCAATAATTTACATTTGCTCTTTTTTAATTATTATTACTATTTTATTTCAACTAGTTGCGTGAACCATTTGTGCTTGTCATGAAATAATTCCAAACTTGCACAGGTTTATGTTTAATTTCTATCAAATAAAATGGTGGAGTGATGAGATTTGAACTTATAATTATTTAATTAATAAAATTCTAATACCATGTTAAAAAGTCATCTTATCTAAAATCTTAAGATATGAAATAAAACTATAATATATAATTTATAAAAAACAATTAACAATGTTATCATTAGGGACTATTGTAGAATGAGTAGAGTGCATGCAGAGTAATTGTTCTACAAATTCATGCTCTTTACTAAAAAAATTTATTAACGTGCATGTCTGGGCCAGCTTGCGTGCATTTCGACTAATCCCACGGGTCCTGAAGTTAACGACTATATAAGCCTCTAGTGACTATTATATTAGCAATCACAAGGCTCCAACCTAAGACCACACAAAGAGCAAACTCCTTAGTCCCAAGCTCGTACCAATGACCACCTACTCTTTACTTCTTGTTTGTTATCTAGTTAGGGATTTGAAAATTATAGATATAAATACCTTATTATTTGGGCTACTCTAACCGTACTTTCCGAATGGTAGATAATAATAATTTATAATGTTAGAGAGTTACAATTATTGTTGACAAGTAACAATTTACCTTTTTGAATTAAAATAACCTTTTAATATAATATTAACATTCTAATCATTAAATATTCACAAGTTTTAATATTTAATAAAATTTAAAAAATTAATGATTTGTCTATGTAAGTTTCAAAATTAGAATTATTTCACTTGAAAAATTGCGATTAATTATATAAAGCTTTTTTAAGGCATCATGCAAGCAACTTAATGGTTAATACACATCTAATTGTTTTATAAGTTTGGTAAATGATAAATTAAGACTCACTAAGGAGCGCCATCCGAGGTACATAGGAATGATTTACCATTGAGACCAATTGTTCCTGTGAAGCTATTGTATGATAGATCTAGAGATTCGAGAGTTGAAAAACCACTGAGAGACAATAAAATGTTGTCGTTGAATTGATTGTAACCTAGTCGAAGGTCCTTCAATTTCCTCAACCCTGATGCTAGTCCTTGAAAACCTGAAAGAAAATTGCATTCCAATATCCATAAAAAATCAATGTAAAGTTGTTACTTGAAATATCAATTTCTGTGTAAACTAAAAAGAATAGAGAGCAAAGAACCTTGATTCCTTAAGCCACCAACTAGGCTGTTCTCGCTTAAGTCGAGAATCTCCAATTCTTTGAAAGGCAGAAACAAAGATGCATTGAGATACAAGTCTTCAGGTTCTCCGGAATTCCCTGGAATTATTAGAAAGGCAGAATTTAAAGATGAAAGATCTAGTTGGATCACTCGGTTTGTGGTGTTGTCACACGCAACCCTATTCCAGTTACAGCAATTAAAATGCTCCTTATCCCAGCCTTGTAGGTCATAGAAGGGTGCATGACTGAACCAAGCTTTGATCTCGAGGAGACCACTTCTCTCTTCCTGCAAACAGCAGTGGCACCGGTCGTTGACGAAGGCCAAAGCCATGAGCAGCATCCACACCCACATTAATTGCCTCATTCTTAGTAACGCTCCTTCTGCTTGACAATCTACAAAAGCATGCCGTCTCTTATATACAAAAGCAAGACGTTATTTATAATACGACCTGCCCAAAAGTGGATTTCTAATGATTTCCATTTTTTTTTTCTGATTTTTATTTTGGATTTTAATTACTTTTTCGACTTCAATTAATTGCCTCATTCTTAGTAACTCTCCTTCTGCTTGACAAAGAACAAAACCAAGCCCTCTCTTATATACAAACTTGTCCTCTGCATGCATTTGATAGGACAGTGACAATTTTCTGTTTCATTGAATTTTCTAACACTTGATAGTTGAATGGAGTTTCATCATTCTATTTTCAAAATAAAATTAATATAGAATCCAAAACTAATATAAAAATAAAGAGAATTAATATAGTAACTAATTTTCTAACACTTGATAGTTACAAATTCCAGGAGGATTTAGTGTTTTGAGACATGATAAAAAAAGCCCCAATAAAAAGATCTTCCAGGAGGATTTAGACTTGTAAAACAATTGATAGTTTTTTTTTTTTTTGATATCAGATTAATTTACGTGGATCATAAAATCACCAGTTAGACTGGACACGTCAAACTTAATCAGACAGTGAAATTAATTTGTATCCATTTATTTCTTACGCTCAAATATATCTAAAAGAAGACTTGATGAATACATTACTCAATTATATCCTAATCAGCACACGGAAACGCGTTGAATTAATACGTGGATCATTAGACATTTAGACTTATGCACTTGTTACACAACAACCCCTCAAACACGCTTATTTACCAAGATTTTTAATGGACAGGTTCTCACATTGCACACCTCATGTGGATCTAGCTTTCAACAGCGCTGCCGCCAGTGACTTTAAGAAAGAGGGTCCGGGTCCGGGTCCGGGTCCAATTTATAATGAAGCGAAGGTCCCCCGTCACTCCCTATTCTCTCTTAAAGCTAGCTCCGCGAGAGGTTAAGAACTATTGACTTTGAATTCTTAATCAGCACACGGAAATTACATTCTTGTCTCTCGTGTGAAAAAAATAAATACAATTCACAACAGGATTACGGTCTATTGATTGATCATGATATATCATATAGTAAACATTCGTGTTAGAGAATAATATAAATTATATTTTAGGATCTCACCTATCAGTTTAAGCTTTTTGGTGAGATGATTCTTTGACATGGTATCAGAGCCTTGTTGACTAGCAGTCATGAGTTCGAATCTCATTGCTCTCATTCTATTTGATAAAAACTAAGCACGAGAAAGTGTGGATTTGTGTACAAATTTCCATGTAATTTTGATAAAATTTGATTCTTTTGTTAGGTCGGTTTTAATCTTTATATTAACAATTGGTGATTTTTTTTTTTTGTGGATAAAATTATTAAATTACAAAATTTTCAAAAAATATAAAAAAACTTCTCTCTATTTCTCTACAACTTCATACTATAAAATTAGGTTACAGAACACTAGTTTTTATCCAAGCTATATGCAATGTAACTGATTCGTTTGATGATGCTGACAATACAGACCAATCTCTGCAAAATTTTCATTCGTCTATTAATTGTAGAATATGGACCTCTTCATCCAGATTTTTATGGGCAGAATTTTCTTCACGCACTGCATTAAAAATCTGGAATTGTTTGAGAAGACTTTGACTCAGAGTCAACCCTGAGGTTAATGAACGTAGAGAAGGCTTGCCAATACTGGTGTTGCTTTCATTTAGCGTGAGAAGCAGGGCGAATTGGGTGTTTGCTACCCTGCTTTTAATCGCATTCCTGGAATTTGCTGCTAGAAAGAGATTCTTCTAGGCCGGTATCTCATGAGGGCCAAGAAAATCACTAGCACTTAATATTTCTTCGTCATCTGCAGTGTCCCCATTATACATAAGAACCCAGAAATTTATCCAAGTAATACGCATTGTCACAAAGTAGTTTGAGGATGCTGACAGTATGGCCCTCTTCATCCATCGCAATTGACAAGGCAGATTTTTCTTCACGCACTGCATTAAAAACCTGGAATTATTTGAGAAGACTTTGACTCAGAGTCGGTCCTTAGGTTAATGAGCCTAGAGAATGCTTGCCATTAAAACGACTTGTCAGTTTTAGAAAATGCAAGCAGGACCCAGTTTTCGAAACTGTTTCCTGAACATGATTTGATCTCAGGCTCCACAATTATTTTCATTAGTTTATTAGTTATTGTTTTTCCTCAAGCTCGTGGAACGACGGGGTGTTCCTCCATCTTGTTGTTTAACTGCTTTGCTTATATTTTTCTTCATAGACTTGGGAAGTCATGTGTCATGAACATGTGATTTCAATGGAGTGAAATGATTTTCCGACACAGCTACTTGCACTTGTTTTTATTCGTAGACTTGGGAGGTCAAGATTCCTAATTATCCACATCAAGTCTTGATCCCATCAGAAATGAATTTCGTGGAAGAAAGAAAGAAAGAAAATTGCCATGCTAATACTTTTCACTAGTCAGTGCTTTCTTGGACATCCTCAACAATGGAGTTTCTCTAAACGTGATTCCCACGATGAGATTTGCAATGTGGTCCTACCCAGTGAGCCTGCTCAACCAATGATCACAAATAATGCCAAAATTGAAATCACAGAAAAGGAATCAAATTCAATGGCTCTTAGCAAACCCTCTGCCCCCTTCCAAGTTCCAGCCGTGTCGTGTACGGTTGCAATTAACATCTCCCCAACTACTGGTTCAACCCATTAACCAGAAAATATGAAACTAAAAAAACAATTATATATTTCCAAGACATGATTAAATCTCTCTGAGCAAAAAAAAAGGATCTCTTTTCATTCATTTTTTCCTTGATCATCAAAATTTACAATATTGAACTTAATTTTTACACAACTCCATATATAAATGAATTTACAGTCCCGATTTTCCTTGTTCTGTATGTTTTTGTTCAGATCCACCAGGGCTTCTAAACATTCTTGCTACCTCCAAGTAAGATAAACTGATCCTCTAACCTTCCTTTCATTTCCCTTGCAATGAAAATGAGTCGTATATTTTTTATTATAGATAATTTTATCTAATTTTTTCACCTGTTTTATTTACATATGGCTTCATATATTTTTTGTTTACGTGATATTAGATTTGAAATATCATAAATAAAAAAGCCGTAAAAGTCAATTTTTAACAAAAATAACATCGACTAATGAATTATTTCGATTATTATCTCATTGTCATTATCATGAATGTTAAATTATCACAATTATTATAGCTGCAATTATAATCATTATTATAAATAATCAATATTCTGATTATTATTGGCAGTACTAGCACTACCATCATCATTATTGTTATAAAAAGAAATTAAATTATTTTTTATCTTTTAAGATTTATTCTTCATATTATTATATTAAAAATATTTCAGAACAGTGAAATTAAATTAATTTGAGATTTTTTCAAAACAAATTCATTTTTTATATATATTTTAAGGCGTTAATATTAAACAAATATCAAAATATAAATTATTAAATTGCCTCAAGAAATAAAAAAAAAAAAAACTCAAAAACTTTAACAAAAAAGGAAACAAGAAAAAAACTAAAATGATGGGAAAAAAACAAAATTACATCAAAGAATAAAAAAAACCCTAAAATTTTTTATCAAAAGAGAAAACAAAAAATAAAATAAATGATGAAACAAAAAAAATATTATTAGCTTAAAAATCATCTGACTTGAAGATTAAATAAAAATAAAAATAAAAACTAAAAGAAATAACAAAGGGAAAAAAATAAGAAATATAAATTTTCAAATGATCACAAACACAAACTATAATTTAAGAACTAATTTTTTTAAAAAAAATACTACCTCAACAAAAGAGAAAATAATAAAAATTAAAAATCAAAACTAAGAGCATATGTATATAAACATGGACAAAAATATGGATTATTTTAAAAATATAAAAAAATAAAGGAATATATAATCAATTTCAATCGAATGATAAAATTAGAATAGGCGCATGATATGAAGCCTTGGACGATACTATGGGCCTTATACCCATATATTTTTATTCGCATTTGCTTGTGAGTCGTTTGATTTTGTTGAAACCTCTTTCAACGGGTTAAGAAAATTTATAGTTATTCCAAATATGTATAAAGATCGATTTGAAAATAATAAATTGAATGAAAATTTTTATTTCATTGAATAATTTCAATTATAAATTTATAAAATAAATAATTCAACTTAATTTTAATTTTTAAAAACTAAACCAAACTGAAAAGGAAAAATATTAACTACTCCGTAGAGTTAGTTATTGTAAAAAAAAAACCCAACTAAAAGCCTAATGATTCAAATTGATTTCATTTAATTTAACAAATTTAAAACAAGTTGATAGGTTTAGTTTTTTCATTATATTCGGTTTAATTTAATTTATTTTTTTATATTTCGTTTAGTTTTTTATTTAAAATTAATGAGTTAAAAATAGATTTTGACACCAGAGCTCGAGATATCATATTTCATGTAATATTTACCAACACCAAAATTAAAAGTATTTGTAGGTGAATATTTACTAATACCAGAATTATATATATTATAGTCGGACTACTGATAACATAAAAACAATAACCCTTGAGGCAGAATCCATGAGCAGCATCCACACCCACACCCACACTAACCATTATCTCGAGGAGACTACTTCTCTCCTCCTCGAAACAGCAGTGGCACTGGTCGTTGATGAAGGCCAAAGCCATGAGCAGCATCCACACCCACAATAATTGCCTCATCCTTCCTACTACTTGACAAAGTACACAAGCCAGCCATCTCTTATATACAAACTTGTCCTCTATATGCATTTGATAGTACGGTGACAATTTTCTGTATCATTGAATTTTCTAACACATCTAGGTTAGGCAATGTTGGACATTGTATTTTAAAAACATTTTAAAAGAAAATTATTTTTAGTTTTTATATTAAATAAAAAAATTGAGGTTTTAGATCATTTTATGATATTAAAAATAATTTTTAGAAAATAAAACAAATATCATTTTCTTTGTATTTTTGAATGAAAACATTTTCAAAAACAACCCCAACCACTACTTATTACATCTGTGCAAACATATAAAACTTGTGTTGCTACCCTGCTTTCTCATTCTAGACTTCGGCTGTTTGCTCCTTCCTGGAATTACCTGCTCGAAAGAAATTCTTTTAGGCCATCTCATGAGAGCCAATAAAATGACTACCACTTAATATTTCTTAATGTATATTTACTTCTTTTTTTGTAATATTATCTTATTATCTAATACTTTTTTCTGTTTTTATATATTTCGCTTCATTTAATCACATATATCTTATGTCTTCCTTGCCTAGATCATTCTGTTTTTTGATCAAATTATTTAATTACAAAATTTTCAAAAAATATAGAAATTTTTTCTCTATTTATCTACAATTTCAGGCTATTATTATAAAATTAGAGTTACAGAACACTAGTTATTATCCAAGTAATACGCATTGTCACAAATTAGTTTGAGGATGCTGACAGTATGGCCCTCTTCATCCATCGCAATTGACAAGGCAGCTTTTTCTTCACGCATTGCATTAAAAACCTGGAATTATTTGAGAATACTTTGACCTAGAGTTTCTCTAAACGTGATTCCCACGATGAGATTTGCAATGTGGTCCTAGCTAGTGAACCTTCTCAACCAATGATCATAAATCTGATCCCCAATGAATTTACAGTCCCGATTTAATGAAATCCATGAAAGAGCCTGAATGTGTCAAACTGATAAGAACCACTATAACTTTTAAACTTGACTGTTGGATAGGTGTTAAATATTCTACATGTTTAGTTTTGTAAGGGAGTTGACTGGCCATAACTAGCCAAGTACCAAAAAACTCTCAAATTAGATCCAAGAAATTATGTTTTTGCTATTTTTAAGTTAATTTTGGGTTTTAATTACAATTTCTACTTAAATTTGAATTTTTTTTGTTCGGTTTTGACTGTTCGGTTTTTATATCTATATTAACAATTGGTGATTTGTTTTTTGTGGATCAAATTATTAAATTGCAAAATTTTCAAAACATATAAAAAAAAAACCTCTCTCTATTTCTATACAACTTCATACTATAAAATTAGGATTACAGAACACTAGTTTTTATCCAAGCAAGACGCATTGCAACCGATTCGTTTGAGGATGCTGACAATACAGAATTACAGACTAATCTCTGCAAAATTTTCATTAGTCTATTAATTGTTAATTGTAGAATATGGACCTCTTCATCCGTTTCAATTGACAAGACATATTTTTCTAGACAGATTTTTCTTCACGCACTGCATTAAAATTCTGGAATTGTTTGAGAAGACTTTGACTCAGAGTCAACCCTGAGGTTAATGAACGTAGAGAAGGGTTGTGTTGCTTTCATTTAGCGTGAGAAGCAGGGCGAATTGGGTGTTTGCTACCCTGTTTTTAATGGCGGTTTGTGCCTTCTTGGAATTTCCTGCTAGAAAGAGATTCTTTTAGGGTATCTCATGAGGGACAAGAAAATTACTACCGCTTAATATTTCTTTGACATGTAAGTCATTGTAGTATTTACAAGGGTATCTCATATTACGGAAATATTTCGGCTCGTCTCAAACAATTACAATAAATTTACAGTCCCGATTTTCCTTGTTCTGTAGGCTCCCGTCCCATGATTTTGTTCAGATCCACCAGGGCTTCTAAACTTTCTTGCTACCTCCAAGTAAGATAAACTGACCCTCTAACCTTCCTTTCATTTCCCTTGCAATGAAAGTAACAAAACTCTGATGATTTATTCTTCTCATTTCTTCACCATCTCGTATGCCACACATGCAATTGCTATCCAAGGGACCACGCAAAAGTGCAGAAAACGAAAAAAGATCTCTTTGTATCCAATGTTATTGAGAGAGAAAAGTAGTCTCTTTGACTTTTCAATGTTTTGCATACAAGGTTCGGCCATCTAAGCTTTTCATTGGGTTTGAATTTCCTTGCCTCCTGAGTAAATTTCATCTGGGCTGGACTTGAATATTTCTATATATACACTTGAGGCTGGATGAGCTTGTCTTTTTAGCAGGCCTTCTTAGGCTCTTGTGCTCCCAAACTATGTCAGCTCCAAGCCCGTTATTATTGAATGAAATCATTGAATACTTGCTGTCAAGAGTAGTTTTTTCCACTTGGATTCCTCTCAATTTGCGACAGCATTAATCAATCATGGAACCCTAGCAGCATAATTATTAATGATGTTTGGGAATTAACAATGTCAGTCCATCTGGGAAATTTGTACATGCCAATAGTCAATCTTGACCACGCAGTTCATTAAAGCGAAATGGTTTTTCCAGGTTTCCATCAAAGCATATCAGATACATACTGCTGCATTCGCAAGAAAGGAGCACCCATCAACCAGTGTCTTATTAAACAATCAAGACAGGCTCATGAAGCAATTAAACATAAATAATAATAGAACAAGTTTTCATTTGGATGCTGAAATAATGATGAAATGATTAAACATAAATGATGATAGAACAAGTTTTCATTTGGATGCTGAAATAATGATGAAATGATTAAACGTAAATGATAATCGAATGGTTAAATATTTCACAACAAAGAAAGGCAATGTGTATGTATGCATATTTTAAGCCTGGTGGATTTTTTTCAGATAATATATGGTTGACCTAACGTGTGCATTCGGGTTAACTTGCGTACACCTCGACTACTCTTGTCAAATTTATAGGATGAAAGTAACAAACAAGTTTGATTTTTGTCTTTTTATTGAAAATAAATTAAATTTATGGTTTTAGTTATAAAAAAAACTAATTCCTAGTTTTGGTATCATATAATGTTTAATCTTTCAACTTGGTGATTAGTGTTTGAACGTTAATTATTAAAAATAATTGTTAAAAAAAAATTGAACTGGAGATTTTGTGTTGCTTGTTGATTGCCTGTTGCTTTTCTTTCTATAGAGAACTATTATAATTTTAAATTGAAAACCTAGATATAATCATATTCAAAACACAATAACTAATTGTAATTCACTTTAATCTCATAATTCAATCCACGAGATTATTGGGAGTTTCAATTTATACATGGAAGAAAAAGGAAAGTAAAAAAAAAACAAAAACAGTCTTCGTACAAGTGGGATTAAAAAAACAAGAACGTAAATGCATCTGGAGAGAGTGATTAAGGAAGCCGGAAATGCTTAGAGTTTTCATTTGGATGCTGAAATAATGATGGGACGATCCATGAAAGCAAGTTTTCGATTCACAAATGATAGTGGTATAACAAATTGGTCAAATATTTGATCCTTATTACGGGAATTAGAAGTGAGTCCGAATAAGATTTTCATTCAATTCAATGTTTGGAAAGAAAGAATGAAAGTGGGAAGAAAGTAAATTCTCAAGAAAAATACCCTCCTTTTATATTATAATTAATATGTTGCGCAATGCGCGGGTGCTCTTACATTTCCAAGGTGTATAGTGGGATCCATGTCTTCAGAATTACTCCTTGGGACCCACTTGCATTTTTATTTTATTTTTGTTTTCTTGTGTGAAAGCCTTCGTAAACTTCCTCAACCTTCGAGGCTCCTCTCAAGCTAGTCTCAATCTCTGTCATACCAATATTAGAGTTTTTATTCTTTTTTAGTTAACAAAAATTCCAAGTAAGGATTTTTTCATTGAAAAAACAATGAATTCTCTAAAAGTCTCATTTTAAATCGCGTGAAATTAATTTTATAAAGAAACACAAAGATCTTACATTTATATAATTTGTTTAATCACATAAAATATGATAAGGAGAAATCACATAATTATTTGATTTTATAACCCTTTAAACAAACTCATCAAATATTTAATACAAATTCTGAATAAGTAACACACATCTTAATTACCAAAAAAGAAACTTGTTCATGCAAAACAGACTAAAAAAGTTACCAAAAATTTTGAGGGGATTTGGCTCTAGTTATTCAATTAAGTGAAGGGTGCCGGTCTGGATTCTTCGACTAAAACGAACATGTTTACATAATCAAGTGATCAATCACTTAGTGAATATTCTGGTACCTCACCTATCAGCTTAAATTTTCAGGTGAGATGATTCCTAACATGGTATCAGAGCCTTGTTAATCCAGCGGTCACGAGTTCGAATCTTACCACCCCTATTCTATTTGATAAAAATCAAGCACAAGGTAGTGTGGGTCTGTGCAAGTTTCAAGCCCAAAGAGCTTTCACATGAGGGTGTGTGTTAGAGAATAATATAAATCATATTCTAGGACCTCACCTATCAGTTTAAGCTTTTAGGTGAATTGTTCTTTAATAGTGACACACATACTTTGCTATTAAAAACATCTAGGATTTGTCAACAATTTAATTTAGCTATGTACAAACTTCCAACACTTGTAGACATCATTCGATCATTAGTTAACACTAAGTAGACTGAGATCCAGATCAAAATGTCACTTGAGCTCTTAATACTGCAGTAAACTACAATTGCCCTGTTGGTTAGCACAAAAGACCCACTTTGGAGTTCAGAATAGCTAGATTGCCCAACTCTTGAAGCCTGAATTTTTATAACCATCATAAAATGGGAAAAATAGTTTAGATATACAAGGCGAAATGGAATTAATTACCACACATTTTGACCTTTAGATTGGTCATAAATTATGCTGAAACTGTCTAGTTTTGATAACTTTTAGTGTGACGGATGTTGATTCACCAATTACTTCTAATATTTCTGGTTTATCGGACAGTATCGCGCAAGATGCGCGGGTGCTCTTACATTTCCAAGGTGTATAGTGGGATCCATGTCTTCAGGATTACTCCTTGGGACCCACTTGCATTTTTATTTTATTTTTGTTTTCTTGTGTGAAAGCCTTCATAAACGTCCTCAAGCTTCGAGTATCCTCTCAAGCTAGTCTCAATCTCTATCATACCAATATTAGAGTTTTTGTTCTTTTTTAGTTAACAAAAATTCCAAGTAAGGATTTTTTCATTGAAAAAATAATGAATTCTCTAAAAGTCTCATTTTAAATCGCGTGAAATTAATTTTATAAAGAAACACAAAGATCTTACATTTATATAATTTGTTTGATCACATAAACTAATATGATAAGGAGAAATCACATAATTATTTGATTTTATAACCCTTTAAACAAACTCATCAAATATTTAATACAAATTCTGAATAAGTAACACACATCTTAATTACCAAAAAAGAAACTTGTTCATGCAAAACAGACTAAAAAAGTTTCCAAATTTTTTGAGGGGATTTGGCTCTGGTTATTCAATTAAGTGAAGGGTGCCGGTCTGGATTCTTCGACTAAAACGAACATGTTTACGTAATCAAGTGATCAATCACTTAGTGACACACATACTTTGCTATTTAAAACATCTAGGATATGTCAACAATTTAATTTAGCTATGAACAAGCTTCCAACACTTGTAGACATCATTCGATCATTAGTTAAACACTAAGCACCCGTTTGGCGCACCAGTGCGTCTGGCGTTTGCCAAACGGGATGGTGTTTTGGTGTTTGGTAAAAACCAAACACCATTTTTTTGTAGTGGGACCCACCGAAATTAACACCCAAACGGCGTTTTTTGAAAAGCACCTGGGAGGTGCTTTTCAAACGCCGGTCGGGACTCCGATTCAATGTTTCAAATACAAAAATTACCGTTAAAAATAAAAACCCTAAAATATCCTCACCATCAATATTCCTTCTCATCTGCGCCTCCTCCCGTCTCTCACTTTGGGAAGAAAAGCAGAAAGTAACACTAACATGAATTGAAGAAGAAGAAGAGAATTGCCATGATGGCTTGGTGTCCCACACAGAGTCATACTCGAGAGAAAGATAGTTGAGATAGCCATCCATGTCTTATGAAGCTTTGCGATCGGAGGTGGAAGGTGGCTCTCAATCTGGTGCAGATCAGGTGAGAGGCTTTTTATCTACTCGTTTTTCGTTTCAGAGAGTAAAGGAAGAGATGGAGACAAAGTTAGGAGAGATCGTTGATATGCTTGAATACTTGGTACAACAAAAGAATGCCCTTGGTCTTAGAGAGGCCGGTGTGGAGCAGATGGGTGGAGAAGATGGGAGACGAAGATGGGTGGAGAAGATGGGAGACGAAGCAAAAGCAAATGGGTTTGGGGGTTGTTAGCAGATACAAATATTAAAAGATAATAATATTAAAATATTAATAGTTTTTAATATTAAAATAGTAATATTAAAATAATAAAATAATAATATTATTAAAATAATAATAATATATTTTTTAAAATATTAAAATAATAATATAAAAATCTAAAAACTTAATTAAAATATAAATACATATTAAAATATATGTTTGTGATGAAATTGCAAATAGTTTGATGGGAGAATAAAAAATAATATTTGTTTTTCATGAATTATTAATTACATAATATTATTATCATTATTAAATTTACAATATTTAAAAAAATTATATATATATATATATATATATATATATATATATATATATATATATATATATATACCCTTTTAAGTAATTTCACAAGTTAAAAGCAGTTTGTAAAGTTTGGTAACCAAACACCAAAACTCCTTTTTCTTCAACCTTCAACTCAACCACAGTTTTAACCAAACACTTTTCATTTTTAAAAACTCCATTTTAAAAACTCCATTTTTAAAACTCCATTTTTTCAACCACAACCGCAACCGCTACCGCTCTCCCAAACAGGCCCTAAGTAGACTGAGATCCAGATCAAAATGTCTCTCGAGCTCTTAATACTGCAGAAAACTTACAATTGCCCTGATGGTTAGCACAAAAGACCCACTTTGAAGTTCAGAATAGCTAGATTACCCAACTCTTGAAGCCTGAATTTTTATAACCATCATAAAATAGGAAAATTAGTTTAGATATACAAGGCGAAATGGAATTAATTACCACACATTTTGACCTTTAGATTGGTCATACATGACCACTTGCAGGTCCTCCTAGTGTTAAAACCACGCCTTGAAGATCACTTCTTGGATTTGATTCTTTGGCTAATGATGGAGCAGCTCCGATTACCGGATATGTTCTGGTCATTTGAGTTTGTCGAAAACTATAGCTGGATTCTTGAACTGAGAATGTTGTTGGATGATGAGAATGTTGTTGGATTTGAGTTGCTGGGGATGCATGATTTTGAGCTAGAATTGCCCCTCTAGATACGAAACCGAGTGCCTAATACATAAAACTAGGTTTCAATATGAGCACTTGAATAGACTGCAAATGAGGTAAGTAATGAGAGCTTACAGGTGAAAACAAGACCCCTCTGAAAATCTTCCCGTTAACAGTTGCAGTCATTAGAAGGCCTGCGTCGAAGGCTCCATCAACTTTACCTCTGACCTCAGCACCAACCTATGAAGATGGAGAAGTAAGTGAAGAGCATGTATTAGCAGAACAGAAAGAAAAATTGTAATTGACTACGCTTGCCAGAGCAGATATCAACTTATTGATTTACCAGGTTCTGAATCGACCCTGACTCCATGGGTCTTCGTTCCATTGCTGGGACTGGTGTTCCTTGCCTGCCAAACCTACCATGAACATATTGTTCGTCTCTTTTATGCTCTCTTGAGATTTGGAGGCTGTGCCGGGTTTTTCGGACCACAGGTCTAAGTTGTTTCTGATTACTTGCAGCATCATCTGCCTGGTAATTTCTTGGGATTCTGTTTATATGCCTAAAGAAATCAAGGCCTTTGCAAGATGTGAGGGAATCAACTGATTTCTGAACTGGTATCTGTTCTTGGTCGGACTGTGACGAAGATGAATGTTGAGAGAAAGAAAGAGAATGCTCTTCTTGTTCTAAATCAATCTCCCATACCTTTGAATTTGTAGTTCTTATCTTCTTATGATGCAGAGTATCTGCCAGGTAACGTTCAGAGTTAATCATGTTCGAAGCCTTCATCTGTGCTTCTTAAGACAAGAGTTTTGCTATTAAAACTACCTGAACTGAACTGAAAAGGTTGCTTAGATTCTGTTGAAATTCAGGTTGAATTCTGGAAAAATTGAAAGAACAGCTACTGTAGCGATTTGTACGGACACAAGTGGTTTAAAGAACACAAACACTTACTGTAGCGATCAAATTCTGGGAATGAGTAAATTTCCAGAATTTGATGATAATTTTCCAGAAAAGAGAGAACTTTAAGAATTATGTAAATTTAAGAATCAAAACACAAGAACATGGGCAGAATATTTCGTTATGGTTAGAACTTACAACGGCTAGAATTTCAAAATTCAGTTACAATTTCCTATTTAACAATTGTTGACTATAAACTGAAATTAACTAAAAACGTTGACTCAGAACTCTTAAACATGCTTATTACAATGTTAATTCAATCATAACAATTGATTCTTCAATCTTCAATTCTTCAACCTTCAATTCTCCTACGCACCTGCACTCTGTTCAACTTCTTAGAAAGAACCAGGCGGTCGACCGGTGTAGTTTCTTCTTCCAAGTGGTCGACCGGTTCACTTGGGCAGTTCTGGAATCAGCTTCAAATTTCAACACTCCCCCTTGATTCCTGAGCTGCACATTTTCCACCATTCTCCTTAGCTCCTCAAAACTTTCCTTTGATAAAGTCTTTGTGAGCAAGTCAGTTAACAGTTCTCTTAAGCAGCAATACTTCATCTCCATTTCACATTGTTTCATTCCCAACACATAGGCTACAAGTCCAAGTTCATTTATTTCAAACTTGTCTTTCATATTGGTTCTAAATTCAGCAACCAATTCTTCATCATAATTGATATCAGCTGCAACTACAGCACCTTGACTTTCAGCCATTTCCAGAGGTAAATTTTTCCAAATATTTCCATGATGATCCAGGACATAGAACCAGCCAAATGAAGTCCCAGCAAGAATGTCCACGTTCCCATCACCATCCAAAT
Source organism: Salix brachista (assembly GCA_009078335.1). Taxonomy (NCBI): domain Eukaryota; kingdom Viridiplantae; phylum Streptophyta; class Magnoliopsida; order Malpighiales; family Salicaceae; genus Salix; species Salix brachista. Next base: position 2,145,567 of record CM018576.1, on the reverse strand, counting down.
CAACCACTGAAGGTGAAGAGTATATATATGCACGAAATTTTTCAGTACTTGCACTTAAATCTAGTTCTCGACTCCTCTTAACTTGCTTTGTATCAAGATTGAATACAACACTAGAACTTGCATCACATTTTCCAACATCTTTATCACCAAGCACTTTCAAATGCTCAGGATTGTCATAATACTCATGATCAAAGTAATATGAACTTGTAACACTCATTTCAGCTCCTCCATCACTATCAATGTCAGCTAATTCAACACTTTCACAAGATGAATCTGCATCTGCTTCTCCTTTTTCATTTTCAACAGTTGTGTTTGTATTTGTGCTTTGGTGTTCTAGTTGAATGCTAAAGCATCTATTAGACATTTTTGCAGTAAACAAAGTGACACCTTGATCATCTTTGATCGTGCAAATGCCATTAAAGAACAGTAATGAGAATTTATCCTCAAGTAGTTGGCCTACACTAATGAGGTTTTGATCAATTTCAGGGACATATAAGATGTTCTCAAACTCTTTTAACCCAGCTAGAGTGTCAATTTTAACTTCACCTTTGCCCTCAACACCTATGTATTGTCCATTAGCAGCCTTGACTCTAGATTTATAGTTTGTATCAAGATTTTCAAACAAGCTCAAATCAGCAGCCATGTGGTTTGAACAACCACTATCAATTAACCAAGTTTGATTGTTTACCTCAGTTTTGTTGCATTTGTGTGCTTCAGTGGCTGTGAATAACATTTCCTCTTTGGTCTCCTCCACTTCAGCAACTTGAGCTTGTTTTGCATTGTCTTCATTGCAAAAGTTTTCTATGTGACCAAACTTCTTACATTTTCGGCATTGTGCATTCTTGAGCCAACAAGATGACTCAAGATGATTGTTTTTCTGACAGTACTTGCAGGTGGGAAGTGGCTCTCTTCTTTCCTTCCACCTTGCATTGAAGTTGTTGCTTTGTGTTTGATTATTTGGCCAATTTCTCCTCTGCCATGAATTTCCAGAACTGGACCCGTTTTCTGGATTTCTGAAGAACACCTGCGAATTTTGGGAATTCTGGAACTTTGTTCTTCCTTTGAATCCAACAGTGAAGGCTTCCTCACTTGTATTCTCCTGTCTAAATGCCTGCCTTTGCTCCACAGTTTGCAGGGCATTTATGAGTTCTTGAAGACTCATTGTAGTGAAATCTTTAGACTCTTCCAATGAGCAAATTTTGTTTTCAAATTTTTCTGGCAAGCTGACCAGAACCTTCTCCACAACTCTTGCTTCTTGAATTTCTTCTCCAAGAAGGGTCATTTGATTTACAATCTTTGACACATTTGATGAAAACTCCTTGACAATTTCTGATTCTTTCATCTTTAAGCCTTCGAATTGTCTTTTCAAATTCAAAATCTGCATCCTCTTGGATTTCTCATCACCTTGGAACTCAGCCTTCAACTTGTCCTAAGCTTCCTTAGCTGTTTCGCATGCCATGATTCTTGAAAAAATTTCCTCATTCACTGCATTGTGAATGCAGGTAAGGGCTTTGTACTTCTTTGCTCTTTGTTCATTAAAGTACCTTAGTTGGTTCATTGTTGGATCATTGTTCAAGGGATTTACTTCCCTTTCATTCTCAACATCATCCCACAAATCAAATGCCTTCAGGTATATCTTCATCTTCACGGCCCATACTCCATAATTCACACATGTGAATACTGGAGATATTGAAGAAAATGACGAGTCCATTCTTGTCAGCTTCGAATTCCTTTCCTTCTTGGTGATTTTCTTTTACAAAACAAAGAACAGGGATATCAATTGATTACCCCCCTTGAGAACAAATCAGAATAAAACTAATTTCTTGATTCTGGAATTTTCTTGAGTAAGAACTTCTTCTTTTTCCTTCTTGCAAGATTTTCTTAAATCTTGAACAATCTCACCCTCTTTTTGATTCACTCGTGTTTCCCAATTAATCCCTTTCTAAGACCTATTCTGCTCTGATACCATGTTGAAATTCAGGTTGAATTCTGGAAAAATTGAAAGAACAGCTACTGTAGCGATTTGTACGGACACAAGTGGTTTAAAGAACACAAACACTTACTGTAGCGATCAAATTCTGGGAATGAGTAAATTTCCAGAATTTGATGATAATTTTCCAGAAAGGAGAGAACTTTAAGAATTATGTAAATTTAAGAATCAAAACACAAGAACATGGGCAGAATATTTCGTTATGGTTACTGCCATCCCATTAGCTTTATTTATAGAAATCAAGAACTTACAACGGCTAGAATTTCAAAATTCAGTTACAATTTCCTATTTAACAATTGTTGACTATAAACTGAAATTAACTAAAAAAGTTGACTCAGAACTCTTAAACATGCTTATTACAATGTTAATTCAATCATAACAATTGATTCTTCAATCTTCAATTCTTCAACCTTCAATTCTCCTACGCACCTGCACTCTGTTCAACTTCTTAGAAAGAACCAGGCGGTCGACCGGTGTAGTTTCTTCTTCCAAGTGGTCGACCTGTTCACTTGGGCAGTTCTGGAATCAGCTTCAAATTTCAACAGATTCTTCCGATTCATAAGAGCCCTTCCTGACTATTTCATTGTTTCCAGGAAACATTGTCTGCTTCACAGAAAAAATTAATAACTCTCCCAACCATATTTAACTGGAGATCAGTGTTTGCATTTTGAGAGTAGAAGTTACGTTACCGAAATATCTTCTGCTCCTGGAAGAAATCTTCTGTTTTCTTGATTCCAATGTTGTCCAAAGATCTTGCACATAGAAATGTTGTGTCGACCATTGGGATGTTCTGCTCCAGGTTGCAAGACCAGCAACTGATTGAGAGGACGCTCATCCTCCCTGCACCTGCATATACATTCATACAAACATACAGAGAATTGGATTAAGAAAATTATGGGAGGTAGTGTTGAGAACAGGGTCTGCAGAAGTGAAACAAAAACTCAGTTACCCTCCATAGATGACAATATCCGAGTCTGTGACAACTGCAGTGTGAGAAAACCTGCCTTGAGGTTGCTGGCCAGATATATCGAGTTGAGTCCATGAACAAGTACTCACATCAAGCACCCAAACATCAATGTAGTAATGTTTTTCCCCAACACCTCCAATCACATAAAGCTGCAGACCATGAAGAGCACATTAACTCTCTTTTTGAAAGCAAAAAATTGGAAAAAGTAGCATCGAAGAATCAAAGCCTTCAAGCAAAAACAGGTGAGCATCAAAAGAACTGACAACAGAATAGGGTATGACATTCAAGTTTTCAAATTTATTTTAGAGCCATGACTTGCCTTTGTTCCAATATTCACAGAAGCATGACCTGCTCGAACACCTGGTGAAGATCCTTGCACAGCAAGCTGTTAAAAAATCAAAACCATTATCATTGCTTCAATTCCACAAAATTCTCTTCATAAGAGTAAAATAGAGCAAGTGAAGCTAATGCCTTTGTCCAAGTCAATGTGTCTGTATCAAGCACATCCACATCACCGTGATACCTATCACCACGATCACCACCGTACACCAAAAGCTTATTGCCGATTTCAACCGCACTGTGACTATCCCTAGGAGCCGGAATATTGCCCTTAACCTCTGGAGAAGTCCATCTCATGGACTTGAGATCTAAAACATGCAAATCATTTAAATAATTTGCTTCACCTTCTCCACTTCCCCCGAACACCATGATTCTATCATCACCGATCAAAGTTGCAGTGTGACTTTCACGAGGCGAAGGAGGAGTCCCTTTGCATTCAGGGTTTATCCACTCCTTGGTCCCAAGATCCAATATATGAAGATCATTCACCTTCTTTGAGCCATTTGTGCCCCCGAACACAATCATTTGACGCCCCACAAGAACAGCATTGTGGCTGTCTCTTGGACCAGGCCCTTGACCTGTGGTTGCCAGTGTGTTCCAAACCAATGTACCAAGATTTAGCATTAGAACATCACTAAAATCTAGACCCCCACAACATCCCTGAAATTATGAAGCAAATATCATCATTCGGTGAAGAAAATGAAACTGAGCAACAGCATAACCAATTTGTTAGCTGTTCACAAAGCAATTAGATATTTATTTCAAAGAACACAGTTCTTAAATAGCAGACAGAGCCATATTTTACCAAGTAAGCAACGACCACAGCTTTTAATAGACAATTCTATATCTAGAAAGCAAGTATATATATATATATATAGTAATCATCTTCTATATGTCTCCTTTGCCAAATATTTTCCATAGAAAACCTGGAAGATTGTACATACCCCAAAGACATAAACAACACCATGAGAGTAGCAAGCAGAATGACCCCATCTTTCAGAAGGATTAAATCCTAAGACCTTAGGATAGAGCCATATTGCCTTCTTCTTTGCATCTTCACCTCCATGAGACCCCATTACTAGTCTTCTCCCTTTTTTCTCCCCTCAGCTGAAAGGCTTTATTTATTTCTAGTTCCAACACATGGCTTGGTGATGATAAAGAAAGTTGAAGAGAGAAATATAAAGGGAGTCAAAAGTGAACATGAACAAACCAAGCGATATATCAACTATCAGTGTCAATAGACATGAAAAGATGGGCGCTTTCAAGTCTCAATCACTGTGGCAACCAACATCAACAGAAGGTAGTGGTGAAAGGAACAATTTTTTTGCTATATAAACCCTCTGCCACCTTAAGCAATATTTCTTTAAATGTAAAGTATCTCAACACTGTATTGTGGGCATCGTAAAACATCAAATAACATAAGTGTATAGGCTTACAGATTATATATATATAATCAGACTACAAAAGTGATGTAAATCATGGAAACATGGCTCGAGTGTATTTTTTACATTTTTAATGATTTTTTTGTTTTTTGGTTTATTTATTTTCGCACTTTTGTCTAACTGAAAATGATGGAGGGTGGGGCATGTTGTGAAATAAAAGACAATAACGTAAAATAAAAGACAAATGATTTACGTGGTTCGGCAAATTGTCTACGTCCACGGGAGCTGTAGAGGATTTATTAAGAATTGAAGGAACAATACAATTTTCGGTTTCTATCACAACTGCAACAATAGATACGTTGCACACACTCACTCATACCTATACACTTCAATCTAAGGTATATATATAGATGTGCAGAATAACCCTAGTGATTTACGTAGAGAAGAAGAACTCTACTAAATCACGTAATCAAGCTATTGATGAGCTTTCAAACAAAACCAATCCTTATCTGATAAAGATCCTTATCAGATAATTGTAGTGACTTGAAATTTTTAAAAGGAAAATACATGTATGCCCTTAGTGGCTTAGAATTAGGTTAGGGATGTTGTAGTAATTGTACAAGCTAGTAAATATAAATAGAAAAGAAAAGAAAAGAAAAGGAAAAAAAGAAAGAAGTAATCTGAAAATTTGAGAGAGAGAATCGGGAAGAGAGAAAGAAAGAAGAAGAAGAAGAAGAAGAAGAAGAAGAGAAAAGAGGGAAAGAGAAGAGGAAGAGAAAGGAAGAAGGAGAAATAAGTTGTTAAGGTAATGTGTGTGTTTTATTATGTATAAATGTGATTATTAGTTATGATTTTTGCTTGTATGGATTGTTAGGGTTTGAGAATTTTATTTGGGTTTGATTGATGAATTAAGAGAGATGTTAAGGTTTGAATGTGTTGGGTAATAGTTTAATTAGTTTGATTGTAGATGATTTTGAAGTTTTGAGATGTTTGGTTTAAGAAAATATTGAGAAAAATGGTGAATAATGTTGATAAATTTCGAAATCCCTTGCTGGAAATTCTGGGTTGAGGTTGAAGATGACAAAAATTCATTTTGGTCCTTTTGGTGAAAATTTCAGTTTAGTCCCCGAACTTTGGAAAAATTACAGTTTGGTCCCTGGAGTGAAATTGGAGATTCTGGACAGAATTGAGGATGAATTATGGACAAGATTTTAGGATAGCTATGAATTTATGAAGTGTTCAATTTAGTCCTTCAATTTGATAAAATTACAATTTGACCCTAAAAATATAAGAAAACTTCAGAATGGTCCCTAAGAGAAATATTAGTATTTCTGATTGGTTTGATGGACAATTGAAGCTCATTTGATGGATTAATATCAATTTTACGAATTGTGTATTTTGGAATTAGATTTCGGAAGAAACCTTTGTTTTAGGTTTTTGCGAAGAAATGGATAGTTTGATTCAAAAACACATAGGATTATGAGTTGAACACTTAGATATGTTATTAAACTTATTTTACTTCTTTTGAGTCATTTTGAGTATATTTTCTTTTATATATATTCAGATAATCCCGATATTCAACCCGCGGGACATTAGTAGGATTTCATCAACACTCTGCTTTTGGAATTTCGATCGCTTTTGAGTCCGGTGAGTGGATAACATTTAATATGCATGAGAAATAGTATAAATATTTGAATTTGTTAGTATGAATTGGATTATGCTTTTTGGATAATATATACCTTGATTATATTCTTGATACGATAAAGCATAATCATTTGTTGAATATCCGTTCTTGATATGAGTCTATATCTGTTTGTGAATTGTTAGCTCCTCATTTGATTGATACCATGAGTTGAGCCTTGAGCTATGAACATGTTTGTTTGATATTAGATATACCTATGGTATGCCAGTCAGAATACCCATGCTAACAGGGTAGTGTTAGCCTTTGTGAACATCGTATCTGAAACCCTAGTTGGTCGGGGGAGTCACCAACCTGTGTGGACTGATCATCCCATAGTACGGAGCCTCATGCTCATTGCATTCTGATTTTCTGACGAGCTTTACCCATCACATGTTTGTTATGACCTATTTGAGAAATTTGTTGTAAGAACCTTGAGCCGATTTGATATTATACTTCTCTTTGCTATATTATCTCGTATGTGTATATTGGATATTATCTACTCACTGAGTTGTTGAACTCACTCCCTCATTATTTATCATTTTCAGGGTCGTAGCTTGCTAGCAGGTCATTTTTGTCCAACTCTTGGAACCTGCTATTTTGGTTGTATTTGATATTTTTGTTCATATGTCTAGTTAGTGCTCCACAATTACAACAATATGTAATCAACTCTTGTATAAAGACAATTGAATTATGTTATAAAGTACTTTGATATTTCCGCTGTGTTGAACTCTGAAAGTTGAAGGATATGTTTGTGTGTGTAAGTTTGGGTTCGCATAGGTGTGGAACCCTGGAGGGGGACCATGCTTATGTGCCGGTCATGGATCCGGGAATCGGGTCGTGACAGAGATGGTATCAGAGCCGAAATTATAAAATGAATAAAAGTAAAAGAGTGAGTGACAAAACATAATGACATAGTTTTCAATTCATGAAATAATAGTAAAGTTAGGATTCGTATTGTGGAGCATTAGGATCTGTTTTGTCTTGTTTGTTATCCTTGAAATTCTGAAACTCTCATCAAGCATGTCTTCTTAATTCCTTATGTTTTTCTATAGATATGCTTTCCGATAATTATTTGATAACTATTGTGCTATTGTTCTAGAATGACAAGAGTGTGTTATTTCTTTTAGGATATGTCGAGGAATAGACATATAGCTAATATTATTGGAGTAAATGACGATCAGAAAGATGTCCGTATTGTGTAGTTAAGAAATGCAAGGTATATTCCTTATAGGAGGGGTGATCTATTCGCACTTGAATATATTCTTTTTGTTTGCACTTTTGAAACAAAAGTTTTGTTTGATACGGGTGCAACCCTTTTGTTTATGTCCTTATATATTGCCATGAGGTTAGAAAGACAACTAACTCTGTTAGGATTTCTCATTTCTGTTTATATTTCCGTGGATGAAGAATTAATATTAGTAAAGTATGTGTATCCAAATTGTGATGAAGAAATTGGAGATAGAATTTTTATGGGTGACTTGAATGTCTTAGATATGATTGATTTTGATGTGATTTTGGGAATTAATATTAGTGAAGTATGTGTATCAAAATTGTGAGATAGAAATTGGAGATAAGATCCTTATGGGAGACTTGAATATTTTACATATGATTGATTTTGATGTGATTTTGGGAATTAATATTAGTGAAGTATGTGTATCCAAATTGTGAGATAGAAATTGGAGATAAAATCCTTATGGGAGACTTGAATGTTTTAGATATGATTGATTTTGATGTGATTTTGGGAATTAATTTTAGTGAAGTATGTGTATCAAAATTTTGAGATAGAAATTAGAGATAAGATCCTTATGGGAGACTTGCATGTTTTAGATATGATTGATTTTGATGTTAATTTGAGAATGGATTGTTTATCAAAGCATAGGGCTTTAGAAATTTGTCAGGGTAAGAAGTAGTGTTTGATTTAGATGGAGAAATGAGGTTAGTTTTTCAAGGAGATAAGATTGTGTGTTCATTAATTATATTGTTGACTATCTCGAGGAGATTGACACGAAAAAGGGGTACAATGTTACCTAGCACACATAGTGGATATAAATAAGGAAATTCCCCAGTTGGACCAAGTTCCTATAGCTAAGGAGTTCATTGATGTATTTCCTAATGAGTCACCTGGATTGCCTCCGTATAGGGAGATTAATATTTTTCTATTGATTTGGTTCCGGGTACTGAACCAATATCAATGGCACCAACAGAATTGAGAGAGCTAAAGGAACAATTGCAAGATTTATTAGATAAGAAGTTCATTCGGCCAGGTGTGTCTCCTTAGGGAGCCCCAGTGTTGATTGTGAAGAAGAAAGATGAGTCATTGAGGTTATGTATAGATTATAGACAACTAAATCGAGTGACAATTCGAAATAGATACCCACTCCCTTGAATAGATGATTTGTTTGATCAGTTGCAGGGAGCTCAATTCTTTTCTAAGATCGATCTTCGATCGATCTTCGATCTGGGTATCATCAGTTGAGGATAAGGAAAGAAGACATTCCAAAAAAAAAAAAAAAAAAAAAAAAAAAAAAAACCATCTTTAGAACTCGGTATGGTCACTATGAGTTCTTGGTGATGTCTTTTGGATTAACGAATGCGCCAGCAGCTTTTATGGACTTGATGAACAGTGTGTTTAAACAGTTTATTGATCAATTTGTGATAGTTTTTATTGATGATATTTTGGTTTATTCAAGGTCTAGAATTGGAGCAGTTGCTTATAGGTTGGCCTTACCGCCAAATTTGTCGACTATACATCTAGTTTATGTTTCTATGCTACGGAAGTATATGTCGAATCCATCTCATGTGTTAGAAGTGCATCCAGTTGAGTTAAGAGATGATGTGACTTATGAGGTGCAACCAGAAACTATAGTGCACCGACAAGTGAGAAAACTTAGGTCGAAGGATATAGTTTCGGTGAAGGTGAAGTGGAAAGGTCATTCAATTGAAGAAGCGACATGGGAACTTGAGGATAAGATGCGTGAGGAATACCCTCATCTTTTTGATAATCTCGGTATGTATTCAAACATTTATTTAGTTTCGAGGACGAAACTTTTATAAGGTAGGGAGATTGTAGTGACTTGAAATTTTTAAAAGGAAAATACATGTATGCCCTTAGTGGCTTAGAATTAGGTTAGGGGTGTTGTAGTAATTGTACAAGCTAGTAAATATAAATAGAAAAGAAAAGAAAAGAAAAGGAAAAAAAGAAAGAAGTAATCTGAAAATTTGAGAGAGAGAATCGGGAAGAGAGAAAGAAAGAAGAAGAAGAAGAAGAAGAAGAAGAAGAGAAAAGAGGGAAAGAGAAGAGGAAGAGAAAGGAAGAAGGAGAAATAAGTTGTTAAGGTAATGTGTGTGTTTTATTATGTATAAATGTGATTATTAGTTATGATTTTTGCTTGTATGGATTGTTAGGGTTTGAGAATTTTATTTGGGTTTGATTGATGAATTAAGAGAGATGTTAAGGTTTGAATGTGTTGGGTAATAGTTTAATTAGTTTGATTGTAGATGATTTTGAAGTTTTGAGATGTTTGGTTTAAGAAAATATTGAGAAAAATGGTGAATAATGTTGATAAATTTCGAAATCCCTTGCTGGAAATTCTGGGTTGAGGTTGAAGATGACAAAAATTCATTTTGGTCCTTTTGGTGAAAATTTCAGTTTAGTCCCCGAACTTTGGAAAAATTACAGTTTGGTCCCTGGAGTGAAATTGGAGATTCTGGACAGAATTGAGGATGAATTATGGACAAGATTTTAGGATAGCTATGAATTTATGAAGTGTTCAATTTAGTCCTTCAATTTGATAAAATTACAATTTGACCCTAAAAATATAAGAAAACTTCAGAATGGTCCCTAAGAGAAATATTAGTATTTCTGATTGGTTTGATGGACAATTGAAGCTCATTTGATGGATTAATATCAATTTTACGAATTGTGTATTTTGGAATTAGATTTCGGAAGAAACCTTTGTTTTAGGTTTTTGCGAAGAAATGGATAGTTTGATTCAAAAACACATAGGATTATGAGTTGAACACTTAGATATGTTATTAAACTTATTTTACTTCTTTTGAGTCATTTTGAGTATATTTTCTTTTATATATATTCAGATAATCCCGATATTCAACCCGCGGGACATTAGTAGGATTTCATCAACACTCTGCTTTTGGAATTTCGATCGCTTTTGAGTCCGGTGAGTGGATAACATTTAATATGCATGAGAAATAGTATAAATATTTGAATTTGTTAGTATGAATTGGATTATGCTTTTTGGATAATATATACCTTGATTATATTCTTGATACGATAAAGCATAATCATTTGTTGAATATCCGTTCTTGATATGAGTCTATATCTGTTTGTGAATTGTTAGCTCCTCATTTGATTGATACCATGAGTTGAGCCTTGAGATATGAACATGTTTGTTTGATATTAGATATACCTATGGTATGCCAGTCAGAATACCCATGCTAACAGGGTAGTGTTAGCCTTTGTGCACATCGTATCTGAAACCCTAGTTGGTCGGGGGAGTCACCAACCTGTGTGGACTGATCATCCCACAGTACGGAGCCTCATGCTCATTGCATTCTGATTTTCTGACGAGCTTTACCCATCACATGTTTGTTATGACCTATTTGAGAAATTTGTTGTAAGAACCTTGAGCCGATTTGATATTATACTTCTCTTTGCTATATTATCTCATATGTGTATATTGGATATTATCTACTCACTGAGTTGTTGAACTCACTCCCTCATTATTTATCATTTTCAGGGTCGTAGCTTGCTAGCAGGTCATTTTTGTCCAACTCTTGGAACCTGCTATTTTGGTTGTATTTGATATTTTTGTTCATATGTCTAGTTAGTGCTCCATAATTACAACAATATGTAATCAACTCTTGTATAAAGACAATTGAATTATGTTATAAAGTACTTTGATATTTCCGCTGTGTTGAACTCTGAAAGTTGAAGGATATGTTTGTGTGTGTAAGTTTGGGTTCGCATAGGTGTGGAACCCTGGAGGGGGACCATGCCTATGTGCCGGTCACGGATCCGGGAATCGGGTCGTGACAATAATAATGATCCAGTTATCACAATGCATAACAATTCTCCCACTTGAAAACTGGAACATCCATCGTATAGCTTTCTTCCTTTGACTCCTTCACCTCTACAACTCTCTTGCCCCTGTTTTATGCTGAGAGACCAACTGAAGTTGCACACAACTTCAGTTTATCAAGAGTAACACCCTTTGTCAACATATCTGCTGGGTTCTTACTTCCACAGATTTTCTCAAGTAGCAATTGTTTGTCATCCAACAATGATCTTATAAAATGATACCTGATTGAGATGTGCTTTGTCCTGGAATGATATGCTGGATTTTTTGCAAGAAATATAGCACTTTGACTCTCACTATGGAGAGTACCACTCTGCCTTTCTTTGCCCAATTCTTCCAAAAAATTCTGCAGCCATATCATCTCCTTTGCAGCTTCTGAATCTGCAATATACTCGGCTTCAGTTGTAGATAGGGATACTGTCTTCTGTAAATTAGAGCCCCAAGACACTGCAGTTCCCCCATAGGTGTAAATAAATCCAGTGGTGCTCTTTCTGCTATCAATATCTCCAGCTAGATCAGCATCAACGTAGCCCTGCACCACCAGGTCTTCTCCTGAGAAACACAAGCATGTTTCGGTGGAGCCTTTTAAGTACCTTAAAATCCATTTCACTGCCTCCCAATGTTGCTTCCCTGGATTACTCATGTACCTGCTCACAACTCCCACTGCATGGGAAATATCTGGTCTAGTGCAGATCATAGCATACATAAGTGAGCCAACTACTTAAGCATAGGGAACCTTGTTCATGTAGTGTCGTTCCTCTTCTGATTTTGGTGACTGATTTTTGCTGAGTTTGAAATGATTGCCCAAAAGTGTGCCAACTGGCTTGGCATTGTCCATGCTAAACCTACTGAGTATTCTCCTTATATATTCAGCTTGAGAGAGTGTCAGCGTGCCTTTGATTCTGTCTCTAGCAATTCTCATCCCAAGAATTTGCTTTGCAGCTCCTAAGTCCTTCATGTCAAAATACTCTGACATTAGTTTCTTCAATTTGTTGATCTCGGCAATATTGGCCCCTGCAATGAGCATGTCATCAACATACAATAACAAGATAACATATGAATTTTGAAATTTCTTGACATAGCAGCAATGATCTGCTTGACACCTCATATACCCAGCACTAAGCATGAAACTGTCAAATTTCTTGTACCATTGTCTGGGGGCTTGCTTCAGACCATACAAGCTCTTCTTCAACCTGCAAACTGAATTTTCATGTCCCTGTGCTACAAACCCCTCAGGCTGATGCATGTAGATGTCTTCGTCAAGATTTCCATGAAGAAAAGTTGTCTTCACATCTAGTTGTTCAAGAAATAAGTTTTCAGTAGCAACCATAGCCAGTACTAACCTGATGGTTGTGATTTTAACCACAGGAGAAAAATTTTCAGAATAATCGATGCCCTGCTGTTGTTGAAACCCTTTCACAACAAGTCTAGCCTTGTACCTCTTACAGCCATCATGCTCAGTTTTTATTCGATACACCCACTTGTTGTGCAAAGCTTTCTTTCCTGGTGGTAGTTTTGTCAACTCCCACGTTTGGTTCCCCAGCAAAGAGTTCATCTCTTCTTTCATTGCCAACTCCCACTTGCTAGAGTGTTCATCTTGCAAGGTTTCTTGGTAGTTCTGTGGTTCTCCACCATCTGTCAACAAAATGTAATTCAAGATAGGTGAGAAACGTTTTGGTGGCCGTGTGATCCTGGTTGTCCTACGAATTGCAGCTGTAGGGGTGTTCAATTCCAGATTTGTCAGAGGAATTATAGAAGTGGATGTACTGGATCCACTCTCCTCATCACTCTCATATGATCCTGGATTTAAAATGGATGTACTGGATCCACTTTCATTTCTTTCAGGTATCATGACCTCTGATAAATCATCCAATTGCACAAAATCAGACTCCTGATGAGTCTCTACTTCACTTGGATTGATCTTGTCTTTGAACATAACTTTCTCATTGAAAATTACGTTCCTGCTTCTTATGATTTTCCTTTCTTTGTCATCCCAGAAACGATAGCCAAATGCCTCATCTCCATAGCCAATAAAATAACATTTTCTTGACTTAGACTCAAGTTTATTTCGTGCATTAGGCTCAATCAAAACATAAGCAAGACAACCAAAAGTTTTGAGATGAGAAAACTTAACCTCTTTCCCACTCCAAACCTCCTCAGGCAGTTCATTATCCAATGGAATTGATGGTCCTCTATTGATCAGATAAACAGCAGTGCTAACTGCATCTGCCCAAAATGTGAGTGGCAGTCCAGCGTGCAATCTCATGCTCCTTGCACGCTCATTGATGGTTCTATTCATGCGTTCAGCAATTCCGTTTTGCTGTGGTGTCCCAGGGATGGTTTTCTCCATTCTAATACCCTGACTTGCACAGAATTCTTTAAGCTCACCATCAATGTATTCGCCACCATTATCAGACCTCAAACACTTCAGCTTCAGGTCTGTTTCTGTTTCAACCATGGCCTTCCAAGTTTTGAACACATGAAATACGTCAGATTTATGTTTCAAAAAATAGATCCATACCTTCCTACTATGGTCATCAATGAAGGTGACATAGTACCGAGAACCTCCAAGAGAAGCTGCTGGAGAAGGTCCCCACACGTCTGTGTGCACCAAGTCCAGTTTTCTTGTCTTCGGTGTTCTCCCTCCTTTTAAGAAGCTGACCTTCTTTTGTTTCCCCATGATGCAGCTTTCACAGATGCTGAGATCAACTGTCTTTAGTTCCAACAGCTTGCCTCTAGACAGAAGTTCTTTCATGCCTCTTGGGCTCATGTGGCCGAGCCTACAATGCCACAAATCTGCAGTATTTTCTGAAACAATGGCAGCAATGGTATTGTTAGGACCAATAGTAGTATAGAGTGAACTATTTTTCTTACCTTTAGCTAGTATCATTGCCCCTTTTTTTACCATCCAGGTGCCATTTGAAAATACTACTGTAAATCCACACTCATCTAGCTGTCCAACAGAGATGAGATTTTTCTTCAATTCTGGAATGTGTCTGACATTCTGTAAGATCCATTTGTTCTTATTTGGAAGTGCAACACTGACATCTCCCATCCCTACCACATTAAGAGCCTCTCCATCAGCCAGATACACCTTCCCAAAATCACCTGCAACATAATTTTGCATTGATTCTCGATGGGAGGAAGTGTGAAAAGAAGCTCCTGAGTCCAGTACCCAGTCATCTACTGCATTGTGAACAGCAAGCAATAGAGCATCTTGAACCTCTTCAGCTACCACATGAGCACTGTCAATTTCAGCCTTTCTGGGATTTTTACAATTCCTCTTTATATGGCCAATTTTGCCACAATTCCAGCAGGTTGCTTGATGTCCAAGCCGTAGCTTGCTTTTTCCCCTTGATTTTGATCAGCCTCTGTTTGAGTTTCTGAATTGTGCTCTTCCCCGGGAATCAACATTCAAGGCTGAGCTCAAGCCTGAGGTCTCACCTGAATCTCTCCTACGCACCTCCTCAGCCAAAATCAAATCACGAATATCATCGTAATTTAATTTTGATTTCCCAGCAGAATTACTCACAGCCATTCGCATGGCTTCCCATCCGTTTGGCAGTGATGCCAAAAGTATCAAGGCACGTATCTCATCATCAAATTCAATTTCAACAGATGATAATTGATTAGTAATGGTATTATAATCATTCAGATGTTGTGCAACAGAGGTATCATTTGACATCCTTAAATTAAATAGTTTTTTCATCAAATGTACCTTGTTATTTGCTGATGGCTTTTCATACATTCCTGACAAGGCTGTCATGAGTTCCGCAGTGGTTTTCTCCTTGATGACATTGTGTGCAACAGATCTCGACAGGGTTAGTCGAATAACCCCCAGAACCTGTCGATCCAACAAGTCCTAATCAGCAGCTGTTATGTTGTCTGGCTTTGTCCCCAGCAATGGAAGATGGAGTTTCTTCCCATAGAGATAATCCTCTATTTGCATCTTCCAGTACCCAAAATCTGTGCCATCGAATTTTTCAATTCCTGATGCTTTCACGTCTACCCCAGCCATTAATTTCACAGATCTTTGAACCAGGCTCTGATACCAGTTGTTGTGAAATAAAAGACAATAACATAAAATAAAAGACAAATGATTTACGTGGTTCGGCAAATTGCCTACGTCCACGGGAGCTGTAGAGGATTTATTAAGAATTGAAGGAACAATACAATTTTCGGTTTCTATCACAGCTGCAACAATAGATACGTTGCACACACTCACTCATACCTATACACTTCAATCTAAGGTATATATATAGATGTGCAGAATAACCCTAGTGATTTACGTAGAGAAGAAGAACTCTACTAAATCACGTAATCAAGCTATTGATGAGCTTTCAAACAAAACCAATCCTTATCTGATAAAGATCCTTATCAGATAATAATGATCCAGTTATCACAACGCATATTTTGGGAAATGATGGAGAAAGTGAGAGGTTTGAGGAGCTTTTTTCTTGGTTTTCCTTTCTGCTGAACTCACAAGCTATTTCTCTCCATGCGAGTATGATCTTGGGATTGATGGAAGTGAATTTTACCCTCTTTTCCCCTCTCTCTCCCCCATCATCCAAATTTTCAAGATGGGTTATCAATGTGGATCAAGAAATGTCTATTCTCAAGGATCTTTGATAGAAGTGTGGGGGCTTCGTGTTGTCCAAATTCTTTTTAGTTTTGGGAAATGAGAATGGTGTTGTTTCTCTCAAAAGTTCGGAGGTTTTTGAAAGATGAAATAAAGCACTAAACTCAATGCAACCTAACCTTGTATAGAGAGGAACTTGCTAGCTATTTTAAGGAAATCTCAAGGTAGTCACTGATGTACATATAACGTATGGAATTATTTTATTTAAAAATTTAAATTTTTAAATAAAATTTTATAATATAATTTATATTATTTTTTAATATATTTTTTAAAATAAAAGTTATTTGAACTTGAAACTTACACAGTCTCATACTATCTTAACCTTGATTTTTATCAAATAGAATGGAATGATGAGATTCGAACTCGTGACCGTTGGGTCAACAAGACTTTGTTACAATGTTAAGGAATCATCTCATCTAAAAACTTAATTTTTTAATTGAGACTCCACAATATAATTTATATTATTATCTAACTATCAATTCTGAGTTCAGTTTCAAAACAGCATATTTTATCAACTAAGTCCCAAAGGCTGAAGACATTTCTCCATTGGGTCATGTTTCCAAAGTTATGAATATTTCCCATCTAAACTGGATAGTTTAAGCTATAAAAAGATGCCAATTTGGTTAAAGAAAATTAACTACAAAATTAATAAAAATCGTTAAAAGACCTAATTAGAAATGTTTGAGTCCTAAATGGAGTTTATTTAATTTTATTTGGGACTTGGTTAATAATTAGAAAATACGCTAGGGTTAAATATTAAAGTTTTCCCGTTATAATACGAGGAAGAATAAGCTTGACCTAGCTCTAGAGGGCGGGTGGATATATACCATGGAACTTGTGCTTTAAAATGACATGACAAGTCCATGGCGTAGTGCACATGGAAGCCATTCACCTCGCCACCGTCTAACTATTATCCCATTGTCGATTAAATACTTATAAGTTTGGTATTGCTTCTCTCAGCCTGTTTTTTGAACCGTCTGGTATTGCTTTTGTCGAAAAAAACAGGCTGAGAAGCGAGGCCAAACAAAACCTACACCTCTCAGCAAATGAGTTTTTCAATTAACCAAGTAATTCATGCGCACTACTCAAATTGAGTTTGAATAATTTAGTCAAACGGGGGGTTGATTGGGAAATATACTCTGGGAGAAATCAAATTGAGAATATTATGATAACCTTTAAGGGGTATATTTATCTTTTTATATATATAAGTCTTGACGACTTAACTAGTGTCTCAAATGGTTTGGCATGATGACAAAGAGTCTGTGATCTGCATAGCAGATCTCAAGTTCGAGTTAGAGCTTATATTTTTTTGTAAGAACCTTGAATAACCGAGGTTTTACTAGTTTATTTAGACCCATAAAATGTATTTTTCAAGAACTAGAGTTTCCTGGTATATATAAAAAAAAAAAAAAAAAAACACATTGCTCCACATTACGAAACACAATTATTCAAACATAAGAATTCATATTTATATATGTAAGAAATAATAATCCGGTGAATTTTCTAATTATAATGCACAGAGGTGTAGGGGTGGTAATAGGGACTTATGAGTTGATTTTATAATATTTACACTCAAATATAAATATTTATATCCTATTAAATAAATTTGGGTATTCACTTGAATATTTATTATCTTGGTACTATTTTTTATGGAATATAAAATAAAATAGTATAATTTTATATTGGGATCTGCATGTATCATATTAAAATTAATAAATATTAGCAGACTAGAACTAAAAAAAAAGAAAAAAGAAACAGCACACTTCGACGGGTTGTAAAATAATTTAAATAAGTTGTGTTAATAGAAAACAGAGAAAACTAATCAAAATTAAATAAAAATTATAAAGAAAACCTTGACAAATATAAATCTGGAGGCACTTCATTTTGTGCCGAAGTACCATTTAATAATTGCGTTTTTATGAGTCTTACAATCATTAAATGGTACATCTCTTGCGTTATTTTTTGGCACAAATGATTAAGAACATAAAATGGGATACTTCACAATTTTTATTTTTAAGATTGCACCCTATTTAATTAGCGTATGCTTCAAAAAAACATTTCGTTCTAATGACGGCATTCTTCCTAGAACACAACTAATTAAAGTGAGTTTTCGACAATTCTTTTAAGAATCTTTTGATTTTTAATATCAATACATTAAAAAAATATTAAAAAACACTAAGAATCTTTTGAAATGTAATATTTTTCTAGTTTTTATTTCATTTCACATATGCTATCATTTATCAAATTATCATACACACACTCAGGAATATCTATCTATCTCTGCACACACTGAGAGAGAGAAGGGCAAGAAAGTAAGAAACAGTTAAATGCATGTTGAGTTGACAAGTGACAGAAGCAGTGAAGGTGCTGTGATAAGGAAAAGAAAGAACAAGCGTAAAATACAAGCGATAAACACGGGAGAGCTTCAGTTTAAGATCATGGCTCTGTGCGTGTGTTTTACTGAGTGCCCCATTTGTATTCGCCATGTCTTGATTCTCGTGCGTCTCTAGCCCTCTCCCTAGAAGCTTTGTAACTTGAAATCAAGCCTCTCTTCCTCACTTTCTTTTCTTTTCCCTCTTGCTTTCTTGAAAGATAAAAAGAAATGGACTTTTGAAGTGAAAAGAAAAGAAAGACATCTATCCAATCGAGGGAGCGAGAGGTGTCTGATGTTTTTCACTGTTGTCGAGTAAAAGAATGATAGGGAATTATTTGAGGGTCTTGCTGTTATCATAATCTAACTGGATAACTTTTATAATCTACACTTCAAGTATCCCACTTCGATACGTGGAAAAGCTGATTACAGTAACTTTGAAGTGTTTAGTCAAGAGGTTAATGAGTTGGAAGTAGAGAAATATCCCATTACTAAGACTTTTGAGTGAAAATGGTACGGTCTATCTAAAGTTTAATTTGATTGTGCAAGAACTCGTTCTGCAATACCTTAACCATTTAACATTGATCAGCATTCAAAGCAACGCATTAAGTGTTGGGACTGTTTCCAATGAATAGGAATGCCACAGCGTAACGGGTACGTCCAGTTGACTGAAACCACAGTAACCAATATCCTAAACAGAACGGCACACTAAGCTTCTATATTAGATTCAAGAAAGGCTTTCCCTGCTTTATTGGATCGAGGACTTCCCTCCGAGCCACTGTTACTAAACCTGACCTAGCTGGGCAGGTCAATCTGATGACTGCCTAACCAGCTTCTAACCAGGACCAGGTTTCAAATTAAATAAGAGTTGGCTCAGTGTAACCCAGTAGTTGGGAGGCATTTTTGAGGTTTGCCCTATTTGTTTTAGGGCAACATGTCCTTCCATAAAGAATGATTAGAGGCTAAAGAAAACCAGAACCGGGCTATAATTTCATGTAAAAGAATTGGATTGATCAATGATTTACAAGTTGGTTCACATGTTTGTGCATGTGAAGTAGGATATAATATAATATAATACAGAAGTGATATAATATAATACATGATTATACAATGAGCATTACCATAATAGCAATGGCGAGCAGGAAGTGACTACTGAAACAGATATACCTCAAGCTTTCTTCTGGGAAACTTTTCATCGAACCCTGAAGGGTATTAAAGCTAAATCCTAGCTCCTGTTTAATTCAAAAGGTCTCTGCATTCTGTAACTCAAATGGCTGCAACTGTTCACAAATCAGAAGTAGAGATTGTTAGATAAGGTGATATTTCAGTTCAGCAAAACAACTGAAAATCTATGAAGGAATATGATTTTTTCTCTTCTTTTGTCCAGCTAGCCCTCTATATCCTCAGAGCAGCATATCTCCCGCCATCTACTAGCTCAAAACCATTCTTTCAAAAAGGAAAACAAAAGTTTATATAGTCATCTACTATGGAGATTTGATTTAATTTCAAGTCCACCAACTTGTCAGGCAACAAGACATTCCAGTGTACGGGTTGGTATATATCTATGTGCCATTCTCAACAGCTTCTTATAACATCTAGCCAAATGTGAGAGGCCTCTAGCCATCAGGCAATAGTTGCTAGACTGAAGAACAGCACAGTAATAAAAGTGAATGGAAACTTTATATTTCATGCCTACTTGAAAATAGACCTACTTGAGGTTACCAGAGTTTGGAAGTTTGATGGGAGAATTATATTGAAATTTACAAGACCTTCCCTAACAGTCACGATTCACCAATTTTTGGATTGGAGATGATCAAAAGATGATAAAGACAAAATATGCATCATACAAACATGTGTGGAAAAATAAATACTTACACTAAGAATTAAACTGAGGCTCAAAAGAGAAAAGATGTTTGTTTGTTCATTTGTTGGATTCTACTGCAAAAAGACTTCTCTGTTCATCTGTTGGATTCAACAACAATCGGCAGAACATCCATGCTGCCCCAACCACTGATAAAAGTGACAGCATCGCCAAAAATCCAAAATGTGAAGCATCATTTGCTATTATTGCAACTCCCAACATTACAGACTCGGCCAAACTTGCGACAGAAACTTCTGTTGTGCCTATAAGATTTACTTTGGATGATGGGATCCCAGTTTGAAGAATCTGCGCTCCCACAACATCATATGACATGTGTCCCAGTCTTGATAATACCTGCATATAAAGGTTGATCAAATTTTCCCACCTTAACTAACAGCTCGATAGTGATAGATAGTATTAATGAAAAGCAAGAATTTATGGGCAAGGGGAGCATTGTATGTCAGCATCAACAGCATGTGCTTGTTAAGGAATTCTAAGAGATGAGATTTTAGGATGCTACTTCTGGCTACAATCAACTCAACAACTAAGCACAACCCAGAGTCAAACTTGATAAGTTTACAAGTTTTCCAATTTGATAAATCTTAAAAGTATACGTATGATAGCAATTCCAAAGTTAGCATTGAAAACAAGCACAGAAATAAATGGAAATGCTTACAATCAATCCCAGGAAGAAAAGTACAGGGCTCTGCTGAGAAAGAGATCCACTCCAATACACAGCAACAGCCAAGGAGAGAAGAGAAGCCTGAAATACAAGTCCAGCTGCTCCAGCCTGCTTGAAGACAATAAACTATAAGAGCCAGAGTAGAGCAGCAAATACTAGGTGACTTGTAACAAGTACAAGAAGCAGAGGATGTAACCTTCAAAATGCCGAGTTGCTTGACCAAGGTGGCTGATAGAAATGTTGCTGCAACACCCATGAAAGCACATAATCCACTGAAGCCCCCTATTATAGATGGATTAACTCCTGTTGAATAAAATATGGTTTTTTGGAGTTAGCATGGGATTCAAAGAAGCCAGGAAATTGTTTAATACAGAAATGCTCATAGACAATTCCAAGTGAATCTCCAAGGATCAGCATTTCAAAAACAAAAGAAGAATGAAATTGTGTCAGTGCATGGAAATCAGTTCTTTTGCTTTCTTCTGAAATAGAGAAAAGTTTGCAGTGACTAGCTTCATTCAATAAAGCAAAAACAAACCATCCAAGACAGCAACTGCAGTTTCTAATCAAGGTATACAAATGTATATTTTAACAAAGAAGATGATTGCCAATGGTGATTTAAGAAATCAAGTATAGCACAACAAAATCTCGGTGATGCTAATTGTACAAAGCCCTTTAATGAAGTGCCAACTAAATATGGTTGACACAGCTTCAATCCTGATAGACTACTTGCTTAAATTCTTTAATAACAAAGATAAGAGTTTGTAAAGTACCATGCTGTGTCAAAAATGCTGTCATCAAACTGCTTGGAGCAAGAACAACATTGAAGAAGAGGAGCACATAGGCAAGGCTTGCAGGAAGAACTGGCTGCTGCATGTATTCCTTCCACCCAAGCTTGATAGTTTCCAGACCTCTATCCACTGGTTATTCAGAAAACAAATCCATGATGTCAGCTAGAACAGTGACCTAACTTGAGAGTATCAACGACATTAATTTTTACCTATACTGCCAGCTTCGACCACAGCTTCTTCAGGAGATTCTCCGCAGCTAGTTTGACAAGATTTTGGACGGTCAAGAACCCCAGTGGCAAGCTTGTTGGTTAACCATGTGAGACCAATCTGAGAAATGGATTCAAGAGTCGGAAATGACAGCAGAACACTCTTTAAAGTTTAAACTAGGATAATAGCAGGAAAGTGATTACCATAACTGGTAATGACCAGATCATTGAAGCAGCAGCATACTTCAAACACGTCACTGGCTTGTATTTGGAGAGAAGAAAGCCAAATACTGAGGCTCCAGCTATCTGCAATCATGTGTAATGAGAGATCTACTAGAAGTAAATTTCCATAAATGGTAACTATTATAAAAGTTCAAATTGATTTTATGTTGTATGTCTTAAGTAACAATGGAAGTGAACTGATTAAGGTTATATGCCGTTCATGGCTTATGTAATGAGAAACTATACTATTGCCATACGTATACAGGTCCATGCACACCTCACAGAGAAGATCGATTCGATTAAGAACAGCATTTGCTTGTGCAAGCGCAATAGGCCTATTCATTCCTGCTAACTGTACACACATAGACAGTGCATTAGAGATTGCTAAAGCATCCAGGAGATTGAAACAATAACCACTAAAGAATCTGACAACAATGACTACAGAAAAAAAAATACCAGTATAACCCAATCACGCTCCACAGCAACCCCTGTGGCTACTCCACATAGCCTCTCGATAGCCCCCGCTAACACAAGTACAATAAACCATGGACGGAAAAGAACAGCTGGTGCAGAAGTAGAAGAAACAGTATGTGCATGAATTATCATTGTAGCAGATAACAACTGTGCAGCTGCCTGACAAAAACAGAAGAATAAAGAACAGGACTGCAAGAGATAGTTTATATCCAACTAAGATGTATGATGTTAAAAAAATTACCTGGACAACATTTAAACCCATATATGCGGGTACTCTGGGAGAATAGTCCATGAGTTTGCCAAGTAAAGGGCCGCCGATGATTATGGCAAGCTGTTTAACACACTGCTTGTTAGAAAGCATTCCTGAAGCTACAAATAAAGGAATCCAGTTGAAGTATTGCAAAATCACAACCTTACTGAAGAAACCCATGACTGCCACTGGTAGAAGGCTAGGATGAAGCAACGCAATGGATGATGGCCAAGCAAAATTCCACAGCTGTTCCACTAAATTTCCAGCTAGAGAACTAGCATAAAGTGCTGCAACACACGAGTTATTCATGTTATATCGATCTGACATCAACTGGATGTATTTTTATTTTAATAGGACAAAAAAGCATCATCATGTAAAAAACAGCCAAAGATTTTGATAAAAGGTGAAGAACTATTATAAGAGCACATGTAGAGCAGAGAAACAACATTTTCTGAGCAGTAAAGCTGCAATATCAGGAAAATTAACAGTCTTCTTCCATTAGGTTCCAATAAAAATCACCTAGATGCTCATGATTAAAAAAAAAACTTTTATTTTTCACAAGCACAAAATTATAGGATCAAAATCTGATTCCAACCTAAGAGACTGGGATCTCCAATCTGCAACACACAGGGTAGACGTCAACATCATTTCAAAAAGCACCAGTGGCACATGACACAGGAAATTGCTGGCACATATATGATTATGGAGAATGTAACGCATAGTTTGACTCTAACCACAGTCACATCTCTCAAGCTAACAACATTGCTTTTATATAGAGGCGAAAGTGCCTTAAACTTACCATACAATCCAACTGGATGGGCTGGAGTTGCTGCAAGGGCATTCTGCTCCTCCTCTGATAAAACCTAGGACAAAAACAGCAGAGCAATGAGAGAATAATATGCTGAAACTTGACAATCATAATATTGAGAGGGATCCCACTTAAGGATAAAAAAGGAGCATGAACGCCAACAGACATACAGGCAATGCTGTCAAAACACTATCCACATAAGTTGTCTCAGCTAGTAAGCTAAGAGATTCACTGTCAAGGATATCTGTTTTGAGATGAACAATGGGGGTTGAACAGTCACACTCAGCAGCCAATAAATCTTGTGGTGCCTCATCCTCAGTGACAACGCTGCTCAAGTGTAAGTCAGTATTTGTAATTGAGCACCTTGAATTTAAATTCCTGAACCTGCAAAATAGTTGTCACATTAATTTGCTTATTGGAACATTCATTAAAGATTAGATCTTCCAACTGATACAAGCAAAATTTACGCAGGTTTCAAAATTCTCAGAATTATTCCAATCAGCTGGGCTTGTAGAGACATCGAGGAAAATGATTTAAAGAAGGAGAAAAAGAAATTTTAGAACCAGATGTTATAAGGAGCTAAATATAGTCCAAAAAACAAGACGACTTTTTCTTAACTATTGCTTAGAAAAAAGAAAGAAAGAAAGAAAAACTTAAAGCGGGCCTCTTGTTAAGTTCTTCCTGTTTCAAAATGTAACAATTCAATTCAAGTTACTCAATAACAGAAATACGCAAAGCAATATACACTCTGATATCCAACCCTTTCTTCATTTGCATTTCTCAGCAACCAAACACTATCCATGAAAAATTACAAGCCAAACAAGCTTAATCTCTAAAACCCAGATGAGCTAAATTACCAAAAATCAACAATTAATCCTCATTATACCGAAATTTTCTCATTTCCCTCACTTTCTCAACAACCAAGCATACCAAAAAAATCCAAATATCTAATAAACAAAACTACCTGTAGGAAGTCGAAGCTAAATCCAAATTCAACCATCTTCGATCATTGATGCTATAGCGAACTCTCGAAGCAGATGATGGCAGTAAAGAGGCTTTTCTAACAAAGAATCCATGAAAACTGAAAGACTGTGAAACTGTGACCATAGCCATGACAAAGACTTCAACTTTAACAAATTCAAGTTAACAAACTTGAAGAAAAAACAATTAGTACTGTACAGGTCTTGAATACTCATGCAGCCTTGAAGAAATTCAAATTCAAGGACCCTTGTGGCTAAATTTTATTGGGTTTGGTTTCATGAGAGAAATAAAGGTGTCAAATTTTGATAATCAGAGAGTAAAAATGTGATCCTTTTGATATGGGATTTCAAAGAAAGGAAGGTTTTTTGAAGGGACTAAGTGAAAGAAAAACCTTATCTATGTGGACTATGGTGGCTTTGTTCTGTAAGAGTCTTCCCATACAGGCGGACAGATCAACTTCAAGGGGGAGTTTGCATGCTTGTTGCTTAGCTTTCTTGTGTGGCTATCAGTTTGGATGACTCTCCCTCGCTATTGGTTTTTATTTTTATTTTTATTTTTATTATATTATTTTTTAGAAGTTTCTGTGGGCTAGGTTCTGGTGGGCTCTTACCTGCCAGCTAGTTCTGGATAAATGCGATATAAAGTTCCACAAAAATCTTGAGAATTAAGACCGTTTGGCATTATTAAAGCAGCCTTCCTTCAATTGAATTGAATTTGTGATGCTTTTTAAATATATATATATATATATATATATATATATATATATTTGTAACTATGTTAAGAATTGAATTCTATTATAAATTACATTCAAAAATAAATTAGAGGTATATTTTTATGATTTACAACCAAAAAAGAGAGAAAAATGTTAGTGAGCATTTTCCTTTTTCTATTAAAAATTTAAAATATATTTCTTTAAATTAGAAAATATTCCATTTAGTAATTTTTCAATATTTATTTTGAAAATATTTTTCAAAATAAAAATATATCTTTTGTGTAAAACAAAGACACTCTTCCATCTTTAAAAAAGTAGAGTGTACTTCTTTAAGAAAGCAAGTGTTGTTTAGGCTTTTACAAGTGCTTATATTTCTATGAATATAAAAGCAATAGGGTGGTTTCAAGTCTCAAAATCATGTACATGTGTATTTTAAAAAATAATTTTTGATATTTTATAATATTTTGATGCGTCATCAAAATAACTTTTTTAAAATAAAAAAATATTATTTTATATTTTAAAATTAAAAAATATTTTAAAATATAATTTTTATTACACACTTCTAAGCAAGCGCTGTATATACAAAAATAAAATTGGGTAAATCCGATCCCTATTTTTTAATGAAATAAACCAACTTACAGTAATTAATTAAGCAAATATATATTAAATTCATGAGTAGGTTTTCGACCTACTTACAGTAAATAATTAAGCAAATAATTAACATCAACACGGGCCATCCAAAACAGAAAGACATAAACAAGAAGAAATAATATTCCAATAGATGCCAATTAACAAAGTATCCCTGTCACCTTGCTTCCTGACATTCTTCTGCTTCCAGTGAAGATGAATCTTGTATTTTTCTTCACCGCCACCTTCCGTCGACCTGACCAGATATATATCATGCTTGAATCCCGACTCCAAATCTTGAACAACAATAGGGATTTGTTCTTGACCATGACTAATCATTCTGGACACAGTTCCTGCATCCCAGTGCTTCAGAACATAGTCAAAAGCTTGCTCAGAACTTAGCTCAATGGGACCATAGCCTCCTATTTGATTCAGTGGCAACTCGATTTTGAAATCCCATGGAAAAAGCGGCAAGGTTTCAGGGGGATGATCGCCGCCGCTGTTTTTCCTAACTTCTACCACATCGAAACTCAAGGGCCGAGGGCCATCGCCGTATAGCTTTTGCTGCTGCTCCTCGTCGGATTTTGGGAGGAGGAAGTGGTAATACCTTCTTCTTTCCATTGCAAACAACAATGGAGTGTGTCTCTGTGAGGGGACAGATACTTATCTCTTAAAAAACAAAGGGAAGCCCTAGTTTTCGAGACTTGCAATTATTTTTACTTATTTATAGCGATACCTGTGTGGTTATGATTGTAGAATTAGTGATCTTGTAGAACATTGATATTGATGTTCAAATCATAATGAAAGATGTATGTGTAGTGGTATAGTAGGATGTGAACTCTATACATAGTTTTTCTCTTTTAATGTGTGAAGAAGAAGAAGAAGATAATTACATAATTGTCAAGCTCTTAGTTTTTAGGATTCGGGACGTAATTTGCTGCGTAAAAGAATTCCATTTATTTTGCTGTAAATAATTTTATATAATTTCTGATTTGGTAGTTATTAATTACAATTTTTATTGGGCCTTAATTTTCTTAATCGGATAAGTTTAGATTTTAAAAATATGATATAATATTTCTCAGACCTGGGCTTTTGTTTGTGATTTTTCAGGGCTTGGGCTAAAGTTATCGAATTATTTTAATACTATCTCATAATATTATATGATATCTGTGTGCCACTGACCACTCGTAGAAAGCAAAGAAACTATGTCCACAACCACAAATCTTCCTTATCATCTTCCATCAAAAGTCTTCTCGACAGAAAACAAGCTCACCTCTCAACCTTCCCAGAAAACAATCTTAGACCTCTTAAACACCAAATGCAGCACTTCACTTCATTATCTCAAGCAAGTCCATGCTATGGCATTAAGGACAGGCCATTTTCAAGACCACTATGTGTCTGGTACCTTGGTGAAATGTTATGCAAATCCTCATTTTAGCAACTTGGATTTCGCCTTAAGGGTCTTTGAATATGTCCCAAACCCTAATGTTTTTGTTTTTAACATTATCATCAAAGGCTGTTTGGAGAACAATGAGCCATGTAAGGCCATATGGTGTTATTACAAGATGACGGTTGCACATGCAAGGCCTAATAAGTTTACTTATCCGACATTGTTGAAGGCTTGTACTGTTGCAGAAGCAGCTGAGGAAGGGTCGCAGGCGCATGCTCATGTGATCAAACAGGGACTTAGTGGAGATGTGCATATAAGAAGTGCTGGGATTCAGATGTATGGAAGTTTTGGTGAGGTAGAGGGGGCAAGGAGAATGCTAAATGAGGATGGGAACTCAGATGTTATTTGCTTTAATGCAATGATTGATGGGTACTTGAAGTGTGGAGAGGTGGAAGCAGCTAAGGAATTGTTTTGGAGCATGGAGGATAAGAATGTTGGTTCTTGGAATGTGATGGTCAGTGGTATGGCAAAATGTGGCAAGATTGAAGAAGCAAGAGAGTTGTTCAATGAGATGAAAGAAAAGAATGAGATTTCCTGGAGTGCTATGATTGATGGTTATATCAAAGGAGGGTATTACAAGGAAGCTTTGGTGGTTTTTAATGAGATGCAAAGAGAGAAAATCAGGCCCAGGAAATTTGTTTTGTCTAGTGTGCTAGCTGTTTGTGCTAATGTGGGGGCTCTTGATCAAGGAAGATGGATTCATGCTTATGTGAATAAGAATTCAAACTCCTTTGATGCTGTTTTAGGTACTGCTCTGGTGGACATGTATGCCAAATGCGGGCGGCTTGATATGGCATGGGGTGTTTTTGAGAAGATGGAAAAGAAAGAGGTTTTCACCTGGAATGCTATGATTTGTGGGCTAGCTCTGCATGGTAGAGCAGAGGATGCAATTGATCTTTTCTTTAAGATGCAGAATCAGAATTTTAGGCCAAATGGGATAACTCTTTTGGGCGTCTTAAGTGCTTGTGCTCATTCAGGAATGGTTGATGAGGGTTTAAATATTTTGAATTGCATGGAGGAAGTGTATGGTATAGAGCCTGGGATGGAGCATTATGGGTGTGTAGTTGATCTCCTAGGAAGGGCAGGACTCCTAGGAGAGGCAGAGGAGGTTATATATTCAATGTCAATGGAACCAAGTGCTGCTGTTTGGGGAGCACTTTTAGGGGCTTGTAGGAAACATGGAGATGTAGAATTGGGTGAGAGAGTAGGGAAGATTTTGCTAGAATTGGAACCTCAAAATAGTGGTAGATATGCTTTGTTATCAAACATCTATGCAAGGGCTGGGAGATGGGATGATGTTGAAAATGTGAGGAAACTAATGAAGGAAAGAGCAGTCAAGACCAGCACTGGAATTAGCATGATTGACTTTGATGGTGTTGTCCATGAATTCAAAATGGGAGACGGATCGCATCCGCAAATGAAGCATATTTATTTGATGTTGAAAAATATGATCAAGAGGCTAAAGATGGAAGGTTATTCACCAAATACTTCTCAAGTTTTATTTGATATTGAAGAGGAAGATAAGGAAGCTGAGCTGCAGTACCACAGTGAAAAACTTGCAATTGCTTTCGGATTGATTAACACGAAACCAGGAGCAACTATCCATGTAGTGAAGAATTTAAGGATGTGTGAGGACTGTCATTCTGCCTTCAAGCTAATCTCTCAAGTCTATGATCGGGAGATAATCGTGAGGGACCGCGCTCGCTACCATCATTTCAAGACTGGAACATGTTCATGCAAGGATTTTTGGTGAGTTATGAAATATCAGAAGCATTCTTAGAGCATCATCGATTATAGGAAGCATGTCCAGAACAGAAGTTATGAACCCAGGACGGAATTTAGCTGTCATATATGTAAATGGAGGTAGCAGTTCCATAATCCTGATCCAGGTTCAGAAAAGATCACTATGCTCAAGTTTTTTAATCAAGCCCACCAAGTTTTAGCATATTGATTAGCATTCTTGGATATGATGATTGCATTGAAACACTCACATTTTGATAGAAAAGTAACTTACTACAACCAGAATGTTTCCTTCTCAATCTGTCAGCAAGTACAGGAGAATGAATGTTACTGCTGCATAACTTAAAATCTAGCATGCAGGTTATAATGCAGGCACTTGCTTGCCGGAGGCCTATTGAACCTTCAAGTTTGGCTCCAGTTCTTAGATGCATTTTCATTTTTTTCAAATTGTTCTTTATCAATCCTTGAAAGCTAGACTATACCACAGCAAGCACAATTTTCATGGCTTTTATTCAAACATAGTATTAAGCACAAAAGCAGCAGCCTAAAGGCAAGACAACCATGACATTTAGATACAATACTAGAGCAACACGAGCAGTTCACAGTTCAATTCCATAAAATACTTAGCTGTGTGGATCTTCAGAGTGCCTAATCCACACTATATGCTATAATTTCATTGCTTTGGTTCATAATTGATCAACACCCTTTCTTAGGCTGACAGTCATTGGTGAAGGAATGGTGGGTTTCAGTAGATGATCCAGAAGGATTGCCATAGTTTCCATAACTGCTATTGGTCTCATCATCAGGACTGCCATTGTTGTTGCTAGTAGGAACGCTAGCTGCGTTATCATTCTTGGTATCCACTGCTGGCACCGAGCCTGTCACAGGATTACTGTAGGTACTTGCTTTTCCTTGAGTGTTTGGCTTAATATCAGTTCCAGCATCACCCTGCTGCACATTAGACAAAGGCTGCTTATCAGTTTTTTCTGCACTGATCTCCTTAAAAACAAGCCTCTTGGCATCAACTTGAAGATTCAAGAATGTCAGCCCTAGCACAAGTATTACAGCAGTCGTCCTCATCATTAACCTGTAAATTTCAATCAACAGCAGATTGTCTGATTATGCAAGGTATTAAGATTAGAAAATAATTTACTTTAAACTGAAATTAACTAAAAAAGTCTCTATGACAAGTCGACGTACCTTGTATTCCTTTCTTGTTTGATCATTGGTTGATGAACATTGCTTCAAGGAAGCAAATATATAGAAGAAACAGTTTTTGGATAATCATGATTAGTGGGAAAGTAGGATTAAAATGTGAGCACTATAAGTATAATGAAAGTAGTGAAATGATTACAGATTCACAATATTCTGGTCTTATTGGAGTGTGCATTATAGGGCTCAACTAGTAAGTGCAGCACCAAAATATACAGTTTACTGCACTATGTATTTACTAGCTAGCATTGGCATGATTATTGATTGATGGCATAACAATAAGATCTTCAAGAATTTGAAAAACGAAAGCATGCATCCTGCATATGCTCTAGGTAAATTGTAATTATGGGATCATAAAGTTGATCTGATTGCTGAGATAAGTACTCTAACAGGTAAACATGGAGCTGAAAATTGACCTTTGCTTCTGTAAACGTAGAGAAATCAGGTTCTCAAACTGAACTGGACCTACTTCGGCTATCTATGCTCACCCTCGGCTACAGCCCAAGTCACCAAATAAGTATTGGGCTAACCCTAGCCTCTTAACCAGCCCTTAATCCACACCCTTTGAACCATAAAAAAAAAGATTATCTGGTATTGCCTAGTTTTTGTTTGGTATTTTTTAAAATTATTTGGCTAGTCCAGTAATAATGTCTTTAATCTTTATACTTATCTTATATATAATGTTCTCTAAAGGCTAATATAACTTATTTTTATTTATTTTGTATTAAAAGTATATCTCACAACCATTTTAACCAAATATGTATTTTTTTTAAATCTATTTTTTTATAACGATACTAAAAATGTATTTTTTTTAACTACAATTACAAAAACCACAATACAAAAAAAAGAAATTATTCAATGTCGCACAAATAAACTAAACAAAAAAAATAAAAATCATTTCTCCACAGCTTAAAAAATGGCTGAAACCAAAACTCATTCTCCTTTCTCGATTGCCCTCAAATGTCCCTTCACAAAAACTAACTCCAAAAATGACCAATTTGTCATTATATACAATATTAAGGACTGGTTTTGTCCTAACAAAATCCAGTATAACTAATAAACTAAAAAGACGACAAAGTACTTGCCATTCAAAAACAGGATCATTTTAAGTTTTTAACTATCAAAAATAGAAAGAAAAAAATATGAGAAGGCCAGTCATGGCCATGAAACTACTACCCCCTTCGTCTGTGTAGATTCAATACGGAAAACTTACTTGTGAATTGTGATATTCCGTTTCCTTGTTCCTAGATCTTTGCTTCAAGACCACTTTGATTATTAGAACCAAAATTGTGTTTCACGGCACGAACGTCTTAACAAATCGTAGCAAGAATATTGAGAGAGAACCCATCTCAAATTCAGTCTAACTTTTTCAATGGAGATAAAAACATCTAGTCTTTAATAGAAAAATGTAGTGAGGGCATGTGTGAAGGTGATGCAAAAGAATGAATGAAGTAAATTGAACTGAATGGGGTAAGGTATCTGCTGTGCTTTTTTGATATGGATGGAGTTTTGTTTAATAATAGTGAAGAACCTTTAAGGACAACAGGTGTTGATACTTTTGATGAGATTGGAGTTGAAGTTACAGTGGAGGATTTTGTGCCTTTCATGGGCACCGGTAACATATATATATATATATATATATATATATGTCAAGTTCGGTGCATTCCTTATAGAGGCTGGAATAGTCGGGTTTTATCACTCATTTGGACTCGCACAGTTTATTTTTCAAGGAGTAGACTTTCCTAACATTAAAAAAAAAGATAACATATATATGGTTCTTCAGTTTGAGATTTTGTGCTTTGATACATTGATTATTTCTTGCTAGATAATAAGTGATTGATGTGTTTGGATATTTGGTTTCATTAGCGAGAATTTCATTGTTAGCAATTCTTTTTCGTTTCTTGAAAGGAATCCAAATGACTAGTCATTTGACATTTAGAGGACTTGTTGTATAATGTTGTCAATAGTTCTGTTGTTATTTTCTTGAATCTGGTGTTTGAGTGACAGAAATTTGATTGTTTGAGATGGAAATTTGATGGGAAGTAGCTGTAGTTTTACTGCTGAGTTTACCGTAGCAAAC
Source organism: Salix brachista (assembly GCA_009078335.1). NCBI lineage: Eukaryota > Viridiplantae > Streptophyta > Magnoliopsida > Malpighiales > Salicaceae > Salix > Salix brachista. Next base: position 2,113,009 of record CM018576.1, on the reverse strand, counting down.
CACTTAGGATGTGTTGTAAAGGGTGTCAAGGGATTCAATCCCTGATCGAGACGGAAAAGAAAAGGTTCTGTGAGATATATCTAGATAAGGTTTGATTAGCGTGAAATTAAGATTATATTATTTTCCAACATGTAGCTGAAAGGATTTCAGCCTCCAGCACCAAAATCCAGAACCTTGAAGCGTTTCAGGAATCAATCATCAGCTCACACAGGGACAGCTGAAGCTGATGGTGGTTCATCCAGTGAGGGCAACCTGTGTCTCAAAATATCATAACCCGTAAAGTACCATTTCTCAAAGGTCTCCTAAGATCCAACCACGTTGATATAGTTCCCTACCATGTTTCATCCTTGTTGCATATCATAATTGATCATGCAGGTGGTTTCTATCAGTCAATTGTGGATCCATCATAATTGGGCTTGGTGGATAGATGTTTATGACTGATAGGATAGGTTTAAGTCCAAGAAGAAGCTTAGGTCATGCAGGGTGATCAGCCTAACAAAAAGGTCCATAACTTTCAATCTGATAATTGTATCGTGCTTAAATTTTGCCAGGAGAACTTACTGGTCCAGTTCTATAGGGTATCAGTTCACTGTTACAAAAGATCCTCAAAAAATGTTTTCCAGGCTATTTTTGTTATTTTTCCTCTTTATTACAGGTTTCCTTGCTTGTCTAGGTTAATATTCTTAGAATTATTTAAGGAGGTGTACCGAAAACGCTGTGCTGATTGATCCCTCTGAAGGTTAGTCATCTAGGTTCAGAAGGAACTGCATCCCTTGATTTTAAAAGATCCACTGCCTCTTCTTCAATAGGAAGAATAAATTGCAGGGTAAGCCTTTACTTTTTGGCTGTTGGATAGCAAAACACAAAGGGTAGAAGATATATATTCTATTCTCGATCCATCCATACATCTTTAGGGAAATTCCATTTAGTAAGGTCTGTAATGGAGAATTTACTGGTAACTATTGCAAGGAGAAACAATCAGCTTGATTGATTTTTCAGGCTAACTATTGCAAGGAAGATGAGCTCTGCTTATATCAATCACTTCTCTGAGATACGCTTCCAAGAAGAAGTTTCAGACTCAACCGGTTTACCCTGTCAGAAATCACACTTGCGTATCTTGTGAAGCCCAAATCTTCACCAAACAACTTGCAGCTACCAGTTACCGGCTGACAGCATTCCCATGCACATGCATTGTAAGATTTTTTGGGTACAATTTGGTGATATATTTTCCATGAAACATGAGAGTTGATTGGAGGAGGCAGTTTATCTCAGTAAATCAAAGAAAATGACATTTTTATTGGATTCGGAGATGTCAATGGATTGTCACATGTAAATGTTTGACATTTTGGAAGAGAGAATAGATATCACTGCTCTTTTATTGAGTTTCTTTTTCCAACCTTCACAGCTGTTCTCCTTTGCAACCCCCTAATTATTGTACGAACTGTAGCATATTTTATCCATTGCTGATTCCCTACAATCTTATAGGTTGCTTTCTTGGAGGAGATGGTGGGTAAAGTACAAGAATCAAGCACGTTAATGCCTTAACATTTTTGTTTGATCATTGCATGGATACAGCAAATTCACTCTTTATCTGATCTTAAAGTTGACTTGGGATTTGTATTTGCTTCAACGAAATGCTTAAATCGATGTTTCGATTCAGGGAGACAGGAAAAGGTCAAGTTTTTCAACATCAGATCGTAAATCATTGGGTTAAATTCCATATATTTCAAAGATACATGTTCAAAACAGTTATTACTTGCCGTGTCAACGTTCTAAATACCTGTGCAGAAGTTTGAAATATAGGGAATCCCAGACATTTCCATTTGATGCGCTTCAAATCTGTCACTCACTCCCTTGCGATGTCCTTGTTAGCGGTGCGGTGCTGTCTATATTTTACTCGAAAGTATTCAGATAATCAATATATATATATATATATATATATATATATAAACACTTACTGTAACTTCAGCCAATGAATGATAAACACTTACTGTGATCGTGATTTGTGATGGTTAAATTTCCTAAACAATCCAAGGAAGGATCTCTCATCGGATTGTAGTATCGAAGCAACAGCTGCATGAACTGGAGATGGTACTGCTAGGGTAGTCACGGCCTGTTGCGATTGCCCCATTCAAGTTTACGTGGCCCACATATATCGGTGGATCCCGTTGACTCACATGTGCATACAAATGGTCAATTTAGAGTTTAGACTGGTGTGATGTTAATCCAACTGGCACTACTAATTATGGGTTTTATTTATTTTCATTGCGTTATGTTATTATACGTAATTATTAGATTAAGAGTTCGAGAAATAAAATAGGAATGTCTCTCGTAAATTTTTTTTTTTTGATAACCGGGGTGTCCGTGCCAGCTTACGCGCACCACAACTAATTCTCGGACTCACTGAACATCCTGCAAACCCAGTGAACATGTAAGGCACCGCGGGGGTAACAAGCGTGCATGATGGGACTTGAACCCTAATGCAGAGGAAAAAAACAAGTCATTTCAACCGCTAGTCCAAACCCCACTTGCGAATGTCTCTGTAATTGAACTTTCAACGAGCGCAAACAGGAGCTGCTTGGCTTAAGGCACTGACCTAAGTCATGAGTTTCTATGTCATCATTTCATTGCTAATTAACCATCGACATAATTATAATGTTTTGACATAAACAGAAGATTGATTGCCCATCAAGGAAAGCACTCGTGCACATTTGATTGGCTAAATGATGCCGGTGCAGTCAATTATTTGAACCTGCATCGTATTTTATTTGTCAGCAAAGAGATTTGTTAATGGATCTTTAATTAGCCTCTAATCATATATCATGTGACTAAGAACAAAATTATTGACACGGGTCTTGGATTAGGTTGCGAGAATTTGAAGAAAAACAATTTATTTTTACTAATTAAACTAGGAAATAACAGTTTCTGACATCAAGATTAAAAAAAAAAAAAACATTTTATATATGACATCCAAAAGGCTGATGATCTCTTCTTCCTCTTCTTCTTCTTCTTCTTCTTTTTAATAGTTTACAATAATGCATGTGGCAATCTTTTACCAAAGTTCTCAAGGGCATGGCGTGGCGTGACGTGGTGATTAAAAACTTGAGTCTGCTTTATAGGTTTTGAGTTCGAATTAGAACGTGCATACCTTATGATAATCTGGGACAACCGAGATTTTACTTTTTTAACTTAGGCTAACAGATAGTGTCAAAAAGAGATGAAGTTTTGTTAAATTAAAAAGAATCTCTTACCAGAGAATGATATGAGATTCGAGATCTTATAAATTATGTTTAATAAGTGAAATATAAGATAGAGTAATGATAATAACAATCAATAAGGCGTTCTTTAATCAATATATATTTTTTCAAATAAATTTAATTTAAATAGATCATCCATATTCAGAATATATAAAAACTCAAAAGTAGTACTAGACACTAGAGTCAACCTAACAGTTTACAACAGTCGGTTCTGCGACTAATAAATAAAGATGGGGTTGCTTTGTCAAATCCAAATACTAATAAACAATGACCGATGAAAGAAGAAACTGTGATCTCGTAGCAAATGACAAGAATTTATTATTAAAATCCCATGTCAGGGAGCAGTGAACCAACGTTAATCAAAGTTGTTTGTCCAGTTTAGTGACAATAACCCTAAAATCCAGCTATTAAAACCTGAATTAATAATATTTTAATTCGTTGAAACCACTAAACTAAATCCTAATTGGAGGATCCATGGGAAGTGGTTAAGATATGGATAAGTAAGAACATGAATCGTTGGACAAGTACCCAATAAACAGATATGACCAATAATTAGGGCAAATCTCTAATAGATAACAGCTTTGCCGATCCAGTTAATTAGGGCAAATCTTGTATATATGAACATGCTTTAAAGTGAAAAAATAAAACCCTTATTTTATGACTGAGATAACTTCAGGTTTTCTGCAACTGTACAAGTAACCCTAATTTTTAAATTAATTCCTGAAGCAGAACAAGTAAATCTACGATGCTGTGCAGGAAATCCTCGTGGCAGAAAACAAAACTGACCTTGTTTAATTTTGTCTACCGCGTGCCCTCTTTTTGTCTGCAAGATAACTTAAAAAACTTGAAGAGCATTGCTAGATCTTTAACAGCTCGATTCATTTGAGCCACAGATGTTTTTGCTCCACTCATTGGTAAAGAAAGGCCGATATCATAAGACTGTTTACATCCAATTACATCGCTGGAAAAAAATAATTATGGGCCACATAGAATTTTCCCAATAATTGGCTATATATATATATAATTCGCGGTGAAGAAACTTAACTAATTAGATAGAAAGATTGGGAGTGATCAAAAGCTGCAGTATTTTAATATTTTACGAAAGACCATAGCCTTGGCTCAAGTGATTTGTGGAGGATTGTTCTTATATTATAAAATTCCATTTCGTTTTGATTCTTCCTTGATGACATTCAAGCCTGTCTCGTTGAAGGAGGCAATCTCTCTGGCATGTCACAAGTAATGGGCCTATCCTTATTCTCTCTTTTATATATATATATATATATATATATATATATATATATATATATATATATATATATATATATATATATATTCGTTCTGGCTATGACCTATGACATCACCTGTCTATTGCATGTTAATTATCATTTCTTTTTAAAACCCTTGAAGTGCTCAAATGATAACATAATTAAAGGCACTAGCTATTTGCATAGCCCTTGTCTTCTGCTTTCATGGTATCTCTTCTTCCCCCATGAGAATGGCAGATACGGATGTCAATTAAAACCCTAAATTGATAGATGTCCATTTAAACCGATCGAATTCGAATGCGTGGTTTTTTTTATTTGTTCTGTGAATGGTTTATGTTTGTGCTCGGTATAGATATCTAAAACTCGTATTTGGTGGCTAATAAATATTTTCCAGCCCTAGTTTAATATATATTATTTTTTATATATTAAATAATATTGGGTATATATTCAAAATCTGGCTGATTTTTTTTTATGTAATTGATAGAATATAAATAAACTAAAAATTCAAATGGAAGTTTATTTCTTCTTTTCAAGAGTAGTATAAGTATAGTTTATGAGACTTTGTTGTCCAATTTCGATCACAGTTTTATGACGAGGGCAGAAAGAAAGAAGAATTGATGGGGATTGATCATCAATTACAATTAATTAGATAAAAAAAAAAGAATTGGAATATCGATCCAATTTGAGGGTGTCTATCAAGAACAAAGGAAATCATCAAGAACAATCAATGGACTCGCTGGCAACGTGGATCAAACTTGTCCACAGCGCTTGAATGTGAGTTGTGTACAGGAAACCTTACCGAAGAAAAAAAATAAAGAAAAGAAAGTGTCGTGAAAACAACCACATGCTTTCCTTTTCTTCTTCTTTTTATTTTCTATTTGTGTGCATCACCCACTAATCATTGCTGAGAATAAAAACAAAATTCTTTTAGCCCCACAACATAGCCAACAAGTGGAAGCCAACGCCTTGCTTTGTTATCCCATTATGAATTTTCACATCATCAATCAATTTAACAATTATAAACCCATAAAATAAAAATGGAAAATAAATAATTTATTCTGGGGGTGGCAAGCACAGTAGTATAATCTATAGTTTATTAATCTGTACAGTTTAACGGCCTTGCAAGTCAAGATAAGGGAGGAGATGCTTCTAAAATGTTTTTCTTTTCGTTTTATATAGAAAGCTAGATGCCATGCATGTAATTCTGTAGTAAATTAACATGTTTTGGAATGGAAAAATGAGTTGAATCTCTCTTCATGAACCCTAGCCAGTAGATCGTCTACGTTTCATGAATATATGGTGACAAGCTTCAGATCGAGTCAAAGCTAGCCTGCGAGGATGGCTCCTCAGTTGAAGAGTGGAATGAGAATTTACGAGACCAAGGTTAAAATTATATTTCCCATAAATATTTATATCAATCCCTCTCTCTATTTTTGTAGGCTTTTAAATAATCACACATTTTTGGATCTATCTGTCGTATTTTAAAAGTCTGAGGGAGTATTAAATTGGATAGTTTGATCCGAGTTACACTTAAAATACTTAAATTCTATGATGGATGACTATTTCATTTATTGTTTATTTAATTAATTTATGTTTTTTTTATACCATGAATGTATTTATGTTTATTTATTGTACGCGAAACTGATGATTCAACAAAAATAATAGTTTAATTAGCAATAAAAGCACTCATACCTATCTATTTATATACATATGTTGATTAATTAGCAAAAAAGATGGTTAATTAGCCAAAGATGTTGGTAGACGTGGAAAAGCAGAAGCACCAAACAATTGCTAAAGTACCTTAATAAAATGATTACATTGCACCCAAAGCAAGGCTATCCCTTCTAGATGACCTAATTACACCAATATACATCAAGATTTATATGTCTTAATTTGTAAGCAAGTTATTATTAAGATGATTGAAACCACACGCCAAGATTAATACTTTTCTTTTTTATCAGATGAATATAATTAAGATTTTTGATGTTTAGATGTTTGGTTTCTTGGACAAGCAAGGTTTAGAGTACTTTTCACTCTATTTAATCTTTCTTTTTTTGTCTTCATATATGTAGAAAATAAATACGAATTAAAAAAAAAAGTAGACAAAATATTATTATTTTTTTAATTAAATGTGTATATATTCACATTTTGTCCCACGTCAATTATTAACATAATTAGATTTTAGATTGATGTCCACTAACAATATAGTTTAATCGATCAAAGTTGAATGTCCTCAAGCATGATGCAACCACTATCCAGTTAAAAGAATGTCTCTCTTTCATAATTAGAATAGAAGAAATACGCTCCTAAGTTGAGCTGATGATCATGCCAAGTCACACTAGATCTACCTTGTTTCTAGAAATGCATTTGATCTTGTTTTTATTTCATGGATTACTGAGGTAACTTCATTTGAACATGTTCAATTCCCATCCATATATATATATATATATATATATATATTCCTTTACATGCATAGTAGTGCTTATTAATTAATTAATTAATTAATTTCATGCTGAAAACACTAAAAATAAGTGGTTACAAGGAATAATATTAATTAAATCAACTTGGCATCTCCAATTTGGATTCTAAAAGAACATCAAATTCTTGTTGACTATTTTATTTAACATTCAAGGGAGGTAAATGATACGAAAGCTTAAAATTAAGAGCATGTTTGTCTAAATTGCTATTTTTATTTATTAAAAATAAATAAATTGAAAAGCACCAATATATATGTTTTCAGCTCAGAAAATAGAGGCAGAAACTTAGACAATCAATATCTATATAGATTTGTTCATTTGGATCCACACAATAAAAATTAATTATTTAAAATTATCAATTGATACCAACTCCTTTTCTTTTTCTTTTATTTAATCATATATACTTCAAATCAATAAATTAAGTTGGGTCGGTCTCTATTTGATGGTATCAAGCAAATCATCCATGAATTGATCAGCGAATTAACTAATTGCTTCTATTGAAAATATATCAAGTCAAAAGGTTAGGTTTTGTTTTGACAAAATAACATGTATAGACAATCAAGTCTAACTCTTGTGAAAACTAAGACTTTAAACCATGAATGGACTCCATATATTAATTATTTTAACTATAATTAATTACAAATGCTGCTACTATGATATATATATATAAATAGAACAAGTAAATTCTCCCTGGTAAAAAAAAGAAGAAGGGAAACGTATATAAATATAAATAGTAAAAGTAAATGAAAAATAAGTAAAGTGGTGATAATGAATGAGAAAAAGAAATGTAATAATAATAATAATAATAACAAGAAAATAAATTAAAAGAAAAATAGTTAGATAGAACCTTGGAGCTCCAAAGGCAAGGTAATCCAATTAATGTGATTAAGGAAAGGCCGCGTAGTTTCCCGTGACTTGCTTTTATAAGTTCCCCCCATCCCACCTTCTTCCTTCATTTCCTCTCCTCCCTCCCTCACCACCGCCACCACTGCTACTGCCACCAAACCCATTCCTTCCTTTCTCCTCCGATAACCCTAAACTCTATTCTCACAATCTTTATTTCCTTCAAAAGGTATTAATTTGACTTGCTTAGTATCCTCTTCCACACCTCCCCCAACCACTCAGCGGCATTTATTTCCTTTCATCCCACCTCCCCCAGCCCAGAAGAACACCATCATCACTCACTACTTGCCGCCGCCGCCGCTTACCTGCATTATTTTCTTGAAAGGTAATGTTGGTTTTTATATATATATTCTCTTCCAACATGGTACATGACATTAGCTTATACAAATTCTTGATTTTTTATCTTTTGGAAACCAATTCTTGATTTTTGACAACCACCCACCACCACCACCACCACCATTCTCTCTCTGTCTCTCTCTGTCTCTCTCTCTCTCTCTCTCTCTCTCTATATATATATATATATATATATATATATATTCTTTTGCAACATTGTACAATACATTAGCCTGCACAAATTCTTGATTTTTATTTTTTGGTGCACCCAATTCCTGAGTTTTGGCCATTTTTTGATAAAAATTAATAATCGATCCTTGGCTGTAAATAACAACTTATATTTTGCGATATTATTGCATTTCAGGGGCAAAATAAGAGGTGACAATTTTTTTAATGGCAAGCAACCAATTGAATTGCGACATGTCATCCCAACAAGAACAAAACCAGCAAAAAAAGAAACGGAGAAAATCGACTCTTGACACGACAGAGAGTCACATTCAGAATGACAGTAAAAGCCACCTAACAGTGAGGTGGCGAACTGAAGCAGAGCGACGGATCTATTCGTCGAAGCTTCTTGAAGCTCTCCGTCGGTCAAGCCGGACACCTTCTCATCCTGGGAAGAGGACTCGAGAAGTCCGAGAAACCGCTGACAGAGTCCTCGCAGTGGCTGCGAGGGGAAGAACTCGGTGGAGCCGCGCGATTCTCGCGAAACGCGTGCGGCTGCTGAGAGTGAGGAAAGTGAAGAAACAGAAATCAAACGGTGATCTTCGGTTACCGGAGAGAGAGAGGAGGAGGAAGTTACCGGAGGTGGAGAAGAAGGTGAAGGTTTTGAGCCGGTTAGTTCCTGGTTGCCGGAAAGTTTCGTTTGTGAATCTATTAGAGGAAGCGAGTGATTATATTGCGGCTTTGGAGATGCAAATTAAGGTTATGGCAACTCTAAGTGAAATTCTCACCGCCACTGGCGGCGAAGTAAGCGGTGTCGCGGGAACTGATGGCGGCTTGTCAAGCTGAGAGCGAGAAGTCACATGCATTAGAGTGTTCGTTATGCCAGGTGTCAATTATAATTAACTTTTTTTTTTGTTTTTTTTAAGATTTTTAATTTGTATTTTTCTTCTATTAATATTAATTCTTGATGTTATTGTAGACATGGATATATTTATTTTCCTAGCTTTCCTTTCCTTTTTTAGTCAAATATTGTTGTATAATTTTTCAAAAAGAGAAAATTACCAACAGATTTCTAAGTTTTTTTTTTTTTTAAAAAAAGAAGGTTAAAAGAAAGAAAAGAAAAGTTTGTTGGGGAGATTTAATAAAGTCGAGTGGCCCAATTAGAATATTTGCTCAGGCAAAAGGGTTTTTTTTATATAATTTTGTAAATAGCAAGGTCTGAATAGAACAGCAATCAAATTAGAGGGATCGATAATTGAACGATTCGAAAATAAAAACCCTCTTCCTAAAAAAAATAAAAAATAAAATTCCCCAGTGAATGCAGGTAAACATAAAAGTAAGATTTTAATGACATGGCAGGGGTGGATATTTGTGAGATACGGGATCGCATAAAGGGAGGGAATAGAGGGGGGGGCCCACCTCGCAAGACAGTTGATAGAAGAGGCCAAAGAGGCTCCAGCACACACAAAAAGGAAAAAAGGTCGTGTCATGTGCGTGGAGGGTCCCACATTTTCAAGTGCTGCCGACCCTCCTTGCCCCCACATCCACGACTGCCTTTAGCTTGCTTGCATGTGATGTTTGAACTCTGATTGCTGCCATTTTCGGAACCCCTCATTTCCTCATCAACCCAGTCAGACTCTCTCTCTCTCCTCTCTCTCTCTCTGAAGGGCCGGTTGAATTGGGGTGACAAATTACTTATGTTTTTATTCAATTGTGTTATACCCACAATTTCTCATCCATGTGCCTTCATTTATGAAGATGTTGTTTTCTTCCTCCTGGCTTGCTTCTCGATGAGCTTTCTATCTGAAGCAGCTACGAAACATTTTATACATGGCAGCTGCCTGGAAACACAAGGGAGGGAAGAAAAAGGACACAGGTGTTTCTAAAAAGGATCGTGCCCCTTCCAAGTAAAGTTTGATTGAAGATAGGGATGGTACCGTAAATTCTGTGACCTAATTATACACAGGCTACTGCTACAGAAGCATTATCATTGTTCTATTTTTTGAACGTAATGTCACGTGCACATGTCCCTGAAGCATCTTTTACCGATCGCCCTCCACCTTTGGCAAGGTGGGAGGTGGAAGAGAACAAGCTTCACGACGTTGTTAATTAATTCATCTTTTATCCTCGAGGCTGTCACCAAATAGCCTCTTCACATTGAAGTCATGCGTTGAAAAGAACATCGTGGGGGCGCTTTATGCTGTAAAACCCATCAATGCTAAGGATAGATCGAGTGATGGAGTCTACGACGAACCTATCTTAGGATAAAATCGTGGAATGATTCCATCAACAATCAACATTATTGTGATTAGAGCAATGTTTCCAAAATTTCTGCTAATGGAATCAGGCTCTACACTTGTGAACCTCATAGCTACCAGCCAAAAGTGGTATGCTAGAACTTTGTAACGGAGATTGCTCACAAATCTTTCTTTAACATTACAATATAGTTACACATGATTATTCAGTTCCTCTAGAATTGGTGATTAATGAAAACCTTATGGTTCTGAATTTGAGATATGGTATGGCATGATAAGAAATTAGAATATAGGTTTTTATAAAAGGAGGTTTCTCCCTTTTTCTTTTCCCAGATGGGAGTTGAAAAATTAATTGATAAGCTTTTTGATTTTAAATACAATTTATGTATTTGTTTTTTTCAAATATGAATTTGGATAGTTAATCAGCTTGAACAACTCTCTCTTTTGTTTTTAACTTATCTTTCTTTTCAATAATTTGTTTTCTTTTTCGTGAGGGAGATTTTCAACTTGAAGGGAAGGGAGTGACATCTCTCTGTATAATTGTCATTCACATGACTTTTATTAAATGCCAACATTGCATGTGCTTCAATAGTTTGAAGCAAGTGTAATCCAACTTTTCTTGACATAACTTAGTGAGGAGATTATAAACTACCTTATCTTATCCACAAAATTATAACAATCTAATCTTCATTTGACAGAGCACTCAATCAAATCTAGCCTACATTGGATTGATCACTCCATCACAATTCCAAGTAGAAAACATAGCAAAAAAGGCGATCCACCTCTTGAAATTCAATCGATAAAGCACCTCCTATGATCTAAGATTTAGGTAAAAAAGTTTTGGCACTACCCTACTCACCCAAACCTTCAGTCAAGATTATAGCGTTTGATCCGCCAAGTTGTACTCTTAATAAGCAATCAAACTAGATAAACAAAAGCGAGAAAACGACAAGACAAGAGAATCACTTTTGAGTTGGCAAGGTCCAACCTTCAGACAAAGAAAGGACCCAACATCACTAGGTGTGTTGGGTTGGGTTGGGCCCTATACAGTGAAAAAGAACAAACGTTCTTGGCAGTTAGCAAAATGTTGTTCAAATAAAATAAATAAATAAATACTACAAAATAGCAAACATGTCTTCCTTTATTTTTGCAAGAAAGAATCAAGTTGACTCTCAACATCTAGAATATTGTTGTTGGGTTTGGAATTTGTGTTGCAGTGGTTATTCCACACACTTGTGGCTCCATGCTTGCAGGCTCGGATAAGGACCTCTCCCTCCACTGTAGCTTGGCCATTGACCACCCCCTCCTTTATGGGTTCCGGCTATGGTTCGGTGATATAATATATTGTTAAAAAAATATAATTAGGGGCATGAATTAAATTTAAGAAAATAAGTTAAATAAGGGAATGAGTTAAATAAGTCATTTATTTAATAAGAAAATAAGTTGTTACATGGAATTAATTATTTAATAAAAATAAAATATAAAGTTCAAGCATTAATTATTTGATAAAAAAAAGAAGCTGTTACATGAGTTAAATTGAACTTTATCTTATTTGTCCTACCGATCCATTCTATTTGTAAGATAATCATTCCTATTCCTACCGAACTTTATCTTATATGTCCTGCCGATCCATCCAATTTTTAACTAATCATTCCTCCGATCCATTCTATTCCCTTAGAGTGATTCCAAAGCACCTCCTACCCCTTCAAGTGAGCTTGAAAAATATTACTTTTTTTTATCAAAAATAAATTTTAAAAAATAATAAAATATTATTATTTTAATACATTTTCTAGCAAAATTTATTTTAAAAACAATATCAAACCGGCTCATTGCTTAATATCAGTGGAGCTATTTCACAGGAAATGTATAGAAATGTTAACATGATGGTGGAAAATGCATAGAATTGTTATGGAAATCTGATTCTTAAATTGCCAAGTAGCTATAGAGTGACACCCTCGATGCTACATGATATGCGCAAGTGCAGGATAATATCTAACAAGCTGTTTTGCTTCGACCAAGCCAATTCAACACATTCTGGGCTAGCATAAACTTTATACCAAACCACAAAAAACGATTAACATATCCTGCAGCCTACAACTCTTCGAAACCATAATTGCATGCGAGAATGTTTATCAGTCCTGCTTTGGTGTAGATACACCTTGTTGACTCCAAAATTTAACCGGCTTTCACAGGTTGAGCTCTAGGCCTCCACAGTCCCACCCTATACTTGTGAGCATATTTCAATATCAGTTTCCTCTGCAAATCAAAAATCAGAAGTTGAAATTTCAATTCATTACTCTAGGGACTTTGATTTGGAGTGATTCTCAATTGCGCATTCGGAACATTCAAATTGAGAATCAATAACAGCACAAAGTAAAGTAGATGCTAAAACAACAATAAAAGCTTGTCCATTATTATATTAAAAAAAAAGCATCAAATTTAAACAATTCTAGTCTCAGGAAAGTAACTTTTAATTCCAACCTTCATTTGCAAATCTTATTAACAAAGAAGGAATCCAATATATTATGCTTTCAAGAATTAGACAAGCCATTCAATTTTAATTTTTTAGCTTTGTAGGCAACATAAATCAAAGTTATTAGCCGTCATAGGAAACTAGGAAAGAGAATGTGCTTAGAACTTTGATAATAGAACTGGCGTGTGTTGACCAAATTTTGTCCTTAGCCAACCTAACTCGTAACCAAAACCCAACACTTTACAGCAAAGTAGCTCATTATACAAAGATAACACTAGACAACAAAAACTTTAGATTTGAATGCAACCTCAAATTTCTAAAAAGGGACCACGTTATTTTTTTTACTGTTTAACAGTTTTGGACACAAATGAACCTATGCAGCCAACCTTAAAAAAAACCAGTTCAGTTGTGGCTTAGTGGAGTGGAATGATACTGTAGAATAGGACAGTCGCATAGTGGAGTATATACAGTATGATACAATCTTGAGGAAGGTCATATAATGATACCACAATTTTGAAACCATTTGATGCATGAAATATTTTTGAAAAAGGAGGCTTGGAAATTATTTTGAAATTCCAGTTCACGGACTCATGGGGAACCAACCACTTCATCTAAAATCCATAGATGCAAACTTTCCTTAGAGGAGATCAAAATCACCCTACACACTAAGCACTCTATTATCACCCATTGCGTTATTCTACCTGGCACCTGTATAGGAAAGATTATCACAGATATTCCTTTGCCCTTTTCTCATAATTCTTTTCCCAAAAATTGCAGAAAATTGAACAAGTTAGTGAAGACTCAGCAAAATCAAACAAGAACCATTAAAAGGTAAGAGTGGTTATTTAAACTACACATCCGATACTATGTAGAAAGAATATTTTGAAATGAATACAAAAGAAGTAGAGCATCATCAAAATTGAGTCCACAAGATGAATAACCTGAAAGGGCTATAACATCAAGGATTCTTTGAGCTTGTAACAATTCCATTAAAACTGCGACTAAAAGAATTTAAACAGATGTTTAAATTAACCAATTTCATCACTCAACTTGGAATAACTCCACATTGTTAGAGTCTAAACAAACACAGACATGCATGATTTTTATTTTTACTTTATTGAAGAAAAAAAAGCAAATTGAGTTGGCGATAAAGAATAATTACTTGTTGACAAGGGATGCCTAGCTTCTTGAGCTTCAAAGTCCGAGTAACAAGAAGTTTGTGAAAGTCACCAATTTCAGATTCAAGCTTGGCCACATGGGCTTCAACTCCTTTCCCTATTCCATTTAGAAACTCTGGAATTCCAACTTTCACTGCAACAAAAATAATATAAAAGTAACATCACTCTTCAAGCTCAGCCACTTATTTATTGCAAAGATTAAAATCAAAGAAAAAGAAACTTGTAACAGAAATCTATAAAAACATCAATGTTTCAACAATGAAAAACAAAGCATCCACCAAAGATTCAATCTTTTAAAACTCAAATCCATTTTAATCTCTCACAGAAATTCACACAAAAAGAAAATCCTTTTCCAGTTACAATTTACATGAAAATCATTATTTCTTCATTTTACACATGCACACCATGAAAAACCAAACTTTATGAGCAACAAAATGGAGACAAAATGATTAAGGCAAAACCCACTAATCTATTCCCATTTTCAAACCCAACAGCTAAAACTGATTAAAAAACTGGCTCAAGAACATGTACTCAGCGAACGATTACACAAGAAGAAAGAACTCTTAAGAAAATGCTACCGAGGTAAGGAGAGGAGGATTTGGAGAAGAATCTAGAGAGCCCAGGAGCAGAAGTCGCTTGTTGTGGTGGGATCGAAACAGCCCTTTTTGTGTTTGTGAATATTTGCCTCCATGCCATTGCAATCTCCGAACCACTCTCCGTAAAGCTGCTGTCCGCTATGGGGTTTTTGGGTTTTAGCAGAGTGGCCACGCTGTCTAATGTTTTGATGTGCTGTAAGTTTAGAAACGACTGGTCGTTGACACATGATGAGGTCATAGACGGCATGTCATTCAATATTACAATATATACCGTAGGCCTTTTAGGATTTAAGAGCCCATTTGTAGAGATTGCTTGTAAAAATAATTTTATAAAAATTCACTCTAAAATTACATCATAAACAAAATTATTTTGTCTATTCATTTCTATTTCCTCAACAAAACGCATTTCTATCTTTCAAAAGAATTTTTTTGTAGTGAATCACTAAGAAAATGCAAGAAAAAAAACTGAATTTTTATGGAAAACTAACAAAGGGACCGAGTTGTGAAGAAAGATAAAAACAAAGGATCGAATATGAAATGTTTAAAACTAAAATGACTAACTAGTTATTTTACTAGAATTACAAGATTAAATAATAATTTATTCTAAAATAATAAACATTTAAGTGTTAGCAGGATTTATCTAACCTGGTAACTACGTTCTAATAAAACTCTACTACTCCGTACTAATCCACAACCCTCTCATAAATTATCTTCATCAATCAAGCCTTTGCCCTTATCAGAATACTGCTCTCTTTAATCCCAAAATTAACAAGCGATAGGTTTCTTTCGCTGTTCGTGTTCTTGAGAAAAATATGCAGATATTTGTGAGAACCCTAAGTCTCAAAACCATCACCCTTGATGTTGAAAGCTCGGAGACAATCGAAGAGTTGAAAGCCAAGCTCTATGAGAACGATTTAGGCATCCGTCCGGAGAACCAGCGTCTGATATATTGTGGAAAGCAATTAGAGGAAGGAAAAACCCTGGCAGATTATAACATCCAGAAGCACTCCACTATCCACCATGTTCTTAGGCTTTGCGGTGGCACTCGGCGAGCCTTTTTATTGAGCTTTCTTCATGATATGGCCGTGAAGATTCAGGAATGGTCTTCTTCTTGATCAGTTTGTAGCCTATTTATCACAGTGAGTCGTTTTAGTTATTTTTTCGAGTTCTAAGAGAACGCAGACAGTTATTTTAAGACATGCATGGTTTTGGAGATTGAATTTTCCTGCGTAGACCTTTTATCTTGATAATATGTATTAGGATTTTAATTTGATAATCAGTGAAGTTTTAATCCCTTTTCCTTTCTTCTTTTTAATTTAGCTCTTCTATTGCCATTATTGTTATTCCATGTTATAATTGATGACATAGTAATTAAATCCCTTAATCAGATCCAAGATCTGGGTTAGGATATATATCATCCCGTTAGTTTTAGATTGTGGATTGACCCAACGGGCCAGATTAACTTGCCATGCCATGACGCGCGATTTAATAAATATGATATATGAAGGTAGATTCTTAATATAGTCATATAATATACACTTATAAAGTTGATTTTTTTTTTAATAATTTTTATATTTCAATTTCATGTTTTAAATGGAGCTAGATTCTTATAGCAGTAATGTTGACTTCAATTCTCCTGCTAGTTTAGTTCGATTCAATCCAATTGATGGTGAAAAAAAAATAATCTTTAATTGCCTTTCATCGTATTAATTCTCTATAATCATTATAAAAAATTCAGTAGCCGAAACATTATAATACTTCAACTGCGAATGACCATGTAAAACAAAGTTCATGACAAAATGTGGCAAGAAGTGGTAGTGTAGTCCTATCAGATTACTCCATTAGACTTGTCTTTCCTTGTCAAGCTAGAGCTTTCAAAATCCAAGACTTTGAAAATCTGTGCTCGCACATGATTCGCTACCTTAAAACTTTGATTTCCCTCCGCGCTGCCATGTTAATGATTTTGGCAACCTCGAAACTTACACCAGGATTCATCTACAGGGATAGAGGGACCAGTGCATTGCAACTTGCTACTGTTTTCTAAAGATTAGTTTTCACAAGCTCTCCAACTTCAGAAGATCATATATTTGGTCTTAGCATGGGTGTATTGGATTTGTTCTGCTAAAACACAGGTCTAGCAGGGACCGAACAAGAAGATAAAGCAGATATGCCAAAGGAATGAAAACGAGAAACAATATGAAAATAGCCCATGCATGTCTGTGAGGCAGGGAACTAGAAATACTGATACCATTCATAAACAAATAATTAAAATGTGAATGTCTAATTAAGTTTCATGTGGAATGTCTAGACTATGAGTTTATGGACTATATATATTAATAAACTAAAGTTTAAAAAGATAATTTAAAAGGGCAAATATGCAGTCTTTCTTTTACGAGCCATCGCTACTGATCAGTACGTAGGGTGCTAGATTGACACAAATTATATCAACATGGAAAGATGATTTAGAGACCCATGCACGACATAGTTGTGAGGGAAAAGTCTACACGAAGATCTCTTTTTGAGCTCTTTTGTGATCATGATCTTCAAGTTGCCTCGGATTGCTTTTGTTTAGAGAATTTATTACGGTATTAATTTTGAATTCTATATTATTTTATTTTTTAATTAGCCCATGGCATGCTATTTAAAATATTTTTGTGGAATTTTTGAGGTAATTATTACCCTTTAATAAAATATCGTAATAAGTCTTAATTTCCACCATTTTTTTTATTGTTATTTTTAATATTTTTGGAAACTAGCCATAAATCAAGAATTCTTGCATATATATATAT
The DNA here is from genome assembly GCA_009078335.1 of Salix brachista. NCBI lineage: Eukaryota > Viridiplantae > Streptophyta > Magnoliopsida > Malpighiales > Salicaceae > Salix > Salix brachista. Next base: position 2,095,318 of record CM018576.1, on the reverse strand, counting down.
ATCAATCCATTTTGAAGCTCAATATAGATACTGCTGTTTCTCTCCTTCTAAATACTCACGCAACATGTTTGAAATGATGTAATATAGTCAGATGGAGTAGGGTTACCAATGTGAGATGGTCCATTATATTCTTTTGTAATGAGTGTTTTTACAAACTTTCATTTGTGGATTATCTTGGAAACTTGGCTTCCTATGTCCAGGAAGAGAAACAGAAGACGAAGTATCACCCCCATTTCACAACTGGCTTAAATGTCAAAGAAATATTAGGTGGAAGTCATTTTCTAGGCCCTGACACTGAGCAGTTTAAATTTTACCAAACAACTCCAGGTTTTAAATGCAGTGCGTGAAGAAAATTCTTCTTGATTAGAGAGGAGTGGAAGAGATGTCTTTGGTGCAAGAAATTCCAGGAAGGTGCTGATAAGCAACAGTGATGAAGTAGAATTAACTGTTCAAAGTTTAGTCTGAGTCAATAAAGTCTTCTCCAATAATCCATTCACATTTGAGCAAAGAAAATCCAATTGAATGCATGAAGAGAGCCACAGTGTAATATAAACAGGACCACTTTCATTGGCCAAGTGCACATAACAAAGCAACAATATTCTACGTAGTGGTTCATAGAATTATCTAAAGATGATGATGATGAAAAAAATGCGGGTTTGGATGTTGCTAACATTTTTGACTTCGGTAGGCCAATGGTACGGTCGTTGTTATGGGTGTTTGTTGGAAGAGAGAACTGGTCTCTTAGAGATCAAAGCTTTGATAGATCCAAACAGAGTTCAAGGAGAACTGAGCGACTGGATGGACGAGAAAGAGGGTACTGGCAATTGCTGTGAGTGGTCTGGAATCGAGTGTGATAACTCTACGAGGCGAGTGATCCATCTCTCTCTCAATGGTGCATATGATTGGAGTTTGGGCGATTGGGTTCTCAACGCATCTATGTTTCTTCCCTTTAAAGAATTGCAGATTCTTGATTAGAGCCGGAATGGATTGGTTGGTTGCTCTGAGAATCAAGGTTGGTTCATGTCTATCTTCTTATAATCATAAAATAAATGTATGTTAGTGTAGTGTTTGGTGTTAATTATTTTGCTTTGAGATTTCTCTTGCAGGCTTCGAAATCATATCATCAAAACTGAGGAAACTGCATGGCCTTGACCTCAGTTATAGTAAATTCAACAGTGACGGCATTTCATCATGTTTGGCTGGGCTTTCAGTTAAGGAACCATCTCACCTAAAAACTTAAGTTTATAAGTGAGGTCCCATAATATGATTTATTTTATTCTCTAACACACCCCCTCAAGTGAAAGCCCTTTGGGCTTGAAACTTGTACATGCCCACATCACCTTGTGCTTGGTTTTTATCAAATAGAATGGGGGTGGTGAGATTCGAACTCGTGACCGCTGGGTCAACAAGGCTCTGATACCAAGTTAAGGAACCATCTCACCTAAAAACTCAAGCTTATAAGTGAGGTCCCATAATATGATTTATTTTATTCTCTAACACTTTCATCTCTCGAGTCTTTAGATCTGTCATGGAATTCGTTCACAAGATCAGCTAACTTCTCTGGTAACAGTTTTAATTAATCATCTTCCAAGTTTTAATCTCGTATTATTTATCCTATGCATTTATATCATTCCGATCTGCTTTTGAGAATCATCTTGCAGGTCTCAACGTCTTGTCATCAAGTTTGAAGAAACTGGAGAACCTATATCTCAGAGGAATTCAATTCAATGATGGCATTTTTCCATCTCTGACTGGGTTTTCATCTCTAAAGTATTTAGATTTGTCAAATAATATATTGACAGGATCTGCTAGTATCAACGGTAGGTCATAATTAAATACTTTCTACCCAAGTACTGCTTCGCGTGACATTCTCTTGTAGGGTTTTTTTTATCATGAAAAATGAGGACGTTATATCCATTTAATGTTAGCTGGATTATAATTAAGATAATTAATAGATTAAAGTCATATCTTTTTTCACAGGGATTTTCTTCAATTCGACCAGCCTTGAAGAATTGTATCTAGATGTTAGTTCTCTCCCAATTAACTTTCTCCATAATAGTGGAGCGTTGCCTGCTCTGAAAGTTTTGTCTGCTGGTGATTGTGATCTCAGTGGCACCCTCCCCGCTCAAGGTAAATTAACAACTCTCCATCTTCCTATAATTACACGATCAATAAAAGATGCATGCTTTTAACACCCTTTTGACTATTTCGAGATAAATTGTACAGGTTTGTGTGAATTGAAGAATCTAGAGAAGTTAGTTCTCGCTGAAAATAATCTACATGGTTCACTCCCAGATTGTTTCAGAAACTTGTCCTCTCTACAACTACTAGATGTTTCGAGAAATCAATTTACTGGAAATATTGCTTCTAGTCCTCTACCCGACATCATATCCCTTGAATTTATCTCATTGTCAAATAACCACTTCAAAATTCCACTTTCAATGAAGCCTTTTATGAACCACTCAAGCCTCAGGTTCTTCTCCGGTGACAACAGCAGACGAGTAACGGAACCCATGTCCTTTCATGAATTGACTCCAAAGTTCCAACTAGTCTTTTTCAGCTTGTCAAACAGTTCATCGGAAGATCTCAATGTAGAAACTCCCAACTTCCTTTATAACCAGCATGACTTGAGAGTTCTTGATCTATCTCACAACAACTTCATTGGAATTTTTCCATCATGGTTGCTGAAGAACAATACAAGATTGGAGCAAATATTTCTGAGTGAGAACTCCTTTGTTGGTGCTTTGCAATTGCAAGATCACCCAAATCCAGATATGACCACAATAGATATATCCGACAACAACATGCACGGTGAAATTCCAAAAAATATTTGTTTGATCTTTTCAAATCTGTTGACCTTAAAGATGGCTAAGAATGGACTCGCAGGTTGTATTCCTTCTTGTTTAGGGAATATAAGCTCTCTGGGAGTTTTAGATTTATCCAACAATCAATTGTCTTCAGTAAAACTAGAACAGTTTACAGCACTAACATTTCTCGACCTGTCAAAAAACAATTTGGGTGGGCAATTACCTGCCTCGGTGGTCAATTCTTCTAGACTGAATTATCTCTCCCTAAGCGATAACAATTTTAGGGGTCAGATATCAGATTTTCCATTTCCTATAAGGACAATGTGGCCTGTATTGGATTTGAGTAACAATCAATTTTCAGGCGTGCTTCCAAGGTGGTTTGTCAATTCGACGCAACTCTTCACACTTGATTTGTCCAAAAACCATTTTAATGGTCCAATTCCAGAAGAGTTTTGTAAGCTTGACGAGCTTAAATACTTGGATCTTTCTGAAAACAACTTGAACGGTGCCATCCCTCCGCAACTTACTGAAATTACCACACTAGCAGTTTTTAGTGTGGCACACAATAACCTGTCAGGTAAAACTCCAGAGACAAAAAATCAGTTTGGAACCTTCGATGAGAGCAGCTATGAAGGAAATCCTTTCTTGTGTGGACCTCCATTGCCAAACAATTGCAGTGAAGAAGAATCACCATTGCAGCCAATGCCTGATGATGAACAAGAAGATGATCGTTTCATAGACATGGATTTTTTCTACATCAGTTTCAGTCTAAGTTACATAACTGTGGTGATGGAAATTGCAGCAGTTCTCTACATCAATCCACATTGGCGACGCAGGTGGCTTTACTTCATCGAAGACTGCATAGATACTTGCTACTATTTTGTGGTGGCTTGTTTTCGTAAGCTCTCCAGCTTGGGGAGGCGATTGGTTTTATTATGCTGATGGGGAAATTGTTAGACAATTTGCTTTCGATAATTGTTGGTTCTATATGTATAATTATAGGATGCTTTATACTGTATTTTTCTAGAATTTAACTTCAAATCAATTCAGAATAAAAACAGTTTCCAGTTTATATTATGGATGGATAAGTTATTTAATTAATTTGCTGGGGCGTGCATAAAGAAGAGGAAATAACAAGATGGAAATGGCAGACAATTTGCAATCCATAGATAGGCTGATTCCATCTTTATATATAAAAAAATGATCCGGCGGAATAAAGTTGAGGAAAGGGGAAGAAGAAGCTCAATGGCCATGATGGACACGTATGCCATAGAGGAGGAGGTATCTGTTTTTATAATAAAGATCCGCAATGAGCATTCTTCTTCTTTTTCCACCCCAAAGCTGTCTGTCACTGTCGAGGTTCTGTGATCCACTTTCTCTGTTTCGATGTCATGTTTCACTGGAGTTATTATTTTTGGTTTGGTTTGGTTCTTAAAAGTTAAAACAATCAAATTAAAATTATGAGAAAAAAACAAAGAATCAATTTAATCGACCAGTTTTGGATTATTTTTTAATATAAAAACTAGAAAATAATTTTCATCTTTCTTAGGACTTTTTTATTTTAACCAAGTTTTTCATTTTTTTTTTATCAAAATAAAATCAAACCAAAAATTTGAACTCAACCGTAAAATTAGAAACAAACTATAACATATATTTTTTTAATCTAAACTAATTTAATTTAATTCATCAATTTTAGCCTTAACAAAACAAAACGAAACCAGATTAGAAATTAAAAAAAAAAATCTATTTTTTTAATGATTTGGATTTTTCCGACTAATTTTTTCAATTTTCTTGATTTAATTAACTTTTAAATTATTTTTTTCTCACTCCTAGTTTTAACTGTGTTCTTGACAATGTAGTAAAAATTACTTTTTTATTTCAAAAAGAATCAATCAAATTAATTCTCTTTAAATATATTTTTAACACCCTAGTATTAAAATATTAACGTGATTAAAAACATTTAAAAATCATCAAATTTATTTTTTTCAGACTAAAAATATTTTAAAAACCACATTACCAATTTTTCAAAAGAAGAATAAAATTATAGAAAGACTTGAAGAACAAAATAAGGCACCACAAAACACTGCCGACAACAAAAACAGAAAGGGTCAAAATAAAAAGCTTCCTTTTTACCAGGGACCAAAAAGTTAAAGCTCTTCATTCGTCATCACCCCGTAATCCACTACCGTAGCCAACCCCTTATTGGCCAACCCATAATTAATTAAAACAAAACAAAAACAAAATCAACCCCGAACTGCACGTGACTCACGTGCTCATCATCTAACTCATAGCAATTGAAATCTTACAGGCATGAGCCAACCACCACCATATTGTTAACTCCGCCACCAAACTCCTCCCCGGATGACGTCATCCCCCGGCAGCAACACCGCCAAGAAAATAGTAGGAACTTCTTCAGGACTAGACAGAACTCCCTTCCTTCCTTCTTTCGTTCTAAACGGTGCAGCCACAGAAGAGAAAAAAGAAAGCCAACATGGAGACAAGGGCTACTGACTCAAAAGCAGTGACCAAGCTCCAAACCACATCGTCCAAAATCGAGAAGTCCAGCTCCGGCCACCTCATCAGCCTCCGTGGGACCCACCACCTTGATGGGTTCATCGTCGCTGTTAACTGTGACGGCCACCGTGGGACGGGGATGGAAGATGCCCAGATAGAAGAGGTGGTGTAAGCTACGTCAAGACCTAGCCATTGTCGGAATGTTGACGCCGACCACCTTCCCGCCATTACCACTGTCCGCTCTCTCTCTCCAAGTCTAGAGTAGAGAGGCTTGTGTTTTTTAAAGAGAAAGGAGAGAGTGGGATTGTGGGAGTATGATTCTACGAGGCTGTGGGGTTTTTATGGTTGTAAAGATGTGTTCTTGATTATTTGAGATAGGTGTTTGGTAGGACCCAAAAAATATTTTGACCTTAATCGAGATGATCATGAGAGGTTCATCACCTTTTTGAACTTAATCATTTGTCCAAATAGGTAAAAAGTTTGGAACTTTTAAAATGTGTATTTTTTTATTAAAATTTAAAACAGTTTAGATCTTAATTGCTCTATTAAGTTTATAAAATACAATTTTTAAGAGGTGTAGTTTTCTCGTATTAAATGTTTTTTTAATAAATAATACATCTCATTTATTTTCACAATTCTTAAAAAAATATATCACTTTTTTTTAAAAATAAAATAAAATTAGCACTCAAGTTTATAATACGAAAAATTACCGTGTAGATAAATAGGTTCCAAGGCTTAACACTTGCCTGTTTTAGCTATAAGGTAATATAGATAAATTAATTTAAACATTTATATATATAAATTGATTGATTTGAAAATATCAAAAGATAGATGGGAGAAAACGTACCTAACACTTGACTACCTTTGTCTCCCACGTGCATGATTGAGTTGATAGAGCGAAATAAACGGGAATCAACATGGAAAAATACAAGGATGAAAATAAAAATAAAACAAAAGAAAAAGGGTACAAATAAAGTAAGCAAACATTTTGACAGGGCAAAATTGAAAGAACTCTTAAATATAAGGTTTAAGTCTCAATTTCCGGAAAATTATTGCTGTGGAGATGGGCATGAGACAAAATAATAATAATTTGTTTTGATTTGAAATTTTGCATTGGAGGGAAATATTTGGTTTAAAAGCACAAAAAGGGAACAAAATTTGAATTTGATCCAGAAGAAGAAAACAAAATTCTTGATTCCAATGGTTGACAGCTTGCCATTAGAGTGGCTGGAAAATCTGATCTACCTTTTTTGACAAGCACAACAAGAGAAATGCTTGATCCTGAAATGAAATGGGACAATAGAAATATTTGAATATTGTAAAAAACAATAGATATCTATATATAAGTTTGGGACTATTTTGCTGTATATTAAATGTATTTATATTCACGTCAGTAAAAAAAAATATTTACCTGATTTGTTTAGAAGCCTGATATAGATTGTTTTTTAAAATATTTTTTATTTATAAATTTATTAAAATAATATATTTTTTATTTTCAAGAATTATTTTTAATATTAGTATATCAAAATGAGTCTCTAAGGAGCGTGACGTGATGACAAAGAACTTGAGATGTGTAAAAAAGGTCTCGAAAGAGTCTAGGACAACTGAAGTTTTAGTCGCTCATCTAGATCCACAAAGTGTGTTTTTCAGGAGATGAGGTTTCTTTGAATCTAAAAAAAATATCAAAATGATCTAAAAACATTAATATATCAAAATGAGTCTTCAAGGGGCGAGGCGTAATGATAAAGGGCTTGAGATCTGCACAGCAGGTTTTGAGTTCGAGTCAGGGGGCACCTCTTGCAAGAGTCTGGGACAACCGGAGTTTTAGTCGCTCACCTGGATCCACAAAGTGTGTTTTTCAAAAGATAGAGTTTCCTCGAATCCAAAAAAATATATAAAAATGATCTAAAAACATAAAATTATATTTATTCAAAAGGGCTCAATCATATAAAAAAGTGAAGTCTTAATCTATATGTTACATGAATTATGGGGGGGAAATTAGAAGTGTAATATTTTACGCAATCTCACTTATTGAGGGGATTTGCTGACGTGGGTGGTATTTTTTTTCAAACTTATATATAATTGAAAATTTGAAATATCCGCATCATGACATCGATGAGCCCTAAAATATCTCTGCGGGTTTTCCTTATTCATTATTATTCACAAAAGAAACCAAAATTTCCCTTTCACGAGATTAGTTGAGTTTTTTTTTTTTTTTTGGAGAATTAAATTAAAGTAGCCGAATAAATAAAATAAATTAAAGTAGAGTATTTTGATAACTTTATAGGCCAATAATAATATTGTGATTAACTTCAAATCAAATTATTTAAAGTAGAATTACTTTCTATTAATTAAAAAGGTCTTACCACCTTACTGTAAGATAATCATAAATAGCACCTGTTTGGGAGGGCAGCACGTTTGCCAAACACCATTTGGGATGAAGGTTTAGGGCCGTTAGTCTGTTTGGTAAAAACAAAATGTCATTTAAAATTACTCCCAAACGGAGTTTTTTGAAAAGCACCTTGGAGGTGCTTTTCAAACGCCGATTTGAACGGCGTCCAGTCCCACGTCTCTCCCTGCACCCATCTTCCCAAAACACCCATCTTCTCAAAAGGCAGTAGACGAGCCTATAAACCAAAAGTAACCGTTGAAAAGCAAACTGTTTCTTCTCTGCACCCATCGTCTCTCGTCTCTCCCTCTGCCCATCGTCTCTCGTCTCTCCCTCTGCCCATCCCTCTCGAAAAAAACACTCACAGCTAACAGGAGAAAAATCACCAGGAATCTCTGCCAAAAGCGGGCATCTTCTCTGCAATTGACCAAAAGGACGAATCTCTGCCAAAAGCCTCTTCACGGGCATCTTCTCTGCGCATCCCTCTCTCCAAAAATCCCACAAATCCTATCTTCTTCTGCAGTAAATCTTATCCCACAGCCCCTTTAAATCCAGCTATCGTCAACCCCTTCTTCTCTGCACAGCCCTCTCTCCAAAAAACCTATCTTCTTCAACCCAATAATCTGCCCAAAATTATCCCACACCCCGAAGTAAATCAACCTCAGCTCCGTCTCTGCACAAATCCAGGTACTTGCCTCACTTCTGCCCTTCTCTAATTGCATTTTTTCAGTTTAATTGTTGAATTAATATGTATTGAAAATGTCTGTTTAACAGAAAATTTTGAAAATTTTTGTTAAACTTGTTGAATGAATATATTTCTGTTTAATTGTTGAAATTGCACCGTATAATGTGTGATTAATTAGTTGAGAAATTGCCGAGAATGTTTTGATGAATTTGGTGGGTTTGTTCTGTGAAGAATTCTGTGAAATTGTTGGAATTGGTATGATTTTCTCGGTTAAATTGCTGTGAAATATGTGAAATTGCTGATAATTATTTTGTTTAATTTTCGGTGAAGTTGTTGAAATTTTTGATATATTTCTCTGTGTAAATTTGTTGAAATTGCTCTGTGAAATTTCTCAGTATATTATTTGAAGTGATTTGTGATTAGTGTTATTGAGAGGGCAAGGGGGGTGATGGCTGTTGGTGGGGGTGAGTTGAGGCAGTGGGTTGACAAGAGGATGAAGGATTCATATCCAGTTGAGGTTGCAGAGAGGATGTTGTTGTTGGGATTTGAGACATGGACTTAATGTTGGATACTTAATAATTAAAGTTTTAAGAATTAGTAATTTAAATGGTGTTATTTATTCAAATACATGTTGGAATAATGTAAGATATAATGGAAGGGGTATGTTTAAATATTAGAAAAGTATGTGTGGGCATGTATATTTATTTTGTTATGATATGAAGTTAGACATGCTCTTAATGTTTGGATTAGCAGCTGAAGGAATGATCGAGTATGTGGGATTCTTAATGATGTTGTTGAACTAAAGATCGAAGAAATAGTCTAGGCAAAAATGTCTAATCTTGTCACTTTTTTTGTCAATCAATATTATGAAGTAATGAGTTTACTAAAACCAATATATTAGAACTGTAGAAGAATACTATGTAGAGTTTTTATCCGGCTAGCTATCCTAGTCAACATTTAAATTAACTGAGAATCAGTGCCGGATGTCATAAATAGCTTGTTTATTTTTGTTGACTCTATATGTATTCTCCCTTCCTGGAATTCATGTGGTTATGTGCTGGAATTCATGTGTTTATGTGTTGGTTTTCATGTGTGTTTAAGTGCTGGAATTCATGTGTCTAAGAGCTGGAAATTCATGTGGTTATGTTCTGGAATTCATGTGTTTAAGTGCTGGAATTCATGTGTCTAAGAGCTGGAAATTCATGTGGTTATGTGCTGGAATTCATGTGTTTATGTGCTGGTTTTCATGTGTGTTTATAGGCTGGAATACATGTGTTTATATGTTGGTTTTCATGTGTGTTTAAGTGCTGGAATTCATGTGTCTAAGAGCTGGAAATTCATGTGGTTATGTGCTGGAATTCATGTGTTTATGTGCTGGTTTTCATGTGTGTTTATAGGCTGGAATACATGTGTTTAAGTGCTGGAATTGATGTGTGTTTTCTACTGAAATTGATGTGAGTTTTCGGCTGGAATTGATGTGTGTTCTCTACTGAAATTGATGTGAGTTTTCAGCTGGAATTGATGTGTGTTTTCTACTGAAATTGATGTGAGTTTTCGGCTAGAATTGATGTGTGATTTTGTTGGGATTTTATTGAAAGATATGTGCTGAAATTGATGGTTTTAATGTGGGTTTTGTTGAGATTTTGTTGAGGGATTTGTGGTGAAAATAGATGTGTGATTGTGCTGAATGTTTATTTGTTGTGTTTTTGCAAAGTTTAAAAACATATCATGGCTGATTCTGCGAAAGCTAGTTGGAGTCCAGAACAATTGCATACATTTTGTGATATATGCATTAGGGCAATTGATATGGGTATGCGACCGACTTCGCATTTTGATAAACCCGGCTGGATGTACGTTGCAAAATCATTTGCAGAGCAAACGGGTGTAGTGTTCCAAAGAGATCAATTTAAAAATAAATGGGATTCTTGTAAAAAAAACTGGCGTTTGTGGAATAAGTTGATTGGTGAAACTGGTGTGGGCTGGAGTAATGAATTGAAAACGATTGCTGCTAGTGATGAGTGGTGGCGAGCACGAATTCAGGTCAGTATTTGTTTTTCCTTACTTTTCTATAATGTTATTATGTTATGTGAAGACAATGACAAGAGCATTAATTTTGTTATGTAGGAAAATAAAGAAGTTAGAAAATTTAGAACTGCTGGAATTGAGCCTTCTTTGAAGTTCAAATTTGATAGAATGTTCTCTGGAGTCACCGCTACCGGACAACATGCATGGGCACCATCGTCGGGCACATTACCTGGCAGTGACGAGGATTTGGATGCAATAAACGTCGGTCTACAAGGTGCTGATTTGGAGGAAGGAAGCGGGGACTCAGATGAGCATGAGGATATAAATGCTGAAAATTATCAAAATTCTCAAGGCGTTGGGGGGCAGCATATATCATCTAGTAGTAACACCAGGAGCAGTGGTAAACGAAAACAAAGAGATGTTCCGGAGCGAAGATCTAGAAAGAAAAAGTCACCTGGAATTGGTGCTCAGCTAGTTTCAATTCAGCAACAGCTTCTCGACAGCATATCTAGTAGGAGTGATTCAACTTCTGCAAATAAAGACTTGCCAGGCTGTAGTATTCCGCAAGTTATGGCTGAGCTCCAATCAATACCTGGTTCGACAGATGACGATACTTTTCTGTTCCGCGCCATGCAATTTCTACAAGTGCGAAGAAATAGAGAAATGTGGGCTAGCCTCAATGACATACATCAAAAATACCGCTGGCTTAGAAATTCCATCGCACATTCACCTAATTCTTAACTGCAATTCTAGCACTTTGTTTGAATAATTGGTTATCATATTTGTGTTTGTATTGGATTCTAACGTCATAAGTAATATGTTGATCGCATGTTTTCCAAATATTTTAAAAATATTCAATTATTCACCATATTGATTATGTCAACAGGTTTGGACTTATTTTGTAGATATGGATGATGCACATTTTAATGCTCTATTAAACGGGGATTTTGAAGGTGAGTATGACAATGTTATGGATCGTGTTATTGAGCACATTAACTATGATGCCGACGAAGGGAACAACAACGCGTACGTTGATGATGGAACCGCTGGGACCGACAACGATGATGATGACAATGACGACAGTAGCGAAGACGCTAACGATGACGAAGACGACGAAGATGACGTAACTTTTATAGAAAGAAAATATGATGATGATAACATAATTTTAAGCACGGCTGGCGCATTAACCCATTATTATATTGCTTATATTCATAAAGAACCATGTATGGTTTCATATAATACAGGGATGCGTTGGTTGAATGACATTTTAAGAGGTCATTGGAAACGCTGTGTTAACATGTTTAGGATGGACAGAGACACTTTGTTGAGCCTATGTTATGAATTGGAAACGCGTTATGGTTTAAACCCTTCACGGAGGATGTGCGTACTGGAGAAGGTAGGAATGTTTCTATTTACCCTTGCAGTTGGGGCATCAAATCGACATGTGCAAGAAAGATTTCAACGTTCTGGTGAAACTGTAAGTAGATGTATGAAAGAAGTCCTCAAAGCATTATGTCTGTTTGCTATAGATATCATCAAACCAACTGATCCAGACTTTACCAACACACCGATACAAATTGCGATGAATCGAAGATTTATGCCACATTTCAAGGTAATTTTTAAAGTTTACATTTAAGATAGTTTGCACCAATATTGTGTATTTTGTTTCAATATTTATATCGTAATACATTTCTTTTCATACTTGTAGAATTGTATTGGTGCAATTGATGGGACACATGTTCGTGCAACAATGTCACCGGAACTTCAAATTCCTTTTTTTGGTAGGAAAGGTGTCCCAACACAAAACATCATGGCGGCCTGTAGTTTTGACATGCAATTCACATTTGTATGGGCAGGATGGGAAGGTAGTGCACACGATACACGTATTTTTCTCGAGGCTATACACAGTACGAGTATCCAATTTCCTAAACCGCCTGAAGGTTGTCAATTTTTTTCTCTTACAGATATGATAATTTAAAAAAATTACTATTCATCTTTTGTTATTGAATTAATTTAAAAGTTGCATTTTGTTTCTATTTTCAGGAAAATACTATTTGGTTGATGCCGGTTATCCGAATGAGTATGGATATTTAGGTCCATATAGAGGGGAGAGGTATCATTTAGAAGATTTTCGACGTCGGGGTGAACCAAGTGGACGACGCGAAGTATTTAATCGTGCACATTCATCACTACGTAATGTGATAGAACGGACATTTGGAGTATGGAAGCAAAGGTGGAAAATTTTGCAGTGCATGCCACCTTATCCTTACAAAACACAGGTTCAGATTATTGTTGCATCGATGGCACTCAATAACTATATTAGAAGGAGATCGCAACATGATGATGTTTTTGGTGAATATGATCGTAATCCCGATTATATCCCAGATGAGTTATTACCAGATGTTGTAGCATGTGAAACTAGTCAGAGTTCGGGCAGAAATTCTCGTATGGATATTGTGCGCGAGAGCATTGCAAATAGTTTGATGGGAGAATGAAATTATGTTTCCATTTTATTTGAAGTATTCACATTAATATAAATTGTTATTTATTTTTAAATTTATTTGTAGAAGTTATATATATATATATATATATATATATATATATATATATATATGGATGGATGTATGTATGTGTGTGTATATTTCCATGCCCTTTTAAGTAATTTTACTTTTAAAAAGCAGTTTGTAAAGTTTGGAAACCAAACACCAAAACTCCTTTTTCTTCAAGTCTTAATCTATATGTTACATGAATTATGGGGGGAAATTAGAAGTGTAATATTTTACGCAATCTCACTTATTGAGGGGATTTGCTGACGTGGGTGGTATTTTTTTTCAAACTTATATATAATTGAAAATTTGAAATATCCGCATCATGACATCGATGAGCCCTAAAATATCTCTGCGGGTTTTCCTTATTCATTATTATTCACAAAAGAAACCAAAATTTCCCTTTCACGAGATTAGTTGAGTTTTTTTTTTTTTTTTGGAGAATTAAATTAAAGTAGCCGAATAAATAAAATAAATTAAAGTAGAGTATTTTGATAACTTTATAGGCCAATAATAATATTGTGATTAACTTCAAATCAAATTATTTAAAGTAGAATTACTTTCTATTAATTAAAAAGGTCTTACCACCTTACTGTAAGATAATCATAAATATTTATATTTAGTTTTAATACTCAATAAGAATAACTTTTTTGCAGAAACAGAATAACTTTTTTATTCATAGGCTTTCGTTAATCGATGGAAATTGTCAAAAAATGTTGAAACTTTAGGACTCCACCTTGGAATTTGTCAAGTTGAATTGTTAAGTTGTATGTGATGGGAAAAGTGACCTTTGTGATTGTCTTGATATGGAATTAGCCTTGTGCTATTGATATATGATGGATTCTTGTTTATTGAGAGCATCGGACTTGTTCTATGATGTATATTTTTTTGTAAAAATATAAGATAAGTAAGATTTTATTTATTTATCTAAATTTATAAAATATGTTTTTCAAGAAACAAAGTTTTCTCGTATAAAAAAATTATCAAATGATTTCGATTAGTTTTGTTTTTTTATATATAAATAATGGCATCATTTTAGATTAAAAAATGAAAAGAAAAAGAATTGGATTTGATAAGTCAAATTTTAAATTAATTAAAAATAAAAATTAGATTTCAGATATTAAATTATTGGATTGAAAGTTGGAAGGCCGAGCTGGTTTTAACAACGATGTTCAAAACAAAAGCCCTTTGATTGAATCAACAAGATGCGGGAGAGGATCTAATCTCCATCATTAGACCTTGCAAAGAAGGGCTAGACGCAATATTAGATGGGCCAGAAAGATCTTATCATCCGAAAATACTAAACAAAGATTACAGAGTTCAGTTTTTGACAATCAAGACTAGGGCTTTAAGTTTATAGGCCTTTGTAAAGTGTAGGAGCTCCGCCTTGCACAGCTTAACCATGGCAGACAGCAACGAGAATCAGCAAGACAAAGGCAAAGAGCAAGAGCAATATGGTGTCCTGTTGTACTACAAATACACAGAAATCCCTGATCTTAACTCCCTCCTCTCCTTCTACAACTCCAACTGCACTTCCCTCTCCCTCCATGGTCGTGTCCGCCTCTCTCTCCATGGAGTCAATGTCACTGTAATGCGCCCAACTCGATAACCCCAACTTTTTGCAGTTTAAATCTCAAAAGTTTGAATCTTTTTGGTCATTAAAATTTTGGGTTTCCTTTGTTTTCTTCAATCATATCACAATCTCATTGAAAAGTTTGAAACTTTTTGCTGTTTGGAATTTTGGGTATAGTTATTTCAGTCCAATAATTGGAAAGTTTGGAGCCTTTTGCTTATTAGAATATTGGGTTTCTTTTGTTTTCTTCATTGGCTTAGGTTGGTGGCAAGTTCTCTTCATTGGAGAAGCATATCGAAGCTGTGAAAGCTATTAGTTTATTTGAGGGGACTGATTTCAAGCTTGCTTCTTGTCATTTTCCAGTGAATGATAAGGTTGCTCATGAATGTGGCTTCACTTCTCTTTCCATTCGCATTGTCAAGGTATGAATCTTTGTTCTATTAAACTTTGGTTTCTATTAGTATCATTGTTTTGAGCTATCTGATATAGTATAAGTTTTGATTTGCGTTTGCGTTTTGGTGTGGCTAGGAATTGGTTACTTTTACCCCTTATCCTCTTGTTAAAGCACCGGATGTTTCAAATGCTGGTAGGCATTTGTCCGCTGTGGAGTTCCATTCTGCTCTTCAAAGTGCTGGTGAGTTGTGATTTTATTACATGCTTTACCTTTTGGTTTGCTTTCGTTTTACAGGCTATGTTTATTCTTCTTTGTAGTATTTTGTTCTCAAAATTTGGTGTTGTTGTTTTGTTATGCAAGAGAGTGACCGGTAATGGTTAACTATGTGTTGGGTGATTATGTTTATGTTTCTCAGGGAAGCTTGTAGATAAAGAAAGTCTAGCTGAAGATAAAGGTCTTGTTTTATTAGATGCAAGAAATCTGTATGAGACGAGAATTGGAAAGTTTGACATGCCAAATGTGGACACTTTGGATCCTAGAATCAGACAATATAGTGATCTGCCATCCTGGATAGATGATAATTCTGAACAATTGCGAGGAAAGAATGTCCTGATGTAAGTGCTTGTTCCAAAAATTGACTTCTTATGGGTGCTTTCTTGAACTTCACTTTCTGTTTTCCATCTGATTTGGAAAATTATGTTATCAAGGTTGAAAGTTGGTGCAGCTGTGGCTTCAAACGCTCATTTCCCCACTCTAATCTTAGTATGTTATGTTTGGGTGCTGTGTAGGTATTGTACTGGAGGAATCAGATGTGAGATGGCATCGGCCTATATTAGGTCAAAAGGTGCTGGATTTGAGAATGTATTTCAGGTAAGCTCTGGATCTAGCAGAAGCTAGTGCTATGCTTACCTCGACCATAAGATCCTGAGGAAGTTAGGTCCTGATTGCTGATCACTATACTGATATATTTTGCAATGCTGGCTTTGTTGCAGTTGTATGGTGGGATACAGCGTTATTTAGAACAATTTCCAGATGGCGGTTTTTTCAAAGGAAAGAATTTTGTTTTTGATCACCGGTATGATTGCTCGGAGTAATTACGACTCCATTGATTTTAAAGTTTTTACCTTATCCTTTGGCGATTGCATAACATCATAACTTTCTGGTGTTCCATAAAAGAAAACAAGCAAAGACAAAGAAGTGTCATTTTTGCCCAGTAATATTGTATTGTGGCTGTAGGATTTCTGTTGGGAGCTCAGATGCAAATATCTTAGGAACCTGCCTTCTCTGTGGCTTATCCTTTGATGATTACTCTTCACGATGTAGATGTTCATATTGCAGAATGCTAGTATTGGTCTGTGATAGTTGCCGGGTAAGTTTTGATGACTAGAGTCCTTCTACCATTGAATGTTAATATTTCTGACTATTTAAGCATGTCTATCATACCTTAGCTAGCTTCATCTTGTCTAGTGAATAATCTAAGAACCTTAACCAATGCTTCTCAATTTTTTTCTAAAGTGAAACTTGATACAATAGCTTTTCAGATTTTCATTTTCCCTTGTAAAAACATTCATTGCCTAATTTATTGTATTTTGATGAAATGTTTGTTGGGTCTTATTTGTTATTTTTGTGGGTGGACAGGAGGAGGAAGCTGTTTATGTTTGTGAGCTGTGCCAAAAACATGGAAAGGTAGTTGAGTCAAATGTTGCTGAAAATGGTGAACAGCAAGATATATTGCCTCAAGTTCAGCTCAAAACCATTTCCTCAGATACTATCCTCTCGCCTCAACTTCCTGGGGGACAGGGTAAGGTCTGTCTCCTTATCACTTGGATACTTTTGGTTCCATGTTTACCAAGATAACATGTAGAACAATGGTGTTTATCTTGGCTAGTAGTAAACATCTGTCATCGTTTTCTTCCCCTGTTACATCTTTACATTTTGTTTTCTTCCAAGAACTTCTCAGTCTTAATGTAATTGTTCATCCAATTAAACAGGTGCTAGGCCTCCAAGAAAGCTAAGAATCTTGTGCTTGCATGGGTTTCGGCAGAATGCATCTGGTTTTAAAGGAAGAACTGCCTCATTAGCCAAGAAACTTAAAAACATTGCTGAGCTTGTCTTTGTTGATGCACCTCATGAGTTGCCATTCATATACCATCCATGCGTCTCAGAACAAGAGTGCAGTGACGAATCATCATTTTCATCACTACAAATTCTTCCCCCGACAGAAACTTGCAGGGGAAAGTTTGCGTGGTTGATAGCACCTGATTCCAAAGGAAGGAGTGCAACTGATTGGGAAAAGGCAGATAGTCCATTTGATCCCCTCCAGTACCTGCAGCAAACTGAAGGTTTTGATGTATCATTATCGTATTTAAAGACAATATTCTCTCGGGATGGGCCATTTGATGGAATCCTGGGATTTTCACAAGGAGCAGCGATGGCTGCTTTACTTTGTGCACAAAAAGGGAGGCTTAAAGGTGACATTGATTTCAGATTTGCAATTTTGTGTTCTGGGTTTGCTCTTCCATTTGTGGAGATTGAGAGTGGATCGATTAACTGCCCCTCTCTCCATATATTCGGTTGTGTTCCAGGCAAGGACAGGCAGATTGCAAACAAAACAAGCAGAGAACTTTCTTCATTATTTGAAGATGGTTGCTCAGTTATTATTGAGCATGATTGTGGCCACATCATTCCTACTCGGACTCCATACATTGATGAAATCAAAGGCTTTCTTCAACGCTTTCTGTAATGCGATTAGAAACCCTTTTTTAACCAATATTGTTGCTCTAAGATGGCTTTTCTGCTATATTACCTGATCCGTACTTGCTTTGTACTCATTACACCGTTTTTCTACAATCAATGCTGGCATGATATGAAGATCCAAATTCTGCATTCAATTATTTGTATTATAGACTAGAAACTGGCTGTTCTGGGAAGAAAGCATTTTTATGATATGTGGTTTTTTTCTCAAGCCACTGCGTGTGCGCCTCAGCTCATGCAGGTTGTGTTTTTTTTAAGAAGTTTTTTTTCTCTTGAAAGTACATTAAAATATATTTTTTAAGATTTTTCTTTTAAAAGTTTATATGTTGATATATCAAAACTATTAAAAAGCAGTAGAAAAAAAAATCAATTTGATGTTTTAAAATGGATACAAAAATAGAAGCTACACAATCCCAAGCATTTCAGGTCACCGCTAATACAATTCAATTTAACGATACATCTTCTGTTTTTTTACAAATATTCTCAAAGTCGATTGAAGCCCTCCACTGAAAATTTAGGATTTGTACACCGTACAGATTGAAATACTTGGAAAAAGAAGAGGAGGAGGAAAACAGTCACTCCTCTGTCTCAAAGAAGACCAGACAACGAACACACAGGTTCTTCAGAATGAAAACTGAGAGCCACCAAATTCTAAATTTAGATTTGTTGGAATAAAAAATTTCGGCTTGTATTCTCAAGCATTTTGATTCTTAAATATTTACTTCGGCCAAATGAGCCAAGCAACAAAGCCGATGGTTTGCAAAAGCATTTCTCAGGAAGAGATTTACAGTCTCATACTCGAATCAAACAAGTATGAAGCTTTGCCGACCTGGTGCTAGCACTCGGCAAATGCACAACTCTAAGCGCTGGCTAATTCATCATTCTACAATGAAGTTTCTCAGTCACTTCACCAGGCCCAAAACCACGTAACCTCAGCAGTTGGCTTCAAATTCTATTGTTAGCAGAAAAGATTAGCATTTAACTAGCGTGAGATTTAGGTGGATTAGTCATCTCCTTATATACTTGTTTATATGATGCAGCTATATATATATATATATATATATATATATATATATATATATATATGTCAGTACAGTTTATACCCTTTCTGATCAGTTGCTTAAAAAAGGAAAAAAAAGGAGATGTTACTTTGAGGTAGGAGCTTCACCACCTAGCCAAGCAGCACAATAAAAAACACAAACATTTAGGTGTGCAAAACTAGAAAGGTTTATGGGGATGCTCCATGGCTGCAACTATTTTGGTTGGTAGCTCATGTGTTCATGCACGTTGAAAGAAGCTTCAGACTTGTGTTTTCTCTCCTTTCTTAACTCATCATGCAAGCAACACCATCGTCTGAATTCATGAAATGACTTTGTTTTTCTATATGCTGTCTTGTTGAAGTATGCTTAATTAGTAAGAAAAAGAAATAAATAAAAAATCCCATTCCATCACCTGATCAGTGAAGTCTACAAAAAGTCATGTTGAAAAAACCGCCACCAGACAACTGAGTTTCTAATTAAATTAAATAAGAAAATTGATACGACAATATCATATAAAAAGATAATCTTCTTAAGAAATACACAGTCGCGTTACAAGACAATCCCGTCTATTTTTTTACGGTCAGATAGTTACTTCCCTTGATAGGCTTGGCCAAAGCATTCACGCTGTCTTGTGTTCGGCAAGCCTAAGGCCAGCGTGAATTAATGGACGCTGGTTTTTGTTCGGCTGGGAATTAATTCACTAGGCCGGCGTCAATTAATTCACGCTGCCTTTTTTTCTCTCTCGAGAGACTTACCGGTGACCTAACTAGTTTAGGATTACAATAATAAATAAATAAATAAATAAATAAATAAAAATGACTTACTTGATGCTGGTGTATTGTAGCTATTTTATTTTATTTTTATAGAAATCGTGCTGTTTTATTTAATGATTTTTTTGTGCTCTCTATTTTTTTTTAGATATGCTAAGATTTGCAAAAAAATCAAAATAAGAAGTGATTAGATGACGTGGTTGAAGTTGTTTTTAAATTTTTTTCTGTTTATAAATAAATCAAAATGATATTTTTATTTTATTTTTTAAAAATTATTTTTGATATAAATATATGAAAATGATCTAAAAATACTAAAAAAAATAATTTAAAATATAAATTTTTTTTTTTTCAAAAATATTTTAAAAACTCAATGCTAAAAAAGACTGAAGCCGGTCGTTGTGCTGTTGTTTATCAAAAAAAAATTCTGCCAAACTCGTTTCCAGAATAAAGGATAATGATAGCTGAAACCATAAAAGGAAAAACGGTTCTTGGTAGGAAAATAAAAGCACAAGTACTACAAAATTAAAGAGGAAAATAATAAAACAACTTAATTTGAAGGAGCCATTTAAATACAAACATTAAAAAGACACTCATGCTTTTTTTTTTTTTTTTTTGGGGGGGGGGGCGAGGGGGTAAAAAAGAAGGAGAATGAACTATTTCCAGTCACAGTGTATTGTGTTTCGAGGAAGAATGAATTTCTGAAATGATTTTAGTTTTATTTACAATTATGATAATATAATGAGTTTGGTCGAGACTCCTGCTCAAAGGCAACGCCAAACAGGCACTGTAATAGCTGAGCAACTGTCCCATCATAAATAAATTACTGTTGCAAGAACAAGAAGCTATTATGAAATCTCATACAAGGTGGTTGCTACTTCTTTATGTTCTTGTCCAACCTTGTAGCTGCTGTCATTTTTCTTGCCTTGATCATGAAGCCGCAACTGGATGGGACAATTTAGGATGAATCATGATGTGATTCCTTGACCATGTAGTCGATTGCTTCATGCATGAAACCCCTCGATCATGTTCAGTGGATTGGACATTTTAGGAATGTCGTTTCCTACAACGTGTTGGATACTAAAATAAATCTGTGGTGGTGGATTTCACATGATTTGTGACAATTGATTCAACTAATTGTTTTGCTAAAAAACATAGGGGATTGCTAGCAATTTACACTAAAATCAAGATTATCTATACACAAGATAACTTCATATGTCTCCAAGAACCGTGACGTGATGACAAAGTGCTTGTAATCTGCACAGTAGGTCTCGAGTTCAAGTCAAGGCGTGCATTTCTCGTAATAGTATGAGATAATCAAAGTTTTACTTACTCACCTAGACCTATAAAATATATTTTTCAGAAAATAAAGTTTTCTCGTATTAAAATAAAAAAGAAATTGCTTCATATGTGTGAAGATCATTTTACCTTTTCATTTACAGAGGACCATTATGGACAACTTCTATTTCACGCAATTATTTTTGAAACATCGCTTTCAAATTCGTGTTAACCTGATAATCTATTAATGCAAGATCTGATTTATATGGATTTTAAATAAAATTAGGTGAGAATTGACATAATCAAACTTCATTCAGACGGACTAAACTATTGAGATTTGGGCATGTTCATGAGGTAGCTTGGAATTACAAGTAATGGATTGACATAATCTTCATGTTCTTACAAGGAAACACCCCCCGATGGCTCCCAAACTTTGTTGGCAAAATTCTACCAAAACAAGAAACCGTGATGATGACGAGCACTTAGCTATCCGCTGCTGCCACACCAATGGTGAATTGATTTCCATTCATTTTGCACGCCATTGACAATAAAGAAGCTCCCTCCCGCACAACTGTAATGCAAATTTTACTTTTATCGGCAACTTCCTCCTACCCACCGTTTCTCCTTTAATTTTGCCATAAATTCTTCAACTGCCTCATAAATGCAATGTTGATGGATCTGGCCCAAGAAACGACCATACCACCATTCATTTAATTCAAATGAATGGCGACGCGAGCAATACAGTTTAAGCTTCTTAAAAGATTGAAAACTGTGTGTATGAAATATTTGATTTTTTTTTTTTAAGATATTTGTTTTTTTTCTTTAAAAAAACTCACATCAATCTTCATAGATTGAAAAGAATTACTCCAACAAGGAACCTCACCATCCCTTTCATTCACAAACACATTCTATTCCACAACCTCTTTCGACCATATTGTCCAACAACACACAACAAGCAAATAAACACAGCACAATGAATTATCAGACTCTAATAAACCAAGAAAAACTAGAATAAAAAACTAAATTAACTAAAAACAAATCTAGTAAAGGCAGCTAAGAAATAACCAATAAAAATATACAGGACTAAGAAAGTACTGTTGACCTTGAAGATGACTCAGCCACATCTGGGCCACACCCAGAATGGTGTTTTGGCAAATATTTGAGCAACCAAGGGTAAGTGTCAAACTCGGATGCTATATTAAGGCAATCACTTTTCATGGCTTTCCTGCACTCCACACATCCCTCACAAGGTAAGCTCCAGAAGAAGTAAAAGCAACACAAACAAGTTTTCGAGGAAAATGTCTCTCGTCACAGAAGAAATCAAAGCCAAAGCTGAGGTCTACTATGGAGATGAGATGGGAAAAGAGAAATCTCAAGAATTGCTCAGAGAAGTAGGCTTGCCAAATGGTCTTTTGCCCTTGCATGACATTATAGAGTGCGGGATTGTGAGGGAGACAGGGTTTGTGTGGCTCAAGCAGAAGAAGAGCATGACCCACAAGTTTGAGAAGATTGGCAAGCTTGCTTCGTATGGAACTGAAGTCACGGCTTATGTCGAGAAACACAAGATCAAGAAGCTGACTGGTGTGAAGACCAAAGAGCTTCTGCTCTGGGTCAAACTGAGTGATATCTATTTGGATGATCCACCAACCGGAAAGATCACTTTCCAGACTCCTACTGGGCTCTACAGGACTTTCCCTGAGACAGCTTTCGTGGTTGAAGAAAAAGGTAAAGCAGCAGCCACGGCGGCGGAAAAGGATGATGTCAAGGGAGTGAATGGAGCCGTGGAGGTGAAGGAGGCTTAAGGTTCTCAGTCTTCGGTGATGAAGAGGCCTTCATCTGCTCTGTTTGATTTGACTATGTATTACTTCTTGCTAGTGTTTTCTGGTAATAAAGTGCATTAGAGTTTTCATTTTTCAACCATGCTATGGTCAAGATCTCAGCTTATCATGACGAGAAAAGGTGAAATGAATTAAATTATGAATTAAATTATGCTTGAAATGTGATCATGGGTGAACATTGTTCTGTGTTTCTTTCAGAATTCTGAAAGGAAGATAATTATGAATTTTTTTCTTGTCATTTTACCTTTTATTCGTCTGTGCATCGAAGGGATCTCACTTTTTTTTTTTTCTTTTATGAGCTGCATCATTTTCAATCCCGAGCCCCTGTATATGGTTACTTAAACTAAATAACTTGTTCGGCACTGTTTTTAAAACTACTTTCGAAAAAACTTAATTTTTTTTTTTATATATTTAGATTATTTTAATAAAAAAATTTTAAAATATTTTAAAAAACAATAAAACAAAACTAGCCTGCGTTCTAAACAGTGTTTTGTTATCTTCTCAAAACAAAAATCAAAAGAGAGATGACTGTGAAGACAGAAATGATAAATTTTATAGTATGTCTAAAACACAGTTATTGTATGTTTCTTCTCTATATATATCATTCTTAGTTTTTTTTTTAATGTTTTTCTGGTTATTAAGGGATTAGTTTTTTTTTTATATATATATATATATATTTATTTATTTATTTAGTGTTACAACGTTTTCTAGATTTTTTTTTTAGTGTCATGACAACTAGAGTATAAATGGATAAAATTAAGTATTTTGAAATTCTTTCAATAATTATGGTGTTCTTGGTTGGTCAATGAAGATTTTGACTTATAAAGATCCCAGTATCATTTGATCTCGTCTATGTTTGTCCAATAATGGAATGAACATCACGAAAAGATATTCATCAAAATTGCTGATAAAAATCCAAGCTGAGGGACAAGTTTTTTCCAACACATGGATACTAATGCAGGAGATTTTTTTCAAATAAAATTAGTTAATTTTATTTTTCTATTTTCTAGTTTTTTTTATTTCTATTTGAAGGAATTAGTTTTTCTATTTTATCTTTCTCATTCAACATTACTTGTTTTCTAGTTTTTTATTTGGCCAAGTAAGATATAGATGAATAAAATTAAAATTAAATATCACGTGAGTATTATCCAGAAGCTCCTGTCTACTTGACTAGCAGTTGAAGTATAGCCCAAAGTCCCGTCCATGGCCAGGACCGTAAAAAAACTAAGAGTAAAAAGGAGGGGGGCAATGATACACACATTGCACTTGGGGACTTGACCTGGCGGTCCCTTCCCCAGTTCCTGGTTCGAGCCTTCCCTCTATGCATGCTTGTCATACTATGGTGTCTTACCTATCTACTGAACTTGCAGAATGTTCAGTGGATTCGAAGATTAGTTAAAGTGCGTGTAAATTGACTCGGACATCCCAGTTACAAAAAAAAAAAAAAAAGTTGCCAAATTCTGGTCACTTATGTCGGTGGAGCATGTAAAGATTGCAAATTGCAAAACGATATTAAAGAACCACAAGCCAGCACCAGTAACCAGAAAACTCCCTAGAGCTCTACAGGGTGAAAGAAACTTCAAATGGCATGAAGATGCAGTTGTTTTATGTTTTGATGAGATCAGTTTAAGGTTTGCATTAGAAAGAGTTTCATGTATAATGGACTAGACATCTTTGAGAATGAATAGAACCAGATTATCAGTACTGTAATTCAGCCGCAGAATCTACAACCCTTGTCGACAAGAAACCTCAAGATATTCTACTACTCCTTCCATAGGCCAGGAAATGGAGATTGGCTCGAATAACAGAGATATATACAGCAATATGGCAGGTTTCACTCACAAAGCTCTACTACTTCCTCCAGCGATCACAGCTTTAAAGCCTAAGAAAATGTATAAGAGGTAACAAGCATATGTTATTATCTATAGCAGCACTAGAAATAGCAGACTTCCCAAGATCATCTAAACCTCCCTGGTGCATGTGTGAGGTGTTCCTATTGTGGGAGGGAGTAAACATTTCAAAGAATCAGACTAGAATTGAAGTTTGAGTCATACCTTCGATGGAGTCACCCATTTACCATTGATCCAGTCCTGATGTGGCCTCAAGTCAGAGTGCTGAAATTCTAATTCCTCATTGGAATCCTTGAAGAAGACTAGATACTTTGGGAAAGTATTAACCCTAGAAACTACACCCACCCACCAGGCATCATTGAACAGAGCATCAACTTCTTCCAGCTTCTTGAATCGATCAATCATTATAGTTTGTGGAGGACGAGGCCTAATGTGCACAGTGTCAATCTCTTCCCTCAGAAAATCACTGTCATCTTCAGTTCTCAAGGCTTGGTACTCAATAAGGTACTTGTCCTTGCCCACTGGCTCAACAATAGTTGCAGCAAACCAAGCACCTTTAAGACCATCTTCGTCACTACTAACCTCAACTAGCATTCCCTTGCTAAACTTCGCATCTTTTGGTGATTCAATAGGCTTCACTTGTGTAGTATCGGGCACTTTCTGCAATTGAAGTTGATAAAGGTAAATTGCAGAACATACCAGGAAATAGACAAAACACAGACTGAATGATTGTTGAATACAGAATAGCAACTGAATGAAGCCAATCAAACCACATTACTACACAGAAGGATGTTCCATAAAATTTTCTATCCACTGAAAAATAGCATTCATTGTACATCCATGCCATAAAAATAGAACATAACAATCAGGCACTACATGAGCCAAAGGAAATTGCTTCAAGCTTCCCAATTATACATTTACAATTATCATCGTAAGCTAACTTCCATATGTCCAGATAATACAGCTTTATCGAATCAAAATACCACTCATCAACAAGTCAAAGGAATAACACAGAGGCAGCAACACAAATAAGAGTTGAAGTTTCTCTTTCAATTCTGCAAGCATCTGTTTTAGCTTCCTTATCCAGGATAGTCTACCAAAGAAGTTCAATTACTTAAGATAGTGTTGAGAAAACAGCATTGTATCAGACATTGCTCTAACACTTGAAAAAGCTGGAAATATTTCTCCTTTTGACCAAAATATAACTAAGTTAATGAAACCAAGAATGAAAACAGAGATCGAGTGGCCATCCTGTCATAACTGATTAAGTGTCTATGAAGCAGACTCTCTCTACATACTATACATATAGCACAGCATATCCAGTGATTGCTCATTCTATAAGTATTTCCACTTATTTTATGCACTTACACACACACACACATGTACCAGAAAGTGTACCCGAATGGACACTATCAAATCCAGAAGAGCTTTCTTCCTTTGCATTGCCACCTTTGGGCCCATGCATGTTTATTACTGCAAAAACAAGCCTTCAATACCTATACATCCAGGATACTCATTCCTCATTCAACACTTCCAAATGATACAAGTGTAAATATCTTAGCAGAGCAACAAGGAATGACCACCCACATTCATACAAAACTTCAGGCTGTACTGTGCAAATGTTTTTAAGAAAAAAAAATATCCTTCTCACTTATTTAAGTATTTTGCAACTTAATGAATTTCCAACACTACCAACAATGTATATCTTTCGAAAGGGTAAAAGAAAATCCTTCTCCCAATCCTGCCGCGCTGCCTTCACAAGGGGCATAAGATAGCTACCATATAACGACAGCACCTTTATCAAAAACCAAAAACATACATCTCATCTTACACATCCCTGCATCCTCTTTTGAAAGAACCAAACATACCAACTATGAAAGTGAGATTTCGCATAGAAACACATTAACCAAAATTAACATCGTAAAAATAAGATAATCCTACAAAATCTAAACAATTAAACAAAATTTACATAAAGAGAACAACTTTGTCAAAAACAAAACCCACCTTGTTAACCCTCCTCTTCACCTCTTTCTCTTCTTCTTCAACGAGTTTCCTCTTATTTCTAGAACCCTGCTTTAAAAAAAAAATCCAAGAGAAAAAAATAATCACAAATTCAGAATCCAACCCAAAACAAAAACCAAACAAACTAACCAAAATTAAGACAATAAAACTAACAACATTATCCTAGATTGACCTAATAACAACAAATCTATCAAAAGACAACAACATTAACCATAGAGCAATAAGTTATCAACACAAAACAGAACACATCAACAAAGTTTAACATAAAAACAACTCATATATAAAAAACACCTCATTTTCCTTCTCTTTCACCTCCTCTTTCTTCTCCTCTTCCTCTCCTTCCGACGTTGGTTTCCACGCCCCATTAATCCACTCCCTATGCAGCCTCAAATTCTCCTCACTAAACTCAATCTGCTCTTTGGTACTCCTAAAAAACACAGCAAACTTCCCATCGTCATTCACCTCAGTTATCACACCTTCCCACCACCCATCATTATGAAAAGCATCAACTTCTTCACTAAACTTGAACTCCCTCTTCTTCTCTCTTGGGGCTATTGGCCTTATTTGGAACTCATTGACTGTTTCCTGCAAGGGTTTCGTCCCTTCTTCATCTTCAAACAGCTTGTCATACTCAACAACGAATTTTGAGGTTCTTGTTGCCTTCACTACTGTTCCTGTGTAGAAGGAGCCTCTGAATCCATCCTCTTCTGACATGATTTCTACTTTTGAGCCTGGTTTGAAATGTGGGTTTTGGTTGGATTTTGATTTGGGCGTGGACCTTGGCGGCATTTTTGTGGTTTGTTAGGCTTAGGGTTTGTTACAGATTTAGTGTTTCTGGGGATTTAGGCGCCCTAGAGAGGGAGGGAGGGAGTGATAGTTAATTGGAAATGAGGGAAGGAAGGAAAAGTTTAGGGGTGGAGAATATAAAAAGGGGTAAAATAATGGGGCAAATGAGAAATTTTGGGAAGATGTCTGATAAAATAAAAGTGCATTTATTAAATTTATTTTCTTCCTCGAAAATAAATGGTATTTTTAAACTAGTTTACATATTTATTAAAATTAATTCTTTTTTAGAATTATTTTAAGAGCTTGTTCTATATATTACTCTATTGCGTTTTAAGAAATTCAATAATTTTTTATTGAAGTTATTTTAAATCATTAATTCATAAAGTTAAGGAAAGAAATATTTTCTAAATTAGTTGTTTAAAATTATTTAATTAGTTAAAAAATATATATATTCCAAACTTGATATTATTAAGAAATAGATGCTATATCATCAACTATTAAATGATATATATTATTTATAAGTACTCATAAAATCTAGCGATGCCGAATTTTATAATTAGAATAAAATAAAAAACATAAACATGTGATTATGTTTTAAACTCTTGAAAGGCTGACATGGAACTTGACTAACCTGTTAAAATTCTAAGTTGACTTAATGACCTAAGAAAACTTGTCCAATAGTTCATTAACTCCTTTTTTTTTATTAAAATAATATCGTTTTGATTTTTTAATTTTTTTTTTTGAATTGATCTATGACCTGAACTTTGCTTTTATATTGACTCATAATTTGAATGAATCACAATTTGAATTTTAAAAATATGCTTGCTTGTGATAACTACTAAGGTAAACCATGAAGAACAGACATATGAGGAGCTGAAAAACCAAAGCTTTTATATATAGCGACACTAACATTAGATCACCTTCGCAGCTCAAACGGAAGTTAAAGGATCGCAGGAGAAATGAAAGAGCAACAGGCACACGTCAAAAGTTACGGTTTCTAACATGGGATTGTAGATACAGATGATTCATTTTCCCAATTATAATATTATTTTGGCGGGGATGAAATGTGATATAAAATCTAAATAATGAGGATACAATTGTATTATAATTATAAACTATAGGGACCTGTCACTGAGACATCAGAAGATAGAAACTATCATGTTAGCTGTTGTTTCATAGCTCAAAGACAGAACACAAGAGTTCACTTTGTGCTTTGAGTTCCAGTTTTTGTTACTATGAAACTTCCCAGACTAAACTATCTTTCAAAACCCTTCAAGATTCCAACTTTCACTCTCAAACCAATCTTAACTCTCCCAATCTTAGAAACCCACTTGCAAAAATGTCAAAACATCAAGCAATTCAATCAAATCCTCTCGCAAATGATCCTTTCTGGCCTCTTCAAAGACAGTTTTGCAGCTAGTAGACTCCTTAAGTTCTCCACTGAATTACCATTCATTCACACCAACCAGTCTTATCAAATATTTTCACTCATTGAGAACCCAAATGGGTTCATCTGTAATATCATGATGAAGGGTTATATGCAAAGCAATAGCCCTTGTAAAGCTATATGGGTTTATAAGTTGATGCTTGAAAGCAATGTAGCAGCTGATAATTATACTTATCCAATATTGTTTCAGTCTTGTTCTGTTAGATTAGCTGAGTTTGATGGGAAATGTATTCAAGATCATGTTTTGAAGATGGGATTTGATTCCGATGTTTATATACAGAACACTTTGATTAATATGTATTCTGTTTGTGGGAATTTAGGTGATGCACGTAAGGTGTTTGATGATAGTTCTGTTTTGGACTTGGTTTCGTGGAATTCGATGTTGGCAGGGTATGTTTTGGTAGGGAACGTGGAGGAAGCTAAAGATGTGTATGATAGGATGCCTGAAAGGAATGTAATTGCTTCGAATTCGATGATTGTTTTGTTTAGTAAGAAAGGTAATGTTGAAGAGGCGTGCAAATTGTTTAATGAAATGAAGCAGAAGGATTTAGTATCGTGGAGTGCATTGATTTCATGCTATGAGCAGAATGAGATGTACGGGGAGGCTTTGATTTTGTTCAAGGAAATGAATGCTAGTGGAATTATGGTGGATGAGGTTGTGGTGCTTAGTGTTCTTTCGGCGTGTTCTCGCTTGTTGGTGGTTATGACAGGGAAGTTGGTACATGGTTTGGTTGTGAAAGTTGGGATTGAGGCTTATGTTAACCTTCAAAATGCGTTGATACACATGTATTCAAGTTGTGAAGAAGTGGGTACTGCTCAAAAGTTGTTTAGTGAGAGTTGTTGGTTGGACCAAATATCATGGAATTCTATGATCTCTGGCTACGTGAA
The DNA here is from genome assembly GCA_009078335.1 of Salix brachista. Taxonomy (NCBI): domain Eukaryota; kingdom Viridiplantae; phylum Streptophyta; class Magnoliopsida; order Malpighiales; family Salicaceae; genus Salix; species Salix brachista. The sequence goes on along the minus strand of CM018576.1, from coordinate 2,065,715 downwards.
ATGTGGGGAATTTGAAAAGGCGAGGGCTTTATTCGATTCAATGCCCGACAAAGATAATGTATCATGGAGTGCAATGATATCAGGTTATGCTCAACAGGACAAATTTACCGAGACTTTAGTGCTATTCCAGGAAATGCAGATTGAAGGAACAAAGCCAGATGAGACGATTTTGGTTAGTGTGATCTCAGCTTGTACGCACCTGGCTGCTCTTGACCAAGGCAAGTGGATTCATGCTTATATAAGGAAGAACGGCCTAAAGATTAATATCATTTTGGGTACAACTCTTATAAACATGTATATGAAATTAGGGTGTGTTGAAGATGCTTTGGAGGTTTTCAGAGGGTTGGAGGAGAAGGGGGTTTCTACTTGGAACGCTCTCATTCTTGGTTTGGCAATGAATGGGTTAGTGGACAAGTCACTCGAAACATTTTCAGAGATGAAGGAACAGGGTGTAACACCTAATGAGATAACCTTTGTAGCAGTACTTGGGGCTTGCAGACACATGGGCTTAGTGGATGAGGGACACCGGCATTTTAATTCCATGATTCAGGAGCACAAGATTGGGCCCAACATCAAGCATTATGGATGCATGGTCGATCTTCTAGGACGTGCAGGTATGCTAAAAGAAGCAGAGGAACTCATTAAGAGTATGCCAATGGCACCAGATGTTTCCACTTGGGGTGCCTTGCTTGGAGCTTGTAAGAAATACGGTGACAATGAAACTGGGGAGAGGATAGGAAGAAAGCTTGTAGAACTTCATCCTGACCATGATGGGTTCAATGTGTTACTTTCAAACATATATGCTTCAAAGGGCAATTGGGTTGATGTTCTTGAAGTTCGGGGAATGATGAGGCAACATGGGGTGGTGAAGACCCCAGGTTGTAGCATGATTGAAGTTCATGGTAGAGTTCATGAGTTCCTCGCTGGAGATAAGACACACCCTCAGAATGAAGATATTGAACAAATGTTAGATGAAATGGCTAAGAAATTGAAGTTGGAAGGTTATGCACCAGATACACGTGAGGTTTCCCTTGATATTGATGAAGAAGAAAAGGAAACTACTCTGCTTAGACACAGTGAGAAGCTTGCAATTGCCTTTGGGCTTATTGCCATTGATCCACCAACACCAATAAGGATAGTGAAGAATTTGCGAATATGCAATGATTGTCACACTGCAGCAAAGTTGATCTCTAAAGCTTTTAATCGTGAAATTGTGGTGAGGGATCGACATCTCTTCCACCACTTCAAGCAAGGTTCTTGTTCATGCATGGACTATTGGTAGAAAAAAATATACAAGTAGACAAATTTCTGTGTTTTTTCATGTGGAGCTTGTCCAGTCTGACCATGGTAGAAATGTATTTTTTTCACCGGTTGCTGCCTGGTTAAAAGACCTCTGGCCGGGTACTGTTGAAATGAAATAGTAACCATGCCTTGCAAAAAGTTTTAACCCACAATGGCTGGTTAAATTCTCCAACTGGTTAGTTGATTTGTTTTGCATTTTTGTTTGAATTGTGGCTTGTATTATGTTTATTCTCACAATGACATTCTGGATTTGCTTTTTTCAATTGATGGCGGCAGAACACGAGTATAAAAAGAGAATGCCTTTGAATCCCAATAGAAGAATGTAAGATGTCTTTCTTTTCCGTTTTTTTATTTTTTAAATCTGTTTGAATTTCTTAAGGATCTGATTTACTTTTGTTTTACAAAGCAGAGCAGAGAATGAGCATTAGACCGAGTAATTTTTTTACATGATTTTCCCATTTCCACTGGTGCTTTAAATTTCTCTCACTTAATTTAATTCATTCTGTTATAGGAATATGAACATCCTGTTAATGTCTTTCCCTTGCTCACGATGACCATTGTGAATTTTCAGTCTTACATCCTACGAAGTTTGATGAATGAAGTAGCTGTTTGCAACTGAGAAACATGCCATGACCAGGTAAATGTGCTGATCTCTGAATTTGTTACCAAATTGATGGTGTTTTTGACATGCATGCTGGAAATCTTTTCTTGATATATATATATATATATATATATATATATATATTGAGAAATATATATATATATATATATATTGGTTTCTCAGTGTCTTTTGCATGAAGCTAATTCATTGGAATCTGGATCTGATTATTTCTGGGTTGACCATGGAATAATTCTGCATGATTTCCTTTTATCCATTGTTTAATGAATTCTTTTGATTGAGCTTTGATCTTGGTTTCAAAGCAATTATGGACAACATCTGATGCAGCCGGGATCCTTATTGTAACAAAAGATTAATCAGCAATAATAATATATCAGTCCTTGAGTTACTATCTGCAATCTCGTCAATGCAGAGTTACACTGTAGATGGTCACCACCGAACAGGAATCTGGGCTCTACATGAAATCCTTGCAATCTGTGATAGAAGTGTGTATCATTTGCCTGCAGACCTTTTCACACTGCAGAAAATAAAATTCATTTCTTCATGTGTGTTGATTAATGACTTTAATGTTTCCTAGTAAGAAGAAAATGAAGCATCTTTTTGTTTGTATGATATCCAAACTTGCAGGGACAGCAATTTAAATATGAGAGGGACGCTGGGGGAGAGGATGTACGAGAGGGAGATCCGGCAGAGAGAGATGGAGAGATGTGGAGGCTTTGTTAACAAGATTTCTCGATAACCCTGGATATCATTAGATGCATCTCTACTGGTGCTGATCCTTGTCTCCCTCTCTTTAATCTCATATATCATATAATCTCTGTGCTGCAAATGTGCAGTGAAGATTGGATCCTTGAAGATATAAGAAAGAGAAACTGATGTGTTGACTAATTTTTGCTCAAATTGGCTAAAAAACTGGATATTCAGCAACTGTGGGAGTTTCCTCCGCTTAGTTGTGAGTCCACATTCAAGCTGGTTACATGTAAATATGGTATCATTTCTCACTTCAAATCAGTGCCATCTTCTTGGACGTGTATAAAGCAATCAAGTTCAGGCACATATCCAGCCTCTTTCATATGCCTTGCAGGTAATTCCAAAACTTCGTAAACCCACTCTATATGAGAACCCATCTTATTTCCAACAACAAAACTGCAAACCTGGTTTCGTACCTCAATCCAACTCCTACCAGCCTCTTTTTTAGAGCCTGCTCTCTTCATCAGCTTTCTCATTCTTTCAGCTTCTCCCCATTTGCCTTCTGCAGCATAGATATTTGACAGCATCACATAACTCTCAACCATATTTGGTTTCAATGCCAATGCCTTCTTAGCTGCCAACTTGCCCACCTTTGAAAGGTTATGTGCCTTGCAAGCACCAAGCAGAGCACCCCAAACAGACTCATCAGCCATAAATGGCATGCTTCTGATTAGTTGATAGGCCTCCTCAACTCTTCCAGCTCTGCCTAGCAAACCTACAACACACCCATAAATCTCCTGATTTGGCTTGATGTGATAATCATCCAACATACAGTTGAAGTACCTCAAGCCTTGATCAACTAGCCCGGCATGATTACATGCATGTAGAACTGCCATAAACACTACCTGATCAGGTCTGATGCCTGACCTGACCATCTCATCAAACAACTCCACAGCCTCTTTACCAAATCCATGAGTCCCATATCCAATCATCATAGAAGTCCAGGAGACTAAATTTGTACAGGACATTTCACTGAAAATCTTTTGTGAATCATTTATATTGCCACACTTTGCGTACATATCAATCAAGGCATTAGCCAATTCCAGATTCCCATCAAGCCCTCTGCGAAAAATCCCTCCATGAACCTGCTGTCCACAATGCAAAGCTGCTACGTTTGCACATGCTGCTATAAGACTGGTGAAAGTGAAGCAATTTGGACTAAAACCTTCTGACTCCATTTGTGAAAATATAAAGAGAGGCTCTATCGAATCTGATCTTTCATACCCAGCTATTAATGTATTCCATGTAATCAAATCTTTTTCACTCATCTCATTGAAGTACTCCTTTGCCTCGGATAAATAACTACACCTACAATACATATCAAGTATAGAATTCATGACAGGAAGATCGGACTCAAATCCATGTTTAATCACTGCCGTATGAATTTGTCGGCCAAGAATATTTGAGCCGACTGAAGCACAAGCTCTAACAGCAATCGAAATGCTATGTGGGTTCAATTCTGCTCCCTCCTGTTAGCCATGAAATGCAACAAATTCACATTTTAGTACTATACATACGCATAGTAAACAGTTCGTGAAAGTTAAGACTACTCAACAAACCAGGGCCATGGTGTGCTATATAGTGGTTAAAGTAGTGTTTTTGATACATTAAATGTTTCTGTGATTCTTGGAGTCTTTCCTTCATCCACTTACCAGTGACATTTCCCGGAAGATTTGAACTGCGCGGCTCCCATTACCTCTGTGAGTGTAACCAGCAATCAAGGTAGTCCAAGACACAACATTCTTCTCTTTAATATCGTGAAAAACAACACAAGCATCCCTCATAGTTACACCACAAGTAGCATACATATCCATGAGAGCATTATCTACATTAATAAACCCCTCCACAAACCTTCTTTTAATAGCCAATCCATGAACCAACCCCCCAGAAAAAACACTGTTCATTCCTTTACAAGCCTTTAGAACACTTGATATTGTAAATGCATTTGGTGGGACATTGTTATCCTTTACCATATCAACAAAAACACTCCATGCTTGAGTGTATTCATTACAATATGTGTACCCTGAAATCATCGCAGTCCATACAACAACATCTCTATCAGGCATTTCATCAAACAGGTTACGTGCTTGACTGATTAGGCCCTTTTCAAAATATGACTTCAAGAGGTCTGTGGCTAGAATGGAGGTACCCTTTGGCTTAAAAGTTGTGCTTGATTGGTACTTTGGTGTGTTTTGGGCCCACTGTAGGTAGTTCTTGATCATAGGTGGGAAAGGATGGGAGTTACTGGTAGATAGCAGTCTTTTTGTGATCATGTTCCAGTGTCCATGGTCATGGTCTGTATTTTTTGTTCATAGTTTAAAGCATGTAATAGAAAATGGTGGGAACAAGGCTTTATATGGTGTGGAAGGGATACACAGAGTGGGGATGTCTACTTTGAGATCACAAAGACATGACGTGTGATACATATAAATCTGTCATCTTGTCCCAGTTTCGCAAGACAAGCAGAGGATCTGTAGTTATCTTTTTGCTGGCCCTAAAGACAGCCTTAAACATACAAAGTTTTTGATGCAAACAGTGAACTCTTGTTTTTTAGATGATAATAGATATTCCTGGACCACCATATATATTAAATATAACTAAAAACTAAATCTTTTTCTTTTTAATTTTCTTTTTAAAGGTATACTTTTGTATCAATCTAGTACTCAGTAAAATTTTAAAAAATCATTTTGAATATTTGATCTCAAGATTTAAACTTAAAATTTAGTTATAATATCTTGATTAATCAACAAAATTTCATGGTTATAAAGTATTAATTTATAGAGGTTTAACTGTACAGGAAAGAAAGTAAAGGTGAAATAGTTGCAGGAAAACACGAGTTTGAATCATTAAAAAAGTGTGTAAAGATCATTGTAATTATATACAAACTAGACATGGCAATGGGAAGAATACAACAATGGAAAAATACAGCACGGTCAACTTAGCTAATTAACCGGCTCATAACTTGATAATTAAGCTGAGACTATGGTCTAGTCGTGTATAAAGATGCTGCTGCTAGTATAATTTCTTCCTTTTGTGGTTGAAAATCACTGTTTTATCAGTCTATCCTATTAGCATAGCTGTACAGTAACAGAAATTCTGCCTGTGCATCATCCTACACGAGGATCTGAGACTTTGCAGCGCCTCGAGAACACCTCTTCCGGCCACTCTTTTTAAGCCCACAAACACAGAACTCAAGAAGCTCATAATCCTCATCCCAGAATAACAAGGACGCCCTCTGTGTGTTCTCCAAGAGAATTTTTGATGTTAGGAACCCTGCAACCGTCCATGTTTGATAGAGACGGGATTGCTTTCCGATAAACTTCCCAGTTCGGGTGTCATAATACTCTGGCCAATGGTCAACTTGAAGTCTCTTCTCAGCCAAAGCAATCGCCTTCTGAGCTAGTTCAACTCGATCCATCTTTATGCATGCCAAAGTGAACTGAAATCAAAATAGAAATGATTCAGGGGGCAGAGATCAGTTAAGTGATTCAAGGGGTGACATTTTGGATGTTTATTTTTGGGTTCCCAGTGACTCTTTTCTCGTCAGTATGACCAACCAGAAACCTTTAGAAACTAGATTCCATGTATCGCTTAAACCAGCAAAACTAGCAGGAACGCTTGTTGAGTATAAATCAGCATTGCATGAGTGTCTGCTGGTCCCAAATTAATTTTTTTAAGCCTCAGCAAAACATACATTTTGCAAATGAAGTCAAGCTTACCTGCCACAGAAGTGTTGGCCATGACCCACCATTATGATACGACCAAGGGCTACAATGCACAATCACAAAAAATATTTTTTGAGTTGATAGAAATTGTAAATTGAACAAAGAAAGCACATGCACAGAAGCTCAAGTAATTTTTTTTGAAACTCACGTGTTCTTTGGGTCACTGCCAGTGATTATACGCCAATCTTCACACTCTAGAGCAGGGTAGCATATCTTAAGAGGCATGTTTCCCACAAGGTCATCCCATTTGGCTTCAATCAGATTTAAAATAGCTTCATTATGTTTTGGAGTACCCAAAGATGAAACAACGGACCAAAGATTTCCAAGAGTGAAAAACCTAAAATCCATGTGAGCTGGCTGCAGATTGCCAATCATATAACCGCCTTCCTCAGGTATCCAGTCCATGAGCCATGATGGAATTTGTTCAGGATAAATATTGAATTTGTTGGTGGCTTCTGTAGAATACTCTTCTGTTTTATACCGGTATATCTCATTGATCTTGTTCATATCTACCCAATAGTATTCTCTAATGTGGAATGACAGAGCACTGAGTCTGTTGTTGATAGCCTTCACTAAATTCTTTGATCCATCATTTACAACTATCATCTCACGTGAGCATCGTAAAGCAGAGTAAAACAAGGCCTGCAGAAACAGACTACTAGTTGTGAGGTAAACCATAGATGCATAAACATGTAATCAAAGAACAAAGCTTGTACATATAGCAGGGTGATTACAGACTAACATTCTCTATACATGAAAAAAAAGCAGCTTCAGAGAAATGGTTAAAAGTGCTTTGGAGAAATGAGAAGTATATAACAGACTAACAGCACCAGCAAATGGCAAGAGTTGAAGTTTTCATATCATTAAGCCTGCATACCTCACAGCTGCACTTTATAAAGCTTTAAATCATTACATTTGCGGAAAAGTCTGAAAGTTGCTCATAAACAATACTCCATTTCCACATGTAACAATTAAAAGCAATGCAGGGATGCTTGGTTAAAAGTGCTTTGGAGAAATGAGAAATATATGACAGACTAATAGCACAATTAAAAGGCAAGAGTTGAGTTTTTCATATCATTAAGCCTGCATACCTCACAGCTGCACCTTACAAAGCTTTAAATCATTATATTTGTGAAAAAAGTGTGAAAGCATTTCATAAGCAGGACTCCATTTCCACATGTAACAATTAAAAGCAATGCAGGGATTCTGAGGTTATGGCACCTCCAAACTCGTATAGAACTGAGCCATAAATTTCCAACTGTGCAGAACTCCATATCACTTAAATTTAAATAAAAAAACACATTACAAGGACACGAAACACCACTACAAACATCCCAAGTCAATTACCAAACACCACATCAAAAAGGATAATGCAAGGAAATGACTCACTTGGATCTCAAGGGGGTGACCATGGATACCCATCCGCCGATCTATCATGCAGGAGCCATCGGTGACTAGTAGAGAAGGAAACATATCAAACCCATCAGTTAAGCACAACTTCAAGATCAGTTTTATGCCAGTCTGAACATCCACCCTTTCTTGTAAGGCATAGTCACCGGTGAGTTTCCCATATGCCCTCAACAAAATAATCCACCACAACCCTAATGAAACAGAAAAGAAGAAACACAGATGCTATCAGTCAACAAGAATCAATGAACTACTGAGAACAATAACTGTCTCCTGAAATATATTACAATTAAAGATGGAAATTTACAATTAAATATATGGGACACATAAAAATCCTTACTAGAATCAAATTACAGAACCATGGCAATTTTTAAAATTAAAATGTTCACAGAGGTGTTTACTAACCAGAATCCACAGGCGCAACACGGCCAATAGCTGATTCACCAAAATCTGGATCTAAAACTTCTTCAAATTTATTGTCATCAAGAGGCACCGCTCTGACTTTAAAACTGGCAGGCATCAGCCCCTGGCCAGGACTATAGCAGTCCACTGTTTTCTCCCAACTCTAAGAAAACAAAAACAATTTCTTGAGTTTTCAAGAACATCAATAATAAAAACATAGCTATAAATGCACATTTATGATTCAGCGAATATGAACTGTAGGCACAAAACCATAAAGGAACATCTGTCTGAAAGATGACAAAGAAGACATAACAAATTATAGACGATAAAAAGGGTAAAAAATCAATGCCAAAGAAACAAAAAAAAATTAAATGGCATTTGAATAATCATATCATCATCAGAATGTTTATCCAGGTTGACATTTATACTAAAATTTGTAAACAATAATGGTCAATATGGAATAGAGGTGTATTTCATGACTTCTAAACGAATCCTCGTTAATAACTTGTTGCACATAAATCAGGCATTTTTATACTGGTCAAAATAGAACAATGATATAAATGTAAAAATATCAAATGAAACAATGAAAGGATATATCAAACCATAATAGAAAAGCAGGATAAAGTATCACCTGCAATTGCAAGGTATGAAGCAAGAAATTCTTCACAATCTCTCCTTCTCCCCTGAGCAAAAACGCAAGAGCTGAAGGCACGAAATCACGAATAAACACCTGATCATAATTCAATGGCATCTTATCCCCAGGATCATTCGCGGCCACAGTTCCCACAGGACTCCCACAATACGTAACAACAGCATCATTCAACAACTTCCATGCCTCCTTTTCTACCTCACTCTCTTCCCTCTTAGGACTAATAATCTCAACTTCTTGACCACCATCCAAATTCTCTCTATTTACACTTTCACAATTATCAACAAGCACCCCTATCCTAGACTCTTCATCCCCTAAAACATTCTCATCTTTATCAATCCTCTCAACCACCAAAGGCTTAGTACCGATCCCATTTTGCACATAAATTCTCTCAAAATTATTATCATTCACTCTTGTCTCGACAGATGTTGAAAAATTTCTAACTTGTGATGCAACACCAGCAACAATAGAAACTCCTTTAAAGTCTTTTGTTATAAGCCTAGATTGGCCAAAACTGATATAGGAAGCACAAAACGATTTCTGGGCTTCATTGAAAATGGTCCTAGACCCAAAGATTCTAAAAGGGCAGGTCAAAAACTGGTTGTTTTTCTCGAAATTAAACTGGTTCCCTGATAAAGTGCTTGTTAGACTATGATGGAGCTTAAAAAAGACTGGATTTTTCTTAGATAAAAAGAATCTATAAGAGGGTCTCATTGTTGTATTTCCAATAAACTAACAGCATCGACAGAATCGAGAACCAAACAAAAGCATAAACAAATGTGCTAAGGATTTGCTTGTAATGAAATAAGGAAAATGTCTGAATCTTTTGTATTTACAAACAATAAAAGGTTGAAACTTCAGTGAATAAAAAGGATATCATTTTTTTATTTGAACTTACAGAGACAGAAAAGAGAGAAATTGGTGATATCTAACAGCAGATTTTGGAGTTCAGAGAAGGATGAGAACAGGAAAAAACTGGATTTTCATATGGGCGGTTGTAAGGAAGGGCAAGATTTTGTCTCGGTCATCGTGCGTAATAAGTAAGGAGGTTGTGGATTTCAAGTTAAGTGGAAGGAAATGACTATAGTACCTCTAACAACCTTGTTCCTTTTGTCTTGAGTAAATTATTTTTAGTCCCTGTTAATGTTTTGTGATGCTTTAATTTAGTCATTTATGTTTGGAAATCTATAACTTTAGATATTTGACTCTTGTTGACCATTATCTTATTACACATACCTTTAGTAGCAAGGCATGTTTAAGAGATAAAAATATAAAAACTTGTTTAGGAATATACTAAAGATGTATTTTTTTTTTATCTCTGTTACTTTGACTAATTATGCTTCTGTCTTTTTATATTTATTTTCTCTTGAAAAGCCAATCTTTTGAGATCTATAACGAAAACCAGCTAATTTTTTTAATGAAACACAATTAATTTATTTTTACATTATTTAGGTAGGGGTGAAGGATAATTTACTCCTTTCCTTTCCTTTCTAGGTTTCTTGTTAGCCATTTTTGGAGTGAAATAGGGAAGGAAGTGATGCTATTGGATGTGCCAAGTTGACTCTCCTTTTTGTTAGGTCAGCTTAAAATTAGCATTAATGAGTGTCTAATAATCAAGTATGTGTTTTGAATTAGAGGATGGTAATTAATGGTGGAGAAAATTAGTCTAATTGCACTGTCTCAAGCACTAACCCGTCATTTTCTTTTTCTTTGGTTTAGTAATGATTCTTAAGAACCTAAACAACATACCTCAACTTTTGGGTCAGCAGTATCCATTTTGCCTCCAAGCAATTTTTTATTTTGTCTGAAACAATTTCCTAATCAAGTAATTTTGAAAATCCTTGATTTTCTGGAGGATCCATGTTCCCAAAATCGACTTTCAAAGACAATAGATTCATCATAGGAAGGTCTTCCCACGTAACCTCTTTCTCTGCTAGGGATTCCCATTGGATTAGCACCTCTAATATCAGCCTTATCCTTAATGCCTCCAAGGATATGTGGACATGATTTTTGCCACAGGCAGCAGGGATAGCCGAAACTAGAGATGTTTTCCCAGGACCTGGTGCCTGGTGGGCCAACAAAGCACAGAGCTTGACCCCTTGCATCTTCAAGATTATTGATAATGCGTTGTTGAGTCTTAGCCCTGCCCATTAGAGAAGGCATCTCCTTCTTGAGATGGCTAATTATGTAGGTCTGGATCAGAGCAGCTCTAGCAAACCCTTTACAAACTCATTGATTCGACGATCACAAGCTTTCTTGGGAATATCAACCATGTCCATGACAAGGTCATTAATCTGTTCTTTTTCTAAAAGATCACAGAACACTTGGCAGGTAATAGCTTGTTATTTCATCTAGAAATGGATGAGGAATTTGTGAACACTTAAACTTTCATAAGAATGCTCCTCCAAAACTTGTCAAGCCACTAAATGGCATACCTGCCTGAGTAGTGAGTAGCAACTATGTTCCCAGGTAGGTTTCTCTCATCAGATCCAAGCATCCCGACAACAAATCTATCAGTCGTTGGCTCTGGTCCGATGTGAGCTGCTGGATAGTTACATCTAAGCAAGTGTTTTATAGACGTTAATGTTTTCCTGGTGGAATATTGACCCAAGTTCATACCATTGGTATGGCACCAACTTGAAACCTTACTCGAACCAGAACTATCCTTCCGTCCACTCTGCCTCGAAAATTCTTCCCTGTCTCTTCGCCATTTGCAGTCGATCTTCCAGCTTGTCCCTGATTCTCCTCCTCCTCTTCCGTTTCTTCTTCCTCCAATTCACCCCAAAAACATCTCCTTTCCGTGCAGAACTGGAATCAGACTTGCTCAATCCAGAAGCGCCTTCTGCAACTGTTTTTGTTTGCTGGTTAAGGAACTCTTCTTCAGCAACTGTTTTTCTTTTCAATTTATTTCTCAGATTGAGTAGCAGTCAATGCTGATGGTGCACTTCCCACATTGCCATCTTCACAAAATACTCCTGACTGAAACATATTTGATGAACATGATTTTTTAGCCCTTGCATGTCGAGTAAATACTTTTCTCGACTGTAAGGAGTCGACGTAGGGGATGGGCCATTGCTGTTTGGATATTACAATGAGTTATTTTTGCAATTAAAAATGATTTTGGTATAAAGTAAAATATCTTTAACTTTATGTTCATGTAATAATTTCGATTTGGAAAAAAATAATTAAATTCTTATAATTTTACAGTTCAATCCTACATTTAAAAGTATTTCTACAAGACTGCAACCGCCTTACTTGTGAGAAAACAAACTCACTTGTCCAATAAAATTCAAACATGTGTGTTTTGACCACACTCCATCTCATCCTCAACCTCTCTATCTTCTCTCAACAAGACGCGAGCGCTGACACCCACTAGTTTGTGAGTTAGAAACTCATCAAGAAATGGCAAGAATTCTTGACTCGTTTCCGCCTCCATTTCAACTCATGCATCCAGCTCTTACTCGCTCTACATGTTCCAGTTTATCAATGCCCATCTCACCAAATCACACTTTCTGCAGCTCTATTTCCCACAACAACCAACTGGTATGTCTCTTCTTTCGAAAACTACAATTTCACATTCATACAGTTTCTTATCTTTATGTTTCCCTTGCTTTTCTTGTTTTCTTTTTGTGGTAAGCTCTTTTTCTTGAAATGTGAATGTGGTTTATCCCTGTTTTTTCAACTGATATGCAGCTTTTTGTCTTGTATCATTAGGCCCTTTCAATTGCTTCTCACAACATAATTTTTGATGTAAACATAATCAGACTCAAGCTTTTGCAGTTCCAAGGAGAAATGCGATGGCATTGATCTTGTCAAGTTACTTGTTCTCGGAATTAGGTTTCGACAATCTTGCACTTGCTCAACAGTCCGTTGGGTTCAGGGAATACATTGATCAATTTGATGGGTATTCATTCAAGTACCCTCGGAGCTGGATTCAAGTTCGAGGTGCAGGAGCTGATATATTCTTCAGAGACCCTTTCGTTCTTGATGAAAATCTCTCAGTGGAGTTGTCGTCTCCTTCATCATCCAGGTACAAGAGTGTTGAAGACTTGGGCCCTCCACAAGAAGCTGGAAAGAAGGTGCTTAAGCAGTATTTAACAGAGTTCATGTCTACTAGAATTGGTGTCAGGCGCGAATCAAGTATTCTTTCGACATCCTCTAGAGTCGCTGATGATGGAAAACTTTATTATCAAGTTGAGGTAAGTTTTTAGGTAGAAAGAAGTCATTTGCATGCATCACAGAGCTTCTAAGCTTAGTGATTATAGTGGTGAAGATTATTTTCCTTTCGAGTTCATAGAAGTGTTTCTAACCAGGCCATCATGTTATCAGGTAAACATCAAGTCCTACGCCAACAACAACGAGCTGGCTGTAATGCCTCGGGAAAGAGTAGTTCGATTGGAATGGGATCGCCGGTATCTGTCAGTTCTTGGAGTTGAAAACAATCAGCTGTACGAGTTACGATTACAAACACCAGAAAATGTATTTGTAGAAGAGGAAAATGATCTTCGTGAAGTTATGGATTCCTTTAGAGTGAACAAGATTTCTGTTTAATTACTTTGAGTTCTTATAGATTTAATCAATATTTTTTAGCTTGGAATTCACTGTTTTCACTGATACTTTTGCTGCTTTCTTTATCTTCGTTTTGAAGTAACAATTTGAAATTTTCATCCACTATCCAATGCCAGTTTTGTTTCACATTAGGTTTTCTTCATTGCACCAGGCCTCTGTTTTTTTGGCAGTGTTTTCAAGCTGACATGTTCTATGTTCTATCCTCTGTCGTGAATGCATTACTCTCCTCTAGGAAATTAAAGATGTGTTCAGAAAATATTTTTTTAGTTTTCTTTCTTTTTCCGATGAAAAAATGAAAAAAAACAAGTTCATTTATTGAAAACACAGACGAAAAATAAAAAAGAAATCCATCAAGATTACAACCATTTCTTATAAAAAATCAAAACTATAGTTTATAATAATCATCTCAATTGTGATAATCTAATTGTAGAATAATAATTTTATTTCATTCAAATTAAGAATTATATTAAAAGTTATATTGTTAACTCAAAAAATTTATAATTTATGAAACTAACTAAATATGAAAATATATAAAAAAAATCTGTCTTTTACATCGCAAAAAAATGTTTATATATGAAAAACTTGTATTGACTCTTTGGAAATCTGAAAAACTACTCTGAATAGAGAAGTTTCAGTTTCCTTTTTGTGACTTCAATTTCCCAGAAAGGTAGAATATTATTCTGTTTCTATTCTGATGATGAGAACTCCACAAAATCAATGTTCAATTGCCCTGAGAGTTGCCAACAAGGGCACTGCAGGACCTTTTGTGACTGAAAAGCAACTGCTTGAAACAGTGGAAGTTGCGACAATGAGAGCCAACACATTCTGAGGTTAATGATTTTGATCACAGATATAATTGATTTTGTTAAAAATGTTTTGATACGACACAAAATCTATGAGCTAACTTCATCTGAAAAAAAATTGAAATTCACCAAATTGAAATCATGGAAAGCAGCAAAACGAACCATCTCGTCAAGTTACCAAATGATCTAACTCCATTGATCAACTGGCATCCATGCTATAATACAGAATGCCAAAATCATGCCAGGTAGCATAACAAGTTGGAAATTTATCATGATTCAATACAAAATCTATGACCTAACTTCATATAATCCTGATCTTGTGAAAGCTCGAAACCCTTTATAAAGACGGCTTGGTACAACCCTGAGATCCAGTTTATCTAATTGCAGGCCAGAGAGGGCAACACCCTGGATTCTAAAACCCACTTGAAATGTGGGAAACACGTGAAGCCGCTTTAATCCCGTCTCAAGCAACAGTGTTCCAGATAATGCAGGGGTTCTATCTTTTGGTATTCGATCAATTGACCAAGTGCATGTCTGCAAATACGTGTAAACAAACTAAATAATCAAACTCTACCATGTACAGAAAAAAAAAAAAAAAAAAAAAACAGCCTGAAAGGTTTTTCCCTTTTCATTTTTAAACTAAGAAAAAAAAATTGCGCAGCCCCTTTTTTGTTATTCAGCTGCTACCAAAGGTTTGTCATGTGATGAGACAATTGTTCAAAAGAGAGACACAGAACTTGCATTTTTGTAATCTTTCCAGACAGAGATACACAGAGCATGCATCTTTTGTTTTTCCTTTTTTTTTTGGTGTGCTGAATAACGAAACGTATCAATATATTTTTCGTCACCAGACATTAAAGATATGCATTAAAGGTATCAAGATAGGTTCAGCACAGATACCTTGTTTGAGAAGATGGTCACTGCTCCATGATTTGCAGTCAGATCAGCTGACAAAACACACGAAGGCAGTTGAAATTGCACTGTTATTGAGTCTATCATCTTTCCAGGGTCATTTCGTATACCAACCATCACATTGACGCGGCAGGCCCCATCATCGGATGTAATCTGTGGCTTTACATAAATTGGCGTACTTTTCAACTTTTTAACCCTGAATGAAGGAGAAAGGTTATTGAAATGGAAAAAAACTACGGCATCCATGTGAGCAAAGTGACTAACACAAGAGACATAAAACTATACATATTCTATCTACACCTTCCCCAAGTAGTTATCTTGCATATATACTTCATAATACGAATACCTCCGATAAGTAAACTAAATGACCAGAAACTGACATTGACAATAAAAGAATCAGAACATTTATGATGAGTGCTACACACTATGGACCTGTAACTCATGAGCTTAAATAGTCCATCGGGAGGCACAAATGACAGGATATGATGGGATTCCCAAGGCCGGAACCGAACACAGGGATGAAATCTGACATCATCCATAATAGATGGGTTTGTAAATGATAGAGTCAAGTCAGGAACACCTGTGATATGAGAGTTTACTTGAACTTCACCATAAACCTCACACTTCACCAAAATCCCATCCCTGAAAAATGCATTTGAAAAAGAAAATTGCTTAGCCATAAGTATGAAACCACACAGGATAAATATATGACATTCAATGATAACAACCAAAGAAGGAAAAATCTTATTTTAACTTGAAATGCATTTTCTAAGAGCATCTAAATTAAAATAGTTCACGTGAAGGTGAAAAATACAAATAGTAACATGATATGCACAACACCAAAGAAAGTGACACTGCAGATCTGTATTTAATATACAAAAAAAATAAATATTAGGGCAGCTAATCACACTACTGAGATGGTCCCATTCCCCATTTGTTATGTAATACTTGCAAATAATTTGCGCTGGAGATTCTTCAGAAAGTCAAATCAAATGTGAAAGTGTCTATAGGAAAATACAAAATTACATATGTTGAATCATAATCATGTAGATGGAGAAATGCAAATAACAAATTGGAAGGGAGAAGTGCCTAATGCAAACAATCAAGTTCTAAGAAAATTTCAAGAATAGAGCAATACCTATTTATAATCGCATCCATTTCTTCAACAAGATCAACATATACCTCATTGTTAGCATATTTTATGTCTGTCGTTCTCCATGGAACACAAGATGCTGTAGCACCTGGAAGAGTGTCGCTCATATTTGAGCTGTTGCCAGTCACAACACTCAGCATTTTGCTCACAATATTTGGTGGAGCTATCATCTCCCTCAGTATATTTGGTTCTGTTGTCAGGGGGAAGCCATTGTCTATCATCTCATCCAAAAGCTGCAAATTTTAATTAAAATGCTGGTTTATGAACACAAAATAGGGAGAGAAAAAACTAGGGAAAGGAGGAAAATCTTGAACCAAAGGAGAACTTTTAGATTTTGAATTTCCCCTTTTGATCTCAACCAATGAAATAAAAACGAAAGAAAAGCACCTTATATTGTCAATCTATTAAACAGATTTTTTGTTACTGTGAAAATTATAAAACATACAAGCTGTAAATATAGTTTTTGTATTGTTTATATACAAGGGGAAACATATCATCTTTTGGTTTTGATACCATAAAATATGGAAAGGTCAGTTGAAAACCCAATGTAGTTATAAGTAATTAGAGACACAATGTATTGAAAGGCTCGACTTTTTATTTTTAAACATATTGTCAGGTTGATTTGAAACCTTTCTCTGAAGTCCCAAAACAACATTTTAGTTACTAGTAATTGGATCCTATACGAGTCATGGCCGCTTTTTAGACCAATATTTTCCACAATCCCAAAATATTGTAAGTGATGTTCTCATAATTCACAGAAAGAAACTGGCATAATGACCCGATATGAAAATGATTCAGAAAAGTACCTCATACACAATGACAAAGTTATCCTTTATTACATCTTCATTCAATCCTTCTAGATAATCTGAGAGAACATCAGCTACTCTGCAAAGGAACTGAAAATCAAGTTGGTACAAGTCAAGGATTTGAACACCATCAACCCATACATAGTTACATCCAATCACAAAGCACATAAGCTAACAAAATCTACCTCAATGCCCATCAAAGGTGGCATTTCAACTTGGGTGCAAGCTAAAAACGTGACCCCCTCCCGGACAATTTGGAACAAGTAATGTGTTGGTGATGCAATTACCGGTTGTTGCTATCAAAACAACAGGAAAGCAAATGAAAGATACAACAAATGACAATGGCATCAACGACATAAACAAACTAAAACAAAATCAAAGTATCAATTGAAAAGTAAATCTTTAGAATGAAAAAAGCAAAACCTGAATTTTAGACAGAAAATGAGATTCAAATCATACCCAGAATTCCAAAATGAAGCCAAACAGTATTCCCAAAAGCCACAAAGGTACCAAATGAAACCCAAAAAGATCAAAACTTGAACAGACAAAACCCAAAAATAGCTATATAAACCTCAATTAAACAAAAATAAGAAAAATCCAAACCAGAAGTTGAAACTCTTAGCTAAACAACATTGTCAGAAGCCATAAAGGTACTATAATCAAACTCAGAAAAGATAAATGCTTGAAACTACACAAGCCAAAAAACACGAAGCTAATATAATTATGAAATATACACAAAATCCAGAATAAAATCAAACCAGATTCAAAAATTGCAAAATAAGTCCAACAAACTACGTCGAAGCTTCAAAGTACCTTAAAGGAATCACCTTGAGAAACAACTTGATCCCAAAACCAAGCACAGATGGATCTATCTACTCTATGCCCAGTTAACTGTTTCTCTAGCATTACCTCTCTGTCAAAAAATATCACACAAAACACACAAAATTCAGTTGGTGATATTAATCAGATCAGATAAAGATGCATTCTTTACTGTTTTTAGATTTGAAAGATATGTTCTTGAGAGATTTTGACACTTACCCAGAATCTGAAAGAAGGAATATACACTGCAACATCTCTCTCTTTGCTAATGTTTTATTTTTTGCTCCTTTGGAGAATGGAGGTGGAGAAGAGTAGTAGAGGTAGCAGGCAAATAGTTAATCGAGGACGGTTTTTTGGGATGAGTTCGGTAAGAACCAGAGGAAAAACATCAATATGGGCTACTAATTATAAGATTAATATCTTCTTGGTCCTCAGATAACCTTTTTTCTCAAATAGATCTTTTGAGTATTTAGAAATTCTGAATTGAGTGTTTTTCGTTTCTTTTTACAAACCATTAAAATATAAAAATTCACTTCAAAACTATTTTTTTCCCTGTACACTCTGCAATGCTATGGCGCAAATTATGATAGTTTGTGCGAATTCTGCAATGGTGAAAGTTGAGTCCTATTCAAGGATTAACAATTCTAGTCACCACTTTGAAATTTCTTAATTTCTTACTTCTTGTGTTATTTGGTTGCTTTTGTCTTTGTAAGAAAGAAAACGATGAGATAATTGCATTTGATAAAAAACTTAAAAAGAGATGAGAGAGAGAAGTTCTGAAAGGTGTTTGTTATTTTATTTTCTTACATTTTTTTGCTTGATCCATACACGTTTGACTATTTATATAGATTTTATCAAAGCCTAATAATGACTCAAATTGCCCGGAAAAAGCTAATAAGGTTAATCCTAATCGCATCTAAGATAGTTAATACAAATCAGAACTTAGGAATCAACTCGGAAAACTAAGCATGGCTGACCGAGTTGCTGATTTTAGAGGTGTTTCTGCTACATAGAATGCCTCTTATTTCTAGATTTCTCTTCTGCTCTTCCTTGTAAAAATTTTCCGGGCAAAACAATCTCAAATACCCCTAGATAAACACTTCTAAAATTATGATTAAGACAATTCAATTTTAACCACGCTGCGCCATACTCCAAACAAAACTATTGTGTAACTGTAGATGCCACATTGAAAATTGATGTAAATAAAAAGAAAAACCATACCCTAGAAAAGCAAAAACAAAGAAAAAGAGGGTAGCAATCTTGGTTAGGATTAATTCTAAGTTAGAAAGTAGACAGGAAGTAAATATCTTATGACATAGGACAAGTAACTGAAAGAATCCTATTGCAAATAGAAGATGAAAGATTTGCGAATTCTAAGGTTAAGGTGTCTAACATAGTATAAAAACTCCTAATTTCGTGCAAGGGATATAGTTTTCTCAGAGGAGGAAAAGGGCATGCTGAAGGGATACTTCAGGGAACTTTGCAATGGAGAGAAGGAACAAACGAGGAAAGATGGTGTAAGATATTCCTGATGATGTGATACTGGATATTTTCTCTAGATTACCAGATAAGTCTTTGTATAGGTTTCGTTGTGTTTGCAAGTTATGGTCTGATTTGATATGCCCCCGTATACATAACAAGAATCAAAAGCTTTTTCTCTTGTTTAAGGAACATTGCTCCATTTTAGACTGCTATGAAGCAACTTCTGATTCGGATGCCAACGCCGCAATTTTCCCAGTGGAATTTCAGTTCAATGAGACTCTAATGCCATCACTACAAGCTTTTAGATGAGGTAGTTCCTGACAATTACAAGTGTTTCCACGTTATTGTAGACTGCTATGATTATTCTGATAATGACTACAAAGTTGTGTGTGGGGAGTAGAGGTTTTAAGTCATTCTTCAAAGTTTTTTCCCTTAAAAATAATTCTTGGAAATGTACTGAATATTTTCCTATTTGGATCAGTTCCCTTCTTCAAGGCATCGCAGTGATTGGAGCTCTGCATTGGGTTTTCTATCGCTCCAATCGCCCTAATTTTCTTAGCGTACATGCTGTATTACGGTTCGATTTGAGGGACGGATGTGCCAAAACCTCATGAAGATCTTGTTGGTCATTTTTTTAGATTAGCTTCCTTGAGAGGGAATCTTTGTGCTTATGGTTATTGCTTGAGTTCATTTGTGGTGGCAGAAATGAAGCAATATGGAGTGAAGAAATCCTGGACGCAATTATGTAGCATCCGTATGAATGGATACTGCATGAAGCCATTGGCATTTACAGAGAAAGGCGAAACTATAATAGCAGTCGACAATGTTGAAATATTCATCAACGATGTGGAAGATGATTCATTTAAGAGTCTTCTGAGATTTGAAGAACAGCTGAGATTTGAGATTAATGGCAACAAGTGCTATATAGCAGATGATCAGTGTCGTCTGTATCAATAGTTTATAAACTACTAAACAAGGTGGCGTTTTCGTTATCCGACTTAACTTCACTGGTGCATAGCTGCATCTATCAGCAATACTTGAAATACATTCTATTTATTTAAAATATATTCTGTTAAGACTGCTTTGCTTGTTCTAATGTTTGTTGGCATCAGTCCAATGTTACTCATATTTTGGCTTCGCCCCTCATTTCTTTTGTTCTTTTCCAGGTCCTTATGGTGACTGTGATCCGCTTGCAGGTCGAGTAATTCAGCTGCTTCGAGCAGATGAAAGTGCCTGCATATGGAATATTTGTCCCTAAATCATTCAATATATATATATATATATATATATATATATAGATGGAACAAATATGAGAAGTAAGTAAGCATGAATGAATAGTTCTTTTAATAGAGTATTGAGTACAAATAAAAGGTTATCTATTCAAGGCTCCTTGTCCTTGCTACAATTTTCCTCAAGAGGACATCCCTAAATACACAATTCCTTTAACTTGGAGAATCGTTGCATGGCTTTTGAACTCGCTAAATACTTTACACTCTTTAATAGAGTATACACAATTGCTGATTTGCCATTGCTACTATAGAACTCAATGCCTAAATTTCATACTAGGCATTCTTCTTATATCAAGGAATTGAAGGCGAGGAAAACATGCGAGTGTCTGGAGCTGTCTGCACTTGCTGCAATCTTTCAATCTCAGCTCCATCAGATTATTGAGTTGCAATAAAGACATCCATGAAGGGAAATTTCCACCATTGTAGCCCTCGACTGTTATGCTTCTTGTGCCTGAATGAGGTTGCAAGCCTTTAAGCACATCCTCGTTATCTTCATCACTCTATTCAAACACCAATTTGTTCATTCTTTTTCACGCAATTTTGCCTTCTCAGCATCTTCTTCGTCTCTCACGAGCTCCAGTTTGCATATCTTCAATTTTCCTCTTACTTCGTTCAAACATCCCAGCACTTCAATTTTATGATTTGTACCCCCAAACAAAAATTGGCAACGTTTAAAGGCGTGTTAAGAATTTAACCTCAGCTGGCACTTGACCTTCAAAACTAAAATGAAGATGTCTCAAGCCGACCAATTATCTCATTTTCTTGGGAAGCTTTTGTAGTGAGTAACAATATGTGAACCTTAATGTTTTCAAATGGTAGAGCTTTGTGAAGGATTCAGGTAACTCCTTGATTTCCGGAGTTGAGGCATCGAGATATCTCAAATGTTTCACCTTACCAGTTGAATCTGGTAACTCAATAGACGGGATTTCAGAGTTCTCAAGCTTTTGAATTTCCATGACCGACTTAATACCATCTACCAAGAGAGAACGGTATGCAATTCTCTAGCTTCAACCTCTGAAAATGCTAATTCAACATTTGTACAAGAAATGAGATTTAGATGACGATAATGAGATGCACCATCAACAACCGAATCAGCCTCCGAAGTTAACGTTTCTGATTTTGAGACCAGTAATGTAAAATCATGCATCTTGCAACTTGTTACGATCTCATTCCTTTGAACATCTTGGAAAAAGCAATTTGCATGCAAAACATTAGCAAGCAATGAAATCCCTCCACATCTCTTTGCAATGTCTTTTCCAATAGACTCTAAATCTTAAGCTATTAATGTTACTCCACCCCCACTCATGCTAATCCTCAAGAGAAGTCCCCATCATGCTTGCTACATCCTTTTTGTGGTTGTAATGATTTCCTTTCTTGCCATAATTTTTTTACAATCCCTCCTTCAAACCATCCTACTTATGAGTATCTTTCATTCCACACATCATCCAGGACGAGAAGAAATGTTTTATTTTGCAGCTCTCTCGTAAGGTTTTCAAGAACTACATCAAGATTGTTCAACCCACCAATAGTTTTATCGGTCTTTTGCAACATTTCTCCGCAAACTCTTAACTTTATTGAAATCATTAGAAACACAAACCCTGGAAACATGTTTCTCTCCTCAACTTCTTCATAAACTTTTTTTACTATAGTAATCTTTCCAAGACCTTCCATACCCACAATAGAAACAACAAAAAGAACTTGTTGTTGATCAATCGAGCCAATCAACAATTTCATGACTTTAGAGACATCCTCCTCCCTTCCTATTAAAACTTCTGAGCTGTAAGGGAAGGAGTCTGTCTCTCTGTCCCAGCTGATTTCAAGACATCCATCTACATGTACATGTTGCAGATCTCCATGTTGTAGAGATATAATTCCAAGCTCAAATCCAGATGAAAGTTTCTGAGTTTCATTCCCTTTTTGTTGGCCTTTACGAAGAACCTCATAAGCAAACTCATCTAGAACATCTTCAGCATCATAAGCTACATCTTGTAGCATCTCCAGCCAAAACTTCAAAGAATCGTCTGTCACTGGCCTTCTGGCTGCATCTTGGAGCACAGCTTTGATCATGGTCAAGGACTGGATGGGATTTTGCAGATGTCCCTCCAATCCCCAAGCACATCTTATACCTTCAGCAGCTTTGGAAGTCACCCTTGTCAAAGTCTCCTCCATGGAAAACGTATAAAGAAACTCTGCTTTCTTTGGGAATCAAAGAAGAAATATTGGCCGCCAGAGAGAGAAACATGCTCTGAAAAACTAAAGATAAAATGAAGGGTGCTTTGGAATGATCACCCACGTTCGACTTTAAGGCTTTTTAGTTTTTAGTTGAATGAGGGTCCCCATCGTAATTAGTGACTGATGGCATTAGCAGAGCATCTTCCACGAAACCACCGCTAAGTACGAACACTTTGTCAAGTATGTCGGCATCTTATCTAGACTAGCTTTCCCCCCTCCAAAAAATTTCTTTCTAGAAAGCTACGTACCGATATGCAATTTGGGAAGGTGATTTTTTTTTAATATAAAATAAAAATATTTAAATATTACTAAGAAAAAATTTTAATAAATAAATTTTATAAGAGTTAATTTGAAATAATATAATTGATAAAAAACAATTTTGGATAACAATATAGTTTAATTAAAAAAACCAGAGTAATAATTTTTTAAAAATAATATTAAAATCGTAATAATATACTAGATTGATTTAAATCAATCCGTTAAATCTATAACCAGCATCAATAATTGCAAAAAAAAAATTATAAATTTTAATTAATCTAATATTGAATGATTAAAAAATAATTAATTAAAAAATAAAAAAATCAATTGACTCAAATTAACTTTTTAATTTAATGACTTTGATTATAAGATCAAAATAAATTCATAAAAATAAACTAAAATAAATTATACAATCCGATTATTAATTAATTCAAAGTTGTAGAATGAATTTTAAGAAATATATCAATTAAAAATAATAATAACTTAAACTAATTAATAATCATCTTGCAAAGGCCAAACATGGATGATCGACTGCGCCATAAAAATATATAACGAAATCATTACAAGATTCCACTTGCTTATTTGAGCTCTCTATCTTCAAGATCGAACGACAATGAGAAAATCCAATAAGCATACTGTTGGACCTTTCGTCTTCAAATCTAGCTACCCAACTCCCTTGATTTATGAGAAAATGAGAGTTTATCTTAAAAGTTCATATCAGACCCCCCCGACGAACAATCGAGCTGCGGATATTTATGGCTGTTCAGACCTGCTTTACTGAAGAGAGAGCTAAGAACATGGCAATAATTACACTAAACAGCAAAATTATTTTTGTAACGTTATCGTTTTTTGTAATTTATTACATAAATGATCAGGTGTCTGAGAGGTCAGCAAACCATCTAACTGTGTCCTACTGAAAGTTCAAAAAATCAACCGATTCAACACCACCAAGCCTGTATGCTTCCCCCAACCAATTTTCAATATTTCTTGTACAAGTGCACGACTTCGGTCGTATGCCCCACCTTTTGTAATGAATGAATCACACAACACTGAATGCTGACTGTATGGTAGATGAGACTCGAGATGCGATGGTCTGGGAAGCGAACTGCTGGAACTGCTTCTTGGCATCTAAAAGAAGGAAGAATAATTTCAATTCCTTTTCTCATATTTATAGAAAAAAATAGAATGACCTAAGGAGGAGGATTGAGCAATAGACCCAATTGATCAATGTTGTGTGAATGAGGAATACTTTTAGCAGCAAATGAAACAGAGTATGTAGTGAAAAATCTACTGTATCAGCACAAGCAGAGTAAATTTATCCAGACTTGCGACAATTAGTAAGGTTGATCAATGTTGTGTATAAAGTTAAGTTGCGAGAATACTGTTAGCAGCAAATGCAATAGAGTTTGCATGATAATTCTATAGTATCAGTCCAAGCACAGAGTAAATTTATCCAACTCGCGGCAATTAGTAAGGTTGATCAATGTTTGTGTATAAAGTTATGTTGCGAGAAATACTATTAGCAGCAAATGCAATAGAGTTTGCATGATAATTCTACAGTATCAGTACAAGCACAGAGTAAATTTATCCAGACTCGCGGCAATTAGTAAGGTTGATCAATGTTTGTGTATAAAGTTATGTTGCGAGAAATACTATTAGCAGCAAATGCAATAGAGTTTGCATGATAATTCTATAGTATCAGTCCAAGCACAGAGTAAATTTATCCAGACTCGCGGCAATTAGTAAGGTTGATCAATGTCGTGTATAAAGTTAAGTTGCGAGAAATACTTTTAGCAGCAAATGCAATAGAGTTTGCATGATAATTCTGTAGTATCAGTCCAAGTACAGAATAAAATTATCCAGACTTGCAGCAATTAGTAAGGTTACTACTAAAAATGCATTGAATCTGCAATCATTCCACTTGTTATGTTTTCTCATCCCTCACACTTGCCTAGAATATTAAAGGAGTTTATATTATCTGAATAGCAAAAGAACTAAAAACTTTATCAGCTCAAACTCTTATCTTAATTGATATTGATCCTAGTGACAAGTTAATTGCCCATGGCAGAACAGCTTATAAGATCAATGGCATCACCATGCAGTTACTGGGAAACTGATAGGTTCATCTAGTAGTGTGTTTAGCGGCGGAGCTGTGTCACTTGGTGGGAAACCCGTGAGTGTGTTGCCCTCTATCACGGCGTTTTATATAGAATAAGCCACTGATTAATCAAACAAACTATAGTGTGATATATCATAGGCTCAACATGGTCCTTTAAGGCCGAGTCTGATTTATTTGACACAAATTGAAACCTTAAGTTTCCATTGTCCATGTCTACTTCCCACCACTGGAAATATATGGATAAGAAGAATCCCCAATGTAGTGGACAGTCTCCGGGATGACATTTAAGCAAATGATGTAATCTCAGAAAACCAAAGAAAATGTTGTTTGCTCACCTTTGCGACATTTGGTGAAGCCAACAATGTTTGCAATGCTGAGAGTCAAACATACTCCAACAATGAGGCAGTAATCTGCTTGGAACCTTATGAGAGAGAAAATCCCAAGCACAATCCAGGCAACTGCCTACAAAGTTAAAGGAAAATAAATAAATAAATAACACTCAAATGTAGAAAAGTATGGAAAACAGAAGATGAGTTTATATCTGAATTTGAACATCAGAAGAAGTGCAAACAACAACCGAAAAAATCCATTCCCCGTCAATTTATAGACAATCTTTAATCAGAATCTTATAAAATAGAAATGAGTAGTTCACTTAACATTAGCTGTGAACTAAATTGCATTTCTTTAGTTATTGATAAATATTCTGTATTCTCCCAAGACCCAACTTTTTAGCAATATGATATGCTGAGAATATGATTTAGTCAGTAACTTACTGTTATGTAAAGAGTCCACCAGAACAGCCATGAGTCTTTCTTGTTCATTCGGGCCAATGACTAATGTCAAAACAAAACTAAAAATGGATGAGATTCAATTTCAATATCAAACATCCTCATGAAATTGAGAGTACACATACGATCAAGCAAGAGTTTTGAAACTGACCTCTTGGTCAAGGGATTCAAATTTCCACACGCTCTCACCCAGATCATTTATCTCATTCCACCACCTAAGGCCAACTAAAATCCGACCACTCACATTCTTGACCACCCAAAAATCAAGAGCAGCAAGAAGCACAGTCACCACAAAAATGATGACAAAGCTATTAAAAAACAGAGCAGAGAGTATGTAAAATGCCAAAGCTCCTGCCTGCAGAAAAAAGAAACAGAAGAGTGTTATCTTGTTCTATTCAAGTTAAATCAGAGATCTAAACTTGTAAACACAAATTGGATATGTCACATACCTTGAAGAGAACATGAAAGAAACATGTCTTTGGATTGGCGTAATTTTCACCAGGGGGCTGTCAAGAGGAGTTATACATAAATTATTTGAGAAGAAAAACAAAATTCAATCAAATGCCAATCAGGATTTCCACTGTATATATTTAACACAATTCCCATCAGAAGCGCTATACTCTCATTCCGAACTTCATAAATTCACTCCTTATCATTAGACTCCAAAAGGAATCTCGGGATTCAAAAATCAGGTAGAAAATATATCCTATAAACTTTGAACTGTATGCATAGATTGAAGCGATCTTAATCATTGTCTCCACTGCATACTATATATCCTTCATCATGAACACAAGGAAAACAAAAGCAACATCCCAACCGAGTTTCAGCTGAAATGATTCAGTTGATTGAAAACAAACTAAATATCTCATCTGGGTTTCCATTAAAATGATTTAATACATAAAAAACAAACTCAAAATCCCAATTAAAATAACTAAAAGCAATGAAAGCAAATACCGCAACCATGGTTAACAAGCTCAACACGATCCAGCACATTGAAAACAAGCTCAACATGATCCAGTACATTGAAAACAAGCTCAGCAACTCGTTTGGATTTCCAACAAAATATACTTAATGCAACAAAAGGAAAGCTCAAAATCCAACGCAGCTTCTATAAAAATGGAGGGGAAAAAACGAGAAAAAGAAAAAAAAACTAAACCAGTATCGCAACCATGCGACTAAAACTATTCAACACATGAAAAAAGGAAGAAGCGACATCTCATTCAGATTTCAATCAAAACAAGCTCAAAATCCCAAATGGGTTCCCATAAAACTGAATAAACCATAAAAAACAAACCCAATACCCCAGTTTGTTTTTCACTAAATACAAAAAAAAATTGCACTTCGACATTGCCTTTTTCTTCCTCGAAACCGACCCGCATAGACTAGCATTGCCTCCCCGTCAAAAATCTTGGCTTGACAACTCAATACCAATCACATAGGCACTTAATAGTCCAATTCATTATAAATATTATCATTTTTCAAAAAAAAAAAAAAAAAGCTCAAAATATCCAACCAAAAAGCAGATCTAATAAGCAGTCCAAAATCATGGATTCATTACGAAATTAATCGAGCCCCATAATTATATTCAACAGAAAGCAATGATTCAAGAGAAATTGAAGAGAAAGACGGCGACTTGACTCACCTGGCTAGGATCCATTTTAGAGCCTCTCTTCTTCTTTTGTTTTGCTTTCTGTTGGTTTTCTTGATTTGAGGAGAAATTTTATGGTAGGGCCCTTTTTGTTAATGTATTCCTATAGAGTTAATTCCTCATATTTATGAATATTGGTCCTTTTAGTTCTACATAGTTACTCTAACTACCCAACTCTTTTTTTTTCTTTTTCATTTTATTTCAACAGTCAAAATATTTTATGGAAGTTTTTTCACACTATTATTTTTTAACAAATCTCAAATGGACATCTAAATTACTGTGATGACCTTAGTATTAATCTCAATTGTACTATTGTATATTTTTTTGTTAAATAATCTCATAAAAAATGTTGAGTTTGTATTTTTTTTTAATTAAATCATAAAAAAGATGGTGTATGAAAATATGGATTAAAATTCTAGTTGTTCTTGTCAGTACGACCACTTCTCTTTTTAGCCTTGAACTTATCCATGTGGCTCGAAAATATATTTGGTAGGCTTTCCAGGTAATCCAAATCCATATATGATTGATCAGGACCTCCTCCATCGCAAGACAAACAAGATTCTACATTCTTACTCTTTTTATTTCGCAAGCAAAGCATATAGTGTGATCATACGCCGTTAAGGTTTAGGCTGTCACCCTTATATAAACACATATTTCTTTGAATGTAATATAAACTGAAAGCTTTAGGGAATTATCAACGACTACTGCCATTGAAACTTCCGCAGAATACTCTGTAACCTCCTGCAATGATTAATTCCACACTCAATGCAAAGTCATTTTGATTATCTTAGAAGCAAAACCAGTCAAGGTAGTGCACAGATGATAAGCCTATAAGCATTATAATTTGCATTAATTTGCATTATAGAGGGAGGGGAGGAAAACTGGAAAAAAATCAAACAGCACGAGAATGCGAATGCTATGAACTTACACATAACCCAGGAGAAGCATTCAACTATGTACAGCCACAAATACTGCAGCAAAAAGGTTAGCAACACAATGAGGACTTCGTGGACATAGGGCTCCAAAAAACAAAACTACACATTATGATCTACATTACGAAGATGAAACTAACCGCCAACATCAATCATCATCTGATAAACAAACAACCTCACTTGCTTGAGCCAATGGGTTTATGTTACAGCTCAAATCTGTTAGTGGGGGGAAACTGCAGGGCTGAGTTGCATCTGCACTTGTTTGATTATCAAAATCCATTAACGATTCTGGTCTGGAGAGGGATGTTCTAGAAGGAAAAATTCCCATGCTTTCAAGCAAATTTGTCATCATCCGAGGACCAGATTGTTGCACAGTTGCTGGAGCTAGAGAATGGATCTCTGTACTCGTTTGATTATCTACTTCCATCAACGATTCCGGTCTGGAGAGGGATGTTCTAGAAGGAAACAATCCCATGCTTTTGAGCAAATTTGTCATTATCCGAGGATCAGATTGTTGTACGGTTGCTGGAGCTGGAGAAGGAAACTCAGAAAGTGTGGGAGAAGTTGTAGGTACATGTTGAAGGATCCCACTTGAGAAGGAAGAAAAACAGGTTGCTGATATGGACGATGAAGGTCTAAAATGTTGCAGGTGGGGGGCAGGGGCTCGAATCTCAGTACCAACTTGGAGATTGCTTGTGGTAGGAGAGATGGAGCTGATATGTGGTGGTCTGGTCGGGGTGGCTGAGAAAAGCGTGGAGCAATGAACAGCCTGTAAAGGTGGGGCAGGAGGTGCAGAAGTGGGAGTTGTCTGCAGACTAACTTCAGGAAGCCCAGTTGAATATGCGCCAGCGACAATAGAAGGTCTCTGTGTTGAAGGTTGGGATGGCTGAGGCAGCTGCTGCATAACACTAGAGGTCATCTCTGCATGCCATTAACATTGCCACCAAGTTTAGGTTCAACCGAGACTCAAATGAATTCATAATTCCATTTTAATGACTCATATTTGCCTTAGTATCAATATTTTTTATATAAGGACATGATACCCACCTTGCTGCCTGACAGGGGTACTAGATGCCCTAGTATCCTTGCACTTGGTCCTGAATGCCTCGGCCAATATCTTATTCATGAGAACTTTATTTTGATTGTCATCCATCTCTTTCTTCTTACGAAGGAATTCGTATTCTATATCCTGAAGTTTAAAATCATATGTTCTCCGAATTTGAGCGACAACTTCTTGTATTTCCTTCTCACAATCAGATTTCAGCCGCAGCTTCTGCAAAATAGAAAAGAAATTTTCATAAGAAAGGAAAAACCCAAGGCGTGTTTAGAACACAGAATACAACTATGTTAAAAGGAAACGAACAGTATCTTCATGGATCTTGATAATCTGGTCTGTTTCAATGCGTATTCTATCCAATTCATTTTGCAGTGGATCTTGAGATGTCCATACAAACATTCGAACAGCAGGTGCAGTTGCAGAATGATCACTAATTCTAGAAGTAACAGGTTCTGTCCTCGTGTTTGATAAAAGCGTCTGCGGTCCGCCAACAGCTGTCAAATCAATAGGCACATGTTGCACAAATGAAGATGGAGGCTGTGAGCTAGTAGGGGAGTCGATAGATGGTAACACATGCGGCGAATGCACTCTGACTGGCGCGTCATTTGGAGATTCAATGGACACCACAACAGGTTGGGATGCTGAGGCATCAATTTGTTGAGAAGCAATCCGACTATCACAAACTTGAGCAGTTCTATCTTGCAATCTACAGGATTCAGTTGGTTGGCTACTATCTGAGGCTACGGCATGCATTCTGTCAATCTCTATCCAAGTGGGGCCACTCCCCACTTCTGCAACAGTAGCAGTTTCAAAACCTCCTGGTGGAAGCACTTCAGCCTGCCTATCAACTCCAGTACCATTAGGCAAGGTGGTAACACAAACTCCGCTGCTCTCTTGACCAGTAGTACCACTCCCTACTACTGAAGTTTCACAAACCCCTAATGGAACCTCTTCATCCGGCTGGTTGACTCTATTGTTTTCAGGTGCTTCTAACAGAGACTCTCCATTTTGCAGGTTGACTGCTGCTACATTCTGCTTATCAACTTCAAAGGCATTATCCGATACCATACTGGCTACTCCATCTTTATCCATAGCTGTGTTAATGGCCTCCTCAGCTTCCAGAGGGGCTTTTTCAGGCACTTCCAATAAAACTTCTCTTCCATCCATGCAAGAAGTGGTTCTGGCAGAAGTTTGTCCTTCAGATGGTTTTACAGAAGCACCATTCTCCATGCCACCAGTGGAACTGATAATCTCAGTCACTCCCAAAGGAAATTCTCTATCAGGCACCATTAATGCAACTCTACCAGAACCATCTTCAGACGATGATTTATGAATGCTGTTCTCAGGACCATAATTACAGCTGTTAGCCCCAGGTATTCTCAATGTAATCTGCTCATCAGAAATTTGTTCTTCACATGGAGATGAATTTACAGACACAACATCCTCTGAAACATCCCTCACACTTGCAATCTGAGGCACTTCCAAGATAACCTCTTGTTCAAGCATGTTGGATGTAGCTCCATTGGACATTGGTTCAGAAGCAGCCAGTACCCCAGGAAGTACATCCTCATTTGATCTCACAGTTTCAGGAACTTCTAGTGGAAAATCTCCATCTGGCATGCTTTGAACTTGTTTGGGAGTCTGTTCTTTGGAACATGAATTCAAAGTGACAGTGTTTTCTTGATCATATCCAGACTCATTTGAAGGTGGTTTATTTATTAATTCAGCATGTGCCCAGGACTTCAGTCCTTCAATCCATTGAGCCTTCCTCTCTTGCAACTTGTTCATTGTAGCCAGTTGCAACTTCAAAAGATTATTAAGGCGCATTTCCATCTGCTGCTTAAGCTTTTCAAATTCTTTTGAATATACATTATCCAGCATCTTAATTTGATCTGTTCTCACTGAACTACCACTGTGTAAACGAATAACAGCTGCCTCTGTTCTTTGCTTACGTTCAATGTCTGCCTTGTCCTGCTCATATCTCTTTTCAAACTCTTCCCTTTCTTCTTGTTGCCTCTGCAATAGCTTCCTCATCTGTTTATCACATTTCTTTTCAATGTCTTTGATACTTTTTGAATAATCTTTTTGTGCCAATTCCAGATGAGGAAGGACCTGATCAATGGATAACTCCTGACCAGATCTGAGGTTTTCAAGCTCTGTTCTCACTTTTTGCATGTTAGATGGTGTTGACAGTGAAGATCTTCCATTTGACTGATTCTGACTGAGATCATCTAATGAAAAACATGAAGCTTTTGGAGAGCCAGCTACCTTAAAAGTCCCAGTGCGATAAATAAATACTTTCCTCAGACATCGCAACTTTGAGTAAACAAAATTTGCCTCGCTTTTCTTGCAGCTGAAATTCATATGCTCTTTTGCAAGTGCAAGTGATTCTTTGTGGTCAAGCTTGTGCTTTAGCATGGAAGCTGCAGTCCAACACTTCAATATAAACAGCACAAAGTAAAACAGGCCGTCAGCAAATGCAGAAGCACCAAAAAGCAATGGATGAGCAGAAACATGGGGGGAGAGAAAGAGAGACGGATCGCTGAAGTCAAGAATACCAGCACCAAATTTCTTAAGTCCAATTAATATGGAAAACAAAGGAAAATAATTCATCGACACTGTAGTTTCCATCCTTTTGATGAAGAACTTACAAGTAGAGGGCAAGCTGACCTGTTTTAGTTTGCTTTAGGCACTTTCTAAGTAAATTATTTTCTTTCATGGATAAATAGATAGGACCTAAGAAACAAGAATCATATCTTCCAAGTGTGATTAGATTTTCTCATTTCTAATTGACTTATTTCATGTTTATAATTCGTTATTATCCAGGTCGTCCTACTATTCTTAAATAGAGGATGTAGTTGAATATGAAAGATGTTTTTCATCTCCAAAATAATCAGATATGATAAATTCCAACCTCAATTCAGATAAAAAGCCCACTCCATAATCCTTCACTACACTGAAACAATCACCTTATTCACAAGGAGTAAATAATGCATTCAACAAAAAGCATACTAGAATGTTTGATTTTGGTATTTTTTTAAAATACCTTCCTTCAGTTTCCTCAATATGTCAGGTCATATTTCTGGCTGCAAATCTTGTATCCCTAGCAATCCCTCTTTTTAATTCCTATGTACTATTGCTTTAGACCTAAGGCGTAAACTGGCCCCAACAGAGGATACAAAAGCTTCAACTTTGCTTGTTAGTTTTCAAAACTCAGTCATTATACACTTCTTAAAACAACCAGTTGCATTACAAAAACAAGAGCTAACAATTTATCAAAGGTAGATAACATGTCATGCATTTAGAGATCTGCCAGATTCAAAAC
Organism: Salix brachista; assembly: GCA_009078335.1. Lineage (NCBI taxonomy): Eukaryota > Viridiplantae > Streptophyta > Magnoliopsida > Malpighiales > Salicaceae > Salix > Salix brachista. The sequence continues at coordinate 2,032,669 of CM018576.1, read as the reverse complement.
CAACAAGGAAGATATTAAAGCTATTGCAAGTGCAATGAACATTTCAAAAATATCCTCAAATTCAACAACCAAGACCCAAAATGACGGGAACATGGTAAAGCATCGTTTTACAGTAGTGAGTGGCTTATTATGTTTTAATCAGAGGGTGTAAGAGTTGTATCACAAGTAAATAAATGATCAAACAGAAGGGAAAAATAGAAAAAAGAAGGTTCTAACCAAGGATAATTGAAATGCCTGCAATAAGCTAGGTGGTTCGCTACTGACATGGTGATTATTCAATACATATCCCAGAAACAGTTCCACCATGACTTTGACATTTTCCTGAAGGGATAGTGAAACATGTCAACATTATGACATCATAGAAGAATGACTGCTGCACAAGCTTGAGATCAGTTACGAAATAATGATGTTTTCTGAAACATGACCAAGCAACTTCCAGCAAATTCATAAGTCCAGAGTAGTAGGAAAAATGTAACCATGTTAATAAAGTAAAAAAAAACCCATCAAAGCAGTAAACATATCATTTCCCTCACTTTTATTAGAATTTGGTTAGCTGAGTCCTGGCAAGGCAAGCAAACTAAAACCAGAGAGTGTTTTCTTCTATTTTTAAGTTTTCCTTTTTCCTTCTCTTTTGTTACTCTGTGGTCCATGGGATTTGCCTCTCACAACCCAGAGCAACCCAGAGAAACACTAGAGGAGACGGAAAAAATAGCAGATCATCATTGTCAGAATGTGAAGAAACATAAAATATCAAACAAAATTTCCTATTTCGATGGATGACAAGGGAGAGAGCAACAAATTAACAATAAAAATAAAATTCAAACGTAACATTTGATGGTGATGATATTCCATTTGAAATAGGAATTAAATGAAATTGAAATTTAACAATGCCCAATAATGCAATGCTCTCTAGGGCTGGAAATTCATAGTATCTTTATCTTATTAAGATCTAAAACAGTTATTTCAATCCAATGCCAACAGTAGGGATCATTGCAAGGTTAATGGCTTGAATGCACAAAAAGTGGGGTATTTACCGGATTTCTTCTTCTTTATTTCTACGCTTAAAGTCAATTCTGAATCCAATTCAAAGTACTAAGAATGGCCGTAGATAGGCAGACCCAATACACCACATCAAAGAACCTACTGCAGCATTCATGAACAAGTGCTAGAGAAATTAACTTCTTCAGAGGGATAGGAAACATACTGGGAGTTGCAAAATTTCACAAAGTTTTGCTATCTCAGGCTTCAAAAAATGATGGAGACTCTTCTCAGAATCATGCAAGTTCATTCCTTCATTACACCCAACCATGTCGGCTTTCAGTACTTGTGATAATTTACTAGTCAAAAGTGTGCCGTTGGAAACATGATTCTCATCAGTTGTGTTAAGGTCAACTGAACTTGGCATGACTTGAGACATCTTATGCACTGGAGCTCCAGAAGTTTCTGCAGGCAAAGAGACATTTTTATGAAAAATAATTTAAAAAATCAAGGAAATCCCACAATGTTTGCCACCTAATACTCCGAGAAGCGTACCATCTGTGCATACATGATAAGGAACAAAACCAGAACAATTAATCAGCAGTGAAACTAGCCAGTTACCTTTTAGAGCAGCTTTCAGAGAAGGTGAATCAGTGTTATTGTCGGTCACTTTACTGCGCTTCTTTAACCATTGCCTTTCAGAACATGAATCCACAGAATCCACATCAAAATTCAAGTCATCAATACTTCTTTTTTGTTTAGAAGACATCACTTTGTAACCACTCTTCGCCTCATTATCAACCCCAGGTGTCTTATTCACTGTCAGATCTTGGCTGCCTTCCAATTTAGCTTTCTTTTGATTCTGTTTGAACAGTTCCCTGTAAGCACGAGCATCCATTCTCTTAATTCCAACCTGGACAGTTTTGATAACAGGTTTGTCACTGTTTCCAACTTCTTCAGTTTCAAGCTGTTTCACACTCTTCACTTTCTTGTGCTTTTCCTTCGCAATTGAAGAGCCCAAGCTTTTACCAGACTTCTTTGAACCAGGAGAACTAGATGACGACTGATTCTTACCCCTCTCAGGCCTTCTAGAAGGAGTCGATAAACTTTGTTTCTCAACCAATCTCTCGGATTTCCTCGTAGCAGGAGGAATTGTAGGGGGGGTCTGCTTCTCAATACGTTCAGACTTTCTACTACTTGAAGGGCTTGGAGTCATGTTTTTCTTCGATGATATTTCTCTAGTTGACTTTCTTAGACCACAAGTATCATTCGCAGCACCCAAACTGCTTGAGGATCTGCTACCAATGTTCGTTCCTCTTATATCATTACTTACCTCGTCCTTACCTTTACGACTAGCCTTGGTATCATTTCCCATCCTGCAAGCTGTAAGCCACAAAAAAACAACATGAGAATTCATCAAATAAACAAGGTCAGGCCTCACAATGATGTTTCACAAGCAATTGACCACACTAAACCCAAAGCATCCCTACATTGGCAAATCAATCCCCCACCTTTCCAGCATTCAACCCATAAAAAAAATTGCTATATTTGAAGCAAACTTGGAAAACTTTACAGGACTGGATCTTCTAGGAATTTCCACGCACAACATTCTCATAAAAAAATATTAATTCTTAGTATTTCCAAGCAAAGAAACTCTCAAAAACAAAGAGTAATAGCAAAATCAATGAAAGGCTTAGAAGACATCGACAATGTACAATCAAGGCTGCATGTTCATTTCAACCACTACAATGACATTCATAATCACTGAACCAAAAGAGCCTAACGAGAAAACCATCAGCAATTACACCAAGATTACGCTAAACAAAACCCTAAGTCACTGAAAAAATTACTTTTTTTTCAATTTTAGATTAAAAACCCTAACAGAAGGAGGGGGTAAAAAGGGGTGGATGTGATAGGGTTCTATCTGACCGGCGAGAGAATCGTTGGGAGGTCACCGGATTTAGTTTTCCGAAGGCATTTGCCAGCCGGTGTCTTTAATCGCCGAGCATAAGTGAGTGAGAGTTGGCAACACTTTAATGATCATTGTCACGCTTTGTATCTGCCCAGATGGGAAGTTACCCAGATGTTAATATTTAGTCCTACTACTTTACTTGTATCCAATTCCGTCCACCACTAGAAGGATTGGGTTCCATGGTGCCATACTTGTCGACCCGGCCTAGTGAAGGAAGATTTGTTTCAAAACACGATCTCCTTTGTTGGGTTGGCCTGTGATTTCAGGCCTAAATTAAACCAGGTTTCAATAAATAAATAAAAAAAGGAATAATAATGGATTAAAATCTAAATTGATATGTGATTTAAAATTCTTTGCTTTTTTAAAAAAAAAAATTATCATTTTTACTTTTTATAAAATTAAAAAAACAAATCATTATCGAGCTAACCCCAAATTATTTCGAATTAACCCCAAACTTTTAAATTATTGAGGTAACGATATTTAACTACAATTTTCTTTTTAACTATATATATATATATATATGAAAATGGAAGACATTGGAGGTTGATCAAATGACGAGATGTTAATTCACGTATTTTTTTTAAATCATTATTGTTAAATCACTTGAAATGTTTACACATATGCCAAATAAATTTTAAATTTAATATTCATAAATGTAGTGATTAAATATATACTTTGAAGATTAGCTTGTAACATGATTATATACACACACACACGCGCGCACACGGAAACAGAACAGTAAGTATAAAAAAAGACAAAATTTAGATGAAAAGGACTTGAAACAAAAACCCTAACCTAACTAAGTAAATATCATCCCACAACAAAGAAAAAGAAGCATTTTTTTTAATTTATAAAATTATTAATATATCCTTCAATATAAACTAAATAACCTTATTTAAACTAAATTATAAAAACAAAAAAAAAACATTTTATAAACTAAATAAAAATAAAAAAACTGCCTGCATAGTAGTCTCCCATAAAAAAATTCCCAATCTCTTACATGCTTGCGGAGACGATATTAGCTTTACCCTCATCAAACGTTAAATTAACCAAAAACTTGGCATTACAGCGATCAAACAATCTCTTTCTATATCATCACCAGCAAAAGATCGGAATCCCCTCCCATCACAAACGTTCGAGACTTGCGACTGGCTAGCATTGTACGCAGTGAAAATAAAAGGTTGGGCAATAGAAAAGAGTTCCTAGCCATCGCAAACATCAAGATGATGAGATCCACAGGCTAATTCCATTAATTTGCATCAGATAACACTTTATGCACGCCATTAGAGCAAATCCGATTAGCTACAACCTGCATGCTACGAAAAGAATTTCTGGGAAATTTTCTATTTCCTGAGGCCCTAACATGATCAATATAAGAACATTGTTCCCATCTATATATATATATATATATATATATATATATATATATATAACAATTTATGTACGACATTAGAACAAATCAGTTAGCTACAACCTGCATGCTATGAAAAGAATTTCTGGGAAATTTTCTATTTCCTGAGGCCCTAACATGATCAATACAAGAACATTGTGCCCATCTATCTATTTATCTATCTATCTATCTATCTATCTATATATATATATACTGGAGAGAACAATCAAGCAAACACAGTGGAAGATTTCAGTTCAAAGGGAAATATTATATATAAAACCAGTACTGAATCAACTCGATCAAGTACAACTGATGAAGTTTGTTTATATATTTAGAATCTGAAATTTGCTATCTAAATCGGCTAGCACAACAGAAGTCGGCAAAAATCTGAGAAAGTCCTGTAGCAAATCAGGAGAGTCTGCAAACAGCTCAACCACATCTCTGTACACATCAACCACGTCCTTGCGCTTGTCGCTGTATGCACATAAAATCATCACGAAGTCTTTGTAAATCTCCTTGTTGATGTGCTTCTGCACCTTCCTTACAAATTCGACAGCTTCTTCATGGCCTACAGTATCCTTTTCCGCGGCCATTAATGCTTCTTTTACAAGGTTAGAAAGCTGAATATACAAAAGAACAAACCCTAATTATTATTCTTATTATAATTTTCTGTAGCGCATGTATATATATTTATATTTGTGCCCTGTCAACTCCAAGTCGGACTCAAATCCTGGTTATTGCCACGGCACTAAGCCTATTCAACAGAGTAAACATTAAAATAAATAAAAAAATATCTGGCCCATATCCGTTCAGAAACCACCTCTCAAGTCTCGACTACGTACCTTGTGGGTTGACTCTTTAAAACCCATTACTCCAGCAGAGTTTTAATTTCAACTAATTTTAATATTCATCAGTGTAACATTCAAATTGATATGAAACTCAAAACAAAGTAGTCAATTCCGTTTCTAATTTTGAGATTATATTAGTTTGACTTTGTATTTATATTGTATAATTTAAAGTTAATTTATCTTGAATTTTAATTATGCTTGTTAAATTAATATTTTAATTTTTTTTTATATATAATTAATTATATAGGAACAGTACAAACTCGAAACGGCACGCCGAAACGCTCCGAAATCGGAACGTTCAGTTACAATAGAAAAACTGGAACGACGACCGGAACGGTATTGACAACCTTGACTCAAAACTCAATATATATATATATATATATATATATATAGGTCATATCCTCTCTCTAATTGTATATACTTAGTACTTGGCATTATCACATGCACTCGTAGCATTTCGCGCAGCAGAACTTGGCAATTAGAAGACTACTTAATAAAAAATTAATTAACTAGATCTTTAAGTTAGCTTGAAACCTTATAGCATAGATCTGAGATAGAAACTGCATCGAGGTTTTTTGTGTTTTCCTTTCTTCAATTTTTTGGCGAGAGAAAACAGATCAGGATTGGTGATTCTGGAGCAAGAAGACATGGCCATGATAGCAGTGCAGGTGGTGCTCGAGCAACTGGCTTCCTTGGTAGCAGAAGAAACACGATTCTTGGGAGGAGTTAGAGGGGCAGATCTTATTTACCCAAACATCGTTAAGTCACTAACGCTGTTAGTGTTGGGAGAAACAACAATACTCAACACTCCCTCTTTGTGTGAATCTATAGGAAACTCCTAAATAGAGCAAAATATATGCGGAAAAATATATCCAAACACCACAAGTACAACACGTAATTTTTACGTGGAAAACCTTCCCAATATAAGAAGGAAAAACCACGGAACCGTAGTCCACTCAAACAATTCCACTACACAAATGATGGGTACACAATGTTCTTCCTTAGATTAAACTAAGGGCTACAACATATATCATCAAGATTAAGCTATTCTTGGAATGCAACAAGAATTAAAGAGAACAAAGTTGAGAAAAGGCTCACAAACTGACAGCCCCGATTTTTGTCAAGCAGATCAACTTTCACAGCTCCAATCTTCAATCCAACCGTTAAAATTGAAGATCAATGTGTCTAGAATCTTCTGTCCAAATCTCAGCCCGATCCAACGGTTAACGAGCTGGCAATCCAAGGAAGAAGACAAAGTGTTCTGCTGCAACTTCTCTCTTTTCTCCTCTCGGCTGTCTCTCTTTTTCTCTTCACTTTTCTTGTCTCTTTTTGTTCTTTTTCAGCAGCTCAAAAAGAAGTGTGCCCTACCCTTCTAAGTGGGGCCTTTTATGTGGGCTAAAACCACACAAGATATTTGGGCCATCCTCCTCCTAGGAGGGAAACCCAAACCCAACAAATCTCCCCCTTCCCGACTAGGTGCAGGGATTCGCCATCCCGGCGATCGAGCAACATGTCTCAAGCTTCTCCCTTGTTAGAGCCTTCGTTAGCATATCAGAGCCATTATCATCGGTGTGAATTTTCTCGAGAGTTAACAACTTATCATTGAGAGTATCTCTTATCCAATGATACCTTACATCGATATGTTTCGATCTTGAATGAAATGAAGAGTTCTTTGCAAGGTGGATAGTACTCTGATTATCACAAAACAACACATAATGTTGTTGTTTGAGACCAAGCTCCTGTAAAAACCTTTTCATCCATAGCAACTCTTTACAAGCTTCCGTCGCTGCAATCAACTCTGCTTCAGTTGTAGAAAGTGCAATGCATTTTTGTAACCTTGACTGCCAAGAAACAGCCCCTCCTGAGAAGGTGATCAAGTAACCCGAAGTAGACTTACGGGTATCCATATCTCCAGCCATATCAGAATCCGTATAGCCAACCAACATTGGTTTACCACTCCCAAAGCTAAGACACATCTTGGAAGTCCCTCGTAGATATCTCATAATCCACTTCACCGCATTCCAATGTTCTTTTCCTGGATTTGAAAGAAACCGGCTAATAACACCAACTGCATGAGCTATGTCTGGCCTCGTACAAACCATTGCATACATCAAGCTTCCTACTGCTGAGGCATATGGAATTCTTTCCATATCTTCCTTCTCTTCATCTGTCGAAGGGCTTTGCTTTGTGCTCAACTTAAAGTGTGTAGCAAGAGGAGAGCTAACCACTTTAGCATTGTTCATGTTAAACCTCTCAAGCACTTTCTCAATGTATTGCTCCTGTGATATAAACAACTTCTTTTCTTTTCTGGATCTATGAATACGAACCCCAAGAATCTGCTTTGCTGGCCCCAAGTCCTTCATTGCAAATGACTGACTTAACTGCTTCTTCAACTTGTCAATTCTTGAAGAATCCATGCCAACAATCAACATATCATCAACATAAAGCAATTAAATAATGAAATCGCCATCAGAGAATTTTTGCATAAAAACACAATGGTCAGAAGTAGTCTTCTTGTAGCCTTGCTCCTCCATAACAGACTCAAACTTTTTATACCATTGTCTAGGTGCCTGCTTCAAACCATAAAGACTTTTCTTGAGCCGACACACATAGTCCTCTTTTCCTTTTACCTTAAAACCCTCTGGCTGCTCCATATAAATCTCTTCCTCCAAATCACCATGAAGGAAGGCAGTTTTCACATCCATTTGTTCAACCTCTAAGTCTAGACTAGCTGCTAAACCAAGGACAACACGGATGGATGACATCTTCACAACCGGAGAGAAAATCTCATCAAAGTCAATGCCTTTTCTCTGCCTGAATCCCTTCACAACTAATCTAGCTTTATACCGTGGTTGTGAAGTGTATTCTTCCTGCTTCACCTTGTAAATCCACCTGTTTGTCAAGGCTCTCTTACCCTTTGGTAGCTTCACCAAATCAAAGGTGTGATTGTCATGCAATGACTTCATCTCATCTTGCATAGCATCAACCCACTTTGACTTGTGTTCATCTTCCATGGCTTCTGCATAACACTCGGGCTCTCCCCCGCCATTTAATAACACGTACTCATTTACAGAATACCGAGTGGAAGGATGTCGATCTCTGGTAGATCTTCTGGGTGGAACATCTGGTGGTATCTCTGGTACTGGCAACTGATCATGAGATTCATCCTGTAAGGGAACATCTGTATCATCTGGAACTTGGAAGTCATTTTGAACATCATGTTCAACTTGTGCTGGCAAATCTATCAAAGAAGACGAATCCAAGTCAATCAAACAATCACTATATCGAGGCACTACCTTTTCTGTCTTCTCAATATCATGTATAGTTTGATCTTCCATAAACACAACATCTCGACTTCTCACAAGTTTCTTCTCAACTGGATCATACAACCTGTAACTAAACTCATCTAAGCCTTAGCCTAGGAAGATACACTGTCGGGTCTTCACATCCAGCTTCGATCTCTCATCTTTGGGAATATGCACAAATGCCTTACATCCAAAGACACGCAAATGATCATAAGAAACATCTTTGTCATTCCAAACCCTGTCTGGTACATCAAACTGAAGGGGAACACATGGAGTGAGATTAAGGACATGTACTGATGTGTTCAAAGCCTCCCCCCAAAAGGAGTTTGGCAACTGTGATTGTGAAAGCAAACATCTTACTCTCTCAACCAGTGTTCTGTTCATTCTTTCAGCCAAACCATTCAACTGAGGAGTCTTTGGAGGTGTCCTTTGATGCCGAATACCCTGTTGCCTGCAATACTCATCAAACGGACCCAAATACTCTCCCCCATTATCTGTTCTGATGCACCTCAACTTCTTCCCAGTTTGTCTCTCAACTGAAGCTTGGAATTGCTTAAACACATCAAATACCTGATCTTTGCTTTTCAAGGTATATACCCATAATTTCCTTGAATGGTCATCTATGAAGGTCACAAAGTAAAGGCAACCACCAAGTGTTCTAGTCTTCATAGGACCACATACATCTGAATGTACAAGATCAAGTACAACTGTCTTTCTGGCAGAAGGGGAACTCTTAAAAGAAACCCTGTTTTGCTTACCAGCCAAACAATGTGTGCATTTTTTCAAAGATTCACTCTTCATTCCTGATAGCAGATTCTTCTTGGCCAATATTTCCAAGCCTTTCTCACTCACATGAGCAAGTCTCTTATGCCACAACTCTGCAGAAGACTCGTCATCCATTGCATTAATAATGTCTTTAGAGAGTTTTGCTTCCAACATGTATAAAGTAGAAAGCTTAAGGGCTCGAGCAATAACCATAACACCTCTAGTGAGCTTCCACTGACCATTATGAAAGATGCTGCAATACCCATCTTCATCAAGTTTACCTACAGATATCAAATTCATGCGGATGTCAGGAATATGCTTCACATCACGGAGAAGTAATTTCATGCCATTGCTCATCTCCAAGCACACATCTCCAATACCAACGATTTTGGCCAAGTCATCATTACCCATCTTCACTGTCCCAAAGTCACCGGCTGTATAGAAAGTGAAGAAATCTTGTCGGGATGTAACATGAGTTGAAGCACCACTGTCAATCACCCAACTGGTCTCATGGCATGCAAAATTAATAACATCATCATCATAAACAGTGAAGAAATCTCCGGAAGTGGTGGTGGCAACTCGATTATCATTCTTGCCATCGTCATTTTGTATCTCCTTCCCTTTCTCTTTGTTCTCTCTCTTCAACTGTCTGCAATATCTCTTGATGTGCCCTTTCATGCCACAATGATGACACTCAACATTGGCAAACCTGTTGGACTTGTTTCTGTTGTTATCTCTATTTTTCGGACCTCTGCTCTTACTCCTCCCCCTTCTTTCTATAATCAACACCTCTGACTGTGAAGAGGATCCCTGTGATTTTCTTCTCATCTCTTCATTCAATATACTACTTTTAGCCAGATCCATATTGATTTCACCATTTGGGGCTGAGTTAAATAGTGACATTCTAAATGTCTCCCAAGAGTCCGACAATGTACCAAGTAAACACAACCCTTGAACCTCTTCGTCAAACTTGATACCCATCCCAGCAAGCTGATTAATAATTCCTTGGAAAGTGTTCAAGTGATCCGTTAAGGGAGTTCCATCTCGGTATCTCAAATACATCAATTGCTTCATCAAAAACATTTTACTATGCCCGGTCTTACGAGCATACAACTCCTCAAGTTTTTTCCAAAGTGTGCGTGCATGTGTCTCACCCTCAATATGATTCAAAACATTATCATCTACCCATTGTCTAAGATAACCACATACTTGTCTATGCATCAAAGTCCATTCTTCATCAGATTTATTTTCTGGCTTCTCAGACGCAAACACAGGTAAATGGAATTGCTTCACATAAAGCAGGTCTTCCATTTTACCTTTCCATATATGATAATTTGAACCATTCAAACACACCATTCTACTTAGATTAGCCTCCATTATTCAACACAAGATATATAGGGTGCTCGATCGCACCAAGCTCTGATACCACTTGTTGGGAGAAACAACAATACTCAACACTCCCTCTTTGTGTGAATCTATAGGAAACTCCTAAATAGAGTAAAATATATGCGGAAAAATATATCCAAACACCACAAGCACAACACGCAATTTTTACGTGGAAAACCTTCCCAATATGAGAAGGAAAAACCACGGAACCGTAGTCCACTCAAACAATTCCACTACACAAATGATGGGTACACAATGTTCTTCCTTAGATTAAACTAAGGGCTACAACATATATCATCAAGATTAAGCTATTCTTGGAATGCAACAAGAATTAAAGAGAACAAAGTTGAGAAAAGGCTCACAAACTGACAGCCCCGATTTTTGTCAAGCAGATCAACTTCCACAGCTCCAATCTTCAATCCAACCGTTAAAATTGAAGATCAATGTGTCTAGAATCTGCTGTCCATATCTCAGCCCGATCCAACGGTTAACGAGCTGGCAATCCAAGGAAGAAGACAAAGTGTTCTGCTGCAACTTCTCTCTTTTCTCCTCTCGGCTGTCTCTCTTTTCTCCTCTCGGCTGTCTCTCTTTTTCTCTTCACTTTTCTTGTCTCTTTTTGTTCTTTTTCAGCAGCTTAAAAAGAAGTGTGCCTTACCCTTCTAAGTGGGGCCTTTCATGTGGGCTAAAACCACACAAGATATTTGGGCCATCCTCCTCCTAGGAGGGAAACCCAAACCCAACAGTTAGCTCACAGCACCCCATATTTAAGCACAGGCTGACACATGGAGCCTCCCTCTTCCCATTTCCTCTCTCTCTGGGCAGCTTCTCTTTACTCTGCCCTCTCGCTCGCTATCTGTAGGCAATCTCTCTCTATTGCTTTTGTTATCATTGTTGTAGATCTTGCTCAGGATTTGGACGGGATTTGTCTTGTTTTGGTTCTATAGTTTGTCTTTTTGACTTTCCTCTTAAAGGTTCCTAGATCTGACCCTTGATAGATTACATCTGTTTTTGGTGTTTTTGTTAAGTTTTTCAATGACCCTTTTGCTTGTTTTTGTTTTCTGGTATTGACATGAAGAAGATTACGAATCTATAAACTTGGCTTTTGTGTGAAATAATGAAATGAAAATAGAGGAATTTAAAGGAACGGACTTTACTGTGTATACAAGCTTGGATCTCTATGATTTATTGCTGTTTCTCAATTCCCTTGATGGAATGGACCTTGTGTCATCTGTGAAATGGTGTTAAAAAGGAAAGATTTTGTCCGTGTTTGTAAGTCAATGTGTTTTAAGATCTTGCTTGCTCGCACGCGTTGTTTGATTTTGATTGTTTTATTGGTGTGAATGAGAAAATGTTATAATGGATGTAAAAGTGATTTTCTTAAGACTGGTTGCGGGGTTTTATGATGCAGGTGAGATTTAGGAAAGATGGGGCTTACATTCACAAAGCTTTTTAGCCGTCTTTTTGCCAAGAAAGAAATGAGAAAAATACCTGCAGGGGTCTGGTCCAGCGGTAAGTTGGGGGTGTCCTCCTTCTTGGGACCGAGGTTCGAGTCCCAGTGGAAGCTAGAGGGTATCCCCCTTCCTAGCATCGTGGTTCGATCCCTGATTGGTATCCATGTCACCTCGCGGTGCCTTACTTGATTATTTGGGCTTGCAGGATGTTCAAGTGAGCCTGGAAATAATCGAGGTGCGCGCAAGCTGGCCCGGACACCCGGTCATAAAAAAAAAAAGAGAAAAATATCTCAATAATGTGCTGGGAAAAATATTGTTTATTCTGACGAGAAACTAAGATAATATAAATCCAAACATATACAGAACTACTAGCAACTAAAATAGAATATGTAGCTCATACAATGAATGAAGGGCTACTTGTACGGGCAATATTAAAATTAGGGTTTCATAAGGTCTCATGAATTTCCTGTGTATAGCATTGAAGGAAGAAAATGTCAATGAACTGAGATGGTGTTATTATATACATTTCAACTAAAAAATTAAAAGACAAAAACCAAAGGAAGGATTTTATTATATTATTTTTGGGGTGGTGGTAGAATGGAAAACATAATATGTCGTGAATTTTTAAGAATAAAAAAAGTATATTTTAAAAATAACAGTTGTTTCAATTAGAAAAAAAAAGCTGAAAAGAGCTCGCATAAACATTGTATAGGCAAACTCAAAACATTATGGATTGGAATAATGTATTAGCGATTTCACTCTTCATTGCGTCTCAGCCCTTGCTTTTGTATTAGGGATATTTTTGATTTTTTAACGAGATCGTGTTGCTGATATGATATTACTGAAAGTTTATATGGTCATTAACTTTATAGCATGTAAAATTAGTTTATGTCCATGCAAGCAGAACCAAACAACGTTAATAAAAAAAAATTAAGTTTCGGACACCCATATTTAATAATAATAATAAAAAAACTCCCTTTAATTTCACTGAGATTAAGGCATAGTTTGCCATGCCCAACTAGGGGCCTGTTTGGCACAGCTGTTGCAGCTGTAGCTGTTGTGGTTGAGGTTGAAAAAAAGCTGGTTTCTGAAAAGCGCTTTTAGCTGCGGTTCGTAACTGAAATTTGTGTTTGGTTAAAACTGTGGTTGATGTTGAGTTTAATGAAAAGCAGTTTTGTGTGTTTGGTTACCATGCTTTTCAAATTGCTGTCAACTTATGAAATTAATTAAAAATACACATGTATAGACACACACATACATTTATATAAATATTTTGTTGGAATAATTTTTTATATTTATTAATAATTATAGTAACAAAATATTTGAAATAATTGACGTAAATTAAACACTTGTTTTTATTCTCATTAAACTACTTGCAATTCCATCACGAACTAAATCCATACGTGAACACGTCTGTGACCCCTGACTATTTGATCGAGGAACAACATCTGGTAAAATATCTTCAGGAACAAAATTAGGATTGCGATCATATTCGGCAAAAGTAATATCATCTTGTGATCTTCTTCTAATGTAGTTATGCAATGCCATTGATACAACCACAATCTTCACCTGTGTTTTATATGGATAAACAGACATGCTTTGTAAAATTTGCCATTGTAAATAGTTAAAATCATGTTAATTTGTAAAATTATACAATTTTATAAGTAAATTTGATTTTAAAAACATTGTTTTGAGCTAATTATCGAACCCAATTTTTTCTTCTTATTATGTCATTCAATAAAATTAACAATATAAACTCATCATATGAATATATATAATACCCAAAAATAAAAACCTTAACCTGACCTGATTTAACTAAATCGTTAAGACCAAAGAAAAAGATAAGTTGTTAAAGTTTATAATTTATAAAATATTATACTATAATTATAAGCTGAAACATGATCTAATTATATACATGAACACCCAACGTATATTCAATCTCTTCTACCATCCTCCTTCCAGGCATGTGCGAGCGCCATTGATGATAAAAAAAACAAAAATTATTCCACAGAAGGGAAAGCCTTTCTCCAAATTAAGAAACACTTGGCCTCCGGAGCTTTGCAGTGAAGTGCTTTTAGCAGCGAAGTAGCCATTTGTTTAACTAGCACTTGGCCTCCGGAGCTTTGCCCATCCCTCCGTTCCTCGATCAAGTTCTGGAGTTTTTGGGGCAAATCATTCTCGACGATCAACTGGTGAGCGACGGGTCGGTGGAGCTGAGGGTGAGCTACCTCGTTGATCTGCGACTGGTCGAGAAAGACGGGTCTGTGGGCAGCTCTGTTGGTGGAGCTGAGGGTGAGGAGAGAAGGATTGTCGGGCCGAGAGGGACTAGAGATGGAGGTGAGGCAGAGAGGGACTTTTGCAGGTGTGGCTGCCTTGTGGTGTGAGGGAGAACGATCGACTTCTTGCAGATAGTAGCGTTTTGTCACATCTTACGTGAGACGCAGACGCAAAAGCATCTCTCTCAGATGCTTTTGCGTCTGCGTCTGAAAAGTTAATAAAATGGCGGGATCCACAGAAATAATCTGGGGTCCCGTTTGGTTCTGGTTGCGTTTGGCCCCGCGTTCATGCTAAACGCAACACGAAACGCGGAGCCAAACGGCCACTGGAGCAAAGAAAAGAAAAGGGGGCACAACCATGACTAGTTATGGAACTGTGATCTGACTATCAAAAGAGTGACGTTTTTTTTTGTATGCATTATAAATTTGACCACATGTTATCCCATTGCAATATGACACGTGTGCTTGGCATGATCACATGAACTCGTAGCATTGCGCACATGCAGCAGAACGTGGCAATTAAAAGACTAGTTAACAAAAACTTAATTAACTAGATCTGGCATTTTTAATTTAGCTTGAAACTTTTGTTTTTTATGCAACGAAACCCACCCTTGTAAATCGCTAAGTTGACTATTTTAGATTTTTATAACCTAACTCGAACTTGAAAATTATTGTTCAGATACGCTACCTTACAGCATAGATCTAAGATAGAAACTGCATCGAGGTTTTTTGTTTTTTCCTTCAATTTTTTGGCGAGAGAAAAGAGATCAGGATTGGTGATTCCGGAGCAAGAAGCCATGGCCATGATAGCAGTGCAGGTGGTGCTCGAGCAACTGGCTTCCTTGGTAGCAGAAGAAACACGGTTCTTGGGAGGAGTTAGAGGGGGAATCGATGAACTACGGGATGATTTGCATAGCATGAAATCTTTCCTTCAAGATGCGGAAGAAAGGAGTGAGAGTGATGAAGGACTGAGAGCCTGGGTCAAACAAGTGAGAGATGTGGCTTCTGATGCTGAGGACATTCTTGAAGAGTTTATGCTCCGGTTTGCTCCATCTCATGGGAGTGGTTTTATCCATTTTCTTCGCAATTCATACCGTTCCACCCGTAAATTAAGTGCACGGCATCGGCTGGCTGCCCACTTAGAAAGCATTAAAGCAAGGGTGAGAGCCATTTCAGAGAGAAGAACTGCATTTTCTTTGAATAGGATTGACATGCCATCAACCTCCAGTGCTGCCGTAGAGAAATGGCATGATCCCCGGATAGCTTCTCTTTACTTAGATGAAGCTGATGTCGTGGGAATTGAGAACCCAAAACATCTACTGGTTTCCTGGCTTGTAGAAGGAGAAGAAAAGCTCTCCAGTATCTCTGTGGTTGGGATGGGCGGGTTGGGAAAAACAACCCTCGTAAAGAAAGTTTATGACAGCCACCCCATCAGAAGAAGCTTTGATACCCATTCTTGGGTTACAGTTTCCAAATCGTTTGCATCCGCGGAGCTTCTACGAGTTGCTCTGCAGGGGTTTCTGGTGACAGCGAACGAACCCGTTCCGGATAATCTGCAATCAATGACTGACTTCCAGTTAATTGATGCTCTAAGAAAATATCTAGGGAGAAGGAGGTATGTCATTGTTTTGGATGATGTATGGGATGTAAACGCTTGGGAGACAATAAAGTATGCATTTCCTGATTGTAACTGTGGTAGTAGAATTATCTTCACTACACGTATAGGTAACTTGGCTGAATCAATAGAGAACACCACTCATGTTTATGACCTCCAGCCTTTACCAGAAAATGAAGCTTGGACCCTCTTTTGCAAGAAAGCCTTTAGAGGGGAACCTAAGGCTGTTTGCCCGCCAGAACTGGAAGAGATGTCTCGAGTTATCTTAAGGAAGTGTGAGGGACTGCCACTTGCAATTGTAGCAATAGGGGGCCTGCTGTCGAAGAAGAAAAATCAAGGTTTGGAATGGAAGAAAGTCCGTGACTGCCTAGCTACAGAATTGAAAAGTAACAGCGACCTTGGGAGTCTACGACGAATACTTCAACTAAGTTATGATAATCTTCCTTACTACCTCAAACAGTGTTATTTGTATTTAAGTGTTTTTCCAGAGGATCATTTGATAAAAAGAATGAAGTTGATCCGGCTATGGATAGTTGAAAGGTTTGTGGAAGAGAAGCAAGGCTTTACAATGGAGGAAGTAGCAGAGGAATACCTTAATGAACTCGTGAACAGGAGTTTGATCCAAGTGGCGGAGATGAATCATTTTAACAGGGTCAAGACATGTCGTGTTCATGATCTAATGCGAGAGATCATTCTATTGAAATCCAGGGAAGAATCTCTTGTTATGATAGCAAACGGAACAAGAATAAGCAAGAATGAGAAAGTCCGGCGTCTTTCAATCCATGAAAACTCTGAGGAAGTACAATCAGATATGAGATTTCCTTATCTGTGGTCTTTCTTGTTATTTTCATCACATCATTCTTTTGAGCATGGTTTTCGCAATTACAAGCTGTTAAGGGTATTGAATTTAGATCGTGCTCACTTTTACAGCTTCCCACCTGAATTGGTCGAACTGATTCATTTGAGATACTTAAGTTTGAGATGGACCATGATAACGGAGCTTCCAGAGTCCATAAGGAAGCTCAAGTACTTAGAAATACTTGATTTGAAAGGGAGTACTGTGTCATCTTTGCCTACTGGGATCACACAGTTGACATGTCTTTGCCAGCTCCGTCACTATCGACACAGTTTCTGGTCCTCATTGTTCTTCCCAGACACTCATGGAATGAGAGTTCCATCAGGAATAGGAAGGTTGACTAGCCTGCAGAAATTGGGATGCGTTGAAGTGAATGAAGATTATGAGTCGGTCAGGGAGTTGGGAAAGCTAACTCAGTTGAGAAGGCTGGGCATTTTAAAGCTGAGAGAAGAGCAGGGAATGGATCTATGTTATACCTTGGAGAGGTTGAAACACCTCACTGCAATGTATCTTGTTTCACTAAACAAGACGGATTTCTTACAATTGGACTCTATTTCATCTCCTCCAAAATATCTCCAACGTCTATATCTCAAATGTAGTCTCTCAGCTTTACCAGGATGGATAGCTTCACTCCAGTATATTTCCAAGCTAGTGCTTCAATATTCTAATTTGAAAAGTGATCCTCTGAAGGCCCTCCAGAAATTGCCTAGTTTGGTGGTGCTTGAACTCCGTCAAGCTTATGCAGGGGAAGAGCTGTGGTGTGATCCTGGAGGATTTTCAAAGCTGAAGAAGCTAGGTCTCCATGAACTGGAGAGATTGCAGCGCATCAGAATAGCAAAAGGATCAATGCCTGTGCTGGAGAGGCTGGACATCACAGCATGTACGGTGCTAGAAACTGTGCCGGATGGGATTGAAAACCTGAAAAATATAGAAGACCTGGTTCTGTGGGAGATGCCTTCAACATTCATCAAGACAGTAGAGAGGCGCCGTGGTGAAGATTTCTGGAGAGTTCAACATATCACAACAATCACCCGTATCTACGAGAGCCGGGGGAGATGGGTTTCTGAAACTCTTCTGTGATTAGAGGGGTAAACTACGGAGAGGACTACAGTTTCAGGAAAATTATGATCGACAACGCATCTACCTGTTTTGTTTTTACATTGTTATTATTTTTTTTTAAAAAAAAAGAAGTTTTACAGCACCATTTGCTATTGAACATATATAGTGCTTGCATGATTTCTAATTAGATCGCCTCTTGAATGGGAAATATACCTCAAGTCACATCATCATCATCATGTACTGCTGAAATTCTGAGCCCCGGAAACAGAAAACTGCTGCTCTTCCCTCATCTTCTCTGCTCCTTTGTCTCTGTTTTGCTGTTGATGAATCTTCCAACCTGTTATCTTGCCCTGGTTTGTCACCACTAAATTTTGGACACCGTCGATTTCTAGACATCAATACGATTATATCTGGGATTTGTCAAATGTGTTTATTCTATATTTCATCAAATTTTCACATCTTGAGTTCGTTTTGTGTGCAAAAGAGGAACTTTGCAGCAATTTTACGAAGGCTCATGTCTCTGACATCCACTTAGACCCGTACCGAAAATCGATAGTATACTAGTAAAACAGCATGGAATAGGCGTAGAGGGAGAAGACACTAACTTCAACCATTGCAGCGAATCGATACCTCTGATAATTTTGTGAATATTTCTATTAGCAATGGCAGAGTGCTGAATAAGGCATGGGATATAACAGGTGATTGTGCATGCTGGATAGTATACAAGATAACAGCTTAAAGCCCACGTCTGTACAATTTTACTATCAAACAAGAAAAAAAGGTTCCAAACCAATGAAGTAGAAGATCCTTGTTTATTAATGGACTGCATGGAAAAAGTGAACAACCTTTGACGGCCACTTCTTTTGGGTTTGAAGGGGCTTCATTTCATTATTCCTCGCAAGATTTCAAATGGATTGTTACTTTGAAATCCTAAACTTGTTTTGTTGTTAAAATAAAAAGATAAATCATTGCTGGATGATTCTGAACGATGAAACTGAAATCCAGCAGCAACGTCCTCTCCAGATTCAGCAGCCTAGCTACAGAATTGAAAAGTAACAGCGGCCTTGGGAGTCTACGTAGAATACTCCAACTAAGTTATGATAATCTTCCCTAATTCATATAGATAAGTTTATCATACAACAACATACTATATACATGTGTATTTCTGACAAATGACAGAGGTTTCTGACAGATATTTTTAGACAGAGTTATCACATAATTGATGTAGAAGAGGCATGTGATTGACAAACTATATTATCTATATAATTTAATTTATTTTGACTTAGTGGGTCACTCAAGGTCGGATAAATTAAATGGGATCCTAGCCCAATAAAAAAAATTTAAGCTGAGATTTTTTAAATTCTTAGGGAGGACTATGAATTTGCAAGAGAATAGTGAGAGATCAAATTACAATTAAAGATCTTATTTAAATTTGGAGTTTAAATATGTATGCATGAAACTAATACTCTCTATAGTTATATATATATATAGGTTGGTAGATTGGAACGTTCCTCAATTAATTATAAATTCCCCCTTTTTTTGTGAGAGAAACTTCTCTCAAGTTTTTCTTAATATTAATGAAAAGAAATAACGATATTTTTGGTCTAAGTTTATTGAAAGCTAAAAGACAACTTTAATTAAAACTAAAAGCAAACTTAAGAACTTAAACAGCTAATATTCTGGACAAATTCGAGGTAGCCCGGATCTCCTTTGAACAATTGATTTGCTTTAAAGCATTTTTCTCTCTGGCTTCATCGGACCTATTCCCTTCCAGTCTATTTTTTTTTCCATCGACTCTATAGTAATTAGAGTTGTGTTAGAATTGTATTTATTCTTTATTCCGTCTGACTTTGACTTACCAGCTAAGCCTTATGAAACGGCTTCGTTCCACTCTTTTCACCGACTCTATAGTAATTAGAGTTGTGTTAGAGTTGTATTTATTCTTTGTTCAGTCTGACTTTGACTTACCAGCTAAGCCTTATGAAACGGCGTCGTTCCACTCCTTTCTCTTTCTCCTTGCCAGTTGTCGACACCAGGTGCCTTTTAATCACAACAATCCATGTAAGTGTACCTTCCTGCATCTCCACCGTACATGCCAACCTCCTTTCTTTTGCTTTTCCAGGTCAGCGTGTTGGAAAAACTTCATTTCCTCCTCGGTGAGTGCGTTTAAGAGCTATTTTCATCTCCGTTTCGATCTGCGCGTTAAGAGCCTTGAGAGAGCCTGGAGAGGAGCCTCTATTTCTTCCTCCTTCAGTTTGTCTGTTGAGAGCCATGGGAGAGCTTGGAGAGAAACCATTCCTCTTTTCTTCCTCAATCTGTTTGTTGAGGGTTTTGAGAGAGTTCAGACTGTTACAACTATCCTTCCCTTCATAAACCTTGTCCTCAAGGTTCGGGTAAGTCCTTTTAACCCTTTCTTCCTCTACCCACTCATCATCTTATGCTGGTTGTCCTTTCCATTTAAGTAAAACTTCATTTTTTTTTCTTCTTCGGCAGATTTGTTGTCTTCTGTCCAAAATCTCTTCGGGGTTCGAGTTGGGTCCCTCGTCGGGGCCCTAGATCAGGCAACCACGGTTCGGGTGTGGTGTTTTTCCCGACTCACTTCTTTAGGAGTGAGACATGGAATGTATTATGGATCCGGGACTCCTGGGGAAGATTGAGTCGGTAAGCTACTGTCCCTACTCTTTTTAATATTTGAAATGGTCCAAAATATTTGTATGCTAATTTCCCGTTTTTATTGCTTGGCATGCTGAACTGCTTAAATCAGGGTTATTGATCCCGCCCCGTTCCGGCCGGAACGGCCGGAACGCCCCGTCCCAATGCCTAATCCGGGACAAAACGGCGACGTTTTTGTCCCGGCTAGAATCCCGGCCTGTCCCGGAAAATCCGGGCAAATTCCGGCCGGAACGCCCCGGTTCCGTACCGGGCGTTCCGTTCCGCCTTGAAAATCCTTTTTTTTTTTTTTTTTTTTTTTTTTTAACTTTTAATTTTTTTTTCTAATTTTGAGATTATATTTGTTTGACTTTGTGTTTATATTGTATAATTTAAAGTTAATTTGTCTTGAATTTTAATTATGCTTGTTAAATTAAGTTGATGGAGAGGACATAAGTTGGGAGAGTATCGAAGCACCTTTCTCTACTTTAAATTTAGATGATAAAGAGACATGTTGATGTAGAACAGGTTGCGGAATCATACATGCTGAAGAGGGATCACCCGAAATTCAAAGGCAACTGAATTTCGGCATCCGGGTCGTTGAGGTTGGAATAACGCGAAACTCACCCAGTCAATGCGTTTCGTCGTTTTCGGAAGAAATCAGGAGCTTTGCTGCTGACCTCGACCCAATTTTGGCCAAATTCCATCGTTTCGGCCCCGGAATCGTCATTTTTGCTATTTTAGGAAAGTTTTGTTTTTGCAATAACTTTTGAATTAAGAGTCCGAATTGACTTTGGTCAATTGGTACTCTCTTAGAATTCATAGGCCTTTCACATTCTGCATTTATCTCAAATTTGCCATTTATGGCAAATTTAATGTTTTATGTCCTTTCCTTTTCTGTATTGAATTAGGCTAGGGTTTTCTCCTTAAGTATGTTTGTAAACCCTGCAGCCGACTTCAACTATCATTTTATCAAATAAACACTGAGTTTGATTGAGATTTATTCTCATTATCTTTAATTTTAAGGAATATTGACGTTGGTCGTATTCCCGCGTGATTTTCTGCTGCGTCACATGTGTAAATGAGGAGAATGAACTTGGTGGAAATGACCAACTATTGGAATGTCTTGTTGATGACTTTCCTTATGTTCCACAGCCAGATCAAGATCCTTATTTTTATATTAATGATGTAGAAGATGTTTGATGTATTTTTCTTTTATTTTAGAACATTTTACTTTCATAATATTTTGGAATTTCAAAGATGTTTCTAATTTTGAGATTATGTTTGTATTGTATAATTTAAATTTCATTTATCTTGAATTTAAATTATACTTGTTAAATTAATATTTTATTTTTTTTATATATATAATTAAATAAATATGAACAGTAACCGGTACCCGAAACGGTACCGAAACCGGAACGTTCCGTTCCAAACAAAAAACCGGAACATTACCCGGGACGGGATCAATAACCCTGGCTTAAATGGCTGGAGCTTAAGGTAAACCCACTCTCCTTGATTAAATTCAGTGTCTGTCCTGCCTTTGTCTGCTTATTTTTTTATATTTTGCTTGAGTTAGTGCTAAGTGATGTTAATTTTTGCGGCCTGTTCTGCTCTTTGTAATAATTGTTCCTCGGCTGCTTGATTTTTCATTGACCTTGGGATGCAATCTATGATGCTAGGGGGTGGGTAGCCTTAGGTCATAGGAATATAGATTGTATGTCACCTAAATTTCAAAAGCAACATGGGAATATAGATTCTCATATTATATTATGATTATACATCTTAAAAAATTATTTGACGAGGCATGAGAGGTATGCGATCTTTAAGGAATTGTTTAAGATCATCTTGAATGTTTAGCCCCATCCTTAAAAACAAAATATATTCCTCAGGCTAACATATTGGATGTTTAGCCTCATCCTTAAAACCACAAAATCTATATAAAATTGGTAAGACATGTCACGAGACAAGGACCTATCATGGAAGTTATGAATGACATACATATTGCCCATTTTTGACGAGTCTATCAATTACATAGAAGTAATATATGATGCTTATTCTAAGAAATGATTTGAAACTATGAATTTCATGTACCAACCAAGTTTAGAACTTGGTTGAAGGGTTTAAACCCAATGGATCGAAGTGAGTTATCAAGACAAAGATTGACTTGAAAGGCAATGTACAATGCAAGTTTCAAAGAGTATGAATAACAAATTTTAATGGTACAATCAGCCCATTTGAAGAGGTTGATGTTATTTTTCTAATATTATACGTGGCATATTAGTATTAAGAAATAACATATCTTAGAAAGTGGAACTCATGCCAATCTGCTAGTTACTCCATCTGATCCTCTCCGAGGCCTTACTTCTTCGGGATGTTACTTTAGAGCTGTCATTTTTGAAACATTAACCCTCGTCATAAAAGAATAATCTTGAAAAGATATGAAGGCCTTCGAGGCACCAAGAAACCTGAACCCTGTGAACTCTACATCATAATTATCCATAATTAAGATTTATTACCCTCCTTAATAAGTTGCGTAACCACAGAGAGTCACCTTCTTGAGTCGTTTTGGTGTAAAAATAAGGGCAATGTTTGGGTAATAAATAATATTGTTTTATTACCAAAATTATTGTTATTTTCTTCTAAGTATTAATCACTTTTTTTTTTTATCTATAGGCGCACATGGGTTATGTCTATACTAGTTATTGCCCATGCGTTTCATCGCGATCAAAATTATATTTTTTTAATATTAAAAATATTAATTATATGAGATTTTTTTTAATTCTAAGTCGGACTTAAATCCTGTTATTGCCACGGCACTAAGCCTATCCACCAGAGTTAATATTAAAATAAAATAAAAATATCTGGCCCATATCCGTTGAGAAACCACCTCTCAAGTCTCGACTACCTTGTGGTTTGACTCTTTAAAACCCATTACTCCAGCAGAGTTTTAATTTCAACTAGTTTTAATATTCATCAGTGTAACATTCAAATTGATATGGAACTCAATATATATATATATATATATATATATATGAACTCTAAATCCAAATTAATGGGTCATATCCTCTCTCTAATTGTATATGCTTAGGAGGTATTTATTGCTCCGGAATAAGTGATACTTTTTTTGGTATAAACCACGCGGTGTCCCAAGCGCTGGCCCAGACTAATCCACGTTCGCACCGGGTGGGTCCCGAAAGGGTGAAAGTGCTCCCCAAATGGCCGGCTCCATACAAGAGGAGGGTTTGAACCCCTGATCTCTCTTAAGGAATGAGAGCGCCATCACCACTCACACCAGGACCCCTTGGGTGGAATAAGTGATACTTGACTATATAGCAACCAAGTAGAGGGGAGAGAACGAGATTAATGCTAAAAATTAAGATTTATTTCCAACTTTAACTATTTCCATTTTTATATACGCTCCATTTTTACTTGCCATTTATTTATCGATCTGATATTTAATTTCATAAAAAACTCACTAAACAAAATCCTAGCCATCAACTAGCTTGAAATGTAATGTCAAGATTATAGTAGTGTTATGCAGAAGCTAGGGCATGCTTGATACGTGAGTAATTAAAGGAGTTTTGCTTGCGCGCGGCTCTCTCCATCTTTTCTTGTTTCTTTTCCACAGGGACTTTTTTCAGCTCGAGCACCCTTGAAGAATTGTAAAAGACATTTTATAATGTCTATATATATTGTATGAATTTCATAATGAAAAGATGTGAGAGTAACATTTCTTAATGTATTGTATTCTACCCAAAATATGAGTTATATAATTGTGGTGATGGCAATTGCAGCAGTTCTCTACATCAATCCACATTGGCGACGCAGGTGGCTTTACTTCATCGAAGGCTGCATACATACTTGCTACTATTTTGTGGTGGCTAGTTTTCGTAAGTTCTCCAACTTTAGAAGGTGAATTTGTTTTGATTGTTGCTGTGAATAGCATGTCTAGCTATTGGATACTTCGTAGTGTACTGTCTCTCAGCTCAGCCTTTCTATTGATCCGACTTGTGGTTAGCTATATTTATTTATAGTTAAGTTACGAGCGATATGCCCGCGCGATGCGCTGAGTTTGTTTTATCTATGTGGAAAACTGATTGATTTGATGCGTGTTATAATTAGTTATTTTAATATTTAATTAGTAAAATTATTGTTTCGAACTTGTTGATGACTGAGTTTATTTTAACGGCAACGAACTATTTAACCGGCAGATAGCAAAATTGCAACCGCTGAAATCTATCAAAGATGAATTATTTCTGATTGATAGCTATTGTGTGTCGATTTATTTAATTCATAGATTGCAAAGCTGCAATTGATTGATTGTTTGGTATGTGTTAATTGTTTTGACAATTATATAATCGGTTGATGTAAAAAATATAATCGATGAAATCAATTAGAGATGAATTACTTCTTTTTTAGTTAATTAGGTATTCATTGGCAGTTGGGTGTGCCGTAATTGATCGACTTATTATTTTCTTTTTCTTTTTTTCTTTTTATTTATTCTTCAAGTCAATTTTTTTTAAAATATAATAATATTTATTTTTGTGTGGTCATTTATTATATTTTTTAATGTTTTTTTTTTAAATATTATCAGGTGTTGAAATTTCTAATTACTGTAGATAAGGCATTCAAAATAATGATAATAACTATTCATCAAAATTTATTCTTATAAATATGTCAGACTAATTATATAATTTGCTATTTATTTAATATTAGCGCCTTAAAAATAATGATAATAATTATTTGTAATTTATTCTCTGATAAATATGTTAAACTAACTATATATATTTTGTTATTTATTTTATATTAGCGCCTTAATATATATATATATATATATATATATATATATATATATATATATTCATTACTTTTTGTATTTACGATGTGCGAGTAAGCTGGTCTGGACACCTTGATTATCTAAAAAAAATGTATAAGTGGAAAAAAAAAGAGGAAAAAATGTTATAAAAAAGTGAGTCTAGGAATTATCCATGGCGCGCTAAGCTGATTCGGAACAAAAAAAAAAATACTTAGAAAGAAAAAAAAATGGTGATCATAAGCTACCTCGGACACCTCAATTATATATATATATATATATATATATATATATATATATATATATATATATATGTGTGTGTGTGTGTGTGTGTGTGTGTGTGTGTGTGTGTGTGTGTGTGTGTGTGTGTGTGTGGGTGTGTGTGTGTGTGTGGCAAAAGGAAAAAATGTTAAAAAAAAGTGAATCAAGAGATTAGTCATGGTGCATGTAAAATGGCTCGGACACCTGTTATTAAAAAAACCAGTTATAAAAAAATATTGGTTTCAAAACAAAAACAAAAACCAGTTTTGTTGTCTGAGCGGTTCGAACTCTTGCGCGCCGAATCCGCCAATGTGCAGACAACCACTCGGTCACAACCAGTCCTTTGTCATTTCCATCATACAAATTAGAAAAAAACACATGCACGCATGAAATACCGGAACAAATGACCAGTCCACAATACACATAAGTACGCGTGAACAATAGTGGACCGAGCATTTTGTTTTAGCTATACACGCGATAAAACTCATTAAAGATTAATAATTTGCTTTTTGCAGCAAATTATTTGATTATCGATTGTGTTTCAATTGTTTAAATAGTATTTCAATCAACAAAAAGTAAATAACTTTTCTTTAATAGATTTGATCGATTAGAATTTTATTAATTAAATAATTAGTCATCCAACAAAAACACGCACAATAATTAATTAATTTGCCACATTAAAAAAAGTCAAGCGCGCGGGCAACGCATCTTGACAAATATAAGTGAAGGAAAAGTCACCAATAAAGTAATTATCGCTGCTGCATTACAATTCTTTTTGCCATTCGAATAAACTCACCATTTTGTTTGCCATTCGAATAAACTCATGACACGGAAACAACAGGGCTAACTGAAAAAATATTTTTTTTATCATAAACATTATTCAAAATCATCTAAATGACAAAAAAAAAGCCTTCCAATAGTTGAAATGGCTAAAGCATGGATATTATAAATGAAAAGGAACACTTATTGCACAGTAAAGGGATATTAAAATAAGTTCATAAATAAATAACCTACCTAAAACATCATACAGAGCTTCCATAAAGCATGACTTCCATTCCTATTAGCCCAATATGAACTGCATGGACGCAATGTAATGGTGCACTCTTACAAAATGGTTGTCTATGAAACAATTAGACCTTCTGCTTTCTCTTTTGAAGTTTGTCTTTTCTGCACTGAACTGGTATAAAGGCATTGAGTAAAGTAGTATAGAGTAGCATTGCTCTTCAAGAGAGCAAAATGATGTTTTACCAGCGTATAGAGGCATGCAAAAGGACCAGAAATGATTTGGCGATTTTGTTCACTGGGAAGTGCTGACAATGAAAAAACAATCAATATTATTAGCCATGAAATGAAGGAAAATGAAAGACGCTGGAAAAATATAAAACAAAGCTTGAAAGCAAATGTAAGTGAATTAACACTGCAAGAGAAACAAAAGCATTAATGTTTCATATCAAAAAAGATTGCACATACCAGCAGAGCAAGGGGAGCAAGTTTTAATCTCAATATAGCAGCGACCAACTGGTAAGACGGTAAGAAAAGCTCAAAAGTATGCCGACATTAGATACATAACACAAATTAATTAACGTGGGAACAATGGTAGTAGAAAAAAAAACTACAAAGCAAGCAAAACATATAGCTAAAAAGCACAATGAAACACAAAGGCCAAAATAAGCACAGGCACCCTGCAAGCAATGAAAAAAAAGTTTAAATTTCATCATCCTTAGGTTTTTTCTCTCAAATTTGTACTTATTTTTTTCATTTTTTTATTAATGTTTTTCAATGAATTCATCCTTCAAAATTAAATTAATTAAGAGTTATGCATTTTCATTCAACACGGGACCAAGATTTAATGAGGTGCAAAGTTTAAAGATTAGACCAAGTTTAGAAGGTTTGTTTGGGTTTACTTGGTTTTTTTATTGGTTTTTTTATGTTGATATTTCTTTTTTAGAGTTGTGTTTTGTTATTTTTTGCGGTTTACTTTATATTAAGGTAGCATTGGGTTGTTTAATAATCTTGATACTCTTTTTACCTCTTTTTTGCTGATTTGTTTGTCAATTTATTTATTTTTGCTGTATTTTTATATATTATTTACATTATCAAATGAACAAATAATTTAGGACTTATTTTTTTAATCCTAGCATTTTTAATGTTAATAAATTGACTGGCCAACAGTAAAGCGTAGGCAACAAATATAATTTGTAACTAAAATTCAAGTCATTAAGTATGATCTGGATTTGATAGTCCTTTTATCACCAGATGATAAAAATTTCAAATCCTATATATATATTAGCCTATTGTAATGGTCTAAAGGGAAATGCCAGAGATTTAGATTTTTTTTATCCTACATTTGAAAGAAAATGAAGCAGACTGACGTTTTGCTTTGTTCTTCATAAAATGAAGCCGACTATCATTTTGCTTTGGTCTTCATAATTTTTTGTTATTTATTTTGGACAAATATAAGAAGGGCATGCATGTGGATGTAGATTCAAAGGTTTCTAGGTCTAAGCATATGAATTCTGAAATTCTCACCATTTGTCAATTCAGAACCCTTTGGCTTCTCAGCGAAGTGGAAAACTTGGCCCCTGCCGTCTATCTTCACCTGTCCATAACCTGATGCACGGCTGCAAAGTAATCAAGACATAATGTTATATTAAAAAGTTTTTCCTTGGAACAAATAAACAGAGAAAAAAATCACTTGAAGCACAACTAAAGACTCAATAGACTTTCCGCCCACAATAGCACATGAAATTGTAATATCAGCATTATTATCAATATGATGTTGCTGATGAAGCAAACAGGTAAGCCCGAGTTTAAAAAATGCTAAATATAATCAAAGTTAATGTCATTAGAGGAATAATGGCATACTTGCACGAAGTCCATACAATTCATTCGGTAAAGGTTATCTCTGTATAAAATGAGTATATTCTCAATGTTCCTATTGTTGGCATCCTACTGGAGCCGACAAAGTTCATAAAACTCCAATTCAAGTTGCGCAAGGGATGAAGAGCAATGTGGAGTACGGTTAGTTGTATGCAGATGAAAATGGCCTAATAATTTTTCATATTCACCTCAAAAACCCATGTAAATTGCCTCACAGCATTTGTTGTTCCTTCAAACCACTTCATTCCTGCTTCCCCTGTTGTTTGACTTGCTGCTAAAACCTGTTAATCAAATGTGTATATTATCCATCACTACATTATGAAGGAACCATGTTAAAATAAAAATTTGATGCAATTTCCTTCATTAGATTCCTTAGTATTATAAGAACTCTAGATTGGATAATATATGTTCAATGTTATCATTGAGGTTCTCTTATCACGCATCTGTCAAGATAGGATGATTTGCAATTTCTCGATCAAATCGTTGGCATGAAAATTTACCAAAAGTAAGCTATAGTTTTGTATGATAATATGATTATATGTCACTAAAAAAACTAATTTCATGGTTTGATTGCTTTCTCTCAACACATAAATCCTACATAATAGAAAAAAAGGATAAAAAATGGTATCCTGGATTCTGTTTACAGGAAATTTCCGATTCTAAAATCTTAAGTCAAAGAAATAAATACATCAAGAATGAAATCATACCTTCACAAATCCATCCCCAAAGTTAATACCATTTCTGAAACACATGCGCGTAAGGTACCAATTTAGGGAAGCCTAATTGAATCGGGCCAACACAAAAATCTTGTTTATTCCACTATTGATGTAGTTGCTCATTAGGATGTCTATAAGCATGTAGCACTCTCCAAGTGGTACCTACAGAATACCATGAATTGCATATTTAAATCTGAAACTTTATAACAATAATTCATAATCTTCTATAAATTACATGTATTTTCCTACAGCTGGTGTTGCTGCCCTTCTGGTAAAGGGAAACAACTGAGTCCCAACACCTCCTAATATGAATGATGCTACATTTTTTGGGTCTGTTTTTCTTCTCTCAAATTGTGGCAGTTATAAGGTCTACCATAAATTAGAAATCATTCAAGGATGAACACACATCAAACTATGATCACAGTCACGCATGTTAAAAAAATTGAAATCATTTTTATTCAGAAATTGAGGTGGCCATATTGATATTATAGGAAATTTTAGTTACGGAGAACATCAAAGAATGATCATGAAATAGAAAAATTGATTATACTTTCGAATCAACTTATCACAGTTTCTTTGCCATTACCTGATGTCAAAACAGAAAAGGCAACAACAGGCTTGATCCTATTGACACTCTTGTCAATTTTAAAGCTTTTTGCCAACTGATTAACCCAAACATTATTATTGAAACTCCCCCTGGCCATTTGACCCCAAAACTCTTTATCTCCATTATTGAAACCACCTTTTGCTAGCTTTCTCCACATGAGTATTGGCTTTCAAGGTCATATAGCAAAAATCCATCGCAACACTCTCACAGGTAGCCCACTTGAAAATCTTGATGGATCACAACAAAAAATTGTTATACCCTAAAAAATATTGGATACAAATCCCAATAAAAACTGAGTTTTAAACTAAGTAACCCAGTAAAGTACAGATCACCTAAAGATATACAAATAGTGATCCAGCAAGAAAACCCAGCAAAAGGCAACCGCAGAAACTAAACCGTGTGGAAACTAATCCACGAAGACCTAATCGGAAAGAGTGGATTTTAGCATAGGGTAAGACAGAAGGGATAATTTTGCAAATTCCATATTGAAAAGCCTCCTTTTCAATTTTGAAAATTTAAGCAATTGGATCTTGGAATTCAGATTGTGTTGGACGATATTCAGGTGCTAAAGGCAGGTTCTTTAGCCATTGACATACCTTTGTACTTGTTGGTGGTTGTGGTGGTTCTGAACTTTACCCACCTGGAGCCGCCATCAAAGACAAAATAAGAGGAAAAATAGCTTGGTGGTGGTTGTGGTGGTTCTGAACTTTACCCACCCGGAGCCGCCATCAAAGACAAAATAAGAGGAAAAAGTAGTTTGTGGGTGTTTCTTAGGCCTTGTTTGTTTCAAGGAAAGTGAATTCCAGGAATTCACTTTCCTCACTTTCTGGTATTTGGAAACATTTTGGAAAATAAAGTCAACGGAATTGCTTTTCCTCACTTTTCCGGTCAACTTAAATTTTCACTTAACACGCGGAAAGTGAATTCCGCTATGAACGAGCGGAATACACTTTCCGCGTGACCCATCTCTTTCCCTCATCTCTCTGCAGCACGTCTCTTTCCCTCATCTCTTTCACTCATCTCTGCACCCTAGCCTCTCGCCTCCCTCTCCAGTCCCTCATCTCTTTCCCTCATCTCTCTGCACCGAATTCCTCTCTGTGAAAAACACCTCTGTGAAACACCTCTCTGTGTCCGAAAATCAAAGAAGAGAAAGGACCACCAGCATCGCCAGCGTGAAGAAGAAGAAAGAGAACGGCCGATAAAGATGGACCCCTGCCACCCTCGTCTACAAAGGCATCGTCAAAGAATTCGTAAGCCTTCCTCCTTTTCTTGTTTCTTATGTGATTTTTGAAGTGGGTTTTCATTTTTTCTTGGGTTTTTTCTTGATTTAGTTTCGATCTGGTTGAGTATTTGTAGATTAGATTTTTTGGGGTTTTGTTTTGAAGTTGGAGTTTTTGAGAGCATGGCGTGTGCGTAGGTGTTGATTTCAAGTATGCCCACACCCTCTCTGTCTTCAAGTATGCCAACTCGTTTGGGCTACCGGCCGATGCTTTTTTTTCTTTTTACCGTGATATTCATCCTGCTCTTTCCTTGAGAAGTGAAGTTCTTAATGTGGTTTTCTGAACAAAGATGAGAAATTCATGGGCGTGGGTAAGAACCTAGTTTTCTGAACAAAGATGAGAAATTCATGGGCGTGGGTAAGAACCTAGTTTTCTGAACAATCTTCTCATTTTCAAGCTTTAGCCTTTCCACTTCGGCTTCCAACTTTTTAGCACCACCAGACTTCAAATCATAACTCCTACCTCCCTTTCCATTGGAAGTTGCTTCAGAATTTGCCTGATAAATATCAAACAGAAAATTAAAATCCCACGATGATTTTTAAACTTAAGTTCCTAAGAACCAAAAAATGAAACAAAACATACTTTTGAGTTTAGAGAAAGGTAGCTAAACAATGCTTGAAAATCTGCCAATTCATCTTCGGTTTCCTTAACTATATTGATGCTCATGGTTCTGTGATGCTTTAGCAGATGTTTATAGTTTTTACCATGTACAGTCTTCTCCCTTGGTTCATTTGGGAATTACTTGAAGGGTAATCTATTTAATACTAGGATAATATTGCCCTGCCGCTGCCTCAATTCAATTCTTAAAACAAATATTGGGGTTAGATTAGGTTGCTTGTGATTGTGGTCAGAATTGAGGAAGTGAAAACAAGGATAGAATTGCTATCAAGGTGTGCATAAGAATACAATAGAATTATCAGTTTTCATCTAGTGCGCACCTCCAATGTTGCCTATCAAGGTGTGCATAAATTATCAGACGGGATTTTCACATTCTTCTTTAGCAGAATGAGATGCTAACTGTGTGCAAATATGCCTACAACTAAGGAATCTTCCAAAGCCTACCCTTAGCTAGATCTCCTTAAGAAGGTAAGAATTGTGATTCTGATTGTATATTGTTTTTGTATCTGTGGGAATTTCGTGGGAATGTTGCACGTCACTTAAGTTTGTGTTTTGGTGATAATCTAGTTGCTTGAAAGGTTTAATTTAGCATTACTCTAGAGTATTAAAAAGCTGAATCTGTACAGAATTAATGTAGGTTTTTGTACTGTATCGTTGATCCTTGATGCGAAATATTTTTATATATTATGATCTGAACCTGAAAGAATCTGAAAACAACCTTCATCGAGACTTTTCCTTCCGTACTCCTTGAAACCCCTCTAAACAAACACAGTGTAAGAGGTCATAATCTCGATAGTAAAATCATTGTGCAAAAACTAATCTATATTGACTGAATATTGATTCATCTGGTGGAAGAAAGGAAAATATCAATTGGAGAAGGCATGCAATCCACCTTAATTCTAAATCCAAGTTAACTATGTATGTATTTATACATGTATTCATGTACGTATGTACGTGCAGGGAGAGAGCAACAGAGAGATACTTGGAAAGAGAAGTGGTTGTCCTTGGGATTAATCTTGGTAATCTTGGGCATGTTTTCAGGGTCTTCAGATTGCAGTAGGTGTACGCCAATGCCATAACAGCTGAACAGCCTGAGTAAGTGCACATCAAGGAAATGATTTGATCAGAATGCATGGAGGCCAAAAACAGAGAAAGAAAAAGAACTCAAGAACATATACTAAATTTTTTTGCTAAGATGGTTTGAATATGTTCAAAATTTGGATTCAGACTATGTTTTTTGTTATTTGACAAGTATGTTTACTTGTTTAATTCGGTCTAGCATATTTATGTTTGTAATTTGAACTAATATATATGTCAATGATATCGAAACGTAATATTTATGCATGACTATGTTTGATGTTAGGTATAAATATTTATTTCTTGATGTTTATTTGATCGATATTAAAGGGATAATTGCCTTTACCCATAAAAAAAAATATTTATCCAAAATACCCATCAAAATATTTTTGTATCTATTTATCTTTTAAAAAATACTTCATACCAAAAAAAAAAAACCCAAATATATAACTCTTAACATAAACTAATTTGGCTTTCTTAATATGAAAAAAAAAATTATTTTAAGCTTTTAAAATTGAATAAGTTTTACTTACAAAATATTTCACAAGCTTATTTCTCTATAATATGATATGACATATATTGTTATATTTTATAAAATAAGCTATGTATGAATATAGGATATAATAAAAAAAATCATCATTATACTTTTTATTTCATTTTTTTATTTTAAGTGATTAAATATTTTATATTAAATATTTAATATATATTAGATAAACTTGTAAAAAAAATTAATTTATTAATAAATTATTTTCCAGTTCATTTTTCATAACACAAACAAACACTGGAAAGTGTTTTCCAGTTCATTTTCCATAACACTGCCAAACATCGGAATTTACTTTCCAGGAATTCACTTTCCAGGAATTCACTTTCCCCGGAATTCACTTTCGGAAACCACTTTCCAGCAAACAAACGGGGCCTTAGCTTCTAAAATGAAGTCCATTGCGGTATAGGCTTGGAAGAGAAAGAGAAGGAGGTCGTTCGAATTTCAGTCTGAACTTCACCTTTGTTTTGATGGTGTTTTATGGTTTTTTATTTTATTGTCTTGCTATGGTAAGGGTTTTTACTTTCATTATTTTTGGTTGCTGTCATCACCAAAATGTTGTCTTGTCAAATTAATTAATATCAAAGTGTTAGAAGCAACTTTTCAATTAATTAATATAAATAATGTAAATTGCTTTGTAAATTGGGGCAACTCCCAAATTAATTAAATACAAAGTAACATCAGTCTTAATAAACCGTATTCTTACAGTAGCTTTTTCTTTAATTGACTGATGGATGTCAGGCCACTAAACTGAACAATAGTTTTTCTTTAATTGGCGTTCCGCATCCCAAGTGAAGATAAACGGTGATGGAAGGCACACTCAGCTACACTGAGGGAGGTTTAGCTTTATTTGTGAATGCAATTCACGCAGATAAAGGATGGACTCTCTGTTCATTTTTTAAATCGGGCAGGGTGAAGCCCGCAGTGCATAAGCCTTGTTTTAATTTTTTGATTCGCGTGTACTTTTGTTTTTTTTAACAGGTAGCAGACGTGAATAAATCACCTTTCTCTCTGACTCTCTTTAGATTGCAGCTAATAGTCCACCTTTTTTGCTCCTTTCTCGTCCTACTCTAATCTTAACCATCCAGTGGTGGGTCCTTACATTGAATGCCTTGTAATGGCCTCTCTTTTTGTCTACTTCCTCACTGCACCTTTGATCTTTTAAAAGGTAACCTCTCTTTCTGTCTTCTTCCTCACTGCACCTTTGATTTTTTAAAATGTAGACGTGCATTTTTTTAATTTTTAATATTAATTCAATGAAATTAGTTGAAATAACAAAGAAAAAAATCATTAAAAATAAAATTATGATCAATAGGCTTACACCTAGAATTTCAAAATAATAAATGAAAAAAAGAGGAATCTGAAAAATGGGAGGCAAAATACTAAAATCGGGCAAGAGAATGACGTGCAAATAAAAGCTAGGGATGGATAAAAGTAAAACAAATAAAAAAAATGAGTAGCCATTGCCAAGTCTGCCGATTCAGAAACGTGGAAGCGTTTTAGAGCAGAAAAAAAAGAAGAAAAAGAGGAGCACATGCAAAAGAGGAGCACATGCACTTGTTAGGTACTGGAGCAAATATATATAGGTGTATATGTACAGGGAAAAACCGATCTGTTTTAGCTTTTTTAGTAATGCTTTTTCTACTTTGTTGTTTCGCTCTTTGAACTTAAAGCATCTCGTTGGAATTTCCTTTTGTGCAAAGGCTTGGTTTTGTAGAAAAATTAACTGTCTGCTGGGGAATCTATTTATGACTCCAGAAAAACAACCAAGTTACGTTCAATCGATTCTGTTTTCAACTTGAGTTGTGGGATTCAAAAGAAAGAAGGACTTGTGAGGCTCCCATAAAACGAAATCCATGCAAAAGCATACCGCTGTCTATCGATACACTCACAATACTCTGATAAATTCACGCCCTCTTTAATAGACCCAGCAAGACTATTCGACAGATTCATGGATTACTTTGTGCAAAGCAGAGGAATGATTTTAAGGAAAAAGAGTTCCTTGGAAGGTAGATTTCGATGGAACTCTTCTCTCAGGACAGCAGCATAGCTTCTTGAGTCTCTGTTTCTAAGAGGAACAGGGGAGCAAATATGCGAGCTTTGAAGGGGAGAATAAGGGGAGGGGTGTAATTTTATTGAATCCTGTTCTCTAATCCATCATATAGCAGCTAGCCTCTCAAACATGAATCAAAAGGGTCTCTTATTATTTAATTAAAAAAAAGTCACTTATTTGATAAGGTTACTAGAGTTGACTTTTGTTTCTGCATTTGTTTTAAAGCAATAATAATTCTGAATTTCTTTTTATGAATAGGAAATATTTGTACTTTTAGATAAATTCCAAATAAAAAATATGAAATCAAAGTGCATTCCCAGCAATACTATTTATCCTACAACCGCATTGGATATCAATAAGTTTCGGGCACAACCGTCTAGCAGACTAGACGCTGCCGTGTTAAGAGTTTAGAACTAAAAAAATTATTTTTTATATAGTTTTAGGTTCAATTTTTATAATTTATATGATTAATAATTTTAAAATATATAGGATTAATCAAAGTATACGTAAACAGAAACGAACAATATTTTAATAAATAAAAAAAAGGTTCGGACACCCATATTTTATAATAATGAAAAAAAAACTCACTTTAATTTCACTGAGATTAGACATAGTTTGCCATGCCCAACGAGAGCAAAGAAAAGAAATGGGAGCACAACAACCATGACTAGAGTTATGGAACACATCATGTGATCTGCCTATCAAAAGAATGACGGGTTTTTTTGTATGCATTCTAAATTTGACCACATGTTATCCTATTGCAATATGACACGTGTGCTGGTGGATCCGTGGAGTGGGTGGGCGGGCAGTTCATCTCAACCTGTGAACGAGTGTCGGGGACTGTTCTGCATTTCAGTCAGCAGTTTCCAGGACATGGCTCTGTGATTGGTGGATGATTCTGGCCCCACTCCCTCCGCAATCGCATGCATGTGGCTGATTGGTCCCCCTTTTTAAATCTCATTTATGCTGCTGTGTTTCACCTCTGCTCTTCAACAAGAACTACGGTTTATGTGTTTTTCTCCATTACAGGTGGAAAATAGTAGCTAGCTACATGTTTTTCTTTCTATATTATTACTGCTCAGTAATAATATAAAAGAAAAATATAATTAAGGTAATTAGGAGGGATATGTCGCTGTCGTGGAATTAGTTAAAAAATCACCATCCATCCATCCATCCATCTAAATAGGCGATGTTGCTATCACACACCCATGCCTTTATAATGAAATATCATCCGAAGCTAAAAGGGTCAACTTTCCATGATCTGGTGGACATCATGTATGATATTAGGGTTTTTCGAATTAACAATGATTACACTTCAAAAAATACAAACAAAAAATGTATCATACTCAATCAGCTTAGGCAGTGTTTATGTTTTTCAGAGCAGAGGGGAGCACTCGTTGTTTTTCTCTTTATTAAATAAATGAAAAAGATATATCGCGGTTCCTTCAGCTCGCCGTAAGAATGTAAGTGAAAGCGAGGTGAGAGAGAGGGGCTCGGTCTGAGCTAACAAGAGTGGTGGTGGTGGTTTGAGTTTATGCTGCTGCTGTTTCAATGGCTCACGCTGAACGTTAAGAGCTCGGAGGGAAGAGACAAAATGATAGTCTTGCTGATCTTACGTGGGAGGCGGTCGAAAGTTTCGCAACTTTTTTTTTATTATTAATATTTGGAGTTCAAACTCTGATGCTAATACCTGAGGAAATGATAATGTATATCCTTAAAATCATTATAAGAAAAATGTTAAAGTTAATTGCTGGTGATTTAATTGTTGTTTTTATATCCTCTTGATTCTTTCTGGTAAATTGCATTTCATTTGATTTCCGCCCTTGTAATCTGGACGGAGCCAAGAGGGGGGGTCATGATTTAAAGCTTCAATCTTTGATTGACAGCACGCAAAGGAGAGAAGTCAGCAAGGCTTTTTCTCGCCCCCACGAAGCAAAAAGCGAGCTCAGTGGGAAAGGGCAGCCCTCCATGGCTAAAACTAAAACTAAAAAAAGATGCCTTTTTCAAGCAGGGTAAATGCATCATCTACATGCATGTAGAAACACGAGGGATATTAGGTGGAGCCACTGGCCTTCTTTTGCTGTCCATGATTGTGCTATCTTCTCTGTAGAAATTAGAAAAAACACATCAGTGGTCACTGGTGTTTGTTGGAGTTTTAAACTCAAACGGCTAGTTTATCTTTTGTCCTGCAGCCTATTGTTTACTTTATTTCTTTGAGTTTGAATAAGTCTTTATGTTTGAATAAGTCTGTAACTCTTTGCAGATTTTTCTCCTTATTTTTTGTTAATTTGTTGAGTCTTGAGTCTGTTAGTGCCATGCAAATAGCAAGGTTAGTTTGAGAGTCTTTTGGACTCTGTTTATGTTTCTGTTCTTTGTTCACCTATATATAGGTGCTGTTTCTACGAAGTTTTATTCAATTCATTCATTAAGAAGTATCTTGCTCTTCCACTTTGTTTTCTTGTTTTTCTTATTTCCTACATTTGGTATCAGAGCTTGTTACTGTCCAGTGTTCTTGTTGGTCTAAGTTCTTACTTGTATTTGTAAGCATCCAATCATGAACGGCATACAACCTCAGCTTCCCAGGTTTGGTGGAAAACACTTTGATCAATGGTGTATCCAGATGAAGGCATTGTTTGGCTTTCAGGAGTTATCCGAGATTGTTGAGCTTGGATATGCAGAACCAGTAGATCAAGATGCAGCAGCAGCACTCACTCAAGTCCAGAAGGATAACTTGAGTAACAATAGGAAGAAGGACAAGAAGGCTTTATTTTTTCTCTACCAAGCTGTAGATGAAGTTGTCTTTGAAAAGATTTCAAATGCAACTACGGCTAAGGAGGCGTGGGAGATGCTTCAGAGATCCTACAAAGGTGATGAGAAAGTGAAGAATGTAAGGCTGCAAACCTTACGAGGTGAATTTGAATCTCTTAAAATGAAAGATTCTGAATCTATATCTGATTTCTTTTCTCGTGTTCAAACTGTCGTCAATCAATTGCGAGTGAATGACGAGAAAAAGGAAGATTTGCTTGTAATTGAAAAAATCATGAGATCCTTGACAAGTCGGTTTGACTATGTCGTTGCTGCAATTGAAGAAGGAAGGGATCTTTCGATCATGACAATTGAAGGTCTGATGGGGTCTTTATGTGCTCATGAGTATCGAATGAATCAAAGATTAGCAGAGCCTATTGAGCAAGCTTTTCAAAGCAGGGTGACTCTATCCAACAAAGCAAATTTCAGCGATGGTAGAGGATCGACATCAGACAAAGAAAGCAAGGCTGTGAACCACAAACAAGCTACCTCCTCTCAGAAAAGTAACTCTGGTAATGGAAGGTATGATAAGTCCAAAATTCAATGTTTTCGTTGCAAACAATTTGGACACTATCGTTCACAGTGCAGAGTCAAGCTAGCTAAAGCCAACTATGAACGTGCCAACTATGTTGATGCTGACATACAAGAAAAGGAAACTTTGCTGTTAGCCTGCAGCATTTCTGAAGATGAGCACAGTGACCAGTGGTATTTGGATACTGGGTGCAGCAATCATATGTGTGGCAAGAAGGAGCTATTTTCATGCCTAGATGAATCAGCACATGGAGAAGTAAATTTTGGAAACAAAGCCAAAGTTTCAATTATGGGGAAAGGTAACATTCTCATTCGATTAAAAGATGGCTCTCATGCAACTATCTCTGATGTGTTTTATGTCCCTAGTTTACACTGGAATCTATTAAGTATTGGGCAACTCTCGGAAAAGGGATTAAAAATCATCATTGATAATGGAATTTGCACCATTGTGAATCAGAAAAATGAGCTAGTTGCCAAAGTTAAAATGACCAAAAATCGCATGTTTCCTTTGCCTCTACAAACTGATTTGATCATGTCCTTTAGTGCTGTTGTTATGGATACAAATTGGCTGTGGCATTTCCGTTTTGGTCATTTGAACTTTAATGGACTAAGGTTGCTGGCAAAGAAGGAAATGGTTACAGGGTTGCCTTTGTTGGGTGATTTTAATCAAATGTGTGAAGGGTGCATATTTGGCAAGTTGCACAGGGACTCTTTTCCAGTGGGAAAGTCACGAAGAGCACAGCAGCCACTAGAGCTTGTGCACTCAGATATTTGCGGCCCAATGGAGAATGTCTCACATGGAGGTAACAAATATTTTCTCACTTTCATTGATGACTACAGTAGAAGAACTTGGGTCTATTTTTTGAAGCAAAAATCTGAGTGTTTTAACATATTTAGAGAGTTCAAAATCTATGCTGAAAAACAGTGTGGTCGAAGTTTGAAGATGTTTCGATCGGATAGGGGAGGAGAGTACTCTTCTAATGAGTTTTCTGTTTTCTGTAAAAGTCATGGCATTAAACATCAATTCACAGCAAGCTACTCACCCCAACAGAACGGGGTTGCTGAAAGAAAGAACAGAACGATTTGTGAAATGGTGCGCAGCATGTTGAAAGGAAAGGGATTACCCAAAGTGTTTTGGGCAGAAGCTGTATCCTGTGCTGTTTTCATTTTAAACAGGTGTCCTACTAAGAGTGTTCTCAACATGACACCTGAGGAGGCTTGGAGCAATTACAAACCAGATGTTGGAACTTTCAGGGTGTTCGGTTGTATTGCTTATGCTCACGTTCCAGCAGAGAAAAGGAAGAAGTTTGATGATAAATGTGTAAAATGCATTTTCATTGGCTATAGCAATGTAACTAAAGGCTATAAGTTGTTTAATCCAGCAACTAATGAAGTTATTGTGAGCAGGGACGTTGAATTCAATGAGACAGAAGCTTGGGATTGGACAGTTGATGAGAAGAAACAAATGGGGGTTGCATGGAATGAAGACTCCATTGAAGGCACACAACCTGAAGGACCTTCTATGGATACCAGCACAGCAGCAACCTCTGATTTGCCCTTGAATCCTGATGATGCAACTCGTTGCTCAACACGAAATCGTGTGATTCCAGCACGGTTACAGGACTATATTGTAACCAATGATAATGATGTGTCTGATGAGGATTTGGTAAACTTTGCCTTATTTGCAGATTGTGATCCTCTAACCTATGCAGAAGCAGTGCAAGATGATCGGTGGGTTCGTGCCATGGATGAAGAAATTCATTCCATTGAGAAGAATCATACTTGGGAGCTTACTTCTCTTCCACAAGGCAAGAAAACAATTGGCGTTAAATGGGTATACAAAACCAAGCTACAGCCAGATGGTCAGGTGGACAGATTGAAGGCAAGGTTAGTGGTGAAAGGATACAAGCAAAAGCCGGGTATTGATTACTACGAAGTTTTTGCACCAGTGGCAAGACTTGACACCATTCGTTTGGTGATTGCTTTAGCTGCCCAAAAGAAATGGCAGATACATCAAATGGATGTGAAATCTGCGTTTCTAAATGGTTCACTCGAAGAAGAAGTCTTTGTTGATCAACCAGTTGGTTATGTGAAGGAAGGTCATGAAAATAAGGTTCTAAGGTTAAAGAAGGCATTATATGGGTTGAAGCAGGCACCTAGGGCGTGGTATACTCGTATTGACTCATATTTTCAAGAAAATGGGTTTCTTAAGTGTCCATACGAACCTACGCTATATATCAAAACTGATTCACATGATAATATGCTCATTGTATGTTTATATGTGGATGATTTGATATTTACAGGAAATGACTCAAGCATGGTTGTTGCATTCAAGAAGGCTATGAGTAGCAATTTTGAAATGACTGATATGGGACTTATGTCTTATTATCTTGGACTTGAAGTTATGCAGACAGGTGCTGGGATTTTTGTTTCACAGAAGAAATATGCAGCAGATATCTTAAAGAAATTTAAGATGGAGTCATGCAACTCTATTAGTACTCCAGTTGAAACACGGTTGCAGTTAACAAAATCATGTGATGGAAATCCAGTCAACACAACTTATTTTCGAAGTTTAGTAGGAAGTCTACGTTATTTGACTTCTACTAGACCCGACATTTCTTTTGGCGTGGGCATGATTAGCAGGTTTATGGAGACACCTAGCCAAGTTCATTTGCAAGTGGCGAAACGAATTTTGAGATATATAAAAGGTACCCAAAATCATGGTATTTTTTATGCATCTGCAGCTGATTGTAATCTTGTTGGGTATTCAGACAGCGATTGGGCAGGAGATGTTGAAGGGAGAAAGAGCACTTCTGGTTATATATTTCACTTCGGTTCAGGTGCCATTTCATGGTCATCGAAGAAGCAACAAGTTGTGGCATTGTCAACTACTGAAGCCGAGTACATGGCTGCTGTCTCCTCTGCATGTCAAGCTGTTTGGTTGCGTCGGTTGTGTGATGAATTAAACCAGAAGCAAGGAAGTCCAACAAAGATTTTTTGTGACAACAAGTCAGCTATTTCACTTACGAAGAATCCAGTCTTTCATGGGAGAAGTAAGCACATCGACATAAAATTCCATTATATTCG
Organism: Salix brachista; assembly: GCA_009078335.1. Lineage (NCBI taxonomy): Eukaryota > Viridiplantae > Streptophyta > Magnoliopsida > Malpighiales > Salicaceae > Salix > Salix brachista. The sequence continues at coordinate 1,990,850 of CM018576.1, read as the reverse complement.
TGAACTTGTCAGCAGCAAGGAGATAGAGGTGGAGTTTTGCAAGTCTGAAGAACAAGTTGCTGATATTCTCACGAAGCCATTAAAAGCAGACATTTTCCACAGGCTGAAGGAGAAGATGGGGATGTGCACCTCTGATAGTTTGAGTTTAAGGGAGGCTGTTGGAGTTTTAAACTCAAACGGCTAGTTTATCTTTTGTCCTGCAGCCTATTGTTTACTTTATTTCTTTGAGTTTGAATAAGTCTTTATGTTTGAATAAGTCTGTAACTCTTTGCAGATTTTTCTCCTTATTTTTTGTTAATTTGTTGAGTCTTGAGTCTGTTAGTGCCATGCAAATAGCAAGGTTAGTTTGAGAGTCTTTTGGACTCTGTTTATGTTTCTGTTCTTTGTTCACCTATATATAGGTGCTGTTTCTACGAAGTTTTATTCAATTCATTCATTAAGAAGTATCTTGCTCTTCCACTTTGTTTTCTTGTTTTTCTTATTTCCTACAGTGTTCCCTCTTATTGAATAATTAAATTCAAGGCCCCACATTAACTCCCCACATGTTCCGTGATTCATGTTTGGGGTTGCCCCTCCTAGCTGTTCTCCAATCTTTGCTTCAATAATTGCTCCCTTCTATTGATCTTCCCTGTAAATTAAAAACTGGGGTCTCATGCTTCTGACATGGATGCGACGGATGTCCCTCTAAATGTTAGTGTCATGCTGGAGTTCAGAATGGCTTGCGTGCTTCTCATTTCTAGAAGCCAAAAATAGAATTTGGGTGGAGATTTTGGCACAAAACTCGCGAGATGATTCTTAAAGATGAATGTCCCTCTAAATGTTTGCTGTTGTTGAGGTTGATTTGAGCGATGATCCATGGAAGCTAGAGTGCGCACGATTCATCGAAACCTCCCAGGTCAACAACCAGCACCATCTTCAATGCATGATCACATGAACTTGTAGCATTGCGCACATGCAGCAGAACGTGGCAATTAAAAGACTAGTTAACAAAAACTTAATTAACTAGATCTGGCATTTTTAATTTAGCTTGAAACTTTTGCAATTATGTGAATTACTGTTTTTATTTTTATTTTTTTTATACAGGGAGTTGATGACAAAATAGCCTGCCCATGATGCCTTTGTTAGAAGAGTCATCGATGCCCTCAGTTGCAGTGCTTGTCATTGATGATATTTGCAAAAATAAAGCTGCAGATAGCTTTCGTGATCCCCATGTAGCAGATTTCAATTACAATAATGTGTTAATTTCCTAAATATTTTTACAAATATGTTATTTTATAAAACAATATTTTCAAAACATGCCCCATCACCAAAGCACTAAAGGGTGTGAATTATGCAAGATCGTCTTCGCTAATCGTCTCAATGGAATTACTGTTCCCGTGATTGTCAGAAAATGACCTAAAAGTCACTGAAAAGTTAGCACATTGCAGCAGGATACAAATTTTTTGTGCATCCATCATCGCCACAAGGACTACACCCACAAGCTCTGCAATTATTCATCCATGGAAGGAAGCAAAAGGAAAATCGTCGAGTTTATAATTACTTGAGACTGTGGGTTTTGTATTTAATCAAGCAATTTCAAGGAAGAAGAAGATGATTTGAGCTGGAATAAAAGAGAGAGAGACCGGAGAAGAAGAGGGAAAATAAAACTTTAGTACTGAATACTGTTCACAAATAAATCCCATACTATTCCCGTGACCTGCTCTACTTTATATAATAGTATTGCTAACAAACTTCTGATATTCTAGAACATACTAACATATTCTAAAATACGTACATGTATTATTATACTATATTTATACTTCATCAATAATTACCATGACCATGCCAGGGGCAGCATTTCTAATAAATTAAAAAAAATCGAGTAATTTATGATAATAAATGAGGTCAGATGTAGCTTGTCAATAGGTTCATTTCGAGTAGCCGTGGCGAGCCAGGAGACGTTAACTGGGATAGCCGTTAGAGCCTCGCAGTCCCTTTTGGACAGACATGGGATAGCCGTTATGCAACGAAACCCACCCTTGTAAATCGCAATTTGTAGCCTTAAATGAGCTATTTTAGATTTTTACTAGTTGAATGCCCGCACTATGTTGCGGGGTGTAGTGCGGACGAAACAAATAATTTTTACAGTTATTGAGATTAAAATTTAATATTTTAATATATAAAATTTGATATACTTAAAGGGATCAACATCGTCTATTATACTAACACCGCGCTAGACGTCGGTAGCTCGTCTTCGGCCACTGTATGACGCCACACGTGCCACCTACACAGGGCGTAGGGAGGAAAACAGGATGGCGCGTGCGCCACACGCACTGACAATAACCGAAAGAAATAAAAAAAAAAATATGGTCAATTACCAAACTATCCGTGGACCAAAGTCATCGTTTTTGTCTTATTTCAATCAAATAAAAAAATTAAAAAAATCAAATAAAGTATAACATCTATACACGCACTGTTTGATATAATGAAACACATTAACACACCCTATTATAACAACAGTAACATCGAAGCTTTAACATCTAAAAATATCATAAATATTATTGCTAAAACAATAAAAAAAATTAAATTATTCCGAGGAGAAAAAACTCAAAAACATTAATAAAAGAGGAAGCAAAAAAAAAACTAAAATTATTATTATTATTACTATTAATAATAATATTAATATTATTGCATGAATAATTAAAAAATAAATTCAATAAAAGAATAAAAAAGCCCAAAAAATTTGAGAAAAGAGCAAACAAAATAAAAATAAAAATGAATAAAAATAAAAATTATTAGCTAAAAAAATCATTTGATGTTAAAAAAAAAATAATGAAAAAACCAAAAGTAAAAACAAAGGAAAACAAATAAGAAATATCAATTTTCAAATGATCATAAACACAAACTAAAATTTAAGAATAAATTTTTTGTTAAAAATGCTATCTCAACAAAAGAGAAAATAATAAAAATTAAAAATCAAAACTTAAGGCACATATATATAAACATAGATAAAAAAAAGGAACTATTTAAGAACTATAAAAAACTAAAAGAATTAAAATCAAAAGTATAAGGTTCGAAAATAAAACCAAATATATTATCAATTTTAATCAAATGAAAAAATTGAAAAAATCAAATAAAGTATAACATCTATACATGCAAGGTTTGATATAATGAAACATATCAACACACCCTATTATAAAAAATGAACATTGAAGCCTTAACATCTAAAAATATCATTACTATTACTGCTAAAACAATAAAAATTATTAAATTATCCCGATGAAAAAAATCAAAAACATTAAAAAAAGAGGAAGCAAGAAAAAAAACTAAAATTATTATTCTTATTGTGTTAATAATGGGGGAAAAATTCAATCAAAGAAAAAAAAATCAATATCTTTAACAAAAAAACCAACCAAAAAATGATATGAGAAAAAAATTAATTTGACGTCAAAATAAATAAATAAAAATAATTAAAAACAATCAAAAGAAATAAAAATGAAAAAAAAAATCATAAGTTAAAATAAAAATTAAAATAGCAAACAAAAAATGAAAAGAAAATTAAAATCAAAAAATTGCACAATCTCGCGGTAGGCAGGGATCGAACCCCGCCCTCCCATACACAGGCGCGCTTGTTTTCCAGTAAGCCACTGGCCTTTCTTTGTTACTCCCTGTGAAATAATGTATAAAAATCATAAAACTGGAAAGAAAATTAAAAGCAGAAAATTACAAAACTCGCGCTAGGCAGGGATCGAACCCTGCCCTCCTTACACAAGCGCGCCTGTTTACCAGTAGGCCACTGACCTTTTGTTGTTACTGTCACTCCTTATGAAATAATATATAAATATCAAATAAATAGCGAATCCAACTGACAGTCTACAGTGTTTTTAAATTAAAAGCAAAAAATTACACAAACTTGCGCTAGGCATGGATCGAACCCTGACCTCCTTACAATGGCGCGGCTATTTACCAGTAGGCCACTGACCTTTCTTTGTTACTCTTTGTGAAATAATATATAAATATCATAAAATTAGCGAATCAAACCGACAATACACAGTGTTTTTACTGTTCACAAACGAAAAAAAAACACTATTGAAATCCACAATATTTTCACTCACAAACCACAGTGTTTTACTGACCTCTTTTAGTTTATAGACTAGTTTAATGGCCCGCATTTCGTTGCGGGCCCGCATTTCGTTGCGGGCGGAGCAAATAATTTTTACAACTGTTCAGATTAAAATATTATATTTTTAAATGTAAAGTTTGATATAATGAAACAAATCAAAATACCCTGTTATAACAACAATAACATCGAAGTGTTAACTTCTAAAATTATCATCACTTTTACTGTCAAAACAATAACAATTATCAAAATACCTCGAGAGAAAAAAAAGCAAGTAAGAACAAAAACTAAAATTATTATTATTATTCTTAATATTAATATTATTATTCCGTAATAAGCAAAAAAACAAAATTAGATTAATCTAACTTGAAAATATAAAAAAAAACCAATAAAAAACTAAAAGACAGAGCAAATAAAAAAAATATAATAGATGATAAAACAAAAAAAAAATTATTAGCTGAAAAAAATCATTAGGGGCTATAACCGTATTTAGCCATTTTAAAAAATATTAAAAAAAAAGGTTGCGGCGGACCGGACCGAACCGGACTGGCCGTACGCGCGCAATTACATCCGTGACCCTCAGTCGTAACCTTTTTTTGTCCTATTATTAGGGTTGAAATCGTTAAAACATTGTTCAAAAAACGGAAAAAAAAAATCAATCAAAGAAAAACAAAATCAATAACTTTAACAAAAAAAACCAACCAAAAAATGAAAAACGAATATAAGAAAAAAAATAATTTGACGTCAAAATAAATAAATAAAAATAATAAAAAACAATCAAAAGAAATAAAAATGAAAAAAAATAATAAGTGAAAATAAAAATAAAAAAGCAAACAAAAACATGAAAAGAAAATTAAAAGCAAAAAATAAATTATGACTCGCGCTAGGCAGGGATCGAACCTTGCCCTCCTTGCACTGGTGCGCCTGTTTTCCAATAAGCCACTGACCTTTCTTTGTTACTCCCTGTGAAACAATATATAAGTTTCATAAAAATAGCGAATCAAACCGACAGTCCACAGTGATCACTGTTCAAAAAAAAAAAAAAACTATTGAAATCCACAGTGTTTTCACTCACAATGCATAGTGTTTTCCTGATCTCTTTAAAATAAAAAAAACTATAAAAAAAAATGAATTCGAGGGCTAATCATGCTACACTTAAGTTAATACAGATATTCCAATTATAAAAAAACAAATATATATATATAATTCGAATCTCACTTTCAGTATAATTTTATGTTTCTTGCCTTTTTTTTGTTCTTTTTTATTTTTATTTTCGTTTTTTTCTGGATTTTTTTTCATTTTCTGTATATATATATATATATATACACGTTTCTTGCCTTTTTTTTTTGTTCCTTTTTATTTTTATTTTCGTTTTTTTCTGGATTTTTTTCATTTTCTGTATATATATATATATATATATATATATATATATATATATATATATATATATATATATATTATGGAAGAGGTAGGAGGTTCGAATCCCAGTTCCACCTTTACGTTTCTTGCCTTTTCTTTTGTTCTTATTTTTTTTTGTTTTTTCCTGGATTTTTAATTTCTCTTTTTTCTTCTTCTTTTTTCCCCATGGTTATACTTTTTTTTCCTTCTTTTTTTTTCCCACTTATATATATATATATATATATATATATATATATAGCGCCCAGTCATTCTAGTAAAGCCACTGGCTTTTCATTGTTATTCGTTGTGAAACAATATATAAGTATCATAAAAATAGCGAATCAAACCTGCAGTCTACAGTGATCACTATTCAAAAAAGAAAAGAAAAAAAATACTAATAAAATTCACAGTGTTTTCACTCACAATATACATACAATGAATTCCGTCCTCTTTTAGTTTATGTTATAATTATAATAATTATAATTTTTACTACTTTAGTATCACAAAGAAAGTTCATTTTACAAGGCAGGCCACGCAATAGAGAGGAAAGAGCGTGAACTGGCCTCTGCAGCCTGCTTCAGACACGGAAAATGGTGGAACACAGCTAGCTGTTTGTACCATTTTCAGATGAGCTTTTTCAAAGTTTCAACTCTGGGGTGGGTCCACACGTTAACTCACCAAGTTAAAAAAAAAGAGAGTAAAATAAGCAAAAAAAGAAAAAGAAAGCACTGTTGCAATTCATAGTGTTTTATATCGAGAGTTACAGTGCTTTCCCCATTTGTTAATAACCTAACTCTCAAACTTGAAAATTATTGTGCAGATAACAATCATTTTGTCATTACGATACGCTACCTTAAGATAGAAACTGCATCGAGGTTTTTTGTTTTTTCCTTCAATTTTTTGGCGAGGGAAAAGAGATCAGGATTGGTGATTCCGGAGCGAGAAGCCATGGCCATGATAGCAGTGAAGGTGGTGCTCGAGAAACTGGCTTCCTTTGTAGCAGAAGAAACACGGTTCTTGGGAGGAGTTAGAGGGGGAATCGATGAACTACAGCATGATTTGCATAGCATGAAATCTTTCCTTCAGGATGCGGAAGAAAGGAGTGAGAGTGATGAAGGACTGAGAGCCTGGGTCAAACAAGTGAGAGATGTGGCTTATGATGCTGAGGACATTCTTGAAGAGTTTATGCTCCGGTTTTCTCCATCTCATGGGAGTGGTTTTGTCCATTTTCTTCGCAATTCATACCGTTCCACCCTTAAATTAAGTGCACGGCATCGGCTGGCAGCCCACTTAGAAAGCATTAAAGCAAGGGTGAGAGCCATTTCAGAGAGAAGAACTGCATTTTCTTTGAATAGGACTGACATGCCATCAACCTCCAGTGCTGCCGTAGAGAAATGGAATGATCCCCGGATAGCTTCTCTTTACTTAGATGAAGCTGATGTCGTGGGAATTGAGAACCCAAAACATCTACTGGTTTCCTGGCTTGTAGAAGGAGAAGAAAAGCTCTCCAGTATCTCTGTGGTTGGAATGGGCGGGTTGGGAAAAACAACCCTCGTAAAGAAAGTTTATGACAGCCACCCCATCAGAAGAAGCTTTGATGCCCATTCTTGGGTTACAGTTTCCAAATCGTTTGCAAGGGCGGAGCTTCTACGAGTTGCTCTGCAGGAGTTTCTGGAGACAGCGAACGAACCCCTTCCGGATAATCTGCAATCAATGACTGACGTCCAATTAATTGATGCTCTAAGAAAATATCTATGGAGAAGGAGGTATGTCATTGTTTTGGATGATGTATGGAATGTAAACGCTTGGGAAACAATACAGTATGCATTTCCTGATTGTAACTGTGGTAGTAGAATTATCTTCACTACACGTTTAGGTAACTTGGCTGGATCTATAGAGAACACCACTCATGTTTATGACCTCCAGCCTTTACCAGAAAATGAAGCTTGGACCCTCTTTTGCAAGAAAGCCTTTAGAGGGGAACACAAGGCTGTTTGCCCGCCAGAACTGGAAGAGATGTCTCGAGATATCTTAAGGAAGTGTGAGGGACTGCCACTTGCAATTGTAGCAATAGGGGGCCTGCTGTCGAAGAAGAAAAATCAAGGTTTGGAATGGAAGAAAGTCCGTGACTGCCTAGCTACAGAATTGAAAAGTAACAACGAACTTGGGAGTCTACGTAGAATACTTCAACTAAGTTATGATGATCTTCCTTACTACCTCAAACAGTGTTATTTGTATTTAAGTGTTTTTCCAGAGGATTATTTGATAAAAAGAATGCAGTTGATGCGGCTATGGATAGTTGAAAGGTTTGTGGAAGAGAAGCAAGGCCTTACAATGGAGGAAGTGGCAGAGGAATACCTTAATGAACTCGTGAACAGGAGTTTGATCCAAGTGGTGGAGATGAATTATTTAAATAGGGTCAAGACATGTCGTGTTCATGATCTAATGCGAGAAATCATTCAATTGAAATCCAGGGAAGAATCTCTTGTTATGATAGCAAGCGGAACAAGAATAAGCAAGATTGAGAAAGTCCGGCGTCTATCAATCCATGAAAACACTGAGGAAGTACAATCAGAGTTGAGATTTCCTTATCTGTGGTCCTTCTTGTTATTTTCATCACATCATTCTTTTGAGCATGGTTTTCGCAATTACAAGCTGTTAAGAGTATTGAATTTAGATCGTGCTCACTTTTCCAGCTTCCTACCTGAATTGGTCGAACTGATTCATTTGAGATACTTAAGTTTGAGAGGGACCATGATAAGGGAGCTTCCAGAGTCCATAAGGAAGCTCAAGTACTTAGAAATACTTGATTTGAAAGGTAGTAATGTGTCATCTTTGCCTTCTGGGATCACACAGTTGACATGTCTTTGCCAGCTCCTTAACTATCGATACAGTTTCCAGTCCTCATTGCTCCCCGCAGACACTCATGGAATGAGAGTTCCATCAGGAATAGGAAGGTTGACTAGCCTGCAGAAATTGGTAAGCGTTGAAGTGAATGAAGATTATGAGTCGGTCAGGGAGTTGGGAAAGCTAACTCAGTTGAGAAGGCTGGGCATTTTAAAGCTGAGAGAAGATCAGGGAATGGATCTATGTTATACTTTGGAGAGGTTGAAACACCTCACTGCAATATCTCTTGTTTCACTAAACAAGACGGATTTCTTACAATTGGACTCTATTTCATCTCCTCCAAAACATCTCCAATGTATATATCTCGAATGCAGTCTCTCAGTTTTACCAGGGTGGATAGCATCACTCCAGTATATTTCCAGGCTAATTCTTCAATATTCTAATTTGAAAAGTGATCCACTGAAGGCCCTCCAGAAATTGCCTAGTTTGGTGGTGCTTGAACTCCATCAAGCTTATGCAGGGGAAGAGCTGTGCTGTGATCCCGGAGGATTTTCAAAGCTGAAGAGGCTAGGTCTCGGTGAACTGGAGAGATTGCAGCGCATCAAAATAGCAAAAGGATCAATGCCTGGGCTGGAGAGGCTGGACATCGCAGCATGCACGGTGCTAGAAACGGTGCCGGATGGGATTGAAAACCTGAAAAATATCGAAGACCTGGGTCTGATTGAGATGCCTTCAACATTCATCAAGACAGTAGAGAGGCGCCGTGGTGAAGATTTCTGGAGAGTTCAACATATCACAACAATCACCCATAACTACAAGAGCCGGGGGAGATGGGTTTCTGAAACTCTTCTGTGATTAGAGGGGTAATCTACGGAGAGGACTGCAGTTTCAGGAAAATCATGATCTCCAACGCATCTACCTGTTTTGTTTTTACATGATGTTTTTTTTTTAAAAAGAAGGTTTACAGCACCATTTGCTATTGAACATATATAGTGCCTGCATGATTTCTAATTAGACCGCCTCTTGCATGGGAAATATACCACGGTCACATCATCATGTACTGCTGAAATTCTGAGCCCCGAAAACAGATAACTGCTGCTCTTTCTGTTGGGAATATTTCTTATTTACTGCTTAAGTTGTCCAGGTCATTAGGAGTTTGTTTGTTAGTGGATAAATAAATGGAGTACGTGTCCAGCTCTTCATTATTTAGTGTGTGGTCAGTTATGTTAAGTGGGGTTAGTGCCAAGTCTTTAGCTAATTCTGTTTTCATTATTTGAGTCAGTGTAATGCCTATTTAAAAGCACAGTTCTTTATTCAATAAACAAGCAATCAATTCTTATTCTCTACGATCTGTGCAACAGTGGTATCAGAGCGTGGTTAGAGTGAAATTAAAAGAATTGAAACGGAGAGTTTTGTGAGGAAGAGACAGCAGCAGCTTCACCACAAAAATTGAGAGCCTTGTGAGAGTGAACGGAGCTTTGTGAGACTTTACCCACTAAATTGAGAGCTTTGTGAGAGTGAACGGAGCTTCGTGAGAGAGAACCCACTAAATTGAGAGCTTTGTGAGTGAGAATCCACCAATTTCGTGAGAGAGAACCCACCAAATTGAAAGCTTTTTGAGAAAAACAGCAGTAACCTCATCAAGCATTTTGTGAGAGAAACGGCAGTAGCTTCATCAAGCATCAATGGCGTCAGAAAACAGCTTTGTCCAACCTTCAATTCCACGGTTCGATGGTCACTACGACCACTGGAGCATGCTAATGGAGAATTTCTTGAAATCGAAGGAGTATTGGGGCATTGTTGATTCTGGAATACCAGAATTAACCGAAGGGGTCATGCTGACAAATGCCCAGAGAACTGAACGAGAAGGGTTGCAATTGAAGGATCTTAAGGCCAAAATTTTTCTATTTCAGGCCATAGATCGCTCAATCCTGGAAACCATTTTGTGCAAAGACACATCAAAGCACATTTGGGACTCCATGAAAAAGAAGTATCAAGGGTCAACAAGAGCAAAAAGGCAGCAGCTTCAAGCACTTCGTTCTGAGTTTGAAACACTCCGAATGAAGTCAGGGGAATCAGTCACGAATTACTTCTCACGGACAATGGTAATTGTCAACAAGATGCGAACCCATGGAGACAAAACTGAAGATGTCATCATCGTGGAAAAGATTCTTCGATCCATGACACCGAAGTTCAATTTTGTTGTCTGTTCCATCGAAGAGTCTAACAATATTGAAGAATTGTCAATCGATGAATTACAGAGTTCTTTGTTGGTTCATGAACAGAAGATCAGCCAACAGGATAAAGAAGAACAATTGTTGAAAGCCTCAATTGACTATCACCCTACTCCAGTCAAGGCTTACAGAGGGCGAGGCAGGGGACGAAATGACTACAGACGGAGTGACAATCGTGGTCACACACAGCAGTTTCAGCATCATCGTGGACATCATCAGCAGAATCAACATCATGAAAATCATTTTCATGAAAGAGGAAGAAGAAGAGGGGGTCATCAAAATGGTGGCAGATCAGAACATCACACAATGTCAGCAGACAAATCCAATGTGGAATGCTACAGATGTCATAGGTATGGTCATTTTCAGTCAGATTGTAGAGCTAATATGACTAGAGGCTATGGTGAGAAATTAAACTTTGCTGAAAAAGAAGAAGAAATTTCGTTGTTAATGGTTTGCCATGCAAAAGAAGAAATGAATAGGAATTTGTGGTATTTAGACACAGGGTGTAGTAATCATGTGTGTGGAGATAAATCTGTGTTTTCTGTCTTGGATGAATCATTTCGTGATGATGTGAAATTTGGAGACAATTCTAAAGTCTCTATGATGGGAAAAGGAAAGGTTTCGATTCAGACCAAGGAAGATTCCATGCACAATATTTCTAATGTGCTGTATGTACCAGACTTGAAGACTAATTTGCTCAGTGTAGGGCAGCTGCAAGAGAGGGGGTATGAAATTTCTATTAAGAATGGGGTCTGTCAAATTCGGGATGCTGATTTGAGCTTGATTGCTCAAATAAACATGACAGCCAACCGAATGTTCCCTCTTTAGCTGAACAACACCATTCAATCTTGCTTCTCGGCAACTTTGAATAATGATGCATGGTTATGGCATCTTCGGTATGGTCATCTGAATTTTGGGGGACTGAAGACCTTACAAAAGAAGAGGATAGTGACTGGCTTACCAAATATTGCAGCTCCTTCATCAATTTGTGAAGAGTGTGTTGTCAGCAAACAACACCGCAAACCATTTCCAAAATTCAAGTCTTGGAGAGCAAAGATGCAGCTAGATCTGGTGCATTCTGATCTTTGCGGACCCATTAATCCAACTTCCAATGGTGGTAAAAGGTATATAATTACCTTTATTGACGACTTTAGTCGAAAAATATGGGTCTATTTCTTGCAGGAAAAATCTGAGGCATTTGCCTCTTTCAAGCATTTCAAAGCAATGGCTGAAAAAGAGGTTGGATTACCAATCAAAATGCTTCGCACGGATCGTGGAGGTGAATACAACTCTTTTGAATTCACGGAATTTTGCAAAGATCATGGGATTAAAAGACAGCTCACGGCAACCTTTACTCCTCAGCAGAATGGGATTTCGGAGAGGAAAAACCGAACCATTCTAAACATGGTGCGAAGTCTGCTGAATATGAGTGGCATTCCAAGAGATTTTTGGCCTGAGGTGGTTACATGGAGCATTCATATTTTGAACAGAAGTCCCACATTTGCTGTTCAAAATATGACCCCAGAGGAGGCCTGGAGTGGCAGACGACCAGCAGTGGATTACTTCAAGATTTTTGGGTGCATTGCTTATGCCCATATTCCAGATGTGAAGAGAAAAAAACTGGAGAACAAGGGAGAAAAATGTGTTTTTCTTGGTGTTAGTGACCATTCCAAAGCCTACAAGCTTTACAATCCTAACACCAAGAGAATTGTGATCAGCCGTGACGTGATCTTTGATGAAGACCAATTCTGGTCATGGAGCAGCAGTGTTCCCAACAAGCCTTTGGTGCTGGATACTGATCTTGATGATGTTGAAGAAGGGCAGCAAGCACAGCCGACAGTAGAAAGTTCACAGCTGGTGGATGATCAAAGGCCTTTACGTGCAAGGACAAGGCCTGCATGGATGGCAGACTATGAAGTCACTGGAATTGCCCAAGATGAAGACCCACTCACCTACTTTGCCCTGTTTTCAGACTGTGATCCTACCACCTTTGAGGTTGCTGTCAAAACAGCCACATGGCGACAGGCAATGAATGAAGAAATTGCAGCAATTGAAAGGAACAATACCTGGGAATTAACTCAGCTTCCAGAGGGACACAAAACCATTGGTGTCAAGTGGGTGTACAAGACTAAATTGAAGGAGAATGGTGAAATCAACAAGCATAAGGCTCGATTAGTAGCCAAGGGCTACAAACAAGAATTCGGTGTGGATTATAAAGAGGTGTTTTCTCCTGTTGCACGCATGGATACAATCAGATTGGTGCTTGCAATGGCAGCTCAGAACTCTTGGTCTATTTTCCAGCTGGACGTGAAATCAGCCTTCTTACATGGAGAGCTTGAGGAGCAGGTATATATCGATCAACCTCCTGGTTATGTTAAACTTGGTGCTGAGGATAAAGTATATAAGTTAAAAAAGGCGCTCTATGGACTTAAACAGCTCCCCGAGCTTGGTATAGTCGCATAGAGGCTTATTTTTTACAGGAGGGATTTCAGAAATGCCCACATGAGCATACACTTTTTGTCAAAACTGAAAATGGAAAAATGCTGATTGTATGCCTATATGTGGATGACTTGATTTACACTGGAAATAATTATGCCATGTTTGAGAAGTTTAAAGAGTCTATGATGCTTGAATTCGAGATGACTGATCTTGGGATGATGCATTACTATCTCGGCCTTGAGGTAGTACAATCAGAAACTGGCATTTTCATTTCGCAAAAGAAGTATGTTCACGAAATCTTAGAAAGGTTTCAAATGAACAATTGTAACTCAGTTGGCACACCTACTGAAGTTGGTGTGAAACTTTTCAAGGATCCAGAAGGGAAGAGGGTTGACAGTACAAACTACAAACAAATTGTAGGGAGCCTAATGTATTTGACAGCGACGAGGCCTGACATAATGTATGCTGTCAGTCTCATTAGTAGATACATGGAAAACCCTAAAGAGATTCATCTTCTTGCTGCAAAAAGAATTTTTCGTTACCTACAAGGTACTGCTGACTTTGGTTTACTTTACAAAAAAGGAGAACATTCAGATTTGATGGGTTTTACTGATAGTGACTATGCCGGGGATCAAGATGATCGGAAAAGCACTTCGGGGTATGTTTTTATGTTGGGTACAGGAGCCGTCTCATGGTCATCCAAGAAACAACCAATAGTTACCTTATCAACAACCGAAGCTGAATTTGTAGCTGCAGCTTCATGTGCATGTCAAGCAATTTGGCTAAGGAGGATTCTTGAAGAAATTCAATTCAAACAACAAGGAGCAACTTCAATTTATTGTGACAACAGCTCAACAATAAAACTATCAAGAAATCCTGTGCTACATGGGAGAAGCAAGCACATTGATGTCAAATACCATTTCTTAAGGGATCTCGCAAAGGATGGAGTAATTAATCTTATTTTCTGCAGGAGTGAAGACCAAGTGGCTGACATATTCACTAAGCCACTTAAAACACCATTGTTTCACAAGCTAAGGGAGTTGCTTAGAGTATGTTCTTTGGGATGATTGCATTGAAGGCTATCTTATTATTCTTTAAACTGAATGTCTGAAATTGTTCAGTTTAAGGGAGGGATTGTTGGGAATATTTCTTATTTACTGCTTAAGTTGTCCAGGTCATTAGGAGTTTGTTTGTTAGTGGATAAATAAATGGGGTACGTGTCCAGCTCTTCATTATTTAGTGTGTGGTCAGTTATGTTAAGTGGGGTTAGTGCCAAGTCTTTAGCTAATTCTGTTTTCATTATTTGAGTCAGTGTAATGCCTATTTAAAGGCACAGTTCTTTATTCAATAAACAAGCAATCAATTCTTATTCTCTACGATCTGTGCAACACTTCCCTCCTCTTCTTGTTAAGTTGTCAGTTATTTCTATGGTTAACAGTTACTTATATTTACTGCTGTATTTAAATCATAATAATTACAGAGTGTTTGTTACGTTGATCTATTTATCAGCTTGTAACCACGTTCATAGAATTTATTCTTACGTGGGTTGTTTCATTTTAGTTTCAAGTTTCTTGTAAGGCTATATATAGCCAACTCATATGTTTCAATTGAATAAGATCATTTCTCCCAAAGCTTACTTATTCTCAAATAAGATTACTTTGTTTAACACTTCTCTGCTCCTTTGTCTCTATCTTGCTGTTTGAATCTTCCAGCCTGTTATCTTGCCCTGGTTTGTCACCACAAAATTTCCACCGTCGATTTCTAGACATCAATATCTGGTATATCTGGGATTTGTCAAATGTCTATTTTATATTTCATCGAAGTATGTTCTAGATAATTTTGTGAATTTTTCTATTAGCAATGGCAGAGTGCTGAAGAAGGCATGGGATATAACAGGTGATTGTGCATGCTGGATAGTATACAAGATAACAGCTTCAATCCCACGTCCAAGAAAAAAAGGTTCCAAACCAATGAAGTAGAAGATCGTTGTTTATTGGACTCCATGGAAAAAGTGAACAACCTTTGACGGCCACTTCTTTTGGGTTTGAAGGGGCTTCATTTCATTATTCCTCGCAAGATTTCAAATGGATTGTTACTTTGAAATCCTAAACTTGTTTTGTTGTTAAAATAAAAAGATAAATCATTGCTGGATGAATCTGAACGATGAAACTGAAATCCAGCAGCAACGTCCTCTCCAGATTCAGCAGCCTGGCTACAGAATTGAAAAGTAACAACGGCCTTGGGAGTCTACGTAGAATACTTCAACTAAGTTATGATAATCTTCCTTAATTCATAAAGATAAGTTTATCATACAACAACAAACTATATATGTGTGTATTTCCGACAAATGACAGGGGTTTCGTAATAATAATTGAAAACAGAATCATTACAAGCATGAAATCTCAAATGACAGAGGTTTTTGTAACTGAGCTTAAGACAGATCTGAAGCTCAAAATTAATGATTTTATTTTTTCTTGTTTTTTTAAGCCATTTCCCCTTCATTTTTGGCATCCTATGCCTATAAATTTCTGCTTTCTGTTGAAGTATAAATACAGTATAATAATACATGTATATACTTTAGAATATGTTAGTATGTTCTAGAGTATCAAAAGTTGTTAGCCAGAAGTTTGTTAGTATAAGCTGTCACACGAGTATACTAGTATTTAAAGGAAAGGAGGTCACGGCATATGTATGGGTTCATTTTATAAACAGTGATTATTTTTAAGCTTTTAGTTTTCCTTTCTTCTACTTTCTTGCTTTGTTTATTTCTAATATTCCAGCACAAAGCATCTTCGTCTTCCTTGAAAATTACCTGATCAAATACAAAACCCACTATCTCAACATGGTATCAGAGCTAAATGCTCACGCGTGTTGATTGATCCAGTGTCCACGCTTTTGCAAACCCAAATACATTTACATTTTCTGTTTATGAAAGTTATTGTTCTTCTTCTCAAATTAACCCAGAAATTGAATCATTTGAGTTCTTATCATCTGCAACGTATCACTGTCTAAAACCCTCTTTCCTTTACTCTTACTCAAAATAAATAGCCTGTTCTTTGATTAATTTCAACTAAAGACATTCACGATGGTCACTGCTGCTCAACTACAGATTCTTCAGTCCCCGATTGTCAATCTTGTCTCCACCATTCATGCATCAGTAAACGTGAAATTAGATGAATCCAACTATCTCAACTGGAACTTTCAGATACAACTCCTACTGGAAAGCAATGGCATATTTGGATTCGTAGATGGGTCTCAACCATGCCCTGTCTCTTCAGCTGAATACGGTAATGCTTCTTCTTCCTCATGTTCAGATATTGAAAGTGATGAGAGAATGATATGGAAGATGCATGATAGAGCAATTATGCAGTTGATTACTGCTACCCTATCCCCAGTAGCTATGTCATGTGCCATAGGAAGTGTTAGTTCTAAGGATTTGTGGCAACGATTGAAAGAACAATTTTCAACTGTATCCAAGACCAGTATTTTTCAATTAAAGTCCAATTTACAGAATATTAGGAAGGGTACTGACTCTATAAGCCAATATTTACTGAAAATCAAAGAAGCCCGAGATTACCTGTCAGCAGCAGGGGTATTCTTTGCTGATGAAGACATTGTCATTTTGGCGTTGAATGGTCTTCCTGCTGAGTTTAATACCTTTAGATGTGTGATTAGAGGTAGAGAGAATGTGATTACCTTGAAAGAGTTTCGATCACAACTCTTGGCTGAAGAGCTGATAGTGGAAAATAATATTACCAGTAATCCCACATTTCTTGCTGCTATGAACACAACCTCAAAACCTCCTGTTTCCCGTGGTCAACAGGGCTATAACTCATTTGATAATGGTGGTTATAGGCCCTTTAATAGAAATAGGGGAAGAGGTAGGTATAATTCTGGGCAGAGGGGATTTTTCCCGAGAGCACCCATGGTTGTGAGACCATCTGCAGTCTCAAACACATCACCTGGTGGTTTAAGTGTTTTTCAGTCTAGTTTGGGTTCATATAATTCACCACCTGGGGCATCCTCATCTGCATTTTCACATGGTCCTAGTGTGCCTATTTGTCAACTCTGTAATAAAGAAGGACATACAGCCCCAGCTTGTGGTTTCAGAGGGTATGAAAGACCTCGGTGCACTCTGTGTGGAAAACCAAACCACACCACCTGGTACTGTTATTATAACGAGAATGGACCTAATTTCATGGGTCACAACAATGGTTCAGAAACAAATGTGTCCCTGCCCAACCCGATTCAACATCAAGCTATGTATACCATTCAACATCCATATACTCCCCTGTCATCACCTGCAACTCAAGCAGCAGTTCCAGTATGGATTACAGATTCCGGGGCAACGAATCACATGACACCAGACCTATCCAACATGACAGCAAGTACCTCTTATCCTTCAACTGATTCAGTTCAAGCAGCAAATGGTGAAGGTCTGTCTGTATCACATATTGGCACTGGCATTATCTCTACTCCTACTCGAGCATTCCAATTAAATTCTGTGTTATGTGTGCCAAACTGTCTCAGAATTTACTGTCAGTTCATAAAATGTGTGGATAATAATTGTAGGGTGATTTTTGATGCCTTTTGTTTTTGGATCCAGGACAAAGTCACAGGGAGGCTGCTGTATAAAGGGCTATGTTGCAATGGGCTTTATCCTCTTCCATCCTTTCCTTCACAGTCTGCTCTCTCTTCTCTCGGGTTTCAAGCTCAAGCTCTTAGTGGTCAGTTCGTATTGTCTTCTACATGGCATCATAGACTAGGACATCCTACAAACAAGATTGTCAAATTAATGCTAAACAAAGCCTGTATTTCATGCTCTTTAGACAAATACTCTGATGTATGTGTTAGTTGCTTACAAGGCAAGTTTTGTAAACTGCCTTTTCCTTCCAGTACACATACCTCTGTAGTTCCTTTTCACATTATACATAGTGATCTTTGGGGCCCTTCTCCAAGCATATCTATTGATGGCTACAAATACTATGTAATCTTTGTCGATGACTATTCTAGGTTTTGTTGGCTATTTCCTCTTATCAATAAAAGTGATGTCCATTCAGTGTTTGTTAATTTCTATCACTATGTCCTCAATCAATTCTCACATTCCATTAAAATTCTACAAAGTGATGGTGGTGGTGAATATATGAGCAAATCACTTCAAACTTTTCTACACTCAAAAGGCATTATCCATCAAAAATCTTGTCCATACACACCTGAACAAAATGGCCTAGTAGAAAGGAAACACAGACATCTAATTGAAACAACAATTACCCTGCTCCAGCATGCTAAATTGCCTTCATCTTTTTGGACTTATGCTGTTCACACTGCATCTTTCCTCATTAACAGAATGCCATCTGCTGTTCTCTCTTTTAAATCTCCCTTTGAATTACTGTTTGGCAAACTACCTATTATTACACATTTAAGAATCTTTGGGTGTGCATGCTTTCCATTGCTTCGTCCTTATCTTCAACATAAATTGCAACCTAAGACTATAATGTGTGTGTTTCTTGGATATGCACCCAACTTTAAGGGTTATATTTGCTATGATGTCTTCAAGAAACGATCTTATATATCTCGACATGTGATATTCAATGAGAATGTGTTTCCATATCATGAATTACTCACTACTTCTTCACTGTCCAGCTCATCCAGTATGCCTAACACTAGGACAAGTCTGCCTGTTGTATCTCCCTCCAATGTAGTCACCATACACCCTTCCCCTGTCATGTCTCCTACACACCATGATGTTTCTATGTTGTCCTCATCTTCCCAGTCCAATATGCATACTGTGTCATCCCCTATTGCTGGTTCTTCTTCTGCTCTTGGTCATGTCTCGGGTTCCTCATCATCGTCTGAGCCCATTGTTTCTAATGCTTCCCCTTTTGCTTCTCTTCCTGTGGCTCCTGACCTTAGCAAAGGTATGCATTCTGATCCCTTCATTTCTGCAGAGGAGTTTAATCCTGGAGATATTTCTGTTGTGCTTCCATTACCCACAATGAATGTTCACCCCATGCAAACCAGAAGTAAGAGTGGGGTGAGCAAAAAGAAGGTCTGTCTACATACCATTTCTCCTGTTATTGATGGCTCTTTGTGTGAACCTTCCAGTTACAAAGCTGCTCTACAAGTGCCTGTGTGGTTTGCTGCCATGCAAGCCGAGATTGCTGCTCTTCAATCCCAGGGTACATGGAGTCTTGTTTATTTGCCTTATCACAAAAATGTAGTGGGTAGTAAATGGATCTTCAAGATTAAGAAACATGCAGATGGTTCAATTGCTCGCCATAAAGCTCGACTGGTTGCTCAAGAGTTCAGTCAAGAACCAGGCCAAGATTATGGGGAGACATTTAGTCCAGTGGTGAAACCTACTACTGTGAGATTGGTTTTGGCCCTTGCTGCTCAGTTTGGCTGGATGTTGAGATAGTTAGATGTCAAGAATGCGTTCCTACATGGCATTCTTCATGAGGAGGTGTATATGGCTCAACCTCCAGGGTTTATAGAAGCTACCAACTCTCACTTAGTATGCAGGCTTCATAAATCGATCTATGGTCTGAAACAAGCACCCCGAGCTTGGAATGACAGGTTCACTGAATTCTTGTCTTCTTTAGGCTTTCAACATACATATTCTGATTCATCTATCTTTGTTAAACATGCTGCTGCTAGTATTGTTATTTTGATGGTGTATGTTGATGATATCATTATTACTGGGAGTTCTTCTACTGCTATTACACAGATTATTCAATCTCTTACTATTGAGTTTGAAATCAAGGATTTGGGTGTTCTTCATTTCTTCTTGGGTATCCAGTTTACTCATGTTCCAAATGGCTTGTTTCTGTCGCAATCACAGTATGTTCATGATTTGCTGCTTAAAACAGATATGCTAGATGCTAAAGCCTGTGATACTCCATGCCTACCTTATCAGCGATTGCTCAAAGATGATGGGGTTCTTTTTGATGATCCTAAATTGTATAGAAGTATTGTTGGGGCTCTTCTGTATTTGACTTTTACACGTCCAGACATTGCATTTTCAGTGCATCAAGTCTGCCAGTTCATGCAAAGGCCCATGGTTGCTCATTTCACTGCTGTCAAACGCATTCTCCGTTACTTAAAAGGCACTGCCACAACAGGTATTCACTATCTTAAAGGCTCCTTAGAGCTCAAGGCTTTTAGCGATGCTGATTGGGCTGGAGATCCGAATGATAGACGATCTACTACAGGGTTGGTTGTGTTTCTCGGATCTAATCCTATCTCCTAGTCTTCTAAGAAGCAAGGTACAGTTTCGAGATCATCTACTGAGGCTGAATATCGGGCTTTGGCTTTCACTGCTGCAGAAATCGACTGGATCAAGCAATTGCTTGCTTTCCTGCATGTTCAATGATAAGACAATTGTTGCCGAGTCAAGTGCTTGAGGGTATTGATCGTGGGTAATGCTAGGAATCAATTGTTAAGTGGGAGTCAGTTGTGGGTAGTGGTACTAAGCAGTTGAAAGAGTTGGTTATTTCTTTATGTATTTATAATTTGGGATTATGCAGTAAGAAGCAGTCAGTCAATTAAAATCAAATCACTGTGGTTTATTCTCACCCCAAGAAGAATTATCTCACGAATTGTTTACAGCTTTGACTGGGACCTATCATTGGTATCAGAGCTACGTTACAATGACAACAAACAAGGAAAGGATTGAGAATTTGGAGGCTGGGCTGGTTGGAGTGCAAAGTGGAATTCAACGAATGGAATTGGATGTAGGGAACAAACTACATCAGTTGGAAGAAGCCATTGCCAAGCTGTCTGAGATTCTTCTGGCCAACAAGGGATCTGTTGGCAACACCAACCAAGGACGGGAAATGACCTCACGATCATGCCAGGAGGAGGGTGAGTGCTCACGACAAGTTTTTCCATCACAAATGGCGAAACTAATGTTTCCAAAATACTCTGGTGATGACCCAACCGAATGGTTCAGTCGAGTTGCTCAGTTCTTTGAATATCAAGGCACTCCAGACAACCAGAAGGTGTCATTGGCTTCTTACCACCTTGAAGGGGAAGCCAACCAATGGTGGCAATGGATGCAGCGATCTCACAAGGTCACGAACACAGTAGTGACATGGAATATCTTCGAGGAAGAACTATGGGCACGATTTGGCCCTACAGATTGCGAAGACTTTGATGAAGCGTTATCAAGGGTCAGACAGACAGGTTCACTACGCGATTATCAGAAGGAGTTTGAAAGATTGGGCAATCGGGTTTATGGATGGACACCAAAAGCAATGGTAGGCACGTTCATGGGTGGACTGAAACCTGAAATTTCCGAAGCTATACGCTTGTTCAAACCAAAGACTCTGAAGGAAGCCATAAGTCTAGCACGAATGAAAGAGGAACAACTACTGCGACATAGGAGGGTACCACCTGCTTTGCCATCTCCAACGAAAGTTGCTACTGCCCCATTCAAAAGACTGGAGTGGGACGAGATGCAACGACGACGAGCACAGGGGCTTTGCTTTAATTGCAATGAGAGATTCACAGTGGGGCACAAATGTCAAGGCCCCCAGTTATTACTAATGGAAAATTATGGAGAACTCGATGGAGAAGAATGCGAGGAGATTGTTGACAAGGATGGGAAAACACTCACGAGCTACGGAGCAAGTTCCTCCACTTGAACCTTGAGGACAAGGTTCCTTTTAATGGGGAGAGTATTGATAAGACAATTGTTGCCGAGTCAAGTGCTTGAGGGTATTGATCGTGGGTAATGCTAGGAATCAATTGTTAAGTGGGAGTCAGTTGTGGGTAGTGGTACTAAGCAGTTGAAAGAGTTGGTTATTTCTTTATGTATTTATAATTTGGGATTATGCAGTAAGAAGCAGTCAGTCAATTAAAATCAAATCACTGTGGTTTATTCTCACCCCAAGAAGAATTATCTCACGAATTGTTTACAACTTTGACTGGGACCTATCATAACTTCCTCAGCCTCCAGTCATCTTTTGTGACAACCTCTCAGCTATTGCATTGGCATTTAATCCGGTGCAACACCAGAAAACCAAACATATTGAGATCGATGTCCACTTTGTTCGTGAGAGAGTAGCTGATCATCAACTCTTTGTGCAGTTTGTGTCCTCCCAGGAGCAGTTTGCTGATATTTTAACCAAGGGACTGAGTGCACCTCTGTTTCGAATCCATTACAACAACCTCATGCTTGGTCCTCCACGGCATGAGCTTGAGGGGGGATGTTGAAGTATAAATACAGTATAATAATACATGTATATACTTTAGAATATGTTAGTATGTTCTAGAGTATCAAAAGTTGTTAGCCAGAAGTTTGTTAGTATAAGCTGTCACACGAGTATACTAGTATTTAAAGGAAAGGAGGTCACGGCATATGTATGGGTTCATTTTATAAACAGTGATTATTTTTAAGCTTTTAGTTTTCCTTTCTTCTACTTTCTTGCTTTGTTTATTTCTAATATTCCAGCACAAAGCATCTTCGTCTTCCTTGAAAATTACCTGATCAAATACAAAACCCACTATCTCAACACTTTCAAACACGACCATATTTTAATCGACGCATTTTCTTCTTTCTGCCTTCTCTATATATTTAAAAACTGTCTTACACATATCGTGTGCTATCATATATTTTTTCTTCTTGCACCGACGTCATTTTGACGGGATAGAGATTGATGAAGAGAAGGCAGAAAGACACAATTGGGAATCTTGACTTCACAGGTCTACGAAGAAGAAAAACAAGAGTTGGTGGATGATGAAATTAAGAGACTTAATTGTCAGGGAAAACATCTTTTAATTCCACGACAAAAATCAAGGAAGTGGAGAGGTTTTTCAGAAGAAATTATTGATAATACAAGTCATTTTCTTATCTCTTCAGCCATTTATAAGTCATTTTGTTATCTCTTCAGCCATGTATTCCACAAAAGTCATTTTCTTATCTCTTCAGCCATAGATACCACAAGATCAAATCAATTGTTCAAACAAATGACTTCCCATGTCTACGAAGAAAAAGCAAAGTAGTTTACACAACTCCCCGTTCCACAAGGTTGAAGAAAAACAATAACAAACAGTCAGTGATTGTGGAGCCTTGGATCAATTCAATTGTTCATCGGCGAGTCGTGAGGAAAGGACTTGGGTGCGTGAAGCATAGCGAGCGATACGGCCAACCACATAAAAAAATAAACTAAAAGAAACGGGGCAAAAACAGTGTTTTTATTCTGTAGTCTTAGACTTGAATTTACTGTGGATTACAATAAGAAAATTATAATTTTACATTGCAGACCCAAGTCCCCATTGCGATGATAATTGACTTATTTTATTTTATTATTTATTAAAAGTATAATAATCTCTTTGTTTTGGTTTATATATAGTCTCTTTGTATTTAAGTTAAGTAATTTATTAAGCATTGGAGTATTCATTAATAAAACCCTATCCTCCTCTCTTATTTTTTATTTTCTCTTTCAGTTTGTTTTGACTGTTTAACATGGTAAAAAGCAGCAACGATTGATACAGTTTTTAATAACATTTCACTGTGATTCTTAAGGATTTAGAGGTTAAATTTTGCATCGTTATTTTATTTTCGTTCATTAGGCAGTTGTTATTCATAATTTTGCGGGTACAATTGTTTCTGTATTACATGCATCTAGATATTTTATTCGTTGGGTTTTATGGTTTACAGTTTCTAATTTGTAAATCACATATTGGAAATTGGTGAACTATCAGATTTTTTTTTTTTTGTTTCTTCCACCAAATTCATTTTGATGGGGTAGAGATCGATGCTGTGGTTGATTGAAAATCATGACTTCACAAGCCTACCGAGAAAAAGAATTGCAAGTAGATGATGAAATTAAGAGCTCCGTGTAAGAAAATCATTTCATTCCACAACAAAAATTCATGGAGTGGGGAAAGAGGAAAGTCATTTTCTTATCTCTTCTGCCGTATCTTCAAGTAGATGATGATGCCTTCTTTTCTTCTTTTGTTGCTTAGGTAAGCGACAATCAATCAAATGTTTTTTTTTGTCTAATGATTTTAGAGACATACTCTTCATATTAATCCAGTATGTTAAAACAAAATTAATAAATTATTCATAATCATTTTCCAACAAGGGTTAAATCAAAACTTTTCATTAGTCTCATCCATTCACAGTTCTCAGCAAAGAAAAATGAGTTGAATGCATGAAGAGTGCCAAAGTGCAGTATAAATAGGACTTCTACACACACATACCAAACAGCGATATTTTATTGCGGTGCTTCGTAGAATTATCTAATGAAGATGATGATGGGAAAAATGTGGGCTTGGATGTTGCTAACAACATTATTGACCTCCAGTGGCCAGTGGCCAGTGGCATGGTCATTGTCACGGTTGTTTGGTGGAAGAGAGAAAATTGGATATAATAAATTTAATTTGAAGGATAAAATTGAAATAAATCTAAATATTGATACCGATAAAATTAAATAATCTAAAAAAAACCAGAAATTAAAAGAATTATGACCGAAATGAAACTGAAATCTATAATTAATTTGCATGAAAGGATAAAATTGAAAAAAAGCAAACTTTGATATCGAAAATATTAAGGATTTATAATAATTTTGCATGGAAAGATAAAATTGAAATAAATCAAAAATTTGATACCGAAAATATTAAGGATTTCAAACCAATTTGAAAATTCAAAGACTGATGACCTAAATGAAACTACAATATATAATCAATTTCAATTGAAGGACCAAATTGTAACAAATCAAAATCTATATAATAGCAATAAGGACCATGAAAAACAATCAAAAGTTTAGGGACTAAAAGGAAATATCACAATAAACAGTTGTGCTGACGTGTGCTTGCCCAAGCAGGAGAGAGAAAAGGGGAAAAAAATTTAAACGACCATTGACATGTCTTCGACCACCCTGTAATCACACGTGCCGCACCAGGAAGAAGAGAACATGGTTGAAAATCATTCTAGACGGTAGTTGGGTATTTTTGGACGCTGAAATAAGCGGCACGCCCCTTCCGAAACCAGCGTGAGCGCTGAAACAGATGACGCGTCTCCAACAGTAATTCGGCGGAAAAAAGAATTCAAAAATGGTAAATTACCGGGACACTCCTGCATCTAACTCTTCAATTTTGTCTTATTGGGGGCATATCCGTATTTAGTCATTAAAAAATGTGAAATTCTCGCAGAACCCCTCCTTGCCAGACTTGATTTTTGTCTTTTTCAAGGAAAAATGAGTTTGGGACCCTCGATGAAAGCAGTAACGAAGGAAATCATTTTTTGTGTGGACCTCCATTGTGAAACGATTGTAATGACGGAGAATCACCATCGCAGCCAATACTTACTGATGAACATGAAGACGATGGAGTTTTTCTACATCAGTTTCGGTAGTTGTGGTGATGACGATTGCAGCAGTTCTCTACATCAATCCATATTTAATAATAATAAAAAAAACTCACTTTAATTTCACTGAGATTAAGGCATAGTTTGCCATGCCCAGTGAGAGAAAAGAAAAGAAAAGGATGCACAACCATGACTAGAGTTATGGAACACAGCATGTGATCTGCCTATCAAAAGAATGATGGATTTTTTTCTGTATGCATGCCAAATTTGACCACATGTTATCCTATTGTAATATGACACGTGTGCTTGGACATTATCACATGAACTCGTGGCATTGCGCACAGCAGAACTTGGCAATTAAAAGACTAGTTAATAAAACATTAATTAACTAGATTTGACATTTTTAATTTAGCTTGAAACCTTATAGCATAGATCTGAGATAGAAACTGCATCGAGGTTTTTTGTGTTTTCCTTTCTTCAATTTGTTGGCGAGAGAAAAGAGATCAGGATTGGTGATTCTGGAGCAAGATGTTAGAGTATAGAAGAATATTCTATAATAGTGTATTTGTATTCTAGAGTATGAAAGAATGTATGAGAAATGTGTATAAATAGAGAAGTGCACACACAACAAATGTATGCAAAACAGAAATCAATACAGCACAATTTTAAATTTCAGCCTCCCTCTCTTTTCTCTCTTCTCCCTCTTCCCCTCTCTAAACTAATTCTTCTTTCAATTCTGCAAACTCTCTCAATCCTAACATAGTATCAGAGCTATTTCGCTTACGCATGAATTGATCCAAGCTTCCGCAATCTGATTCGCTATGCATTATTCAAAAAAAAAAAAACTGGATCTGTTTCCTGTTCTAGATCTTCATGGGAGAGATAGTTGCAAAGTGATTCCGAAGAGGTGACGCGAATTGTTGCAGCACAACCTCCTCCTCTTCCTCAGCTTGAAACCAGAAGATCGCAAATAGCAGAAGATCCGTGTTACTACTATGGCAACATCTAACATCTTCCATGCCAAATCAAGAATGAGCAGAGTAGAGGAAGAAGATGATGAGAGAAGTGGCTTAGAAGAAATTGCAAAGCTTCGCACGCTCCTTGGTTGTGCGATGACATCTTCAACTTTGCCCCCTTTCAACTCTTTCAAAGATTGAAGCCGTGCAAGAACAGCGGAAGAATAAATATGATTTGGCAGAGAAGAGGCTGCGGAGTTGCCGAGAGAGAAATAAGTAGAAACCTAGGTTTTGTGTTTTGCAGGTTTTGTATGTTTTTGTTTGTATTGCTCTGCCGTTTTGTGTGTCACTTTCTACCATTTTTGCACAAAAAAAAAGACAAAAAAATAAAAAAAAGACGAGAAAAAAAGAAGAAGAAGAAGAAGAAGAATTACAAAATGAATTCTTACACAGATTAAGAAATTCATCGGCAAATGAAAAACTTCAGAAAAAAACTGAAGTAGCCAAATGAAAAACTTCAGAAAAACTGAAGTAGACAAA
The DNA here is from genome assembly GCA_009078335.1 of Salix brachista. NCBI lineage: Eukaryota > Viridiplantae > Streptophyta > Magnoliopsida > Malpighiales > Salicaceae > Salix > Salix brachista. Next base: position 1,964,024 of record CM018576.1, on the reverse strand, counting down.
TGAAATTCAAACCCATTCTATCACCTCTCTTACCTCCCATTTCTTTCTTCTTATCCCTCTCTTCTCAAAGATGAAAAACTTCAGGAAAAAAAAACTGAAGTAGACAAATGAAATGTCAATCAAGAAATAGACATATGAAATATCTTCTCTCTCTCTTCTATCTTCTTTGCCATTCGAGCATTTTTCTTTTTCTCAATCGCATTCAAACTCATCTTTCTTTTACAAAGTGTTTTTTTGTCAAAAAGGATTCAGTACTCATGTATTTCTTCTCCATTGCTGCAATCTCATGCTTGTTCATCAAACCATGAGCTTGAGGGGGGATGTTAGAGTATAGAAGAATATTCTAGAATAGTGTATTTATATTCTAGAGTATGAAAGAATGTATGAGAAATGTGTATAAATAGAGAAGTGCACACACAACAAATGTATGCAAAACAGAAATCAATACAGCACAATTTTAAATTTCAGTCTCCCTCTCTTTTCTCTCTTCTCCCTCTTCCCTTCTCTAAACTAATTCTTCTTTCAATTCTGCAAACTCTCTCAATCCTAACACAAGAAGCCATGGCCATGATAGCAGTGCAGGTGGTGCTCGAGAAACTGGCTTCCTTTGTAGCAGAAGAAACACGGTTCTTGGGAGGAGTTAGAGGGCGAATCGATGAACTACGGGATGATCTGCATAGCATGAAATCTTTCCTTCAGGATGCGGAAGAAAGGAGTGAGAGTGATCCAGGACTGAGAGCCTGGGTCAAACAAGTGAGAGATGTGGCTTATGATGCTGAGGACATTCTTGAAGAGTTTATGCTCCGGTTTTCTCCATCTCATGGGAGTGGTTTTGTCCATTTTCTTCGCGATTCATACCGTTCCACCCTTAAATTAAGTGCACGGCATCGGCTAGCAGCCCACTTAGAAAGCATTAAAGCAAGGGTGAGAGCCATTTCAGAGAGAAGAAACGCATTTTCTTTGAATAGGATTGACATGCCATCAACCTCCAGTGCTGCCGTAGAGAAATGGCATGATCCCCGGATAGCTTCTCTATACTTAGATGAAGCTGATGTCGTGGGAATTGAGAACCCAAAACATCTACTGGTTTCCTGGCTTTTAGAAGGAGAAGAAAAGCTCTCCAGTATCTCTGTGGTTGGAATGGGCGGGTTGGGAAAAACAACCCTCGTAAAGAAAGTTTATGACAGCCACCCAATCAGAAGAAGCTTTGATGGCCATTCTTGGGTTACAGTTTCCAAATCGTTTGCAACGGCGGAGCTTCTACGAGTTGCTCTGCAGGGGTTTCTGGTGACAGCGAACGAACCCGTTCCGCATAATCTGCAATCAATGACTGACTTCCAATTAATTGATGCTCTAAGAAATTATCTATGGAGAAGGAGGTATGTCATTGTTTTGGATGATGTATGGAATGTAAATGCTTGGGAAACAATAAAGTATGCATTTCCTGATTGTAACTGTGGTAGTAGAATTATCTTCACTACACGTTTAGGTAGCTTGGCTGAATCTATAGAGAACACCAGTCATGTTTATGACCTCCAGCCTTTACCAGAAAATGATGCTTGGACCCTCTTTTGCATGAAAGCCTTTAGAGGGGAACACAAGGCTGTTTGCCCGCCAGAACTGGAAGAGATGTCTCGAGATATCTTAAGGAAATGTGAGGGACTGCCACTTGCAATTGTAGCAATAGGAGGCCTGCTGTCGAAGAAGAAAAATGAAGGTTTGGAATGGAAGAAAGTCCGTGACTGCCTAGCTACAGAATTGAAAAGTAACAACGACCTTGGGAGTCTACGCGGAATACTTCAACTAAGTTATGATGATCTTCCTTACTACCTCAAACAGTGTTATTTGTATTTAAGTGTTTTTCCAGAGGATTATTTGATAAAAAGAATGAATTTGATCCGGCTATGGATAGTTGAAAGGTTTGTGGAAGAGAAGCAAGGCTTTACAATGGAGGAAGTAGCAGAGGAATACCTTAATGAACTCGTGAACAGGAGTTTGATCCAAGTGGTGGAGATGAATTATTTAAATAGGGTCAAGACATGTCGTGTTCATGATCTAATGCGAGAAATCATTCAATTGAAATCCAGGGAAGAATCTCTTGTTATGATAGCAAACGGAACAAGAATAAGCAAGAATGAGAAAGTCCGGCGTCTTTCAATCCATGAAAACTCTGATGAAGTACAATCAGATATGAGATTTCCTTATCTGTGGTCCTTCTTGTTATTTTCATCACATCATTCTTTTGAGCATGGTTTTCGCAATTACAAGCTGTTAAGAGTTTTGAATTTAGATCGTGCTCCCTTTTCCTGCTTCCCACCTGAATTGGTCGAACTGATTCATTTGAGATACTTAAGTTTGAGACGGACCATGATAAGGGAGCTTCCGGAGTCCATAAGGAAGCTCAAGTACTTAGAAATACTTGATTTGAAAAAGAGTAATGTGTCATCTTTGCCTTCTGGGATCACACAGTTGACATGTCTTTGCCAGCTCCGTAACTATGGACACAGTTTCCAGTCCTCATTGTTCTTCGCAGACACTCATGGAATGAGAGTTCCATCAGGAATAGGAAGGTTGACTAGCCTGCAGAAATTGGTAGGCGTTGAAGTGAATGAAGATTATGAGTCGGTCAGGGAGTTGGGAAAGCTGACTCAGTTGAGAAGGTTGGGCATTTTAAAGCTGAGAGAAGAGCAGGGAATGGATCTATGTTATACCTTGGAGAGGTTGAAACACCTTACTTCAATGTGTCTTGTTTCACTAAACAAGACGGATGTCTTACAATTGGACTCTATTTCATCTCCTCCAAAATATCTCCAACGTCTATATCTTAAATGCAGTCTCTCAGCTTTACCAGGGTGGATAGCTTCACTCCAGTATATTTCCAGGCTAGTGCTTCAATATTCTAATTTGAAAAGTGATCCACTGAAGGCCCTCCAGAAATTGCCTAGTTTGGTGGTGCTTGAACTCCGTCAAGCTTATGCAGGGGAAGAGCTGTGCTGTGATCCCGGAGGATTTTCAAAGCTGAAGAGGCTAGGTCTCCATGAACTGGAGAGATTGCAGCGCATCAGAATAGCAAAAGGATCAATGCCTGGGCTGGAGAGGCTGGACATCACAGCATGCACGGTGCTAGAAACGGTGCCGGATGGGATTGAAAACCTGAAAAATATAGAAGACCTGGTTCTGTGGGAGATGCCTTCAACATTCATCAAGACAGTAGAGAGGCGCCGGGGTGAAGATTTCTGGAGAGTTCAACATATCACAACAATCACCCGTATCTACGATAGCCGGGGGAGATGGGTTTCGGAAACTCTTCTGTGATCAGAGGGGTAAACTACGGAGAGAACTACAGTTTCAAGAAAATCATGATCTCCAACGCATCTACCTATTTTGTTTTACATTATTATTTTTATTTATTTATTTAAAAAAAAAAGTTTTACAGTACCATTTGCTATTGAACATATATAGTGCTTGCATGATTTCTAATTAGATTGCCTCTTGAATGGGAAATATACCTCAAGTCACATCATCATCATCATGTACTGCTGAAATTCTGAGCCCCGAAAACAGAAAACTGCTGCTCTTCCCTCATCTTCTCTGCTCCTTTGTCTCTGTTTTGCTGTTGATGAATCTTCCAACCTGTTATCTTGCCCTGGTTTGTCACCACTAAATTTTGGACACCGTCGATTTCTAGACATCAATACGAGTATATCTGGGATTTGTCAAATGTGTTTATTCTATATTTCATCAAATTTTCACATCTTGAGTTCGTTTTGTGTGCAAAAGAGGAACTTTGCAGCAATTTTACGAAGGCTCATGTCTCTGACATCCACTTAGACCCGTACCGAAAATCGATAGTATACTAGTAAAACAACATGGAATAGGCGAATAGGCGTAGAGGGAGAAGACACTAACTTCGACAATTGCAGCGAATCGATACCTCTGATAATTTTGTGAATATTTCTATTAGCAATGGCAGAGTGCTGAAGAAGGCATGGGATATAACAGGTGATTGTGCATGCTGGATAGTATACAAGATAACAGCTTCAAGCCCACGTCTGTACAATTTTACTATCAAACAAGAAAAAAAGGTTCCAAACCAATGAAGTAGAAGATCACTGTTTATTGGACTCCATGGAAAAAGTGACTACCTTTGATGGCCACTTCTTTTGGGTTTGAAGGGGCTTCATTTCATTATTCCTCGCAGGATTTCAAATGGATTATTACTTTGAAATCCTAAACTTGTTTTGTTGTTAGAATAAAAAGATAAATCATTGCTGGGTGAATCTGAACGATGAAACTGAAATCCAGCATATATATATATATATATATATATATATATATATATATATATATATATATAGACAAAGAGTTATCACATAATTGATCTAGAAGTCACATAGGCATGTGATTGACAAACTATGTTATCAATATAATTTAATTTATTTTGACTTAGTGAGTCACTCAAGGTCGGATAAATTAAATGAGAGCCTAGCCCAATAAAATAAATCTAAGCGACATTTTTTAAATTCATAGGGAGGACTATTAATTTGCAAGAGAATAGTGAGAGATCAAATTACAATTAAAGACCTTATTTAAATTTGGTATTTAAATTTGGAGTTTAAATATGTATGCATGAAACTAATACTCTCTATAGTTATATATATAGGTTGGTAGATTGGAACGTTCCTCAATTAATTATAAATTCCCCCTTTTTTTGTGAGAGAAACTTCTCTCAAGTTTTTCTTAATATTAATGAAAAGAAATAACGATAATTTTTGTCTAAGTTTATTGAAAGCTAAAAGACAACTTTAATTAAAACTAAAAACAAACTTAAGAACTTAAACAGCTAATATTGTGGACAGATTCGAGGTAGCCCGAGCTCCTTTGAACAATTGATTTGATTTATAGCATTTTCTCTTTGGCTTCCTCGAACCTGTTCCCTTCCAGTCTATTTTTTTTCCACCGACTCTATAGTAATTAGAGTTGTGTTAGAATTGTATTTATTCTTTATTCAGTCTGACTTTGACTTACCAGCTAAGCCTTATGAAACGGCGTCGTTCCACTCCTTTCTCTTTCCCCTTGCTAGTTGTCGACACCAGGTGCCTTTTAATCACAACCATCCACATAAGTGTACCTTCTTGCATCTTCACCGTACATGCTAACCTCCTTTCTTTTGCTTTTGCAGGTCAACGTGTTGGAAAAACTTCATTTCCTCCTCGGTGAGTGCATTTAAGAGCTATTTTCATCTCCGTTTCGATCTGCGCGTTGAGAGCCTGGAGAGGAGCCTCTCTTTCTTCCTCCTTCAGTTTGTCCGTTGAGAGCCATGGGAGAGCTTGGAGAGAAACCATTCCTCCTTTCTTCCTCAATCTGTTTGTTGAGGGTTTTGAGAGAGTTTAGACTGTTACAACTATCTTTCCCTTCAAAAACCTTGTCCTCAAGGTTCGGGTAAGTCCTTTTAACCCATTCTTCCTCTACCCACTCATCATCTTATGCTGGGTTGTCCTTTCCATTTCAGTAAAACTTCATTTTTTTTTCTTCGGCAGATCTGTTGTCTTCTGTCCAAAATCTCTTCGGGTTCGAGTTGGGTCCCTCGTCGGGGCCCTAGATCAGGCAACCACGGTTCAGGTGTGGTGTTTTTCCCGACTCACTTCTTTAGGAGTGAGACATGGAATGTATTATGGATCCTGGACTCCTGGGGAAGATTGAGCCGGTAAGCTGCTGTCCCTACTCTTTTCAATATTTGAAACGGTCTAAAATATTTGTATGCTAATTTCCCGTTTTTGTTGCTTGGCATGCTGGACTGCTTAAATGGCTGGAGCTTAAGGTAAACCCACTCTCCTTGATTAAATTCTCCTACCTTTGTCTTCTTGTTTTTTCTATTTTGCTTGAGTTAGTGCTAAGTGATGTTAATTTTTGCAGCCTGCTCTGCTCTTTGTAATAATTGTTCCTCGGCTGCTTGATTTTTCATTGACCTTGGGATGCAATCTATGATGCTAGGGGGTGGGTAGCCTTAGGTCATAGGAATATAGATTGTATGTCACCTAAACTTCAAAGGCAACATGGGAATATAGATTCTCATATTATATTATGATTATACATCTTAAAAAATTATTTGACGAGGCATGAGAGGTATACGATCTTTAAAGAATTGTTTAAGATCATCTTGAATGTTTAGCCCCATCCTTAAAAACAAAATATATTCCTCAGGCTAACATATTGGATGTTTAGCCTCATCCTTAAAACCACAAAATCTATATAAAATTGGTAAGACATGTCACGAGACAAGGACCTATCATGGAAGTTATGAATGACATACATATTGCCCATTTTTGACGAGTCTATCAATTACATAGAAGTAATATATGATGCTTATTCTAAGAAATGATTTGAAACTATGAATTTCATGTACCAACCAAGTTTAGAACTTGGTTGAAGGGTTTAAACCCAATGGATCGAAGTGAGTTATCAAGACAAAGATTGACTTGAAAGGCAATGTACAATGCAAGTTTCAAAGAGTATGAATAACAAATTTTAATGGTACAATCAGCCCATTTGAAGAGGTTGATGTTATTTTTCTAATATTATACGTGGCATATTAGTATTAAGAAATAACATATCTTAGAAAGTGGAACTCATGCCAATCTGCTAGTTACTCCATCTGATCCTCTCCGAGGCCTTACTTCTTCGGGATGTTACTTTAGAGCTGTCATTTTTGAAACATTAACCCTCGTCATAAAAGAATAATCTTGAAAAGATATGAAGGCCTTCGAGGCACCAAGAAACCTGAACCCTGTGAACTCTACATCATAACTATCCATAAGATTTATTTTTATTTTTTATTACCCTCCTTAATAAGTTGCGTAACCACAGAGAGTCACCTTCTTGAGTCGTTTTGGTGTAAAAATAAGGGCAATGTTCGGGCTCAGCCTAAATGGTGCACCAAAATTAATAAATTATTGTTATTTTTTTCTTAGTATTAATCACTTTTCTTATCTATAGGCGCACATGGTTTATGTCTATACTAGTTATTGCCCATCAAAATTATATCTTTTTAATATAAAAAATATTAATTATGTGAGATTTTTAGTCGTACTCAAATCATGTTATTACCATGGCACTAGGCCTTGTTTGTTTCAAGGAAAGTGAATTCCCGGAATTCACTTTCCTTGCTTTCCAGTGTTTGTTTGCTGGAAACAACTTTCCTGGAAAGTTGTTTCCAGCAAACAAACACAGGAAAGTTGTTTCCAGCCAAGGAAAATCTAAGGCTTAAAATCCGGAAAGTGTACTCCTCTTTTAAAATCCGGAATACACTTTCCGTGAGCTAGCTAGTTATTGTTTTTTTTTAAAAAAAATTAGAAACATGTTAAAGTATTATTTTTTATAAAAAAAAATAATAATTCTGATATTAACAATTAAAAAACACAAAAACTAATAATTTAAATCTTAAAAATTCTATTTTTTTTTAATCACCCTAAATTAAAATTTTGCATTGAGATTTTGATTTAAAATTAAAAAAAACTTATTTTAAGCTTTTAAAATTGGAAAAAATATATATTAATAATAAGTTTTACTTACAAAATATTTCACAAGCTTATTTCTCTATAATATGATATGACATATATTGTTATATTTTATAAAATAAGCTATGTATGAATATAGGATATAATAAAAAAATTCATCATTATACTTTTTAGATTTCATTTTTTTATTTTAAGTGATTAAATATTTTATATTAAATATTTTATATATATTAGATAATCTTGAAAAAAAATTAATTTATTAATAAATTATTTTCCAATTCCTTTTCCATAACACTGCCAAACATCGGAATTCACTTTTCAGAAATTCACTTTTCAGGAAACCACCTTCCAGGAATTCACTTTCCAGGAAACCACTTTCCAGCAAACAAACGGAGCCTAAGCCTATCCAACAGAGTAGACATTAAAATAAATAAAAAATATATTTGGCCCATATCCGTTAAGAAACAGCCTCTCAAGTCTCGACTACCTTGTGGTTTGACTCTTTAAAACCCATTACTCCAGCAGAGTTTTAATTTCAACTAATTTTAATATTCATCAGTGTAACATTCAAATTGATATGGAACTCAATATATATATATTCTAAATCCAAATTAATGGGTCATATCCTCTCTCCATCTTTTCTTGTTTCTTTTCAACAGGGACTTTCTTCAGTTCGAGCACCCTTGAAGAATTGTATCTAGATCGAACTTCTGTCCCACTAAACTTTCTCCAAAACATCGGAGCATTACAGAAGAAGTGGGACATTACACTAAACTTTCTCCAAAATAATCGGAGCATTACAGCTCTTAAGCTTTTGCCTGGATAGTATCTACGACTTGGAAGTCCCTTTTTGGCCTCACATTAATTACAGAAGAAGTGATAGAATTTATGACTAAAAATATGTATTATGGTTACAAGGGAAAAATCCTCAGCTTCATGTCTGGTATCGATCTCTCCAGCAACAGCTTCCCCGGAGCAATGCCTCCAGAATTGGGAAACTTAAGTGAGATTCGAGCATTAAACTTGTCACACAACAATCTTACTGGATCTATCCCTGAAACATTCTCAGGCTTAAAGCAGGTAGAGAGTTTGGATCTTTCTTACAACAGCTTGAACGGTGCCATCCCTCCGCAACTTACTGAAAGCAGTTTGTAGTGTGGCACGCAATTACTTGTCAGGTAAAACTCCAGAGAGAAAATATCAGTTTGGAACCTTCGATGAGAGCAGCTATGAAGGAAATCATTTCTTGTGTGGACCTCCATTGCCAAACAACTGCAGTGAAGAAGTCACCATTGCAGCCGATGCCTGACGATGAACAAGAAGATGATCGTTTCATAGACATGGAGTTTTTCTACATCAGTTTCGGTGTAAGTTATATAATTGTGGTGATGGCAATTGCAGCAGTTCTCTACATCAATCCACATTGGCGACGCAGGTGGCCTTACTTCATCGAAGGCTGCATACATGCTATTATTTTGTGGTGGCTAGTTTTCGTAAGTTCTCCAACTTTAGAAGGTGAATTTGTTTTGATTGTTGCTGTGAATTGTTGGTCCTGCATGTCTAGCTATATTTATTTATAGTTAAGTTATGCTTTTTCTACTTTGTTGTTTCGCTCTTTGAACTTAAAGCATCTCGTTGGAATTTCCTTTTGTGCAAAGGCTTGGTTTTGTAGAAAAATTAACTGTCTGCTGGGGAATCTATTAAAGCAACCAAGTTACGTTCAATCGATTCTGTTTTCAACTTTGAGTCATGGGATTCAAAAGAAAGCAGGACTTGTGAGGCTCCCATAAAACGAAATCCATGCAACAGCATACCACAGCCTCTGGATACACTCATAATACTCTGATAAATTCACGCCCTCTTTTAATAGACCCAGCAAGGCTATGTCCTCACCATACTGATTCCTATTCGACAGATTCATGGATTACTTTGTGCAAAGCAGAGGAATGATTTTAAGGAAAAAGAGTTCCTTGGAAGGTAGATTTCGATGGAACTCTTCTCTCAGGACAGCAGCATAGCTTCTTGAGTCTCTGTTTCTAAGAGGAACAGGGGAGCAAATATGTGAGCTTTGAAGGGGAGAATAAGGGGAGGGGTGTAATTTTATTGAATCCTGTTCTCTAATCCATCATATAGCAGCTAGCCTCTCAAACATGAATCAAAAGGGTCTCTTATTATTTAATTAAAAAAAAGTCACTTATTTGATAAGGTTACTAGAGTTAACTTTTGTTTCTGCATTTGTTTTAAAGCAATAATAATTCTGAATTTCTTTTTATGAGTAGGAAATATTTGTACTTTTAGATAAATCTCAAATAAAAAATATGAAATCAAAGTGCATTCCCAGCAATACTATTTAGCCTACAACCGCATTGGATATCAATAAGTTTCGGGCACAACCGTCTAGCAGACTTAGATGCTGCGAGTTTAGAATTAAAAAAATTGTTTTTTATGTAGTTTTAGATTCGAATTTTATGATTTACATGATTATTAATTTTAAAACACGTAGAATTATTCAAGGTCCACGTAAACAGACCCGGATGATATTTTAATAAATAAAAAAAGGTTCGGACACCCATATTTGATAATAATGAAAAGAAAAAAACTCACTTTAATTTCACTGAGATTAAGGCATAGTTTGCCATGCCCAACGAGAGCAAAGAAAAGAAAAGGGGGCACAACCATGACTAGTTATGGAACACAGCATGTGATCTGCCTATCAAAAGAGTGACGTTTTTTTTGTATGCATTCTAAATTTGACCACATGTTATCCTATTGCAATATGACACGTGTGGTCGCAGATTGTCTTTCTTTTGCACAGAAAAAAAGTATAAATCCTGAATAGGAAATAATTGAACTTTAAGATAAATCTCAAAAAAAAAAAAAAAAATCAAAGTGCATTCCCAGCAATACAATTTAGTAATATTGCAATATGACACGTGTGCTTGGCATAATCACATGAACTCGTAGCATTGCGCACAGCAGAGCTTGGCAATTAAAAGACTCGTTAATAAAATATTAATTAATTTTTAATTTAGCTTAAGACTTTTGTTTTTTATGCAACGAAACCCAGTCTTGTAAATGGCAATCTGTGGGTTGTGGGTTGAAGTAAGCGATGAAACGAGTAAAATTTTGTCTGTTTCACTAATCACTTTGCTAACTTATAGCATAGATCTAAGATAGAAACTGCATCGAGGTTTTTTTGTTTTTTCCTTTCTTCAAATTTTTGGCGAGAGAAAAGAGATCAGGATTGGTGATTCCAGACCAAGAAGCCATGGCCATGATAGCAGTGCAGGTGGTGCTCGAGCAACTGGCTTCCTTGGTAGCAGAAGAAACACGGTTCTTGGGAGGACTTAGAGGGGGAATCGATGAACTACGGGATGATCTGCATAGCATGAAATCTTTCCTTCAGGATGCGGAAGAAAGGAGTGAGAATGATGAAGGACTGAGAGCCTGGGTCAAACAAGTGAGAGATGTGGCTTATGATGCCGAGGACATTCTTGAAGAGTTTATGCTCCGGTTTTCTCCATCTCATGGGAGTGGTTTTATCCATTTTTTTCGCAATTCATACCGTTCCACCCGTAAATTAAGTGCACGGCATCGGCTGGCAGCCCGCTTACAAAGCATTAAAGCAAGGGTGAGAGCCATTTCAGAGAGAAGAACTGCATTTTCTTTGAATAGGATTGACATGCCATCAACCTCCAGTGCTGCCGTAGAGAAATGGCATGATCCCCGGATAGCTTCTCTTTACTTAGATGAAGCTGATGTCGTGGGAATTGAGAACCCAAAACATCTACTGGTTTCCTGGCTTGTAGAAGGAGAAGAAAAGCTCTCCAGTATCTCTGTGGTTGGGATGGGCGGGTTGGGAAAAACAACCCTCGTAAAGAAAGTTTATGACAGCCACCCCATCAGAAGAAGCTTTGATGCCCATTCTTGGGTTACAGTTTCCAAATCGTTTGCAACGGCGGAGCTTCTACGAGTTGCTCTGCAGGGGTTTCTGGTGACAGCGAACGAACCCCTTCCGGATAATCTGCAATCAATGACTGACTTCCACTTAATTGATGCTCTAAGAAATTATCTATGGAGAAGGAGGTATGTCATTGTTTTGGATGATGTATGGGATGTAAACGCTTGGGAAACAATAAAGTATGCATTTCCTGATTGTAACTGTGGTAGTAGAATTATCTTCACTACACGTATAGGTAACTTGGCTGAATCTATAGAGAACACCAATCATGTTTATGAACTCCAGCCATTACCAGAAAATGAAGCTTGGACCCTCTTTTGCATGAAAGCCTTTAGAGGGGAACACAAGGCTGTTTGCCCGCCAGAACTGGAAGAGATGTCTCGAGATATCTTAAGGAAGTGTGAGGGACTGCCACTTGCAATTGTAGCAATAGGAGGCCTGCTGTCGAAGAAGAAAAATCAAGGTTTGGAATGGAAGAAAGTCCGTGACTGCCTAGCTACAGAATTGAAAAGTAACAACGACCTTGGGAGTCTACGAAGAATACTTCAACTAAGTTATGTTGAAAATGAAGGATCAAAGTCAACCAAAGTCAACTGATCCCAAGTCTGCTGGAAATGAAGAAACTGGAGCCGAGAAGATCATCCTGTTTTTTCCTTTATTGTTTTTATCATGTTTTAATTTAAGAGTTTGTGTTTTAGTTAAGTAAGATCAAACTATAATTGATCATATCTTGTTGCTTTATTTTCTCAGATTCATTTCCTGTTTTAAGTAGAAAAAGATTGTATTAGCTTTGAATTTCTATTCTTGTAATTTGATCTTTTTCTATAAATAAAGTTAAAGGGATGGCAGTAACCTTGAGCTATTCTGCCCCTTGTTATACACTTGTTATTGCCTTGAATTGTGTTTAAATTCTTGCATAAATTCTGGGAAAATTCTGGGCAGGTTCTCGGTTCTTTTGCACTGATTTGAACAGTGCTTGTTTTTGTTCATCAGGGACAAAAACCTGAGGGTGATTTGAACAGTAACTGTTCTTCACCAAAATTTGATTTTTCTTATTTTCCAACAATTGGTATCAGAGCGATTCTGATCTTAGAAGGGATTGTGAGAAACACGAGAGAATTGTGAGAATTTTTCAAAGTTATCAACTTTGAAAGGGAAGGTGAGTGAAACACGAGTGTGAAGGAATTAATCAAAAATTCTCTGGTTTTTTTTTTTTTTTTTTTTTTTCGTTGGTTAATGAATAATTGATTTCAAACTGTCAATTACCATTATCACGAACAAGGTTCTTTGTCTCCATTGTACTCTGCATAACTGAGCAGAAACAAGAAAAGTTTTTTTATTCATCTCATGGATTCTGGAAATTTTTCAAAAGCACCTCTCTTCACAGGCACCAACTATGGCGTATGGGCAGTGAAGATGGGAACTTACCTAAGAGCTTTTGACCTGTGGGAAGTCGTTGAGCACAACAGGGAGCCAAATCCCTTGAACAACAATCCCACCTTGAATCAACTCAAGTATCACAATGAAGAGAAGGCAAAAAGATTCAAGGCTCTCTCCTGCATCCATAATGCAGTGAGTGAAGACATTTTCACAAGAATTATGGCTTGTGAAACTGCTAAAGAAGCATGGGACAAACTGAAAGCTGAGTTCCAAGGAGATGAGAAGTCAAGAAGAATGCAGGTTTTGCACTTAAAAAGGCAATTCGAAGGGCTGAAGATGAAAGAGACTGAATCAATTAAGGAATTTTCATCCAACATTTCCAAACTTGTCAACCAGATGAGACTGTTGGGTGAAGATATTCAAGAATCAAGAGTTGTAGAAAAAGTCCTTGTGAGTTTGCCTGAAAAATTTGAGAACAAAATCTGTTCTCTTGAGGATTCAAAGGACTGCACTCAGTTAAGCCTTCAAGAGCTGATCAATGCTCTCCAGGCAGTGGAGCAGAGGCAAGCTTTCAGGCATGAAAGCTCAAGTGAAGAAGCTTTTGCTGCAAGCTTCAAGGGAAAATTTCGGAGTCAAAATTTCCCTAAGGAGAACTATGGAAGCAGAAGAGAAGTTGGCAAATTTCAACAAAACAAAAACTGGCAACAAAGCAAGAATCATCCCAGCAGTTTCAACACAAAAGGGAAGGAGAAAAAGGAACAATTTCCTGCTTGTAAGTACTGTAACAAAACTAATCATCTTGAGTCATGGTGTTGGCTCAAGAACACTCAATGCAGGAGGTGTAATCAGTATGGACACCTTCAGAAGTTTTGCAAAACAAACATGGGGACTGGAGCTGCAAAACAGGCCTATGTTGCAAAGGAAACTGAAGTTGAAGCTGAGCACTTGTTCATGGCCACGACTGAACAAGGCTGCAACCAAGTAGAGGTAAATGCTTCAAACTGGCTTGTTGATAGTGGTTGTACAAACCATATGACTGCTGACATTAAGATGTTTAATACCTTGGATTCGAATTATGAGTCTAGAGTAAAAGTGGCTAATGGTCAATATGTGAGTGTTGAAGGGAGAGGAGATGTGGACATTATGACAATGGCAGGCAAAAGAACTTTTGATAAAGTGCTTTATGTGCCTGAAATTAAACAAAATCTAGTGAGTGTTGGCCAATTACTTGAAGAAGGCTACTCACTATCCTTCATTGATAACATATGCACCATAAGGGATGTTAAAGGGGTGATTTTGTTTGCTGCTGAAATGAATAATAGAAGTTTTAATCTTGGTGTGAAGAATGAGCATGTGAATTTGAGCATAACTGAAAACTCAAAATCAATACTGTGGCACAAAAGATTAGGGCATTTTAACTATGCCACTTTGAAGAAAATGGGAGATCATGAGATGGTTTTTGGTTTACCTGAAATCCAAGAGCAAAAGGCAGTTTGTGAGGCTTGTCAATTGGGTAAACAAACAAGGATAGCTTTTAATGAAAATTCCTTTAGAGCTACTTGTAAGTTGCAGCTGGTTTTTACTGATGTGTGTGGTCCTATGAGGACTGAATCTTTAAATGGTGCTAAGTATTTCTTGCTCTTCATTGATGATTATAGTAGATATTGCTGGGTTTACTTTCTCAAAACAAAAGGGGAAGTGTTTGATGTATTTGTGAAATTTAAGGCTGCAACCGAGAGAGAAGCTGAGACCAAGCTGAAGGCCTTAAGGTCTGACAATGGGGGTGAATTCACCTCTCATAAACTTGATGAACTGTTAGAAAAAGAAGGGATTAAACACCAACTCACTATACCTTACACACCTCAACAAAATGGTGTGTGTGAGAGGAGGAATAGAACCTTGATGGAGATGGCTAGATGCCTTTTGTTTGAGAAGAAGATGCCACTCAAATTTTGGGCAGAAGCTGTAAGTACAGCCTCTTACCTACTGAATAGAATGGTTACTAAAGTGTTGGGAGAGAAAACTCCTTATGAGCTGTGGCATGGTTACAAACCGAATGTTGAACACTTGAGAGTGTTTGGAAGTCCCTGTTTTTACCTATTGCCTGAGGTGAATAGAGGGAAGCTTGATCAAAAGGCTGAGTTGGGGATTTTGTTAGGTTATAGCACTAAATCTAGTGGTTATAAAGTGTTTGATTTAAAATCTAACAAGGCTGTGATTGCAAGGAATGTAAGAGTTGATGAAGACAAAATTTGGAATTGGGAAGATGAACTAGCCGAGAAGACTAATGTTGATGAATTCCAACCAGAAATTGTCCAACCTGCTTCTGATGATGAAGATGAACCTGTAAGAGGATCAAGGCTTCTAAGTGAGGTCTATAGCAGGTGCAATGTAGCAGAAGCTGAACCTTATGATGTTCAAGAAGCTATGAACTCACACACATGGATGGCAGCTATGAAGGAGGAGTTGTTGATGATTGAGAAGAATGAGACATGGACACTTGTGGACAGACCAGTTGACAGGAAAGTGATTGGGGTAAAATGGATCTTCAAAACCAAAATTAATGCAGATGGCAGCATCAACAAACACAAAGCAAGGCTGGTGGTTAAGGGGTATTCTCAAGAACCAGGTATAGACTTTCACGACACTTTTGCTCCTGTGTCTCGGCTTGATACTGTCAAATTGTTGCTTATGATTGCTGCACAAATTGGATGGTATGTGTGGCAAATGGATGTCAAGTCAGCCTTCTTAAATGGCACACTTGATGAAGAAATATATGTTGAGCAACCTGAAGGTTTTGAAGTCAACATCACTGCCAACAAGGTCTACCTTCTTAAGAAGGCCTTGTATGGTTTGAAACAAGCTCCTAGAGCTTGGTATAGCCACCTAGATGAATTCTTGCTGAGTTTGGGTTTTGAAAAGAGCCTAAATGAAGCTACTTTGTATGTGAAAAAGGTTGGCAAGGATATATTGATTGTATCTGTCTATGTTGATGACCTACTGATCACTGGAAATCATGAGCTGCTGGTTGATGAATTCAAGCTTAAAATGAAGAACAAGTTTGAGATGAATGAGTTGGGCTTGCTATCTTATTTTCTGGGGATGGAAATCACTCAATCAAAAACAGGGTGCTTTGTGTGTCAAAGGAACTTCACAATGAAGTTTCTGAATAAATTTGCAATGGACAATTGCAAACCTGTCAGCACTCCCATGGTGGCTGGACAAAAATTGATGAAGGATGATGATGAACACAAGGCTGATGGTCGAATTTATAGAAGCTTGATTGGAAGCTTGCTATACTTGACTGCCACAAGACCAGACATTGTGTTTACAGTGAACTATCTTTCAAGGTTTATGCAAAATCCAAGCCAAACACATTATGTTGCTGCCAAAAGAGTGTTAAGGTATCTTAAGGGTACACTGGATTATGGCTTGATGTTTGATAAGCTTGAAACTGTCAAATTGATAGGTTTTTGTGACAGTGATTGGGCTGGAAGTGATGAAGAGATGGTGAGCACTTCTGGCTATTGTTTTTCCATGGGAAGGAGCATTTTTTGCTGGAATTCAAAGAAGCAAAGTGTGGTTGCACACTCTACCGCAGAAGCTGAATATATTGCTGCTTATGTAGCTGCAAATCAGCTTGTTTGGCTAAGGAAAATATTGGGAGATTTGAGCCTTAATCAACTTGAACCTACTGAATTGTTTTGTGACAATATGTCAGCCATTGCTATATCTAAGAATTCAGTGTTTCATGATCGAACCAAGCACATGAAGATTAAGTTCCATGCCATTCGGCAATTTCAGCAAGAGGGTGAACTTGAGATGAAATATTGCACCTCAAAGGAACAATTGGCAGATTTGTTTACTAAGCCCTTAGCCAAAGAAAGGTTTGAAGAATTGAGAGAGATGATTGGCATGAGCAGATTGGAATCAAGGGGGAGTGTTGAAAATGAAGGATCAAAGTCAACCAAAGTCAACTGATCCCAAGTCTGCTGGAAATGAAGAAACTGGAGCCGAGAAGATCATCCTGTTTTTTCCTTTATTGTTTTTATCATGTTTTAATTTAAGAGTTTGTGTTTTAGTTAAGTAAGATCAAACTATAATTGATCATATCTTGTTGCTTTATTTTCTCAGATTCATTTCCTGTTTTAAGTAGAAAAAGATTGTATTAGCTTTGAATTTCTATTCTTGTAATTTGATCTTTTTCTATAAATAAAGTTAAAGGGATGGCAGTAACCTTGAGCTATTCTGCCCCTTGTTATACACTTGTTATTGCCTTGAATTGTGTTTAAATTCTTGCATAAATTCTGGGAAAATTCTGGGCAGGTTCTCGGTTCTTTTGCACTGATTTGAACAGTGCTTGTTTTTGTTCATCAGGGACAAAAACCTGAGGGTGATTTGAACAGTAACTGTTCTTCACCAAAATTTGATTTTTCTTATTTTCCAACAAGTTATGATAATCTTCCTTACTACCTCAAACAGTGTTATTTGTATTTAAGTGTTTTTCCAGAGGATTATTTGATAAAAAGAATGCAGTTGATCCGGCTATGGATAGTTGAAAGGTTTGTGGAAGAGAAGCAAGGCTTTACAATGGAGGAAGTAGCAGAGGAATACCTTAATGAACTCGTGAACAGGAGCTTGATCCAAGTGGTGGACATGAATCATTTTAATAGGGTCAAGAAATGTCGTGTTCATGATCTGATGCGAGAGATCATTCTATTGAAATCCAGGGAAGAATCTCTTGTTATGATAGCGAACGGAACAAGAATAAGCAAGAATGAGAAAGTTCGGCGTCTATCAATCCATGAAAACTCTGAGGAAGTACAATCAGAGTTGAGATTTCCTTATCTGTGGTCCTTCTTGTTATTTTCGTCACATCATTCTTTTGAGCATGGTTTTCGCAATTACAAGCTGTTAAGAGTTTTGAGTTTAGATCGTGCTCCCTTTTCCTGCTTCCCACCTGAATTGGTCGAACTGATTCATTTGAGATACTTAAGTTTGAGACGGACCATGATAAGGGAGCTTCCGGAGTCCATAAGGAAGCTCAAGCACTTAGAAATTCTTGATTTGAAAAGGAGTAATGTGTCATCTTTGCCTTCTGGGATCACACAGTTGACATGTCTTTGCCAGCTCCGTAACTATCGACACAGTTTCCAGTCCTCATTGTTCTTCGCAGACACTCTTGGAATGAGAGTTCCATCAGGAATAGGAAGGTTGACTAGCCTGCAGAAATTGGGAAGCGTTGAAGTGAATGAAGATTATGAGTCGGTCAGGGAGTTGGGAAAGCTAACTCAGTTGAGAAGGCTGGGCATTTTAAAGCTGAGAGAAGAGCAGGGAATGGATCTATGTTATACCTTGGAGAGGTTGAAACACCTCACTGCAATGTATGTTGTTTCACTAAACAAGACGGATTTCTTACAGTTGGACTCTATTTCATCTCCTCCAAAATATCTCCAACGTCTATATCTCAAATGCAGTCTCTCAGCTTTACCAGGATGGATAGCTTCACTCCAGTATCTTTCCAAGCTAGTGCTTCAATATTCTAATTTGAAAAGTGATACTCTGAAGGCCCTCCAGAAATTGCCTAGCTTGGTGGTGCTTGAACTCCGTCAAGCTTATGCAGGGGAAGAGCTGTGTTGTGATCCCGGAGGATTTTCAAAGCTGAAGAAGCTAGGTCTCCATGAACTGGAGAGGTTGCAGCGCATCAGAATAACAAAAGGATCAATGCCTGGGCTGGAGAGGCTGGACATCACAGCATGCACGGTGCTAGAAACGGTGCCGGATGGGATTGAAAACCTGAAAAATATAGAAGATCTGGTTTTGTGGGAGATGCCTTCAACATCCATCAAGACAGTAGAGAGGTCCCGTGGTGAAGATTTTGTTGAAGATAATGGATATCAAGGCTGCAGCAGATTGAAGATTAGAGCATGGAGTCCTATTTGATTTCTAGTATTAATGTTTAGATTAATATTGAATTAGCTGTAGGGAATTTTTATCTATTTCAGATCATGTTGATCATGCTTTTTAGCTTAGGTGCAATCTAAATTCTAGGACTTATCTAGTACAAGAAGAAGTTGTAATCAACTAGAACTCTTGTAATCTTTTATTTTTGCTATAAATAAAGGAAAGGCTATGGCAGTAACCTAACTAAGATTCTGCTCATTTTGTTCTGGAATTTTGTTCTTTATTGTTCTTTAAATTCTGGGCAGGTGTTCTTCGTGTTCTTCATTTCTGGGCAATTCCAGATTTTGATCTGAATAGTGCCTGTTTTGTCAACAAGTCAACGCAGTTGACTTTTTTCGTTGATTTTTTGATTTTTTGATTTCTACAATTGGTATCAGAGCAGTGTTGTTCTTTGTGGGGATTGTGTGAAACACGAGTGATTTGTTGTGAGATCAATCAAAAATCAAAGCTTGACAGCTTTGAAGGGTTCTTGAACAAAACAGATTTTTGGGTTCTTTTTTGTGCATCTTTGTGTGCAGAGTGAAATGGATTCTGGTGCAAGTTTTTCATCAAGAACACCTACATTTACAGGTGTGAATTATGGTGTGTGGGCTGTAAAGATGGAGGCTTACCTAAGGGCTTTTGATCTATGGGATTATGTGGATACGGACAAGGTTCCAACTCCATTAAACAATAATCCAACATTGAATCAACTAAAGTATTTCAATGAAGAAAAAGCCAAGAGTTTCAAAGCACTTACTAGCATGCATAATGCAGTAAGTGAGGAGATTTTTACAAGGATTATGACTTGTAAAACAACCAAAGAAGCTTGGGATAAGCTAAAGGCTGAATTCCAAGGGGATGAAAAATCAAGGAGGATGCAAGTGATGAATCTGCGAAGGCAATTTGAAGCCTTGAGAATGAGGGAGACAGACACAATTAAGGATTTCTCTTCCCAAATTTCGAAACTTGTGAATCAAGTGAGACTTTTGGGGGAAGATTTTCCAGATTCAAGGATTGTGGAGAAGGTGTTGGTGAGCTTACCCGACAGGTTTGAACATAAGATATGTTCACTTGAAGATTCACATGATTTTTCTGAAATCAGCCTTCAAGAGCTGATTAATGCTCTGCAATCAGTGGAGGAGAGGCACTCTTATAGACATCAAGAGTCAAGTGGTGAAGCACTTGTGGCAAAAGTGAAAGACAAGCACCATGCCAAACCTGTTTTCAGAAACAGTTTTGAAAATAGAAGAGAAAAGAGCAGCAACTGGAAGCCAAGCAATTGGCAACCATTTAACAGGAAAGGGAATACCTCAGGAGTGGAAAAGAGAGAAGATTTTCCACCTTGCAAGTATTGCAAGAAGACTAATCACAGAGACTCTTGGTGCTGGCTCAAAAACATCCAGTGTAGAAGATGCAAAGAATTCGGCCACATGCAAAAATTTTGCAACAAAACTGAAGTTGCAAGAATTGCACAGACTGAAGATGATGCTGAGGAGGAGAAAGAAGAGCAATTATTTATGGTAATTGCAGAACCTACATGCAACCTAACTGAGGTAAAATCTTCACTTTGGCTCATTGATTCGGGATGCACAAATCACATGACAGCAGACCTTGATTTGTTCAAAGAATTGGATAGAAACTTTTTGTCCAAAGTAAGAATAGCTAATGGAGATTATGTGCAAGTTGAAGGAAGAGGTGCAATTGCAGTTGACACTATGGCAGGTACAAAAATTTTAAGGAATGTTATGTATGTGCCTCAATTGAAGCAAAATCTTGTGAGTGTGGGACAATTGTTAGAAACTGGTTATGCATTGTCATTTAAGCATGGAATATGCAAAATTAAAGATGATAAAGGAGTGTTGTTATTGTCCACTAGAATGGTGAATAGAAGCTTTAATGTTGATTGGAATTCAACATATTTGAAAGCTAATGCATGTAGAGAGGATGTGTCAATACTTTGGCACAAAAGGCTTGGGCATTTTAACTATGCAGCCTTAAGGAAGATGTCTAACTTAGAGATGGCACATGGTTTGCCAAATATATTGAATGAGGATGTGTTTTGTGAAGCCTGTCAACTAGGGAAGCAAACAAAAGTTGCTTTTCCTAATAATACACTTAGATCCACATCTAAGTTGCAGCTTGTGCACACAGATTTGTGTGGCCCTATGTCTAATGAATCCTTAAGTGGATCAAGGTATTTTCTCTTGTTCATTGATGACTATAGCAGGTTTTGTTGGAGTTATTTTTTGAAGGCAAAGGCTGATGTGTTTCTTGAGTTTCTGAAGTTCAAAGCTGCTGTTGAACTTGAAACTGGCTGCAAAATCAAAATTCTGAGGTCTGACAATGGGGGTGAGTATACCTCTCGGCAATTTGATGATTTTTTGGTGAAAGAAGGTATCAAACATCAGCTAACAATTCCTTATACCCCTCAGCAAAATGGGGTAAGTGAAAGGAAAAATAGAACACTTATGGAGATGGCTAGGTGTTTGTTGTTTGAGAAAAAAATGCCCTTAAAATTCTGGGCAGAGGCTGTCAACACAGCCACTTATATTTTGAACCGAATGATTTCTAGAGTTTTAGGAGATAAAACTCCATATGAATTGTGGTATGATACTAAACCTAGTATTAACCATTTAAGGGTGTTTGGTTGTATTTGCTATGTATTGAAACCTGAAGTCAATAGGAAGAAATTGGATGAAAAAGCTGAGATGGGAGTGTTCATTGGTTATAGCTCAAAATCCAAGGCTTATAAGGTTTATGTTGTAAATGCTGACAAAGTTATTGTTGCTAGAAATGTGAAGATGATAGAAAATGCAGCATGGAATTGGGAGAGTACAACTGAAACATTGCCTAAACAGATTCAGTTTTATGAGCAAGAAAAGGATGAAGACAGTGATGACCAACCAGTGAGGGGGACGAGATCATTGACTGAGATTTATAGCAGATGCAATGTGGCTGATGCTGAACCTGTTGGAGTTGAAGAAGCCTTGAAATCTCAGGTATGGATAGCTGCAATGAAGGAGGAGCTTGCAATGATTGAGAAAAACCAGAC
Organism: Salix brachista; assembly: GCA_009078335.1. NCBI lineage: Eukaryota > Viridiplantae > Streptophyta > Magnoliopsida > Malpighiales > Salicaceae > Salix > Salix brachista. The sequence continues at coordinate 1,942,168 of CM018576.1, read as the reverse complement.
CTGGAAGCTTGTTGACAGACCTGCAAACAAGAAGATAATTGGGGTAAGATGGATTTTTAAGACAAAGTTGAATGCTGATGGTAAGATAAACAAACATAAAGCAAGATTGGTGGTTAAGGGTTATGCTCAAGAGGCTGGGGTGGATTATACTGATACTTTTGCCCCAGTTTCTAGACATGACACAATGAAGCTCTTGCTTGCTCTTGCGGCACAAAATGGCTGGTATGTTTATCAATTGGATGTTAAATCTGCATTTCTTAATGGTTATTTGAATGAAGAAATTTATGTTGATCAACCAGTTGGGTTTGAGAATGATAATCCAAACCAAGTGTATCTTTTGAAGAAAGCTTTATATGGGCTCAAACAAGCTCCTAGAGCTTGGTATAGTAGACTTGATGAACACTTGTTGAGCTTAGGATTTGAAAGAAGTGCAAATGAGGTGACCTTGTATGTTAAGCATGTTGATAAACATGTATTGATGGTGTCAGTATATGTGGATGATTTGCTGATCACAGGTGACAAGAAGCAGCTGATAGAAGAGTTCAAATTGAACATGAAAGAGCAATTTGAGATGAATGAGCTTGGCTTGTTGTCATATTTTCTGGGAATGGAGGTAATGCAATCAGAACAAGGATGTTTTATTTGTCAAAAATCCTTTGTTCAGAAGATCTTGGATAGCTTTGCAATGGCAAATTGCAAATCAGTTCCTACTCCTATGATACTAGGACTGAAATTGGTGAAAGATGATGGAACTCAAAAGTGTGATGGAAAGACTTATAGAAGCTTGATTGGGAGCTTATTATATTTAACCATCACAAGGCCTGACATTGTATTTGCTGTTAATTATCTTTCAAGGTTTATGCAGGATCCAAATCAATCACATTTCATGGCTGCCAAACGTGTGCTAAGGTATTTGCAGGGGACTAAGTCTCTCGGCTTGAAATTTGTGAAGTCCAAACCAGTCAGCCTTGTTGGCTATACTGACAGTGACTGGGGAGGTAGTGAGTGCATGATGAGCACCTCAGGATATTGTTTTGTCCTAGCTTATGTGGCAGCAAAACAGTTGGTTTGGTTGAGGAAAATGCTTAAGGATCTTGATTGTGATCAAGTTAATCCTACTGTCTTGCTATGTGACAACATGGCAGCCATAGCCATTTCGAAAAATTCAGTTTTCAAGCCGAGAGACTTAGTCCCCTGCAAATACCTTAGCACACGTTTGGCAGCCATGAAATGTGATTGATTTGGATCCTGCATAAACCTTGAAAGATAATTAACAGCAAATACAATGTCAGGCCTTGTGATGGTTAAATATAATAAGCTCCCAATCAAGCTTCTATAAGTCTTTCCATCACACTTTTGAGTTCCATCATCTTTCACCAATTTCAGTCCTAGTATCATAGGAGTAGGAACTGATTTGCAATTTGCCATTGCAAAGCTATCCAAGATCTTCTGAACAAAGGATTTTTGACAAATAAAACATCCTTGTTCTGATTGCATTACCTCCATTCCCAGAAAATATGACAACAAGCCAAGCTCATTCATCTCAAATTGCTCTTTCATGTTCAATTTGAACTCTTCTATCAGCTGCTTCTTGTCACCTGTGATCAGCAAATCATCCACATATACTGACACCATCAATACATGTTTATCAACATGCTTAACATACAAGGTCACCTCATTTGCACTTCTTTCAAATCCTAAGCTCAACAAGTGTTCATCAAGTCTACTATACCAAGCTCTAGGAGCTTGTTTGAGCCCATATAAAGCTTTCTTCAAAAGATACACTTGGTTTGGATTATCATTCTCAAACCCAACTGGTTGATCAACATAAATTTCTTCATTCAAATAACCATTAAGAAATGCAGATTTAACATCCAATTGATAAACATACCAGCCATTTTGTGCCGCAAGAGCAAGCAAGAGCTTCATTGTGTCATGTCTAGAAACTGGGGCAAAAGTATCAGTATAATCCACCCCAGCCTCTTGAGCATAACCCTTAACCACCAATCTTGCTTTATGTTTGTTTATCTTACCATCAGCATTCAACTTTGTCTTAAAAATCCATCTTACCCCAATTATCTTCTTGTTTGCAGGTCTGTCAACAAGCTTCCAGGTCTGGTTTTTCTCAATCATTGCAAGCTCCTCCTTCATTGCAGCTATCCATACCTGAGATTTCAAGGCTTCTTCAACTCCAACAGGTTCAGCATCAGCCACATTGCATCTGCTATAAATCTCAGTCAATGATCTCGTCCCCCTCACTGGTTGGTCATCACTGTCTTCATCCTTTTCTTGCTCATAAAACTGAATCTGTTTAGGTAGTGTTTCAGTTGTGCTCTCCCAATTCCATGCTGCATTTTCTATCATCTTCACATTTCTAGCAACAATAACTTTGTCAGCATTTACAACATAAACCTTATACGCCTTGGATTTTGAGCTATAACCAATGAACACTCCCATCTCAGCTTTTTCATCCAATTTTTTCCTATTAATTTCAGGTTTCAATACATAGCAAATACAACCAAACACCCTTAAATGGTTAATACTAGGTTTAGTATCATACCACAATTCATATGGAGTTTTATCTCCTAAAACTCTAGAAATCATTCGGTTCAAAATATAGGTGGCTGTGTTGACAGCCTCTGCCCAGAATTTTAGGGGCATTTGTTTCTCAAACAACAAACACCTTGCCATCTCCATAAGAGTTCTATTTTTCCTTTCACTTACCCCATTTTGCTGAGGTGTATAGGGTATTGTTAGCTGATGTTTGATACCTTCTTTCACCAAAAATTCATCAAATTTCCGAGAGGTATACTCACCCCCATTGTCAGACCTCAGAATTTTGATTTTGCAGCCAGTTTCAAGTTCAACAGCAGCTTTGAACTTCAGAAACTCAAGAAACACATCAGCTTTTGCCTTCAAAAAATAACTCCAACAAAACCTGTTATAGTCATCAATGAACAAGAGAAAATACCTTGATCCACTCAAGGATTCATTAGACATAGGGCCACACAAATCAGTGTGCACAAGCTGCAACTTAGATGTGGATCTAAGTGTATTATTAGGAAAAGCAACTTTTGTTTGCTTCCCTAGCTGACAGGCTTCACAAAACACATCCTCATTCAATATATTTGGCAAACCATGTGCCATCTCTAAGTTAGACATCTTCCTTAAGGCTGCATAATTAAAATGCCCAAGCCTTTTATGCCAAAGTATTGACTCATCCTCTCTACATGCATTAGCTTTCAAATATGTTGAATTCCAATCAACATTAAAGCTTCTATTCACCATTCTAGTGGACAATAACAGCACCCCTTTATCATCTTTAATTCTGCATATTCCATTCTTAAATGACAATGCATATCCAGTTTCTAATAATTGTCCCACACTCACAAGATTTTGCTTCAATTGAGGCACATACATAACATTCCTTAAAATTTTTGTACCTGCCATAGTGTCAACTGCAATTGCACCTCTTCCTTCAACTTGCACATAATCTCCATTAGCTATTCTTACTTTGGACAAAAAGTTTCTATCCAATTCTTTGAACAAATCAAGGTCTGCTGTCATGTGATTTGTGCATCCCGAATCAATGAGCCAAAGTGAAGATTTTACCTCAGTTAGGTTGCATGTAGGTTCTGCAATTACCATAAATAATTGCTCTTCTTTCTCCTCCTCAGCATCATCTTCAGTCTGTGCAATTCTTGCAACTTCAGTTTTCTTGCAAAATTTTTGCATGTGGCCGAATTCTTTGCATCTTCTACACTGGATGTTTTTGAGCCAGCACCAAGAGTCTCGGTGATTAGTCTTCTTGCAATACTTGCAAGGTGGGAAATCTTCTCTCTTTTCCACTCCTGAGGTATTCCCTTTCCTATTGAATGACTGCCAATTGCTTGGCTTCCAGTTGCTGCTCTTTTCTCTTCTATTATCAAAACTGTTTCTGAAAACAGGTTTGGAATAGTGCTTGTCTTTCACTTTTGTCACAAGTGCTTCACCACTTGACTCTTGATGTCTATAAGAGTGCCTCTCCTCCACTGATTGCAGAGCATTAATCAGCTCTTGAAGGCTGATTTCAGAAAAATCTTGTGAATCTTCAAGTGAACATATCTTATGTTCAAATCTGTCGGGTAAGCTCACCAACACCTTCTCCACAATCCTTGAATCTGGAAAATCTTCCCCCAAAAGTCTCACTTGATTCACAAGTTTCGAAATTTGGGAAGAGAAATCCTTAATTGTGTCTGTCTCCCTCATTCTCAAGGCTTCAAATTGCCTTCGCAGATTCATCACTTGCATCCTCCTTGATTTTTCATCCCCTTGGAATTCAGCCTTTAGCTTATCCCAAGCTTCTTTGGCTGTTTTACAAGTCATAATCCTTGTAAAAATCTCCTCACTTACTGCATTATGCATGCTAGTAAGTGCTTTGAAACTCTTGGCTTTTTCTTCATTGAAATACTTTAGTTGATTCAATGTTGGATTATTGTTTAATGGAGTTGGAACCTTGTCCGTATCCACATAATCCCATAGATCAAAAGCCCTTAGGTAAGCCTCCATCTTTACAGCCCACACACCATAATTCACACCTGTGAATGTAGGTGTTCTTGATGAAAAATTTGCACCAGAATCCATTTCACTGCACACAAAGATGCACAAAAAAGAACCCAAAAATCTGTTTTGTTCAAGAACCCTTCAAAGCTGTCAAGCTTTGATTTTTGATTGATCTCACAACAAATCACTCGTGTTTCACACAATCCCCACAAAGAACAACACTGCTCTGATACCAATTGTAGAAATCAAAATCACAAAAGTCAACGAAAGTCAACAAAAACAGTTTTGTTAGTTAAAAACTGTCACTGTGCAGATCAAAATCTGGAATTGCCCAGAAAATGAAGAACACCAAGAACACTTGCCCAGAATTCAAGAACAAGTAAAAACAGAGACTTTTGATTACAATGAGCAGAATCTTGGTTAGGTTACTGCCATAGCCTTTCCTTTATTTATAGCAAAAAATAAATGATTACAAGAGTTATAGTTGATTACAACTTCTTCTTGCACTAGATAAGTCCTAAAATTCAGAATGCATCCTAAGCTAGAAAGCATGATCAACATGATCTTAATTAGATAAAACTCCCTACAGCTAATTCAATACTATTCTAAACATTAATACTAGAATTCAAATAGGACTCCATGCTCTAATCTTCAATCTGCTGCAGCCTTGATATCCATGATCTTCAACACTCCTCCCTCCTTTTCTCTGCTCCTTTGTCTCTGTTTTGCTGTTTGAATCTTCCAACCTATTATCTTGTCCTTGATTGTCACCACTAAATTTTGGACACCATCGATTTCTAGACATCAACACGAGTATATTTGGGATTTGTCAAATGTCTTTATTTTATATCTCATCAAATTTTCACAACTTGAGCTCGTTTTGTCTGCAAAAGAAGAACTTTGCAGCAATTTTACGAAGGCTCATGCCTCTGACATCCACTTCGACCCGTACCGAAAATCGATAGTATACTAGTAAAATAGCCTGGAATAAGTGCAGAGGGAGAAGATACTAACAAGAACACAAGAAATGCAGATAACTTCGACCATTGCAGCGAATCGATGGCAGAGTGCTGAAGAAGGCATAGGATATAACAGGTGATTGTGCATGCTGGATAGTATACAAGATAACGTACAGCTTCAAGCCCACGTCTGTATAATTTTACTATCAAACAAGAAAAAAAGGTCCAAACCAATGTAGTAGAAGATCGTTGTTTATTGGACTCCATGGAAAAAGTGAACAGCCTTTGATTGCCACTTCTTTAGGGTTTGAAATTATTCATGGCAGGATTTCAAATGGATTATTACTTTGAAATCCTAAACTTGTTTTTGTTGAATTTTGTTGAAAAATTGTAATTTTCGTAAAGAACAGGTACTGTTCAAATCAATACCCAAACTGTGCACAAAAACCTGAGAACCGCTACTGTAGCGATTCAAACCTGGGAATGGAAAATTTCCAAGAAAATGAAGAACTTAAAAACTCTGTAATTTGAGCAGAAAGAAACGTAAACATGGGCAGAATATTTCGTATGGTTACTGCCATCCCATTATCTTTATTTATAGGAATCAAAAACATTACAACAATTGAAAATCAAATTCGGTTACAATTGCAGCTTATCCACTAATTGACTTTTAACTGAAATTAACTGAAATGTTGACTTATTGACTAAAGGATTTTAATCATCCTGAATACAATGCAAAATTAAACAGAAAACAACAATGCTTAATTCATAAATCTTCAATTCTTCAGCTTCTTCATCCTGTCAGCTTTGTAGGCCTGGAATCACATTTCCAGATTTCAACACTCCTCCTTGATTCCTGGGCTGCACATCCCCACCATTGTTCTTAGTTCTTCAAACCTTTCCTTTGTTAGAGACTTTGTAAACAAATCAGCCAATTGTTCTTTAGAACAACAGTACTTCATTTCCAATTCACCTTCTTGCTGGAATTGCCGAATTGCATGAAATTTGATTTTCATGTTCTTTGTTCTATCATGAAACACAAATTTTTTGGAAATGACAATTGCAGACATATTATCACAGAATAGCTCAGTAGGTTCCACTTGATCACAGTTTAGATCCTTTAGAATTTTTCTCAACCAAACTAAATGGTTTGCAGCCACAAATGCAGAAATGTATTCTGCTTCAGCATTTGAATGTGCAACTACTGATTGCTTCTTTGAATTCCAATAGAAAATGCATTCCCCCATTGAAAAACAATACCCCGAAGTGCTCATCATCACTTCATCACTCCCAGCCCAATCACTGTCACAAAATCCTTTCAATTTGACAGTGTTCATCTTGCTAAAATACATGCCAAAATCCAGTGTTCCTCTTAAGTATCTCAGCACCCTTTTGGCTGCAATGTAGTGTATTTGACTGGGATTTTGCATGAATCTTGAGAGGTAATTGACAGTGAACACAATGTCAGGTCGAGTGGAAGATAAATACAATGAACTTCCAATTAAACTTCTATAAATCCCTCCATCTGCACAGGGGGCACCATCAGTTTTTGTCAACTTCATTCCCAGCACCATTGGTGTGCTAACAGGTTTGCAATTTTCCATTGCAAACTTGTTAAGCATCTTTGTTGTGAATTGTTTTTGACATACAAAGCATCCTTCCTTTGATTGTGATATTTCCATTCCAAGAAAGTATTCTAATAATCCAAGTTCATTCATCTCAAACTTGTTCTTCATGTTCATCTTAAATTCATCAACAAATTGCTCATTATCACCCATAATTAACAAATCATCCACATAAACTGATATTATCAAAATGTGATCATCAACCTTCTTCACATATAGAGTGGCTTCATTCAAGCTTTTCTCAAATCCCAAGCTTGTCAAATATTCATCCAATTTGCTATACCAAGCTCTAGGGGCTTGTTTCAAACCATACAATGCTTTCTTTAGCAAATAAATTTTGCTCAAATTGGATTCATTTTTAAATCCCTCAGGTTGTTCTACATATATTTCTTCACTTAATGTTCCATTCAAAAATGCAGATTTGACATCCATTTGCCAAACTAACCACCCTTTTTGAGCAACTAACATGAGCAACAACTTGATTGTGTCCATTCTTGAAACAGGAGCAAAAGTATCATGGTAATCAATCCCTTGTTCTTGTGAGTAACCTTTAACCACAAGTCTTGCCTTGTTTTTATTGATACTACCATCAACATTTAGTTTTGTTTTATAAATCCATTTAACCCCAATGACTTTTCTATGCCTTGGTCTGTCAACTAGCTGCCATGTATCATTCTTCTCAATCATCATTAGCTCCTCCTTCATTGCTGCCACCCATACTTGAGAATCCATAGCTTCTCCAACATTAGTTGGTTCAATTTCAGCCAAGTTACATATGTTATAGATGTCACTTAGTAGCCTAGTTCCCCTCACAAGTAAGTCCTCTTCATCAATTTCTGTTTGTTCATCTATTTGGCTACAAGTTCATCACTTGTTTCTTCAACTTTATCATCTTCCCAATTCCATATTTGACTCTCAGCCACCTTCACATTCCTTGCAATTACTGCTTGGTTTGTTTTTAAATCAAAAACCTTATAGCCATTTGACTTTGAACTATAACCAATCAATAATTCCCACCTCAGATTTCTGGTCCAGCTTTCTTCTCTTAATTTCAGGCTGCAATACATAGCATGGACTACCAAATACTTTCAAGTGATCTAAGCTTGGTTTGTAGCCATACCATTCTTCAAAAGGTGTTTTATCTCCTAATGATCTCGAGATCATTCTATTTAAGAGATAAGAGGCTGTGCTCACAGCCTCTGCCCAAAATTTCAAGGGCAATTTCTTCTCATAGAGAAGGCATCTTGCCATCTCCATTAAAGTCCTATTCCTTCTCTCACTCACACCATTTTGTTGTGGAGTGTAGGGGACTGTCAATTGATGCTTAATACCTTCTTTAACTAGGTATTCTTCAAATTTATGGGAGGTAAATTCCCCCCCATTATCAGACCTCAAAATTTTCATGGTGCAGCTTGATTCATTCTCAACTGCAGCCTTGAACCTAAAAAATACCTCAAATACTTCACTCTTGGTCTTAAGGAAATAAACCCAACAAAACCTGCTAAAGTCATCTATAAACAACAAAAAATACCTTGCACCATTCAAGGATTCATTGTGCATTGGGCCACACACATCTGTGTGTACAAGCTGCAACTTAGTTGTTGTTCTAGGTGCATTTTTACTGAATTTAATCCTTGATTGTTTTCCTAATTGGCATGCTTCACACACTTCATTTAGTTCATGAATCACAGGTAATCCTTCTACCACATGCAAGTCTGCCATTTTCTTCAAAGTTGTATAATTAAAATGCCCCAATCTTTTATGCCATAGCATTGAATTTTCAGTTGCATTGATGTTCATGCTTATATGTGATAATTGTTCTTCAATACTAAAACATCTATTAATCATCTTAGCAGTGAATAAAGGAGTCCCTTGATCATCTTTAATTGTGCAAATACCATTTATAAAGAACAATGAATATCCATCTTCAAGTAATTGACCAACACTAACAAGGTTTTGATCAATCTCTGGTACATACAAGACATTTTCAAAATTTTGTGTACCAGCCAAGGTTTCAATTTCAACTTCCCCTCTGCCCTCCACACTAACATACTGTCCATTAGCTACCTTAACTTTTGATTTGTAATTTAAATCAAGGTTTTCAAAGATACTCAATTCTGCAGACATATGATTTGAACATCCACTATCAATTAACCAATTTTGATTACTAACCTCAGTTTTGTTGTAGCTGTGATCTATCATAGCAGTGAACAATTGTTCATCTTTAGGTTCCAAGACCTCTGCAACATGTGCTTGCTTTCCAGTTGAAGTGTTGTTCTTGCAAAATTTCTAAATATGTCCAAATTGCTTGCATTTTCGACATTGAGCATTCTTGAGCCAACACCATGACTCAAGATGGTTTGTTTTTTGACAGTATTTGCAGGTGGGAAATTGTTCTCTCTTTTCCTTCCCTTTTGCATTGAAGTTGTTGGCATAGTTTTGATTATTCTGCCATTGTTTATCTTGCCATTGTTTCCCAGAATTTGTTCTTGTTTTTGGGTTCTTGAAGAACACCTGGGAATTCTGAGGTTTTGTTCTTCCTTTAAACCCTGCAGCAAAGGCTTCTTCACTCGAATTTTCTTGCCTGAATGCTTGCCTTTGTTCCACAGCTTGCAATGCATTAATCAACTCTTGAAGACTCAATTCAGTGAAGTCTTATGAATCTTCCAAAGAACATATCTTGTTCTCGAATTTTTCAGGTAGGCTGACAAGGACTTTTTCAACTACCCTTGATTCTTGAACTTCTTCTCCCGGTAAAGTCATTTGATTCACTATCTTGGATATATTTGAAGAAAATTCCTTGATTGTATCTGAGTCTTTCATCTTCAATCCTTCGAATTGTCTCTTCAAATTTAAAATCTGCATTCTCTTAGATTTTTCATCTCCTTGAAACTCAGCTTTTAATTTGTCCCAAACTTCTTTTGCAGTTCCACACGCCATAATTCTTGTGAAAATTTCCTCACTTACTGCATTATGAATGCATGTAAGTGCCTTGTATCCCTTTGCCTTTTCTTCATTGAAAAATTTGATCTGTGCAATTGTTGGATTTGCAGTCAAGGGATTTGGCTGCTTGTTGTTTTCCACAATTTCCAACAGGTCAAATGCTCTAAGATAGGTTGCCATTTTCACAGCCCAAACACCATAGTTTGATCCTGTGAAAATTGGAGATTTTGACGAGAATGATGATGAACCATTTTTGTCAAATTGAATTTTTCGTTTGCAATCCTTTTCTTCTTCAAGACTCACAGAACTGAGAACTAAGATAACAATTGACAGTCTCTGCAATTGTTGATCTTTTAAAGAACAAATCAAGATTAAATTCTTGATTGAATTTCTGGGTTTTTTTTTTCTCGAAAAATTTCACCCTTCCCTTTCAAGGCCAATTAACCTTGAATAATTCTCACTTTTTGATTCACTCGTGTTTCTCTAAAAATCCCTTTCAAAGACCTAATTATGCTCTGATACCATGTTGAATTTTGTTGAAAAATTGTAATTTTCGTAAAGAACAGGTAGTGTTCAAATCAATACCCAAACTGTGCACAAAAACCTGAGAACCGCTACTGTAGCGATTCAAACCTGGGAATGGAAAATTTCCCAGAAAATGAAGAACTTAAAAACTCTGTAATTTGAGCAGAAATAAACATAAACATGGGCAAAATATTTCGTATGGTTACTGCCATCCCATTATCTTTATTTATAGCAATCAAAAACATTACAACAATTGAAAATCAAATTCGGTTACAATTGCAGCTTATCTACTAATTGACTTTTAACTGAAATTAATTGAAATGTTGACTTATTGACTAAATGATTTTAATCATCCTGAATACAATGCAAATTTAAACAGAAAACAACAATGCTTAATTCATAAATCTTCAATTCTTCAGCTTCTTCATCCTGTCAGCTTTGCAGGCCTGGAATCACATTTCCAGATTTCAACAGTTTTGTTGTTAAAATAAAAAGATAAATCATTGCTGGGGTGAATCTGAACGATGAAACTGAAATCCAGCACAACGTCCTCTCCAGATTCAGCAGCCTAGCTACAGAATTGAAAAGTAACAACGGCCTTGGGAGTCTACGTAGAATACTTCAACTAAGTTATGATAATCTTCCTTAATTCATAAAGATAAGTTTATCATACAACAACAAACTATATATGTGTGTATTTCTGACAAATGACAGGGGTTTCGTAATAATAATTGAAAACAGAATCATTACAAGCATGAAATCTCAAATGACACAGGTTTTTGTAACTGAGCTTAAGACAAAACTGAAGCTCAAAATTAATGATTTTATTTTTTCTTGTTTTTTTAAGCCATTTTCCCTTCATTTTTGGCATCCTATGTCTATAAATTTCTGCTTTCAAACACGACCATATTTTAATCGACGCATTTTCTTCTTTCTGCCTTCTCTATATATTTAGAAACTGTCTTACACATATCGTGTGCTATCATATATTTTTTCTTCTTGCACCGACGTCATTTTGACGGGATAGAGATTGATGAAGAGGGTACGTAATTGGGAATCTTGACTTCACAGGTCTACGAAGAAGAAAAACAAGAGTTGGTGGATGATGAAATTAAGAGACTTAATTGTCAGGGAAAAAATCTTTTAATTCCACGACAAAAATCAAGGAAGTGGAGAGGTTTTTCAGAAGAAATTATTGATAATACAAGTCATTTTCTTATCTCTTCAGCCATGTACAAGTCATTTTCTTATCTCTTCAGCCATGTATTCCACAAAAGTCATTTTCTTATCTCTTCAGCCATAGATAACACAAGATCAAATCAATTGTTCAAACAAATGACTTCCCATGTCTACGAAGAAAAAGCAAAGTAGTTTACACAACTCCCCGTTCCACAAGGTTGAAGAAAAACAATAACAAATAGACAGTGATTGTGGAGCCTTGGATCAATTCAATTGTTCATCGGCGAGTCGTGAGGAAAGGACTTGGGTGCGTGAAGCATAGCGAGCGATACGGCCAACCACATAAAAAAATAAACTAAAAGAAACGGGGCAAAAACAGTGTTTTATTCTGTAGTCTTAGACTTGAATTTACTGTGGATTACAATAAGAAAATTATAATTTTACATTGCAGACCCAAGTCCCCATTGCTATGATAATTGACTTATTTTATTTTATTATTTATTAAAAGTATAATAATCTCTTTGTTTTGGTTTATATATAGTCTCTTTGTATTTAAGTTAAGTAATTTATTAAGCATTGGAGTATTCATTAATAAAACCCTATCCTCCTCTCTTATTTTTTATTTTCTCTTTCAGTTTGTTTTGACTGTTTAACATGGTAAAAAGCAGCAACGATTGATACAGTTTTTAATAACATTTCACTGTGATTCTTAAGGATTTAGAGGTTAAATTTTGCATCGTTATTTTATTTTCGTTCATAATTTTGCGGGTACAATTGTTTCTGTATTACATGCATCTAGATATTTTATTCGTTGGGTTTTATGGTTTACAGTTTCTAATTTGTAAATCACATATTGGAAATTGGTGAACTATCAGATTTTTTTTTTTGTTTCTTCCACCAAATTCATTTTGATGGGGTAGAGATCGATGATGTGGTTGATTGAAAATCATGACTTCACAAGCCTACCGAGAAAAAGAATTGCAAGTAGATGATGAAATTAAGAGCTCCGTGTAAGAAAATCATTTCATTCCACAACAAAAATTCATGGAGTGGGGAAAGAGGAAAGTCATTTTCTTATCTCTTCTGCCATATCTTCAAGTAGATGATGATGCCTTCTTTTCTTCTTTTTTAGCTTAGGTAAGCGACACTCAATCAAATGTTTTTTTTTTCTAATGATTTTAGAGACATTCTCTTCATATTAATCCAGTATGTTAAAACAAAATTAATAAATTATCCATAATCATTTTCCAACAAGGGTTAAATCAAAACTTTTCATTAGTCTCATCCATTCACAGTTCTCAGCAAAGAAAAATGAGTTGAATGCATGAAGAGTGCCAAAGTGCGATATTTTATTGCGGTGCTTCGTAGAATTATCTAATGAAGATGATGATGGGAAAAATGTGGGCTTGGATGTTGCTAACAACATTATTGACCTCCATTGGCCAGTGGCATGGTCATTGTCACGGTTGTTTGGAGGAGGAGAGAAAATTGGATATAATAAATTTAATTTGAAGGATAAAATTGAAATAAATCTAAATATTGATACCGATAAAATTAAATAATTTAAAAAAAAACAGGAAATTAAAAGAATTATGACTGAAATGAAACTGAAATCTATAATTAATTTGCATGAAAGGATAAAATTGAAAAACAAACAAACTTTGATACCGAAAATATTAAGGATTTATAATAATTTTGCATGGAAAGATAAAATTGAAATAAATCAAACTTTGATACCGAAAATATTAAGGATTTCAAACCAATTCGAAAATTCAAAGACTGATGACCTAAATGAAACTACAATATATAATTAATTTCAATTGAAGGACCAAATTGTAACAAATCAAAACCTATATAATAGCAATAAGGACCATAAAAAACAATCAAAAGTTTAGGGACTAAAAGGAAATATCACAATAAACAGTTGTGCTGACGTGTGCTTGCCCAAGCAGGAGAGAGAAAGGGAAAAAAATTTAAACGACCATTGACACGTCTTCGACCACCTTGTAATCACACGTGCCGCACCAGGAAGAAGAGAACATGGTTGAAAATCATTCTAGACGCCAGTTGGGTATTTTTGGACGTTGAAATAAGCCGCACGCCCCTTCCGAAACCAGCGTGAGCGCTGAAACAGACGACGCGTCTCCAACAGTAATTCGGCAGAAAAAAGAATTCAAAAATGGTAAATTACCTGGACACTCCTGCATCTAACTCTTCAATTTTGTCTTATTGGGGGCATATCCGTATTTAGTCATTAAAAATGTGAAATTCTCGCAGAACACCTCCTTGCCGACTTGATTTTTGTCTTTTTCGAGGAAAAATGAGTTTGGGACCCTCGATGAAAGCAGTAACGAAGGAAATCATTTTTTGTGTGGACCTCCATTGCGAAACAATTGTAATGATGGAGAATCACCATCGCAGCCAATACCTACTGATGAACATGAAGACAATGGAGTTTTTCTACATCAGTTTCGGTAGTTGTGGTGATGACGATTGTAGCAGTTCTCTACATCAATCCATATTTAATAATAATAAAAAAAAACTCACTTTAATTTCACTGAGATTAAGGCATAGTTTGCCATGCCCAGTGAGAGAAAAGAAAAGAAAAGGATGCACAACCATGACTAGAGTTATGGAACACAGCATTTGATCTGCCTATCGAAAGAATGATGGGTTTTTTTTTGTATGCATGCCAAATTTGACCACATGTTATCCTATTGTAATATGACACGTGTGCTTGGACATTATCACATGAACTCGTGGCATTGCGCACAACAGAACTTGGCAATTAAAAGACTAGTTAATAAAACATTAATTAACTAGATCTGGCATTTTTAATTTAGCTTGAAACCTTATAGCATAGATCTGAGATAGAAACTGCATCGAGGTTTTTTGTGTTTTCCTTTCTTCAATTTTTTGGCGAGAGAAAAGATATCAGGATTGGTGATTCTGGAGAAAGATGTTAGAGTATAGAAGAATATTCTAAAATAATGTATTTGTATTCTAGAGTATAAAAGAATGTATGAGAAATATGTATAAATAGAGAAGCGCACACACAACAAATGTATACAAAACAAAAATCAATATAGCACAATTTTAAATTTCAGTCTCCCTCTCTTTTCTCTCTTCTTCCTCTTCCCTTCTCTAAACTAATTCTTCTTTCAATTCTGCAAACTCTCTCAATCCTAACACAAGAAGCCATGGCCATGATAGCTGTGCAGGTGGTGCTCGAGAAACTGGCTTCCTTTGTAGCAGAAGAAACACGGTTCTTGGGAGGAGTTAGAGGGGGAATCGATGAACTACGGGATGATCTGCATAGCATGAAATCTTTCCTTCAGGATGCGGAAGAAAGGAGTGAGAGTGATGAAGGACTGAGAGCCTGGGTCAAACAAGTGAGAGATGTGGCTTATGATGCTGAGGACATTCTTGAAGAGTTTATGCTCCGGTTTTCTCCATCTCATGGGAGTGGTTTTGTCCATTTTCTTCGCGATTCATACCGTTCCACCCGTAAATTAAGTGCACGGCATCGGCTGGCAGCCCACTTAGAAAGCATTAAAGCAAGGGTGAAAGCCATTTCAGAGAGAAGAAACGCATTTTCTTTGAATAGGATTGACATGCCATCAACCTCCAGTGCTGCCGTAGAGAAATGGCATGATCCCCGGATAGCTTCTCTTTACTTGGATGAAGCTGATGTCGTGGGAATTGAGAACCCAAAACATCTACTGGTTTCCTGGCTTGTAGAAGGAGAAGAAAAGCTCTCCAATATCTCTGTGGTTGGAATGGGCGGGTTGGGAAAAACAACCCTCGTAAAGAAAGTTTATGACAGCCACCCCATCAGAAGAAGCTTTGATACCCATTCCTGGGTTACAGTTTCCAAATCGTTTGCATCCGCGGAGCTTCTACGAGTTGCTCTGCAGGGGTTTCTGGTGACAGCGAACGAACCCGTTCCGGATAATCTGCAATCAATGACTGACGTCCAATTAATTGATGCTCTAAGAAAATATCTATGGAGAAGGAGGTATGTCATTGTTTTGGATGATGTATGGGATGTAAACGCTTGGGAAACAATAAAGTACGCATTTCCTGATTGTAACTGTGGTAGTAGAATTATCTTCACTACACGTTTAGGTAACTTGGCTGAATCTATAGAGAACACCAGTCATGTTTATTTACTCCAGCCTTTACCAGAAAATGAAGCCTGGACCCTCTTTTGCATGAAAGCCTTTAGAGGGGAACCTAAGGCTGTTTGCCCGCCAGAACTGGAAGAGATGTCTCGAGATATCTTAAGGAAGTGTGAGGGACTGCCACTTGCAATTGTAGCAATAGGGGGCCTCCTGTCGAAGAAGAAAAATCAAGGTTTGGAATGGAAGAAAGTCCGTGACTGCCTAGCTACAGAATTGATAAGTAACAACGACCTTGGGAGTCTACGCAGAATACTTCAACTAAGTTATGATCATCTTCCTTACTACCTCAAACAGTGTTATTTGTATTTAAGTGTTTTTCCAGAGGATTATTTGATAAAAAGAATGCAGTTGATGCGGCTATGGATAGTTGAAAGGTTTGTGGAAGAGAAGCAAGGCTTTACAATGGAGGAAGTAGCAGAGGAATACCTTAAAGAACTCGTGAACAGGAGTTTGATCCAAGTGGTGGAGATGAATTATTTAAATAGGGTCAAGACATGTCGTGTTCATGATCTGATGCGAGAAATCATTCAATTGAAATCCAGGGAAGAATCTCTTGTTATGATAGCAAGCGGAACAAGAATAAGCAAGAATGAGAAAGTCCGGCGTCTATCAATCCATGAAAACACTGAGGAAGTACAATCAGAGTTGAGATTTCCTTATCTGTGGTCCTTCTTGTTATTTTCATCACATCATTCTTTTGAGCATGGTTTTCGCAATTACAAGCTGTTAAGAGTATTGACTTTAGATCGTGCTCACTTTTCCAGCTTCCTACCTGAATTGGTCGAACTGATTCATTTGAGATACTTAAGTTTGAGATGGACCATGATAAGGGAGCTTCCAGAGTCCATAAGGAAGCTCAAGTACTTAGAAATACTTGATTTGAAAGGGAGTACTGTGTCATCATTGCCTTCTGGGATCACACAGTTGACATGTCTTTGCCAGCTCATTACCTATGGATACAGTTGGCATTCCTCATTGTCGTTCTTCCCAGACACTCATGGAATGAGAGTTCCATTAGGAATAGGAAGGTTGACTAGCCTGCAGAAATTGGGATGCGTTGAAGTGAATGAAGATTATGAGTCGGTCAGGGAGTTGGGAAAGCTAACTCAGTTGAGAAGGCTGGGCATTTTAAAGCTGAGAGAAGAGCAGGGAATGGATCTATGTTATACCTTGGAGAGGTTGAAACACCTCACTGCAATGTATCTTGTTTCACTAAACAAGACGGATGTCTTACAATTGGACTCTATTTCATCTCCTCCAAAATATCTCCAATTTATATATCTCGAATGCAGTCTCTCAGCTTTACCAGGGTGGATAGCTTCACTCCAGTATATTTCCAAGCTAGTGCTTCAATATTCTAATTTGAAAAGTGATCCACTGAAGGCCCTCCAGAAATTGCCTAGTTTGGTGGTGCTTCAACTCCGTCAAGCTTATGCAGGGGAAGAGCTGTGTTGTGATCCCGGAGGATTTTCAAAGCTGAAGAGGCTACGTCTCGTTGACCTGGAGAGATTGCAGCGCATCAGAATAGCAAAAGGATCAATGCCTGGGCTGGAGAGGCTGGACATCAAAGCATGCACGGTGCTAGAAACTGTGCCGGATGGGATTGAAAACCTGAAAAATATAGAAGACCTGTTTCTGGCGGAGATGCCTTCAACATTCATCAAGACAGTAGAGAGGCGCCGGGGTGAAGATTTCTGGAGAGTTCAACATATCACAACCATCACCCGTATCTACGAGAGCCGGGGGAGATGGGTTTCTGAAACTCTTCTGTGATTAGAGGGGTAAACTACGGAGAGGACTACAGTTTCAGGAAAATCATGATCTCCGACGCATCTACCTGTTTTGTTTTGACATTATGTTTTTTTTAAAAAAAAAAAAGTCTTACAGCACCATTTGCTATTGAGCATATATATATAGTGTCTGCATGATTTCTAATTAGACCGCCTCTTGCATGGGAAATATACCACATGTCACATCATCATCATCGTCATGTACTGCTGAAATTCTGAGCCCCGAAAACAGAAAACTGCTGCTCTTCCCTCCTCTTCTTGTTAAGTTGTCAGTTATTTCTATGGTTATCAGTTACTTATATTTACTGCTTTATTTAAATCATAATAATTACAGAGTGTTTGTTATGCTGATCTATTTATCAGCTTGTAACCACGTTCATAGAATTTGTTCTTACGTGGGTTGTTTCATTTCAGTTTCAAGTTTCTTGTAAGGCTATATATAGCCAACTCATATGTTTCCATTGAATAAGATCATTTCTCCCAAAGCTTACTTATTCTCGAAGAAGATTACTTTGTTTTACACTTCTCTGCTCCTTTGTCTCTGTTTTGCTGTTGATGAATCTTCCAACCTGTTATCTTGCCCTGGTTTGTCACCACTAAATTTCCACCGTTGATTTCTAGACATCAATACGAGTATATCTGGGATTTGTCAAATGTCTATTTTATATTTCATCGAATTTTCACAACTTGAGTTCGTTTTGTCTGCAAAAGAGGAGCTTTGCAGGAATTTCACAGAGGCGCAGAGTGAGAAGACACTAACAAGAACACAAGAAATGCAGATAACTTCGACCATTGTAGCGAATCGATACCTCTGATAATTTTGTGAATATTTCTATTAGCAATGGCAGAGTGCTGAAGAAGGCATGGGATATAAGAGGTGATTGTGCATGCTGGATAGTATACAAGATAACAGCTTCAATCCCACTTTTGTACAATTTTACTATCAAACAAGAAAAAAAGGTTCCAAACCAAAGAAGTAGAAGATCGTTGTTTATTGGACTCCATGGAAAAAGTGAACAACCTTTGATTGCCACTTCTTTTGGGTTTTTCATTATTCCTGGCAGGATTTCAAATGGATTATTACTTTGAAATCCTAAACTTGTTTTGTTGTTAAAATAAAAGGATAAATCATTGCTGGGGTGAATCTGAACGATGAAACTGAAATCCAGCATCAACGTCTTCTCCAGATTTGGCAGCCTAGCTACAGAATTGAAAAGTAACAACGGCCTTGGGAGTCTACGTAGAATACTTCAACTAAGTTATGATAATCTTCCTTAATTCATAAAGATAAGGTTATCATACAACAACAAACTATATATGTGTGTATTTCTGAGAAATGACAGGGATTTTTGTAATAATAATTGAAAACAGAATCATTACAAGCATGAAATCTCAAATGACAGAGGTTTTTGTAACTGAGCTTAAGACAAAACTGAAGCTCAAAATTAATGATTTTATTTTTTCTTGTTTTTTTAAGCCATTTTCCCTTCATTTTTGGCATCCTATGTCTATAAATTTCTGCTTTCAAACACGTCCATATTTTAATCGACGGATTTTCTTCTTTCTTCCTTCTCTATATATTTAGAAATTGTCTTACACATATCGTGTGCTATCATATATTTTTTCTTCTTTCACCGACTTCATTTGGTTGGGATAGAGATTGATGAAGTGGGTAGTTGGGAATCTTGACTTCACAGGTCTACGAAGAAGAAAAACAAGAGCTAGTGGATGATGAAATTAAGAGACTTAATTGTCAGGGTAAAAAACATTTAATTCCACGAGAAAAATCAACGAAGTGGAGAAGTTTTTCAGAAGAAATTATTGATAG
Source organism: Salix brachista (assembly GCA_009078335.1). NCBI lineage: Eukaryota > Viridiplantae > Streptophyta > Magnoliopsida > Malpighiales > Salicaceae > Salix > Salix brachista. The sequence continues at coordinate 1,922,593 of CM018576.1, read as the reverse complement.
TAGATTTTTTTTTGTTTCTTCTTCCACCAAATTCATTTTGATGGGGGTAGAGATCGATGATGGGGTTGATTGAAAATCATGACTTCACAAGCCTACCGAGAAAAGAATTGCAAGTAGATGATGAAATTAAGAGCTCTGTGTAAGAAAATCATTTCATTCCGTAACAAAAATTCATGGAGTGGGGAAAGAGGAAAGTCATTTTCTTATCTCTTCTGCCATATCTTCCACGGCACCAAATCAGTTGTTGATCTGAACACATGACTTCCCAAGCCTGTGAAGAAAAAAGCTAAGCAGTTAAACGGGAAGTTGAAGGAACAGAGAGACTAATGAAAATATTTGTGGAGCCTAATATCAAATCAATTGCCTATCGTCGTGTCGTGAGGGAAAGACTTATGTGCAAAAACCACTTTATTGCGAGAAAACTCATCCCTAGGAAGTATTTTGTTAGTCCAGTTAAACGAGTAAAATTCTGGTTATCCCAGACTTTTACAAGAGATACACGGCCTGATTCGAATCCGAGATCTACTCTGTGTAGATTACAAGTTTCTTGTCATTACGCTACACCCCATGCCCCATGGGGACCAAACGAATTCCCAAACGAATTTAGTGTTAAGCCTAAAAGAATATATGATTAAAAAAACATGGTTGCCACTCTAATATTTAAGAATTGCAAATTGAATTAGCTTAAAATCCTATTGTTCTACTTTCTTGCTAAATATTCTAATTAACTGGCACTATAATCTAAAATGTTGATCATTATACTTTGATTGGTACGAGATTGAATTATTTTATGTGCTGCTGCCTAATAATATAAACAACATTTCATGTGAAGTATCAAAAGCTTTAGTTGAAATGAAGAGTGTCTCCAATAACAAGTCAGTATAAATAGGACTTCTACACACATACCAAACAGCGATATTCTACTTTGGTTCTTCGTAGAATTATCTAATGAAGATGATGATGGGAAAAATGTGGGCTTGGATGTTGCTAACAACATTATTGACCTCCACTGGCCAGTGGCATGGTCATTGTCACGGTTGTTTGGAGGAGGAGAGAAATGGTCTCTTGTCGATCAAAGCTTTGATCGATCCAAACAACGTTCAATGGAAATTGAGCGACTGGACGGCCAATCAAGAGGATATGGCTGATTGCTGCGCGTGGTATGGGGTCGGATGCGATAACACTACAAGACGAGTCGTTCAGCTCTCTCTTTCTGATGCAAGGGATAAGACATTGGGCGATTGGCTTCTCAACGCGTCCTTGTTTCTGCCTTTCGAAGAGTTGCAGAGTCTTGATTTGAGCGCTAATAGATTAGCTGGTTGCTTTGAGAATCAAGGTTGGCTCAATCTTTATCTTCTTGTAATTTTCATAAAATAAATCTTGTACTGTAAATCAAGTGGATGGTGCTTCATGCAAATTGCTTTGCTTCGAGATTTCCTGCAGGATTCGGAGTGCCATCATCATCAAAACTAAGCAGGCTCGATGTCCTTGACCCAAGCCTTAATCCATTTAATGATGACAGTATTTTATCATGTTTGTCTGGGCTTTTATCTCTCAAGTCTTTGGATTTATCAGCAAATCGGCTGGAAGGATCAGGTTGCTTCAATGGCGACAACTTAAATATTGCATGATTTTTTCTGTACCTTTATTTCCTTTCAATAGGTCTTTGAGAATCATCTTGCAGGTTTCACAGCATTGCCAGAAACTGGAGCACCTTTATCCAATGGGAAATCTCTACAATGAGAGTTTTTTTCATCTCCAACAGGGTTTTAAAATATCTCTAACGAATCTTTAGATCTGTTAAAGAATATGGTGTGTGATCTTTTTCTTGCTGCAGGTTTTGAAGTCTTGTCGGCAAGGTTGAAGAAACTGGAGAACCTTCACCTGAGTGGAAATCAATACAACGACAGCATTTTTTCATCTTTAACTGGGTTTTCATCTCTCAAGTCCTTAGATCTATCAAGAAATAACTTGATAGGATCAGCGAGTACCAATAGTGAGTTGCAGATAATTCCTACCAAACTGACAGGATTTCTCTGTCAACTGAATAGGCATATATATATATATACAGAAATGATATTTTCAACATTTCCCACAATCTTCATATGACAAAAAAAAAAACACAATCTCAAGGCATACAACCATATATCTTGATATGCTTTCATATAATTTGATAATTATATATCTTTTAGCTTCTCAATTCCTTGGATCTCTCATATAATAAGTTGTCTGGATCAAGTATGATCAATGGTACGTGATTTTTACTTTCTATCTCGGATATCATCGTTAGGGCATCATGCCGACTTTACATCTTGCGACAATTATCTTGCAGGTTTGGAGATCCTATCATCACAGTTGAGGAAACTAGAGAACCTTGACCTGAGCTACAATAAACTCAACGACAACATTTTATCAGATCTATGTGGATTTCCTTCTCTCAAGTCTTTGAATCTATCAGGCAATATATTGTTACGATCAGCGACTATCAATGGTAAAAGCTGTGAAATATTTCCTGGTATCATGCAGCTTATTTAGTTCATTTTTCAGCAACCTTTTCAAAATGCTTAAATCTTTCAAACAATTTGTTGTTTCTGTTTAAAAAGCTCTTCAATCAGACGTTTAAGATGTTACGAGGCTCCAAGAAATAGGTTTTACTATATTCACTGGCATGCAGTTCTTTATCAGAGGCTTAAGAACCACCATCTTAACTCAATCGTGATAACTGCTACTTTATCTTCACAATACTTATTTGATTTTTTGGTTTGAATTCTACACATCACAGGCTTAAGGAAGCTGGAAATCCTTAGTCTAGACAAACTCACCATCATCGGAAGTACTTCGCTGCAGTCATTGGGAGCATTGCCATCCCTGAAGACCCTTTCTCTTCAGGAAACTACCTTAACCAGGGCATCCATAAGTCAAGGTTAATCATGTTTTAGCTGCCTAAAATCTTAATTTTTAAAGTTGAAACGGTCTATAATAAAGTAAAATGGATTGGCTGCTCTGTATCACTACCCTTTTCATAATATTTTTTGTCTCTTTTTCACAGGGACTTTCTTCAATTCGACCATCCTCGAAGAATTGTATCTGGATCATACTTCTCTCCCAAGAAACTTTCTCCAGAATATTGGACCATTGCCTGCTCTTAAAGTTTTGTCTGTTGGTGAATGTGACCTCAATGGCACCCTACCTGCTCAAGGTAAATTAACAACTCCTCCTACCCACAGCAATTAAATGATATTTTTCCATCACTAGTTCTAACATGATTAGAGATAAACTTTACAGGTTGGTGGTGTGAATTGAAGAATCTGGAGCAGTTAGATCTATCCGGAAATAATCTAGAGGGTTCATTCCCAGATTGTTTAGGAAACTTGTCATCTCTAAAGCTATTAGATGTCTCCGGAAACCGATTTACTGGAAATATTGCCTCCGGTCCTCTTACCAACATCATATCCCTTGAATTCCTCTCGCTATCAAACAACCACTTTGAAGTTCCAGTTTCAATGGAGCCTTTTATGAACCACTCAAGCCTCAAGTTCTTCTCTAGTGAGAACAATAGGCTAGTAACCGGACCCGCTGCTTTTCATAATTTTATTCCAAAGTTCCAGCTAGTCTATTTCAGCTTGTCGGATAACTCAACATCAGAAGCACTCAATTTAGAAATTCCCAGCTTCCTCTATAACCAACACAACTTGAGATTCCTTGATCTCTCCGGCAACAACTTCAATGGAATGTTCCCATCGTGGTTGCTTAGGAACAATACAAGATTGGAGCAACTATTTCTAGGTGAGAACTCCTTCGTTGGTACTTTGCAAGTGCAAGATCAACCAAATCCCCACATGACCATATTAGATATATCGAACAACAATATGCGCGGTCAATTTCCAAAACATATTTGTTTGATGTTTCCAAATCTGGTTACTTTAAGGATGGCTAAAACTGGACTCACAGGTTGTATTCCTACCTGTTTAGGAAATATTAGCTCTCTGGAAGATTTAGATTTATCCAACAATCAATTGTCTTCAGTAAAACTAGAACAGTTTACAGCACTAACCTTTCTCGACCTGTCAAAAAACAATTTGGGTGGGCAATTACCTGCCTCGGTGGTCAATTCTACTACTCTGAACTATCTCTGCCTAAGCTTTAACAACTTCCGGGGTCAGATAGCAGATTTTCCAACACCGGTAAAGAAAAGGTGGGCTGCATTGGGTTTGAGTAACAATCAATTTTCAGGCATGCTTCCTAGGTGGTTTGCAAATTCCACCCGACTCCGCACTCTTGATTTGTCCAGAAATCATTTTAAGGGTCCGATTCCAATAGACTTTTGTAAGCTTGATGGTCTTAGATATTTGGACCTTTCTGAGAACAAGTTGTTTGGCTCTGTACCATCTTGTTTCAATCCACCAAATATAACCCATGTGCATCTATCCAGAAATAGATTGAGCGGTCCGTTAACATATGGATTTCATAACAGCTCTTCCCTAGTTACGTTGGATCTCCGAGATAACAACTTCACCGGCGCCATTCCAAAATGGTTCGGCAATCTTTCAACATTGAATGTTCTTCTTTTGAGGGCTAATCACTTTGACGGTGAGTTTCCTGTTCAGTTATGCTTTTTAGAACAATTAAGCATTTTGGATGTTTCACAAAATCAGCTCTCTGGTCCATTACCCTCCTGTTTGGGCAATCTCACTTTCAAGGAAAGTTCCAAGAAAGCCGTAGTGTATCTCGGAATTGTTTTTTCATCAAGATCCATAAGCAAAGCTTATTATGAAACGATGGGTCCACCACTAGTGGAGAGTATCTACAACCTGGACAGCAGTTATTTGCCCATCACTATAGAAGAGGTGGTAGAATTTGCAACTAAAAGTATGTATTACAGTTACAGGGGAAAAGTTCTCAGCTTCATGTCTGGCATTGATCTATCCAGTAACAGTTTCTCAGGAGCAATACCACCTAAATTGGGGAATTTAAATGAGGTGCATGCATTAAACTTGTCACACAACAATCTCACTGGATCTATCCCTGCAACATTCTCAAACTTAAAGCAGATCGAGAGTTTGGATCTTTCTTACAACAACTTGAATGGTGTCATCCCTCTTCAACTTACTGAAATGACAACACTAGAAGTTTTTAGTGTGGCACACAATAACCTGTCAGGTAAAACTCCAGAGAGGAAATACCAGTTTGGGACCTTCGATGAGAGCAGTTATGAAGGAAATCCGTTCTTGTGTGGACCTCCATTGCCAAACAATTGTAGTGAAGAAGAATCACCATTGCAGCCAATGCCTAGTGATGAACAAGAAGATGACTGTTTCATAGACATGGATTTTTTCTACATCAGTTTCAGTGTAAGTTACATAATTGTGGTGATGGCGATTTCAACGATTCTCTACATCAATCCATATTGGCGACGCAGGTGGTTTTACTTCATCGAAGACTGCATAGATACTTGCTACCATTTTCTGCTTTCTAGTTTTCGTAAGCTCTCCAACATCAGAAGGTGATTGGGTCTATCATACTTGGTGAATTTGTACTCATTGTTGCTAGGGAGTCAGTTGTTCTCTTACTTGTGTCTAGCTATTGGAAATATTTGCTAGGGAGTCAGCCTTTCTGTTGATCTGAATTTTGGTTAAGTTGATTTATTCACGGGCTCCTAAGTTTTGTTTTGCTATATTAGCTCTACGGACTATAATTTGTACCAAGTTCTATGAATTGTCAAGTCCAGCTCTAAAAATAGATTGATATGGGTTAAGGAATCTTCTCCTGTTTAACTCCATCTCATCCTAAGTGCTCTTCATAGTTGCGGTTCCTCGTTCCATCGAATCTTGAATAACTCGGCTTCTAGATAGAAATTTCCCTGCCGTATCCTCTATTTGTAGCACTATTCAGAAACTCATCGGTGATTAGAGGGGTAAACTAAGGAAAGGACTACAGTTTCAGGAATATCATGATCTCTGCCAAGTTCCTCAGGTCTGTATAGACGTTCCTTCCAATGCATCTGCCTGTTTTGTTTTCACATTTTTATTTTATTTTACATCACAACTTGCTATTGAAGATATAAAGTGCCTGCATGATTTATAATTAGAAGACTGCCTTGTTGCATGGTAAATATACCACAGGTCAAATCATCATCATCATCTACTGCTACAATTCTGAGCTGCCTATGTCTCTGTTTTGCTGTTGTTAAATCTAACAACCTGCTATCTTGCCTATATTTGTCACCACTATATTTCGGACACTGACAATTTTTAGACATCAATTCGAGGATATGTATTGAGCATACAGTAAATATATACCATGAAAACAACAGGAGCTTGATCAGCAGATCGGAAATACCATACAGTGCGCAAAACCATACCAAACTAGATCCGAATTATTATTTCCTTCTGTCTTTCCAACAGGGGCCTGATAAGGTAATCCAATGCCATCAATTTTGTAACTCGCAACTCTGTTGGAAAATTACATCGAGCCTTTTCATTTTGAAAAGGTACACTTTATATTCTACTCCGGTCACTATTAAACGAATATGGTGCCTGCATGATTTTTAAGCTGACTCTCTTCCATGGAAAATATACGAAGAGATTAAATCCTGCTGTGAATTACTCTTCATTAATGCCAATGCTCATATGATATCACATTCAACCAACCACGAGTACCATGTGCACCAGCATAATAATAGCAGACCAAATGTGGAACTACATTCACTGAGACAACTTGCGTAGAGCAGGTTTTCAAGCAAAAGATTGCGCAGGGAAGAAACTGGAGAATCTTGATCTAAGTGGGAATCAATACAACGATAAACATTTTTTCATCTCTAACAGGATTTTCAACTCTCAAGTCTTTGGATCTGTCAGGGAATATGTTGTCAGGATTTACTAGTATCAATAGTAAGTTGTAGATAATTTCTACATAACTTCTTATTTTGCATGTAGTGAGGGGCATTATGACTGAACCTGATTAATATTAGAGGAAACAAGAGAGCCTTGACCCCAAGCTATATATATTTAATTATATTTGTGTGGAATCTTCTTTCTAAGTCTTTAAATCTAGCAGACGGTATGCTGTTATTAGGAGAAACATCATATTTTATCATATTTTATCAGATGGTTGATGTCATCTAAGAGAAACATCATTTTCTTTGAAAACTAAATTTGAAGTTTCCTTCTCCGTTTTATGAATACTCTTTCCAACCTGATTCTATACCATGTCAAACGAAAAACTAGTCGCAAAAAAAAGGTGGGTGGGCAGATCCTATTTACCCAAACATCGTTAAGTCACTAACGCTGTTAACTCACCGCACCCCATATTTAAGCACAGGCTGATACATGGAGCCTCCCTCTTCCCATTTCCTCTCTCTCTCTGGGCAGCTTCTCTTTACTCTGCCCTCTCGCTCGCTATCTGTAAGCAATCTCTCTCTATTGCTTTTGTTATCATTGTTGTAGCCTTGATCAGGATATGGACAGAATTTGTCTTGTTTTGGTTCTACAGTTTGTCTTTTTGACTTTTCTATTAAAGGTTCCTAGATCTGACCCTTGATAGATTACATCTGTTTTTGGTGTTTTTGTTAAGTTTTTCAATGACCCTTTTGCTTGTTTTTGTTTGCTGGTATTGACATGAAGAAGATTATGAATCTATAAACTTGGCTTTTGTGTGAAATAATGAAGATGAAAATAGAGGAATTTAAAGGAACGGACTTTACTGTGTATACAAGCTTGGGTCTCTATGATTTATTGCTGTTTCTCAATGCCCTGATGGAATGGACCTTGTGTCGTCTGTGAAATGGTGTTAAAAAGGAAAGATTTTGTCCGTGTTTGTAAGTCAATGTGTTTTAGGATCTTGCTTGCTCGCACGCGTTGTTTGATTTTGATTGTTTTATTGGTGTGAATGAGAAAATGTTATAATGGATGTAAAACTGATTTTCTTAAGACTGATTGCGGGGTTTTATGATGCAGGTGAGATTTAGGAAAGATGGGGCTTACATTCACAAAGCTTTTTAGCCGTCTTTTTGCCAAGAAAGAAATGAGAATTCTCATGGTGGGTCTTGATGCTGCTGGTAAGACCACCATCTTGTACAAGCTCAAGCTTGGAGAGATTGTCACCACTATCCCTACAATCGGTGTGTTACTCGAAACTTGCCATTACTTCAAAGCTATCTAGTACTGAATTTATTGCGCTCTTGTTTCATGCTAACTGTCTGTCTCTATCCAGGTTTCAATGTGGAGACTGTAGAATACAAGAACATAAGCTTCACTGTCTGGGATGTTGGTGGCCAGGACAAGGTATGTGAATGTTTCAAATTGTAATGAGAAGTCTGGGCATAATTGGCATAATTACAATGTCAAGGAAATGCATCAAATCATTTTCTCGGTGCCATAAATGTCTCGTCTTTATTCAATGACAAAATATGGCACTATTCATGTTTGTGCTTGTCTCTGGTTTTAAAATGTGCTTATCGACGGTCTTGTGCTGATTAGATTCCATCGTTGCACACAAGAAATACATAACCTATAACAAGTGGAGCCATCTTGTCTTTCATGTTTTTCCCCTTGTTGGAATGAGGAATGACAATCCATGACATGGCGACATGTTGTTGTCTTTGGTTGTAAATGTTGACTGTGGCTGAAGTTTTTAGTTGTTTTGGTGCATGTGCTTATCGACGGTCTTGTGTTGGTTAGTTTTCTTCCACCAGCACATAACATATTCGTAAGCTACATTAATGAACCCACATTTTATTTTAGTTTATCCTTTCTTTGTGAGGAAAAGCTTTCAATGCTGTGGTGCACACCATAAATCATATATCCAAGTTCGCTCATGTTTGATTATGTTTAGTGAAATGCATTGATGTGGTTGCATTATCTTTAATGTTGATCAAGTAAGGATGCAATTCAAGTTGAATTGGAAGCATTTGTAGAAAAAACCACTTGCTCATGTGCAGTCTATCGCCTAGGAGACATGTCTTATTTCCTTATTATTTTGGGTTTTGTATTCATTTCAAATATCACATGTTTCATGAAAAAGGAATATTTTTTTCAATTTGCACAGATTCGACCACTGTGGAGATTTTATTTCCAAAACACTCAAGGGCTCATCTTTGTGGTTGATAGCAATGATCGTGACCGTGTGGTTGAAGCTAGGGATGAGCTGCATCGGATGTTGAATGAGGTATAGCCATAAGATTTACCTTTTAACTAGGGCCTTTGTCACTGTTGTCTCTAATGATGAAAATTTATCTTCTGAATAGGATGAATTGAGGGATGCAGTGCTGCTTGTGTTTGCTAACAAGCAAGATCTTCCAAATGCTATGAATGCTGCTGAAATTACTGATAAACTTGGTCTTCATTCGCTCCGTCAACGCCACTGGTAAATGATTGTATCCCCATTTTGAAGAGGGCAAGAGTTTGCTGTTGCATGCAAATTAACATATGCCATCCAATCTGTGTTTTATTTCAGGTATATCCAGAGCACCTGTGCCACTTCTGGTGAAGGCCTCTACGAGGGACTTGACTGGCTATCTAACAACATTGCTAACAAGGTATGGTCATATTAATTTGTTGGAAATGATGATAAAAAAATGTTCGGTTCGTGCTAAAAGTAACTTTGTGTGATGATTGTGGCAGGCTTAAGAGATGGCTGGATTTCTATAGCTTCATGGTAGCGTTCCGCTTCATTTTGGGAATATGTTAGGTTGTTTGATGTTTCGAGGATTCCTGTTTGTAAATATTGGCAAGAGAAATATATTTGTTTGGTTTTGTAAGATAATGTTACTGTAATAGAAACTGGCAAACTAGCCTTATATATATATATATACCAAAATAATTAATGATTCACAGTTTTTCAAGTAATTGTTCCTTTGCTTCAAAGTGTTTGCCGGAGGAGTTTTTGCAGATGTATTTCATATTCGCATCATTTTAGTTTTTTATTATTATTATTTGTTTAGAATATTGTTGTTTTTTTAAATAAAAAAGCCACTATGTTTTTTCGGTAGTTGATGTGGGCTGACTGAACCCTCGGGGCGGGGTGTGTCATTGTTCTGTCATGCTCCAATACAACAAATAAAATGAATCTGGTTTTGTTGATTCAACCACACTCCCAATCACAATCAGGCAGTTAATCTCCTTCCATGGAAGTATCTCCCAGAATGCTTGCATAACAATCTGTTCATCAAACACCAAGTGTCCCGGTCGTGCTGTCAATACTTTCAATAGTTAGGATCGGTTGTAGAAGAGTGATACGCTGCGTATAAAGGGACTAGCGTTGCTGATGAGCTTGTAGAGGTTGAAATGAATGATTTCTTACCCTCTTTAGCAATCTAAAAGATGAGATAAACGTACTTTTAACTTCTGAATTCTACAGAATCGTTCATGGAAAGAGACTGATAGAAGGCAAGGGTTACGGAAGAAACTTTATTGATACAATAGTTACAAGGGAGAATGTTATTTCTAGCCCTTCAGAGATCAAGTTGAAGGCTGAAGCTTTCGGTTTCAACCTGTACGGTAGTAATATTGTAGATTGTTTGCATATAGGAGGTACGGGGTTTAACACATTAAGCAACAATTCTTCAACTTGGCTGAAGAGAGATGTCACAAACTATGTCACCATTTTTGTTTTCATTAACTAAAGTTAGAAATGTGTTGTCTTATCTTGTTATCTTTATGCATACACCCTCATAAACTCTTGATTTTCGATGGGGGGTTTATGTTTCAACTCGTGAACATTCATGATAAATGTATGAGCATGTATTCAATATGATGAGCTTGCCCCTCAAGAGATGACACACAATCATGACTTTTACATGATGAAAAAGAATTTTGATTATTGCCCAGACTTTACAATAGAAATTTCTTGAGTGACAATCATTATATCACTCACTAATCTTAAACTCAAGATGTTATATGAAAGGTTTGCCTTGATGCAGAACATATGTGGGAATCACACACCCTAAAGACAAGTTCTAAAACTTTTATGTGTGAGAGAGGGTAAGTTTACTACTTAGTCTTTAAAAATTGCAATTGAATCTCTAGACTTTAATTTCTTTCAATTAAAGCCTATATTGACTTCAAAAGCCCTCGATAAATTCAATTAAACTTTGAGAGATTCTAATTGTGTCCTCGAATATCCAATTTTGAATTTTTCATCCTCAAATTAAAATTTTCTTTTAAATATGAGCTTCATCAGTCAAAAATATATTATTATACCTTTTAATCTTGTATATTTTCTCTGATATTTTTTTAGTTTATGTGCAACTCCAAAATAAATAACAACAACAAGCAAGAAAATTAATCGGATCATGCATGGATTTTAACAATGCATTTCATTATAAATTATAATATGCATGCAACCATACATCTCCCGATGTCTTTAATCTTAGCGATATGAATGCAAGGGGAAATCTGGTAGAGAGTTCACTGATGTCTCTAATGTGAAGTTTAGTCTAACCATTTAAGTTTTTAAAACCAGATTTGTCCACTAAAGTCATATAAAAAATAATCTCCATTTAAAAAATTAATCAAGTTATTATTGAATGTGATTCTGATCAGTTGAGTTTGATAATTAGTTTGCTTTTAGTTCCACTAAAAATAAATAAATTTCATGATGAAATAATCATTTCAAACTAAATGAATTATCATTACCATATTAAATTATTTGTCAAAAATGAATGACAAGAATGTTGTGTAAAGATATTATGATACTAGTTACGCGCACAATACTAAAATTCTTCAATCCAAACAAGACTTTCAATAACATGACAAATTGGTGGTCATTAATATTAATAGAAACTCAAACCAAAGATTATAAAGAGAATATATATATATATATATATATATATAAATTATTCATATTAATTGTATAATTAATTGCATAATTATATTATATACAAAATAATTATACTATATTTAAAATGATATATAAAAAATAGCTTTTTTAAATAGTTTTTACCATTGGAATACACATAAACAAAAAAACTATATTTACACTATTTAAATGTTATTTTATTAATTGGGCTCCCTCGCTTCTTTTACCCTTCTCCTCCCTGTTTTTATCTTCCCTCTACCCATTACTCCTTTTCTTTTCTTTTGCCTCTCCTTATTCCACTTTCCCTTTCCTTGAGAAGGTGTTTGAGAGTACTTTTATAAAAATTAAAATTTTTATTTTTAAGTTTAAATTAACAAAATTTGGTATTTTTAGATCATTTTGATGTGTTAATGTTAAAAATAATTTAAAAAAAATAATAATAAAAAAATAATTTAATGCATTTTTAAACAAAAAACACATTCAAAAGCATAACCATCAATTTTAATGTTCATGTCTGATTATTCAATTCATTTTATTTATTGGGACTAATTTATATTCTATTCATTTTGAGAAGAAGACTGGAAGTCAGATTCATGAGATTAATATTAATATATTAAAATTATCAAAAAACTATTTTAATCCTTTTCTAAGTGAAATATATTTTTAAAAATCATCCAAAATAAAAGTTAATGTGATTCAATACACTCACCTAACTTATTTTTTAGTGTGATCATCTCCTTGATATTATAAAATTGATGGTTGATGTCATTTAAGAGAAACATCATTTTCTTTGACAACTAAGTTTGAAGTTTCCTTCTCCGTTTTATGAATACTCTTTCCAAACCGATTCTATACCATGTCAAACGAAAAACTAGTGGCAAAAAAAACAGGTGGGTGGGCAGATCTTATTTTTACCCTAACATCGTTAAGTCACTAACGCTGTTAACTCACGGCACCCCATATTTAAGCACAGGTTGATACATAGAGCCTCCCTCTTTCCCATTTCCTCTCTCTCTGGGCAGCTTCTCTTTACTCTGCCCTCTCGCTCGCTATCTGTAAGCAATCTCTCTCTATTGCTTTTGTTATCATTGTTGTAGATCTTGATCAGCATTTGGACGGGATTTGTCTTGTTTTGATTCTACAGTTTGTCTTTTTGACTTTTCTCTTAAAGGTTCCTAGATCTGACCCTTGATAGATTACATCTGTTTTTGGTGTCTTTGTTAAGAGTTTCAACGACCCTTTTGCTTGTTTTTGTTTGCTGGTATTGACATTAAAAAGATTATGAGTCTACAAACTTGGCTTTTATGTTAAATAATGAAATGAAAATAGAGGAATTTAAAGGAACGGACTTTACGGTGTATACAAGCTTGGATCTTTATGATTTATTCCTGTTTCTCAACTCCCTAATGGATTGGACCTTGTGTCGTCCGTGAAATGGTGTTAAAAAGGAAAGATTTTGTCTGTGTTAGTAAGTTAATGTGTTTTAAGATCTTGCTTGCTCGCACGCGTTGTTTGATTTTGATTGCTTTATTGGTGTGAATGAGAAAATGTTATAATGGATGTAAAAGTGAGATTTTTAAAGACTGATTGCGTGGTTACATGATGCAGGTGAGATTTAGGAAAGATGGGTCTTACATTCACAAAGCTTTTTAGCCGTCTTTTTGCCAAGAAAGAAATGAGAATTCTCATGGTGGGTCTTGATGCTGCTGGTAAGACCACCATCTTGTACAAGCTCAAGCTTGGAGAGATTGTCACCACTATCCCTACAATCGGTGTGTTACTCGAAACTTACCATTACTTGCAAGCTATCTAGTACTGAATTTATTGCGCTCTTGTTTTTCTTGCTAACTGTCTGCCTCTATCCAGGTTTCAATGTGGAGACTGTAGAATACAAGAACATAAGCTTCACTGTCTGGGATGTTGGTGGCCAGGACAAGGTATGTAAAGGCTGTAAATTGTAATGAGAACTACGTGTATAATTACAATGTCAAGGAAATGCATCAAATCATTTTCTCGGTGTCATAAATGTGTCATCTTTAGTCAATGACAAAATATGGCACTATTCATGTTTGTGCTTGTCTCTGGTTTTAAAATGTGCTTATCTACGGTCTTGTGCTGAGTAGATATTGCTCCCTCAGTACATAATCAAATCGTAAACTACATGGATTTAGCCAGTTAATGTCGCAATATTTCCTTTTTCAGCATGAAGGGAAAGATAACCATTGCATGACTGAAATTTTACTATTATAAGCATTTGTGTACTCACATGCCCTTGTTGTCTATTTGCTTATGGACAGTCCAGTGCTGATTATATGCTGTCATTGCACACAAGAAATACATAAGCTATAACGAGCAGGGCCATCTTGTCTTTCATGTTATTCCCCTTGTTGGAATGAGGAATAACAATCCATGACATGGCGACATGTTGTTGTCTTTGGTTATAAATGTTGTCTGTGGCTGAAGTTTTTAGTCGTTTTCGTGCATGTGCTTATCGACGGTCTTGTGCTGGCTAGTTTTCTTCCACCAGCACATAACATATTCGTAAGCTACATTAATGAACCCACCGTTTTATTTAGTTTATCCTGTCTTTGTGAGGAAAAGCTTTCAATGCTGTGGTGCACACCATAAATCATATATCCAAATTCCCTCATGTTTGATCATGTTAGTGAAATGCATTGATTTGGTTGCGTTATCTTTAACCCTGATCAACTAAGGATGCAACTCAAGTTGAATTGGAAGCATTTGTAGAAAAAACCACCTGCTCATGTGCAGTCTAACATGTCTCATTTCCTTGTTATTTTGGGTTTTGTTCTCTTTTCAAATGTTACACGTTTCATTAAAGAGGAATTGTTTTCAATGTACTCTTATGATTTACACAGATTAGACCATTGTGGAGACATTATTTCCAAAACACTCAAGGGCTCATCTTTGTGGTTGATAGCAATGATCGTGACCGTGTGGTTGAAGCTAGGGATGAGCTGCATCGGATGTTGAATGAGGTATAGCCATAAGATTTACCTTTTAACTAGGGCCTTTGTCACTGTTGTCTCTAATGATGAAAATTTATCTTCTGAATAGGATGAATTGAGGGATGCTGTGCTGCTTGTGTTTGCTAACAAGCAAGATCTTCCAAATGCTATGAATGCTGCTGAAATTACTGATAAACTTGGTCTTCATTCGCTCCGTCAACGCCACTGGTAAATGATTATATCCCCATTTTGAACATGTTGATAGTTTGGTGTTGCATACAAATTAACATATTCCATCCAATCTGTGTGTTTTATTTCAGGTATATCCAGAGCACCTGTGCCACTTCTGGTGAAGGCCTCTACGAGGGACTTGACTGGCTATCTAACAACATTGCTAACAAGGTATGGTCATATTAATTTGTTGGAAATGATGCTAAAAAAAGTTCGGTTCGTGCTAAAAGTAACTTTGTGTGATGATTGTGGCAGGCTTAAGAGATGGGTGGATTTCTATAGCTTTTTGGTGGCGTTCCGCTTCATTTTGGGAAATATTGTGAGGTGGTTTGATGTTTCGAGGATTCCTGTTTGTAATATTGGCAAGAGAAAATGTATGTGTTTGGTTTTGTAAGATAATGTTACTGTAATAGAAACTGGCAAACTATCCTTATATATATACCAATATAATTAATGATTCACTGTTTCTCAAGTAATTATTCCTTTGCTTCAAAGTTTTTGCTGGAGGAGTTTTTGCAGATGAATTTAATATTTGCATCATTTTAGTTTTTTATTATTATTATTATTATTATTATTATTTGTTTAAAATATTGTTGTTTTATTAAATAAAAAAGCCACTATGTTTTTTCAGTAGTTGATGTGGGCTGACTCAACACTCGATGCGTGGTGTGTCATTGTTCTGTCATGCTCCTAAATAACAATTAAAAAGAATTTGATTTTGTTCATTCAACCACACTCCCAATCACAATCAGGCAGTTAATCTCCATCCATGGAAGTGTATATCCTTGACCAAATCCCAGAATGCTTGCATAACAATCTGTTCATGAAACACCAAGTGTCCCGGTCGTGCTATCAATACTTTCAATAGTTAGGATCGGTTGTAGAAGAGTGATACGCTGCGTATAAAGGGACTAGCATTAGTGATGAGTTTGTAGAGATTGAAATGGATGATTTCTTACCCTCTTTAACAATCTAAAAGATGAGGTGCATGTGTTGGCATTGTGGTGCGATTGCCAGATCGCACCACAATTTGTTGTTTGGTAACATGCCAAACTTAGTTTTTGTATGTGGGACCCACACAAAATATTGATAAAAACACTGATGGAAGAAAAGCTGAAAATTGATGCTTTTCATTTCGCGATTCATGCACTTTGGCAACGGCGATTTCATGTTTTGAATACAAAAATTACCGTTGAAAATACAAGCCCTAAAACATCCTCGGTTTATCATCACAATGTTCACAAACATGTTAGAGCACATATCGAAGCTCCTAACATGACAAACACATCAATGACAGAAAAAATCAAGTCGTTGATAGCAAGAAGAGATTACTTTGGTTGGGTGGTGCTCCGATCTTGTTGCCCTGAAGGAGTTACCGGAGCAGTCACGATCTGTTGCAGACGGTGTGGACGACAGTGATGGAAGGACGGCGCAGCTGTGAGGGAGAAGAGGGGAGCAGCTCGATCGGGTCTGCAATTTTGGGAGCAGATGGGTCTTCACAAGAAAGTGAGAAGTTAACAGATGTGGAGCAGAGGGGAGAAGAGGGGAGATGGGAGATGGGTTTGCAATTTGAGAAGAGAGGTTTCGGGCGAAAAAGAGAGAAGAAGAGAGCTGGGAGATGGGTATGCAATTTGGGAAGAGAGGTTTCGGGCGAAGAAGAGAGAAGAAGAGAGCTGGGAGATGGGCGTCTGATAAAAGTAGAAGAAGTTGAAAAACAGAGAAGTGGAAAGAGAGAAGAAGAGAGCTGGGAGATGGGCCTGTTGAAAAACAGAGAAGTGGAAAGAGATGGTTTCTCAATGGAAATAATAATAATAATAATAATAATAATAATAATTCATCTGTGCGTAAAATGGGATTGAATAGTTTGATAAATATCTTCAATTATCAAATTTATCCCATCAAAAAGTTGAATTTTTTTAAAATATTTTTTATTTTAAATTAATTTTTTGATATTTTTAAATTATTTTGATACACTAATATCATAAATAATTTTTAAAATTTACTTGAATTATTAATTATATTATATTATAATTATTAAATTTACAATATATAAAAAAATTATATATATATATATACCCTTTAAAGTAATTTCACACGTGGTAATCAAACACCCAAAACTGCTTTTTTTTCAACCTCCAACTCAACCACAATTTTAACCAAACACTTCACCGTTTATTTTGAACCACAGTAAAAATGCTTTTTTTTAAACTGCTTTTTTTCAACCTCAATCTCAAAAGCAAAAGCAATGTCAAACACACCCGAGATAAATGTACTTTTAACTTCTGACTTCAACAGAATCGTTCATGTGAAGAGCAATTTGCAAATTGAGTTACTTGAATAAGGCATATGCCAGATCCTTCCATTTATTAGTCTTGGTACTATTTAGTCTCATATATTAGCTCAAAACAGGTCTTGTGAGACTATCCTAAAAAAATAGATTAGCATTTTATCATTTTGGATAACTTTAGTTATCTTGTTGCAATGTGACCTGAGATAAGTGTTTGGGCTTTCTAGCCCTGTATACTTGAAGGTCAACACTCCTAACTCTTTCGGCACTGTTTGGAACCTGACAGACTTTAGTTACTTGTATAAGGTTTCTCATATCATTCCCTTCAATTGCTCTCATTGTCTCTTTGATATCATACTATTTATCATAGTTTATAGGACCAACAATTCTATCATCAGAGGTACTTCAACTATCAAATTTGTAGTGATAGAAGTTTGAGATGGTTAGGCGAGGGCAATGGGAATAAAATGTTGCTTCATTATTGAAAATGCTCCAAGTTCTGAGATGTTGAGGGACATGAGCTAATGGTGCTTCAACGAGAGGCTATGCAGTTGTTCCGTTTCCACTCTTAGGACTTGGTGCTTGTTGGAGTAATTTATGAGTCTAGCCACATGATGAAATTTGATTATTGCCAAAACTTTACAATAGAAATTTCTTCAGTGACAATTTTATACCACTCGTAAATTTTAAACTTAAGATGTTATATGAAAGGTTTGCCTTGATGCAAAACATATGTAGGAATCACACACCCTAAAGACAAGTTCTGTATCTTTTACGTGTGAAAGAAGGTATGTTTACTACTTGATCTTTAAAAATTACAATTCAACATCTAGAATTTTAATTTCTTTCAATTAAAGCCTAAATTGACTTCAAAAGCCCTCAATAAATTCAATTAAACCTTGAGAGATTCTAATTGTGTCCTTGAATATCCAATTTTGAATTTTTCATCATCAAATTGATTTTGTTTTATATAAATAAGAGCTTCATCAATCAACAATACACTACTATACCTTTTAAACTTTTATATTTTATCCTCATTCGACAATTTCCTTGATGTTTTGAAATACTCTTCTCAGTGGTATTTTGTCTTATTTTCTTCCAACATTTTTATATTTTTTTGTATTTTCTCTGATATTTTTTTTGGTTTATGTGCAGCTCTAAAATAAATAACAACGAGCAAGAAAATTGACTGGATCATGCATGGATTTTAACAATGCATTTCATGATCAAAAGGATTGTAAAGATGCTTCTTACATTCGTGAAAAAGATTGACTCATGTCTACATAGATATAGGTTGAAGATTAATAATATTCTAAAATGTAATTTTAAACTCATTATCTATTATTTTGGTCGCATATCCAACGCTAATCAGTGCAAGGTGGTTGTGTGGTATTGTGGTTTGAACCATGTTTGAAAAAAAGCTACTGAATTGTTGTTTGATTATCTATAAAAGCAACAACATATTTGTATGGGATCCATCACTAAAACCTCTCACACCATCGGTTCATGAAAAGCAGCTAGTAGTTGTTTTTCATTACTTTTCATCCATAATAAATTTATTGCCACCATAGAAATTGCTGTTGGAATTTAATTCCAAATCAAACCTTCGTTTCTTTTTTTTTTTACACACCAAAGGTACAGACAAGCAAAACCCAAAAATCCCCAAGCCTCTTCACTATCTTCAAAAAAACAACACTCCAGAAGCAAATAGAAGTCTTGTCACTGCTTCGGTTAATGAAGAGAAAAGGAGAAGCATGTCTAACTTCTTTTCTCACATACCTGCCCAAAAGAATGAGCTTACAAACCTGCCTAAAAGAATGAGATCGAGGTCATACTCACTGTGCAACATGGTTTTGGCATCAAAAACTTGGAAAGTCATTCTAGAGAGAGAGGGGGGGGGGGACTTCTGGAAAGAGAGGGGGGTTGTGGGCCTGCTGGAAAGAAAGGGGGGAGCATTCTGGAGAAGTATTTGAGAGAGGGGCCTGCTGGAAAGAGAGGGGGGGGGGGGGGTTGGAATAATATATGGTTCATTACATATTATATTTTCTTAATATTAAAATAATCTAAAAATCTAAAAACTTTATTAAAATATAAATAAATATATTAGAAGGAGATCACAATATAACTTTTGCATCACAATATAACTTTTGCCTCACAATCCTAATTTTGTTTCAGATGATATTTTACTAGATGTTGTTTCTAGATCAAATAGTCAGGGATCTTAGTGACCTTCACGTATGAATTTAGTTTGTGATGAAATGACAAGTAGTCTTGATGGAAGAATAAAAACAGATGTCTAATTTACTTGAATTATTAATTATATTTTATTATTATGGTTATCAAATCTATAATATTTAAAAAACAATACACACACACACACACTTTAAAGTAATTTTACATGTTGGCATCAATATAAAAAACATGGTAACCAAACACTTTAATTTCAGTTATGAACCGCAGCTAAAAGTGCTTTTCATAAAACTGTTTTTTTAAAACCTCAACCACAAAATTAATCGCAATACCAAATACACAATTCATTATAAATTCCAATATGCATGCAACCATACCTTTGCCTGACTATGGCTTTAACCTTAGCGATATGAATGTAAGGGGAAATCTAGCAGAGAGTTCATTGATGTCTCTAATGTGAAGTTTAGTCAAACCATTTAAGTTTTTGAAACCAGATTTGTGACAATTTGTCCACTGAAGTCATATAAAAAATAATCTCAATTTAAAAAATTAATCAAGTTACTATTGAATGCGATTTTGATTAGTTGAGTTTGATGATTAGTTCAGTTTTGGTTCCACTCAAAACAAAAATTCATGATGAATTAATCATTTCAAATAAATGAATTATCATAACCAAATTAAAGTATTTGTTCAAGAACGAATGACGAGAATGTTTTGTGCGTGTTTATATATATAAAGATATTATGATACAACTTGCGCGCACCATACTAAATTTCTTCAATCTAAACAAGACTTTCAATAGCATAACAAAATGGTGATCATTAATATATAAAAGGAGTGAAAATAAAAGGTAGAAGTAAGTTGTCACAAGTTTTTGTGAGGTAAAGATCCATGGATATATTATAATTTTACGAGGAAATATGATTTTCTTAGCATATTTTATAAAATAATACATTTTATTTTTTCTCACATTTAGTTTCAGTAAAAATAATAAAAATAGTTAATCGATTTAGTCAAAACTCAACCTTTAATCCATTTTTTTTTATTTATTAAAATGAATTATTTTGATCCTTTTGTTTTTTAAAAATTATAATTGAGATCAACCGGATTGACCCTCTCAAGTCATGATTTATAACTTGTCTTTAATGAATTTTTTAATCAAATTTTATAAGTACATTTAAAATTACCATTATATTCTTTAAAAAATATCTAGCTTTTTAATGTTTAAGAATCTTAATTTTGGAAGTTATAGATAAATAATTTCTTAACTTAAATATATATTTTAATTAATTTAATTAGAAAAGTCATTTCATAGAAGATGGGGAATTCATTCCCCCCTTAACATTATACACATCGCTCTCTTCTTCTACCTCCTCATCTCTCACCCATTACTCCCTTTCTTCTTTACCCTTCTCCTCCCTCCTTTTATCTTCCATCTACCCATTACTCCTTTTATTCTTTACCCTTCTCCTCCCTCCTTTTATCTTCCATCTACCCATTACTCCTTTTCTTTTCTTTTGCCTCTCCTTCTTCCCCTTCCCCTTTTTAAAGACTATTTTAGATATTACATGTAAATTTTACGGGTCTATAATATACTTAATGTTCATGTACTGATTATTCAGAAACACTATTCAATTCATTTTATTTATTAGGACTAATTTAAATTCTGTTCATTTTGAGAAGAAGACTAGAAGTCAGATTCATGAGAAGCAAATATAAACGGCAAATGTTACTATTGTCTTTCATTACAGAAGCAAAAACTTCCGAAGAATGTTTTTTTTTATATACTCCTAGTCAATTCTTTAATAAAAAAAAAGCTACCTTTTTTCTTGTTATATTATTAATTTTATTTCAACAATTGATCTTATTCTTACCCTAACATCGTTAAGTCACTAACGCTGTTAACTCACCGCACCCCGTATTTAAGCACCGGTTGATACATGGAGCCTCCCACTTTCCCATTTCCTCTCTCTCTGGGCAGCTTCTTTGTACTCTGCCCTTTTGCTCGCTATCTGTAAGCAATCTCTCTCTCTCTCTCTCTCTATTGATTTTGCTGTCATTGTTGTAGATCTTGAACTGGGTATTTGTCCTGTTTTGGCTCTATAGTCTGTCTTTTGATTTTTCTATTAAAGGTTCCTAGATCTGACCCTTGATACATTATATCTGTTTTTGATGTCTTTGTTAAGATTTTAAATGACCCTTTTGCTTGCTTTTGTTTGCTGGTATTGACATTAAGAAGATTATGAATCTATAAACTTGGCTTTTGTGTGAAATAATGAATGAAAATAGAGGAATTTAAAGGAACGGGCTTTACTGTGTATACAAGCTTGGATCTCAATGATCTATTGCTGTTTCTCAATGCCCTGATGGAATGGACCTTGTGTCGTCTGTGAAATGGTGTTAAAAAGGAAAGATTTTGTCTGTGTTAGTAAGTTAATGTGTTTTAAGATCTTGCTTGCTCGCACGCGTTGTTTGATTTTGATTGTTTTATTGGTGTGAATGAGAAAATGGTATAATGGATGTAAAAGTGAACTTTTTAAAGACTGATTGCGTTGTTAAATGATGCAGGTAAGATTTAGGAAAGATGGGGCTTTCATTCACAAAGCTTTTTAGCCGTCTTTTTGCCAAGAAAGAAATGAGAATTCTCATGGTGGGTCTTGACGCTGCTGGTAAGACCACCATCTTGTACAAGCTCAAGCTTGGAGAGATTGTCACCACTATCCCTACAATTGGTGTGTTACTCGAAACTTGCCATTACTTCAAAGCTATCTAGTACTGAATTTATTGCGCTCTTGTTTTTCTTGCTAACTGTCTGTCTCTATCCAGGTTTCAATGTGGAGACTGTAGAATACAAGAACATAAGCTTCACTGTCTGGGATGTTGGTGGCCAGGACAAGGTATGTGAATGTTGTAAATTGTAATGAGAAGTCTGGGCATAATTACAATGTCAAGAAATGCATCAAATCATTTTCTCGGTGTCATAAATGTCTCGTCTTTATTCAATGACAAAATATGGCACTATTCATGTATGTGCTTGTCTCTGGTTTTAAAATGTGCTTATCGACGGTCTTGTGCTGATTAGATATTGCTCCCTCAGTACATAATCAAATCGTAAGCTACATGGATTTAGCCAGTTAATGTTGCAATATTTCCGTTTTTAGCATGAAGGGAAAGATAACCATTGCATGGCTGAAATTTTACTATTATAAGCATGGGTGTACTCTCACATGCATACCCTTGTTGTCTATTTGCTTATGGACAGTCTAGGGCTGATTATATGCTGTCGTTGCACACAAGAAATACATAACCTATAATGAGTGGAGCCATCTTGTCTTTCATGTTTTTTCCCTTGTTGGAATGAGGAATGACAATCCATGACATGGCGACATGTTGTTGTCTTTGGTTGTAAATGCTGTCTGTGGCTGAAGTTTTTAGTTGTTTTGTTGCATGTGCTTATCGACGGTCTTGTGCTGGCTAGTTTTCTTCCACCAGCACATAACATATTCGTAAGCTACATTAATGAACCCACAGTTTTATTTTAGTTTATCCTTTCTTTGTGAGGAAAAGCTTTCAATGCTGTGGTGCACACCATAAATCATATCTCCAAGTTCGCTCATGTTTAGTGAAATGCATTGATTTGGTTGCATTATTTTTAACCCTGATCAACTAAGGATGCAACTCAAGTTGAATTGGAAGCATTTGTAAATCCTGAAAAAACCACCTCGATGTATGTGCTTATCGACGGTCTTGTGCTGGCTAGTTTTCTTCCACCAGCACATAACATATTCGTAAGCTACATTAATGAACCCACAGTTTTAATTTAGTTTATCCTGTCTTTGTGAGGAAAAGCATTCAATGCTGTGGTGCACACCATAAATCATATATCCAAGTTCGCTCATGTTTGATTATGTTTGGTGAAATGCATTGATTTGGTTGCAATATCATTAATGCTGATCAACTAAGGATGCAACTCAAGTTGAATTGGAAGCATTTGTAGAAAAAACCACCTGCTCATGTGCAGTCTAACATGTCTCATTTCCTTGTTATTTTGGGTTTTGTACTCTTTTCAAATGTTACATGTTTCATGAAAGAGAAATTGTTTTTCAATGCACTCTTATGATTTGCACAGATTAGACCATTGTGGAGACATTATTTCCAAAACACTCAAGGGCTCATCTTTGTGGTTGATAGCAATGATCGTGACCGTGTGGTTGAAGCTAGGGATGAGCTGCATCGGATGTTGAATGAGGTATAGCCATAAGATTTACCTTTCAACTATGGCCTTTGTCACTGTTGTCTCTAATGATGAAAATTTATCTTCTGAATAGGATGAATTGAGGGATGCTGTGCTGCTTGTGTTTGCTAACAAGCAAGATCTTCCAAATGCTATGAATGCTGCTGAAATTACTGATAAACTTGGTCTTCATTCGCTCCGTCAACGCCACTGGTAAATGATTATATCCCCATTTTGAACATGTTGATAGTTTGGTGTTGCATGCAAATTAACATATGCCACCCAATCTGTGTTTTATTTCAGGTATATCCAGAGCACCTGTGCCACCTCTGGTGAAGGCCTCTACGAGGGACTTGACTGGCTATCTAACAACATTGCTAATAAGGTATGGTCATAATAATTTGATGCAAATGATGATAAAAAAAATATGTTCGGTTCGTGTTAAAAGTAACTTTGTGTGATGATTGTGGCAGGCTTAAGAGATGGGTGGATTTCTATAGCTTTTTGGTGGCGTTCCGCTTCATTTTGGGAATATTGTGAGGTGGTTTGATGTTTCGAGGATTCCTGTTTGTAATATTGGCAAGAGAAAATGTATTTGTTTGGTTTTGTAAGATAATGTTACTGTAATAGAAACTGGCAAACTATCCCTACATATATAATACCAAAATAATTAATGATTCACTGTTTCTCCAGTAATTTTTCCTTTGCTTCAAAGTTTTTGCTGATTTTTTCGTTAACCAGCTTATGCTTGATGCCTGTGGTAGCTGTTTTGCCCGTAAGAATTGCAGGCTGTACTTTCTGAACATCCTGTTATGCAGAACCTTGCAAATTTCTAGTGTTGAAAGTCTGATTTATTTTGGCTGTTTTGCCCTGTTAGTGCTCGTGAAGATTCAATGAGAACGAATAATGCTGTACAGATTGACCAAGTTAATTTCAAGATTTTTCTTTGAACTTTTTATTTAAATTTTGCATCTTTAATTGTTTTTTATTAATTTTTTAAAATATTGTACTTTAAAAATAAATAAAAAGCCACTGATTTTTCGGTAGTTGATGTTTGGTCTGACTCGACACTCGAGGCGGGGTGTGGCTATGTTCTGTCGTGCTCCTACACAGCAAGTATAAAGAGTGCCAGATCTGGTGGTCTTGTTACCTTACGAGCGATCTTTCTTCATAACTTCCTTCCATGTAAGTATATCAAGATATAGGCACTGTCTTCGATTCACTACCAGTCCAAGTAACTTCACCTACAGATGTCCTTCACCATATCCCAGAATGCTTGCATAACAATCTGTTCATGAAACAGCATGTGTCCCGGTCGTGCTGTCAATACTTTCAATAGTAGGGATCGGTTGTAGAAGAGTGATACGCTGCGTATAAAGGGACTAGCATTGGTGATGAGTTTGTAGAGGTTGAAATGGATGATTTCTTACCCTCTTTAACAATCTAAAAGATGAGATAAATGTACTTTTAACTTCTGAATTCTACAGAATCGTTCATGGAAAGAGACTGGTAGAAGGCAAGGATTACGGATCCATTCCAGAGTCTCTGCAGCAACATCTTCTTACCATCAACTAGATTTTGTTTCTTCAGAATTTGAAACTCTTTTTTCTTACAGAAATCAAGAAACTTCCTGCTGGCAAAAGATGTTGCCACTCCGGTTTCAGTTTCTAGGCTGCTCTTGCCAGGATTGACAGACGGAAGTGCCATTGGTTAAAGCTGAAAGGGTGAACAGAAAAGAGAACAGGATAAGTGCCAATTAGACGTCAAAAGAAGAAGAAAGGAACGAATGATTACAAAGACATTGTCCAGACCAAGTTGTCAAAAAGAATTTCTCCTTGCAAATGTCACTTTCTCCAGTGGAGATCTTGACCAGACCATGCTGTCCAGACAGAATCTAATGTAGGCAAGCAAGTACAGAACCAATAGGAAGATGAGCATGGCAACATATTCTTCCAATTGGCAGGCATATTGGCCACATTCAATGATTCCTTCCCTCTTTTACCCTTTCCCCCCCTGTAATATGCCTTTCTCAATCACAAGATTCTCCAGAACATCAAAGCCTCTAATATATATATATATATATATATATATATATAAATAATTTATGGTGTACACAATATTGAAAGCTTTTCCTCTCACAGACATGAAAAATCAATCTCAAAATTCTTCTAACCATTCATATAATTTTTTAAACTATAATTAAAAAAATATTTTTTATAACCTAACTTTTTAAACTGTAACTGCAACAAGTATCATAATGGTAAACATATAGTTGTGAATGAAGCACTATTTCATTTTTCTTGGTTTTTTAAGAAATCACTAAACACTTGATTGTGGACATCATTCAAATAATTCATATTTAAATGAGAAATTTATAATTTCTCTCTCTAGTTGTTCCCTTTTGAATTCAAATCCATAATATAAAAAAACCAAATTTAATTGAAAATTAATGGGGATTCTAAAGAGAAGAATGATCATAATCATCGAAATTAAATCTAGATTTTCAACATAAGAACTTTATAAAAGTTAGTTATAAGATTTATTGAGCTAATTAAATAGAATAAAACAATTAGTTAAAATAATCCTATATTTATAGGGTAAATTTAGAATTTGCTCCCATGCTAAAATGAGAAAATAAATTCCTAGTGATTAGCAATATAATAAATCAACCACCCAAAAACAATGTAGGGTCCACAAAAAAAATCTCAGTTTGGCACTAACGTCGTTAACCCATAAACGCCGCTAACTTCCATCCATATCTAAATTCCCAGCGCACCTTGATAGGCCATCCGTCTCTCTTTCCCATTTCTTTCATCTCCCTCTCTGCCCAGCGCAGATCCTGCCCTCTCTCTTCCTCTGCGTGTCTGTAAGCGTTTCCAACTCGCTTTGATTTTCTATATATTTATATTGGTTGTCGATGCTACTCTAGAACTTGAGTAGTCTTAATGTGCTCGAAGTTTTTTTTTTTTTTGGTTTTGTTTTGAAGGGTTCATAGATCTGACCCTTGTTAGATTGGATCTGTTTTAGGGGTGTTTTCTGAATTCTTTTATGATCATATTGCATGTTTTGTTTGTTGGTATTGATAAAAGGGAGATCATGAATCTATAGAATGTTGGTTCGGGGTAAAATAATGAAAGGAAAATGAAGGAATTGAAAGGTTCATGCATTGTAATTTGTAAAAGTTTTGTTTTTGTTTATGATTTGTTTGTTAATGGATTGAATTTTGTGTGATCTGTGAAATGGTATAGAAAGGGGAAGACTTTTCTTGTATTTGTGAGAGGATGTGCGTGGAGATTTTGTTTGCACATCAATCTATTTTTATTGTGATTGATTTGTGTGAATGATAGAATGTTAAGGTTGATGTAAAAGTTTTTCTGTTTTGCTGATTTTTTTCTCGATGCAGCTAAGAACTTGGAAAGATGGGGCTCTCATTCACCAAGCTTTTTAGCCGTCTGTTTGCCAAGAGAGAAATGAGAATTCTCATGGTGGGTCTTGATGCTGCTGGTAAGACCACCATCTTGTACAAGCTCAAGCTCGGGGAGATTGTCACTACTATTCCAACAATTGGTATGCTATCAAAATATTATTGGTACTATAGAGCTGCTCAGTACTGAGTTTATTGTGTTTGTAAAGGATGCTTATATGCAGCTTCCTTTCAGGGTTTAATGTGGAGACCGTGGAATACAAGAACATAAGCTTCACTGTCTGGGATGTTGGTGGCCAGGACAAGGTATGAAAAATCTGCTATCTTGTGATGTCAACTCTGAGTATAATATATCTCTCCATCATATCAAGACAAAAAACATAAACTATGCGGATTTAGCCACTTAAGTGTACATCCTTACCTTTTTATTACGAAGAGAGCTATCCATTGCATGGCTGAAACTTTAGGAGTATAGACTTTCTGTCTTCTTAATTTTACACATTTACATACCTTTGTTCTTAATTTGCACAGATTCGACCTTTATGGAGACATTATTTCCAAAACACTCAAGGGCTCATCTTTGTGGTTGATAGCAATGATCGTGACCGTGTGGTTGAAGCTAGGGATGAGCTGCATCGGATGTTGAATGAGGTATAGCCATAAGCCTTAGATCTTAATGTTTTCTTATGTGGTTTTGTGCATCTTAATAATGAAACTATACACTCTTGAGTAGGATGAATTGAGGGATGCTGTGCTACTTGTTTTTGCAAACAAGCAAGATCTTCCGAATGCTATGAATGCTGCTGAAATCACAGATAAGCTTGGTCTTCATTCTCTTCGTCAACGCCACTGGTAATTGATAATATCTCCATTGCAAATTTCTGGATAGTTTGCTTCTATTTAATATTCATTGATGCCATCCGATCTTTATGTTTGTTGCAGGTATATCCAGAGCACTTGTGCCACTTCTGGTGAAGGTCTTTACGAAGGACTAGACTGGCTTTCCAACAACATTGCTAGCAAGGTAGGGTCATAGTGTTTCGTTATGAAACAATGATAAAAATCCATGTTTTGTTGGTTCTAACTTTGTCTGATGAATTGTGGCAGGCTTAAGAAATGGGTTTTTCATCGATCTTTTTGGATCACACATACTTTGGGAATCTTGCCAGGAGGGGTCGGTGTTTGCGGATTTCTTATCCTGTAATCGGCAAGAGAATGTATCTTTAGTTGTGTAAGATATTATTACTGTAATAGAAATTGACGAATTATACCTATAGTTTTGAAATAATTCATGATTCACAGTTTTAACATGATGTATGATACAAGTTTATTGCTAGTAGAGCTCATTGAGATTTATGATTCTTTCATTGACCAGCCATTGCTCGATGACAATTTTTGTGGTGGTACTTGCCCAGGGTAACATATTGCAATGCATCGATATTTTTGGACGAATGTTGTACATTTGATTTCGATTATCAGTTTGAACGAACGATGAACAGTCCTGATCAGATTTCTGCAGACATCATAAATTTATATATCATAAATTGATGTAATGCTTTGGTTCTGGTTTTTTCCTTCTAAGCTTGCTAGCCTTGTCTCCTCTCCTACAAGGCAGTGTTTGGAAATGTTAGTAGTTTATGTTCTTGTAAGAATGTTTCAAAAGTGTGTTGTACTAGAAAAAAAGTTCGAGTTTTGTGTTTTCCTCAAAAAATTCTTTTAAATAAAAAAGACCGCAATATCAAATATATATATATAAAGGTGCGCTATCAAACACATACGAAGTCCTTAACAGATTGTAATTTTAGCCATTTAAACACTGCGTCTCACGATATGTTATTCGCATTATTTTCTCATCCGTTCACTTTCTAAAAAAATTCACACTTTGATTTGTTCATGAAATGCAAAGGGAAAATAATATTAGCACTGTATTGTGAAATCAGAATTCGTATTGTTCAATAAATGGAAATTTCTTAAAATATAACTTATATTATTATTTCACTTTTGACTTTTCATATATATATATATATATATATTATACATAGCAACAACTTCACCGCTTAGATACACATACCAAAACCACAGCACACTATCGACTCGTTGGCGATGGTGGTGGTTTAGTCAAGAAAAGCACGTTGGGAGGAAGCAGTGGACCGACGAATCAACAGCTTGATGACTGCTGGAAGAACCCTGGGCCTCATCTTAAACCACCAATTAATCTCCATCTTTTTCATCAAAAATATGCATGCTAGACCGCGTGCAATGACTTGTCTGTGCATGTCAATTGATTACAGCCATTTCTTCGCAAAATTTGTCCATCTGGCCACAGCTGAAGTGCACCTTCCTTCCAAGGCACATCTCATCCACCGCCACAACTTCTCCTATTAATACCCACCAAATCTTGCGCATCTCCTCACTTCAAAACAAACTAATTTTCTTGTAAAATAATTACACTCATTTTTCTCTCGATGACTTCTTTTCTTGCTTCTTCAAGAGTTCCGATGCTGTTGGTATTGGTGTTGTTTACACTTACTTCTTTGACGGGATCATCTCTTGGTAACTTCTACCAGGACTTTGATATTATCTGGGGAGATTGGCGAGCTATGATACTCAACGATGGTGAGCTTCTTAATCTCAATCTTGACCAAGCTTCTGGCTCGGGATTCCAGTCCAAGAACGAGTATTTGTTTGGAAAGATTGATATGCGACTCAAGCTTGTCCCTGGCAATTCTGCAGGCACTGTAACTGCCTACTATGTAAGCCTTCTTAATATTAATGACTATTTTGAGCACAGAAATCGAACATTTGATCTTGGTGTTATTAATCTTTGCTGGTATATCTTCAGCTACAATCAAAAGGGTCAGCATGGGATGAGATAGACTTTGAGTTCTTGGGGAACTTGAGTGGAGATCCTTACATTCTTCATACTAACGTGTATAGCCAAGGCAAAGGCGAGAAGGAGCAACAGTTTTATCTCTGGTTTGATCCAACTGCTGATTTCCACACCTATTCCATCCTTTGGAACCCACAAAGAATCATGTAAGCTTAATTAACACTTGCTCCCATGCCTAAATCCAATATTTTCAAGTTTTATTTTCTTTCTTGCTAACGTTTTCTTTCTCATTTGTATCAGCTTCTATGTAGATGGCAGCCCTATCAGGGAGTTCAAGAACATGGAATCAATCGGTGTTCCATTTCCAAGGTATCAACCAATGAGAATCTACTCTACATTATGGAACGCGGATGACTGGGCTACAAGAGGTGGACTAGTCAAGACTGATTGGTCACAAGCTCCTTTCACTGCCTCCTATACGAGCTTCAATGCTAGCAATGCTTGTGTTTGGATCAATGGTGCATCTTCTTGTGATTCAAATAATTTCTCCCCTCCGGCCTGGCTTTCCGAAGATCTAGATTCAACAAATCTTGATAAGCTACAGTGGGTCCAGACGAACAACATGATATATAATTATTGCACAGATGCTAAGAGGTTTCCCCAAGGATTTCCACTAGAATGCAATATGTCTTGAGACGGAGAAGTGGAGACAGTCACACGGTAATGCATGGTTTGTATTAATAATTGAATTCTTTCGTTGTTTTTACTCATGCAAATTACAGATTAATAAATGGAGGTATGTTTTTATTTTATTTTATTTTTCCAATGTTTTCCAATAATATGTGTTCACTTTAAGAGCTTATTTTATACTATCCTTAGTTTTGTAATGATATTTTTAATGACTTCAAAGTTGATTGTTTGTAAAACATATTATTTTATGTGGGGCTTAACTGGTGAAGAATTAAGTTTGAAAGCTCAATTTGGACTTAATTAAAAGATTGAATTCTTAGAGACCAAATTTATTCATTTTCCATATCAACAGGATGAAATTAGGAGTAAAATTCCAAGCAAATCAAAGTTGTGAGGTCAATTAAGGACCAAATTGAAAAACAAATTGGCAATCAAAGACCAATTTGTAAAAGACATCGAACTATAGGGATATAATTGGATGAAATCAAGGATGAAACTGAAAGTTTAATGGTCAATCGAGTGTTAAATTGTATAAATTCAAGACCAGAGATCAAATAAAAAAGGTGCATAAATTAAGGAATGCCATTGAAATTTGTTATGGGTGACATTGCATAAATTAAAAGTTTCGGGTCATTTAAGAATGTAATTAAACAAATTAAAAGTTAAAAGAATGTTATAAATTTTATCTCAATACGCACACGCACACGCACACGCATATACATAGATAAGAAAAATAATATATAAAATCTCAAAAAGAAAAAGAAAAAACGAAAAAATCAAAATAAAAGAACGGTTCAAATTTTATTCCTTTGAGTATAAATCCACCGATATAAATGAACGAATACACTTTAAAACTAGAGAAGGGCTGGTCGCAAACAAGCAGCAAACATCGTTGTGGACCAGTGGCTGCATGGCCTAACAAAAAACATCAAAACTTCAGTATTTCCTTTCCAGAGACAATAGCCATGGTAATCAGAATCCTCATCTCCCTATTCCTCTCTAGCAATGGATTTGGAGGACTTGGTGGTGCTGTGAAACTAGTTTCACAGCTGGCTTGTGCTCTTGGTGCAACCTGTTCAAGCTTGAGCATATCATCGTATTCTTTCCTGTGAAAAGACTGCATGGCAGCCCCGAAAGACGACTCCACTATGCCGAAAGCATTCTCACATGCAACAAGAACATTCCTCAGTGATTTCTCAGTTGTTCTCCTTAGGAGATCCGAAATATACTCGTGAGTGCTGGTTGCGTTTGTTATCGTCTGCTCCATTGCTATTGCTGTGAGACCAACATGGTCTATCTCCGGGCTTTCCATGTTCTCGTGAAAAACCCTGTTGCAGAAACCGTAGTCTTCCATTTGCCGACAGACCTCGTCGATTAAATCCTGGGAATCTCGGGCTTCACTTAAGGCAGGGTTGGTCAGGAGAATGATGACTAGAAGCGGAGCAAATAGGGAGAAACAACGAGAAAAGGTCATTTTTCTGCTGTTAGAATTAGAATTTAGTGATGTGATGATATATGCTGCAGAGGTGAATGTCTTTTCCTAATATATGTCTGAGAAGATGTTGCGAGTAAAGCATAGGGTTGAAAAGAAGGAAAGAGTTGAATGCATGATCAAGCCCCAAATGCAAGCTATAGAAATTAAATGGTAAACCTGCCACTTTGTGATTATGGTTCAAGGAATTATGGAAGGAGAAATCATCCTATATTTAGCCAGTAATCTTAAAATGCTAAAAATAATTATATTTGTAAGAGATCAGAGATTTTTGTATGAAAAGGAGAGATTGGTTTTTGTTTCCAAATATAGGGTCATGGAGATACTGTGTGCCACGTGTTATTTTCTTTTTCTTTTTATTGTAACTACTAATGTAATGTTTTGATGGGGTCATTTTTTTTTTTTTTTAATTCGGGAAATTATTTTAACAGAAAACGAGCATCGATGGATTGATGGCAGTGAAAGAACTAAGTGCAGTCAAAATTTAATTCCATACAATAGCTAAAGGAAATAAAATTTATTTTAGTTGAGTAATAATTACTAATAATTTTTCAGACCCATATTTTTTGCCCACCCTCAGCCCACATCCAGCCCACATCCAGCCCAACTAACCTAGATATTTAAGGAAATAGTTAATAGAGCATTGTTTTCTCTCTCTTCTTTTCTACACTGACTTTTTTCTCTCTTTCCTAAAAGCACTAACGAAAATAATTCTTAGGGCGTTGACAGAATTGCTACTCGGCCGCCTGATAGGGCGTTGCCGGAGGGGCTTCTTCTCAGGTGGAATATTCACTAAGGGGTTCGGGTTTTTTGAAAGTTGGGCTGGTTGGATCTTCCGTCTAGGCTCAGTGTCAGAGTTGAGGGGTTTTTCGGCTCCGGAAGGCTTTCTTCTGTTTGGGGTTTTTTTTCTTAAGGCCTTTGGTGAGCTTAGTGTGGCTCGTTGGGTTCAGGCCTTTGGGTCTTGTTTTCTTTTCTTTTGTCCTTTTCTGGGGCCAGTTCAAGCGAGAGTGTGTTCTCGACTTGGAGGCTCTCTGTCAGCGTGATAAGCTGACGGACTACTTTGTAAATTTTCCCTCTTTTTAATCCACCTTTTGACATGGTTCAAAAAAAAATAATTTTTAGCTTAAGCTTTGGTTCAAAGGGTCGAAGAAACACGCATGTGATTTCCTCTCTTCATGGTCAAAGGTGTCGCATTGACCTTTATCGGAAACGGTGATTCATGTAATTTTTTTAAAAAAAAAATATTATTTAATATTATTATTATTATTAAAAAAATTTACTGCTCTTTTTTAGATTCTAAGATAAAAAAATTGGTTATATAAAGAAAAAGTTTTAAAATGGCTGATAGATTTGGATTCAAAATCTAAAAGGAAATATCCCTGATCAAATAGATTATATTTTTAGATATATTTATATAGTACCAAAAGGAACCGATGTAGATTTTTTAAAATCTATATTTAATAAATTTATAGTCTATAAATTAAAAAATAATTAGGATAATAATCTAATTACATTCAATGTAATTAAAATCTCATCTTACCTTCGTACTTTGCCAGAGAAGAGAAAATAATAAGAATGTTTAAGGTATTAAATTTGATATGTGAATATGTTGCGTATGTCAATTTGTAATTCAAGGACCTTCTACAAGTGTAATTTCAGGAAGTGATGTGCTTTAAGCTGTTAAACTTGGCTGTGTTGTGTTTTTCATTTTTAAAATGTTTTGATGTACTAATATCAAAATTAAATTTTAAAAAAGAATATTATTTATATATTTCAAAGAAAAATGAACTTTAATAAACAGCCTATAACACAATCTCATACACGCTATTAAGACTTACTGCTTGTGTACTTCAGTTTTGGAATTTCAACAAGTCTGAGAAAATCTTGCTTTATGCTGGTGGCATTAACAGAGATGTGTACTGCTTGGTGATCGTTTTCATTTTTGTTGGAGCTGCCTGTTGCATTTGCTACATTCAAGTCCAAATATGGGGTGCTGCCTTAGTTGCCCAAACTCAACAGCACTCACGGGTCACATCCACCCCATATATAGATCACTGAAGTGGCTAAAAAACAGAGGGATGTGAAATTTTCGGTGGGATGGAGAGCCAGAGCCTTTGTTTCAGTCCACTTCTGAGCGCTAAGAGCAACTCCAACCGAGCAGGCAATTGGAGAGCTAAAGGTAAATTTATGTACTTCGTAGCTTTTTATCAATTGCTATCATCTCCAGCGGGATAGCCATTTGGACAGGTAAAATGGCTATTCTGGTCTTCAACAGCTAAATATAGCTGTGCAAATGGAAAAAGGCAAAGGACAAGTTACCGTTGCCAAATTCTTTTTCTGCTTTCTTTTTCTGCATCAAAGCCTTCGATAAATATTGCCCCAATTGAAACCGAAGCCTTCAAAAATAACACAATTTCTGTGGATTAAGGTTTGAAGTCTGCAGTTTGAAGAAGGAGAACAGAAGCCGAACAACCATAGGTTTTAAGGTTAGTTTTTACAAATCGTTTCTATTTTGTTTTTCTTGTGTATGTTCTACGAACCCAAAAGAATCTCTGCGTGTGGGTATGTTTGTGATTGGTGTTGTGGGGTTTGTTTTTGGGCTAATTTTTTGTTCTGGGAATTGCAAGTGTTGTTCTTAACAAACTCAGATTTTTTACTACAACTAACACTGAGTGATACATGTAAGTTTTCTTGAGTCATGTTGGTGTTAGCTGTCCATGACTTGTAATTCCTTGAAATCTTTATAGATCTGATGATTAATAAAAAATATATTGGTGGTGCTGTGAAACAAATGCATCTGTTTGTTCTCTGTTTATTTTTTTAACGTGATATTATACCAGTTAGATGTGCATTTAATTGGTGTCATAACATTGCTGTCAAACTGTCATCTGCCCGTTCAAATGCACTCTCGTGTTGGGTTGTTGGTTTAGATAGCGATTACCATGTAAAATGCTGAATGGTTATCAAGAGACTGGAATTGCAAGTGTTGTTCTTGACTTTGTTTTTGGTTCTCAGATGGGTGTTTGTTGTTGTTCTAATGGGTTGGTTCTCACAATTTGCATCTCCAATGATCTGGGTTTGAATTTTTGTAGTGGAATTTGTTTGCGATGACGGGTTGTGAATCTGCATGGTTTAATTAATTAGACAAATTAACGATGCATATAACATGATTGATAGAATGCCCGAGAGGGAATGTTTTTTTTTTAGTTTCTATCTAGTATGGCCACCGAATGAATCCTCACCATTCTTTGATCATCCTCTACTGGCAAAGTTGTTGCAATGACTGCATTTGCACTTAGTTTCTTCTTAAGCAACAAGACATGGAAAACAAGACGTATTGCAACCCCGATCAGCATCTGCAACCTGTACGAAACTATTCTCAATTTCTGTAGAAATCTATATAGCCAAAAAATCGCGAGTTTAACTTGTAGTGCTTTCTCAATGCTATGCTTGATTGCTTATATATGGTTCAAGGTTCAAATACACATAATCCCCAACTACAAATTCCCTCTTAGTTCTGTGTTTGTTAGCCTTCTGTTTCATCCTCTGTGCTGCAGCCTTCAATTATGCCAAGTCCACTCCATGTTTAGCATCCCCATTTGCTCTATGTATCCTGCAAGTTCAATCACCCCCCAATGTTATCAGCATCCCTTTCTGGGTTTTTGAGTGACCATAGGCGAATGAATGTGGCTGTGACACGGGCAAGAAGACAGTGTTGTCTTGTATGTGACACCGAGACAGTGAGTGGTGATGGGTTCTTTAAGCGATTAATTGAGCATTTTGAGGAGCATGAAGAGTATCTAAGTGCATCAGAGTACCTCAATGAATGACAAAGATAGCTGGGGAAGAGGGTATGAAGTGATAGGCATGGAATTGGAATAAATGTAGGCAATTTTGATTGTGTAGCTGGGTTTCAAGTTTCTCATTAAATCAAGAGAAAAGGAAAGCCTGAAAGAATGGTTTCTCACAACAGTCATAATCAATGATGAATTATCTAAAGCCTCGCAAGGGAATTTTGTTATAATTTCATATGGAATGTGCTGCATAAGCATTTATATCCTCTTTTCATTTTGTCATTGCTTATTGTCAAATTTAAATTGTTGCGGGGTATTTTATTTTAAATTCATTTTTTTATTTAAATATAATTAAAAAAATAATTTTTGTATTGTTCGAGGGTTTTTTAAAAGCAATTATTTAATTATATAATTTAATCCTATTAATTGTATAATTAATTACATAATTAACTTATATACAAAATAATTGCACTATATTTAAAATAAAAATATAAAAAAAATGACTCTCTAAAATGACGTTTATCATTGAAGTACATATCAATAAAAAATCATATATACACTATTCAAAAAACCATTTTAGAGATTTGACTCTCCAAAATAGCTTTTGCCATTGCTCTAGCTTAACCCGTGACTTTAGATTGCATCGTGCTGTCCAACCAATTTAATTACAACACAGATTTATTATTGAATGATTAGAAAAAAAATATTAAGCTCGTGATATGAACAATTAACTTAACCCGCCTATGTTGATTGTATTTATAATTATTAATCTTTTGACCCAAATAGTACCCTCACGACTGGGATAAAATAGCAAAAAATAAATAAAAATCTCGTGCAATAAAATCTAATGAAATGAAGGTATGAAAGGGTAATTTTAGTTTTAGAAGAAAAGGGAAATGATTTTTATTGGGCTAATCTTACACCGTCAAACGCCATGGCCTTCTCCTAAGCATCAGATATTGTTTTTATGCATCATCATCTCGTGTGTGTGCGCTTCTGTTGTCAGAGGTAAAGCTTAATCTCCCCTTGGAATCTTCTGACCAGTTTGAGTTTTCTCCAGATAAACCATTTTGATCTCTGGCTTCTACAGTCTTGATCCCTAAACCTGAAGTCTACACATGAAGCCTTTCCCTCGTAAGAGCTGAGCAAAACGGCTTGCTAGAGAATGCTGCAGATGAATCAAACCACAAAGAAAGACATTGGAGGTTCAATCTACTAGTTGCAGATCAGAATACAAGTGCAAATAGGGAAAACTGAGTTTACCTGGGGCAACCAGAACTAAAGTTCTCCTGCTATATGAGATGTAAGAATATGCTGATCTGAATTGATTTGAGGTCAGAGCTCAAGTTTCAAGGGCATAAATGCTGTAAGAGAATTCGTACGGACATTATTGCCAAAAATTGGAGCTGAGTAATGAAAGTCAGCAATGGGAAAATATCTGCATGGCAAACCTGTAAGCACTCTGTCTCCCCAACTGGCCGTTCATGATAAAAATGAAATGCTGCAACAAATGACAGAATCAATAACAGAGAATTAATCTAAAAGTACACAAAAAGAAACTTAACAAGAAAAAAGATAAGAAAAGATAAATTTTGAGTTGAGATCCAGATACGCAATACCTAAGGTTGATGGATCTTGTATCCATTAATATGCAGGTTGGGGATGCGAGTAATCTTGAGCCAATCCTCCCCTCTTCCCTGCTGACATCTTTGATCCAGCAAAGGACACCGCCAGATTTCAATTGAAGAAAGGGACGAGGGGAGACCTTCTCCTGGCATGGACTGTAGATTAGGGCAGTCTGTGATGGTCAATTGTTCAAGAGAAGTGAGGTGTTGAAGCCCCGAGTAGTTCAGGGATTTCAGAGTCTTAAGACTCCATATTTCAAGAGAGGCAAGAGTTGAGGGAAGCAGCATCTCCTCTGGAAAGGATTCCACATTTTCGTCAACACCAACAGTGAATTTTGAAAGAGAAGGGAGCGATTGCAAACTCCATTGCATTCTGGCTGCAATGAGTTTGCTGCAATCCTCAATATAAAGTGATTTTAATTTGGAGGGCAGACCCCCTTCTGGAAAGACCTCAAGTTTTGGAAGAAGGAATAATCTCAAATCTTCAAGGGATGGGAGGAGGGAATTCATATGCTCAGGCAAGGACTTCAAGTCTGCGCAATCAAACAACTGAAGCTCTGTCAAACATGAGGCAGGTAATCCTCCCTTCGGAAAAGATTCTAATTTAGGGCATTCCCATATTTTCAAGGAATGAAGAGAGGTGAGATCCTCCAGAGGTCCTTCGTGTTCACAAATAAACTCCAAATTTGAACATTTAGAGATCCTGAGAATCTTCATCCTAGGGAACAACTCCAGCTGGAAGCACTTGAGCGAATCACAATTTTCCATTTCAATCTCTTCTAAAGTGGTGAGAAAGCAACCGATTTGCTCCATTTCTTTTGGTATGGATTTTGTGGAATAGCATCGATCAACTTCCAGGCTGTGCATCCCGGAAGGCAATCTGCGTAGACGCAGATGACGAAAACCATCATCTAATTTTATTTCATCAATGATTGGACATCTTGGAAATGAAGTTACAAGCTGCCTGCATCCCTCAATCTCAAGTGTTGTTAAAGATGGAAGGCGGTGATTGGACAGTACCTTTCTTAGGTAGGGGCAGCCGCTTATGCAAAGCTTTTGAAGACAAGGGAAAGCTTGCATGCCTTGATCTGAAATCCATTCACGCCATTCAGGCATCATCGAAAGAGTTAAACTTTCAAGGGAAGCAAATGGCTTCCTCACGGACGTGCAACTTCCGTAGAACTCACGACCCACAATCGCAAGTCCCTCAAACCCTCTTACCATGAGTTCTTTCAAAGACCCTAACTGCCCAAGTGGTGGTAAGGAGGTGCAGTATTTACATCGGCTGAGCTCCATGGATACTATTCTTGAGAAAGAAGAGTCTCCCACCCAATCTGAAAACCTTGTGCCCCCATAACCATAGATATAAAGATACTCCATATTTACATCAGGCTCTAATTTGTCAAGTACATGCCTTACATGTCCAGAGTCATTAGGATCACCATCCCACATCAAATTCAAAGTCTTGAGGTGCTTCATACCCTTCACGCTGTCTTGTAGAGCATCCGGAGCAGTCCCAACATTTTGCAGGTTCCAAATATTTAGTACTCCCTGTAAGTGTTGAAGCTTCCCCAGCTCTTGAATGCTTGAACCAGTATCTTTTCCTAGAAAGAAATCACTTAGATTTTGGAGCTTTGTTAGTTTACCCATATGCTGCGGCATCTTCGACAATTTTGTTCCTTCGATATCAAGATGACTCAAGTTGATTAGCCTTCCCATATCATCTGGTAGCTCAATCAGATCTTTGCATGACCGCAAGATTAAAGTCTGCAAATTACACAAGCCTCCCATGGATGCTGGTAACTTTTTGATCGCTGTGCCTTTAAGAGTCACATATCGTAAGCGCTTCAAATTGCCAATTGAATGGGGCAGCCTGACAAGGTGTCTGCAATCTTCCAAGACTAATGTTTGCAGATTATACAATGTACTCATGGATTCAGGTAATATTTTGATTTTTGAACCTTTAAGACTGGCATATAGCAAATGCTTCAAGTGGCCAACTGAATCAGGCAGCTCGACAAGCTCTTTGCAATTTTCCAGGATTAATGTCTGCAAATGGTAAGCTGTACTCACAACTTCAGGTAACCTTTTTATTGATGTAGCGGAGAGATTAAGATATCGTAAATGTTTTAACTTGCCCATTGAATCAGGTAACTCGGCCACATTGGAATAGTTAAACAAGGATAGCACTCGTAAGCGTGTAAGCCTTGGCAATAAATCATGTGTAACCTTATTATCGATTTCGTTGCGAGGCCACACTCTCGACACCGGTAAGACATTGATTTGGTTGCGTAGCCACGCTTCTGACAATGGTAAGAAAGTGCGCAAAAGCTTGGCATCATAAATACCCTCAAATCTTTCACAAGCATCGTGTCTTGTTACTGCATAAGACAAATGACGAGTCCTTTCTGAAATCTTGTTTGAATCTTCCCCTTCCAACCTGAAGCAAAACTCTCTAGATACATATCTAGCTAGGTCATTTATGAGGTCATGCATAACAAATAATGGATCCCCGTTTGATCCTTGAAAAACTGGCCTTGATTTTCCATTAGATTGCTGGAAAAACGACCTTGAAACAAGCTCATGGAAGAACTCATTTCCAACTTCCACCATCTCCTTGTTTCCATTAGGAGGAACTAGAAACCCCTCTGCCATCCATAAACGGACTAATTCATCCTTGTTAAATTCATGATTCTCTGGAAATATTGCACAGTAAGCAAAGCATTGCTTCAGCTGTGGTGGAAGATAGTGATAACTCAATCTGAGAACAGGAAGAATACCATCATTCGGCAAATCCCACACGTTGCTCCTCAAGATCTTCTCCCATTCCTTGGCATCTCTTTTAAAGCGTAGGAGACCTCCAAGGGCTTTTGCAGCTAAAGGTAACCCTTTGCACTTTCTTACCACTTCTTTACCTATTTCTTCCAAGTCTGGACGTTCACTGCAACTTCCATCATCAAATGCATGTTTTGCAAACACCAGCCAGCAATCATATGCAGTCAGTTCCTGCAGGCGATGGGCTGAAACAGTGGCCCTGACCGATGCTACGCTTTCAATACGTGTTGTAACGAGGATCTTACTTCCATGTGCCAGAGACTTGAAAGGTGTCAGCAGAAAATCCCATTTTCCCCAATCATTGCTCCAGACATCATCTAAAACAAGCATAATTTTTTTCCCTGTTGATTCCTTCTCTAACTCGCAGTGAAGTTGATCTCCAGTCATTGTATCACAATTCATGGAGCCGACCTTCTTAAGAATATCTTTGATCACCTTGAGAACATCGAATTCTTCCGAAACACAGATCCATACCTTCATATCGAACTGCTCTCCTACTCTGCTATCATTGTAAACAAGCTGAGCAAGAGTGGTTTTACCAACCCCAGCCATACCTACTATGGGAATCACATCTAGCCGTTTGCCATTTTCATTTGCAGATCGCACCAGTTTCATTATTGCTTCCTTATCTTCATCCCTACCATATACCCCGGATTCATCCACAAGGGAAGTTGTTGGTATTCTCTGTGATGATGCTTTCTCAACAGCACCCTCTCTAAGACCAAGGGCATTCTTTTGTTGTACCAAGTATTCAAGCATGTCAACGATCTCTCCTAACTTTGTCTCCATCTCTTCCTTAACTCTCTGAAACGAAAAACGAGAAGATAAAAAGCCTCTCACCTGATCTGCACTAGATTGAGAGCCACCTTCCACCTCCGGTCGCAAAGCTTCATAAGAAATCTCATCCAACAGATCATCAGCTTCATACACAGCATCTTTAAGCTCGTTGACCCACATCTCAACAGCTGGCTTGGCTATTTGCTTCTCCTCCGCATCATCAAGTACCCCATTAACAGCAATCATAAGCACCTTCAACTTCCTTAACAGCCTATCATTGAGTTTTCGCTCTTTGAAGAAGCCTAAAACCTCGCGAGAAGCCATTCTGTCGAACAAAACCTGAAGGAAGGCTGCCAGAAATGAGCCTCCAATGGCTACTGCAGTTGCAGAAGCCATGGTTTGGTTTTTCTACTGTTAGCAAAAGGCTAGTTTGCAAGGGCCATATGAGAAATCTGGTGGGAAAAAAAAGAAGGAAACTTAGCCATACTAAGACGACGAACAGTGTTGACTGTGTTGTGCTTCGTTGAGCATTATTTTTCTTTTCCAAATTTTAATGTGGTCTACCTTGACAGCTTGACCAGGAACATAATTGCAGGGTGGGCCAGATTTGAAAGAAACCTTAGTAGCTGGAATCCTCTTTATAGTCAGGTTTAATAAAAATCCTCTTAACTCAATTCTTCAGATGTCATGCGAGGACACGTGGTTGGTGCAAACACTTACACCTGTGAAAAATGAATGAGCTCTATAGAAGAAATAAAGAGTTGAACTTCTCACTATTTTATAAAGTTAAATTCATAAATTATTTTTATGTTTCCAAAATATTCATTTCTTTATAAAGAAAAAAAATAGAAAAATACAGGTTACAGGAAATTAGCCTGGAGAAAACAAGTGTTGTGTCATCGTAGAGCAAACACAATCCATTTCGTGGTCAAAGCAAGGCTATGGCGGAGATTTATTTTATCTGTCGGCATTCTTGCAAGAACGTTATAGTTTGTTAGTTGGTCTGAGATGGTACCTCAGGTTGATAACGAAATTTAGCTTTTACTTTATGGTATTAGAGCCGAAGACGGCTCATGCTTAAGATAGGAAGACTGTGATATTCCACATCGGAAACAAAGGGTGTAGAGCCAGGACATATATGGAGGTCTGAGTTTAATGTCTTTTCTGATAAGGTTTTTTCTTCTCTATTTATGCAAATTGACCATCAAACTTTCAATTGTATTCAATTTAGCCTTTGATTTTGTTGATTCAAGTCCTTGAAGTCTAGTGACTTTTACAATTTGGTCTTTGTTTTTGAATTTATTTAATCATGTATCAATTGCCTATTAAACTTTGATATTTATGTAATTAAACCCTATATTTGACCGGATTAAATTTTTAAAATTGTAATTCAACCCTTTTAATTCCTTCCAATTAACGCTTAAATAGAATTTAAAAAGAAAACCATTTTTTCTTGTAATTACACCCTTAATAAATTCAATTAAACCATGAAGAATTACAATTGAGTTATTAAACATTTAATTTCGAGATTTTCTTCCCAAATTGAATTTTTCTTCTTAACAGAGCCTTCATCAAATCAAAATTGAACTTCCAATTTCTTAACTTTGTATTATTTTAAAATCTTAATTAGAATTCTTCAAAATTAATGATTGTTTTTGTTTAATTTAAGACTTCTGCTTATTGTTTACTTTACAGCACTACCAGAGTTATTTGCCTGCTATTTTCTCATAAATTATTGTCTACAAATTCTATTTTGTGTTAGAGGAGTCAAAATTAAACAGGATATCCCGCCTTCTCCACTACTCTTATTCTGTAACAATCTTTAATAATGCACTCCTGGAGAAATGATGCTTGACTTGCGGTGTGTAATTTTGAGTCTTAAACACAGGCAAGCACTAATGTCCTGGTGCTTTCCTTTTTAAAAACTAA
Source organism: Salix brachista (assembly GCA_009078335.1). Lineage (NCBI taxonomy): Eukaryota > Viridiplantae > Streptophyta > Magnoliopsida > Malpighiales > Salicaceae > Salix > Salix brachista. The sequence continues at coordinate 1,879,490 of CM018576.1, read as the reverse complement.
GTCTTCTTCCTCAGATTTGCAGGAGCCATCACACAAGTTCACACCAGCGTGTTCCATATATTTTCTTCAGCTCCAAGAATTTGCCTTCCTCGTTATTCACTTGAAGATTACGTCGACGAGATTAATTGATGAGAAAATATTGTATTCAAGATGTAACTTCTTGATCAGAATTTTCCAACATGCATGATGGTCTGTGCGCAGAAATAAATATTTATATATACATAGCGACAACAAAGTAAACAAGAAAAACTTAGGAGGAGCTCAGAGATAAATGTAGATAATTACAACACTCATTTATTGATAACATCAAAAGTAAGTAAGGCTAATCTATGAGAGACCAACACGTTAAGAAGGACCAAATAAGTGGGCAGATACAAGCAAATGCATGCTGGACAAGTTCTGAGCGAACATAAATTTGGACCATTTATGCAACAAACAAACAACTGATCCCCCCGCCAACAACCACAGCAAATCCCATATGCTAAGACCCTAAGACCTTCTGAAGTTGGAGAACTTACGAAAATTAACCACCAGAAAACAGTAGCAAGTGCCAATGAACTCTTCCATGAAGTGAAACCAACGGCCCCGCCAAAGTGGATTTATGTAGAGAACTGCTGCAATTGTCAACACCGCAATTATGTAACTTACACCAAAGCTCACATAGAAAACATCCATGTCAATGAAACCATCATCTTCTCGTTCATCATTAGGCATGGGCTGTGATGGTGACTCTTCTTCACTGCATTTGTTCTGTAACGGAGGTCCACATAAAAGAGGATTACCCTCGTAACTGCTTTCATCAAAGGTTTTAAACTGAGCTTTTATCTCTGGAGCTTTTCCTGACAAGTTATTATGTGCCACACTGAAAACTGCTAGATAGTTGAGTACAACAAGCTGTGGAGGGATGACACCATCCAAGTTGTTGTGAGAAAGATCCAAGCTCTCTATCTGCTTTAAGTTTGAGAATGTTGCCGGGATAGATCCAGTGAGATTGTTGTGTGACAAGTTTAACGCATGCAACTCACTTAATTTTCCCATCTCCAATGGGATTTCGCCTGAGAATCTATTGCTGGAGAGATCAAAACCAGTCATGAAGTTGAGAACAGTGCCCTTGTAATCATCTGACCTTCTTTTAGTTGTAAATTCTATTGCTTCTTCTATATTGACGACTCTAAAACTTCTTCCCTGGTTATCGATCCTCCCTAGCAGTAAATTGGTTTCAGAATACATCTTGCTTATGGACTTGATTTTAAAGGTTCTTTCATGAAAAGCTGCCGCTTTGTCTAAATTTTGCTTTAGAGAATAATTTGCTAGACAGGAGGGTAGAAAACCAGAGAGCTTATTTTGTGAAACATCCAAAATGGTTAAACGCTCTAACAAGCATAACTGCGTAGGAAACTCACCAGAAAAATTGTTAGCTTTCAGAAGAAGAACACTCAAGACCGAAAGATTGCCAATCCAATTTGAAACCGGGCCCATGAAGTTGTTGTAATTGAGATCCAACGTCACCAAGGAAGAGCTGTTATAAAATGCCTCTGTCAACGGACAGCTCAATTGGTTTTTGGATAGATGGACATGTTTTATTGTTGATGGGCTGAAGCAAGATGGTACAGAGCCCAACAAATTGTTCTCAGACATGTCCAAATATTTAAGGCTGCCAAGGTCGCAGAAATCTCGAGGAATTGGACCCTGAAAATGATTTCTGGACAAATCCATTGCCTGGAGATATGAAAAGTTGCCCATCCACGCTGGAAGCATACCTGATAATTGATTGCTACTGATATCCAATGCAGTCAAACGTATCCAGTTGGGAGGTGGAAAGCCTGATATTTGTCCCGTAAAGTGGTTGCCATCAAGGTATAGATAGAGGAATGAAGATGAGTTGAAGATTGAAGGAGGTATCTGCCCAACCAAATTGTTGTTTGATAGATTGACAATCCATGAACTCTTCAACTGCTCTAGTTTTACTGTAGACAATTGATTGTCAGAAAAATCCATATGTTCTAGAGAGCTCATATTTCCAAAACAAGAAGGAAGGCAACCTGTCAGTCCATTCATAGCCATCCTTAATATTGACAAATCTGGGAATACCGAGCATATATTTCTTGGAACTTGACCGCCTATGTTGTTGTTTGATATATCCACGACAGTCATGTCAGGATTTGGCTGATTTTGCAATATCAAAGGACCAGCAAAAGAGTTCTCCCTCAAATATAGCTCTTCTAACCTCGTGTTGTTCTTAAGTAACCATGATGGGAACATTCCAATGAAATTGTTGTGGGAGAGATCAAGGATTCTCAAGTCATATTGGCTGTAGAGAAAGTTTGGAATATCTGCGTTGAGTGCTTTAGATTTTCTACTTGACAAGCTGAAAAACACTAGTTGGAGCTTTGGAATGAAATTCTGAAAGCCAGCTTTGTCTCCTAATATTAGTGTGCTGTGGTCACATATGAAGAACTTGAGTTTTGAGTGGTTCATGAAGGAGTTGAATGAAAGTGGGACTTCAAAGTGGTTATTTGAAAGTGATAAGAACTCAAGGGATATGAGACTGGAAAGAGGACCGGAGGCAATATTCCCAGTGAACCGATTCCCGGAAACATCTAATAGCTTTAGAGATGAGAAGTTTCTGAAACAATCTGGGAGTGATCCCCTTAGATTATTCCAAGAGATATCTAACTGCTCTAAATTCTTCAACTCGCACCAACCTGCACAGTTTCTCTCCGATTTGTTATAACTAGCAGCGATGAAAATTTCATTTAATAAGTTATTGATGGTTAATTTACCTTTTTCTGGTAAGTTGCTGTTGAGATTACAATCACTGAAAGACAAGATTTTAAGCCCTGAAAACGCTCCAATATTCTGAAGATTCTTTATCGGGAAAGAACTGCCGTCGAGTATCAACTCTTCAAGGGTGGTCGAATTGAAAAATGTCCCTGTGAAAAAATAATGATGATGAAAATATGCTTCTGAGATTCCATTTTACATTTATTTTACATTGTACTTGATAGAAGATAACTCTGTAAGACTTTAATTAGGCGACACCTTGAATTATTGACGTCCCGCTTAGATTAGTGTCCTTAAGAGAAAGGGTCTTTAGGGATGGCAACGTTCCCAATGACTGCAGCAAAGTAGTTCCGGTGATGTTGAGCTCGTTCATACTAAGGACTTCCAGCTTCCTTAAACCTGCAATGTGTCCAATTGAAAAGAGACGCGCGGCAGCCAAATAAGCAGTGAAATTAAGTGTTGTGAGGATGAATTCGGCAACATCTTTGTCTTGGATTATTAAAGAAAACACCAAATTTGATCACTAAATATAATTCATAAAAAATAACTGAACTTCTGATACATTCCAAAACTATTTTTTTATAAAAAAAAATAGTTTTTGATTGTTTTGATATACTGATATTAAGAATATTTTCTATTTTTTTATAAAAATATTATTTAACACATTTGCAACTAAAAAGCCAACACATGTAGCGTTTCAAAAATGAATTTCATGTCTACTTAGCTAGAAGATGCCAAAAAATGTTCATAAGTTTACCACTGATAGTAGTTGATCCCAACAACATGTTGCCTGATAGATGTAGAGACTTGAGAGATGGAAATTCACACAAATGTGTTAAATCGCTGTCGTTGAATTCATTATAGCTTAGGTCAAGGCTCTCTAGTTTCCTCAATTTGGATGTTAGGACCTCAAAACCTGCAAGAATGTTGGCGCTATATATGTGTAAGTGGCAATGCCTCTAATTAGAAAAATATTATCCACTACCAATGATACCTGATGCTGTCAACATATTATTATATGATAGATCCAAAGACTTGAGGGACAGGAGCCCACTTAGAATTGATGAGATGTTGCTGTTCAGTTGATTACGACTCAGGTCAAGGTTCTCTAGTTTCCTCAGCCTCATCGGCTGGAGTTGAAAAGCTACAAGATAATTATACAAGATAATATTGTCAAATTATACATAAAAATGATACACGAATGGCTGGAGTTGAATTTTTATTTTATGCCTTAAGATAGTGTTTTTGTGAAAAAGAATTATTGGAAGTAACCATCCGTTCTTCCTGATCATCACTCGAAATTTTGAAAGTAAAATATTGGAAAAGACTCAAAACTAGATAACAAAACATTACCATTGAAGCCAGCTGATCCTGTCAGCTGATTGTATGATAGATCCAAGGACTTGAGAGATGAAAGTCCAGTTAGAGTTGAGAAAATGCTATCGTTGTATTCGTTCATCTTCAGGCTTAGGCTCTCCAGGTTTCTTAACCTCGATGACAAGACTTGGAAACCTGCAAGATGGTTCTCAGAAGCCTGATGGAAGGAAATGAACATGCAGAAGAAATCGTATAAAAAGGAAAATAAGTTGCTTAAATTATTACCAGCTGCTCGTTTAAGCGGATTGTTGGATAGATCCAAGGACTTGAGAGACGAAAACCCATTGAAACACGATACTAAATTGTTGCTAAAACGATTACCACTTAGGTCAAGGACGTTCAACTTCCTTAGCTCTGATGACAGGACTTCGAAGCCTGCAAGAGAAACTCGAGGCAAAATAATTAACATTATCAAACACTGCTTCATAGCAATATTATACGTTTATTTTATAATTATAAGAACATAAAAAAAGATTGAACCTTCATTCTCAAAGCAGCTCTCTAATCTGTTTCTGCTCAAATTAAGACCCTGCAATTCCTTAAAAGGCAGAAACAATGATGCGTTGAGAACCCAGTAGCCCAGGCGGAAATCCCTTGCACCCGCAAGAGAGAGTTGGATCACTCGCCTTGTGGTGTTATCACATTTGATCCCATACCACTCACAACAATTAGCAATATCCAGCTCTTTATTGGCCGTCCAGTCGCCCAAATGCCCGAAAATGCTGTTTGGATTGATCAAAGCTTTGATCTCCAAGAGACCACTCCTCTCTTCCTCGAAGCACCCATGACAACGATCACAGCTCAATAGTGTTAGCCACATCCAAACCCACATTTTTTTCATCATCATCATCTTAGATAATTCTATATATGATCGAACCACTGCAGTCTGTAGAATATTGTTATTTCTTATGTGCATCTGGGCAACAAAAGAGGTCCTCTATATATGTTTACACAACCACCCTTCGATCGCCTCTCTTTCATGCATTTAATGTTATTTTCTTTGCCGAATTGTCAAAGAAGAGACTTCGGTGCGTTAAAGGCCTGCTGGAATTAATGGAAAGACTTTGACTCACATTATCATGCGTTCATGAACGAACGGGCAAGCAACAGCTACTGATTCATTGATCATTTCGACGGTGATTAAACTGTAACAGTGACATTTGGAACTATTGCTTTTCATCTCTGAGAAACTCATAAGGAAATTTCCATATGGAATTTCATCACTACTATTTAAAAAATATTTTAAAAAAATAAAAATATATTTTCAATTAAATTAGAAAAACAAAATATCTATTAAAAATCTAAATTTCTTTATATTTAAAATTTAAATACAATGAATCGAAAACAAACACAGCACTAGAAAAAGAGGCTGACAGATATGGTTGGACCAAAAAGAAGAAACACGTGGATCACTCCAGTAGACCCTGACATCTTCTCAAGTTGGAGAACACGCGAAAATTAACCACCAGGAAACAGGAGAAAGTTCCAACACACTTCATTTTCCCATCTCCGATGAGATTTCGCCTGATCAGAATCTATTGCTGGAGAGATCAAAACCAGTCATGAAGTTGACAACACTGCATGCCCTTGTAACCATATGACCTTTGATAGTAAATATTTAAAAACATTTGATAGTATTTTTATTATTGTTTTATCATTTATTTTATTTTATTGTTTGCTTTTTTTGTTAAAGTTTTTAGGCTTTTTCTAGTCTTTGATTTAATTTTTTTTTTTTTATTATTAACGTAATAATAATAACAATAATAATAACAATAACAATAACAATAACAATAATAATAATAATAGTTTTTGTTTTTTTCTCCAAGTAATTTAATAATTTTTATTGTGTTGACAGTAATAGTAGTGATAATTTTAGATGTTAAGATTTCGATGTTGTTGTTGTTATAATATGCTATGTTGATCTGTTTTATTATATCAAACGATATATGTATAAATATTATATTTTAATCTCAACAATTATAAAAATTGTTTGTTCAACCCGGTAATTAACTAGCATCTACTATTTGGACTAAAAAAGGCTACTTGTGTATTCTCATGTGGGATAAAATACTTTTGAAATGGCTTTTACAATAATATCTCCGGTGTACTTTCCTTGCGTAAGGTTGAAAAAAGTTGTGTGGTTACTGAATATGCATGTACAAGCAGGACTTGTTCTGGAATTTTATTCTGCTCAATCTTACATCCCCCCTTCCCACCAAATTCCACACTCTCTCCCATTCAATTATCTGATATAATTTATCTGCTGTTTCTTTTCTGCTCTATTAGGTCCCAGAGGCATTGAAGAGGCCAATGCATTATGTAAATTTAATTTCATTCTGAGTCTCAGGATGATGGTTCATGTTGAGGGATCAAGACTGTAGAAGACACAGATCAAAATGGTTTATCTGGAGAAAACTCAAACTGGTCAGAAGATTCCAAGGGGAGATTAAGCTTTACCTCTGACAACAGAAGCGCACACACACGAGATGATGATGCATAAAAACAATATCTGATGCTTAGGAGAAGGCCATGGCGTTTGACGGTGTAAGATTAGCCCAATAAAAATCATTTCCCTTTTCTTCTAAGACTGAAATTACCCTTTCATACCTTCATTTCATTAGATTTTATTGCACGATATTTTTTTTATTTTTTTGCTATTTTATCCCAGTCGTGAGGGTACGATTTGGGTCAAAAGATTAATAATTATAAAAACAATTAACATAAGTGGGTTAAGTTAATTGTTCATATCACGAGCTTAATATTTTTTTTCTAATCATTCAATAATAAATCTGTGTTGTAATTAAATTGGGTGGACAGCACGATGCAATCTAAAGTCACGGTTAAGCTTAGTCGCTGTAGTCCTCTTTATAGTCAGGTTTAATAACTATCCTCTTAACTCATTCTTCACATGTCATGCGAGGACACGTGGTTGGTGCAAACACTTACACCTGTGAAAAATGAATGAGCTCTATAGAAGAAATAAAGAGTTGAACTTCTCACTATTTTATAAAGTTAAATTCATAAATTATTTTTATGAGATACATATATTCAATAATTTTATGTTTCCAAAATATTCATTTCTCTATACAGAAAAAAAATAGAAACATATAGGTTACAGGAAATTAACCTGGAGAAAACAAGTGTTGTGTCATCGTTGAGCCAACCTCATGCTGGCAAACACAATCCATTTCGTGTTCAAACTCGGGTCATAGCAAGGCTGTGGCTGAGATTTACTTTATCTGTCGGCATTCTTGCAAGAACGTTACAGTGCCGGTTTGGTAGTATGTTTATGGTTGTTTTTAAAATTATTTTTCATTCAGAAATGCATCTTGTTACTAAGAATTACAATTGAATTATTAAACATTTATTTTCGAGATTTTCTTCCCAAATTGAATTTTTCTTCTTAACAGAGCCTTCATCAAATCAAAATTGAACTTTCAATTTTTTAACTTTGTATTATTTTAAAATCTTAATTAGAAATTGCCTTCTTCATTATTCACTTGAAGATCACGTCGACGAGATTAATTGATGAGAAATTGTATTCAAGATGTAACTTCTTGATCAGAATTTTCCAACATGCATGATGGTCTGTGCGCAGAAATAAATAAATGTATATATACATTTCTTATGTGCATCTGGGCAACAAAAGAGGTCCTCTATGTTTACACTACCACCCTTCGCCTCTCTTTCATGCATTTAATGTTATTTTCTTCGCCAAATTGTCGAAGGAGAGACTTCGGTGCATTAAAGACCTGCTGGAATTATTGCAAAGACTTGACTCACATTAGCATACGTTCATGAACGAACGGACAAGCAACAGCTACTGATTCATTGATCATTTCGACGGTGATTAAACAGTAACAGTGACATTTGGAACTATTACTTTTCAACTCTGAGAAACTCGGACGGAAATTTCCATTTGGAATTTCATCACTACTATTTTTAAAAATATTTTCCCAAGTTGGAGAACTTGCCTACGCACTTCATTTTCCCATCTCCGATGGGATTTCGCCTGAGAATCTATTGCTGGAGAGATCAAAACCAGTCATGAAGTTGAGAACACTGCATGCCCTTGTAACCATATGACCTTTGATAGTAAATATAAAAACATATATTTTATATTTTATAGCAAATAGTATTTTTTTTAAAAACATTTGATAGTATTACTTTTAACTTATAAGAGAACTTATTTGTTCTCTAGTTAAAACTGAATTTTAAAAATGTATTTGACATGAAAAAATATTAAATTAATTTTTTTAATAGTTTTTGATGATTTTATTACGCTAATATCATAAAAACAAATCTCTGAAAAAATTGTTTTAAAATATATTATGTATCATAATTCCAGCATTGGTGAGTTTATAGGTCACCGAAGAAATTGAGTTAGAACATACTATAGAAATTTACCTCATGGACGCGGATGCTTGCCTTGCGGTGTGCAGGCAGTAATTTCTTAGTTATTTCTTTTTTATATATATGATAATCTAGGATTTAATTATAAAAAATACAAAAAAGAAAAGTACGATAAAGAAGAGAGAAGCAAGGTTGTCAAAATCGCGATTTTGACACGAATCGGAAGGGGCTTCGAAAAATCGGATCGTAAAATCGTAAGATCGTACCCGAATTTGTCCGTACAAAAATCATAAAATCACAGCTAAAATCGTGTGAGAAGAAAAATTGTAAAATCGTATGTAAAATATTTCTGAATACAATACAACATAATTATGGCTATAAAACTTCATTAGTTAAGGTTCATATATAATTCAAAATAATTTAAAAATACATTACAAAACAATTATGTCCATAGAATTTCATTAGGTAAAAACAAACATATTTAAAATAAATATTTTGATGATATGCTATATAAATTAAAATCAGTCTCATGTCCGTCATTTTCCTCGTTATTTTTAATACATTTATCAAAAGTATTATTATTGAAAGGATTATCAGTACTAAATTACTAATACTGGTATCAACAGTCAACATCAATATTACTAGTACTAGCTCCAACTCCAACAAATTATTTTGACATCAAGATATGAAAATGATGTAAAACATCAATTTTTTTTTAATTTAAAGTAAAAAATAAAAAAAATTAAGTATAAATTTTAAAGTTAATATTACTGATTTTCAAGAGTGATTCCATGATATATATATATATATATATATATATATATATATATATATATATAATTTTTATTTTTTATAAACAAATTCAATTTGTCCGATGTGGGACAAATACAATCGTTTCTCAATTCCTCTCCTGTTAAATACCCCAGTCTCCACTCTCCAGCCAGTTAAAATGTTTCCTTCTTTAATTATCCCACATCGGATGAGAAATAAGAAGGTAAATTTTTTTGTGTATAAATATAAGAGGTGATTAGGTGAATCAGTGCAAGATTTGGTTTTAAAATAATGAAAAACCTGGATCGTAAAATCGGACCGATCCGGTCCGATTTTACGAGTCAACCCGATTTTGACCGGGTTTGACCGAGTTTGACCGGTTTCGATTTTTCTTTCCGGTCCAACCAGGTTTGCTGAGCCAACTCGCAAACTCGTACGAGTTTGCGAGTTGACTCGCGAGTTTGAATACCATGGAGAGAAGGCTTGTTTTACTCTGTCACAGTAGAAGAAAACACAAAACATCAAATACAATGGGTTAGGTAGAAACGTAATTGCACCTGTACTCACATCAAATCATCTTATTTAAAAATTTTAAAAATAAAATAAGCTTCAATATATTATCTTGTGCTTAATATATTCACTTGAAATTTAAACATATTCACACTATTTTATATTTAATTTTTATAAAATAAAATAAAATATTAAGATTTGAGCTTGTGATCATTTGGACAATGTTAGAGAATAATATAAATCATATTCTGAGACCTCATCTATAAACTTAAACTTTTAGGTGAAATGGTTCCTTAACATGGTATCAGAGTTTTGTTGACCCAACGGTCACGAGTTCTAATCTAACTACTCCCATTTTATTTTTAAAAAAAAAATCAAGCACAAGGTAAAGTGAGCCTGTGCAAGTTTCAAGTCTAAAGGGTTTTCACTCGAGGGGTATGTTAGAGAATAATATAAATCATATTATAGGCCCTCACGTATAATCTTAAGCTTTTAGGTGAGATGACTCCTTAACAGACAACAAGACCCGTAGTATTATGAAATTATTTTATCTAAAAATTTAAATTACTGGATAAATTTCAAAATGTTATTTAAATTATCTCTTATATCAATTTTTTTTGCACACGCACACTGTCCTGAAGAAAACAAAATTACGATGAAAATATTAAATATAGAAGAGCGAACAAAAACTATGGAATCCCCACAAATTCATACAATGAATAACCCACAAACTCAGATAATGTAAGGCCCGTAAACAAATGCAACAGTACCCCTAAAAAGTCACCACCTCCAAAAGTCAAAGTGCCAAGAAAGTAGCTATGGAGCCCTCCCCCTTCTATTACTAGTCCAAAGTAAAATAACCTCAGCATTACGTACAAGTCAAGCCCCGTGTAAAAAAGTTATTCATTTCCTTTGACCACAATCACAAGAACAATTGATACAAAATGAGATTAAAAAAAAATAATTAAAAAATAATAATCAGAGCATAGTATACGGTGTAGCAGAACATGCACGGTACTCACTTAGACAGGGCTCTCACAATAGCTCTGCTTCTCAAAATTAACACAGAGGAGACTGATGGAAACTTTAGTGACGGTCATTGACATTATTTTTAAAAATATTTTTTTTTGAAAAATATAGTAAAATAATATTTTTTATATAAATTTTTTTTTTTGATATTAACACATAAAAATAATCTATAAATATTAAAAAAAAAATTAAAAATAAAAAAATCAATTTTTTTTATAAAATTTTTTTGAAATATAATGCCAATGACAGAATTTAGAAGGATGCGCCCGTAATCAAATAAAAATAATTAAGAAATTAAGTTCGCTTTGACCGACCGACGTAGTTTTAGATCATTTAACCTCACCAGACACCCAATACACATATGATCAAGTCACTTCAGGCCTCTTCATACACACAGAGAATCATGCATGGTTATTGATAGCTCATTGAATAAATAAAATTGAACCAAATTGTTCACACTTAAGTTTCCATCCTTCAACTCGCAACATTGCTATATATTGCCATTTGAGATCGCATGAGATTGCAATTCATGAAGATCATGGTTATTCCACTCTTTGTTGCCTAGCTTCGTCACCTCCGTCTCATCATCGATCTCCTCCTTCAGCTCCTTATCCTTCCCCCAGAGAACAGCGACGATCAAGATGGACCCTACAACACTAAATATGATTCACATATCAATCAGGTTGAAAATCTAATACATGCCCCGTAAATTTGTTGCCATCTAGGTAGAGATATCCGAGGAAAGATGAGTTGAAAATTGAAGGAGATATTTGTCCACCCAAATTGTTGTTTGATAGCTTCACATACCATGATCTCTTCACCTGCTCTGGTTTTAGTATCGACAATAGATTGTGAGATAAATCTATAAATACCGGTGGATAGCTCATATTTCCAAAGCAAGAAGGAATGCTTCCTGTCAGTCCATTCATAGCCACCATAAATTTTGTTAAATGTGGGAATACCGAGCATATATTTCTTGGAACTTGACCGCTTATGTTGTTGTTTGATATATCTAAGAAAATCATAAATAGCGGTGGAGAGCTCAACTTAATAATTGTTCTGTACATATGCTCATATTTATAGATGTTAGATTATTAGGTCTGTTGCACGTAATGGTTTCACCCGCTACTAAGCAGTTGTTTAATTCAGTAGAAATTGGTTTTCTTTCAAGTTTAGTCATATACCATGTTTAGGATAATGTTTAACATGGGCTGCACTTTTACTTTCAGTTACTTTTGTAAAGGCTTATAAATAGTATGTCTATTTCTTTGATTAAGGCATAATTCAAGCTTGTAAAGATCTGATTCAATAAATACTTAGAGTTACATTTGGTATCAGAGCTTACAACTTGGGCTACTGATCAAAGCTTGAGAGATAGCAATTTGTTGAGCAACGAAGTACGAAGATATGACAGGAGAAGACAGTGGTTTTGTGCAAGCATCCATTCCAAAGCTGGATGGGCATTATGACCACTGGGCAATGCTTATTAAAAACTTTCTACGTTCAAAGGAATACTGGAGTCTTGTGGAGCATGGAATACCTGCAGTAGCAGAAAGAGCTTTACTTGAGGGAGAACAACGGAAAGTGCTGCAGGAACAAAAGTTGAAAGATGTAAAAGCTAAGAACTACTTGTTTCAAGCAATTGATCGAGCTGTCTTGGAAACAATCTTGAACAAGAATACAGCTAAGGAGATTTGGGACTCGCTGAAGCAGAAATTTCAAGGGACTGCTCGAGTCAAGCGAGCACAGTTGCAGGCACTTTGAAAGGAGTTTGAACTGCTTCACATGAAGACAAAAGAGACTGTGAATGAGTTTTTTGGTCGAACGCTGACCATAGCCAATAAGAGAAGGATTAACGGTGACAAATTGACAGATGTAGAAGTCATTGAGAAGATCCTGAGATCGATGACACCTAAATATGATTATGTGGTTTGTTCAATTGAGGAATCCAAAGATTTAGACATTCTCTCAATTGATGAACTACAAAGCAGTTTATTAGTGCATGAGCAGCAAATGATTAGACATGTTGTGGACGAGCAAGCACTAAAGGTGTCCTATGAAGAAAATTCTGATGGCAGGGGACGTGGTCGAGGAAGCTATAATTGTCATCAATTAAGACACTTTCAGTATGAGTGTCCTAAGAAAGACAAGGAAGCAAAGGCGAACTATGTAGAAGCTATTGAAAAGATGCTGCTAATGGCGTACGTGGATACTCAGGGGATCAAAGAAGACATTTGGTTTTTGGATTCGGGTTGCAACAATCATATTAAAGAGATGCTCCTTATATTGGTTTATTTACCGTTAATACAATTAACACAAACATCAAAATTTATAAAATCTAAGGGATTGAGAATTTAATCTAACATAGGTCTCTCTATTCTCCTTTTAGAGATATGACATAATCTTTTATGCCATAATACACTTGAATTCTCGCTAGTTAATTCTATCTTAGTACCTCGTGTACTTAATTGCAAGGATTTATTAAATGAAACAATGATATCAATCAAATACAAATTATCATAACCAAATAAAGAACAAGAACTAGATAATTTGGAATCATAAAACAAACTAAATTTTTCATTCCCAAATGAACAAGAGTAACTGGATTTGTCCAAAGCAGAAATAGAAATCAAATTTCATCTAAAAGACGATACAATAAAAGTTTCATCAAGATCCAAATAAAATCTGGTCTTTAACAATAATCTAAATTTTCCAATTGTCTCAACTTGAATTGTCTTGCCATCGCCTACATAGATGTATCTTTCAACATCATTTGGCTTTCGGCAACTCAGGCAACCCTGCATAGAAACACTGATGTGAGTTGTTGTACCAAAATCTAACCACCATGTGTGTCTAGGTACCAAAATTAAATTAACTTCAGAACAAACCAAAGCAAGAAGCATACCTTTCTTAGCACTCCAAGAGTGATAGTCGGTGCATTACTTCTTTTTATGCCCTTCAACACCATAAAAGAAACAACAAGTACCTACTAAATCATGCGAGTTTGTTAATTGTTTCTTTTGAGGTACTGTACCTGTAACTTTCTTATCGTTGTTTCTTTTCCTTCCCTTTTCTTTAAAGGCAGAGGCTAAGTGAGCACTCTTTGTCTTATCTTGTTTAAGCATTTTCTCTTCCTGAACACAGTGTGAGATGAGCTCATTCAGAGACCAAGTCTCTTTCTGACACTTTTAGCTCACCTTAAACTAGTTAAATTGTGCCTGTAGGGATATTAAAACCAGATGCACTAGAAAAGTGCAAGTTGAAGTGCTTTTAGCTTGGAAGCAAGATAAGACATCTCCAAGATGTACTCCCTTACATTGCCTTTGCCTTTATACTTCATTGAAATGAGACTTGTCAAGATCGTACCGATTTATAAGAAATTGTTAATGCTAATTGTATCAAAATACATAAATTGTAAGTTATAATTTAAAAAAAACATATCTTTTTTTCAAAACAAAATATTTTTTATGTTAAAAAAAACCATGGTTCCAACCGCAATAAAACGCGGGTTAGTGACTAGTATTATTTATAATTAAATTTTTTTTTCAAATCAAAATATTTTTTTATGTTGACAAAAACCATGGTTCCAACCGCAACAAAACACAGGTTAGTGACTAGTATTATTTATAATTTTAAAAAAATTATTTCTTGGAAGAACAAAAAATAATTAGCATGAATAGTATCAAAAGAACAGTTCATGCTAATTGTATGAAAAGAATACATAAAAGGGCGTGTAATGCACTGTTATAGTCCATAGTAAAATGAGTGTGGCTGGATAGTGATTTCACGACCTCATTTAGTTGCATGTATTCTTTTTGGATCAAATAAATTTTTTGCGTTAAAAAAATATGGTTTCAATCGCGACAAAGCGCAGGTAAGTAGCTAGTATTATTTATGATTTACAACAAAAAATTTGGATCAAATGATTTTTTGCGTTGAAAAAAATATGGTTCTGTCCATGACAAAGCGCGGGTAAGTGGCTAGTATTATTTAAAATTTTTAAAAAAATATTTCTTGCATGCACAACAAAAATATTAGTTATTTATAATTTTAAAAAAAAATCTTTTTTTTAGATCAAATGATTTTTTTTACGTTGAACAAAATATGATTCCGATCACTACAAAGCATGGTAAATGACTAGTGTTATTTATAATTTAAAAAAATATTTATCTGTAGGTATAATTTATATAAAAAAAGATAATGACTATATAAAATGTAAATGTCGACATTTGCTTACGTGGCTAAAGGATCCCAAACATGTAGGCGATGAATGGACGGTGCATAATAAATTGATTATTAAGCTTATTAAAAACTTATTTCCTTATACCAAAATACCCTTCGATCTTCATTTCATTACATTGAATTGCCCGAGATTTTGCTGTCATTTTGTTCCTTTATTGTAGGCATTTGTGTCAAACAAAATATGTAATTGGCCAAACAACTTTTAAAATTAAGGAAATTATTTTAGTGTGAAAAGAGAGAGTAAGATAACCTCACAAATCTATTTCCCTTTTCCAGCAAGAGAAAATACCCTTTGATCTTCGATTTATTATAGCTTTAATCATATTTCGAGGGCTATTCCATCAAAATAATAATCTTTTTTTTTCTTTTGTAGGGCATGTTAATGGGTTCCAATCACTTTCTAATGCGTGTGGGGATGCATGGGAGTCATGGTTTAGCGTGATAACAAGTGTCAAGATCTGATGTAAGAGATAGTAATTTGCCACGTGGCGAGATGGGTTGCCATGAGAGGAACCGACGGTTCAATGGAGTATTTATGTTTTTTTTTTTTAACTTTCTAGTTTTGTTAGTTGGTGTAATAAGGTAATTAAAGAGTATTTATGAATTAGAATGTGTGTTGATTGATATTAATTATTTTAAGAGTAAACATTTATATCTGTATAATAAAGTTTTTTCAAAAGCAAGATTATAAGAAATCTCATTAATCGTTAAAATAATGAAAATCTATCATACTTCTTCCTTACGTAGAAGTGAAAATGCTTTCTTAACAGTAGGTAAAGGTTGTATGAGCATGATCTGACCTCTAATAGCTGAATAACTCTCATTTAATCCCATAAGAAACTGACTAAGTCTCATATTTTCTTCATTGTTTGACAGTTGTTTCATTCCACCACACGTGCACTGAATGACTGGGCTGCTCATCTTTAATTCATCTCACAACGTCTTTATCTTGGTGTAATATGTAAAGATGGAATCCTGATTCTGCTGCAATTCTACAATGGAACGTTGAACTTGATAGTGATGAGAAAAATTACCTTGTGAGAATCGTTCTTGTAGATCCAACCAAATCTCTGAAGGAGTTTCAACATAAAGAACGTTGTTAGCAATCTCTTGGTTTAAGGAGTTAAGAATCCAAGAAAGAACCATATCATTGCATCGTTGCCATAACATGTATTTGGAATCAGTTTCATTAGGTGTAAGTATGGTTCCATTAATGAATCCCAACTTGTTTTTGGCACTGAGACTTATTAGCATGGAATGTCTCCACATGGCATAATTGGTTCCATCAAGAACTTTTGGCACAAGATTCATGCTTGGGTGATCTGATGTGTGAATAAAAAGAGAATCAGACGAGTCTATGGTTAAAGAGGACATGTTTTGAAGAGTAGCTTTTTGGTTAATGCTGTTTGAATCAAAGTTGTCAATACCGTTCCGGTCGCCGTTCCGGTCGCCGTTCCGGTCGCCGTTCCGGTTTTTCTATTGGAACGGAACGTTCCGGTTTCGGCGTGCCGTTTCGGGGTTGTACTGTTCATATATAATTAATATATATATAAAATTAAAATATTAATTTAACAAGCAGAATTAAAATTCAAGATAAATTAACTTTAAATTATACAATATAAACACAAAGTCAAACAAACATAATATCAAAATTAGAAAAAAAAATCACAAGTTAATCAAAATAAAGAGGATTTTAAGGCCGGAACGGCACACTCGGAACGGTACCGAGACGTTCCGTCCGGAATTTCCGAAACGGGCCGGAATTAAAACCGAGACGAAAACGACGTCGTTTCATCTCGGTTTTTTCAACGGAACGGAACGGAATTGACAACTTTGGTTTGAATCAGCATTGTCCTCCATTGAAGTTTTTGCGGAAGCTTTGTTTAATATGTGTATGATTTCGTATGCTCTGATACCATGAAAACAAGATAAAAGTGTAATAGGAGAAAATATTTGACAGAAGGATTTATTATTCCTTATGTGTTCTGCAGAAGTACAATGATCATTTATATACTATTGTTCAGCTACAATGTAGGAGCTGAAAGTGATTGAGTCCAACTCAATTAAGTCATCTTATACTTCCTAATTTACAGGGGATAGAGTTTGACAGTAGATTAACTTCAGCTGCAGATTATCTTCAACATCTGCAGATTATCTTTAACGTGTGTAGACCAATCTTTCACTTATCTTTTCAACACTATCTGGTTTTTTGAATCCCCCTAAATTCAATATGCTTTGCTCAACTGTGAATGGAAGGGACTTGGGTTCATTATTGGAGAAGACTTTTCAGAGTAAAGAAATTGCCTGGCAAAACTTTAGGGATTTGATCCCAAAAAAGCTTGGGTTTTATTTATTGAATAATTGACTGTAGATAATCAATTTTGGGTACAATTTGCTGGTTAACTGATTGGAAACAATCAGCTAGGATGATGGGCAATTATAAAAGCTGAATCATGAATTAATTAGGGATTAAATTGAATCAAATTAATTCAATTGGACTAATATAATTGACTCAAAGTAAAAATAAACAATTGTTTATTTGGATTTTTTGGCAGTAAAAAGATATTCAAGATAATTGATAAGATAAAATTTATCTGTGCAAGTAGTGTACAATTTTCACTCAAAACCAAGAAATATATTTACCAGTTGTTTTTGAAAACAATGCTTTAAAATTGAACATTGAGGGTTGTTCTCCCCCTCTTCTTCTACCTGTTTTCATATCTCTACTAATCAATATGTTTTCTTTATTTCATTTATAGTTTGAATATTTTATTATTTGGATTTTATTTTATTTTATGTTTTAATTAGCTTCAAAAAATATCCAAATTATTTTTGTTCAATAAAATTTCAAATTTTGTAATTTTTTTATAGTTTTATAAACTATATTATATTATTTTGTTACGTCAATTGATTTGGTTTGTGAAAAATATGACAGAATATATAAGAAAATGTTTTGCTTAAGAGAGTGATGGTTTTGTTTTAAAATATATTTTACTTGAAAAAGATATTAAATTAAAAATTTTAATGTTTTTATTTTATAATTTTAATGCTATTATATATAAAAGAAAATTCTAAAAACAAATCATTTTATAGGCCACCAGTACTTTTAAAATATATTTTACATGTTTGGCGTTTTGATTCATGGGTAGGTACCGGAGAAATTGAGTTAAAAAATGTGATACTTTGACTTGTGGGGTGCCCCTTTGATTTTTAACAGGGAACTGGGAAAGAAAGATCTTATTTTCGTTCTATTTTGGCTGCGATGGTGATTTGAACAGGGAACAGGGAAAGGAAGTGGATTGGCAGGTTGTTCAGAACCGACTTGATCAAGCAGATTATCCCTCCATTGATAAGCGTTACCTCTCCAAGCAGATAATTTGGAGCTGATAAAAGGGTGCCACTTGGAAGTACGAGAAGAAACAGTTCCACTAGGCAACCCTAAATATTTGAGAGGTTCTCCAGCCAAAATACATCTCAGATTACTGGCAGTGTTAGCAACCACAGCCTCTTCAATTCCAATTCTAGGAAATTTACTTTCAGTCGGGATACCAATTCAAAGTATTGTAATATTCTTTTTATGTTCTGCAGGGAAGAGATTTTGTCTGAGCTTAAAAGAAGAGTATCGTCAGCGCATACTGTAAATGGGAAATGCTCGACTGGTTCTGCCCAAGGCCAATGCCTTCTATTAATCTCAAAGCACAACTAGTTTTTAACATTCTACTGAGGTCCTAAGCAGCCATGTTAAAGAGAAAAGGAGATAAGAAGTCTCCTTGACAAAGTTCTTTTTCCATAGAGAATTCCTCTGTAGGAGAGCCATTTACTAGGCATAAGTTATTTTGGCTATTACTGAATCAAAAGGCTTTGTGGAAGTCGAGTTTGAGAAGATAACCCTTTTACTTCGATTTCTTTAAATGACAGATAATTTCATTGGCTATAAGAACACTGTCTATAATTTGTCTCCCCTTGATAAAAGTATGTTGAACCTCGCCAATAATTTCAGGCATGACAGCCTTTTAGCTAGCAACTTAGAGATGATCTTGTACAGACTAATATAGGTCTGGAATCCCTGAGTTTATTAGCACCAACTATTTTTGGGATGAGAGTAATTAAGGAGCCGTCAATGCCATTTGTAGGAGACAAGACAAATAAAAAGTCGTTATCCATACCATATATATCATCCCCAATTGTTTCCCATGCTTTCTTTAAGAAGAAGAAATCGATCCCATCAGGACCAGGAGCCTTACTGCTGTCACACTCCCAAATGGCTGCTTTTACTTCTTCCAGTGTAAAAGAAGATTCCAAAGCAGAGGAAGGCTTAAGTTGCTAGAACATCAGCTTTGCACAGGATGGTCTAATAATCCTTTTATCCAGTGAGAAGAGGTCTTTATAATATCTAACAATTTCCATGTTTACCACGGATGGCTTGGAGATGATAGTTCTTCCATTTACAGACAACGAGAGAATTGCATTTGTGTTTTTCCTTCTAGTAGCAGATAAATGAAAGAATCGAGTGTTCTTGTTGTAAAAGTCATTGTAAAAACTATTTTAAAAGTATTTATCATACATTGAAAAACACAACTAATTTTTTTTATTACAAAGAGTATATATAGAACTTTCTATTCTATATTAAAAAATTAAAATTTTTATTAAGTATTTATATAATAAAACTTGCGATAATAACCAATAATAAAAAGTTATCATGCACGCCTCAAATGTTTCTGTTTCCTTTTTTTACCTCAGTAATCCAACACTTGTCTCCTACGTACACCCCTGCACTCTTGATTTTGAGGCCAAATAGATTCCTGCATACAGTAGAGTGATCTGCGTTCATTCATAAGTTTTTTTCTTACATTTTAAAAAATAATTAAACAGCTACGTAGAATATTGTTGTCTCTGTTATGTGTATGTGTGCAACAAAGGAGGTCCTATTTATACTATACTATGGCTCTCTCCATGCATTCAATTGGATAGTGACACCACTAAATTTCCAACATGCATGATGGTCTGTGCGCAGAAATAAATAATAAATATATATATAGCGTAAACAAAGTAAACAAGACATTCTTAGGAGGAGCTCAGAGATAAATGTAGTTAATTACAACACTCATTTATTGATAACATCAAAATTAAGGCTAAGCTATGAGACCAGCACGCTAAAAAGCACCCAATAATTGGACAGATATAAGCAATTGCATGCTGGACAAGTTCTGAGCGAACATAAATTTGAACCATTTATGCAACAAGCAAACAACTGATCCCCCCGCCAACAACCACAGCAAATCCCATATGCTAAGACCCTAAGATCTTCTGAAGTTGGAGAACTTACGGAAATTAACCACCAGAAAACAGTAGCAGGTGCCAATGCACTCTTCAATGAAGTCAAACCACCGGCCCCGCCAAAGTGGATTTATGTAGAGAACTGCTGCAATTGTCAACACCACAATTATGTAACTTACACCAAAGCTCACATAGTAAACATCCATGTCAATGAAACCATCATCTTCTCGTTCATCAGTAGGCATGGGCTGTGATGGTGACTCTTCTTCACTGCATTTGTTCTGTAATGGAGGTCCACATAAAAGAGGATTGCCTTCGTAACTGTTTTCATCAAAGGTTCCAAACTGAGCTTTCATCTCTGGAGCTTTTCCTGACAAGTTATTGTGTGCCACACTGAAAACTGCTAGAAAGTTGAGTACAACAAGCTGTGGAGGGATGACACCATCGAAGTTGTTGTGAGAAAGATCCAAGCTCTCTATCTGCTTTAAGTTTGAGAATGTTGCAGGGATAGATCCGGTGAGATTGTTGTGTGACAAGTTTAACGCAAGCAACTCACTTAATTTTCCCATCTCCAATGGGATTTCGCCTAAGAATCTATTGCTGGAGAGATCAAAACCAGTCATGAAGTTGAGAACAGTGCCCTTGTAACCTTCTGACCTTCTTTTAGTTGTAAATTTTACTGTTTCTTCTATATTGTTGTCTTCAAAACTGCTTCCCACGTCATTGATCTTCCTTACTACTAAACCGGTTTCATAAGATATCTGCCATATGGGCATGAACAGAGAGGTTTCGTTACCAGTTACTCTCGCTTTATTTAGATTTTCCTTCAAAGAAAAATTTCCCAGACAAAAAGGTAGAGGACCAGAGAGCTGATTTCGTGAAACATCCAAGATGGTTAAATGTTCTAACAAGCATAACTGAGTAGGAAGGTCACCAGCAAATTGATTATCTCTCAGGAGAAGAACACTCAATGCCGAAAGATTGCCAATCCAATTTGAAATTGGGCCCATCAAGTTGTTGTCTGCAATATCCAACGTCACCAAGGAAGAGCTGTTATAAAATGCCTCTGTCAACGGACCGCTCAGTTGATTTTTGAATAGATGTACATGTTTTATTGATGATGGGTTGAAGCAAGATGGTACAGAACCAGACAAATTGTTCTAAGACAAGTCCAAATATTCAAGGTTGTCAAGCTTGCAGAAATCTCTTGGAAGTGGACCATCAAAATGATTTCTGGACAAATCAATTGCTTTGAGATTTGAGAAATTGCCCATCCGTGTTGGAAGAATGCCTGAAAACTGATTGTCGCTTATATCCAGGGCAGCTAAATATATTCCATTGGTAGGTTGAAAATCTAATACATTCCCCGTAAATTTGTTGCCATCTAGGTAAAGATATCTGAGGAAAGATGAGTTGAAAATTGAAGGAGATATTTGTCCACCCAGATTGTTGTTTGATAGCTTCACATACCATGATCTCTTCAACTGCTCTGGTTTTACTATCGATAATAGATTGTGAGATAAATCTATAAAATCCGGTGGAGAGCTCATATTTCCAAAGCAAGAAGGAATGCTTCCTGTCAGTCCATTCATAGCCATTATAAATTTTGCTAAATATGGGAATACCGAGCATATATTTCTTGGAACTTGACCGCTTATGTTGTTGTTTGATATATCTAAGAAAATCATATTCGGAGTAGGATGGTTTGGCAATTTCAAAGGACCAACAAAGGAGTTCTGCCTCAAATATAATTCTTCCAATCTTGTGTTGTTCTCAAGTAACCATGATGGGAACATTCCGCTGAAGTTGCTGCTGGAGAGATCAAGGCTTCTCAAGTCATATTGGTTGTAGAGAAAGTTGGGAACATCTGAATTGATTGCTTTAGATGTACTATTTGAGAAGCTGAAAAACATCAGTTGGAACTTTGGAATGAAATTCCGAAAGCCAACTCGGTCTTCTACTAGAGTGCAATTGTCACATATGAAGAACTTGAGTTTTGAGTGGTTACTAAAGGACTTGAATGAAAGTGGGAGTTCAAAGAGGTTGTTTGATAGTGATAAGAACTCAATGGATATGAGGTTGCTTAGAGGACCGGTGGCAATATTCCCAGTGAACCGATTTCTAGAAACATCTAGTACTTGTAGAGATGACAAGTTTCCCAAACAATCTGGGAGTGAACCCTCTAGCATATTTCCAGAGAGATCTAATTGTTCAACATTCTTCAATCCATCCAAACCTGTAGAATTAGTTTATCTCTAATCATGTTAAAACTACCGATGAAATTGAGTATCTTTCTTTGATCATGTAATTATATGCAGATGGGAGAGGTGTTGATTTACCTTGAGTGGGTAGGGTGCCAATGAGGTCACAATCACAAACAGACAAGATTTTAAGAGCAGGCAATAGTCCAATATTCTGGAGAAAGTTTATTGGGAGAGCACTGCGATCTAGATACAATTCTTCAAGGGTGGTCATGTTGAAGAAAGTCACTGTGGAAAAAAAGAAACAAAATAAATAAATGATGGCAATGATAGTGATACAGAGCAGTCATTGCATTTTAAATTAATAGAAGGCTTCAACATTACTAATTAAAATTTAAGCCAACCAATCTGTGATTAACCTTGACTTATAGATGCCCTTGTTAAGTTAGTTTCCTGAAGAGAAAGGATCTTCAGGGATGGCAATGCTCCCAATGACTGCAGCAAAGTACTTCCGATGATGGTGAGCTCGTTCAGACTAAGGACTTCAAGCTTCCTCAAACCTATGATACATAGAAAATAAGTATTGTGGAAATAAATTACTACACAACATAAAAGATGTTTGGCATAATTTTATAAAATTACCAAATGCTTATTTTAATTCCAATTTCCTTTCCAACTTTTTTCAATTTTGAAAAAATCAAATAGCGGGTGAGAAAGGAAGATTTTAATAGATATTATAAAAACAATAGAAAATACTATAATTTTGTTTTTTTAAAAAACCTACAAGTAGTTGATCCTGACACCATGTTGCCTGGCAGTTTTAAAGTTTTGAGGGAAGAAAATCCACACAAATGTGGTAAAATGTTGTCGTTGAAGCTATTATTGCTTAGGTCAAGCCTCTCTAATTTCCTCAGCTGTGATGATAGGACCTCGACACCTGCAAGAGAGTTGGTGTTATATGCAAAATTAAAAATGAGATGCCTCTAAGTAAATTAGGCACTACCATTGATCTGTTAACATAGTATATGATAGATCCGAAAACTTGAGGGAAGAAAGCACATGCACTCAGAATTGATGAGATCGATATTGCTCAATTAATTGAACCTAATTATAAATTGTAAGTGGAAACCATCAAGATATATACAAGATGATAGATGAAAGTGTATTTATTTAATTCTAAAATAGGTTGTGTACACTTGAAAGAATAAGAAACAACCAGGTGATTTTATGTCTTATGATGATAGTGTTCTTGTCAAAAAGGGATGAAAAATGGAACCCAATGATGAATTATATACGTATCCATTATCTTCTTCTCACTTATAATCTTTAATCATCCTAATTTTGATTTGTGAATCTTCCTATTAGAAAAGCAAATATAAGGAAACAAACTAGTAGCATAGAAAAAATCATACAGGAAAGGGTCATGAAAAAGGTTCAAAGCTAGATAATAATTTAATTGTTACCAACTGATGATCCTGTCAGCTCATTGTATGATAGATCCAAAGACTTGAGAGATGTGAACCCAGTTAGTGATGAGAAAATGCTATCATTGTATCGATTCCAACTTAGGTCAAGGACATGCAGTTTCCTCAATCTTGATGACAAGACCTTGACACCTACACGAGGATTCTCAAAAGCATGTTGAAAGGAAATAAGACAATTAAAGGAGAATTTATACATTAAAAAAAACTAGACAATTCGATTGTTACCATACCAGTTGATCCTGTCAACATATTGTCTGATAGATCCAAAGATTTGAGAGATGAAAGACCAGTCAAACATGATAACATGCTACCGTCATCATTAAATCGATTATCCCTCAGGCCAAGGACATTCAGTTTCGTCAATTTTGATGATAGGACTTCACAGCCTGAAAGAGAAATCTCCAAGTAAAATAATAAACACGAAACACCAGCCATTTTATCAATATAATCTCAGTATAATAATATTCACTCAATAATATGATTATATAACTGTTGGAAAATTGGAAAAGCTCTAAAATCTGAAATTGATATAAATTGAAGAACAAAAAATAAAATCATAAATATTGGAATGAATCACATTCATTCATTCCATAAAATCATAAATATTGGAATGAGTCACATTCATTCATTCCATAAAATTATAAATATTGGAATGAAGTACATCCATCCATTCATTCATTCAATTTATTCAATTGAAACTTTGCCTATTTATAGGCTTACAAAAACCAGAAATTAAAATAAACTAGAACGCTTAATAGATAGGAGAGATTATTGGATAAGGATAGGATTTATCATCAAAGATAATCATAAAAACTATTTAGAATTCTATGGCTAAAAACTTCTTATCTTCTTATCTTCATATCTTCAAAGCTAATCTCATTAAAATCTAACACTCCTCCTTGAGATTTGCTTTGGACATCCCCAACTTCATCTTTAGGAACTCCAATCTTGCTAGAGGAAGTGTCATGGTCATCACATTAAGCTGAGCTGGATTTTCATCAACTCTGTTTTGTCCCAAATCAAAATCAGCATAAACTTCAAATTTTGCTCCTCCTGTTTTCGTGTACCATTTCACACGGTCAACAGAACAAATATGAGTTTGAGCTTCAAATTTTTTTTTTTTTGTGGCAAAGAAACCATCATTTTCTCTACCACCTTTTGATCTTCAATCACCTTTCCAAGCAGCCTCATTTGATTCATAACATCCATCAATCTGCGAGAATAATCCTTGAATCCCACAGTCCCGTAAGAAAACTGCTCTGATACCAATTGTTGGAAATCTTAAATCTATAAAATCTGAAATGGATAGAAATTAAAGAACAAAAATAAAATCATAAATATTGGAATGAGTCACATCCATTCATTCCATAAAATCATAAATATTGGAATGAAGTCACATCCATTCATTCCATAAAATCATAAATATTGGAATGAAGTACATCCATCCATTCATTCCAAAAAATTATAAATATTGGAATGAAGTACATCCATCCATTCATTCATTCAATTTATTCAATTGAAACTTTGCCTATTTATAGGCTTACAAGAACCAGAAATTAAAATAAACTAGAACGCTTAATAGATAGGAGAGATTATTGGATAAGGATAGGATTTATCATCAAAGATAATCATAAAAACTATTTAGAATTCTATGGCTAAAAACTTCTTATCTTCTTATCTTCATATCTTCAAAGCTAATCTCATTAAAATCTAACAATAACAACATAAACCTTGATTCTCATGGCAACCAACTATTGCATTATTGCCCAAAGCAAGACTTCGCAACTCTTTGAAAGGAAGAAACAAAGAAGCGTTGAGAACCAAATCGCCCAAGCTCACATCCCTTACACCCGAAAGATCGAGTTCAATCACTCGCCTTGTAGTGTTATCACACCAGACTCCCCCCCACTCACAGCAATTACTAATGCTCTCATTACTCGTGTCCACCCAATCTATCAAGGAAAATCCATTTGGGTCGATTGAAGATTTGATCTCCAAGAGACCAATTCTCTCTTCCTCCAAAAACCCGTAACAAGTACCATGCCATTCTCCAACCAAAGTGAATAATGTTAGCAGCATCCAAACCCACATTTTTTTCATCGTCATGGTTCTATGAAGCACTACGTCTTATATTAATTGCTGTTTGTTATGTGCATTTGGGTAACAAAAGAGGTCCTATTTATACTACTACTCTTCAGCTCTCTTCTTCCCTTGATAAATATAAAATTATTTTCTCGACAGTGAATGGAAGAGACTTTGAATCTGAATAAAAATTGAAATAAAAAATTATGATTTGGTTTTTTTGGTAGCAAAAACACAGCATCATGCCTTATTGAAGCTTGCCTAAATTCTTCTTTCTTGTGATAGGCAGATCAAATGCTGCATTCCATCCCTGTTTTCACGTTGGCAGGAAGCTACCAGGAACACCATTTTGACAGGGAACCCCCACATATACCTCTGGCAAACCCCTTAAAATTGAATTGGTAAATGGTTAAAAATTATTCCATATAATTGTCTTATAACTGTCGAGGAACAATCTCATCTAAGAACTTAAACGGTTAGGTAAGGTTGTAAGATATGATTTATATTATTCTCTAACATCCTCTCAAGTGAAAGCTGTTGGGGCTTGAAACTTGCACACAGGTACACACTACGTTGTGCTTAATTTTGTTTTGATGATGCATGGTCGGTATTATTTTAAAATCGTAATTAGAATTCTTCAAAATTAATATTGTTTTTGTTTTAATTTAAGACTTCTGCTTATTGTTACGTACCTTTACAGCACTACCGCTATTTCTTCATAAATTCTTGTCTAAGAATTCTATTTGTGTTAAAAGTTGGGGCGGTGTGTAGAGTCAAAAGCAGGATACCCCGCCATCTCCATTACTCTTAATTCTGTAACAATCTTTTGGTGCCACCTGGAGAAATTGAGGTAAAGCATAAAATGTCGTGTACGCTGATGATTGGCTTGCGGTGAGTTTTAAACACAAGCAAGCACTAATTTCCTGGTGCTTTCCTTTCAAGAACTAAGTCTTCCTCCTTAGATTTGCAGGAGCCATCACAAATTCACACCAGCTTGTTCCATTTATTTTCGCCAATTCCAAGAAATTGCCTTCTTCATTATTCAATTGAAGATTACGACCAGATTAATTGATGATAAATTGTATTCAAGATGTACTGCATCATTATTAACTTCTCGATCAGAATTTTCCAACATGCATGATGGTCTGTGCGAATAGATATATATAGCGACAACAAAGTAAACAAGACATTCTTAGGAGGAGCTCCGAGATAATTACAACACTCATTTATTGATAATATCAAAAGTAAGTAAGGCTAAGACCCTGCGGGCTGCACTTTTGATTTTAAACGTGGCGGTAATTTCCACACGTTAAAATAGTCAAAAGTATGGCATCTCACTCGCGTAGTTTCTTATGGTGGCCTTATACTAGAGAAATTGACCTCAAGCATAAAATCTCATGGACGCGGATGGTTTCCTTTCGGTGTGCAACCAGTCATTTCCTGGTGATTTCTTTTTTTATATATAATAATCTAGAATTTAATTAAATGGTCATCAAGAAACCGGCCATAAAAAATACAAAAAAGAAAAGTACGATAAAGAAGAGAGAAGGCTTGTTTGACTCTTTGTCACAGTAGAACACACAACATCAAATACAATGGGTAAGGTAGAAACGTAATTGAACCCGTAATCACCTCAAATTATCTTATTTAAAAATTTAAATTATTAAATAAACTTTAATATAATTATCTTTTAGACTTAAAATTTATATATATTCATACTATTTTATAGTTATTTTTTATTAAATAAAATAAAAATATTTAGATTTGAGCTCGTGATCGCTTAGTCAATAAATCTCTGATATCATATTATAAAATCTTCTCATGTAAAAACTTAAATTATTAAATAAACTTTAAAATATTATTTAAATTATTCTCAAGCATCATCCTTTGCACACGCACTCTCCTGAAGAAAACAAAACTACGATGCAAATGTTAAATCTAGAACGGCGAACAAAAACTATGGAATCCCCACAAATTCATACAACGAATAACCCACAAACTCGGATAATGGATGACCCGTAAACAAATGCAACAATAACCCTAGAAAGTCACCAGCTCCACAGTAAGTACCAAGAAATTATCAATTATTTAAAACTGTACCACTGTTCAAGCTTAAGATTAAGGAGTTTATTCCTGTGATTTCAGGTTCGAGTTTCGTGGTTATTAATATGATGACTGCTAGAGACTTACATAATCATTTATTTCATGGTCTATAAGATTAGTCAAGGTATACACAAGCTGACCCGGAAATCCATATTAAAAAAAAAACCAAGAAATTAGGTATGGAGCTCTCCCACTCCTATTATTAGTCCAAAGTAAAATACCCTCAGCATTACGGACAAGTCAAGCCCCGTGTAAAAGTTATTCATTCTTTGACCACAATCATAAAAACAATTGATGCAAAATGAGATTAAAAAAAAATCACATCGCATATATGACTTCAAGGTTGTTCCTTTCACATATAACCCCCTTTAAATATGATTTTCCTTCTCCTTTTCCTATCCTGCAAGGACTGTTTCCATCGTCTCTGCTGCTGCCGATTCTTTGCTGCTGCCTTCTCTAGCCTGGTTCCCATCAGAGACTCTCCCAACTCCCTAAAACACGCACATGCACACCTCTGCACCTTGGTTCAAGGCTATATTTAAATGCAAATCTCGAGCTTTGAAAAAATAAGCAGCGATGCCTATTTCCTGGTGATTTCTTTGTTTATATATAATAATCTAGAATTTAATTAAATGGTCATCAAGAAACCGGCCATAAAAAATATAAAAAAGAAAAGTACGATAAAGAAGAGAGAAGGCTTGTTTGAGTCTTTGGGTGGATTTGATATTGCGATTATTTTTGTGGTTGAAGTTTTAAAAAAATAGTTTCATAAAAAACACTTTTATTTGCAGTTCATAACTGAAATTGAAGTGTTTGGTTAAAACTATGGTTGAGTTTGAGATTAATGAAAAACAGTTGCATGTGTTTGGTTATCAAGCTTTTCATATTGCTGTCAACATGTGAAATTACTTTAAAGTATACATATATATATATATATATACATATATACATACATATATATATATATATATATATATATATATATATATATTGTTTTTTAAATATTATAGATTTAATAATCATAATAATAAAATGTAATTAATAATTCAAGTAAATTAGACACTTGTTTTATTCTCCCATCAAACTACTTGTAATTCCATCACAAACTAAATTCATACGTGAAGGTCTCTGCGATCCCTGACTATTTGATTGAGGAACAACATCTGGTAAAATATCATCTGAAACAAAATTAGGATTGCGAGACAAAAGTTATATTGTGATCTCCTTCTAATATATTTATTTATATTTTAATTAAATTTTTAGATTTTTAGATTATTTTAATATTAAAAATATATTTTATATAAAAAAAACTTTTAACAGAAAATATATATTAAGCCCCCCGCCTCTCTCTCTCTCTCCAGAATGACTTCCCAAGATTTTGATGCCAAAACCATGTTGCACAGCGAGCATGACCTCGATCTCAAAATTAAAAGTAAAGAGACCAAAGTGAAAAGCTTACAAAAACGGGGGTCTCTCCTGCACTTTAGTGTACAGACGAGAGAAAACGAGAATAACGGCTTTAACAGGCCACCACCACGGACACGGCCACCGTTGGCCAAAACACACTGCACCGGGAGGACTATCACACGGCGGCGCATCGTCTGAGACTTCAGTAGCGCCTTTACGTCTACCGTAACAGACCTCACGCGCCGCCTGAACAGGGCGTGAAGGCGAAAATTGTTGTGCGCGTGTGGCACACGCGCCGATAGAATTTCGAGAAAAATCATAAACAATTAAGGACAATTACCGGTCTGTCCCTGTGCCCAAGTCATATATTTTGTCTTATCTGGGGTTATATGCGTATTTAGCCATTTTAAAAAAATATGAAAATCCCGTTTCACCCGCCCCCCAAAGTTATTTTTGTCCTTTTCGAGGTTTATAATCGTTATTCACTGTGCAAAGAAATATAAAAAAATCAAAAAGTATGTCGGACCAGACTGGACCGAAATCGTGCAATTACCGCGGAGCCCCTCCACCCAAAAGCCGTTTTTTGTCTTTTTAGGGACAAAACTGTTATTTTACTGTACAAAAAAGAAAAAAACCACTGAACCAAGGACCCAAATGACTCGAACTGAACCGAACCGGCCTGAAATTTGAGCAATACTATTGTAATCCACAGTGATTTATCTCATAGTGCACAATAACTCGCCCATGACGTCAGATCCTCTTCTAGTATAATTGATAATTAACCAATCTTTGCTGCAGTATCTTAAATTTCCCATTTTGCACGTCTTGGACAAATACGCATAGCTTGAAAGATATTTGATGACTTGCAAGACAAAACAGTTACTTCTTGGAATGCAATTGTGGCTGGTTACTTTCAAAACAAACGGCCGCGTGAAGCCTGAAACTGTTTGATAAAATGCCTGAGAGAAATACTATTTCCTGGAATGGATTGGTTTCTGGTTATGGAATGATTTCTTAAGCGAGAAAAGTTTTTGATAAAATACCTGAAAGGAATGTGGTTTCGTGGACAGAGATGATTAGAGGGTGCGTGCAAGAGGGATTGATAGAGGAGGCTGAGATGCTGTTTTTGAGAATGCCGAAAATGAATATTGTTTCATGGACTGTGATGTTAGGTGGTTTGATTGAAGATGGCCGTGTCGATGAGTCTAGACAACTTTTTGATATGATGCCCGTGAAGGATGTTGTTGCTAGCACTAAAATGATTGATGGATTGTGTTCAGAGCTAAGGCTGATTGAAGCAAGCGAAGTTTTTTATGAGATGCCTCAAAGGATGTGGTTGCTTGGACTTCTATGATCAGTGGGTACGCAATGAATAGTAAGGTGGATGTGGCTAGGAAGTTGTTTGAAGTGATGCTGGATAAGAATGAGGTGACATGGACAGCTATGTTGACGGGACGGGGTATTTGATAGGTTCTCTTCAAAAGATTTTGTCATGTAGAATTCCATTATTGCTGGTTATGCGCAGCATGGTTTTTGAGAGAAAGCTTTAGAAGTTTTCCAAGACATGTTCTCTTCTAGCATTGCACCGGATGAAATTACCTTCATTGGAGTTCTGTCAGCATATAGTTAAACTGTGAAGGTTAAAGAAGGGCTTAAAATTTTTGAGTCAATAAAATCAAAGTATCAAGTGGATCCAAAAACTGAACATTATACTTGCATGGTTGATCTACTTGGCCGAGCAGGAAAGCTAAATGAGGCAATGAATCTGATTGAAAATATGTCTGTGGAAGCATATGCAATTGTTTGGGGGTGCTTTATTAGGAACATGCAGAACCCATAAGAATTTGGATTTGGCAGAAGTTGAAGCAAAGAAACCTCTACAGCTTGAACCCAACAATGCGGGGCCTTACATCCTGCTATCAAACATATATGCGTCCCAAAGTAGGTGGTGTGTGGATTTGTAAAGATTTGCAGAAGATTGAATCAATTGTAACGAAGAAGAGAATGTTTAGAGAATTTAGAGAGAGAGAGAAGAGAATTAAAAATTGAACTCTGTTTCTGTTATTCTGATATTATGATTCTATACACATAGTGTGTGTCCAGTCCTTCCTATTTATACCCATGCTCATGCACGGAGATACAAATGTGCAATTATCATTTTATCCTCTAATAGGTGGAAGGATGCTGTAGAATTGAGAAAAACAATGAGGGCGTGGAATTTGAGAAAATGTCCTGGTTGTAGCTGAATTGAAGTCAACAAGAAAGTGCGCATATTCTCTGGGGGAGGTAGCACAAGCCATCCTGAGCATGAAATGATACTGAAAAAGTTGGGAAAATTAGATGCGTTGTCAAGGGAAGCTGGATATGTTCCTGATGGTAGCTTTGTTATGCATGATGTTGATGAAGAAGAGAAGGTACATAGTTTACCGGATCACAGTGAGAAATTGGCTGTTGCATATGGACTTCTGAAAGCAAACAACTGACACCCCCGCCAACAACCACAGCAAATCCCATATGCTAAGACCCTAAGATCTTCTGAAGTTGTAGAACTTACGAAAATTAACCACCAGGAAACAGGAGCAAGTGCCAATGCACTCTTCAATGAAGTGAAACCACCGGCCCCGCCAAAGTGGATTTATGTAGAGAACTGCTGCAATTGTCAACACCACAATTATGTAACTTACACCAAATGTCACATAGAAAACATCCATGTCAATGAAACCATTATCTTCTCGTTCATCATTAGGCATGGGCTGTGATGGTGACTCTTCTCCACTGCATTTGTTCTGTAACGGAGGTCCACATAAAAGAGGATTACCTTCGTAACTGCTTTCATTAAAGGTCCCAAACTGATCTTTCCACTCTGGAGCTTTTCCTGACAAGTTATTGTGTGCCACGCTGAAAACTGCTAGATTGTTGAGAACAACAAGCTGTGGAGGGATGACACCATCCAAGTTATTGTGAGAAAGATCCAAGCTCTCTATCTGCTTTAAGTTTGAGAATGTTGCAGGGATAGATCCAGTGAGATTGTTGCGTGACAAGTTTAACGCATGCAACTCACTTAATTTTCCCATCTCCAATGGGATTTCGCCTGAGAATCTATTGCTGGAGAGATCAAAACCAGTCATGAAGTTGAGAACATTGCCCTTGTAATCATCTGACCTTCTTTTAGTTGTAAATTCTATTGCTTCTTCTATATTGACGACTCTAAAACTTCTTCCCTGGTTATCGATCCTCCCTAGTAGTAAATTGGTTTCAGAATACATCTTGCTCATGGACTTGATTTTAAAGGTTCTCTGATGAATAGCTGCAGCTTTGTCTAAATTTTGCTTTAGAGAATAATTTGCTAGACAGGAGGGTAGAAAACCAGAGAGCTTAAACATCCAAAATGGTTAAACGCTCTAACAAGCATAACTGCGTAGGAAACTCACCAGAAAAATTGTTAGCTTTCAGAAGAAGAACACTCAAGACCGAAAGATTGCCAATCCAATTTGAAACCGGGCCCGTGAAGTTGTTGTAATTGAGATCCAACGTCACCAAGGAAGAGCTGTTATAAAATGCCTCTGTCAACGGACAGCTCAATTGGTTTTTGGATAGATGGACATGTTTTATTGTTGATGGGCTGAAGCAAGATGGTACAGAGCCCAACAAATTGTTCTCAGACATGTCCAAATATTTAAGGCTGCCAAGGTCGCAGAAATCTCGAGGAATTGGACCCTGAAAATGATTTCTGGACAAATCCATTGCCTGGAGATATGAAAAGTTGCCCATCCACGCTGGAAGCATACCTGATAATTGATTGCTACTGATATCCAATGCAGTCAAACGTATCCAGTTGGGAGGTGGAAAGCCTGATATTTGTCCCGTAAAGTTGTTGCCATCAAGGTATAGATAGAGGAATGAAGATGAGTTGAAGATTGAAGGAGGTATCTGCCCAACCAAATTGTTGTTTGATAGATTGACAATCCATGAACTCTTCAACTGCTCTAGTTTTACTGTAGACAATTGATTGTCAGGTAATCCATATGCTCTAGAGAGCTCATATTTCCAAAACAAGAAGGAAGGCAACCTGTCAGTCCATTCATAGCCATCCTTAATATTGACAAATCTGGGAATACCGAGCATATATTTCTTGGAACTTGACCGCCTATGTTGTTGTTTGATATATCCACGACAGTCATGTAAGGATTTGGCTGATTTTGCAATATCAAAGGACCAGCAAAAGAGTTCCCCCTCAAATATAGCTGTTCTAACCTCGTGTTGTTCTTAAGTAACCATGATGGGAACATTCCAATGAAATTGTTGTGGGAGAGATCAAGGATTCTCAAGTCATATTGGCTGTAGAGAAAGTTTGGAATATCTGCATTGAGTGCTTTAGATTTTCTACTTGACAAGCTGAAAAACACTAGTTGGAGCTTTGGAATGAAATTCTGAAAGCCAGCTTTGTCTCCTAATATTAGTGTGCTGTGGTCACATATGAAGAACTTGAGTTTTGAGTGGTTCAAGAAGGAGTTGAACGAAAGTGGGACTTCAAAGTGGTTATTTGAAAGTGATAAGAACTCAAGGGATATGAGACTGGAAAGAGGACCGGAGGCAATATTCCCAGTGAACCGATTCCCGGAAACATCTAATAGCTGTAGAGATGAGAAGTTTCTGAAACAATCTGGGAGTGATCCCCTTAGATTATTCCAAGAGATATCTAACTGCTCTAAATTCTTCAACTCACACCAACCTGCACAGTTTCTCTCCGATGTTTTATAACTAGTAGCGATGAAAATTTCATTTAATTAGTTATTGATGTAAACGTGGTTAACTTACCTTTTGCTGGTAAGATGCTGTTGAGATTACAATCACTGAAAGACAAGATTTTAAGCCCTGAAAACGCTCCAATATTCTGAAGATTGTTAATTGGGAAAGAACTGTTGGAAAATAAAATTTGGTGAAGAACAGTTACTGTTCTAATCACCCTCAGGAATTTGTCCCTGATGAACAAAAACAAGCACTGTTCAAATCAGTGCTAAGAACCGAGAAGTTGCCCAGAAAAATTTCCCAGAAAATATGTAAAGATTCAAGCATAAATTAATGCAATAACAGGTGTATAACAAAGGGCAAAATTGCTTAAAGGTTACTGTCATCCCTTGGATTTTATTTATAGAAGAAGATCGAAATACAAGAATGGTAATTCAAAACTATTACAATCTCTTCTAATTAAAACAGGAAATAAATCTGCGAAAATAAAGCAACAAGATATGATCAATTAATTTGATCTTAATTAACTAAAACATAAACACTTAAATTAAAACATGATAAAAACAATAAAGGAAATCAATGATCTTCGCAGCTTCAGTTCTTCAATTTCTGCAGAATTGGAAGCAGTTGACTTTTGTTGACTTTGACCCTGCATTTTCAACAAGAACTGCCATCGAGTATCAACTAGGGTGGTCGAATTGAAAAATGTCCCTGTGAAAAAATAATGATGATGAAAATATGCTTCTGAGATTCCATTTTACATTTATTTTACGTTGTACTTGATAGAAGATAATTCTGTAAGACTTTAGTTAGGCGACTGAACGATGATTAACCTTGAATTGTTGACGTCCCGCTTAGATTAGTTTCCTTAAGAGAAAGGGTCTTTAGGGATGGCAACGTTCCCAATGACTGCAGCAAAGTAGTTCCGGTGATGGTGAGCTCGTTCATACTAAGGACTTCCAGCTTCCTTAAATCTGCAATGTGTCCAATTGAAAAGAGACGGTAGCCAGTGAAATTAAGTGCTGTGAAGATGAATTGGGCAACATCTTTGTCTTGGATTATTAAAAAAAACACCAAATTTGATCACCAAATATAATTCATAAAAAATAATTGAACTTATGATGCATTCCAAAACTATTTTTTAAAAATATTATATTAACACATTTGCAACTAAAAAGCAAACACATGTACCATTTAAAAAATGAATTTCATGTCCAATAAGCTAGAAGATGCCAAGAAATGTTCACAAGTTTACCGTTGATAGTAGTTGATCCTAAGAACATGTTGCCAGATAGATTTAGAGACTTGAGAGATGGAAATTCACACAAATGTGATAAATCGCTGTCGTTGAATTCATTATAGCTTAGGTCAAGGCTCTCTAGTTTCCTCAATTTGGATGGTAGGACCTCAAAACCTGCAAGAATGTTGGTGCTATATATATGCAAGTGGTAATGCCTTGATAATATGCAAAATAAAAGGTAAAAAATCAGCTGCCTCTAATTCGTAAAATACTATCCACTACCATTGATACCTGATGCTGTCAACTTATTATATTATAGATCCAAAGATTTGAGGGATAGAAGCCCACTTAGAATTGATGAGATGTTGCTGTTCAGTTGATTACGACTCAGGTCAAGGTTCTCTAGTTTCCTCAGCCTCATCGGCTGGAGTTGAAAAGCTACAAGATATATATATATATATATATATATATATATATATATATATATATAATTGTCAAATTATACATAAAAATGGTACACGAATGGCATATTTAATAACAAAATAGGTTTTATTTTACGCCTTACGATAGTGTTTTTGTGAAAAAGAATTATTGGAAGTAACCATCCGTTCTTCCTGATCATCACTCGTAATTTTGAAAGTAAAATATTGGAAAAGACTCAAAAACTAGATAACTAAACATTACCATTGAAGCCAGCTGATCCTGTCAACTGATTGCATGATAGATCCAAAGACTTGAGAGATGAAAGTCCAGTTAGAGTTGAGAAAATGCTATCGTTGTATTCGTTCATCTTTAGGCTTAGGCTCTCCAGGTTTTTTAACCTCGATGACAAGACTTGGAAACCTGCAAGATGGTTCTCAGAAGCCTGATGGAAGGAAATGAACATGCAGAAGAAATCGTATAAAAAGGAAAATAAGTTACTTAGAAGCCTGATGGAAGGAAATTATTACCAGCTGCTCGTTTAAGCGGATTGTTGGATAGATCCAAAGACCTGAGAGACGAAACCCATTGAAACACGATACTAAATTGTTACTAAAACGATTACCACTTAGGTCAAGGACGTTCAACTTCCTTAGCTCTGATGACAGGACTTCGAAGCCTGCAAGAGAAACTCGAGGCAAAATAATTAACATTATCAAACACTACTTCATAGCAATATTATACGTTTATTCTATAATTATAAGAACATAAAAAAAGATTGAACCTTCATTCTCAAAGCAGCTTTCTAATCTGTTTCTGCTCAAATTACGACCCTGCAATTCCTTAAAAGGCAGAAACAATGATGCGTTGAGAACCCAGTAGCCCAGGCGGAAATCCCTTGCACCCGCAAGAGAGAGTTGGATCACTCGCCTTGTGGTGCTATCACATTTGATCCCATACCACTCACAACAATTAGCAATATCCTCTTTATTGGCCGTCCAGTCGCTCAAATGCCCGAAAATGCTGTTTGGATTGATCAAAGCTTTGATCTCCAAGAGACCACTCCTCTCTTCCTCGAAGCACCCATGACAACGATCACAGCTCAATAGTGTTAGCCACATCCAAACCCACATTTTTTTCATCATCATCATCTTAGATAATTCTATATATGATCGAACCACTGCAGTCTGTAGAATATTGTTATTTCTTATGTGCATCTAGGCAACAAAAGAGGTCCTCTATGCTTACACAACCACCCTTCGCCTCTCTTTCATGCATTTAATGTTATTTTCTTCGCCGAATTGTCAAAGAAGAGACTTCGGTGCATTAAGACCTGCTGGAATTAATGGAAAGACTTTGACTCACATTAGCATGCGTTCATGAACGAACGGACAAGCAACAGCTACTGATTCATTGATCATTTCGACGGTGATTAAACTGTAACAGTGACATTTGGAACTATTACTTTTCATCTCTGAGAAACTCATACGGAAATTTCCATATGGAATTTCATCACTACTATTTTAAAAATATTTTTTTAAAAATAAAAATATATTTCCAATTACATTAGAAAAACAAATATCTATTAAAAATCTATTTTTTTTATATTTAAAATTTAAATACAATGAATCTAAAACAAAAATAGCACTGGAAAAAGAGTCTGATAGATATGGTTGGACCAAAAAGAAGAAACACATGGATCACTCCAGTAGACCCTGACATCTTCTCAAGTTGGAGAACATTAACCACCAGGAAACAGGAGCAAGTTCCAACACACTTCATTTTCCCATCTCCGATGGGATTTCGCCTGAGAATCTATTGCTGGAGAGATCAAAACCAGTCATGAAGTTGACAACACTGCATGCCCTTGTAACCATATGACCTTTGATAGTAAATACGAGCCATAAACCCGCGCTCCGCTGCAGGGATTAAAAAATTTTCTTGTCTAGTTTTAACACATAATTTTTTATTTCGGTTTTTATTCTTTTATTTTTTATTTTAGTTTCAATCCCTTGATTTTCTCGGTCCTTCTAAAATAGTTTTAAATTTTTTGTTTTTATCTATAAGCCTTTGCTCTTAGTTTAGATTTTTAATTTTTATTGTTATTTGTATTAAATGCAACTTGCGTTAAAAAAAACATAGTAAGTTTACTTTTATTGGTGTAAAATGAGAGTGAAACTCTTTCTTATGCATGTATAGTTAAACGTAAAATGTTTGAAACACCACCGCAGGTAACTCTTTTGTTTTGTTTTATTTGAGGCTACAAAAGTTATTTTACTGTGCACTAAAAAAGTAAAATTACCGGGACACCCTCACTGACAATTCTTGGTTTTTGTCTTATTTGAGGGTATTATGATTATTGTCCTATGTGTCACGGGATTTGATATTTGATTATGTATTAATTAGGAAATTAATTACAGTTGTAAATAATAGTGTTTTAGTTGGACACTTATTCTTTCAATCTTAGCCCGAAAGTATAGGAAGGGCATGTACATCTATTTACTTGCTATTTAATGGAGAAGACACTCAAGAGGAGTGATCATTCAGTTTCTATTCATTTCAATTTTGTCATGGTATCAGAGCCTCTACTGACCTGTGACTCATTGTGTGTGTTAACTAGAATTTTTTTTCTGTCTGCTGTTGCTCTACTTCTGGGCAAAAGCTCCGTGGGAAGTTTTTTGGTTGTGGCTGTCATCGTTCTGCTGTGGCTTGTTGTGGTGAAGATTGGAGACTCTCTGGTGTGATTTTTTTTGTGGTGGCTGTGTGTCTACTGTTTCTGTGGTGGCTGGGCTCTCTTGTGGAGGACATCGGCGACGTGGAAATTGGTGTCCTCTTCTGCCAGGCACATCGGCGTTCTCTGTGATAGCTAAAGGTTATGTGGTGGTTGCCAAGGTGGTCAGCGATCTGGGTATCGTCGCCGGAGTAGTTGCAGAAAGCAAAATTTCTGTTCGGTTGAAGACGATGATCTGCTGAAATTAAATTGTGATACGTTGCCACGTAGGATTTGATGCCTTCCTCTGATTTGTTGACACGTGGGGTGTACATTGCCTTCTGTTTGTGGCTCTCCTTCTTCCGCATGTGTCTCTGTCACGCTGACACGTGTCCTTATCCTGTTTTCTGTGTGGGCTTCTCATTATTGGGCCTTCATTGGATCTG
This sequence comes from Salix brachista, assembly GCA_009078335.1. Taxonomy (NCBI): domain Eukaryota; kingdom Viridiplantae; phylum Streptophyta; class Magnoliopsida; order Malpighiales; family Salicaceae; genus Salix; species Salix brachista. The sequence continues at coordinate 1,840,305 of CM018576.1, read as the reverse complement.
GGCAGGGCCTGTTTCTTTTACCGGGACTGTCTTATTTATTGTCTTCACATTTGGATTATTTGGGCTGTTATTTTCCGAAAATTTGCATCATGGAAAATAATATTATTCGTTTATCTGGAAAGAATTTTTCTACATGGGAATTCCAGTTTAAAATGTTTTTGAAAGGAAAAGAATTATTTGATCATATTGATAATTCAACTAAAATTCCCACCGATGAAAAGGAATTGGCTAAATGGGAGGTCCAGGATGCTAAGGTGATTTCTTGGCTATTGGGAATAATTGAGCCTCATCTTGTTACTAATCTTTGGTGTTTCTCTACGGCTAAGGATATGTGGGCATATTTACACCGCATTTATCATCAAGATAACAGTGCTCGGAAATTCCAGTTGGAGATGGAGATTAGCAGTTACAGTCAAGGTAACTTAACCATTGAACAATTTTATTCTGGTTTTATTAATATCTGGAGATAGTATTCTGCTATTGTTCATACTAAGGTTCCTACTACGGCTCTCGCGGCTCTTCACGCGGTTCATGCTGAGAGTCAACGCGATCAATTTTTGATGAAGCTTCGTCCTGAATTTGAACATGTTAGAGCTGGTTTATTGAACCGTGATCCGGTTCCTTCCTTGGATATCTGTTTGGGGGATTTATTGTGTGAGGAGCAACGATTATCCACTCATATGGGTATGGCCTCTCAAAAGACTTTTTCTGAGCCTGTTACTGTAGCCTATGCAGCGCAAGGAAGAGGACCGCCCAGGTTGCAGTGTTTCAGCTGCAAAGAGCTTGGTCACATTGCTCGCAACTGTAAAAAGAAAGTTTGCAACTACTGTAAGTAACCAGGCCATTTCATCAAAGACTGTCGGGTGCGACCTCAGAATCGTCAGTCTCAAGCTTTTCAAGCTTCTGTCCAGGCATCACCTTCTGCTCCTCCCACTGTAAGCTCCGATTCATCTGTTCTCACACCTGCTATGGTTCAACAGATGATTGTCTCGGCTTTTACGGCCTTAGGCCTACAAGGTATAATTCCTATCTCCACTCCTTGGCTTGTTGATTCGGGTGCTTCTAATCATATGACTGATAATGAGACGGATCTTCATGATGTTCATGAGTATGACGGCACGCAATCTATTCAGATTGCTGATGGCAGTACACTTCCTATTACTGCTGTTGGTAATTTGGGTCCTTCTTTTAAAGATGTTTTTGTCTCTCCTGAATTATCTACCAGCTTGATTTCTGTTGGACATTTGGTGGATGATAATTGTGATGTTCATTTTCCCATTGTGGTTGTATTGTGCAGGATCAGGTGTCGGGAATGGTGATTGCGAAGGGGCCTAAAGTGGGACGTCTTTTTCCTCTATATTTTTCTATACCTAATGTTGTTTCTTTTGCTTGTATGGCTACTGCCAATAACAATGAAGTATGGCATAAGAAATTGGGTCATCCTAATTTTGTTGTCTTAACTCATCTTTTGAAACATGGTTTTTTAGGCAATAATAATAATTCTTCCTCATCTTTTGATTGTGCTACTTGTCGTCTTGGTAAAAGTAAAACCTTACCTTTTCCTGTGCATGGTAGTCGTGCTTCCACCTCTTTTGAAATTGTGTATACTGATGTTTGGGGGGCAAGTCCTATTACTTCTCATGGACAGTATCGTTATTTTGTGACATCCATTGATGATTACAATCGATTTACTTGGATCTATTTTCTTCGCTCTAAAGTTGACGTGTTCTCTGTTTTTCAAAGATTTGTGGCACTTGTCGAGACACAATTTAGTACTTATATCAAAATCTTACGCTCCGACTCAGGGGGGAATATATGTCACATTCCTTTCAAAATTATCTTCAGCAAAAAGGGATAATTTCTCAACGCTCTTGTCCTTACACCCCTCAACAAAATGGAGTCGCTGAGCGTAAGAATCGTCATCTCTTAGATGTTGTTCGTACTTTGCTAATTGATTCATCTGTACCTACCAAATTCTGGGTAGAAGCATTATCTATAACTGTTTATTTGATCAATCGCTTGCCTACGGTCACTCTAAATTATGATTCTCCATATCTTTGTTTATTTGGTATACATCCTGAGTATAAATCACTTCATACTTTTGGGCGTGTTTGTTTTGTCCATCTGCCACCTACTGAACGTCACAAGCTTGTTGCCCAGTCTGTCACATGTGCTTTCATGGGATATAGCCCTACTCAGAAAGGATTTATATATTATGATGCTCATGCAAATAAATTTTGAATCTCCTGGAATGTAGTCTTCTTTGAAAATCAATATTTCTTTCAATCTCATGTTATTTCTGATTCCCCTACTGCCCCTCTTCCTCTTTTTGATGATGTCCCTCTTTCTGTTAAGCGATTTAAACCAGGTATAGTGTATCAAAGACGTCCTCCTCCAGTGCCTCTTCCAGACACCACTTCGTCACTTGATTCTACACTACTGGCACCGCGACGGTCCACTTGGGTTATACATCCACCAGATAGGTATGGCTTTTCTCATACCTCGCTTACTGCCACTCTCGATACTATTTATGTTCCTCACTCTTATACTCAGGCAGCCACCCAAGCTTGTTGGCAGCAAGCCATGCAAGAGGAAATACCAGCTCTTCAAGAAAATCACACTTGGGATCTTATGACTTGTCCGCCTGGAGTCAAACCTATTGGTTGTAAATGGGTATACTCAGTCAAGTTTAGATTTGATGGCTCCCTAGATCGGTATAAGGCCCGTCTTGTAGCTCTTGGGAACCGACAGGAATATGGTATTGATTATGAAGAGACATTTGCACCGGTGGCTAAAATGACTACTGTACGGACTATATTGGCACTTGCTACATCACAGGAGTGGTCTCTTAGACAGATGGATGTGAAAAATGTTTTTATACATGGAGATTTAAAGGAAGAAATTTATATGTCTCCACCTTCGGGCATGTTTAATGCACCCTCCTCCGAGGTTTGTCGGTTACGGCGATCTTTGTATGGTTTGAAACAGGCTCCGCGGGCATGGTTTGACAAATTTCGCTCTACTTTGCTTGCCTTTCACTTTATTTAGAGTCAGTTTGATTCCTCTTTGTTTCTTCGTAAGACATCTGCAGGAATTGTGTTGCTTCTAGTCTATGTTGATGATATTGTGATTACTGGATCAGATACAGAGTTACTTAAACACTTACAAAAGCATCTCCAGGACTCTTTTCATATGAAAGATCTTGGTCCCTTGCAGTATTTTCTTGGCCTTGAGGTTCAAATTACTTCGACTGGTACATTGTTACATCAGCACAAGTACACAGAGGAAGTCATCTCATTAGCTGGTCTCCAATTGGGTAATTCTATTCTTACTCCATTGGAGGTCAATTTTAAGCTTTGTCAGGAGGAAGGCGAGCTTCTATCAGATCCATCCTTGTATCGGCAACTAGTTGGGAGTTTGAATTACTTGACGATTACTCGTCCTGATATTTCTTTTGCTGTGCAGCAGGTCAGTCAATTTATGCAGGCCCCTCGACATCTTCACCTTGCTACTATTCGTCGTATATACGATATCTGAAGGGTACCTCTTCACTAGGGTTGTTCTTTCCTAAGAAATCTTCCTTACAGTTGGAAGGATATAGTGACGCTGATTGGGTCGGCTGTGCAGATATTCGTCGCTCTGTTACCGGATGGTGTATGTTTTTTGGCAATGCACTCATTTCTTGGAAAAGTAAGAAGCAAGATAGAGTTTCCAAATCCTCCACGAAATCTGAATATCGTGCTATGTCTTCCGCCTGCTCTGAAATTACATGGCTTCGTGGATTATTAGGGGAACTTGGTTTTCCTCAGCTTCATCCCACTCCTCTTCATGCTGATAATACCAGTGCTATTCAGATTGCTACTAATCATGTCTTTCATGAGCATACAAAACATATTGAGGTTGACTACCACTTCATTCGTGAATCTGTTCACCGCCATGAAATTACACTTCCTCACATTTCTACCGAACACCAAACTGCAGACATTTTCACTAAAGCTCTCTCTCGGCATCGACATAAATTCTTAGCTGACAAATTGATGCTTCTTGATAAATCAGCATCAATTTGAGGGGGGATGTCACGGGATTTGATATTTGATTATGTATTAATTAGGAAATTAATTACAGTTGTAAATAATAGTGTCTTAGTTGGACACTTATTCTTTCAATCTTAGCCCGAAAGTATAGGAAGGGCATGTACATCTATTTACTTGCTATTTAATGGAGAAGACACTCAAGAGGAGTGATCATTCAGTTTCTATTCATTGCAATTTTGTCACTATGCACAAAAATGAATTTTTTTTTCTGAAATACCTCTAATACCATGATATTGTTTTAAACACATTTTACATAATAAAATGAATATATAAAAAAACTAATATACATTTTTAGAAGTTTTACGACGCCGCACGCGCCATCCGAAATGTGCATGAGCTCTGAAATTAACGTCACGCCCGAAGACACGCCCACAACACCGCGACATAAAATATAATTAAAATTTGGTAAATTACCAATACACCCCTATAGCCAACTCTTGGATTTTGTCTTATAGGGGGTATATATGTACTTATACAACTCGTGGTGCGCATCAGCTGACCCGGACACCCCGATTATAAAAAAAAGGATCCGAGGATTAGTCATGGTGCACTTAATCTAACCCAGAGACCCCAGTTATAAAAAAATATATAAGTGAAAAAAAACAAAATAAAAAAAACAAAAGCTAAAGTTGATCTGGAGACATCGATTATAATAAAAAAATATAAGTGAAAATAAAAAGTATAAGCATGAAAGCACTGTAGCAATTCATATTGTTTTTTTTAAAAAATCAGTCCGGGAATTAGTCGTGGTGCATTTAAGCTGGATTGGAGACCCCCGGTCATAAAAAAATGTATAAGTGAACAAAAAAAAAGTATAAGGAAAAACAATAATAAATTGGTTCGGGGATTAGTCGTGGTGTGTCCAAGTTGGCTTGGACATTCCGATTATCAAAAAATAAATTTGGTTCGGGGAGTAGTGGTCATGCGCTTAAGCTGACCTGGAGATCCTGGTGAAAAAAAAAAAACTTAAGCTGATCGAGAGACCATGGTTATAAAAAAATGTATAAGTGAAAGAAAAAAATATAAGTGTGAAAGCATTGTAGCAATGCATATTGTGTTTTAAAAAAACTCGGCCCCAAGAAATTAGTCATGGTGTGCTTAAACTGGCCCGAAGACCCCTGTTATAAAAAATATATATAAGTGAACAAAACAAAAGTATAAGAAAAAAAGAAAAAAAAATGTATCAAAGGGAAAGCACTTTAGAAAAAAAAAAAAAAAACTAGGTTCTGGGGATTGTCTTGATATGCATAAGTTGGCCTGGACACCCTGGTTATAAAAAAAATTGGATCTGGGGATTAATCGTGGTGCGCTTAAGCTAGCTCGGACACCCCGATTAAAAAAAAGAAAAAAGAAAAAAATATATAACTGGAAAAAGAAAAAAAATGAAAAAAAAAACATAATAAGGAAAAAAAGAGGCAAAAAATGGGGGGGGGGGGGAATCATTTTAGTAGGAAAGCACTGTTGCAATTAACAATGATATGTGTGGGGGAGCTACAGTGCTTTCCCCACACTATTTACAATCCATATTGTTTAAAAAAAAATGATCCGGGAATTAGTCGTGGTGTGCTTAAGTTGACCCGGAGACCCTAGTTATTAAAAAATATTTTGGTTCGGGGATAAGGAAAACAAATGTATAATTGAACAAAAAAAGTATAAGGAAAAAAATAAAATAAAAATAATAAATTGGTTGAGGGATTAGTCGTGATGCGTGCAAGCTGGCCTAGACACCCTAGTTATAAAAAAAAATTGGTTTGGGGATTAGTTGTGGTGCGTTTAAGGTGGCCCGAAGATCCTGGTTATAAAAAAAATATATAAGTAAAAAAAAAAAACAATTGTCTAAGCTGGCTTAGAGACCATGGTTATAAAAAAATATATAAGTTAAAGGAAAAAAAATATAAGCGTGAAAGCACTGTAGCAATCCATATTGTTTTAAAAACAAATTTTGTCCGGGAATTAGTCATGGTGTACTTAAGTTGGCCCGTAGACACCGGCTATAAAAATATATATATATATAAGTGAACAAAACAAAATTATAAGAAAAAAAAGGAAAAAAAAGTACCAGCGGGAAAACACTTTACCAAAAAAAGTGGGTCCGAGGATTAGTCGTGGTATGCATAAGCTGGTCTGGACACTCTGATTATCAAAAAAATATTAGAATTGGGGATTAATTGTGGTGTGCTTAAGCTAACCCGGACACCTAGATCATAAAAAACAAAAAAATATATAAGTGGAAAAAAAAATTAAAATATAACCAACAAAAAATAATCATGGAAAAAAATGAAAAAAAAATATAATCAGAAAAAAAAACATAATGAGGAAAAAACAACTATAAAAAAATTGAATCTGAGGATTAATCGTGGTGCACTTAAGCTAACCCAAGCACCCTAATTATAAAAAAAACAAATAATATATATATATATAAGTGGAAAAGAAAAAAATAAAAATAAAATATAACCAGCAAAAAAACAATTAATGGAAAAAAGGAAAAAAATAATTAGAAAAAAAAAAGTAATAAAAAAAAAAGCAAGAAAAAAAGAAAGAAACTAAAAAAAAAGGAAAAAATTAATTAGAAAAAAAACAAAAGAAAACATAATTAGAAAGAAAAAACGAAAAAAAAGGAAAAAAAAAAGAAAAGGAAAGCACTGTAGCAATCCAGTGAAATGTGTGGGGAGCTATAGTGCTTTCCCCACACCATTTAGCTTATTGTTATTAAAAACAAATATTTTATATTTTATAGCAAATAGTATTTTTTAAAAACATTTGATAGTATTACTTTTAACTTATAATTTGTTCTCTAGTTAAAACTGAATTTTAAAAATGTATTTGACATGAAAAAATATTAAATTAATTTTTTCAATATTTTTTGATGATTTTATTACGCTAATATCATAAAAAAAAACTCTGAAAATATTGTTTTACAATATATTATGTATCATATGTTAGAGTATACATGCAATATGAATGAGTATGTGTATGTTAGTATATGATTGTGCGTATGTTAGTATATGATTGTGTGTATGTTAGTGGACTTTGTATGGCATATATAGTTAGTACTAGCTAATTGCCCCGCGCGCTGCCGCGGGTATTCTTGTGTATATAATTTAACATAATTAAATCTATAACGATAAATTTATATGATATAAGTAAATAAAAATTATAGATCAGGAGATAAAATGTATGAAATTTTGAGTTGAGTTTGTAACGCAAGCATAGATTAATTTTAATAAAAAACTCACTCTTTATTTTTTTTTATCAATTTTATTCTTTAATGTTAAATTAATTGGGTATTAAGCTTTCCAATTTATTTTTTGCAAGATTCTCCTTATTGATCTTACAGGTCAACTCGGATTACCCGTGCAAATTTAATATATATCCATCTTAAAATTAGATAAAAATATCATCCAATATGCAACTATTTTTGAATTCATGATTAAAATCTATTTATTTTAGAAAACATGTTAGCAATGCTAAATATATTTTTATTTCTATCTATATCTTAAATTTTTTAAAAGTTTAATCTTTACTTATCATTAGTATTTTTTTATTAGTATGAATAATTTTTATTTAGTTAATTAAATGTATCCATAGTGTTTTTATTTTTAATTGAGATTTTTTATGATAAAAAAACAGAAAAAGCTAATTAAAAATTATAAATGAGAAAAATAAATTAATGTTATAAGCTAAAAAAATAACTTTAGTTTTGTCCAAAAAAAGAAATTAAATGTCAGATTTAATCAAATTATAAATCAAATAAATAATCAAAGGATAAATCTGAAAAAATTAAAACCTGTGGACCGAAATTCTTAATAATGTCAAACAAAACCGAAAAATTAAAAGACCAAGGACTGAAATGTAAACCAATTATATAACCAATGTTAATCAAAGGATAAAAGTGAACAAATTCAAACATCTGGACTGAAATTATTAACAGATTTCAAAGAAATCCGAAAAAGTTAAAGACCAAGGACTTAAATGTATTTAGCCATGCAGGAGAGAGAAATGCACAGATTCTATTTCAACCGGCCACCGCCACCTACCTAGTTACCGTCCGATGACACGCGCGGCACCGATCGACAGAACACATGGAGGCGCACACGGAGATAGGCCGAATAACATTTTCCATGCCCGATAACCACCGCACGCTCCGTCTAACAGGAGCGTGCGATGCAGAAACTCCGGCGCGTCAGGGGACGCGCCGTACAGAAATCGGGATTTAATATTTAAAAACAATGGCGAATTACCTAAGCACCCCTGCCTCAATTTCTTCGATTTTGTCTTTACTGGGGCTATAAGCGTAGTTACACATTTTTAAAAAAATTGAACACCCGAAAATAGCCCTCCAGGCAAGGTCTCTATTTTGTCTTATCTGTGCCCATTGAGGTCATTACACTGTGAGCCGAAATTGTGCAATTACTGGAACAGCCCCGCCTGTTTTTCTTGCATTTTGTCTTATCTGTGCCCATTGAGGTCATTACACTGTGCATGGAAATTGAAAAGATGAAAATAGCCCTGTCTCCAGCGTTAAAAGGCAGGCGCACCGAGGGACAAAATTGTCATTACACTGTTGAAATCCACAGTGAACTGTGAGTAGGGGTACAGTGGAAACGCCACACCCTTTAGTTTCTTTTTAATATATAGTCAGTGTAAGTCACATGAATTGGTAAGCAGAAATAAAGAATACAAATTCAAAAATTTCCTTTCCCTCTCTTTTCTCACTTCTCTCTCATCTCTCCTCTCATCTCTCAACTTTACACAAGACCATCTCTCTTTCTTTCTCAATTACATCAGGTCTGTGAGAATTCCTGCAATTTTTACTTCATAATTCCAGCATTCGTGAGTTTATAGGTCACCGAAGAAATTGAGTTAGAACATACTACAGAAATTGACCTCATGGACGCGGATGCTTGCCTTGCGGTGTGCAGGCAGTAATTTCCTAGTTATTTCTTTTTTTATATATATTATACTATATACTAAAATAGATCATGATTCAATTATTGTAGCTTGTAAGACAAATCACTGTGGATTATAATAATATTGCTCATTTTTTAGGATTTTTTTAGTCTTTGATTTAATTTAATTATTAACGTAATAACAACAACAACAACAATAATAATAATAATAATTTGCATCGGAACGCATCCGTTGCAAATTCCGTTGCAAATACATATTAGCAACGGACTCCTTTCTTGTTTGCAACGGACACGTCCGTTGCAAACGGCCCTCTTTTCCGGTAGTGACAACAACAACAACAACAACAACAATAATAATAATTTTAGGCTTTTTTTTGTTTTACTCTTTTGTTAATGTTGTTGAGTTTTTTTTCACGGGGTAATCGGATAATTTTTATTATTTTCTCTTTTGTTGAGGTAGTATGAATTTTGAAAAATTTAGTTCTTAAATTTTAGTTTGTGTTTATGATCATTTGAAAATTGATATTTCTTTTTTTTTCCTCTTTGTTATTTCTTTTAGTTTTTTTATTAGTTTTTTTTATTCTCAAGTTAAATGATTTTTTTCAGCTGATAATTTTTATTATTGTTTTATCATCTATTTTATTTTATTGTTTGCTTTTTTTGTTAAAGTTTTTAGGCTTTTTTTAGTCTTTGATTTTATTTTATTTTTCATTATTAACGTAAGAATAATAATAATAATAATAATAATAATAATAATAATAATAATAATAATAATAATAATAACAACAACAACAATAACAATAATAATAATAATAATTTTAGTTTTAGTTTTAGTTTTTGTTCTTACTTACTCTTTTGTTGTTTTTTTTTGTTTTTTTTCTCCAGGTAATTTAATAATTTTTATTGTGTTGACAGTAATAATAGTGATAATTTTAGATGTTAAGATTTCGATGTTGTTGTTGTTATAATAGGCTATGTTGATCTGTTTCATTATATCAAACGTTACATGTATAAATATTATATTTTAATCTCACAGTTATAAAAATTGTTTGGTCAACCCGGTAATTAACTAGCATCTACTATTTGGACTAAAAAAGGCTACTTGTGTTTTCCCATGTGGGATAAAATACTTTTGAAATGACTTTCACAATAATATCTCAGGTGTACTTTCCTTGCGTAAGGTTGAAAAAAGTTGTGTGGTTACTGAATATGCATGTACAAGCATGACTTGTTCTGGAATTTTATTCTGCTCAATCTTACATCCCCCCTTCCCACCAAATTCCACACTCTCTCCCATTCAATTATCTGATATAATTTATCTGTTGTTTCTTCTCTGCTCTATTAGGTCCCAGAGGCATTGAAGAGGCCAATGGATTATGCAAATTTAATTTCATTCTGAGTCTCAGGATGATGGTTCAGGTTTAGGGATCAAGACTGTAGAAGACACAGATCAAAATGGTTTATCTGGAGAAAACTCAAACTGGTCAGAAGATTCCAAGGGGAGATTAAGCATTGACCTCTGAAAACAGAAGCGCGCGCACACGAGATGATGATGCATAAAAACAATATCTGATGCTTAGGAGAAGGCCATGGCGTTTGACGGTGTAAGATTAGCCCAATAAAAATCATTTCCCTTTTCTTCTAAAACTAAAATACCCTTTCATACCTTCATTTCATTAGATTTTATTGCACGAGATTTATTTTTTTTTTGCTATTTTATCCCAGTCGTGAGGGGTACTATTTGGGTCAAAAGATTAATAATTATAAATACAATTAACAGAAGTGGGTTAAGTTAATTGTTCATATCATGAGGTTAATATTTTTTTAATCATTCAATAATAAATATGTGCTGTAATTAAATTGGGTGGACAGCACGATGCAATCTAAAGTCACGGGTTAAGCTTAGTCGTTGGAGTCCTCTTTATAGTCAGGTTTAATACCTACCCTCTTAACTCAATTCATCAAATGTCATGCGGACACGTGGTTGGTGCAAACACTTACACCTGTGAAAAATGAATGAGCTCCATAGAAGAAATAAAGTGTTGAATTTCTCACTATTTTATAAAGTTAAATTCATAAAAAAAAAATTATGAGATACATATATTCAATTATTTTATGTTTCCAAAATATGCATTTCTTTATAAAGAAAAAAAAGAGAAACATATAGGTTACAAGAAATTAACCTGGAGAAAACAAGTGAATGAACCAAGTGTGTCGTCATCACAGAGAAAAAAAGTTTGAGAGCTTACGAAAATTAACCACCAGAAAACAGTAGCAAGTGTCAATGCACTCTTCAATGAAGTGAAACCACCGGCCCCGCCAAAGTGGATTTATGTAGAGAACTGCTGCAATTGTCAACACCACAATTATGTAACTTACACCAAAGCTCACATAGAAAACTTCCATGTCAATGAAACCATCATCTTCTCGTTCATCATTAGGCATGGGCTGTGATGGTGACTCTTCTTCACTGCATTTGTTCTCTAACGGAGGTCCACATAGAAGAGGATTACCTTCGTAACTGCTTTCATCAAAGGTTCCAAACTGAGCTTTCCTCTCTGGAGCTTTTCCTGACAAGTTATTGTGTGCCACACTGAAAACTTCTAGATTGTTGAGTACAACAAGCTGTGGAGGGATGACACCATCTAATTTGTTGTGAGAAAGATCCAAGCTCTCTATCTGCTTTAAGTTTGAGAATGTTGCAGGGATAGATCCAGTGAGATTGTTGTGTGACAAGTTTAACGCATGCAACTCACTTAATTTTCCCATCTCCAATGGGATTTCGCCTGAGAATCTATTGCGGGAGAGATCAAAACCAGTCATGAAGTTGAGAACAGTTCCCTTGTAACCTTCTGACCTTCTTTTAGTTGTAAATTTTACTATATTGCTGGGTTTAGTTTCTTCTATATTGTTGTTTTCAAAACTGCTTCCCGCGTCATTGATCTTCCCTGCTAGTAAACCGATTTCATAAGACATCTGCCATAGGGACATGATCACATAGGTTTCGTTACCAGTTACTCTCGCTTTATCTAGATTTTTCTTCAAAGAAAAATTTCCCAGACAAAGAGGTAGAGGACCGGAGAGCTGATTTCGTGAAACATCCAAGATGGTTAAATGTTCTAACAAGCATAACTGAGTAGGAAGGTCACCATCAAATTGATTATCTCTCAGGAGAAGAGCACTCAATACCGAAAGATTGCCAATCCAATTTGAAATTGGGCCCATCAAGTTGTTGTCTGCAATATCCAACGTCACCAAGGAAGAGCTGTTATAAAATGCCTCTGTCAACAGACCGCTTAGTTGATTTTTGGATAGATGTACATGTTTTATTGATGATGGGTTGAAGCAAGATGGTACAGAACCAGACAAATTGTTATCAGACAAGTCCAAATATTCAAGGTAGTCAACCTTGCAGAAATCTCTTGGAAGTGGACCATCAAAATGATTTCTGGACAAATCAATTGCTTCAAGATTTGAGAAATTGCCCATCCGTGTTGGAAGAATGCCTGAAAACTTATTGTCGCTTATATCCAGGGCAGCTAAATATATTCCATTGGTAGGTTGAAAATCTAATACATGCCCCGTAAATTTGTTGCCATCTAGGTAGAGATATCTGAGGAAAGATGAGTTGAAAATTGAAGGAGATATCTGTCCACCCAGATTGTTGTTTGATAGCTTCACATACCATGATCTCTTCAACTGCTCTAGTTTTACTATCGACAATAGATTGTGAGATAAATCTATTAAAAACGGTGGATAGCTCATATTTCCAAAGCAAGAAGGAATGCTTCCTATCAGTCCATTCTTAGCCATCATAAATTGTGCTAAATGTGGGAATACCGAGCATATATTTCTTGGAACTTGACCGCTTATGTTGTTGTTTGATATATCTAAGGAAATCATATTCGGAGTAGGATGGTTTGGCAATTTCAAAGGACCAACAAAGGAGTTCTGCCTCAAATATAATGTTTCCAATCTTGTGTTGTTCTCAAGTAACCATGACGGGAACACTCCGCTGAAGTTGCAGTTGGAGAGATCAAGGGTTCTCAAGTCATATTGGTTGTAGAGAAAGTTGGGAACATCTGAATTGATTGCTTTAGATGTACAATTTGACAAGCTGAAAACCATCAGTTGGAACTTTGGAATGAAATTCCAAAAGCCAGCTCGGTCTTCTACTATAGTGCAATTGTCACATATGAAGAACTTGAGTTTTGAGTGGTTACTGAAGGATTTGAATGAAAGTGGGAGTTCACAGAGGTTGTTTGATAGTGATAAGAACTCAAGGGATATGAGGTTGTTTAGAGGACCGGTGGCAATATTCCCAGTGAACCGATTTCTAGAAACATCTAGTACTTGTAGAGATGACAAGTTTCCCAAACAATCTGGGAGTGAACCCTCTAGCTTATTTCCAGAGAGATCTAACTGTTCAACATTCTTCAATCCATCCAAACCTGTAGAATTAGTTTATCTCTAATCATGTTAAAACTACCGATGAAATTGAGTATCTTTCTTTGATCATGTAATTATATGCAGATGGGAGAGGTGTTGATTTACCTTGAGTGGGTAGGGTGCCAATGAGGTCACAATCACAAACAGACAAGATTTTAAGAGCAGGCAATTGTCCAATATTCTGGAGAAAGTTTATTGGGAGAGCACTGCGATCTAGATACAATTCTTCAAGGGTGGTCATGTTGAAGAAAGTCACTATGAAAAAAAAGAAACAAAATAAATAAATGATGGCAATGATAGTGATACGGAGCAGTCATTGCATTTTACATTAATAGAAGGCTTCAACATTAATAATTAAAATTTAAGCCAACTAATCTGTGATTAACCTTGACTTATTGATGTCGAGCTTAAATTATTATCCTTAAGAGAAAGAATCTTTAGGGATGGCAATGCTCCCAATGACTGCAGCAAAGTACTTCCGATGATGGTGAGGTAGTTCAGACTAAGGACTTCAAGCTTCCTCAAACCTATGATACCTAGAATCAAATAAGTATTGTGGAAATAAATTACTACCCAACACAGAAAGATGCTTATTTTAATTACCAAATGCTTATTTTAATTCCAATTTCCTTTCCAACTTTTTTCAATTTTGAAAAAATAAAATAGCGGGTGAGAAAGGAAGATTTTAATAAATATTATAAAAAAATAGAAAAAAACTGTGATTTTATTTTTAAAAAAAACCTACAAGTAGTTGATCCTGACACCACGTTGCCTGACATTCTTAAAGTTTTGAGGGAAGAAAATCCACACAAATGTGGAAAAATGTTGTCGTTGAAGCTATTATTGCTTAGGTCAAACCACTCTAATTTCCTCAGCTGTGATGATAGGACCTCGACACCTGCAAGAGAGTTGGTGTTATATGTAAGTAAAAATGCCCACAAGCCATGCAAAATTAAAAAATAAAAATGAGATACTTGCCAACTGAAGGAAACAAACTAGTAGCATAGAAAAAATCATACAGGAAAGGGTCATGAAAAAGGTTCAAAGCTAGATAATAATTTAATTGTTACCAACTGATGATCCTGTCAGCTCATTGTATGATAGATCCAAAGACTTGAGAGATGTGAACCCAGTTAGTGATGAGAAAATGCTATCATTGTATCGATTCCAACTTAGGTCAAGGACATGCAGTTTCCTCAATCTTGATGACAAGACCTTGACACCTACACGAGGATTCTCAAAAGCATGTTGAAAGGAAATAAGACAATTAAAGGAGAATTTATACATTAAAAAAAACTAGACAATTCGATTGTTACCATACCAGTTGATCCTGTCAACATATTGTCTGATAGATCCAAAGATTTGAGAGATGAAAGACCAGTCAAACATGATAACATGCTACCGTCATCATTAAATCGATTATCACTCAGGTCAAGGACATTCAGTTTCCTCAATCTTGATGATAGGACTTCGAAGCCTGCAAGAGAAATCTCCAAGTAAAATAATTATAAACACTAAACACCAGCCATTTTATCAATATAATCTCAGTATAATAATATTCACTCAATAATATGATTATATAACAACATAAACCTTGATTCTCATGGCAACCAACTATTGCATTATTGCCCAAAGCAAGACTTCGCAACTCTTTGAAAGGAAGAAACAAAGAAGAGTTGAGAACGAAATCGCCCAAGCTCACATCCCTTACACCCGAAAGATCGAGTTCAATCACTCGCCTTGTAGTGTTATCACACCAGACTCCCCCCCACTCACAGCAATTACTAATGCTCTCATTACTCGTGTCCACCCAATCTATCAAGGAAAAGCCATATGGGTGGATTGAAGATTTGATCTCCAAGAGACCAATTCTCTCTTCCTCCAGACACCCGTAACAACGACCATGCCATTCCCCAACCAAAGTGAATAATGTTAGCAGCATCCAAACCCACATTTTTCTCATCGTCATCGTTCTATGAAGCACTACGTCTTATATTAATTGCTGTTTGTTATGTGCATTTGGGTAACAAAAGAGGTCCTATTTATACTACTACTCTTCAGCTCTCTTCTTCCCTTGATAAATATAAAATTATTTTCTCGACAGTGAATGGAAGAGACTTTGAATGCGAATAAAAAATGAAATAAAAAATTATGAGTTGGTTTTTTTGGTAGCAAAAACACAGCATCATGCCTTATTGAAGCTTGCCTAAAATTCTTCTTTCTTGTGATAGGCAGATCAAATGCTGCATTCCATCCCTGTTTTCACGTTGGCAGGAAGCTACCAGGAACACCATTTTGACAGGGAACCCCCACATATACCTCTGGCAAACCCCTTAAAATTGAATTCGTAAATGGTTAAAAATTATTCCTTATAACTGTCTTATAACTATCAAGGAACAACCTCATCTAAAAACTTAAACGGTTAGGTAAGGTTCTAAGATATGATTTATATTATTCTCTAACATCCCCTCAAGTGAAAGTTGTTGGGGCTTGAAACTTGCACACAGGTACACACTACTTTGTGCTTAATTTTTATCAAATAGAATGAGTGGGTGAGATTTAAACTCGTGACCGTTGGGTCAACAAACCTTTGATACCAAAAACTGAATTACTTTCTTCAATGTTGTATTCATCTTAAATAGAAATTACAAGTGTGAGTAACGGTTATGTACAACTAACATCATGGTTGTTTTTTGTGCTATAATGAAATCAAATATCCTACTTTTTTTTATTAACATAGATATCCGGGTCACCTTGCGTGCACCTCAACTAATCTCATGGGTGTCCTAGATTATTCAAATATCCTACTTCAATACAGAGGAAGAGGGCATGATAAAAGTGACGGCCTAAAGCTCTGAAGTATGAGATGAGAAATTGTTTTGATGATGGTCGGTATTATTTTAAAATCGTAATTAGAATTCTTCAAAATTAATATTGTTTTTGTTTTAATTTAAGACTTCTGCTTATTGTTACGTACCTTTACAGCACTACCGGAGAAATTGAGTTATTTGCCTGCTATTTCCTCATAAATTCTTGTCTAAGAATTCTATTTGTGTTAAAAGTTGGGGCGGTGTGTAGAGTCAAAAGCAGGATATCCCGCCATCTCCATTACTCTTAATTCTGTAACAATCTTTTGGTGCCACCTGGAGAAATTGAGGTAAAGCATAAAATGTCGTGTACGCTGATGATTGGCTTGCGGTGAGTTTTAAACACAAGCAAGCACTAATTTCCAAAGGTCATTTCCTGCACATTAAAATAGTCAAAAGTATGGCATCTCACTCGCGTAGTTTCTTATGGTGGCCTTATACTAGAGAAATTGACCTCAAGCATAAAATATCATGGACGCGGATGGTTTCCTTTCGGTGTGCAACCAGTCATTTCCTGGTGATTTCTTTTTATATATATAATAATCTAGAATTTAATTAAATGGTCATCAAGAAACCGGCCATAAAAAATATAAAAAAGAAAAGTACGATAAAGAAGAGAGAAGGCTTGTTTGAGTCTTTGGGTGGATTTGGTATTGCGATTGTTTTTGTGGTTGAGATTTTAAAAAAATAATTTCATGAAAAACACTTTTAGTTGCAGTTCATAACTGAAATTGAAGTGTTTGGTTGAAACTATGTTTGAGTTTGAGATTAATGAAAATCAGTTGCATGTGTTTGGTTATCAAGCTTTTCATATTGTTGTCAACATGTGAAATTATTTTAAAGTATACATACATATTCATATACATATATACATACATATTCATATACATATATACATACATATATATATACATATACATACATACATATATATATATATATATATATATATTGTTTTTTAAATATTATAGATTTAATAATCATAATAATAAAATGTAATTAATAATTCAAGTAAATTAGACACTTGTTTTATTCTCCCATCAAACTACTTGTAATTCCATCACGAACTAAATCCATATGTGAAGGTCTTTGCGATCCCTGACTATTTGATTGAGGAACAACATCTGGTAAAATATCATCAAAAACAAAATTATGATTGCTAGACAAAAGTTATATTGTGATCTCCTTCTAATATATTTATTTATATTTTAATTAAATTTTTAGATTTTTAGATTATTTTAATATTAAAAATATATTTTATATAAAAAAAACTTTTAACAGAAAATATATATTAAGCCCCCGCCCCTCTCTCTCTCTCCAGAATGACTCCCCAAGATTTTGATGCCAAAACCATGTTGCACAGCGAGCATGACCTCGATCTCATTCTTTTAGGCAGGTTTGTGAGCTCATTCTTTTGGGCAGGTTTGTGAGAAAGAAATTGGGCATACTTCTCTTTTTTCTCTTCATTAATCGAAGCAGTGGCAAGGCTTCTATTTGCTTCTCGAGTGTTGTTTCATTGAAGATAGTGAAGGTGCTTGGGGATTTTTGGGTTTTGCTTGTCTATGCCTGTGGTGTGTGGTGTGTTAAGGAGAAGAAACGAGGGTTTGATTTGGAATTAAATTCCAACGGTAATTTATGTGGTGGCAATAAATTTATTGTGGATGAAAAGCAGTTACTAACTGCTTTTCATGAATCGATGGTGTGAGAGGTTTTAGTGGTGGGTCCCATACAAATGTGTTGATGCTTTTATAGATAACCAAACAACAATTCAGTAGTTTTTTTTCAAACATGGTTCAAACCACAATACCAAACAGCCACTTTGTCACACTAGAAGAAACACAAAACATCAAATACAATGGGTTAGGTAGAAACGTAATTGAACCCGTAATCACATCAAATTATCTTATTTAAAAATTTAAATTATTATATAAGCTTTAATATATTATCTTCTAGACTTGAAATTTATATATATTCACTATTTTATGCTTAATTTTTATTAAATAAAATAAAAATAGTAAGATTCGAGCTCGTGACCGCTTGGTCAATAAATCTCTGAAATCATCTCATATAAAAATTTAAATTATTAAATAAACTTTAAAATATTATTTAAATTATTCTCAAGCATCATCCTTTGCACACGCACTCTCCTGAAGAAAACAAAACTACGATGCAAATGTTAAATCTAGAACGGCGAACAAAAACTATGGAATCCCCACAAATTCATACAACGAATAACCCAAAAACTCAAATAATGGATGACCCGTAAACAAATGCAACAATAACCCTAGAAAGTCACCAGCTCCACAGTAAGTACCAAGAAATTAACAATTATTTAATAACTATACAGTGGTACAAGCTTGAGGTTAAGAGATTTATTTCCCCTGTGATTTCAGGTTCGAGCTCCGTGGTTGCTAATATGATGACTACAGGAGATTTACATAGTCAATTACTTCAAAGTCCGTAAAATTAGTCAAAGTACATGCAAATTGACCCGAAAATCCATGTTAAAAAGAAATACCAAGAAATTAGGTATGGAGCTCTCCCACTCCTATTATTAGTCCAAAGTAAAATACCCTCAGCATTACGGACAAGTCAAGCCCCGTGTAAAAGTTATTCATTCTTTGACCACAATCATAAAAACAATTGATGCAAAATGAGATTAAAAAAAAAACACATTGCATATATGACTTCAAGGTTGTTTCTTTCACATATAACCCCCTTTAAATATGATTTTCCTTCTCCTTTTCCTATCCTGCAAGGACTGTTTCCATCGTCTCTGCTGCTACTTTCTCTAGCCTGGTTCCCATCAGAGACTCTCCCAACTCCCTAAAACACGCACATGCACACCTCTGCACCTTGGTTCAAGGCTATATTTAAATGCAAATCTCGAGCTTTGAAAAAACAAGGAGCGATGCCCTATTTTCTCTTGTTCCAATTAATTTGGCGATGTAATGTTTTCTTCATTCTCCACGTATGTGAAGTTCAATTTATGCCATACATTCATAATTCTCTTAAGGTTATGTTAATCTAATTACTGATATTATGGGATGTGCTATAATTCAGGAAATATTCTGTAATATAGGAAATACATACGTAGAGATTATCTTGTGTAATAGGTTACACTATAACATATGTACATTTCCCTACTTATATAAATAATAGAGGAGGAGCTGTACTAAGGCAATCTGCTCAAACCTATTATCAAAACTCTTGTTTCAACTTAGTATCAGAGCACACATACCTTAAATGGTTCTTCTTCCTCCTGCCGTTCCTGCTCCCTGTTTTATCTGTCGTCTCCTCTGCCTCGTTCCTCTTTATTACAGACGTGTTTTCCTTCGTTGCTACTCCTCGTTATCTTTTATTTGCAGGCCTGTTTCTTCTATCATGAATCACTCAGAAAGCAATGTTGATGTTAATGCCAGCCCTTCTTCTCCAAATTCTGCTGCCACAGCAACCAACGTAGCCATGCTTTCCTCTGCTGCAACAGCAGCCATTGTTCCACTCTCCAACACTCAGCAGGTTATTAACCTCAAGCTTACCAACAACAATTATTTGTTTTGGTGTATGCAGATGAAGCCTTATCTGATTGGGCAGGGTGTATTTTTGTTTGTTGATGGTTAAACTCCATGCCCCTCTTCTCACACCTCTATTACTTCATCATGTCCAACATTTTTGGCTTGGAAAAAGCAAGACCAACTTATCCTTGGTGCTCTGTTTTCCTCTCTCTCGGTTGAAGTTCTTCATTTGATGGTTAATTGTTCCACCTCTGCCAGCGTGTGGAGCACCCTTGAATGTGCTCTTGCTTCCCCATCTAACTCTCGAATCATGCAATTGCATGGTTCTCTTCAAGATCTTTGACAAGGTGATGATATTGTCACTCTCTATTTACAAGGTGCAAAAGGTTTATTTGATGAGTTGGTTGCGGCTGGCAGACCCATCTCTCTCACATATTTCAATCTTTATGTGTTTCGGGGGCTTCACAGTGATTTTTGTGATTTGGTTACAAGTTTGTCCACTAAAGCTGATCCCTTGTCATATTCTGAACTTCATAGTCACTTATCTACTCATGAATTTATCCATCGCAACTCAATTTCTTCAAGCCTCGCGTCTGCTGCACCTCTGCTGCCAATTCCTACACAGTAGCCTTCAGTTTATGCAACCCAGCGTGGCTTCTCTAGTTCTCACAGCCATGGCTTCTCTCGGGATAGAGGACGACGGAGTGGCTGGCGGCATCCTCGCAGCAGTTATTCTCAGTCTAGTGGTCAGCCCTTTCGTGGTGGAGGTAATGGCTCTTCTTGGCAGCAACCCCGTAGCCACAATGGACAGTGGCAAAACAACTACAATTCCCATCGTGGTGCAGCCACAAATCAGTGGCCTCGGCAGCAAGTAAAATGTCATCTTTGCCACATCTATGGCCACTCTGCCCAGCAATGCTCTCAACTTGTCCATCATGGCAATCAAGCCTCGGCCAACCTCTCCTTTAGCACTGCATCAGCTGAAGATTCTGCCATGAAGGAGTCTGCCGAGTGGTTTCCTGACACAGGTGTGAATCATCACGTTACTCCGGACATTACTGGTATGACTTACGCAAAACCTTATCTTGGTAATGATCAATTACATGTTGGTGGTGGTAAGGGACTTGTCATATCTAATACTTCTCATAATCTTCTACATACACCAAAACGAGTCTTCTCCTTGTCCAATATATTACATGTTCCTCACATTAAAAAAAGACTATTATCTGTCCAACAGTTTTGTCGTGAAAATTATGTCTTTTTTGAGTTTCACTCGTTTGTTTTTTATGTCAAGGATCTCATCACCAAGGAAGTTCTTCTTTCCGGTCGAAGTAAAGACGGCCTCTATGTCCTTTCTGAGTCTTCTGCAACATCTCTTCCGCAAGCCTTTTTGTCCACCAACCTGGCCACTTCTGCCGATATTTGGCATCGTCGTCTTGGTCATCCTAGTTCCCGTATTCTGAGTCTCTTAGCTTCAAATAAAAAGGTTATTTGTACCTCTCGTCATTTTGATTTTCAATGTCAAACTTGTCCGCTAGGGAAATCCTCTAGTTTGTCATTAGGACCTACGGGCCATAAAACATCTACTCCGCTTGAACTTATATTTAGTGATGTTTGGGGACCTGCATCGATGCTATCATCTGATGGTTTTTGGTATTTTGTCATATTTGTGGATGCGCATACAAAATTTATTTGGTTTTATCCTATTGCCCTCAAATCAGATGTATTTACTGTATTTCAACAATTTCAATTGCTTGTTGAATGTCAGTTCTCTCGTAAAATCAAAACTGTTCAAACTGATTGGGGTGGTCAATATCGAAAATTAAATTCTTTTTTTCAAAACCATCGGTATTCACCATCGTCTCATATGTCCACATACTCATGAACAGAATGGTACTGTTGAGCGACGTCATCATCACATTGTTGAAACTGGTATTACTCTGTTAGGCCAATGTAAGGCGCCTCTAAAATTCTGGAATTATGCATTCAAAACCTCGGTTTATCTTATTAATCGTATGCCAACCTCGGTTTTAAGCAACAAATCTTCGTTTGAATGTTTGTTTCATCAGGCTCCTGACTATGCTTTTCTATGTACTTTTGGATGTCTTTGCTTTCCTCTTCTTCTTCCTTACAATGCTCATAAGCTAGACTATCACTCCACTCCGTGTGTGTTCTTAGGCTATAGTTCGTCTCACCTAGGCTATTGTTGTCTTGATTTGTCGACTGATCGTATCTACATCTCTCGTCATGTCTGATTTCATGAACATGTTTTCCCTTTTGTCGAGTCCATCTCTTTGTCTCCATTGTCCCCTTCATCCGTGTCTGTCTCCAATTTACCTTCTCTCACCATTTTGTCATCTAAGTCAGTCTCAGCTCCACCTTCCCGTGCCACTAACCAGACCGTCCCCTCACCATCATCTCCATCTATGTTTTTTGATCATTATGCAGGTTCAGGTCGGCGATTCCAGTCTTGTCTTCCTCAGCGTCATCCTCTGCTACAGATCCTCCAGCCTCGGCTTCAGCTCTATCTTCTCCATCTGCAGACTCTGCCAAGTCTGTGCCCGGCCTGGATTTATGTGTGGATCTTTCCACTTATTCTCTTCCATAGCTGCACTCCACTGATTTGACATCCTCTCACCGTCCATTTGACAGCATCCCATGGTGCTACGTCCACGGCAGCCAAAGATTGCCAACATCATCTCTATATCTACTGCCTCTCCGTTAGCCCCTACTTCACGGGAAGTAACTCCATCTGCTCTTGAGCCTCTAAGTTTTAGGGAAGCTGACCGGTATTTGTGTTGGCATACTGCCATGAAAGATGAAATTGCAGCATTACATGTAAATTCCACTTGGTCCTTGGTCCCATTTGACCATTCTATGAACATTGTTGGCAGCCGCTGGGTGTATAAAATCAAGCGTCAAGCAAATGGGGACATTGATCGCTACAAGGCTCGTTTGGTTGCGCGGGGGTTCACCTCACAGGAAGGTATAGATTATTCAGAAACCTCCAGTCCTGTTGTTAAACCAACTACTGTTCGGTTAGTTCTCACAATTGCAGTCTCAAAAGGATGGCAGATTCGGCAACTTGATGTTCACAATGCCTTCCTTAATGGCTCTCTTCGTGAAGTTGTTTACATGCAGCAGCCCCCAGGCTTTGTTAATACTGCTTTGCCCACTCATGTTTGTCGCCTTCATAAATCTTTATATGGCTTAAAACAAGTACCACGGGCCTGGTACATTCGCCTAAATGACTTCCTCATGACTATTGGTTTTCGGGCTTCAAAGGTTGATACATCCCTATTTATTCTGAATGGGTCCCATGACATTTGTTACTTACTTGTCTATGTCGATGACATCCTGATTACTGGAAATAACTCTGCACTGATTCGTCATCTTATTACTCTACTGAGCGCGGAGTTCAAACTTCGTGATTTGGGCCATTCACGGTATTTTTTAGGGATTGAAGTTGCTCCCACCAGTATGGGTCTTGTGCTCAGTCAACACAAGTATGTTCTTGATATTCTGAATCGTGCTGGTATGACATCATGTAAACCTGTGGATACACCAGCATCTGTTTCCAAACTTGATCTGCAGTCTGCCGAATTGTTTTCAGACACCACTCGCTTCCGCCAAATTATTGGTGCTCTTCAGTATCTAACGTTTACTCGTCCTAATATTTGTTATGCTGTGAACAAAGTATGTCAGTTTATACATGCCCCTACTGAAGGCCACTGGGCTGCTGTTAAGCGTATCCTATGATATCTGAAAGGTACCTCCTCCTTTGGTCTCCATCTCACCCGTGACTCTACTTTGTCTCTTCATGGTTTTACTGATGCCGATTGGGCCGACAGTGTTGACGATCGCAAATCCACGGGTGGCTACATTGTTTTTCTCGGGACTACTCCCATTTCATGGAAATCTGGCAAGCAACGCACTGTTGCTCGCTCCTCCACAGAAGCAGAGTATAAGGCCTTAGCCGATGGTACTGCTGAGGTCCTTTGGCTTCACTATCTTTTGACAGATTTATGTTTTTCTCCTAGTTCTGCTACGACTATCTGGTGTGATAATTTGGGTGCTACTTATCTGTCTGTTAATCTGATCTTTCATGCTCGTACAAAGCATGTTGAGGTGGACTATCATTGTTGCTACCCAAATTTTGACCTACTTATTTTTAGGTTTCGGAAGAAAAAGAAAAAAATAGAAAAAAAAGACAAAAATCCAAAAATATCTTGTTACAGGGACAAAATTGAATAAATTGAGAATTTAACAGTCAATGCAGGGTCAAATCGCACAAATTGGAAATGAAAGACCAAATTGAAACAAGCACGCAAGCTGAGGGTTGTGTTTGGAATTTTGACTTTGAAAACTCTATAAATAGAGTGCATGGCCACAAGAAAAGAGGACAAAAAAAGAAAAAAAAGAGACCCACTCAAAAACCCTCTCCAAAAAAAAACCCTAACCCTAAACCTTTCTTTGCATTTGGGGCTGCAGCCGCCGCCCATCTTGGCAGCAGCTGCAGCCCCTCTCCCTTTCTATTTTCCTTCCTCAGCCACCAGCTCCCTGCTTTCAGCCACCGTTTCCCCATTTCACCTGCTCTCTTTCTCTTCCCTTCGCTCACGCCACCAGCATCAGCCCTCACTTTCCTCTTGATTTTTCCGTTTCTCTCTCCCGTCCTTCCTTCTCCCCGTCGACAGTCCCAGCCACCACATCAGCCGCCTTTTCTCCTTCTCCGGACAGCCCCGTCCTCATTCTCCCCTCCACTCTCAAGATCCCTCTCTCCCCTGCCGTCCGTTGAAACATCATACCAGCCTTCCCCATCATCTCCTCTCAGCCTCCAGCCATGATAGAGCCCCCATGATCTATCCCCCTTCCTTCACTCTCCTCCCCTCCTTCAGCCGAACAGAGCAGCCCCACTTTGGACAAATCGAAGACGAATAGATCGCCGAGAAAGAGCCAAGATTTAAAGTACAGAACTAACTGATTTTCCTTGTGTTTGCGTTTGTGGCTTTTATTTTGTTTGCAGGTCATCGGCGAACACCCTAACCAGCGAAGAAGAAGAAGGAGAAGAAGAAGGAGGAGGAGGAGGAGAAGAAGAAGAAACGGATCCGAGACCTGAAGGAGCCGAGAAGAGCAGATCTGGAAAATTTTGAGTTTGATTCTTGTCTGCTGTTGGTGTGTGTTTACTTGAGTTTGCAGGTCACCGGAAGACCATCTCCAGCGAGAGAGAAAGGAAAGAAGAAGATTGGCGCACCCCCTGTTTTGCACCTTCTCCGGCGGCGGCGCGTGGAACCACGCGCCGCCAGTGATGGTGGCGCGTGGGAGGACGCGCCACCAGTACACCAAGGCCACTGCGCTGCCTCTGCCACTGTTCCTGAGTTGCTTTTTTGTAGTTTTCTTTATGTTTATGTGTTTTATTTGAATTTATTGTATTTTAATTGTTATTTGTGAAATGTAATGAAAAAGACAATGTGTGTGTGAGTTGTGTTTTATTTGTAAAATATAATGAAAAAGAAAGAAAAAAGAATGTGTGTGTGTGTTTTGTTGTGTTGTGTTTTATTTATTCAATTTTATTTTTGTTTTGTTAAGAAAAAAAGAATATAAAATGAAATAAAAAATATGTTTTCTTTGCATTCGGCCAAATAAGTTTTTCTGAAATTTTATCTAAGATTTAATAACAAGTTTATTAGATCTTGAAAATTTGGCTAATATTAAAACAAATCGTGAAATTTATTCTTGAGAATTAACGGTTGTTTTCAGGTAGTAATTGTCGGATTTACGTGTAGGCTAACATTTACATATTCGGGAATAACCACCAAAATTGTCAGAATTATTCTGAGCGGTGGTCGATTGCTTTTATGGATCGGTCAACCGTGAAATTAATTCATGAGGATTAATGGTTAATTTCAGGTGGTGAATGAAGAAACTACAAGTAGGCTAGCATTTGCATATCTAGAAATAATCAATAAAATTCACAGGATTATTTTTGAGCGGAACATTTTTTATGAGGCATAAAATTGTGGAAAACTCATCCATGATAGGTGATCCTTTTAAGGCATCTATGTGGATCTGTTTCTTGATATTTTATTTTGGGTTTATGAACTCATGATGAAATTTCAAAAGCTAAGATTTATTCACACGAATAAATACGACCCGTTGAAGCATTTACAATCACATCAAGGTAGACAATGCAACTTACCTCAGGTAAGGCGTACTAGGGGTGCTAATACCTTCCCTATACGCAACCAGTCCCCTACCTTTGAATCTCTGAGCAGACCAGTACAAATCGGGTGTTCCTAGCGACCCTCAACAGCCAGGTGGCGACTCCTTCTCAACTCCATCGCGAGAGCCAGGATCCCTCCCGGGACGCCGCGCGGCGACGTGCGACAGAATGGCGACTCCACTGGGGATGGTATTTTTTCTGAAAAATATTGGACTAAGCTTTGAATATTTTGATGTGATTTATTTGTTTCAATTTGTTTGAATTTTATGTGTGTTTATTTTTAGCAAGTTTTTCGCATTTTTCTTTCGTGCATATGTATATATGTTCATGCATTTGTTAACTTATTTGAATTATATCATTGTGGTTTGCAACTCTAAGTTACGTGGGGGACTAGCAGCTTACCTATGACTTGAGTCAAGGTTGAAGTTTGTGTAAACCCCAACTCTTCGCTGAGAGCTTAGATGGTAGTGATTGGTATACGTGCCATCCCATTATCTGCTAAGACCCCATATTGCCTTTACGAGGGTGATCACTGGGACAACAAGAGATCCTGTTTAGAGACCAAAGTAGCAAACTCACCATTTGTTGTGCAAAGAATAGAACCAATCATTAGGGTGTATGCTCCCCTCATTATGTTTTGCATTAAGGCAAACTCTTCTCGAGGCATTTTGAATTCAAGAATTTTGGGTGACACAGTAACCATCATTTAAGAAATTTTCATTGTAGGGTTTAAGCAAAAATCAAATTTTTGTTTATCATACAATTGCTATAGTCATGTGTCACTTCCTCGAAAGACAAGTCTGTAAAAAAAAAAAAAAAAATAAAATTGCATATGCATTTTAACATGCATTCCCATATTTTTTGTGTATCATACAATTGTTACAAGCATGTGTCACTCCTCGAAAGATGAGTTTGTCAAAAAATAAAAAAATAAAAAAAATGCATCTTTATTTTAACATGCATTCTCATAATTTTTGTTTATCATGCAATTGTTACGATCACGTGCCCCTCCTCAAAGGTCAAGTCCGTAAAAAAAAAAAAAAAAAAAAAAAAAAAAAAAAACATGGAACATGCATATACATTTCAACATGCATTCTCACAATTTTTGTTTAGCATGCAGTCGTTACAACCATGTGTCGCTCTTTAAAGGGCAAGTTTGTCAAAAAAAAAAAAAAAAAAAAAAACATGCATATGCATTTCAACATGCATTCCCACAGTTTTGAAATAGGGGTCCCTCAATTTGTTATCCTCCGAAGGGTCAAGAGTCATTGGACAGTTGACGTTGCTGAGAAGAACTGACACCGATATAGAGCCATTATTCATGTTTCTTCTGCAAGCCAACAACAAATTTCTCTGCTCTCTAGTGAAATCAGGTGGAACATATGCCCAGATATCATCTGCAAAGTATTAATGCAATCATCAAGGGAGATTGTGGACAATTCGGGTTTCCTTTGAAGGGGTGTGGGTAGTCCGTATACGAGTCCATTTCAGAAAGCAAGCATCGATCAAAGAAGTTGTCAGTCCATTTAAGTATCAATTGATTTCTCTCCGGATCATGTGGAGTTTTTATGGCACTGTCAATCAAGGAGTTTTATGCCGCCACGCACAGAAGACCATGTTATTTTGCGCACAATTTTGTCTGTTAAAGCGAAGACAAACGTCTTGAGTGAGAAGACATAATATGATACTGTTGAATTTGTTCCGGTGTCTGAGAAGTCAAAGTATGTGCACTGCAAGATTACATTGCTCGAAGAAGCGAGTTTGCCGCAAAAAGAGTCTCTTCGTTGTATGACGAAATTTTTTATGATTTGCGCACTTTGGTGTTTTGACAAGAGTGCTTCCAAGCTTGATTCACTTCTTATGTCTAATGAAGAGCGCGGTGAAGCGCATAAAAAATTGCCTTCTTTTTGCGACATAATCTAGATGAGAGAGATGAATAGTTGCAAGAATTTCAGTAATCAAGTGTGGAAGTTAATCTGCAAAAGGCAAGTCAAGTTTTGTGGAGGATGTTATCGTCGACAATGTCAGCAATAAATCATCGCGAGCATAAGCGAGATCAATGAGCAGTGACAATTCAGATAAGATTGTTTGGAAACTCTGAGAAAAGTGTCGCATCGTCAATAATTTGCTCATGGCATCTCATCGGCTATCACTTTGTTTTGTGGTTAAATAATCAGTTCATTGAAGCATGTGTTTTCCTTGTCTTTTTGTTGTTTTGAAATCAAGAGATGTTTGCATTCTTATTTTTGACAAAATATTTTGATCGAACTCCAACATACAAAATTTAAAGTTTATCATTTTTGAAAATTAAATGTATTTTAATTGCATAATTGACCCAACTTTTGTGAAAAGACATGATGACCAATACCAGATGACTGAACAATTTTTGAGCCCATACACCGAGTTTTTGAACCACATCATAGAACGAAGCTTTATTGGTATGCATATTGACATGTAATGGATTCGGTAGTTATGGACCCGCGAATCATGACTCTTGCACGTCCAAATCATTACATTGGACGAGGTCAAAATTTATCAGTTAAAACCGATTTTGCTTGAAATGACAAAAGGCCATCTTTGTTTATTTCCTTCACTATTCTTGAAATATGTATCCCTTGTTAACCCCAATTTGAGCCTGATATTATATTTCTTTGAAAACACCCGACATGGATCACACCCTCACACTAAGGGCAAATACACTAGGGGCAAATAAGAGATTTGTAGTTTGAGGATACAGTGGCAATATTAGAATCAACAGAAGGGGGATGCTCAAGAATGAAAACCCAACATTGGGAATAATCAAATGGAGATAGGACATGACAAAAACCAAGAGTCAATGCTAAGGACAAGTTCAAAAAAAAAAAAAAAAAAAAAAAATAGAATATTGAACTATACCATGTCCGTTGGTATCTGTGGTCAAACCTCACATGGGAAGAAATGTTATTAAATTATCGAGTCTTCAAGATAATTTATCCATCAAATGAAGATCTTGCAGAATTGTTTTGTTAGACTATATTGAGTGCAACAAGAGATGAAATAACATTTGATGATAAATGATGATTCAGGTTTTAGTATTCCCTTTTAAGTTTGAAATTGTCAATGAAAGGAATGACATGGTTGTAGAGATTCTTAGAGCATTGGTTGATTGACACAAAAATACGTTAAGATAATTAACGTATTTTTGTGTGGTCTCTTCTACAAAGACAACAAGAAAAAGGAGTTAACGACTAGATGATGGTGATCCTAGGTCTTTGAAACCCTTAAACACTTTTTTTGAGCCTATGAATATCCCTTTCTTTTATAGCCATGAACCACAGCCTCATTACATGCTTGTAAAAGTCTTTCTTGATCAAGCAAACAATTTTAACTGATAAGTGGCACTCTCCAAATTTGCTAGAGTTTTTCCATAAGGGTTATAATTTCATGAAAAAATTGCAAGTTGTTATGCATATTGATAAAGTAAGTACTGAAAAATGAGACAAATTTTTCAACTGAACTTCAAGTTTTTACTCAGCTCTAATTGTTTGAAAACCACAAATTATCACTTCATCATGTACCATCAAATGTCATACCCCAAAATCAGAGATTAGAAAAAACCCCATAAAAGACGATTTCAATCTCATAATGGGTCAATTACTGTTTACAAAATACAAGACATTACAGATTTGC
Source organism: Salix brachista (assembly GCA_009078335.1). Classification (NCBI taxonomy): domain Eukaryota; kingdom Viridiplantae; phylum Streptophyta; class Magnoliopsida; order Malpighiales; family Salicaceae; genus Salix; species Salix brachista. Next base: position 1,810,581 of record CM018576.1, on the reverse strand, counting down.
ATGCATTGAATATCATGTATTGGATATTTGACCAAATGAATTTGATTTTCAACAAATGACTTCTCTTTGATTTTATTACAATGATTAGACTTTGGATGCACATGAATTTTTAAATTGGTGATTTAATTTCAGAACAAAAAGATTTACAAACAAAGAAGATAGTGACTGGATTTTGCAGAATCCTTGATATTGACAGTTCTTGATTGGAAAGCCCAGCAGTCAGAGGGCACAGTGTGGATCTTGATAGGAACACAAACAATTTCACTTCAGCTTGGGGGCAAAGAAGCACAAGCAAACGATGATTTAGTGAAATTCATCAATGAGTACCAACGAATTCAACTCAGGGCAACATTGCTTAATAGAGAGTGATGGTTTGATAAGCTCCAGCAGTGATTGAGAATAAGATTGCATTTGAAGGGCACCTTCAAATTTCTGAAATATCAGCTTACCCGCAGATTTGGTTGTCTCTAAAATGATATCGCATGGGTGTATTTTGATGAATATTGAAGAGTATGCAAGCCACCAAGATTGATTGAGGAATAATTTGCTTTGAAGCCAGTCGACTGAAGGTTCAGTTCACCGCATGAATATGGGAGACAGAAAGAACCTCGTTAATGACAACATTGTAATTCTTTGCACAGACAAGAAGAATTTGCTTAGAAGAAATTGAATCTACGACGAAGAGTTTCGGATTGCATGGCCGAACAGTTGCATCAGTTCAAGGCGTAATTCATCGCATGAATGCGGGTGATGATAGCATTACATCTCTTCTCACGAGCTGAGAGAAATTTATTAATGATAACATGGAGCATGCACCGATGAGTTCTGGATGCATTTATGGATGACTTGACAATTTCATGAAGGGTAATGATGACATATGCTGGAATAAATACAATTCGATTGATGAAAACTCCATGATTGATCGACAACCGAAGATGAGGTCAGCATTAGCAATCCTTGCAATGATTGTTAGCAGAACATATGCAAACCAAAGAGCTGTTATTGAGAGAATCCAAGAAGATGGATGACTTGTTACACTCCTTCACGATGAATCAAGCAACACCACACTTGGGGGCAATGTTAAAGTTGATAAGCAATGAGAGCAGAGATCACCGCAGATAGCCTGGAATAAGCAATGCTCTTAAGATTGGGTGAATGAATGACAACAAAGCTCTGGAAATTAGGCAAAGGCATCCTACGACAATGAAGCATCAAAGAAAGGGGACCTATATTTCTCAGATAAGTATACATGCATCATCATGCATTGCATCCCCATATTCATCATTTTTCAATCGGGTAGGTCACCCGTTATAATGAGACCCTCACCTCCATCTTTCATCTGGGTAGGTCACCCGTAATGATGAGACCCTCCTGTTCAACTTTCATCCGGGTAGGTCACCCGTAATAATGAGACCCTCTTCTTCATCTTTCATTAGGGTAGGTCACCCTTAAAAATGAGACCCTCTCCATCTTTCATCCGGGTAGGTCACCCGTAAAAATAAGACCCTTCCATTTTCCAGCCGGGTAGGTCACCTAGAAAAATGAGACCACGCTAGCCGGGTAGGTCACCCAGAAAAATGAGACCATGCTAGCCGGGTAGGTCACCCAGAAAAATGAGACCACGCTAGCCGGGTAGGTCACCCAGAAAAATGAGACCACGCTAGCCGGGTCGGTCACCCAGAAAAATGAGACCACGGGTCGGTCACCCATCAAATGAGGCCTTGCTAGCCGGGTCGGTCACCCAGAAAAATGAGACCACGGGTCGGTCACCCATCAAATGAGGCCATGCTAGCCGGGTCGGTCACCTAGAAAAATGAGACCACGGGTCGGTCACCCATCAAATGAGGCCATGCTAGCCGGGTCAGTCACCCAGAAAAATGAGACCACGGGTCGGTCACCCATCAAATGAGACCATGCTAGCCGGGTCGGTCACCCAGAAAAATGAGACCACGGGTCGGTCACCCATCAAATGAGGCCATGCTAACCGGGTCGGTCACCCATCAAATGAGACCTTGCTAACCATTAACCGGGTCGGTCACCCAGAAAAATGAGACCACGGGTCGGTCACCCATCAAATGAGGCCATGCTAACCGGGTCGGTCACCCAGAAAAATGAGACCTTTCCTAACTGCTAACCGGGTCGGTCACCCATCAAATGAGACCTTGCTAACCACTAACCGGGTCGGTCACCCAGAAAAATGAGACCACGGGTCGGTCACCCATCAAATGAAGCCATGCTAACCGGGTCGGTCACCCAGAAAAATGAGACCTTTCCTAACTGCTAACCCGAGTAGGTCACCCAGAAAAATGAGACCCTTCTAACTTCTAACTCGGGTAGGTCACCCAGAAAAATGAGACCCTTCTAACTGCTAACCAGGGTAGGTCACCCAGAAAAACGAGACCCATCTCCACCATTCTATTTTTCTTTACAACACTTACTATTCAAAGTCTTTTACGAGACTTTAGTCGTAAGCATTGTAAAGAGGGGGCATCTGTTGCTACCCAAATTTTGACCTACTTATTTTTAGGTTTTGGAAGAAAAAGAAAAAAATAGAAAAAAAAGACAAAAATCCAAAAATATCTTGTTACAGGGAAAAAATTGAATAAATTGAGAATTTAACAGTCAATGCAGGGTCAAATCGCACAAATTGGAAATGAAAGACCAAATTGAAACAAGCACGCAAGTTGAGGGTTGTGTTTGGAATTTTGACTTTGAAAACTCTATAAATAGAGTGCATGGCCACAAGAAAAGAGGACAAAAAAAGAAAAAAAAGAGACCCACTCAAAAACCCTCTCCAAAAAAAAACCCTAACCCTAAACCTTTCTTTGCATTTGGGGCTGCAGCCGCCGCCCATCTTGGCAGCAGCTGCAGCCCCTCTCCCTTTCTATTTTCCTTCCTCAGCCACCAGCTCCCTGCTTTCAGCCACCGTTTCCCCATTTCACCTGCTCTCTTTCTCTTCCCTTCGCTCACGCCACCAGCATCAGCCCTCACTTTCCTCTTGATTTTTCCGTTTCTCTCTCCCGTCCTTCCTTCTCCCCGTCGACAGTCCCAGCCACCACATCAGCCGCCTTTTCTCCTTCTCCGGACAGCCCCGTCCTCATTCTCCCCTCCACTCTCAAGATCCCTCTCTCCCCTGCCGTCCGTTGAAACATCATACCAGCCTTCCCCATCATCTCCTCTCAGCCTCCAGCCATGATAGAGCCCCCATGATCTATCCCCCTTCCTTCACTCTCCTCCCCTCCTTCAGCCGAACAGAGCAGCCCCACTTTGGACAAATCGAAGACGAATAGATCGCCGAGAAAGAGCCAAGATTTAAAGTACAGAACTAACTGATTTTCCTTGTGTTTGCGTTTGTGGCTTTTATTTTGTTTGCAGGTCATCGGCGAACACCCTAACCAGCGAAGAAGAAGAAGGAGAAGAAGAAGGAGGAGGAGGAGGAGAAGAAGAAGAAACGGATCCGAGACCTGAAGGAGCCGAGAAGAGCAGATCTGGAAAATTTTGAGTTTGATTCTTGTCTGCTGTTGGTGTGTGTTTACTTGAGTTTGCAGGTCACCGGAAGACCATCTCCAGCGAGAGAGAAAGGAAAGAAGAAGATTGGCGCACCCCCTGTTTTGCACCTTCTCCGGCGGCGGCGCGTGGAACCACGCGCCGCCAGTGATGGTGGCGCGTGGGAGGACGCGCCACCAGTACACCAAGGCCACTGCGCTGCCTCTGCCACTGTTCCTGAGTTGCTTTTTTGTAGTTTTCTTTATGTTTATGTGTTTTATTTGAATTTATTGTATTTTAATTGTTATTTGTGAAATGTAATGAAAAAGACAATGTGTGTGTGAGTTGTGTTTTATTTGTAAAATATAATGAAAAAGAAAGAAAAAAGAATGTGTGTGTGTGTTTTGTTGTGTTGTGTTTTATTTATTCAATTTTATTTTGTTTTGTTAAGAAAAAAAGAATATAAAATGAAATAAAAAATATGTTTTCTTTGCATTCGGCCAAATAAGTTTTTCTGAAATTTTATCTAAGATTTAATAACAAGTTTATTAGATCTTGAAAATTTGGCTTATATTAAAACAAATCGTGAAATTTATTCTTGAGAATTAATGGTTGTTTTCAGGTAGTAATTGTCGGATTTACGTGTAGGCTAACATTTACATATTCGGGAATAACCACCAAAATTGTCAGAATTATTCTGAGCGGTGGTCGATTGCTTTTATGGATCGGTCAACCGTGAAATTAATTCATGAGGATTAATGGTTAATTTCAGGTGGTGAATGAAGAAACTACAAGTAGGCTAGCATTTGCATATCTAGAAATAATCAATAAAATTCACAGGATTATTTTTGAGCGGAACATTTTTTATGAGGCATAAAATTGTGGAAAACTCATCCATGATAGGTGATCCTTTTAAGGCATCTATGTGGATCTGTTTCTTGATATTTTATTTTGGGTTTATGAACTCATGATGAAATTTCAAAAGCTAAGATTTATTCACACGAATAAATACGACCCGTTGAAGCATTTACAATCACATCAAGGTAGACAATGCAACTTACCTCAGGTAAGGCGTACTAGGGGTGCTAATACCTTCCCTATACGCAACCAGTCCCCTACCTTTGAATCTCTGAGCAGACCAGTACAAATCGGGTGTTCCTAGCGACCCTCAACAGCCAGGTGGCGACTCCTTCTCAACTCCATCGCGAGAGCCAGGATCCCTCCCGGGACGCCGCGCGGCGACGTGCGACAATCATTTTGTTCATGATCGAGTGACTAAAAAGGAGATTCAAATTCGCTTCATCCCCTCCAAAGATCAATTAGCAGATATTCTTACAAAGCCACTTGCCTCCTCGGTTTTTACTTCTCTCCGTTCCAAGCTTCACGTGGATAACCCACCATCAGCTTGAGGGGGCGTATTATGGGATGTGCTGTAATTTAGGAAATATTCTATAATATAGGAAATACATACGTAGAGATTATCTTGTGTAATAGGGTACACTATAACATATGTACATTGCCCTACTTATATAAATAATAAAAGAGCAGTCGTACTAAAGCAATCTGCTCAAACCTATTATCAAAACTCTTGTTTCAACTACTAACATCATGCTAAGGAACAACTTCAATAACAAGGATGTGCACGTTCTCAAATAAAAATAATTAAGAAATTAAGTTTGCTTTAACCGACGTACGTAGTTTTAGATAATTTAACCTCAATAGACACCCAATACACATCAAAGCGTGCATGATAGTTAAACTTGGGTTAATCAATGTTAACCATACACAAATGATCAAGTCACTTTTGGCATCTTCATACACAGATAGAAACATGGTTATTGATAGCTCCTTCAATACATAAAATTGAACCAAATTGTTCACCCTCAAGTTTCATCCTTCAACTCGCAGCATTGCTATATATATCCATTTGAAATTGCATGAGATTGTAATTCAAGATCATGGCTATTCCACTCTTTGTTGCCTAGCTTCATCACCTCCGTCTCTTCGATCTCCTCCTTCAACTCCTTATCCTTCCCCCAGAGAACAGTGTAAGGCCCCGCGACGATCAAGATGGACCCTACAGCACTTCAAATGATTCACATATCAATAAGTCAGTCCTTGTTGCTACAAAAGACTAAGCACACAAAAACAATGATCAGGTATAGAAAATCAGTGAAGGAGTTCAGCATATATATGCATACGTTCCGACATATATCTTCTCATGAAGCAATGCCCAACTCAAAGCGGCTACTATAACAAGCAACAAGGGACTGAAGACCGAGACGTAGAGTGCTCCTTTCCTTTGAATACTCCATGAAGTGAGGGAAAAAGTGAGTGCGGAACACACGATTCCCTGAAATTTTGAAGGAAAAAGGTATCATCATTTAAACAGGCATGGAAATATATGTTGACTTGTTGAAAAGATTTAGGGAACATACTGCATAGAGAGCTGCAACAAGCCGGCCAGGAGATCGCAATGACCACTCGGATACTTTGTGATTGGCACCGACGCCGATGACTACACATTCAATGTTGCCCATGAAGCACATCAATAAGGTGCATGTGTAAGGAACTGGAAACTTCAAGCTCACTTTTGCCTGCGCAAATCATCAAGAAATCAAGCTTTTAATTAGACCATAAAGTGGCATGAAAACTTTCTAGAAGGTAAGGTTTCTTACTTGGACGGTGAACCATATTGCCCAAGAAACAGCACTGGTCATTATAAATAAGGATCCCAGAACGAGGTTCGATTTCTTGTCGGTGCTGCTATTTCCGGTACTGTCTGCATAGTTCCAATGAATACTTGACTCCCCAATATTGATCATGTGACCATGGTAGAATGACAACAACATGGCTCCCCCTACACATACTACTGTCCCAAGCAGCTTAGCTTGCCCTGATATCTTCTTAATTCCCACTGATTCCTGTCTGCAAAATTTTAAACAAGAAAACTTGAGATAAATATGCCGAATGTGGTCTAATTTGCAATAAAAATACAGAAAAAGGAGACGACCTCAGTACTTGAAAAGAACTGCAAGAATGAAAGTCACTGCAGGGAGTATGTTGGTCAATGCACATCCAATTGTGGGGGTGGAGTTTTCTAGCCCAATAAAGTAAAAAACCTGGTTTCCTGTTACACTGCATGTCTTAGAAAATTAGATATATTTCCAGGAATATAATGTTGCTGGCAGGGAATTGTTAGAGAGCAGTAATTACTCACCCTGTAAGAGAACATATGAAAATCTGAAACAGCAAAGACATGGTGATCTTGGGCCTAGTTTTCCTGCACCAGAAAAAAAAGACAAATTAAATAATTTATAATGGTCTCAAACTAATTATAATTAGCTTCATAAAGGTAATTAGGTTACTTGACCACCTTAATTTGCAATGATCCCTTTGCTTATTTCTTTTAACAATAAATTATTTCACGTACTCCATTGATCAAGAACTTATAGTACTTCAAAAGAAATAAACAAAGGGGGTCATCATAGCAAAGATTTTCCATCAAGCAACAGTACTAGCTAGCATGATATATAGTTCATGTCTGCAAGCCAACCTGAATTGGCATTAATATATAAACATAGATTCGAATAGCTAAAGATTGCGCCATATCATAATTAACTTATTGATTCTCATTAATAGTAGTAGTATCATGTTACTAGAGAGATTGATTGACGCAGCAGAAAATCACAAGGGAATATGACCAACGTCAATACTCCGTAAATCAAAGATAACGAGAATAAATCTCAATCAAACTCAACGTTTATTCAATAAAATGATAGATAAGTTGGCTGCTGGTTTTACATTGATACTTAAAGTAAAAACCCTAGCGTAATTCAAGATAGAAAAGGAAACGACATAAAACATTAAATTTGCCATAAATGGCAAATTTGAGATAAATGCAGAATGTGAAAGGTCTATAAATTCTGGGAGGGTACCTATTATGGAATGTATTCTTATATAGGAAATATTGATGTATAGATTTATATTGTGTAATAGGGTACACCATAGTTAATGTACAAATACCCTACTTATATAAATACAAGAGGAGCAGCCGTATTAGGGTATTATGCTCAACACATAAATCAAATACTTGTTTCAACTTGGTATCAGAGCCTAATCGGTTCCTCTTCCTTCTTGCGCCGACTGTCTTCAATTTTCTGGGCTGCTCTGTTTCGTCTCTGTCTTCTAAGCGCGGTTTACTTGATTATTTCTTTGCGGAAAGTCTGTTGTTTACTATCAAGTACGTGAGGCCAAGCGCTGTTTATTTGATTATTTCTTTGCGGAAAGTCTATTGTCTTCTACTGCAATTGCGTGCGTTCTTTCTCTCTACTGCACAACGTTAGCATATTTCTCTGTTGTCTTCTACTGCAATTGCGTGCGTTCTTTCTCTCTACTGCACAACGTTAGCATATTTCTCTGCTTATCATGGCTCAATCAGACAGCACAAATACTGGAATCACTACCAGTCCCTCCTCTCCAAAATCTGCTGCACCCGACGCAGCCATAGCCTCTTCAACTGCAGCTCCTGCTCTTGTTCCTCTCTCCAATACACAGCAGGTTATCAGTCTTAAACTTACCAACAACTATTTGTTTTGTCGTATGCAGATGAAGCCGTATTTAATCGGTCAAGGAGTCTTTTCTTTTGTTGATGGATCCACACAATGTCCTTCTCCCTATGCTTCGGACAGTTCTTGCTCTCTACTATTGGCCTGGAAACAGCAAGACCAACTAATCCTAAGTGCGTTGCTGTCTTCTTTCTCGGTTGAAGTCCTTCATCTTGTGGTTGATTGTCCCACTTCTGCTAGTGTGTGGAGCACACTTGAACGTGCTCTTGCTTCCCCATCCAACTCCAGAATTATGCAATTACATGGCTCTCTCCAAGACTTGCGCCAAGGTGATGACACTGTCACCCTATATCTGCAGCGAGCAAAGGGATTATTTGATGAATTGGCTGCAGCTGGCAGACCAATCTCCCTCACTGATTTTAATCTATATGTCTTTCGGGGTTTGCGAAGTGATTTCCGTGACTTGGTTACCACTTTATCAACCAAAGCCGAACCATTGTCTTATTCAGAACTTCACAGTCACTTATCTACACATGAATTCATACATCGCAATGTTGTGCCTGCTGCCTCTCTTCTCCCCACACCAGCGCAACTTCCATCAGTCTATGCTGCCAGCATGGCTATTCGGGTTCACAAAGCAATGCATTTAGGGGACGACGCAATGGTTGGAAAAATAATTCTCGCGGGAACTACAATCAGTCCAATGGGCAATCTTTTAAAAGTGGACAATGGCAGCAACCCCGACACTACAATGGACAGTGGCAAAGCAATTCCAACTGTGGGACATCACAGAATCAATGGCCTCGTCAACAGGTAAAGTGCCAGCTTTGTTACACATATGGCCATTCTGCCCAAAATTGCTCTCAACTTGCCCATCATGGAACTCAAGCCTCGGCCAATCTCTCTTTCCGCAATGGTTCAGCCGAGGATCCAGCCATGAAAGACTCTACTGATTGGTTCCCCGACACAGGTGCGAATCACCATGTTACTCCGAATATTAATGGTATGACTTCCGTAAATCCCTATCTTGGTAATGATCAATTACATGTTGGTGATGGTAAAGGACTTGTTATCTCTAATATTGCACATAATCTTTTACATACCCCAAAAAGAGTTTTCACTTTGTCAAACATACTACATGTGCCTAATATTAAAAAGAAATTGTTATCCGTTCAACAATTTTTCCATGAGAATTATGTCTTCTTTGAGTTTCACTCCTCTTTGTTTTATGTTAAGGATCTCATCACCAAGGAAGTCCTTCTTTCTGGTCAGAGTAAAGATGGCCTCTACGTTCTTTCCGAGTCGTCCGCCACATTCCTGCCACAAGCTTGTTTGTCCACTAGCATGGCCACTTCTGCCGATATTTGGCATCGTCGCCTCGGTCATCCCAGTTCCCGTATTTTGAGCCTCTTAGCGTCAAATAAAAAGGTTGTTTGTAATTCTCGCATTTCTAATTTTCAATGTCAAGCTTGTCCGCTAGGAAAATCCTCGTGTTTGTCATTAGGACCCACGGGTCATAAAACGCCTCTTAGCGTCAAATAAAAAGGTTGTTTGTAATTCTCGCATTTCTAATTTTCAATGTCAAGCTTGTCCGCTAGGAAAATCCTCGTGTTTGTCATTAGGACCCACGGGTCATAAAACATCAACTCCTCTTGAACTTATTTTTAGTGATGTGTGGGGTCCTGCTCCGATGTTTTCTTCTGATGGTTTTTGGTATTTTGTCATTTTTGTGGATGCTCACACAAAATTTATGTGGTACTATCCTATTGCACTCAAATCCGATGTGTTCAATGTTTTTCAACAATTTCAAGTACTTGTTGAACGTCAATTCTCTTGCAAAATTAAAAATGTGCAAACTGATTGGGGTGGTGAATACCGAAAATTAAATTCTTTCTTCAAAACAATTGGTATTCACCATCGACTCATATGTCCACATACTCATGAACAAAATGGTACCGTTGAACGTCGACATCGTCATATTGTTGAAACTGGTCTCACCATGTTAGGCCAATGTAAGGCTCCTCTAAAATACTGGAATTATGCATTTGAAACATCGGTCTATCTCATAAATTGTATGCCCACCGCGGTTTTACAAAACAAGTCTCCTTTTGAATGTTTGCTTCGTCAAGTACCTGATTATGCTTTCTTACGTATTTTTGGGTGTCTTTGCTTTCTGTTTCTTCGTCCTTACAATGCTCATAAGCTTGATTATCGCTCCACTCCTTGTGTGTTCCTTGGGTATAGTTCGTCTCATCTAGGTTATCGTTGTCTTGACTTGTCGTCTGACCGCATATATATTTCCCATCATGTCCATTTTCATGAACATGTTTTTCCTTTTATTGAGTCAACCATAAGGTCAACCAACTCCACCTCTCCACCCGTGGCTATCTCCAACCTTCCTTCCCTCACCCTATCTTCCTTAAATTCAGTCCCAACTCCACCCGTTCATCCCACTAACCAGTCTGTTCCTTCACCATCTCCATCTATGTCTATTGATCATTATGCAGGTACAGGATCAGCGGCTCAAGTTCAACCTTCATCCCCTTCCTCTTCAGCTGCAGACCCTCCAGTTTTGGCATCCACATTATCTCCATCATCTGGACACTCGGATCAGTCTCTACCCGGTTTGGATCTATGTGTGGATCTTTCCACTTATTCCCTTCCACAGCTACCCTCCACTACTATGTCGTCTGCTCCACCACTGCCTCGGCAACATTCTATGGTGTTGCGGCCTAGGCAGCCGAAGACTGCTAATCTCGTCTCCTCTCCGTCAGTCTCTTCTTCCCGGGGACTGTCTCCCTCTGATTTTGAGCCTATGAGTTTTAAGGAGGCTGACCGTTTTGAGTGTTGGCATTCTGCAATGAAGGATGAAATTTCTGCCTTACATGCTAATAACACTTGGTCCTTGGTACCGTTTGATCCTTCTATGAATGTTGTTGGTTGCCGATGGATTTATAAAATAAAACGCCGAGCGAATGGGGAAGTTGATCGCTACAAAGCCCGTTTGGTTGCGCGGGGGTTCACCCAACAGGAAGGTATAGATTATTCTGAAACTTTCAGTCCTGTTGTTAAACCAACTACTGTTCGGTTAGTTCTCATAATTGCAGTATCAAAAGGGTGGCAGATTCGGCAACTTGATGTCCATAATGCCTTTCTTAATGGCTCACTTCATGAGGTTGTGTACATGCAGCAACCCCCCGGTTTTATTGACACCACTTTATCTACACATGTTTGTCGTCTTCATAAATCTCTATACGGTTTGAAACAAGCACCACGGGCGTGGTACATGCGTCTCAGTGATTTTCTTCTCACTATTGGTTTCCGGGCTTCAAAGGTTGATACTTCTCTATTTATTCTGAGTGGTTCTCATGATATATGCTACTTACTTGTCTATGTTGATGACATCTTGATTACTGGTAATAATTCTGCACTTATTCATCGCCTTATTACTCTGCTGAGCTCGGAGTTCAAACTTCGTGATTTGGGTCATGCTCGCTATTTTTTAGGGATTGAAGTTGCTCCCACTAGCATGGGTCTTGTGCTTAGTCAACACAAGTATGTTCTGGATATTCTAAATCGTGCAGGTATGACATCATGTAAACCCGTGGATACACCTGCTTCTGTTTCCAAGCTTGATTTGCAGTCTACCGAATTGTTCTCAGACGCTACTCGCTTCCGCCAAGTAGTTGGTGCTCTTCAGTATCTAACATTTACTAGACCCGATATTTGTTATGCTGTGAACAAAGAATGCCAGTTTATGCATGCTCCTATCGAATGACACTGGGCCGCAGTTAAGCGTATTCTGCGATATCTCAAAGGTACCTCCTCCTTTGGTCTTCATCTTACTCGAGACACCACTTTGTCTCTTCATGGTTTTACTGATGCCGATTGGGCCGGCAGTATTGAAGACCGAAAATCTACGGGTGGCTATATGGTATTGCTTGGGTCTACACCCATTTCATGGAAATCTGGCAAGCAACGCACGGTTGCTCGCTCCTCCACTGAAGCAGAATATAAAGCCTTAGCCGATGGTACTGCTGAGGTCCTTTGGCTTCGCTATCTCTTGTCAGATTTATGCATCTCTCCTACTTCTGCTACGACTATCTGGTGTGATAACTTGGGTGCCACTTATCTGTCCGCTAATCCGATCTTTCATGCCCGTACAAAGCATGTTGAGGTTGACTATCACTTTGTTCGTGATCGAGTGACTAAGAAGGAAATTCAGATTCGCTTCATCCCTTCCAAAGATAGCAGATATTCTTACAAAACCACTTGCTTCCTCTGTTTTTATTTCCTTACATTCCAAGCTTCATGTGGATAACCCACCCTCAGCTTGAGGGGGAATATTATGGAATGTACTCTTATATAGGAAATATTGATGTATAGATTTATATTGTGTAATAGGGTTGCTTGACCGCTATTTATGTTCGGCTTGTTTTAACTCGCAAGTGCACGAGTGTGCGATGTAGCAATTAACTCGGTAAGACCGAGGTCATATCCACAGAGAGCTAGATATAGAAATTAAGCTAGGTAACAACAAAAATATCTCAAGACAATAATTAATGGATTTGTTTTCAAAGATGAAAAAGAGTAAATAGATTTTACTTGACAAGAAAAAGTAAGTCTTGGTTCCAAATCAATTTTAATGATGATGTATTGGTGATTCCTTCAACATATATAAGATAACTCAACCTAATATCAACGATGGTGATATTAGATCGGAAGATATTGCAATGAAGTTTAAAAAGATGAAGATTGATTATTGCTTAAGAATAAACTGAGTATTTTCATATTAAGTAAGACATTGAATCAAGCAATCTCTATACCAAAACTAAGTTTTGTTCATAAAAATTCAAGATTATAACATTACCTAAATGATTTCTAAAATTTCTTTGAAATAATTAACATTCATGAAGAAACCTTGAAGATAGACATTAGGTGGTTCATTCATATCTTAAAGAACTCACCTCAATCACCATCATCCTTGATTTGGATCCAAGAAAGAGATTAGCCTACCATAATTATATATAAGAACACTCTAATAAACATGAAAATAACTTGAATCAAACTGAAATGATAAGTTTTATAACTAACAAAAACTGAAATCAAAAAGAGAAGAGCAAAACCAATCTCGGAAAATATTGTAACACCAGATATGACGCTACTTTGGACTCAATTTAACCCTTTTTCTAAGCCTCCTTTGGAGAAGGCTATTAGACACATATTTATAGTAATTTTTGTTAGCTTTCCATAACATTAAATAAAATATAATTTGGAGCTCTGAGTCAAAAGTTATGACTGAAACACCGAAAGATGTTCTGGAGAGTCAATTTCGGCAACTCGGGGAAGATATTTGTGCCGATTTTCTTCCTCATTTTTAGCTGACCCCTTCTTCTATTTTTGACCCAAAATAACGTGACAATCCAGCTCTCCATCCACTTGATAGTCTCCATCCACTTGATAGTCTAGCCTGCACATGGTTCATGCTCACATTAAATTGATCTTGCAGCATCCTAGCCCTCTCATCACACACACTTGCAAGGGTCTCTTTCCTCTTCTCGAAAGCTTGGAGCTCATGTACCAGAAGATCCAAACACAGACAGTGATCCAACGATGTTAAATTTCCTGAAATGATTTATTTAAGCTCCAAAAACTTGTCGAAACATTAAAAGAAACTTCATTACTAAAAGCACATAAATTATTATAAAAAACCCAAATAAAAACAATAAATACATATGTAAAATAAGAAACTTAATGAACTTTTGATGCACAATCAAGGGTACACCATAGTTAATGTACAAATACCCTACTTATATAAATACAAGAGGAGCAGCTGTATTAGGGTATTATGCTCAATACATAAATCAAATACTTGTTTCAACTGTACCAATTGACGAAAGTCAATTCAGACTTTTAAATCAAAAGTTATGGCTAAAACGAAACTTTCCTAAAATAGCAAAAATGACGAATTCGGGGCCGAAACGATGGAATTTGGCCAAAAACCGGTGGACAACAGGGCGTAGCGCTGACTTCTTCCGCAAACGGCGAAACGCATTGACTGGGTGAGTTTCGCGTCATTCCGACTTCGATGACCCGGCTGCCGAAATTCAGTTGCCTTTGAATTTCGGGTGATCCCTCTTGAGTATGTATGCTTCCGCAACCTGTTCTACATCATTGATGATAAAGTTAAAGGATTGAGAAATGTGGAGCTAGAAAGTGGAACAGCTGGGATGGACTCAAGTTACCAGTTAATAGCCTAGTTGTAAGTGAAAAAACATAAACTTGTTTTTTAAAAAGTTATGTTGTTTCAGGATATTTTGTTTTTTAAAAAAGAAGTTAATCTAGATCAACCATAAGGGAAGCATTTAGCGGAGTTGATGTCCAGAATCAAAACTTAATTGACAGCCAATCCGTACGTTTGCTTTAGAACTTGTTCGATAATGGATACTACAAGATAAAATGCAAATAATCTGAGCTCATAGCTTTGACAAGAGTCGCAACACTTTTTCCTTAAAAGCTATTTCAATTTAATACAAATTAATGCATCAATTTATTGAGGTGAATTGGGGTATGATGGCGTGGAATGGTGTGAAATTATACATATATATATATATATATAATTGTTTTTTATCCATAATCATGAGGTTTAGCTGTTGTTTTTTCTTCTTATATATTTATATATATAAAGGGAGAGAGAGAGAGATTTTAACTCCATATATATTTCTGAAAAAAGAAAAGAAAAGAAAACATTAATGCAAATTGAACCATAAATTAATTAATAGGCACTTGATTTTCTTTTTCTGTGGCAAGAATTCAACATCTACTCAGAAGCGTGTGTGTACTTTGAATCAAGAATTTATTTATTTTTCAAGAGTTAATTTTGAAATTTGAGTGACCACGAATGAGCCAATGGAATTACATGCAGCCGTAGAATAGGCTGTCCTAAAACAGTTAATTAATACTGTACGTGAAGACTTGGCAGCTAAAGTATTATACACATGAGATGTAATTAAATGCAAAGCTGCTGCTTTATAGAACTGTCTTTGTTTGACCTTTAAATGATTAAAGAAGGAAGATCGAAGAAGAAGAAGCAGCTTGCTCCATCCATTTATTTTATTAGGTCATCTGTGAAGGCATGCAACATGTAGTTGGCGCCTTGTCGCAGTCCCAAGGATATGGGCAAGCGGCAGCCATGGCCTCTGTGTGATTCCAAATCCAACATAAAGTTTTTCAGCAGCATAGTTTTTATTAGTACTGAAAATAAATAAATCAAATAATATATAATCTTCAATTCGATAGTTTAGGGATGAGAGAGAAATAGTTGATCAAGAATAGTAATGGCTTAGTTTTCTATATCGCATGCAAGATTAGAAAATTTAGAGAGTCCAACAAATTTGATTGGCAAGAGATGCGCTCCTTCAAAACACCAACCCCACGTACATACCAAGTTTAAAGAAATTAAAGAGAATGTAATGCCATGAAAAACCAGTTAGAACAAACAAAAAGCTTTAAAAAACTTATCGCTCAAAGAAATAAGCAAAGGGGGCCGTTGCAATGGTGGCAAAGATTTGCCTATAAGCAACAAGAACAAGTGGTTTCTGTTAGGATTGAGAGAGAGATTGCAGATAATTGAACAAATTAAGAGAAAGAACAATGGAGTTTTGAGAAGGGAAGAGAGAAAAGAGAGGGAGACTGAAATTTGAATATTTTGTATTGATATTCTGTTTTGCATACATTTGTTGTGTGTGCACTTTTCTATTTATACACATTACACTATTCTAGAATATTCTTCTATACTCTAACATCCCCCCTCAAGCTCATGCTTTGATGAACCAAGCATGAGATTGCAGCAATGGAGAAGAAATACATGAGTACTGAATCCTTTTTGACAAAAAACAACACTATGTAAAAGAAAGATGAGTTTGAATGCGATTGAGAAGAAAAAGAAAAATGCTCGAATGGCAAAGAAGATAGAAGAGAGAGAAGACATTTCATTTGTCTATTTCTTGATTGAAATTTCATTTGTCTACTTCAGTTTTTCTGAAGTTTTTCCTTTGTCTACTTCAGTTTTTCTGAAGTTTTTCATCTTTGAGAAGAGAGGGATGAGAAGAAAGAAATGGGAGGTAAGAGAGGTGATAGAATGGGTATGAATTTCATTTGTCTACTTCATTTTTTCTGAATTTTTTCATTTGGCTACTTAAGTTTTTTTTTCTGAAGTTTTTCATTTGCCGATGAATTTCTTAATCTGTGTAAGAATTCATTTTGTAATTCTCAATGATATTGATTTGATTTTTTTTTTCTTCTTCTTTTCTTTTTCTTTTTCTTTTTTTTTCTCGAATTTTTTTTTCTCGAATTTTTTTTTTTTTTTTTTGCAAAAACGGTAGAAAGTGACACACAAAACGGCGGAGCAATACAAAAACATATAAAACCTGCAAAACACAAAACCTAGGTCTCTACTTATTTCTCTCTTAGCAACGCCGCAGCCTCTTCTCTGCCAAATCATATTTATTCTTCCCTGTTCATGTACGGCTTCAATCTTTGAAAGAGTTGAAAGGGCACAGCCAAGGAGCGTGCGAAGCTTTGCAATTTCTTCTCAGCCACTTCTCTCATCATCTTTGTCATAACCCGATTTTAGGTCATTCCCCAAAACTACCCGAAAATAACAAAAAATAAAATAAAAGGGGCTGGTGTCGGTAGAAAAATCAAGGTAAAATTTTGGATATTTTTGAGAGCTCGATCGTACCTCTTTTGTACTCGAAAATGAAGGAAATCGCAGATTTAAGGTTAAAATATTGTGTAAAAATTAAGTCAGCAGGCATGATTATATTTTTATGGGTCAATTTGATTTAATCGTTGGTCGATTTAAAAGTGTAATTATGTTTGAGAATTAATTTAGGATCCAATCAAAATATTTAATTAAGTGCAGGGGCTTGATTATATTTTAAAATTGGCCAAATTAACTTTATTAAGGGCTTAGTCAATAAGAAATCAAGTTCTTAAATTTAATTTGGGTTTAATTGAGAAAATCAGAATTTTTGGAGACCCAATTGAATTTCTTCAAGGCAATTATGCGAAATCGGGGACCAATATGATTAAATTAAGAGTTTAATGTTCGATCGAGGGTTAAATTGTGCAAATCAGAAATTAGGGACCGAAATAAAAAAGGTGCACAAAGTTAAGGATACTCTCGAAATACTGACGGGGATAAAATTGCACAAATTAACAAAGTTTAAAATTGATTGGGGATGCAATCAGAACAATTATAGGGTCAAGGATCAAATTGCACTTTACCCTCCTAACATCAAAATTGCATGTTTCCTGCACTGTTCCGACACCTGAACAGTGCAGGAAACGCAGGGCTGCAACGGCTCTCTGCAGCCCTCAGCCCCCTGCAACATACAGCCACACGACATGCATCTCCGCCCCTGCAAATGCAACAGGACAGCGTCTCAGCCCTCTGCAAAATTCAGAGGGGAGCAACCTCATGCAAGGTGCATGACAAAGGTTCGCTGCATTCCCCTATAAAATGGCACCGTTCACATGCAGAGAGGAACGAAAAAGAGGGGAGGAAGAAAGAAGAGAAAAAAAGAAAGAAAAAGAGAGAAAACGAAACAAAGGAACGGGAGAGACGATACAGAGAAGAAAAGGCAGCCACCAAACAGAGAAGAAAATAGTTGAAAAACTTAGAAATTTGTGTAACGAATTGGCTCAATAATCACGCAAGAACAACACCATATCCATCGGCAACAAGCTCCGTCTGTCTCCTTCGATTTTCAGGTCCTTTCTCTCTCTAGAAACAGACCCGAAGCTCTCTCGGCCAGCCAGCCTCCATCACCGTCGACCACCCACATCCCCCCTCAGCACCACCTAGGCATTACCTTTGTCTCCTCCATCAACCCCAGCATCTCAGCCACCTTCTCCGGCGAAGAAAACCGAGCAGCCCCGACGCCAGCAAGCACAGCCTGTCGCCTTCCGACCCCATTTCCGGCCACCACAGGCCACCATTTCTGACGCCACCACGACTGGAAGAACCACCTCGACGTCCTCTACCCAAAGGTGTTAACAGGTAAGCCTTTCATCACACTCGGAAATTTACCATATCACTGTTCATCTTCTCCATTTTGCATGAGCGGGGAGTGAAATTCACTCCCCGCGCGGTCAGTGAGGCCGGGCTTTGTGCCCGGCCTGACCACTGAAGAGGATGGGCTTCCAGCCCATTTGAGCTGGAAGCCCAGGCCGATGGGAAAAAGGGCTTCTGGCCCATATGGACTGAAAGCCCAGTCCGAGAATAAAAGGGCCTAAGCCCATCCTTAGAATAAGTGGGCAGAGGCCCAATACCAGATCCATGTGGTCTGGGCCGCGAGCCCAGCCACAGTGGGCGGGCTGGCAGCCCAGCCACACTGGGCGGGCTGGCAGCCCAGCCCAGCGAGTGGGCTGGCAGCCCAGCCCCATGTAGGTGGGCTGGCAGCCAGCCCACCCATAAATAAATAAATAAATATAATAATAAAAAAGGAAAATAATAATATATATATAATTTGCAAAAAAAATATTTTTATAAAAAATATATGTTGTTTTCTGGCATACGGCCAATACACTAGCATATTTTTTAAAATTGTTTTTCTTTCAAAAAGTATATATTATCTTGGGTTTTTAAGAGAAAATGAGTTTTAGCATGGATTTTGCAAAGAAGAAAAATCATTTCTTGCATCTTGAGATTTTATGACATGTTTGTAAAATCCAAAGGGTATTGGCCAATATCTCAAAAAATATAAAAATCTTATTTTTTTGAATTTTATTATTCACTGTTGGTATTTGGATAAATAAATCCTAAAAGGGGTTAGTATCCAAAATATTCGACGGGAATGATATGCTATTATTCACTGTTGGGATTTGGATAACTACATCCTAAGGGGTTAGTATCCAAAATCTTCGACGGGAATGGTATGCTATTATTCACTGTCGGTATTTGAATAACTAAATCCTAAAGGGTTAGTATCCAAAATATTCGACGGGAATGATATGCTATTATTCACTGTTGGTATTTGGATAAATAACCCTAAGGGGTTAATTTCCTAAATATCCGGCGGAGTAATATCTCATTCATCATTTAACCAACATATTCTTTGAAAGATCAAAATCATAACAAATCTTAACCAAACAAAAACACCAAGCAGCTTACCTTAGGTAGGGCGTACTAGGGGTGCTAAAACCTTCCCTTTACGCAACCAGTCCCTTACCCTAGAATCTCTGAAAGACCAGTTTTAGGTTTCCTAGTAACCATAATACTAGGTGGCGACTCCCTTTTCCAAAAATAAAGATAATCCCCCCGACACATTGAATATTCCCCCGCCTCGCGGGGAGGGTCGTCACGACGCCGCGCTCGTCATTTTTTGGGGTGCGACAATCTTCTTCCTCTGCTATGCTCATTCTAAAATCATCAACAAAACCCGAAAAATGTTAGGTGAAGAGGCTCCTGCTCCTGCTGAGACTCCTGCTCAGCCTCTTGAGGCCATGGACTTAAGTCCCTTGCTCATGGTGGACTTGCTCGGGGCCTCCATGAAGATGCTAAAGTGATTGAGAAGTATGCTGCCCAGCTGTGTACTGGCAGAGGACTGCAACCAGCCAGACTATATCAAACTCGCCAAAGCACTCTGTGCTGACCATGGTGTAGGCTTATTGACAGTTCCCAGTGCTAAGACTCTTGGCGAGTGGGCTGGGTTATGCAATATTGATTCTAAGGGGAAAGAGGGAGAATCGTGGCTGTTTCTTCACAATGCACTGTACTTCTCACTCTGTTGCTGCTCTGTTTTTTTTTTTTTTTTTGTGCAAAATTTGAATGCAGTAATTTGTTGTGCAGACTGAAGAATTGAGAGTATTAGTAGAAGAGTTACGAAACTGTGCAGAGAAGAAGAGAGACAGAGAGTGTTTACTAAGACTAGAAGACTCGTTGAAAAAACTGAATGCTCGATTTAAGGAGTTGAGAGAGGAGCAGAAGACGAAGATGAAAAAAGTGATGATGAGTATCTTGCTGAAGCAGATGAAGAGGAGTCTGACCTTGATTTGGCATGGAAGATGTTAGATGTTTCCATAGCAGTAACACGGATCTTCTGCTATTTGCGATCTTCTGGTTTCAAGCTGAGGAAGAGGAGTAGGCTGTGTTGCAACAATTCGCGTCACCTCTTCGGAATCACTTTGCGACTATCTCTCCCATGACGATCTAGAACAGGAAACAGATCCAGTTTTTTTTTTTTTTTTTTTTTGAATAATGCATAGCGATTAGATTGCGGAAGCAGAGAATTGGATCATTTAATTCTTCTGCGCAAGCATAAAAGCTCTGATACCATGTTAGGATTGAGAGAGAGATTGCAGATAATTGAACAAATTAAGAGAAAGAACAATGGAGTTTTGAGAAGGGAAGAGAGAAAAGAGAGGGAGACTGAAATTTGAATATTTTATATTGATATTCTGTTTTGCATACATTTGTTGTGCGTGCACTTCTCTATTTATACACATTACACTATTCTAGAATATTCTTCTATACTCTAACAGTTTCATGCCTGAATCCATTGCAAGCTTTGATGTAATATTCATGCCTGCATAGCCAAACTGGACTACAACCATAGCCAAGAATGGCAAAACATCCGCCATATCCATTGCAAGTTTCTTGATTTCTCTCAGGAATACTACTAAGCTACAGCAAGTGATGCCTTTAGAGAGAGAGAGAGAGACTAGAATGGAGCTAGCTAGCTAGAGCACAAAAGATTGATTTGGAGTGCAGAGAGGTAAATCTCAACAGAAAGTGAAAGGAAATATAAATAAGGAAAGGGGAAATATCTTGGAGCATGAGAAAAAGAGAGAAACGGTTCAGGATTTTCTCGCAACACTGGTGCTTTTGCATGAACTGTATAACGGGTGTGCTTTCAGTTTTGTCTTGAGCTGTAGCTATTTGCCAGCTTAATTTGGCAACCATGTTGCATTCTTTGCCGTTTCAGCATAAACAACAACAGCAAGTGGGACCCGTTTCCACCCTTGTGGGTCCATATGCAGCCCCCATATTATTTTATGATACATAATAATAAAAAAAAAAACGGGGTAATTAACTACTTTTGGTTATTTTCAATAGGGTAACTATGGAGGATTAATGAAGACTTCAATACATAATTGATTTCATATTCTCAATTGAAGTGGGGATTATATATTTTGTATAAATAGAAGAATATATATAATTATTAGAATTCATTCAAATCTGGTTTAATTAGAAATAAATTGCTGAATATATATATATGTTGCTGCATGGATGGATTCCTATATATACTATGTGATTAAAATGGATTAATAAATTAGATGAGACATGGGATTAGAACTGGGAAGGGATCTGTGTGGAGAGTTAGGTTGATGAAAATGCATTGATTTTCCATCTTGCTAGCTAGCTTGATGCGTGGAAGCAGCCGGGGTTGGATGCAGAATTAGTGGTCTTCGTATGATTTTCTGTTTGATTGTTTTAAGGAAGTGTTATTTTTAGCTAGCTACAAAAAGCAAGCCATCTGTGTCATCTTGGCTCCTAGCTAGATAGCTAGCTATGGAACATTTTATGAAATTTCCCTCACCAAGGTTCTTTAAATATATTATTTTTTTCTCAATGTGCCATTGATCATAGCATTGCTTAATAATTAATCAAGTGTCTAAATGTGTGGAGACTTGTAGCCCTCGATGTATATCTACATAAAAGAGGTGGCATGTGGTCAATAATTACCTCTAAAAAAATAAATGGTTATAATTTTTATGCAACACTTTAAATTGATCTTGATCTATTCAATGGCGTAATCAACACTTTGAGTATGTTTGTTTTTTCCATTCAACAATGTTTTTGAAATAACCTATAGTGTTTTTGAGTAACCAACACTTTAAATTCATTTTATTTTCATACTTTGTCATGTCTTATATATATATATATATATATAATCTAAGATGGACAAATATTTAAGTCATCACTCCACTAACTTATAACGTAACCATAAAAAAGTTTGTGTATGGATTTCCAGACTTGTGTAAATCAAAATCCATTTGATCATGATATGGATAAAACTTTTTTCAGGTATGAAGGAAATCAGTGATATGGGCTAGGGGCTCAAGGACGTGGCAACTTCTGCCTAGCTCTCTTGTCCATCAGACCCAGCCCAGTAAATAATATACATTTAATACATTTATGTGAAGTTCTTTCTAGACAACATATGTTGGGGTGATAAACATATGATAAGACACTATCTTTTGACTCCAAACACATAGAATATTTAAGTTAATTATAGGATCAAATTATTAATTTAATATGCTTTTAAAGTTTAGATGAAAAAACCTTGTAGATATATTTATGAAACAAATAAACAAAATGAAGTTTAATAACTAGTCTAAATATTCAATCTAATAAAAACAATCATAATTTTTTATATAATGATTCAAATTTTAACAATAGATTCTTTGAGCTCAATTTTATTAAGAAATTAGTTATCTATAATCAATCAAGATCGACGATGCACTTGAAAATATTTTAAAAAAAAAATTATCAAAATGTTAGCTGGTTTTTTCTTAAATTTCAAAACACCCTTTGACAATCGAAGTTAGGAAAAGAACATGGTAAGGGTTTAGAGAAAAGCAATGATATTTTAATAAAATGGTCAACAAAGAGTCAAAGGATTAAATCAAACATGGAGGACTACGCTGTATTGTTTCGGAATAGAGGGACTAACATATAATTTTACCGAAAGAATCAACACGAAACAAAAGGTGACCTCACTCTGCCCCTTTAAATAGTAAAGAATCCATAAGAGTTTTAAGACCACTTTAGTTTCACTGTGTTGCTTTCCCACTTCACAAGCTATGATCTCTCACTCTCCACTTCTCTCTCAACCTCTCTCCCACTTTCTTCATCTTCTTCTTCTTCCGTTGTTTATCACTTCAGTTGCTTCTCAATGCAAGAACCCGCCAATTATCTTCAACTTTGGAGACTCTAACTCTGACACTGGAGGACTGGTTGCTGGACTTGGTTTCCCCGTCAATCTCCCTAATGGCCGTACATTCTTTCATAGATCAACTGGTAGATTATCTGATGGAAGGCTCCTGATTGACTTCCTTTGTAAGTGCCTCACACCCCCCACTTTTCTTTTTATTGATCAAAGTATGCACATCAAATGGCCTTCCTTGATCATGGGCTGTCCTTTTCTTTCGTCAAGTTGTGATTTTGATCATGTGTAGTACTGTTAATAGTCTTGATTTGATGAAGTGGGGTCCAAAGATTTAATTTTCCCTGTCTCTAGTTGATGTCATCCACAAATTTCTCTGTTTGTCAGTTGTCACAGTACTATAAGACCCCAGAAATGCATGTACTTGTCTTGAAATTATACGTTTTGGCTGGTTTGCCCTTTAATCCAGCTATTTTTGGGTATCTTTTACAGTCTTATTTACCTTTCACTTTTAACAAATCAATGTGAATAGCATGAACATATCGCAGACTGTGAAGTGTGTACAATTAATGAATGGCTGCATCTCCTTAGATAAAGTCTTGTACTTGAATCAGTATGGAATTAATGTATGTTTAAGCTCTAAAAGCCTGGAATAGTGAGTGGCTATAGCTTAATTAGTCCTAACACAGTGGTCTTTGCAAGCACATCGGTGACCTGGTATTGTCTCTAGATTCAAATCTCACTAGCACATCAGTAGAGCATAAAATTATCTGATTCCCGGTGCCCGTTTGCCCATTCTGACAGGTAACAGGTGCATGAACCAAAGTGTTAACTTTATCGTATTTAACTTTTTTAATGCAGGTCAAAGCTTGAATGCTAGCTTTCTAAGCCCATACCTGGACTCATTGGGGGGGTCCAGGTTCACAAATGGTGTCAACTTTGCAGTTGTGGGGTCTTCTACTCTCCCTAAATATGTACCCTTTTCGTTGAACATTCAACTAATGCAGTTCCTTCATTTCAAAGCTCGCACTCTTGAACTTGCCACTGCTGGTAATGTTTAATTTTCTCTTACTCGTGAAAGAATTATATGCTAGTTTACTGCTTTTAATAGCTTTTGATGACTCTACCAAGTTAAAGATATGATACAGTTTTGACATTTGAAATTCATGGGGATTTCATGTTTGTTGTTAACTGGGAATTCAACAATGAAGGCAATGACATCAAATGATTGCGTGAGTCCTGGCTATGGACCTTCAATTTTAATTGATCGGCGGCAATATTGAATTTCCAATAACGGATTTATGTATGATCTGATGCCTGTGGTTTGTCATTCCTGGAATTCATGAAGTTTTCAGTTTCCTATGATCAATATATAAATGGTTGTTATTAGGCTTCCAGAAGCACAAGGCCTGGCTTGAAGTGCTCATATTGACCTGGAAGATAATGTATTTTCAGATTATGAAGTGTTCAGACAATCTGCAACTTATACTATTTAATTGGCCTTTAGGTTTTGGAAATTTCGTCACTGATGAAGGGCTCCGAAATGCGCTTTATATCATTGACATTGGTGTTGAAAAGTCCACAAACTCTCACTGTATAGATTAGGAAATATAAAGTCCTGTTCTGTTTTGGACTCTGTCAAATAGCCGTTAGAAACAATTATATAAATAGTCTTGTAATCTCTTCTAATCAATACACAATCGAATTATTTTCTTCTGCCAAAATTCCCTCTTTACTGTCAAATATAATTTCTCATGGTATCAGAGCATACCCATTAAAACAAAAGCTTCCGCAAAACTCCAATGGAGAACAATGCTGATTCAAACAGCAGTAATCAAAACACTCCCACATCCCACACTACACAAAATACACAGACCTTAACCATAGAACCATCCGATCCCCTTTTCATCCACACATCCGATCACCCAAGTATGAACCTTGTACCAAAGGTTCTTGATGGAACAAACTATGCTATGTGGAGACGATCTATGTTGATCAGTCTTAGTGCAAAGAACAAACTGGGCTTCATCAACGGAACCATACCCACACCCGTTGAAATCGATCCCAAATTTATGCTGTGGCAAAGATGCAATGATATGGTACTGTCTTGGATTCTCAATTCCTTGAATCAAGAAATCGCCAACAACGTTCTTTATGTGGAAACCCCTTCTGAAATTTGGTTGGATCTTCAAGAACGATTCTCACAAGGTAATTTCTCTCATCACTATCAAGTTCAACGCTCAATTGTAGAACTCCAACAAAATCTGAAGCTCACGGCTGATCAAGGAGAAATGGTGAAAGATGCTGCGAATTACAGAAGATTGGTAGGGCGATTAATATACCTGACGATCACCAGACCAGATATCACATATTCGGTCAACATCTTAAGTCAATTTATGCACACCCCAAGAAAGCCTCACTGGGATGCTGCCCTTCGTGTGTGCAAATACCTGAAGAGCAATCCAGGTAATGGCTTATTATTCTCAGCGAACAGCTCCTTACAATTGAAAGCATATTGCGACGCCAATTGGGCAAACTGTCCTATGACAAGACGATCTACAACGGGTTACTGTGTATTTCTTGAAAATTCTCTCATCTCGTGGAAAACAAGAAAACAAAAGACCGCCTCTCGATCATCAGCTGAAGCAGAATACAGGTCTATGGCTGCTGCAACATGTGAGCTTACTTGGCTTCGACATTTGTTTAAAGACCTACGAGTACAGTTAAAACCAGTGGAATTATTCTGCGACAATCAAGCTGCACTACATATCGCTGCTAATCCGGTATATCATGAACGCACAAAGCATATAGAAATTGATTGCCATGTTGTTCGAGAAAAAATTCAAGAAGGCCAAATTATTACAAAATTTGTACCTTCACATCTCCAGTTGGCAGACATATTCACTAAAGCCTTAGGAGGAGACAATTTCAAGAAATTAACAAGCAAGTTGAACATTCTTGACATCCATGCTCCAACTTGAAGGGGAGTGTTGAAAAGTCCACAAACTCTCACTGTATAGATTAGGAAATATAAAGTCCTGTTCTGTTTTGGACTCTGTCAAATAGCCGTTAGAAACAATTATATAAATAGTCTTGTAATCTCTTCTAATCAATACACAATCGAATTATTTTCTTCTGCCAAAATTCCCTCTTTACTGTCAAATATAATTTCTCAATTGGTCAAAATGACATTGCTGATTCATTCTCCAAAAAAATGTCTTATGCACAAGTAACCAAAAGAATTCCCTCCGTCATTTTAGAGATTGAAAATGCTGTAAAGGTGAGTTTAGCAATTTGAAAAAGCTTGGTAAATACACCCCCATGTTATTGCCTTATGTCAATTATTATATGAATTAAGTGCACTATGCTGGTTTCCTGACTAAGAATATATTGAATAGGTTTTATACAATCAAGGAGGCAGAAAATTTTGGATACATAACACTGGACCACTAGGCTGTCTCCCTCAAAAACTTGCATTAGTTCAGAAGAAGGATCTTGATCCTATTGGATGTATTTCAGATTTCAACAGTGCAGCAAGAATTTTCAACGAAGGACTGCGGCGTTCATGTGAAAGGATGAAGTCTCAATTTTCCGGAGCAACTATAGTCTATGTAGATATCTACTCCTTCAAATACGATCTCATTGCCAACTCCTCCAAATATGGTAAGAAAAACATTCTTATTGCAAACGTTCTGTATATATTTTGGTATTATGTTGACTGTGAAAGAAGAAGAGACATGAAGCACACATGTATCATTCCTCATATATTTGGATTCCAAACACCTCACCGTTTGCTTATGCAGGCATGTATTGGTCCATAGTTTAATTGCTTGATCAAATGGTTCAACTGCTAGTTCATGCGGGTTTCTGCACGAAATGTATTTCAAAGTGCTGTCAATGGCTCACTCTTCACCGAGCATTCCATTTGATTTCTTCTGCCGCAATTGAGCAGCATCCAAGGAGGATGGTATCTCCATATATGCTATTTTCTCTGTAGCTTTATGTGCTTCGACAACGGTACCAAACAAAAGTATGGTGCAGCTTGTGATAAAGAAGACTTAATCCCAGTAATTATGTACGGAAAGGGTAGCTCCACCTAGTTTGGAATGCTCATTTATTTACGGTTGGATTGTGTCCATTCAAATCACTTGGATCCCAGTAAGTCAAGCAATTTATGCCCTGATTAATCCTCAAGTATTAACCTCTTAATCCCAGAGGTACATGCAATACCTCTCTCTCCCTCTCTCTCTCCCTCTCCCTCTCTCTCAAAACAAATAACTGATTTATCATTTGCTTCTTGTCCATGACAACCCTTGATCCTATCCTTTAAATGCGTGTTAATGCCCCCCACCTTCTCAAATGATTTATATATATTATCTGGGAAAAAAGATGTATACAGCATAATTCTTAATGCCCGTGTTGTTTGATTGCACAAACTTGAAGTCCTTGCCTGAGCATATGAATTCCCTCCTTCCATCCCTAGAAGATTTGAGATTATTCCTTCTTCCAAAACTTGAGGTCTTTCCAGAAGGAGGTCTGCCCTCCAAATTAAAATCACTTTATATTGAAGATTGCAGCAAACTCATTGCAGCCAGAATGCAATGGAGTTTGCAATCGCTCCCTTCTCTTTCAAAATTCACTGTTGGTGTTGACGAAAATGTGGAATCCTTTCCAGAGGAGATGCTGCTTCCCTCAACTCTTGCCTCTCTTGAAATATGTGTTGTAAAAACTATATATAGATATTTCAAAAGACTATCCCACATTGGTAAAACACAAAAGACCCCTTGAGTGTAGAGAGTATATATAGGACCTACTATCCCACATTGGTAAAAGAAGACTCTCATCAAGTGTTTATATACTAAAAAATGAGATGGGGTAGTAACCAACAAAGGAAGTAGAAGTGAGCTCGCGCACATGAGGATGAGTTGAGTAAGAGGAAAACCTCCGATTCACCCCCCCCCCCGCGCGCGAGGCAACGCCTATACTCTCTGAAATCTTTTTGTTGTTTTGATAACCCTTAAACTGAAAACATTAAATTTGTAACCTTTGAAATTTATCTCTAACAGTTACAGATTTCAAAAGCAATTTCGGTTTTGATTTTGTAGTTATTATAAACATCAATATGGTAACTGTCTAATTTAAATTATGGTAACTACTATATTTATATTGTATAATTTAAACAGATATAATTTAAATTATGGTAACTGCTATATTTATATTGTAACAGCCATTTTGAATTTATAAATTAAATATGGCAGCTGTTACATTATAGTAGCCTATAAATGCTACACAATATTTTTCAGATACACATCCGAAAATAATTATCTTCTTACCTTTGTTGGACTTCTCTTGTTATTTTACTTTGCTGTTATTGTGTCTCCCTCTTTGAGGAAGAGCTTGTTGAATCCTGGAGGGTACCTCATTGTTGGGGAAATATCCTTAAGGACAGTGCTAAGCACGCCTCAAGTTTTTGTTTCTGTTGATTTATTATTTTCCGTTCATTGTGTTTCGTTCATTTATACAACAATCTTAAGGATAGTATTTACTTCTGAAATGGACGGAAACACTGCTGCTAATGGTGCCCCTGCCCTCAACGCTGCTGCTGCTGCAATTGTTCTCCCCCCTCCAGCAGCCGCTGCTCCGTTGCCTAGGCCAACCGCTGTCTCCTTGGCCAAGCCCTTTCCTGACATCTCGAAGATTGAGGTGTTCTCTGGGGAGAACTTCCGAAGATGGCAAGAGAGGATTTTTGGTGTTCTTGACTTGCATGGTGTGGCTTGGGTTCTTGCCGATCCCAAAGATGCTGAGAATGCCGAAGCATGGACACATGGAAATAAGGTTTGTAGGCACTCTATTTTAAGCACTCTCTCCAATGAGTTGTTTGATGTGTATTGCAGCTACAAGGAAGCAAGGGAAATATGGGGCAACATGGCTGCGAAATACACTGCCGAAGATGTTGGCAAACAGAAATTTGTCATTGGTAAATTTTACCATTGGGAAATGGTTGACATCAAAGATATCAAGGCTCAGATTAATGAATACCATAGGCTCCTTGAAGATATGAAGGCTGAAAGTATCAACCTTCCTGAACCTTTCATTGCTGGAATACTCATCGAAAAACTACCTAACTCATGGAGCGACTACAAGCAACAACTCAAGCACAAGCACAAACAATTGTCATTGATTGACCTTATCACTCATATCATAATTGAAGACACAAATAGAAAGGAGCTCCAAGCCACAAGGAAGAAGGAGATTACCACCAAAGCAAACTTGGTGGAAGGGAGTCCACATCAAAAAAGGTATGACAATAAATTTAATAAGAATTTTAAGTCCAATGGTAACAATATCACCACGTTCAAACCCAAACCCAACAACAATTTTAAGAAGAAGGGAAATTGTTTTGTGTGTGGCAAACCTGGACACCATGCACCTCAATGTCGTAATAGAAAGAGAAACAACAATCCTCCTAAAACTATGGTCAACATGGTTGAAGGAGAAGACATTATTGCTGTGGTTGTTTCTCAAGTCAATATGGTGACCAATGAGAAGAATTGGGTTGTAGACTCCGGTGCTACAAAGCACATATGTGCAAATAAAGAATTCTTCACCACTTATACACCTTTTAAGGATGGAGAAGAAGTGGTCTACCTTGGAGATTCAAGGACAACAAATGTTCTTGGAAAAGGCAAAGTCATTCTGAAATTGACTTCGGGAAAGACATTGGCTTTGAATGAGGTGCTGCATGTCCCTAATATAAGAGCAAATTTGGTCTCTGTAGCTGTGTTGGGAAAATTTGGGATTAAAGTGTCATTTGAATCTGATAAGATTGTAATGACAAAGAACAATGTATTTGTGGGGAAGAGATATTGTAACCATGGACTTTTTGTACTCAATGTTGCTGAAAACATGAATGAAAATGCATCATCTTCTGCTTACTTGCTTGATAGTATTGATTTATGGCATGCTAGATTAGGACATGTTAGTCAATCTTACCTTAAGAAAATGAACTCTCTTGGTTTAATCTCTAGTTCAATTTATTCATCCATGAATAAATGTGAAGTATGTGTTGAAGCTAAAATTACTAAGAAAACATGTACATCTGTTAAAAGAGAAACTGATTTACTTAACTTAATACATACAGACTTAGGAGATTTAAAACAAACCATGACTAGAGGAGGCAAGAAATATTATGTGACCTTCATAGATGATTTTTCAAGATATACAAAAGTTTACCTACTTAGAAGTAAAGATGAAGCTTATAACATGTTTTTATTATATAAAGCAGAAGTAGAAAATCAATTAAACAAAAAAATCAAAAGAGTTAGATCAGATAGAGGAGGTGAGTATGTTCTAATGAATGATTATTGTGAAAAAGAAGGCATAATACATGAAGTTACTCCACCTTATTCACCCGAATCAAATGGAATAGCTGAAAGGAAAAATAGAACTTTAAAAGAAATGATGAATGCCATGCTAGTTAGTTCTTCTGCACCTGATAATTTATGGGGTGAAGCTATTTTATCTGCATGTCATTTACAAAATAGAATTCCTTATAAGAAAACTGATTTAACACCATATAAACTTTGGAAAGGTTATCCACCAAATTTAAAATATCTAAAAGTGTGGGGGTGTCTAGCTAAGGTTATGCTACCTGATCCAAAGAGAAAAAAGATAGGATCAAAAACTTCTGATTGTATGTTTATTGGTTATGCTGAAAATAGTGCTGCATATAGGTTTCTTGTTTTAAAAAGTGATGTGTTAGATCTCAACACTATTATAGAAACAAAAAATGCCGAATTCTTTGAGCATATCTTTCCATTAAAGGAAAAGATTTCTCACACACCTAATTTTATTGACGCACCTATCAATAATAATAGGATTGATGAAACTCATATTGAGGAAATAAGAAGGAGTAAGAGACAAAGAAAAGAAACTTCAATCGGAAATGAATTTTTAACTTATTTAGTAGATAATGATCCAGTAACCTATACTGAAGCTGTCTCTTCCTCTGATTCCTTATTTTGGAAAGAAGCAATTAAAGTTGAAATAGATTCGCTTTTACAAAATCAAACTTGGGAGATTGTAGATTTGCCTCCCGGTGCTAAACCCATTGGTTGCAAATGGATCTTTAAAAGAAAATATCTTCCTAATGGTTCTATAGATAAATATAAAGCTAGATTAGTAGCAAAAGGCTTCACTCAAAAAGAAAATGTGGATTATTTTGATACATTTTCACCCGTAGCTAGAATTACTTCAATTCGAGTTCTGTTTGCTTTAGCTTCTATTCATAATCTCTTTATACATCAAATGGATGTTAAAACTGCCTTTTTAAATGGTGATTTAGAAGAAGAGATATATATGTCGCAACCCGAAGGCTTTACAATTACTGATCAAAAAAATAAAGTTTGTAAATTGAGAAAATCTTTATATGGCTTAAAGCAAGCTCCTAAACAATGGCATGATAAATTTGATCAAGTAATTTTAAGTGATGGTTTTTCATCCGTTAGTGTGGATAAATGTGTTTATACTAAGACGAGTGATAATGAATATGTGATCATTAGTTTATATGTAGATGACATGCTTATTTTTGGTTCTAGCATGAATATTGTGCATAGCACTAAACATTTCTTGGCATCTAAATTTGATATGAAAGATATGGGTGAAGCTAGTGTAATATTAGGTATAAAAATTGTAAGGAGTAATAATGGTATAATGTTAACACAAGAACATTATGTAGAAAAACTTCTCAAGAAGTTTGGTCATTTTGATGTGACACCTGTGAGTACTCCTTATGATGCAAACTCTCAATTAAAGAAAAATAAAGGCGATGCTGTTGGTCAGCTTGAGTATGCTCAGATCATTGGGAGTCTGATGCATTTAATGAATTTCACTCGACCTGATATAGCATACGCCGTATGTAGACTGAGTAGATATACACAAAATCCTAATCATGAGCATTGGGCGGCAATAATCCGACTAATGAAATATTTGAGAGGTACCATGAATTATGGTATTCTATATAGTGGATTTCCCACTGTATTGGAAGGATACAGTGATGCAAACTGGATTTCAGATTCAGATGAGATTAAATCCACTAGTGGCTATATATTTATTCTAGGTGGTGGTATAGTGTCTTGGAAATCTTCCAAACAAAAATTAATTGCTCGATCCACCATGGAGTCAGAATTTATAGCACTAGACTTAGCAGGATATGAAGCTGATTGGTTGAGAAATTTTTTAATTGAAATTCCATTGGGAATAAAACCAACACCTTCTATATCCATGCATTGTGATTGTCAAGCGGCAATATCCATTGCAAAGAATAAATCTTTCAATGGTAAAAATCGACATATTCGATTAAGACATGATGTAGTAAAACAGCTGTTAAAAGATGGAGTTATTTCGATAGATTATGTGAAGTCAGAAATGAATTTGGCCGATCCTCTGACTAAACCTCTTGGTAGAAAGATGATATTAGAAACATCGAGAGGAATGGGACTAATGCTAAAGTAAGAAATCAAAATAACGGTAACCCAACCTATGAGATTGGAGATCCCATGAATTAGGTTCATATGGGTAATAACAAAGTTATTTATGATTTTACAGCACTATAAAAAATAAGTCCTTTTCCATGATGTGAGAATAGTGCTAGTCTGTAAATCAAGGAGAGGATGATTTATAAAGTTCTTAATGAGTTCCATATTCCTTATGGATAGTGTTCAAAATACAATGAACACTTGATGGAAACACCTATATGAGTGTGGAGTGGGGCCGCTCCCATAAGATACTAGCAAAATCTTTAAAGCACTCATGAATAACCAGGCACGCGCATGGCTGATTAAAAGCGCAAAACCGAGTCAAACAGCAAGGAATTGTGGGGGTATAATGTGATGGTGAGATGCCTGACTTACAATGAGAATTATTGCGTTCATAGAAATTACATATTTCACCAATAATTCTGTAAGTTAAATCTCATACTTTCTATAATCTGGTTCATAGTCCAAAAGACACCGGATTAGATGCATTACACTCATTTGTGAAAGAGATCCAGCAAATTTATTTACGTATTTATTATTATTATTATTTTTAAAAGTCTTTTGAAATATGTGGGGGATTGTTGTAAAAACTATATATAGATATTTCAAAAGACTATCCCACATTGGTAAAACACAAAAGACCCCTTGAGTGTAGAGAGTATATATAGGACCTACTATCCCACATTGGTAAAAGAAGACTCTCATCAAGTGTTTATATACTAAAACATGAGATGGGGTAGTAACCAACAAAGGAAGTAGAAGTGAGCTCGCGCACATGAGGATGAGTTGAGTAAGAGGAAAACCTCCGATTCACCCCCCCCCCCTACGCGCGAGGCAACGCCTATACTCTCTGAAATCTTTTTGTTGTTTTGATTAAAATATTTTGATAACCCTTAAACTGAAAACATTAAATTTGTAACCTTTGAAATTTATTTCTAACAGTTACAGATTTCAAAAGAAATTTCGGTTTTGATTTTGTAGTTATTATAAACATCAATATGGTAACTGTCTAATTTAAATTATGGTAACAGCTATAATTTAAATTATGGTAACTACTATATTTATATTGTATAATTTAAACAGATATAATTTAAATTATGGTAACTGCTATATTTATATTGTAACAGCCATTTTGAATTTATAAATTAAATATGGCAGCTGTTACATTATAGTAGCCTATAAATGCTACACAATATTTTTCAGATACACATCCGAAAATAATTATCTTCTTACCTTTGTTGGACTTCTCTTGTTATTTTACTTTGCTGTTATTGTGTCTCCCTCTTTGAGGAAGAGCTTGTTGAATCCTGGAGGGTACCTCATTGTTGGGGAAATATCCTTAAGGACAGTGCTAAGCACGCCTCAAGTTTTTGTTTCTGTTGATTTATTATTTTCCGTTCATTGTGTTTCGTTCATTTATACAACAATATGGAGTCTTAAGACTCTGAAATCCCTGAACTACTCGGGGCTTCAACACCTCACTTCTCTTGAACAATTGACCATCACAGACTGCCCTAATCTACAGTCCATGCCAAGAGAAGGTCTCCCCTCCTCCCTTTCTTCAATTCAAATCTGGCGGTGTCCTTTGCTGGATCAAAGATGTCAACAGCGATAGGGGAAGATTGGCTCAAGATTACTCGCATCCCCAACCTGCATATTAATGGATACAAGATCAATCAACCTTAGGTATTACTTATCTGGATCTCAACTCAAAATTTCTCTTTTCTCATCTTTTTTCTTGTTAAGCTTCTTTTTGTGTACTTTTAAATTAATTCTCTGTTATTGATTCTGTCATTTGTTACAGCATTTCATTTGTATCATGAACGGCCAGTTGTGGAGACAGAGTGCTTACAGGTTTGCCATGCAGATAATTTCCCACTGCTGACTTTCATTCCTCACCTCCAATTTTTGGCAATAATGTCCGTACGAATCTCTTACAGCATTTATGCCCTTGAAACTTGAGCTCTGACCTCAAATCAATTCAGATCAGCATATTCTTATATCTCATATAGCTAAACTATGAGATAAACTCTGTTTTCCCTATTTGCACTTGTATTCTGAACCGCAACAAGTAGATTGAACCTCCAAAGTCTTTCTTTCTAGTTTGATTCAGCTCTTACGAGGGAAAGGCTTCATGTGTAGACTTACTTTTTGCAGAAGGTATTAGAACTGGATGATCACCTGAATCTCGTGCTTCAGGCCAGTGATGAGAAGATCTGTTGCAAATAATGAAGGCAAATTGACCAATTGACCATCAATTATGCAAATTGTATTCAATTATGCAAATTGACCATCATACTTTCAATTGTATTCAATTTGGCCTTTGATTTTGTTGATTTAAGTCCTTGAAGTCTCGTGACTTTTAGAATTTGGTCTTTGTTTTTGAATTTCTTTAATCATGTATCAAATGGCTATTAAACTTTAATATTTATGTAATTAAGCCCTATATTTGACCGGATTAAATTTTTAAAATTGTAATCCAACCCTTTTAATTCCTTCCAATTAACACTTAAATAGAATTAAAAAAAATCATTTTTTCTTGTAATTACACCCTTAATAAATTCAATTAAACCATGAAGAGTTACAATTGAGTTATTAAACATATAATTTCAAGATTTTCTTCCCAAATTGATTTTTTCTTCTGAACAGAGCCTTCATCAAATCAAAATTGAACTTTCAATTTTTTAACTTTGTATTATTTTAAAATCTTAATTAGAATTCTTCAAAATTAATGATTGTTTTTGTTTTAATTTAAGACTTCTGCTTATTGTTTCCTTTACAGCACTACCAGAGTTATTTGTCTGCTATTTTCTCATAAATTATTGTCTACGAATTCTATTTTGTGTTAGAGAAGTCAAAATTAAGCAAGATATCCCGCCTTCTCCACTACTCTTATTCTGTAACAATCTTTAATAATGCACTCCTGGAGAAATTGAGGTAAAGCATGAAATGTCGTGTACGTTGATGCTTGACTTGCGGTGTGCACTTTTGAAAACTAAGTCTTCTTCCTCAGATTTGCAGGAGCCATCACAAGTTCACACCAACTTGTTACATATATTTTCTCCAACTCCAAGAAATTGCCTTCTTCATTATTCACTTGAAGATCATGTCGACGAGATTAATTGATGAGAAATTGTATTCAAGATCATTATTAACTTCTTGATCAGAATTTTCCAACATGCATGATGGTCTGTTTGCAGAAATAAATAAATGTATATATATATATAGCAACAACAAAGTAAACAAAACATTCTTAGGAGGAGCTCAGAGATAAATGTAGTTAATTACAACACTCATTATTGATAACATCAAAAGTAAGTAAGGCTAATCTATGAGAGACCAACAACCACAACAAAATCATTAATCCCATTTGCTAAGACCCTAAGATCTTCTGAAGTTGGAGAACTTACAAAAATTAACCACCAGCAAACAGTAGCAAGTGTCAATGCACTCTTCAATGAAGTGAAACCACCGGTCCCGCCAAAGTGGATTTATGTAGAGAACTGCTGCAATTGTCAACACCAAAATTATGTAACTTACACCAAAGCTCACATAGAAAACTTCCATGTCAATGAAACCATCATCTTCTCGTTCATCATTAGGCATGGGCTGTGATGGTGACTCTTCTTCACTGCATTTGTTCTGTAACGGAGGTCCACATAGAAGAGGATTGCCTTCGTAACTGCTTTCATCAAAGGTTCCAAACTGATCTTTCCTCTCTGGAGCTTTTCCTGACAAGTTATTGTGTGCCACACTGAAAACTGCTAGATTGTTGAGTACAACAAGCTGCGGAGGGATGACACCATCGAAGTTGTTGTGAGAAAGATCCAAGCTCTCTATCTGCTTTAAGTTTGAGAATGTTGCAGGGATAGATCCGGTGAGATTGTTGTGTGACAAGTTTAACGCATGCAACTCACTTAATTTTCCTATCTCCAATGGGATTTCGCCTGAGAATCTATTGCTGGAGAGATCAAAACCAGTCATGAAGTTGAGAACAGTGCCCTTGTAACCTTCTGACCTTCTTTTAGTTGTAAATTCTACTGTTTCTTCTATATCCATGGGTCCAAATCTGCTTCCCGCATCATTGATCTTCCCTGCTAGTAAACCGGTTTCATAAGATGCCTGCCATTGGGAACCGAGACCATTGAATTCTCCAAGATTTCCTCCTGTTTTACCTAGATTTTCCTTCAAAGAAAAATTTCCCAAACAAAAAGGTAGAGGACCAGAGAGCTGATTTTGTGAAACATCCAAGATGGTTAAATGTTCTAACAAGCATAACTGAGTAGGAAGGTCACCAACAAATTGATTAGCTCTGAGGAGAAGAACACTCAATGCCGAAAGATTGCCAATCCAATTTGAAATTGGGCCCATCAAGTTGTTGTCTGCAATATCCAACGTCACCAAGAAAGAGCTGTTATAAAATGCCTCTGTCAACGGACCGCTTAGTTGATTTTTGGATAGATGTACATATTCTATTAAAGATGGGTTGAAGCAAGATGGTACAGAACCAGACAAATTGTTCTGAGACAAGTCCAAATATTTAAGGCTGTTAAGCTTGCAGAGATCTCTTGGAAGTGGACCATCAAAATGATTTCTGGACAAATCAATTGCTTTGAGATTTGAGAAATTGCCCATCCGTGTTGGAAGAATGCCTGAAAACTGATTGTCGCTTATATCCAGGACAGATAAATATATCCCATTGGTAGGTTGAAAATCTAATACATGCCCCGTAAATTTGTTGCCATCTAGGTAGAGATATCGGAGCAAAGATGAGTTGAAAATTGAAGGACATATTTGTCCACCCAAATTGTTGTTTGATAGCTTCACATACATTGATCTCTTAAACTGCTCTGGTTTTACTATCGACAATAGATTGTGAGATAAATCTATAACTGCTGGTGGAGAGCTCATATTTCCAAAGCAAGAAGGAATGCTTCCTGTCAGTCCATTCATAGCCATCCTTAATATTGACAAATGTGGGAATACCGAGCATATATTTCTTGGAACTTGACCGCTTATGTTGTTGTTTGACATATCTAAGAAAGTCATATTCGGAGTAGGATGGTTTGGCAATTTCAAAGGACCAACAAAGGAGTTCTGCCTCAAATATAATGCTTCCAATCTTGTGTTGTTCTCAAGTAACCATGATGGGAACATTCCGCAGAGGTTGCTGCTGGAGAGATCAAGGGTTCTCAAGTCATATTGGCTGTAGAGAAACTTGGAAACATCTGAATTGATTGCTTTAGATGTACTATTTGACAAGCTAAAAAACTTCAATTGGAACTTTGGAATGAAATTCCGAAAGCCAGCTCGGTCTTCTACTAGAGTGCAATTGTCACACATGAAGAACTTGAGGTTTGAGTGGTTACTGAAGGACTTGAATGAAAGTGGGAGTTCAAAGAGGTTGTTTGATAGTGATAAGAACTCAAGGGATATGAGGCTGTTCAGAGGACCGGTGGCAATATTCCCAGTGAACCGATTTCTAGAAACATCTAGCACTTGTAGAGATGACAAGTTTCCCAAACAATCTGGGAGTGAACCCTCTAGCTTATTTCCAGAGAGATCTAACAGTTCAACATTCTTCAATCCATCCAAACCTGTAGAATTAGTTTATCTCTAATCATGTTAAAACTAGCGATGAAATTGAGTATCCTTCATTGATCATGTAATTATAGGCAGATGGGAGAGGTGTTGATTTACCTTGAGTGGGTAGGGTGCCAGTGATTTCACAATCAAGAACAGACAAGATTTTAAGAGCATTCAACTGTCCAATATTCTGGAGAAAGTTTATTGGGAGAGCACTTCCATCTAGATACAATTCTTCAAGGGTGGTCATGTTGAAGAAAGTCACTGTGAAAAAAAAGAATCAAAAAAATAAATGATGGAAATGGTAGTGATACAGAGCAGTCATTGAATTTTACATTCATAGAATGAAGGCTTCGACATTAATAATTAAAATTTAAGCCACCGATGAAATTAAGTATCCTTCAATTATCATGTAATTATAGGCAGATGGGAGAGGTGTTGATTTACCTTGAGTTGGTAGGGTGCAAGTGAGGTTACAATCAAGAACAGACAAGATTTTAAGAGCATTCAACTGTCCAATATTCTGGAGAAAGTTTATTGGGAGATCACTTCGATCTAGATACAATTCTTCAAGGGTGGTCATGTTGAAGAAAGTCACTGTGAAAAAAAAGAAACAAAAAAAATAAATGATGGAAATGGTAGTGATACAGAGTAGTCATTGCATTTTACATTCATAGAAGGCTTCGACATTAATAATTAAAATTTAAGCCAACCAATCTGTGATTAACCTTGACTTATGGATGCTCTGGTTAAGTTAGTTTCCCGAAGATAAAGGATCTTCAGGGATGGCAATGCTCCCAATGACTGCAGCAAAGTACTTCCGATGATGGTGAGCTCGTTCAGACTAAGGACTTCAAGCTTCCTCAAACCTATGAGACCTAGAATCAAATAAGTATTGTGGAAATATATTACTACACAACACAGAAAGATGCTTGGCATAGTTTTATAAAATTACCAAATGCTTATTTTAATTCCAATTTCCTTTCCAACTTTTTTCAATTTTGAAAAAATAAAATAGCGGGTGAGAAAGGAAGATTTTAATAAATATTATAAAAAATAAATGACGAAAATGGCAGTGATACAGAGAAGTCATTGCATTTTACATTAATAGAAGGCTTCAACATTAATAATTGAAATTTAAGCCAACTAATCTCTAATTTGATATCTAAGTTAATTTTTAGTGGTGTGCATTTAAGCCTCTCTAATTTCCTCAGCTGTGATGATAGGACCTCAACACGTGCAAGAGAGTTGGTGTTATATGCAAGTGAAATGCCCACAAGACATGCAAAATTAAAAATTAAAAATGAGATGCCTCTAAGTAAATTAGGCACTAGTACTACCATTGAGACTTGCCAACTGAAGGAAACAAACTAGTAGCATAGAAAAAATCATACAGGAAAGGGTCATGAAAAAGGTTCAAAGCTAGATAATTTAATTGTTACCAACTGTTGATCCTGTCAGCTCGATATTGTATGATAGATCCAAAGACTTGAGAGATGTGAACCCAGTTAGCGATGAGAAAATGCTATCATTGTATCGATTCCCACTTAGGTCAAGGTTCTCCAATGTCTTCAATCTTGATGACAAGACCTTGACACCTACACAAGGATTCTCAAAAGCATATTGAAAGGAAATAAGACAATTAAAGGAGAAATTATACAAAAAACAACTAGACAATTCGATTGTTACCATACCAGTTGATCCTGTCAGCATATTGTATGATAGATCCAAGGACTTGAGAGATGAAAGCCCAGTCAAACATGATAACTTGCTGTCATCATTCAATCGATTAACACGTAGGTCAAGGACATTCAGTTTCGTCAATTTTGATGATAGGACTTCAAAGCCTGCAAGAGAAATCTCCAAGTAATCTCGTAATTAACACTAAACACCAACCATTTTATCAATATAATCTCAGTATAACAACATAAACCTTGATTCTCATGGCAACCAACTATTGCATTATCGCCCAAATCAAGACTTTGCAACTCTTTAAAAGGAAGAAACAAAGAAGCGTTGAGAACCAAATCGCCCAAGCTCACACCCCTTACACCCCAAAGATTGAGTTGAATCACTCGCCTTGTAGTGTTATCACACTCGATTCTCCCCCACTCACAGCAATTACTAATGCTCTCATTACTCGTGTCCACCCAATCTATCAAGTAAAAGCCATATGGGTCGAATGAAGATTTGATCTCCAAGAGACCAATTCTCTCTTCTTCCAGACACCCGTAACAACGACCATGCCATTCCCCAACCAAAGTGAATAATGCTAGCAGCATCCAAACCCACATTTTTTTCATCGTCATCTTAGATGAAGCACTACGTCTTATATTAATTGCAGTTTGTTATGTGCATTTGGGTAACAAAAGAGCTCCTATTTATACTACTACTCTTCAGCTCTCTTCTTCCCTTGATAAATATAAAATTATTCAGCTCATTTTATATTTAAAGTATGTGCAACATTTCCATTGGCTGGTTCTTACAATCAATGAAGATGTGGACGAGAGCATCTTTGATTATTCTTCTCTCCATATGTCTTCGAGATATTTTAAATTTTGAGGACAAGCAAATGTTTGAATCCTTACAGCCAACCATTTAACTCACCTCACCCATCTATACTTAGCAAGATATGAGAATCTCTCACGCGACATTTTATATTTAATTTTTTTTCTTGTTTACTTTTTGTTATAAATGAACTATTTTTTTTTTGAAAAATTATCAAATTAATTTAATTCCAATATTCTAATATCACGTAAAATATAATAATATGAAAAATCAATATTGTGGTGTTATCACATTTGATCCCATACCACTCAAAACAATTAGCAATATCCAGCTCTTTATTGGCCGTCCAGTCGCCCAAATGCCCGAAAATGCTGTTTGGATTGATCAAAGCTTTGATCTCCAAGAGACCACTCCTCTCTTCCTCGAAGCACCCATGACAACGACCAGAGGTCATAAATATATGATCGAACCCCTTCGAACATTGGATGCGCGTTGGTGACGTTCAAGTCGATAGGGACTGAGAACACGGCAAGCAGGCCTTAGTGTTTATTGTTTATATTAGATGCACTGATTCTGAAAATGACAGTTTAACATGACATTATTTGATTTAGTTAATTTACTGGGATTTGTTGGCACCCATAAGACATGTGATAAAATATATTTTTTATTACAAAAATATTAAAATTATGCAAGAATGTTTAAAATAAAAATAAAAATTTAATTTATGGCATATTAATATAATTAATTAAATAAATAGCAACAATAAATCGACCACCTCAAATAAAAAACAGTGGTAATCTACAAAAGAAATAGCTAAAAATATAAAAATACCACATTAAATATGAATGAGAAAAAAGTCAATCTTGAGCCAATTTAAGCAAGCATATCAAATATAAAAATCACGTCATGATATTAAAGACCTGCTGGAATTATTCGAAAGACTTTGACTCACATTAGCATACGTTCATGATCGAACGGACAAGCAACAGCTACTGATTCATTGATCACTTCGACGGTGATTAAACTGTAACACTGACATTTGGAACGATTACTTTTCAACTCTGAGAGACTCATACGGAAATTTCCATTTGGAATTTCATCACAACTATTTTAAAAATATTAAATATATATTTTTTTTAATAAAGAGGCTGATAGATATCGTTGGACAAAAACAAAAGGAACACGTTGATCACTCCAATAGAACCCTGAGATCTCTCAAGTTGGAGAACTTGCGAAAATTAACCACCAGGAAACAGGAGCTATTGCTGGAGAATCTATTGCTGGAGAGATCAAAACCAGTCATGAAGTTGAGAACACTGCATGCCCTTGTAACCATATGACCTTTGATAGTAAATATAAAAACATATATTTTATATTTTATAGCAAATACTATTTTTTTTAAAAACATTTGATAGTATTGCTTTTAACTTATAAGAGAATTTATTTGTTCTCTAGTTAAAACTGAATTGTAAAAATGTATTTGACATGAAAAAATATTAAATTAATTATTTAATATTTTTTTTATGATTTTATTATGCTAACATCATGCATTTAGTTTTATTTTCTTCGCCGAATTGTCAAAGAAGAGACTTCGGTGCATTATAGACGTGCTGGAATTATTCGAAAGACTTTGGCTCACATTAGCATACGTTCATGAACGAACGGACAAGCAACGGCTACTGATTCATTGATCACTTCGACGGTGATTAAACAGTAACAGTGACATTTGGAACGATTACTTTTCAACTCTGAGAAACTCATACGGAAATTTCCATTTGGAATTTCATCGCTACCATTTAAAAACAAAGCTTTGAAAAAATTGTTTTAAAAAATACTCAGAAACTCATAATTCCAGCATTCGTGAGTTTATAGGTCACCGAAGAAATTGAGTTAAAAAATACTGGAGAAAACCTCATGGACGCGGATGCTTGCCTTGCGGTGTGCAGGCAGTAATTTCCAAGTGATTTAATTTTATATATATATATATATATATATATATATAATAATCTAGGATTTAATAGCGTGATCAGAGTACTTAAACTTGGGCTAATCAATGTTAACCATACACAAATGATCAAGTCACTTTAGGCCTCTTCATACACATAGAGAAACATGGTTATTGATAGCTGATCATTCAATACATAAAATTGAACCAAATTGTTCAGCACCCTTAAGTTTCCATCCTTCAACTCGCAGCATTAATTGCTATTGCAATTTGAAATTGAATTTGATTGCAATTCAAGATCATGGTTATTCCACTCTTTCTTGCCTAGCTTCGTCACCTCCGTCTCTTCGATCTCCTCCTTCAACTCCTTATCCTTAGAAATGCTATTTCCGGTACTGTCTGCATAGTTCCAATGAATACTTGACTACCCAATATTGATCATGTGACCATGGTAGAACGACAACAGCATGGCCCCCCCTACACAAACTACTGTCCCAAGCAGCTTAGCTTGCCCTGATGTCTTCTTAATTCCCACTGATACCTGTCTGCGAAATTTTAAACCAGAAAACATGGGATAAATATACCGAATGTGGTCTAATTTGCAATAAAAATGCAGAAAAAGGAGACGACCTCAGTACCTGAAAAGAACTGCAAGAATGAAAGTCAGTGCAGGGAGTATGTTGGTCAATGCACATCCAATTGTGGGGGTGGAGTTTTCTAGCTCAATAAAGTAAAAAACCTGGTTTCCTGTTACACTGCATGATTTAGAAAATTAGATATATCTCCAGGAATATTTGTTGGTGGCAGAGAACTACCAGAGAGCAGTAATTACTCACCCTGTAATAGAACATATGAAAATCTGAAACAGCAAAGACATGGTGATCTTGGGCCTAGTTTTCCTGCACACAAAAAAAGACAAATTAAATAATTTATAATGGTTTCAAACTAATTATAATTAGCTTCATTAATTTAATTAGGTTACTTGATTTAT
This sequence comes from Salix brachista, assembly GCA_009078335.1. Taxonomy (NCBI): domain Eukaryota; kingdom Viridiplantae; phylum Streptophyta; class Magnoliopsida; order Malpighiales; family Salicaceae; genus Salix; species Salix brachista. The sequence continues at coordinate 1,767,004 of CM018576.1, read as the reverse complement.
TATGTTGACATAAAAATGATGAGAAATTCAAGTTGGCTAAAGAGATACAGACAGTACAAATGATTCCATTGTCGACAAGCTGCTATTCCAGACTCTTTTTATCATTTGCTTCTTGTCCAAGACAATACTATTTTTTAACATTAGTATATTAAGAAAAATTAACATTAAACCCCAATCGACCACTAAACTCTCAAATTGCTCAATTTCGCCCTTGAACAAAAAAAATCTATTTTTTCGAAAAATAAAGAGTCAAAAATTGGGTAGCAACAGATGCCCCCTCTTTACAATGCTTACGACTAAAGTCTTGTAAAAGACTTTAAATAGTAAGTGTTGTAAAGAAAAATAGAATGAAGGATATGGGTCTCCATTTTTTTTTTTTTTTTTGGGTGACTACTCGGGTTAGCAGTTAAAAGGGTCTCATTTTTCTGGGTGACCGACCCGGTTAGTGGTTAGAAAGGGTCTCATTTTTCTGGGTGACCGACCCGTTTAGTGTGGTCTCATTTTTCTGGGTGACCGTCCCGGTTAGTGGTTAGAAAGGTCTCATTTTTATGGGTGACCGACCCGGTTAGTGGTTAGAAAGGTCTCATTTTTCTGGGTGACCGACCCGGCTAAAGAGGTCTCATTAGAACGGGTGACTGGCCCGGCTAGCGTGGTCTCATTTTCCTGGGTGACCGACCCGTGGTCTCATTTTTCTGGGTGACCGACCCGGCTAGCATGGTCTCATTTTTCTGGGTGACCGACCTGTGGTCTCATTTTTCTGGGTGATCGACCCGGCTAGCATGGTCTCATTTTTCTGGGCGACTCCGTTGGGGACCAAATATTTTCTTGGGGTGCGACAGAATATTTTCTCCCCAGCGGAGTCGCCATTCTGTCGCACCCCAAAAAAATGAGCGCGGCGTCGTGACGACTCTTCCCCGTGAGTGGGGGATTAAATGTCAGAGGGATTCTTTATTTTCGTAAAAAAGGGGAGTCGCCACCTAGTATTATGGTTACTAGGAAACCTAAAACTGGTCTTTCAGAGATTCTAGGGTAAGGGACTGGTTGCGTAAAGGGAAGGTTTTAGCACCCCTAGTACGCCCTACCTAAGGTAAGTTGCTTGACGTTTGGCTTGCTTATGATTTGTTATGACTCAAAACATATGCTAATTAAATGGCAAATGGGATATTACTCCGCCAAATATTTTGGATATTAACCCCTTAGGATTTAATTATCCAAACACCGACAGTGAATAATATCATATTATTCCCGCCGAATATTTTGGATATTAACCCCTTTAGGATTTATTTATCCAAATACCGACAGTGAATAATAGCGTATCATTCCCGCCGAATATTTTGGATATTAACCCTTAGGATTTATTTATCCAGATAACAACAGTGAATAATAATATATCATTCCCGCCGAATATTTTGGATATTAACCCCTTAGGATTTGTTTATCCAAATACCGACAATGAATAATAGTATATCATTCTCGCCGAATATTTTGGATATTAAACCCTTAGAATTTATTTATCCAAATACCGACGGTGAATAATAAATTCCAAAAAAAGATTTTTATATTTTTTTGAATATTGGCCAATACCCTTTGGATTTTACAAACATGTTGTAAAATCTCAAAATGCAAGAAATGATTTTTTTCTTTTTGAAATCCATGTTAAAACTCATTTTCTCTTTTAAACCCAAGATAATATATATTTTTCAAAAGAAAAACAACTTTTAAAATATGCTAGTGTATTGGCCGTATGCAAAAAACAACACATTTTTCTTTAAAAAAAGTATTTTGGAAAATTTGTATTTTTATATTTTTCTTTATTTTTTTTTGGTGGGCTGGCTGTCAGCCCACCTAAATTCGGGCTGGGCTGACAGTCCAGCCCACCTTGTCTCCAGGCTGGGCTGCTAGCCCAGATGGCTAGCAGCCCAGACGCAGGAGATTCTCTTCATGCCAAGCCCACGCGGGGAGTGAATTAATTCACTCCCCGCATGCAACAAATACAGGGATGATGAACAGTTGCAAGAAGGATTTTCGAGTATGGAGAATGGAGTAACTGTAAATACCTTTGGGTAGAGGAGGTCGTGGTGATTCTTCTGGTCTTTGTGGCGTCGGAAATGGGGGCCTGTGGTGGCTGGAAAGAGCGTCTGAAGCTGGTCGGTGCAACTGCCTCCGTCGACTCTGCTGCTGCTGATGCTTCTCGGAGAAGATGAATGGGCTGCGGGGGTTGAGGGGAGGCTGACGGTGGTGATGATGGTGGATGTGGAGGGTCTAAACTGGCGGCCGGAGTTGACCGAGAGGGGGAGAGAGAGAGCGTTGGCTTCTGGTTTTAGAGAGAGAAGTGACCGAACGACCACGAAGGAAAGAAAAAAACGAAAAGGACTGGTGATGCTGGGGCTCTGTTGAAGAAGATTACTTGAATTTTTTACGTGAAATTCAAGTTGTGAATTCCTCTTTTTTTTCCTTCTTCACCCTCTGTTTTTTTGTTTTTTCTTTCTCTGCTCTGCCTCCCGTTTTCTCACTGTGCAAGCTCCTATTTATAGCTCGAGAAACCCCAACGTTTGGCCGAGATCACGTTTAAATGCAGTATCAAAACAGCTAAGCAAAATGATGGCAATCAGAGGAAGACGGGAGGAGAATTAGGAAGAAGATTTTGATGGAGATAAATTAGGCAAAAGATCACGATTGAAATAGGAAAAATAAAATAAAATTATGATCTGCCGGAGATGAAATGGGAAAAAGATCAAATTGAAAAGGAAGAAAATTTGATTGATTTGCTATGAAAATGCAAGGTAAACGGGACAGTGCATGCTAAAAAAAAATGCAGATTTCGAAATTTTTTAGGAAGGAAAGAAAAATATGATTTGGTCCTTTAAAAATTCTTTAATTGCACCCAATTGGATTTAAACTTTTATGCAATTATCCTATCAAAAATTCAACCTCAACCTTAGCTTTGCGCAATCTCCTTATCTGGTCCTTGGCTTCTGATTTTTGCGATTTAAACCCCAATCGACCACTAAACTCTCAAATTGCTCAATTTCGCCCTTGAACAAAAAAAATCTATTTTTTCGAAAAATAAAGAGTCAAAAATTGGGTAGCAACACCTATTATCAAAACTCTTGTTTCAACTTAGTATCAGAGCACACATACCTTAAATGGTTCTTCCTCCTCCTGCCGTTCCTGCTCCCTGTTTTATCTGTCGTCTCCTCTGCCTCGTTCCTCTTTATTACAGACGTGTTTTCCTTCGTTGCTACTCCTCGTTACCTTATATTTGCAGGCCTGTTTCTTCTATCATGAATCACTCAGAAAGCAATGTTGATGTTAATGCCAGCCCTTCTTCTCCAAATTCTGCTGCCACAGCAACCAACGCAGCCATGCTTTCCTCTGCTGCAACAGCAGCCATTGTTCCACTCTCCAACACTCAGCAGGTTATTAACCTCAAGCTTACCAACAACAATTATCTGTTTTGGCGTATGCAGATGAAGCCTTATCTGATTGGGCAGGGTGTATTTTTGTTTGTTGATGGTTCAACTCCATGCCCCTCTTCTCACACCTCTATTACTTCATCATGCCCAACGTTTTTGGCTTGGAAAAAGCAAGACCAACTTATCCTTGGTGCTCTGTTTTCCTCTCTCTCGGTTGAAGTTCTTCATTTGATGGTTAATTGTTCCACCTCTGCCAGCGTGTGGAGCACCCTTGAATGTGCTCTTGCTTCCCCATCTAACTCTCGAATCATGCAATTGCATGGTTCTCTTCAAGATCTTTGACAAGGTGATGATATTGTCACTCTCTATTTACAAGGTGCAAAAGGTTTATTTGATGAGGTGGTTGCGGCTGGCAGACCCATCTCTCTCACAGATTTCAATCTTTATGTGTTTCGGGGGCTTCGCAGTGATTTTTGTGATTTGGTTACAAGTTTGTCCACTAAAGCTGATCCCTTGTCATATTCTGAACTTCATAGTCACTTATCTACTCATGAATTTATCCATCGCAACTCAATTTCTTCAAGCCTCGCGTCTGCTGCACCTCTGCTGCCAGTAGCCTTCAGTTTATGCAACCCAGCGTGGCTTCTCTAGTTCTCACAGCCATGGCTTCTCTCGGGATAGAGGATGAGGAGTGGCTGGCGGCATCCTCGTAGCACTTATTCTCAGTCTAGTGGTCAGCCCTTTCGTGGTGGAGGTAATGACTCTTCTTGGAAGCAACCCCGTAGCCACAATGGACAGTGGCAGAACAACTACAATTCCCATCATGGTGCAGCCACAAATCAGTGGCCTCGGCAGCAAGTAAAATGTCATCTTTGCCACATCTATGGCCACTCTGCCCAGCAATGCTCTCAACTTGTCCATCATGGCAATCAAGCCTCGGCCAACCTCTCCTTTAGCACTGCATCAGCTGAAGATTCTGCCATGAAGGAGTCTGCCGAGTGGTTTCCTGACACAGGTGTGAATCATCACGTTACTCCGGACATTACTGGTATGACTTACGCAAAATCTTATCTTGGTAATGATCAATTACATGTTGGTGGTGGTAAGGGACTTGTCATATCTAATACTGCTCATAATCTTCTACATACACCAAAATGAGTCTTCTCCTTGTCCAATATATTACATGTTCCTCACATTAAAAAAAGACTATTATCTGTCCAACAGTTTTGTCGTGAAAATTATGTCTTTTTTGAGTTTCACTCGTTTGTTTTTTATGTCAAGGATCTCATCACCAAGGAAGTTCTTCTTTCCGGTCGAAGTAAAGACGGCCTCTATGTCCTTTCTGAGTCTTCTGCAACATCTCTTCCGCAAGCCTTTTTGTCCACCAACCTAGCCACTTCTGCCGATATTTGGCATCGTCGTCTTGGTCATCCTAGTTCCCGTATTCTGAGTCTCTTAGCTTCAAATAAAAAGGTTATTTGTACCTCTCGTCATTTTTATTTTCAATGTCAAGCTTGTCCGCTAGGGAAATCCTCTAGTTTGTCATTAGGACCTACGGGCCATAAAACATCTACTCCGCTTGAACTTATATTTAGTGATGTTTGGGGACCTGCATCGATGCTATCATCTGATGGTTTTTGGTATTTTGTCATATTTGTGGATGCGCATACAAAATTTATTTGGTTTTATCCTATTGCCCTCAAATCAGATGTATTTACTGTATTTCAACAATTTCAATTGCTTGTTGAATGTCAGTTCTCTCGTAAAATCAAGACTGTTCAAACTGATTGGGGTGGTCAATATCGAAAATTAAATTCTTTTTTTCAAAACCATCGGTATTCACCATCGTCTCATATGTCCACATACTCATGAACAGAATGGTACTGTTGAGCGACGTCATCGTCACATTGTTGAAACTGGTATTACTCTGTTAGGCCAATGTAAGGCGCCTCTAAAATTCTGGAATTCTGCATTCAAAACCTCGGTTTATCTTATTAATCGTATGCCAACCTCGGTTTTAAGCAACAAATCTCCATTTGAATGTTTGTTTCATCAGGCTCCTGACTATGCTTTTCTATGTACTTTTAGATGTCTTTGCTTTCCTCTTCTTCTTCCTTACAATGCTCATAAGCTAGACTATCGCTCCACTCCGTGTGTGTTCTTAGGCTATAGTTCGTCTCACCTAGGCTATCGTTGTCTTGATTTGTCGACTGATCGTATCTACATCTCTCGTCATGTCTGATTTCATGAACATGTTTTCCCTTTTGTCGAGTCCATCTCTTTATCTCCATTGTCCCCTTTATCCGTGTCTGTCTCCAATTTACCTTCTCTCACCATTTTGTCATCTAAGTCAGTCTCAGCTCCACCTTCCCGTGCCACTAACCAGACCGTCCCCTCACCATCATCTCCATCTATGTTTTTTGATCATGATGCAGGTTCAGGTCGGTGATTCCAGTCTTGTCTTCCTCAACGTCATCCTCTGCTGCAGATCCTCTAGCCTCGGCTTTAGCTTTATCTTCTCCATCTGCAGACTCTGCCAAGTCTGTGCCCGGCCTGGATTTATGTGTGGATCTTTCCACTTATTCTCTTCCATAGCTGCACTCCACTGATTTGACATCCTCTCACCGCCCATTTGACAGCATCCCATGGTGCTACGTCCACGGCAGCCAAAGATTGCCAACATCATCTCTATATCTACTGCCTCTCCGTTAGCCCCTACTTCACGGGAAGTAACTCCATCTGCTCTTGAGCCTCTGAGTTTTAGGGAAGCTGACCGGTATTTGTGTTGGCATACTGCCATGAAAGATGAAATTGCAGCATTACATGCAAATTCCACTTGGTCCTTGGTCCCATTTGACCCTTCTATGAACATTGTTGGCAGCCGCTGGGTGTATAAAATCAAGCGTCAAGCAAATGGGGACATTGATCGCTACAAGGCTCGTTTGGTTACGCGGGGGTTCACCTCACAGGAAGGTATAGATTATTCAGAAACCTCCAGTCCTGTTGTTAAACCAACTACTGTTCGGTTAGTTCTCACAATTGCAGTCTCAAAAGGATGGCAGATTCGGCAACTTGATGTTCACAATGCCTTCCTTAATGGCTCTCTTCGTTAAGTTGTTTACATGCAGCAGCCCCCAGGCTTTGTTAATACTGCTTTGCCCACTCATGTTTGTCGCCTTCATAAATCTTTATATGGCTTAAAACAAGTACCACGGGCCTGGTACATTCGCCTAAATGACTTCCTCATGACTATTGGTTTTCGGGCTTCAAAGGTTGATACATCCCTATTTATTCTGAATGGGTCCCATGACATTTGTTACTTACTTGTCTATGTCGACGATATCCTAATTACTGGAAATAACTCTGCACTGATTCGTCATCTTATTACTCTACTGAGCGCGGAGTTCAAACTTCGTGATTTGGGCCATTCACGGTATTTTTTAGGGATTGAAGTTGCTCCCACCAGTATGGGTCTTGTGCTCAGTCAACACAAGTATGTTCTTGATATTCTGAATCGTGCTGGTATGACATCATGTAAACCTGTGGATACACCAGCATCTGTTTCCAAACTTGATCTGCAGTCTGCCGAATTGTTTTCAGACACCACTCGCTTCCGCCAAATTATTGGTGCTCTTCAGTATCTAACGTTTACTCGTCCTAATATTTGTTATGATGTGAACAAAGTATGTCAGTTTATACATGCCCCTACTGAAGGCCACTGGGCTGCTGTTAAGCGTATCCTGTGATATCTGAAAGGTACCTCCTCCTTTGGTCTCCATCTCACCCGTGACTCTACTTTGTCTCTTCATGGTTTTACTGATGCCGATTGGGCCGACAGTGTTGACGATCGCAAATCCACGGGTGGCTACATTGTTTTTCTCGGGACTACTCCCATTTCATGGAAATCTGGCAAGCAACGCACTGTTGCTCGCTCCTCCATTGAAGCAGAGTATAAGGCCTTAGCCGATGGTACTGCTGAGGTCCTTTGGCTTCGCTATCTTTTGACAGATTTATGTTTTTCTCCTAGTTCTGCTACGACTATCTGGTGTGATAATTTGGGTGCTACTTATCTGTCTGTTAATCTGATCTTTCATGCTCGTACAAAGCATGTTGAGGTGGACTATCATTTTGTTCATGATCGAGTGACTAAAAAGGAGATTCAAATTCGCTTCATCCCCTCCAAAGATCAATTAGAAGATATTCTTACAAAGCCACTTGCCTCCTCGGTTTTTACTTCTCTCCGTTCCAAGCTTCACGTGGATAACCCACCATCAGCTTGAGGGGGCGTATTATGGGATGTGCTGTAATTTAGGAAATATTCTGTAATATAGGAAATACATACGTAGAGATTATCTTGTGTAATAGGGTACACTATAACATATGTACATTGCCCTACTTATATAAATAATAAAAGAGCAGTCGTACTAAAGCAATCTGCTCAAACCTTATCAAAACTCTTGTTTCAACTACTGACATCATGCTAAGGAACAGCTTCAATAACAAGGATGTGCACGTTCTCAAATAAAAATAATTAAGAAATTAAGTTTGCTTTAACCGACGTACGTAGTTTTAGATAATTTAACCTCAATAGACACCCAATACACATAAAAGCGTGCATGATAGTTAAACTTGGGTTAATCAATGTTAACCATACACAAATGATCAAGTCACTTTTGGCATCTTCATACACAGATAGAAACATGGTTATTGATAGCTCCTTCAATACATAAAATTGAACCAAATTGTTCACCCTCAAGTTTTCATCCTTCAACTCGCAGCATTGCTATATATATCCATTTGAAATTGCATGAGATTGTAATTCAAGATCATGGCTATTCCACTCTTTGTTGCCTAGCTTCATCACCTCCGTCTCTTCGATCTCCTCCTTCAACTCCTTATCCTTCCCCCAGAGAACAGCGTAAGGCCCCGCGACGATCAAGATGGACCCTACAGCACTTCAAATGATTCACATATCAATAAGTCAGTCCTTGTTGCTACAAAAGACTAAGCACACAAAAACAATGATCAGGTATAGAAAATCAGTGAAGGAGTTCAGCATATATATGCATACGTTCCGACATATATCTTCTCATGAAGCAATGCCCAACTCAAAGCGGCTACTATAACAAGCAACAAGGGACTGAAGACCGAGACGTAGAGTGCTCCTTTCCTTTGAATACTCCATGAAGTGAGGGAAAAAGCGAGTGCGGAACACACGATTCCCTGAAATTTTGAAGGAAAAAGGTATCATCATTTAAACAGGCATGGAAATATATGTTGACTTGTTGAAAAGATTTAGGGAACATACTGCATAGAGAGCTGCAACAAGCCGGCCAGGAGATCGCAATGACCACTCGGATACTTTGTGATTGGCACCGATCACCGATGACTACACATTCAATGCTGCCCATGAAGCACATCAATAAGGTGCATGTGTAAGGAACTGGAAACTTCAAGCTCACTTTCGCCTGCGCAATTCATCAAGAAATCAAGCTTTTAATTAGACCATAAAGTGGCATGAAAACTTTCTAGAAGGTAAGATTTCTTACTTGGACGGTGAACCATATTGCCCAAGAAACAGCACTGGTCATTATAAATAAGGATCCCAGAACGAGGTTCGATTTCTTGTCGGTGCTGCTATTTCCGGTACTGTCTGCATAGTTCCAATGAATACTTGACTACCCAATATTGATCATGTGACCATGGTAGAATGACAACAACATGGCTCCCCCTACACATACTACTGTCCCAAGCAGCTTAGCTTGCCCTGATATCTTCTTAATTCCCACTGATTCCTGTCTGCAAAATTTTAAATAAGAAAACTTGAGATAAATATGCCGAATGTGGTCTAATTTGCAATAAAAATACAGAAAAAGGAGACGACCTCAGTACCTGAAAAGAACTGCAAGAATGAAAGTCACTGCAGGGAGTATGTTGGTCAATATGCACATCCAATTGTGGGGGTGGAGTTTTCTAGCCCAATAAAGTAAAAAACCTGGTTTCCTGTTACACTGCATGTCTTAGAAAATGAGATATATTTCCAGGAATATAATGTTGCTGGCAGGGAATTGTCAGAGAGCAGTAATTACTCACCCTGTAAGAGAACATATGAAAATCTGAAACAGCAAAGACATGGTGATCTTGGGCCTAGTTTTCCTGCACCAGAAAAAAAAGACAAATTAAATAATTTATAATGGTCTCAAACTAATTATAATTAGCTTCATAAAGGTAATTAGGTTACTTGACCACCTTAATTTGCAATTATCCCTTTGCTTATTTCTTTTAACAATAAATTATTTCACGTACTCCGTTGATCAAGAACTTATAGTACTTCAAAAGAAATAAACAAAGGGGGTCATCATAGCAAAGATTTTCCATCAAGCAATAGTACTAGCTAGCATGATATATAGTTAATGTTTGCAAGCCAACCTGAATTGGCATTAATATATAAACATAGATTTGAATAGCTAAAGATTGCGCCATATCATAATTAACTTATTGATTCTCATTAATAGTAGTAGTATCATGTTACTAGAGAGATTGATTGACGCAGCAGAAAATCACAAGGGAATATGACCAACGTCAATACTCCGTAAATCAAAGATAACGAGAATAAATCTCAATCAAACTCAATGTTTATTCAATAAAATGATAGATAAGTTGGCTGCTGGTTTTACATTGATACTTAAAGTAAAAACCCCAGCCTAATTCAAGACAGAAAAGGAAACGACATAAAACATTAAATTTGCCATAAATGGCAAATTTGAGATAAATGCAGAATGTGAAAGGCCTATAAATTCTGGGAGGGTACCAATTGACGAAAGTCAATTCGGACTCTTAAATCAAAAGTTATGGCTAAAACGAAACTTTCCTAAAATAGCAAAAATGACGAATTCGGGGCCGAAACGATGGAATTTGGCCAAAAACCGGTGGACAACAGGGCGTAGCGCTGACTTCTTTCGCAAACGGCGAAACGCATTGACTGGGTGAGTTTCGCGTCATTCCGACTTCGATGACCCGGCTGCCGAAATTCAGTTGCCTTTGAATTTCGGGTGATCCCTCTTGAGTATGTATACTTCCGCAACCTGTTCTACATCATTGATGATAAAGTTAAAGGATTGAGAAATGTGGAGCTAGAAAGTGGAACAGCTGGGATGGACTCAAGTTACCAGTTAATAGCCTAGTTGTAAGTGAAAAAACATAAACTTGTTTTTTAAAAAGTTATGTTGTTTCAGGATATTTTGTTTTTTAAAAAAGAAGTTAATCTAGATCAACCATAAGGGAAGCATTTAGCGGAGTTGATGTCCAGAATCAAAACTTAATTGACAGCCAATCCGTACGTTTGCTTTAGAACTTGTTCGATAATGGATACTACAAGATAAAATGCAAATAATCTGAGCTCATAGCTTTGACAAGAGTCGCAACACTTTTTCCTTAAAAGCTATTTCAATTTAATACAAATTAATGCATCAATTTATTGAGGTGAATTGGGGTATGATGGCGTGGAATGGTGTGAAATTATACATATATATATATATATAATTGTTTTTTATCCATAATCATGAGGTTTAGCTGTTGTTTTTTCTTCTTATATATTTATATATATAAAGGGAGAGAGAGAGAGATTTTAACTCCATATATATTTCTGAAAAAAGAAAAGAAAAGAAAACATTAATGCAAATTGAACCATAAATTAATTAATAGGCACTTGATTTTCTTTTTCTGTGGCAAGAATTCAACATCTACTCAGAAGCGTGTGTGTACTTTGAATCAAGAATTTATTTATTTTTCAAGAGTTAATTTTGAAATTTGAGTGACCACGAATGAGCCAATGGAATTACATGCAGCCGTAGAATAGGCTGTCCTAAAACAGTTAATTAATACTGTACGTGAAGACTTGGCAGCTAAAGTATTATACACATGAGATGTAATTAAATGCAAAGCTGCTGCTTTATAGAACTGTCTTTGTTTGACCTTTAAATGATTAAAGAAGGAAGATCGAAGAAGAAGAAGCAGCTTGCTCCATCCATTTATTTTATTAGGTCATCTGTGAAGGCATGCAACATGTAGTTGGCGCCTTGTCGCAGTCCCAAGGATATGGGCAAGCGGCAGCCATGGCCTCTGTGTGATTCCAAATCCAACATAAAGTTTTTCAGCAGCATAGTTTTTATTAGTACTGAAAATAAATAAATCAAATAATATATAATCTTCAATTCGATAGTTTAGGGATGAGAGAGAAATAGTTGATCAAGAATAGTAATGGCTTAGTTTTCTATATCGCATGCAAGATTAGAAAATTTAGAGAGTCCAACAAATTTTTATGATTGGCAAGAGATGCGCTCCTTCAAAACACCAACCCCACGTACATACCAAGTTTAAAGAAATTAAAGAGAATGTAATGCCATGAAAAACCAGTTAGAACAAACAAAAAGCTTTAAAAAACTTATCGCTCAAAGAAATAAGCAAAGGGGGCCGTTGCAATGGTGGCAAAGATTTGCCTATAAGCAACAAGAACAAGTGGTTTCTGTTAGGATTGAGAGAGAGATTGCAGATAATTGAACAAATTAAGAGAAAGAACAATGGAGTTTTGAGAAGGGAAGAGAGAAAAGAGAGGGAGACTGAAATTTGAATATTTTGTATTGATATTCTGTTTTGCATACATTTGTTGTGTGTGCACTTTTCTATTTATACACATTACACTATTCTAGAATATTCTTATATACTCTAACATCTCCCCTCAAGCTCATGCTTTGATGAACCAAGCATGAGATTGCAGCAATGGAGAAGAAATACATGAGTACTGAATCCTTTTTGACAAAAAACAACACTATGTAAAAGAAAGATGAGTTTGAATGCGATTGAGAAGAAAAAGAAAAATGCTCGAATGGCAAAGAAGATAGAAGAGAGAGAAGACATTTCATTTGTCTATTTCTTGATTGAAATTTCATTTGTCTACTTCAGTTTTTCTGAAGTTTTTCCTTTGTCTACTTCAGTTTTTCTGAAGTTTTTCATCTTTGAGAAGAGAGGGATGAGAAGAAAGAAATGGGAGGTAAGAGAGGTGATAGAATGGGTTTGAATTTCATTTGTCTACTTCATTTTTTCTGAAGTTTTTCATTTGGCTACTTCAGTTTTTTTTTCTGAAGTTTTTCATTTGCCGATGAATTTCTTAATCTGTGTAAGAATTCATTTTGTAATTCTCAATGATATTGATTTGATTCTTCTTCTTCTTCTTCTTCTGCTTCTTCTTTTCTTTTTCTTTTTCTTTTTTTTTCTCTTTCTTTTTTTTTCTCGAATTTTTTTTTTTTTTTTTTTTGCAAAAACGGTAGAAAGTGACACACAAAACGGCGGAGCAATACAAAAACATATAAAAGCTGCAAAACACAAAACCTAGGTCTCTACTTATTTCTCTCTTAGCAACGCCGCAGCCTCTTCTCTGCCAAATCATATTTATTCTTCCCCTGTTCATGTACGGCTTCAATCTTTGAAAGAGTTGAAAGGGCACAGCCAAGGAGCGTGCGAAGCTTTGCAATTTCTTCTCAGCCACTTCTCTCATCATCTTCTTCCTCTGCTATGCTCATTCTAAAATCATCAACAAAACCCGAAAAATGTCAGGTGAAGAGGCTCCTGCTCCTGCTGAGACTCCTGCTCAGCCTCTTGAGGCCATGGACTTAAGTCCCTTGCTCATGGTGGACTTGCTCGGGGCCTCCATGAAGATGCTAAAGTGATTGAGAAGTATGCTGCCCAGCTGTGTACTGGCAGAGGACTGCAACCAGCCAGACTATATCAAACTCGCCAAAGCACTCTGTGCTGACCATGGTGTAGGCTTATTGACAGTTCCCAGTGCTAAGACTCTTGGCGAGTGGGCTGGGTTATGCAATATTGATTCTAAGGGGAAAGAGGGAGAATCGTGGCTGCTTCTTCACAATGCACTGTACTTCTCACTCTGTTGCTGCTCTGTTTTTTTTTTTTGTGTGCAAAATTTGAATGCAGTAATTTGTTGTGCAGACTGAAGAATTGAGAGTATTAGTAGAAGAGTTACGAAACTGTGCAGAGAAGAAGAGAGACAGAGAGTGTTTACTAAGACTAGAAGACTCGTTGAAAAAACTGAATGCTCGATTTAAGGAGTTGAGAGAGGAGCAGAAGACGAAGATGAAAAAAGTGATGATGAGTATCTTGCTGAAGCAGATGAAGAGGAGTCTGACCTTGATTTGGCATGGAAGATGTTAGATGTTGCCATAGCAGTAACACGGATCTTCTGCTATTTGCGATCTTCTGGTTTCAAGCTGAGGAAGAGGAGTAGGCTGTGTTGCAACAATTCGCGTCACCTCTTCGGAATCACTTTGCGACTATCTCTCCCATGACGATCTAGAACAGGAAACAGATCCAGTTTTTTTTTTTTTTTTTTTGAATAATGCATAGCGATTAGATTGCGGAAGCAGAGAATTGGATCATTTAATTCTTCTGTGCAAGCATAAAAGCTCTGATACCATGTTAGGATTGAGAGAGAGATTGCAGATAATTGAACAAATTAAGAGAAAGAACAATGGAGTTTTGAGAAGGGAAGAGAGAAAAGAGAGGGAGACTGAAATTTGAATATTTTATATTGATATTCTGTTTTGCATACATTTGTTGTGCGTGCACTTCTCTATTTATACACATTACACTATTCTAGAATATTCTTCTATACTCTAACAGTTTCATGCCTGAATCCATTGCAAGCTTTGATGTAATATTCATGCCTGCATAGCCAAACTGGACTACAACCATAGCCAAGAATGGCAAAACATCCGCCATATCCATTGCAAGTTTCTTGATTTCTCTCAGGAATACTACTAAGCTACAGCAAGTGATGCCTTTAGAGAGAGAGAGAGAGACTAGAATGGAGCTAGCTAGCTAGAGCACAAAAGATTGATTTGGAGTGCAGAGAGGTAAATCTCAACAGAAAGTGAAAGGAAATATAAATAAGGAAAGGGGAAATATCTTGGAGCATGAGAAAAAGAGAGAAACGGTTCAGGATTTTCTCGCAACACTGGTGCTTTTGCATGAACTGTATAACGGGTGTGCTTTCAGTTTTGTCTTGAGCTGTAGCTATTTGCCAGCTTAATTTGGCAACCATGTTGCATTCTTTGCCGTTTCAGCATAAACAACAACAGCAAGTGGGACCCGTTTCCACCCTTGTGGGTCCATATGCAGCCCCCATATTATTTTATGATACATAATAATAAAAAAAAAAACGGGGTAATTAACTACTTTTGGTTATTTTCAATAGGGTAACTATGGAGGATTAATGAAGACTTCAATACATAATTGATTTCATATTCTCAATTGAAGTGGGGATTATATATTTTGTATAAATAGAAGAATATATATAATTATTAGAATTCATTCAAATCTGGTTTAATTAGAAATAAATTGCTGAATATATATATATGTTGCTGCATGGATGGATTCCTATATATACTATGTGATTAAAATGGATTAATAAATTAGATGAGACATGGGATTAGAACTGGGAAGGGATCTGTGTGGAGAGTTAGGTTGATGAAAATGCATTGATTTTCCATCTTGCTAGCTAGCTTGATGCGTGGAAGCAGCCGGGGTTGGATGCAGAATTAGTGGTCTTCGTATGATTTTCTGTTTGATTGTTTTAAGGAAGTGTTATTTTTAGCTAGCTACAAAAAGCAAGCCATCTGTGTCATCTTGGCTCCTAGCTAGATAGCTAGCTATGGAACATTTTATGAAATTTCCCTCACCAAGGTTCTTTAAATATATTATTTTTTTCTCAATGTGCCATTGATCATAGCATTGCTTAATAATTAATCAAGTGTCTAAATGTGTGGAGACTTGTAGCCCTCGATGTATATCTACATAAAAGAGGTGGCATGTGGTCAATAATTACCTCTAAAAAAATAAATGGTTATAATTTTTATGCAACACTTTAAATTGATCTTGATCTATTCAATGGCGTAATCAACACTTTGAGTATGTTTGTTTTTTCCATTCAACAATGTTTTTGAAATAACCTATAGTGTTTTTGAGTAACCAACACTTTAAATTCATTTTATTTTCATACTTTGTCATGTCTTATATATATATATATATATATAATCTAAGATGGACAAATATTTAAGTCATCACTCCACTAACTTATAACGTAACCATAAAAAAGTTTGTGTATGGATTTCCAGACTTGTGTAAATCAAAATCCATTTGATCATGATATGGATAAAACTTTTTTCAGGTATGAAGGAAATCAGTGATATGGGCTAGGGGCTCAAGGACGTGGCAACTTCTGCCTAGCTCTCTTGTCCATCAGACCCAGCCCAGTAAATAATATACATTTAATACATTTATGTGAAGTTCTTTCTAGACAACATATGTTGGGTGATAAACATATGATAAGACACTATCTTTTGACTCCAAACACATAGAATATTTAAGTTAATTATAGGATCAAATTATTAATTTAATATGCTTTTAAAGTTTAGATGAAAAAACCTTGTAGATATATTTATGAAACAAATAAACAAAATGAAGTTTAATAACTAGTCTAAATATTCAATCTAATAAAAACAATCATAATTTTTTATATAATGATTCAAATTTTAACAATAGATTCTTTGAGCTCAATTTTATTAAGAAATTAGTTATCTATAATCAATCAAGATCGACGATGCAATTGAAAATATTTAAAAAAAAAAAATTTTATCAAAATGTTAGCTGGTTTTTTCTTAAATTTCAAAACACCCTTTGACAATCGAAGTTCTCAGAGGAAAAGAAAATGGTAAGGGTTTAGAGAAAAGCAATGATATTTTAATAAAATGGTCAACAAAGAGTCAAAGGATTAAATCAAACATGGAGGACTACGCTGTATTGTTTCGGAATAGAGGGACTAACATATAATTTTACCGAAAGAATCAACACGAAACAAAAGGTGACCTCACTCTGCCCCTTTAAATAGTAAAGAATCCATAAGAGTTTTAAGACCACTTTAGTTTCACTGTGTTGCTTTCCCACTTCACAAGCTATGATCTCTCACTCTCCACTTCTCTCTCAACCTCTCTCCCACTTTCTTCATCTTCTTCTTCTTCCGTTGTTTATCACTTCAGTTGCTTCTCAATGCAAGAACCCGCCAATTATCTTCAACTTTGGAGACTCTAACTCTGACACTGGAGGACTGGTTGCTGGACTTGGTTTCCCCGTCAATCTCCCTAATGGCCGTACATTCTTTCATAGATCAACTGGTAGATTATCTGATGGAAGGCTCCTGATTGACTTCCTTTGTAAGTGCCTCACACCCCCCACTTTTCTTTTTATTGATCAAAGTATGCACATCAAATGGCCTTCCTTGATCATGGGCTGTCCTTTTCTTTCGTCAAGTTGTGATTTTGATCATGTGTAGTACTGTTAATAGTCTTGATTTGATGAAGTGGGGTCCAAAGATTTAATTTTCCCTGTCTCTAGTTGATGTCATCCACAAATTTCTCTGTTTGTCAGTTGTCACAGTACTATAAGACCCCAGAAATGCATGTACTTGTCTTGAAATTATACGTTTTGGCTGGTTTGCCCTTTAATCCAGCTATTTTTGGGTATCTTTTACAGTCTTATTTACCTTTCACTTTTAACAAATCAATGTGAATAGCATGAACATATCGCAGACTGTGAAGTGTGTACAATTAATGAATGGCTGCATATCCTTAGATAAAGTCTTGTACTTGAATCAGTATGGAA
This sequence comes from Salix brachista, assembly GCA_009078335.1. Taxonomy (NCBI): domain Eukaryota; kingdom Viridiplantae; phylum Streptophyta; class Magnoliopsida; order Malpighiales; family Salicaceae; genus Salix; species Salix brachista. The sequence continues at coordinate 1,749,857 of CM018576.1, read as the reverse complement.
TTAATGTATGTTTAAGCTCTAAAAGCCTGGAATAGTGAGTGGCTATAGCTTAATTAGTCCTAACACAGTGGTCTTTGCAAGCACATCGGTGACCTGGTATTGTCTCTAGATTCAAATCTCACTAGCACATCAGTAGAGCATAAAATTATCTGATTCCCGGTGCCCGTTTGCCCATTCTGACAGGTAACAGGTGCATGAACCAAAGTGTTAACTTTATCGTATTTAACTTTTTTAATGCAGGTCAAAGCTTGAATGCTAGCTTTCTAAGCCCATACCTGGACTCATTGGGGGGGTCCAGGTTCACAAATGGTGTCAACTTTGCAGTTGTGGGGTCTTCTACTCTCCCTAAATATGTACCCTTTTCGTTGAACATTCAACTAATGCAGTTCCTTCATTTCAAAGCTCGCACTCTTGAACTTGCCACTGCTGGTAATGTTTAATTTTCTCTTACTTGTGAAAGAATTATATGCTAGTTTACTGCTTTTAATAGCTTTTGATGACTCTACCAAGTTAAAGATATGATACAGTTTTGACATTTGAAATTCATGGGGATTTCATGTTTGTTGTTAACTGGGAATTCAACAATGAAGGCAATGACATCAAATGATTGCGTGAGTCCTGGCTATGGACCTTCAATTTTAATTGATCGGCGGCAATATTGAATTTCCAATAACGGATTTATGTATGATCTGATGCCTGTGGTTTGTCATTCCTGGAATTCATGAAGTTTTCAGTTTCCTATGATCAATATATAAATGGTTGTTATTAGGCTTCCAGAAGCACAAGGCCTGGCTTGAAGTGCTCATATTGACCTGGAAGATAATGTATTTTCAGATTATGAAGTGTTCAGACAATCTGCAACTTATACTATTTAATTGGCCTTTAGGTTTTGGAAATTTCGTCACTGATGAAGGGCTCCGAAATGCGCTTTATATCATTGACATTGGTCAAAATGACATTGCTGATTCATTCTCCAAAAAAATGTCTTATGCACAAGTAACCAAAAGAATTCCCTCCGTCATTTTAGAGATTGAAAATGCTGTAAAGGTGAGTTTAGCAATTTGAAAAAGCTTGGTAAATACACCCCCATGTTATTGCCTCATGTCAATTATTATATGAATTAAGTGCACTATGCTGGTTTCCTGACTAAGAATATATTGAATAGGTTTTATACAATCAAGGAGGCAGAAAATTTTGGATACATAACACTGGACCACTAGGCTGTCTCCCTCAAAAACTTGCATTAGTTCAGAAGAAGGATCTTGATCCTATTGGATGTATTTCAGATTACAACAGTGCAGCAAGAATTTTCAACGAAGGACTGCGGCGTTCATGTGAAAGGATGAGGTCTCAATTTTCCGGAGCAACTATAGTCTATGTAGATATCTACTCCATCAAATACGATCTCATTGCCAACTCCTCCAAATATGGTAAGAAAAACATTCTAAAGTGAATGTTTTTTTTTCTCCTTCTCATTTTTTATGATCGTTCTGTATATATTTTGCAATTATGTTGACTGTGAAACAAGAAGAGACATGAAGCACACATGTATCGTTATTCATAGTTTTGGATTCCAAACACCTCACCGTTTGCTTATGCAGGCATGTATTGGTCCATAGTTTAATTGCTTGATCAAATGGTTCAACTGCTAGTTCATGCGGTTTTTTGCACTAAATGTATTTCTCTGATCAAGCATTTGGCAGTGCAGGTTTTTCGAGTCCATTAACAGCATGTTGCGGTTCTGGAGGACCTCCATACAACTATGATATAAGAGTAACATGTGGTCGGCCTGGCTATCAGGTCTGCAACGAAGGATCCCAATACGTGAGTTGGGATGGAATCCATTACACTGAAGCAGCAAATTCGATCATAGCCTCCAAAGTGCTGTCAATGACTCACTCTTCACCGAGCATTCCATTTGATTTCTTCTGCCGCAATTGAGCAGCATCCAAGGAGGATGGTATCTCCATATATGCTATTTTCTCTGTAGCTTTATGTGCTTCGACAACGGTACCAAACAAAAGTATGGTTCAGCCTGTGATAAAGAAGACTTAATCCCAGTATTTATGTACGGAAAGGGTAGCTCCACCTAGTTTGGAATGCTCATGTATTTACGGTTGGTTTGTGTCCCATTCAAATCACTTGGATCCAACGTAATGATGTATTCAGCTCTTAATCCCAGTAAGTCAAGCAATTTATGCCCTGATTAATAATCATCTCCCTTTAATCCTCAAGTATTAACCCCTTAATCCCAGAGGTACATGCAACACCTCTCTCTCTCTCTCTCTCTCAAAAAAAAAAAAAAAATGATTCAAGTTGGCTAAAGAGATACAGACAGTACAAATGATTCCATTGTCGACAAGCTGCTACTCCAGACTCTTTTTATCATTTGCTTCTTGTCCAAGACAACACTTGATCCTATCCTTTAAATGCGTGTTAATGCCCCCCACCTTCTCAAATGATTTATATATATTACCTGGGAAAAAAGATGTATACAGCATAATTCTTAAAGCCCGTGTTGGGACATATTGATTTACTTATACCTGGCGCACTCCAACTGTTATGTGCTGGGAAAGGGTAGCTCCACCTAGTTTGGAATGCTCAAACGCTAGGCTGCATCATTTATCCATCAAAATATATTTTCGAGTGAAAACATATTTTAAAATACTATTTTTTAACATTAGTATATTAAGAAAAATTAATTTAATTTAATTTTTTGAAAGAAAAAAAATTAGACGAAAATGTTAAACCGGACCTATACACGAGTAGGATTTGTAAGAAGGGAAAAAAGAGGGGGCTAAAATAGAGAAGACGGGAAGGAGAAATGAGGGGAAATGACTGGAAAACCGGAAGGAGCTGGATCCAGCAAGAAATAATAACCCCGGATACACCGTAAAGATGAAAAAAAAGAAGAGCGCATGTCGCGTTCCTCCCTGTAAGGTGTGCCCACAAAACAAAAATAAAAGAATAAACGGCCCACAACTCATCTCGCGTTCAATATATCAAGCTGTTCCGTTACTTACTAGTTAATTTGCCCGAACTAAACAATTTTTATAACTGTTGTGATTGAAATTACTTAATATCTAAATGCCGTGGGCGTTTTCCTGTAGCTGGCACTGTACACATAGACTGAATGGCACTATGGATTGCGGCAGTGGCTCGACGAATTTACCCTTAATGAAACCTGCTCTCATCTCTTTTTTCTTGGGGTCTTTTTTGCCTTTACACTTTGTTTTTCTTTTCTGCGTTTCTTTCTTTTTCGGGCAGAGAGGGACGAGTTGCTCTTCTCTTATGGCTGGTCGGGCGGTCGTTTGTGGGGGTCGATCGGCTCATTTCGGTTCGGTCTGAGGCGGCGTGCTGTTGTCTCGGTTTGTTTCTTGGGTTGGCTTCTCGGCGAGGTAAGATTCCGGCCATTGTCTTGCGTCGATTTTTTCATCTTCCTGTGTGCTTTGATTGGGTTAATGGGTTCGGTTTCTTTGCGTTTTTCTTGCATCTTCTCTTTCGATTTATACTTCATCTGGGTTGGGTGTTCGGTTGCTGGTTTAATTGGGTTGCAATTAGTTCGTTTTTCCATTTTTGGTTTGGTTGGTTCTGGGCATTTCGCTGGGTTGGGTTCGGGTTGCTTCGGTTTTGTGGATTGAATGTGTTGGGGAATGGGTTATTGGTTTAATTGGCTTTGGGTTCAATTGGGTCTTCAATTTTCTCCTGCTTACGGTTCAATTGGGTTTTCAATTGTCTCGGTTTGCTCTCGGTGGTTTTGGGTTGAATGCTTCAAAGCTCTCGGTTTCAGGTTGAATCATCTCATAATTGTAGTGTTCTGCATTCGATTTCATTTCTGTTTTAGTTAGCTTTAATTGGTTCGTTTGGGTTTTACTGTTGCACTTTAGTTGCATTACTTTAATTAATGGTTTTGCGTATTGTCATTTCACATTTAATGCATTTCTGTGTAACTTTAGCAGGATATCATGCTCTTATTTTGGCTTCTTCTATCTTGGGCGGTGCCTGCAGTGGACTACGCGAACATTCTCCAGCCTTCCTTTGTTCAGTTACGTTCTATATATTAGCTTTTTTTTGGTTTTTGTTCCCTTTTATCTGCAAGCTTTTCTTCCTTCTGGTTTCAGCTGGTTCTTTCTCTTCCTCCTTCTTTTCTTTTCATTTTTTCTTGCAATCTGTTAAATAATTCTTTCTAATTCCTTCGCTGTGGTTTTGTGAAGCTCTTCCCTGCTGATTGTCACCTTTTGCTCCCAAGTCTGCGTAGGATCCTTTCTATTATTCGTGCAACTTTTGAGGTTAGTTGTTTATGGTTTTAAGTCGTTGTTTGCTGATTTGTTGTGTGGTGTTTTTATGATAAGATAATCTTCCAATTGTTGTGGTCTTCCATCACCTTAAACCACTAATAAAAGATAGACTCTCCGTTGCTTCCTTCTTCCACTAAAAACAGATAGTATCAAAACTTGCCAATAGATGCACTTTTAAGTTTAAACAGCTTATGTGGACAATTTTGGACGTGATGAACCATGTCCACAATTTTAAGTCTACATGTCTTGCATTCTCCAGTGAACACCGTGACCACATGGTCACCCTCTTGAAATTCAGTCACTCCCTCCCCAATACTCTCAACAATCCTGCAAATTTATTGTTATAAATTTAACATAAATTGCCAACCTCGCTGAATCCCACGTACACATATTAAACTCACCAACACATGCACATACATGTTTGTTTGAACCATAGTTATCAATCCCGTTCCGTTCCGGCCGGAACGGGCGGAACGTTCCGTTCCGTTAAGAAAACCGAGATGAAACGGCGTCGTTTTCATCTCGGTTTGAATTCCGGCCCGTTCCGGAAATTCCGGCCAAATTCCGGCCGGAACGTCTCGGTACCGTTCCGGGTGTGCCGTTCCGGCCTTAAAATCCTTTTTTTTTTTTTTTTAACTTTTGATTTTTTTTTCTTCTAGTTTTGAGATTATATTTGTTTGAATTTGTGTTTATATTGTATAATTTAAAGTTAATTTATCTTGAATTTTAATTATGCTTGTTAAATTAATATTTTAATTTTATATATATATATATATATAATTAATTATATATGAACAGTACAACCCCGAAACAATACGCCGAACGCTCCGAAACCGGAACGTTCCGTTCCAATAGAAAAACCGGAACGGCGACCGGAACGGCGACCGGAACGGCGACCGGAACGGTATTGACAACTATGGTTTGAACATTGATATAGACCAATTAAACAAATCCAGTAATCATAGGAACCTCAATTTTGAGTTCATCATTTCATGATTATGTACAGGCATGCAGAGAATTATAAAATTAGATTAGAAGTATAAACTTGCAGAAAAGACCCTGATGCTTCATGGCCAAATACCCGAGGAAATATAGCCTGCAACAAACAAGCATGTTCTATTGACCAGGAAGAGTGGACAGACATACTAATTTCAAGATAACCCACCTCCCAAAAACTTAAATGATAACTTTTACTTCCAGAATAATTTCAAGATACACCAGTTGCAATTGTATTTGCTTAGAGTCCAGTTCAGTATGTATAGCACTTGAATTTGAGAAGTTGCCATTATTTAATTTCTTATCATTCTAAGCCCAGTTCAATAAGAAAGTAGACTATAATTGGTTGGCTTCGATTGCCTAAAAATTATGAAACGGGAAGTTAGTAGAAAGTTGGGTTAAATTCCATGAGAATCCAATGCAAAGAGGTCACTGCGGCAGAGAGAGGTGGTGACCACTTTGATTCTGATCTCTTGAGGGTGCAGTGGACTCACTTCCACTTCCTGTATCACCAATGCCTCTCCAGCTCCCCATGGCACCTCAGCTTTTTATCAAATTCATTAAACAAACAGCAATGGAATGTTATAAACTTAGATAAGCAAATCATCACCATCAATTCAGAAGAAAAAAAAACTAGAAAGCTACCTTTGCAGGTGATGACATTGGGTTGCTTGATCGAAAATGAATTTACTTCCCCTTATTTTAAACAACATTGTAATTGCTTGATCAAAAATGAATTTACTTCCCCTTATTTTAAACAACATTGTAATTTTTTATCGCTTGAGTTCTTAGTTTATTTCAATGTGAATGATACCAATATGAACTTCTGCAGTTTTGTTCGGGTGACTTAAGTGCCTTTATTTTCTATCTTCATAGCTTACTTTCTCTTTCTTTTCATGTTTTTTGCATTCAAATCCATGGATCCATAATTCTCTTATCCCTCAATACCATTATTGCTTCTCACCACTTTACAAGACAAACATGACATTTTGATTGCAAGAAACATGTTTGGAATCACCATACAATTAATCACTAAGTGCAGAAAATTAAGAGATAACCTAAGAGAAGAGAAAAGAGACTCAAAGCCACATAAATACGAAAGGAAAAACCCAAAAGTGGGATGTGGGATTCTCATTCCTTAAATCAAATTTTGCGTACTTTTAGCTTGATGTTAATGAGGTGATGGTCGAAGGCAATAAATCATACCTGGCGGAATTTGCCCGCACCTTTATTGTTCTAATATGGAGACAAACCTTAGAGGCAGTAGAGAATTTCATTAGTCTTTACATGAAGGAATAAACAAATTGATGAGGTCAAAACAATAAGAAAAAGCAATTGAAACAAAAATAGGCTTAATTACTGCTATGTTAATATCAGCTACCATTTAAGCAGAAAATACTTTCTGTCTAAGCATGTTACACTTTTAATTCTATTTCTTCTTCTTCATCATATTTTGGTTTTCTCTTCCTGCAGAACATGCTTTCCAATTATTAAAACTTTTGTTTTCATTTTCCCTTGCAATATATTAAATATTTCTTTCTAACTCCTTCGTTGTTGTTTTGTGAAGCTCTTGCCTGCTTATTGTCACCTTTTGCTGCCAAGTCTGCGTTGGATCCTTTCTATTATTCGTGCAACTTTTGAGGTTAGTTGTTTATGGTCTTAAGTGGTTGTGTGCTGATTTGTTGTGTGGTTTTTATATACTGTTGCTGTTGTGAATTTGCTCTTTTGATTCATATATAGGGGGCTGTTTTTTTTCCCCTCAATTACAAATGACTCTTAGTGCTCTCTCTTGCCTTCATTTTCATTCTCTGTGGAAGATGCTGTTGTGATTTTCCTGTTTTGATTCATATATTTAGAAAACATAAATGACTCTTAGTGCTCTCTTGCATTCATTTTCATTCTTTGTGGAAGATGCTATTGTTAATTTCTTGTTTTGATTCATATATTTAGAAAACATTTCGGCTCTAAATGACAAGGATCAATTGGGATTTTGTTTGATGTGTATGGCCAGAATTTAACTATTACTTTCTCTAAATAAACTAAACTTCTTCACATGAATTAATATTTTCAAGTAAATAAACTAAGTTTATGGTGTCAACTTTTACATGTATTATTTTTCTAAGCATAATATGGATGCGGTATGGTATAAAATGTATACCACATCAATTTATGAATATTTAGAATATGTCATTGAAACTTTATTAATACATATATGATTGTCACAATATTATGCTGTACTTAAAATCAATTTCAGTCATGTGCATCAACACCTGCTTAGGAAATATAGTATAACAACAATAATGAAATCAGAAATGTCTACAAAATGAGATCAAAACCATAGAAGGTTGTCGTCCACACGATTGAAAGAGTCATACATGTTGAATTCCATGACCTTACCAAATCAACACTCGGGATATCATGCCCAATGTCAGTAGCAACAAGCACACGGAACTTTCACTTTCAAAAACCATTCAAAAGTTCTCCCACCCACTGCATAAACCTGAACATGATGATTAGAGTCCATGGCTAAGATAAATCAGAAATTTTAGAGGCTAGGTGCATGTACATTGTAATGCTTTTGCCCATCTCAGAGTAACAAAACAGAACTGAAAACCTTAATTAGAGCAAATGCCAAAGATGTCTAAAGCTGACTATAGAACTTCAAATCTTAATTACCCGAGGTACCTTTTTCACTACTTACTACCTGACAAAGCAACCACGTGGCCATACATAGCTGATTCATGTTATTTCACGTATTCTCTCCCTATTTCTTAAGCATGCACCATAAAAAAAAATGCAATCAACCGAAATCATGGTTAGTTTTCAGTTAATGAGCATTTGCATCAAACAAATATACAATATGTAACATCCAGCCAGGCATCTGCAAGAAGTAGACAGAAATAGGATCTTAGCTGCTGCTGAACAGCAGAAACTAACTTCATCTTATTCTTTATTAATCAATGTTGTACGATGCGCCCAGAACACACTCTATCCGATCCAAACACTTAGACAATCAATTTCTTAAACAAGTTAATGCCTTATGTGCCTTTTCTGTTTACAATGTAGACACCTCCCACCATGCCTGTATGTTCATTCTTACATTTCTATGTACATGTTGGAAAATTTAACTACTCTTTGGCAACCAGTTGATGTTTACTCACCAAAGATTGAGCTTCAACATTTCAACTACCTCCTTGGAAACATAATCTCTTAAACCTCAAGGAAAAAGATCTAGAAACCAATCCAATAATGATAATCTCTTCATACACACTGTAAAGTTTGCAACCATGCTACCAAAAAACCAACACAATCATTTTAACCTACTAAGCAACAAATGTCCACACTAATAACCCAAAACTAACGAGCAAACATTTTGCAATTAGTCCTTGATTTATTTCGTTTAAAAAACAACCCATTCCATGTATTCAACAAGAATTTAAGGCCCAAATTTTAACTTGCTCCTCAAAAACAAAACCTCTTATTCTTCTTGAAAAAAACATTATAAGAATTGCTTTGTTTATGGCACCAATGCTATTAAAAAACCATAGCGATCAAATTAGCCAAGTAGGCAACAAATTTCCATATTATTTACCAAAAACTAAGCGAGGAACAATCTAAAATTAATTTGTTAATCGATTTTTAGGATAAAAACACCTCTCACCATGCATGTTTCTTCAGGTTCATTGCATCATTTTGCAATCTCTTTCTGCATGTCAAAAATCTCAGCTATCCTTTGGCACCCAGTTAATATATACTGAACAGAAATTTGATTCTCATGTTTTAACTGGTCCCTTGAAAAGACAATCTATTAATTCTCTGGCAGCAGGCTATAGAAACCAATCAATTTATGCTAATCTCTTAATAGACATAGTTGCCTTCAAAACCAACAAGCCTTTGTTTTGGATGATACTAACGAAGACATCTACCACCCAAAGGCTAAAAAAGCTTTGGACTTCACTGATCCCAAAACAAAAAATCTGTCAGTTTTCTTTTATTGCAAATAGCTTTATATATTCAAATTTCATACTCTTAGTCGTTGCAAAACAATTTCAAGCCATTAAGTTCCTCGCATCATTTGCACTTCTTGGAGATAAATTTTCTTATACAATAATGTTTTTCTTTCTCTCTATTGTGCAGTCGTCTTAAGCAGAAAGCAATCATTGTCGACGAAGACGATGAGCCGGCAACTCAAAAAAAGAAGAACAACCTTTCTCCCTCATCAGAGGTTACTTTGAACACCACTTATTTAACAATATTTACCTTCTATGAATAATTTTTCCTTATTTTTTGTTTCATTTAATTCATTGAGCTTTTTTTTAATTACACAGGAAGATTAGCATGAAGACGAGATTTCACATCCCTTCATTTTGCAATAGTACATAAATTGTATAATTAACGCTCTTTTGTGCTCTTTTGTTGCGCACTACATACATTCCAAAAGATGTAACATTTGTTTGCGCAACAAACCTTTTTATGTACTCGACGATAACTTTTAAATCTGTACATATTATAAGTTAATCATTATCGATCTAATTATATAGTATTATATACACATGAATGCCCGCGGCACCGCGCGGGCTATGTTACTAGTAATTAATAAAATTTGTTAGTTTAAAATAAAGTATAATATATATATATATAAATTTTGATATAATAAAATAGATCAACACACTTATTATAACATCAACAATATTGTAGTCTTAACATATAAAATTATCACTATTATTACTGTTAAAATAATAAAAATTACTAAATTACCCTAGAAAAAACCTCAAAAAAATTAACAAAAGAGTAAGTAAGAACAAAAAATAAAATTATTATTATTGCGTTAATAATGAAAAAAACAAAATTAAATCAAAGACTTAAAAAAGCATAAAAACTTTTACAAAAGAGCAAACAAAAAAATAAAATAATTATAAAACAAAAATAAAAATTATTAGCTGAGAAAAAATTACTTGACTTGAAAATAAAAAAAAAATAAAAAAAAAAGCTAAAGGAAAGAACAAATAGAGAAAAAAAACTGAAATATCAATTTCCAAATTATCACAAACACAAACTAAAATTTAAGAACTAAATCTTTGAAAACAATATCACCTCAATAAATAAGAAAATAATAAAAATTAAAAATTAAAGCTAAGAGAACATGGACCAAAATAGGAACTATTTTAGAAATATAAAAATAAAAGAACTAAAACTAAAAAATTAAAAATATAAGGGCCAAAATAAAAACCAAATATATTACAATTTCAATCAAAGATCAAAATTGAAAAAAACAAAACTTCTATACCAATTATATTAAGGGATTTAAAATCAATCCTTAAATTTTAAGAATGAGGACCGAATTGAAACCTAAATATATAATCAATTTTAATCGAAAGACCCAATTCAAACAAATCAAAAGTTATATAACAGAAATCAAGTTCATGCAAAACAATTAAAAGATCAATGACTAAAATAAAAACACCATAAAAATGGGACTCTGCCTTGTACTTTAGCATGCATGAGAGAGAAAAGGGGAAAACAACTTTTAATCGATCATTGTCACTAAACCGGCCATCATGGCTAACGACACATCACACCATGAGGAAGAGGACACAACAGCGCATCAGGTGAGACGTCGTATGAGCATTGTCCGACACTGGATATCACCACACGCGCCACCCGAAACGAGCGTGAGATCGAATACTGTCAGCCGCATGTGGCACACGCGTGCACAGTATTTGACAGATAATAATAAAAAAATGTTGTCAATTACCGGAACACCCCTACAACCAAATATTCAATTTTATCTTATTGGAGGCAGATTAATATTTAGTTATTTTCAAAAAATAGGAAATTCCCGTGGAACCCCTCCCGACAACAACAGTTTTTTTTTGTCTTTTTGAGGGATAAAATTGTTATTTTACTGTGTAAATAAATATAAAAAAATCAATAAAATGGTGAACCGGCTGAACCGAAAACCAAACCAACCCAAAAATACACAATTATAATCCAGTGTTTTCATTCTCTTTTAGTGTATTTTATAATAATAATAATAATTAAACAATCTTTGCTGCAGTATTCAAATTTCCCATTTTGCACGTCTTGGACAAATACGCATAGCTCGAAAGATATTTGATGATTTGCAAGACAAAACAGTTACTTCTTGGAATGCAATTGTGGCTGGTTACTTTCACATGAAACTGCCGCGTGAAGCCTGAAACTGTTTGATAAAATGCCTGAGAGAAATACGATTTCTTGGAATGGATTGGTTTCTGGTTATGGAATGATTTCTGAAGCGAGAAAAGTTTTTGATAAAATGCCTGAAAGGAATGTTGTTTCGTGGACAGCGATGATTAGAGGGTGCGTGCAAGAGGGATTGATAGAGGAGGCTGAGATGCTGTTTTGGAGAATGCCGGAAAGGAATGTTGTTTCTTGGACTGTGATGTTAGGTGGTTTGATTGAAGATGGCCGTGTCGATGACTCTAGACAACTTTTTGATATGATGCCCGTGAAGGATGATTGAAACAAGCTAAGTTTTTTATGAGATGCCTCAAAGGATGTGGTTGCTTGGATTTCTATGATCAGTGGGTACGCAACGAATATTAAGGTGGATGTGGCTAGGAAGTTGTTTGAAGTGATGCTGGATAAGAATGAAGTGACATGGAAAGCTATGTTGACGGGACGGGGTATTTGATAGGTTCTCTTCAAAGGATTTTGTCATGTGGAATTCCATTATTGCTAGTTATGCGCAGCATGGTTTTTGAGAGAAAGCTTTAGAAGTTTTCCAAGACATGTTCTCTTCTAGCATTGCACCGGATGAAATTATCTTCATTGAAGTTTTGTCAGCGTGTAGTTACACTGTGAAGGTTAAAGAAGGGCTAGAAATTTTAGTCAATAAAATCAAAGTATCAAGTGGATCCAAAAACTGAACATTATACTTGCATGATTGATCTACTTGGCCGAGCAGGGAAGCTAAATGAGGCAGTGAATCTGATTGAAAATATGCCTGTGGAAGCATATGCTATTGTTTGGGGGTGCTTTATTAGGAACATGCAGAACCCATAAGAATTTGGATTTGGCAGAAATTGAAGCAAAGAAACCTCTACAGCTTGAACCAAACAATGCTGGGCCTTACATCCTGCTATCAAACATTTATGCGTCCCAAAGTAGGTGGAAGGATGCTGTAGAATTGAGAAAAACAATGAGGGCGTGGAATTTGAGAAAATCGCCTGGTTGTAGTTGAATTGAAGTCAACAAGAAAGTGCGCATATTCTCTGGGGGAGGTAGCACAAGCCATCCTGAGCATGAAATGATATTGAAAAAGTTGGTAAAATTAGATGCGTTGTTAAGGGAAGCTGGATATGTTCCTGATGGTAGCTTTGTTATGCATGATGTTGATGAAGAAGAGAAGGTGCACAGTTTAGCGGATCACGGTGAGAAATTGGCTGTTGCATATGGACTTCTGAAAGTACCAGAAGGGATGCCTATTTGTGCGAAGAAAAATCTTCGAGTCTGTGGGGATTGCCATGCAGCAATTAAATTAATAGCTTAAGTAACTGGGAGAGAGATTATTTTGAGGGATACGAATAGATTCCATCACTTCAAGGATGGCTTGTGTTCTTGCAGTGACTATTGGTAATTGCAAGCACCTTATTAGTGGACGGATGTTTGATGCCAAGATCAAGATGGCAGCATTTCTTAGGCTCTTCCAGAGATTTTGGTGCCAAAAGATGTGGTATGGTGCAATCCTGAATTCAGATGTTAATGTCAACTATCTTTCAGTTGAATGCTAATGAATAAACCAGCAACATCCTGACTGGAGCTTACGTACCATTTTGAAGAGCATAAAAAATTGAAGGAAAAACAATTTCAGAAGCTTTCCACTTTAAATATCGAAGTCACAGATGTTGATGCTGTTGGTGGGAGAGGCCACTGGTGGTGGCTTTTAAACACTCAAAGAGGATAAAACACACTGTTTTATTTCAACAAAAAACTTACACACATAAGCTTGAACACTGTCAAAACTCTCTCTTTTCTCTCGTGTTTTCTCTCTAATATCTCCCACTACTCTTTTCTCCTTAACTAAGCTTCCTATTTATACAGAAAATGAAAGCTAGATATTTTTGACTTTAAGATAAGATTTTTGCAAGTTGTGGGCGGCTTGCAGAGGGGCGGTGGATGCAGGCGGTGGTCTTGCATAGTGGCTGTCAGGGGCTTTAATTGATGGAAGCCGGTGGTTGCAATTCTGGACTTTTGAGGATTGAGTTTATCCTAACAAATTCCCCCTTTAAACTCAATCGAGAGATGTCATGCCAAGCATGAACTTCAATCTGATAAATATATCTCCCTTCAATGGCTTTGTGAAGATATCTGCAACTTGATCGTTTGTTTTGCAAGAGATCAATTCAACTTCTTTGTTCTTCACATGCTCCCGGATAAAGTGATGACGTGTATCGATGTGTTTGCTTCTCTCATGATACACTGGATTCTTTGCTAATGCAATCGCTGATCGATTATCAATATAAATCTCCGTCGGATCTTCTTGAGGAAATCCCAGATGTTTCAGCATATTCCTTAACCATATTAAATGGCATACAGCTGAGTTGGCAGCAACATACTCAGCTTCACAACTTGATAACGTCACTATCGATTGCTTCTTGGATGACCATGTGAAAGATGTGTCTCCCATAAAAAATACAAACCCTGTTGTACTTTTCCTTTCATCCAAATCTCGACCCCAATCACTATCTGAGTAGCCAATAAGTTTAAAGTTCTTACTAGATGTATAGAACATACCTTCACTTATTGTTCCTTTGATGTAACGGAGAATCCTTTTAGCTGCACTCAAGTGCGTTTGATCTGGTGTCTCCATATATCTGCTGATAAGTCCTACTCCATAGAGTATATCCGGTCTTGTACATGTCAAGTACCTCAAGCTTCCCACCAAGCTCTTAAAGTAAGTAGGATCAACATTTCCTACTTTACTTTTCCTCAATTCCACTCCATTTTCAACTGGAGTTGATACTGGATTGCAGCTTTCCATCTTGAACTTTCCAAGAATTTCTTTGGCGTAGCCGCTTTGGGACACAAATATCCCTTCTTCTTTCTGAGTAACTTCTAAGCCCAGAAAGTGTGCCATCAGACCAATGTCTGTCATCTCAAACTCCTGCACCATGCTTTTCTTGAAGTTTGTAAACATGGTAGGATTGTTGCCGGTGAATATCAAGTCATCAACATACAAGCAAGCAAATAGTGTGCTCCCATCATCTTCTTTCTTCACAGATATGGCGTGTTCATATGGACATTTTTCAAATCCATTTTCATGAAAATACCTGTCAATTCTGGTATTCCAAGCACGCGGAGCTTGCTTCAAACCATAGAGAGCTTTCTTTAACTTGTATACTTTGCCTTCATTGTCTTCTTCAATGTAGCCAAGTGGTTGTTCAACATAGATCTCTTCTTCTAGGAAGCCATTCAAAAATGCTGACTTCACATCAAGTTGATAGATTTTCCATCTATGTTGTGCTGCAAGTGAGATAACCAGTCTGATTGTTTCTAGACGGGCTACAGGAGCAAATACTTCTCCATAGTCTATGCCTTCTCTCTGTTTGTAGCCTTTTGCCACCAATCTTGCTTTATGTCGTTGTACTTCACCTTTTGCATTCTTCTTGGTCTTGTAGACCCATTTCACACCAATTGCCTTCTTTCTTTCTGGCAGATTGGTTAACTTCCATGTATCATTCTTCTCAATGGCATGTATCTCTTCATCCATTGCTGTGATCCATTTCTCTTCTTTCATAGCCTCATCAAAGCTAATTGGATCACTATCTGCAAAGAAACAAAATAATGTTGTATCTTCTATTACCTGAGTTGCATCGTATAAATCTTCAAGATTTCTCATCCTTGGTTCTTCTGATGAGGATGCTTCTGGTGATGTTGATGATGTTCCTGGTGTTGGAGAGTTTCTCCTGTTGAATACAGGAAAACTATGTACCGGAGACTGTGGCTCCTCTTCTGGTACTCTTGGATCTTCAGCAAGTACTGTTGGTAATTCTGCTTCATCTTCAAGGATCAAATCTGTATTGATCCATTTGATTTCTTCTTGATCCTCCTTCCATTCCCAGGTCTTATCTTCTTCGAAGATAACATCTCTGTTGTTGATCACTTTCTTTGTGATGGGATTATACAGCTTGTATCCCATTCTTCTATCTCCATATCCCACAAAGATGCACTTCTCGCTTTTATCATCGAGTTTTGTTCTTCTTGCATCTGGGATCTTTGCATACGCCACACAACCAAAGACTCGAAGATGAGTCACACTTGGTTTGTGGCCACTCCATGCTTCTTCTGGAGTGATGGCTTGCAAACTTTTTGTTGGGCAACGGTTCAGTAAATATACTGCACAAGATACGGCTTCAGCCCAGTATTGTTTGGGCAACTTCTTAGCTTTAAGAAGACTTCTTGCCATATCAAGGATAGTTCTATTCTTCCTTTCTGCTATCCCATTCAACTGTGGTGTATAAGCCGGTGTTGTCTGATGTCTGATGCCTTGTTGTGTACAAAAGGCTTCAAAATCATTCGATGTGAATTCACCACCTTGATCAGATCTTACGGATCTGATATTATACCCACTCTGCTTCTCCACAATTGCTTTAAAATCTTTAAAGCAATTAAACACTTCTGACTTCATCTTCAGAAAGTAAATCCAGGTCTTCCTACTAAAATCATCAGTAAAAGTGAGGAAGTACCTATTATGTCCAGTTGACATAGGCTTTATTGGTCCACACACATCCGTGTGAATTAACTCCAGTGGCCTCTTTGCTTTCCAGTTGACCTCCTTGGCAAAGCTAGCTCTGTGGTGCTTGCTGAGGACACAGCTCTCACAGACTTCTTCTGGATGATCAATGTGAGGCATTCCTTTGACCATCTGCTTGCTTGCAAGCATCTTCAGGCTTGTAAAATTCAGATGTCCAAGCCTTAAGTGCCAAAGCCATTCTTCACTGTTGGTGATGGCAGTCAAACACTTCGCTGCATCATACTGGATGTTTAGTGGGAACATCCTGTTCTTTGACATCTTCACAAAGGCAATCAATCTTCCATTGTTGTCTTTGACTGCAACATGACAATCCTTCATGAAGAGAGTGTACCCTTTCTCCAGAAGTTGTCCTATACTCAGCATGTTGTGTTTGATAGCTGGAATATAGTACACATCAGCAATGTAGCTATCATCTCCATTCTTCAACTTTATAGAGATGTTGCCTTTTCCTTCAACCGGAACTTTGGAAGTATCTCCAAATGTGACCTGTCCTTGTATGGTCTCATCGAGATCACTAAAGAGGTCCCGTTGCCCACACATATGGTTGCTAGCTCTAGAATCTAGATACCATATATGCTCCTCATTTTTGCCCAGTCCTTGTTGGACAAATAATGCAGCTGACCCATTGATGATGGCATCTTCGTCTGCATAATTAGCTTGCTCATGCAACTCTACTGGAGCTTTCTTCCAGCATTCAGTGCTATAATGCCCAAATTGATTGCATTTATAACACTGAATGTTTCTCTTATCACGGTTATTGTAACCGCCTCCTCTTCCTCTGGGAGTAAAAGGTTGTTGTCCTCGTCCTCCTCTGGTGGTGTTTCTACCACCTCTTCCTCTGAAGCTTGTATTCCAAGCTCCTCTTCCTTGAAATCGTTGGAAGCCTCCTCTTCCTTGTTGATTTCTTCCTCGAGGGGTATATTCATGTGTTGAAGTCCCCCTTTGCTCATATCTGCCTTCCTTCAGAGACAGTTTCGATTGCAAGGCATGCTCTATTGCCTTATCTCCATTTCTTCTCACAAGCTTTTGTTCATGAGCTTGTAAGGAACCCATCAACTCATCTACCATCAATTTATCCACTTCCTTGGATTCTTCAATGGCAACAACAACATAATCAAATTTTGGATCTAGGGATCTCAAAATTTTCTCTGTAATCCGAGCTTCTGAGAGAGCTTCTCCATTTCATCTCATCTGATTGATTATCACCATAATTCTCGTGTGATAATCAGAAACAGATTCTGAGGGTCTCATTTGTAAGGATTCAAATTCACCTCGCAAAGATTGAAGACGAATCTTCTTGATTCTGTCAACTCCTTTGTATTTTTGTTGGAGAGCTTCCCATATATCTTTTGACTTTTCCGCAGAAGAGATAATCTCAAACGTAGCTTCATCAAGACCTTGATAAATGATGGTCTTGGCTTTGTTGTCCTTCTTTCTGTTGCTTCTAAGAACTTGCTTCTGCGCTTCTTCTAAAGCTTCCTCTGCTTCTCTGGACTCTGGTTCATCATAACCATAATCCACAATCTCTATGCATTCTTGTGAGCCAAGAAATGCCTTCATTCGGATGCTCCAATTATCAAAATTATCTCTGGTCAGCTTCGGAATGAGTGTCTGAGCACTTTCTGTAGTCATTGTATTTTGAAATGACTATATCACCCTTTTTTCTTTCTCTTTTCACCAAACGGACACCACGGATGGATCCGGAATGGTCCAAATAGTAGGGAACCGGTCTGAGTTGGTTCGAAATGAGGCTAAAAACGGGTGAACCGGTCCAAAAATCACTTCTGGACGCTGGTCGGTTCGCTGGGATTGAACCGGGAATA
Source organism: Salix brachista (assembly GCA_009078335.1). NCBI lineage: Eukaryota > Viridiplantae > Streptophyta > Magnoliopsida > Malpighiales > Salicaceae > Salix > Salix brachista. Next base: position 1,731,942 of record CM018576.1, on the reverse strand, counting down.
TTCTAGGGAATATTCTTTGTGGCTCGGCTTCAGCTAGCGGCTCGGCTTGCGCTAGCGGCTCGGCTTCGATGAACGGCTCGGCTTGTCTGTATCGGCTCGGCTTGTTGGCTCGGCTTGTCGGCTCGGCTCGGCGTAACGGCTCGATATATGGCGCGCGTGAAGACCACTCGTCTTCTTCCTTGGGGCGCGTGGCTGAGAGTGGTGAATAGTGTCAGATTTTCAGAGGGAGAGTGTGGCTCACCCCTAGCTCCGATTGAGTTGATTTTTGAACCGACGAGTTCGTATTGAAGATATCTATACTCTGAAATGATCAAAATTTGGTTTCGACAAACTTGAAAATTCGGATGTACCCCCAATAACCTCTGTTTTTGACGAACGAGGCTCTGATACCAATTGTTGGTGGGAGAGGCCACTGGTGGTGGCTTTTAAACACTCAAAGAGGATAAAACACACTGTTTTATTTCAACAAAAAACTTACACACATAAGCTTGAACACTGTCACAACTCTCTCTTTTCTCTCGTGTTTTCTCTCTAATATCTCCCACTACTCTTTTCTCCTTAACTAAGCTTCCTATTTATACAGAAAATGAAAGCTAGATATTTTTGACTTTAAGATAAGATTTTTGCAAGTTGTGGGCGGCTTGCAGAGGGGCGGTGGATGCAGGCGGTGGTCTTGCATAGTGGCTGTCAGGGGCTTTAATTGATGGAAGCCGGTGGTTGCAATTCTGGACTTTTGAGGATTGAGTTTATCCTAACAGATGCATTGTTGCATCCTTCAAACCTTAGAGCAATCTCCACGCCCCCAGGCTTCGTGCCAGTGGAGGAACGATGGAATGTCTGCCTATTTCCTCATATTTTCAGTATTCGGTACTTAAAGCACTGCCCTCCAATCAGCTAAACCAATAATTTAATAATTTATCAATGGAAGTTGGAAAGAAATAGAGTGGGGACAAGCAACCTCAAAGGACTGAAAAGCAGATGCTCTACAGTTAGCTCTGGAGTATAGCTTGTTGAGGGAGAAACTTCCAGCTTTTGTATCTTGCTAATTTCTTACATTGACATTCTAACTAAGACAGGTTTCGTGTTTACTTGGCTCAAGTATTTTTATTTTATATAAAATGTTTTATAATTCCAACCAATTTAAGTAACGAGCTTCAAATACTTTACATGTCCACTATCCCATTTACCAGCATCTTCAGACACCTTCTGCAGGTAATAAACACACTTTGTCTCTAGATCCATGTGATGACAGGAGTAAATTTTTATCTCAGATGCCTGGCATACAAACTATTGTTGATTGACTTTGATAGGGAATTAAGAGTTCATATATCTGGTATGAGTTTTGTATGTCTTGAACTTTGAAGTGGTTTTCGCTGCAATAGCATAACTGAGTGACTTTTGCCCTTGAGCAAGAACAATAGAAATGCATTGCATGCAAACATAATTTATCAGAATATGTCAATGCTTGGATGCTTGATTTTTTATTTGTAGTGTAATCTGAGATGACGACTAAAAGTGGAAATAAACTCCTAGTCCATCTTTTAATATTCTTGATGACCTTGAATATGAAAGATTCATCAATGTAAGAACAACAATATTACAAAAAAAAAAAAAAAAATTAAAGCCGACGACCTAACTCAACATACATGCAACCTTTTATTCAACACACACTACTGTTCTAACTCTGCTGCATCATATGTTCCATGCATCCCATGCACTGTATTTGACCTCCACAGTCAACACAAGGTAAGGTTCAGATCTAATTCTTCTTTCTTCTCCTTTCCAAAGTGCTTATTTGAGGAACTTGGTTGAGAGATGCGAGTGGATTCCAACCCTGGCTCTTCAAAATCTTCCAGCTGAAACTTTGGAGTCCATACAGGTGCCTGGACTTTTTTTGCCTTCGTTGCTATCTTACACGCCTCTGCTCTCGAATACTTGCGAGCATCTCTGAGCCTTCTTATTATAGCGAAGAACTTCTCAATTCTCTCGTCCTCATCATCGTTTTCTTGTTCTTCAGAAAAGGTACACAGCTTGTTTTCTCTTTCTTCTTCCATTTGCTTTGTTACTAGTGCTGTTTCACCAAACTTTTATGGCTTCTATTAGTGGTTGATCAGCTACTCCCTTCTCTTTGCTGGGTGGCTTTAGCTACAAATTTATGCAGTCTTAAGTACAAAATCTTAGAATATATGTCATTCTTGTGGGGACCTAGACCTGCTGTAGGCTGTGATGCCTTTAAATTTGGTCCAGTGAAGGTGACTGAAATGAATCAACCAGGATGCTTTCTTTCAAAGTTGCTATAAACTAATGGTTGATAGTTATGTCATAGAGTTGCATCATTCAAGAATCGTTTTCCTCGTACAAAGTTACTCAAATTATAATTTTCTCTGTTAATTGTCTTTGTTGTATCCGTTGAGCTCTGTGATATCTGAAACTGTTCCTGCTAGTGGCTAAGTACTTTGATCCTCAAATAATCTTATCTATGGAAATGCCACTGAATGAGAATCATGATTTTTTAAGCAGATAATCTTGTGATGAGACATGTATCTGCTTAAAGAAAGGTTGCTTTAATTATTAGAGGCAACTGTGCTGCTTGGCATAGCCGGCTCCTGGTTGATCATTAGAGGCAACTCTACCTGGAATGAATTTATTTTGAAAGGTTTGACAAGCTGTAAAGCCCGTACCCCACTTTGCCGTTCCAAATCGACGGAGTTCTTCCAAATTTCCACCGTTTAGTCCAGCCAATACCAGACATATAAACACAGATTTGGCAGAACGGCTCGGAGCCTTGTTCAGCCAAGTTCTCAGTTCAACAGGTTGTGAGTTAGCGGGTTGATTTAATAGATTAATTATATAAAAATATTTAACATGTATTAGTACATTAATCTTTATATTATATCACAAATTTATTCATGGTAAAGGGTTCACATCCCTTGTTTTAGTATCCCTAATTACGAGCCAAAGTACCTATCTATGGGATATGCTGCGAATAGAATTCTAAGATAATTTCTAATAAAAAAAAAATTATGCAAGAGTATTGTGAATGTATTTAATAAAATAGATTAAAAGTTATATGAATAATAAATCTTAAAAAGAATTGTTCATGCTAACTAAACACTAGTTTGCAAAGTTGAAAAATAAAAATATATGGAGTATTTGAAATTGTTACTTTTTATCAAATCCATTTTTATTTCCCTGCTAGTGCCTTTTAATTTATTTATTTTAATTTTATGGAAATAAAAATGGATTTGATAAGAAGTAATCATTTCAAATCTAAAAGAAAAAATGCATTTTTAGTATAAATTCTCTTCTTTCTTATTAATGTATTTTTTTAACAAAAACAAAATGCCTTAGCTATGTGGTTTATTGCATAAAAATAAAAGGTAATTAAAAAAACATAAAAAAAATGTAACAATATGGAATTATAATTAAAAAAATTATCTATTTAATAAAAACTCATATCCCTTATTAATGCATTTTTTTTATCCGAAGTATTGTTTTTAAATAAAAAGAAAGTTTTACTAAAAAGATTATGAACTAATAATTTTGATACAGATATACTAAAACATATATAAATAATAAACTTGATAAAAAATGAAAATCCACAATTAAAAAACAAATATTTCATCTATATTAATTGCTGATATATAATTATTCAAAAAGTAATTGTTGGTATCATCATCAAAGGTGATAACATTATTTGAAACAATAGCATAATTGGATAATTATTTAAACACAATTTTAATAATTTTATATAAAAAATATAATTTTAAAATACAAAAAAAAAAAAAAAAAACAAATAAAAGACTTGAAGTTGTGCCTAGTTCACATGCCGAGGTATTTTAATTTTATGGAAATAAAAATGGATTTGATAAAAAGTAATCATTTCAAATCTAAAAGAAAAATGCATTTTTAGTATAAATTCTCTTCTTTCTTATTAATGTATTTTTTTAACAAAAACAAAATGCCTTAGCTATGTGGTTTATTGCATAAAAATAAAAGGTAATTAAAAAAACATAAAAAAATGTAACAATATGGAATTATAATTAAAAAAAATTATCTATTTAATAAAAACTCATATCCCTTATTAATGCATTTTTTTTTATCCGAGGTATTGTTTTTAAATAAAAAGAAAGTTTTACTAAAAAGATTATGAACTAATAATTTTGATACAGATATATTAAAACATATATAAATAATAAACTTGATAAAAAATGAAAATCCACAATTAAAAAAAAAATATTTCATCTATATTAATTGCTGATAAATAATTATTCAAAAAGTAATTGTTGATATCATCATCAAGGGTGCTAACATTATTTGAAACAATAGCATAATTGGATAATTATTTAAACACTATTTTAATAATTTTATATAAAAAAATATAATTTTAAAATACAAAAAAAATAAACAAATAAAAGACTTGAAGGTGTGCCTAGTTCACATGCCGAGGTATTTTTTTTTCCATGAAGTTAAAGAATGACGCATTGCCCATTTAAACGGCGCATTATATGTTTGCAATCTTTTCAGGGTTACCGGAGGTGGCTCCGGTGATAAAAAAAAAAGGGAAAAAGAGTTCACTAAAAACCAAATCTCAATTATTTTTTCACCTGAAAACATGGAAAATAATAATTCATAAACCTATAAAAGTCAATTTTTAACAGCAAAATATATTCTAATCTATTTAAAAACTTAAAATCAAATCAAAAATTTATTTTTTTGTATTATCGAAAGTGAAAATATCTTTATTGAATTCCTTTCTTAAAGCATAATCTATAGATATCAAATTTAAAGTTATTGGTGGTCGGAATCTGTTTTTTTCTCCTCAAAATCTGCAGTGATTTTTTCAAGATTAAGGGGCTGAAAAAAAAAGTTTGGAATTAAAATAAAAAATTTAAAACTAGAAACACCCAAGTATAAATAAATTAAAAATTAAGAGATAAAATGTAGTTTTGGAGATGTCAATCCTAAGAAAATGAGAAAAGATAAGATGGTGACAGATAATTTATTAGATCATATTGAAATAAAAAAAAAACTACCAGGTAAAAAAGAATCTAAAATTCTAGAGACAGACCATGTAAGAGAATTAACAATGTTTATATAGTAAAACACTTGTGCAAAACATCAACCTTAAAAAAGCAATCTTAATCACTTCATAGATCCAAACAAGCCAGAGAGACAGGATTTACATAACATGTTTTCGATAAATTCAGCACCTCACATGGAAATGCTGAACAGGATTACATATCCTAGTGGTCCTAGCTAGATTTCTTTGTAAGAGCTTCTCAGCATGCAACAAGAGGAGAGGAAGTGACGGGGGTGGCATGGCGGGGGAGGCCAGCTACCCTCTACAAAGAAAGCTTCAGATCCAAGCCAGTGCCTTCTTCTCCCTCCTCCTTTTTCTCTTCTTCCTTTCTCTTGGAAGGACCGCCAGCTGCTGCCGCTGCCGGACTATCCCTGCCATCCTCCTCCAAGAAATCTTCTGGCAGAAATGATGGATTCCAAGCCACACTAACCCTCTCTTCTCCAATTTTCTTGATCTCCTCTTTCTCTTTAAATGTTGTATTTGAGTTTCTTCTGAGTTGATCATGCATTTGTTTTGTGCTTCTCAGCAAAGCAAAGAACTTCTCCATCTCCTCTTCCTCGTCATCTTCCTTTTCTTTTTCTTCCTGATCATCAGTATACTCCATCTTCCTCTTCTTTGCTTCCCTCTCCATGCCAAGCTACCTTGCTATTCCTCCAACAGAAACAAAATCAAAGAGAGAAGAAGCACGAGTAGCTAGTAGACCATAGTCTGTCTCTTATTGTATATAATGTTTGATGGATTAAACCAAACCACATAATACAATTGCACTATTACCTAAAAATCTAAACTTTTTCATTATTTGAATCTGCACTATTTATCCTATCACGCATTAATTATTGTGGATGGACCTGTGTAGATCTTTTAATTTTTTCAATTTACTCCTCAATCTTTTTTCCTAGCAATTTCATCCTAATTACAAATCAATTGATTTTAATTTCGTAAAAAATAGTGAGATTCAAATAAGAGGGATCAAAATACAAAAAAAAATCAAACATGAGTGGTGTGTCATAAGTTTTGAAATCAATTTACTTTTATCCTCACACTTTAGAAATCACGCAAATTATAGAATTTTGGTACCTCGATATTTTCAAATTTATTTTTGGTACAAAAGTTTATTTTTGTTATTTTCTAGTCTCTAGTTGAGAGATAAGAGAGAGAGGTCATCATATTCCAGTTTTAGAGAGAAAAAACATATCGTTACCACTAATTTAGGTCACCAAGCCTAACAAAATTTGTGTTAAATTGTTCTATTTGATAAATGAAGTTTATCTTAGGTGTTGTTTTATCTTTAAAGTTCGTCAAAAAATATATCTAAGCTCGAGTTGATTTCATTTTTTTTATTGCTTTTTTTGGGTTTATAATGTCACCAATACATTTCTCATAGTTTTTAAAGTGCTTTGTGGGTATTTTGGATGAAAATAGGTTAAAATAGATTTTTAGGTCAAAGAACTTATGTCTTGATTTTCCAACCATTGTGGTGGCTACAATTTGGCCAAGATCAGACAACACGATGACCAGTCTCATTCTCTTCCAGTGTCATTTTTTTTAGATTTTTTATATTTGAACATACATATGTTTCAATTTGATTTTATATTTAGGTAAAATTGTAAAATGTGCTGGTGCAGAATTTAGTTTCAATATACAAAAACTGATTTAAAAATTAATCGAATTCTTTGAAAAGCATGTGAAAACCACAATGAGTCCCCTGTTTTCATATAGGTAGTGGATACGGTGGATGGAAAAGGTAAAAAATAAAAAGATTAATGGCAATAACGCCAAGATGCGGTGATGCAAGCACCATGACATATTGCATTCTGGTGGAGTTCCTCTAGGGGGCCTCCCTGACTCTCTCTTTTCTGTGAGAATACTTTGGTGGGGTCCTCTTCCATGGCCTCGATCTTACAGAGCTAAAGTCTCTGTCGTTTGTTGATAGCAAGAATCTATCACGTTAGCATTTAATAAATTATTGTAATGGTGATGTCATATGGATGACCTCATGTGAGGTTCTGCCAAGGTTTTCATTTCGTGTTTCTGTAATTAGAAACAAATTTTTTTATCGAAATAAAATTTATTTTAATTTTTAAATTAAAATAAGATATACCGTCCATTTCGAGCGGTACAGTTCATGGCTGTCATCCTCCACGTGGAGCTTGGTTATTTACAAGGTGGGGTTGAGCTTTTTTACCGGTGATGCCAAAATTAATTATGATCTTGTAAAGTAACCATCTCATTTAAAAACTTAAGCTTGTAGGTGAGGTCCTATAATATGATTTATATTATTCTCTAACACATCCCTTCAAGTGAAAGCACTTTGGACTTGAAACTTGCACACACATCACTTTGTGCTTAGTTTTTATCAAATAGAATGGGGGTGGTGAGATTCAAATTCGTGACCGCTTGGTCAACAAGGCTCTGATACCATGTTAAGGAACCATCTTACCTAAAAACTTAAACTTATAAATGAGGCCCTATAATATAATTTATATTATTCTCTAACAGATCTACAAATTAATTACCATCTCGAAGCCAAGCTCGCTGTTTCGATGCACTCTGTGCTCTCCAGGATCCCATAACCATCGAAATATCTGCATAAAATAGAGTGAAAAATATCAGATTCACTTGGAATTCCGTAATTGACTTTCATTGCCGAGCACTCTGGGAATTGATCATGGCAACTTTCCTGTGTGCGAGCGGAAGTCTTCTGACAAGATGATCTGACTGGGCGCCACATTATCATGGAATCTGACATAAATTAATAAATCACCTGGACGTTGCGTGTGCAGGTTGGGCTACATAATGGCTCGAAGACCAGATTAGAGAACCCTATCACTAGCAAGTGTTCTCATTGAAGTCCCTTCTCGAGACATGATCTATCCTGCAAATACTTGTCCGAAGCAAAAGTACTCGACTACTCGGCTTGTTTTTTCCATTTGCTTTCTTAGTGCTGCTTCACCGAACTTTTATGACTTGGATTAGTGGTTGATCAGCTCCTCCCTTCTCACTGCGAGCGAGGTGACTCTAGCTGTATGTTTATACAGCCCAGGTACAGAAATCATAGAAAATATGCCACACTGGTGGGGACCGGGACCTGTTCTGGGCTGTGATGCTTTTTAATTGGGTCCGGTGAAGGTGACTTCAAAGTTGGTAGTGGTTTGATCATATACGTCATAGGATTACATCAGTCAAGAATCTTTTTCCTTGTAAATAGTTACTTCAATTTTATCCGAGACTGTACCCGGTAGTGGCTAAGTGCTTAATTTGATCATCGAATAACTTCATATGGGAATGCTAATGAATGGGAATCATGACTTTTTAAGCAGATAATCTTGTGACGAGACAAGTTTCGAAGAAAAAAAGGGCATCGCCCTTTTTAGAGGTTGCTTTAAGCTGTTGGCATAAATTATTAGAGGCAACTGTGCTGCTTGGCAAGGTAAAAGCAGCCTCCTCGTTGATAAATTTACTCGGAAAGGTTTGACAAGCTGTAAAGCCTGTACTTCAATTTGCTGTTCCAATTCCACGGAGTTCTTCCAAATTTCCACCGTTTAGTCCAGTCAATACCAGCCATATAAGCACAAATTTGGCAGAACGGCTCGGAGCCTCATTCGACCGAGGTCTCAGGTCAACAGGTTGTGAAATCAATGAGTTAGCGGGTTGATTTAATAGACGAATTATATATAAAATATTAGTTTTTATATTATATCACAACTTTATTTATGTTCAATTAGTAAGGGGTGTGTGTGAAAAGAAAAGAGGTCAAGGGTTCAAGTCCACAGGTTATTTGTATTTTTGTTTTTTAATAGCTAATTACCGGAGCTCCTTTTAATAATTTAAAATGTGTAGAAAAAATGTTATTTTTTAGTATAAATTCTTGATGTATTTTTTTAGCTATGTTATTTATTGAATAAAAATTTAAATTAATATAAAAAATGTAATAATTTGAAATAAAAGAAAAAAAATATCCTTCATCAAAAACTAATTTCCCTTATTAATGCTTTCTCTCTCTTCTTTACAGTTTCTTTTTAAAATAAACTTATAATAATCTTAAGAAACAAGTTTTAATATAGAACAATAATGAAGTTATAGCTTTAAAATAAATATATTAAAAATAATAAACTTGATAAAAAATATATAAAAATAAATTTGGTATTAAAACGAAAAACGAATCAAACATAAATAAATTAAAAATTAAGATAAAGTATAGTTTTACCCTACTATTGAACAATGAACATGAAAAAAAGGATGTTACTTATTGCAAATGTTAATTTTAGCGGTCGTTGTTTGAATATAACTAGAAAAAAAATCTATTTTGTAAAATCACCATGTCATTTAACTCCGAAATATTCTCTGGCATTTCAGACCCGCCCGTTATAGCATGCAATCCAAAAACAATGAGACAAGATAGGATAACAGTATTTGTAGGACCAAATTCATAGAGAATAAAGTTGGATTAACTGGTCAAAAGAATCTAAAATTCAACTATGTCTAAGAAAAAAAACAAACTATGTCTGAAACTAGGCTTGGTTGTTCTTGTAAAATTACCTAGTTCGATTAAGAGTTGACCGGGTCACAACTACGTCTGCAACTAGGCTCTCCTGTTCTTGTTCTTGCTGGAGAAAAAAGGTGTATTCTTCTAAACTGTCTTAAACCTATTTCAAAAACACAAGATGATCAGTTCCCGTCGATCAAGTGTTTCCATGACTTGGCGTGTCAGTCTCAATCAGTGAGGTTATCCCATCACGTACTAGTGTAAAAACATCAGACTTAATTACCTCATAGATCCAAATTTAAACAAACCAGAGAGACGGGATACATAATATGTTTTCGATAAATTCAGCACATCACATGGAAATGCTTACCAGTATTACAGTTTACATATTGTAGTGGCCCTAGCTAGCTTTCTTTGTAACAGCTTCTCAGTATGCAACAAGATCAGAAGAGGAAGTGGCGGGGATGGCGTGGCGGGGGTGGCCATGCCACCCTCTACAAAGAAAGCTTCAGATTCAGATCCAAGCCAGTGCCTTCTTCTCCCTCCTCCTTTTTCTCTTCTTCCTTTCTCTTGGAAGGACCGCCAGCTGCGGCTGCCGGACTGTCCCTGCCATCCTCCTCCAAGAAATCTTCTGGCAGAAATGATGGATTCCAAGCCACACTAACCCTCTCTTCTCCAACTTTCTTGATCTCCTCCTTCTCTTTAAATATTCTATTCGAGTTTCTTCTTAGTTGATCATGCATTCGTTTTGTGCTTCTCAGCAAAGCAAAGAACTTCTCCATCTTCTCTTCTTCATCATCTTCATCACCTTCCTTTCCTTTTCCTTCCTCGTCAGTATACTCCAGCTTCCTCTTCTTTGTTTCCCTCTCCATGCCAAGCTAGCTTGCTATTTCCTCGATCCAACAAAAACAAATATCAAGGAGAGCATAAGCAGAAGCAGTAGACCATAGAGTATATCTGATTGTAGTTTGATGGGTTAAACCAAACCACATGCTACACTTGCACTACAGCTACTCTACAAACCGTGTTAATTAGTTGACTCTTTGTAGATCAGAGTCACCATAACGTAGTGCCGGTATCACAAGAAGTCTTTTACAAAAATGGGTTTGGCTTTTCATATATGATTTGAATTTGAAAGCATCTCTCCATATATAAATAATTGTTCAAGTAGTTTCAATGTACAAAAGCTTTTGTTGAGGAAAGATTGGTTGTGGTTGGAGTGGATACGATGGATGGAAAAGAATAATGGCGAATAAGGTCACTGGCTGCTGCCCATGATGCAGTGTTGCATAGCGAATAAAGTGATGCAAGCAACCATGACACATTGTCATTGTGGTAGAGTCTTCCTAGGGGGGCAGCCTGACATTTGTGTGAGAATACTTTGGTGGGTCCTTTTGCTACACTTTTATGGCCAATATTTAATTGACACCTTACAAAACTAATTTCTTTGCCGTTTGTTTTCCTTCATTACTTGTTCTATGTTCATCAGGGGGTGTTGATCTGGTTTCGTTTCCATTCAAAATGAACTAAATGTTTGTATTAGTTAAAAAATAGGATAAAACGATATAGTTCTTATTTCATTTAAAAAATTGGTCTGTTATGGAAATTTGATTCAAATTTTAGCCGGAATATTTTGGTTTTGTTTCGCCTGTTCTATTTCAACCAAATGATATTTTTTTTAAATAATGAATAATTTTACAATATCAAATATATTTCCTAATCTGACCGTCAGATCGAGATAAAATTTTAGGATAAGTCTCTTGACATATTTATATATAATATGTTAAAATTTCAAAGCAATCAACGGATGTAATGATCTTGTAAGATTGATGATGATATTCTCATAATATTATACATGTTCATAATCAGAAAAATTATTTTATTGTGTTTTTTTATATTAAATTGTATAATTCTAAATAATTTTATTTTTGAATTTGAATTAAAAAAATAAATTAATATATTTAATTATATATAAAAAAAATAAACAATATAACCCCAAAATAAAGCGTTAAAACATTTCAAAACCAAAATATTTTATTCAATTAAAAAAACAAAGTACTAACAAAAACGAAATTGACATCCACCAAGTAGCGATTAACCAATTATTGTATGTCATCTGGCTGATCAAATACTAGTTTAAGGTACAATTTATGGTTGTCACTCTCCATGCGGAGCTTGGCAGTGAAATGTAATTTGTAGCAAATTGACAAATTGGGCTCGAGCTTCTTTCATGTTTCATCGAAGCAAAGCTGAGTTTTTGGGAGCAAGAACTAATTAAAATTCTGTTTGGTGACTTTGGTCTGCTGTTGGCTGCTCAATAACCACAAAGTTGTGGGGTAAAAGCAACACCTTCCCTAATAAGCAAATTCCAACTGCTTTTGTAAGATGAAGACACTATAGTGGATGGAGATTGTCTGCCATGAATAGATTCAAAATAGGGAAGTTGGATCGTTATTACTTAGCTTTGTATTCACATGGGCTGATGAGCTGTCCACACAAATATCTTTCTTATTGGCCCAGCTAGGCTGGCAAATCCAGAGCTCCATGATCACTGCCATTCAACTTTACTGACAGGAAAGTAGTTTGTGCTACTGATGCACAACAGCTTGGTATCCAAGGTTAATGGGTAAAACACAACTCAAGTTCTGACAGTTGAGCATGTCATGATATTATATGATACAGAAGCGTAAGATTGAAGTTCATTGTTTGTCAAGAACATAGAACTGGATCTTGCTTTGGAAATTGTAAGGAAAAAAGAAGAAGATGGGGATCTCCAAAGCTTTTCTCCGTGATTGTGGAGTAATTTGAAGCTCCGATAAGAAGCTTCAATCACCCTCAGCAGGCTATTATTTGCTAGTTAAGGCAGCTGGAGTGTGGCAATAGAAAATCAAACGGGGGACATGTTAGCTGAACTGAACATTTCAATTGATGGGGATCTCCAAAGCTTTTCTCCGTGATTTTATGGTAATTTGAAGCTCCGATAAGAAGCTTCGATCACCTCAGCAGGTCTACCCATCCACTGAACCTTATATTTTGGCATAAAGATGATGTGCTCCAATTGGACCTCTACCTCCTGTAGAGTTGGAGTTAAAATATTCCATGCTGTAACAAGCTCATCGCTCCTCATGAAGAGATGGTTGTCTCCATCAATGAAATCAAGAAGAAGATGTTCATATGAATCAGGCTCTGGATTATACCAAAGGAATTAAAATAAAGAATAAGCCAGATGTCAAATTATAGAACAAAGTGGGTGCTGAACTGGCTTCACTTTAGGAAATGTGAATTTAAATAGAACATGTCTTGTAACATGAAAGTGCTTACTGGTCATTATAGAGAAAATTGAGTTCAGAAGCATCCAACTGCAAGCTAAGCCCTGGAATCTTATTATTACGTGACCAGAATGGCTTCATTAGGTGCATCACTCAGAATCAGCTCATTAGTAGCCAGATCATTGTTTTGCTTGACACCTTCACAATAAAAGGTTTTTGGGGAAATTATGGAAATGTATACGCATGTCCACTATGCATCATGTAATTCATCATGGTCAGAAAATTCAATATAGAGAACAAATGGTACACCATTTCCTCCCCTAGTAACAATTGTTAGATCTAGCATTTCATAACATATAGAAATTGTATTCATGTCGAATTATCAAGAACGAATAAACTGCATAAACTATAAAGCGGAAGCGTACCTGAATCCATATCCGGAAGTCGCTATCTAGAGTCGTACGGATGGCCTTCCAGATTAACACGTTCACCTTAGAGAGCCCTTTGATTCTCTCTTTACCTTAGCCTTATTTTCTCTCTGATAATGGGATGTCAGTGTGAGAAATGTTGAACCTGTAATCTGGGGACCATGACCCCATATATATAGGCAACCAAGTGCCTTTTTGGTATTTCTATTTTAGCCCATCACTAAAATATAAATAACCCCGTAATCTCTACACATTAAAGGTCCACACCCTATTAGATACATCAAAATCCAATTGCCTAAAAATACTTAGCAGATCATTTTAATTAGGCTTTACCTTATTTGACAGTCCACAAACACATAATTATTCTCATATAAGCCCAACGTTGGATTAATGATCCAACAATCTCCCACTTGGGCTATATGTATAACCTTATAATTATGTTTTGTAAAAATAACCAAATGAGCTCAATCTTTGCTGTCATTAACAGATGTATCTATAACCAATCCGGTCCAGTAATCATACCAACATAGGATCTAAGCGGTTTTCGTTACAATTATCGTAACTCAACCTATCAAAGGTCACGTATGCCAATACAATTAAATGACATGGATCATGATGTGGATGTGTAGCATGGAAATTTCATGCAATATGATCTTAACATGCCTATTTCCAACTGGTCCACCCTTAAACCTTAGTGAGATCAAACCATACTAAAATCAGAGTGTAAATTAAACCAAAGACTTTATTTCTGCAGAAAATAACCTCATAAATATCCATAAACTGAAAATTTGTCTATATTATAAAAGCATCTGAAATTACAAACTCCCTTTAAAACTGAATATTATCAATTGCCAAAACACCCATACGAGCAGTATGCTCATGAAACATTTTGGGTGGCAATCCCTTAGTAAGCGAATCCGCAACCATGGAGTTTGTACCGATATGCTCTATAGACAACTGTCCACTCTGAACTCTTTCTTTAACAACTAGGAACTTGATGTCGATGTGTTTTGACTTCGATGAGCTCCTATTGTTATTGGAATATAAAACTGCCGACTTATTATCACAAAATAATTTTAGTGGTCTTTCAATATCATCCACTATACGCAGCCCCGTGACAAAATTCCGCAGCCATACTCCATGATTGGATGCCTCATAACATGCTATGAACTCAGCTGCCATCGTGGAAGAGGCTATAAGTGACTGTTTAGCACTCTTCCAGGAAACAGCACCTCCAGCTAGCATGTAAATATACCCTGATGTAGATTTCATGGTATCTTGGCATCCAGCAAAATCGAAGTCGCTATACCCAATGATCTCCAGATTAGCTAAACTTCGATATGTGAGTATGTAATCTTTTGTTCTCTGTAAGTACCGTAAGACCCGTTTAGCTGCTTTCCAATGGTCTATTCCTGGATTGCTTAAATATTTGCCCAGTATCCCAGTAATGTACGCAATATCCGGACGCGTACAAACTTGAGCATACATTAGACTCCCTACTACTGAAGCATAAGGAATCTTCTATATTTCTCTTTTCTCAAAATCATTCTTAGGGCACTGATTGAGACTAAATTTGTCTCCCTTAGCCACAGGGGTATCTCCTGGTTTACAGTCTTGCATGCCATATCTTTTAAGAACCTTTTCGATATAGCTCTTTTGTGATAATCCAAGAATACCTCGAGAGCGATCTCGATGTATCTGAATACCTAATACAAAAGAGGCTTCACCAAGATCTTTCATCTCAAAATTCTTAGCTAGAAATTTCTTGGTTTCGTGCAATAAGCCTATATCACTGCTGGCAAGCAAGATGTCATCGACATACAAAACCAGGAAAATATATTTACTCCCACAGAACTTATGGTATATACAATCATGGACCAAATTCATCTCAAAACCAAACGAGATGATCACTTGATGAAACTTGAAGTACCATTGTCGAGATGCTTGTTTGAGTCCATAGATGGATTTCTTAAGTTTGCAAACCATATTCTTTGGGTCTCCGGACACAAAGTTTTTAGGTTGCAACATATAGATCGTCTCATCAATGTTACCATTGAGAAACGTTGTCTTTACATCCATCTGATGTAACTCAAGATTGAAATGTGTCACTAATGCCATTATAATTCTGAAAGAGTCTTTCGAAGATACCGGAGAGAAAGTCTCTTTATAATCGATACCTTCTTTCTGTGTAAAGCCCTTTGCAACAAGACGTGCCTTGTACTTCTCCACATCACCTTTCGAATCCCTTTTGGTCTTAAATATCCATTTGCAACCAATAGGTTTCACACCTTCAGGTAATGGGACAAGATCCCACACGTTGTTGTCTTTCATTGACTTAATCTCCTCATTCATAGCATAAATCCACTTTTGAGAGTTAGAACATTCAATGGCTTGATGGAAGTTGATAGGATCATCTTCCATCACTCCAATATCTACCTCATGTTCTTGGAGAAATACAATATAATCGTCTGATATTGCACTTCTCTTCTCTCTAGTGGATCTTCTTAATGGCATAGATTCTAGAGGTGCTCGAGGTTGTTCTTCTGGAACAATTTCTTGAATAGGAGGTGCTTCGACATTGTCTTGATTTGTTGTGTCTTCAACATGGTCAAAATTAGAATCTTGACCAATGCTAAGACACCTGTGGGAATATCAATATATTCCTCTTCAAAGACAAAGTCTTTATCTTTATCACCTCCCGCAAACTCGACATCCTCAAAGAATCGGGCATTTCCCGTCTCGAAAATCGACCTAGTTGTGGGATCATAAAATTTATACCCCCTGGATCTTTCCGAGTATCCAATAAAATAGCAACTTACCGTCCTAGAGTCTAGTTTCTTTTCATTAGGCCTATAAGGCCTTGCCTCAGCTGGACATCCCCAAACATGTAAGTGTTTTAGACTAGGTTTCTTGCCTGTCCAAAGTTCATAAGGGGTTTTGGTAGTGGCTTTAGTGGGTACTCGATTAAGGATATATGCTGCAGTCTTAAGTGCTTCTCCCCAGAGTGATTCTGGTAAGGTAGAATGACTAATCATACTCCTTACCATGTCCTTAAGCGTTCTGTTTCGTCTTTCAGCAACACCATTCATAGTGGGCGAACCCGGCATAGTGTACTGTGGGACGATACCGCATTCATCTAGGAATTTAGCAAATGGTCTTGGACGTTGTTCTCCTGAACCGTCATATCTACCATAGTACTCACCACCACGGTCAGATCTGACGCTTTTAATCTTTTTACTGAGTTGATTTTCAACTTCAGCTTTAAAACTTCTGAACACATCCAGTGACTGTGATTTTTCACTTATGAGATATACATAGCCATATCTGGAAAAATCATTTATGAACGTTATGAAATATTGTTGACCATTCCAAGCGACCGTAGGAAATGGCCCACAAATATCCGTATGTATTAGTTCTAAGATGTCCATAGTCTTGCTGGCTACAAATCTCCTTGTATTGGTTTGTTTTCCCTTAATACAATTAACACAAATGTCAAAATTTGTAAAATCTAAGGGATCGAGAATTTCATCTGACACAAGTCTCTCTATTCTCTTTTTAGAGATATGACCTAATCGTTTGTGCCATAATATACCTGAATTCTCGGTAGTTAATTTTCTCTTGGTACCTCGCGTACTTAATTGCAGGGATTCATTAAATGAAGCAATTGTATCAATCAAATATAGATTATCATAACCAGATAAAGAACCGGAACCAGATAATTTGGAATCATAAAACAAACTAAATTTTCCATTTCCGAATGAACAAGAATAACCAGATTTGTCCAAAGCAGAAATAGAAATCAAATTCCGTCTAAAAGACGGTACAATAAAAGTTTCGTTAAGATCCAAATAAAGTCCGGTCTTTAACAATAATCTAAATTTTCCAATTGCCGCAACTTCAACCGTCTTGCCATCGCCTACATAGATGTATCTTTCAACATCATTTGGCTTTCGGCAACTCAGGCAACCCTTTCTTAGCACGCCAAGCGTGATAGTTGGTGCATTGCTTCTTTTTATGTCCTTCAGCACCACAAAAGAAACAACCAGTACTGATCGAATCATTTGATTTCGTTAATTGTTTCTTTTGAGGTACTGTACCTGCAGCTTCCTTAGCGTTCTTTCTTTTCCTTCCCTTGTCTTTAAAGGCAGTGGCTAAGTGAGCACTCTCTGTCCTATCTTGCTTAAGCCTTTCCTCTTCCTGAACACAGTGTGAGATGAGCTCATTCAGAGACCAAGTCTCTTTCTGACAATTGTAGCTCACCTTAAACTGGTTAAATTGTGCAGGAAGGGATATTAAAACCAGATGCACTAGCAAGTCCTCAGAGAGTTCAAGCTGAAGTGCTTTGAGCTTGGAAGCAAGATGAGACATCTCCATAATGTACTCCCTTACATTGCCTTTGCCTTTATACTTCATTGAAATGAGACTTGTCAAGAGCGTACCGATTTCAGCCTTTTCATTCTTGACGAATCTCTTTTCAATATTGGCAAGGAATTCCTTAGCTGTACTGATTTGATCAGACATTGTGCCCCTGAATGCTTCTGGAATGGCTCTCTTCATGATCATCATACACATGCGATTTGATTTCTCCCACCTTTCCATATCCCTCTTTTCATCAGAGGTACTCTCATCCTTAAGAGGTGGGGGAGAATCAGTCCTTAACGCAAGGTCGAGATCCATAACTCCAACAACAATCCAAAGATTGTCTTTCCAAGATTTGAAGTTAGAGTTATTAAGCATAGGAATTGAGTTGATACTGGCAGTTATATTAGCAGGATTAATCGCTGAAAAGAGAACAACAACAATTGAAACAAGCTCACAAACAAAACTTATCTTAAGAGCAAAAAATTAATTCAAATAAAGGTAAAACCCATCTTAAGATATCGGGCACTCCATTAATATTTTATCTTTGGATAAAATATTAATTTGTAAGTGATATCTTAATGTAGTAATCAAACATTAATAATAAGAACATGTCAAAAAATAAATTGGCCTTTGGGTCAATTAATTAGTCACATGTAAAACCAAATAATCATCACATGTTGATTACTACATGTGCGCATGCATTTACTTTAAATATTGACCTTCCTTTGGGCCGATCAATAAGAATATAAATCGCATACACATAACCTTTTATATTTCAAAATAAAATTAATCTCCACAAAAGAGGTCACTTTGGTGACATATTATTTTAATTAATTCATTGTAAAATATATATATCACCATACCAGTATTTGAAAAATAAATTTGCACTGAATTTTTTTTTTTTTTTTACAAAGTCAACTGTTGACTTTGACCTTGCGGCTGGACCGGGTTGAGCCAACTCGGATCCTAAACCAGCCTGCTGAATCCATATTTTATTATGGGCTAAAATTTTCTACAGGCTGAAGCCCATAACCCATATAAAATATTTTATATGGGTCTAAAGCCCACAATTTATTTGCTATGAGCCGAAGCCCAAAGGCCATAAAAATTACAGCCCATAAAAATATCCCAGGCCTGTTAAAAAAATATATATATATATATATCACAGTCCTGCATGCAATCCATGTGGCACCAACAATGGACTGCATGCAGTCCATGTGGCAGCTGTTACGTAACAGCTGCCACACCTCCAACAATGGACTGCATGCAGTCCATGTGGCAGCTGTTAGCTGCCACACCTCCTTTATTTATTTATTTATCTTTACTTGTTTGTTTTTTTTTTTTTTTTTTTTATTTCCAGGCATTGCTGCACTGGTCACCGGCGTTGGCCACTAATTTTCTAACACTGGCAGCCCGTAGTTTAATTTTCCTTCATCTTCACTTTCCTTCACCAGTGCACGGGCTCACAAGCGCTGGCTTATTATTTTCCTTCATACTGTGGCTGCCAGTTAATTTCCCTCACCAGCGCTGGCTTTGTTATATATATATTTCTCCTTCACTGGCAGCCTACGGGCTGCCAGTTTCACCACCAGCGCTGGCTTTGCAAGCCAGCGCTGGTTATGTATATATATATATATATAAACATATAATTTTATATATCTATATAAACATACATGCTAAGGCTGCAAGTTTCTTCAAACATAACATTGGCAGCCTACATCCGGCTGCCAATACATCTTTAATCAGCCTACATTCTGCAAGTTTATCTAATTGTAATCCTAATAATTCAACATGAAATGGCTCTGATACCACTTGTTAGATCTAGCATTTCATAACATATAGAAATTGTATTCATGTCGAATTATCAAGAACGAATAAACTGCATAAACTATAAAGCGGAAGCGTACCTGAATCCATATCCGGAAGTCGCTATCTAGAGTCGTACGGATGGCCTTCCAGATTAACACGTTCACCTTAGAGAGCCCTTTGATTCTCTCTTTACCTTAGCCTTATTTTCTCTCTGATAATGGGATGTCAGTGTGAGAAATGTTGAACCTGTAATCTGGGGACCATGACCCCATATATATAGGCAACCAAGTGCCTTTTTGGTATTTCTATTTTAGCCCATCACTAAAATATAAATAACCCCGTAATCTCTACACATTAAAGGTCCACACCCTATTAGATACATCAAAATCCAATTGCCTAAAAATACTTAGCAGATCATTTTAATTAGGCTTTATCTTATTTGACAGTCCACAAACACATAATTATTCTCATATAAGCCCAACGTTGGATTAATGATCCAACAACAATCACATAGATTGAAGAGCTAACACAATGCATGTGTCTATATGCATATAAATACCCCGCACAATTCCCTTGTTCTCTAGTTTCATTCAGCACAGAATTCAATAGCTGAGTATGGATTCTTGAACCTTCATATTCCAATTTGAAAACAATGATGAGCCAAGGAGAAATCAGGCAATCTCATAATCAAAGCATCTTGGTTTTTCTTAGTGTCAAATTTTTATCTTCTAAATAAATCATCATAGAAGTTCCCCAGAACATGTTTGCGAGTGGAAGTATTCTGAAATATCATGCAATGTTTCAGTGACTGAGCAGTATATTCCGGATGGTGTATTTAAGGTTTGCCACATCATAATATGTAACACTTTCTAATATAATACAAAAACTCACCTGCATACTGTGTACATTAAGTTCAGAAATGATCTATCCGAAGGGCACAAACTTGGTAATATACTCAAATGGGAACTTATAGGATAAAAAAAAGTTCAGTACGTTATAGTGCAAAATTTCATTGATCTGCAAGCTAGAAGGAGGGTCTTTGAGAGAACTTGAACATGGAGAAATGGGTCTAGAAGTTGAAGAATCCCAAGAGGGTATTCATAGAGTTGGAAAGAAAAGTGACATCCTTTCTGGGTTTTATTAAGGTTTAGACGGTGAAGGTTCAGTTCTTTTACACATGGTGGAAGAAGAGGGAAGGAGATAGTTGTAGAGGATTGTATCTTGGGCTTGGTGAGACTGGTTGCAGTGGATTGGATAAGGACATCAGATGGCTGTGAATTGGATCAGTTTCCCAGCGGTTGATTGGTGGCTACTCCATGGAGGTGTGGGTATCTTGTACAGGAGGGAGTGAGGAACTAGTAACTAGAATGGGCTTTCTTGGTGATAGGCTTTCTTTTGAAATATTTTTAATAGAATAAGTGATTGAATAAACTATTTATATCTAATTAATTTATTCAAAGTCATATATATATATATACATATCACATTTAATAAGGTAGTGAAAAATAATAGCTTCCATCAGATAATCTATGTCTCTTTAAAAAGAAAGTTTTAAATTTGCATAGTAAAAAAAATAGAGATAATATATGTTTTTCTCATATATGTATTCGTATTTCCATATTGACCAATATTAAATTGCATTATTCTCGTATTTATTTTCTGAAGTTTATATTTTTTCCTATTTTTTTATTTTCAAAAAACCTCAAGAATATATACCAAAGATATAAATAATAATTTTAAAAAAGTGTCTTGAAATATTTAAAAATATTTTTTATTTAATATGAGTTCATCAAGATAATCATAAAATATTAAAAAAATTAATTTGATATTTTCCATGTTATTTTAAAAATGCACTCTATCACAAGTATAAACACAACGTTAAATAGTCAATCTCCATCATCGAACTAGTATGTGTGTGTGTCCAAATCTTACGAGAGAATCAATGGACGGATTCATAATGATGGATTTTAATTATATATGTATATAGGTGCATGCATGCCTCCCTGCAGGTCCTCCTGGGCTCATCCATAAGGTCGGCTACAAAGCATTTAGTCAACAAACAACCACTCTATTATTTTTTGCAATTTGCAAGTTTATTACATCTCCTCCTAGATTAGTAAATATATATCACATGATTACGTAGTTAACCCATTCATTTGATAGTTGTTTAAGATAACATATGTTAGAGGCTGTTTTGAAAAAAATAAAAACACTTTTTAAAATATATTTATTTTTATATATCATTTTTTTTTAAATCAATTAAGTTTCTACCATTTCTATATTCATCAAAAGTGGATGAACAATGATCCATTAATTATTTGACGATGATCAACTTGGAGGCTGTTTTTGTTATGGATGAGAAAATCCAGGCATGCGCCATCGTTATACTTTCCAAAAGGGAACAGAGTACAAACTTGCTAATCTTAATTAATAATAAACACATGTTAAATGTTATTTTAAAACCTTAAATTCAGTAATAAAATGGAACCGTGGTAGCTTACCTAAACATCAATGTATTCTAGTAAATAGTTTAATACGTTTGAATGTGTAGTAAAATGAAAGAATTACCAGTTTCTGACGATAAAAGCAGGGAGAGAGGGAGAGGGAGAGGGAGAGAGAGAGAGATGCACAGTTTGCAAGAACCGACAAATCATTGTCGAAAACGACGACCACTCTGTAGCTTTTGTAATTCTTTGCAGACCAAAGACTCTCCACTTGTGAATGAATGGAATATAGAATGTCAGGCCCTAGGCCTAGCCAGCCACCCTCCATTCCTTTCACCACCTTCTTCTATCATTGGAGGAGTAACCTATTGGGACTTGAATTCTTGTAACCATCAACATATTGAGAAAGTGATTTTTTTTTTAAAATTTTAATAAGACTTTAAATACTAGAGATTTATATCAATTTACACAAAACTACATCTAGCTTAACACGTTTTGTATTTGATAATTACTAAAATTCAAATCTTATTTTTTTTATATATATTTTTTAACAAGAATACAATTATTTTCCTAAAACTCAAATGAGAGTCTGAAAATAGGTAGTATTTATATTTAGATTTTTAAAATAACATATTTTAAACTCTATCCAAAAAAAATAGTTACCCTCTTTGAACACCCAATATATAGCTAAGAATATAAATTAATTGTAACTAAAATCCAGATAATGATACATCAATATATTATAGCTCTATTTATTGCAGCAACAGTCAAATTTCTCCCCTAGTCCAGTAGTGAAGAGGGTGTTTCCATTTCTCTATATATAGAACAAAGGAGAGTCCTGATTTTAACTACCAGAATGATATAAATAGAAAATACCTAAATTACATGTAGTTCTTGTTGCATTATTATTTTTATTTACCTTAAATAGTTTTTTTTCAAAGTGAACCTCCCCCCAATAAAACCACATTCTTCATTATAATAATATTTTTAATACCTATCAGGAAAAATAATTTCCAACTCCTCCCCCCCCCCCCCCCTCCCCCCCTTAAAATCTGATTGGAATCTTTATCAGTTCTTCATTAGTGTTAAATCAACTTTTTTTAATAGATAAGACTGGTGGTTGAGTCACTCATTACCCTTTCTTTCTTTCCTCTCTTACTTTCCTTCTTTTGAAGATTACAGGTAAGAAAATTTAGGAAAGGTCGTCCTTTTCTACTTTTTGAATGACAAGATAGATGCTTTTGGTCCCTTTTGTTCTATTGATTTCTGGGTTTTGATTGTTTTTCTGATATATACGGTCATCTGGGTGGTCCTTGATCAATTGTTTCTTGATTGTCTACCAACTTGAATTTTGAGTACAGGGGATTCACTGTGGTTTATTTCATCTGGGTTTGTGTTTTTTTCTTTCAAAGGTGTGATCTTTTTTAGCTGTGTACTTAAAATGATTTTGGATTAGATTATCAGATTCATTTGCAGAAGCTTAAGATATGTTATTAGTCCTTTTTTAAGTCTGATTATTTTCTTTGCTTATTGTTCTTTTGATCAACAAAGACGCAAACTTTACTCCTTTGTTTTTTTATCTTGAACTGAGGCTATTGGTTCTGTCAGTGTAGTACTTGGATTGTCAACTTCTCCATATTAGGTAGCAGAAAGCTGAAAATTTTGTTTCATCAAGAGTATAATTGATCAGGGCCAGTCATTTATTGTTTCTATTATTGAAATTCATTGCCATGATAGCTAAATTATGTCGCAGGTGTATTTTCAGTCATTTTTAAGCCGAAATTGATAGGATTCTAGGCTTAAGGAGTAAGTTTGTTTTTGTTTTTGTTTTGTCACTGACTTTAACAAGGTATGAGGGCATTGTAATTTGTTTTAGAAAGTTAATGAATGGAAATGTAGTAGTTCTACGTTCTATTATTCCTAGCTTATTCTAATTGTGTGGCTGATGATCTCAATTTTTTGTTGTTTCATGCAGGTGCTTGGATTTCAATCTTTTTTTCTTGTTATAGTACCTTTTCGATAAAGTAAATCTTGAAAAAGTGAATTGTTAATGGGGTCTGAAGGGCCTCCAGCTGTAACAATCCATGTGACCGGATTCAAGAAATTCCATGGAGTTGCTGAGAATCCAACTGAGACAATTGTTGGTAATCTAAAAGAGTACATGAAGAAGAAGGGCATGCCAAAAGGTGTGATTCTGGGGAGTTGCAGTGTTCTTGAGACTGCAGGACAAGGAGCGGTTGCTCCACTTTACCAAACATTTCAATCTTCCATAAAATCGAAGGATTCTGAATCTTCAAGTCCTGGGAGAATCATTTGGGTATCATCCTTATATTTTTTCTTTCATTTCTCAGCTTCATGTATATTGCTTGTCTGACTCTTTCCTGCATCTTATGTTTCTGCATACCACTTGATACTGTTTTTGCAAATGATTCATTCAGATACACTTTGGGGTCAATAGTGGGGCAACAAGATTTGCCATTGAGCATCAAGCTGTCAATGAAGCTACTTTTCGCTGTCCAGATGAGTTGGGATGGAAGCCACAGGTTAGACATATCTTTAAGGTCTACTCTTTTAGTGATTTTGAGTTTTTAAATTTTTCTGTGTTTTAAGAGTTCCATTATTTTGGTTTGCAGAAAGTACCCATCATTCCTTCGGATGGTGAAATTTCACGAGTTCGAGAGGTATATTTGGGTTTCAATTTGCCTTTTCTTTTCCTTTATTTTTCAAAAGGTTGATGCTGTGTCGGCTGGCAAATAGAAACAATCAATTCGTTAGTGCTTTTTTTATTGCATCTTATTATGATATAGTTTTTTTCTTCTTCTCTTTGGGCTTGGACCCTTTTTTTGGTATCCAATGCTCCTTGTTTTACATTACATCCTATCTTTTTCATGGCACCAAAGTAGCAGAATATTCCATGGCCAGTTCTCCTTTCTTTCCAGAGTTCCTTTACTTGTAAAGCAAAGGTATTAGGTGGTGTGAAGCTCTTTGCTATTGATTTGGTGCTCAATAGAAACTGCCTTTTCTTCTTTCATTGGAAGCCTCTGTGCTACTTTCTTCAGTTTAAAGCTGACATGAGTTGAAACCACACAATTTATGCTAACAGGAAGTATCTGAGCTTCTTATTCCCTTCTTCCTCATCACTATGTTCACTGTGTCAAACTATGCGATTGGCTTTTTAGGTGCCCTTTTAGAGCCTGTTTGGGACGGCGGTACAACCGCCGTTTCCCCAAAATTTGAAATTTTTATTTTTTCATTTTAAATGAATTTTTTTTGGTGTTTTTAAATCATTTTGATGTGCTGATGTCAAAAATGATTTTTAAAAAATAAAAAAAATATCATTTTGATATATTTCTAAATGAAAAGCACTTTCAAAAGCAACCGCAACCGCCTTCCCAAACAGGCTCTTAGTTGTCCATCTGTTTCTTGGAACCATCACATCTTAAAACTGTTCGGATACTAATTCACCGTCCAATTGTCAAAGGCAAAGTAAACATAAAGAAATTTATAATTTGGATTATGTCACCCATCAATGGTTATGGATCCCAATATTTCTTTTCTTTGCAACTTCTTTGCCATTAAGAAGAGAAATTGGATCAGGGGAAGCTAATAACTATATCATTTAGTCTACGTAAACTAGGTTCTATTTTATTATGTGGGAGTAACCTTGACAGAGCCAGGCTAAGCAAATGAAATGAAGAGAAAACTATCCTCTTTGCTTGTAGTGTCTCTGCTTTTCTTTGTCTAGAACGTTTTGTTGTAAAAAATACTGTACTCGGTTCTAATGCTGTTGTTAGGTAGGATGTATCTTTGGATGCTTCTATTTTTTTGTTACCTTTGTTCTGTTGCACTTTCTTAAAGGGTTTCTTCTTCTCACTGCACACAGACTACTCTTCCCGTCGAGGATCTCACAAAGATATTGACAAAGAAAGGCTATGAGGTGATGGCATCTGATGATGCAGGCCGATTTGTATGCAATTATGTTTACTACCATTCACTTCGGTTTGCTGATGAAAATGGGACAAAGTCTCTCTTTGTGCATGTACCTCTGTTCTTGACCATAGACGAGGAGACGCAAATGCAATTTGCTGCTTCCTTGTTGGAGGTTCTTGCTTCTTTGTATTAGTAATATCTATTAGCATCCATCTTGCTCTTAATCTCCACAAGCATTTAGCTTGTACAGTTATGGATGACTATTTTTAAGATGGATGCTTGTATTGAAATATTGTAATAAACGATTGAGTGTTTGTTGAATGACAAAAAGTGTGTTAATTGGTTGCTCAAAGACTTCTCATGTACTTTCTTCGACCTTTCCCAAAAGGTTTGGCAACTGACTGAAAGGTTCTTGAATATCAGTTTACTATGTGAATGAAAAAGATTTCGGTTCGCCATTATCTTTATAGTACTGTACATATTACATGTCTTCTACCTCCACTAATTTGTGCTTTCAATATTGCTATTGAAAGGGTTTTTGTGGACAACTTGGGTTGAATTTAACCCTTCCTAAATTGGAATATGAAATCCTATCTCATGATAAAAAGGGTAATTTTTCATGTGAAGACTCTTAAAAGGTAGCAAGGCAAAATCATGGAATACAATTTACCGTTCTATTTTCTTCGTAATCCACTCTGGTTTGCGGATTTCCTTTCTTGACCCCAAATGGACCGTCAGTTCTTGACAATGCGTGCATTGTATGCTCGATGGCTTGCTCTGAATAATTTCAACTTTCTTAAATGGACACTTAAACTTCTCAAATTTGAACCATTTGATGGACTGTTAAGGCTTGAGATTTGAACTAGAAATCTAGTATGCCACATGCATTGCCTCCCACTCTTCAGTTTCAACGCCGAAGTTGTGGCTTTGTGATGATAGAGAAAAGGAGAAAGATAGGTTCAGAAAATTTTAAAGGTGCTAGATATTTTATTTCTTATTGCTTGATAAATGCTCAGGACACCTATTCATAGCCTTAAAATTGCAACACTAATAAAAATACCTAATCTGAGGCAATCAAAGATAGATGATTCTAATCAGAATTCAGAACTGTCCTTGATCATGTCAGATTATGTTTCTGACTTTCAATTGGACTCTGGAAATCCTTGGTTCTCATCACTTCACTTGGTATTAACAAACCTATTTTGTGACTTTAAACAACACATCGCAATGCTCAACATCAGTTACCAATAGTCCCCACAAGAGCAAACTCCATCACAAAAATGGTGAAAACGATGAGTATCTCTAATGATGATCTCTCGTTCAGCAATCTTTGATATAAGCTTGGCAGCAACATGGCAATCCCCACAAACACGAATATTCTTGGTAATTCTGATTGTGCTTCCAGGCTTTGTATTCAGAATGGCAAACACAATTGCCAGCTTCTCACTATGAACTGCTAGATGGCATTCTTTGTCCTCCTCTTCCACATCGTGAAGAGCAGAATCAGTTTCAGGCATGTAGCCTAATTCTTTCATTCTTCCCACTAATACATCTAGCTCCTTGTAGATCTCCTTTGATTGAGTATGAGACTGGTCACCAGCAAGAAAGGTGTAAACATGACCGTTGATCTCAACATTGCTATTGCCTGGAATTTTTTTTACTCCCCTGCTGCTCATGATTGACCTCACCGTTTCAACATCTTGCCATCTTCCAGCCTTTGCATATATGTTGGATAGCAACACATAATACCCTGACTGTTCAGGAGCTAACTGGAACAGGTGGTCAGCAGCTAAAAGTGCAATTTTCATGTTAGAGTAAACCCGACAAGCACTCAACAGAGACCCCCAAACTCTTTCGTTAGGCTCCATTGGCATCTGTCTGGTCAAATGATAGGCCTCGTCTATTTTCCCAGCACGTCCCAATAGATCTACCATGCAATTATAGTGTTCTATCCCTGGAGTTATCCCATATTCAGCCATTAGATTAAAGCAATACCTCCCCTCGTCAACTAATCCTGCATGACTGCAGGCTGCTAGAACAGAAACAAAAGCAATCCAATCTGGAGTAAAACCTGAGTCCCTCATCTTTTCAAAGAGAGCCACAGCATCTTTACCTTGGCCACTCATGCCATAAGCAGAGATCATAGAAGTCCATGACACAACATCCCGAAATATCATTTGATCAAAAACTGCCCTAGCTTCCTTTAAGCATCCACATTTTGCATACATATCGATCAATGCATTCTCCAATAATAAATTTGGCCGAAGCTTCTTCCTTTCAACATACTCACGAATTTGCCTTCCTAGCACCACAGCTGAAAGGTCCCCACAAGCAGGAAGCACGCTAGAAATAGAGACAGCATCAGGTTCAACCCCATGCACTTGCATCTGCAGATACAAGTCCATTGCTTCATTAGGCATAGCATTATTCACATACACTGCTATCATCACGTTCCAAGAAATCAAACTCTTTTCTTTCAGCTTCATAAACATCTCCTTAACACACAAAACATTATCACAAGATGTGTTCGTCACAGCTGGCAAGAGACTTCCCATTGTGCCGGCATCCGGTTTTAGCTTCAAATCCTCCATTTCCCTACAAAGTTTCAATGCATCATTAAACCTCCCATTTTGTGCATACCCCGCAACCATTGAATTCCAAGAAATCATATCCCTCCTTGGCATCTCATCAAGAACCCGCCTTGCTGCATCCAAACACTTACATTTCCCATACATGGAAACTAACCCATTCCCAATATAAAGATTCATATCAAGCCCAAGTTTCACAACAGCACCATGAATTTGCAAGCCAGCCCACAAATTCCCAGACACCGAGCACGCCTTTAACACACAAGGATAAGTATAATTATCAGGATAAAACCCCTGATTAGCCATGGTTTTGAAAACAAGTAAAGCATCTTGGTGCAAACCATTGTTAACATAGCTTCTAATCATGACATTAAAGAACACAACATTTTTGTCAGTAATTCCATCAAATACGTGGCGTGTGTAACATGGTTCACCACAAGCAGCATACGCCCTCATTAATTTGATGCCAAGTGAAGGGTTTGAGTGAAGGGTTTGGTCAATTAAAATCCTAGAATGAAGCTTTTTAAGTGTTTTGTCATCTGGGTTTTCGTCTAAAATTTTATTACACAAGTCTTCTGTTATGGCTGCGAGTTTTGGGGTTGTTAAAGAAAAGGGTTTTGTCTGTTTAGCAATTGGAAATTGGCGGGAAAAAGAAGAAATTGTTTTCATGAATTAATCTTTGTCCCTATGATTTTGGTTATAGTACCACTTTAACTGCGAAACAGAGTTACATATAGTTTGCTAAAGATGACTGCCCCAATTGTCTATACTCCAATTGAAAACTAGAAATAAAAATATTATTGTTATCTCGTAATAAAGATTTGTTTGTGTTTTTTTCATCCATGTATTATATTAAAGGTCATATGATGTTTTATATTTTTATACCCTTTTATTTACACAATCAACCACGCTTTAAATTGTATATAATCGTATAAAAAACATTAAAAAATAATGATGATGTTTTTTTACAGTTAATCACAATTTAAAATAAGATTTCGGCCGTGGAAACAAACACTCTCTTCGTTGAAAGAGAGTGCTGTTGGTTTTAGTCTCCAGGCAAGGTGTTGAAGACGACTAAAACCAGGGAGCTTCTATTCTTTTCTCCGGCGCTATCTTACAGTACGAAATGAAACTCCACATTGAATCCTAGAGCCAATTCTTTCAAAGAGACTCGATTTTGAGATTCGACATGTTCGCTGAGGATTTCGATACAATGTCGCTTCCTGAATTGGAATCCTGTGCCTGCAAAAAGTGTGGAGAAATGCTGCTTCTCCTCAAGATGGAGTAGCAGTACTTGTTTCATCTACCTTCTGATTTCATGAACTCGATCCATTCTTGCCTTCGTGTTTCTGGTAACCAAATGACCTCTCAGTTCCTGGAGGGCTCTTTTTTCTATGCAGCCTTAATGGATTGTTAGGCTTGACAGTTGAACTAGTTACAATTCTAGAACGATGAATGTATCAACCCTAAATATTTCCAGCTTCAAAGCCCAAGTCATGGCTTTCTAATAATTAGCCTATATGTCTTGTGAGTTTACACAACATGATGAGGGAGGCGACGTATCACAACAGAGTAGTCACTCAGAATCAGCCACCATTAATAGCCTGCACAAGAGCGAATTCCATCATGAAAATGGCGAAAACAACGATTATCTCTAACAATGAGAAGAGTGACTTCTTTGGAAGCAAAGATTTCTTTTGTTCAGTAGGTTAAATAATGGTGAAGTAGCTGATGCAGTGACGATTAAAGAATAGGCAAAGCTGTGATACACGCACTTTCTAGGTTGTGATACATGCACTTTCCAGCTAATGTTCCTTAATTGTTAACATGACAACTCTCTGGACTCTAAAATTAGATATTGCTGCATGAAAAATTACAATATCGACAAGTTACTCCAAACAATACTTCATCTTCTTCTTCTTCTTCTTCACCTTCTTCCATATCAATTGGTATCTCGAGCTCTTTAGCCAATTGCCTGATAAGATTTTTACAAGAGACAATTACCCCATTTGTCACTTTTCTGACCTCCAGTGCGGTTACTTTGTTGTTCGGAGGAAGAAATGTTCCAGTCCCATTGCCCATGGGAACCTGAAGCAGCTGGTTCTGTGTCATCTATGGCTGCCGCTGTTGCAACAATGTGCATCAGCTCAGCTTCATCAGATGGAGCCATGTATGAGATGTCAAATGCTCCACAATAGGCAGATGGCACAGAAGGGCTACATAATTACACAGCGCAATGCACATCTCTTGGAATCTTATCATTATAATATTCTGTTGTTGTTTTTTAATTTCCTCTAGCAAGCCAAGTTTATTGCGGATCTATTTTAATTATCTCGATTTTGGTAAGTAAACAACACTATGGTTATGACTCTGCTCACCATACGAGTCCTTTATCAAGCAAGCATCAGGATTTTGGGTTGTTAAAACAAGTTAGGCAAACTTCAAATCCATGCCCCAACTATTGTTGTAGTGTCAACTATGCCACTAAAGGGTTTTAATAAAATATAAATTCTCTTTAAAACAATCTCAAAAATAAATTATTATATATCCTTGTTTTTGCAATCTCCGATATTTGTTGTGTTTGCAAGTGACATTAATCAAATGCAACAAAAGTCATAATCCTTTAACCTGTAACTGTTTGATACAACTCTTCAACTTCGAGAGGTAGAATTCAATTTTTAGAATTCAATTTTTGTTCCTACTTCTTGAAATCTAAATTTCTTATCCATCCCCTCTGTCTTCTCTTCTACAGCAGCAATCAAGTAGTTGCAAATAACAAGCAGATCCAACAATCTGACATCTCATTCCATTATAAGGTTTGAAACATGAAATAGGGTCCATGTTATGCAATGATGGCTAGCCTTCTGGTCCCTGACACGTAGCTAAATCTACTTTACATGCGGGTCTAATACAAATTATTCTGACACTGATCAATATTGTTCTGGGGTGAGAATTGTGGGATTCCATCCAACAAGCAAGAAACTGGTGGGATGGTAAGATTCTGCATTGCCCCATAAGCATTCCAGCAAAATGGATTTGCCATTAATTGTCCTTGAGCAGGAAGCAACTCGATTTCTGATAGCTTGAGGTCGGTGCATGGAACTGAATCACTGCAAGCCAAATGCAAAGGCGGACTCCTGACATCGTAGGTACCTTTAATGTTTGTGTGCAGGATATCGGAAATGTATACTGCACTAGTTTGGTTAGTGCAATTCCTGGTTAGGCAGTAATACTGGTCTATGATTTTTTGATTGCGAACTGTTTCCATGTGAATGTTGTGGAATGTGATTTTAGACACAGAACCATACCCCCCCTGCCCTGTCTTAATTCGGACACCATTATCGGAATACTTGATTACGGAAGTATATTACGATGATTTTGATGTTTTGTATATAGTATACAAAGACACTAAAACAAACTCAAAGAAGACAGGTTGAGTTTTGAAAGATTATGGAGCTTTTTTCACGAGTAAAGAAAGAGAGAAGGAAGGCACCCACGTTTTGTGGAGTTGAAAACATTTAACGACGTCGTGTGTGGCCACTTGAAGCACTACAAATATACACATCAACGTGGTGAAGGGAGGATGCATGGCCATTGTGCATAGAACTATTTCAATGGAGGTTGCTTTTATTCTAGGAATTCTTAGTGGAAGCTCCTTTTGGGAGGGGGGATTTTGCATGTGTTTGTGCTTTCAAGCCTGTCTATATAATATAATTAATGGAGGCATGAGGCCGACCCATTCCATTTAGAGATAACTAGTACTGTTTTGTGTGTTTATGGCAATGGAATCTTTGAATCAATTTGCAAGTCAATTAACTCGCTACATTTGATAGAGCAAGTAGAAATGGGAGGTGGCATGATAATTAAGAAGAATGTTTTCAATTTCATATGGGTTGGCACTGGACAGCCACCCACCCACCATAGGTTTTGAGCCAAAATGGATGGTGATCATTTGGCTCAGAGGTGTTGGGCGGCTGAGCGTCATCACTTTCCATGCAAGTGAGCTGCTGATATCAATTTCTTTTATTTTATTTTTTAAATTTAGATTAATTAAACATTGAGTCTCATAATTTATTTTATTTTGATTTCTATTGAGATGTTCCGGTCTCATGGTCCAATTTGCTTATTTGCAAGTTAAATCAAATTGGCTTGGGCTATTCTTTTTAATTGTTTTTAAAAAAACTCATCACTTAACATTAAATTTATTACAAATAAAATTTTATAATTTATTTTTTATAAATTATTATGATATCGTGTGAAATATCATGTTAATTTAAATTTATCTAATATATAAGAAGGTCAGGCTAATAATAGAGTATAATTACCATGTTTGGTTACTGAGAAATGAATGAGAAGATGATGTGTGTTATGAAGAACTGCCATTGAAAAAATGAGGCTAAATGTCAAGAGAGTCTATAAAATTATAAGCTTTATATTTATTGATTAGTCTCTGTGTTTATTTTCTAGATATCATCAATTTAAGTTTAACGTTAGTAAAAATTATTGAAAATTTTAATTAAATATTAATTTTAATACCTATAAAATTAATTTAAATACACGTAAATTAATTTGTCTTTTGTTCGGTCCACTCTAGGGTGTTTGAAAATATATTTCAAAAATGTTTTAATTTTTTTTTAAAATTAAACATGTAAACATCAACAACCATTGACTTGATTGCTCTTTCCTTTACCTTTGGATGTACTTTGTGGTTGCCAATTTCCTACTTGCCCTTGTAGGGTGGGGGCATCCATCACTATTTTTTAATTTTTTATTTATGAAGATCATCCTCCTTTTCTATTAAAATATAGATACAATTATTTCCCTCGTCTATTAAAATACCATCCAACCAAAAAAATAAATAAAAATAAAATCAAAGCTACTCATTTGTGCTGCAATTGCATTTGCTAAAGATTATATCTATATAATTGCTGCTGTTTTTAGAGTCAAGAAAAATAGAAATTGCCTACTTTTGATTACTATTTTTTATATCATTTTGAAAAAAAGGAAATATTTTTTAAAATAAAAAAGGCAATTATTTTAATTTTCCCATTAGATATGCTATTGTCTCCGTTGCAAAAAAAATATTTTATTAATTTATAAACTAGTATTAATAAAAAGAAATTGTCTTTGGGATATACCATTGTTTATTTAAGTTCTTAAAGTGTGTTTCTCAATTATTTTTATTTTTTAACTCTAGATAATAATAAAATATTGTCTTTGTTTTTCCAGTATTCACAAGTTAATTTTGTAATATTATTTTATAAGAACTCACCCCATAAATTAGATTGTCACGTGATTATTTGGGATTTAATTCTAAAAAATATTATAAAACAAAACCTACCTAAACTTAAACCTAAACCTAATGGACTGACACAAGCACATTAGCACACCGCACAAAAAAAAAAAAAAAAAAAAAAAAAAAGGAAAAACACACACAACAAAAAAGAAAAAGAGAGAAAGAAAGCCCT
The DNA here is from genome assembly GCA_009078335.1 of Salix brachista. Classification (NCBI taxonomy): domain Eukaryota; kingdom Viridiplantae; phylum Streptophyta; class Magnoliopsida; order Malpighiales; family Salicaceae; genus Salix; species Salix brachista. The sequence continues at coordinate 1,698,075 of CM018576.1, read as the reverse complement.
TTCCTTTGTGTAAGTGTATTGTAAGGCAAGGCAGTTTCTTATGTTATTGCCCACAAAAATGGATCTATCTTCCCCACCTTCTCTCTCCACTGTCTGATCCTCACCTCCTCCTCCTCATCTCCACTTTCAAAACGGCATCTTCTTTAATACCCAGATTTTCTCCCGACTTAATTGGTATGTTTTCTTATTCTCTCTGTTTCTCTTTTTATTCAAAATTTGCTTTTTTTATTAAACGTGAAAAGATTGAAACTTTTTGAGTTTTTTTTGACACAGATTGTTTGATTTGGGGTTTCTTGGTTTTGGATCAAATTGTGACGGGCTGTCTTGGATCTTTTTATAGTTTTGAGTTTTGCATCTGGGCTCTATTTTTTTTATGCTCTTTGGGAGCTTGATTTTTTTTATTATATATATGGGTTTTGATTTTTTTTATAAAGTTCTGTCTTGGTATTTTTTGGGAGGATATGTTTGTGTTCGTTGTTAGATCTTAGATTGAACGTTGTGTATTTTGTTTGAGATATTGTAATTTTTTATATTAGTCATGTCTTATGCTGTTCAAAACACTTTTTTCAGTTTCCATTTTGCATGTTTGTTCCTTTTTTTTATGTTTTAATTTATTCATCCGGGGTGATTTGGGAGAAAGTATTTGACTTTGATGGCGAAATTATTAGACTTTGATGGCATAAAACTTGCTTGCACAGAAAACGTGATTTACTGCTGTTTTGTGGGAATTTACATAACTCGTGTTTTCTTATTCTTTTATTGTGTTGGTGTTTGAGCATTTTGATTTTGAACTTTGGGCAGGAATTTGATTATAGAGCCTGACATGATCTGTTAGGTGTGCTATGTATGGTCACCGGTCATTGATTTTTAAGCTGTGAATTAAATTAACTTTGGAGTCCGAGTTTTTGTTCGAGTACTAGCTTTCCTTTTGTGGGTTTTGGTTTAGCTCTGTTACTGCACGTTGTGGATAATCAATGAATGTATTTTATATGTATTTTGATGCATCCAAATCTGTCTGCTGAGATTAACCTTCTCCATGGCAACAGGTAATGTGTAATTGCATTGAAGTTCAAGAGTAAGACAGAATAATTTGCTCTTGTCTAACAAATGGGTTCTGTGGGTGTGGCACCTTCTTCGAGATTAAGAGAAGCTAGTGTCCATAATGCTGGCGTGGATAAGTTACCTGAGGAAATGAATGACATGAAAATAAGAGATGACAAAGTATGGCAGTCAACACATCTTTCCTTGTCGTTGATTTATGCCTGTTTTTGTTGTGTTTAGTGGATTTTGGATGCAGTCACTCACTCAGGTATGCTTTTCAGGAAATGGAGGCAACAGTGGTGGATGGTAATGGTACAGAGACAGGTCATATTATAGTAACAACAATTGGTGGTAGAAATGGCCAGCCAAAGCAGGTATAATTGTTTGTCTTATTTCTTCATATCTTTTAGCAAGTCAAGATCCCCTTGCAGTTTGAGGGGTAGTCTTCAGGATGTGGCCTGGTTTAAACAACTGGCTCAATTTCCTCCCATATTCACCTTGTAATTATTGAAATCTCATCAGATATGATTGGGAGAGTTCCATGATGGTTTCTCCATACTTTGATATTTACTGTTGTTATCCTCCAAATGCCATGATTTTACCATAACTTCTCCACATAACCTGTCCCATTCTAAGACCATATTCTCCATTTCTAATAAAAGACAATGAATCAGCAATTTGGTTTGTCTATCAGGGCATGTCGCATTCTCTTTGTTGTATTATACTTCTTTTATTCTTAGTTAATATGACTTTCCTTCTATTTAAACCATGCAGACTATAAGCTACATGGCTGAACGTGTTGTTGGGCATGGTTCATTTGGGGTTGTTTTCCAGGTATGCTGTTTTAGACCTTAGTGTTTTGCTGAATGTTCATGAATAGTGTATTGTTACTTCCTTCCAGACTTTCTCACCAAGTGCTCATGTTTCCATTTTGCCTTTCTGCAATTTTGGCTTTAGGCAAAATGCTTAGAGACTGGTGAAACTGTTGCTATAAAGAAAGTTCTTCAAGATAAGAGGTATAAGAACCGTGAGCTGCAAACCATGCGTCTTCTTGACCATCCAAATGTTGTCTCTTTAAAGCATTGTTTCTTTTCGACAACTGAGAAGGATGAGCTTTACCTTAATCTGGTTCTCGAGTATGTCCCAGAAACTGTTCATCGTGTGATTAAACACTACAGCAAGATGAATCAGAAAATGCCACTGATATATGTCAAACTTTATACATATCAGGTATGGAACTGATCAATTGAACTGGGTTTTACAATGGTCTTCTCGTAAGTTACAGTTTAGATGACCTAGTTCTTGTGGATCCATTTTGTTTCTTTCTATCATTTTTTTGGCCTTTTACATCCATTACTTTGCTATTTCTTTCTCCCAAGGCCTCTAGAGTTTTTACCTCAATGTATGGAACAATATCTTCTAGAAGGGATTGTTTATTAGGAACATTGGTAAGATATTAACATGTTGATTCTTGGCAGATATTTAGGGCATTGTCATACATCCACCGTGCAATTGGAGTGTGTCATCGTGATATCAAACCTCAAAACCTTTTGGTAAGAGTTCATGTGCATTTTTTAGGCGTATACCTTTATATTTTAATTGTGATAAAAATAGAGAAATATTTCTTCTCATAACAGTCTCACTTTTCTGAAATTTAAAGGCTTTGTGATAAAAATAAACTATAAATATATGGCTGTAATTTGATTTGCTCAAATGAAGTGGTTATCCTTTTTATTGGAGGACACAATCTTTGTTTTGTTTACAATGTCTCTTATTCCATGTCAGAATCTTTTAAAAAAATATCTTCAATTTGTTTTTCTTGATGCAGGTGAATCCTCATACACATCAGGTTAAATTGTGTGACTTTGGAAGTGCAAAAGTCTTGGTATGCTTTGTTCCTTGTTATTCTGTTTGGTGTTCATCTTTGCTTTTATTTTTAGTGGGATGCTGTTTCTTCTGACAGGTAAAAGGGGAGCCAAATATATCTTATATATGTTCTAGGTATTACAGAGCACCTGAACTTATATTTGGAGCAACTGAATACACGACAGCTATTGACATCTGGTCTGTTGGCTGTGTCCTTGCTGAGCTATTGCTTGGACAGGTAGGAAGCTTTTGTGGACAAGGTGTATTTGATTTGTTTTACATAAATGATCTCCACGACAAGCTTAATAAATGTATCGATTATGTCAGCCTCTTTTTCCTGGTGAGAGTGGAGTCGACCAGCTTGTGGAGATTATCAAGGTAATTTTTAGTATCCTGAACCTTTTAATAGCTGTCTATACATTATCAAGTGTAGCTTTTTACTCATGTTAAAAAGACTTTGTCTACACTTTGGTAAAATGCTCGTTTCTGTTGGGACTTGCTTTATCCCTGATTTATTTTATTTCATAAAATGCCATTATCTTCCAGGTTTTGGGTACTCCAACAAGGGAGGAAATTAAATGCATGAACCCAAATTATACAGAGTACAAATTCCCCCAGATTAAAGCTCATCCTTGGCACAAGGTATCAGCAATTCTAGATGAATGTTTCGGAGTTTGTGTTGCATTCTTATGACTTATCATCCATCAACTTCTGTTGGTTTCACTTTTAGATATTCCACAAGCGCATGCCTCCTGAAGCAGTTGATCTGGTTTCTAGATTATTGCAATACTCCCCTAACCTACGGTGCACAGCTGTGAGTATTTTTCTGGACTAGGTTATTGTTCCTTTGACTCTAATTTTTGTGAATTCTCAATAACCTTTGAATGTCAATGATTCTTTCCCAAGAATTACTTGTTGCTATTTGAATCTGAAGGCCTGACAGTTGCATAAAGCTGTCATTTAAATATGGAGGTGGTTACTGCCTGATGCTAATCAATTACACGTTAGATGCTTTCACCTAATGTTTATTATAGAAACTGAGCATGTTATGTGCTCATTGCAATCATGTTCTCTCGGTTTGTTTAATTCTTTGTTTGATTAAAATCTTTCTTACTACTATTGACTTACTTTGGTTGCAGTTGGATGCCTTGACGCATCCCTTTTTTGAAGAGCTTCGTGATCAAAACACCCGCCTGCCAAATGGGCGTTTCCTCCCGCCATTATTTAACTTCAAATCTCATGGTATGAAATAATTATAGAGCAAATTGTTTTCAATAACCGCAGTTTATTATCTATCAATCCCGGTGCTTACTACTTGCTGTTTCTGCTGCTGTTCAACTAGAATTGAAGGGAGTTTCAGTGGAGACCCTGGTCAAGGTGATTCCCGAGCATGCAAGAAAGCAATGTCCCTTTCTCGGTTTATGATTTTATTGTGTAAGAAACCGAGCTGAGTGTTGCCCCGATATAGAAGCCATGACTGTTCCACGTTATCCATGCTGTTACGTTCTCTATGTATCTTTGTTGTATCCTACTATTCTATTATGTAAACGCAGATTTAGAGACATGCTACTTGATGTTTGCCCTAGCCTCCATGGGTGGTCTGATTACCACCTTGTTCCTGCATCACAGAATATTGTAATGTGCCTAAACAGCTAAAGATCAAATGTGATTTAGTGTTCCTGAACATGGTGTCTGGCAATTCTATTGGTTCTCTCGTCTGCCCCGATAAACTAGTTGCGCTCCCTCGTTTGTTTGTTGTGGTTTGCTCTTGAATTTATTTCCCGGGACTTGAATGCAAACTGTTCATCCAAAACGAGTGTAGACCCGTATAATCAAAATTGCAGAGTAAAAACTATTGAGTGGATTTAGAGTAAACCTTCCTATCATCCGTATAACATGCTGGATTTTCATCTTTCTTGAAGAGGAATGGGAGATTCAATCTTAAACTAGCCTTATAAATTGATTTTGGTCTTAAAAATTAATGCTCGGTGGTGTTTTAAACCCTTTTTATAATTATGTTGTATTGATGTTAAAGAACATAAAAAAATAATTTTTCTAATTTCAGCTTGTTTAATTAAATTAACTTTTATTTTCTAAACAGTAGACAAATTTACTTTGTTCTGTACACAATTACACATAATAAAAACAAAGAATGAAACACGGTAAAAAACTCAACCAGATTTTCCCTTACATATAAATATTCATTTTCCACAAGTGAGTTGATTGATGATTACACTTTTGGCTTCTTTAGCTTCTCCTCTGTTGTTCATCTTTAATCATTCCTTATTGTAACTGTCATCCATTAATCACACACTCTATACCTCCAAATCCTTCATGTTGGAGCAATCCATTTCTTTGTCAAAGTTGATAAAAAGTCAGTCTCATCATCATCCATTTCTTTCAAAAAGTTCACACCTATGACCTCAAGCTTTTACCTTATGAGTCATCAGATAAACATACCATAGGTACCCACAAGTTGTAATCTTTTATCTATCTGGGTTCTCTTTGTTTTTTCATAATTCAATGAATTCAAGCACCAGATTTAGCTCCAAATCCTGATTTATTTTTTATTTTTTATTTGTTTTGTGGGTCTGTGTAGCTGGTTCTAAGGATCGAGAATTTCTTATTGCAGGAGTTGAGATTTGATGGCTTTTTTATTAGATGCATGGTTCCTTGTTAATGAAGTGAGGTTCATTTGAGACTTTTCAGATAGAGGAGGTAATGGATCGATCCTTCTTTGATTACTAGTCTGATCAACGGATTTTTGAGGATTTGAAGTTTTTTTTTATATTATTGCCATATGGAGAGAAGGAAGAGAACTGATGGGTTAACTGTTATTTATCACAGTTTTTGCCGATCATTAGGCGCAACTGCTCTGTTGTTGACCAATCAAGATCTGTATTTGAACTACATGCTATGGCTGAAAGTAGGAATGCTAATGCAAAATCCTCAAATGGGAAGCCTTCAGGAGCTGTCAATCCATATGCGATAGATTTGAATAACTTCACTAAGCGCTTGAACTTGTTATATTCACATTGGAAGGAACACCATAATGACCTATGGGGTGCTTCTGATGTTCTTGCCATAGCAACGCCTCCAGCTTCAGAGGATCTCCGGTACCTGAAGTCATCAGCACTGAATATTTGGTTGGTTGGATATGAGTTCCCAGAGACAATTATGGTCTTCCTGAAGAAGCAAATCCATTTCTTATGTAGCCAGAAAAAGGCTTCTTTGCTTGAGGTTGTTAAGAAGTCTGCCAAAGAGGCTATGGGTATTGAAGTTGTGATACATGTGAAGACCAAAAGCGACGATGGAAGTGATTTGATGGATATCATTTTTCATGCAGTCCTTGCTCAGTCAAACTCGAATGGTCATGATACTCCTGTCATTGGACATATAGCTAGAGAAAGTCCTGAAGGGAAGCTTTTGGAAACATGGGATGAGAAACTAAAGAATGCTAATTGTGAGCTAAGTGATGTAACAAATGGGTTCTCTGACTTATTTTCTGTCAAAGACAGTATTGAGCTTACAAATGTAAGAAAAGCAGCTTTCTTGACTTCTTCAGTGATGAAGCAGTTTGTGGTCCCAAAGCTTGAAAAAGTCATTGATGAGGAGAAGAAGATCTCCCATTCTTCATTGATGGATGACACAGAGAAGGCAATATTGGAACCTGCAAGAATTAAGGTAAAGCTGAAGGCAGAGAATGTTGATATATGCTATCCTCCAATTTTTCAGAGTGGAGGAGAGTTTGATCTGAAACCGAGTGCTGCAAGCAATGATGAGAACCTCTACTATGACTCCACTAGTGTGATCATATGTGCAATTGGTTCTAGATACAACAGCTACTGCTCAAACATTGCAAGAACTTTTCTGATTGATGCCAATCCGTTGCAGAGCAAGGCATATGAGGTCCTCCTTAAGGCCCATGAAGCAGCAATCAGTGAATTGAAGTCTGGGAACAAGATTAGTGCTGTGTATCAAGCAGCACTCTCTGTGGTTGAGAAGGATGCTCCTGAATTAATTGCAAACTTGACCAAAACTGCAGGAACTGGAATTGGCCTTGAGTTTCGTGAGTCAGGGCTAAGTCTTAATTCCAAGAATGATCGAATTCTGAGACAAGGAATGGTTTTCAATGTGTCTCTTGGATTTCAGAACTTGCAGGCAGAGACCCAAAAACCAAAGACCCAGAAGTATTCTGTCTTACTGGCAGATACAGTGATTGTTGGTGAGAAGATTCCAGATGTGGTGACTTCAAAGAGTACGAAAGCTGTTAAAGATGTGGCATATTCATTCAATGAGGACGATCAGCCAAAAACCAAGCATGAAGTTAGAGGGAGCAAGACCACCTTGTCTAAGGCAACACTTAGGTCAGACAACCATGAAATGTCAAAGGAGGAGCTACGAAGGCAGCACCAGGCAGAGCTTGCTCGCCAGAAGAATGAAGAGACTGCTAGGAGGCTTGCTGGTGGGGGTTCAAGTGCAACAGATAATCGAGGTGGTGCAAAGACAATTGGCGATTTAGTTGCGTATAAGAATGTCAATGATCTGCCCCCTCCTCGAGAGTTTATGATTCAGATTGACCAGAAGAATGAAGCCGTAATATTACCAATTCATGGAAGTATGGTTCCTTTCCACGTTGCCACTGTGAAGAGCGTGTCCAGCCAGCAGGATGGTAACCGAACCTGCTACATAAGAATAATATTTAATGTGCCCGGCACCCCTTTCAGCCCTCATGATGCAAATTCCCTTAAGTTTCAAGGGTCTATATATTTGAAGGAGGTTTCATTTCGTTCAAAGGACTCTAGACATATAAGTGAAGTGGTACAGCAGATTAAAACCCTACGTCGGCAGGTTACTTCTAGAGAATCTGAGAGAGCTGAGAGGGCAACCTTAGTTAGTCAGGAAAAGCTCCAGCTATCTTCTATCAAATTCAAGCCAATAAAATTGTTAGATCTATGGGTTCGTCCTCCTTTTGGTGGTCGTGGAAGAAAACTGACTGGCTCACTTGAAGCCCACACAAATGGCTTACGCTATTCAACTTCACGGCCTGATGAACGTGTTGATGTAATGTTTGCTAACATCAAGCATGCATTCTTTCAGCCAGCAGAGAAGGAAATGATTACTCTCGTGCACTTTCATTTGCATAATCACATAATGGTGGGGAACAAAAAGACCAAGGATGTGCAATTTTATATTGAGGTGATTGATGTGGTGCAGACAATTGGAGGGGGAAAAAGATCAGCCTATGACCCTGACGAGATTGAGGAAGAACAACGTGAGAGGGATCGGAAGAATAAAATTAACATGGACTTCCAGAACTTTGTGAACCGGGTGAATGATGTATGGGGCCAACCTCAATTTAAAGCACTTGACCTTGAGTTTGATCAGCCTTTAAGAGAGCTTGGGTTCCATGGGGTTCCCCATAAAGTTTCAGCGTTCATAGTTCCAACATCAAGTTGCTTGGTTGAGCTGATAGAGACTCCTTGTGTGGTTATAACTCTGAGTGAGATTGAGATAGTTAACCTGGAGAGAGTTGGCCTTGGACAGAAGAATTTTGACATGACTGTTGTCTTCAAGGACTTCAAACGGGATGTCCTACGAATAGACTCTATCCCCTCTACATCACTAGATGGGATAAAGGAGTGGCTTAACACGACTGACCTCAAGTATTATGAAAGTAGATTAAATCTGAACTGGCGGCCTATACTGAAAACTATCACTGATGATCCAGAAAAATTCATAGAGGATGGTGGGTGGGAATTTTTAAACATGGAAGTTAGTGATTCAGATTCTGATAAGTCGGTAGACTCAGACCAAGGGTATGTGCCTTCAGATGTGCAATCTGACTCAGGTTCCGATGATGAAGATGATGACAGTGAGTCTTTGGTGGAGTCCGAGGATGATGAGGAAGAGGACTCTGAGGAAGACTCGGAGGAGGAGGAAGGAAAGACATGGGAAGAGTTGGAGAGGGAAGCTAGTTATGCTGACAGGGAGAAGGGGAATGATTCAGATAGCGAAGAGGAGAGAAAAAGAAGGAAGATCAAGGCACTTGGCAAGTCTCGAGAGCCAGCTCGAGCACCCACTCGACCACCAGCTCGAGCACCCACTCGACCACCAGCTCGGCCGCCATCGCGACCCCCAGCTCGACCACTAGCTCGACCACCTGATAGAAGAAATGTGAGTGGAAGTCTTACCAAGAGGCCCAAACTAAGGTGACCAAAGGTGTCTATACCCCCATGCTTTATTAAACTACACCTGAAGCATCTACAGATAATAGTTGCACTAGCCAGAATAATGTCTCTTGCAGGGAAGCAGATGTTTTGGAATTTTTTCCTTTTCGTTTTTTTGGTGTTGGTTTTTATATGCACAGTGGACAAGCTGGTTGAAATTATACTCTTTACATGTAAAGTGGTTTTGAAACTCAGGGCCATGACCAATTGTTTACTTGTAAAATAGTGGAATTAGAAATCAGAGAGTAATGTTTTCGTATCTTTTTATTGCTTGTTTTTGCTTTTAACTTGAATCTCCTACTTGTGAATGTCCTCCTAGAATCATTTCCATTTCATCAATTAGAATGTGTAAAGCTGTTTTTGGATCTTCAAATTTAACTTCTACTCTTTGTTTCCTCCTTCGTCACTGTCATTGGAGGGAAGATTAACCACATATGGCCAAAATGGCGAGTGCTATTCAATTGATGGTGATGAGCATGTTGTGTGAAAACCTGCTCAATTTCATATCAGCATGTTATTGGTTGCCATTGTTTTGGAGCTTTCTTCTGTTTTGAAAGTAGTTCGTTGATCTTATCAAGATGCAGTTTTATTGCATATCTCAATCCATGCATCCACCAGTAAATTGTCTATTTTTCTATGCTAAACAGGAAATAGCAAGGCGCTCGTGTTTTCATAGGTGAGATGGCTCTTTTTGTTCAAGGCTTTTTTTCCTTTGTTCTCTCTTCATTTATATTGGATGATTAAAGTGTTGCTTTCTTTTATGGTTTGCTATTTCCATGATTATGAATCGCTGTATCTTTAGCTTGGATCGCTAAATTATTTTTGCATTAATTCTTTATTGTATGATTTCCCAATCAATTCCTTACATCTTCTCTCTGCTGTTTAAACCATTGTGATGAGATGTATGCAGCAAACAAAAGGGATGGTTGGGTTTTTCAGAAATCATAACTTCTTAACCAGGCACTCCGTGCCAAACAAGGTTGGAATACATGAAGACTCCTGACACACACCTTTGAACCCAGATACCATCCAAGGTTCTGCCACACAAGTTTAGGATATAGATCAAGTTATCAATGGTGCAGCATTTTTGAAGGATTGCAGTGGACTGACAGAATTTGAAAGGACCACTGGTTGCCAGACCAAGTTACAAGCAGATTCTCTTTCGAGTTTCCATGCTTGATATGAAGATGCAAGCTCTTAAATGTTGGAAAATTGCAGTGATAGATACCACCAAGGCACAGCAGCTAAGGCCATCAAGCTATTCTTCTCAGTTATGACCTTCACCCTGATTCACTATTTTAGTAAACTATTCAAGGACAGCAAGTTTTGTCAAGGGAATTAATTATGTACTAATTAGGAAACTAATTATAAGTTATAGATAGTAGTGTTTTAGTAGAACACTTATGCTTTCATACTTAGCCCTAATTTGTAGCTAGGTTTATTGTCTATTTAAGAGACAAGACTCTCAAGAAGAAAGGGCATTCAGTACCTATTCAATACAATTTTGACATGGTATCAGAGCTTCTACTGACCTGTGAGAGTTCGTGCGTATAAACAAAATTTTTTTCTGTGTCTGCTGTTGCTCTACTTTTGAGCTCCCTGGGAATTTTTTTTGGTTGTGGTTGTCTTCGATTTTCTTTGGATTCTTGTGGTGAAGATCGGAGACTCTCGGGTGTGAATTCCTGGTGTGGCTGCTGGGTTTTCTGTTTCTGTGGTGGCTGGGCTCCTTTGTGGTGGCCATCGGAGACGTGGGTGTTGGTGTGCTCTTCTTACAAGCACATCGGCGTTCTCTGTGATATCTGGAGGGTCTGTGGTGGTTGATAAGGTGGTTGGCAATCAGGAGCCATCGCCGGAGTTGTTGCAGAAGATAGAGCTTCTGCTCTCTGTTGACGAAGACGCTCTCTGTTGAAGAAGACGAGTTTTTATCTCTTCCATTGCCACGTAAGCATTCAGCTTGCCTCTTAATTGTTGACACGTAAATTTGGTACTGTTTTCCGTGTGCACGTTGCCTGTTAATTTTCGCTTACGCTTCACAGAAGCAAAGTCTTGTTTGCTGGGCTTATTGAATTAATTGTTGAAGTTTCGTTTGGGCTGCACCGATACTGAACATTGCATTTTGGGCTGAGCTGGCAGTGTAGAATTAGATTAATTTGTTGGGCTGTGAGCGTGTAATTGGGCGGTGATTGTTGAATTTATTCTGCCGGGTGGGTCTGTATTGCTGGGCTATTTGAGTTAGTTTGGGCTTCTTGCTTTTGGGCCTTCATTCTGGGCCGGGACTGCTTGACAGATTCATTTGTGGGTCTTCTTATTTGGGCTGTTATTTTTCAAAAAAAAAAAAAAAAAAAAAAAAATTTGCATCATGGAAAATAATATTATTCGTTTTACTGGAAAGAATTTTTCGACATGGGAATTCCAGTTTAAAATGTTTTTGAAAGGGAAAGAATTATTTGATCATATTGATAATTCAACTAAAATTCCCACCGATGAAAATGAATTGGCTAAATGGGAGGTCCAAGATGCTAAGGTGATTTCTTGGCTATTGGGAACAATTGAGCCTCATCTTATTACTAATCTTCGGTGTTTCTCTACGGCTAAGGATATGTGGGGATATTTACACCGCATTTATCATCAAGATAACAGTGCTCGGAAATTCCAGTTAGAGATGGAAATTAGCACTTACAGTCAAGGTAACTTAACCATTGAACAATTTTATTCTGGTTTTATTAATATCTGGAGCGAATATTCTGCTATTGTTCATACCAAGGTTCCTACTACGGCTCTCGCGGCTCTTCAAGCGGTTCATGCTGAGAGTCAACGCGATCAATTTTTGATGAAGCTTCGTCCTGAATTTGAACATGTTAGAGCTGGTTTATTGAACCGTGATCCGGTTCCTTCCTTGGATATCTGTTTGGGGGATTTATTGCGTGAGGAGCAACGATTATCCACTAATATGGGTATGGCCTCTCAAAAGGTTTTTTCTGAGCCTGTTACTGTAGCCTATGCAGCGCAAGGAAGAGGACCGCCCAGGTTGAAGTGTTACAGCTGCAACGAGCTTGGTCACATTGCTCGCAACTGTAAAAAGAAAATTTGCAACTATTGTAAGAAACCAGGACATTTCGTTAAAGACTGTCGGATGCGACCTCAGAATCGACAATCTCAAGCTTTTCAAGCTTCTGTCCAGCCATCACCCTCTGCTCCTCCCACTGTAAGCTCTGATTCATCTGTTCTCACACCTGCTATGGTTCAACAGATGATTGTCTCGGCTTTTACGGCCTTAGGCCTACAAGGTAAAATTCCTACCTCCACACCTTGGCTTGTTGATTCGGCTGCTTCTAATCATATGACTGGTAATGAGACGGATCTGCATGATGTTCATGAGTATGACGGCACGCAATCTATTCAGATTGCTAATGGCAGTACACTTCCTATTACTGCTGTTGGTGATTTGGGTCCTTCTTTTAAAGATGTTTTTGTCTCTCCTGAATTATCTACTAGCTTGATTTCTGTTGGACAATTGGTGGATGATAACTGTGATGTTCATTTTTCCCATGGTGGTTGTATTGTGCAGGATCAGGTGTCGGGAATGGTGATCGCGAAGGGGCCTAAATTAGGACGTCTTTTTCCGCTATATTTTTCTATACCTAATGTTGTTTCTTTTGCTTGTATGGCTACTGCCAATAACAATGAAGTATGGCATAAGAAATTGGGACATCCTAATTTTGGTGTCTTAACTCATCTTTTGAAACATGGTTTTTTGGGCAATAATAATAATTCTTCAACAACCTTTGATTGTGCTACTTGTCGTCTTGGTAAAAGTAAAACCTTACCTTTTCCTATGCATGGTAGTCGTGCTTCCGCCTCTTTTGAAATTGTGCATACTGATGTTTGGGGGGCAAGTCCTATTACTTCTCATGGACAGTATCGTTATTTTGTGACATTCATTGATGATTACAGTCGATTTACCTGGATCTATTTTCTTCACTCTAAAGCTGACGTGTTCTCTGTTTTTCAAAGATTTGTGGCACTTGTCGAGACACAATTTAGCACTTCCATCAAAATCTTACGCTCCGACTCAGGGGGGGAATATATGTCACATGCCTTTCAAAATTATCTTCAGCAAAAAGGGATAATTTCTCAACGCTCTTGTCCTTACACTCCTCAACAAAATGGAGTCGCTGAGCGTAAGAATCGTCATCTCTTAGATGTTGTTCGTACTTTGCTAATTGAGTCATCTGTACCTACCAAATTCTGGGTAGAAGCATTATCTACAGCTGTTTATTTGATCAATCGCTTACCTACGGTCACTCTAAATTATGATTCTCCATATCTTTGTTTATTTGGTATATCTCCTGAGTATAAATCACTTCATACTTTTGGGTGTGTTTGTTTTGTCCATCTGCCACCTACTGAACGTCACAAGCTTGTTGCCCAGTCTGTCACATGTGCTTTCATGGGATATAGCCCTACTCAGAAAGGATTTATATGTTATGATCCTCATGCAAATAAATTTCGAATCTCCCGGAATGTAGTCTTCTTTGAAAATCAATATTTCTTTCAATCTCATGTTATTTCTGATTCCCCTACTGCCCCTAATGCCCCTACTGCTCCTCTTCCTCCTTTTGATGATGTCCCTCTTTCTGCTAAGCGATTTAAACCAGGTATAGTATATCAAAGACGTCCTCCTCCAGTGCCCCTTCCAGACACCACTTCGCCACTTGATTCTACACTACCGGCACCGCGACGGTCCACTCGGGTTATACATCCGCCAGATAGGTATGGCTTTTCTCATACCTCGTTTACTGCCACTCTCGATACTATTTCTGTTCCTCACTCTTATACTCAGGCAGCAACTCAGGCTTGCTGGCAGCAGGCCATGCAAGAGGAAATTCAAGCTCTTCAAGAAAATCACACTTGGGATCTTATGACTTGTCCACCTGGAGTCAAACCTATTGGTTGTAAGTGGGTTTACTCAGTTAAGTTTAGATCTGATGGCTCCCTAGACCGGTATAAGGCCCGTCTCGTGGCTCTTGGGAATCGACAGGAATATGGTATTGATTATGAAGAGACATTTGCACCAGTAGCTAAAATGACTACTGTACGGACTATATTGGCACTTGCTACGTCACAGGAGTGGTCTCTTAGACAAATGGATGTGAAAAATGCGTTCCTACATGGGGATCTGAAGGAAGAAATTTATATGTCTCCACCGCCGGGCATGTTTAAAACACCTTCCTCCGAGGTTTGTCGGCTACGCAGATCCTTATATGGTCTGAAACAGGCTCCGCGGGCATGGTTTGATAAATTTCGCTCTACTTTGCTTGATTTTCACTTTATTCAAAGTCAGTTTGATTCCTCTTTGTTTCTTCGCAAGACATCTGCAGGAATTGTATTGCTCCTAGTCTATGTTGATGATATTGTGATTACTGGATCAGATACTGAGTTACTTAAACACTTGCAAAAACATCTCCAAGACTCTTTTCACATGAAAGACCTTGGCAATTTGCAGTATTTTCTTGGCCTTGAGTTTCAAATTACTCCGACCGGTACATTGTTACATCAGCACAAGTACACAGAGGAGGTCATTTCACTAGCGGGTCTCCAAATGGGTAACTCTGTTCTTACTCCATTGGAGGTCAATGTTAAGCTTTGTCAGGAGGAAGGCGAGCTTCTGTCGGATCCATCCTTGTATCGGCAACTAGTTGGAAGTTTAAATTACTTGACGATTACTCGTCCTGATATTTCCTTTGCAGTGCAGCAGGTTAGTCAATTTATGCAGGCCCCTCGTCATCTTCACCTCGCTGCTGTTCGCCGTATTATACGATATCTGAAGGGTACCTCTTCACGAGGATTGTTCTTTCCTAAGGAATCTTCCTTACAGTTGGAAGGATATAGTGACGCCGATTGGGCCGGTTGTGCAGATACTCGTCGATCTGTTACCGGATGGTGTATGTTTTTGGGCAATGATTCTTGGTTCTCTTTTGTTCTGGCGTGATTCTTGGTTGTGGCTTGGTCGGAGAACAGCCCCTCGGCATCGTCTTGGTTTCTGGGCTGTATTTTTTAGAAACAAGGCTCTCATGTGATTGTAGCGTCGGTTCTCTTTTGTTCTAGCGTGATTCTTGGTTGTGGCTTGGTCGGAGAACAGCCCCTCGGCATCGTCTTGGTTTCTGGGCTGTATTTTTTAGAAACAAGGCTCTCGTGTGATTGTAGCGTCAGTTCTTTTCTGTTCTGGTGTGATTCTTGGTTATGGCTTGGTTGTGGCTGGGTCTGTTGACACACGAAGATTTTTTTTTAATCCTTGTGTGGCAGGACAATTTTTTTTGGTGTGTTGGCACTGTCGGTGGTCATTGACTTCGTGGGTTTTTTGTTTCGGTGGTTGTCGTGGTGGCTGAGTGGTGTTTATTGCTCTGTTTCTGGTTTGCAGTGGCACCTTCGGCTCTCTCCTTTGTTTTTTTTTTGGGCTTGCTTCCTTTGAGCTACCTTAGCCGGACAGATATTACTATTTAGTTGACAAATTGATGCTTCTTGATCGACTAACATCAATTTGAGGGGGGATGTCAAGGGAATTAATTATGTACTAATTAGGAAACTAATTATAAGTTATAGATAGTAGTGTTTTAGTAGAACACTTATGCTTTCATACTTAGCCCTAATTTGTAGCTAGGTTTATTGTCTATTTAAGAGACAAGACTCTCAAGAAGAAAGGGCATTCAGTACCTATTCAATACAATTTTGACAAGTTTTTCATTGAGGAGTGCCTACCCTCTATCCATCCTGCTCAAATGTAAGAGAATTTTGAGGAAAAAAAAGGGAGCTAATGTGTCTCCAACCTGTAACTGATGTGTTCCTCAGCTACTGAATTATGGAGACTGAAATCTTTAGCTCCGAATCCAGAAGAGACCAGTGATGTTCAATTTCGAGGATTTCTCAACTTGAAAATTCAGAACCGAAGTATACAAAACAATACGTCTACAGAGGGTTCTTGCATGGTTAGAGCTGTATTTAGCTCAAGACACTGCCTGGTGCAGCTGTTATCCGTGAATACACTGAAGAGAGTGGACAATTAGTGGAGGTTTGCAGTCTACATGGCCACTTGCTGGGAATTTTGAGTCTCACTTTCTGCTTGCAGCCGCTGGTCCACGGGCGAGGTTAGCCAATTAGCTCATGACTAGACGTTGAAAGTTTAGTTATAAGAGAATCCGCTGATATTGCAGCCCTTCTTGCTTCTGATGTCAGTAACTTCAAGTTTAATGTGATCTCAGCATGGATTTTTTTCTTCTCTTTGTTTTTGAAGAATAACCATTTTGACTGTTGAAAATGAAAAGGTTGTGGTTTCTGTTGGGTAACCACTTTCATTTCTCTGTGTTGTTCCAACGCCATGGGTGACCATTATCCCTTTGCCCATGAGTACCATTTAACAGGTTTTATTTTGTTCATATTCCAGAAAGGATAAAAGCATGTTTGGTTGAAGAAATGAATACAGACAATGAATTTATATCTCTTGACAGTTTCGAAGTAAATTTATATATGCCATGTCTTTTATCCTTCGTGCAGTCACATAAAGATTCATTTCTATCATTTATTGTTGAAATTCGAAGTATCCCTTGGACTTAAACTGAAACCATGCTTACAAAATTATACGAAGCTCTCTCTTGTTGCAATGACTTGCACCAACATCACAAAGAATGAAGCGCCAAACGTAAGAACAACCATAATTGATAATGCAAGTTCCTATAACAATAACAAGCAGAGGTGATTGCTTATAGTCTAGCCAAGGCATGGATCATGAGTTTAGAGTGAGTTAATCTACCTATCATTTCAAGAATTAAAAAATAATAATAACTAAAATAATTATTGCTTTGAAAAAAAAAAACAAATTAAACCAAATTTTAACTAAAATAATCACCATTCGGATCACAGGTCAATTACTATCAAAAGCTTGCTTTGTCAACTTCAAGTTGATGGAAGCAAAGAGATAAAGTTATTATGAACTTTATGACCCGGATCTCGAGCTCGTTAATATAAATCAATTTAAAATAGCGTTGTTGCAAGAAAATTAAACTTGTATCATTTTAAAAAAATCAATTTAAATTTTGACCATATCTACATTCAGTTCATGAATCAATTCCCACTTCAAGCTTGAAAGCTGGATTTAATAACACTAGATGGAAAGAAGCAATGGTTGTGACTGGAAAAAGTTTTGATTCCATGAGACATAATGATTGGATATCAACAAATATGTATTGAACAAGTAACGTTTCCATACCGTGCATTATGGTATAACAAGAACACAATGCAACACGTACCAAACTGACGAACATAACAATTACAAAGATTTTAATGACTGCGCGATTGCGGTGACGCACAGCTAAGGTTTGGTAGGGATTGGTCTCCTTCCCAGCAAAACTCCCACTTGATGACCAAAAGGCAATAGATTAAAATAAAAACAAAATCTTAAAACTACCACTATCAATAGTTCTAAACCGAGTTAGAGGCCTGCATTCTAAGGCAGCTGCTGCAACTACCTGCTAGAAACATAAATAAGAAAAGGAACGTTGATGTTTCCTATCAAACCTATCGGAACTTGGGGCGCTTGGGCATTCTAGGAGCGGGTCTAGGAGGGGCTCGAGACTTCCCAAAAGCCTTTGCTTTCCTTCTGTTCCTCTCCTGCTCACTGTCTGAATCATTAGCCTTTTCCTTGTCTGCATTGCTTGCTTCCCTCTCCAGCTCCTCCCACGTCTTACCCTTTTCTTCCTCAGAGTCTTCCTCGGAATCATCCTCTTCATCATCCTCAGACTCCACAAGTGATTCACTATCAGAGTCTTCCTCCTCCGTCTCAGAGTCAGGTTCTGCATCTGATGGTATGTAGCCCTGGTCTGAATCCTCTGAGTTGTCAGAATCTGAATCACTAGCTTCCAAATTCAAAAATTCCCACCCCCCATCATCAATGAAGCTCTGTGGGTCATCAGTGATTGTCTTCAGTATCTGTCGCCAGTTGAGATTCAGCCTGCTCTCATAATACTTGATGTCTGTTGTGTCAAGCCATTCTTTGATGCCATCAAGTGCCGTTGATGGAATGGAGTCAATCCTGAGGACATCACGCTTAAAGTCCTTGAAGACAATGGTCATGTCAAAGTTTTTCTGTCCAAGCCCAACTCTCTCCAGATTGACAATCTCAATCTCACCCAGGGTGACAACAAGGAAAGGGGTCTCAACTAACTCAACCAGGCAGCTTGAAGTGGGGACTATGAAAGATGTAACCTTGTGGGGCACTCCATGGAAGCCAAGCTCTCTCAAAGGCTGATCAAACTCAAGGTCAAGTCCACTAAATTGGGGCTGAGTCCAAAGGTCATTCACCCGATTTACAAAGCTCTGAAAACCCATATTGATCTTATTCTTCCTCTCTCTTTCCCGCTGCTCTTCCTCTATCTCATCTGGGTCATAGGCAGACCTCTTTCCACCTCCCAAAGTCTGGACCACATCCATCACCTCAATATAAAACTGCACATCCTTGGTCTTCTTGTTTCCCACCATAATGTGGTTGTGGAGATGGAAGTGCAGGAGAGTAATCATCTCCTTCTCTGCAGGCTGGAAAAATGCATGCTTGATGTTTGCATACATAACATCCACACGCTCCTCAGCTCTGCTCGTAGAATATCGGAACCCATTAACATGGGCTTCAAGAGAACCAGGCAACTTTCTTCCACGGCCACCAAAAACAGGACGAATCCAAAGGTCAGTCAACCTTATTGGCTTGAATCTATTCCCTGCAAGCTGTAGTTTCTCCTGAGAAACCAAGGTTGCCCTCTCAGCCCTCTCTGACTCCCTGGCCATAACATGCCGCCTAAGTGTCTTGATCTGCTGTACCACTTCACTTATATGCCTAGGATCCTTTGAGCGAAAAGAAACCTCCTTCAGATAAATAGCTCCTTGGTGCTTCAATGAGTTGGAGTCGTGTGGATTAAAAGCCGTCCCAGGAACATTTAAAAATGATTCGAATGTAACAAGTCCGGTTGGTATCTTGCTGGCTGGAAACTGTCCTAATTGTGGAAACATGGAAAGGCACCATACTCCCATAAATAGGCAAAAGAACAGCCTCATTCTTCTGGTCTATCTGAATCATTAGATCTCTAGCAGGAGGAATATCATTGACATTCTTGTAGGCCACCAAATCAGCTGAAGTCTTTGAAGCAGCACGACTGTCTCCATTAGCACTTCCTACACCAGCAAGCCGCCGGGCAGTTTCTTCATTCTTCTGCCGGGCAAGTTCTGCTTGGTGCTGCCTCCGAAGCTCCTCCTTTGAGATCTCCCCATTATCCGACCTCAATGTTGTCTTTGACATCAAGTTTTCCCCGCCATTCATCTCAGCTCTAGCTCTAGGTTTTTGTTCTTCCTCCTCACCTTCATTAAATGAGTAAGTCACATCCTTGACAGCTTTTGAGCTCTTGGAAGTCACCACATCTGGATTTTGATCACCTGCAATGTCCAAATCATTGGATAATAACGAAACAAACTTTTTAAACACTTATAATTTCTGTTCCATGTAATTATGATAGTTCATAAGATAACATTAGGAAAAAAGAAATTTAAATGATACAAGAGAAAACATGTTGCCATAGATATTGATAAGCAATTGGGAAAAATAAAAAGGGTGAAAATTAAGAAAATGTTGCAGAGGATAATGAGATTACCGGCGATAACGGTATCTGCAAGCAACAGTGAGAAATTCTGAATCTTGGGATTCTTGGTCTGATTATGCAAGTTCTGAAAACCAAGAGACACATTGAGAACCATTTTAGCCTTTACCATTCGATCATTCTTGGCATTAAGATTCAGTCCTGACTCACGAAACTCAAGACCCATGCCTGTCCCAGCTGATTTGCTCAGATTTGGAACCAATTCAGGAGCCTCCTTCTCAACCACTGACAGGGCCGCTAGATAAGCAGCACTGAGTTTGTTCCCAGGCTTCAGAGCTCCGATAGCAGCTTCTTGTGCCTTGAGAAGAACAGCATAAGCCTTGCTCTGCAAAGGAGTGGCATCTATCATTAAAGTCCTGGCAACATTTGAGCAGTAACTGTTGTATCGAGATCCCACAGCAATTATAATTACACTGGCAGAATCATAATACAGGGACTCATCATTGCTTGCAGCACTAGGCCTTAGATCAAACTCCCCTCCACTCTGAAATATCGGAGGATAGCATATATCAACATTATCCGCCTTCAACTTTGCCTTAGCTCTAGTGGGGTCTAAAATGGCCTTCTCTGCTTCATCCATCAAAGCAGAATGGGTGATATTTTTCTCCTCATCAATAGCATTCTCGAGCTTCGGCACCACAACATTGTTCATTACACTACAAGTCAAAAAAGCAGCTTTCTTCACATTAATGAGCTCATCAGCATCCTTAACAGCAAACAAATCAGACAACCCATTAGTTACATCAGCAAGCTCAAAACCTGCACCCTTCAATTTCTCAGACCAGGTTTCCAAAAGATTTCCTTCAGGAGCCTCTCTCACAATGTGTCCAACAACAGGTGCAACTTGCTCATCAGCACCTAGCTGAGAACGAATAGCACGGAATATTGCTTCCATCAGATCAGTCCCATTGTCTGTCTTCGCCTTCACATGCATCATGACATCAACACCCACAACTTCCCTAGCAGGTTTTTTCACAACTTCAAGCAAAGAAGCCTTCTTCTGGCTACACAAGAAATGAATCTGTCCCTTCATAAAAACCATTACAGTCTCTGGAAACTCGTACCCAAGCAACCAAATATTCAAAGCTGACGATTTCAGATACCGCAAGTCCTCAGAAGGTGGAGGTGTTGCTATAGCTATAACATCAGAAGAACCCCATAAACCAGCCTTGTTCTCATTCCAATTTGAATAAAATGCTTTGAGCCGTATTTTAAATTTCTCCACGTCAATAGCATATACATTTCTTGCTGCATTTGAAGGCTGCCCACTTCCATTCCTCTGATCAGCCATCTTTAACTGCAACAACTCTACATCCAAATATAACAAATAATCAACACAAATGGAAACAAGTCAAAAATCAAGCACAAACATATTCAACCAACTTTAAATTTGATTACTAAACCAATCCCAAATTAGGGTTTCACAAACTTATATATAAAAAAACCCATTAAATTACAAGCCAAAAACCAAAATTTTCATCTTCAATAATCAACACCCATGAGTCAACAAATCCAAAAATCCCCAATTTCAACTTCTATTCCCTTCAAAACCCTAAATCCCTTCACCGCCTACCGTTTTCACTCAGTAACCACAATATAACACTAATCCACTTCCATTTCCACTCAATCCTCAAATCCAAATCCAAAATCACAACTTCCCCAACTTCAAAGCCATATCAAACCCAATAAAAATCGAATTCAAACCAAAAATAAAAACTCACATTGGTTAAATCCCTCGCAGCAGCAGTACTTGAGCCAATCAATCTTCAATAATAAGGAGAAAAAATCCGAGGCCAATTCGGCTTATAATTCATGTAACAAAAACCCTGTGAGAGAAATTAGGGTTAACTTTTGAAACCAGACACAAAAACATAAAATGTGACGATCAAATAAGAGAAGAATCGAGTAAGAACACCAAAAAAATTAAAATTTGCTTACAATGGAGATTATGAAGAGAAAAGGAGAGGGGATGAAGAAGAAATTACAGAAATTGATACGAAGAAATTGAGATAATTGGGAAACTTTTCGAGAGCGCGAAGAGAGTATGAATTTTTATAGAGACGTCGAGCTCCCAAGGGGAAAATATAATGGGGGGTTTTGGGGTTTGTTATTAAGGCTTGAGGGTTCAGAGAATTACATTCTCTGCCATTCCTATTGGGAAGTGGAGTTACATGTGTGCCCTTGATCTGAAGGTGGATGTGGAGGTGGCTGCGGTAGTTTGGGCATTGCGGTTTTTGAAAGCTGAATTAGAGGGAGGGGAGTGACGGTGTCGTTTGGGGAAAGAAAAACAGCGGGAAATTGAAGAAGGGGGGGTCGGTGAGTGTTATTTGTGGCGGGAAGAGGTTGATCGATACAATGTTCATTAATTAATTTGATTGATTTTAATCGGGTTGTGATTAGTAGTTCATTAGTTAATATAGTTATGAGTGATTTACAAATATGTTTACAATTACACTATTTTAATTAAGTTAGTTTGTATACTTTAAAATTTAATAAACTTCAGATCAAGCAAAGCAATTTGACACAATAAAATTAAATAAATAAATATATATATATATATATATATATATATATATATCAAAATCTACAAATTAGTGAATATATCCATATGTTAATTAAGGTTAATCCTTGAAATTGTCCTCTTTAACTTCATAAATGCAGTGTTAATATTCTAAGTAAATATTGGTTTGCTAAATTAAAGGAACAACTCTCATTATTATGCAAGGCTACACATATCAAAAATATTATTTGAAAATAAATATTTTTAATTTTAAAAATTAAAATTCATGTATAAAAAAGAATAAAAGAATTATTGATGAATCAAAATAAGATTTTTTTTAAATGAAATACGCACAACATCATTAATACACAATCTTTGTCAAAAAAAAAATTGAATAAGCATAGTACAAATTAATTAAGGATGTCAATTAAACCATAAATTTCAAAATTATTTTAAAAAGATACATACCATGAAAAAAACACAAAGTTAGAAAAAAATATTGTTTCATTGTTTAATCTCGCAACTTGAACCATGAACTCAACCGAATTCAATACTTTTTTCTGTAAATTTACACTTAGCATTTTTTTTAAAAAAAAAAGCCAAAAAACCTACACTCGTGGTCCTATGAACCGATATTTTATTTTTGGATTCGAGGAAATCATATCCCTGAAAAGCACACTTTATGGATCCAGATGAGCAAGTAAAACTCTGGTTGTCCTAGATTCTTACAAAAGATGCACGCCCTGACTTAAACTCAAGAATTTTTATGTAAATCTCAAGCTATTTTGCCATCACGTCACGTTCTTAAAAACCTATGAGCCAACATAGGTCCAAAGGTCATATCTCAATTTTTTCTATTCTCTCTCTCTCTCTCTCTCTAATTGTAAACTGAAAAATAACTAAGACTTGTGTATGAATTTTTTTTTTTGAAAAATCAAAGGATCTAAATGATATATGCTGTGTTATTTATATAAAGATCGACGATCCGAATGGATTTATCATGCAATCTTTGGCATGTAATCCATGTTTGACATTTGTTTTAGTTTGGTCCCTTTTCTTTCAATTTTACCTCTTACTAAGCATTTTGAAGCAATTGATCTTCATTTAGGATCAAATCACATAAAACAAAACTTTGATAATCAAAATAAATTAACAAAACTCTTATAATTGATTTATCTGGTTCGTGTTCCTAAATATAGCTTAATTTCACATATTATTTTTTTCTTTATTGTTATATATATACATGTTCACTTCATATTCAGTATATATTTTAATTTTAAGAACACATAAAAAAAACATGAATTTAATATTTTTCATGTGAAAAGTAGTTTGAAAAACACTTCCATAATAAAATAGGTTTAGCCGTATTACAAAACCGAGCTTAAGTATACATGTACAAGTCCCTTCTCAAAAAAAAAATGCAGAGTTGGAGAACAGCCCGAGTTTAGCTTAGAAATGTTCCGGCAACGCTCACTTGTTCATGATCTTGTATGAAGTCGTTTCCTCAAGGAGATTGTTCTTGCACCAAATTGTAAGCTTCATTCAAAGTTTGTTAACAATATCGATCCTCATTCCTTATGATGTTGCAACAAAAACAAGGGACAAGCCCTTAACAGCAAAGCAAGTCAGGGAGATTTTCATGAGGCACGCCAAGGATCTTGACAATAATGTTCTTGGCTGGAATGAGCTGAAGGCTGCCTTCTCTGAGTTGGGTGCTAGTTATCCTGACTTCAGAGCTGACAGGGCACTAGTGTTTGCGGATGTCAATGGAGATGGATTGATTGCTGCTGGTTAAGAGATGGATGAACTTGTGTGCTATGCCCGGCTGGTATTTTGGCAGCCTGGTCGTACAAATCTGATGAAGAAATGGGAATGGTTTTGACTTTTGAGTGATGAGCAATTAAGGGTGATTTTCAAGAAACTTGAAGATAAAAATGTCATTACCAAGAAAAAGTTGAAGAAAGCCTTCAATCATTGTGGTCTTTTCTTTCCTGAATATGCAGACAACGTTCTTGACCAGTCTGACAAAGATGGGTTTTTTTAGTTAAAGCAGCTTGTTGAGTTTGCTGTCCAATATGGGTATACTGTTAAATAAAAATAATAATGATGAAAATAGATTTTGTTTTTGATAAGGTGTATTGATGATGATGTATTATTATGTTATTATATGAAGAAATTTGTTATTGATTTTTATTATTAAATACAGGTTGTGTTTAAGTTTATTTATTTTTATAATAAAGCCAAGTCATAGGGATGTATCTGTGACTGTGGTCAATTCATCCTTCTGAAATTATGTTCCAACTTGTTAAAGGTTGAACATGGAAATCTTGTTATCATATAGAGCCGAGAAAGTAATATATTTTTAAAAATAATTTAAATTTTAACAACATTGACTAAGCATTTTAGCTTCTCCTCCTCTCCCTCTTCGTGCAATTCGCCTACCACCACGCCCCCACATTATTAGATACCAACTAACCAGCTAAACCACCCTCTCTCTTACAAAGACACAACCTTGCTGTTGTCTGGTCAGTTCTCATCTTCTCTTTTAAGCAAAACAAGACCATTCATTTCTTCTTCTTTTTTCAAAAATCTGTTTCTATGGTAATATAAAAGCAGAGGTTGTAATAACATAGTTGCAAATTGTGCACTGTTTCTTTATTTTGTAGATCATCTGTGATTTGAATTGTTGAAATGGCTAGAAAGAAGATAAGAGAGTATGATTCTAAGAGACTTTTGAAAGAGCACTTGAAACGTCTCTCTGGTATTGATCTTCAGATCTGCTCTGCTCAGGTTGATATCTCCCCCGTCCACTCAACCCCCTCGTGTGTGTGATTTGATCTTCTTTTTTTATTTGACCATGGTTGTTATGGTCATTTGGTATTTTATGCTTTTATTAAGTTGAAATTTGATTGCTTTGGATTGATAATTGGATCTCATTTGATTAAATTTTGCAACTCTAGCTTAATTTTAGTGGAATTGAAACTGGATTTCTGATATGCACTCAATCTTCAACTGGGTGTTTTCGAAGCTCAAGTTTGGAGTTAGTGATTAGCGATGTCATATTTTGGTAAAGCTGGTGACTTCAGCTTGGTTTTGATGAAATTCTAGCTGGGTTTCGGCTATAATTGCATTTTTTTTTTTATCGGGTCTGTTAAAAATTCAAGCTTGGTAATGGGAGTGGTGTTATTTTGGATTGATGTTACAAGCAATAAGATAATCTGTTGTCGTGTCTAGGTGACAGAAGGTACAGATTTCGCTGAGTTAACAAATAAAGAGCCATGGATTTCATCTACAAAATTGGTTGTGAAGCCTGACATGCTATTTGGGAAGCGTGGGAAGAGTGGTTTGGTAGCTTTGAATTTAGATCTAGCTCAAGTTGCTGAATTTGTGAAAGCACGCCTTGGTGCTGAGGTGATATTTTGATTTGAATTGCATGAAAGTTCGTTCTTTTGTTTGTCTGGTTAGATTTTAGATTGATGTGCAAATTGGATCTGCTTTTTTAGGTTGAGATGGGTGGCTGTAAGGCACCAATAACTACCTTCATTGTTGAACCATTTGTTCCACATGACCAAGAGTTTTACATTTCAATTGTCTCTGAAAGACTCGGCAGCACTATTAGCTTCTCAGAATGTGGAGGTATTGAAATTGAGGAGAATTGGGATAAGGTGTGTTTACATTGTTAATCTTGATAGGTGCCTCTTCATTTCTTCCCATATTAGGACTGTTTGATCTCATAACTGTTGGAATTAAAATTACCACATGGTTTTGGTTTTTGGATTTCTGCAGGTTAAAACCATATTCCTCCCAACTGAAAAACCAATGACACTGGAAGCATGTGCTCCATTGATTGCTACACTTTCTTTGGAGGCAAGTTTCGTTATATTAAATTATCTATGATTTAATAAATTCTGGTGATGAGCAATCTGGCATATTTCACTGATCAAAATAATTAAACAGGTTAAAAGTCTGATTCTTGTTAATAAAAAGTGGTTCCTTGGTTTATCAATTGATGGGACATGCTCAGTGCCCTTAGATTCTAGTTTCTCTTTGATTTATTCAGAAAATCTCAGAGTTGAAGATCTTGGGTATTGTGCATTCTGAATTGCTTAATATATATTTGAAATTTGCTGATACAACTTCAATACTATCTCAGATTCGAGGAAAAATCAGTGACTTCATCATCGGTGTCTTTTCTGTATTTCAAGGTGAGCATGCTCTTGCCACATTCATTTAATGTAGGAAATTACTTGACTTGTGAATCTAATCACATGTACTCGAATCTTATTACTTTTCACGTTATATGAAATAATAGGGTGGAAAACTATATTTTTCTTGAGAATCTTTAAAGGATTGAGAATGGTCTGATATTTCCTTTTACATGACCTCTTTGTGCATTTTTTTACACTAAATGTTATTTATGCTAGTAATGAATTCACTTCTTGTTGCTTTTCTTGTTCTCCTTAGATCTGGACTTCAGTTTTCTAGAAATGAATCCATTTACACTGGTGAATGGGGAACCATATCCACTGGATATGAGAGGAGAATTGGATGACACTGCTGCTTTTAAGAACTTCAAGAAGTATGTATATATTCATATCCTCTTTCAAGGAAACCTTCAGTTGACATGAGATTGTCGTTGAGGTATATTAGTAAAATATTCTGTCTCTCATCCAATATGTTTTGGTACATTCAGATGGGGTAATGTAGAGTTTCCTCTGCCTTTTGGAAGAGTTCTGAGTTCTACCGAAAGCTTCATTCATTCTCTGGATGAAAAGGTAATTACATGAATGCATGTTTTGACATACATTTACTTGCCTGTACTTGCATGCTTGGAACCAACATTATCTTTTTGGCCATAATTCAGAAGCATTGACAATATTCTTGTGTTTACAGACAAGTTCATCTTTGAAATTCACTGTTTTGAACCCAAAGGGACGTATCTGGACAATGGTTGCTGGCGGTGGTGCCAGCGTTATATATGCTGATACTGTAGGTGCTTTTATAGCCATATGCTATAATCTGCCTGCCCTTTATTGGTTGGTGCAAGGTCTATACTTCCTGGTTTTTACTGGTAGACTAATTATTTTTCCCATAGGTTGGAGATTTGGGTTATGCATCAGAGCTTGGCAACTATGCAGAGTATAGTGGTGCTCCAAATGAGGACGAGGTCTTGCAATATGCAAGAGTTGTCATTGATGTAAGAGACAATAAATTTAAGCTTTTTTTCTTTTTCAGCATCCTCTCTCACAGTTATGCCGTTACTCATGTGTTCTGTAACAATATTCCTTGATCATTGTAGTGTGCCACTTCTGACCCTGATGGACGCAAAAGAGCCCTTCTTATTGGAGGAGGCATTGCTAACTTCACTGATGTTGCTGCTACTTTCAATGGTATTATACGAGCACTGAGAGAGAAGGTATGTCCAGTTGAATCTGGTCTAATTGCTGTTAGTGGTGACTGGTTTAAGTTGCCTTTTTCTACATTTAACTCTTCCTCATCTCCTCCTTATAGGAATCCAAGTTAAAGGCTGCAAGAATGCACATCTATGTCCGAAGAGGTGGTCCAAACTATCAGACTGGTTTGGCCAAGATGCGCACTCTAGGAGAGGAACTGGGAGTACCTCTTGAGGTATGAAATCACTGTCTTCTTTTTGTTGTTCTCATTGAGTTTGTTGGCCATTGGTTTATGATATTAAATAAAGCTGTAAGCACTGAAATGCATACTGTTAATAGGAGAAAAGTAACCCTGTCTTCATTATTGGTCTGTAAGATTGTGACTTTTTTTTCCATTTGAAGTATGGAATCCTTGTTTAAGGGAGTGCACAGATCTAATACAGGTGTCTTAAGTTTTGCTGGTGTTTTTTTTTTTTTTTTTTATTATAGAGTTTAAGTTGTCCTTTACCTCAACAACCATGATTGGATTTGAATAAACCACAAGATCTTCTATGTTAGAAAGTTTTCCTTAGTTTCCATTTCTCCACTCCTGAAGACTCAGATCTTGGAACTTCTTTATATTTGTCTTATTCGTACATAAGTTGTGGCTATTTTTTCTTTCGTTTTCAGGTTTATGGGCCAGAGGCCACAATGACAGGCATCTGCAAGCAAGCCATTGATTGCATCATGTCTACGGCATAGTCTACCGATTCATTTTCTCCTTTGTCAGTGTGAGTGAAGAAAATGGTGTGTTGAGAAAAAATTTAGCGTAGAAGGCTTAAGCTGGATTGAATTGCTGTGTAACTGGCGTCAAATTCTCCCTTATGATAAACAATCTTGGATCATTGTTTTGAGATATGCATGGCACGGTTTCAACTCTGTATATTGGCAACTTATCAATTTATTGTTTGAGTAATCGCTTAACTGTTCTCCTATGAAATTTCCAGTCCATGTCGTCTTCATGCTATCGAAATCTTCTATTGATTGAATTTGTACTCAATTCTTCTCTGGTAAAATGCTGAATCATAGCATGGCTTAGTAATTTCCAAACCCAATGACCCATGAATCCTATGGGCATATGTACAACCTTTCCGGTCTGTTTGAGACTAGAAAGTGGCTCTATGTTAGCTGACAGACACTGGCACTTGAGTGTCGAACAAAGTTGTATTTGTTGTCTCGTATGTGCTGAACATGTTGAAGGAAAAAAACTGGTTGAAGATTCGTGAGAAACCAGTAGTCCTCGAGAAGTTATAACTACATAAAAATTTCCTCCTCCTCCCCCTCCCTCTCAAAGTGGATGGCAGCTGGCAAATGATCATCGCTAGCAGGGCGTTTAATGTAGTGCAGCTTGTTCCCTATGGGCTTTCCGCAGAGAAAGAGCTGGACCGGCCTAATAAATGCATAATTGTGCAGTTCTTGCAAGAAATTTCAAGCTAAGATGGAGGGTAATGGCCATGCAGAGCTGCCTACCTTGCAGTGAAATCCTTCTGTAGGACTGTAT
The DNA here is from genome assembly GCA_009078335.1 of Salix brachista. Taxonomy (NCBI): domain Eukaryota; kingdom Viridiplantae; phylum Streptophyta; class Magnoliopsida; order Malpighiales; family Salicaceae; genus Salix; species Salix brachista. The sequence continues at coordinate 1,668,811 of CM018576.1, read as the reverse complement.
TAGTAGTAAATGTGAACCTGTGAGGACTGGGGAGTAGGACATGAAAATGGAAAGTTACATTAATATATAAAACAAATGTCTTGCATTTGAAGGGTCCTTATAGCTTCTTAGGTTTTGTTAGGTAAGGTCCTCATAACGTCAAAGACCAATGCTTTAACTTCTGTCTCAGAACATTCACAGTTCACAGCCAGTCTTTGAGAAATGGAAGGATCTCTATTTGAACTCACACTCGGAGGACCACATTGCCCTTAAGTGAAGGCTGTTCAAACTTCTCCTGTATGCTTTAACTTCATACTAGGTCATGGAAGGGTAGCGTGCATCATTGAGTTACAGTCTTACAGACCAAGAAAGCTCCCATCAGCTGCAACAGTTGACAGGTAATTAATTAGTGTGCAAGGATTGTGAGCTATAATTCTTGAGAATTAATTAGAAATAGCGAACAAGCTTCAACAGTGCTATGTAAAGTGAAGGCTATTGAAGTATTTTTACATGATCTGAGCTGGTTATGGAGTAACTTTTTGACAGTGATGGACCCAAGACATAAATTTTTAGCTACATCATTAGTGACTATCCCATCTAACTCTTTTCCATGTCTACTGCTGTTTGTAAAAGAGTTGGTTGTACACTTGCTTAAGCTAGAGAACTTGTTTACTATAAGATGGGAGGGGATGGCTAGGGTTCTTTACGTTGCAAGTGAGAGAGGATAAATAGAGAAAAGCAGAGAGTATCTATGGCAGGTGTTGAGAGAAGTGGTAAGATGGAGAGAACTCAAAAGATGCTACTGATCCTTGCCATTTTCATACTGGTTCTTGCCTCCAATGTCGAAGCAGGAAGGAAGCTGGAGGAGAAGGAGAAAGTCGACCAACCTCAGAACTATCTAGGAGGCTTTGGTACCAGTGGTGGCTTTATCCCAAGTCCTAATGGTCCTGTCTTTCAACTTGGGCCAACAGTGTATTGCTCTTACCCTGGGGTTGGCTGTGTCAATATCCCTGGTACTGGTTCCATTGGCTCCCCACCATGAGCAAGAGTCTTGACTGCACTTACTAGCCATGATCTCTAGTTAGTCCAGTGTTCTGGTTTAAGGATCTTGATTTAGGACTTGTTTTGGCCGTGGAAGTATCAATAAGCTTGTTTCAGTTGGTGTCCTTAATTTGCTTACGCTTGGTCTTGTGTGCTAGCTTGTGTTAAAGCTTATGCATGCCTCTTCTAGTGTAGTACTGTCTATGTTTCTGGTATGTCATTAATTATGTAGTCGATCTATAAAGAACTTGGTTTTCAAACCCTAATTAGCCAGCACCACGTACGTATATTAATGTTATGTTCTATCTTTGAGACGTCCCCCCTCGATCCCCCACCTCACAGATCTTGATCAGCAAGAAAAGCGAAGCTTCTTTCTGTACATGCTGTGCTATTATCCAGACAACGTCATGCGCTAACCTTGTAATCAATCTTAGTTATCCAATCACATTAAAGCACACTGCATGAGTCATGCCATGTTCCCCTGCGTGCATGGCTGAATGATTTTTTTTATTATTATTTTTTGTAATTTTGCAGGAACAGTTGAAATGGGGTATAGTAGAGGTTTTGAAATACATATAATTAAATGCTTTCTCGGAGCTATAACTGGCTTTTCTGAAACACGATTCATGGTTTGATGGAATGGGACATAACTCTTCCTTCTTAGCAGTTCTTTGAACTGTACAGAGAAATAAATAGCTGGGTGAGGCAATTTGCCATTTGTGATAAATGATGCTTGCATCGTGGGAATGGCAGCCCTCGAGATATACTTTGGTTTGAGAGTTACAAATAAATAAAGTAAAAAATAACACTTTTTTCATCACAACGTTACCATCGCTGTCACTTTTACCTCAAGACAGGATGCAATCCTGACCGCACATAATATTTATTTGCTGCAAGAATCTAACATTATACCTTTCTTTCTGCGTCTCTTTTGAAGGCTCCCACCAACCAGAACCTCCCATGGTACTCAAAAGTACGAGCCCCCAACCTCTTAATTAAAACTACTCCGCTGCCAGTACCTCCCCACCTGTGTTTTCTTTTAATATTGATCGACAGTTAGGGTTTGTCATGCTAGTAGTAAACTTGTTGTTAATTTGAAGATTAAGAAACCTTCTTCTGTCACACACTGCTTCGCTCCCACTACTGTTATCTTCAATGCAAGAGATTATATTAAATGTCAGTATGCTAAGCTTAGTCCAAATATATCAGTTGATCATGAAGATGACATATATAAATGGAAGATTGTGTTAAACACATGCTTTATTTGAAAAATGATCAGCAACACATAAATCGCCGAAGTTGGAGGGAAGACAAGAGTAGGGATCCACTACTAAAAAAAGGGAGTTTTGCAACGGAAGCATCCGTTGCAAATAAGTAAGGTTGCCGTTGCAAATTTCCATTTGCAACGGATTTTGCAACGGATACATTCCGTTGCAAAATGGTGACTGCAAATTTAGTTGCAACGGCTAAGCCGTTGCAAAGGTGCAACGGATTAGCCGTTGCAAAGGTGCAACGGCTTAGCCGTTGCAAATATGCAACGGCTTATCCGTTGCAAGTTTGCAACGGGATAGCCGTTGCAAATATGCAACGGGATAGCCGTTGCACCTTTGCAACGGTTTAGCCGTTGCCAATTGGCAACGGCTAACCCGTTGCCACTTTGCAACGGCTTAGCCGTTGCAAATCTGCAACGGCTAATCCGTTGCAAAGTGGCAAATTTTTTTTTTTAACAATTAATTTTTATATTAAATTGTTTATTTAATTTATGGAACATTTACACACTTTGATTAATATTATTATTTTTTAGAAGCAAATAAATACATTTCAAATAACATAAAGAAAATATTATACAAATTCAAAAAAGATTCAGTTACATTTACTTAAGTATATACATATTTGTACATCAACATAAAACAAAGAAATAAATAGTTCTATCACTAGCAACATGAAAAAAAAAATACATAGTTATGGTGGAAATGATTTACGATGTTGATGAGATGCTGATGGACCAGTATTTGGGGGATGTGGTTGAGGTCTATTCATTGTGGGACCCATATGTGCCATCGTATGTGATGACATCGTGCCAACAGGTGTTGACATATCTTGACTCATAAAGTCAGGCCTCTCATTACTTCCATGCTGGTTCGCAAGATAAGTTGTAATGGAGTCAATCTGACGTTGCATATTCTTAATAACAAGATCTTTTACTAGCAATTCGTCCTTCAACTCCTGTATTACAGTGCTCGGATATGTCGAATTCATAGAGTACGAATGTTGAGATGAACTCGTACTAACCTTCGATGCTGGCATACGTGGTGCACCGTAAACTCGACCCTTGCTGACCCCCCCTGAAGCTTGACACCAAGCTTCTCCATCAAAAGAAGGATGGACATCTCGGTTTGGTCCATACTTTTCAATCATCTCATTTCTATATTTTTCCTGCAAACAGACAAGTACATGTACAAAAAAATTTGTAAAAAAAATAAGAAATTATATACTAGTAATTAATTAATAAAAATTAATAGTACTTACCACCACTGTTTTGGACCTATTATCCACGAATGTGCCGGTTTGATTTACATTCTGATGCAACATTGAAAATACATCATCCCATGGAAGTTCTTTTCCACCGGCTTGTTGTTGCTATGAACATTTTAAAAATAATTAGCAGCATAAATATTAACCCAATACAACAACAAGTGTTTAATAATCTTAATGCTTACCATACTGGCTCGATATGATGCAAATGACACTGAGCCACCACAATGAGAACTTATTTTACCATCAGTTTGTTTCAACCGATTGCGTTTTGAAGCGTCAGATCGTCTATGGAATTCTTCGGTTGACCAAACTTCAAGTATCATTTTATTCCAATCTTCCTTTTGTATCCAAATTGGTCCATTGTCAATGCAGTCAGTTATATTTGTGGTGTTTAGTTTAGCCAAAGCTTTAGAGCGTGCTCGGGCCAATAGTTGATTCAAAGAGATTCGAGCTTTAACTTCCCATATATTCCGAACAATCTCTTCATTTTCCACGGGGAAGTCATATTTTTTCTATTAAATACATATGAAAAGTATAATCATTAAAAATACACGATCAAAATTATGAAAATAGTTGCGTGAATTCAAATTAAACAAGGCAATAAAGTCAACAATATTTTTTTTGTCATACCTTGAACTCTTTGAACAATTCATCCTTATACATCAAATCTACTTTGTCCCAACTGTGCCATGGCCCCTTGAAATTACATCGCAATATGTTTCCAATTTCACGCCCACATGATGCGTTATTAAACCTGATATATTATAAGAACAATTTTGTCAGGAAACAAATACAGACATAAATAATGAATGTGTTAAAAAACTATAAAACTTACTCTGTTCGTCCATACAAACTCAGTTGTCGTTTTTTTGTTACTGGATTGATTTCGGTGTCAAAACCCATCCGTTTAATGCAAACATTGTTCCCTTCTGAGTTTTGACCACTGCCTGATTGGTGACAATCTTCATTTTGATCGTTATTATCCTCTTCGTTTCTTGTTTCGTCACTTTCGGTCTCCTCATCATCCACATGATCACCATCCACTCCTGGATAATTATCACTCCCCAGCAAATGCTGATACCTGAACATGTAATTATCTTCTATATTTGGAAATGAGCTTGGGACTTCGGACATGTTATTATCATCTACGTCTGTACGGTCAATAGGACGAGAAGTTGTTGCAAGCCTACTCTTCCTGTATGAATTTTTCTTTGATCTGGATGAAAACTTACCAGTCTTCGAATCTAATATAGATCCACGCCGCAACATGTTTTCAAAAACTAAAGTGTTGTTATCAATAACTGTTTGCAATAAATAATAATCATGACAATTAAGCAATTTAAGCATAACACTAATCATAATAACAAAAAAACGTCAATATTAATATAAAATGAACAAATCGTAATAAATTAATTTAAGTACCAAGCTCATGATCAAACATCATAATACTAATCATCATTATCATCAACATCAATATTTCAATCAAAATAACAAATCATAGCATAACGACAATCATCATTACCATCAACATGAATATTTCAATCGAAGTAACATATCCAAGCATAATACTCATCATCATTACCATCAACGTCTAATATTTCAATCAAAATAACTAATGCAAGCATAACGGAAATCATCATTTCCATCAACATCAATATTTCAATCGAAGTAACATATCCAAGCATAATACTCATCATCATTACCATCAACATCACATATTTCATTCAAAATAACAAATCCAAGCATAATACTATTCATCATTACCATCAACATTACACATATTAGGAATCCAAATTAACAATACAAGCATAATGCTAATAATCATTAACATCAACATCAATACTTTAGTAGGGAATAACAAAAATACATGCATAATGTTAATCATCATTATCATCACTCCTAATTACATCATCATCAACATCTACACCATCACCAATGACATCATTGTCAGACACAATTTCTTCATCCAAAGCCATTTCATGCTCTTCTCCCGAAATTCCCTCAACCCGAGGCAACTCATGGTGATTGATTTCTTCATAATAGGATGAGTCAGCAAGTACATTTACATCATCAAGTGACGGATCAGGCAGCACACAAAATGGATGAGTAATTTCATCTAATTGATCAACATCAAATGATTTAACATTGTCGGTGTTTTCAGTAAATTCCCCCATATGTACGTTATAACGACTTCTAGCTGATGTCTTTATAACTGCCCACCATTCTGATGATTTATTATTGGGTGGACATGAATAGTACACTTGTTGACATTGTTGCGCCAAAACAAAATCTTCATTCCCATGTAGCCTAGAAGTATTTTTGATTTCAACCAAACCATTTGAACGATGCTTTTTAAGTCCACGTTTTGTATCATACCAATGACACTTAAACATAAATACCTTGCATTTATTTCCTAAATATTTTAGCCTAATCACTTCTTGAAGCATTCCATAATAATCAATCTCATTCTCATTGTAGGTACTTCCTTTAACACAAACCCCGCTATTCATAGTTTTTTTATATCTTCCATAACTTTGAGTATGAAATTTAAACCCATTTACATAATACCCATTATAACATTTCACTGAATTTGACGGCCCCATTGATAGTGCAAATATTTGATTCTCAATTCCAGTTGATTTGTATTGAACCTAGCATAAGAATAATAATAACCATGGATGAATTTATTAAATTTCATATAAAATATTTAATATAACAAGATTCTTATTGAAAATACTTACATGATTTTTCAACCAAATTGGAAATATCTGCTCACATAGTTTTTCAATTTGGACTTCGGTAAATTGTGGTTGTTCTGTCTTCAGCTCTTGACGACATTGCCTAAAATTGTAATTGTTAGGTGATATTAAATTATAATAAATGACGATCAAAATGAATATATTTGACACTTACTCCATATAGGGTTTCAATTCTTGACAATTGAAAATGACATAGCTGTGTGCTATTTTCATTTCTTCGTGCGATAACTGCCTTCTATAAAATTTCTTGGACAACTTTCTCCCAGGATAGGAAAAAACTGAAAGTTGTCCACCTTCACATTTAGATCCACCATCGTCATTTCTTGGAACTCTATTCCATATTGTTTCAACATCATCACCAAAATAATACGACGCAAAATTTGTAATTTCGTCAATTAGGTAAGCCTCACAAATAGAAGCCTCAACGTGCGCTTTATTGGTTACTTTCTTCTTCAAATAAAACATATACCTACATTATTTTTGATAATTAATTTGCATTGAAATAAATTAAAAATTAAAATTTAAAAACAAATTACATTGTATGAGATCATACCGTTCAAATGGATACATCCATCGATATTGAACGGGTCCTCCAGCTTGTGCTTCATAAGGAAGATGTATCGTTAAATGTTCCATGGAGTCAAAGAAAGATGGAGGGAAAATCTTTTCAAGTTTACAAAGTATTTCAATTATATTTCGCTGCATCAGCTCCACGTGGTTGACATTTAAATTTGTAGCACAGATGTCCCGAAAAAAAACTGACAATTCAGTTAATGCCTCCCATAGTGGTCTAGGCAAGTAAGGTCGGAATGCGACAGGAATAAGTCTTTGAATAAATACATGACAATCATGACTTTTCATACCCGAAACCTTACATTGACCCTCTTTCACACACCGTGATATATTTGAAGCATAGCCATCAGGAAAGGACAACTCTTTCATCCATGACAACACTTCTTGTTGTTGTTTCTTTAATAGATAATAACTACCTTTCGGTTTGTAAACTCGACCATTGTCATGTTGTTGCAAATGTAAGTTTGGCCTCCTACAATACAACTGAATATCTAACCTAGCCTTCACATTATCCTTGCTTCTATCAGGACAATCCATGACTGTATAGAAGATATTGTCAAAACAATTTTTCTCTATGTGCATGACATCTAGGTTGTGACGGAGTACATTAGTATGCCAATATGGAAGCTCCCAAAATATACTTTTCTTCACCCAATTATGATACACACCGAAACCGGGAATTTTATCACAAGAGCTATGAACATGTCCATCAGTAAACTTTGACACTTCATCTAACATCTGTAAACCAGTTCGACGTGGGAAAGGAGGGAGCTCTTCAACTACTCCATTCATAAACTTATCTGCCTGGTATCTATAGGGGTGGTTCATGGGTAGGAATCGTCGATGACTGTCAAAAAATGTTGTTTTCCCACCATGTTTTAACCTAAAAGCCTTGCTATGCTCCATGCAGTAAGGGCAACATAATTTCCCATGAGTACTCCAGCCTGATAACATACCATATGCAGGAAAATCACTAATGGTCCACATCAAAGCTGCTTTCAATTGAAAATTTTGTTTACTATATACATCATAAGTTTCAACACCAACAGACCACAACTTATTCAATTCATCAACCAAGGGTCTTAGAAAAACATCAAGCTTCTTTCCAGGATTCTTTGGGCCGGGAATGATCATTGATAAAAACATAAATGGTTTTGTCATGCACTTCCAAGGAGGCAAGTTATACACTGTCACAATTACCGGCCAACAAGAATATGCATTTGACATCATATTAAATGGACAAAATCCATCCGTGCATAACCCTAATCTCACATTTCTAGGATCTGCCGCGAAGTTAGGATGCATACGATTAAACTCTTTCCATGCATATCCATCTGATGGATGCACCATTACTCCATCATCTGACATATGAAAGTGATGCCATGTCATATCTTTAGCATGATGTGGAGACATAAATAGCCTCTGAAGTCTTGGTGTCAATGGAAAGTATCGGAGTTGCTTCTCCGCCTTTCTTTTTGTGCCTTTAATAGTTGGGTTTGTAGGTTTATATCGTGAACTTCCACAGAAGTCACAAATGATTTTCATTGCATCCACCCCGTAATACAACATACAGTAATTCGGACACACGTCATATTTATCATAGCCAAGTCCAAGTGGCCGCATAAATTTTTTGGCTTCATAAAAATTTGAAACCAAATTTGCATCATCAGGCATACAACTCTTAGCAAATTCTGTAAATTTGTTGAAGGCATTTTGAGTTAAATTTAAATTTGACTTCATATTAAGCAATTGTACAGAAGCCGATAATTTGGATTGCTTGGTACACCCTTCCCACAAAGGTTCCTCGGCAGCTTTCAACAACTTAAAAAATTTAGATGCCTCTACATTCGGAGGTTCCTCCATGAAATCGGGACTGCAAACCCTATCATTATAGCATACATCATCATTCCCCATTGCATCTAGAACCATATTTTTATACGGATTTGGATCACCCTTGTCATTCACAACACGACTAGGCCCTCCTGATGAAGGTCCGCCCAATATATCCGTGACAAAAGGTTCCCCATGTACAGTCCAATTTTCATAATAAGGTAAAAACCCTTTTGTCAATAAATGCTTACAAACATCATCTGCTTCTTGGAACTTTTTATTTTTGCATCTCACACAAGGACATCTAATTTTTCCCTCATAGATATTTTTATCAATAGAAAATGCAAAATTGATAAATCTTCTAACACCCTCAATAAATTCAGGACTAAGGCGACCACTTTGCATACGCCGATACATCCACTGGCGGTCGTCCATATTAATCTAGTAAACATTATGACATACAAACATTTTAGAATGTTGTTTCATTTTGTATGGCGCAAGAGACAAATTAATAATAAATTGCTTTGAATAACTGAAACATAAATTAAGTTTCTTATATTTCACCACTATAGATTAATGCCTAAGATCATTTTCATATAACAATTATTTAGAATTTGCAAGTTCAAATGGATTTACCGTAAGACCCCTTTGTTTTTGTATTTTTTTTATTAATTATGAATATGAATTTCATACTACATTCATTAGGGTGCGAAGGGGACAACTCTGTCTCCCATAAGTGTTGTTTTTGAACTAGTTTACATTACATATTAGTTATTTAATTTTATTTATTTTTGCTATATCTTGTTCGAAGTTTATTTGCTATAGGTCCACATTATTAACGATGTTAATGGACATTAAGTTAAACGTCATGTTATGAAATTTATTCATAATTTTGTTATAACAAAATCTTTATTGCTTTGTGTCATTGTTTCTACTTCATAACATAAAGTCTATACCATGTAATCAATAGTTTCTTAGTAATAACTAGGTAACTATGTTCATGTAGCAAACTAATTCATGTAGCAACCAAATTTTTGTCCCTCATAAGAAAAACATAAATTTGCAACGGTAAGCAAGAGCATTTCTGGATGAGTCCAAGCAAGAAATAGCAAAATAAGTAAGTTAAGAGAATATATGTTATTGTATTGATGGTAAAATTTACATGTTAAAGTAATTATGTTTACATCATGATAAATAAAAAATAAAGAGAATATATCCATACCTCTATCACAGTTGCAAAGGCTAAGCAATAAGAGAAATCCTACAGGAGAAGCACCAAATAAGCTGCACCATCGAAGATCCATTGTTTCAATATAAACGCAATCAAATGATGGTTAAGCTATTGTACAAGAACAACCATTATCCCAGTACAGACAAAAGACAACATGAGTTTAATATGGAACTAGTGGGATGAAATGTAGGACTAAATTGAAGGGCCATTTAGGAATCAAGGCACAACACACATTCAAAACATAATCTCACAACAGCACATTATCATCCACACGAAAGATAAAGGAAATGAAATATGAACGTAGTCTTCTATTTTGATAACTAATTCCTAATAAAACTCCTTCCCCTGCTCCTTTTCAACTTCTTCTCAAGCTTCGTCTCTGTCATCATCTAAAACTGATTGTAAAAAACTTGACCTCATCATTGATAATCTAAAGAGTTCGGCTGAAAAATTGAAGTTGCTTTTTCTCGGCAAAATCATATGGGTGACCAAAATAATGCTAAACTTATGCTAATAAATACATACATGGCGTCAAATTAAGCTGAATTAATAGTGGAAATGGCGTCTAGAAGAAAAAACCGAAATCAAAAATATTCGGATAAAAACTAAGGAAATAAAAATTTGAAATGCTTACCGTATGAAAGAAGATCGGCGTTGTTGTGGTGATGGGTCGTCTGTTTAACTCAATGTCGACGCTGACAAGGTCGAACGGGAACAAGAGATGGAATTTGATTTTTGTTACCACTGTACAGTGAACATGTTCACTGAACAGAACATAAGGGGAGATCGAGGGAGGAAGAGAGATGTGTTATGAGGAAGATGATGAGTGATTTGTTCTGAGGAACAAGAACAGCGACTGTCCAGAAAAGAGGAGGGAGAGAGATCGAGCGAGGGAGGGAGAGAGTTCGAGGGAGGGAGGAAGAGAGATCGAGGGACTCTTCGTCCGGACGAAGAGTTTTTATCCGCAAGCCATAAAACGCACCGTTTTGGTCAAAACAAAATCGTCCATGTAATTTATTTGCAACGGATAATCCGTTGCAAATAATTAATTTTGCAACGGATTAGCCGTTGCAAAGTGGGAATTATCAGCAAAGCATAAAACGCACCGTTTTGGTCAAAACAGTGCGTACATGTACTTTATTTGCAACGGATAATCCGTTGCAAATAATTAAGTTTGCAACGGATTAGCCGTTGCAAAGTGGCAATTATAATTTTTTTTTTTAATTATTTTTTATATTAAATTGTTTATTTAATTTATGGAATAATTACATTTACACACTTTGATTAATATTATTATTTTTTATAAGCAAATAAATACATTTCAAATAACATAAAGGAAATATTATACAAATTCAAAACAGATTCATTTACATTTACTTATTTTTTGCAACAGATAATCCGTTGCAAATGGTTTTCAATTGCAACGGGAATTCCGTTGCAAAGTAATTTTCATTTGCAACGGATTATCCCTTGCAAATGGTTTAAAATTGCAACGGAAAATCCGTTGCAAAATAATTTTAATTTGCAACGGATAATCCGTTGCAAATGGTTTTCAATTGCAACGGGAATTCCGTTGCAAAGTAATTTTCATTTGCAACGGATTATCCCTTGCAAATGGTTTAAAATTGCAACGGAAAATCCGTTGCAAAATAATTTTAATTTGCAACGGATAATCCGTTGCAAATGGTTTTCAATTGCAACGGGAATTCCGTTGCAAAGTAATTTTCATTTGCAACGGATTATCCCTTGCAAATGGTTTTAAATTGCAACGGAAAATCCGTTGCAAAATAATTTTAATTTGCAACGGATAATCCGTTGCAAATGGTTTTCAATTGCAACGGGAATTCCGTTGCAAAGTAATTTTCATTTGCAACGGATTATCCCTTGCAAATGCTTTTAATTTGCAACGGAATATCCGTTGCAAAATAATTTTAATTTGCAACGGATGATCCGTTGCAAATGGTTTTAAATTGCAACGGGAAATCCGTTGCAAAGTAAATTTAATTTGCAACGGATATTCCGTTGCAAATGCTTTTAATTTGCAACGGAATATCCGTTGCAACCCATGTTTTTTTTTTTTTTTTTTTTCCGGAATGTGTTTAGCAACGGAAAATCCGTTGCTAAACAAAATTCCGTTGCAAAGTTTGGCAAAAATCCGTTGCAAACAGCCCCCTTTAATCCGGATTGAAGGAGTTAGAGCGAGGAAGCCGAAAGGTTGACTGCAACACCAAATGTCAGCCACAATGATTCATTCACGCGTTGTCTCGCTGAGTGGTCAGCCATGGCACTTCCTTCACGAATAACAATTAACAAAAAGGTAGATTCCAAACACCACGATCCTTACACAAGGACTTGGCTAGTGCGAGTTCTTGAGAGGACGTCTACTTTCCTATCATCAGCAATATTCTGCACCATTTGTTTCTTCTTCCGGCCTCTCTCCATTGCAGGTACATTATTTTGTTTAGCATGTTTAAGAGTATAATTGAGATTGTTTTTTATTTAAAAATATATTAAAATAATGTTATTTTATTTATAAAAAAAATATTTTTAACATTAACACATCAAAATAATCTAAAAACATCAAAAAAATTATTTAAAATAAAAATAATTAATTGTTTTAAAAAAAAAAATTGAAACGCAATACAAAACAGAAAATTTTAAGTATAAAAGAACGGGGAACACTTTGGTAATTGTATAAAAAATGATAAATATAAATAGGGTGACAAGAAAAAAAGTGTCCAGAATTTTAAGAAGTTAAAACCACACGTAGGAAGAAGAAGAAGAGTGCACCTCTCCTTTCTTTTGGATTAGAATTTTCAAGCATTCAATTGTTTTCTGGATTTTCTTAAAAGAATTGGTTTGGTCCCTAAAAATATATAGTTATGAGTTAGACCACAAGATAAGTGTATCAATTTTTTTTTTATCTCTTCAAATTCATTTTGAGTATATCATCTTTTGAATTCAGATAATCCTGATGTTTCACCAGTTGAATATTAATAAAATTTCTTTAATATCTATTTTTTTGTTTCTTCTACTTTTGAATCAAGTGATTGAATACTATTTTATATGCAAGAAGATTAATATAAATATTTTAATTGTTAGTATCAAATGGATCATGTTTATATTTCTTATTATTTATAATAAGGCTTGATCACTTATTGAAACCTAATTTTAGATATGATATATTATGTATGTTTGAATTGATGACTTCTCGTTTGATTGATAGTGTCACTTGAGCCTTTGAAAAATGATTATATTTGATTGATTATAAACTTCTGATGTGTCAGTGGAAATGGTCATTCTAACAGAGTAATGTTAGTATTTCTCCGCATCATATATGAATTCTAGTTGGTCGAGAGAGTCATTACTTTATGGTTAATTATCATCTCATATTCTCACTGTATTATGATTTTGAGTTTCACCTTATGATATTTCTTATTATGATATGTTTTTGAAACTGTCCTATAAAAACATTTAGGCAAACTTTATATATTTCTCATTGTTGTATTACCTCATAAGTGTATATCGAATGTTACATATTTATTAGGTTATTGAACTATCTTTTTATTATTTATTTTTTCAGGCTTATAATTTTGTTAACAAGTTGTTTTTGTAAAACTTTTAAACCTGCTCTTTTGGTTGTATTTAATATTTTTTTATTATGTCTAGTTAGCACTCCATATTTATTGAATTATATTAAGAATTTTATTTACATAATTGAATTATATTATAAAGTTAGTTATGATATCAAGTGTTGTGAATTGTATTAAGGATTGTATAAAGACAATTGATTTATATTATGAAATTAATTATGATATCAAATGTCACATAGAACTCTAATTGAGCTAACTAGAATAAGTTTACATGTGTAATTGAGTTCACATAAATAAAGAAACCTTGAAGGGAGATATTGTCTATGTATCAGTCATGATAAAGTACATGTCTCTAACACTTCTTGTTTTGAAAATACAAAAAAGTTATTTTAAATTTATTTTATGTCTCTATTTTGACCTCTTCAACCAAACAATTTTTTTTTCTTTTTTGTATCGGGTTTTTTTTCATAGTATGAGCTTGAAGAAGTCGTCATTGCTACAAATCCATGCAAAGAGAAGGAGTAACCAAATTGCAAGAAAGAGGAAGAAAGGGGTTAGGTAGATATCATCATGGAGCTCTCCTTTCTCTGTGAAAGCCCGTGGCTTCATCTCCTGCTAAACACACCTAAGCCTACGACTCCCTCACCCCATATCGCTTCATTTCCAATATCACAGGTTTCATTCCACCCCCAAAACTAATGTAAAGCTTCATCACACGCAGCCTGATTTCCTAAACATATATATATATATAGCCTGAAATTTGAGCACAGTTGCCACAACTGTAAGCCAAATTGAGATTTCAGCTTACCGGAAAACTCAATGTAAAGTGAAATCCTTTCCCTCTGACAACCACAAAAGAATGGAAAGCAGCAAGGTTGTCCACGCAAAATGAATGTTAAATACAAGTTTATAATCTTAGATATATGTTAACAGAGGATCATCAACAAGAAGGCGGGGATAGCTCAGTTGGGAGAGCGTCAGACTGAAGATCTGAAGGTCGCGTGTTCGATCCACGCTCACCGCATCTTGTTTTTCAATTCTGGAGAGCCAGAGCCCTGGATATGTGTCAAATACAGCCTACTGTGATGTATAAGATAAACGGGGATACAGGAAAAATAAATTCATTTTTTACAATAATTGTCATAATAATGATAATAATCAAGATCATTCATTAATAATATTGTTTTTATAAAAAATTAATTTTCATAATTTTTTTATGTATAATATTTTATATCTAATATTACATTAATAAAAAAATATATGAAGCTACACATAAAAAAACAGGTGAAAATATTCTTACATTTCCGAAATTGTTCCACCACACATGTATAAAACTATCATGAAATAACAAAATAAAATACAATCCAGAACACGTCCCTTTTATTTTTACACGTCCGCAATAAAGATCCACTATCTCCTAGAAGACAAAAAAGAAAAAGAAAACAAGAGATCCACTATTTCGCAGAAGTAGATAAACAGTCTCCTAGAAGACGACAAAGAAAAAAAAGGAGGGGCCGATGGCTGACGACAGTTGTGAAGCAGGAACGGCGATACAGGAAAAATAAATTTATTTTTTACAATAGTTATGATAATTTAACAATTATGATAATAATCAAGATCATTCATTAATGATATTGTTTTTATGAAAAAATAATTTTTACAACTTTTTTATGTATGATATTTCATATCTAATATTACATGAATAAAAAATATACGAAGCTACATATAGAAAAAAAACAGGTGAAAAAATTTGGTCAAATTATCTATAAATAAATTTTAACCAAAGCTACATTTAATACACAGATAAATTTTAATAAAAATTAAAAGTCAAAATTAAAAGTATAGATACATAAATACAAATAAATTATTTAGAGTTATACCATAATTACTGAGAAAAATAAATGGATCGAAACAAAATCAAGAAATAAAAGAATTATTTATTTTTTCCTTGCGATACTTTTAATTGTTTTAATTTAATCCTTCGGTTAAAATTATTTACATATTTGTTTTCATTTCGGCCAATATACTTTTAATTCTTTATTTTTTTTTATATATCATGCTCTTAATTTTCTTTTTAATTCTAATTATTTCCTCTTTTGATTAGGTTGTATTTCTTAGAAAAATTTAATTCTTAGATTTTAGGTTGTTTTAGTTAAAAAAAAATTACTTTTACAATATTTTTTATGTATAATATTTCAAATCTAATATTACATAACAAAAAAAAAATTACGAGGCAACACATAAACAAAATGGGTAGACAAATTTGTCCAGGTTATCTACAATGAAAAAATATATGAACCACTTCCCTTGCGTTTCGATTACAATGTTCTTTTTAGGTGGAAAAAAAACTATTTCTAACAGATTTTATCTATAACAATTTTACTAATTAAATATTAAGGTAACCAATTACAACACGTAAAAAATCGATCAGTTTTCTACATAGAAAAAAGTCCAGCATAGCACGCGGGCAAATAACCTCGTTAACCTCTAAAATAAAATAAAAGGGATCACGAGGATTAAATATTTACATGTGTATTTATCTTTCCCCTTTTCAAAATAATAAGGTAAACCCAATTCAAAATAATCATGGTGGTGTATGTGCTACGAGACTAATACATATACATCACCTTCTAAAACCACTTATATTAGCTTAATTTCAGAAACTTTTGTGATGACCTTTACATTATCTATTTGATATTTGATTGCACATCATGTGTCATAAATTATTACTTTTTTTAATGTGGTTCGCGCGCTATTTATAAGACTTTATTCTTCTTTATCGTCGGTTCCTTGAGCAATAAGATGAACTCAATTGTAGATTTATTAGTTTATATATTTTTAAATTTATTTTATTAAGTATAAATAAAGGCTTTGTATTTATTAATGTAGAAAAATCATGATACCCGAAAACAAAACACTAAAACCTTATACTTAAATTTCCGAAATTGTTCCACCACACATGCATAAACTACCATGAAATAACAAAATAAAATACAATCCAGAAGTGATATTATAGTTTCAACACGGTCCGTCTGCAATGGAGGTAAGGTTGGGCTTCAGTTGGAAATGGATAAGACAGTTGAAGTTAGAGATCCGTGACAAAAATCCATCGATCCATTTCAGGAAGTTGTTGGGCTGCTGCAGAAGAGAACAAAGTCCATATACACCAGCTTAGTTCCTAATGGGCCGGTCACATCTCTGCTTAACCCCCGCATCTTCACTCCCCCCCTATCCTTTTATTTTTACACGTCCGCAATAAAGATCCACTATCTCCTAGAAGACAAAAAAAGAAGACAAAAAAAGAAGTCCACTATCTCCTAGAAGAAGACAAAAAAAGATAATAAGTCACCCCACTATCTCCTAGAAGACAATAAAACAGATGTATGACGCGCAGTGTTTCCTAGAAGCAAAAGAAAAAAAAAAAAAGAGGGGCCGAGGGCTGACGACAGTTGTGAAGCCGGAGGAACGTGAGAGGTTGAGTTTATCTGCGATCTCTTCAACAATTGACTCTATGAATTTTGACTCATACCTGCATCCGTACATTCAAATTTAATTCATGCATTAAGTTGCCGGTTCCTCGATCAGATCAACAATGTAGAAGAAGAGACATATACTACAAAAAAAACTCAGCTTGGGATGCATTGATGCAAATGGGTGGATACTGAATTGACAAGCTAAGAAACACGACCAAACTTGTACAAAATCTATGTCTCAAGGTTTCTTCTATCCTCTGCGGGTCTAGAATTGCCAAGGTTCACCTTTTTTAACTCCCAAGATTCTGGTCTCCTTCCCTGAGTTGCTTAACCTGTCTAGATGATAGGTCAAGTTCAAGCTCGGCTCTGATCAAACATTTAATTACAAGCCAAACATCTCAGAGACATCCATCCATCCATCCCTGCGTAAACACCTCATCTATTCAGAAAGGGGACTCCGATCCTTGAGGGAGTTCCATGTTTTGCAAAGGCTACTATAGATCTTCACATTATGCTCTTACTATTTTTACAAACGTCCAGGAACAAAAAGGCTCTACTGCACTAAGTTGCGTCATTTGTCAGCATGCATGAGTCCTAGGGAATACTCCTCGGCAATCAAGAAACACAACGAATGTGGTGCTGCATAGCCTTTTAACATGATGATTAAGGCAGCTCGAACCAAGAAGAATTATCAATCATTTAGAGATGCCGAAGCAAGCAAGAAGAATTATCAATCATTTAGAGATGCTGAAGCAAGCAAGAAGAATTCCATATATGCTTGTGTTTCGATTATGCCTAATGAATGCAGAGACAATACTGCAGGAGTGATTGATCCACGGGCTCATCGCTACTTCAAACTGGCTTGGGATAGAGTTCTACATCAACCAGTGCACCCATGCAGAACACCTTTGTTTTTTCTTTCTTTGAAAGAGACACGGAGATAGCTTCAGTAATGAAATCAAGGCAGAGTTAGTATTGAGCATACAGTAACAGATGAAGAGTAACGGGTAGCAAGGGGTCTCCGCAAGATCAGTAGCAGATGATGGTCTTCCACAAGATCAGCATCAGATAGAGTTAGGACTCTGTTTGAATTTGAATTACAATCAAACATCTTATCCCTCTTTGTAGAAGTTTATCTCATGTAATCTTTCAGTTATGAAAGCCTGTGAATATCTATAAGTAGAAGTCATTGTAACACTGATACGATTAATAAAACAAAGAGAGTTGATACAGTTTCTACAGTTAGGTTTCTTTTGTTTATTTTTTGGCATTTCTAGAATGGCTTCAATGTTTATCAAAACATCCTTTCCCTATACGTCATATCAAACACAGCTACAGGTTCTGGACATAAAATAGACAGTTAAATGAGATTACTAGCACCATGACAATTGAAGTTAAGGCAATCGTTTTCGATATATCGGTACCAATTGCGTGCTTTTTATTGACACTTGAACAACTAGAGAGGTTAAGAGAGAGGAAATCTTTAGCAAATTCTACTCGGAAGAGAGACAAGGCATGTGCAGTTTCTTGGATCCAAATCAATAAGCTTGTCTCGATATTGAATCGGTGAAGTAACCTTGACCATATTAAACTTGTACACCAAAATTGACAACTCAATCTCTCAAGGTTAATGTCTAGCCTCTGAAAAAATCTGGTATAGAAAGGCGCTCATAATCGCTAAGGCTGGCATATTTCAAATCGATAAGATTCTTGTTTCGTTTATAGATGATAGCTAGTTCGAATTTCTCAAGACAAAAACTGGAAGGCAAAGATCTCAAAGGTCAAACAATTATTCATCCCAACGCAGATATCTCATCTCCTAGGAAAGGAACTTGACGCCAGCCATGAGGAAGGCGCACTTCACAGTTATTTTTAACTCCACAGGTATAAATTCTGGGCAATCTAAGTTTGGATTTCCTTGCAAAGACTACATTTAATTTACTTTCAAAACTAATTTTTGAGATGTCCAAGACCATCCCTTCAATGTCTTCATCTCTCTTGTACATTGCAAGACTTCTTTCATTCTCGTCAAACTCTTTTCCCCTAGGATAGTTGGCTGTGTTGCTCTCGTGCAATCACGGTTCCAGGTACTTGGATGTCTTCTCACATGTTAACTAGCAACCTCCTAGCTATGTGGCTCTCAACAGTGATGCTCGAGTATGGAGTGATCAAGGTTAAATTAAGTATTCCTAAATGCTTAGCTGATTCATAAATATAAGCTATCTATGTAATAAATTTCGAAGGAAAAAAAAAAACAAGCTAGTACCCGTCTAAGACCATTCTTTCCATGGATGCAGCTTCTTTAAGAGCCTGCCTCCATCCCTCCACCCTCTCCATCTGGTCCTCGAAACGTTTCTCATGCTTAGCAAACGCCTCACCACATCTCCCTGTTTGGTCCCCCACCTCAGATGGGTCAATATCGTAGAAAACTGGAAGCACTATGTGCCCAACAGTTCTTCTACGTTCCATGATCATCGCTAGCTCATCAAGACACCATCTCGAAGAAGCGTAATCTTTAGAAAACACAATGATGGATAGTTTTGTTTCTTTGATTGCTTTCTTGATTTCTGACTCAATTTTCTCTCCTCTCCGGATCCCATCATCGTCTCTGAAAGTTCGAATCCCTTCTCTGCATAGAGCTTCTTTGAGATGGTCCGTAAAACTTCGACGGGTTTCGCCTCTAAAGCTCAAGAACACTTCGTAAGGCATTTCGGAGAGAAGAATCGATGAGAAATTTAATGTGAGAAAAAAATTGATATGGAGAATCCTGGAATCGGGAGGTGAATTGATGACTCCTTAGTCCGTAGACTCCAGTCAACGCAGGTGGAACTTTACTAGTTTATGGTGTTGATATGGGAAGAGCAGGAGAGACGAAGACCGATGGGAGAATAAATTATCAGCACCTGATGGACCATAGGCTTGAAAATTAAGGATCCATCTCCGGCCCAAAATCTTTTTACAAGGTAAAAAAGAACGCTTTAGAGGCCCATAAAGTTTAGTTTTATTTTGACATGATGGAAGGCCCAACAACTTATTTATCTTTGACAAACCGACAAAACCAAAAAGGCAAAGAGAAGCTAGGAACTGCGGATACTTGAAAAAGATGAAGTGCCAGGCTTGGATATGTGTCAAATACAGCCTACTGTGATGTGTAAGATAAACGGGGATACAGGAAAAATAAATTTAATTTTGGATCTATGGAGGATATGGAATAAGAATGCTGGTCAATTGCTTCACAATCCATTTGCAGTACACTTCTTTTTAGATTAGGGGTTCATAAACACAACACAGCAACTTTACAAGTTAAGGAAATCACATTACTGTGTTCTGGCAAGACAGCATGCCTGTGGATTTCTGGATCATTTGACTCAAAATGATTTTGTTTCTAAGACCCGTTTGTACTTCGCATTCATGAACACGTTTGAATGGCCAAAGGATCCATCCCCAGTCAGTTTGGGATTGGGATTGAAATTTGGTTCTTGCTGTTATATGTGCTTCTTTTCTTGATTGTACAGAGTTTTTGACCATATGATTAGATAGCCTTGTTCAAGATGTACAAGAACTAGGATTGCTCCTGAAAATAAACTGTTCCTCGTTGGATTGAAAGTTTATGACCTAAGAACAACCATCTTCCTGAACTTGTGTTCCTTAGCGTGATACTACCATAATCAAGAGAAAACAGAGTAGGGGTGTGATGTACCTGTCTTGTAGAACCATCCCTGCCACATCTGCAGCTTTTCTAAGAGCTGCCCTCCATTCTTCCACCCTCCCCATCTCACCCTGGAAGCATCTCTCGTGTGCAGAAAACGCTTCGAAATATCTCCCTTCCTGGTTCCTAACTTCAGCTGGATCCAAATGGTAAAATATGGGCAGCACAAAGTGCCCAGTAGCTTCCCTAGCATCCATGTGTAAACTTTCAAAATACGATTAATCTTTGTATATTCAGTGTGTTTTTTATAGAAAAGTTACAAGACTAAAATAGATAAATACAAAACTACTTTATTCCTACTTTACATAATGTCCAAATCGGGAAATTAACGGCCATATTTTAACACTCCCCTCAAGTTGGAGCGTAGATATTTATCAAGTCCAACTTGTCAATTGTGTTATAGAACGCTTTTTCAGAGACTGTCTTTGTGAGAATATCGGCTAGCTGATCTTCATACCGGACAAACAGAAGTTATATAATTTTCTGATCAAGATTCTCCTTAATGAAATGTCGGTCGACTTCAACATGTTTGGTACGATTATGTTGAACAGGATTATGAGCAATTTTGATAACTGCCTTATTGTCACAGTGTAGACTCATAGGCATTTCATAATCAATCCCAAGGTCTTGTAATACCTGTTTAATCCACAATAATTCACATACACCACGAGACATACCTCGGTATTCCGCTTCTGCACTTGACCTTGCGACCACTTTCTACTTCTTACTTCTCCAAGTGACAAGGTTGCCTTTTATGAATGTAAAATATCCTGATATCGATCTCCTATCCGTCTGATTTTATGCCCAATCCGAGTTTGTATACCCTTTAATATCTTGGACCTCCCTTTTTGAGAATAGAAGTCCTCTTCATGGTGCACTTTTCAAATACCTTAAAATCCGGTATACTGCTTCCATATGCTCTTCTCCTGGTAAATGCATGAACTGACTTGCCACACTTACTGCATAGGCAATGTCTGGTCGAGTATGTGATAAGTATATTAGTTTTTCCACTAGCCATTGATAACATCCTTTGCCCGCTGGCGTCTGATCTTCAACTTGTCCCAGTTTGTGATTCATTTCCATGGGTGTATCTACCGGTTTGCATGCAAGCATTCTAGTTTCTGCTAATAAATCTAACATATATTTTCGTTGTATAAGATATATCCCCGTTTTTTACCTCGAGACCTCAATCCCTAAGAAGTATTTCAGTTGTCCGAGATCTTTCATTTCGAATTTCGATGTCAAAAACTGTTGTAGTGCCTTTCTCTCTTCCGGATCATCCCCCGTTAAGACCATGTCATCCACATATATTATTAGTGTCATTACTTCTCTCCTTTGTGTTTTATAAACAAAGTACGATCTGAATTACTTTGCTTATAGCCAAACTCCTTCATTGTGGATGAGAATCTTCTGAACC
The DNA here is from genome assembly GCA_009078335.1 of Salix brachista. Lineage (NCBI taxonomy): Eukaryota > Viridiplantae > Streptophyta > Magnoliopsida > Malpighiales > Salicaceae > Salix > Salix brachista. Next base: position 1,646,668 of record CM018576.1, on the reverse strand, counting down.
ATGTCCGAGGTGACTGCTTTAGATCATATAAAGCCTTTTTTAATTTGTATACTTCAGTTTCACATGAGGACTTGGTTTTCACTCAAGGTAGCAATTCCATATACACTTCTTCAAGATCTCCATTTAGAAAGGCATTCTTGATACGAATTGTTGTAGGGCCCAGTCTCGATTAATTGTTATAGATATGAGAATTCGGATAGTGTTCATTTTTGCAACTGGGGCAAATGTTTCTTGGTAATCCACTCCATACTTCTGCGTGTATCCCTCCGTGACTAACCTCGCTTTGTATCTATCAATACTCCCAACTGCTTTCAACTTCACTGTGAACACCCATTTACACCCAACTTTCTTCTTTCCTGTTGGTAGTTGACATACCTCCCACGTGTTATTCTTCTGCAGTGCTTCTATTTTCTCATTCATCACCTTGACCCACTTTAGGTCTGCTAATGCATCTTGTATATTACTAGGAATAGACATATTGGATAATTAATTAACAGTAAATGCATATGATTCTGATAATCTATAGGTAGCGATATAGTTGCTGATGAGATATTTAGTTCTGTGTTATGGATCAGGTTCATACGGTTTCTTTGGGACTCCCCGGTTTAGTCTTTGTGGGTATCTATTGGTCATATTATTTTCTAAGATAAAAATTTCATTTATCTCATTAGAGATAGGATTTAGGGTTACCTGAGAGGACCGAGGAGAGACATTCTCGGTTGATTCTTCAGTTAATGATGTAGGCGTTGGTAATTCCAGAGACATAGAGGGGTCGTTACTGAGATCATTCTGGTTTGTGCAGACTTCCAGGTTATCATCCCGGCTTGGTCTCATTTCCTCTAATTCGAATATATCTTTATTCTCTTCATTGTTACTCTCCCCCTGAATAAAAAAAGCCAGGAACTCCCCTAGAATAGTAGGGTTCGGATTCTCGAAATGATGCATCCAAGGTCACATGTAGCTTTTGATGATGAGGATCATAGCACCGATATCCTTTTTGAAACTCCAAGTAACCTACAAACACGCACCTTTTTGCACACGGATCTAGTTTGCTTCGCAGAACTTTAGGGATGTGGACATATACCGTACAACCAAATACCTGAGGCCCCAAATTTTGAAGGTGAGGAACCAAGAGAAGAGATTCCATTTTTTTGTTGAGGAGACTGAAAATCAATTGCACTGAATGGTATTCGATTCATTAAGTATGCAGCGGATTTGACTGTCTCACCCCAATAGTATTTTGGCAGATTCATGCCAAATAGCAAAGCATGAACTATTTCCATAATTTTTCGGTTCTTCTTTTTGGCTAATCCATTCTGTTATGGAGTATAGGTGCAGGATGTTTGATGTCGAATTCCATTATGTTGTAAAAAAATTACCTAATACTTGATCCATAAATTTTGTACCATTATCTAATTGAAGTGTACGAATGTGCCATTGGTATCGGGTTAGCACCATTTTCTGAAATTTCTAAAATATTGTACTTACTTCACTTTTATTTTGGAGGAGAGATATCCAGGTCATTCGAGTACATTCGTCAATAAATGTAACAAAATACCGTGCATTAAAAAAGGATGAGACCTTTGCAGGACCCCAAACATCAGAATGAATAATTGTAAATGGTTCTACACTTTTATTCAAACTTGGCAAATAGAAAACACGGTGGCTTTTCGCCAGTTCATAAATTTCACACTAAAAATCCAAAATACTTAAACTCGAAAATAAATGCGGTTGTAACTTCTTAAGATACCCAAATGAAAGATGTCTGAGTCGTCGATGCCACAACCATACTAGAGCATGAGCTTGATCCGTACTTCTGGTCTGATGCGTATGACCCAGCTTTAACCTCCCTTGTTTTGTTAATTCCAAATAATACAGGTTGCCCCGTCTGATACCATAACCAAGAATCTTCTGGGTTAAAATGTCCTGAAAAACACAAAACAGTGGCCAAAACGTTATCGTGCAATCAAGGGTAGTTGTAATTTGACTAACCGACAGGAGATTATCCGTAAGAAATAGAACAATAAAGACAATATCTAGTGTAATAGTGTCAATTAAAATGATAGATCCTTCCCCCGTAACAGGGGAGGTACTACTGTTAGCACTACATATAGCTGATCATGAGGAGGGTTTATGACAGATTGAATTATCGGAATCGCTAGTCATGTGATTACATGCACTTGTATCAATAATCCAAGTGTTATTTTTTGTAATAACAGAGTGTGCAATTTTTTTTCGATAATACATGGATTGACCACATTTGTTGTGGGTTGTACCTGATTTGCGTCCATCAGATGTACCATAGGTTTTCAGATATTTTTCCATGGTTTTTTTGTAAATTCCCACCAGTTCGGGTAGCCGATGATTTCGTAACACCTTTTTTTGAATGCTCTATTTCATCGCAATGAGAACACACCAACCCAGTTGCATTTTTGTATTTTTGGTCAGCCCAGCCAGCCCAAGTACGGTAAACTCGGTCAGTCTTTAAATGTCACCCTAAGTATTGTTCCCCTCTTTCCCTTCCCCCTCTTTGAACCTGCACCACCCTGTCGCCCCTCTCTCCCCTGTGTCCCCCATCAACCGATGATGCATCGTCATCATCACGGTTGTTCAGCTAACCCCGGAGGACCACCACCATGCTTGCCCTCCAACTCATCTACATGGTTTCCAATTTCATCAATCTTCGAAAAAATGGAGTCCAATATTGTTTGAAAACTACTTTGCATCTGCTAAAGAAGACGTTGTACCAAAACAGTCATATCGGCAGTGCTTTGCTTGGAATCCTCGGAATCATGTCCATCCATTGCTTGCTATGCGGGTTGTTTTTATGGGTTTCTACTCTGAGATGGGTTGTTTGATGGATTTCTAGGTTGGTGAATGGATTTTCTGAAATATTTTTAATATAATAATATGATGAATAAATCTTATAAAATAAAATAAAAATTTCTTTTTCTAACAAAAATTATGGTATCATTGATAGTATAAACAATAATAATTAGACTATGAATTATTTATAATAATATTTATAATGACAGCTACAATAGTTGTGACAATTTAAAAATTATGATAATAATAATAATGACAATAATAATCGAAATAATTCATCAATTGATGTTATTTTTCTTAAAGATTGACTTTTGTGATTTTTTTATGTATGATATTTCATATCTAATATCACATAAATAAATAAAAATACGAAGACACACATAGAAAAAACAAATGGAAAAATAGGGGCAAATTATCTACAATGAAAAAATATACTAGCCAATTGCCCTCCACTTCGCCGTCGCCATAAACAAATTTTTTAAAATACAAAAAAATGTTAATGGTCTTAGATTTGTTTTATTATGCTATATATTTGAGCAAAATAATCAGCCTGCAAAACTTTTGGTTCTTACTATAGTAAAAATATTTACAATAATAATTATTATTTTTATTGTTTATTAGGTTTTATATATTCATTTTATATGGAAAATGCGTTTAAAATAATGATAATGATTATTTTTTAATATATTCATTATATTATAGATAATGCATTTAAAATAATAAGAAAGATTATTTTAAAGCTTTTTTCTCTTAAAATAATTATATATTCTGATATTTATTTAATATTAATGTCTTAAAAAATATAACAAACAATTAACAACTAAATATTAACTATACATGTATAAGAGATGATTTTACTTTCATTTCATACCACCAAAAGTGAACTTACTCTGTTTTTTAACAACAGCTACATTTAATACAAAGATAAATTTTAATAAAAATTAAAAGTCAAAATTAAGAGTATAGATATATAAATACAAACAAATTATTTAGTTATACCAAAATTATTGAGAAAAATAAATGGATTGAAACTAAATCAAGAAATAAAAGAATTATTTATTTTTTCCTTGCAACACTTTTAATTGTTTTAATTTAATCCTTCGGTTAAAATTATTTACATATTAAAAATCTCTTTAAAAATTATTTACACTTTTAAGAATTATTTATTTTTTCCTTGCAACACATATTTTTTTAAAAAATCTCTTTATTGTTTTTCGATCTCAAGGTTTTGATTTCTTGCAGTTTTGTCATTCAATTAGAATTAATTATATATTTTGTTTTCCATTTGGCACTTAGTTTTTTAAATTTTTATTTAGTGTTCATTCCTTTCTTTTTTTTGGTCCTTCCTGGACAGTATTTGTTTTTTGTCCGTATTCATTCATTTATGCCTTTAGATTATTTTTTTCGATTCATTTTTTGTCAGGGTTTTATTTTTATTAGGTTCTGCTCTAAAATTTTAATTTATATTTGTGATAATTTTAATATTAATATTGCTCCTTTTTCCCTTTGTTTTTTTTTGTGTTTTCTGTTATTTTATCTGCTTTTCAGATCAGGTGATTTTATTGTTTGCGGAATGATAATGATAATTTCGGTGATTATTTTTTTATTTTTTTCGCTAAAATGTTTTGATTTTTATTTTATTTTTTAGGGCAATTTAATGATTTTAATTGTGGGCAGTAATGTTGATAATAATTTAACTGTTATAGTAATGAAAATGACGGTAATGTAGGGATGAATTTTGAATTTATGTTTTCATCTTTTTGTGGATAGAAAATTAACTACTTATATTTGTTATTTGATTATTGCAGATCTTTTCACAATTTATATTTTGTTTTTAAATGTGATTTAAATTGAATTATAAAATGAATTAATCCTAATACAATGATTTCAATAATTCAGATATCCGAATCTTCTTTCTTTTTTAATGATGATGATAATTTTATGCTGGTTATTTCGTTGAAACTTACTAAACAAATAATAATTTTATGCTGGTTATTTCGTTGAAACTTACTAAACAAATAAATTTATATCGATTTAAAATTCATATATTTTATAGAAAACTTGCACTTCACAAGAATTTTACACGGATTTATTATTTTGACTAAATTTATATTATAACAAAAATAAATATAATTAATATTTTTTGCGTTGAAAAAATATGGTACCACCTGCAACAAGGCGCGGGTGCATGGGCTAGTGTGTGTGTGTGTGTATATATATATATATATATATATATAGCTTGAAATCTTAACACAGCTGCAATGATTGTGATGCTGGTGGGTGTGGTCCATTTAAAAACTATTAAACTTATTTTTTAATAAACTTATTATTGTTGAAGTATAAAAATAAAAATAAAATCAATCAAGAGAAACTCAAGTCTGACTAGGTTAAGTAGCAAAAAAAAGTGATTCGGTTAGTTATCCATCCAAAAATATCAATAATTTACATGGGACAATGGTGGTTCATTTTGTTGGAGTATGATATGGTCTCACTCAGATTTGATAATATCATAAGAAACAACAAAAAAGAGGAAGGGAAAGTATTGGGCTGCTGCAAGTATCGCGAAATTATTTACATATTTTGTTTTCATTTCAGTCTATATACTTAATTTTTTTAATTTATTTTTTTTAGATATATTTCTAAATAGTTCATATTTTTGTCCATGTTTATATATATACACTCTTAATTTTGGTTTTTAATTCTAATTTTTTCCTCTTTTATTTAGGTTGTATTTCTTAGAAAAAATTAATTATTAGATTTTAGGTTGTTTTGGTAAAAAAAAATTACTTTTACAATATTTTTATGTATAATATTTTAGATCTAATATTACATAACAAAAAAAAAAATTACGAGGCAACACATAAACAAAATGGGTAGACAAGTTTACCCAGGTTATGTACAATGAAAAAAATATACGAACCACTTCCCTTGCGTTTCGATTGCAATGTTCCTTTTAGGCGGAAAAAATTTTATTTGTAACAGATTTTATTTATTACAATTTTACTAATTAAATATTAAGATAACCAATTACAACACGCAAAAAATCAACTAGTTTTCTACATAGAAAAAAGCTCAGCGCAACAAGCGGGCAAGTAACCTCGCTAACCTCTAAAATAAAATAAAAGGGATCATCAGGGCTAAATATTTACATGTGTATTTATCTTTCCCCTTTCTTTCCCTTTTCAAAATAATAAGGTAAACCCAATTTGATTCTTTTTTCAACCCAACCCTGGAGAGGATATGTTCTTGATAATTCGACATGATGTATTTATATATAAGAAAAAAACTCTGCCCTTAACTGCTAGAATTAACCTCTGAAATAAAAGGTTTTTAGGGTCACAAAACTTAAACTTAACTAGAAATTGCTGCAGAGGATGAAATATTGTTATCTACAATGAAAAAATTACGAGGCAACACATAAACAAAATGGGTAGACAAATTTGTCCAGGTTATCTACAATGAAAAAATATATGAACCACTTCCCTTGCGTTTCGATTACAATGTTCTTTTTAGGTGGAAAAAAAACTATTTCTAACAGATTTTATCTATAACAATTTTACTAATTAAATATTAAGGTAACCAATTACAACACGTAAAAAATCGATCAGTTTTCTACATAGAAAAAAGTCCAGCATAGCACGCGGGCAAATAACCTCGTTAACCTCTAAAATAAAATAAAAGGGATCACGAGGATTAAATATTTACATGTGTATTTATCTTTCCCCTTTTCAAAATAATAAGGTAAACCCAATTCAAAATAATCATGGTGGTGTATGTGCTACGAGACTAATACATATACATCACCTTCTAAAACCACTTATATTAGCTTAATTTCAGAAACTTTTGTGATGACCTTTACATTATCTATTTGATATTTGATTGCACATCATGTGTCATAAATTATTACTTTTTTTAATGTGGTTCGCGCGCTATTTATAAGACTTTATTCTTCTTTATCGTCGGTTCCTTGAGCAATAAGATGAACTCAATTGTAGATTTATTAGTTTATATATTTTTAAATTTATTTTATTAAGTATAAATAAAGGCTTTGTATTTATTAATGTAGAAAAATCATGATACCCGAAAACAAAACACTAAAACCTTATACTTAAATTTCCGAAATTGTTCCACCACACATGCATAAACTACCATGAAATAACAAAATAAAATACAATCCAGAAGTGATATTATAGTTTCAACACGGTCCGTCTGCAATGGAGGTAAGGTTGGGCTTCAGTTGGAAATGGATAAGACAGTTGAAGTTAGAGATCCGTGACAAAAATCCATCGATCCATTTCAGGAAGTTGTTGGGCTGCTGCAGAAGAGAACAAAGTCCATATACACCAGCTTAGTTCCTAATGGGCCGGTCACATCTCTGCTTAACCCCCGCATCTTCACTCCCCCCCTATCCTTTTATTTTTACACGTCCGCAATAAAGATCCACTATCTCCTAGAAGACAAAAAAAGAAGACAAAAAAAGAAGTCCACTATCTCCTAGAAGAAGACAAAAAAAGATAATAAGTCACCCCACTATCTCCTAGAAGACAATAAAACAGATGTATGACGCGCAGTGTTTCCTAGAAGCAAAAGAAAAAAAAAAAAAGAGGGGCCGAGGGCTGACGACAGTTGTGAAGCCGGAGGAACGTGAGAGGTTGAGTTTATCTGCGATCTCTTCAACAATTGACTCTATGAATTTTGACTCATACCTGCATCCGTACATTCAAATTTAATTCATGCATTAAGTTGCCGGTTCCTCGATCAGATCAACAATGTAGAAGAAGAGACATATACTACAAAAAAAACTCAGCTTGGGATGCATTGATGCAAATGGGTGGATACTGAATTGACAAGCTAAGAAACACGACCAAACTTGTACAAAATCTATGTCTCAAGGTTTCTTCTATCCTCTGCGGGTCTAGAATTGCCAAGGTTCACCTTTTTTAACTCCCAAGATTCTGGTCTCCTTCCCTGAGTTGCTTAACCTGTCTAGATGATAGGTCAAGTTCAAGCTCGGCTCTGATCAAACATTTAATTACAAGCCAAACATCTCAGAGACATCCATCCATCCATCCCTGCGTAAACACCTCATCTATTCAGAAAGGGGACTCCGATCCTTGAGGGAGTTCCATGTTTTGCAAAGGCTACTATAGATCTTCACATTATGCTCTTACTATTTTTACAAACGTCCAGGAACAAAAAGGCTCTACTGCACTAAGTTGCGTCATTTGTCAGCATGCATGAGTCCTAGGGAATACTCCTCGGCAATCAAGAAACACAACGAATGTGGTGCTGCATAGCCTTTTAACATGATGATTAAGGCAGCTCGAACCAAGAAGAATTATCAATCATTTAGAGATGCCGAAGCAAGCAAGAAGAATTATCAATCATTTAGAGATGCTGAAGCAAGCAAGAAGAATTCCATATATGCTTGTGTTTCGATTATGCCTAATGAATGCAGAGACAATACTGCAGGAGTGATTGATCCACGGGCTCATCGCTACTTCAAACTGGCTTGGGATAGAGTTCTACATCAACCAGTGCACCCATGCAGAACACCTTTGTTTTTTCTTTCTTTGAAAGAGACACGGAGATAGCTTCAGTAATGAAATCAAGGCAGAGTTAGTATTGAGCATACAGTAACAGATGAAGAGTAACGGGTAGCAAGGGGTCTCCGCAAGATCAGTAGCAGATGATGGTCTTCCACAAGATCAGCATCAGATAGAGTTAGGACTCTGTTTGAATTTGAATTACAATCAAACATCTTATCCCTCTTTGTAGAAGTTTATCTCATGTAATCTTTCAGTTATGAAAGCCTGTGAATATCTATAAGTAGAAGTCATTGTAACACTGATACGATTAATAAAACAAAGAGAGTTGATACAGTTTCTACAGTTAGGTTTCTTTTGTTTATTTTTTGGCATTTCTAGAATGGCTTCAATGTTTATCAAAACATCCTTTCCCTATACGTCATATCAAACACAGCTACAGGTTCTGGACATAAAATAGACAGTTAAATGAGATTACTAGCACCATGACAATTGAAGTTAAGGCAATCGTTTTCGATATATCGGTACCAATTGCGTGCTTTTTATTGACACTTGAACAACTAGAGAGGTTAAGAGAGAGGAAATCTTTAGCAAATTCTACTCGGAAGAGAGACAAGGCATGTGCAGTTTCTTGGATCCAAATCAATAAGCTTGTCTCGATATTGAATCGGTGAAGTAACCTTGACCATATTAAACTTGTACACCAAAATTGACAACTCAATCTCTCAAGGTTAATGTCTAGCCTCTGAAAAAATCTGGTATAGAAAGGCGCTCATAATCGCTAAGGCTGGCATATTTCAAATCGATAAGATTCTTGTTTCGTTTATAGATGATAGCTAGTTCGAATTTCTCAAGACAAAAACTGGAAGGCAAAGATCTCAAAGGTCAAACAATTATTCATCCCAACGCAGATATCTCATCTCCTAGGAAAGGAACTTGACGCCAGCCATGAGGAAGGCGCACTTCACAGTTATTTTTAACTCCACAGGTATAAATTCTGGGCAATCTAAGTTTGGATTTCCTTGCAAAGACTACATTTAATTTACTTTCAAAACTAATTTTTGAGATGTCCAAGACCATCCCTTCAATGTCTTCATCTCTCTTGTACATTGCAAGACTTCTTTCATTCTCGTCAAACTCTTTTCCCCTAGGATAGTTGGCTGTGTTGCTCTCGTGCAATCACGGTTCCAGGTACTTGGATGTCTTCTCACATGTTAACTAGCAACCTCCTAGCTATGTGGCTCTCAACAGTGATGCTCGAGTATGGAGTGATCAAGGTTAAATTAAGTATTCCTAAATGCTTAGCTGATTCATAAATATAAGCTATCGATGTAATAAATTTCGATATGTGTCAAATACAGCCTACTGTGATGAAGTGCCAGGCTTGGATATGTGTCAAATACAGTCTACTGTGATGAAGTGCCAGGCTTGGATATGTGTCAAATACAGCCTACTGTGATGTATAAGATAAACGGGGTTACAGGAAAAATAAATTCAATTTTGGATCTATGGAGGATATGGAATAAGAATGCTGGTCAATTGCTTCACAATCCATTTGCAGTACACTTCTTTTTAGATTAGGGGTTCATAAACACAACACAGCAACTTTACAAGTTAAGGAAATCACATTACTGTGTTCTGGCAAGACAGCATGCCTATGGATTTCTGGATCATTTGACTCAAACTGATTTTGTTTCTAAGACCCGTTTGTACTTCGCATTCATGAACACGTTTGATTGGCCAAAGGATCTATCCCCAGTCAGTTTGGGATTGGGATTGAAATTTGGTTCTTGTTGTTATATGTGCTTCTTTTCTCTTGATTGTACAGAGTTTTTGACCATATGATTAGATAGCCTTGTTCAAGATGTACAAGAACTAGGATTGCTCCTGAAAATAAACTGTTCCTCGTTGGATTGAAAGTTTATGACCTAAGAACAACCATCTTCCTGAACTTGTGTTCCTTAGCGTGATACTACCATAATCAAGAGAAAACAGAGTAGGGGTGTGATGTACCTGTCTTGTAGAACCATCCCTGCCACATCTGCAGCTTTTCTAAGAGCTCCCCTCCATTCTTCCACCCTCTCCATCTCACCCTGGGAGCATTTCTCGTGTGCAGAAAACGCTTCGAAATATCTCCCTTCCTGGTTCCTAACTTCAGATGGATCCGAATGGTAAAATATGGGCAGCACAATGTGCCCAGTAGCTTCCCTAGCATCCATGATCATGACGACGTTGTCGAGGCACCGTGTTGAAGAAGCATAGTCCTTAGAAAACACAATGACAGATATCTTTGATTCCTGTATTGCTTTTCTGGTTTCTGACTCGGTATTTTCTCCTCTTCGAGTGTCATCAGCGTTTCTAAACGTGCGAAGTCCTGCACGGGTGAGAGCTGAGTTGAGATGATCACTAAAATTCTTTCCTGCATCTCCATTGCTAAAGCTCAGGAACACAAGATCATTAGCCGGGCCAGAGAGAACAAGCATCAAGCGACGGATGAATGAGAAGATAGCCATAAGTTTGATGAATAGACTACGTGAAAGATCAAAGACGAGGATGAGAGAACGGAATTCTGTTGTGGGATTGCTACTGAAATGGTAACGTGTGTGAACCGGCAAAAGGTAGAAGAACTAAGCAAGAGAAAACCGACAGGAAGGGAAAGTATTGGGAAGCTGCAGCCTGCAGGTCTCGCGAAGTTTCCTTTTTCTTTTTCTTTTGTTTCACTTTCGTTGGCGGTGCTCCATCCATCTCACTGCTATGCGATTCAATTTATGTTTATTGTGATGTGAAATAATATATTTTTTTCTGTATTGAAAGGCAGATTTATATGATGTATTTATAAAAAATGAAAAACTTCTGCCCTTAGCTACTACAAATACAATTAACCTCTAGAAATTGCTGCAGAGGATGAAATATTGTTTATCCCGAGTAAGCGATCGGGATAGGTTATATTAAAAAATTGTCTGGTTAATCTTTTTAAAATAGTAATCAACTTATTAATAGTTTTTTGAGAATTTCATAATGCTTCAAAAAACTTATTTGATTGTTTCTCATTTTATATTTTATATAAATAAATTATATTTATGTTGCGTATTTATAAAAAAAAAAAATCCTTGGCTACTAGAATTAACTTCTAACATAAAATATATAAAATAAAAAGGACAATCATGGTAAATACATGCATGTGTATTTATCTTTTACTTTTCTAGTCAACAGGATTACGGTCTATTGATTGATCATGATAGATCATATAGTCAACAAAATTTTCAAAAAATATATAAAAAAAAAACATCTCTCTATTTCTCTACCACTTCAGAATATAAAATTAGGATTACAGAACACTAGTTTTTATCCAATCAACATGCATTGTAACCGATTCGTTTGACGATGCTGACAATACAGACCAATCTCTGCAAAACTTTCATTAGTCTATTAATTGTAGAATATGGGCCTCTTCATCCGTTTCAATTGACAAGACAGAATTTTCTTCACGCACTGCATTAAAGACCTGGAATTGTTTGAGAAGACTGACTCAGAGTCAACCCTGAGGTTAATGAACGTAGAGAAGGCTTGCCAATACTGGTGCTGCTTTCATTTAGCGTGAGAAGCAGGGCGAATTGGGTGTTTGCTACCCTGCTTTTACTCGCCTTCCTGGAATTTGCTGCGGAGTTTTTCTGCATCAATCATGCAACTTCCTCATCATTAATTTTGATATTTTTTAGGGATTTATATTTGAATTTTAAAAATTAAAGATTATTCTATCAACTTGTGGAATATCTTCCCTTTCTTTAGAATGAAAGTAATTTTCATCGCATATTTACTGACATCAAAGCTAGGGATGTATATATATATATATATAATATTAACCAATAACAAAGCGCTACGAGACTAATACATTGTGCGGATCATATTTTGAAGGGGAGTGCGTGTGTGTGCCCCTTTTTAACCATTTCAATTATTATCCGATTCAAAGATATATTCTTGGAATAAATCCTTCCAAAGCAATTATCGTTTGAAAGCATCAATTCCTGATATATATATTCTTATTGATGATGGATCAAAATAACGAACAAAAAAGCTGCCGGTTCTTGTGATGTTTGATTCACAATTTACATATACCAAACATCTGCTTCTAACTTGACCAAAACATTATAGAATTGCAGCGCATCATCGCGGTTTAAGAAGATAAAAGTTTGCATGCTAGTTTTATTATTCAGTTCCAAAAACAAGGAACCGCAGCTGTGGCAATGACATATATCCACAACAGTAGAGGGCTAAAACGAGAAACTACTTTCAAAGAGAGAGATAATGAAGAGAGGCTGAACAAATAGCATTTCATTTAAATGCATACACACCCATCAAAGCCATACAAGCCAGAGAGAAACTACAAGGTACATACAAAATGCTCGGCAAGCAGCTCCTCACGCATGGTTTACACATTTTACCATTCATGACAGCAACAAACAGAACAAAGAAAAAGAAAGGGCTTTAGCATCCGATAACCAGAGAAGTTGCATGAACATCACCTTTTTAGTGACCAAGTCAGAACGGTAAATAAGGTCGATGATTTCAGCATCCAATCCCTGCAGAATAGCATACACCAGTCAAGGGTGATAGGTCAATTCGTTGTAAAAATCTTCCAAATTTGCATAAATTACATATGCTTTGCTCAGTTGGTGCTTTATTCGCTTAACTTCCACCTTCTGTTTCCATCCAGTAGTCAAGCTTATAATAAGCAAATAGCAGATTCTGGTATTCCATCATTGGTGTGCAGCTTAAACAAGCTGGTTTCTGAGAACCAATGCAACTCCCAGAAAATTTCAGGTGACAAGTAACAAATTCCATCTCAGGTGCAATACATTAAGAGGCTATTGGGTGGTTATATAAACTTGTTGAAAGGCACATATGCTAGAAGATAAGATCTTCGTCCATAAAGTTTCTGTAGATGGATTGAACTGACAGCTCAGGTTTCCTACTAAAAAAAGTAAAATCATGGTTTAATCCTGGTGATGTGCTAGAAGTTCAAGAGTGAAACAAAGGCCACCACCCCATCGCCTACTGAACAATAAAAGGAAGAACTAACTGCATAAAGTAGATAGATTTGCAGCTAGAAAATGTGCTCCCGGAAAATTGTCTCCTTGACTTGAGGTTGTCCAAGAGCTTCTTTTAGACCTCAAGATAAACTCAAGAAACAAAAGGGTGATATAAGATGGCCATTCTTATCTTATGCACTAAGGACGCCAGCATAAAGAAACTCAAACTGTTACCACCTATTCTCTAAATATAAGGAATTGAAGCCTTTTTTTTACCAGCCTCACGCAAAGCCAAGCATCATTGAAATACTACCCTTAGATGACTGCAGGCTCCTTCCCTTACCATAGTTAATATTATGAGCCCTCTGCGGACCGTAAATCACTGTCAACCTCTGCTATAATAATGCTAAGTGGTTGCCATCCTGATGGATGATGTATGATCCATTTTTTAAAGCCAATTACCATGTTCAAGATCTGAAGGATATCACCCAGAGCATGTCCTTTCAAGCACTTTTTCTTTAAAATAGTACCTGCTTCATACCTGTACAGTGCACAGGAGAATACACGACAGCATTTTCAAAGTTAGAATTGAAACTCAGAAAATGAAAATGAACTGGAGAAACCAGTGAGCTTTACCTGCACTGAGAAGCCAAGATTGCAGATCGCCCAGCAGATGATATCAGGAAATGCTGAATTTCATCCCATGTTGCTTTGGGGATTTTTTTAGGGCTGCCACCAATAGGGTTGACACATTTCCACAGTTTCTCGTTTTTACCAACAAACAACTGCATCGCGCCTAAACTCTGTGCCACTACCATCTGATGCTCAACGGCACACTCAAGGGCCTTTTTAATGTCAGTGTTGCGGTGCTTCTTATCTCCATATCTGATGCAGTCAGCTATATTTGTTTCAGTTGGCATTATCTTTTCACTTTTAAGGGTGTTCAAGGCAAGCAAGACCACACCTATAAGGCCTTGAATGTATGCAGAAGGTTTTGGGCATCCTGGACTCCCCCATATAACACTTCCTGGAGAAACACCAGCCCCCATTGCTGATGAAGATGATGGTGGATATTCTGGACAACTGGGGTACCTGTGGTTGGGCATCTCATCCAGGTAAACAGATGGCGAGTTGTGTGTCATATTTCCATCTAACGAGTTACTTGAGCTTATAGATCTGGGAAGTTTCTTCCTGGAATCATGCTTTACCTCTGGATTTTGTCTTTGCGGGCTGAAGTTGGAGTGTCCAGAAATGTTCAAATTACAAATACTAGGCACACTCATATATGGTGCTGGCATAGAACTTGTTCCGTTGGGCCTGGCAGGCATTGGAAAAGGAGCACGAGGGTGAAAATTAGGAGGAGGAGGATAAAAACCACCTGCTGCAAATTTAGGTTGCATTGCTGAATTGTTTGGCCTTAATTGCTGTGTATAATGATTTTGGTGGTTGCCATTAACGTAAGGGACATCACACCAAGCAAAATTAGTATTTCCATGAATAAAATCCGGGGCAGGTCCACTTAGGGGAACTCTGGGGAAATAAGTACCCGGTTGGTGAGAGTTTGTATTATGTTGATCTTCTTGGGTCCAAAGAGGCACACTCGTTGTCATTGATCCATTTGTCTGGCTTGGGCTTCTTCGGATGTTTTTCCCCTTCTGTTTATTGTCATAAACCCTTTCCGTGTAAGGAGACTTCTGGCTTGCCAGATACGGGTTCTCGGAATAGGAATCCGCTGGCTGTTTTAATTGAGCGGCATCAGACAATGGAATCTGTAAAGAGTCTGAATTCGACATGTAGCTATTGCTATCAGGTTGCAGTGATTCACCTTCACTAAGTGGCGGTCCTCCTGCCAAGAGACTTGTCCAGAGCCATACACTCTTTGCTGCCGCAAGAAGGGGTGCGGATGCTCTCTGGGGCTGTGCCAGAAGAATATTGTATCTCCTCATTCGCAACTGATGAAGAGCGTTAGAGAAGTCTCGATCACCAGAAATTAACAAATAATTAGCAGGCGCAGCATTGTCCACAGCCCAAAACAACATATCAACAAGAATCTTCTTATCACTTGCATCTTTAACACCTGTTCATTCAAGTATAACATTAAGAACCTCAATGAAAACCATATCCAAAATTTAAATCACCTAAAACATAACAAATAAACAACACAAAAGATTCGATGTTCAAAAACAAAAACATCCTACAAATGTTTTAATACACTCACATATAGTCAACCTGCAATTTCCTATTTCAATAACAAAACTTGAGATATAATAAAAGAAATCACCACGACTCTGAGATTATAAATTCATTTTTGTTTCTTTACAACCCTTCACGACATTGCAGATCCTAGCAAACCCTTTCTGTTCAGTCAACTCAGTCTTTTAGACAGATAATATAATCAACCCCAGCCCCAATTCAATCGCACCGACACCAAGAAAGGCAAGATATTGAACAAGATCCGATCTTTCTTGGCTAATCGATAAATCAAACACCCCGTGAAGCAAAATCATCAAAAAGTAGAAGTAAAATCAAGATACCTGCAGGGACATGATTGAGAGCAATCCCAGTACTAGAAAGAGCTTGCTGAACAGCAGAATTGATACGATGCGTGTCACCATAAGCAGAAATAGAAACAGGACCACAATAATTCATCTTGACAAGTGCTGAGCTTATGTTTTGTGCTATGGCATGAGGGTCACAGTCTCTAGGTACATGACAGTTCTCTATGTCCCACCAAACTGAAATCTTAGCGGACATATACTGTGCCTCTGCTCTTCCTCCTCCGCTTCCTCTTCCTCCTCCCATTTCTGACAAAGATCCCCGGCAAAAAAGGCGGACTTGGCAGCGGAGATTTAGAGGGTGGTGGTGGTGAAGATGTGGTTTTGGTATCTATGCTGTGCTAAGCGATGCTTAGCTGTGGTGGAGAGAGAGAGAGAGAAGGGGAAAAAACGACGTCTTTCTGTATTGGATTCCTATGTCCTGTGGCTTGGTGAGTTTAATAGGTAGTGGGTTCGGGGAGCTTAGATTACGGTTATGCCCTCTCAGAGGTAACCGTTAATTAAGAAATCTTATTTAGTATATCAAAAATTGTTAATAAATAATTATTTGTTATATTAAAAATTAATTCTCTTAAATAAATTATTCGGTCTAAGAGTATACTTGTCTTTCGTATTAGGATTCATAAAAGTGGTTTTAAAAAGTATGTTCGATAAAAACAATAAATTATATATTTCTAATTAATATTTTAGAAAAGAGTTTTCAATCTAACCCCTAAAAAGATATGATATGTATAGATTAAACAAATACTTTTAAATTCAGAACACAAATCACACGAAACCCTCCAGCCCAAGGAATGAGAAATCTGAAAACTATAAAAAGAAAGAAAAGAGATCACCGGGACTCGGTCGAAGGGTTTCCTAATTAATTCTTGGACTCCAAGTCAGCCTGCCGGGTGTTTGTGAGATCTTTACGCATTGATCACCGATATTGGCTCGAGAAAAAAAACGAGTCAAGTCCTGACCAATCACCATGCGCCATGTCAATACGAGAAGAAGTCTTTGAGCAATTTTTTTATCAAGTAATCAATCCATGCGATATAAATATAAATATATATGGTATCTGTGCGCTAATTAGCTAAACGTGATTATGTGTATATTTTTCAAAGTATTTTTTATTTAAAAATAAATTAAAATGATAAAAAAATTTCTTTAATATTAGTATATAAATTATTTAAAAACATCAAAATTTTTAATTTAAAATAAAAATCTTTTAATTTTTTTCAAAAATATTTTTAAAACACAGTAATAATCGTTCTCTTCCAGGAGAGTGGAGAAATTGAATGAATGCAAACGTGAGGTCTGGGAAGGGTTGTTTCTTTTAGGCTGAAAAATCTACAAAAAGTCATCCATCCGAAGGGAAAGTCAATTAAAAGTTTGACAACGTTGCATTGCTTGTCCTAGTCAGATGAGCAGTTCCCTTCCGTGGGAGTTTAAAAGTAAAGGCACGCGAGTACTTGACTTCATTTGTTCCACGCGTAAACTCCATTCAAACTTTACTATTCCCTTATTATTTAATGTTTTTTTATATTTTAAAATATCTATTCCATGTTTCTTACATCAACCCATTATAAATATAAACACTAGATTAATATTTGCAACTGCTAATTGTGAAGGTACGTGCTGGCCAAGCCAGTCCTGATTCATGAGATGGTAATCAAAACTCCGGGTGAAGAGTTTTGATCCCGGACTGGACATACTTGGTAGACCAGGCTGCGGCCATGCCATGTCATTGTGGTAGCCAAAGTTATCAACGGAGACATTTTTATCTTTTGGTTGCTAAAATTATCATGCAACATCTCCTTTTCGGGAGAAAAACATTAAATATACATCTTAAAATGATATATTTTTTATTATTAATAATTTATAAGGTCTGGACCCAGTTCAGTCTTTAAACGTGATCTTCAAAGAAAAATCTAATAACTCTCAATTCAGTCCAGCCCAATTGTTCTGGGTCTACACCTCCACGATCATTATTATCAACACAACAATAATAAATAAAATATATATCTAACAAGAATTGTTAATTAGAACAAGAATTAAGATAAATTCGGTCATATTTAATATGATATTACTAATTCAGGGTTAAATTCTTACATTCTAATCTTTTTTTAAAAGTGACTATCATACAAATTAACTTCACTGACACTTAAATGACATCAAATACTAAAATGAACCTCCTAGATCTATATTAAAAATTATAACAAACAACATATTCCACTTCTAACGTGCAGATGATGAATCTGAAAGAGAATACAAGATAATTCCATATACAAATTGAATAACTATAGTAGTAAAATTATTTAATCAACTGCACGCAACCATACATAATTATAACAATAAGTATAATTATTTGAAAACACAATCTAGTTTTCTCACCTATATACTAATGATACTCAATTGTCAGTATTCTCGTTACCCTACAAGAGACATCATCAAAAGACTCATTCCCAGGGTCCTAACATACCTCCTCGTGTTTATTTGTGGAGGTACAATGATTTTATTTCTAAAATCCTAATATACAATAATGTGCGTTAGATAACGCACCACGATCCTTTTATATGATATCCTAACATGTACTAAATGTATGCTAGCCTGTGCAAATTGATTCTCATTCTTGGGATCCTGACATTCATTGAATATATGGGAGTCATTTGTGATGATTTTCTTATCCAGAATCTTAATATACATAAAATGTATGCTAGTCTCTAATTCATAATTTATTTACTGTGTGTTTCAGTCTAGTTTATTTTGAAATGAAGGTATTTCTTAATTAAAAATATATCATTCATATTTTTTATCAGTATATATTAAAATTATCAGAGCATTAATTGATTTTTAAAAAATAAAAAAACAGATTTAAAACATTATTAAATAAAAAGCACACCCTTGATATGAAGAATGTCTCTGTAATAATTGTTTAGTTAAATGATTTCCAGGGGGAGAACACGACCTTCTTGGAATCCTGGGTGTGAACAAAAATCTCTTAAATTTCCTGGAACAGCATTAAATGATTTCACAGATCAGTTGAAAATTGAAATTTGTCAGAATAGAATAATTAGGAGAAAGAGAATATACTTTTATTATATTTAAAAAGGATATAAATTGCTTCAACCTCCAAAGATTTATTATTTTTATCCTGAACTAAAAATATATTTATTTTTTATATATTAATATTCCTGACCTCGTATCGGCGCCTTCCTTTTTGATACTGCGGTGAAGTGGGGTCATAATTTTTGCAGTTTTCCACCATCGAATTAAATTCATATCCACGATGCAAGTTTTCACTTGTTATTATCATTTATCTTTTCGATCGAATAGTTCTTTCACCATCCTAAAATAATAATATTTTATTTTTCTACAAAGTTAAAATAATATTAATTTAAATTAATAAAAAAATCTAGTTAAATCATACTCTTATTTATTGCTTTTGCTTTTGTGGTTGGGGTTTTAAAAAAATAGTTTCATAAAAAGCACTTTTAGCTGAGTTTATAATTGAAATTGAAGTGTTTGGTTAAAACTGAGGTCGAGTTTGAGGTTGATAAAAAGCAATTTTATGTGTTTCATTATCATGTTTTTCATATTGTTGTCAATTTGTGAAATTACTTTAAAAGACACACACACACACACACACACACACACACATATATATATATATATTGTTTTTTTTAAATATTATAGATTTAATAATCATAATAATAAAATATAATTAATAATTCAAGTAAATTAGATATTTATTTTTATTATCTCATCAAACTACTTATAATTCCATCATGAACTAAATCCATACGTGAACGCCTCTGCGATCCATGACCATTTGATCGAGGAACAATATCTAGTAAAATATCATCCGAAATAAAATTAGAATTGGAAGACAAAGTTATATTCTGATTTCATTCTAATATATTTATTTATATTTTAATTAAGTTTTTAGATTTTTTTCATTATTTTAATATTAAGAAAATATAATAAATAATAAATCATATACTACTCCACTCCACCCCTCTCTTTCTCCATAACCCCCCCTCTTTCTAGCATACCCCTCTCTCAAAATACTTCTCTAGAACACCTCCTCTCTCAAAATACTTCTCCATAACCAACCAAACCCCCCCCCCTCTCAATTCCCCTCCCTTTCCAGCAGCCCTACCCCCCCGTCTCAGGCCTTACTTTGTTGAACAATAAGTGTTCTGCATTAATTCAAAGCTAAAGTGTTGTATTGAAAACGTGACAGTGAAGCTAAAGCTTTGTAACAAGAAACGTGGAATTGCAACTCTGTATCTTTCATTAAGAAGAGTTCAACTTAAATAGGAATACAAATAACAGATAAGAAGAAAAATATGCAGCATCTAACCCATGACTAACTGTCACCTAGTCAGCTGGGATTTTCCTAAGGAATAGGTAAACAATTGACTGGTTCCTGGTAAATAGGAACTTATTCAAATACATAGTAAATCAAATAACAAATAAACAATAAACATTTAACACCCTCCCTTAAACTGATTGCTGCAAAAAAAAAAAACAGTTTAAGATGGTACTACTATGGAGATTTCACATAGCAGTTTTATTAAGCAAACAACATAGCTGCTGTCATCAATTTCCTTGCTCAAGAACCTGAAATGAACACATTCCAAGTAAATTACGCAGTTTTTCAAATGCATCCAACTTCAGTGCCTTTGTCATGATGTCTGCGATTTGATCTTCACTTCAGCAGTAAACCAATTCGATGGTTCCTTCATTTGAAAGATCACGAAGGAAATGATATCGCACATCTATGTGCTTGCTTTTCCCGTGAAGAACTGGATTTTTATAAAGCTTGATTGCTGAGCTGCTGTCACAGTGAATTATTGTAGGATTATGTTGCTGAAAATGCAGATCATCAAGAATTCTTCTCAGCCATATGGCTTGACATGCTGATGATGCTGCGGCTATGAACTCTGCTTCGGTTGTGGATAGAGTAACCACCTGTTGTTTTCTTGAAGACCAAGACACAGCACCTGAATTCATCATGAACACGCTTCCTGAAGTGCTTCTCCTGTCGTCTAAATCACCTGCGTAATTACTGTCAGCATAGCCAATGAGTCTTGAAGCTTCTCCTTTCTTATAGTGTATACCGAAATCAGTTGTTCCCTGTAAATAATGAAACACTCTCTTCGCAGCTTGGGAATGCAGACTTGTTGGTGATTCCATGTACCTGCTAAGAAGACTCACTGCACACATAACATCCGGCCTAGTAGCTGTTAAGTACATTAAGCTCCCAACCATTTGTTTGTAATAGGTGCTGTCGATTCTTTGTCCATCAAGATCCTTATGTAGCTTCAGTCCTGGTTCAATTGGATTCTTGACTGGATTGCAATTTTGATAATGAAATCTTTCCAAGATCTCTTTTGCATATTTCTTCTGCGTAATGAAGATTCCAGTTGTTGATTGCATGACTTCAATTCCAAGGAACTAACGCATCATACCCAAATCAGTCATCTCAAATTCAGCTTTCATGGAGTCCTTGAATTCTTGAAGCAAAATCCCATCATTCCCAGTGTAAATAAGATCATCCACGTATAAACACACAAACAAGAATTTACCTCCACCTGCAGTTTTAACAAATAAAGTGTGTTCATGTGGGCATTTTCTGAAACCTGCCTTAGTGAAGAACGCATCTATACGACTGTACCAAGCTCTAGGAGCTTGTTTCAGTCCGTATAAAGCTTTGTTCAATTTGTAAACCTGCTCCTCATATCCTTGCTTCACATATCCAGAAGGCTGATCAACATAAACTTGCTCTTCCAAGTCCCCATTCAGGAAAGCAGACTTTACGTCCATCTGAAAAATAGGCCAAGTGTGCTGTGCTGCCAATGAAATTACAAGACGAATGGTATCATGCCTGACTACTGGGGCAAATACCTCATCATAATCGATGTCATGCTGTTGTTTGTAACCCTTGACCACTAGACGAGCCTTGTGCTTGTCAATCTCCCCATTCTCATTTAACTTGGTCTTATAGACCCACTTTACACCAATGGTTTTCTGTCCTCTTGGAAGATCCACAAGTTCCCAGGTGTTATTTTTGTTGATGGCATGAATCTCTGTATCCATAGCTCTTCTCCATTTCTCTTTTTTTACTGCATCTTCAAATTTTATAGGATCAGAACTTGCAAATAAAGCAAACTGGGTAAAGGTATCTTCATCAGAAAATTCATTTCCATTGACATAGTCATTCATCCATGCAGGGGCTGTTTTTTGCCGTTGAGGTATGTTGGATGTCCCTTCACCATGTGGAACAATGGTTCCTTCATGTGGAATAGGAATTTGCAGCTGCTCTTCTGTGTGAATTTCACATTCAGGTGGCTGAATGTGAGATTCAATTCTGCGATCACCAATAAAAACCTCTTCTGTTCCGTAGCTTGCATCTTCATACAGGTCAAAATCTTGAAACAGATTTGCATCTGTTTTCTTCCAATCCCATGTGTTTTCTTCATCGAACTGAACATCACGACTGATGACTATGTTTTTGGTGATTGGATTAAAAAGCTTGTAAGCTTTTGATTCCTCACTAACTCCAAGAAATACACACTTTACTGCCTTGTCATCCAACTTTGTTCTTTTGGCATCTGGAACATGTGCATATGCTATGCACCCAAAGATTCTGAAGTGATCAACCGTAGGCTTAGATCCACACCAGGCTTCTGTTGGTGTAATATTCTTTACAGCAAACGTAGGGCAACGATTCAATATATGAACACTCCATTTAACTGCTTCAGGCCAGAAACTCTTCGGCATTTTTCCCTTCAGTAACATACTACGAACCATGTTCATAATTGTACGATTTCTTCGTTCCGCCACCCCATTCTGTTGTGGTGAATATGCTGCTGTAAGTTGCCTTTTTATTCCATGCATTTCACAGAAATTTGCAAATTCATGTGAAGTAAATTCACCACCACGGTCTGTTCGAAGGATTTTAATGGGATTACCACATTCATTTTCACTATGAGCTTTAAATTTCTTGAACACAGTAAAAGCTTCAGACTTATCTTGCAAGAAGTAAACCCATGTCTTTCGACTGCAATCATCTATAAAGGAGATAAAATACCTCTTGTTGCCATTTGAGGTTGGATTAATTGGTCCACAGATGTCCGAGTGAACCAAATGAAGAGTTTGTTCAGCTCGCCAAGCTTTTCCTTTTGGAAAGGAATCTCGAGGTTGTTTCCCCACAACACATTCCTCATATAATTCAGTAGGACAAGTGATCTTAGGAAGCCCAGTCACCATGTTTTTCTCTTGCAGTGCCTTCAAGCCATCAAAATTTAGATGCCCATAACGAAAATGCCATAACCAAGTTGAGTCATGCATTTTCGTGGAAAAACAGGTTTGAATTTGATCCTGCATGTATAATGGAAACATGCGATTGCTTGTCATTCTTGCTTCAGCAATTACTCCCTTCTCTGGATGATGTATTTTGCAACAACCTGCTGCAATGATTATTGTATATCCCTTCTCTTGCAATTGTCCCATACTAATCAGATTACTCTTCAATTCTGGAATGTAGAAGACACTGGATATTGTCTGCACTATGTTGTCTTTTGCATAAAATCGCACATTTCCCTTTCCCATGACAGTAATGAACATGCCATTCCCAAGCTTTACTGTATCTTTGTAATTTTCATCCAAACAAGAAAATAATTCCTTGTTTCCACACATGTGGTTGCTGCACCCTGAATCCAAATACCATTTGTCTGATTTGGATTCTTCTTCTTCAAGAAATGCCATTAAAAGCATTTCTTCTTCGGCTTCAGCTTCTACAAGATTCACCTTCTCTTCTTTATCTGTGCATTCATACTGATAATGGCCATACCTGTGGCAATTATAGCATTGAACTCGTGATTTGTCAAATGGTTTTTGATCATAACCACGGCTTCTTCCACCACGTCCTGTACCTCCTCTGCCCCAGCTGCGACCTCTTCCATATCCCCTTGAAGGTACTCCACCATTCATTGATACTTTCAGAACTTGTTCCTCAGGAATAATGCTCACCATCCGCTGCTCATGCAATAGCAATGAGCTTTGTAGCTCATCAATCGAAAGTTCTTCAATGTTGTGTGATTCTTCAATGGAGCAGACTACATAGTTAAACTTTTCAGACATTGATCGAAGAATCTTCTCAATTATCGTTACATCCTCCATTTTATCACCATGTATTCGCATTCTATTTGCAATTGCAAGAGTGCGTGAAAAATAGCCATCGACTGACTCTCCAGTATTCATGTGGAGAATTTCAAACTCTTTGCGAAGAGTTTGAAGCTGCGCCCTCTTCACTCTTGTTGACCCTTGATACTTCTTCTTCATTGAGTCCCAAATCTGCTTGGATGTGTTCTTGTGGAGAATGGTCTCTAAAATCCCCCGATCAATTGCTTGGAACAAGTAATTTTTTGCTTTAAGATCCTTCAGTTTCTGATCTTCAAGGATTTTGGTTTGTGCTTCTGTCAGCACACTTCCAACTGTTGGTTCATTGATCCCTTGTTCCACAAGACTCCAATACTCCTTTGACCTCAAGAAATTTTCTATCAGCATACTCCAATGGTCATAATGACCATCAAAGCGTGGGATTGCAGGTTGCACGTAATTATTTTCTGATGCCATGTTCTTTGCTGCAGCAAAAGGCACAAAACTCACAAACTCACTATCTCTCTTTTCCCTGTGTTTCCCAGTGTTTCTCTCAATCTCACGATCTCTCTTCCTTGTGTTTCCCTTAACTTTCTGGTTTGTCACACTCTAACACTCTCAAGCTCTGATATCACTTGTTGAACACTAAGTGTTCTGCACTAATTCAAAGCTAAAGTGTTGTATTGAAAACGTGACAGTGAAGCTAAAGCTTTGTAACAAGAAACGTGGAATTGCAACTCTGTATCTTTCATTAAGAAGAGTTCAACTTAAATAGGAATACAAATAACAGATAAGAAGAAAAATATGCAGCATCTAACCCATGACTAACTGTCACCTAGTCAGCTGGGATTTTCCTAAGGAATAGGTAAACAATTGACTGGTTCCTGGTAAATAGGAACTTATTCAAATACAGAGTAAATCAAATAACAAATAAACAATAAACATTTAACATACTTTCCCCCTTTCTAGCAGGGCCACAGACCCTCTCCCTTTCCAGTCGCCCCCCTGCTTGTCTGTGCCTGTGACGTGTGAAGGAGAAGAAACAAGAGTCCCAAGATTTTGATGCCAAAATCATTCCCCCCCTTACAAGTGTAGCACATGCTCGTTTTCTTGTTGTGACTATGGTGTGTGAAGGAGAAGAAACGAGGGTTTAATTTGAAATTAAATTCCAACGACAATTGATTTCTACAGTGACAATAAATTGATTATTGATGAAAAACATTGAAAACCAGCTGCTTTTCATGAACTGGTGGTGAGAGAGGTTTTAGTGGTGGACTCGTATAAATATATTGCTGCTTTTGTAGATAACTAAACAATAATATAATAGTTTTTTTTAAACGTGATTCAAAATTTCAAACCACAATACCAAACATCACAATCCTACAGTCACACCACAACAACAGGTGGGTTTCAGACCCATGATTCTAAGGCCCATCGATAAAACATTAGGGCAAAATCGAATCCTACGGATCCAACACACCCACGTGCCACTATCACAACGGCACAGCCAAAAAATTTGGATTTGCCGCGCTCGAAATCAAACGTGGGAATGAAAAACACTAGTTTAGCTTCGGATATTGTCATTTCACCAAGCCCAAGGCTCGGACTCACTCCGAACCTAAACTCTGTCGCCCACTCCCTTCCTTGTCTCTGTTTCCGACATTTTTATATTTGTTATATATATATATATATATATATATATATATATATATATAAAAACAGCTTTGATCTAACTGGATTTAATTTCTCAATCTGCACTGAATGACAAAAAAAATAAAAACACTAAATTCATGCTTACTCAACTCCAAACCTCCACCGTTAGATCATCCATGCATCCATACTAAAGCTTGCCAAAACATTTTCCATCCCATTTCCTTTCCATCCTCCCTCCCTTTCTTTTTCTGCCACTAGGTTTCCTTTCTTTTGTTTGGTCATGCCGAGTAAACAAGTTTTTGCGATCAAAGATTAGTTTTTTGAAATAAACTTATTTTTTCTGCTGAGAGCTTTCTGAGTTTTCACTGTTGGGTTCCTTGTTGTGTTCTTGGTGTGTGCGTTCACGGCTGGGTTCCTTGCTGTGTTCTTGGGGTGTGGGAAAGTTTTACTGTTTTACCCTTGTTTGGTTGCTTGAATCTGGCTCAAAGTTTGAATCTTTTTGGTGATTTAAGCATAGGACCATGCCCTCCTTTGATTATTCCTTGTTTCTCTCTCTATATTTATTTATTAGTTGAAAGTGACCCCCCTTTACGTGTTTCTCTCCCTGTGCCTCTCTCTCTTTTCATGATAAGTTTGTCTGATGCATTATTTTGAGCCATGGAAAATAAATTAAAATAAATTAAAATAAATTAAAATAAATTAATTTTTATTTATTATTTATTTTTCTTGGACTAGATTTGGGCAGTATTTATGAATCTGGACTTATGAGATACCCTTGAAAATAAATGTTTTCACATGCAGACACCAAAGACCATAGCCACTGCATAGAACAAATCATAATGTTTTGAATTTTTTTTGTCCTCCTTAGAAAGCAAGATTTTGACCCAGTGCATGCACGTGTTATATGTAATAGATCTTTGAGCAAAGATTCAGTGTAGTTGCTGTTTGATCAAATTCTAAGCACTGATGTCAGTTGTGGAGAGATCATCGTCGACATCAGCTCCTGTTAGAGAGACTGATCCGTTATTGAAGGATTTGAATGAGAAGAAGCAAAGTTTTAGGAAAAATGTTGTTTCTTTGGCTGCTGAACTAAAGGAAGTACGCAACCGTCTTGCATCTCAAGAGCAATCATTTGCTAAAGAAACAGAAACTAGACATGTAGGTGATTTCTAGGTTTGGCTTCTTTTGTATGGTTTTTGTGCTCCTTAGATTTAATCATAGTTTTCTTTCTTTTTGGTTGTGGGGTCATGAGGGTTTCATTTATTCTTGCAGTTAATTACTCTGTGTTTTTGGTTTTTTAACAGGAGGCAGTGCTTTGTGTCTTGTTTTTTTACAGGATGCAGAAAATAAGGCAAGAATCATGGAAGAGGAGATTAGCAGATTGCAGGAGAGATTGGAAGAGAGAAATGGCCAGCTTCAGGTTTCAGCTTCTACTGCTGATAAGGTCCCAATCAATGTCCCACCTTTTGACTTTGCCCTTTACTAGCCTTTGATTTTTTGTGCAGTTCTGCTTTTTGTTTGATGATTTGAAATTCAAACATGATTGCTAATCATGTTCGAGTTATTTGTTATACGGACTAAGTTTATTCGGGGCTATGATTTGTGTTTTTTTCCTGTGCATCTTAACACATAATCCACCTATCAGATCTTCATCCTTTTGGATGCCTCTTTACCTTTTGGCCTTTCCTATTTGTTTTTTGGGTGGAGCCTTTAGAAGGAAAGGTCCAGGGTGTTCTGATTTTATATTGTTGTCCCCCATTGTTACTTATTAGCTTGGATGCCTTAATCCTTCTCGTTTGTTGTTGCCGCCTACTCGACGTCTTAGGTTTTTACTTTGCACAATTATGGATTGTATTAGAAAGGTGGTCCAGACAGTTCCTGCAATTTCTTTATAATAATCTAAAGACAAAGTGCTTAGTTTTGTTAGTGTTAGACAACAAAACTAAGCACTCTTGTTATTATATTTAATTCCTGGAGTATAGTTGAACAATAATTGAAATATCTCACTAGCAAATATTAGGGTGATGGTCACTCTTGTTATCATTAAGGTATCCCTAGATCGAGGTTATGACTTCTCATAATTATCACTGCCACAATTATTTTGGTGATTTATTCCAAATAAATCCCAATTGAATGACTATGCAAAATGTTGACGACATCATGTCAGGTAATATTCAGATTTGGGATCCCCTGCACATCAACACCATTGCAGTGAAACTCTGAGAGACGAGTGGTAATATCTCAGTATGAACTAGTGTTTTGTCTTCCTTTTGTCCCTCAACCCCGCCACCACTGGGGAAAAGGAGGATGAGATAATCTTTGGTGGGTATTTAAGGTGTCATCTAGAAGCATACCATTCATTAGAACCTTCCACTTTTATTGAATACTTACAGTAGACAGTAGAAGTTTGTAGATCTGATAACATTTCTAAGCACCCATCTTGTAATAAGTCAATATTTAAGCAACCATTATTAATTTCTTATATGTGGTTATCTTGCATGCATTTATGTAATGGTGTTCACCATGTGAACAACACAGTATGTCACTTTTCAGAAAACGCACTCACAGCAATCAATTTGTTTCTGAATGGATGGATCACTGGAGTACATTAAAAAAAAAACTATGTGCTTCTTGCTAAAGACAACCTTCTTTTAAATTTCACATGGTATCACGTTAGAAATTTCATGTATCTTAGAACTAGCATCCATGTCTCCTTGATATTTGGATGAGTTTTAAAGAACTTTTACCGGGGAGATTTCTTAATGGAAGTCGTGTAACTGTATGAGTTGCAACATAACAATCTCTTGATTATGAACATTTCCCAGTTTAAATTTTATCATTTGCATCATTGCAACTTCAGTTATTCTGACTTTCAATTTTTGAATTGGTCACAGTACCTCATGGAGTTGGATGGTCTCAGATCACAACTTGCAGCCACTCAAGCAACTGCGGAGGCAAGTGCTGCCTCAGCTCAGTCAGCACAGCTTCAATGTTTAGCACTGATAAAAGAATTGGATGCAAAGAATAGCTCGTTAAAAGAGCATGAAGAGCGTGTAACTAGGCTAGGAGAGCAACTAGATAACTTGCAGAAGGATCTTCAAGCTAGGGAATCTTCCCAAAAGCAACTGAAAGATGAAGTTATGAGAATTGAGCATGATATTATGAAAGCCATTTCCCAGGCAGGAGACAGTAAAGATTGTGAACTGAGGAAATTATTAGATGAAGTTTCTCCGAAAAACTTTGAGAAGATGAATAAACTTCTGGTTGTCAAGGATGAAGAAATAACCAAACTGAAAGATGAAATAAGAGTTATGTCTGCTCACTGGAAGCTTAAAACAAAGGAATTAGAATCACAGGTGCATCCATCTTTAGCCCCCTCTATTACCTTTTTAAGTCTATTTTCATTCAAGGTCCATGGACTTTGTGATTTATGAGATTTAGCCTGTTTGTTGGCAGTTAGAGAAACAGCGACGAGCTGATCAGGAATTGAAGAAGAGGGTGTTGAAGTTGGAATTCTGTCTCCAGGAAGCTCGTGCTCAGACACGGAAGCTCCAGAGGGTAATGTTTTGTCATCTATTCTTTTTGCTAAACAATATCATGGTTGCATTGACCTCCTCCTGTGCACTGTTAGCTTAGCCTTAACATTTTGCATAGCAGATGGGCCATGCTTGAAAATTGTTCAGATGCCTCTCTGCAAAATCTTGCTTTTTCATAAACTAGGTGAACGTTAGATCACACCAGTCCCTTATGTGCAATTAGCTGAATTTTTGTATGTTGAGTGATCTATGTTCTAATCAATTGAATGATCCACAGGATTATAATTCTGGGTGGTTATTGTTGAGCTCTTCAATTCTAGCACAGAATTTGTGTTGATGTTAGATGTGGCCCTTTTCTTCTGTTGTTTTTTGGTGGCCATGCTCTTTCAACAAGCTGAAGTTCTTTCCGCTGCCAGATTGCAATTTCAAAACCCTATTAATTGATTATTTCTATTCATTATAACAGATGGGAGAGCGAAGGGATAAATCTATTAAAGAGCTCCGAGACCAGTTAGCATCAAAGAAGCAGGCTATATCTGAAGCAAATAATGATAAGCAAAATTTATGGGAGACATCCAGCTTCAAGATTGTAGTTTCTATGTCAATGTTGATCTTGGTTGTTTTCTCCAAGCGATGAAATAAGAGGGTTGATTGTGTGCATGTCTTGTTATCACAAGTTCTGGGGAGCTTTAGAAGCCATTTAGATTGTAGAAATAACCTAGGGTAGAGCACCTTTATCTTGTGTAGTCTCTAGTCCAAGGTACTTTTCTGCTCTCGCTTGAACAATATTTCTCTAGTAATCTTGTACGTTTTAAATCTATGTACAGCCATTTGGCTTCCATATCTGAACCTATCACTCAAAAAAAAAGATGAAGTCTTCTATGTTGTTGATTTGTGGAAGCTCTGCTATCATTTTTCCTGGCATTACTAGGGTTATCGTGGTTGTAGCCAACTGAGACATTGTTGATATGGTGGGGACAGGAGAGATTATGCTACCAACACCTTGCAGACGCTGTGACCATACGGAAGTCAAATGTTTGGTGCCACATTACATATTTAAACTCAATGACTTGCTAATAAAATTGGCATCCAATGTAACAGGTTTCATCGTATGGTTTTCACTAATCATATCTTCTGCTTGGAGATGCTATTACAAAATCTCCATCCATCTAGCATGATACAGGCTCAAGTAGGGGTTCACCTTTGTAGTTTTGTCCAGGAAACATGGACATCATTTTTTCTCTGGTATGGAAATCAAATGATTAGAGCATCTAAACAAATATGTTGACATGTGTAAATTTGGTGTTTGTCAATGAAGTCAGTGATTTTGACATCCAAGAAAATTTTGCGTCGGTCACATGTGAAATATCACCTGCTGATTATGTTTGGGTAGTATCTCATGACAGAGATGACAAATATAGAATGGATTATTTATGCTCAGAATGACAGGATTTGAAGCTTGAATGATAGCGTGGGAAGTAGATCTACTTACTATCTGAACTGATCTTGAGCCTAAGCCTCCAGAGTTTTTCACTGTGTGAAGGCAAGAACTAAACTTCAGCTACATGTTCATAAATCATCCACTTGACAAACGTCCTGTATTACTCTTATCATGCACTCGCAACCATCAGATAAAGAGTTTGCTAAAATAAGTAATCCTCTATGTGAATTATTTAGCTAGATTAATCAGAATCTCTAACTACAAACTCTGCAACGTTGTGAAAATATACAGGAACAAAATTGGTATAGAACAACTACTATCCAACCTCATTACCCTTCACTTCTAGCAGCCTAATATTAAACATGTAATTATGTTTCATGTAGAAATTGATCTGTACCTTCAGCAGTAAAAGTCTTTACATTCTGCGCACCTTCCGGCTGGCCAGAAAATGTTTCAGGATCTTGGTGTTGTAATTCATTCTTGTGGAACCTGCCTCCAGTTTCCTTACTATCAAAGATGGTTCTTCTGTACAGAACTTTGAAACTGCTGGGATTCGGAAGCATGAGCTTTCAATCCACTGGTGAGCATAAAGAAAATCTTTATTCTACTTGTCTAGAATGATTGTTCTGGCAACAAATGATGCTACCAAAATGGCACGACCAATAAATGGCTTCAAAGTAGTTGACTTGGATGCTGGAGGGTTGAAAACAGGAGGAGTATTGAAACCGAAACCTGAGGCAGGGTTGGTTGATGAGTTCAAAAGTGATGGTGGAGTGCTGCAGAAATCAGTGTTAGTTTTTGAGTTATTGAACTTGTACTGAAGAGTTACAAAGTCATGGAAGACTGAAGAAATTACCCTGGCACACCGGTGCCTGGTGGGGATGTTGCTGAATTTGCAGGTGATGTCGTCACTGGATTTGGAGGTGATGTCGTCACTGGATTTGCAGGTGAAGTCGTCACTGGATTTGCAGGTGATGTCGTCACTGGATTTGCAGGTGATGTCGTCACTGGATTTGCAGGTGAAGTCGTCACTGGATTTGCAGGTGAAGTCGTCACTGGATTTGCAGGTGAAGTTGTGGGCACTGGCAATGACGGAGTGGGTGATGATGATGACGGATAAACGCAGGAACCAGTACCTGTTTCAATGTTATGTGAGTCTGAGAAATAGTTTTGAATTTCAGAGCATTAATTTTAAGCACACTTCCACATGTGCGGGTCCATTAGACTCTTACTTGGATTCACATTAACTATAGTGGCTGTCCCTCCGAAATCACAGCTAGATGCCACAGGATTCTTCTGATAATAGGTGTTGAATGCATACGAGGCATGGTTTTGAAGAGAGTTTGGGCTGTAACAATTCCCGCCTTGCTGGATCTGTGAGCAATCAGCTCCTCCCATTCCACATGCATAATCTAACGCTGGCTGAAGTGCTGTCTCCATCACTCCGGACCTTGCAACACACCAGCTCTGTCCTGGAATTGCTGGAGCATTTGTCGTAGCAGGAGGTGCCGCAGGATTTGTCACTGGTGCTGTGATTGGAGTAATGCCTGCTGGGGCTGGATATGTTGTCACAGGATTAGTTACAGGTTGTGCACCTGGAACTGTAATAGGTGCTGGTGTTGTGACTGGATTGGTAGTTGGTGGTGGTGGATTGACAGAAGGGTTTGTAGGGGTGACATTGACAGGTGTGGTGTTGGGGAAAGGTAATGGAGTGGATACAGGATTGGTAGGTGTTACAGCGACTGGATCGGCAGGATTGGTAGCAGGGACAGTGATTATTGTTGGTGTTGGAGTATCTGGCAGGAGAGTGACGACAGCTGGAGTTGATCCAGGATTTGTTGGAAAAACTGTAGGTGGATTAATTATATCATCATGTAAAGTAGTTTTGAAGTTTCTCAAGATTTCTCTTCGAGATGAAGGAAAAATTTGTTCATGTTCACTCTTAAGCTTTTTTCCCGCGAAATCTTCTACAGAAGATACTTCTGCATACAACCCAGCTACCTGACCTCTGATCTTAGTGTTTCCTAAAGATTTTGAAACCCTATCTCCAAATTCAGCTACTTCTTTTGCACTAGGAATAACAAGGCTCTTGATAATCATTACTATGGGAGCATCATTTGGAGAAAATAGAGAAGTGGCAACTGCAACTTTTTGGATCATTGATTGAATGAACAAATCTTTCATGCCCAGTTCTACATCCATATCAATACTGGTTTCTATAATGACAAAAGACGTAGTTCTCTTGATAAATCCCAAAATCCCACGGAGATCTTTTTCTTGTGTTCTATTCAATTTTTCTAAGAACGTCAGAGAAAATGCTACTGAGACCTTAACTTCATTGTCAGCATGAAAACTACTTAGGGCAGAATGGATTGATTTCAAGGTGGATAAAAGCTTTGATAGGCCATTGTTGCCACTTACAATGATGCTTCTAATGTTCACATGGGGCAGAAATGTCACTATCTGGGCCTTAAGCCAAGAAATGGCAGATGGTTTAGACTGTGTCAAATTCTCAACCAAGCTGTCATCTAAATAAAGATCAGCAGACACGTTAAAGTTGGAAAGTGTACTCAAAACCCTGTGATCTGCGGCAAAAACTCGAATATGACTCGCAGAGACCTTGTTTAGCTCAAGAAATGTTACTATTCTGCCAAGTGAAGAAGCTGCAGTGATTCCTCTGGCATTGTAGGAGAAACCCACAAAAGTTCCTATAACATAGAAACAAGAACCGATCTAATTCAAAAAAGCTTCAAAGAATTTGAGCTCATCCATGATTTCAAACAACCAAACACTATAAATCTTCAAACAAGTGGGGCATGCTAAACTCTTCTTTGCACTGAAATAAGAGAAAAAACAGCGTGAACAAGCAATAGTGAATAATTACCTGAAGAGCTAACAGTGAGAAGAGACAAGAAGAATAAGAACAGCCCCCTTGAAGCTACTTTGGCCATCATAACCAGAGGTGTCTTCTGGGTTTCAGGAGAAGAGCGCGATGGGGATTTCAGTGAGATTCATACACTAGTAGTGCTTAAAACACAATGCTAATAGAGTGAAGATAAGAGATATAAAAGGGAAAAAGCCAAAAGGCGTTGTGGATGAAAGGTTAGTAGAGAAAAGAGAGAGAAAGCTAAAGGAAGATGACCAAGTTTACATGTAAAATGACAAAGGAAAGAGGTTACTGTCATGGAGGATGGGGCTAGAAAATACTGTGTTCCTCAACAGTAGAGAGAATCGAGTAATCAGCCGCTGCTTTTCGAGCTTCTTTATCTTTCCCCAAAACACAAACGGGCTCTTATATAAAGCACCTTCCTTCACCCTAGGACAAATTCCATGAGCTATGGCCACATGCATGTTACACGGTATAAATACACGCAAAAATGGCATGCCTTTGTCTACTTGTCCCATTAGGGTTTGCCAAATACGAGGATGGCAAGACATGCTCTCATATGTTGCCCTCTCGCACATGCTTTGCTATTTATGAATTACCACAGTAAAATGTTTATAAATTTTCTTGAATCCATCAATTTTGCTTTGACCAACAGCACTCGCTTGTTTTATGTTATTGTTTTCTACTGACAGTTTACATGCTTAAATTTTCTCTACCATCTCTGTTAAGTTCTTCCGTAGAAGTAGAGACAGCTTGGTTTTCAAAGGGTTATTGTAGAAGACTGCTATTAAACCCTCCTGAATAAAGCCAGAAATTTGGGCTGCATAGAGTTTTGAAAAAATCCAGTCGGATCAACCAGGTAAAATTCATGTTGATTTTTTTAAACATTATTTTTTAATTTAAAAAATATAAAATATAATTGACCCGAGTTTAACAGGATTGAATCAATCAACTCGTGACGAGAGTCAAAGAGCTGATCATCAATCAACAAACGTTTAGTTGAGAAAAGGGGTTGAAGAAAATGACTAAGTTGAGTTGAGATTAAGCCAGTGCATTGCTACTGTCAGCATCCATTACCCTATCTATCTTAACAGATCCTCGAGGATTTGAAATTGGTTGGGCAGTGTGAAAAAGGAGGATATCAATTCAATAATTCTGGTTAGCTCACCAACTTTCACAACAAAAAAAAACAAAATTTATTTGATCTTAATTAAAAGTGATGAAAATTTCAAGCCCGAAAAGAAGCTTTGGTTTAGGCCTGAATCTTCAACCAAGATGGTAGTAATTTCTTATAAAATGTAATATCTTATAATTTGATCATTTGTGTAGGCATTGAATGGAATAAATATAATCATCATAAACATCCTTTTGGATCGAGGATCCTTGATGGACGATGGATGGACCCCATTACCTTCGGCCTGTTTAGGAGTGTGGTTGCGGTAGCTTTTCAAAGTGCTTATCGTGCCGAAATACATCAAAATGATATTTATTTTATTTTTTAAAAATCATTTTTGAAATCAGCACATTAAAATGATCTAAAACACACAAAAACATATTCATTTAAAATGAAAAAAATAAATTTAAATTTCGGCCAAAAGCCGGTGGGATCGCAATGCCAAACGGGCACGAAAGCAACGATAGAAGGACCCAGTTGATCAAACGCACATAGTAGAGGGACCGTGGGTGTGATTTATAAGTGGAATTAGTCAAATATACACGCGTAATAGTAATAAAAATAATAAAAAACTATTAACAGGGCCACTTTCATCGAGTAGGGACAGCCCCCATGTGGAGCAAAGTATTTTGCTTTTCAAGTTTTGATGATTTCAGAAGCACCTTGTCTGACTAGCTCACACCTCATAGCCGAAAGCAAGCACAGTAACAGTAGAGAGAGGGTAGGCATACTCGTACCTATTTGCGGTGCTGAGGTTGATTCCATGGTTATTAAACCTATCAGCCGTAACCTGTGATGGTTATAAAAAGATTTACTCTAAATTAATATGATGCACCAGGCTTGTTGCAATACCTTTTTTCCATAAAAACCATGCATGAATCACGATTTAAAAAAAACAAAAAACAAATAACCTCCTAGCTATACTTTTTTGGAACCATGATGCTTGTATAAAACCTAGTAATTTAACCTTTTATTGTGAGGGAAACTTCCATGTCACTTGCTTTTTAAATGGAGGATAAACTCCAACGCACAGCAGACCTGGGCTGTACCCAGAATAATCTGCCTATCATTGATGCTCACATTTCGAGTCATTTACTGCTATGGAATCAGAGATTCAAGGGAAAAAGGTGCGAGTCACATTTACTGAAAGCAAAAGAAGTAGATAAGATGTGTTGAAATATCCCTAGAGAGATGCATATGTGAGCCCCACCAGTTCATGGAGGCGGATCTTTACCGCAAAGTGATCAAAAAAGGCTCTATAAACACTGGACAGCCTTACATGGCATCCACTTTGTGAGCTTCAAATCCATGACATGAACTCTCATTACCATTGTTAGCGGCAAACATACCATGGTAAATCTGCTCTATCCTGCACCGTCACAAGATGCTAGTTGTGAGTCATAACTAGCATCTATGTTCAACTTTAACAAACTGTGATTGGATACACCGTCTTTCAATTCCTTTTACAGGATTTATCTAACCTAAGCCCCTAGGAACATAAGAGAGGAGTTGTCGTCCTAAATAAGTAACCACTTGTAAGCAATTTATTCACACAGCAAGCAAGTTGCTGAAGAAAGGATCCGAAAGAATAGCTTCCTTGGCTGAATTATACTTGCTGAGACGCTTTTTGAACGAGCGTAAATCTCTCTCGTTTTTTGAAGAGCGGTCCTGCATTCAAATCATTAGTAAGTGGAGCAGACAAGATATTTAATCACAATCTCTAACCGTAACAGCTGAAATGGTTGTAGTCAGATTAGAATGCAACAGAATTTGCGTTTCGTCTTTCGTGGGGCTTGTTAGCTTTCCATATAAGAAAATTCTTTTGCAGCCGTGTCTACTACACTACACGCTATCAGGAGGTGCTTCTATTAAAAATCATGGACAACAGTGAAAGGAACAAAACGTGGAGAATTTGATATATCAACAATATATGAGAATTCATTTTCAAGTATCCAGAGACGCTTACAAAAGATTTCTTCAGGAGCACTATGTCCACCAAGTATAGCAACCACAATACATTTGTCTTGGGGAAGCTGTAGAAATGAGAAAGAACAGTCATAACCAAAGATGAAGTTTTGAAATTAAGAAGAGTTTTTTTTTTTTTTAAAAAAAAAAAGAGAGAGAAGAAGCTAGAAGAAAAGCCCCCTGAACATGTCGAGAAAACAAAAGAAACAAGTTGTCTTTCCCAGTGTTTGAAACGAATGGACAAACAAATATAGTGGTAAAAATGACTTGAATGCATATCTCCAAAGGGTGTCAAATGATAGATGTAACCACACATGCCACATATCTGGAAATAATCAGTGTTGTGGTTGATTGCATTTTACATGAATAGGCTGTGGTTATGTTCAGCAGAAATGGCATTGATTTTAACTGTTCCAAATCTAACTCCTTCCGATGTAAATGAAGCACAGTAACAACACCAGCATGTTACTCTTATGTGTTTAAGAAAGAAAAGATATATCAGCAATACTACCTTCCCTCCCAGAAGTCTTCAGCTACTTCTTTCATCTTCCTATATGTTTCTGCCTGTATATGATGTTAGAATTCAATCAGCCAATATTATGATATAAACACAGCCCACAACTTTTATTGTGGTTCTTGCCTGTCTATCTCCTTTCGGACCCTTAAAGAGATAAGGGTCAGAGGTTAGGTCCAGGAAGAGTACATCTTGACCTGTGTAAATAAAGGTTTGTTAGTTTATCATGAATCAAGTATAAATCTAAACATTTATGTGGATAGCATAATTTTTTTTAAAGAACTCTCACCTGTGTTAATTCTGGACAGGGTAAAATCAATTATTGATATCAATAATCCTGAAGTTCTGAAAATCATTTTCTTCCCCTCCAAGATAAACTGCACAGTAGCAGATTCATTTCGACGCAAAAGAATGTTTCCCCTGCAACAAAACAGGTCCTAAATCATCTCTCGAGAATAAACACGATATTATTTGATTGCAGAGTGAACAAACCAGTGCAGGTCACGGTGCTCAAATTCATATGCAGCTTCTGCAACAGCTAAGCCAGCAGTAACCTGCAAAAGCATGATAGACATTAAAATTAAATATTGAAGGTGGCAGCAGCTCAGTGAGAATTGACTTAAAATGCTAAAATAAAACGTGCCCCATTACCTGAACCAATAAACTCTGCACTTCATCAAAGTTTAAGAGCACAAAGCTTTCAAGGTCTTTCCCGCCATGTTGTAGCACAAACACCACATAGCACTGCACAAATTAATTAGACATGGTAAGCAAACCTATAAACATTACTCTGGAAACTTGCAGCATCAATGTCATTTGGGGATTTGCAACTTCGGCCAATTCAATTTAAACATATTTACATATAAAACATGCATGCATATTGTGGGTGCTGGAAGTGGATGATTCTTTGAAAGCAACAGTCAGTTATGTCAATAAAGGCCCAACGCTAAACCTGTTTCTCCGGAAACTCCTTAGGATGATCGTTTTCAGAACCATGTTTTTCATCCCAATATTCCCATGCTCTTACCAAGGCGGGGTCATAAGAACCTTGGCAAACTCTTAAGCTGCAAATAAAAGAGATCATTAGATATGACCTGCAGAAAACCTATAAAGTAAAAAAGCTTAAGACTACAGAAGACATTTAATTTAATGTGAGAATGAATTTCATTTATTCATAAGTTGAGTCAAACCTCAGCACATCAGTCTACTAGTTTATAGCCAAATGCTATTGCTCAACTCAATTTGCAATGCAAAGCCCGACAACCATGACACATTGAACATTTTTTTCAACCAAAATGTAAGCCTACTGAACATACTAAAATGAAAGCAACCTATTGCAGATTATTGTTTTGCGAAGATACCAAGTGGCAGAAAAAAATGTAATAGTTCTTTGAACATACTCTAGAGTTTCAATGAAGGTTGTGCAAGAATTGTCAGAATCAGCATCATGGGATCTTAGATTGTTGAGAGTTCGAGAAAGGATAACCTCCTCGATCAATTCTTCTGATCTCTGGAGCTCGGCATATCAAACGTTTCAGTAATAATAGTCCATGAAGAAAGTGTCAATATGATAACCATGAATACAACTCTGCCTATCACAATGATTATGAGAAATTTCACAGAAAAAGTTAGAACTGGAGATTTTACTGTTTCATACCTTCTGCACTTCTCCATTTACCAGTAAGTCCCCATCAATAGGAACTATTTTACAGACAGTATTTCCAGCTTTAAATGCTTCTCCATAAGTGCCTTCACCGACTTTGACAATATTCTCTGGTTCACTGGATAAATAAAGTTTTATTTCTAATCAGTTTTAAGGATGAAAGAGCTCAAGTTAAATCAATCAGCAAAGAGTTGAAAAGAATAAGAAAAAAAAGCATGAATTTAAACAACAGGTGTAACAACTGCAAAGATAAGTTTTATGACCGAAAGTCTGGCAGGCTCTTAAGCGTAAATTACTGACTTCAGGGATGCAGTTATAACACATCGATCAATCACATAAATGATATGAACCACATCGATCATTCAGGGATGCAGTTATAACACATCGATCAATCACATAAATGATATGAACCACCTCCAATCAATAAGAGTATGCCATGACCAAGAAGATTCCCTGAACCTGAAACACTAAATGAGACAAATCTAATAGCAATATGTGACACTTCTATTCTCAAAAGTCATTCTTTCATCTTTCAAAAGCCACAACCAACAAATCTTTAAAAGTTCTTAAAGGGCAGATGCCTGATTTTAAATTGTATCCATAAACTAAAGCATTAAGTTGAACATTCAACAATACAGTATTTGTGGTTCAGAGAATGCATAATAGCAACAATACAAGTTCCTACAGAACACACCGCAAGTTATTGATTCCAGGAAAAAGTTGAAGAAAGCTTCTATTTCTTTTTTCAACAGATGAAAACTAATTATAGAACGAACTAAGATACAATTTAAATAAAATTATGAACTAATCAATCATGATCTTTTTATATAAACATGCCATCGCGAAGTAAGAAAGTGTTATGAAAGTCAACCTTGGATCAGAAACAGCTACAAACATCATTCAGATAAAATATTTGCCTCTTTGAAAAAGGAAATTTGGTTGGGAAAACATACAAATACACAAAACTGAACAAGGTTAGAAAAAAAATGCCTTTTTTATTTTTTTTAAAAATATTGTGAGTCAAAAAAACATGTAAATCTAAGAGCTTGCTGTAGGCGTAAAGAGCAGCAGCATGATGGGAAAAGAACAGACCAGTATTTGGAGAATACTTCCAGAAATGTTGATGGAACTGACTGTCCACAGACTGCCAATAGCGCAGTAACTGGATCCACGTAGTCATGATCTGATAAAGAAGATGTTGAAGCTAAAGACAGTTTCTTAACTGCACCTTCAATATCTTCACAACCCTCATGACCCACCAGCATAGAACTGCTCTTTTGTGCAAGAGAGTTCCTTTCAAGGACACCTTTACTAGGTAAATATGATCTGATTCTGCTATGGACAGAATGCAGTTTCGAATTAGTTTTCAACGCAGCTTTTTCTGGAGTTATCAAATCGACAATGTTGAAATCATCGCCACTCATAGTGCTCAAGGGAGGCATGGTTGGAGTTTCTAATATCTTCGACAGTGTACTAGAAGGCTCACAACTGTAATTTAACTTCTTAGCAATTAGCCATTTTTCTAATCTTGATGACAAATGTGGTATAACAACTGCATTAGTTTCATTGCCAGTGGCCCATGTACTAGAGCTTTTGGGAGATGGGCTCTCCTCCAGCAACTCGAAGCCATCGACCTCTTCAAAGTATTGCTTTTCTTTCTCAAAATTGGGAGGCTGCACTGGTTTTCCCTTCAAACACCAGAAATTAAAGCACGAACATTACAAGGAACCAGAACAGAGGGAAAAAAAGAGTACTTTGTGCTAGAAACTTGAAAGATCAAGTGCAAGTCTAGAAGAAATCAGTATCGTAATAACAACACATGAGAAGAAGCAGGAAAAAAGTAATAATGATATACTTTTGGAACAGGTGGTTTCCCCTTTCTTCTAGCCTGCTTTTGTTGAGGCTGATTGTCCACACAAGCAGCAACAGCTATACTTATCCTCCCTCTGAGTCAAGCACAAAATAATCCCATAGGAAAAGCAGCATCAAAATCAAAAACAAAAAAAAAAAAAAAGGAAGGAAAAGGAAAGAAAGAAAGAAAACAAAAGGGGCATCCTCATTGAGTTAAAGAAAAACAATATAGCTTATAGGAGTGCATCTCCATTCTCAAAAGCTGAAAATGCACTGGCCATGAATTTCCCTAGCATTAGGTGATCTCAAATCAAGCCATCAAATGGCTTGAATTTTTTCTTGTGTTTATCATTTCTATATTCTACGAAAATCCATATAATTCTTCTTTTTGAATTTCTTTGTTTTTGTATAATTATTATTATTATCACTATTAATCAGCCCCCTTAAACACTGAAAAGTGCACCACACACAAATTAGAAAAATCCAAAAGTTCAAAGCTTCCACCACAATCACCAGCTTATAAAACTGAAAAAAACAAATACAAACCCACCAATAAGAAACCAAACAGAAACACAATTAACAAGCAGAACCCAGAACTTGAATTCCATTGAAGCGAATTAATTAACTTGGTGAAAGTGAGATGCACCCAAAAGTTGAAAGCTTTCATTACAATCACCAACTAATCAAATGAAAACAAACATAACCCACCAACTTAAAGACCCAACCGAACCACAATAAACAAGCAAAACCCACAATCTAGAATTCATTAAAAACACGGAATTGAATTGAACTGAATTAACCTGGTAGAAAGTGAACGATTCCAACTGACACGTTTAGTGGCACGACCACCACCACCGCCACCAAAACTCACTCTAATCTCGTTGTCCTTGAGTTCCAACTGTTTCCTGCAAAAACCAGAAACAAAAACACAGAAAGTTCAAATCTTTGCACGAACACAAACAAGAACAGTAATAAAGTTAGTTTTTTATCATTTAACATTACAAGTTGGCATCTTGTGAGGTGCTTTGATTTTGGGGCGGTGTTTGTCTCCTCCTCCTTTGGTAAATGGGTTGCTGCTGCTGCTGTTGAAGTGATTGTCTTCCTCCTACTCCTTCTTCAGCAATGATTTCTGACCATAAATCAACTCTACTTCCTCCACCTTAAACAACAACAAAAATGTCACTACTGCTGCCGCCTCTAAATTACATACACAGTTTATTGTCAGAAATTGAAGATTTTTCAGGTACCTGTTTTGGAACCCATCATTAGTACTAAGTGCCAACGGGCTCTGACAACAATCGAGGGAGAGAGTGTTTTCAAATGCTGGAGTTGATGCCTAGGCGGGAGTTGCATAGGACGACGTGTAGTTTTTTTGATTGGGAAGGTGGTAAAACGCCGTCGTTGTTTGTGGATCCTAAAAATAGAAGGTTGCTCAGAACATCTCACTTCAATAATATTTTTTAATTAATTTTAAGGCAAATTTTAGATATCTTACATATTTTAATTTAAATTGAACAAGGTTTGGTTAAAATAAAATTAAAACAGATTAAGATATCATAATTAATTTTTAAATACTAATATTGCTTCCTTAGCATGTAAAATTTAAGAAATCTTTAATATTGCCAAGAAAATATCAATTTGAATGATTTAAACTAAATATGTGTTAGGAATTGTGATGTAGAATATTTTTTTAAAATGAGTTTTATTTAAAATAATTTTTTTATCACAAAAAAACTATATTTTTAATATTTGTTAATTCTAACTAACATGGTTACAAACACAAAAACAAATTATGCCTGAATAATAAAAAGCAGCCTACATCTTTATGCTTTCCCCGTGTTGCCTAACATATTCAGGTCATCACAGACTGAGGTTTCAGTTTTTTTCCTGACATGCAATGAAAGTTTTTTGCTAGGCTTTCCCCTGAGTGCAAGTAGGAACTATCAGAATAAAGAAAAATGAAATTAGCCTGACGGGCTTTTGAGCTTTAAACCCTGAACCTATACCGTAATAAAGTAATTAACTTTTTCAAGAAAAGATTAAAATTTTAATGTGGAGAAGGCAAAGAAATATCCGGTTTTCTATATATAGGGCACAACTCGATAGCATACCGTGATTTGGATTTCGGGTTTTATAGTAATAGGGTACTGTCTGGGGATTGTGGACCTAATTGATAAATAATAAGTTTGAGTAGTAAAGTAATAAATAGTTAAAACTGTTGCCCAAGTGGAACGAACTCTCAGCCAAATGGAGAGAGACAAAACCCCTATAAATCACTTGTCATAAACTAAGTCCCTAGTTCTGAGTTGAACCAAGGAAGGCCATCCTCAACTGAAACAAGCACAACCGATCGCTTTCACGTGCTTCCCTTGTCAGGTCAGTCGCGCATCAGTCTCCCTTCCTCGGTGTTTAGTAAAAA
Source organism: Salix brachista (assembly GCA_009078335.1). Taxonomy (NCBI): domain Eukaryota; kingdom Viridiplantae; phylum Streptophyta; class Magnoliopsida; order Malpighiales; family Salicaceae; genus Salix; species Salix brachista. Next base: position 1,603,457 of record CM018576.1, on the reverse strand, counting down.
GTAACATGCTTTCGCATGATTTTTGCCTTGTTCCACCTAAAAAACAAACAAACTAATCGTTGTGACTTGACTACAATGCTCTCTCCTTCAACATTTTTTAAGAGAATTCCCAAATGGGTCAATCTAAAAGCATTCATTTCTTCAGTATCTTGCACTAATACCATCCATATTAATCCAGAAACCAATCAAAACTCGCCAAATATTCCTGATTTTGATGCAAAGATTCAATCTCTGAGGAATAAATTGTACCCTGATAACTTGATTAAGATTTTGAAAAGCACCAGTGATGTTAACTCTGCTGTTAAGATATTCAAATGGGCTTCCCTTCAAGGAAAGTTTAACCACACTGCTGATACATACTATTGGATAATTTTCAAGCTGGGTATCGCTGGCAATGTTGAGGAAATGGAGGGGTTTTGTCAAAATATGGTGAAAGAGAGGTGCACAGGTGAAGAAGATGTTCTTGTTTCATTGGTTGATGCTTTTGTTAGAAATTGCAGGCTTAATGAAGCAATGCGTGTTCTTTTTAATATGAATTTGGCTGGAATTAAGCCTTCAATTGATGTGTTTAATTTTGTTTTGGGTGCTCTTGTTGAAGAGAAGAGAGGGTTTCAAGATGTGGTTTTTGTTTATAAGGAGATGTTGAAAGCAGGAGTGGCACCTAGTATTGATACTTTGAATTATTTGATGGAGGTTTTGTTTGAGACAGACAGGGTTGATTCTGCTCTGGATCAATATAGGAGAATAAACAAGAAAGGGTGCAGTCCTGACTGTAAGACTTTTGAGATAGTAATAAAAGGACTCATCGACAATAATAGAGTTGATGATTCAGTTACCATTTTGCATGAGATGTTGGAAATCGGATGCCCGCATGAACTAAGTTTTTATAGAAATACAATACCTTTGTTTTGTAGAGAGGATAGACTGGAAGAGGGGATTATGCTGTTTAGGAAGATGAAAGAATCTAATTTTACCCCAGATACTTTTATTTATGGAGCTTTGATACAGTGTTTGTGCAAGCAACTTAGATTGGATGAGGCGGTAAACCTTCTAGAAGAGATGATGGAAAGTCAGTTGGAAGGTGATGATAATGTTTTTGTGGATGTTGTACTTGGGTTTTGTAAATTAGGGAAGATTAACGAGGCTGTTAAGCTCTTGGAAGATAAACATGTGCTTGAAACTTCTCCGCATAATGCATTGCTCAGATGTTGTTGTGATGCTGATAAATTTCCCCTGGCTAAAGGTCTCCTTGAGAAGATGTCTGAGAGAAATATTGATGATTGCGATTCTTGGAACATTCTTATCAGATGGCTTTGTGAGAGGGAGGGAGTGGTGAAAGCATATGAACTTCTAGGCAGAATGATTATATCCTCTCTGATTCCTGACTATGCCACATATTCTGCTCTTGTTGCTGGCAACTGTAGGTTAGGCAAGTATGAAGATGCTCTGCAGCTATTTCTTCAGCTTCATGGCAAGTGCTGGATTTTAGATCCTGCCTCTTACTCTGAACTAATTGAAGGACTATGCAGGGGAGAAAAGTATCTAGAGGCTGTTAAAGTATTTTGCTACATGTCTGAGAATAGATGTTCTCTCCAGTCTTTTCCATTTATTATGCTTATCAAGGGTATTTGTGACATGGGAATGATTGGTGAAGCTGTCAGGCTACAATTGTTGGCATATAACTCTGGTACTTCTTGTGTCCATGCTACATATAGTTATGTATTGCTCGGATTGTCTAAATCAGACCAGGGAAGACACGTTCTAGCCTTTCTCTCACGAATGTTGGTTCAGGGTTGCAATCTTTTTACGGAAGCATATTGCATTTTGATACAGAGCATGATTGCACAAAACCAAATAAAGGATTGCGCTACATTTCTCAATGCGATGGTTAATGAGGGTTTAGTACCTGATTCAGACACATTATATAATCTACTGTCATGTTTGGCCAAGCATTCTCAGTTATACTTGATTTCAGTTTCACTTGATAAACTTGCTTCTGATTGTGAAGTTCTAGATTCAGCCATATACAACGTACTTATTAATGGCCTGTGGAAAGAGGGCAATATAAATGAGGCTCATCGACTGTTAGACTTGATGTTGGAGAAAGGTTGGGTCCCAGATTCTATGACCCATGGATTGTTGATTGGCTCGCCTGATATTGAGGAAAAGGGTGAGGGGATGTTGGCATATGTTGATCTTAGCACCAAAGATGGTGTTGGTGACATACTAGCTGAGGGATTGGGGGAAACATGAATCTGCTTTCTGAGTTTTGGAAAGATGGAATATCTCAAGTTTTTATTCATTGATGAGTCCAAATGGTCAACCTGCAAAGGTAATTTTCTGTCTTTGTGATGCGATTCTTATTGTCTTTCTCAGATCTGATATTCTTTATTTGGTTGTAGTATCTTCTAATTCCATATTATTCAATTTCTGCATGCAAAACATCTTCATTTAGATCACACAGCCTGGACTGCCGATTCTATCAATCACAAATGTGGACCTTTCTGTTCATCATCATCTTCTTCTTCTTTACATCAATTTTTTTACTTTTCATTGGTAACTAGATAGCACGTAGACTTTTTTGAAGCAAATATTATAAATTGGGAAATTAGTAGTATCGTTTCCTGGTAGGAAACTTGTGGCATTTTCTACACTCTTTCATCCTCATGAACATCACCTTTACTATTTCTTGGCTGGATCCGACACCCACACTTGCTTAAAATCACTATGTAATAATTAAAAAAAAAACCTTGAAAAACTGTGGTACATTAACCAAGCAAAAATTTGTAAGGCTGCCTTCATCAACGAAGTTAACACATAAATGGCACCTTATGTTCTGAACAACAACTTGAAATCAATTTACATTTACATTTTTTATCCTCATATTAACTGTAATGCAACCTTGTTTCTGACTGTTGGCTAGCAACACATGACAAGGGCAATATTTGTGTGTGATAGATAGACTAATCAATATGGGTTGTTTTGAAGTTTTCAGGTGGCTTGAAACTTAAGGTGACTGAAAACTGGAGAGATGATGGGTCATCCAGGCCAGGTGACAATGTCTTCTCTCGATAGGTTTTTTCTTTTGCTTTGAATGAAAAGAAGTGTGTTTCTCTGGTTTGCCCAAGTATTATTGCTTGATTAAATCATGCTTTTGTTTCTGGGACTTTGCTGTAACAATAAATAATAATGTCATTTCTGGCTTCTGAGGCCTGTTGTATGCGTGATTTGATGATTCTTTACTCAGCCAAACTTTTGAGGCCATTTGGATACCTCATTTGAAGATTCTTTATCTGATTTCTTTTTCTAATTCATTTGAATTTTTGTGCGATTTTGGGAGTTTTAACTTGTGTTTTCTTTTAATTACCTAAGTAATGTTCTTATGGCTTTGAAGGGGGTTTTGAAGGTCCCATTTTCTCGTTGGTTGTTTTTTAGTCATTTGATTGTTTTGGTTTCTTCAATTCTTACTACCACTTTCTTCCTATCCTCATTGCTCCTTTTCTCCTCTCCTATGTCTCTATATGCAAGTCTTTTTCCATTTTTAAAATGCTTTTTAGGCTTTATGGTCATTTTATTTTGTAATTGCCGTGCATCGCCACTTTCTCTTCATTATCATGCCGTTATTAAGATGTGTTGGTGGTTGAGAGGAAGGTGATTGCTTAATTTTTATTGAACAACTTATATATTCATTTGCCTGTGTATACTTGTTTCTTTCTGTTGCATGTTTGACTAACTAATTTTGTTTTCATGGCTCATGTTGTTGGGTGCATCACTGTTGTGATATTGCTGGCTCTCTCAACAGAGGTACATTATGTTCTCTTTGATGCTTGGTTCGGATCTTGGTAATATCATCATTCATTTCTGCACAATTTTGTCATTAGCTGCCCAAAATATTAATTCAGGCACCTTCCGAGGACTAATTACAGTGATTCCAGTTGTCAGACTAATACTCTGGGACCCCTTTGCAGCAGCATTGCAGATGGTGCAAGAACTAAAGCCTCAGTTCGTTAACCTTAGAAGACAACAGAGGGAATTGCTAATGAAAAGCAACGATTACAAGAATGAATGCACAAACAACATCCTTATTTATCGTCTTGACAGTCTTGCCAGTAGTATGAAATCCTCTACTGATCCCACTTCAGACCTTGGAAGGCTATACGTGTACCGTGTCATTGGTCTGGTGCTTTTGGCAGTTGTGTTTGTTTTTGTTACTTTTTTCAGATGCATTTTTCTTTCAGGTAATCTTAATTTACCTTTCATATCGAAGTCATGTTATGCTTTTGTTATTCCAATTATTGTTTACTTATTTGTCGCATGTCTTTCCCTATATGCAGCCTGAGGAATGGAGGCTTGTTTTATGTTTCAAACCGAATGAGGTAGTTTACTAAACTTGATCAGTATGGTTGATCCCATTCTTTTTGGCCATGCATACCATTAGGCTGCTGAATCTTTGCTTGTGTTCTGGATGATTGCAGGTTCTTGAATTCCTAGGGCATGGATGATGTTTGCTTCTTCAACTAAGCTACGTCAAAAACCTTCATCTCTTGTGTTTCGGTGTTATTAACATAGCCTTGGCATTTCACTTTCACTTTAGCCATGAAGAATGAAATGCTAAGGCTTTTTTCACTTTAATGCAAAAAAAAAATTTAACTTCTTTCACCTCATATTTTTTTCAATTTTATCCTCTAATATTGAGTTTGGGATTATTATGTATAAGATTTCGTAAGTTGTTTCAATTTGTTTTTTATAGAGTTATTTCAGTAATGAGTTTTGGGGGTTCGTCATATTGACTCAAGTCGTTTTTTCAATTTACTTTTTTTCAACTTTATCCTTGAACATTGAGTTAATTAAAAAATGAGCTTCATAATTGTTTTTTTATTTGTTTTCTATAAAATTATCACAGTATCATGACTCAAGTCGTGAGTTTTGCATGTTAACTGGATGAACTCGGGCTTTTTGCTTCTTCTTTTTTAATTGGATATATTTTTATTTTATTTTATCTTTCAATGGATTAGTTGAGAATTGAACTTTACAATTTTTTATATTTTTTTGTAGAGCTATCCTGGCCTGGATTTGACAGGTTGACCCAGATTAACTTGATTTTTTTTATATACTTTAATATTGGGTTGGTCAAGAATTAGATTTCATAAATTATTTTGTATATGTTCCATGAGGTTATCTTGATCTCGTGACCTTGGTCATGAGTTTGGATGGTTGGTTTAGGTGATTTTTTTGTGAATTGATATTTTTTAATTTCATCTTTTAACATTAAATTTGGGTAGCGGATCTAGTAGGCTAATTCAAGTCATTATTTATTCTATCCAAATAAAGTGTTATTATTTTAGTATTTTTTTTAAAAAATATTATCTTAATTTGATTTTAGTTAAATGATTTTTTCGTCAATTAGATTTTTCTTTAATATGTCAATTTAATCCAGTCATATCAGGCGAATTCTCATTAAGTTTAAATTTTTCTCTACTATGAAATCTGAATATGTTTTTCTTGCATTGAATGAAAAAAAATCAATCCACAGTGAAGCGTGGATAATTATACTGTTACACGACATGATGTATATTTAGGTATGATCTGCGTCGTGCTTTTAGAGTAGCAGCAAATGAACTATGAAGTAGACTTGTGTGTGTGCTGAGCAGGAAACTCTCATCAGTTTGAGCTCTGCCAGGTATGAGCGTTGAGACTCTGCATGTATGGATGTGTTTAACAGGAAACAATCACTGAATGCGGCTTGTTAATCTGTTGGTTCGCCGAGTAATTAAAGCAGCTTCTCTGTTCCTTCAACCCTAATTAGGGTGGCATCTCATTCATCTCAGTGAAGAGCTCAGCTAACCCTCCCAGAAAAGCTCATTCTGAATCGGTCATTCATCTCAGTGAAGGGCTAACCCTCCCAGAATAGCTCATTCAAGGTGAAGATGTTAAAGAGGCATCGGTGATGGTACGTACGTACAAGCTCACTGAAAGAGAACCAAATTGACGATCATCCCAAATGATCATAGCATCCATACCTCCCATCCCTTAAAAAGACCTGCAGCATTCTCTCTCTGTTTCCTGTATTTGATCTGTCTAGGGTTCATTTGCATAAAAGCAAACTCAAAGCCTAGCAAGCACCACGAATTCAAAAATCAAGCGGGCTTATATTTTATGGGTCTTGTCGAATGCACCCAGGACAAAAGTAGCTGGTTTGACGGAGAGGTTCCATGGTTCCAATTTCGGACCCGCAAGGAGAGGGGAGGCAGTAGAAAAGTAGGGTTTTCATCAAACAATATTTGAATGGCTTTACCCAGTTCTGTACACACCGCCCTAAGCCCCAGTAACGTAGCTTCTTCACAAAACCAAGTCCATTAAAAATACAGAAGCAAATCATCTCTCCATCTAGAACGAAAAGGGAAAAAAAAGGAGAGAGAATACAAGGAAAAATCACTTGTCCCACTGTTCAGTGTCCTAGATATCAACAGTATTGGATTCCCTAAATGAATCTCCCGTTTGTCAAGTTGGCCGGCTTCCAGATCTTGAAGCTGGATAGTCGCTGCGATCTGTGTCAGAATTCTCCTTTTGAGATTCAATATCCATGCCTCCCTGAGTTCTTCGAGGCCTCCGGTCCTGAAAAAATTACAAACAATAAATTTCATAGCATGGAGTTTTGAGCTGTTCGGAATTCATGCTCAAAGCACAAAAGCAGTGAAAGACTTGAGAAGATGGAGGTAACACCATCAGTAATTATATTTTGGCTCGCACGGCACACCATTGTATGCAATGCAGCAAAAAACAGAGAATGTAATCAATCAATTGCTCAAGCTCAAGCATATAAACAGACAAGACTAGCATGGGGATGGAGATAGCATGATAAGTAATTTTTTTTTTTTTTGCTGGAATATAGCGCCATTTTGTGAAGCAAATAACATAGGCTGCCAGAAATTACACATGTTCCTAATTTTTTATCTTCATATTCAAGTATGATTTTGGTTGCATTCGATCAGTTATGTTTCGGACTTTAGAAGTAAAACCAAAAACCAACCTCTCTTGGAATAGGATATTCCTCAGACTCGAGCATACGAACAACTTGGCTCATCTTCGGTCTTTTTTCAGAATCTGGATCGACACACCTCAAAGCGGTCAAGAGGGCACGTTTTAGAGCTCTTGTTGATGGCCTCGCCTCTATGTTTGGATCTACTACTTCTTCAGACCGTCTGTTTCCAACCATCATTTTCAACCAATCTACAAGATTTACCTGCCAGGATGATTTAATGATCAACACAATTTCAAAAGCTGTTAAAAGATGAATAAACTATCAGCTACTGAACATATGGCCTCAACAATTACAATGAAAGTAGGGTGCCGATCAAAAATTCCATGAGAGTCTATGATAAACTCAACTAGACATGATCAGGCTTGAAGCTGAATGAACCTAGGCAGGCTAATATTGGAAACTTGATGATATAGTAGGCTGCCAGTATCTAGAGAAATTTAATTAGTTAAACTTTTTTACTCGTAAGTTTCTATGAATGCTATTTATTATAATGTTACCCCTGATCAATAATAATAACAAAACCTCACAATTCCCCATCTCTCCTTCTAGTCTCTGATGTCCAAGTTTGGAAATGGAAATGGAAATGGAAATGGAATCAAACCATCATGAGTAATACAAGTAAAGATCATGCTAACAAATATCATCACCCTTTTTTCTTCAACTTTTTCGCAGGGCTAAGGGATAGTTGATGCAAAAGCAACATAAATGTTCTCTGGCTTGTAGTTTAATTCACCATCAAGTATTGCTCCAAGCACGTATATCAAGAAACAAACTTTGAATCATTTCATCTTGTCCAACTCCTTAAATGGGTGTCAAGTTTCCCAAGTGATTCTGTTGTAGAATGTAATAATTCAAGAACCACATAGTTTGCCCTCAAAATGCATAATATCTAACATTTTTAGTTAATCAATAATGAGGTGTTAGGCTTGGTTATGTCGGGTCAAACAGTCTTTCGTTTGTCCAAATACCAATTAAGGCATTTAAGTTCGAATGCATTTCTTTAAGCAAAGCAGAATACAGGAATAAAAGAGCTTCTTCCAAGATCTCTCACTCTGTCACTGAGCCTATCTATTGAACACAACCAGTTAGTCCACTCACCAAGCATACCTTAACAAAAAGCTAAGGCAACGGACAAAAGTGAAGTTAATTTTAGGCCAGGTTAGAACCCAAAAACTGAGTGGGCATCTAGTAACCGTCATAGAAAATTCGGAATGCACCAGTTTCTAGATGATAGGCAAGGACTAGAGGAAGCTTAGAAAATATAAAGTAGCATACCTCATGAGTAGGGCGGCCATAGTCTACAGGATCTCTACCGGTAATCGCTTCCAAGAGCACAACCCCAAAGCTATAAACATCACTCTTTTCATTCAAAAGTCCAGTGTTTGCATATTCAGGAGCCACATATCTGAAAGAATTTGTTTTGTGAAGGAAAGAAGGGATTGGTTCCAGAGGTGATGATCCTCTTCCATTAATGAACAAGAAACATAATGAATGATCCAGTAAAAGTATACTGTCAGAGAATACTTACCCAAAGGTTCCCATAACTCGAGTCGTCACATGGCTTTTTCCAGCTCCAAGCAACTTGGCCAAACCAAAATCAGAAACCTTGGCATTAAAGTCATCATCAATTAATATGTTACTCGACTTGATGTCTCGATGCACCACTTTAGGCTCAATGGCCTCGTGCAAATAGGCAAGACTGCAAGAAACATACCATGTCATTTGGGAACCTGAAGGCCAGAGAGGGTTCAAAGAGAGTTGACTTACGCCTTAGCCGTGCCAAGTAGAACCTTCATGCGGGCCTCCCAAGTAAGATACCCATGCTGACGCATGGCTCCATGAAGCCACTGTTCCAAGTTTCCGTTGTTGACATACTCATACACCAATATCCTGCAACGAATATATGCATTAGATCATCATAATGATAAGAGCTTTAACGGTTTATAATAACTGGAAAGCGAGCTAGCACTGAGATTCTAAAGCTACAAAAGAGAACCATTCTATTGATTCTGAGTCGATGCCTGGAGCGTAAGGCCCAAAGTGAATCATGTGAGCAACCGACATCAAGTCTAAACTATATGGCATCCTATACGGTAAAGAAAAAGGTTACCTGTGTGTCCCTTCTATGCAATATCCCAGAAGACGAACCAAATTCTTGTGTCGGACATGGCCAATGGCGTCAACTTCCACCCTAAACTCCTTTTCCGCTTGGCCCCTTGAGAAGAATCAAAAGGTTGTGAGTAAAGAAAACTCGTGAGTGATGAGAAAAGATCAATTGGAAAAACCATAAAGCTTATTTCAAACCCACAAGTTATTCAGGATCTTTTTTACTGCCACTGGAGTGCCATTAATCAAATGTCCCTGATAAACAACTCCATATCCACCCTCACCAAGGACATTCTCTTTGGAAAACCGGTTTGTTGCAAGCTCAAGATCCCTCAGTGTAAACCAGTGACCCCAACCCAAGTGAGAAAACTCAGGCAGGCCACTCAATTGAGAAGGAGAAGTGATAGGGTATGAAGAAGAAGGTTTATATACAGTTACTTTACCAGAACTCCCTTCTTCACCTGATTGTGATCCACAGTCTTTCTCTAAATGATGAAAAGAACCTGACCGACTCATATTGTCTCCATTCTTCACTTTCCCCATACCCAATTGAACCAAGACCTTATCCGATTCTTTCTCACTGGACTTGTCATGAATTTTCAGAAGAATCCCATCACGAGATACAAACTCATTTGTCGATACTTGATCCACCCGAACTTCCTTAATTTCCTTCGAAACAGTTGGGATTTGACTTGGGGGGAGATGGTTTCTATCTCTTCTAGATTTCTTCCGTGAAGTTAAACAGAAGGACAGTACAGAGAGGATGATAATGATAAACAAGGCAACACAAATTCCAATCACTTCCCAGACCTTGAGACCCAAAATGACAGTTTTCTTGGATAGTCCCGCATTTAGATCACTGGCCATCTTGTCTTTTCAGATACCCAAACCCTGCATAATTAACACAAAACGTATAAAAACCGCAGTCCCACCATTGCAGAATCTTACAGTAAGAATAGCATAACTACCACTCCAACATAGACATTACATAACCCTTTTCCACAAAAAGGAAAAGAAGAAACCAAATTCAGGACCACAGCTACATGAACCGTATAAATAAAGAAAATGAGTATTAACACAAGCATTTCAGTGAGATCAAATAACACAGTAGAATAGGAGTATCCCGAGAGAGAGAGAGAGAGAGAGAGAGAGAGAGAGAATTCGCCAATTTCATCACAATATCCTTTAATAGACATCAGCAAACATTTCAATTAGAACACAATCTTTTCCATAAAAATGAGCAAGGATTAATTGACAGAAAAGGAAACGAAGCGAAAAGCGAAGCAAGAGCTTGAATCTTCTTACCTCTCTATAATGAATTTCACAGGAGAAACCTTCAAAGTATAGATCTTTGAAACCCCCTCACCAAACCATCTCCTCAAAACACCAGATCTCAAGACTAAACAAAATCCAAGAACCAATGTCAAAAGCAACACATTTAGAATACACCCGATTGTCAGAAGGTTTAATTAAATAGCTAAAAGAGTAGATTTCCTTACCAAAAAGGTAAACGTGAGAGTGAATCTAAGCTGAGGTGGAGCTTTCTGTGTGCCCCCCAAAGCCAAAAATGGCAAGAAGAAGAAAAGGGCTTTGTAGTTGGTTGTGGTAAAGAGTAGAAGATGATGAACATGGGAATCTATGGTTTTTTTTATGTGTGAAGGTATACTGGTTGTGGAGAGAGAGGGAGAGGGAGAGAAGGGAAGGAGTTATCAGTGGTAGGTGATGAGTTTCTAGTTTAGACATTAGATGACTTTGCATTACTACATTCGACGGACATTACGCCAACAAAATACAGTAGTGGTGGCAGTACAGTAAAAGAGAAGTCATGGATGAAATGTGTAACCTTCTTTCTTCCGAGTTCCTCACCTAGGAAAAAGGGTGATGATTATGTTTCATTGGATTCATTTCATGCTGTCATCAACATGGCTCATCGATTATTCCTCTGTCAGTTACTTACTCATTGACAGTAGCAGTAATAATAAGAAAGTGGTTTTGGTTATGCTTGTTGAGGAGGTTTTGTAGGTGTTAAAGCTGTATGCTACTGTTAATTAGCTGGTCAAACATCTCAATTAAGATGGACAAGTAGTGGCTGACAGATGATTACGATGGTGAAAAGGCAATGACTTGCCTAGTATAACATGATGTGTGTTCCTTGGATCTCGTTTGTCTATATGCTGTAATATAATGGTTAGAAGTGTGGTCTGAATAAAAATAAAATCATTTTATGCCTTTTATTCTCATTGCAGTTTGGAACGCTGAATGGAATACCAAGACACATAGGATACTGGTTATTTTATTAGCGTTGATGACTAAATTTAAAAGTTTAAAGTTAAAAACGATATAAATTTTTATTAATTATTATATTAGTAATCATATAACTCGAATGTAATATCATAAATAAAACAAAGTTTTATGAGCTACTAGATGGTTAGAGGCTACTGCCGGTGCGATTGAGAGTTCAAGCGACACAAATTGCATTATGTGATTTACCATCTACCACGCCAAACTCTCCAAGCCATGAATTATTGAAAAACCTGTCAGGAATGTTAGTTTACCTTGCCATTAATGGGTCCTGTGGTAATTAAGGTCAAAAAACTAAGTGTCAGCATATGAAGTAGCTTCGTGGAGGAGAGAGGGCGGCAAACTTGTTGAATAAACACGTTGACTGTGAGTTTCAGGCACCCCTTCCTTCTCTGTAAACAGGTTTATCGGTGCTGTTTGTGGCTATTAAATACAATATTACACTGATCCATGTTTTGAAATTATATTAAACAGTGACAGATAGCCTGTTTCAATCAGCGAATAGTTTCGCCTATCCCTTCTGGATTGCATAAAAAAACCTCAGGTACACAATAAGTTACTGTACTGTTGTTGTTTCTCGAAATGTTTTCTTTTTAAATATATTAAAATAACATTTTTTAATTTTTAATACATATACATATTAGCCCATTAAACCAATTTAATAAAATTAATTTCAAAACAGTAAAAACCAATCGTATTTATTGGGGAGAAGGGCCCTGACATGTTCATGAAAGAGGCTGCGAATTCAAGTCATGTCTTGATGATTAGTTGGGGGTGGCTCTTTTTCTTTCTCGGGTGTTAATGACATCCTGTCTCACATTATTATTATTATTATTATTATTATTATTATTATTATTATTATTATTATTATTATTATTATTATTATTATTATTATTATTATTTTCTTTTAACTTATTGAATTTGAATTTTAGTATCAATATTTCTATTAATCTATATAATTAACAAAGAGTTTTTTAAAATCTGTTATCATGTCAAATTTATATTTTAAATATGTGTTAAGTTTATAATTTAAACGCGTGAAACACATGATTTAGAAACTTAACACACATGCAAGCGCAAACTTGTTACCATGTGCAAAACATGTATAGAATGGACTGATTATAAATTTAACAAATATTAAAAAATAAAAATGACACAATTAAAAATACAATAGCAGATTGATAAATATCCCAAAGATAATTCGAGCTATTTATCCAAAACAAAACAAAAAAAAAAACATTTTTTTTTTCATGAATCATTGTTATTTATTACATCTATTTCACACATAAAAATATATTCGAAGCTCGGATAAATTTATATCACAACGAGCCCGTTCTCTTTCAAAACTCGCATCAACACCATGTTCATGACAAGACTTTTCAAGGAGGAAAAAAGGAGTTGCAGACAAGAAAGTAGAAAGTAGTTCATCTTTGAATTGTAAGTGGCGATGCAATTAAACTAACTTCAAGTACAATGGCTCCACTGACGGGGTAGTAGCCAAAAAAATCCAGCTAGCTGGGTTAGGTCCATCCTTGATTCCATAGGCAACTGTAAATTTCCTTGTTGAGGTAGTAAGCATCTCTGCAAGTACAATGGCTCCACTACATCAGGTGCGTACTAGCCAGAAAAGATCCAGCTAGCTGGGTTGGTCCATGGGCAAATGTAAATTTCCTTGTCGGGGTAAGCACACGGGAGAAATCTCATCTTCTTCTTTCATACCTTTCTCAAACGTTAAATCTGTCCATTTACATGCCAGTCATGTAAAATCCAATCAACGTCTGAAAACTTCAAATCTTTCCATGTCAGCTTCTGATGCCTTCACTTCTTTAATGACTGGCCTCGCGCACGGAAACAAGTAGAAATACCTGCAATTAAAATCTCATAAATATATACCTGATAAGATTTGTCGATGGAATAACTCTTGCTCTGTTCTTGATGGGATTTTTCTGTTTGTGTGCAGTGAGGGAATTGAAAAGGAAAAAGGAAATCATGGTAAAAAAGATAATATAATGATGTAATGTTTTTATTTTAGTTGGAGACAGGCTAGCAATGTCGCCACAAGAAATGAAATGATGAATATGGATAGGGTTCTGAAGGATTGATTACACGTAGTGTTTGGTGGCCTATATGCTCACAGACCCAGATGTACACTGGTGAGCTAGGTCTAAATGATCACTGTAATTTAAATTATAATTTTTCAAGACCCATTTATTAACTGAAATTGACAAAGAAAATCACCTCCGTGAACCGTCTTAAACGTCGAGGGAGGGAGGGTTAGATTTTATTAAAGTTGTAAGGAGGTCCGTCCAATGAGCCTCCTTGTTTAGTGGCGTGCATGATGGTGGTAGCATCAGGAGGAAAAAAATAAAAAAAGGCAGAAACTATTGTAAACAAAATTATTGAATGATTAATTATGCATGGCATTCTATTTAACCAGACCATTGATGAAGGTCGCATGATGTTTCATTTCTAATGTTACTGTATTAACGGTTGATTTTCTCCTCAACATGTTGCTTTGTTTTGTGCTTGCAAGCACTGGACTTTAAAAAAATGATGAATTATAGCTTTTTTAAATTAAAATTTTAAAAGAAGTTCTTAAAAGAATTCTTGCAAAAACATAATGGGTTAATTAATCAAGTATTTATATATAGTGAAGAGTAAAATGCAAACCAAATCATACCGCGCCACATAAACAAGTAATCTTAGACAAGTAATCATGATCATTACATAAATAATATGTAAATAAAAGTTGGACTTCTCTCCTTCCCTTGGAGGAGACAACATGCCCCTGTGATCATGGGACATGCATATGGCCTAGCAAGAAATTAATTATAAAAACGATGCAGGGCTAGCTGTTTGCATGGCAAGTTGGCACGGTGTGTTTGGCTTGTGATCTTCAGCTAGCTAGCGACTCATTCTATAGACTAATTGTGGTCATTCTTTAATATAATGCTTCCACGTTCATAAAAATGGCATTGTCAACTCATGGAGTTGCTGGAATATAGCTGTTGATCTGAACAGTTGATTTGCTCCCTCTGTCTAATCTTGGATTCTGATCCAATAAAAAGATTCAACGAAGGAAATATTGTATCAATTGCTGGCAAATTACTTCTCTGGCATACAAGGAAACTCAATATCTTGGAAGATATGCCAATGATCCGTAGATGATATGAGCTAATTTATAACTCAATTAATCAAATTCTAGTTTGACTTTATTTTAATATATAAAATAATATCATGGGTAATGTTGAATTTAATAACTAACTCTCAATATATAAGCCTTGAAAAATTACAACACATCCTTTCCTGAGTTTGGAAAACTACATCAAAGTTCTTTGCAATGTATATTAAAACTAAAGTGACAAAAAAAAAAATCAGAATTAGTTGACAAAAATGATTTTGATGATACGCAAAAGAGGCAGGGATCTGTTCATCAACGTGAGCTCTAGCTAGTATATTGCAGCTCTTGCATGCGAGTGATGATCGATATTTTGAGCAGTAATTGATTAAGCTGAAGCCTCAAGTCTTTGAATTTTCCCATTTATATCAATGATGGGGATCCAGATGTATGATCTTTTTTCTCTTTTCAAACTCACGCAAGGTTGTGTTTTTCTTCTCATAACTAAGCACAGAATTAAGAGATAGTGCATGCAAGAACTAATCATGAAATCCCTTCGTCTCTGCAAAGAACAGTACCAGCACAGGTGATGCTTGATTTCATGGGCTGCTGTGCGAGAAAAGGGAAAATCATGATGTTTCACGGTTTGCTCATCAAGTAGGATGAAAGGGAAAGGAAGGTGTTGAAAAGGAAACCCTAACAAATTGTGATTTGAAATAACATCACCCCTCCTCGGATATTTAGCTTAATTAGGGCTACGTAAAGTGCTCGTCTTCTTCGAAAAGCAAACGCAGCGTGCCTCTTGCAAGGAAAGAAAGGGCTTTGATAATAAGCTAACATGTATCCGATTCATGTGTGCCCATTCTAGAGCCACTTTAGGTTTCTTCATTATTAACTTGGATCTTTTTATTGTTGTTAATTTAGTTTGACATCTAGACTTATCCCATCCTAATTGCATTTAAATAGGATTTTTTTTAAATAAAACTCGAGAGATCTAATCATATAATAACACGAATTAATTGACTTTGACCAAATCTAGATGGCTCATATAGTCAATTTTGAGATTTTTATTTTATTTTTTTCACATCATTTCATAAAAAAGAAGAAGCACTAGAATAACATGTTTTTAAGATAAATTCAAGTTCATAAAAAATCAAGTATTGATTCAAGTCTCGCCCCAATTTGAAGTTTTAGATTACAGCAGCAGCAACAACCTAGAGTTGTCAAATCTGATAGCTCCCGGGTTATTTTCTTTGAGCCAGCGGTTGAGATACTTACGAGTTGAATCAAGTGCGAATATTTTTCCACAATATATAAAAAGATATCCTCTTCCACACCTATAAATAAGAGTCGATCCGATGCTCAAAAGAGCAAGAAATCAGAAGCCAAATTTGAGGGAAAAGAATCATTTGTTACCCAAAAACTTCTATCCATTTCAAGCCACCACTTCAACCTTTATTTTCTCTTGCCATCGACGACGATGCCAGTACCTCTATCAACCATCAAAATCTTTCTCTGCAAATCTAAAAACAATTTTGACCACCCTCACAATGGCAATTGCATGCAATGGCTAAATAATTGGTTGACATGTTATGTTAGGTTGGGATAGTAACCATGTGGGCTTGGGTTAGGCTGGACCTGGCTAAAAAAAAAAAAACAAAAAAAATTCAAATGAATATTTAAAAAAATGCATTTTCTCGCATATTTTTCCAATATTTTTTCATAATATCGGGTCGTGTACTTACAATATAAATTACAAGCTTGATATTAAAAATATCCGGTTGTCCTCGAAACTTCAACAAGAAAATCCAAAAAAAAATAAAGGATTATTTCAAGAATTTTTGATTTCATCGTAGATTTGTTTTTCACTAAATTTGTTTAATATCGGTCTATAGACTTACATTATAATATACGAACTAAAAACAAAATTTCTGATTTCTCTGAAAATTTCATAAAAACAAAAAAAAAAATTCATTTCTAAAACATAAAAAATATTTTATTTTCGTGCATACGGTGGAATTCTATAACTTTTTTGAAAATATTTTTACAAAAAAAATGCATATCTTCTTATATTTTAAAATGCAAAAAGAATATCATAACTAGTTTAAGATTATGTGTCAAATTTGAACTAAAATATAAAAAAATAATTCACCAATCATTTTGTTTGATTTTTAATTTCACATATTAGGAACTAAAGATGATAAGGATGATACTAAAGATGATAAAGGATGATGAGTCTTCACTTTGTACAGAAAAATTAAATTTTATAAAAAAATTATGATTAAAATTTTATAAATATATAAAATTCCCTTTTCAGATGTCTCATCTCTGAAAGGCCGGGAAACTCTGACGGCAAGTGGTAGGATTAGATAAGAGAGAATCAATAATGCATGCAGAATCGGTGTGGATGCTCATGTGCCCCTAACCACAGGCATTTAGTGGCTAACAAAGTATTATCCAAAAATCTTTCAATTTATAGGGTTGGTGGCTGCTACAAAGTGTCACCTTGAAATGAAGTGATTAATAGTATCTCGAAATCCTCTGTCACTGTTAGTTCATCATCGTTTCATCTGAATAATTGCAAAGTAAATCCTCTGTGATTAATAGTGTCACCTTCTCAGTTGATGCAGGACAATTTTCTGTTTTCTTAATTGTTTTTATTTGTTTAGTTTGGAAAATTATTTTTTGAAGGTGTTTTTATCTCTTCTTATTCAATTTAAGAAATCAAAGTGTGATTTTTGTCGTTGTTTTAACATCTAATGTTGTCGTCAAAGGAAATTATTTTTCTCGTGATCATGATCATGATCATGGTGATGGGGATAATGTCTCCCATGTAAACAATGTCCCAAGACTCCACGAACAAAAAAGGCATCTATAATCCCAACGTTCGAATGAGTCTGAGAACATTGAGAGCCTCCCTCATTGTTTCTCTTCCTTGCAGCACAGCTTCCTTTCTAAGTGGAATCGCAAAAAGCTCTGCTTTTCCCCTGTTCTAAAATTGAAACATTGTCAAGCTTTCCCCTGTTTCTAAAAAACATCACTCTCTCTCTCGCGCGCGCGTGTATATACATATATTCATGTTGACATTTATAAACTCAATGACCATACATATATTTTCAGATCATAGAACAAATATATAAGTTAATTACATCCGCTTCCCTATTTATCTCAAATTCACCACCCAACTGACATACCAGCCTAAACCCAAAAAAAGAGAGTAAGAAATCAAAACCCAAAATGGAAAAAAAAAAACAAGTACCAAAGCAAGCTCTGCAATCTTTTAATACCTGCGAGCATGTAAAGAGTTGACACGGAGTGGATTTTCGAAAAAAATAATAAAAACCCATCTTTCAGCTACCTTACCAGCCAGATGGAAGAAAGCTGTGTGTTTGTTACTGCAACAATGTAGATAAAATAGATTCAAGATTTCATGTCCAGGTTTCCAGCCACATCAAGTTAATGCAAAACAACAAAATTTCACTCAATTCTGCCTAACTAAACTTTTTGCTAAGCTGTAATTGGCAAGGGATAAAAACGATACTTTCATGAATCGCCATCAGCTAATTTGCCTTTATTACAAATAGAAAAAGGGAAGAGAGAACCTATGGAATTGGTTCAATTCCCCCCAAAGAATAAAGAAAAGGCGGATAGCTAATTTGCCACAACATAATTCCAACCTTCCTGCGTAACCTATTGCTATTTTACTTTGTCATAAGCAGCTATATTCTGAGGTTCACATTCAGGGCTAAAAAGGCGGACCAGTAGAGCAGAAGTTGAACTCCAAGCAATAGCTCCACAACCAGCCCACCGAAGACTCCTAGGATTTGTAATTCTTGGACCTGCATGAACAACAGACCGATGAGCATTGCAGGTTTGGATGAATACAGATTATGAAAAGCTAAAACTATATAGCTAATTGTGTGCAAAATTGAAAAACAAACTACACAACTGAAAACCAACAAAAATGGAGACATAAAAAGATCTTTTATTTTTTGTCTTACGATCAATGGTAGGCTAAAAAATTAACTTGTAAGCACCAAATCCAAAATGCTTCGGAAAAACATACTGTAACTGCAATACCTCCCATTGTGCAGTTCCCATTGCTTTGATATATCGGATGCTCCCTTTACTGTTCTATTTTATTCTACTTGTTTCCCACAACTCTAATATTTTGCACCTTCAACTTGGATGTTAAAGCTGTTTTTAACAGCACCGTGTTATTAACTCAAGATTTTACCACAACTCAAACTTCAAATGGTTCAACTCACAATCAACTCATGATTTCTTTAAGGGCCTACATGTTTGATTTCCAGGATATTGCCATTGTTTGACATAGACTTTTGACCCCCTCCTTTGATCTTTTCACATTT
The DNA here is from genome assembly GCA_009078335.1 of Salix brachista. Taxonomy (NCBI): domain Eukaryota; kingdom Viridiplantae; phylum Streptophyta; class Magnoliopsida; order Malpighiales; family Salicaceae; genus Salix; species Salix brachista. Next base: position 1,584,520 of record CM018576.1, on the reverse strand, counting down.
TTAATAGGTTTTTAAATCTCGATTCCAACTGAGATGGTTATCTATACTACTTTTTGAGCACGTCATATCAGGCACATCATCTGAAATTCCAGGATGCTTTACAGAATTATGGCCACTTAATAGATTACATTAGTCAAACAAGATTACGGCAATAAAATGAGAATACCATTTGGTTCAACTCCACAGCACACGCAGGAGAAAAAACCCCTCAAATGACCCCATTGGTTTCTTAAAGTCGTAACACCAATTAGATCAAACCCTTTCCATTTAAATAACTGCTTAATATCTGCAACGGCTTCATCCAACAACAAGAAACAGCCTAATAAATGAAAAATATACATATGTTTTTATTCCTTTTACACTGATCTTTAATGTGTTTGGAGCTTATTGGAAGTTATTTCTGAGTTTGGTATGACTAATAGACTTTGTGAATTAATTGCTTAAATAAAAGATTTTCTACATTTTATATTTCGAACCTTGCTTCATTTTTTGTAACAAGTTTTTCACCAAGTTATAGTTTTATAATGTGAATACGGTTGAATCAAAGTTAAAGTACACATGTCGAGCTTTCCAGGTTGGTATTATTGAAAGAAATTGGAGTTCATTTGAAATTCTAATTACACCTGCAAATTTAGGCCAAAATCCTATTTACAGCAGGATTTTCAGCTATCACTATATATTTGAATGAGCATATCTTAAGCCTAAGGTATCGGAATTAGATGATTCAAAAGTCCGACTCATCTACACATCAAGGACTACAACTCTTATGCAGGACTCTTGGCTGGATAAAATATTTTTGAAGGTGAAAATTAGAACACAATCTGGAGGATGAGATTGATCCTCTTATCTGATGAGGATACTAACAATTTTGAGTTTCACTGGAGATGAGAGTCTAACATAGAAAAGATAGACTTTAGAATCCAAAAAAAAGTGCAAGCCAATCCTATAACATTCATGAATTTTCGGATATAGATGGAGTGACCGAATATTGCAAGAAACGAAGTCCAAGTTACAACAAAGCCTAGATTACAACAGATTGGTGATAGCAGCAGAGTTAGTTTTCAGCACAAATTCTGAGGGATTTTGTCAACCTTAATGACCAGATAAAGTAAAATTTAAGTAACAATAACGAATCCTAATAAAGAGTAGAATCATAATGAAATACAATAGTAGAATCTTAGGATCTAAGTAACATTAAAGGGAGCTTCTTCTCTCTTTTATGTGTTAATTTTCCAGCAACTATGAACTAGACTTTGACCTTCAGTTCAAGGGGAATAAACATCATCTTCATTACTAAGTTGTGAGAAGTAACATTATCATTGTAATTCTTTCATATTCAAGTACTTATTTATTCCTATTTTAGAATTATATTATTGATTTCTATTCATACTTATTGAACTGTTTTGAGATGGTATATATATGGTTTTTAGTTTCTTTGAATCCATAATTGTTGTTAGAGACTAGAAGAAGAAGCAAAAATAAGATTGATTTTATTGCTGCAACTATCACTTTAATTTATTAGGGAAGAATAAGCTAGGTTAAATTGCTCAAGCTTTCGAATGGTTGCTTAGAATAAATATAGACTTTGCTCTTAAAGCTACTGCTAGGTGAAGTAGAATTGCTTTTCAATATTTAATTTTCTTGATGGTAAGAAATTGATTAAGAAGTTTTATCTAATTAATTTACTCATATTCTCCTTGATTTCTCTCATTTTTAAGGAACATCAAATTTATTTGCTTGAATTAAAAGGATTTTTATTTTACTTTGATGATCAATGTATTTATAAAAATGGATGTCTAGACCTTTGAACGGAGTTAATGACATATCGATTTATCATTTTTATTTTCGAAATTTTGTTTCTTCAATTTTGATTAAAAAAATCCTAACCTTTTTGAGTCAATATCTTGTAGGAAAATTAGATAAAAATTTCCCTTGGGTTCGACTTGGTCTTCATCATCATACTATGAAATATATTTTTTTGTGCTAGTAAAACCAGAATTAATATTTGAAGGTTCTGACAACCGACCATAGCCCATAAACACTATCATCGTGATCAAAATTGAATACACTGTGGCATTCAATTTGTAGGCAAATTATGACCTATCTTTCATGTTAGGATGTCAATTTATATGCTTGTTTGGAAACAAAGCTCTCAACTTTTTATGCAAGACCCCGACTTTCCAGACCTTCTCCATCCCTACAATGGACAGACTTTGTGCAACCTCATTTCCAAGACTTGTTCGTCTATGACATTTTACAATTAGTAACATAACAAACATTTTCAAAAGGAAGATGTAGCATACACAATGGTAGAAGCTAAGGTAGTTCGGTTCTTTAACAACCTCAAAAGCATTTTAGTGAAACAGAGCAAATGTCAAAAGAACAAGGTAATAGGAAGAGTACAACATACCATAATGCAACCTACAGAGAATCCAGAAACCAAACGCTCCTCCAACACTAAAAATCCCAGCTGTTTGCCTCATCAATCTAGAGCAAGGCTTACAATCTGACCTCATCAACTCCCCATCTGAGAACCCACATAAGCGCCTTAATGCCATCTGTAACAAACAGCCAATCCAATTCAATGCCACTCAAAACCTGCAATATGCCAAAAGGTACAAGCTTTTATCACGCTTCAAACATATTATCTCTCCAGCCCATTGAAAAAAAAGAGAAGAAAATCCCAGACACAAGAGCATTTGGTTCATTATGTTCCTTATTAAAAATCCTCACTAGAAATTATTTGGTGGCATACAAATATTCTTTCTCACAAAAAAGAAAACTTTTTGATGTGAGAGATGAACTCCTGCTGTTACTTGTTCTGCTGAGGGAAAAAGAGATGAAGAAAAGAACAAGAAAAAAAGAGAGTACATGTTGCAGCTATATAGCTTGCTCTAACTCATTTATCTGAATCAAAAGTTAAAAGCAACTGGCTTAAAACACTTATAAAATTAAAAACAGAAGGACTCAGTGTGTCATTTCGTAGAACAGTTGGAAAGCATGTAAATCGATACTCTAACAGATGAAAACGCATCAATATAATGTTTAAATAATTGTAAAGATGTGATCTTTACTACCTGGGAACTGAGCAGGGAGTTTGATTGGATTGAAATATGAAAGGGGTAAATTGTATTTTACAAGTTTGGAATTCTTCTTCCAGTGCCAGAGATGTTTGCAGAATTACGAAATGGGTCGAGTTGATTTGTTCGTGTTTTTTCGCCTATTGGGCTTGGAGGGTTTAAATGTCACTACATTGATTCTCTTGGGCTTTCTTACAGTGATTTAGAGCCAGATTTTTTTCCCCGGAACAAACACATTAAATGTGTTTCTCATTTATTTTTTTAAATCTAAACAAAACATATTTATTTTATATTTTTATTCATGTTTTCTCAATTAAATATTGATATATATGTGTGTGTGTGTGTATTTATCTCATGAAAAACTGTGAGTTCCACAAGTTATTTGGCAAGTAGATTTATTTTTAATAAATTCATAAATGGATCCGAAAATCTCTAGTGTTTTGGATCATGGCTAACAAAAATCCGATATTAATAAATGCTCATTTTAGATGGGACCTTGGATTTGTTAATTTCACTCAGGCTTGACACAGTTTTGATCACATAAGATTATCGTTTGGGAACTCATGTGATGCATGCGCAATACACGTTCTCAAACCAAAAACATCACGATCGCCAACGGATAACTGTCCAGTTTATGAACACACACACGGTAGTACTTCAGCTGGGAGAGATCATAGAAGACGAAGCAATTAAAAGCAGTTTCCTTAGTCATGACCAAGAAGACAAAATATTTAGATGTTCTTGTGGACCTTGAGAGAGAAGCAAGTTCGAATGAAGGAAGAGGAATCGACAAGAGAAAGTCCTTGCTAAAAGGGTCGTTTGCAATCAAAATCACATTTTTCTTTTCGTTTTGTCAGGTAGAAATTTATGAGGAGCGGATCAGGACACGACAACCATTGCTTGCCACCCCTACATCAGAGCTGGAAGAGCCTTGAAGGCATTGTTTTTAATAAAAATCACATTTTCTTTTCGTTTAGCTATCTGCTCTTCAAGCTCAACAGTAAAAAGTCTCTTCACTTTGCTTCAAGCTCAGCTCAGGTTTCACTTCTTGTCCTCTCTATCTCTCTCACACAAGATCATCATCACTGCATGTGTGAGCATATTGATCTTGATATATCGGTTGTCTCTTTTCTTGCTTTGGAAGCAAGTTATAAATACTGATCTTCATAGTTCTTGTTGATATAGCTAACATCATACAGAAGTTAATCATTTGATCTAGTTTTGAGTAGCTAAATAGGCATGTGTTTGGATTTGGACTGGTGAAGACTTGATTCCAATTATCACCAATCCAAAAGTTTCTGATTCAAAATATTTCTTCTGGTCTAACAATTTCTTCATCTGACACCATCAAGTTTGCTTGTAAGAAGCTGCTGAGATTATATAGTAATCTAGTTCCTTTTGGAAAGCTACTGGCATACACAATTGATTTTTTTTTTTTTTTTTTATGGAAATGAGTATATTTGGACATGCAAATGCTCTGTCCAGGCAATCATTTGAGCGTCCAGCTGACTCTTTTCTTCATTATATCTTGCAGGGATATTGTATCCTCATATGGGGAATAAAATTCTTCTCGGGGCTTTCTGTTTATGGGCTCTGACATGCTTGCTTCTTCCTGCTAACTCTAATGGCCTGGTGAGAATAGGTTTGAAGAAGCGCCGTCTAGATTTTGATACTATTAAGGCTGCCAGAATTGCTAGACAAGAGGGAAAATCAGGTGCAGGTGCAAACCGTATGGTCCAAGATCTAGGAAGTTCAGATGCAGATATAATACCCCTTAAAAACTATTTGGATGCTCAATACATGGGAGAAATTGGTATTGGCTCGCCCCCACAAAACTTCACAGTCATATTTGACACTGGAAGCTCCAATCTCTGGGTTCCATCCTCAAAATGCTACTTTTCTGTGAGTTCAACTGAACTTTATTGGTTTTTAATATACAGTCCCAAAGATGACATCAGCTGCTGACTTGCAATCACCTGCAGATTGCCTGCTATTTCCATTCCAAGTACAAGTCAAGTTTGTCGAGTACATATATCAAGAATGGTAATTATTTGGTCTCTATTTTCACTACATTTGAAGTTAAATTACGAGAGTACATGTTAAGGAAAAACTTAGATACTATGTTGCAAGGTTAAAACTCAAATTTTTGTTTTCAAATTCTTATTCAGGGAACTCGTGTGAAATACATTATGGATCAGGATCAATTTCTGGTTTCTTAAGTCAGGACAATGTTCAAGTTGGGGACCTTGTTGTCAAAGATCAAGTGAGTTATTTGTTCCATTTTACATATATTTGGAGAACCATCTATCTTCTTCTGGCATTAATGCGCGCGCGCGACTTTGGCAATCCAGGTTCTTATTGAGGTTACAAAAGAAGGAAGTCTTTCATTCGTATTGGGGAAGTTTGATGGAATACTAGGGCTCGGGTTTCAGGAAATTTCAGTTGGGAATGTTGTCCCTGTGTGGTATGTTTATGTCAGGACCGTAGTTCTTGTTTTGTAATATCATTCTTCTTGAAAATAAGCACTGAGATTCATCATCTCTACGATTCCTTTCTCTTGTACCTTGGATAGACTAATTCATGGAAAGATCCCAGGTACAATATAGTGCGGCAAGATCTTGTAGACGATGAGGTCTTCTCGTTCTGGCTGAACAGAAATCCTGAGGTGAAGGAGGGTGGCGAGCTTGTTTTTGGAGGGGTTGATCCGAAACACTTCAAGGGAAAGCATACCTATGTTCCAGTTACCAAAAAAGGGTACTGGCAGGTAAAAGCATTTATCCCTGGACCAATTTCTAACCTTGTTCTTATATGCTATTTTCGATAAGGGAATTCTTACCGTTGTTTCCCATTTTCAGATCAACATGGGAGATTTTCTAATTGGCAACCATTCAACAGGTGATCTTAAGTCAACTTGAGCATTTTTATTTCTATGTTGTTCATGCCCCCCTTTTCTCTGTATCATTCTATATTACCATAGATTAAAAACTGCAGTAAATAATCCCAGACATGAGAACTGCCGAACACCTTGAATCCTATAACGAAATGATGAGTCGCTTCTCTTAGAAATTGTTGCATCCTAATATCTAGTTTCTCTACATGGTCCGCCTCGTGCATTTCCAAGCTCGTGGTCCAGCATGATGCCAAAAAATTTATATGAAGTCTAATGGAATTCCATGTCTGTAAAACCAGGCAGCCTTCAAGCTCTTACAAAAAAGCTTTCTAATACATTGATTAATTCCTCAGGTCTTTGCAAGGAGGGCTGCGCTGCAATTGTGGACTCTGGAACCTCATTGCTTGCTGGTCCAACAGTACGTTTCTTTCACCTCCCTGATGATTGGTTTCTTCCCAAAACAGACCTCCTTGCATGGCAGTTCGAATTTCCTGTCTTATTTATGGTTTACTTGTTTCAAATGTATACTAACTAGCCATCATTTTCAGCCCATCATTACCGAAATCAATCATGCCATTGGAGCAGAAGGGGCTGTGAGCGCTGAGTGTAAGGAAGTGGTTTCTCAGTATGGAGACTTGATATGGGAACTCTTAATATCAGGGGTGCGTTTGTCTCTAATTAGTTTGTTTTTTCAATTACATTTCCACTTATGCTGATGCCGTAATTCTATGCTGTGGACTACAGGTAAAACCCAGCAAAGTATGTGCGCAACTTGGTCTATGCATTTTCAATGGGGCTAAGTATGCGAGGTAAGGAAATTCACGTTATGTTCTGGTCCATAATTCACATGTTTGGCACAGAAACTCTGCACAAGATGACCGTTTTCATCACATCCATCCCGTGACAGTATTTCCTTCAAAGACTTCGAGTATTTGATAGCAATGCGTGGCATTGAAAGTGCATATTTTTGGAGATCGGGACTAGTTAAAGTGCATGATTACCAGAATGCAAGAAATTTTTGTGAATCTGCTGACCAATGTTCTCTCTGTCGCAAAAGAGTTTCAAGGGCCTTACAAGGTGCTTAAGAAACTCAACAGCATCTTTGGTTGACACTAATACCTGATTTCTTGTGTAGCACTGGTATTGAATCAGTGGTTGAGAAGGAAAACAAGGAGGGATCATCTGCTGGTGATGATCTTCTATGCACTGCTTGTGAGATGTTTGTTATTTGGGTCCAGAATCAACTAAGAGAAAAGGAAACAAAGGAAGCAGCAATCAACTATCTAGATAAGGTTGGTTTACATTAAAACCCTGCCTCTTTTTCAGAAGCTCAAATCTGCATGCTGAGTTCTAGTTTTTTATCATTTAAAGCTTTGCGAAAGCCTGCCAAGTCCAATGGGAGAGTCGATGATTGATTGCAATAGCATTTCAACCTTGCCAAACTTCTCATTTACCATCGGAGATAAACCTTTTAGCCTCACTCCAGAGCAGGTTCGATTTCCGTAATCTTTCTGCGGTGGAAGTTGAAATATATCACCAGTAATCTTTATCTTTGTATTTTACAAACCACTCATTTGCTTTCAGTATGTTCTGAAAACCGGAGAAGGCATTGCTCAAGTTTGCATCAGTGGGTTCGTGGCTTTGGATGTGCCGCCTCCACGTGGTCCTCTGTGGTATGCCATCTTAGCCATCGTTATAGCTCTTGTGGATAAATATAGCTTCTTTCCGCAGTTTTTGTTTGAGTTTAAGCTGAAAATGCATGCTTGCAGGATTCTTGGCGATGTATTCATGGGTGTGTATCATACTGTCTTCGACTATGGTAACCTTGAAGTAGGTTTTGCAGAGGCTGCTTAATGATCCTTGTGCTAGGTTGTAATGCTGTGATCGGATTTTCCTATGACAATCAGATCACTCTGTAATGTAAATGTTTGTGCTGTTTCAGGCACGCTAGGACTATGCATTGATAATCTATTTGTATCCATCATCTGCTAAAAACTAGGCATCAAGGTACAGGATGTTTTAATTTTGAGAAATCTCAGTTAGATTATTAAAAGCTATAGATATTGCCAAGGAACTATTTTGCTATCAGAAAGCATGTGCACATTTTATGAAAAATGCTCAGAGCCTTACAAATATAATTCCCTTCATCTAATATTCACTTTTCAGTCCTACCAAACATCAAGAAAACAATATAACAAGTACTATTCTTTATAAACATCAATATTAAAAGAATAATAATATACTGACTGATTTTCTTTATACCTAATTTGAACAAATTAACCATATCACAAGTCACTGGATTTTGACCCGTGACTTGAGATACAGGTCACTTGAAATTTAGCTCGCTGAGCTAGACCCAGTCTTGGGTTTTCCCAGGTCGAATATGGGAAAAACTAGCTTTGCACATGGCAGATTTTTTAACCAGCCTCCCTGTCCTTGCTACACAGTACGGAAGTGCTTAGAACTACACGAGTATGCCACTTGAAATCCATAAAATCAACTAAGAGAACTAGAGTATTACAAGGCATAGTATGAAGTACAGATGCACCACCGAACTTCACTGTTCTTCATCACTATCATTGCCGAAAACAGAGGCTACAGCTGCTTTTGGCTTCTTTGCAGCTTTGGCTGAGGAGTTCTGTGTAGTGAATGCAAAAGAGCCACTAGTTAAATGAAGAACAGATGAATTATTCAGTCATGAAATATTGGTTTCTTTCACTCACGTTGGTACAACATTGTGATATTGCTTGCAGATTACAGGTGAAAAATTCAAAGAGTACCAATTACAAGGCAAGAAAGGGCCATGTAACTCTCATAAGTTGAAAAGAATAATTTATGTTGTATGCCAGAAAAAAACCAATGCGATCTTGAGGTACCATTCAACATTACTTTTCAGAACGACAAACAAAATAAAGGAGCACACTTGTTATTCTTGTTACTTATATCAATGAGAGTAAAAATGATGCCATACAGAAAGGATGTATTTTACAGTTACTTGACAAAAGCTACATTTACTCAGAAGGGCAATGCATTTTATGAGTGCAATTAATCATTGGGGAGTCGTCTACAAGTTGCAAAATACTAGCTAGAGAGAGAATTTTTGTAAGCATTGGCGATAACTATTCATCTATCCTCAGTGCAATGTGTACGGACCTGAGCTTACTCAAGTTATAGGGGAAAAAAGGACCCTAGAATAAACTACCATGTTGTTATCATACCACAACAACCTACCTTGTGACAGCACAATGAAGCCACAAAAACATCTTTACTCATCATACTGAAAAGCTTCTAAGCGCTTGCAATGATACTATTTCTAATTCTTCAGTTGCATACCTTTGAAATGCCACCTTTAGAGGAAAACCCAAATTTTAATACCCTCCGCTGATCCTGATCCACAAGTGCAGTTCCACTTCTAAGCGAAGTAGAAACCTGAGCAGATGCAGATTCTTCTTCTTGCTGCTGCTGCTCCTGTTTACGAGCATCTGCCCTGTATTGCATAGAAGAATATAAAAACAAATATGTTAAGAAAAGATTTTGAAGACAATAAAATACAAGGAAAAAGCTTGAACTAGTTTGTGAAAGAAAACAAGAATGCTTACATCTGTGCAAACTTAGCCATCTCCCTCTCCTGTCGTTGCATTTCACGCTTTTGCCGATCATCACGACTGCTAGTACCATGCATCTCTCTCATTTCCTTAAATCTCTGAAACCATCATCCAAGAGCATTACAGATTCAGGACAGAAACCGAAAGTGATAGCACTAGGGGTTGAAAAATGCCAAGAAAGCACACCTTTCTATGATTATGATCGTATGAACTTAGATGAGCTTCAAATTCCATGGCCAATTTGTATTGCTTGTTGCAAAGATCACAAAAGAACACCCTCCTTATCTCTTTCACCTCAATTTGAATTTTCTGCTCCCGTTCAGCTAACACCTGAATTTTCATAATGTGCACGAAGCAGGCAGTAGAAGCCACCAGGTAATAAAAACTGCAGCAAAATTCTCAAGAGCTTCGAAAGTTGATGTTCCCCTATGATAATACCATTCCCGTCAAAAGACACACATATATCTATATGCTGCCTTCTGTTATTAGATGTGGGTTTCAGAGAAAGAAAAGCATCAACCTCAAAATATTATCTACCAGTTAAATATTGATAATGATCTACAAATTTATAGGCATACCTCACGCTTTTTTGTGTATTCCTCAGTTTCTTCAACCTCAATGTCAAGTTTTCTTCGTTGAATATTTTCTTCTGCAGTGAAAAAATCATCTTCTTCTTGTTTTCCAATCCCTAACTTTGGATCTCTAATTCCAGATTTTATAGGTTCAATGATTCCTGAACATGTAAGCCAAAAGTTATTGTTAAAATTATAACATCATAAACAAAACATTCCACAGGAATCAATCCTATTGGTGTTTCTCATATCATTCAGACTAAAGGCAAATGAATGCTAACCACTTCACTCTACTTTAGCATGATAGAAGACCACAAATAATTGTACAAAAGGAACAGTTAGCATACAATGCCAATAATGAGTAGATATATCTGCATGTTTAGCAGTTTGCAACCTACGACATTATATATCTGAGAAAAGCTTGTGGTCTGATAATCAAAACTATATTGGAAATTGGAGGTTTAGGAGCTCTCAGGGCCAGGACATATGGGTTCATTGATCACCGTAGCCGAGGAAAGGTTTTTGAGGTGGTTCCATAGAAAATAGAGGCTTCAAGTAACAAACACAAAGCAGCATGATCAACTTCAATAAGTTCAAGATCAATTGGAGTAAATAAAAGACATTCCAAAATTTCTTAACTATTGATGGTACAACAGTGAAAACATAATAGTAGATTCAAGCCAAGCAATCTCTTAAAAAAACAGAGAAGGATAGGAAACCATCCTCAAGCAACTCCTCCCATGAATGAGGCTCAGCCAAATACATACCTTGCTCGTCCTTTCCAAGACCCTTTCCTTTCCATCCCATTTTCTGAAGAAGCCTAAAACCAATATTTGACTCTGTCAACTTTGTGTCCAATGAAGCTTGTTCAACATTGTCTAGATCAACATTTTCTGTAGGTCTGTGATTTTTTGGCAACCGAAAATCCTCTGTGAAATCCTCAATAAGAGAGTCCTACCAAGCACATACATAAAATGCAATGTCACACAACCATGTACATGAGATTGCATGATCCTCAACTATTCACAAAACTTGTAATGAATACACAAACTCATAATAAAGGAGATTCATTAAAATATGAAAATATAATGTCCATGTGAAAGAAACCGTGCAAATTAGGTTATTCCTTAATTGTAGAAGTATATAAGTCACTTATAACCCAATTGGAAATTCACAAATATCTCCTTGCATCAAATATGCAAAAAGCACAAAGAAAGGCAATATAATTTTATAAGCTTGAAACTACCTGCTCTCTAATAAGTTGCTGTTTATTGTGGGGGCTTATTTCTTGTTTATCACTGTACCATCTCTGATCCATCTTCAACCACCTAAGCATAAACCAAGAATTAAAGTAATAAAACAGTTCGTTTCAGAGGAGAAGAAATTGGGAAAAAAGAACATGCCAGTTAAGATTCCAATAGAGTATAAATATAGTCAGAATAGACACACTTCATGAAAAATATCCAAGGCTGCAAATGCCAGCAATTAGTAGATCAATCAAGAATAAGGATATCAAGATGCATAATATAAATAAATGAGGATTTTAGTTGCCAGAAACAACGAGCACAAAATTGAATTCACGTGTTTATGCTCGAAGCTGATTTAGTTTACATAATGCAGGGAAAAAATAAAATTCAGTCTAAAATTCAATCATTGCCATCCCCTTTTGAAATCCTAAACTCTATCAGCAACCAAATACACCATAAAAACTATGCAAACATACAAAGAGTCCCCTCCACAATTAAAAAACCCAAAAAAGTTAGCTTCTTTTACTGTTTCCATAGTGTTTTAAACTGATTCCTCGAACGGGTTTCTCGTATAATTTCAATCACAACTTAGGAAAAGGAGTTTCTTGTGTAAAATACAAAGCAACGGACACTCAAAAAAACCAAGCCCCTATCATTCACTAACAAATCAAATTGATCTCCTATAATCAAATCTAAAACCACTATCCAAATCTAATAGGAACAATAATTAGCATCTCCAAATCTTATGCAAGTGCAGAAGATTCGAAAGTTCTAATCTTTAAAGTCTGCTTAAAGAAAAGACCATGAATACCTTGAGAGAAAAAACTTTGTTCAATAATATCGGGAAAAATCATTGAACTTGATTAAAAGAAAATTATATTTACCTGATTATTAATCAAAGGATTAGAAGCAGAGAAACCAAGCACAAACAAAGTCTTTGACTTTTGATCTGTGCTTTTGTCTCCGTGGTTTTTGCCTTCATGTTTGTTTCAAGACAAAACTCAAATGCCAAAGGGTCTCGTAGAATAATAGAAACAAATAATATGGGCTAATTATTTTAGAGAGCCTAGACCAGTATAGTTTGAACTAAGCTTGATGAATTGTGTTTGGATTACCAAATAGATTTGAGCTTTCTCGGCCCAACGTAGATTGTAGGGCTTCCTTCTAAGTTTGGATGTCTGCTACCCGTGGACAAAGTTTCTAAAATGTTAAAAAAAAACATTAATAGTACAAAGAATTTTATTATTATTATTAAACTTGGTTTATTGAGTTAATTTTAAAATCTTGTAATCTAGCTTTTTGTTTGACTTGAATTTCAAACTAAAAAAACATTAATTGATTTTATGGATCAAAATACAATCTTAATGATTAGTAAAAACAAAATTGATTTTCTTAACAAAACTTCAAGATAATATTCTTTTACAAAACTATTAAGATATTGATATATTAGATGGATTTCAATCCCCAAACAAACCATGTCATGAACTCCATTGAGTTTAATAATTTGGTTTTTTTATAGAATATATTTTTTAGCTATATGATAAAAAATTATGGTCATAAAATTGAACACCAACTTAAAAATAAAAATTTATATGAGAAAATGATAACTCTAAAGGATGCAATAAATAAAAAAAATCATGTAGTTTATTTTTTAATCAATCCAATATTAAAAAATAAAATCAAGAATAAAACATTAAAAATAATTAACGGACCAAAAACCAAACAAAACATGCTCGCCCAGTAGATAAACTTGTCATACCTATGAACCAAGTTATGGACTCTGATGGGATTTTTTTTCAAAACTATTTTTTATTTAACTATATGATAAAACAAATATGCAATCATAAAATAAAACATCAACCTAATACTAAGATGTAATAAAAACATCCCAAAAACCGGGAAAAAAAAACTTCCCGAGCTCATGTTTTATAGGTAAAAAAAACACTTGATCTTAACTCTCTTCATCATATAAAATTAATTGGCATAAAAAACAACCATTTTGATGGCTTGATTCCTGAGAAAGACTTTCTCTCTCTAAATGATCAGAATCTAGTGACTTCTCTTTCCTCCAACTAAAAAAACTAAAATGAGTAAAATAAAGTTTGGTACCAAAACTATATTTTGTAAATCTTAAAGGACTGGTCTCCTGATAGCTAAAAAAGATGGGGAATTCAAATGAATTTTAGACAAGAATCTCCAGTCCATCACCAATGTTACATGTTTTTTCACTTCAATCATTTTTCAATTCAATCCTTGCTTACAAAAGACCATGCAATTAGACTCAAAGTGAATTCTTTTTGTGATTTTAAATAATTTTAATATACTTGTTATAACTTATTTATGGGTTATTCCCAAACTCGCCCAAAATAAAAATAAAATAAAAGGGATTGTGGTGGTAATTTTAGACAAATCTAACCAACCTAGAAACTAGTTCCTTCATATGCACTCCTTGCTAATTGACGTGGTCGGAAGATTGATTTCGTAGCTAGACCAAAATTATTATTTTTTTGGATTCGAGGAAACCCCACTATCCGGAAAGCGTACTTTGTAGGCCCAGGTAGTGAGTAAAACCCTGGCTGTCCCAGGCTCTTACGAGGGGAGTTGAATATGTGGGGCTCGAACCTGGGTGTTGCCTTTGGCAACCCCAGGCCTTACCGCCACACCCCACCCTCGGGGACATAGCTAGACCAAATTGTTTAGTCCTTAGCAGATAATCATGAGCGATTAAATCCATCAAAGATTGTAGCTATGTCAAAAGGGATTCCTCTGCGAATAAGCACGATTTTATACAATTATTAATGAGATTATTGCTTACAGCAAGGTTGCATTATCTGTGCACATTAATTTAATTAAAGAAAAAACCATGTCCCCGTCAAAAAAAGGAAATTAAAAGGCCAAAAAGAGAGAGAGAGAGAGAGAGAGAGAGAGAGTAAAACCAGTTCCATGAACGCTGAGTAGAAGTAGGCAATGCATAGATTAGTTAATTGTAATAAGCTGCAGATACCTCAAAGTTAGACTATTTTAAACACAAAGGAAAAGGTTTCTATATCCTTCTTTATCATTACCAGCTCCTGCTGCTGCTGCTGCTGTTATGGTTGCAGTAGTAGACAGGACTTGGCTTTTATATTATCAGGCTATAGCTTTTATTTATTTATAAAAACAAAACAAACCACTTGACCGGGAAAAACTAGAATGTATTAATAACTGTTGGTTGTGTATTAAATGTATCCAGCCTTTTGCATTTATATATATAAGATAGTTTAAAGTCTCGATAATTAGGTCTTGGATGGTTTTTGAGCGGGCAAGAGTAACGAGTTGTGTTTGCAATGAGAATAAAGTAAAGGGACCCCTTTTTTGTTTAAACAAAATAATAGCAAACGTACAAAGAATGCACGAACCATATGGTTCAAAGAAAAATATCTTCAAGTATCTATCTATCTTTTTGACCTCTTTTGCATACACTTTCCATTTCTTTTCATAAAAAAAACAAAGTATTTCTATAATTTATTAGATGAGTGTAATTAAGAGTTTAGAAATATAATATGGCAATTGCTGGTTTCACTGTAATTGGTTGATTAAAAGTATAAAACGTGTCATAGTTGGTCTTCATTTTAATGTCACGCTCCTAGGGAGTATCCAGTGAATTGTATATGAACGTTCTAATGGGTACGCTAGCTCATCCATTTTCTAGAATACCAATATGGTACAAGTTATTCTAGTCGTTGGCTCCATTGCTTTGAAGATTTTTCAACCTCTCTGAACTATCACAAAAACGTGTACTATAAGATGTAATTAATTAGGAAGATGTGATGCATACACTTCGTAAGAGATACGCAAAATCTAATAGAATAATTGGAGATTAGTTTAAAATATACAATGTTTAGTGTGATATTATATGTTGCCCTGAGAGGGTCTACACCATTTGCTGTGATAGTACTTTATCTTTGCAGTTAATGATGCCCCGAAGTTTCTAAGCAAAAATGGCCCGAAGCAAAGTTTGCTTATATAAAAAAGTAGACAGAGAATTTTGTTTTAACTTTTTGGCAAGGACAATAATTAAATTAGAAAATATAAGTGGTAGAACCAAGAGGTTGTTGGAGGGGACAATTGCCTCCGACCCTCCTTTGAAAATAAATCTACGGTGTGTATATTACAAAGAACCTAAAAGAGGTTCGTTATTTACTGTAGCTCAAGACCCATTCGCACAGTAGACTAGATGTTTGTTTCGGTACATCGTGCACGGACGTTTGTCTTTTTTTTTGGGTCTGTGAAAAGTGTATTAACAAAAAAAAACCTCGAAAAACACAAAAAACGCCGCCGGTTTCAGGGGCTCAACGGTAATTGACCGTTTTCGGTCCGGTCCGGCCCGGTTCATTCGGCTGATTTTTTTATTTTTTAATAATTACTTGAACAGTGCAATAACCATTTTGTCCCTCGAAAAGGACAAAAAACAGGCGTTGCAGGGATGGGCGATCCGGTAATTAGCCAATTTTTTATTTATTTTTTCGGCGACGTACTGTTGGCGCATCTCCGTACGCGCCGTCCGTTTCTGCGCCCACGCGTGTTTCGGATGGCGCGTGCGGCTTACTCAGGCGTCCAAAAACGCCCCACTAGCGTCTATAATGATTTTAAGGCATGTTATCTTCCACATGGCGCGGTGTGTGTGACGGTACGGTGTCCGTAGACGTGTCAATGGTCGTTTGAAATTTTCCCCCCATTTCTCTCTCCTCTTGCGCAAGCTGGCGTCAGCGCAGCTGTTTTTTGTCAAAGTTCATTTCAGTCCCTGAACATTGTAATTTGTTTTTCTGGCCCTTATTGCTATTATATAAGTTTTGATTTGTTTCAATTTCGTCCTTCAATGGAAATTGATTATATATTGTAGTTTCAATTAGGTCCCCAGTCTTTTAATTTTTCGGATTGGGCTAGAATCCTTAATATTTCTGGTATCAAAGTTTTCATTGATTTCAATTTCATCCTTCCATGTAAATTTATTATAAATCCTTAATATTTTCGGTAGCAAAGTTTGATTTCTTTCAATTTTATCCTTCTATGCATGTTAATTATGGATTTCAGTTTCATTTCGGTCCCAAATCTTTTAATTTCCTGTTTTGTGTTAAATTATTTAATTCCAATGTTTGGATTTACTTCAATTTTGTCCTTTAAATTAAATATATTATTGAAAATATGTCAAGTTAATTTTATATATATATATATATATATATATATATATATATTCAACGAATTAAAGTATGTAAGACTAATTATATGTTTGAATATTTATTGAATATTATCGTCTAAAAATATATAGAGAGAGCAAAAAAATGACCTAGGATTTTTTTTTATAAAAAAAAACAGTATTCTTAAATACATTTAATATAATAATATGATGAATAAATCTTATAAAATTAAAAAAAAATTGGCTTCAAATTTTAATTTTATGCTCTTTTGTTTAAGTTTATTTCTTAAAAAAAAAACAATATTTTTATTTATAATATTTCAGATCTAATATTACTGGGGGGGAAAACAACTCACAATTTTTTTTTTGACAATTTTACCTAGGTTATCTACAATTGAATTTAATATTCAAATAACTAATTTCAGTTTCATTTTGCTCCTAATTCTTTTAATTTCTGGTTTTGTTTTAAATTATTTAATTTCAATATTTAGATTTATTTCAATTTTGTCCTTTAAATTAAATTTATTACATATGTGTTTTTTTTATTTCATCCCTTATAATTTTAATCTTGGATTTTATTTTAGTTCCTTGATTTTTTATACATATTTCTTACATAGTTCCTATTTCTGTCCATGTTTATATGTATATGCTCTTCGTTTTTCTTTCCAATTTTCCTTTATTTCCAATGTTATTAAGTTTTTCTATTTAATGTCCAAATTTAACGAAATAATGTTTGTTATTATTTCTCTTTTTTTATTCTTCAAGTTAAGTAATTTCTTTAAATATAATAATATTTATTTTCTGTTAATATAGTTAGGTATTGAATTTTGTAAAAGTCATTTCTGTCCAAATTTGTGAGCTTTATTTGATTATTGATTGCATTATGGATGAGTGATTTTGTATGATAGAAGGATGCTAAATATATACTACCATAATGTTTATTTTGAAAATGCCGACTCTAAATATATCGATGGAAAGACCACATTTTTTGAATCCTTATGTACTCCCCTTAGTGTTTACCACCAGTTTTTTACCATTATGGTAGTTCAAAATACCCTAGGGAACAATATATAGAAGAATTTAGTAAATATATAATTTTAGTATTTATAAACGTAGATGTTCTCGAATTTTTGAGTGTAATGGGTTATTTTGATTGAGAAAAACTTTAATTTGTTTTATATATCATGTTAATATATATTCTCGGAGAAAAGGATACTAATGAATCCTTCAAAGGAGACGAGGAGGAGGGACCCCAAAAACAATTAGATAGTGGGACAGCCATCCAAGTTAAAGTGGGAGAAAGGAATGCATATTCAAGGGAGGAGAAATTAATGGAGGGTTCTTACCGTGTAGTGGACAACATTCCATATGTTTTCTCTTGAGTTTTACCGGCAATTCGTTTCATAAAAAAATTAAATTTATTTTATTTTTATTTCAAATTAAATGTTTTAGAATTTTTAAATCATTTTCATATCAAAAATGATTTTTAAAAAATAAAAAATATATTATTTTAATATATTTTTAAACAAAAAAACACATTTAAAAACAACCTAAACAATATTCTCAGACATAGAAAAAGCACTGTATCGGGTCAATGATTTCTTTCTCAAGTATGCCTTTAGTATTTGATCACGGCCGCCCAATTAAATATCAAAAGATACCCCTCCCCTCCCCTCCCCTCCTCCTATAAATTAATTATCTTGCACTTCTCTTTTCAATACCAACTCACAGCTTGAGCCAATTTCAACAAGACAAGAACTTAGTGTAATTGCCAAACAATATCTAGCTACCGAAACCAAGAAAGTAGCGAGCCAGCAAATATGGTTGGCAACAAGCAAAAGAAACCATCTTCTTCTTCCTCTTTCTTCAGCTTTTTCAAGGGTAGAAAGCCACGACGAGCGGGCGAGGATGCATATTATGGACACGATGATGTCATGAGTCCAAGAAAAATCCGGCCTTTCGATGATGACAAGGGTCCACTTGTTTCTGTGAAGCCTGATCCTCGTGTTGACTCCAGAGCTTCAGTTTTCATTGCCAACTTCCACGCAGCTCGAATTTCAGAATCCGAAAGCCAGATTTTTCAGCAAGCAGCTGGAAAGGCAGCCTAAGGTCGTAGCCTCATCATTCCAGCTATGCGCCAAATTGATAGCAGCTTTGTTGATTTTGAGTCTATCCTTATCAATTTGTCCATATTTTAATTGTCTTATATGTGTTCTTAGTTAAGCAAGCAGTCTGTCCCATGATTCCCGACTCAATAATGGAAGTGTCCATTGTATAAAAATTTATTATTTAAATGTACCCTCTTTTTTCTTCATCATGCTCAACTTCTTAGTCTTCTTCCCTGATCTCTTTCATCATTTTAGCTGTGGTCTAGACTGTGTATGGATCCATTAGCTTTTCAGGTTGAACTCGATTCATGCATGTTCTAGAATAAAAATGATAAAACATGTTTGGTTGAAGCAATAAAAATAAATAAATAAATTACACACACACACACTGCCTACCACCTGTTCTTTTTCTTTACAAGTAGCAGCAGTTAGTGCAGTGGCATCACTCAGCCTCCAATTAATTACTAAAATTGATTCTTACAGTCTTAATTAGTTCTGTCCAGAAGGATACGCATCATTGTCGATTCCTGGTGATTTACAAGTAATTGAAGCTGCTAGCTGAAGGAAAGAATATGTACTGTGGCTTACTTGACGTCTGGAATCTAATATAATTTCCAGGAGGCGGAGGGGATGCGGTTTCTTTCATTGTCACAGTCAGTCTAGACAGCTAGTTTGCGCTGAGCTACGAAGGGGGTTAAAAATCAATACAATTATACAAAGAAAAACAATGTGAAATTCTTTGTTGACCTGATCATCTTGTCCACGAAACTTTTCAGCTCAACATTGTTTAACCTTTGCCTAACTTGATTAGACTCAACTAACCACAAAGAATATTGTTTTGTGAGAAAGACCAGCTGGTAATTCACCATGATAATCCTTTTTTTAAGATCTTTCTTCTCAATCTTGATTTTGTGGACTTTATTGTTTTCTTTTTCATCCCACTTTTTACTCTTTAATTCTTTCTACTTGCACAGCAACACACTTACTGGTGAATACATACAGACCAAATCCAAAGGTTAAAGCTCGCAAATTAAGAGTTTTTTCTATCTTAATTAACCAAATGAATAGCGTTTAGTTAATAGCTTTGAGCAACAATAACACATACTTATCAATAGCTTTTTATTTCATTTCTCCTCGTATAGTTGGATTCTTTTTTTTTTTTTACTATATTTTGATAATCAAAACTTGTAAAAGAAGGTATGAGAATAATATATGACTTTGCGGTTTGGATTTGGTTATCTCATGTTGCGATCTGCTTAATCTTAGATGTTTTTGTGGGTTTATAGCATCACGATTATGGTGATTTTTGGGATCTACTGTGGATTTTTACTTGTATTCGTCTTTAATAAGTATTGTTATGCTTGTGCTTTTATATAAATATTTAAACTCCAAACTTTAAACCTTAAACCCACCGTCATAAAAAAAAAAAACACTTAATTGAACTGAAATGGCTCTAATTAATTTGGCATTATTGCACATTTTGTGCAAAGTTTGTAATGCACATGCAGTGCAAATAAGTGTGTGTGAGTATATATAGTCAAACGAAAAGGAATGGTGAGGGTTGTGTTCGAAAACCTTGTGCGTGATGAAACCCTTTCGTACCACTAAATTTTCAAGGGGGAATGCATCGAGCATCTCTTGATAGTTACATGACAAGTGAGATTCTCAATTGGAATAGCTAATAAGAGACCACTCCTCCTGTACTCTGGGGTTCCTTCACAAGGAATCATGCCAGGTTTGTACATCTCCACCTCTCTTTACATAAAGTAAGGTACACAATTAGCCAAGTCGTATTTAATGTCTAACAATTGCGACTTGTTTCGATGTCTTGTTAAGGAACACATAATTGAGGGTTTAAATCGAAGATGCCTTTTGTAATGGGATCAAGCCATGCGTGCGGTAGTGCTGGAAATATCTATCTATCTATGTTGGAGATAAAAAAATATCGGAAGAGACAATATTAATTATAAATAAACACTTAGAATTGATTAAGAACTCCATCTTTTTCCCTGGTCACGAAAGGGTGGTAGTGTGAATTGATGCCGTGCGAGGCAAAGCGAGGACACTGGGGTCTTGCCTGCCTTGACGTATAGCTGTAAGGAATGGCAACCATCTAAATGAGTACAAGGTTCGCTTTTTGTTTGTTCATATTCTCCCTCATGAGTGATGAGTACTTCCCTTTTCATGCATGTGCTACCTGCTCCATAACCCTTTCAAATTCTTCATTGGACTCCACTACTATGCCATGGCCGCATCTTCTCACGCCTGCCTTTTTAATTCCCACTTTCTTTGATTTTTTTTAGTTCATCCTGTCAAAAACACTATTACTATTGCCTGCTTGCATGTAGTTAATTAAATTCATGATATAATTAATAGTGCTCAATTTCTTATAAAGCCGAATAGGATTGTAAAATCAAAACATAAAGTCTCTAAAGAAATACCATTCTGAAATCTGATCAGCATCTTCTCTATGTTAGAAGAAAGGAAAAAATGGTGTTAATGGAGTAACAAATCATGGGCTACACGTCCTTCCACTCAAGGGAAACTGCCCCATGTGTAATATTAATATTATGTTATTGGCTCATTAATTCCATAATATCAGTCGCTTAATTAAGTAATTATAGATCTACTAATTAAATCGATAACGTATCGATAACGTATCGATATCGACAACGTATCGATAACGTATCGATATCGACTCATACGCTCTTCTTCTTCATCATCATCATCATCATCAAGAATTTATATTCTCTACGTACTAGCAATATTACACACATACTTATATTGGAAGATGACACAATTTTTGTAAATATGCAATAAAAAAACTATAGTGGTGTTTAAAACTTGAAATTCTAATAAAAAAATGATTTACTAGACATGATTATTTGTAAGAGAACATAAAAATAAAAGAGGTGTGATTTCTAAATGTTATCACAAAAAAAGGCATCTATAATTTAGGGTTTAGATTACAAAACGGAGATAGTTTTATACAAAATCTCGGTGTTATTAAAAAAAATTAAGATTCTGAAACCAGATTTGAACCTAAATAGTCTAAATTGTTGACATCAGGGACTTAATTATATAAAATTCTAATTCTAAAAAGTAATTAAGCATTTAATTAAGCAAATTTAAGACTATAGACCAATCTAAAGATTATGTGCGATTGTAATGACTGAAATTGACAGTTTCAGGGGCTTAATTGAAGAGAAACAAATTTTTATTTACAAACAAGGACTAATTTGGCCAAATAAAAAAATCGAGGACTAAAGCAAAAATAGCGCTCAAGTTTAGGGTTGAAATAGGATTTTTCAGCGAGGGTGAAATTACAAAATTAAACATGTAATTGAACAAATAAAAAGCATAAGGGTGCAATAAAAAATTATCAAACTAAAAAACCCTAATTTTAAGTTTTGAACAAGACGATATTGTTTCATGAGTGTTGTGCACCTTCTTTCCTGATTTTGGTTGATCAATAAAATACCTTTAGGTGGTCGAGTGCGGCATTTCCGACCACCTCTAAGGTTGAAATTGACAACATTCAACTCACAAACATTCCTTCTTTGACCCCATGATCTTGAATTCAAGTGATTATATCTCGTATTTATCATTTATTGTCTCTGCATCTTGTTTTTAATGAGCCTCCACTGAGTGTTCAAGAAAAAGTTGATCGGGTTGACAACTTTAAAAAATTAAATGTGGAGTTATAAACATCCAAATCAAGCATGAGAAGGTTTGATAGAAATAATACAAGTAAAAATCTTTTAAGTTTTGTAACAATAGCTTGAAATACTTGATCATTTCTCGCTCTTGAAGCTTTGATCATAGAGTATAAAATTGTTTTTCAATCTTTAATTCAATTGAAGTTAAGGAATTAATTAAGGACTTTTCTAATTAATTTAATGTTTTTATATCTTCCTTGCATAATGGAATCTAAGTATGTGATTGAATTAAACTAATATTTATTTTACCTTGATGATAAATTTAATTTGTTAAATGGACAATCTCTTTGAACCATGCAAATAAACACTAAATTATATTTTATGTTTTCTTTTCAAAAATTTACTTTTCTGTGTAATGGAGAGAGGAATGATTGCTGCCAATGGAATAGCAACCACAAACGTAGAAGATGCAGATGCGAAAAGAAAAGGTACAGAAACCGTAGTAGCTGTTGGGTATGTGTATGGGCCAACGTTTAGATGGTCAATATTGTTATTTTTCTTGTTGCATTTCTGTTTCTTGTTGCACTTATGTTATTTCAATTTGGCAGCTCTTAGTAGTTGTTGTTTAGTGGTTAATTAGTTGTTATCACTAATTAACCATGAGTAGTATAAAAGGGTACTGTGCCCATTAATAAAGTTGAGTGAATTCTTTGGAAACAACTTTCTAAAGGCAACAAATGGTATCAGAGCCCCACGTGGCCTGAGTGGAAAAGAAAAGGAGAGAAAGAACTCTGAAGAGCGTGTGAGTGAGTGTGAGAAAAGAAAAGGAAGAAGACGAGTGAAACAAAGAGAGGGAGACGAGTGAAACACAGACCCACAAAACGTGAAGAAGACGAGTGAAAACAAAAAAACCCACCTGAAAAACCGAGACCCACACGGTGTGAAGAAGATGAAATCAACCTCATCAGATCAGTTTGTTCAAGCCTCCATTCCCAGGTTCGATAGACACTACGACCACTAGTCCATGATGATGGAGAACTTCTTGAGGAGCAAGGAGATGTGGAGCCTAATTGAGGAAGGAATTCCAATAGTGGCGCAAGGAACTTTGAGTGATAATCAAAGGAAAATTGCAGAAGAATCCAAGATTAAAGACCTGAGAATCAAGAATTTCCTGTTTCAAGCTATTGATAGAGAAATCATGGAGACCATACTTGACAAGGTCACTGCCAAAGCTATTTGGGAGTCAATGAGGCAGAAGTATCAAGGGTCAACAAAGGTGAGAAGGGCTCAATTGCAAGCACTGCGAAGAGAATTCGAAGTGCTAAGCATAAAGGAAGGGGAGAAGGTAGATAAATATGTATCTAGAACCCTAACAATAATGAACAAAATGAGAGCTCACGGGGAAAAAATGAATCAAGGAGCAGTAGTGGGGAAAATCCTGAGGTCAATGACCTCCAAGTTCAACTACGTGGTATGTTCGATAGAAGAATCGAATGACCTGGACACCTTAAGCATAGATGAGCTTCATGGCAGTCTACTGGTCCATGAGCAGAGGATGCTGGAATACAAGGAAGAAGACCAAGCTTTGTCAATTATACAAGACAACCGAACTACAAGAGGAAGGGGCAGAGGGGTGTTCAGGGGATTTCGAGAAAGAGGAAGAGGAAGGGAAAGACAACATCTCAACAGGGAGCTGATTGAGTGTTACAAATGCCACAAATTAGGGCATTTTCAATATGAATGCCCTAATTGGGAGAAGGGAGCCAACTATGCCGAATTGGATGAGGAAGAGGAACTTCTGCTCATGACCTTTGTCGAATTGCACAATGCAAAGAGAGATGAGGTATGGTTCCTAGACTCCGGGTGTAGTAATCACATGACGGGAAATAGAATGTGGTTTATAAGTCTAGATGATGAATTTAGGCAGTCTGTAAAATTAGGCAATAATTCGAAAATGACTGTTATGGGGAGAGGAACTGTGAGAATGGAGGTCAAGGGTGTTGCACAAGTGATTACACAGGTTTACTATGTGCCTGAATTGAAAAACAATTTATTGAGTATAGGACAATTGCAGGAGAGAGAAATAGCTATACTCATACAAAATAACTTGTGTAAGATGTTTCATGCATCTAGGGGGTTGATTATGCAATGTGAAATGACTGCAAACCATATGTTTGTATTAATAGCATATGTGAACAGTAGAGAACATGAACCTGCATGCTTTAAGACCATTATTGAAAATGATACACAATTATGGCATTGCCGATTTGGGCATTTGAATTATCATGGGTTGGAAACATTGCATAAGAAGAATATGGTCAAGGGACTGCCCCTGTTAAAGGCTCCCGAGAGGTTGTGTGAGGGGTGCTTGTTGGGAAAACAGCATAGGGATTCCTTTCCAAGCAAAAGTCTGTGGAGAGCATCTGGAAAACTGGAATTGATACATGCTGACATATGTGGCCCAGTCACACCTGAATCGAACAATGGGAGAAGGTATTTGATCACCTTCATTGATGACTTCTCAAGGAAGACATGGGTGTTCTTCCTCACTGGAAAATTTGAAGCTTTTCTGTCTTTTAAGCACTTCAAGGTGGCTGTTGAGAAGGAGGTTGGCAGCAGTATTTGCTGCCTAAGAACAGACAGAGGTGGGGAGTTCACCTCAGAAGAATTCAATGAATTCTGCAGGGTCAATGGGATAAAAAGGCAACTCACGGCAGCTTACACCCCACAACAAAATGGGGGTGGCTGAGAGGAAAAATAGGAGCATCATGAATATGACAAGAAGTATGTTGTGTGAAAAACAAGTGCCTGGGGAGTTTTGGCCAGAAGCAGTCAACTGGACAGTCTATGTGTTGAATAGGAGTCCTACATCTGCAATGAAAGAGAAGACTCCAGAAGAAGCTTGGAGTAATGTTAAACCCTCGGTGGAACACTTCAGGGTGTTCAGTTGCATAGGCTATGTGCATATCCCAGACCAAAAGAGGAAGAAGCTGGATGTGAAGAGCATAAAATGTGTGCTGTTGGGGCTAAGCAGTGAGTCTAAAGCCTACAAGTTGTACAATCCAATTACCAAGAGGATTGTGGTGAGTAGAGATGTTGTATTTGATGAAAATGCAAGCTGGGAGTGGAATAATTCTGAGACAGAATCAAGACAGAATCTGCTGGAATGGAGTGATAATGAAGATGCAGGGAACAATGAGCAAAGTGAGAAAGAAACCATGAATAACCCCTCCAGAACAGAAAATGAAGTATGTGCAGATGGGGAGAATGAAGAGAGACCGAGAGCCATTGCATCTGAAATGGACAGGCAAAGAATTGTAGAGCTTGAAGAAGGGGAAAACAGTAGAGAAAGTGGAAGAACACTTGCTGCAGAAGATGAAAACAGTGGTGAAGTTAGAAGACCACTGGGCAGAATGTGTAAAAGGCCAGCATGGATGAGTGATCATATGACTGGAGAGGGATTGTCATCTGAGGAAGAAGAGATATAGAACTTTATCATGTACACAGAGGCTGGAGATCCAAGCTCCTATGAAGAAGCCGAAAAGTGCTCAGAATGGAAGGAGGCTATGGAATGTGAGATTCAAGCCATAACAAAAAAATAAAACCTGGGAGTTATCTAATCTGCCTGCAGGAGCTCGAGCCATAGGAGTGAAATGGCTCTACAAGACTAAACTGAATGAAAAAGGAGAAATAGATAAGCACAAAGCCAGGTTGGTGGCCTTGGGATATGCCCAGAAGCATGGGATTGACTATACAGAGGTATTTGCCCCTGTTGCTAGGTGGGATACGATTCGGATGGTCCTTGCACTAGCTGTAAATAAGGGTTGGTATGTGTACCAACTAGATGTAAAAAGTGCATTTTTACATGAGGAGTTGGAAGAAGATGTATATGTTGAGCAACCTAAGGGTTATGTGAAGAAAGGAGAAGAAAGAAAAGTTCTCAAACTGAAGAAAGCATTATACGGGTTGAAGCAAGCCCTGCGAGCATGGTATAGCAGAATAGAGAACTACTTTCTGCAAGAAGGGTTTGAAAAGTGCCAAAATGAACATACTTTGTTCACCAAAACAGAGAAGGAAGGGAAGCTGTTGATTGTGAGTATCTATGTAGATGACTTGATATTCACAGGCAATGACGGGTTGCTAATTGAGGAGTTCAAAGCCTCAATGAAGAGAGAGTTTGATATGACTGATCTAGGAAGGATGAAATATTTCCTAGGAGTAGAGGTAATTCAAACTCATGAAGGTATTTTCATTAGTCAACGAAAATATGCCCATGAAATCTTAAAGAAGTTTGGGATGGAATGCAGCAATGCCACAAAAACTCCCATGGTACTAGGTTTTAAAATTGACTAAGGATGAAGGGGGCACAAAAGTTGACTCAACTCAATATAAGCAAATGATTGGAAGTCTAATGTATCTCACTGTCTCTCGGCCTGACCTGATGTATGTAATGAGCTTGGTGAGCAGATATATGGATAAGCCTACTGAGTTGCATATGGTGGCTGTCAAGAGAATTTTCGGTATCTCAGAGGCACTACTGACTTGGGCATTGGCTACTTGAAAGGGGTAAGAGTTGATGGAGTTGTGGCTTATTCAGATAATGATTATGCTGGGGACTTGGATGACAGGAGAAGTACATCTGGATATGTGTTTATGATGGGATCTGGAGCAGTGTCATGGAGTTCAAAAAAGCAGGTTGTTGTCACACTGTCAACTACTGAAGCGAAATTCATCTCAGCAGCAGCATGTGCCTGTCAAGCCATTTGGGTGCAAAGAGTTCTTAAGCATCTTGGTTGGGAGCAGGAGTGTTATGTGATCTATTGTGACAATTATTCCACTATAAAATTGTCCAAAAATCCTGTTATGCATGGGAGGAGCAAACATATTGCTATCAAGTATCACTTCTTGCGTGATCTATCCAAAGATGGTGTGGTGGAACTCAAGTATTGTGCTACGCAAGATCAAATTGCTGACATAATGACTAAACCAATAAAGCTGGATTCTTACATGAAGCTTAGGGAACTGCTAGGTGTGTGTGTAACACCTCAAGGATAAACTGATAAGGGATTATCAGTTTGAGGGAGGGTATGTTGGGTATGTGTATGGGCCAACGTTTAGTTGGTCAATATTGTTAGTTTTCTTGTTGCATTTCTGTTTCTTGTTGCACTTCTGTTATTTCAATTTGGCAGCTCTTAGTAGTTGTTGTTTAGTTGTTAATTAGCTGTTATCACTAATTAACCATGAGTAGTATAAAAGGGTACTGTGTCCATTAATAAAGTTGAGTGAATTCTTTGGAAACAACTTTCTAAAGGCAACAGTAGCAACAAAGAACAAAGAGGAGAGGGTCGGCGGCTGAATGTTACTGGCAGACAGGAGTGTAGGAAGCGGCGCTTCCATTGGAGAAGGATCAAGTGAAGAATAGCCGATAGGGAGATTAGAAAACATTGGTAGAAATTAGTTGGTAGATAGGATTCATTGATCGTGGAAAAAAAAGAAGAAACAAATCTGCTGGGATGAAGGCTCTTTTTTTTCCAGTGCGGATTTTGCAACGAAAAATCCGTTGCAAATCATATTCCGTTGCTAATCTGTTCCAATTTTTGCAACAGATTTTTTCGGTTGCAAACAACATTTTTTTCTTGTAGGGGGTGCTTAGCTCACTCACCTTCTTCATTACGCCCTTCTTCCTTTTCTTGAAGGTGGCTTTTCTTGCATAATCATTAACTATAAACGCAAGCTTCACCTTCTTTCTAGTCATGGCTGCTGGGCTATGAAGAATTTTAGAATGTTTACAGCCTATTTTGGTTGGGGTGTATCTTGGCCCAAACATTCTATCTATGCCATATATATATATAGGGCAGGAGGAGACACGCTCACACTCACCTTCTTTCCTGCTGTGTAGATGTTGATTTATCTGGTAAGTACTAACTCTACAAAAGGTGGCATATATACCTATATCAGCAAGGATGCTATTTGGATACCCAAATGGGCATGAAAAACTATTATTTCTCAACAACTTTTGTTATGTAGAAAACAATTAGTGATTCGAAGAGCAATTTGTTCTAATGAGGATAACTATAGCATGAGATCTGAAAAGAAATCCGGCCGGGGCTTGGTAAACTGTAAATTTTGTGAAGTGGTTGGAGTCCATAACATTATCATTAATTAATGAGTGTAATCTGCGAATTATTTTATTTCTGAATATTGCTTGTATGTTTCCTTTTTCATATCATGGAATCATGTTTTGGTTCTCCTTGCATGTAACCGTTGATCTAATCCATCCTAAATGGCCAACATGATTTTCCATATATAAACGTATGGGGTCGGAGAGGTGATGAAGATCAGGCCATCAGGGGAGGCACGCAGGCAAGAATGTAATATGGCTGGTATCCATAGGTTCATGCGCCACCATTTCCCTACACTTCCATAAGTGTTCCGCATAGTTCCCGATTTTCAACAACTTATACAGTTTATTTTATGACTTTTAGGCCCATTTTATATTTTTATATGTTTATGTGTACTTAAATCATTCTGTAATTTAAGTTCTTAGTGTTACAGAATATTTGTAATTATACTTGGGTGTAAGTAAAAATATAATAAAAAATGGAAATGTGTGTGTTGTTTTTCCTTCTATTTATTGTTTCAAATAGATAATAAAAATGTATATAAGAAAAAAAGAGATTAAAAGTTTTAATTAACACCAAAAAAATTGTTATAATTGCATATAAGCCTTAAAAAACACAAAAAAATATATATTGTTTAGTTGTTTCATGCAAAAACCCCAAAACAATACCAGTTGATTAAATCCTTGAGAATTTGGTCAACATTTAAATAATTCACAAATTTTATTCATAAGAATTAATAGTATAAAATTTTGATATAAATATTGGATCGTCCCCAAGGGGTGTTGCGTGGTGGCAAAGGGCTTGAGATCTGCACAGCAGGTCTCGAGTTCGAGTCAGGACGTGCATTTCTTGTAAGAGTCTGGGACAGCAAAGGTTTTATTCACTCACCTTGGCCCACAAAGTGCTCTTTCCGGGAGGTGTGGTTTCCTCGAATCCAAAAAAAATATAAATTATGATTTACGAGTAGGCTCATATATAAATATTTAAGACTAACTAAAAAATTCTCAAAACAATATTGAGGTTTAACTAGTTTTTAATTGGAATATTTTACTACGCATGAATTGTGGATAATCATCTTATTTTCAAGATAGACGAATTCTATCATAGTATATACATGGAATGTTTTATCAAGAATTTATTTTGGATCCACGAGCCCATAATCAAATTAAGAAAAAACCAGATGTATTCACATGAATAAAATTATACTCATCCAAACCTTTAAACCATATCAAATTGCATTATGCAACTTATCTCAGGTAGGGTACGCTAGGAGTGCTAATACCTTCTCAGGCCACAACCAGTCTCTTACCCTTGAATCTCTAACTAGATCAGTACACCCGAGTTTTTCAAGCAACCTTGAACCAAACAATTAGATGACGGCTCCAAATAACTTCTTCGGTGTCGCGTGGAGTCATGCGACAATATCAATTAAGAAGAACCACCAGTACTAACACCAACAAAATAACAAGCTTATGGACTCTAGTATTAAAACTGAAATCATCCATTGGAAGGAACCAATTACATGTGATTCTACAGATGATTTTTGATGAAGCATATTTTCGAAGAATGTTTCCTACGGGGATGTTTGGTATTACGTTTCAAAAGCGTTTTTGAAAAAAAATTAAAAAATATATTTTTATTTTGAACTTTAAATTAAAAAAATAGTGCTCTTAGATCATTTTGATGTACTGATGTCAAAAATAATTTTTTAAAAATAAAAAAAATATAATTTTGATGTATTTTGGAACAAAAAACACTTTAAAAAACAACCACAACCACACTACAAACAGTCATTACATGTGCTTAAGTAGAATTCTAGAGTTTATATGGTCAAAGTTAATGTTCTTTGACTTTAGATAAAAGTAATAAGCAGATGCATAAAAGTTCTACTAAAAGAAATCCGACATATATTTTGTTCGTGGAGATATAAAAGATATAACAGGGAGATTGTGTGGTCTTTATAGAGTTAAGTCTCTAGTTGAGTTAAGAGTTTAAAAATGTTGTTGCAAGAGTTGGTGCGCATGTTCTATAAAACACATTGTTTTTATCAAAAATAGTGAGCATATAAAGGATTTACAACTTTTGATTGCATGTCATTATGGCAAGATCAATTTGAACTCAAGAATGAGCTAGCTCTCAAACCTAAAAAGATGAGGGTTCTTAGAAGAATTTTTTTTTGTTTCCTTGATTGATTTTATTCGTATTTAGTAGAGGTTTTGCTATGGTGTTTTTATTTAATTTTTTCTATATAGTTTGGGAATTCCTATAATAACTTTGTAGTTATTTATTAGGGTTTTTTCCTCTTAAAAGTAGACCTAGAAGTAGTATAAATAAGAGTATATAGCTTGTAATTAGGCAAACTAGTTGGAAAAATACTCAGTAATATAATTTTGAATTATGATTTTTGTATAGCAATTCCATTTTGATAATTTTATGCTATTTGGACTTGCTATCTTTCTTGTATTACTTATATCCTTATTTTTGTAAAAAAAATCAAGAATGAAATGTTATGAATAGGGTTAACATGGAGTCTTTTATTTTTTTTTATTGCCAATCATGCAAGGAATGATCAGCTTGTAGCCTTATGTAATCCATTTTGTTTTTTATTTTTTTTATTGCCACCGGATTAGTTTGATATTTAAATAGTCGGGCTGAACGAACGGTGCCGGTCTCAGGCGCCTTGTTGATGAGAAACAGTTCTGCGGTGCATTATTGTGGTGGGGCAATCTGAGTTGGTTGGATAAGAGAGATTTGTCATCGTCAATGATGTGGAAGAGAGTCCCACTGGTACCTTTAAAAGCTTCTTAGGGTAAGATGCAAACGCATCTTCCCTTCTTGTCTTGCTCTGCTTTTGAGTTCGCAAATAAAGCTGTCTTTTCACTCTTGAATTGAAAGATGATACATGGTGTGTATTTTAGGGTTTATTATTTATTATTTATTTATTTAGAGAGAGAAATAAATACATAGATAACCAACAGTCATTCAAGAAAAAGGAGAACAACTACCGCCTGAAACAGCAAGGTAGGCAAAGTTGGAGTTCACAAAGAGAGAGGAGTTGGGAGGGAAAGAGACTAATTAACAAGAATTAAATCACAAATATTGCCACTCAACAACAATGGCTACCCACTATGTCCTTAATTCATCACAAATCAAGTTTTACTTAATTAGAAAAAGACACACAATTAAGAAGAAAGAAGAATAAATCCAACTGATGTACACCAATAAGGAACTTCTCATTGAATCAGACGGTTCTCTCTCCGCCTGTAAAAAAAAAAAACAAACAAACATGATGTTTATTTGTGATTTGTTTAATTAGATGCCGCAATTTCTATTTATAAATTGTTTAAATGGCGCATGCAGGCTAAAAGCAACGTTAATAAATCTAATCAAGGGCTTGATTAGGGAGCCATGTACATCTTAATTATTGTTTAAAGACGTCGGGTCCTATCACTAGAGACCCTGTATATGCTTTTAATAACAAAAAAGTAAGAGCATGGTGCATGTATAAAGTGTATTAACCGCTGGCTGATATTAACTGTATTTTCACCACGATTTCTGATGCAAATGTAACCATCGATCACATGCATAAACCATATCTTGTAGCCCTCTTCTCAACTCGCCATTATCAACAAAAATGAAGGGATAAAAAACATCATGGCCCTTTAAATTTACTTGAACAAAGAGAAGGAAATTGCTGGGGGGTGGATCGAAGTGCTTACAGCTAGCAGAGATGAGGATCAGGATCATCACTTGGTGATGGCGTAGATGGCATAAATAATTCCAGGGAGGTAACCGAAAATGGTGAGAAGCAAGCAGATCCAAAACTCCACCTGGACCAAACATGTATGATCAATGTTCAGTACTACTGAAATTAATGTATCTCTGTATAAATTAATGACGTACGTACCCCGCAACCAAACTTGAGGAAGACACCAAGAGGAGGCAAGATGATGGCTAGCAAGATGTCTATGCAATTAGCTGTTCCCTGGTCTGCCATCTTCTTAATTCGCTTCTGAATTCTTCGGGAAAATATTGCTTTTGAGAAACTGTTTTGTCTTCTTTGTGGTGCTGATCGATTCTGCGTGGGAGAGTTGAAGATCGAGACTGGTTTATATAGCCCCAGAACCACCCACTAACACGTCGACCTTCAGGTGCACACGTGTCCACACGTATGTACTACGCACGTGGAATGGTAATATATACTTCGTCTACAAGGAAAATCATATGCACTTTTTTTTGGAGTAATTAGACGACAAGGGAAAGGGTAGACGACACGCTTTCGGGCTGTAAGAATCGTATTCAAATTTGATATTTAATAGTGCACAGGTAGACAGCTAAGTCTCCTCACATGCATGTGATTTTGCTTTCTTCTACCATTCGCTGTATCGGGCCACAACCATGTTGTTTTTTTTAATACAGTCGGTTTTTCCTTTTAAATATAAACTCAAAAATATCTAATTGATTATTACATATAAATTACACTGACTTTTTATAAAATAAAATCGATTTGAAAAACCTATAATTTATAACTTTTCAAAATATACTTTTTTTTTTTTAATTATAACCAAAAAAATTACTAAAATATCAAGCACGCTTAATTCCTCCTCTACCACACGTTGATATTTTTTTTTTAGTTTATTTATGGGAATGAGTATCCTCGTAGTAGTACAAGTATTCATGACAGGTGATAAAATCTCCACTGCACATCACTGCCTGCAAGTGTGAGATACGTATCTTATACTATATATTTATCTATGGAATTAATTTATTCTATGCTATATATTATAATTATATTTTTTTGTGTTCAACCAACCCAAGAGGTTAGTTAATGGATGATGATTAATGTTACATTATATAGTTATTTAAGTTCAATTTTACAGATAGCTAGATTCAATAAAGGATTATGAGATTTCTCAAAATATATAATATTACAAGCAAGCTAGTCCGAAAATGTATTGTCGAACCAAAGTTTAACCAGGCAATTAAGACTGATTATATATAGTACCCTCGGTAACACTGTTTCGTAATAGATATGGTTTCGTAGTATTTGAGGTAAGAAACCATGATTTTAATTTAAAATGATCAGACAAATTAAAATATTTGAGGTAAGGAACGGGGCTGGATTGAAGAAGTCTTGTTTGTTAAGACACCGGCCAATGTTTGACCACGTGAAAGCCATTGACTTTATGGTAACAATTCCCTCCACCAGTCAATACAGAAGAAAAAAATCAGAGGGTTCTTAGGTTGCTGCGTAGAGGAGGAACAGCGGCGGCGATGGAGGTGCATGGCGACAGACATCGATATAGATATTGTCATCGTCGACCGTCCTTCTCCAGCATGTTTTCTTATTTTTATTTTTCAAGGCTGGTAATATTCTCTACTGATTTTTATTTTTCAAGGCTGGTAATTTTTTATTTAATAAAAATATTATTAACATCAGAATCAGATGATTCCTAGAAAATTAATCTGTTATGTTATTTTAAATTTAAACTTAAGAGTGGAAAAAACACCTCTTAGTCTTTTTTTTTTCTTTCTAAAACATGCTAATTAAGCACGAAGGAAAGATAAGAGAGAGATGTCTGCTCCGTTAAGTAATCCAGTTGAATTTGTTTTCTTTATTGTTTTTGTCAATTGATAATTTTTAAATATCTTTTTAATAATTTTAATACTAGAATTTTAAGAGAATATATTATTTTAGGGTATTCCTATAAAAACGTACTGCGGTGAATTACAAAACAACACGTATTATATAACCCCACATGGTCATTGCAGCCCCACACGTGGACTGACATAATTAACTTGAATGATGGAAGCCAACACCGACAATCTCGCTTCTAACGTGGAAGATAAGATTGCTTTCAACTTTTCGTGTCTTTATCTCATTTCAACTACCTTCATTTTTACTTCTACTGTTTTTAGTAAATTTACCAGTGGAGTTAGTTGCACTTTTTTTAGTATATTATTGTATCATTTATTTTTTTTAAAATGAATAATTTAACTTAGAATTCGAGTGAAGAGGATTAAATCTGTCAGAACGAATATTTTTTTTTAAAAAGTATCATCATCATACATCTTCTTCTTTATTTTTGAAATAATCATAAATCAATTGACCCTTTTGTCCCCAAGCAAACTAATCCTTTTTACTTCTTATTATAGTAATCTAAATTTACCTTCTTTTTTTTTCATAGTTTAATATTTTCATGTCGAAAGAATATTTTAATATATTCTTAGTTATGATACAAACAGTAGAAGACTAAAGTCATTTACACATGGGCTTGAAGCCGAATCAGTGCTTGGAAAGTTATTTCTCCCCACAAAAATGGGCTTGCTGCATGTGCAACTCACTTCATGCATATGATGGAGCCATAAACTATTTTTCAATACTTTTTCATCAAGACACCATCATTGTAATGGTAAGCAAATGAGCTAGAATTAAATTTAAATCTAATCAAGGACTGGGGACCCGCGCATGTATATATTAAATTAATTAATACATGTTTAAAGCCAGGCAGGTACTCCTATCACCGGAGACCCTATGCTTTAATACACTTTTGCCATTCTTTTTATACATACATACATACATACATACATATACATATATATATATATGTATATGTATATAACAAGCAAGAGCACAGTGCATGGTAACGCATCATTTCCAGTCGATCAACAATACCCCCACGATCGAGTCGAAGAAGTTAAGCACCACCGTTGGCTACGTACCACAATTTCTGATGCATCCATATACATAAATAAATCATATGTAGCCGTACATATTTTTCTCAACGCTGTCATTTTTCTCAAGGAAAATAAATTAAGAAAAAAGAATACTGTGATACATATCCTTAATTTATTTTCGCAGATACTTTAAAATTACAGAGCCAGAGAGAGAGAGATGAAGTGCATGCTTTGGGGTTACAAAAGAGAGTTTAGAACCGTGACAAGGATCTTCACTTGGTGATGGCGTAGACGGCATAAATAATTCCAGGGAGGTAGCCTAAAATGGTGAGAATCAAGCAGATCCAAAACTCCACCTGGACCATACAAATATATATGATCAGTGTTTAGCTAGTGAGATTAACTACGCAAGCATATATATATATCTGTCTAAATGAACGACGTACGTACCCCGCAGCCAAACCTGAGGAAGACACCGAGAGGAGGCAAGATGATGGCTATCAAGATGTCTATGCAACTAGCTGCACCTGCCATCTTCTTGATTCTTCTGGAAACTACGCTTTGCTTGCGAGATAGATTATGCTGCTCATCGAGGCTGGCTATCTATAGCCCCAGAGCCGCCCCGCTGCCCGCCAACATAGTCTCCACGTGTACACATTTCCCACACGTATGTCCTACGTGCGCAGCTGGAAATAAAATAATTTTGAAGGGTCATGACCGACATGGTGTTCGATAAATGAATTAGACGACAAGGGAAAGGCAGGGATAGATGCCACGCTTTTGGGTTGCCAGAATCACAGTCATATTTTATGATAGCCAGTCTCATTATATTCTTACGTGTCACATCCACGTTGCTTTGCCATGATATTTTTGATCTCTTCTGCCGCTGGCTGGCTGGCTGGCTGGATAGACCGGGCCACTACCTCTAATTCTCCTCCACGGCGTGTCGGTAGTTTTTTTTGTTTTTTCCTTGGTAATGACTGATGAGTACCCCCGCGTCGATATTAGAAGCTTGTTAAACGGAATAACTATGTGGAAATTAGAATATATATATATCAAAATTGTTTTTTATTTATTGATTTTAGGTCTTAAAAGGGATTAGTTATATGAGATGTTTTTTTTATCAAAATGAAAATCCATTCCTGTATATTTATTTCAAAAGCTACAAAATAAAATAATTTTCTTTTAGCTTTTCTCTTTAAAACTACCTTCTTTCTTTTCTCATTCTATGTAGAATATAAAATGACTTTTTAAATTATCATTTTTCATTCGAGTACCGCAACTGCAAACAAAAAGGGGCTAAACAAAAAGGTATCATTGAAAATACCCATGACTAGGAATTGAATGCTCATTTCTCTATATGGTAGTGTTAAGTTTCATATTATATTTGTCTTGAAAAAATATTATTATATATGTTTTAAAATTAAACACAGTTTCAACCACATACAGAAACATAGCCTTAGTCTCCACACACACACCATTAATATTGCATGTATACGTGAGATACAAATAAATTTCATTAGAATATTTATAGTATAAGACAAATATAAATACAAAAGGAGGGAAAATTAAATCATATCTATCGCGAACTCTTTCATGAGATAAGCGTCTCATATTATATTTACCTTTAAAATTGATTGATTCATTTCATTTTCTTTAAAATTTATTGTAAATATTTTAAAAATTACTATATAAAGTGAAGTCTAGAGAAAATATTGTTGAATAAAAAAAATTGAGAGCTAGTCGAGGAGTTATTGCGTGCACACATTGCACCGTTGAGGGTTTTTTGGGTTAAAAATATTGTTTAGATATTGACGAGCGGTTTTGCCCGCGCGATGCGCTGGGCTTTTTTATCTATTTAGAAAATTGATTGATTTTATACGTGTTGTATTTTATTATTTTAATATTTAATTAGTAAAATTATAATTGATAAAATCTACGGGTTTTTTTTTCCACCAAAAAGTGATTGAATGTTGCAATTGTTAAAATATTTTTGATAAAATTTGTTAGAAAATTTGCTAAGAAAATGAAATGATTTATTACAAATTTGTTGCCACGGATACCCTGGTTAAGAAAATACAAAAAAAGAAACCCGGTAAAAAAAAAAAGCTGACTTGGACACCTTGGTTATAAAAAAATTTAAAAAATTTAAAAAATATGAAAAAAAAGGTCCCCTTTTATTAAAAGAAAAAAAAAGGAAGCCAGTCATCAAAAAAAAATCAATAGGGGAAAGAATTTTTTTAAGAAAATCATTTGACTTGAAAATTTAAAAACTATACCGCACTATGCTGCGGGCTGAGTGAACAATTTTTATAATTGTTTGGATTAAAGAAATCAATAGGATTTGCCAATCCAAAATTAAAATATAATATCTATATATGCAAAATTAAATATAATAAAACAGATCACCACACCCTATTATAAAAATAGCAACATCGAAGCTTTAACATCTAAAACTATCATTGCTATTACTGTCAAAATAATAAAAATTATCAAATTATCTCGAGGAAAAAAGCTGAAAAACAATTAAAAAAAGTAAGCAAGAAAAATAATTAAAATAATTCTTCTTCTTCTTCTTCTTCTTCTTCTTCTTCTTCTTCTTCTTCTTCTTCTTCTTATTATTATTATTATTATTATTATTATTATTATTATTATTATTATTATTATTATTATTATTATTATTATTATTATTATTATTATTATTGTGTTAATAATGAAAAAAAGAAAACAAAAATAAATGAAAGATTAAAAAAATCTAAATAACTTTAACAAAAGATCAAACAAAAAAATAAAATAAAAATTATCAGGTAAAAAAAATTCATTTGACTGGAAAAAAAACAACCAATAAAAAAAATAACAGAAAGAGAAAATAAATAAAAAATAAAAAACATAAAATAAAAATTATTAACTGAAAAAAAAATCATTTGACTTGAAAATTAAAAAAATTGACCACACTACGTTGCGGGCTGAGCAAACAATTTTTATAATTATTGGGATTAAAGAAATTAACAGGATTCGCTGGTTCAAAATTAAAATATAATATTTATATATGCAAGATTTAATATAATAAAACAGATCATCACAACCTATTATAAAAACAATAACATCGAAGTCTTAACATCTAAAATTATCATTGTTATTACTGTCAAAACAATAAAATCTATCAAATTATCCTTAGAGAAAAAAACTCAAAAACATTAAAAAAAAATGAGCAAGAAAATAACTAAAATCATCTTGTTTTAATTCCATGAAAAAGATCAAAAGCTCTTTGATACTAGTTTTAATTTTGTTTTTATTTTAATGGTATTTTAATCATTTTAATATTCATTTAAAATTAAAAAATATTATTTATCTGTGATCAATTTAAAAATATCTAACGAACCATATAAAAAGATTTCAAATATATACCTTTTAAAAACCGTATGAAAAGAATAATGTTTTTTCAGATATAGGCGAAAAACATTTCCGAATGAAATTTAGCTTTTGCTATTGAAAGACTAATCCTAGTACTATCGATAGCAATCTTTGCGTAATAGATATGTTCTCAAAATATCCGAGTTAAAAAAACTATGGCTTTAATTTTATTATTATTTATCAATAAAATGATCAAATCAATCTTTTGGTTAAAAAAAACAGAGAGAGTTGGATTGAAACGAAGCCTGGTTTGTCAAGGCACCGGCCATTGTTTGACCACGTGAAGACATCGACTTTTGGTGGTAATTTCTTCCGCCCACATCTTCTTGACAGATAATGATGAAATAATATCAGAGGATTGCTAGGTTGCCGCGAAGAGGAGGAACAACGGCGGCGACGGAGGCTGAAATCAAGTTTTTAGAGTGTGATTTGACTAGAGAAATAAAAGTTTAGATCTTGAAATTTTCATTTTCTTATACGATTGAAATTGAAAAATACACTCCCTTCATTAGATCATACTTGAAAATAAACACCTATAATTCCCAGACAAACAGAGAATGTATAAAAGAGAGATTAAGAGAATGGCAATTGTTAAGGTGAAATAGAGAGGACAAACATAGTGATTAAACGGAAAATATTAATTATACCAAGACTAAGACTATTTATAATGAATTAGATTGGTTATGTCAGGTCGACAAGCTGAGTGGATTTTAAAAATATCAATACAAATATAACTCCTGATGTCTATTTATTAATTTTTTTTAACACATTATAGTATATAGTATCAATATCATCCACCTTTGACTTATTAAATCAAATCATACAATATAAATATTATACATGAGCCAGTTGTTTTAACTAACCGAACACCAGCAATCTAACAAAAATACAACTAAGGTTTTGGTGCATGTGATGGAACCATTTTTATCGAAGGGACCGGGGGAGGATCCATGTTTAAAGCAGATAATTAAAGTAATATAAAGATCCAGAAGGATAGGATCTTTGATATTGCCGATAAGATTTTCAAATCCAAAGGACCAATCGAGCATTTTCAACACTGCAGCAACAGCTCTGCTGGCCCGTTTCTTTTATCAAAGCAGGCAGCATTTTTTGCTTTTATCAAAGCAGGCAGCATCTGCTCGTAGTGTCGCAGGGAGAAACTAGCCCTTGTATTTTATTAGCTTCTACCTCTCCTGCTGGGGCATCAATTGCCATACTGTTATGAGTTGGCTTCAGATATTTTTGACGGATTATTGTGGAAGATTTCAACCGGTTTCACAAGTTCAATAATGGCCTGTGTTCCCGCAAAGATTATTGCTGACAGATTGTTTTACAATATTTTGGAAATTCAGTCTCCTAAGGAAATATTAATCTAGTTCTGGAAACATATCAACCGCACAGCTGCCCAATACTTATCTTTACATGGAGAAGTTTAATCCGAGTAAGAACATGTCGGCACAAAACTCTGTTTGCAGGCCTCTCTTGCCAGCATCTTCTGACAGTATATGCTTATTTGATACCACCTGTCTCCATATGGTGTTCGAAACTTTTGAGAGGTCACGGGAAAGCAAAGCAAATAAGCATATACTGGATTAAAATTTAATGCTTTTTTGTCACAATGGCCATTTTCAAGCTCTGTGGGTGGTCTCCTAGTATGGAGCTAAGGAAGCTTGGACTTTGATTTCAGCATTTTGGGATGAGTTATTCTGATTTAAGTTGGGAAATTGAAAACTAAGGCTGCCTTTATTTTGATGCTGCCATAAAGGACAGCGTGCAGTGTGTCAGTCAACGAATTCTTATATTGGAGTCACAGCTTGTAAGTGAGGACCTTCCATGCTCGGGGTCTGCTCAGCTGGGAATTCAACAATCAAGATGGTTCCTTACTCTGGTCCAAGTCCCATGCATCCGCGATTCTCGCAGTACCTTACCTTACCTGCTCACTGGTTTTCAGGCTGCTCACTGGATCCAGTATTAATTGTGATGAGCGATAGCTGGCCTGACACCCGGTTATAAAGAAAAATCAAGATTGATTTCGTAGCTCTCATTGGGATTATCGTATGAACAGGAAGCACTTTCAGGGTATTTGTTTTTATTTATAGCTTAGTTTACTATACTTGCTTCTATTATTTACACTTGTTAGTTATCCATAGAGAGATTCACTTGCAAAGAAACTGTATAAAGAGTAACACTCAGAGATATATATAAAGAGTCGCATACAGATCGTAGACGAGGACTTATAGAAGACTCTGAAATATTTAGTTGCAGATGAGATAAACTACATCCATAATCCTGCACGCAGGATCCATCTATATATTTATAGATACACAGAGAGAGATTATAAGCAGGGAAAGTACACAAACCAGATAAACAGGCCATGAGAATCAGAGGTGATGAGGAGAGGGAGGAATGGTCGGAAACCTATGGAATGGGTGGAGTAGGGAAAATAACAAAAATTTCAATTATCTTCCCTACCCACCCACTCGATAACCTTCCGAAAATCCTACTCCCTCTCCATTTCCTCCCGTAGACGTTGACTTCCGAGCGGCTACCGAAGCAGTTATGTCCGCTCATCCTGGCCTTCCATCCCTTTATATGGTGTTGCCAACTTCCAACCCTAGCTACTTTAGTTGTTCACCGCCAGATCAAGGGCATCTCTTTTGGGAAACTTATCTTGGCCGTTCATTTCAACCTTTTAGTCAATGAACTTGGAATGCTTCGGCAGTTCCTTTTCACCTTTCCCACGTGGATACTGTCGGTCGCTCTAGCGAAAGCCCCTTGCGTTTTTTCCCCTCCATGGGCTTATTCTTGTGATATGTTTGGGCTTATTAATATTTCATGCGTGTTGATTCAGCCCATTATCCTTACAAATTAGAGAGTTGCAAGTTCATGGCCTCAAAACCCGGATTCACAGAGTCCCAATCTGGGACTGTTGGAGAGTACGGTGATGACATTTACACCATTGATTTTCAAAGTTACGGTAGAGACAGAAGCTGACAGGACTAGGATCTGAAGATGATGATGAGTTCTGATTCGATACAACCATCTTAGATTATTTTTAATATTATTCTTCAGCAAGCATAACTCTGGTTAAGCTATACTAGAGGTCAGATCTAAACGCCTCTTACGAATTTTTCTAACCTATCTCTCTCTTCTTGAATTTTCATCATAACGTCACAGCACTATCTAAGCAAATACATGTACCTCAGGAGGAGGGAATTGCATTTTTTGCAAGTAATATCATGCTGTGTTAACAACATTTAGTTGCTAATTTTTTTTTATCCTTATAAGCATGTTCTCCTCAAAAATGACAAACCACAAGAAGTGATTAATGTTGAAGATCATGATAAGATTCCACCCACTTTAACCGAACTTTCTAAATTGAACCTTTTCAATGCATTGTATTAGGCACTATGGTAAGATATAAAACAAAACAAAAAACTCTTAAAATCAAGCTCATCCATGCTTTTGTAAACCTGCACTAAATCATCTACAAATAAATTCGCTGTCCAAACAGGACCATGTTGTTAGGGGACCATGTATCGTTGAGAATCATGGGTGGACTGAGACAGGCAAGGATTCAAGAACGCATCAGTGGGCACGCACACGCACACGGAGAGAGAGAAAGAGAGAGCAGCTGCACGAACATATCCATATCTCATCATCGTCTACTTCATCAAACTTGTCTCATCCATTCAGCTTTTCCTGCAACAGTTGTGTTAATCATGGCTCCTCTCCCATAACATGCTTTATCAAGTACAGATATATGCTTGCTAGGTGTTAATAATAGTGTATAATCACTGTGCATATACAGTTTTTTATATGTATACATAAATAATGGACGCTTAAGCACAATGAAACAATGAAGGGAAAAAACTTTGACTTTTATAACTAGAGTGCTGTGAATATATATATATATTGTCAAGTCTAGCTTTCAATGTCTAAGTGAAGCCTTGTCGAATAAATCAGTGCCTTCGTGTATTTATACATCTGAAGTTGAAATTATTTAATAAAACATGAGATCTATCATTGATGGAGAAATGAGTGTGCTATTATTGGCTAGTGCTTACAAGTGATTATTATGGAATGCACGCTATTGGTGGAATATTGACGATGAACAATGTATTAAAGATATATGTTAGGCGTGCATAGAAAGAATTATGTGCATGCATGGAATGTGTAAATGACTACCAGGAACTAGAAAAAAAGATGCATGTGAAGGGATTGGAGTGGACAGAAGGAATTGGGTTCGATGCGAGGCTGAAAATTCCAACCGTTTGGGTTAGAATTCCAGGCATTCGAGCTAATCCCAGACGTCTGGAAACCCAAGCAGCTGGATTTTATATATATATATTCACATCCACACCGTAAAATAATAGTTTATAGGTATAAGAATACATATGCAACGTGCAAGTTAGATGAGGGAGGAGAGCGGTCATGTGAATTTGCAGGGAAGCGCGTCCTGCCAGGGGGGAGCTATAAGGGCATTGAGAAATGAGGCTCCAATTTATTAGGGCTCCACAACCAAGATAACTATTGAATTTGTGTTGGGCCACTCTTTGCCTCAGAATTCTACAAAGGGTCACTTGTATTTTTTTTAATATTATCTCTTACTGCTCGATCTCCCATTTCTGCAACAGTAACAGGTACAGCATTTCCTCTATTATATAATTTTTGAGTGCCCATTATCTTGGGGATGTCCTTCGCACGAATACTTGTTTAAGCTGTTTTGTTTTTTATATTTTCTCAAGAAAATGATTCCGATATATATATATCTATATCTATCATTTGCTTAGGTTTCATCGTATACCATGACATAAGAATTTGGAATGTTAATACATGGGAGTCATCGCTGCGGAGCTACATGATTCATTCAGAACGTGGATTTCTGCAGTCGGCACTGTGCAGGGGATCAGAAATGTGAAGTGACGGCTGCAAGGTGATGGCAGCAGGTGTCTAGAAAATAGCATTTCGAAGGACATGGGCTGTGTATTCTGCCTAGCTAGACTAGGTATCGCGATTATGCAGAAGCAAATCTCGACATTGCTGATTGGAATACATACACAATAGAGCTGACAGAAACCACAACTCTCGCTCCTTAATTACAACAAGCTCAGATGATTTATAAACTCTGAGTATTTTGCCTCCTGGAGTATTGGTCCGTACCATCCCATCTCAGCAAAGGGCCATATTGTCCATCCAAATTCTGCACAGCTCCTGGTAATCAAGGGAAGGGCTGAAATGTTCATTGGAAAAGAGAGAGGGAGAGGTGAAGATACGAGGAAAGCAATGCGTCACTGGCCATTGGACACACAAAAACCAAAGACTGGGTCACGTGAAATGAATACAAAGTACAAACACGTGAAATTCACACCGCCACCCTGCTGAGCCCTTGGATCAATTCCAGCGAACAAAATCCTGTGTAAAATCAAGTCACATCCTCCTCGGAATTTCTCCATCCATCATTATTTGCACAGTACAGTGCACTAACGGGATAAAAGAAGAAGATGCCCTGGCAGCTAGCCACGAACTGGGGGTCCACTGCCATGTCACTTACTGGCTCTGCGAGGGTCCAAGTGGACAAATAGCGGGGTCCACTTCACTTCTTTGGAAAAATGACACTCGGGTCCTGTCCATCTTCATGTATCTCTGTAGCTATCACACCCCATTAACTTCGATCAATAGATTGTGATGGACGGAACCAAATCTTTTTGTCCTCGCCATTAAAGACGCACGAGCATCCCCTTGCTAAAGATCTAATCTAACCAAGCAAATCTACCTCCAGTATCCCCCTGCTAAAGATCTAATCTAACCAAGCAAATCTACCTCCTATACCTTGAGCTCGACTGACCCTCCCCGCGATCTAATCGAATCAATCCACTGAATGATTTTACTCCAAGTTTTGGAGTTTTCTTTACCCTGAAAAACGAATCTAAAACCTGAAGAAAATCTCTTCAGTTGATGAATCCATTCAAGACTATAAAGTGCATAAGCCTTGATTCAGCAGTAAGTTTGTCTGTGTTTTCCTTGACTTTCAATATTTAAATCTTAAAGTTACTGTTCGAGAACAATTTATTTGTCCCTAACTTTGGAA
Source organism: Salix brachista (assembly GCA_009078335.1). NCBI lineage: Eukaryota > Viridiplantae > Streptophyta > Magnoliopsida > Malpighiales > Salicaceae > Salix > Salix brachista. Next base: position 1,539,878 of record CM018576.1, on the reverse strand, counting down.
TTTAAATCCAAAAGTTAAGGTTATATATAAATAAAAAATATGTAGTGAAAAGTGCAAACTTGAAATCATTTAGATACTACAACACCTGGTTTTATTAAACAAATATAACAATGCTAATAAATTAGTCTTCTTTGCTTGCCAAGTTATACCACTTCAGCATTTTATATTTTAGTTTAAGGGGTCGAGTATCCAAATCCCATTTAATATATGAAGCTAGTGATTTTGGTGTCCCCTAAGATTATCATACAGTATGATGTAAATTAAATTAACTAGTCAAATCACGATTCTTACACCCAAGACATGACCTGTAGTAGAAAGGCCTAAAATGATAGTCACAGCAAAAAATAAAACAAAACAAAAATGCATAGATTTTGTTCGAACTACTCATGAAATCACGATTGAGATGTTCAGCTTTAGACTTTTTTTTTTTTTTTTTTTTGCCTCGCCTCATTCAATAATAGTGGCTTGCCATCACAAATTCTTTTCAAGAAATTGGAACCAAATGCCATTGTTTCACATCACATGATTGCAGTGCCACTCACCTATACTCCTTCCAACTCATAACCTATATATATATATATATATATATATATATATATATATATATAGCTAGTATATATATATATTTTTCAAAATAAACTTTGTGACATGAGTCCTGTGAAAAACACTGAAAACACTTCATTCAAAATAAAGAAAAAAAATAATTTTATTAAAAATATTTCAAAAATACTTTTAAAATGTAAAAATAAATAGATTCTAAATAATATTTCTGAGTAATTTCTGTGTAACGTGACTACTTTTACCTTTCCTATTATTATTTAGCCTGTAATGAACCACTCACTCCCGAACTTAGAATTTTATGAAAATATGAGTAACGAATAGAGTTTTCGATCATTTTTTATGCACACGCTCTGAACTTGAAACCCTGGAGCATTCCATTCTCTATACTTTCCATAATATGCAAACAAACCTTCATATTATGATGGATTCAAGATTCATGTATGAAGAAATGGGAGTGTTATAGCAGAGTTAAATTGCCTCTGTGGGACCCTACATCACTCATTGAAGAAAAAGGCCCCACATCACCAGACGAAGAACAAGGAAAAACAAAGAAGAAGATAACAAGGAAAAGACCATATTGCATTCTAACACTAGTTAAAAGGAGAAGAAGATCCAAAAAATGGAGGGGTTAAAGTTAAAAGAAACGTAAAGTTAAATGTTTTTATCTGTGTCTTGGTCCCCTGCTATCTCTGCAAGCCTTTCGCCGTCTTCTGCGTCCACTTGGCCTCTGTCTCTTGAGATTTTGAGTTCTCGTTCATGGTGCTCAAACTTTTAAAGACACAAACTTTTGGTAATTTCTATTAAGCTTAAGAGTATGATTTTCTCAACTAAGTTCTCTCGTTTTTAATGCATTTGGATCAGTGTAACTTTTGACTAGTCCGAGGAGCTCGGATTTTCTCGAAATTCTCTTCCTTTTATCGGTTTATTGGCTGATTGCTAGGCAAGAAGTATTTTGAGCTCTTCTTCAAGTTTCTAGCATATCACTCCCTTTGGGTTTTTCGTTTTGATTTGTACTGATAAAGTTAATTAGTTTCCAAAACCTGATCTGGGTTTCTGCTTGTTTCAAGTTTAATGATTAAAGAAGTGGAAAAGATCATTTCTTTAAAAAAATATATGCTTAAAGTAACTTAATTTGGAGGGTTTTTGAATCTTTGAGAGAGCCAATAAAGAATATGTTTTTTTTGACTGCTACTTTAAGTAAGACTATGTGATGATTTATAATTTATTTATATATCTCACTTCCTGGTGATAAGGACTTCAGTATAAATTAAAGAGAGAAAATATTCTGTCCTGTAAAAGAAGCAGCGCTCTCTTTTATTTCTTTTGTGAGTTAGATACAAACTGGGATTGTCTTGTACTTGTGGGGTTATTGTCAAGCTTTTCATGTCTTGAAACTTTGCTGGCTCCATATACACATGTTTTGGGTTCTTTGAACTTGTGCTAGAGTTCAAGAGTGGCTTACAAAAGGTGACAATAATGATCAAGCAATTGAACTAGAGAGGATTTCTTACCGGGAGGAAGTGTTGCTAACCTACACCTTCACCTTCACCTTCACCATGCCTTTGTCTGAGCTATTATATCGAATGGCTAAAGGAAAGATCGATTCTTCTCAAGAGAAGGATCCTGGCTGTTCAGCTGATCTGTCATTCGTGTAAGTTTCAATTTAATTTCCTTTTTTTTCATTGACCTTTTTTTTATCTTGGATTAGTGAATCATTTCTCCATATTGATTTGTTTCTTTCTGGTTTCCTTTCTTTTATTGTGTCTGTTGGTGTCCTAAAAAGCAGACCTGAGAATGACTTTGGTGAGCTAATATGGGAAAATGGTCAGATTCAATCCAGTAGAGCTAGAAAGATTCAACCTTGTTGCAGCATACCATGTCAAAACCCCAATATTCGATATAAAGACATAGGAAATGGCACCAATATTAGAACAGGAAAGTTTGGGATGATGAAATCTACACTGAATGAACTCCCGATGTCAGTTACCGCTGTTGAAATGGGGGTGAATCAAGATGATGACATGGTGCCTTGGTTGAATTATCCATTGGATGAATCTCCTCATCATGATTATTGTTCTGAGTTTTTTCCCGAGTTATCTGGTGTTACTGTAAATGAACACTCCTCCCAGAGTAATTTCCCGTCGTTTGGTAAAAAAGGTTTTAGCCATTCAGTTAGGGACTCCTGTACTGTTTCTGTACATAATGGTTTGAGTTTAGAGCAAGGAGATGTGGCAAAGAATTCTTCAGCAGGGGATATTGAAACTAATAGGCCTAGAACTAGTGCTAGCCAGTTATATCCATCATCTTCTGAGCAGTGCCAAACATCATTTCCATATTTTAGATCCAGAGTTTCAGCTAAAAATGGTGATAGTTCAAGCAATGCTGCCAACCATGTCGTTTCAGTGGATTCTAGTCGATCTCCTACATCATCAGGTTGTTTTCCCAGCATAAAAATGCAGAAGCAAGTCCCAGCAAAATCCACAACGAAATCCGGTTTGATGAATTTTTCTCATTTTGCAAGACCTGCTGCTCTTGTGAAAGGTAATCTTCAGAACTTTGGCATGAAAGCAAGTGCAGGAATTGCAAACCTGGAAAGAACGCAAAATGAAGATAAGGGCTCAATTGCCAGTAGTAGCAATCCGGCTGAATGTACTCCCATTAATTCATGTAGTGTTCTGCTTAAGGAAACGAGCTCCCATTGTCTTCCTGTTCTGATGCCATCCAAGGATGAGGCTAAACCATCAGAGGCTAAGCCTGCAGAAGGACTTGTTCCTTCTGAGCTGCCTGAGAATACAATCCCAGAAGGCGACTCTAAAAACGATAGAAACTGTCGTCAAAACGCTTGTAAAAGTGCAATTAAAGTAGTAGCAGATGTTGAGAAAACTACAGAGCCTGTGGTTGCTTCTTCTTCTGTTGGCTCGGGCAATAGTTTGGAGAGACTGTCGGATGAACCAGCTGAGAATCTGAAGAGAAAACATCGAGATACTGAGGAGTCAGAAGGTCCTAGTGAAGTGAGTTTCATTCATAGGTTTCACATTGTTTTTTCAATGTTTCTTGTTGTTCCTACACTATCTCTCTTTCTTCCATGTATTAAGGAAATAAGCCATGCGCAGGATGTAGAAGAAGAATCCGTAGGTGCAAAAAAAACAGCTCCTGCTCGAGCAGGTAATGGCTCCAAGAGAAGCCGAGCAGCAGAAGTTCATAATTTATCTGAAAGGGTGAGCAACAACATTCCAATATCTCATCTGAAGATACGTGCTTGTTCGTTTGATGCTGTCTTTGGTAGTTATGAATTATAGTATCTTGATCAGTTCTTATCTGGACTTAAACAAACAGAGGCGAAGGGATAGGATCAACGAAAAGATGCGGGCCCTACAAGAACTCATACCAAACTGCAATAAGGTTGAATATCTGTATTTATGTTTGTGAATTTTCTCCTTATGAAAATGAGGTTTTCTATAAAATTCAAGAATTTAAACCAATGGGAGTATCAAACCTGTTGAAGTCGAATCAATTATATGAATTTATTCAAGTTTAAATCTTCCAAGATGTTGACTTTTATGTTAATCAAATCATCCCTCATTTTTCTTTGGTTAAAGTTATTGCTGATATCCAGGAAATTTGAAGGAATTTGAGAGAAGCCAAGTAATTTAATATAGATGATTTCATGTGCATCTTTGCTTTCACTGACTGACTTTTTTGCATTATAAGGTGGATAAAGCTTCAATGCTTGATGAGGCCATTGAGTATTTAAAGACGCTTCAGCTTCAAGTGCAGGTAAATTCTGTCCATTGCACTCGAAGTACATTTAGTACACTGGATGAGTTGAGTAATCAAACAGCTTGGTGGGATCATTCACTACCTTTATGCAGATTATGTCAATGGGAGCTGGAATGTATATGCCATCAATGATGTTAGCCCCTGGAATGCCTCACATGCATGCAGCTCAAATGGGGCAGTTCTTACCCATGGGTGTGGGAATGGGAATGTGTATGGGGATGGGAATGGGTTTTGGGATGAGTATGCCTGACATGAATGGTGGATCTTCTGGTTGCCCTGTGTATCAAGTGCCTCCTATGCATGGAGCGCATTTCTCTGCCCAGCCGATGTCAGGGCCAAGTGCTTTGCATGGGATGGGAGGATCGAGTCTTCCGATGTTTGGCTTTCCAGCTCAAGGATTTCCTTTCTCATTTCCTCGCGCACCCTTAGTGCCAATGTCTGGAGGGCCTCCTCTCAAAACAAACACAGAACCAGATGCCTGTGGGGTGGTAGGTGCTATGGATAATTTGGATTCAGCTGTGGCCAGAGAAATGAATCACACCTCCAGTCAGAATATCAACTCGCAAGTGATGCAGAATAATGTTGTCAATAGCTCAATGAATCAGACCTCTAGTAAGGTTTGTTGATTCTTAACTAGGTCTCTTTTTCTATGAGAATGAAAAGCTCAAAATTGAATGTGGCTAAAAGGGTTTTCATTTTCTTTGGTAATCACCATCTTCACGGCTCCTCTCCACTCCCAACAGACGGAATTTAGTGGCTCTACGTGCACTCTAATTCCATCTCAATGCTGCATGATGTAAAATTGCAAGTATGACCTTCATATAAGAACAAAACTATTAAATTTTGATCTACAAGGTCAATTTCGTCTTTAAAGTTGCCACTCTACCCTCCGTCATCCTGTAAAAGTGAAAACTAAATATGTGTCATTTGTGTTTTCCTCGTGAAGGATATTTCCATGGAAAACATTTTCTTATAATTTATCAAACTGCAGTGTTGGTTATCTAATTCCTGTTCAAAGATCGTGGGCATGTTTCAATTGGATCATAGAGTCTAGATCCAATCATAGATGTTTTTTGGTGTTTCATTTTCTTAACCTCTTAGTAGCCAAGAAGCCTTAAAAAAGTATAATGTTAACTTGGATAGTTGGGGTAACATCACCGGAAACTATGTTCTCTACTTCAACTGAGTTACCTTGTGTCATTCCTGAATCTAAAATTGGCTATATATCGTTCATGATGCCTGTGCCAGGCAACAAGCGAATGCTTTGAACAACCTGCTTTGGTGCAAAATCATGCTCAAGACTCAGTAGATACTGACAATGGAGCATTGAATTCGGTTGGTGGAAGTGACAATGTACCGAGTAGAGAGGCTGGCGAGCATTTTCAGTAACTGGAGGCTGTGCCAAATGTTGATGTTAAATCTACTTGAAATATATGGTCCGTAGAGGTAAGTTTTTTTATCCATTTCAACGCGCTGCAGGTTGCGACTGAATGGTAGTTCTGATGCTTTGCCATGGGAGAGGTGAATTACTTTTGCTTCATGTCAACATCTTCCAAACTTACCTGTATGCAGTAAATCTGTGGGATTTTGGGTACATGAATATGCAGATCCAGAGGTTAATAAGTCAAGTTCTTACGATAACGTCTGAGTTCTAATTTCAAGGAAGTAGAATTACAAATTGCACAGATTCTTTTGTACGTTAAAGGAGACTCAAGAAGGTTTTTTCTTGCATCTGTGCAGTCACTTGCACAACCTGAGAAAATAATGCACTGTCTAGGAGTGAACCTCCCAGAAATATGTATTCGAGTGTTTTCTGTAGTAGGTCTCTCAATGCAAATTCTTTGAATCAATGGAAAAAAAAACAATTATTTTCCAATACCCTAGTTATACAACTTCTCAGGCATATTAACCATCTGCCATTTTTCCAGAATCTCTACATCATAGTGGACCCAATATCTTTGTTATTCGTTTCGACTGTTGTTTCGATGTCTGCTTCATTACCAAGTGAGGCATGTGCCACCATACATGGAAAGAGTGAAGTCTCTTTAGCTCTTCCATCCATGAGGTTGAACCAATTCTATCTTCTCTACTCAGAATCCTGAAGAGCCTATTATTTGAATGGACACTCAATAATTGGTATTCACCTAGCTGGAGGTTCCCTCACCCTTCATAGACTGTTACTGTGCAACTAGTTGTCAGATATAAAGAAAACAAAAGAATCCAATCACATACACAAACCAGCATTAAAGATGTATAATAACGAGTACATAACTTTTTCTGCTACTGATCAAATCAAACCCAGCAACACCACCCGCCAGCACACTATCAATACATACAACCGTGTGATCAGAGGGCATAAAGAAGAAAACGCCTTGATGCACACCTATATACTTCGCAGTGAAATATTCCAAATCTGTATAAGAGTATATGCAGAATTTTTCATTTAATTATTGACTCCAACATCCCCTGTGGTATCAGAGGAGACAGTTTTTGGAGTTGGTGATTTCCCGATAATAGCTTTCTTTGCCTTCACAAGTGATTGCTTTACCTTTGTTAAAATGTTGTTTGAATGCTTTTGAGAAGGCTTGGCTGGAACTTTTCTTGGCAAATCCAGTGATACTTGTGTGTCTTCAGCATCCTTGGTGGTGGAAGGCTCTAAATTCTGCGTATCAGATTTCGCTATCTCATCGACCTTTCCCTGCTCGGAGTTTTCTTTGTTGGTTTTTGCTTCTAACCCAGAACCCTGCGATTCTTTGATTGTTTCACAGCCAATTTTGGTGGCAACAACCAGCTTTCCCTCTATGCTCTGATCTTTTTTGGTCCCCTCTCCTGCTGGTATCTCCTCTTTCTTGTCTTCTACAGCAGGTTCAACATTTTTAACTGTCTTCTCTCCCTCAAATGATTTTTCAATAACTTCGGCACTTGAAGCAGCATCGCTGACATCTTCCACTTTGATGGGATGAACTAGTTCTTCTTTTAGTGTTTCACTTGCTATATTCTCGCCCTCATCTTTGGTTGTCTGAGCTTCTTTCTCTTCTCCACCCTTTTCCGCCTCTACCATAACCTCCTTTACTAGCACTTCAACCAAATCAATTCCTTCAGCCTCTTTTTTTTCATTTTCTGGACCAACCTTTCCTCCAACTTCAGGAAGAGAAGATTTTCCTATATCCTCTTTTACATCAAATTACAGCCTCCTGAGTAATTACAGCTACTTCCTCTGGCTTTTCATTAGTTGGCTTAATCTCAACCTGTGCCTCAGTTTTCAACTCCACTTCATGTTTCGTCTGTTCTTCTGGTTTCACCTCAACCTCAGGACCCGATGATTCTGGTTTTTCAACTTGTTCAGTTACTACAGGTTGTTCCACCAATTTCACCTCAACCTGAGGAACCGCTGGTTCTGTTTTTTCAGCCTGTTCAATTACTTCAGATTGCTCTTCTTGTTTCACCTCAACTTCAGGAATTGCTGGTTCTGGTTTATCAACTTCAGGCACTGCTACTGAGTCATCGATATCTTTTACTGCAACTTCTGATTCTTTAACAGGATGAAATTCCGATGAATCCTGTGTTTTCTCAGTAGCGTCGACAGATTGCTCCTCTGTTTTTTCAACATGTTCAGTGACTTCAGACTCCAGTTTCACTTCCCCGGTTTCAGGAGCTACTGCTTCTACTTTATCAGCTGCTTTAGACAATTCTTGTGAGCCATCAATATCTTTTACAAGAACTTCTGATTCTTTGGTAGGAAGAACTTCTACTAGCTCCAGTGTTTTGGCGATTACTTCAACTGATTTCTCTTCTGTTTCAACCTTTTTAATGACTTCGGATTGGTCCTCCAATTTCACCTCCATTTCAGTAATTACTAATTCTGGTTTATCATCTTCTTTGAACACTGGTTCTGAGTCTTCCGCATCTTTTACCACCAATGCTTCTGATTTGATTGGAAGAACTTCCATAGGCTCCTCTGGTTTCTCAATCACTTCTACTGTTTTTAGCTTTTCAACTTGTTTACCAGCTTCCGATTGCTCCTGTAGTTTCACTTCATCTTCCGGAATTACTAATTCCGGTTTGTCGACTTCCTTTAATACCCCTGAATCTTCGGTGTCTTTTGCCACAATTGGTTCAGATTCTTTAATAATAAGAACTTCTGGTGGCTCACGTGGCTTCTCAACGGCTTCTTCTAATGATACGGGAACATCAACTGTATTCGGTTCTTCATGGGGCAATTCCTCCAAGGATGACGACGGTGGTTGCTCTTCTGCTTCTTTGGGAACAAACTCTATAGCTGGAGCAACTGATTTACCATTAACAACACTGGTCACCGGAGCTAGAACACTGGATATATGTGGGTCAGGAATGGGATCTTTTACCACCTCCTTTTCATCATCGACTGGAACATCAACAATCATCTTAACCTCAACTGTTGGAGGCTCTGCCTCCTTGTCTTCGACTTCTCCTTCTGATTTAGCTAACGGGGTTGATTGACTTGCTAATTCATTAGGTTTGAGGTCTGCTTCTTCTTCTTCTTCTTCTTCTTCTTCTTCAGTTTTCTTGGCTACAGAAACAATTTCAGGTTCCACAGGCTTTACTTCTTCGGTCACCTTCTCTATTGGCTGCAAGAAATGAACAAAGAAAAATTAAAGAGGGAACACCTTTTGAAATTTAAAAGCAAAACAAGTGGAAACTAGAGTGTTGGTGCATGAATAAAAATAAAAGAAGAGGAGAACAGCAATCAAATATGAAGCACTGCATTTCTGTTATGAACCCTGCAGCAGTAATGATGAATATTGCACCAGAGAGAAAACGAGAAAAACACATATTTAAAGTGGCTCGACAATGTGAGCGATTACTGTATGTACATAATGTGTATCTATAGTCAATTCTAGTCGTATTAGTAATCTCTAATCTCGCTCGGCGCGGCTTTACTCTGGCATCTGTCTACGAGGGCTACAGAAATTTCTAATCTCCCTCATTTTCTACGGCATCTAGAGATTGTAACTTGAAATTCTTAAAGAGTATGGGTATCCCATCCCCCTCACAAACCGGAAGAATAATAATGCCTAGCTGATTAACAAGAGAATCTTTATGGCAGAATCAGAACCAAGTGACAGCTGATATAAATGCAGAAGGACGCCTCCATGTTTGATAATTCATTACCCACAGAAAAAAGCTTAGGCAATAAAGGTGGCTAGACTAACTTTCATTATGGATTTGGTATTTTCTTGAATTGAAATACCTTAGTTGTGTTGAAGAATTTGTTTCCAATTCTGCTACAAAATTAGCGATCAGTTTTTTTTATTAATGTTAGTCATTTAATTCCAGCATTTAGTGATGTGTTTTGATTGTTTTTTTCTACTTCTAGTGTAAATCTTATCTATGATAAGTTTAGTGTAGGAGTTTGTGTTTGATTAGGTCAATTGAAATAGTGGGCACCTCTAAAATCCAACAAGTTGTTCCTGTTGGAAATAAAGAACTTGATGAACAAACAGTTACTGTTTAGATCAGTAACTGAATCTGCATAAAAACCCAGAAAAACACGCACTGTAGCAATCAAAGAAAATCAGCCTCTGTTTTTCTAAAACCGTGAGACACAAGGCAACACACACGCAGACAATTTTGCTTGGAGAATTTAGGCGCAGAATGTGTTAGGTTACTGCCATCCCTGAACTTCATTTATATAAAAAACTGAATACAAAGATAGAAATTCCAGTCCATCACAATTACTTCTACTGAACTGGAAACTAAACAAAACAGGAAAAACTAGCTTAGCTAAATAGGAAAATTAACTTGCTGAGATCAATTCAATTTGATCCCTAATTAAAACATAAATTCAAAACTTAAAACACTTCTAATGATCTTCAAATTCTTCAATTGCAGTCTTGGAATCAAAGTCTTCAATCTTCAATTTTCAACACTCCCCCTTGGTTCCAAGACTTCATAGTTGCACATTCCAACCATCTCTCGTTTTACCTTAGGTTGCAGATTATAGTATGGACTCCCAAACAGTCTCAAGTGTTCTATGTTAGGTTTGTATCCATGCCATATTTCATAAGGTGTCTTCTCTCCCAAACCCTTAGTAACCATTTGATTTAGGAGGTAAGAAATTGTGCTTACTGTCTCTGCCCAAAATTTCAGAGGCAATTTCTTCTCATACACATGGCTTCTAGCCATCTCCACTAGAGTTCTGTTTTTCTTTTCACTAACACCATTGTGTTGAGGTGTGTATGGTACTATAAGTTGATGCTTAATCCCCTCTCTTTCTAAATGCCCCTCAAGTTTATGAGTAGTGACCTCACCCTCATTATCAGACTTTAAACCTTTCATCTTGGTTCCAGCTCCCTCTCGGCTGCAACTTTGACTAACTGACATGCTTCACATAGTTTCTTTTGATCTTGGATTTCAGGTAGACCAACCACCATGTCTAGGTCTGCCATTCTCTTTAAGGTGGCATAATTAAAATGCCCCAATCCCTTATGCCACAACACTGAATTTGAACTGTCAGTGATGTTCATGTTCTGTTGTTCATACTTTAAGCCGAGACTGAAGCTTCTGTTATACATTTTAGCAGAAAACAATATGACTCCTTTATCATCTCTAATTGTGCATATGCCATCAATAAAGGACAATGAGTAACTATCTTCAAGCAATTGTCCAACACTCACTAAGTTTTGTTTAATTTTAGGCACATACAACACTTTATCAAAAGTTCTCATACCTGCCATAGTTTCAATGTCAACATCCCCTCTGCCTTCCACATCAACATACTGACCATTTGCTAATTTTACTCTAGATTCATAACTTGAATCTAAAGTATTAAACATCCACACATCTGCAGTCATATGATTAGTGCATCCACTATCAACAAGCCAATTTGAACTTTTTACCTCAACTTTGCTGCAATTCAGTTCTGCCGTAGCCATGAATAATTGTTCATCTTCCTCTTCTGAATTTTTTGCAATGTACACTTGATTTCCAGTTCCAGCTTTTGCGTAATTCAGTTCTTCCGTAGCCATGAATAATTGTTCATCTTCCAGTTCTGAATTTTTTGCAATGTACGCTTGCTTTTCAGTTCCAGCTTCTGCGTTTGATTTGCAGAACTTTTGAATGTGTCCATACTGTTTGCACCTTCTACATTGAGCATTCTTGAGCCAACACCTTGACTCAAGATGATTAGTTTTGTGGCAGTATTTGCAAGCAGGAAATTGATCATTTCTCTCCTCTCTTGCATTGAATTCGTTGGGATAGTTCTGGTTTTGTTGCCAGTTTTTGTTTTGCGAATTCCTTCCAATTTCTCTTCTGTCACCATGACCAATTGTTGGAAAATTCTGATTTCGAGATCTTCCTCTGAATCCTGCAACAAAAGCTTCTTCACCTGCACTTTCATGCCTAAAAGCTTGCCTTTGCTCCACTGCTTGAAGAGCATTTATCAAGTCTTGAAGGCTCATCTCGGTGAAGTCTTTAGAGTCTTCTAAAGAACAGATTTTGTTCTCAAATCTTTCAGGTAAACTGACGAGAACTTTTTCCACCACTCTAGAGTCCTGAACTTCTTCTCCCAAAATTCTCATTTGGTTGACTAATTTGGAGATTTTAGAGGAAAATTCTTTGATTGTTTCAGACTCCCTCATCTTCAACCCTTCGAACTCCCTCTTTAAGTTCAGAATCTGCATTCTTCTAGATTTTTCGTCACCTTGGAATTCGGCTTTCAGTTTATCCCATCCATCTTTAGCACTCTCACAAGCCATTATTCTTGTGAATATCTCTTCACTTACTGCATTATGAATGCTAGTAAGAGCTTTGAATTTCTTTGCTCTTTGTTCATTAAAATACTTCAGCTGGTTCATTGTTGGATTGTTATTCAAGGGAATTGGTTCCCTTTCAGCCTCCACATCTTCCCACAGGTCGAAAGCCTTCAGGTAAATCTTCATCTTCACTGCCCATACACCATAGTTCTGACCTGCAAATACAGGTGATTTCGATGAAAATGACGAGGAGTCCATCTCTGTCAAAACAGATTTTTCTTCTTGCAGGTATTCCTTGTACTGGAAACAAAGAACAAGAGTAGCAGTTGATGATTACAATCAATTGCGTATCTCTTAAAGAACAAATCAAGATAATTTTCTTGATTAAATTTCTAAACACTCGTGTTTCACTCACCTTCCCTTCAAAGTTAATAACTTTGAAAAATCTCACAATTCTCTCGTGTTTCTCACAACCCTTCTAAGATCAGAATCGCTCTGATACCATGTTGGAAATAAAGAACTTGATGAACAAACAGTTACTGTTTAGATCAGTAACTGAATCTGCATAAAAACCCAGAAAAACACGCACTGTAGCAATCAAAGAAAATCAGCCTCTGTTTTTCTAAAACCGTGAGACACAAGGCAACACACACGCAGACAATTTTGCTTGGAGAATTTAGGCGCAGAATGTGTTAGGTTACTGCCATCCCTTAACTTCATTTATATAAAAAACTGAATACAAAGATAGAAATTCCAGTCCATCACAATTACTTCTACTGAACTGGAAACTAAACAAAACAGGAAAAACTAGCTTAGCTAAATAGGAAAATTAACTTGCTGAGATCAATTCAATTTGATCCCTAATTAAAACATAAATTCAAAACTTAAAACACTTCTAATGATCTTCAAATTCTTCAATTGCAGTCTTGGAATCAAAGTCTTCAATCTTCAATTTTCAACAGTTCCTAGCGTACCAATTTCACAGTGACAGTATCGTTCAACAGATTTGAGAAAGGGAAATGTATCAGAAAATGGTGAATGTTCCAACTCGACTTCTTATGTGCTTAGACATGCAAAAGAAAGGTATCATTTTTTTTCCAGATAATTCTGAAAGGGCCACACTCCTCAAAGCTTCTGATAAAGTGAATTGAGTGAGAGACAAGCATCTAGAACTACCCTTATCCAATCATTCATGGATGATATCTGAAGGAAACTACAAGTTCTATGATTCCCATACAGTCAGATAAACAAATCTATGATCATTAAAACATTGATGCAAGTCCAGGAGTAACAAAACCCTATATGGATCTTACTGAAACATCAGAGAATATATATTATCATATACATGTGTGTGTGTGTGTATAATTATGATAAGTTGTAAAAGTAAATTATTGGAAAGAATCCCAAGAAGTATATATGAATGACCAGTTAAGCAATATTGTATCATATTTTGATCAGAACTGAAAAGAGAAAAGATAGTCGGGATGATGATCTAAATACCTCGTGATCAGAAGGAGTTTGATGTGATGTCGCAATCTCGGTAGCCATTAGGATTGATAGAGGCAGAGAATCGAGTTTTTTTTCAAAATTAAGTTGATGATGGTTAAGAGACTCAGTGTAGTAAATAAAAAAGGAAAGGAAAGACAGTGACTGGTGGCGACTGATAAAAAAAAAATAGCAGCAGCAGCAGCAAAATAGTAGTGTGTGACAGACTGTGTATCACATGATCAATCCAAAATGGATGATTCGGATTCCATTAAATTTTATATCTTGAAAGCAAAAGGAAACAAAAAAGAAAGGGTTTGGTTGGATAATTAAAGTGAGAGAGCAATAGACAATGGCGTTTTCCTTTAGGGTAGCAGACAAAGTTCCAGGGGGACCAGACCCTTTCCTCCCCAGAAAAATGCTTTTCATTTTTGCTAGCTGTTCACTGTCTGAAGCCTTAAAGAACAAGATAGGTGGTGATCTGCTTTCCTTTGGGCCTGAACTCTATGATTATTTGGACTGAACATTCAAATGTAAGAGTGTGCCAAAAGTCCACTCGAAGAATTATAGGTCCAGTTTCTTGCTAATCCAGAATCAAGCTGGGTGCTGTGCTGAATGGCTGGGTAGCACTCGAGTAAGGTGGAGGAAAACGAGCATGGGATTGGCCCAAAGATCCGATGGTATTGGTGGTGCAGGTATCTGTGCTGTTTTGTTTTTGGATTAGACAAGGCTAATCAACACCTGTTATTCCTGCTCCAATTGAACATTCACAGCACACACCCCACATCAAGCAAAACAGCCCCAGAATGAAAAGCAATGATGTTAATTTGGCAAGAAAGTTGACCATAATTTCCCACCACAAAGCTAAAAGCAAGCACCTAATTATGATTATATGGGAGAGTCTCAACCAGACAAGGCTTTTATATATATATAATTTCCATAAAGGAATAAAGGCCTTGAGGCTTTTTTATAATTGATGATGTGCCTTCAAAATAAAGTCAATCTCCACTATAATAACCTTGCTGGCCCTTCATCCCAGCTTTAACTTGAAAATCAAATGCTATCACTGTCCCTTATCTTTTCTTTACATAGTATGCTTAATTACATGCTGTCAATGCCATTTGAACACCACTGCTTTGCTCAATAATGATGGCTAATGAGATCTTAAGCTTCCATTTATGGTAAGCAACCTCATGATAGCAGCCTTCGTGTTTCTCTAATCATCATTTGTTGTTGCGATAAGACTAAAGCTGATCAAGTTTAGTTGCTAAGTTAAATGCAAAACTTATTTGATATCCATGTGCTTGTGTTTCCAACTAAATGTTAATGGGCCAATCAAGAATAATACTCCATGATTTATTAAGTTTAGTTTCTGTATGAATGTTATATATGCATATATATATATATTTATCTGATGGTAATATTTTGAATATAAATCTCTTGTCAAAGGGCACTGGAATACTCCAAAGCACTAGGTTAGTTGCTTCAATAAGTTAAAATTATACGGAAATCAAGTAAAGACAAGGCATTACTCTCAGATATGACAGCAGTTTTGCTACTCCTTCAGCAACTGTAGCCTCTAGTAATAATTTGAAAGCTTGGAGGATAAAGAATTGCTGGATTAGGATAGACCGATGCATGGATCTCTACATATCCCTGGTTAATTCAGAAAGATGCTAGTGGAGTTGTTTTCAAAGATGATTATGTGATGCAACTGTTTTTCTACTTTTGATATTGGAATTTTACTCTTTTTCAAGAATAGTTTTTAGTTAATGAAGATAATCATAGTCGCAAGGACTCTGTGATGAGTGGATTCCATTATTAGAGTAACAGTTGATCTTTCTTGTCATTTAGCTGTCTGTCTCAGAATCTGTTTTGAAATAGATGACTTCATGGATCATGAGGAAAGAACTCTCCATTTTTCAAGGGCATATGGATGGTGTCCCCCTCCATTTCAAATAACCATTCGATTATTATCTTCAAAATCTGTCTTCATGGATTTTAATTGCCCTATTCCCCATCAATTCTACATTGAAATAGGCCATTATGCTTACTAATCATGGCTTTGTTTTACCATAATGTGATCATTACTCACACTTGTTTAAATGATGAAAATTGTTCAAGCCAATGCCTTGAGCTCAGTAACTAAAGGTTCAAGCAGAGTAATCTATTGACTTCTTTTTCGCAGGCCTAAAGTTGGCTACAAATTTGACTAATTCACCATGAAGAAGATTTGTGTAAGATGAGCTCATCTTGTTTTGATTAAAAAAACATCTATTGATAGTAGCTAATCTTTGATAATTTTCAGAAACAAGGAACAGGGAACATCAGATGGCAGCTTCATGTTCAACCACATAAACTAATTCAGCAGTCAGTTTCCAGCAGGAATTTCAGATTTACCTTTTTACTCTGCTGAGGTTTTCGTGCCTGAAAATGAACCCCAGTCATCGGGGGACAGGTCCTAAAAAAGTTGACATCACATTCACATATCTATGAAGTCCCACACCTGTTTCCTATAAGATTCCTAATTAATGTGTTTGTGCAAAAGATAAACCTCTAGGGACCAAAGGGCGCCATTTAGGGTCGGTTTAAGAGCTCAAAGGAATCTTAAAACAGCAACCTGTGAGAAATGAATACACATCAACACTTAAGACCTGATTTTTGGATCCTCGAGGATTGTATGGCTGTAATTAAAAAACATGTCCCATACTTTTGCTCTGCTTCTTGTCGTCGGTGGCCGACGATTGGTTGCAGTAACATCACCCCCTTTACCTCAACTCACCTCAAGATAAAAGCTTTTTACCATGCCAGGAGATGATTCTGATGCTGATTAAGCGGGCACTTTTAAAGCATCTGGCTTGGGACAAAACAAGAACTGCAAACAGAGACTGAATTATTATACAAAACAAGGATAATGGAACAGTTATGCGGCCGTGAAAGTAAGCCCATGACAAAACTTATTAAATGAATTGTCTGTGCTGCTCCTATTCCCTGAAGTTCCTGGCTAATCATTCAAAGACAAGGATTCATTCCCTAGAACTGAAGCAAGTGGATAAAATAAAGAGGCATGCACCCTATAGGAAATTTGGAGATGTACAAATACAATGAAAAAGACCACACATTATTCATATGTAGCTTGGCTGAATTTATACACATTTGTATGCTATGTAAGGCAATATTGCCAAATGAATGCTAATAAAGATATACAGTAAATGTTGAGATTTATACAGATATTCTAACGGTAACAATAGCTAGAAATGGAAGTGACTGTTGAGATGTTGAATTAGGAAGGTTTTGTGGAATGTTCCTCAATACGCCCCCTCAAGATAGGGCTTCCGTCAGTAAGGCCAATCTTGGATCTTAAGAGGGCAGTTCTTTGTTGAGACAGTGGCTTAGTCAGCAGGTCGGCAAGCTGGTCCGTGGTGTGAACATGGTGGACATTTAGAGTACCTTTTTGGACTAGGTCACGCACGAAGTGGAGATCAATCTGGATATGCTTCATTCTGGAATGGTCAACAGGATTATAGCTCAAGTGAGTGGCCCCAAGGTTGTCGCATAGCAGGGCAGGAGGTTCCTTGAGTGGATGTCCAAGTTCATTCAGGAGATTCATGATCCACATGGTTTCAGAGGCTGCATTCGCAAGGGACCTGTATTCGGCTTCGGTCGATGAGCGGGCAATGGCTCGTTGCTTCTTGGAGCTCCAGGATAGGGGATTTTGCCCGAGAAAACAGATGTATGCTGAGGTGGAGGTTCGATCGTCAAGGTTGCCAGCCCAATCAACATCCGAGTATGTGGTTAGAGCCCAAGGGGTGTCCTTCCGCAGGTGGATGCCATGGAATATGGTGTGTTTGAGGTACCGGAGTAGACGTTTGGCAGCCGTCCAGTGGGAGTGAGTTGGCTTGTGCATGAACTGGGACAATTTGTTGACGGCGAAGGAGATGTCGGGTCGTGTAAGAGAGAGATACCGGAGGCTCCCAATTACGCGACGAAATTCTGTGCTATCAAATGCAGCAGTGCCATCAACTAATTTCAGTGAAGAACTAGTTGATAAAGGTGTGGAAACATCCTTGGCACCATTCATGTTAGTTTTAGTCAGTAAATTATGAATGTATTGATGTTGAGATAGAAATAAACCTGTACCGGTGGCGATGACTTCTACACCCAGGAAGTAATGAAGATTGCCCATGTCTTTCAAAAAGAATTTTGAGCTGAGTTGCTGGATTATAGAGCTCACAAAAGCTGAATTATTACCTGTAACCACAATATCGTCCACATATACAAGCAAATAGCATATAATTTTACCAGTGCGATAAATAAATAAAGAGGAATCACCCTTGGAATTAATAAAACCGAGAGTGATGAGGGCACTTTTAAGAGTGGAGTACCAGGCTCTTGGGGCCTGCTTGAGGCCATAAATTGCCTTGCGTAATCTGCAAACATGGTCTGGTTTTGTAGGATCCTTAAAACCGGGTGGCTGGTTCATGTAAACAACTTCATCAAGCTGTCCATGCAAAAAGGCATTATGGATATCCATTTGCCGCAAAGACCAGCCATTTATAACAGCAATGGTCAGTATCAATCTAATGGTAACAGGTTTAACTACAGGGCTGAATGTTTCGGTGTAGTCAATTCCGGGTCTCTGATGAAACCCTTTTGCCACTAATCTGGCTTTGAAACGTTCAACAGACCCATTTGAGGTTCTTTTTACCCTAAAGACCCATTTGCAACTGATGGGTTTGCAGGTGGCCGGCGGTGGGACTAATTCCCAGGTGCCGTGTTTCATGAGAGCTGTTAGCTCATCGGACATGGCTGCACGCCATGGTGGCAGGGACAAGGCTTGGCTTACACATGTGGGTTCAAGGCTGTGGGGAAGGGGGTGTTTGGTCACGGTGTGTAATTGTTTTGGTTTGTAGATGTTGTTCATGGATCGGGTGGTCATGGGGTGTGTTCGGTGATTGGGTGAGGGGGTTTGGTTGTGGGTTTCTGATGGGGTTGGTTGTGGCTCGGAATTTGGTGGTGGTGGCATGGCTGCGGAGTGGTGTGATGCGTGTGTGGGAGATGGAAGATGAGATGCAGTTTGAGAATCAGACGGGCATGAAGCATAATCAGAAAAATCAGAGGTAATTGAGTGTAGAGAAGAAGGAAAGTTACCTGGAGGAGATGATCGGACGGTGGTGGCAGACCCCGAATTCACTGGTGTGGCTGGAGGGGGGACTGGAACGGAGGTGAACGGCGTGTCGGTTGAAGGAGGAGAGGAACCAAATGACGAAGTGGGCTGATCAATTTGACTTAGGGATTGGGTTTCATCAAAGATTACGTGTCTGGAGAGATAGAGACGTTGGGTTGTGGGCTCAAGACACTTGTATGCACTTTGGGTGAGGGAATACCCAATAAAAATGCAAGGTATGGATTTGGGCTCTAATTTATGATTAGTATAGGGCCGGGTAAGAGGATAACAAATGCACCCAAATTTTCTTAGTTTAAGATAATTTGGTTTTTGTTTAAATAAAACTTCAAAAGGAGATTTATTTTCAAGTAGAGCGGAAGGTTGACGATTTATTAAATATGCAGCAGTATGAAATGCATGAGGCCAATATGATAGAGGTAATTTTGCATCAGTGAGAAGAGTAAGACCAGTTTCCACCAAATGACGGTGTCGACGTTCAGAGACACCATTTTGTTGTGGTGTGTGTGGGGCTGTTGTATAATGACTAATCCCATGAGTGGAAAAAAATGGTTTTAGACCAATGAACTCACCGCCATTATCAGAATAAATACTTTTGATGTGTGTCTGAAATTTTTTTTCAACAAGTAATTTAAATTGGGGAAAAATAGTCTTGACACAAGATTTTGCTTTGATGGGATAAAACCAAATATATTTTGTGTAGTGATCTACAAATATTAAATAATACTTAGAGCCATCTAGACCAGTGCAGTGGGCAGGGCCCCAAACATCAGTATAAAGAGTATCAAGAGGTGCGTGACTTTGAATACTTGTGGATCGAAAAGGAAGTTGATGGGCTTTATTAATAGAACAAGAAGAACATAAAGAATTAAATTTTTTTTGTGTTTTTGTTGTAGGTAAAGAAAATAAATTGACAAGATTGCGAACAATTTTAGAGGACGGATGTCCAAGACGCTTGTGCCAGCCATCAACGGAAGTGCGTTCGTGCATATTGGCAACCATTTTGGATGATGGGCCAAACAGTGAATTCGGGAACTGGTAAAGACCGTCTTCACATGCACCTCTTAGTAAAGTCGCCCTCGAAGCTTGATCCTTCACAAGAAAATGAAATGGGTGAAGTTCAACAAAAACATTATTTTTAGAAGTAAAATGATGCACTGAAATTAAATTTTTAGAAATATCAGGTACGCAAAGAGTATCATTAAGGACAAAATTTCGCATAGGTGTTTTTAATGTTAATGAGCCAATATGTGAGACAGTCAAACCTGTACCATCACCAATAACCACTTCATCGGTGCCGTCATACTCAGAGTGAATCGATAAATTTCTCAAGTCACCGGTAATATTATGTGATACAGCGGAGTCAAGAAGCCATTTCTGATTTTGTGCACCGGATGTGTTTGCACAATTTGCCATAATTTCATTACGACGTAAATTTGGACACGTCTTGGCTGTATGGCCCATATTTTCACATAGTTGACACTTTGGGTTAAAGTGTCGCTGGATGGGCCTAGTGTTGGGATACTGCCTTGCAGTCTTGAAGGGCCCGGAGTAGTGGTTGGGCTGGGCTGTGGAGGAGTTAGGCCCGTTGTGCCTAAAATTTCCTCTCCGTGAGGATCCATTTGGTGAATGAGGTGGCTGTCGGTGGCGATTTGTATAATTAGCAGAGGCAAGCAGCTGCTGTGTAGAGGTGTCCATTCGTCTCAGGTAGTTGTCGTGGCCGACGAGAAGATCGTGCAGTTCTTCAAAGGACAGAGAGGTGGGTCGTGCTCGGATGGAGACAGCCATGTCTCTGAAGTCAGAACCCAGACCGTTCAAAATGTATAGAGTAAGGTCGTCGTCTGAAATTGGGTGGTCGATGAGAGCAATTTCGTCAGCGAGCGCCTTCACGGTGTGCAGGTAATCCGTGACAGACCGATTCTTGCGTTGGATTAGAGTAAGTTCCTCTTTCAATTGCATAGCCCTTGTTCTGGATTTGTTGGCATACATGTGATGAAGCTTCTCCCAAGCTTCATGGGAAGTTTTGGCAGTGGCGATGAGAGGGGTGATGGCAGGTGATGTGGAGGCCAAAATTGCACTGAGGATAAGTTTATCCTGACGAACCCAATGGGTTTTGTTCAAGTCTGAGCTGGAAGTGCCAGCCGGAGATGGGCACTGAGAAATTCCAGTGACATAATCCAGTAAATTGTATCCAATGAGGAGAGCTTCAAATTGGGCTCTCCATTGGGGAAAAGTGGATGGTTTTAGTTTTTCATTGATTTGAGAGGTAATGTTTAGTGCAATAAGCACATTTTCGGGTGTGGATGGGGGTTGAGAGATGGGATTTGTTGCTGTTATTGGGTCAGCAGGGGAAGACATTGTGTTGGATGAGGATGGATCGATGTGCTCGTGTGAGAGAGGCTCTGATACCATATAGGAAATTTGGAGATGTACAAATACAATGAAAAAGACCACACATTATTCATATGTAGCTTGGCTGAATTTATACACATTTGTATGCTATGTAAGGCAATATTGCCAAATGAATGCTAATAAAGATATACAGTAAATGTTGAGATTTATACAAATATTCTAACGGTAACAATAGCTAGAAATGGAAGTGACTGTTGAGATGTTGAATTAGGAAGGTTTTGTGGAATGTTCCTCAATACACCCAAACTAAGAGTGGAAAATATAATATATGGCTTCACTCAACAACCTCCTTATTAATCAGTAGGGAATGTTAACAAACCCACCGGATTAAAAAGAGATTAATGACAGCAAAGCCAGCACATTATATGATTAGCAAATACAGCACAGCGAAGAATAAAAAAGGTGAAGCAATGGTTGACTTCCGATAACAGCTCATATGGTTCCTTCAACAAGACAAGTGTAAGAGGGCATTATGAGTTTCAGGCATCTTTTCATATATATTATTTTAATTAACTAGCATGCATAATACATATCCAATTGGGATGTCTAGGTAGAGTCCATACAGGGGATGGTGAGAAGAACAAAGTCTAAAACGTGTTTAATTAATAAACATAATCAAGAAAGCACCCTTTTCTTTCTCTTCTTATTTTTCTAATTGAGCCACCATTGCCATCATAATAAAAAATATTTCGTGTTCCTGCTTAGCAACACAAAAAAAAATGCTGCGCAGCTTGCTAGCTTGAAGATAAGAAATGCTGAGCCAGATAGTAGAGTGAAATTTTGTCATCGGCAACATTTATTCTGTCACACCTCCCTCCTTGTCTTCTTCTTCTTCTTCTTCTTCTTCTTCGGGCATGAGAAGCGTGTGCATCTTTCCCATCATCTTTAATTCGTACATCGGGGGTAATCAATCCAACATTAATATTTATACGTCTTTCCTTTTCCTTGTAATAAATCAAGAATAACCAAGGCATCGTGTCAGTCCATTCAGAAAATATCATTTGGTAGGCAATAAATAATGATGGACATGCTGGGCGTACCACGTAATAATTCCTCAAAATTTGTCCTTATTATGGTTTCTGAATAAATACAATACATTAATTTCCATGCACTCTAGAGGACAGCTGCATTATTGTGTCTGTCCTCCTATTTGCGAATGGGGACTCCACCACTAATCTTACCACTCCCTTCTCCGCTCCCCGTACGTATATACACTCGCTTCTCGTCCCAACTACAATCATATAATTTTTTAATATTAATTATTTTATTATAATATAATTTGTGAAAAATAATAAATTTTTCAGAATTCCTGAGGTCCAAGTTTTCTATTAAATATATGAATTTTAAATCGATATAAATTTATCTATTTAGTAAGTTTCAACGAAATCACCAGCATAAAATTATCATCATTATTAAAAAACAAAAAGATTTTGATACCTAAATTAATGAATTCACTATTTTAGGATTAGTTCATTTTATAATCCAATTTAAATTAAACACAACAAATAAAATATAAATTGTGAAAACACCTGCAATAATCAAATAAAAAAATAAGTAGTTAATTTTCTATCTACAAAAATAAAAAAATAATATCATTGAAAATTCATCCCTACGTTACCATCATTATCATGACTTTAATAGTTAAAATTATTATCAATATTATTTTCCAAATAATTAAAATCATTAAATTACCCCCAAAAATAAAATAAAAAGCAAAATATTTTCACAAGAAAACAATAAAAAATCACTAAAATTATCGTTATTATTAAGCAAACAATGAAATCATAAAATTATCTAACCCGAAGAATAGATAAAAATAACAGAAAACACAAAAAAAAAAAACAAAGGGAAAAAAAAGTATTCATTTTAAAATGATCCTCAATATAAATTAAAATTTCAGGATTGAACCGAATAAAAATAAAAGTCCAACAAAAAATAGAAACAAAAATTAAAAGCATAGGTGCATAAATACAAGTAAAAAATAAATATTGTCCAAGAAGGACCGAAAAAACAAAAAGAATTAATACCAAATAAAAAATTCAAAGAATAAGAGTTGAAATGAAAAATAAAATATATAATTAATTCCAATCGAAGGAAAAATAAAATAAATAAAAACATTGGGACCAAAACAAATAAAGATATATATTTTTAAAAAAAAAATGCAGTGTAATTTTGTTAAATTTTTTAAAAGAATAAGGACCGAAATGAAAAGTAACATATATCACCAATTTCAATTGGAGGAAAAAATTAAAACCTGCACACCGAAAAAATTAAAAGAACCACAAACAAATAAAAAATCAAAAGAATAAGGACTGAATTGAAAACCAACATGTATAATCAGTTTCAATTGAAGGACACAATTGAACAAAATCAAAATTTCAATTGAAGAAATTAGGAATAAAAACAAAATCAAAAGCTAAGGGACTAAAATAAAAATATCACCAACATGAAGGACTTACATGTAATTTTCGACGGCAGGAGAGAAAAGGAATAAAAAACTAAAAATCGTTCATTGGCGATTCACCGACCACTTTTCACTGACACGCGCAGCATCAGGAGGCAAAGGACATGGCGGCGCACCAAGTGACACGGCAAAAGAATAGTTTCCATCGCCCAACGACGCCACTTGCACCGCTTGAATGACGTGTGTGCGTGATACACTGCTGACACGTCGTACGAAACGCGCCAGCAGTGTTTGGAAAAAAATGGATACACTCCTGTGCCCAGCGATAATCACAAAAAAACGGGGGTGAAAGTACCACAATACCCTCATTGTTTTCATAGCTTTACTGTGCACGAATTTTATGAAAAACTGAAATCACCCCATTGTTTCGTGTCTTTTTGTCAGCATCCAGGGTCAAATAGTAGTTTTACTGTGCAAATAAATCGTAAATTCCATCCATGTCCCATGGAAATATCAAAAATGACCCTGGTCCCGGGGGTTAAATTTTTCAGCCTTAGAGTAAAATGATAATTGTTTGTTGCAATCCGTATTAGTCTGTGTCTATGTATACAGTGAAAAAATCTAAAAGAAAAATGTGATGCCGTTTATTTTTTAGTTAATATATATAAAATTATTGGGTTTTTTTCGATGACGAGAAGAGCAAAGTGCTGGTAATTCAAGATGTTTTGAATGAGGAAAGTTGATTGAATTTGAATGGTTTTCAAAGAGACAAGGAGTGTATCATGATTTATTTTTTCAGCAGGTTCTTGAAATTGGAAAAGGAGAGGGCAGCTGAATGTGAAAATGCTAGCCAGTAGCTAGTCAAGGATGATACGCAAAGATCAATCAGCATCTTCTTCCTATTCTCCAAGAAAGAGCTATATGCAGCTGCTGCTATCATATCATCAATTTATCGAGGCTACTAAATCTGCTCTCTCTCGCTAATTATAGGCATTTCTTTTTCTTACATAAGAAAAACCCTTCCCTTTCTCATTTAATATCAAATATATATCAAGTGCATGTTTGAGGTTGCATTAGCTTTTGCAATTATAGTTTTATAAAAATAAATTCTTTTTTTAATCATGATTCAAAAAAATATATGTTTGATTAAAATTACTATAAAAAAGATTTTTATATACAAAATAAATAAATTATCATAATAGATTTCACAAACAATCTTAGTAAAAAGCGGAAGAACCAAACAGTTTTTATATATATATAAAAAAAAGGGACTAAAAAGCAAAAACTAAGGCTGCTATCTAGCTCCCATCCCATCCAATCTTTTATAAAAATAAAAATAAAAATAAAAAAGCAGCTGCACATGTATCTCCAAAATCTTTTTACTTCCAGCCTTAGGTATCTGCCAAGAGAAGAGTCCCGGCAGAAGCCTTGAATTCTCAAATTTTTATTGGCACCCCATTTCCCCCATGCTCTTGTTTCATCATCTGCTAAATGACAGCAGTAGAATCAAGACCGTCCATACCCTATAGTGGTCCCAGAAGCTGACGTGGACCATCGAAGAGGACAGCATATAACTCACGAAAACCATGTATAAATCTGAAGCCACAATCTTCAATCAATCTCTTGAATGTGACTTTTCTCTCAGAGCCTCCTCCTATTAATTTTGATTCCCCACCAGGCTGCCCCTTCATTTTCTTCTCCATCTCTCCCTTTCATCCCATATTCCAATCCATTTTAAAACCCCAGCTCTTCTCCTGTTGCTGACACAATACCTCGCCACTTTTTAAAAGTTCATTTGCCAGCACTGCATTGCAGGTTTTGCTGCACTCCACATGGGGAGGCATTCTTGCTGCTACAAGCAGAAGTTAAGAAAAGGCCTGTGGTCTCCTGAGGAAGATGAGAAACTTCTGAATTATATTACTAAGCATGGACATGGCTGTTGGAGCTCTGTCCCTAAGCTAGCAGGTACCCTTTTTTGTTATTATAATGCAGAGTCAATGGTGTCAGAATACTAGTTAGCACTCCTGTAAACATCTTCCAATCTACATTAATGATATCTATATCGGCAGATTTGCAGAGGTGTGGAAAGAGCTGCAGGTTAAGATGGATTAACTACTTGAGGCCTGATTTGAAGAGAGGAGCATTTTCACAGCAGGAAGAAAACTTGATAGTTGAACTCCATGCAGTTCTTGGCAATAGGTGGTTGATATTTATATTAACTTTATAAATTCATTCTTAATTAGACTTCGTTCGTTTCAAACTTGAGGGTTTTAACCATATATTGACTGCTTATTGCTACCTACTTGATCAGATGGTCTCAGATTGCTGCGCAGTTACCTGGAAGAACTGATAATGAGATAAAAAATTTATGGAACTCTTGCATTAAGAAGAAGCTGAGGCAGAGAGGCATTGACCCCAACACTCACAAACCTCTATCTGAAGTTGAGAATTGTACCGAGAAGCAGCAGCCTACCGCGGACACAAGCAATGAGAAAGTTTCTATCGTATCAAATGAACTGAACCTCATTGAGGCAGCAGCTACTTTAAAACCTCCTGCAATTTCTTCCAGCTCAAAGATCAACACCAGCATTAACAGCAGTAAGGACAGGAATAGCAGTGGCAGCAACATGACAAATACTCCACCGACACAGGAATTCTTCCTGGATAGGTTTGGTACCTCCCATGAAAGCTCCCCTGCCAGTTGCAGGCCTTCTGATTTGATGGGGTATTTCCCTTTCCAAAAGTTGGACTACAAACGTGCTATAGGCCTCTCAATGAATCCAAATACCACTCTCTGCTTCAATCCAAATTCCTCCTCTTCTGAGATGATTTCTCACGAGTTCAATTCTAGTATGACACCACCGTCTATTCACCCATCCGTGTCAACCCCTATGTTCCAAACTCCAATTCGTGTAAAGCCTTCTGTTAGTCTTCCATCTGATCATAATCCTTCTGTAGCCTCTTGTGATGTCAATGGGGTTCAGAACTGGGAAGCAAGTAGCTTCAGCAATGGAAGCAGTAGCAGTATTGAATTGCAAAGCAACACCAATTTCTACGAGAGCAGCGCCTTCTCGTGGGGGTTAGCCAATTGTGGGAAATCCGGCGAGGAAGCTCACCTTCGGTCACTCGGAAACGACACAGCTGAGGACATCAAGTGGTCTGAATATCTTAACACCACATTCTTTCTCGGAAGCACAATACAAAACCAAACATCTCAACATGTGTACAGTGAAGTGAAACCAGAATCATACTTCATAGCAGAAGGGTCAAGTGCTAGTTGGATACCGAACCAGCATCAACAAGCTTCACAGCCAGCAGACATCTATACCAAGGATCTGCAAAGACTTGCTGTGGCTTTTGGACAATCCCTTTAGACTATATTTTTTAAAACATGTGCAGAGTCTATTTAGTTCAATTATTACAGAAGTTTTCAGTTTGAGATGGAATATTGGACATAGATTATCTTCTGGCTACAGGTGTGTGCTATAGAGTTACATGTTTTGACTTCTTTTTTTTTTGTAAATGTGTCGGGTACAGGATTCTTCCGCCTGTGGTTTACTGTAGAAATATCTGGGATTGAACCAAGCTCATGGTGTCATTGTCTTTGAAAAAATACTGTAGAAATTTTCATAATAAGGCGAGGTGAGATTTTCGATCTTCAACTTTGGTGTTAAGCATTCTATAGCTTTATTTCAAAATGAATCTCTTTTTTTTTTCCTTTGCTTTTTGACAATAATCAGTACTACCTTTGCCTCCTCACCTTTTCACACACCTGTGCTTTTCTAATGCAAAATTCAAGGGACCATTTATCTTAAATGGTTGTCTATCACTGTCTCCAACAGATGGGGATAGTTTTCACTTTTTGACAGCCTTTAAGTCCCTTCCCTTCCACAGACAATCGCTGAAGACAACAACTCTGAATTACCTCATCAGAAAGGCCTCGACGAGCTTAGGATTTTGTTATAGGTTGCTGTTAAATTTAAAAAAAAAAACACGGTTGATACTACTACATTCAGACACAGAGAGAGAACAAGAGGAAATGGCTGAGTAAGAATCTTCCAATGCAGTTTAAAACAGTGAGCGGTGAGATGACAAATCAACACCATTGATCACATTAGGACGTCCAGTCTTCAATGTCCTCGATCGGCGTGGGCCCATTTCTTTTACTTCTTCTGTGATGAATAGTAAAAGGGGTCCCTCCATGGGAATCTAGTACTGATGCTGAAATTTTAAGAGAAAACGAATAGGAATTTCCCGTGGCCTTTTCTGGCACATCCTGCTGGGCCAAGGGAAAAAGAAGAAGGTGGTGTTCTGTGGCCAGAAGAGGAGTAAGAGGGAAGAAAACAGAGGATCACAAAGTCAGCTGGTGGGAAATTGAATGGCAACATGGGCTGAGCATATATATATTATATCTGTGTGTGGTAAATTACGCACGGGGCTTCGAAGAGAATAAAAAGTAAAAAGTAGCTTTATGATTTTTGTTTCCTGGGATGAAATTAACAGTACTGTAAGGATGTAGAGTTATGATATGTAGGATTAACAGTGACAGGAATGAAAGCCAGTGCCCAAGTGAATTGAACTGCCATGTTACTCTTAGTGCCTGTCATCATCATCATCAACAAAGTCGTCTGAGTTCCGAGCAAACAATCTCTTTATTCATGTACTAAAATGTTAAAATCTCCTGAAAAAAAAACTATATTTCTTTGCGCTTACTTTTCTCCTGATAGGCTCGGTTGTATAGAGTTCTTAAATTGGATTTGAATATATAGTGATTATAAATTTGGCCAGTATAGAATAAGGTTATGATGAATAGTGGGTTACCATTCATTTCTCTTGTACATGGGACAAGAAGGTTCATGTGCAGACATCCTAAACAAATAGTTTCCTTCAATAAACTATGTTCAAAACCTCTTGTTTCACTGCAAGAAATCGCCACCTCCATGTAGTATGTATGAATATATAAGAATAGATTCACCTCAAACGCATGTGAGCTAAATTATTGCTTCTTTTGCGAGGGCCCTACAATCATGGGTGCAGAAAGAACACACAGAAAAGTCTTGTGATGCAATGCCAGACTGAGAGAATGGCAACAATATTAGGGCAGAAAGGTTTCACCAACTTTGTTAATAATGTCAAGCAATGGAAAATTATGATGCTATGGAATCTTGTTTTTTTATTGAAATTTACTCTTAATATATAATAAGAAGAAGATTCGGTTTTTTAATGACTTGCAGACGAAAATGAATGCAAATGATGATGCCGTGACGATGATGAGTCTATATAAAATAGCTTTATCGTATCAAATTAATATCATAAGGGATTTTCTAACACATGTGAAAGATACACTTGCACGAGACTGGGAAAATCACAGTGATGACGCCAGTAGAAGATGTATATATGTGGTACGTATAGATGAATATTGTTGCAGCATTTGCAGTCATTTCTTACGAGAGAATGATATGAATATGGTTGACAGCCCGCAGTGGAAGCTGTTAGTCTAGGATTTAACCATCTTATTTAGCTTACCAAGTATCAATCTGGGGCCAGTTTGCTCCATTCTGCTGATGTTTTTATTTTTGGTTCCATAATATTTATGCAGGTGGTCCTTCAACTAATACTCGTGTTTTTCTGGTGCTGACAAGATTATCATTGTTGACTTAATCCCCACATTGTCCATCACCTTCTTCATCAAAAGTTTAGTGATTAGGGATCCAACCATAATCATGGCTGGCTGATCCTCAAATCTGCTGTGTTTGAGTTGAGAATCTGGTATGGACCTGATACACATGAATAATTACTGAAGTTGTCAACGGAGACCAGCATGATTATAATTGAAACAATAATAATAGTTTTTTGAAAAAGAAGAGCATTGATCTCTGCTAGAATACAGAAACGGAAGCAAATGGTACCCCACCCCCCTAATGGCCAACAAGCATCAGATGAAGATTGCTCGGATGAAGATGATCAGCTCAAATTCTCTCACTGTCTCCTCAACTTTTCTGTCGAAACAGTAATCTGACCAAAATATTTCGTTTTTAGTTATACCACATAGTAGTAGCATTAGGTGAGCCATTCTAGACAAGCCGTGTGCAAATAATATTGATGTTGTTAGGGTTGCTCTTTTTTAATACAGTTCATCATGTCCTTACACAATAAAGTATTTATTTAATTATAGCCCTCGGTCTTTTATCGTTGTTAAAACGAAATATTGTTTTTCTCAATGACTTTCTTCACAGATCACAATTTCGTTGGTCATCGTTTTAGTTTCCATCCGTTACTCCAGAAATAACATAAAGCCTCTCCGGCCGCCTATAAATCAAATTATCATCCCTTAAAAGAAACTCGGAACGAAAATAAGCTGTGCATTTTGAATGTCAAATGCATCAGCACCAAAATATGGACTCGCTGATTGATAAGACAAATAATAGATCACGATTTAAATTGAACATCTAATAATTTGGATGCACAAGACGTGCTACAGCAGTACAAAGGCTTGCAGATAAATTTACATTTCTCAGCAACCCTCTTTCTTACTGTCTTCTACCAAATTTCATTGAATTGCGTAGTTCTATCACGGTGACAATGAGGATGTATAAAGCTCAATCGAGTAAGATGACGATGTAAGGATGAGCACATTGATAAAAGTCCGGCTCATCTGAAAACCAGATTGTGGCAACTGCTGTCACAGGGATAGGGACAGTCAATAGCCTTCTCGCCTGATCGGTCGAAATACCAATCTCCAACAGCAAGTGCAATAGGCTGCACATTGTCAACCAGATGAGTTCGATATTTTAAAACTATGATGATGTGCTAAATGAATTTAACTGGACCGGAAATAATGAAAATTGAAACACAACCAGAAACCCCAAGAAAAGAGCTACAGAACCAGAGTTTGATTTCTCTTTTAAAGCAGCCTTAATGAGTAATTACGAGGTTCGATTAGACATACCTTGTTTCCAAGTACAGGAGAATTATCGCCAAACCATGTATCTTGCCTCTCTGATTGGCAGTGAGCAAAACATGAATTTATAAACAAGCCATTCTGTCTAGACCTTGAAAAGCCTTTTATTGCATTCAACATTTGATTCCTGAATCCTGTTCCAAAGAAAAACATGAAAATGGCATATTTAATCTGTAATATTTTGAATCCTATATTAAAAAAATAAAAATGATCAACACTATAAAATACTTTGCAAAAATTGGATTTGGGGTGCAGAACATTTTGAGTGGTCCTTTCTGCAATTACTCCAATAGCCAGCAGGATCTGCAGATGGTGGGGCTAAGCTGGACTGGATCTGAATTCACATGGTAAATAAGAGTTTCATTGATCTTATAATAACCCCCCCCCCCCCCCCCCCCCCCCCCGTAATTAGCTAAACCTGTGTAGTTTGCTAGTCAGGGAGGAGTCCACCAACCATAAAAGATCCACGCACGCATTCTTACATTTACAGGAAAGGATTATTACCTGCCATGAATCATAGGCTGCATTGAGAATAAACAGTGGGGTTTTAACATTGCCAATTATGTTTTGAGGGAAGAAGCACTGAAATAAAAAGGAAATCACAGCAAGATAGACGAGTTCCAGATTAACGCTATGCATCAAATTAGATGGATACCAGAGAAAAGAGAATGGTAAGAGAAATGATTACCGAAGTTGGATCAAGGTGGTTGATGCATATGCGTGGAAGGTTATTCTGCACCCCCTGTGAGAAGCACGAAAAACACCACAATTAGCATGCAGTAAAAGCATCACTCCAAACCTTCAAACTACTGACATGGTTAAATTACTAAATTTCGACATCAATATACTACCTGCAAGCCCACAACACCACCATATAAGTTTCTTAATGTTCGCCCACCAGAAATGTCAACTCTGCAATTTCCAAAACAAAAAGAGAATGGATCAGTGAGGTTCTAGGCCAAGAGACATCAATTCTTAGAAAGGGGAAAAACAAGAGAGGATCAAGATAACAAGCAATTACGCATCAAGGAATAAACCAGCATCACTCAGGCATTTCACTCTAGTTTTTCTCGGAAAGAAGTTCCTAAACTCATCACAGTGTAAAATGGAAGCTAGACCCCCAGCAGAGCAGCCAGAAAGAAGAGCCTGAAGTGCAAGTAGCAAAATTATTGCAACAAGAATCAAGAAGAAAAGATAGAGGTAAGGACATTGAAAGCTGACAAGATATAAAACCTGATTGGCATATCGCATCCCCTTAGACATTAAATCTTCTATTGCAGCTGACCATATACGTTGTCCTCTAAATTGAAGTTGTGCAGCCTAAGACAAAAAATCATTTGGTTTTAAAATGTGAGCTCGCATATAATTAGTCATAAATTTCATGATGCTAGTTCAAAAGTTTTCATTCAAATCATAAAGATGAAGTGTTAAATTCAAATAATAATTGGGATCCAGATTACAATAGTGAATGGCAAGATTCCAACCTTGTGTTCACTGTCCCCCATAAAAGACGCACCATCACAGTATCGAAGTTTTACTCTGTTCCAGTTGAAAAAATCTGCAAAGACCCTTGTCAATAATATTCGAGATATCCAAGGCCGAAGGAGACAAATAAAGAGAGAGGTATTTAAGATTTAAGACTAAACCAGGATTTTCTACTGCTTTATTGCTCAGTATTCCAGTAAATGCCAACTGCTTTTCCATGTAGTTAGATGAGCCTCGCCGAGTTGTTTTTCGGTAAACACAAGCTCTAACAGAATTACACCATCCTCCTCCCTGCACAAGATGTTCAACAAAGTCAAGTTCTCAATCCAGAACAATGTCAATTGGACAGTGAAACTTGCATTAGCCAGCTGACCAAGTAGCCTAAGGCACAGCACACACAGAGAGAAAGTTCAAGCCAATCGTTGTAAAACTGAACCTCAAAAAATTGTAAATATGTGTCCCACAATCTTAAAATCTAGAGCTTCAGATACATATGCTTAATCCGAGTACCAATTGCAGCAAAAATCATTTATGCTCTTTCATGTAGGTAACTATTTTGTTCTACTCTTTCAAGCAATATCCATTAGCCTTGCTGTAATCTTGTAAATCCATAGTTTTTCAAAATGTCCAACGGCCAGTAACAAGAGACATAGACAGTTGAAAATATAGACCGCAAATTCTGACTTTTCGCTTATGCAAGAAAAATCAGGCAAAAGCTAGACTACAAAGTTACACAATTTCTAACAAAAAAAGAAAAAGAAATTCACAAACCTCCAATTGAATAAGCCAACTATTTGCTCCTGAACCATACCCACGATGCCAATGGTATCCAGGCAATGTTCCATCCAAACAGACTGCAAGATTGACAAATGCTAATTAGGATAAGATACAATGTTCCATCCAAACAGACTGCAAGATTGACAAATGCTAATTAGGATAAGATATGAGACAAAGCATCATTGCAAGGTGCATTGAAACAACAACAATACCACCAAAAATAAAGTAATAGCTTTTAAAAACTACATCAACTTTTCTTGAATAAATTTGAATATTAAAGATTGAGGGAATATCAACAGAACAGACCCAAAAAAAATAAAAATAAAATCGATACACATTAACTAAGTCAAATAAACTGATACGAAATTTAATTGAATCAATTAAAAGTTTGAAAGAAAAAACAGATATGCATTTATCAAGTCAAATAAACTGATAAAAAAAACGAAATGAATCAATTAAAAGTTTGAAAAAGAAAATGGTTATCAACAATACCAATCACATTGCTATTGTTGTGATAATAAATTAAAAAATGGAATAAAAAAAGAGATGATGGAACAAAAATGTCTCCTTCTGCTCACAGAAACTGAGAATAACAAAGAAAACACAATAAATGCCTCTCTGTTATATATATATATATATATATATATATATATATATAATGAGAAAATAAATACAGAAGAAATAAACAAATCCAAATAATTGAACACAAAAATCAAAAGCAAGAAATCAATAAAAAACTGGAATCTGACAATCTACAGAGTGTTCAGTCAAAACAATACCAGTAATAAGACGTCGGGAAATGAAAAGCAGCATTTAACACTTTTTCTAGGTTTTGCAAAAACTGATAAGAAGAAGAAGAAGAAAGGAATCTTAATGGCATTCTCAAAAGGAAAAGGAGTCTTTACGAGTAAAAAATTACCTGCTCCTTTAGTTGCAGCTGATTTGATAAGAGTAAGGCCAACCAGCAGAGCATTATTGGGATTATAAGCTTTAGATTCAGTGTAATAAGAAGCATTCGCTTCAGCGTAAAATATCTCTTCTTCATTCATCTCAAAGAACCCATCCACCACCCATATCCTACAAAGACAAACAGCAACAGCCACAGCCCAGAAGCTGAAAACCTTCATTTTTCTTCCTCCTGTTCTGGTCTCTTTCCTCCTAAACAAATCTTGAAAACCCAAAAAACAGAAGGAACGAAGGAAGGAAAGAGGAAAGGTGGTGGTGAAAACTTTGGGAAGGGGTAGCTTGTTATAGGATAATGAGGTGCTGTCTTGTACCAGTACTAGATAGTAAGGAGCGCTAAAAATGGATACTCTATCAATATCATTAAGAGCATTTTTATTTATTTAAATTACAGAGATGAGATGAGATATTAGCTTCTTCTGTTTTGAATTTAATGGGGAAGCTAAATCTACAGAATCTCATAATAATTTGGTTGTTTTGTTTGTGTGGTTGGTTGCTTGCTTGGTTGCCGGGGCTTCTAGGTTTATGACAGCAACTGGGAGCAAAGCAAGCACGTAAGGAATCTAGCAAAAGATTTTGATGTTTATTTATTATATTATATCAAGAAAACTTGATTACTCACCCAATCCTTAGCCGTCTGATGATGATCAAGCGGTGATGGTGATGATTGTTTGCCTTTTGATACCATGGTTATTGAACCGCGCGCCTCGGGTCATCTTGAGGCAGGTTACCCTAGAAAATCAAAACCGCGTTGCCTTGAAAAGAAAAAAAAACATTGTGGGTGAGGTTTTATTTAGATTAACTAGATAACGACTTAACCAATGTTTTTTTATTAGATCACATAGTTCTTTTTTTTTAAATGTTTTTTGTAGAGCCTAAACTGGTTTAAATTTAAAATCAATATGTCAAGCTGATTGATTATTTGTATGAAAATAAAGTTTGGACCGACTTAACCGAAATATGAAATTATTAGTATGATATAAGCAGAGCATGAGGGGGGAGTGGGTGTGGCTTAACATGATAGCTTTAATGCTATGCAATCAATGCCTCCGGCTCAAATTTCATACGCGCATAGCTTTGTTTTTGTTTTTGTTTTTGTTTTTCAATGTGTGCTGTCTGATTTATCCATAGTTATTGATCCCGTCCCGGGTACCGTCCCGGATTTGTGTTTGGAACGGAACGTCCCGGTTTCGGTACCGTTCTGGGTACCATTCCGGTTTTGTACTGTTCATTTTTATTTAATTATATATATGAAAAAAATAAAATATTAATTTAACAAGTATAATTTAAATTCAAGATAAATAAACTTTAAATTATACAATACAAACACAAAATCAAACAAACATAATCTCAAAATTAGAAACATCTCTAAAATTTCAACAATAAAATTATTTTTTTTAAAATAAAAAATAAAAAATGAATTTAACTATAATTAAAAGATCCAGAATATTTGAAATTTAAGCTACTTATTGTATGTTTTTCAAGTAATTCTATGTTTTTTTATGGTTGTTGTATTTGAATTTGAATTTTGAAATTAATTAATGTTACTTATTGTTTTTAATGTTAGAAAAACTTAAAAAAACAAAATAAACACATTAAGAAATAATCAATAAGTTCAAACATAATTAATTAAAATACATTCCATTACAAATAATTCAATCAAATTAATTACAAATTAATACCCCTATTTTTTATGTTAATAATTAATTATTATATAATAATTAATAATTAATAATTAATAATTATAATAATTAATAATTATTATTATATAATAATTAGTATAAAAATATAAAACCCTACCCATCCAACCCTACCCATCCTTCTTCTCTAGCCGCCCCATCCTTTCTTCTTCTTCTCCTTCTCTAGCCGCCCCATCCATTATGATGGGTATATTTCACATTACGATGACGTTTTCCGGCTCAGGGCAGTGGCTGCAAAATCTGATGTCTTCCACCTGATCACTGGAATGTGGTCCACTCCAGCCGAACGCTGCTTCCTGTGGATGGGTGGTTTTAAGCCATCGAAACTCATCAAGGTTTGGAATTCCTCACAAACGAGAAGGTGACGATGATGAGGCATGGCTGTAGAGGTCACGGTGGATAGGACGAGCTTCGGCTTCTGCGTCCACCATTTCTAGCCGATAAAAACAACGACGTCGTTTTGATCCGTACCGGAACGGAACGCCCGGTATGGAACCGGGGCGTTCCGGCCGGAAAATCCGGATCTGGCCGGGATTTTGACCGGGACAAAAACGTCACCGTTTTGTCCCGGATTTTGCATTGGGGCGGGATCAATAACTTTGGATTTATCTTCTTCCTTCTCTTCGCGGTTGATGTGACCAGTGAGTGCATGGGAGATTTTGAGATGCATACAGCTGTATTCCTCTCCTTTTTTATTTATTTATATATACAGTTAAGTAATATTATTGTCGATATCGGTCGAACTCGTGGCTAATTGAATGTATTGTTCTCCTCCTCTCTTCTTTTTAATTTGTATGGCTCTTCTTTATATATTAGATTAATCCTATAAAGATACTGTTTAATAATGAAAAAAGATATTACTTTTAGTGTTTATATTGACGAAAACGCAAGGGCAGTTGTTGGGGGAGTCTGAGAAAGAAAAAAAGTGTTTTTGAAATAAATTGATTTTTTTAAAATAATATTTTTTTTGGTGTTTTTTAGATTATTTTGATGTGTTAATGACAAAAATTATTTAAAAAAACAAATATTATTTTAATGTATTTATAAACAAAAAACACTTTGAAGAACATCATCAAGATTAATGAAAGTTTTTGATATTTTAAATACATGTCGGCGGTTAATTTACAAGATTTAATTGATTGATTATAAATGATTTAGAGTTTAATTGATGTGTTAGGTGTAAAACAATATTAAGAAATTATGAAAAAACTTTGTTGGAAATCTAGGAGGCACGAGGTTGAGGATGATGAAATTTTAGTTTAGTCTCTCATTTTATGAAATTTTAGTTTGGAAAAATCATAATTCGGTTTGTGTAGTGAAATTCAAGATTCTGGATAGAATTGAGGATGAATTATAAGCAAAATTTCAGTATAGTTATGAATTTACGACGTGTTCAATTTAATCCTTTAATTGACCCCTAAAAATATGAGAAAATTACTGAATGATCCCTAAATGAAATATTAGTTTTTTCAGAATGGATTGGTGAATAATTTAGGCTTATTTGGTAAGTTATTATCAATTTTTATGAATTGTTTATTTTGAATTAGATTTTTGGAGAAACTGTTAAATTTCTAGGTTTTGAAAAAAATGGATAGTTTGATTCAAAAACACATAGGATTATGAATTAAACTCTGGGATGAGTTTATTCAATATATTTTACTTTTTTTTAGTGTTTTTTTTTATATATTCAGAAAATCTTGATATTCTACCTGCGGAACATCAATAGAATTTTTGTTAGTATCTGCTTTTGAATCATGTTCGCTTTTGAGTCAGGTGAGTGAATAATTTTTAATATGCATGAGAAATATTATAAATATTTGAATTGTTATTATGAATTGGATTGTGCTTATTGATAATATATACGTTGATTATTTTTTGTTATGATAAAACATAATTAAATGTTGAATCTACATTTTTAATATGAGTCAATATATATTTGTGAATTGATAACACATTTGATCGATGTCATGAGTTGAGCCTTGAGCTATGAATATGTTTGTTTGATTATGATATAAAATTAAGGTATGTCAGTCATAATACCCATGCTAACAGGGTAGTGTTAGTTTTGTGTGTACATCGTATCTGAATATCCAGTTGGTCAGGGGAGTCACCAACCTGTGTGGACTGATCATCCCACTGTGCGGAGCCTCATGTTCATTGCATTTTGATTTTTTAACATTCTTGTTATGACTTATTTGAGTAACCTTCTTGTAAGAACTCAAAATTGTATTCGTAAATATATTTTTTATTGTTGTATTATCTTGTAAATGTATATTGAATGTTATTTGCTCATTAAGTTGCTGAGTTTACCCTCTCATTATTTATCATTTTCAGGCATGTAGCTTGTTAGCAGATCATTTTTATTGTACTCCCAAAACCTACTAATTTGATCTTAATCGATGTTTTTTTCTTATGTCTATTTAGTATTTTATAATTATAACAGTATGCATTTAATTTTTGTATTAAAATAATCAAATTATATTATAAAGTTAATTTTATTACTAACATTGCGTTGAACTCTAATTAACTTATTTAAAGAATAAATTTGTATGTAAGTTTGAATTTGTATAGATATAAAACTTTGGAGGAGGCTAGGACCACATTTATGTACCTATCATAGAACCGAGAATGGTGTTGTGACATGTATTGATGTCTCAACAAACAAGAAGTAATAAAATATCAGACTTTTTGCAAAGCTTTTTTTATCCTTCAACTCTAATAAAATTGAAGAGAGATGGCATTCATTAAGCTAGCTACATTAATTATCTATAATAAATAGTTAACGGTAAAGCATTTGTGGCACCTCCTCGATCTACCAGGAAACTAGAGAAGAAAATGGAGGTGATGTGACTTGAGGGGCACGGATCTTGCTCCTTCACATGACATGAAAATGATTAATCGTTGCCCCCCTCCCCCCACCTATAGCCTATACTTTGTGGTGTGTATGCGTATTCAAGTCAAATACCAATTAATTTTGTCCATTTAAGAGCTATATATCCATTTAACCTAACAGATGCACATAAGAAATACCAACAAACGAAGATTTTGCATGCTGCACCTTGTCCACCGTCAACCTGGTTCCATCTGCTTCGAGTATACCACCCATACCCATGTCTCTCTCTCTCTCTTCTACATGTTTGTGATGGTGGGCTACCCATCTTCATTTCATTTGTCGGTGCTACGGTTCCTTTTTATTATCAAATCACGGGATCATTGCCGATTTTCTCGCAACTTGCCATGGAATTATAACCATCTTAACTAGATTCACACACACATTTTATATTTTGAAAGTATACATAAAAAAACATGTTTATTTTTACATTTTCATTGTGAATCCGGTTTATATCTGTACCATGAGGCTGGCTGGATAGAGATAGAGTAAAAAGTTGAGACAGCTGAGGATGGCTAAGAACCAGTAGAACAGATTCAAATTGTTTTCGTCCAACAGTTGTCCATGTAACCATCCTTGTCTGCTTGGTGTAATTCTTTTGGTGACGGCATTTATCAGATTCACAAAAACAGTACTCAAGAAGTAGCCGAAAGATAAAGATAGCCAAGTGAATGAAGTAGACAGTGATTTCATTCTTGGTGTAATTCTTTGCTTCAATTGTTATCACCACCAAAGCCTGTTCAAGCGAGCAGTATTCATCACGGAGGAGATGAAAGCCAAGTTATAGATTTTCATCAAAGAAACTGATGGCAAATTAATTAAACTCATACCACAATTTCAAGAAAGACGAAAAGTAGAACAGTATGAAGTCTGTTCAAGTTCGAGTCAGGACGTGCATCTCTTGTAAAAGTCTGAGACAACCAGAGTTTTACTCGTTCACCTGAACCCACAAAATACACTTTCCAGGATATAGAGTTTCCTCGAATCAATTTTTTATTTATAATAAATTCTTTCTACAAGCATCAAACCACATCCTCTTGGAATGCTAACTAATCAATCTTAAATCATGGTTGGTCGACTGAGGATACAAAGGCTCACTTGGGAGGATCACAGATACCATCTCCAAGTTGTTAACTGGGTTCCATGAGTTGCCTATCCTTGTATTGTCATCTTCCATGTACAAGTTATTGAACCAATTAGTTTCTATATATGTCTTTTTCTATCTCCAATTGCAATGTAAACTGTTCTCCGGCCTAGAAACACAAAAACTTGTGGCTTAGGAACATATATAGGCCACCCAATTATTATATTAGAGGCAACTCTAAAATACCTGTCAATTTTTTTTTCCAATTTAATTCTCAAAGTTTGTTTCTCTTTAATTGCATTCCTTTATGTTTAAGTTCATTACACCAATTTATCAAAAAATTATATTAAAGAGGTCCATAATCAAAATAAAGAGGACCAAAGTATACAATAAAATGAAAAAAAAGGTGGCAATTTAAACGCAACAGAAAAGTGTCGATGTGAGTGTCTCTGTTTGAAAATAATCTTTAGAATCGGTAAATTATTCATTCTCAATATTATAAGATGGAATAAAATAGTAAATCGACATCTAATTATTTATGCAAATATTATCGACATAAAACTACTATACTCGAAAAAAAACAATATCCAATTTTACTTTCAAAATTAAAAGGTATAAATAAAATTTATAATAAATTGAATTGATTATGTGTTAATTATTATTATAGATAATTAAATTATTTTTAATGATATTTTTTTTAATTTAGCATTTCTAACATTCGTTTTTACTCTGGACAATAGCCTTTAGTTAGAAGAGGCTCACAGGGAGGCTCAGAAGTACAGTAAAAAGGGAAAATAGCCCAGATATTAAAGAAAGTGAGCCTATGATAGGCCCATAAGTACAGAAAACGATGAAATGGCCCACATAGGAAAGGTATTAGGTCCATACGAGGCCCGAAACGTAAGGGTAATGAGTCGGAAATGAGGCCCGTCATTTAATGGTACATGGGCCGAATAGAGGGCCTAATATTAAATGAATTGAGCCCGAAAAAAGGCTAGTAAGATTAAAGGAATGAGGATAAGAGGCCGGTGAAATTAAAGATAGTTAGGCGAAGAGAGGCCCATTATATTAAAAGCGATTGCGACAAAAAAAAGACCCATACTTTTAAAGGTAATGGGGCCGAAGATCGGCCAGAAAGATTAAAGATGAGTGGGCCTAAAGGAGGTCCATTATAAATCCATTGGGCTGCATAGACTCGATATTAAAGTATATTGGGCAGATGAGCTGCCCTAAGATTAAAGGATATGGGGCGGAAAAGATACAACGAAATATTTACAGAGGTTGGGGCCTGCTCTATGAAAGACAATTGGGCCGATGATGATTAAAAAGTGCTTGCTTGGCCCACCAGTAATTCCATTTTACATCAAGCATTGATCTAAACATTTAGAAGTTTTCTTCCTTAAGAAAAATTCAGCATTTTCGGAAACATATACAAATCTTTTTGAATCAAACAGAGTGGAGAGTGAACTGCCTTCCTTCTTTGCAAGAACCTAAAATCCTGTCATTCTTCTTTTCAATATTTAGCAAGTAAAATGTCAAACTGAAAATGCTCTTTAATTTGCCTTTCGAAGCTACTCGGCCAGGCAAGAGTTGAATTTTACAGCACTCGTACTTTGCTTGCACCCTATGTGGTCAATTATCACCGAGAAATCAAGAATTTCATTTCTTACTTGATAATCAATAACTAGGCTACCTGTTTAACTTTATTCTATTTTATTACCTTTAAATTTCTTTATGACTCAACACTTACAAGAAAGTAACATTTTTTATAGATTTCTTTATCGCTTTACGGTAAAAGATATAACAATGAAATCCCCTCCATGCCAGTAATTAGCCGCAACAAGGTTGCTGGAAGGGGAAGTATCCAGCAGAAATTTTTCCTTGCGGGAGTTGGTTTTGCAGCAGCATTAAGTTTACAATCAGTCATATTCCAAGCAGCAACTGGACAGGGAGAAAGAGGGAGTATCCTGCGAGGAAAAGCAGAAGGAAAGTAGAAATAAGAGTTCTGATTTGATGTAACTATCAGTAAATTATATTAGGATATCTTTATTAGTTATTTTCCAGCAGGTAGATTAGACTAGGAATTAAAGCTATATAAATGAAATATCAAATACATTCAGAATTTTTTCTGAACCAACATTTCTTTTCTTTTTACTATATCCTCATGTTATATACTATAATCCAATTGTATGAACACACCAGTAGTGTTTCACGTGCACGTGTTTTTCTGGTGGCGCATGCGCATCCCTCCAGAGGTGGAAAACAGGCTTACGCCATGTCAAATGGTTCGCCGCCATATCCTCTTCATCTCGGCGTCGGGTTTCGATGTTCGGTGAAACTCTGGTGGACAGGTTTAAGTTTTTTCTCACTTTTCTCTCTCCCGCTGCCTGAAATTACGCTTCGGTCCTCACAGTCTGTAAATGTTTTATTTTGGTCCTTGGTCTTTTGATTTCTCTTTAACTACTGTTTTTTTCAATATAGTTTTTGATTTGTTGCAATTGTGCCTTTCAATTGAAACTGATTATATATGTTGGGTTTTGATTTAGTTCTTATTCTTTTAATTTTTTGTTTGCTTTTGGTTATTTTAATTACTTCGGTATGCAGGTTTTAATTGCTTCTAATTGGGTCCTCCAATTAAAATTTGTTATATATTCTATATTTCATTTTGATCCCTATTCTTTAATTTTTTTAAAACATTACACAATAATTGTTTTTAAATGTGTTTATTTATTTTGATCCCAAGGGTTTATTTATTTTAATTTTGTCCTTCAATTTTAATTAATTATGTCGCGACGACGATTTTTTCGCGCTTCGCGCCCTGCCATCCCCCCTTGATTTGGGGGAGATGACGGTGCGCGGTGAAAATAGAGGGTTGTGTTTATAGTCGTAAAAATTACGATTATAATTATTAGGAGTCGCCACCTAGTATTAAGGTCACTAGGAACCTATTGGTATGCGAGAGTCTAGGTAAGGAGACTTGTTGTGCAAGGGGAAGACGCATCACCTCCAGTGCACCCTACCTAAGGTAAGCTGCATTGTTGTTTGATTGTTTTTCTAAGTTAAAAATTTTGCACTGCATTTTCAAAAACCATTTTTTTTTTCTGCGGTTGTACTTTACATTGTAATTTTATACCGCAGTTACAAATATTTTTTTATCTACGGATGTACTTTACAATGTAATTTTACACCGTAGTAAAAATCTTTTTTATCTACGGATGTAATATACAATGTAATTTTACACCGTAGTGAAAATATTTTTTTATCTGCGGGTGTACTTTACAATGTAAATTTACACTGCGAAAGCTAAAACAAAATAATTGTTAAATTATTTTTGATATTTTGGCCGACTTCCAATAGATAATTGTAAACTGGTTACGATATCCAAATTTTCGTTTTAAAATATGAGAAAGATGCAACATATTTTTTTACGAAGAATATAATGAGAAAACTTTGGAATTCGGCCGTATGCATGAAAACAACACATTTTTATATTTTTTTGAAGATTTGTTTTTTTTTTTAAAATATTTTTGCTATTTTTAAAATAATAAAAGAAACAAAAATAAAAATAAAAGGCTGGTGGGCTGGGCTGCCAGCCCAGACCAGATGGGCCGAGAGGCCCATCATCTTGGTGGTTGGGCCTACAGTGCAAAACATTGTTCAAAACACTTTTCTGTTTTAGCTTATAGTGTAATTTAATGTAATGTTATCTATCTATCTATCTATTTATCTAAACACCGCCTAACAATAATTACAGACAGCATAACAAGGGAAGAAAAATATTGTATTTTTTTTAAGAAAAAGAGTAGATGAATTTTGAAGAAAATTGTTGAACACTCGTATATTTACAATCTATAAATTATACATGAACAATTTTTCTACAACAACATGCATATTTCATTCGACTCTTGACCAGAGGACATATCTTTAATTTATATAGTATATAGTATATAGTATATAGTATATAGTATACGGTTTAGGTAGCTAGCGATTCATTAATTTGAACTCTAATCAACTGAGTGACGGCACTTGAAGCTTTGCGCTCGTTCCCTCCCATCTTCTAAATGGGAAATTAATGCATCAATTCATGTCAAGAAACGGCAATGCTAGCTAGTTATTATAAGATAGATCTGCTGCGTAAACAGATTTTATCGAATCTTCGAAACAAACATTACTCATAAATATAATTTAATTAGTAAGGTCAGAATAAGTTTAGTAACTGAAAGATATTAATTAATCATTATGCTTTCAACTGTTCATTCATTATAAGATAAGAATCCAACACGAACATGTGAAGCTACAGCTGATAATTTATCCAAGTGTGTGTGTGTGTGTGGATGAGTTTGATAGATTTCTTGAAGTATAAAACAATTGAAAGTCGACATTAAAACAATTAATTTCCCCAATACAGTGGAGGTGCTCATTGACTTGTATGTAAATAGTTTCTAATCTATATTAAGCCTTCCTGAGTATTCATTGCATGTGTCGACAGCAGGAAAAAACAATAGAGAGAGCTACAGCTACTTAGAATGCATGAGTGGAAGTGAAAGTGTATATTAATCTGCTTAAAACTTTTTCTCATATATGTTGGAGAGAAATAAATGACACAGTCAAATCTCCACCTGTTTCTGCTCTTTTCTAAAATCAGAACCATGATATTAAAGTCTGATAATTTTTTTATTTTTATTAAAATCAAGCATGGCTACTGTCATTAATCCTAGCTAATCAAGAGACTTGGGAGATGGACATCTATGGATTAACTTCTATTATCACTATATCATACCACATTTTAATGTTTCCATGGTAAAGAAAAACATCTTTGGACGACTTGAAATAAAGATCTAGATCTAAAATAATATCAAGGATAATCATGAAATAAATCAAAAAAGAGACTAGAAGTTTTTTCCTAACAAGCCTACCTCTCGAGGGTCAATGATACAAGGTGTGAAAAGAAGACCGCGATAAATCAATA
This sequence comes from Salix brachista, assembly GCA_009078335.1. Lineage (NCBI taxonomy): Eukaryota > Viridiplantae > Streptophyta > Magnoliopsida > Malpighiales > Salicaceae > Salix > Salix brachista. The sequence continues at coordinate 1,495,489 of CM018576.1, read as the reverse complement.
AAATTAAGAGACCGAGTCCATACACGCACATTGGAAATTGACCCAAGAATTACGGATGAACACACAAGCTAGCTGTGGGGGCCGGAGAGATGGTGATGCTCCGTCGATTGTTTAGGAAGGAGGAGGGAGCGATGGCATTCCTTTTCGCGTAAGAGCTAAGGCATGCTTCGTGTTTTAACATTCACCACATTTCCCTCATTAGCGTTGCCCACTTTGAAATTTCCCTTTTATTTTTAAATACAACTAAAACATTTGTGCCCTTGTTTCCGTGTATGTTTAGCTAGTTTTTAGGGTTTTAATTTGAATAGACAGGCTTTAAAAAACCCTATAGATTATAGTTTTTTTTTTTTCAAACTCAATTTGAAGTCATGGTGATTCTAAAACTATATTTAACCACACCGCATGCCAATGATCTTTGCCAAATGGAATATTCAAGGCAACTTTGGTAACTATGACGTTGCAGCCAATATAAATACATTTGTCCGCCTTTCCCTCCTATTCATCCATCCCTCTTTTCCCTAATTCAGACACCCTCCCTCCTTTTCTCTTCTATTAACTGGCTGTTTTCCTTCAATAGTTTTCGCTGGAACCTAGAAAGCTAGCAGCTGTTATCGCTTAGCATCTGCAGCAGCAGTCATGGCAGCAAATAAGGCGGCCTACCTCTCCCTTCTTTATATGGCTCTTGGTCTGGTCCTATTGGCCATCGTTTCTGCTGATCCTGACCTGCTTCAAGATGTTTGCGTTGCTGATCTTTCTTCTGGTATTTCTTTTTACACTATTGTTTTTATTTTCCTTTTGATCTTAGGAAAGTTGACTTGCCCCGCCTTTTCCCCTTCTCCTTCTCAACACAATTTCTTCATCTTCCTTGGATCTCATCAATTGTCTTTGATTCTGTTTAGTAATTTGTGATATGACATGGCATGCTTTTATAATTAAACAGGTGTGAAGGTGAATGGATTCACCTGCAAGGAGAACATATCGGCAGAGGATTTCTTCTTCGTCGGTTTGGCCAGACCAGGCCTCACCAACAATACATTCGGCTCCCTGGTCACTGCTGCCAATGTTCAAAAGATCCCAGGACTCAACACCTTGGGGGTATCCATGTCCCGCATTGACTATGCCCCTGGTGGCCTGAACCCACCCCACACACATCCACGCGCCACCGAGATGGTCTTTGTCCTCGAAGGCCAACTGGACGTGGGGTTCATCACCACTGCTAACGTTTTGATATCAAAGACCATCAAAGTGGGCGAGACATTTGTTTTCCCTAAAGGCTTGGTTCATTTCCAGAAGAACAACGGTCAAGTCCCAGCTGCAGTGATTGCTGCGTTCAATAGCCAGTTGCCAGGAACTCAGTCAATTGCAGCCACATTGTTTTCAGCCCAACCACCCGTGCCAGACCATGTCTTGACCATGGCTTTCCAGGTTGGTACCAAGGAGGTTCGAAAGATCAAGTCCAGGTTTGCACCTAAGAAGTAGATGATTGGTTGGTTGATGGACTGTCTAAAAACACAAGTACGTACGCTAGGCTTTGTCTATAAATTGATAAATCTTATAGCTGTGCCCAGCTGGGATTTTGTGATTGTTATTCCTCCTGTAACAGTTTTGTAAAGGGAGAAGTTTGTGCTTGATGGATCATCTAGGAGAGTAAAATGATTAGTCGACAAACCGTTCTTCCACTGAATAAAATATCAAAGCATCAGCTTGTGGTTTTAGCCAATTATATAATATAATAAAACCATGTTTGACATAGCCTATATGTATTTCTCAGATGGATGTATGGACTGTATTAGATTAGACCAGCAGCATGTTTGTGCATGTTTATATGAAGTAATTATACCTTGGAAGACTTTCTACCTTCAAGTAGGCCAACTTTCGATGCCTCGGCCAACTAACCCACCAATTCACATCACAACATATTCAACCACTTGATTTTGCTTGTCCGAACCAAATAATCAATGCTTATGTTTCCAGAATAGTTCCATCAAACTTGTCCTTCATTAGTGTTATCGGATGGATAGATATAATAAAAACAACAATCGGAGAAAGAAATCAAGATAATAGAGCATAATCCTATTTGATATTGTGTTTTAGAAATATTTTTTTATTTTAAAATATTTTTTTATATCATTTTCATGCATATCAAAAATAATTTTTAAAAAATAAAAAATATCATTTTAATATATTTATATATAAAAAAAAAACATTCTCAAACATGCAATTTCACTGAATGTTTATCTTCACTGTTTTATCTCTTCACGGTACTTCTGTGATAAATGCATTTTGTCATCACATTGACCATCTACACGTGGATGAGCGTTTGGGACAGGATGCCGTAAGCAGGGAAGGGAAAAGGAATTAGCCCGAGAAAGTCAAAACACAATCAAGTAATTGGGGTGGGTAATGGCTTAATATTTTTAATTAAATCCCACCTTTCGCTTTACATTTACCCCCATATAAAATAATCACTCGCTATCATGCTAATAAAGTGCAGATCATGATAATGCGTAGCTAATTAAAAACGTTGATGACTAAAATACTGTTAATGGGAATCAGAAACAACAATTGAGTATGGTCCATTTATTAACCGATCATGAATTTCACCTAATATATTTTTATTTAGCAATGCAGAGAGTTCAAGTTTAAGTCGAGAAAAATAAAATTTGGACCATCCCCTTCTTAGTTCTTCCATGCTCATGGCTTTCTTACGTGTTACTTCTAAAAGTACAATTTACGTGTAAACCATAGATTAACAGAACTGCCTGAGTTAATGCAATGGCTAAATAAAAATCTTCCTGTCTCATCTCATTATCTTTCACTGCACTAGTAAGTTTCTTGTCATGTTTATCTTACCTGAAAATGACAACAAAAGTGATTGTCGTAGCTGTACTCATCTTATTAAAGAAAAGGAGTTGCACATGTGATAGCCATCATCACGCCAAAGTGCGTAATTTTGGCATAACAAGACAGACAATCAAGGCAACAATAATTGTGACTTAATTTGAACTCACTAAGCCAATGCTTGTCAGTTGATCTATGCTATCATATTTACTAGCGAGTCCTAATTTGAACCCACTTGATGATTCTCACAAGGGAAGTGCCAAGTAAGTTCCAATTTCAAGCAAGGAAAGAGGGCACAATCCATGTTGTTGCTGGTTTTACTCGATCCCAAAGGCAAGGAATGTAATACTAAAACTTTCAAGTCTGGAAAGTTGGGTGCTCTTTATAGACCTAATATACGAGGAACCACGTGAAAATGTAGTTTATCATGACTGCATTCACCTAGTTTAAAAAGCCAAATCCCATCAGGATCTATACTGCTACTAGATTCAACAAGAAAATCTTTATCTGAAACTAGGAAATTTACCAAAACAACATTAACTAGTTGAAAAGGCACCATTCAATTCGTACATCTATAGCAAGGTAACAAAAACTTCAGAACAAATGCACGTCTGTAACTAAAAGGATGATAGTCAAAGACTCCAAATCTCACCTTACATAGTTTTAGGAAAAAATGTTCAACTCCAGAATGCCAGTAAGTATGCTAGTCAAATATGGTCTACTTCAATGAGGTTGTTTGTCGGCCATCTGGAATTGCAAACAGAACTACCGGCTTTGAAGGTCTGACAAAAGGAGCATCACATCTAAAGTAGCCCTTCCTCTCCAGCTGCAATATTTCTCCACGCTTCAAATTTCGCATGTTTGAATCCCCAAGAGCTGCAGTCTCCTTCTTGGTAAATGGGTTAAGCACATCTTGGAAACTTTCTCCCTCCTCCAGCTGCATCCACAAATACAAGCGCCAATCAACAACTAAAATTTTACATGCCAGCCACTCAGTATATTTACAATTCTACTCTCAAAATCTATGACAAGTATAATGTATTATGCAAAACATTATGTCACACAACTATAATGTCTAACTAGATTCTTTTACCATCTATTCCTACCCAGCTTCATCACCACCAAAAAACCCCAACACTCAAATAAACACTTAATTTAGATTGAATAAAACCTGATTCCAGTGTGAAAGAGTCAATTACGAGGGTCCATCCCCATTATATTCATTTTGTGTGCTAAATACACATTCAAACATAAACAAAATGTTCAATTAAATAGATGCATCAAATGGAGTTGCCACTTCAAAATTTCTTACGTATTCATTCTTCTCTCTTCACATTCACACACACACACACACACACACACACAAAGGGGTGAAAACACTCAAGACTACTTTCAAAACTTGACATTTTAAATGCATTATAGGTACTGGAATAAATCAACCACTGAATCTCTACATTCAGACAATTAGGGGGAAAAAACAGCTCAAATACACACTAATGCCAAGAAAGGTTTTACAAAACACTGTAATATAAATTTGAAAAGTAGATGGTCAACATTCTCCAAACTCATTTGAAAAGAATTTGATCCCAAGTACACATCGAGAAGTCATTCAGTCAAAACTATGGTGGCATGAGGAAAAACAACTCAAGGTTTATGAAATGATCACCCCATTTATATGGAAAAATATAATTAGCAATTAGAAGTACGGTATTTCAGTAGCCAAAAAAGTAAAAAAAAAACTCATAAGGATAAAAAGAGAATAAACTAACTCAGAAATCAATAAAATCCAAATAATAAACCACCCACCCTCAACAAATGAAAGCAGACAAGTTTTAAACAGACACAATTGTATTCTTTTAAAAAGGAACAAAACAAAACTTCCAAAGTCCATGAATGAAGAATTACCTTTTTCTTTGTGATTAGATAGTCAAAGTCCACAAGAGTGAGGTTAACTAATTCACTTGTATCTGGTAGCCAGGTGAGCTTCAACTTTGTGGTCTTGACAGATCCTTCAAGATGCAAGACCCCACTCAAGTGTGTGACCTTTCCATTCTGGTCCTTCTCAATTTCCTTCACTATGGCATTTCCCCAATCCATTAAGGTTATTTCCTCATTTACAGAGATCAACTCTGCATCTGCATGGTCTACCCATATCCTATTTGTGTATGTTGTGGCCTTCTCTCCAGCACCCTCATGTTTCTTGTGCCTTGGAATGATTCTAACAAATGGTTGCTTGGGACCATCAGTCAAGGTTAATGGTACCCTATGTTCTTCAATGACAGCAGTATGCCTGGGACAGACAGGATCAATAATCTTCTTATTAATTGTCCAGAGTTTGTCCCATTCCATGAGATTAAGATTTTTTGATGCCCCCTGAAACAAAACAGAATTAGAATCAAAACTTTAAGAAAAAGGGTGAGTACACAAAATAACCTAAGAGTATAAATCAATGGACATATGTAGAAGTAAATAAGGAATATTGTGACACGGAAGTGATGAACCTGAACTTACCACCCTAAGCTGCCTTTTAACCAAAGAATTCAAACAAATGTCACATGAATGAAATTAAGTTCTTTGGTATAATTGGGAAAAGAAGGAAAGAATTCAGATACTACAGGAACAACACAAAGTTCTTCAAGGTCCTCAAGCATGTTTTCACTATATATTCTTCGAGTAGAATGTAAAATTTTCATCAAATCTGTATACAGCATCTCATATGGACTATCCAAACAACATCAGAATAGAAAGATGCAAGGACATGGATGCATGTTAGCTTACCTGCTCAAGGATGAATTGCACCAATGCCTCCACTTTCAAACCTCTGCGAACAATTCCTTGGACAGTTGGAAATCGAGCATCATCCCATCCATCCACCTTTCCATTTTCAACAAACCAACGAAGATGACGCTTGCTAAGAATTGTGTAGACCATATTCAACCGGCTAAATTCATAAAGGTGAACCTTTCGCAGTCCCATATCTGCTTGAATCCTGTCATATTGAGCATTTCGATCATGGTACTCACTCGATCGGAGTGCATGGGTTATACCTTCAACAGAATCAACAAATGGACATGCAAAATCGTATGTTGGGTATATCTTGTATTTGGACCCAATCCGGTGGTGAGGAACAGGATTGCAACGATAGTAGACTGGATCTCGAAGAGACTTGTTAGGGTCTTGCATGTCTAACTTCCCACGGACACAGCACTGTAATCCTCTCTCTGATCCTGCAATCATTTCCTTCCACAGTTTCAGATTCTCCGCTACACTGTTGCTCCTACATTTTGATTCAATGCCATCCATTCTTTCTTTCTGCATTTGCTCACGTGGTGTATCGTCAACATAAGCTTTACCCTGGCAGATCAAATTTTCAGCCATTTCCATCAACTGGGGAAAGTAATCAGATGTATGGGTGATGGTTTCATATTTGATACCCAGTGTGTCAATATCTTTTAAAAGATTGTCAACAAACTCATTGCTTTCCTTTGATGGATTTGTATCATCGAAGCGAATTATCAATCGACCTTGGTACCTTTGAGCGAAATACTGGTTGAGTAGAGCCGCTTTTGAGTGCCCGATGTGAAGGTAGCCACTAGGTTCAGGAGCAAATCGCAGACACACCTTTCCAATTTCAGCTCCTGGAAGATCTACTTCAGATGAAGGCTTGCTGCTTGCTTTTCCCTTTTCTGGGTTATCCCCACTGACAACCTGTTGCCCTTTTGGTTTAGCTGCTGCAGGCTTTACTGGGCCCTTTTTGCCAACATATGTTGACATGACTTCATTCAAAGCTTCACTATATTCATCAAATATTGAATTGAACCAGCGTACTACATTTGGAAACTTCTTAGACTTCCTACAACTCTCCCATCTCAGCCCAGTTCCTGCAAAGCATGACATGTAATATGCATTTCAAGATGGAATCAAGCAACAAAAAAAAAGAAGAAATAGATAGGAACAATCTATCAATGCATATAATACTACCAATCTATTTTGCTAGGTGAAATGCTGTAGTGGATGGTAAATCATGCAATCAAGAAAAAATAGCAGCCAAGCCCTTTATTTTAACATCCTGGGACTCTAAGCACAAATGCAGTAAATCGGTAATAACAGACCAGGTCAAAAATTCAGTTCAACAACGAGATTGTTAAACCCTAAACAATAAAGAAATAATAATGAGGCCGATAATAAAGGAATTTTCCTTTCATTGAAATTTGACATTCACTAGTGAATAAATGCAGTAAAGCAAACAATGGATAGGAATCGGAAGCTTTACCAGCAAGACCGGACCAGATCGCAATGTCTGCAATAGACAAAGAGTAGCCCACGAGAAAAGTACGAGTTTGCAGGTAATTGTCAATATAGTTGCAGGCATTCTCGAACTCAGAGCCTACAGACAGGACAGGGGTGTACTCGAGCCACTGATCAATCTGAAAAATAGAAAGGCAAACTTCGTGAAAACTTTCAGAAGCAAAACTAGATAAGAAAAAGCAAGAGTGGGGAGGAGAATGAAAAACCTGGCTAGATTCAAATGGGTCCTGACCATATAGATTGGCAACGCGGCCAATGTATCGAAGAAGCACATAGGTTCCTTGCAATTTCAGCCTACCATACATGCATACATACATGAGAAGTTGAGAATGAAACAGAAACAGAGCTAAACCCTAAACAAATCACAGGCATAAAATACTCAAGCCTTTATATATAAAAAAAAACATTTATTAAAGGAAAGAATTTAGAAAAAATGGAAAAAGGAAGAAGAAAGAGAAGTTACCCGTTAGAGAAGAGAAAAGTAGGAAGACAAGCAGAATCAGAAGCACTGGTAACAGTGGAGGGAGGAGGAAGAGTGAGAGACGCAACCTTGGCGGCTGCGATGACAGACAATGGAGGAGGAATCCTATCAGCTCCAAAACAAAAGTCTTTTATGTCCATCTCCAATAATAATCCCAAATTTCAAATCAAATATACAAACTGCAACGAGCGACAGGCAGAGAGAGAGAGAAGTGGGAATGAGGAGGAGGAAAGGAGATACAGCAGAACAGAGGGAGCTGCCAGTAAAGGGTCCAAACGCTAACTTATGCTCCGCGTACAAGAACGAACATTATAGCTGTTCATTGACTTTTGGGCCCAGCCTTTCTTCAACACTTCTCGTTTTGGGCTCCTCTAGCCCAACCCAACATCTCTCTTTCCTTAAAATATTTACCTTTTTTTTTTTACCTGAATGAAACACATATATTTATAAAATTCTTAAAAATATATCATTTTGTACATATTTCATCCAACTGCATTTCACTAAATTATCCATATTTACAAATCGAGGAGATCAACGTCGATGTCCTGATAAAAACCATTAACTCTTCATGGCTTGCCAAGTTCCAGAATCCCGCATTCCTCTTTAGCTACACAGTCAAACCATTCGCAGTCTTCTTTTCCGACCTGCCTTGCTATGCTTTTCAATTTTTTTCCGACTTATGGCCACCAGCAAGTTCAGCTGATACATTAAAACTTGACTTCCTCGCTTCCCTCAAGTACCGAACATCTCCGTCCATCAGATTCACCAGCTTTCTGCTGATAAGCAGGCTGATCCCCTCCTCGGAAGCTTCTGTATCACCCCCCAAACATTTGGTTCAGCAATGCTTAGGTATTCCACCACCTCCATATGGTATCCTGATCCAGAGTAAACACAACAGCAGAAAACCTTAGTTATTAACTGAACAGATCCATAAACCTAGATAAGAATATAAGATGAACTATACAGTTTATTAGGGTCTGACTCAATCTACGCAATGACTTAATGTCTTATTCTATGGTGGTTTTTCAGAATTAAAAATACCAGCAGAACCATGGAATTCAATGGAATAGAATATGCTTCGTTTCCACTCCTTTGGAGCCACTTATCTCTTCGAAACAAAGTATACGAAGTCATCTGATATTTGACCCGCAGAGATGCTTAGATTACGCCCAAATGTATCCAGCTGAAAAGAGAAAGCTGGACTCCAGTTAGTGTACAATCAACCAACATCAGCATGAAACACCTGTTGAAACCTGATGCTATCACCATATAAGGTCTGAGTCGTTGTCTCTTCAGCTGCATCGTTTATTATTGGAATGCCCTTTTCATTGCTCTTCATCATGACTTGACTGATAGCGGCCACTGGCACCTCCTACAGGGTAAACTCGACCCACCATTTCCAGATACTGGGAGCTGGCCACAATTTATAGAAAAGGAAAACTAGTTATTAATGAAAGATGATAAAATAAGCGTATTAGGTTTCACTAAATCATATAGGCAGACTGAACAACAAGTCTATTGCCTTTCAACCACTAAACTAGACTCCTCTGTGTGTTCAGAGAACTTCCTCAGAAGGCAGATCCTAACCAAGAGTCCAATAAAGCAAAATCAATATGTGCCCATGTGGACTAATTAAGTATATAATTTGATAATTCTATCATACTATATGTTTGAATTAAAAATTTAGCCCACCAATAATTGTTTTGTCATTATACTCAATTGATGATCGATTTTTCACTTTAGACAAGGCAATATCAAGCACTTTAATCATGAAGTTCTTATCTATGAGACTCGCTACTGTGAGAGGTGGTGTGTGAGAGCATATCATGTAGATGAAGAACATTATGACTTGGTTTGTTAAGGAACCATCTCACCTAAAAGCTTAAGCTTGTAGGTGATGCCCCAGAATATGATTATATTATACTCTAACACCCCCCCTCAAGTGAAAGTCCTTTGGGCTTGAAACTTGCACAGGCCCACATCACCTTGTGCTTAGTTTTTTTATCAAATAGAATGGGGGTGGTGAGATTCGAACTCGTGACCGCTGAGTCAACAAGGCTCTGATACCATGTTAAGGAACCATCTCACCTAAAAGCTTAAGCTTGTAGGTAAGGTCCCAGAATATGATTATATTATACTCTAACATGGTTAAAGAATCTTAAGGCTGAGATGTTAGAATATGCATCATATCTTTAATACTCTCCCATAACAATATGAACCCTTCAAAATCTCATACAGCACATGTAAAGATAAATGGTCAATTAATAAACTCATGATAATATGTGTTTGTGACATCTTGTCTACCAGAACAACACATCAATCATAAAACACGAAAAAACAGGGTTTTTTTTTTACCAAATTTATATTTCAATCTAAAAATAGGATTCCCAGCTGTGACCAGAGAATACCCCCAGAGAGGCATAATCGAATGAATAATGAAAGGCACTCATAGCTTCGCTGGAAAAGAAGATGTTTTTCTTTCTTTCTTTCTAATAATAGAACTTAAAATTGAAATTTGGAAACATCAATGTCAGTGAGCTGTAAAATATTTCATTTTTTATTACAATTTACACCTAATTCCTTAAACACTCGCCCACCCACAATAATCATCCAGTAAAAACCAAATCAATTTGACATTAATTATAAAAGATGTCAAATAAATCACACCAGTTACTCTGTCTACTTTGATCAAACAAAAGAAAGAAGGGAAAAAAATAAATCAACCTGCCTGATTGCTTGCTCACTTATTCTGAATCCAACTTACATTTCCATTAATATTTAAGCAAGCTATCTTTGGAGGCAAACCTGCAACCCAGCAGTCATGAATAGCATACGGTTTTTAAAGCTCAAATGAGACACAAAACACTGCCCCTTCTTTCTTATTTCTTATCTCTTCTTACTTCTTGCCAATATTGCTGGTGTTACACTCTTCTCCACCTCATCACTTTCCGACTCATCTTCCTTGATGGTTGCCAGCTTACTCTTGAGTATTTCTTCTATGTCTCCCCTCGATTCCGTTCGCACAATTCTCTTGCTTGTGCATTCCGGCACCACCCGCCACATTTTGCGACAGGCTCTCCTCATTTTCTTGCTTTAAAAACCATGGCTCTACTGATCTCCTTGAACATCTTGTTGAAAATCAAAGAAAAACCAAAAAGTCAACGCAAGTCAAACCCACTGTTATATTGAACACAAACTGTTACTGTTTGGATTCAATTCTGGAATTTGACAGAATTAAGAACAATGAAGAACAATGAATTTCGGCAATAGGGGCAGAATCAAGGTAAGGTTACTGCCATCCCTTTTTCTTTATTTATAATGAAAACTTGTAGAATTACATAAGAGTTCTAATGTGATTACAACTTCTTATGTTTCTTACTTTTATACTAGAATTGAACTTGCATTTAAACTAAAACACTTGATCAAACATTGATCTTTATTTAGGAAAGAAAAACATGCTAGATAAATTCTAATCTAACTCTAACACCTGCTGTGAAATCCTCGATCTTCAACCTTTAGTTGTTGTAGACTTCAGCCTTCACTCTTCTGCCTTCAGCAGTCTTGGAGTCCAGGAATTTCAACACATCTATGAATGTATCCAAATATGAATGCTTCTGATCTCAATTGTATATATATGTATCCCAGTGCGACCGGATACTTTTCTGCATTCACAAGTATGTGACCATGGGCCACCTCTGCTACTTTCAAGCTATAAATTGAGGGGATTGGAGCTGCAGTTTTGGTTGTAAAGGTGTATACGTTCCTTTCTGTACAGTGATGGTTCAATTATACTTTCAGTTTAACAACTCTTGCCACCACCAACTACAAGTTTATTCACTTGCTTTTCCTATATGGAGCATTGGTCGATCCATTTCATCACAAATTTTGACAAGATTTGTGCTTGCGTTAGAGGAAATGAGAAAGCAATAAAATAAATACCAAACTGCTCATCCTGACATATAGTGAAATGTCACGATCCTCAAATCCAAGGAAATATTAATGCGTAACTGTATAGATTATATAGTGGAGAAGATGGTAAAGTCAACCATCAAAATTAACTAAGTAAAAATTGCCGCATGACATGATGAAAATCACATTACCTTGAATCAAAATATGCAGATACGTTGGAAAGAAAGGGCTGGTTGATTCTGATGAGAACAGACTGGTTAAGGATTGTTTTGAATTAGGGATTTTTCCTTCACTGAACAAAGTCTGGAAAGAGGGTGATTTTGGAAATACAGTGATTCATTTTATTACATATATGTGTGTGTGTGTCATTTAAAGTAATTTCACAAATTGACAATAATATGAAAAATAGCTAAAAGTATGATAACTAAACATACAAAACTGTTTTTTTTTCAACCTCAAACTCAATCACAATTTAAAACAAACACTTCAAAACTTATTTTGAACCGCAACTAAAATGCTTTTCATGAAACTGTTTTTTTAAAACCTCAACTACAAAAGCAAAAACAATACCAAACATACCTTAAGTGAATATGAATCTAGTGAGATGTCATATTCAAAGCTTTTAGATTCAAACATATGCTGAGTTCAAATGATTATAATTCCTAGGAGCTATCATACCTAACATCTTTGAGTTTAATCATGTGCTGAGATCAAATGAAAATGAGTTTGATGAGTTGTCACACCCAACATCCTTAGGTTCAACAATATACTAAGTCTAAGTGACCATGAGTCTAACGAGTTATCAAATTCAATGCCTTTAAGTTTATCCACATGTTAAGTCCAAGTGAACACATGTCCCACGAGTTACCATATCCAACATTCTTGGGTCAGTCATAACCTAAGTCCAAGTGAACATGAATCTGATAAGTTGTCAAACCCAATGCCTTTGGATTTAACCATGTGTTGATTCCATGTGAACATGAACCCGACGAGCTGTTAGATCCAACATTCTTAGGTCATCCACGTGTTGAGTCTAAATAGATACGGGTCTAGCGAGTTGCTAGAGTTGTCGTTCACAGGCTTAGTTGTGTGCTAAGACCAATTAGCCTAAAGGTCATTATAGATTTATATTATGGCTATAAGGCTCGATTTATTTATTTATTTATTTCTAAGACTTTTAAAATGAAGTATTTGTGTAAGGGATATTTCCCCCCTACATTTATAGTTGTATTAAAACTCTCCCAAAAATCTATCATATTCTCGTCTTATTAATTTTATGTAAAGGATATTTGTGCTCTATTGATGTTATGTAAAAGTTATTTATCCCTCATTATTTTCATTAAGAGTAAAGGACTCTCTAGCCCCTCCACTTTATGAAAATGATAAGATTCAAGGATACGTAACACCATACACTTTCTCATGTGTTTATTCTTGTTTCTATGATCATGTGCGTAAAGACTAAGTAAATTTATTTTTAGAACATTCACTAAACTTGATTTACAACTTTTTTTTATTAAATACCATGATATATGATTTATCATTCATAAATAAATGAAACCACCAAATTTCAAAAAAATAATGCAAACATGAATTCTCTTAACATATTCTTTTGAAAATACGGGAAAAAAATCTCAACATGAAAGGCAAAATAGCTTGGTGACTCTTTAAAAAAGAGATTTGTGATCTTCACAAAATTTGACCTGAAACACACATCAATTTAATACCACACATCTATAAAGGGAAGAAGTATGCACTTAGCTTCAAAATATCCTCCATGGATCAAGATGCTTTTGGGTGGAACATCGGTGTGGCTTTCATGCTAGGTAAGGTAGGCAGGAAAGGAAGAGCTAGCGAAATGGTCGGTCCAAAATAAATGTAGCTGATCGTCATATCAGTGCAATGGAAGTTCTGGGGGAAAGCTTCGGTTCAAAGTTCCAAAATATGCTGAAGATACCGAACTCCTATTTCGGATAGTATGTTGAAATCTGAGGTTGATTCCAGAACTGCCCAAGTGAACCGGTCGACCGCTTGTACGAAAAAGAAGAACCGGTCGACCACTTGTCTCTGTTTTTTCAAAGAAGCTGACAGAGTGCAGGTGCGCAGGAGAATCGAAGATTGAAGAATTGAAGATTGAAGAATCAAGTCTTATATTAAATTCACATTGTAATAAGCATGTTTAAGAGTTCTGAGTCAATGTTTTTAGTCAATTTCAGCTTATAGTCAAAACTTTGTTAAATAGGAAATTTCAACTGAAAATATAGCCGTTGTAAGATTTTGGTTCTATAAATAAAATGAGTGGGATGACAGTAACCACGCACGAAATTCTGCCCATGTTCTTGTTAATTTAATTCCCAAAATCACAAAATTCTTAAGTTCTTTCTTTTCTGGAAATTATCCATCAATTCTGGAAAATTAACCATTCCCAGAATTTGATTGCTACAGTAGCTGTTCTTTGATTTTTCCAGAAATCTTCAGAATTTCAACATGGTATCAGAGCAGAATTAGGTCTTAGAAGGGATTGAAAGTAATACATGAGTGAAAAAGAATTCAAGGATTGATCAAACCTTGAAAGGGAAGATTGCACTTTTCCAGAAATTCCAAGAATTCGTAAATCAAGAAGTCAGTCTTGATTTGTTCTTTAAAGGACTAATAATTGGAAGGATTACTCAATTATTATCCGTGTTCTTTGTTCTGTGGAATCCCTGGAAGGAAAAGAGTGCAAGAAGCAAGTAAAAGGGAACTTGTTCGTGAATTGGAAGATTGCATTTTTTCCAGAAATTCCAAGAATTCCAACTTCAAGAAGTCAGTCTTGAAGTGTTCTTTAAAGGACTAATAATTGAAAGAGTTTCTCAATTATTACTCCTGTTCTTTGTTCTGTGGAATCTTTGGAAGGGAAAGAGTGCAAGAAGCAAGTGTTGACCAGAATTTGGTGCAAGAAGCAAGTGTTGATCAGAATTTGCAGATTTTTTTAAATCAAGAAATTTAACTTGATTTGTTCTTTAAAAGGGGAGAATCAATTGATAAGTTATCATCAATTGGTATTCCTGTTCTCTATTGAGAAGTCTTGGAAGTAAATTGCAAAAGAAAAAGAAAATTTCGAGCTGACAGAGTTTGGAAGAGATGGATTCTTCATGATGATGATGATGATGGGTTAAATGAAAAATGAATGATCGGATTATGAATTGTTTAAACTTGAAATTTGTTTTACAGGTTGCCAGGAAAGTGAAATGGCTGGCGGAAGGGTTGCTCATGTGACCTTAAAAGGACCAAGTGTTGTCAGGAAGATTTGTATTGGGATTGCACTTGGCTTGGCTGCTGGTAGTCCTTGGAAAATGCATCACTGGAACGAGCAGAGGAAAGTGAGATCATTTTATGACTTGCTGAAAAAGGTTGCAGCTGATATCAATGATGATGAAGAATTGGTTGCTGAAATTAGAACCAATATGAAAGACAAGTTCGAAATAAATGAACTTGGATTTTTAGCCTATGTGTTGGGAATGAAACAATGTGAAATGGAGATGAAGTATTGCTGCTTAAGAGAACTGTTAACTGACTTGGTCACAAAGACTTTATCAAAGGAAAGTTTTGAGGAGCTAAGAAGAATGGTGGAAAATGTGCAGCTCAGGAATCAAGGGGGAGTGTTGAAATCTGAGGTTGATTCCAGAACTGCCCAAGTGAACCGGTCGACCGCTTGTAAGAAAAAGAAGAATCGGTCGACCACTTGTCTCTGTTTTTTCAAAGAAGCTGACAGAGTGCAGGTGCGCAGGAGAATCGAAGATTGAAGAATTGAAGATTGAAGAATCAAGTCTTATGATTAAATTCACATTGTAATAAGCATGTTTAAGAGTTCTGAGTCAATGTTTTTAGTCAATTTCAGCTTATAGTCAAAACTTTGTTAAATAGGAAATTTCAACTGAAAATATAGCCGTTGTAAGATTTTGGTTCTATAAATAAAATGAGTGGGATGGCAGTAACCACGCACGAAATTCTGCCCATGTTCTTGTTAATTTAATTCCCAAAATCACAAAATTCTTAAGTTCTTTCTTTTCTGGAAATTATCCATCAATTCTGGAAAATTAACCATTCCCAGAATTTGATTGCTACAGTAGCTGTTCTTTGATTTTTCCAGAAATCTTCAGAATTTCAACAGAATTGTGGAATGGAAAATGTAAGGGAGATTTTCAAATTCTCCAGGCTCTGTACTTGAAACAAGGAGGACAATCTTCCATGCCTTCTCCCTCACGCGTGCATCAGGGATTACCCGTGTCCTGTACACCTCGTCCTCATCAACACGAAAACAATGTCTTGTATATGTTCAAGCTTATATGGGCCATCCAAAATAGTCGACAATGCCTTGGCTGACAAAACACAAGATGGAATCATCAAACGCTTTAGAGCAGGGAAGTTTTCTGCAATCAAAGATGCAGTGCGAGTGGGTATGTACCCCAAAAGGGTTAGGATATGAAAGCAGTCAAGCCTGACATTCCAGAGTTTGTTGGTTTTTTAATCAAGACAACTTGATTTGGGCAATCAAAGAGGTGTGAAGAGTTAATTATGGCATAGACTATATGAGCTGCAGAGCTTAATTAAGACGTTTGAAGTCTACAATCAATTAGAAACACGGTGGATCGATTGAAATTAGCTAGATTAGTAGAGGACTTCTTTCAGTAGTGCTAAGGAAGGGAATAAGAAGAGACAGAATCCATGTTTATGTAAAGCAAGTTTATTTCTTTCTACTAAATTTATCTGCTGAAACATAAATATGCAAGCTCCTAGATGCAGGTTAAGTTTGTATGAAGAGAAGTTTTTACAGAGGGATGGGGATGGGATAAAACTGGAAGTCCCCAATGAGTGGAAAAGATAATGTTGGGATACAGAGACAGATCATCCATCATCTTGATTCTATCAATAACATGGGCATACACTTTTGCAATTCTGCTGTTTCGGCTCGGCACTAGGATCACAGACAATGCCTTGAAAGTAAGTTTCCTGGAGCGGGATAATCGGAGACAACGCTTTACTCCTCCGTTCATTTTCTTCACCCAACAACGCCTTCGTCTAGGCCTTGCCATTAATTTTTCATGATATTGATCACCGCCATTATTAAGCTTCTCGTAGCGGAACCTCGAGGGGATGACAGCATTAGCTTGGAAACCCATCTGCAGCATTAATAAGAGCTCCAAGTTAAGGGACTGGAATAACAGGAGCTGGGTCAGAAGTATGACTTCGTCGACGGGAGCTGGTGCCTTGTTCAAGTAACAAATCAATACTTGCATGTATTATATACAAGGAGGCAGCGTATTTAGAGGGTGGATTGAAAGGAAGTGTGCATTGAATGTATCTGAGAGTAGTTAGATACATGCAGAATCTGATCAATTCAATTATGATGTTGCTTCAACTACATAGCACTAGAATGCAACTGCAGAAAGGTAAAAGACTGCATGCCTACCTACCTTTTGATTCTTCAAAACACATGGCTAGCACTAGCACGCCACATTTTGCAGAAATGGACAACAAGGACATAAACTAGTTGAGTGACTGTTAATTAGATACACACACTGCAACTTTTTCCGATTTAAAAATATTTTTATTCACTGCCAATTAGTTTTTTTTAATATATTTCCATATAAAATTATATATTACTATTACATTACTTAAACTAGCTATAACTATGCAGTGGTTGATGAGATCTGAGGAAGGAATATGGAGGCGGCATGCATGTGCAATGATTGACGCAAACCCATGTTACTTGCTAGGATACAAATCAAATCCAATCATTTGATTGAAATCAAAGCAAATCCACATGGTTGTTTATTCTTCAATTTGACAGAGATCAGAGTCCGCATTCCACAAATAATCAAGTCAGCAACATCAACTGTTGGTCTAATTTGTACCTTGTCGAACAAAACAGAGGCGTTTTGTTGCTTTATTTTTATTTTTATTTTTCCCTTTTCCTTTTGGACATTCATTCTCTAATTTTTTTTTTCAACATTTGTTTTTGAAAATTAAATAGCTAATGGACGGTAGTTATGTGTGCTGGCTTTTTTTTTCCTTCTATTATTTTAGAAAACAATACTTTTTTTTTTTTGGATTCGAAGAAACTTCACCCCCGAAAAGCGCATTTTGTGGGCCCAGTGAGTGAGTAAAACCCCGGTTGTTCCAAGCTCTTACAAGAAGTGCAGACTCTGACTCAAACTCGAGACTTGCTGTGCAAATCTCCAGCTCTATTGAATTAAATATAGCTCCAGCTTCTCCACATTGAACTCACAGCAGTGCAACCTCCAACAAACCTGCAAATCTGCAGATGTTCAGTTGGCTTTCTTCACACGCAACTATGCAGAAGTTAGAGTTTGTTAGAGTAGTTAGAAGAATCAGTTAGTTGTTAAACAATTAGTTTGTTATTCTGTTAATTATTGGTTGGTTACTCACTATAGGAATCAACTCATATATAAACAATGTAATAGCTGTTTTGAATCAATGAATTGAGAAAATCATTCAGCTCATCATTTTTCTTCTCTTTGCTATTTTCAATATGGTATCAGAGCAAGTTCTTTGAAGAATTATCTCTGCTTTTTCAATTTTTTTCAGTTCTTTGTTTACTCAGTCATGGTTGAAAATACCAACTTTACATCAGAAATGGATTCTTCCAATCTTTTCTTTTTTCATCATGGCGATAGTCCTGGAGCCATGATTGTTTCAAAGCCACTCAATGGTGAGAATTATAATTCATGGAAAAGAGCAATGATGATGGCTTTATCAGCCAAGAACAAACTCAGTTTTGTTAATGACACTCTGCCTGCACCATCCAATCTCAATGATTCTCAAGGATTGACATGGACTCGTTGCAACAATATGGTTCTTTCATAGCTGTTCAATTCTGTTTCAATAGTAATTTTTATTTTAAAATTTTTAATATTTTTTATAACATGAATGTCCAAGATAGTGTATGTACACCTTAACTAATTTTATAGATCTTGAAGTGAATAATAAATTATCGGTCTCCATTATTGCAAGACTCGAACTGAGGATTTGCAAATATGCTATAAAGCAAACCTAAAGTCGAAATGCAATTTACAAATATGCTTAAGCTATATACTTGCTTATAGACGAGGCCCGTTTAACAAATGTTGCATAAAAATAACGGAGCCCAACAACGCCACCATGAAATCACAGTCCAATATCGGAGGAGGTTCCCTTTCAATACGGAGCCCATCACGCCACCATGAAACGGTAGCCCAACAACGCCACACACTTTCTTTTTTTTCCTTTTACATGGGGTTTTAGATTTATTTAACAATAAAGAAATAATAACAAATGAATAATTAAGACATATAAGATACCCTATGCATGTGTATTCCATTCTGTTTAGTCAGTGATAAACTAGATTTGGTTGACTTTTAGGGGCAAATTAAGCATACCACGTTGCTTGATTTGATTGTTAATTAATATGAAATACAGTACGTGAGGCCACATTAATAATTAGATGGATTCATGAAATTCTGACACGCCAGCATCTTGCAACCATTTGATTATGTTTTCTTTTTAAGGTAAAATAATAGTTAAGTGCAATAGGTAGATCGATGTGTAATATACAAGCAATTCATTCATTTATACATGCAAACGTATACTAATGGTCATCTGTTGGGATCCGCTTTCGAAGATACCTTGCGTGCTTGCTACCTCTTAATGCATTTTTTTAATTTCTTCTTAATTTTTCTGATTCAAGAACTGGCCATCAAGCCAGTACCCGGCAATAAACCCTAAACTTAAATTACATCCAAAAGTAAGCCGACTTCTAGTTCAACACAAACATAAAGTAAGAACAGTACGTTTCTATTTAGATCTCCGATAAAATTATTGAATTCAACAAGTTTTGAAGAATTGTATGCATGAACTTATGGAAGCTTGAATAAAGAAAGCTTATTAATTTGGATAGATCATAAAGTACGTAGCCAGTGTCATCTTTAATTTGCAGCCATTGTTACAAAAGTAGTCAAGTGGTAGCAGCAGCCAAAGAGGATAGCAACTAACACGATGGGAATTCCCGTGATATGTGAGAGAACAAGAGAAAGGTAGCCGTTGAGTCCCATGTCACTTAATACCCAGATAAATATATAAAATGGCAAATGGAAATTATAATAGTATTAATTAAAGTGCAATCACTAAATCATGGTTTTAATTTGTTTCCAAAGTTGAACAGCTAGCCACGGCTAGCTTGTGTGAATGATAAAAGTAAAAGCAAGGAATCGATGACTTTCCACTTTGGCTTTCTTTTCCACTTCGAAAGGTTATTTTGTGTGGAATATTTGATTTTTCAAAAGACAAACCAAAGCCACTGCAATAGAATAGATGCTCCTCCTCCTGTTAGAATTCAAACTTAATTGCTTGCGATAATATTTGCGCACACACCTTCATTACATCCCTATGTTCAGTAGTCTTCGATTTCAAGTGGAAGACGAATTCATCACAATATATATTACTCTATAAAATATGAAAGAATCCAGGCATGATTCTCTATGCAAGGAGCATAGGTTTCGGTAATAAGATGAACACATTTTCCACACGCGCACATATATACAGTACTAGAGTGTTCCTCGATCGATTAATTTCAAGTTGAGGATCAATCTTATCTTACACCAGAAAAGGGACTACTTTTAGTTTTAGCATCTAGCGTGCAGAAGAGCAAAACTACTTAACAACAGCACCTTGATATATATATATATATATATAATCAAAATAATTAAACATCAATATTGTAAAGAAGGATTTTTGGCACTTCAATTCTCCCAGGCTAGCTAGCGCTAGGCATACAAACTAATTCCCACAGACTAGAGAAATTAGGAAGAAACAGTTTTTTCCCCTGAAGAATAAACACTTGCAAAATAAAAGAAAGAAACAAGCCAATATATATTTAGAGTCCTCCTACCAGAAAGTGCAGGTGGAAGAACTGTGATGATTATGGTTGACGAGGCGAAGAAATCTTCTTCTGCGGCGAAAGCAGAATGCATAACGGAGTCTGGACCAAACCAACCTTCTGATTTTACGAGCAGATCTTAGTCTCAGCCACATCGCTTTCTTCGTTCTTATCAAAGAACCCTTGATCCTTTCTGTTAGGGTTCTTTTCCTGCAGAAGTGGTAGCTTCTAAGAAATAACCTTCTCTTCTCCATCATCACCCCTGAGCTGCTGCTGAAATGCTCTGAACTATTGCTATATCCTCCTAACAAGTCATTCCAAGTACCGCAACTGCTGCTCCTTGACAGCGGAGTTGGCCCCAGATGATGGCTAGTGTTGTAGCTGAAGTTGCGATTCATTACTAGTGCCATGATGATCAGTCCTGCTAGCTAGCTGGCTACCTGTTTATGTGTGCATGAAATGGAAATTGATGGAAAGAAAGATGAAATGGAAATTGATGGAAAGAAAGAAAGAGCTTTGCAAACAAAAAAAAGGGAAAGAAAGGAAGGAAGAAAAAGGTAGCTAGCTATATCTGATCTGATCTAAAATAAAACAGGGTGAGAGTTTTTAAAGCAGAGATAAACAAGCCAATACGTACAACATAAGAAGGGAGGGAGGGAGGAGGCGGAAGGGGAAGAGGCTAAGGGGTCTGTTTGGCTTGCATTAAGGGAATATAATAACGAAGTTGGTGTTGCTTGTCCCTGTTGAGTAGTATTATCGGAGCAGTGCGCCGACGCAGTAGGAAGGAGCTGAACCCAAGCCGGACTTTTCCTTCCTTCTTTTATACTCTTGACACGTTGGGCAGGAAATGGATGGATAAAGATGGGCGGTCACGTGCCTTTTGTGTTCTCTCCTTTTTCTTCTCTCCCAAATTCAAAGTTTGGGTTCATGATGCATGATGGATGGAGATGTCTGGTTAGGTTTGAAAAGTTTTCTGTGGGAAGGGGGCGGATCGGTTTGGATCAATTTATCCTGTCCTTTTGTGCTATGCCATGTATCGAGTTATTTTGTTTTCAACCTATAAAATATTAGTTGAAATATTTTTAAATCCATTGTACAAAAAGTTTATAAAAATAATCATAAGAGCATTCAGTTCATGCATGCAAGGCAATTTCTGTGAAAAGGGCCAAAAACAGCCTTAGTCAGAATGCTTAGCTTTCTCTGAATTACAGATCAAATAATCAGGAAAGTTGTAACAAATGGCTGCTAACATAACCTGCCTTGCAAGTCTAAACATTCAGTAGCAGCTTGTCTTATCTTGATTCTCTGGAAACCACCCGTTGTCAACATTAGATACCTACAATCAAGACCTCAAGCATGTACTTCTGAGTTTAACATTTCACACCAAGACTTGTGTAGCAAATCCAGCTATACGCGTAAATCTAAAATAATACTAGAAAAGAGAGAGCGATTCCAACAAAATAAGTAAATAAATTCGTAAAATATATCATCTAAATTGCGAAAACAATATAATCAAAGACTTTCAACTTTCAACCATGGCAAATAAATAATTCAGCATAGAGAATTCAAAAGTCAAATGTGCTGTCTCCTATTCTATAATAGAGTCAAAATATTAACAAATTTTAATTTGGTTTGAAAACAATATTTTAAAATTAACTAAGATCATTCGAGGGTGCGGTGGTTTTGCTTCACTCAGTAACATCATCAAGTGCAGCAATTAGAATAATCAATTTACTAACTTTGAATGACAAAATTTAAACAGCCATGAAAGAAATAACTATATTAGTACTAAGATTATAATGACATCACACGCAATTAGGAAAGACTTCTTGTGACAAGAAGTAGAATTGTGGAAACCTATTTCTTGTACAAGGCCAAATTTATGGGACAACCCTGGCCATGGTAACCAAAATATGTAGAATCCTGCATCAAACTTCCAAGACAACAGCAAGAAAAGCTAAAAGTACCCTTTCTTACAGTATGCCAAGATGCAAATAGTTACGACGAGGATGGTGAACCGAAATGTAAAAAAGCAATGATGAGTTAAATTCACAACTCACATAATGGCCCTGGTTTAGCTCACATGCAACAGAAAAAACAAGTTTACAAGAATCAAAATGCAATTTCAAGTTGCAAATGGGAAATTGCAAACGTGAAATCTTAAATCTCCATATCCAGAACACAAGAGGAAGCAGGGTGGACAATCATTGATATTTGAAGGGTAAAAAAACAATTCAGCCAATTTAATGGTGACCTCTAATGTCTCAAGTATGACGTCTAAAAGTTCTGTATCTACAAAGCAGAATGGGCAACAAAGGTAGATAACCCTGGACAAACAGGCAACAATGGAGAAGCCTGACATCAGCAAATGAAATGCTTAAACCAAATGAAAATAGAGGACTGAGGGCTATGAAACACTCTCAAGGAAATTGACACCCATGATACCACACAGTGCTTTCCTGAAGCAGAAAACGATCTAATATTCCTCAACTCTTTGCTTTAAGGGTACTTTTCTCACCCATTTGCTTCAGTCCCTCCATTCTTGTCACCTACTAGTTTCATTTGCAGCAGCAACTTTTGCAGGGTAATTGGAGAAGTCCATGTCAATAAGTGACATGTCATATGGTGCAGATACAGAATTAGAAGAATCCATAAGAAGGGAAGATTTCATTGCATCAGAATGTGCAGAATTGGCCACTGAGGTATCATTTTCGGGTGTGCTTGTGGCAGAGGAAGAGTGACTGGATAGCTGAATCTCGTCCATCTTGTTTCCAAACACGAGTTTGTTTTTCCTCACAGCATCCATCTCATGGCCAGTTGGCACAAAGGTTCGTGAGCGATACTTTCTTGTTCCCTCATCACCCTCAGTGTGGTTGTAGAGCACATAATCATGATAAGTAGGTGCAAACTGCAAATATTTTAATAATCATTGGCATATAAATAGGCATGGTTTTGAAAGGACCCATGCGAAGAAACAAAAACTTGTCAGGCATACCTGGTGAACAGTGTCATGGTATAAGTCATTCAACTTCAGGGCATGTGCAAGACTACGTGTCAGATCACAAGACCCAGCAATATTCGCACCAGCATACTCTTTGTACGGAAATGCATGAAGATGACCAACAGCAGCTATAAGCATCTCCACACATATAATAAAATCTTGAAACTGAGCAGCTTCCTCTGCATCCTTTATAAATCCAGACTTTGCAGCAAGAAAAACCAGAACTCCCTAAAGAAAGAAAAATAGAGACATAACTAGATCATCACCAAGCTCACATTTCTTTTGCTCCCATCTTTTAATTGTCCACGAATAAATTTAACATGACGAGAGTTCAAAAGGCAATTACTCCCAAATCTAATAACTAATAATTAGGTACAGAGGTAGATGATTCTGTTTAGCAGATGGATGCTAGGACCTAATAATGAAGGGATCCTATCAAAATGCAACAATGGTTGTGACATATTAAGAATTATTACAAACTGAGGCTTCTATCGCAGTCTGGTATCACTATACCAATTATTGCAAAGAAAAACAACAAAGAGAAGACAATAATAGTCTGCAAGTATATCTCTCACAATTCTATGAGAAAGTAATAAGTTCTAAACAACATTACGCTTCTCTTACATCGGTAAATCTCTCTCTCTCATATTATGAGATTTGTAAATAAAATACTAAAGGTAATGCATGCTCAAGTTAGTTGTTAATTAATGCAGGATGAAAATCAGAATAGGTAGAATATGATTTTTCCTAGGAGATTTATTTTCTTTCCTATCACAAAAGATCCTTTGGAATTTCCTATCAAGTAGATTAGTTCAACAGAATCTAGAGAGCCCCATGGATTAATTGTGATTGTAAGCGGAAGGACACTGGAGAGCTCTTGAGAATTAAGGTTCAGGAGTCAGTCAGGTACCACCTGAATTGCTATTTACTCTACTTGATTTCTTGATGAATTTCAGTTGATGTTTTGACCAGTGTTAACTCTCTGCAACGTGTGCACAGACCACTAGGGAAAGCTAAAAGGCACCAAGAGTTCTAAAAAGTAAATTTGTTTAAAAATAGCAGCACACCTTGGGAAACTGAAAAGGCTTGTTACATGCTCATATATGTGGGGCACAAAATATGACTCATCAGACTAAAACTTGTAGCAACTTTACCAGATAGGAAATCATGCAAAGGGTTGCATAGAGATCAAGTCATTTTGAATCCAATAGGCACAAACTTGAAAAGTCACACGAGAATCATGTGCTTTCTCTACTCTTCAGGGATATCACAATGACTTCAACTAGAGCAACAATCAATCTGTAAAGCTTCATAATGAGAACAAACTGTGGATAAAGTTTTACCTGCCAGTATGTCAAGAAAACAACAGATTTGATGATGATAAACTTTGGAACTGGGTTGAAAGGCTGAAGCAGATCTTTGCATGCCACATAAAACAATGCCAAAGCATACAATGCCATTGTATACGAGATTGTGTATATAATGGTGAGATACAGATATGATTGTTTAGGACTGAAATTCCCATCCTTGTATTTGCCTTTTGCATAAAGTATGAGTGTAACAGCAACTAAAAAAGGCTTCAGAATCACAAACTGCAAACAGCCCTGCTTGCACCTCCGAATAAAACGCCTGCATTGAATCAAAACTCAAAACTCAGACAAAAAAATAATTATAAAAAACTTCGGTGAATATAGTACTGCAGATTATGCTGTACATATGTTCTGAACAAAACAGGAAAATGAGATTTGTGCATGCCCCCAAGCCATAGAAAAAAAGGAACTCACCCGTCCAATGGTATGGGAGGAAAGCAACAAGTCATCAGACACCATGATGGCTTCATAGCCCGCCCACTTAAACTTAGCACAACTGCTCCAGGGCCGCCAACCCAAGCCAGGCATAAGGACAGAAAGTTATATATGACCCAAGCTTCATAACTGAAACAGTTAAGAAATCATTAGCATAAATGGTTCATGCAGTATATACTAATCAGAGAAAGCTTCTTAGCGCCTGCAACATGAATATTATCATTACTTGATCCTAGTTGTCTGCATAATTTTTTTTGGGATAGGATAAAGTTGGCTTATTCATTCCAAGGTGCATAAAGTAGAATAACATTTAACAGTGATGGTTTCAAATTAAAGGAATTATAGCACAAAGGAAGGTCAAAAACATCGAGCCAGTTACTGTCACCCCTTGGTTCAACAATGGTCAAAAGGGGAAGGTGGTTAATCTATGCTGTTGCAGAACACAGGGAAGATCCCATGTCCTAGAGTGGCATCTCAAGAGCTTATCAAATGACAAACCAGCTAAATATGTGGGTCTACCCCAGATCAGACCATTTGTGGGCCCCAGAAGAACTCATGGGTTGATATCTGGTGACACAAAGCCATCTAGATTAATAGTAACACTAACATCACAACAACTGTACCATCACAGAATCACCATGACCATTTCAAAACAATACCATCACCAGACAATGTTTGCAATCAACCATTCATTCCAAGGAAATCTTCGTGTTTTGAGCACAATTGCCTCACTGATCGATGCACAATTGCATTTATCTACACTAAATGTCTGAATGATACAATCTGTACGCCCACAAGAGTAATTCAACTGTCCATTTGTATTTTGAAGCAAAATAAAAGGAAAGGAAAAGGAGGGGAAATTCAAGCTAACAATTAATGATTGTTGGCAATCAATAATTCCAAGATCATGTAAGAATGATGAATAGATGCTTGCCATTGTAATCCACTTTGTTAGAAAATATTGTGACATTTTGATATCAATAGAAATTTAGATACACAGTATATAAATAGATACAGACTACTGCAATTTTATAAAACAACCAAATACACTTACACTTCACGTATGGAATTGAAATAGATTGAACTCTCTGGAAAAATTAGGGACAAGAAAGACATCAATGCATAAACCTGTGAGCATTTGACCAAAAGAAAATCTTTCTCAGTTACACTTTCCAGAAACAGCAAAAGCAACAGGACAAACAGATTGTTTCGCATGCTTTGTGAATAGATTAACATGCAGTCATGCACAAAGTATATTTGTTTGAGTATGCTTAACTGACTGTTAAAGGTGAAGATTTTTTTTTAATGAAAACTAGACAAAAACCTATTATCATTATTATTAAATAAAACATCTTTCTACTCACTTTCTTTTTTCCATGTTTATTAAGGAAAAAAGTTCTGCTAGTATAAGCGCACATTGTTTCCTTATTTACTATCTTGGTGATTTGGTAAAATCTCTCTCATTTCTTCTTCATTTTCCTTCATGTTTCTTGATTAAACTAGTACAGATAAAATGGCAGAAAGTGAGAAGGAAGAGAAGCACAAACCGGGACCATAAAGATGATGCGGACAATGTATCTCTGATAAGTAGGTTCAGTGTAATTCAAAAGGTGTCTGTAGATGTGAAAAATAGCCAAAGCCATAGCTCCCAAGGCGCAAAAGAAAGCAATAATGCTAAAGTAAATTGGCAGCAATTCAGCCATTGTGAGCAAGCAAGGAAAATAGCTAATCAACCAGAAGAAAAATTGTGCCTACAATCATCCAAATCAATGAACAATTAGTTAATTAACTGGCGAAAGCAGATGGATAATGAGCATAAGAAGTAAAAAGGAACGAACCTCAATGAGTGAGTTAATTAATAATATTATATTGTAATCATGTTCTTCATACAATTGGAGGAGGAGGAGGAGCTTTGGAAATCGCGAACCCTGAACTGAATAATTACTGTCAGAAAGAGGAGAAAAATTGAGAAATAAACATCCTGTAGCTACAAATAAAAAAATGTGAAAGTGGTAGTATTAATTGATGAATATGGAGATGATAGAAATGAAACCGCCGACTTATAGAATATTAACTAGGGAGAGGAGATGAGATCTGACTGACGGAGTTGGAGTGTTAGGGAAGTAAAAAGGATAGGTAAGGAGGCGCTGCTCCTCCGTTTACCCAAATAACTAGCACGCAATTATGGCGGAGGAGGGAGAGGAGATGATTGATATCGCTGTTAGACAAACGGAGGGAGAAAATTGCAATTTCAATATATCTGTTTTCCAAAAATTAAAATTCTTCCTTTCCTCGATTCCTTCTTTCTTTATTTATTTTTCATGGCCAGCCTTTTTGTTTTCTTTAAACAAATAAGGTTTTATAATTAAATTACCTGGAGATTACATTATTGAGAAGAAATCAAAAGGATAATAATCCGCATCTCGTTTTTTTTACTACTGTAGCGGTTTTTTTTTTTTTTTTTTAAAATAGAAAACTTAATTAAAAAATTAATAAAGCATTAATGACAACTGGCCAACGGACTGAACAAGGTGGAGGTCATAAAAAATAATAACCTCTTAATTCTATTAATTTTGCTAATATCACCCTCCATTCCATCTCACTAAAGATAGGTTCATCAAGTGATTTTTTTTTTGTAGGATATGTTTGGTATTGTGGTTGCTTGTATGGTTGTATTTTGAAGAAAAAAAATTAAAAAGTATTTTTGGTTGACTTTTGTTTAATAAAATCAAATGTTTGGTTAAAATTGTGATTGAAATTGAGTTTGAATAAAAAACAATATGATTTGTTTAGTTAATCTATTTTTGACATTGAAGTTTGGTTGTAAAATAAACTTGAAGAACACAAATATAAAATAAACATGCATGTTTGTGTATGTGTTACAAATCACATACAAAAATACGTTAGAAATTTAATTATAATTATTGGAGTGAATATTGGTCCATTGTGATGTCTCGATTATTTGTATGTATATTTTTATCTCTTAATTATTTAAGATTTTACATCATTTCTTTTTTTATAATTTATTCAAGATTACAAGTCATTTTTTCTTTTATTTCTTTTAACATTGATTCTTGGTCGGTTATATTTAACATAAGTTTTAATTTAAATAATATCACGTGCTTAATTTTTGACGTGTGAGTGACAACTCAGTAACTTCTTAACAGTCTTTTTATTTACTTCTACAAATAAACATTCATAAAAACAAATATATGATATATTTATGGTAAATAATAACATTTAAATATAATATTATATTTTTATGATAAATGATATCTTTTAAAACATTGCAATCACTCAAGATGATATCCATATCAGATAAACTAGTGCACAACAAATAATTTCTTAAATCACAGGGCGAGATATGTTTTTCTAAGAAATGAAAAACATACAAAACAATTTGGCTTCACTTTCAGTAAACTGTGGTCTGGAAGCAATTTCTGATTAGTTTCATAACAACTGGATCTATGGATATAAAAAAAACAAACAAGATTTTAACTGTTTTCCCTCAAATTTTATCCTCAAACACAATACTAAATAGCCATGTAGTGTCAAAATAAACCAAATTATGATAAGTTTGGAATTGAAATTTACTAGTAAATAGGAGGAAAATACAGTATGATTCAACAATAAAATTACATTTGGAGAATGATTATCCTATCTTGCATTTCGAGTTACCAACATATTTGTTTTTAGAAAAAAAAACTATCGGGACATTTCTTTTTCTCCTTTTTTTTCTTTCTAAAGAGTTAAAAAAATAGTAAAAGAAAAAAAAAGAGGTGGGTTAATGGGCCAGTGAGCGAGCCCACAAAATGAAGTCCAGAAAATAAAATATCTCCTATGAATCATCAGAGATCAGAAGCTTATTGTATTTTGGCATTTGTTCCGGGCAGCATTTTTAAAATGCAGATACCTAACGTTCTATTTTATTTATCGACAAGTTAAGAGCAAAGGAAGAGGTGGAGGTTTGCAAGGCCATAAGTTTCTTAGAAGGCGAGGCCTTATCTTCCTTCTTCTTCTTCCTTCTTCCCCTTTCCACTCTTACTTTGCACTCGCTAGCCGCCTACACGCCCTAAACATCACATTCTCTATAGTCTACACTTCCAACTCCCTCCCCTTCCCTTCCCTCTAGCTGAGGGTGAAATTAAGAAGAAGAAGAATAAAAAAATGGCTTCTACTTGTACTGTAATTGGGGTTTCTTCTCTTTTCCATTCTACTACTACTAATAGTTGTAGAAGAGCAACGACGACGACAACGACACATTCGTCACAAGCTATACCATATCCTTCTTCGTCGTCTGTTTTTTTGTCTGAAAGGCCTCCTCATTTCAATTCCTTAACAGCCAAAACGCAACTTAGCTTTAAACACAACCTTATTATTAATAATAGCAGCAGCAGCAGCAGCAGCAGCGGCTTCTCTCCTCCTAGCGCTATCGCTACCCCTAATTCCATCCTCAGTGAAGAGGCCTTCAAGGGGCTAGACGGGTTTTCGGATTTCGAAGCTGATGTCGATGCCGGCGATGCTGCTGTCGATTACGTTTCTTCTGAAACTGAGCCAAATAGCAATACTAGCGAGGACGAACTTGACGTTTCTAAACTGGGTTTGCCTCAACGCCTTGTTCAAACCCTCCAGAATCGAGGAATCACTCACCTTTTCCCCATTCAAGTCAGTATACTTCCCTCTTTTCCTTTTATCTTCTTCTTGTTTGTTTTTATTATCACTATCATTATTTTTGTCTCATTCCAATACATGGCGCTTCACATTTCTTAGTTTACTCTTTTTCCTTGCTTTTTACTGCATTAATAATACATGCTGTTATTTGAGATATCATCAAAGTCCTGTCCCTAATTTTCCTAGGACATCACTTTTTTAAGATATTTAGTTAGTTTACTTTATTGCACAATGTTAGTATCCCCTTTTTAAGCACTTTACTTATCCTTTTGCTTTTCAATGACTCAGAGAGCTGTTTTAATTCCGGCCCTGGAAGGTCGAGATCTCATTGCTCGTGCAAAGACTGGGACTGGCAAGACATTAGCCTTTGGCATTCCGATCATCAAACGACTTACTGAAGATGCTGAGCTAAGAGGTTCGCAAAGGTGGGTGCTCACTATGCCTGCCTCACATGTCTTCTTCCCTTTGATGATGCGGATTCATGTGCTTCATTAATGTTTTTCATTTGCTTCTTAACAGGCGAACTGGTAGGCTTCCCAAACTTTTGGTTCTAGCACCTACTCGGGAGCTAGCCAAGCAAGTAGAGAAAGAAATTAAAGAGTCTGCACCATATTTGAGTTCTGTTTGTGTCTATGGAGGGGTTTCATATGTCACACAACAAAGTGCTCTTTCTCGTGGAGTTGATGTTGTGGTTGGAACTCCTGGTCGAATCATTGACCTATTGAAAGGTAACAGCCTCAAATTGGGAGAGGTTGAATTTTTGGTCCTTGACGAGGCTGATCAAATGCTTTCATTTGGATTTGAGGAGGATGTGGAAGTTATTTTAGAAAATCTACCATCAAAGCGACAGAGCATGCTTTTCTCTGCAACTATGCCTACCTGGGTTAAAACACTGGCAAGGAAATATTTGGATAAACCTTTGCAAATTGACTTGGTATAATCCCCTTTCTTTTATCATGTCTGTGTGCTCTTTGATTCTTGTTATGCAAGCTTCTGCTGGTATTGAATAATTAGAAAACTTTACTACACAGTATTTCTTGGAGTTGGGTGTGGAAAAGAAAAAAAAGAAGAAACAAAATGAATAAGTTACTGCTTGCACTTTGACAGTAAACAAGATTTTTATTAAATTTATCTTATTTACCTTTGTTATGGATTTAAACCTAAACATATGTTTGTAATCCTTTCCTCATTCACAGGTTGGTGATCAAGAGGAAAAGCTGGCAGAAGGAATCAAACTTTATGCACTATCAGCCACAGCTGCTTCGAAGCGTACCATTCTTAGTGATCTTGTAACGGTACGAGTTGGTAGTCACGTCATTCAAAATCTAGTTATGTCTATATTAATGGAGTTTCTACGGGTGTCTAAGCCTACATAAGTTCTGGAGAGACCTTTGTTCATATTCCAGATGGTTTGTGTAGGCACTGCTCATTCAGAACAAAAAATAAAATAAAATGCTCCATTGGCTTACTTTCAACAAATCAAAACTAAAAATATATCAATTTTGTCCCTGTAGTATGAGGTGTCAACATCCCATCATATCTTAATTGAAAAAAAATGTCATTGCAGGATCTTAACTTTTTTTCCCAAAGAATATGTAGACACTATATTTAAAAATTCCAGGACTTCTTAAATATACACTGTTAGTTTGCTATATATTAGAGGATTGTCACAATCTGTGCAAGCAAACTTGGGGAAGCACTTCCTCGGAAAGCAACTAAGACCATACTAGAATTCTGTAGGCACACACTTGACTACTGTTCATTTAGAAATCCTACAAAGATTTTGCTATACGCCTTTATATGTGCCACTTACATCTATCTGAGTGAAAATCTGTGTTAAAAGTTTTTTTTTGAATCGCTTCAAAGGATGGATTAAAAAATGAGAGGAACTGTACAAGGGGAGCTGATGGCTAGAAGCCTAGCAGCTAGCCTTAAAGGGAACAGGCTCCCGAAAGGCTAAAAAAACAAAAAAAGCCCAAAGGCAAAACAAGCGGGAATCTGTGTTAAAAGTTGTCTTTTATAATAAAACATTTATGTTATTAAATTTTCACTGTTGAATGCATTATTTGTTTCATACATTATCAATTACTGTCATGATAATGGGACTCATTATTGATTGAAGTGATTTCAGAACCAGAGGTAACTGTTGTTTCTAAAGCAGAGAACATTTCCATTATATTTAGGTCTATGCAAAGGGTGGGAAGACTATTATCTTTACTCAGACCAAACGGGATGCTGATGAAGTTTCTATGGCTCTTACAAACACTATAGCTTCTGAGGCATTGCATGGAGATATATCTCAGCATCAGAGGGAGAGAACTTTGAATGGTTTTCGACAGGGAAAGTTCACTGTGCTTGTTGCCACTGATGTTGCATCTCGTGGGCTTGATATCCCAAACGTTGATTTGGTAAAGTCATGGAATTGCTATTGTTATGATTACATAAGAAATTTATATCACTGCTTTTGTAATGATTACATATGACAGCTATGTTCTTTTTGTAACTTTCTGATTTATTGTTATGGTAGTCAGTTTTGTGTGCTCTAAAAGCGGCAAGAATTGGGAGAGGGGGGTGGGCCGGTGGGTCTTTTTTCCTCAAAAAAACAAGCTGAGACAGGCTTTCTTACCACAGTTAATATTGAAGATTAGATTTTTTTTTAAAAGAGTATGGAATATATCCCATTAATTCTGAGTGAGACAGGATAAGTTGTTATTATAATGATGTGAGAAAAGTGCTACAATCATTATGAAAATCATGAATATAGATGTACAATATTCAATACCTAGATAACTTTTCATAGAAGATCTTTTGGATTTTTTCCATTACTTTTTCTTTGTCCAAAACACCCAGGTTTGCCTTTTCAACAGCTAAGAAACTTGTGTTGGCCCTTTTCTCCAGATTATCCACTATGAACTTCCCAATGATGCAGAAACTTTTGTGCATCGCTCTGGCCGTACTGGACGTGCAGGGAAGGAAGGTACAGCCATTTTGATGTTCACTAGCAGTCAAAGGAGGACTGTCAGATCCCTTGAGCGTGATGCAGGGTGCAAGTTTGAGTTTGTTAGTCCACCAACAGTTGAAGAGGTTTTGGAGTCATCAGCTGAGCAAGTCGTTGCTACTCTACGTGGAGTTCATCCTGAGTCTGTAGAGTTTTTCACCCCAACTGCCCAGAAATTGATTGAAGAACAAGGAACAAATGCTCTTGCTGCTGCACTAGCACATTTGAGTGGATTTTCTCAGCCTCCTTCATCTCGGTCCCTCATTAGCCATGAACAAGTAAAATAACCAGCAATCAGATTTCATATTTTAACCAAGTGTTTGATTTTTATTTTAAGTATTGCTCATGAAATTTGCAGATTTGATGTGATCTAATGTGCAATGATTGATTATTTCCTTTTTTAAATAGTCTAATCTCTAGTTGGAAAGTAATTTAGTTAACTTACTGATATTAAGAAATTGCTCGCAAAAAGCACATTATTTGCAATGCAAATGGTTGCTAGGACTGCTTGCTTTTCTTTCACATTTTCACTCAATCATGCTGAAGACAACTTCCATAGCATCTGTGATAATGTCCATGGATGCTAGTATCACTGTCAACTAAATTCCCTGATTTCTCAGAACCATTTTCGCTTAATTGTACATGCACCCTTGGCACATTCCTGGCTCTGTTATTTTCTGCTGCAAACTTCAAGAAGCATTTCCTTTTCTGATTAACATGTAGATGATATCCTTTTTCTACTCTAGAAATGTTGTAAATGTGCAACCCATCAGGTATTATGATTAGGATGTGGTCTGGTATTTTGTTTATTCATTTTCTGTGCTTGACAACTTAAAATAGCTATTTTTAGATTTTTCCTTAGAATCTTGTAGTATATTTGTTTCCTTTACTATTATAGGTGGACCACAACCTTTATAGCTATTTTAGCGTCTTGTCGGTAACTAGAACTGGACCTTTGTATCTGCAGGGATGGGCAACGTTGCAGTTGACTCGGGATCCAACATATTCTAGAGGGTTTCTATCTGCTAGATCTGTTACTGGATTTCTTTCTGATGTTTATCCTGCAGCAGCTGATGAAGTTGGGAAAATACATCTAATTGCAGATGAAAGGGTCTGTTTCTGCAAAAATTCAGTGGATTCTTTTCTTCTTGATGCATTTTATTCTTTTAAAAAAGTTAAATATAATAAGTTTATATCAGGTTCAGGGAGCAGTTTTTGATCTTCCAGAGGAGATTGCAAAAGAATTGTTGAATAAGCAAATACCACCTGGAAACATTATTGCAAAGATCACCAAGGTTCGTTTTAGATATTCGCCACTCATTATCATTGTTTCTATGTGACAGCATAGGCTGCTTGAATTAGCTGCACTGATAGTATGCAGCCTAAAACCCGTATATTATGTCTGTGGCAGAGTAGTGAAATCTTTTTATTGACTTTGTTTGCAGTTGCCTGCATTGCAAGATGATGGTCCTCCAAGTGATTTTTATGGAAGGTTTTCTAGTAGGGATCGTCCTGCTAGAGGGGGTCCTAGGGGCCAGAGAGGTGGCTTTAGATCTTCCCGTGGCCGGGGAAGCGGTAGAGATTCTGATGATGAAGTAACATATAGGCGTGGTGGTCGAAGTAACAGTAATGAGAATAGTTGGTCCCGGATGTCAAGAAGCAGTGGAGATGATTGGCTGATAGGTGGTAGAAGATCAAGTAGGCCACCATCTCGGGATAGGTATATCCTTTTCTCATAGCAAACTTGGGTTCATTTTTCCAGTCAATATTGCCAGTCTGATTAACCTTAAAAGCATAAGCCACTATCAATAGCAATGACAGCTTTTGGCCAAGACTTGCTTACGTTCAACTTGTTTAATTCTTTCCCTGCGATGTTGTTTGGTATTCTGGTTGTTATCATGCACTCGATCAGATCTTTGGTGACCTCAATAGGATGAGATTTGGGTACATGCATGATGGCAACTGGTGGATTTTTTTTTCTCCTGTTTTTTTTGTTTTTTTTTTTGCCCCTGTTTTGTGTGATTGAGGGTTTGGACATATTTGGTCATACAAGTTTCAGTCATCCATTATATACAGATACGTTGAAATTGACATCTTTATTGTGCATAACAGAAGCTTTGGAGGCTCTTGTTTTAATTGTGGACGGTCGGGGCACAGAGCATCAGAATGCCCTAACAAGAAAGATTTTTAGTTGTCTTTGACATATGGAGACTGCTGCCGCTGGGGTCGCTGGGAATAGCTTCTATTTTGTTTGCCTTGTAACATTCCCATGGGAAGGAGGGGATTCAACTTGTAATTGGTTCACTCTGTGGTGGATTATGCTATTTTATTTGCTGCTTTGATCGAACAATTGTTTTCTAAGATTATCATTCAAACCTACAGTCATGCCCTCAATCTCACTAATGGCACATTTTTATATTAAAATATACTACATATTTGCTAACAAATTTGTTTCCTTGTCTAAGATTATTTGCTAAAATATTTGTTTCCTTGTCTAAGATTGGTTTAAAATTATTAAAACATTTCTTTTGATGTTCTAAAAGTTTAATTCTACAAGATTGAAATATGTATTTTTCTTGTATTTTTTGCTTAATTTCATTTCAATTATTGACAAGATGTCACAATTTCATATGTTAAAAATGCTTAGGGCATGCTCCATGGTTGTTAAAATTGTGATTTTGACACGACATGGAAAGGGCTTCTGAAACTCGGATCGTAAGATCGGATTGTAAAATCGTACTTGAATTTTTCCGTATAAAAATCGTAAAATCAGAACTAAAATCGTGTAAGTAGAAAAATTATAAAATTGTAAGTATAATATTTTCGAATACAATATATCATAATTATGACCATAAAACTTCATTATTTAAGGTTCATACATAGTTTAAATAAACTTAAAAATAGATTACAAAACAATTATGTCCATAGAAATTTATTAGGTAAAAACTAATAAATTTAAAATAAATATTCTGCCGACGTGTTATGTAAACTAAAATCAGCCTCATTAGTCATTATTGTCATCTTCCTCGCTATATTTATATATTTACATGTTTTAAATTATTAAATTAATAATTTTGTAATGTTTTTTATGGTTTTAATATGCTCATGTCAAACTAGAATAAATTAGTTTAGTGTAATCTCAAATAAAATATATTTTCAAATCCCCATCTAGTATCTATTGTTTTTGTGGGGTTTTGCTTAAACTATATATTTAAAAATATTTGGCTAATCAAAACACTTAATAGTTTTGTATGTATTTCACCAATAGCATTAATAAAAAACTATAATCTATAATTTTCTTTAAAATTTTTTTTGATTATAGTTATAAAAACCACCACAATATTAATAACACCCTTACTTTGCCTGTTTATTTTTATGTTTTCCGTTCTGTATTTTGCAGCTAATTCATGATAATAATAATAATAATAATTTACTCACATTATAATAATTTTCGGTGGTGCCTTCTCTCATTTATACCCTCTCCCTCTCTCTCTCTCTCTCTTTTCTTCTTTTTCTCCCTCTCTCTCTCTTTTCTTTTCTTCTTCTCCAGGACTAGGAGCACTCGTACTTCTCTCCTTTCCCTTCTCTCTTGTAAAGAAACTTGAAAAAGCCTAATATTTCTCTCTTTCATCCACTTTCTGCTCTTCATTTAGTTCAATACCATACCATCTCAAAGCTTATTAAGGTTTGTTTAACTTATTAGTGATTATTTTTTCTCTTCGATTTAGTGTTTTGCTTGATTTTGTCTCAAAGTTGAAGTCTTTTCTTGTTTTTGCCTTCAAGCTCCTATATGGGTTCATGTGATTTCATAATCTCTATGTCTTGTATTTTTCTCTTCCTTTGATTTTTCGGGTTTTTTTTGTCTCAATATTTCGAGAGAGAGGACTGCGTTAGAAAACCTGGAATCGTAAAATCGGACCGATCCGGTCCGATTTTACGATTCCATACGAGTTGGACCGAGTTTGACTGAGTTTGATTTTTCTTTCCGAGTTGACACGATTTGATGAGTTGACTAGCAAAATCGTATGATTTTGCGAGTCAACTCGCGATTTTAACAACACTGGCATGCTGCTTGTAAAAAAAAGGGGGCTTTAATTTTGTTACATCTCATGATTTGTTTAGAGGTAAGATCTCTTGGATAAACATGGCTCGAATGAGTTAGAGATTTAGGATTGGATACTATACAACTACTACTGTAAATTTAGGTTTTGGGTTTTGGTTTAGGGTTTAGGGTTAGGGTTGGGGTTTGGGGTTAGGGGTTTAGGGTTTCGGGGTTGGGGTTTCAGGGTTGGGGGTCCGGGGTTCGGGGGTCCGGGGTCCGGGGGTTTGGGGTTCGGGGTTCGGGGTTCGTGGTTCGGGTTTTCGGGTTTCGGGTTTAGGGTTAGGGGTTAGGGTTTTGGTTTTTGGGTTTTAGGGTTTAGGGTTTAGGGTTTTAGGGTTTTTGGGTTGGGGTTTGGGTTTAGGGTTTAGGGTTATTTTTTTTATAAAAAAAACAGGGATGGAACCCTGGTTTCTAAACTAAATTAAAGAAACCAATTTTGTAAGTTTCTTTAATTTTTAATAATCAATTTGACTAACCCCATTTCAATGGGTATTAGCCTTTGATTTCTGACCTTTTTGGTCTTGTCATATCCAAGCCCTTTTTAGTTGGTATTAGGCTTAAATTTTATGGGTCAAAGCCGTTTCCCTCGCGCATGATTGAACTGGCTTGTTTGAGGGTGTATTAGCCTTGGATTTTTGGACAAATTGATCCTGACTTGACTAGCCCCATTTCAATGGGTATTAACCTTCGATTTCAGACCTTTTTGGTCTTGTCATATCCAAGCCCTTTTTAGTTGATATTAGGCTTTAATTTTATGGGTAATAGCCTTTTCCCTCGGGCATGATTGATCTGGCTTGTTTGAGGGGGTATTAGCCATGGATTTTGCGACATATTGATCCTGACTCGACTAGCCCCATTTCAATGGGTATTAGCCTTTGATTTCGGACCTTTTTGGTCTTGTCATATCCAAGCCGCTTTTTAGTTGGTATTAGGCTTAAATTTTATAGGTAATAGCCTTTTTCCTTGGGCATGATTGATCTGGCTTGTTTGAGGGGGTATTAGCCTTGGATTTTGTGACATATTGATCCTGACTCGACTAGCCCCATTTCAATGGGTATTAGCCTTTGATTTCGGACCTTTTTGGTCTTGTCATATCCAAGCCCTTTTTAGTTGGTATTAGGCTTAAATTTTATGGGTAATAGCCTTTTCCCTTGGGCATGATTGATCTGGCTTGTTTGAGGGGGTATTAGCCTTGGATTTTTTGATATATTGATACTGACTCCACTAGCCCCATTTACATGGGTATTAGCCTTCGATTTCAGACCTTTTTGGTCTAGTCATATCCAAGCCCTTTTTAGTTGGCATTAGACTTAAATTTTATGGGTAATAGCCTTTTCCCTCGGGCATGATTGATCTGGCTTGTTTGAGGGGGTATTAGCCTTGGATTTTGTGACATATTGATCCTGACTTTACTAGCCCCATTTCAATGGGTATTAACCTTCGATTTCTGACCTTTGTGGTCTTGTCATATCCAAGCCCTTTTTAGTTGGTTTTAGAGTTAAATTTTATGGGTCAAAGCTGTTTTCCCCGAGCATAATTGAATTGGCTTGTTTGAGGGGGTATTAGCCTTGGATTTTTGGAAAAATTGATCCTGACTCGACTAGCCCCATTTCAATGGGTATTAGCCTTCGATTTCTGACCTGGTTGGTCTTGTCATTTCCGATGCCTTTTTAGTTGACATTAGGCTTAAATTTTATGGGTAATAGCCTTTTCCCTTGGGCATGATTGATCTGGCTTGTTAGAGGGGGTAGTAGCCTTGGATTTTTGGACATATTGATCCTAACTCGACTAGCCCCATTTCAATGGGTATTAACTTTTGATTTATGACCTTTGTGGTCTTGTCATATCCAAGCCCATTTTAGTTGGTATTAGAATTAAATTTTATGGGTCAAAAATGTTTCCCCCGAGCATAATTGAACTGGCTTGTTTGAGGGGGTATTAGCCTTGGATTTTTGGACAAATTGATCCTGACTCGACTAGCCCTATTTCAATGGATAGTAGCCTTGTTGGTCTTGTCATATCCATGCCCTTTTTAGTTGGTATTAGGCTTAAATTTTATCGGTAATAGCCTTTTCCCTTGGGCATGATTGTTCTAGCTTGTTTGAGGGGGTATTATCCTTGGATTTTTGGACATATTGATCCTGACTCGACTAGCCCCATTTCAATGGGTATTAGCTTTCGATTTCTGACATTTTTGGTCTTGTCATATCCAAGCCCTTTTTAGTTGGTATTAGGCTTAAATTTGATGGGTCAAAGACTTTTTCCGCGAGCATGATTTAACTAGCTTGTTTGAGGGGGTATTAGCCTTGGATGTTGCGACATATTGATCCTGACTTGACTAGCCTCATTTCAATGGGAATTAGCCTTCAATTTCTTACCTTTTTGGTCTTGTCATATCCAAGCCCTTTTTAGTTGGTATTATGTTTAAATTTTATGAGTAATAGCCTTTTCTCTTGGGCATGATTGATCTGGCTTCTTTGAGTGGGTATTAGCCTTGGATTTTAGGACATATTGATACTAACTCAACTAGCCCCATTTCAATGGGTATTAGCCTTCGATTTCTGACCTTTTTGGTCTTGTCATATCCAAGCCCTTTTTAGTTGGTATTAGGTTTAAATTTTATGGGTCAAACACTTTTCCCCCGAGCATGATTGAACTCGCTTGTTTGAGGGGGTATTAGCCTTGGATTTTTGGACATATTGATCCTGACTCGACTAGCCCCATTTCAATGGGTATCAGCCTTCGATTTCTGACGTTTTTGGTCTTGTCATATCCAAGCCCTTTTTAGTTGGTATTAGGCTTAAATTTTATGGGTCAAAGACTTTTTCCTCGAGCATGATTGAACTGGCTTTTTTGAGCGAGTATTAGCCCTGGATTTTTGGACAAATTGATCCTGACTCGACTAGCCCCATTTCAATGGGTATTAGCCTTTGATTTCGGACCTTTTTGGTCTAGTCATATCCTAGCCCTTTTTAGTTGGTATTAGGCTTAAATTTTATGGGTAATAGCCTTTTCCCTCGGCCATGATTGATCTGGCTTGTTTGAGGGGGTATTAGCCTTGGATTTTGCGACATATTTATCATGACTCGACTAGCCCAATTTCAATGGGTATTAACATTCGATTTCTGACCTTTGTGGTGTTGTCATATCCAAGCCCTTTTTAGTTGGTATTAGGCTTAAATTTTATGGGTCAAAGCCGTTTCCCTCGAGCATGATTGAACTGGCTTGTTTGAGGGTGTATTAGCCTTGGATTTTTGGACAAATTGATCATGACTTGACTAGCCCCATTTCAATGAGTATTAGCCTTCGATTTCTGACCTGGATGGTCTGGTCATATCCAAGCCCTTTTTAGTTGGTATTAGGATTAAATTTTATGGGTCAATAGCCTTTTCCCTCGAGCATGATTGATCTAACTTGTTTGAGGGGGTATTAGCCTTTGATTTTTGGACATATTGATACTGACTCGACTAGCCCTATTTCAATGGGTATTAGTGTTTGATTTCTGACCGTTTTGGTGTTGTCATATCCAAGCCCTTTTAAGTTGGTATTAGGCTTAAATTTGATGATTAATAGCCTTGTCCCTCGGGCAAGATTGATTTGGCTTGTTTGAGGGGGTATTAGCTTTGGATTTTGCAACATATTAATACTGACTCGACTAGCCCCATTTCAATGGGTATTAGGTTTAAATTTTTTGGGTAAAAGACTTTTTCCCCGAGCATGATTGAACTGGCTTGTTTGAGGGGGTATTAGCCTTGGATTTTGGGACATATTGATCCTTACTCGACTAGCCCCATTTCAATGGGTATTAGCTTTCGATTTCTGACATTTTTGGTCTTGTCATATCCAAGCCCTTTTTAGTTGGTATTAGGCTTAAATTTGATGGGTCAAAGACTTTTTCCCCGAGCATGATTGAACTGGCTTGTTTGAGGGGGTATTAGCCTTGGATGTTGCGACATATTGATCCTGACTCGACTAGCCTCATTTCAATGGGTATTAGCCTTCGATTTAATACCTTTTTGGTCTTGTCATATCCAAGCCCTTTTTAGTTGGTATTAGGTTTAAATTTTATGGGACAAAGACTTTTCCCCGAGCATGATTGAACTCGCTTGTTTGAGGGGGTATTAGCCTTGGATTTTGAGACATATTGATCCTTACTTGACTAGCACCATTTCAATGGGTATTAGCCTTCGATTTCTTACATTTTTGGTTTTGTCATATCCAAGCGCTTTTTAGTTGGTATTAGGCTTAAATTTTATGGGTCAAAGACTTTTTCCCCGAGCATGATTGAACTGGCTTGTTTGAGGGGGTATTAGCCTTGGATTTTTGGACATATTGATCCTAACTCGACTAGCCCCATTTCAATGGGTATTAGCCTTCGATTTCTGACCTTTTTGGTCTAGTTATATCCAAGCCCTTTTTTGTTGGTATCAGGCTTAAGTTTTATGATTAATAGCCTTTTCCCTCGGGCATGATTGATCTGGCTTGTTTGAGGTGGTATTAGCCTTGGAGTTTGTGACATATTGATCCTGACTCGACTAGCCTCATTTCAATGGGTATTAGTGTTCGATTTCTAACCTTTTTGGTCTTGTCATATCCAAGCCGATTTTAGTTGGCATTAGGATTAAATTTTATGGGTAATAGCCTTTTCCCTCGGGCAAGATTGATATGGCTTGTTTGAGAGGGTATTAGCTTTGGATTTTGCAACATATTAATACTGACTCGACTAGCCCCATTTCAATGGGTATTAGGCTTTGATTTCTGACCTTTTTGGTCTTGTCATATCCAAGCCCTTTTTAGTTGGTATTAGGTTTAAATTTTATGGGTCAAAGACTTTTCCCCCGAGCATGATTGAACTTG
This sequence comes from Salix brachista, assembly GCA_009078335.1. Classification (NCBI taxonomy): domain Eukaryota; kingdom Viridiplantae; phylum Streptophyta; class Magnoliopsida; order Malpighiales; family Salicaceae; genus Salix; species Salix brachista. The sequence goes on along the minus strand of CM018576.1, from coordinate 1,453,602 downwards.
CTTGTTTGAGGGGGTATTAGCCTTGGATTTTTGGACATATTGATCCTGACTCGACTAGCCCCATTTCAATGGGTATTAGCCTTCGATTTCTGACCTTTGTAGTCTTGTCATATCCAAGCCCTTTTTAGTTGGTATTAGGCTTAAATTTTATGGGTAATAGCCTTTTCCCTTGGGCATGGTTGATCTGGCTTGTTTCAGGGGGTATTAGCCTTGGATTTTTGGACATATTGATCCTGACTCAACTAGACCCATTTCATTGGGTATTAGCCTTCGATTTCGGACATTTTTGGTCTTGTCATATCCAAGCCCTTTTTAGTTGGTATTAGGCATAAATTTTATGGGTCAAAGACTTTTTCCCCAAGCATGATTGAACTGGTTTGTTTGAGCGGGTATTAACCTTGGATTTTGCGACATATTGATCCTGACTCGACTAGCCCATTTCAATGGTTATTAGCCTTCGATTTCTGACCTTTTTGGTCTAGTCATATCCAAGACCTTTTTAGTTGGTATTAGGCTTAAATTTTATGATTAATAGCCTTTTCCCTCGAGCATGATTGCTCTGGCTTGTTTGAGGGGGTATTAACCTTGGATGTTGCGACATATTAATCCTGACTCGACTAGCCCCATTTCAATGGGTATTAGCCTTCGATTTCTAACGTTTTTGGTCTTGTCATATCCAAGCCGTTTTTAGTTGGTATTAGGCTTAAATTTTATGGGTCAAAGACTTTTTCCCCGAGCATGATTGAACTCGCTTGTTTGAGGGTGTATTAGCCTTTGATTTTGGGACATATTGATCCTTACTCGACTAGCCCCATTTCAATGGGTATTTGCTGTCGATTTCTGACATTTTTGGTCTTGTCATATCCCAGCCCTTTTTAGTTGGTATTAGGCTTAAATTTGATGGGTCACAGACTTTTTCCGCGAGCATGATTGATCTGGCTTGTTTAAGGGGGGTACTAGCCTTGGATTTTTGGACATATTGATCCTGACTCGACTAGCCCCATTTCAATGGGTATTAGCCTTCGATTTCTTACCTTTTTGGTCTTGTCATATCCAAGCCCTTTTTAGTTGGTATTAGGTTTAAATTTTATGATTAATAGCCTTTTCCCTCAGGCATGATTGATCTGGCTTGTTTGAGGGGGCATTAGCCTTGGATTTTTGGACATATTGGTCCTGACTTGACGAGCCCCATTTGAATGGGTATTAGCCTTCGATTTCTGACCTTTTTGGTCTAGTCATATCCAAGCCCTTTTTAGTTGGTATTAGGCTTAAATTTTATGATTAATAGACTTTTCCCTCGGGCATGATTGATCTGGCTTGTTTGAGGGGGTATTCGCCTTGGATTTTGCAACATATTAATACTAACTCGACTAGCCCCATTTCAATGGGTATTAGTCTTTGATTTCTGACTTTTTTGGTCTTGTCATACCCAAGCCCTTTTTAGTTGGTATTAGGTTAAAATTTTATGGGTCAAAGACTTTTTCCCCGAGCATGATTGAACTTGGTTGTTTTAGGGGGTATTAGCCTTGGATTTTGGGACATATTGATCCTTACTCGACTAGCCCCATTTCAATGGGTATTAGCCTTCGATTTCTGACATTATTGGTCTTGTCATATCCAAGTCCTTTTTAGTTGGTATTAGGCTTAAATTTTATGGGTCAAAGACCTTTTCCCCGAGCATGATTGAACTGGCTTGTTTGAGGGGGTATTAGTCTGGGATTTTTGGACATATTGATCCTGACTCGACTAGCCCCATTTCAATGGGTATTAGTCTTTGATTTCTGACCTTTGTGGTCTTGCCATATCCAAGCCCATTTTAGTTTGTATTAGAAATAAATTTTATGGGTCAAAGCTGTTTCCCCCGTGCATCATTGAACTGGCTTGTTTGAGGGGGTATTAGCCCTGGATTTTTGGACAAATTGATCCTGACTCGACTAGCCCCATTTCAATGGGTATTAGCCTTCGATTTCGGACCTTTTTGGTCTAGTCATATCCTAGCCCTTTTTAGTTGGTATTAGGCTTAAATTTTATGGGTAATAGCCTTTTACCTCGGCCATGATTGATCTGGCTTGTTTGAGGGGGTATTAGCCTTGGATTTTGTGACATATTTATCATGACTCGACTAGCCCCATTTCAATGGGTATTAACATTCGATTTTTGACCTTTGTGGTGTTGTCATATCCAAGCCCTTTTTAGTTGGTATTCGGCTTAAATTTTATGGGTCAAAGCCGTTTCCCTCGAGCATGATTGAACTGGCTTGTTTGAGGGTGTATTAGCCTTGGATTTTTGGACAAATTGATCCTGACTTGACTAGCCCCATTTCAATGGGTATTAGCTTTTGATTTCTGACCTGGATGGTCTGGTCATATCCAAGGCCTTTTTAGTTGGTATTAGGATTAAATGTTATGATTAATAGCCTTTTCCCTTGGGCATGATTGATCTGGCTTGTTTGACAGGGTACTAGCCTTGGATTTTTGGACATATTGATCCTGACTCGACTAGCCCCATTTCAATGGGTATTAGCCTTCGATTTCTGACCTTTTTGGTCTAGTCATATCCACGCCCTTTTTTGTTGGTATTATGCTTAAATTTTATGATTTATAGCCTTTTCTCTCGGGCATGATTGATCTGGCTTGTTTGAGGGGGTATTAGCCTTGGATTTTGCCACATATTAATACTTACTCGACTAGCCCCATTTCAATAGGTATTAGTCTTTGATTTCTGACCTTTGTGGTCTTGTCCTATCCAAGCCCATTTTAGTTTGTATTAGAAATAAATTTTATGGGTCAAAGCTGTTTCCCCCGAGCATCATTGAACTCGCTTGTTTCAGGGGGTATTAGCCTTGGATTTTTTGAAAAATTGATCTTGACTCGAGTAGCCTCATTTCAAGGGGTATTAGCCTTCAATTTCTGACCTGGTTGGTCTTGTCATATCCAAGCCCTTTTTAGTTTGTATTAGACTTAAATTTTATGGGTAATAGACTTTCCCTTGGGCATGATTGATCTGGCTTGTTTGAGGGGGTATTAGCCTTGGATTTTTGGATATATTGAAACTGACTCGACTAGCCCCATTTCAATGGGTATTATCCTTCGATTTCTGACCTTTTTGGTCTTGTCATATCTAAGCCCTTTTTAGTTGGTATTAGGCTTAAATTTTATGGGTAATAGCCTTTTCCCTTGGGCATGATTGATCTGGTTTGTTTGAGTAGATATTAGCCTAGGATTAGTTTGTATTAGATTTCAAATTTATGGGTAATAGACTTTTCCCCCAAACATGATTGAACTTGGTTTTTCGAGGGGGTGTTAGCCTTGGATTTTCGGACAAATTGATCCTGACTCGACGAGCCCCTTTTAAATGAGTATTAGCCTTAGATTTCTAACCTTGTTCATATCCAAGCCCTTTTAGTTGGTATTAGACTTCAAATTTATGGGTAATAGACTTTTCCCCCAAACATGATTGAACTTGGTTTTTCGAGGGGGTGTTAGCCTTGGATTTTCGGACAAATTGATCCTGACTCGACGAGCCCCTTTTAAATGAGTATTAGCCTTAGATTTCTAACCTTGTTCATATCCAAGCCCTTTTAGTTGGTATTAGACTTCAAATTTATGGGTAATAGACTTTTCCCCCAAACATGATTGAACTTGGTTTTTCGAGGGGGTGTTAGCCTTGGATTTTCGGACAAATTGAGCCTGACTCGACGAGCCCCTTTTAAATGAGTATTAGCCTTAGATTTCTAACCTTGTTCATATCCAAGCCCTTTTAGTTGGTATTAGACTTCAAATTTATGGGTAATAGACTTTTCCCCCAAACATGATTGAACTTGGTTTTTCGAGGGGGTGTTAGCCTTGGATTTTCGGACAAATTGAGCCTGACTCGACAAGCCCCTTTTAAATGAGTATTAGCCTTAGATTTCTAACCTTGTTCATATCCAAGCCCTTTTAGTTGGTATTAGACTTCAAATTTATGGGTAATAGACTTTTCCCCCAAACATGATTGAACTTGGTTTTTCGAGGGGGTGTTAGCCTTGGATTTTCGGACAAATTGATCATGACTCGACGAGCTACTTTTAAATGAGTATTATCCTTAGATTTCTAACCTTGTTCATATCCAAGCCCTTTTAGTTGGTATTAGACTTCAAATTTATGGGTAATAGACTTTTCCCCCAAACATGATTGAACTTGGTTTTTCGAGGGGGTGTTAGCCTTGGATTTTCGGACAAATTGATCCTGACTCGACAAGCCCCTTTTAAATGATTATTAGCCTTAGATTTCTAACCTTGTTCATATCCAAGCCCTTTTAGTTGGTATTAGACTTCAAATTTATGGGTAATAGACTTTTCCCCCAAACATGATTGAACTTGGTTTTTCGAGGGGGTGTTAGCCTTGGATTTACAGACTGTAGTTGTTTTTTTTCAGGTTTTCCTTATTGTTGAAACCCATTTCAATTATAATTTGTATATGATGGAGGGTGAGAGAAAACGTTCAAAAGGAAGCCTTTTTTCAATTCGTTTGATTGGAATGGCAAGTCTCGGAAGAAGCTGTTTGCCAGTAATTCCGAGTTACCTGGTATAGTTGCTGTCTTGAAGATTATGGCTGTGCTTACGTTAATCTCTGATTGTTTCCTACACTGTCCAGTTTGTAACTTGATTTTTATCTGCCTGCATTGTGATTATAGAAGGATTAAAGCAAGGAAAAGAAAATGTTGAAAAAATGGAAAAGCGTCCTCGTCAGGTGGTGAGCATTCTTCTCTCTCGTGCTGTAATTTTCTTTTCTACTAACCTTTAGTTGCTATAAAATCTCAAGCATGATTAATGGTTTGTCTTTCCTTTACATCCAGGTGGAGCTGGATGATAGAAGAGCAAACTTGAGTAACAGAGGAAGTAGTGACTTTAGCTGTGCTTCATCAATGACTAGTGATGAAGGATATGGAACAAGGGCCCCTGGGGCAGTTGCTAGGCTCATGGGTCTGGATTCTTTGCCAACATCAAATGTTGCTTCTACCTTAGGTTTTGATTCACACTCTCTTAGGGCATTTCAATATGATAGTAGCACCCCTAATTTATGGAGTGAATATGACCCAATGGGCTACCTCAAAGTTCCAAATAAGCAAGAGAAGTATGCTTGGAATTCTGTGGAATTGAGGCCGCATAAGTTGGAAAACCGTCCAAGTAAGAGATTTCAAACAGAAACATTGCCTCCAAAATCAGCTAAGTCAATTCCAGCTACCCACCATAAGTTATTGTCTCCTATTAAGAATCCTGGATTCACCCCAACAAAGAACGTGGCTTACATAATGGAGGCAGCTGCAAAGATAATCGAGGCAAATCCCAAGGCAACTAGTAGTGGTAAAGTTCCGTTAATCGGGACTTCTTCAGTTCCTTTGAGAATTCGAGATTTGAAACAGAAAATGGAAGCTGCTGCTCATACAACATCTAAGCCTCAAAGATCAAGTGAATCCTGTGTTTCCAAGAATACAAAAGGACAACTAAGTGACAAGAGTCAGAGTGGACCAGAAGATCTGTCATCATCCAAGACTTCTATGAGTTCAGAGAAGGGCACTCCCAACAGTTTGAAGAACAAAGGGAAGTCTGTTCCACTTGCAGTACAAGCAAAGTCCACTAATGGTCAAAGAAGGGATGGATCAACTTTGAGAAGTAAAAGTATTGTGAAACAGAAGGAACAGAATGAGGTCAAAGCAAACCAGATGCTTAAGACCCAGCCTTGTACACAAAATACTGTACAGAAGAGAAACGCTGAAAGCAGGACCAGTAATGTGCTTCAGCAGAATAACCTCAAGCAAAATTCTGTACCCAATAAAGATAATTCAGCTTTGAAGAATTCAGTTTCTAATCAGCAAGGTAGAAAAACAAAATCAACTAATGGTTCTGTTGGACAAAATAGGACTGTAAATAAGGTCGTTGTAAAGCCTGAAACTGTGCCCAGAAAGATGGGCTTGGTCATGACAGATTCTGAAAAGGAGAAAACAAAGAATATAGCTCGGAAGAGACGTTCTGTCAATGGTGATTTCCAAATTGACAGAAATGCCACTCCTAATGTATCATTGAACAAGGATGAAATGTCTACAAAAACTAATGTTGTAATAGATGGGAACATGAATATGGCCATGGATGACAGAAAAAGTGGCATGGATATTGTTTCATTTATGTTCTCTCAGACAGCCTAGGTTACTTCGATTGCATTTTGGTGGAAAATTCACAGCTTGCAATGAACCAAAAGTATCAGGTCAGTCTTATGTCCGCAATCTGCAGATACATCCTTCCTTTTCTTGCACCTCCGATCAATATTATCCATTCTTCTCTTGTAATTTTAATATGCTGGAGTGACAATAGGAATTCATTTTTTATTTTTCGTCTGTATTCAGTTTCAAGATAAGCTTTTCCTGATGTGAGTATTATTACATTCACTAAAAAGAATTCAAAGTTTAGCTCTATTCTTTGTCTTTGATGTAGGTGACATGTGTGTTATGTTGTAGATGCCTTTGTAGGTTACCTATCCGGTAGAGGTTGACAATCGGGTTAATTTATTCCATGCCTCTACTGTATTGTAAATGTACATCATTAAAGATACAGTAGATAAAGTAGGAAGAATACATGTTTTTGTTTTTTTCAAGTCCAATAATGTTCAGAAAATCTTCTGCATGAGTTGAAATGGGCACTTCTTCTCCAAGTTCTGCTGTAAAGGTGGTATATTCTCTTACATTGCGGATAATGTCTGACTCAGGTGGAACACTGGAAGCTGTCCCGTGGATTTTCTGATTTTCATTTTTGCAAGTGCTAAAGGTCTGGATTTAGTCGCTAATTGTTTGGGGCAGATGCTAGTCCTTGTATTGGTTTTATCTGTGGATTTTGGAGCCTGAGTGCAAATTATTGCCAACACCTTTTTTCTTCTATTTGCATATAATGTCCAAGTCAGGTAGAATTGCTCTGGGATCTTACCCCTGGATTTTCTGATTTTCATTTTTGCGAGTGCTCAAGAGTCTGGATTGTAGTCGGTAATTGTTTGGTGCAGATGCTAGTCCTTATATTGGTTTTATCTTTTGAACTTGGAGCCCGTGTGCAGATTACTGCCAATACCTTCTTTTTTTTCCTCTTCTTTTCCAATTTTGACATACCACTTAACCAATGGGTACATTAGCATGCAGAATTCTATATGTAGAAAAGCTAAGCAGATGCTAACGGGATTGGAAGTTCTGACAAAATAATTCAATTAGCATTTCTCATCTTCAGAAGTGAATATAGGCTCACATCTTATTTGCTACCCTAACAATCTCACTTGGACAACCTTTTCAGCATTCAGAAGAGATGGAAGTGCAAAGCAGTAGCAGCAATTACAGTGAAACTGGAAAAGAAATCAAGTGTCAACGCACCAGCCCGGTTTCAATTCTCGAACCTTCTTTTGCAAGTGGGAGTTGCTCATATCTCAATGGTACAGCTGTGCCCTGATTCTCTCGGACTTCTTTTTCTAACTATGTATTTGGATTTGGAAAAATCTTGTCACTTCATGCATGGTAATTTGGAAATAAACCAATATCATTTAAATGTCAATTAGGAACCTAGTGGTGGTAATTTGCGACTGATATTCAGGAAGATAAGCACATCAAAATTTTCAAATCAGGTTCAGGGTTGTGTGCACCTCTTAAGATCTTCATAATGTTATGTGTGGTGCTCTCTCTTTTTGTGGATAAAATTATGATTTGATGAAAATAGTGACCAAGATATACACTCAATTTTCAGGAAGTAGCCATTGCTCAGCAAATGGATCTGTAGAAATGGAGGTTGAAACCGAGCTATCAGACTCAGCCTCCTCAATATCTACAATGGATGTCGTAAGAAAATACACAACCAGGACATGCAGCATGACAAAATCAAAGGAATCAAGCGACTGGGAACTGGATTTCATGAGGGATATACTTGTCAGTGCAGAGCTAAACTTGAAAGATTTCTCATTGGGTCAAACCTCCAACGTTGTAAACCCCGATCTTTTTGATCAGTTGGAGAATCAAGACAGGGGGATGGAAAATAACGAAGAAGATTACTCCAAGCTTGCGCGAAAGCTTTTGTTTGATTGTGTTAGTGAATCCCTGGACTATAAATGCGTACGGATTTTGTCAGGGAGCTGCAAAGCCTGGGCTAGATTGTCAACATTGTTTCAAAGGAAGGGTTGGCTGGCAGAGGAGCTGTACAAGGAAATTTTGGGCTGGCAAAGCATGGGAGACATGATGGTGGATGAGCTTGTAGAGCAGGACATGAGCACTCAGACTGGGAAATGGCTCGAGTTTAGCATAGAAGCATTTGAAGAGGGTTTAGAGATTGAGGATGGGATTCTAACTTCTCTGGTTGATGAATTGGTTTCTGAATTATACCCTTGTTAAGGCCCTTCAAGAAGGTCTTCCTCTCATTTAACTTCAACTGTATTTAAGGTAACATGTTGACCTTACATTCCTTTGATTTTGGCTGAGGAAACAAGAACATGTTTTCCATATTCCGACCGCCTGTAATCTCCATTCTCTAAGTGCAGTTTTCCCTTCCCAAGCTATTGGTTCCCTCCAGATTTCTGTCAACTAGAATTCTGTGTGAACAGCTGATTTTCATCAACCGGTTCAACTGCCTAACCCGTGATCCAGCCTTGCTGGATCATAGGCCAGGCTCGGCCTTCTAACATTTCATCACAGCCCCAATGCCTGTCCGCACAGCGGGCACGGGATAATCTTATTTTCACTCCTTTCTTGGATGCGAATACATGATACAAGAATTACAAATTTACAGTAAATTGGTGCCGGGTTGATTTAGTCGAGTCAAGAACCAATTGAGCGGGTCAAAATTTTCATCTAAACCAATGTAGTTTAAATTATAAAAAAATTAAAATAATGTTTATATATATATATATATTAGCATATTAAAACAATTTAAAAATATCTAAACAAGATTAATTAAATATTTTTATATATAAAAAACAGTTTAATTAAAAATAAAATAGCAACAGGAAGTGTAGGGCGTGCGATAGGCCATGAATCTAAAGCACATGCACATCCACATGTCAAATCCGGATTGGGTTATTATAAATTTATTTTGTTTTTGCAAGGACACCAATATTCTTCTTTCTTGGATAGAGAAACCACTGAAAAGAGGCAGTGTATTCTGCAATGCTGTCATCAGATTAGCATGTAATCTTTATTCTGATTAATGAATTGTTTAGAACAGGACCAGCAGTTTACTTTACTCAAAGATAATGATTTTTTTATTTCTTTAATGTATTTATGTTATAATAAATTCTAAGAATAAAAATATCATTATTTTAATATATTTTTTAAGTATTATATTATTTTATTTTAATAAAGACTATATAAAAAATCATAAACCTAGAAAACAGAGTTTACTAAACACGGAACCTTAGCCTCGTGGTAGCTGCCCAAAAGTTAGGATCCTATGAATCTTGCTATAACTTAATGTTTCCAACGTGTACCTACGCCCTAGAAGATAGGTTTTATATCGGATCCATGCACCCATTTTCATCCATTCTCAGGAGTTTTTTTTCCCCTTTAAATAACATAACTTGAAAAATAAATAGGTTTATGAAAAACAAACTCTTTTATATATATATATTATATAAGATTATCCCCAATTAAATAGACCATAGAAAAATAATTCATACTATAATGAACCAGCAGCTGCAATGTCAACTCCCCCATCCATCACTCGGAAATTGCAAGTCCCAACTGAGTCGAGCTCCACTAGCTAGGTTTTCTTTCTGAGATAAGTGACCCCCTCCCTGCAAGATCAGTGTACTATGCATGGATCTCGAGGCAATCAAAGGGCCGAGGCTCGAAGGTGTGTGTCTCTCTCTCTCTCTCTTCTCTCCCTATCTCTCTCTCTCTCTATGTATAGATAGATATATAGATATAGGTAGATACACATACACGTCGTTCTGCGAGGAAGAATGGAACAAGGACATGTCACATGTGACAGAGCAATGGCTTTCATGGGGAAGAGAGGGTGTTGTGTGACGTCATCATAGAGAAAGCACAAAAAGACCCACGTAAAATGGCGATGGCAGGAGGCCAAACGTGCTGCGTGAATTTCACTTTCCCATTTCCCCACCTCGATCCCTACTCTTCTCTCAATGTTTCCACCTTTTTTCATGACATTCTGCTTTCTTGCTTCCTCTTTTTTTTTTTCTTTTTTTTTTCATTTGTTTTTTTTATTTTTATTTCCTCTTAAAAACACTTTATGCTCTCCGCCGAATGGCTATGAATTTCATCCTTAATTGTTCGCGCAGAAACTCCACGCCAAAAGGGACGGTGAGGGGAGAGCGATTCTATATATTTATGAGAATTCTTTCATACTTTTCTTTTTTCTGAATGATATAAATTGCAGTTTGTTTGATGTAACACTACACTCTATTTTAAAGATGATGTTTTTGAAAAAAAAAATCATTTTTATTTTAAATTATTTTTTAATATCAAAATTATTTTTTAAAAATAAAATAAATCTAGTAAGCTTCTCGGTAAATAAAAATATTAATTTGTTTAAGAGATTAGCTATCTAGTGCTATCTTTTCAAATCTTTCTTCGAAGTATGAGAAATTAGGTACTTAGAATGGAATTTTTTTTCCTGAATCATTAAAGATTTTGTAAAAAGTCTTGGTAGGTTGGTTACGTGGGTTGGCATATGATTCTGGCTGCAATCAAATCACAAATAGTATGTATTTTCTTTTTGCCAAAAATATCCAGTCCAACCATACGAGCTCAATGTATTCTTGTTTACAATTAACAGTCTACCCCCAATGTAAAAACAAATTTGTTTTATATTTTTATCAATAAATATTATCATGAACACACACACACACACATATATATATATATATATATATATATATATATATATATATATATATATATATATATATATGCCAGCCCCATTTAATTAAAACCCATAAATTCAATGCACCTCTTTTTGAATTTGATAAATAAAAAATGTCATTATTTGAAAATCCCAAAACATATAAAACCCATTTAATTTCTTTTTAGGAGAATTTGTAATTTCCAAAATCTAACAGTCATTGGTCAAAAGAGAATGAAAAGACAATGGCATTAGATGTTATAACTCATCATCTTCAAGGGCAATTCAAGAACCCAACCACGTCTCAAAACCTTATTTACTCTGCACAACACAATCACTTTGGAACCCCAGCACTGGTCTCCCCCTCTCTCTCTGTCGTCCTTGCACAAACAGCAAAGAAAAATGGAGCTGCAAGAAACCAAGAGTAGGAGCAAAAATGGCCAAACCTCTACTTTAGACCCGAAAACAGACCCTGGAAACCCTTATAATGGCAAAACTTTAGAAACCCATTACTTCACTGAAGACTTTGACAGTGCCTGTTCTACACCTTATGTTAGCGCGCCTTCTAGCCCGGGTCGACCCGGATCCGGACCGGTTAATGGTGGGTTCTTTTATAGCTGTCCGGCAAGTCCAAAGCATTTCGCAATGACATCAGCGGAAAAGGCAATGGCAAATTTTGCCTCTTCGCCTGATAATAGCGTGGCTATTGGTTACGAGTTTGAATTCTCTGCGAGGTTTGGTTCGGCCGGGTCGGGTCAACCCGGATCCATGAGCTCAGCTGACGAGCTTTTCTTGAATGGTCAGATCCGGCCCATGAAGTTGTCGTCTCATTTGCAGAGACCCCAGATGCTAGCTCCTTTGATGGATCTTGAAAATGAAGAAGAAGATGGAGACAGTAGTAATGAAGATGAATTCAAGAAGGGCTCGAGAAAGGTTGGTGCTAATGGTGAAAGTGTGTCCAGAGGAAGAGATCTGAGGTCAAAGAACAAGTCTTTACGTAGAAGAACAAGATCTATGTCACCAGTGAGAAGCACATCTTTTGAGTTTGAAGATTATGGTGAAGAAAACAAGAATGTAACTGATGGGTCTAGTTCTTCTTTGGAAATTAATGATGAAAGTCTCAAGCTTGACGAGGCTACAACTAGTGGCGGCACTGATACTGCTCCAGCTTCTGCATCATCTTCGAGGTCATCATCATCTGGAAGGAACTCAAAAAAATGGGTTTTCTTGAAAGATCTTCTCTATAGAAGCAAGAGTGAAGGGAGGAGAAATAACAAGTTTTGGCATAACATTTCCTTCTCACCAGTCAAGGAGAAGAGTAAGAAACAAAGTACCAGTGTCCAACTTGGTGCGTCTAAGGAGAAGGCTTGCAGCAGCAGCAATAGTAGGTCTAATGTTGGCAGTGAGAGTCAGAAAGTGAAGGGAAATAGCGGGCAAGGCTCTTCTTCTTCAGGGAAGAAGCCAATGAATGGGATAGGCAAGAGGAGAGTACCGGCATCACCACATGAGTTACATTACAAGGCAAGTAAAGCACAAGCTGAGGAGATGAGAAAGAAGACATTTTTGCCTTACAGACAAGGCTTGCTGGGGTGTTTAGGGTTCAGTTCAAAGGGTTATGGAGCTATGAATGGATTTGCAAGAGCTTTGAATCCTGTTCCGTCCAGGTAATTAAGCAATCAAACGAGTTAAAAAGAACCTGTATATAGATTTTATTTAATTTACCTTCTTTTTTGTTCAATCTTATTGTATTTTTATGTATTTATTGATGGGTATTCTTCTCTTTTAGTTCAAAAGAGAAGTCTTTCCCTGATCTATGTATTTTGTACTTTCTCTCATAGGGTGTTTTAAGCCAAGAGAAAGATCAATCTCACTTTCTACTAGTAATTACTATGAACCAAGTTCTAATTTGACTGAGATGTGATAATATTCGGTGTGAACTCTCTAGTGGAATAATTGTGAAACAGTGCACCGTTTGGATTATTGCATCAATAATACCTTACACATGGCTGCAGGACAGTCCTGCCATGTTAGGTGGCAGAGGTCCACCCCAACCTCCAATCCCATGAAGATGCCTCAAAAATTGACCCACAATTAGAAAGGGTTTTCGAGTTGTTTTGGCTGCATCTCGCTCACCCAATTTCATTTTAACATGCGCATGTGATATTTTGCATGAGAATAGCGAGTGATATCTCTACACATTGGTAAAGTGGGTGAGATGACCCGTTTGCCTTTCCAACATCTCAGATTACTAGACAAGTTTCCCGGGCCACTAAGAATCTCATTGTCCCTTTTGATTATCTTTGAATTATTTTGCCTCGATCAATCTGCACCAATAATCTAGCTAGATGTAGATTGAGTTTGGTAATGGGTGCTTTGTAATCTTATGTAAAATGGGGCATGGTGTTTCACAGACATGGACATAAAGGAGTTGGAGATGATGAGACACGCTTGATCTTGATTTAGAGTTTGTAGTCATTCCAAACTTCCCTAGCAAATTTTTGCCTTTCTTTTTGGATTTTTCCATCCCGGCCTTTCATTCTTTGGTCATTATTATATCTCACCCCATCATTTCACAAAAGATCAGAAAGCACCACTTAGTTGTTTGATGATGTCCTCCATCATGGGCCCTTGTCTGAAAACTAGAAAGGAAGACAACAGCAACCATGGCAACAAGTACTGCTTTTCATGATACTTAGGATTCAATAATTAAGCCTGGGAATCGATGAGGGCAAACCCTAGAAAGAGCCTTATTCTCTGGGTCTTTTCTTTCTAACCACGCAAATGAAATGAAGGATCTGTTACTGCCATACCTATCCGAAAGCAGCTGGTCAATAAATACGGAATAAACCCAAGAGGGCACGGGGTGAGTGGTTCGGCGCTCTCCTTCCTTAAGCATGTTTGGGGTTCGACCCCTGCCTGTGTATGGAGATACTCTTTTGGGGAGCACTTTACCCCTATATGGGCCGACCCGGTGCGAGCGTGGATTAGTCTGGATCAGCGTCCAGGACACCGCGTGGTTTATACTAAAAAAAATAAAAATAAATACGGAATAATATAAACGATTGAGATAGATATGAATTTATCTCAAAACTGTTTATAGGAACAACTTATTTTTATATTTTATTTTTTTCTCATCAATTAATCTTTTTTTTTATCTGAACATCAACCTCACTGTGTAAATGGGCTCGAATGAAAATTTCCACGTTATCGAAAGAATCATAATGATGAACACAAGTCTAGGGCCGGACCTGGAAACTCTATTTGAAGATGCACATATTTTTCTATCACGATCTGACGGGACTTTTAACTGTTTCCTTTCCCTGTTTTTTTCTTTTTAAAAAAGGGAATCTCCCTTGTCAAAGTCAAACAAATTTATGATCGAAGAAAGTTTGGCCAGCTATTGAATAAGATTTTTTTTCTCTCCCTTGAAATGACAGGAAAACCATCATCCTGGTTATCAAACCCGAAGTAGTTTTAGTCGGTAGACTTGAACAAAATCAATTTACGAGATTTTTTTTAAAAAAAGTGTTCATGAAAAAATTTGATTTTTTAATTTTTATTTATCAAATTTTAAAAATATCTACAAATTCAAATAGGGTCGGATTAATATCTATCAGTTTAAATTAATGTAGAAACGCTAGTACAGGGCACTGTCAATTTTAATATAAGTAAATTGATTTTTTAAAGATAAATTAAAAACAAGTCATTTTAAGTTTTTAACTTTAAAAATTAAAATGGCATCAATGTAATTGAAATAGATGAACCAAATTAGCTATTAAATATCAAGTTCCATCACCTATAATTTAATTCAAATATTATTATAAGAGATACATTATTATTGAAGATTTACACTATTTTTTCAATTTTATTCTCTTTGCTCCTTTTTCTTAAACCAAACTAACCCTCTAATAAAGTTTTTTTTTTTTTTGGTATAAACCACGCGGTGTCATAGGCGCTGGCCTAGACTAATCCACGTTCGCACCGGGTGGGCCCCGAAGGGGTGAAAGTGCTCCCCAAATGGCCGGCTCCATACAAGAGGAGGGTTTGAACCCCTGACCTCTCTTAAGGGACGAGAGCGCCCTCATCACTCACGCCAGGACCCCTTGGGTACCCTCTAATAAAGTTAAAACCACTATACAAAATACAATAGGGGCTTTGTCATTTTTTTAATTACAGTTAATGAGCTCCCGCCAAACTCCAGCTTACTTTAAATTTCTGTTACAAGTAAACCAGGAGGAGGAAGGATGAGCAGAGCTTGCAGGGAGATCGAGCGCAACATCTTGCGCCTTCTCCACGGTCGCGAAACCCGAACACAGATCCGTGAGATACACGCACATTTCCTTCGACATGGTCTCAACCAACTCAACCAAATCCTTTCCCATTTCGTCTCCACTTGCGGGTCACTAAACAAAATGGCCTATGCCAACCGGATTTTTAAGCAAACCCAGAATCCCACTATAATCCTATTCAATGCAATGATTAAGGGGTATTCTTTAAATGGACCCTTTGAAGAGTCTTTCCGTTTGTTTTCTTCTATGAAAAATCGAGGTATTTGGCCGGATGAGTACACGCTTGCGCCTTTGCTTAAGGCATGTTCAAGTCTTGGTGTGCTTCAACTTGGGAAATGTATACACAAGGAGGTTCTTGTTGTTGGGTTCGAGGGTTGTAGCGCAATAAGAATTGGGTTTATAGAGTTTTATAGTTCTTGTGGGGTAATGGAAGATGCTGAGAAAGTGTTTGATGAAATGTATCAAAGAGATGTGATTGTATGGAATTTGATGATTCGTGGATTTTGTAAGAGAGGGGACGTTGATATGGGTCTGTGTTTTTTTAGACAGATGAGAAAGCGGAGTGTTGTTTCATGGAATACCATGATTTCTTGCCTAGCACAAACTCGGCGGAATAGTGAAGCTTTAGGACTTTTTCATGAAATGCTGGATTGGGGATTTGAGCCGGATGAGGCAACTGTAGTTACTGTTTTGCCTATTTGTGCTCGTTTGGGCGCTGTTGATGTTGGGCAATGGATTCATTCTTATGCAAAATCAAGTGGGATTTATCGAGATTTTGTAGCTGTGGGCAATGCACTTGTGGATTTTTACAATAAATCCGGCATGTTTGAGACTGCTAGAAGGGTATTTGAAGAGATGCCTCGAAAGAATGTGATTTCTTGGAACACATTAATTTCGGGTTTGGCTTTTAATGGGAATGGTGAACTTGGGGTTGAATTGTTGGAGGAGATGCTGAATGAAGGGTTAAGCCCCAATGATGCGACACTTGTTGGGGTTTTATCGTGTTGTGCTCATGCAGGACTGTTTGAAAGAGGGAGGGAATTGTTTGCTTCAATGGTGGAGCATCATCAAATTGAGCCAAAACTTGAGCACTATGGATGCATGGTTGATCTCCTAGGGCGTAGTGGATGTGTGAGGGAGGCTTATGATTTGATAAGAAGCATGCCTGCTGGAACTCCAAATGCTGCTCTATGGGGTTCCTTGCTTAGTGCTTGCCGTTCTCATGGTGATGTAGAGCTTGCTCATCATGCTGTGAAAGAGCTTATTGATCTTGAGCCATGGAATTCTGGCAACTATGTGTTATTGTCGAATATGTATGCAGAGGGAGAGAGATGGGACCAAGTTGCAAATGTACGAGGGATGATGAGGGAGAAGAACGTCAAGAAGACACCAGGGCAGAGTGTTATTGGATAAGTCTGCCACGTTACTTTGATTGAGCGATTATTCTTGATTCTCACACTGGCTTTACCGTGTGTCCTTCACAGCTAGGCTTGCAATTCAAGAACACCAAAGAAGCATGTAACAACCTTGTAACATCCTGCATAAGTTCAAAGGAGTTTCAGCAAGCAAGCCAGCCCGAACGCCTATGAAAGTGCAAGGAGGGGAGAATTCGTGAAAGTAGCAGAAAACCTAGCAAGGAAATTCAGGGAATCAAATACTATATTGGCCGATGAATTTTCAAGACAATGAAATCTAGAGGGTACCCTTTAAACCCCTAATTTCTTAACAAAAATGATCTTCATTTTGTTGTTAAAAGAAGCTCGTGAGACAGTGCTTGTCAAAACTCAAAAAAACATGAATATCAGTTCCTCAAGCTTCCAGCACGTGTCTATGTCCGTGCTGTATAGAAGAAGATTATGCATGGGGTCAAGTTGCTGTGGAATTATTGAAACGGCAACGAAGAGCATTGGAATGTATGTTTAAAAGATTTGTTTAGCGGTAAGATGTAGAAAGGCTAGTACAGGGCACTGTCAATGTATGATTTTAGTATTACGTTCCATGTTAATAAAATGATGCCCAAATTAACTGGTGATTTTATCCTTTTTACGTTTAATTTCCTTGTGTTTTGTGAAGATTGTTAAGCCGACGGAACATATTGAATGAGAGAAAGAGTAAGGAAACATGGAATTATTTATTCACAATGGTAGCCTTACATAAACCAAACCACCTTTGTTCATCAAAAGCAATAATAAACTGGGACACTCACCAGGATCCAATAGCAACTGAGAAACAGAAAACCCTAAATGGAAAGATTAACAAACAGAAATCACTGAGTAAAAGATCCCACTTCCCTCTTATCAACTTGCTGACATTCAATGTTTATCTACCACGACAGCGGGGAAAGCGCCTAACAGGTGTTTTCTTAACAGAAACAGAAGGCTTTATGTCAGCTTTCACCCTGACGGCAGGAGCAGCATAACATGGTTTATTCTCAACTGAAGTTTCCAACTTCGCTTTCTCTGTCTTGACTTCCTTAATTGGTGTAGCAAACACAGGGCTTGCAATTGCAAAGCTTCTTCCTGAAGAAAATCCGCTCACCCTCTCCATTGCTTAAATTTGCCAGAAAATTAAACTTCTATATCTTCAAGTGTGGTGGTACGTAGAAAGAACAACGATGAAGGGATGCTATACCTTATGAGACTTCCTGTTTTCCTTCATTTAATAAAAGTTTGACCTCTCGTTTTATGCTGACATGCATTAATGTTTGAAACCCTCAAGTCATCAAAGTATTCAGGCCAGTGCAATGCACCTTTTAAGTGCAGCCAATGCTGTCAATTTCTCAGTTGATGAATTCGATAATGTTTCACAATTACCATGTTTTTTAGTGAAAGTTAGTTTCCGTAAAACCAATGATATTCTTAATATAAACTAAACATCAATCTTATGAAAATATTGTATAAATTTTTCAAATTAAAATATTTAATTTACCATGGAAGATACAATTTGGAGTCTCGAATCCATGAAGAGAGTTGTGGATTGAGTGAATTAACTCGTAAGTCAGAGTTAACTTGGATTTTAATATTAAAAAAAATACATAAATAAAAAAAAAACGTATTTTGAATTGAAATTTAATCTAAATCAGATTGACTCGTATAAAATTTACCCCAAAATATGTCTATGTTTTTTTAATGACCCTGTAAGGAAAAACTAGGAATCATTTACTTCGAAAGGAAAGATTTCTAACTCAGATCAACATAAACAAAAGAAAGAAACAATACTCTAATAAAAGCCTCTTGTTCTGATGGTTAACTCACTGTATCCAAATTGGTGATGTCTAGAGTTCAACTACTGAAATAATAGACTCTCGATCTGCGCGGGCGTGAATGCTTAGCTTGATTCGATCTATTACTTAACTTTGCTTTAGTTACTGATTGATGAATCGACATCTTGGATCAAATGCAGAAGAGGTAGAAAAAGATGAGCAGAAACAAAACATTGATGAACATTGCCACATTAAAGTGCATATTCTATAACAATTTAGAGAACAAAAGTAACTTAGCAGAACATAGATTCCATGTATAAGTACTGTAATGCCTTCATAAATTCTCTCATTTTTAAAACTTGGATGTCACGCTTAGTCCTGTAGTATATTCTTGCATTTCGATGAGTTACATTACAGGAGCAGTATCCACCACCACGTGAACAAGGCCAGGGCATAGAATCCAGTCGAGCTGGGCAGGATTGATGCGCTACTTGTTTCATCATCGATGTACCTTGCCACATTGAAGTCACCTACGGTAAACAAGAACATGTTATTTTCTTGTTCCATTGTCAAACAGTGCATAAATTACCTCCTCGAGCTATCTTAATCTTAATGGTAACGAAACATCTCAACTAAATTTTAAATTTTTATGTGAAGTTCCATAATATGATTTATATTATTCTCTAACACACCCCTTCAAGTGAAAGTTTTTTGAGCTTGAAACTGTTGGAAAATTTCCTGAAGAACAAACAAACACTGTTCAGATCACTGTCAGGAATTTGCCTCTGACAGTGACAAACAGACACTGTTCAAATCAGTGTCAAAAACAGGGGAATTTTCCAGAATTGCTCAAGAACTTTGGGACGAAATAATTAAGCAATAACCAACAGAACAAGGGGCAGAATTTCTTATTAGGATACTGCCATCCCTTCACTTTTATTTATAGAAGAAGATCAGAATACAAGAATGGTAATTCAAACCTATTACAATCTCTTTTACTTAAAACAGGAAATAACTATGCGAAAATAAAGCAACAAGATATGATCAAATATAATTTGATCTTACTTAACTAAAACATTAACTCTTAAATTAAAACAAGATGAAAACAATAAAGGAAATTTGATGATCTTCGCAGCTCCAGTTCTTCAATTGTGCAGACTTGAAATCAGTTGACATTTGTTGACTTTGACCCTGCATTTTCAACACTCCCCCTTGATTCAAGTCTGCTCATGCCTATCATCTCTCTCAGTTCTTCAAGCCTCTCTTTGGCTAAGGACTTAGTGAATAAATCTGCAAATTGCTCCTTAGAACAACAATATTTCATCTCCAGCTCACCTTCAAGTTGAAACTGCCGAATTGCATGAAATTTGATCTTCATGTGTTTGGTTCTATCATGAAAGACTGAGTTTTTAGAAATTGCAATGGCTGACATATTATCACAAAATAACTCAGTAGGTTCTAATTGATCAAAATTCAAATCTCCCATCATCTTCCTCAGCCATACAAGCTGTTTTGCAGCAACATAGGCTGCAATGTACTCGGCTTCAGCTGTAGAATGAGCTACAACACTTTGCTTCTTTGAATTCCAGCAAAACACACTACCTCCCATTGAAAAACAGTAGCCCGAAGTACTCATCATGTCTTCATCACTTCCAGCCCAATCACTGTCACAATATCCAACCAATTTGACAGTTTCCAGTTTATCAAACATCATTCCAAAATCCTGAGTTCCTCTTAAATACCTCAAGACTCTTTTGGCTGCAACATAGTGATTTTGACTTGGATTTTGCATAAACCTAGACAAGTAATTCACAGTAAACACAATGTCAGGTCTTGTGGCAGTCAAATACAACAAGCTCCCAATTAAGCTCCTATACATTCTTCCATCAGCCTTAGGAGCAGCATCATCCTTTATTAGCTTTTGTCCTGCCACCATAGGAGTGCTAACTGGTTTGCTGTTTTCCATAGCAAATTTCTTCAATAATTTCAAAGTGAAGTTCCTTTGACACAAGAAACATCTCAATTTTGATTGTATTATTTCCATTCCTAGAAAATAAGACAACAATCCAAGTTCATTCATTTCGAACTTGTTTTTCATATTCATCTTGAACTCAGCCACCATTTTCTCCATGTTTCCAGTAATAAGTAAATCATCCACATAGACTGAAACAATCAAAATATGGTCTTCAACCTTTTTTACATACAAGGTAGCTTCATTCAAGCTTTTCTCAAACCCCAAACTCAGCAAAAATTCATCAAGCCGACTGTACCAAGCTCTAGGAGCTTGTTTCAGTCCATACAAGGCCTTTTTTAAGAGATACACCTTGTTTGCTGAGATTTCTTTTTCAAACCCCTCAGGTTGTTCAACATAGATCTCTTCATCAAGAGTTCCATTCAAAAATGCTGACTTGACATCCATTTGCCACACATACCAGCCAGTTTGTGCAGCAATCATTAACAGCATTTTAATGGTGTCTAGCCTAGAAACAGGTGCAAATGTATCATGATAATCAATACCTGGTTCTTGGGAGTAGCCTTTAACTACTAACCTTGCTTTGTGCTTGTTGATGCTTCCATCTGCATTCAATTTTGTTTTGAAGATCCATTTCACACCAATGACCTTTCTATTGATAGGTCTGTCAACAAGCTGCCAGGTTCCATTTTTTTCGATCATCATCAGCTCCTCCTTCATTGCTGTCATCCATGTGTTTGAATCCATGGCTTCTTGAACATCATTAGGTTCAGTTTCAGCTAGATTACACCTGCTATAGATGTCACTCAACAGTCTAATACCTCTCACAGATTCATCTTCAATTTCATCCATGTCAATAATCTCATCAGTTTCAGTTTCAGCTTGAATTTCAAGCCCAGATTCTTCCACAGTTTTAGCTTCCCAATTCCACACCTTGTCTTCTGCAACCTTGACATTTCTAGCAATTACAGCCTTGTTTGATTTCAGATCAAACACCTTGTATCCAGTGGACTTCATGCTATATCCAACTAGGATTCCTACCTCAGCTTTTTGATCAAGCTTTCCCCTTTTAATTTCTGGTTGTAGAACATAACAAGGGCTGCCAAACACTCTTAAGTGTTCCAAATTTGGTTTGAACCCATACCACATTTCATATGGTGTCTTCTCTCCCAAAATCTTGGTCACCATACGATTGAGAAGATATGATGCTGTGCACACAGCTTCTGCCCAAAATTTAAGTGGCAGTTTCTTCTCATACAAGAGACATCTTGCCATCTCCATTAGAGTTCTATTCCTTCTTTCACTAACACCATTTTGCTGAGGTGTGTATGGTACTGTAAGTTGGTGTTTTATTCCTTCTTTTGCTAGGTGTTCTTCAAGTTTGTGGGAGGTAAATTCACCCCCATTGTCAGACCTCAAAGCCTTCAGTTTTGTGCCAGTTTCCCTCTCGGCTGCAGCTTTGAATTTCAGGAATTCTTCATACACTTCCCCTTTGGTTTTAAGAAAATACACCCAACAATATCTAGTATAGTCATCAATGAATAATAGAAAATACTTAGCACCATTCAAGGATTCATTCCTCATAGGTCCACACACATCAGTATACACCAATTGAAGCTTGCAAGTAGCTCTAAATGCATTGTCATTAAAAGCAATTCTAGTTTGCTTACCTAATTGACATGCTTCACAAACATCCTTTTGTTCTTGAATTTTAGGTAATCCAATCACAATCTCTAAGTCTGCCATCTTCTTCATGGTAGCATAATTAAAATGCCCCAACCTTTTATGCCATAACACTGAATTTGAGCTATTTGTTATGCTCATATTCATGTGTTCATTCTCCAAGCCGAGACTAAAACTCCTATTAGTCATTTTGGCAGAAAACAGAACACTTCCACTACCATCTCTAATCGAGCATATGCCATTAACAAAGGATAATGAATGACTATCTTCAAGCAATTGACCAACACTCACTAAGTTTTGCTTAATTTCAGGCACAAACAACACATTGTCAAAAGTTCTCATTCCAGCCAAGGTATTTATGTCCACATCACCTCTGCCTTTTACATCAACATACTGCCCATTTGCAACTTTTACTTTAGACTCATAGTTGGTATCCAAGACTTGAAACAGATTTATGTTTGCAGACATGTGATTTGTGCAGCCACTATCAACAAGCCAGTTGGAATTTATTACCTCAGTTTTGCAGCAATTTTCCTCTGCCACAGCCATGAACAAGTGTTCATCTTCTTCTTCAGTGTTCTTTGCCACATATGCTTGCTTTCCAGTTCCAGCTCCTGAGGTGGATTTGCAATACTTTTGAATATGCCCAAACTGTTTGCATCTCCTGCATTGTGCATTTTTCAGCCAACACCATGCTTCTTGATGACTTGTTTTGTGACAGTATTTACAAGGGGGAAATTGTTCCTTCTTTTCTTTTCCCCTTGTGTTTGAACTGCTAGGGGAATTCTGATTTCCTTGCCACTTTTTGGTCTGCCAGTTCTTCCCATTTTCCCTTCTAACTTCATGGCTGTCTTTGGAAAAATTCTGGGATCGTGGCCTGTTTTTGAAACCAGCAACAAAGGCCTCTACACTTGACACTTCTTGCCTAAAGGAATGCCTTTGTTCAACTGATTGAAGAGCATTGATCAAGTCTTGAAGACTCATCTCCGTGACATCTTTAGAGTCTTCTAAAGAACAGATTTTGTTCTCAAATCTTTCAGGTAAACTGACAAGCACCTTTTCCACTACTCTTGAGTCCTGAACATCTTCACCCAAAAGTCTCATTTGATTGACTATTTTTGAGATGTTAGATGAAAAATCTTTAATTGTTTCAGTTTCCCTCATTTTCAGCCCTTTAAATTGTCTCTTTAAGTTCAATATCTGCATTCTTCTTGACTTCTCGTCACCTTGGAATTCAGCCTTCAATTTATCCCATGCTTCTTTAGCATGCTCACAAGCCATTATTCTTGTGAATATCTCTTCACTTACTGCATTATGGATGCAGGTAAGTGCTTTGAATCTCTTTGCCTTCTCTTCATTGAAATACTTTAGTTGAGCCATTGTGGGATTGTTGTTCAAGGGATTCGGATCCCTGTTAGTCTCCACAACTTCCCATAAATCAAAAGCTTTGAGATAAGTTCTCATCTTCACTGCCCAAACATCATAATTTGTTCCAGTGAACACAGGTGACTTTGACGAAAAATTCGATGATTCCATTTGGAAGAGAAGTGGTCTTTGATCCTCCTGTTGATTTCTAACTTGCAGAATTAGATTGGACAAATTCGTTTGAACAACCAATTGATGGTTCTTGTTCAATTTCGAGCCAATCTAAGGAGAAATCAATTGAAATTCTTGAAAAACAAATCCTCTCTCGTGTTTCACTCACCACCCAATCAAAGTTAAATAACTTTGAAAAATTCTCACAATACACTCGTGTTTCACTCAATTCCCTTTCAAAGATTCAATTTGGCTCTGATACCAATTGTTGGAAAATTTCCTGAAGAACAAACAAACACTGTTCAGATCACTGTCAGGAATTTGCCTCTGACAGTGACAAACAAACACTGTTCAAATCAGTGTCAAAAACAGGGGAATTTTCCAGAATTGCTCAAGAACTTTGGGACGAAATAATTAAGCAATAACCAACAGAACAAGGGGCAGAATTTCTTATTAGGATACTGCCATCCCTTCACTTTTATTTATAGAAGAAGATCAGAATACAAGAATGGTAATTCAAACCTATTACAATCTCTTCTACTTAAAACAGGAAATAACTATGCGAAAATAAAGCAACAAGATATGATCAAATATAATTTGATCTTACTTAACTAAAACATTAACTCTTAAATTAAAACAAGATGAAAACAATAAAGGAAATTTGATGATCTTCGCAGCTCCAGTTCTTCAATTGTGCAGACTTGAAATCAGTTGACATTTGTTGACTTTGACCCTGCATTTTCAACAGAAACTTGCATAGACCCACACAACCTTGTGCTTGGTTTTTTTTTTATCAAATAGAATGAGCGTGATGAGATTCGAAATCGTGATCGCTGGGTTAACAAGGCTCTGATACCATGTCAAAGACCTATTTCACCTAAAAAATTAGGATATTAGGTGAGACACTAGAATATGATCTATATTATTCTCTAATACACTCTTTCAAGCGAAAGCTCTTTAGACTTGAAACTTGCATAGACTCACACTATCTTGTGCTTGATTTTAATCAAATAGAATAAGGGTGATGAGATTCGAACTCATGACCGTTAGGTCAACAAGGCTTTGATATTACGTTAAGAAAGACCCCATTATATAATTTATATTATTTTCTAAACTAAAAGCCCACCTCGCACATCGTCAAGGACATTCAGCAGAATAAATTCTCCTGGATGTTGCCCGAAGTGTGAAACAAAGAGAAAACAGCAGTGCTATTACCTCTATAGCCAGTGGAGCCGCAACCAGCACTCAGCGCATAAGTTATGTCTCTCACTGTAGCCCTATTATAGAAAAGAAAATCTGATATCACACCATTAATGCAACCCAGCACTAACCTTGTCTCAGCTAAGCAAGGTCCATTACAGAATACGTCAGTTGCCTCTGGAGGTACATTAAGATTCCCACTCTGTGTTAATCTATATGCCTCATCACATCGTGATTATATCTGCATGACCTCTAGCACAGCTTGTAAGCAAAAACAATTCAAAAAAAAAAAAAAAAAACACAGCCAGGAATGGAACAATCTTGTTATTGAAACACAGCATTGCTTTAGCAACCATCTGTCCGGGGACAGCCTGAGCATATCCTGCTTGGTGTTGAATCCAAGAAAACATAATTAAAGAATGTCAAGGAATAAAAAGGACATGAAAATTGGAAAAAAAATATGAACTTGTAAGTGATGGTGGTTG
Organism: Salix brachista; assembly: GCA_009078335.1. Taxonomy (NCBI): domain Eukaryota; kingdom Viridiplantae; phylum Streptophyta; class Magnoliopsida; order Malpighiales; family Salicaceae; genus Salix; species Salix brachista. The sequence goes on along the minus strand of CM018576.1, from coordinate 1,428,377 downwards.
GTATAACCTGTGCAGAAGCACAATTTGGCTATGAAAATTAGAGTGAAGGCAAGGAATTTTTGTTTTGGGAAAGCCAAGACTGCCATTAAAACTTGATAAGATAAAAACACTCTCAAATTGGTAGAACATATTGAATAGGAGGGACAATGCAGCTAGCTATAAGAAGTACTCCAGATTATTATTATTATTATTATTATTATTATTATTATTATTATTATTATTATTATTATTAATTTGGGTATGTAATGGAATGGTAGTTGAACTTGGTAATCTGCTGTGCTTTAAGCAAAATGGCAAGGAACGGATAGACTAAAATGGAAGGTGTGTAGGTGGGTAAGCCACCGAACCTGTGCTTGTTTTGGAAGTCTAGAACTTTTAGTGTCAAAATTGAGAGATGAAGTTGACATCATTTAGGTTCGTTTTCTTCATATTTTTTTTTTTTATATATATATATAAAATAAATAAAAAGAAAGAAATGGAGATGCGGGGTATCGATCCCCGTACCTCTCGCATGCTAAGCGAGCGCTCTACCATCTGAGCTACATCCCCATTTCGGAAAACTTCGATTTATTTCTTATCCTGAAGGTTTTGCTTTGAAATCTAAAGATTTAGACTTGCAGTTTCACAGAATGATTTAAATTATTTTTTATCCTTTTGTTTTTGGATAATATAAAAGAGTATGTAGCTTTAAACTGGGGATTTTTGGCAAGAAAATCAGTAATTGTTTTATTGAGAAACTAATGAATTTATGATGATTAATGACTATTTAATTGATTTCAAAACTACATGCAGGACTAATTATTCAGATTGCTGCTAAATTCATGATAGTATTGTTATTCCTTCTTCTACCTTTTCTTGTATAATGTTATCCCTACTACTTGATGATTCTTATTCAAATTGACTTGCACATCATCTTCTCCATTACACATGAGACCAAGTAAAATAACAGCTCATTTATTGAGAGTGAATCCATGCCTGTTCATTGAGAGATTTTGAACTGTGGTTTTACTGAATTTCATTTTGGTTAACAAAGTTATTATCCCACTAGAGTTCCTTCAATTGCAAGGCCTGCAATGATGTGGAGATAATGAAATTATGTTCCTTTTTGTCTGTTTTGTAGGGTTTGTTTTTCAAATACTCAGAAATTGAAGTCAAAGGCATTTGGTACCAGTTTGACTACTTCTTGGATCCCATTAATTTTTGGAGCTATCTGGTTGCCATTCTTAGGTTAGTGCATAGCCAGGTTTGAAAGGCATTTTTACGGTACATTCTGCTTTTTGTATCTGGTTTCAAGCTACACTGGAACCAGTTTTTTCTTTCAACTGCGAACATAGATGGATTCTTTGGAGTGAAAAGTTGTACGGTCTTTTGATACTGAACATTCGAAAGTAATAACAGCTTGTAGCAGATTGAAATGTTAAGGAATATTTTCTGATTTTTGTTCTTTCTTTCTTGGCACAAGGTTAGCTTGTGTATGTCAGACAGAAAGAGTCAGTATGCAGCCACAAAAGTTGCTAAAACATTCTGTAGATTTTGTGTTGTGTGTGCTTGATTCTTAGTTTCTTTTTGTCTTTTATTCAATCATTCCAATCTTAATAAGTGGTATCAGAGCCTGATTTGGGTTTGAGTGGGAGCAATGGTGCAGGAATCTTGAATATATTGGAGGATGCGGATTGAAAATTACCTCATCTTCTTTTTGTCAGGGAAGAAACCAAACAAGATGGAGAAGGCAGAATGGAGACTTCTTGACTGGAAAGTTTTAGGTGCAATCATATAAACCCTGTGAAGATCAGTGCATACAATGCCATATAAAGGAAAGGACCATTGGAGCTGATGGCAGCCCTGTCCAGCATGTATGAGAAGCCGTTCGCAAATAACAAAGTGCATCTGATGAAGAAGTTGTTCTAACTAAAGATGTCAGAGGGTACGCCTGCCACACAACACCTACATCATAAATCAATTGTCATCCGATGAAATCGAGTTTGATGATGAGATTCGGGTATTGATTATGTTTTCCTCGCTCCCAGATAATTGGGAGGCTATGCAAATGGCTGCAAGCAACTCTGCTGGAAGAACTAAATTAAAATATAATGATATTTGTGGCTTGATTGTAGCTGAAGAAGGGCGTAAAAAAGACTTGGGTGAAGTTTCGGGTTTCAATCTAGCCCTTATAAACGGCGGGAGATGATTTTTTTTTCTAAGGCCGAATCGGCACAGATAAAATAATACCGGCACGCTTCAACCGCTAATTGACCGAAAAATCTGGAACATGATGGAATTTAAATCGAGATAAAAATGACGCTGTTTTATCTCGTTTTTTAACTGGTACAAAACGAAACTGACACCTATGATTTCAATCTAGTCCTTAATATTGATACTCGAGGGAGAGGACTGGATAAAAACTCAAACTGTAGCATATCAAAATCCAAATATAGGAGTAAAAGCAAGTCAAAGTCCGGGAAGCAAGGTGTCCGTCGGAATTGTGGAAAATCTAGTTCCCTTGTAAGGAATTGCACGAGGCCAAGAGAAGCGAAGATTGATTCTGCAAATAGTTCTGAGCAGGTAGTTGCGGATCTTTCATAGTTGGAAGTGTGGCAGTTAAATTCAAAAATAAAAGGTCATGCCAAACAAAAAGCACTACACCGAGCTATACAGATCATGAAGTTTATTTCTCGCATGAACCATGCAAAAAGGATGAATCATGAACCATCAGTTCCTTTGAAATACCGATCGCCAGAGATATGTAATTGAGAACTTGAAGTTTCTCAATTGAAATATGAACAGGGGTCCACTCCATCCTTTTTTTCGGAAAAAAAACCCTACACCGAGCTAGGCTCTTTGCCGGCACACTGTACAGCCCGTTGTTAATTTCGTTTCTATTGCTATGTTTAGGTTTTAGAGAGTTTTAGCATGATGATTCGAGATTGTATTGTTTATATATATATATATATATATATATATATATATATATATTAATTCATATATATATCAAAAAAATAGTTTAAATTTAAAAATAATATTATTTAGAATTGTATAATTTAATCTAAAAAAACATATTAAAATGAATTTTCTAGAACACCACCCTCATGTCGGTGGAGAATCATGTGCCCTACCATAGGATCCTTCCAGGGCACCAGATTCGGCTGTTGTATTGTATACCTCTAACTCACAAAAAAAAAATACAACCTTGCTCACAGATATCGAAAAGGTGTAACCTTTACCAGGAAAATCTCACTTTCCCTCTACAGTGAAACAAACAGTAGATACAAAATTGATGCAAACAGCAAATCAAATTCAAGATTCTTGTGGCATTGAATTCTTGGGAAACAATGGACATGCCATTTGACAGCAAACTCAAGAGTCAAGTTAGAGATAAGGGAGCAGGGAATAAGAAGTATTGACAATTTTCATTGCTAAAACAGGCCACAAATCATCAATCAGTTCTGGGTTTTTTGAATTATGGACATGAGGTAGGCACGTATGCCATTTTACTGGAAACAAAGGACCAAACAACGTGAAAATACCTTCAACCATGATTATACAAAGTCGATGTCTGACCAATACAGTACGCAACATCATAGAGCTTGAGAGCTAAACAGATCTTCATTTCCTATAGCTCACTACTTGATATACTGAGAAAGCCACCTGAAACCCTCTCCATAGCCCATTTTGCGGACAATGCTACACATAAATACCTCAAGGGGACGGACATTTGAGTCTACCAAGTTCACCTTACCCTTGCCAGTGGTGAAGTTGGTGAGACCTAGGTTGTAACGCAACTCATCTTCTGAGGCGGCATATGGGATGTCAATCTTGTTTCCCAAAACAAGAAAGGGGACATTGGCTAATGCTTCATCAGAGAGGAGAGCATCCAATTCTTTCTTGGACTCCGCAAATCTCTCTTTGTCATGAGCATCTACCAGGTAAATAACAGCATCCACCTTCACATGCAAACTTCATGTCAAAACTCAGCAGGACAACACAGAAAGAACAAACCAATCTAACAAGAACATTCTAATATAGTCATTTACTCATCATGTAATAAAAACCTGAAACAACTTGGAAGTCATGTGAGAACAAGTGAGGCAAACAGGAATCCCAGGAGGACATAATAAAAGTCACCGGGATGATTCTTCAATAAAGGATGATAACACGCCATTTTATCAATGCAGTTATTCATACACTACTAATTACCAAAAGTGTAAAAATACAACAAATGAAAACCAGGGCATTCTGTGTTTCAAAGTAGAAAATCAGAATGCAGCTCATCTGTCTTAGCAGCCAACGAGTCTGCAAAAATCATCCTGAAAGGAAAAGGAAAGCAAATGTATGGTGAGGTACTAGTGAAACACTTTGCAAAGACCAAAAGTGCTATCAGCGAACTCCCATTTCATTATTAGCCTCCCATGAATCAGACAATCACAAAATCCAATATTATCTGGATTATGGAGGCAGGGTATCTCCTATACGAATATTATTAGCACTTGGGAAGTTAACATATCCAAACTAATCACACAGTAACTTAAATTCCTTGACCTTTTCATGCAGCTTCACCAGATTACTAAACTATTTCACCAAAATTCCAGACCTTCACATCACCAGAAGTGAGAAAACAACACAAACTAGCAAATATCAATCACAAGTATTGAAATTACGTTTGCAATCACAATGAGCTACCAATCCCCACATTGAAACCAAAAACTTATATGCAATTTTGGGAGAGTAGATAAACAACCTTGGCATAGTAATCTTTCCAAACTCGACGAGCAATCTGATGTCCACCCAAATCAAAAGCCTTAAACTTGATTTTGCCAATGCTCAATTCCTCCGATGTTGGATACTGTGTTGGCTGATGCTGCACCAATCTCTGCTCACACAAAAATTCAATAACGAAAACCATTTTAAAAGTTAATTCATTTCTTCAAACTTCCAATTATAGAATCAATATTCTACACTCCGAACAAAACCCATTTCATTTTTCATTTTTTGTGACCTAGAAACTAAATATAACAAATAAAGAAATTAAACATCGGTCGTTAATTTTTTTTTCTCCAAATTGAAGAACTTTAAATAAACAATGGGAGCTAAAGTCTTGACATAAAGACAGTGATTTATTAAAAAAAAAATCAAATTTCAAGCCCTATTTACTAAAACACAGGTAGAGAAAAAAATCATAAACAAAAAAAAAAGAATAATACAATGAAAATAAAAATACCTCATTATGTTCAATTTCAACAAAATTTAACAAAAACCCAGTTCGTATTTTAATCCAAAGTACCATAAATTAACCAAAAACAATTAAGGCTTCATTCTTTAAGCCTAAAAATACAATATTCATGCAACTTATCAGGAAACTAAGGAAACCCAGAAAATAAAATATACCAAAAAATAAATGAAAAAAAAAGAAGCACCTCATCCTTTAACATGTGAAGCAAAGTGGTTTTGCCGGCATTATCAAGACCTAAAAACAGGATCTTGGCTTCCTTTTGCCATAAACCAAGTGATGCTAGCACCCCATAAAACCAATCAAGCAAAAACATTTATCTTATATAAAATTTCTAGCTCGAGTTAATCAATTTTTGTTGATTAAAAAAAACGAGAGGGAGAGCTGATAGAGAGACTGTTGGAAGTTCTTGAGAGTTACAGAGAGATTTTATTTTATTGGCTGCAAGTAGGAGGTGGCGTCTTTTGATTGGTTGATGTAGCTTTTGGTGGGTCGGGTTATGAGTTGGACTCTTTGGGCCAATGAAAAGTGAGAATTGTGGTTGTCGGCACCTTTGGGTGAATCTTGACTGCTGGTGAAAGGAATGGACGGTTTGGATTGATTTCATTTCTTTATTGGGATGGACTAGTTTCGTCTTCGGTGAGAGATGGCAATTATGAGGCAAAAACAGTGGTGTGTGTGGCTTCAGATTGTGACATGCGGATCAAGAAATTCGGGTCCAAGACTATAGCCTATGATCGCGAGTGAGCCTGATCGAGCTGAACCGAGTCAGCCAGATCCTGAACCAATGTGTCCGGGCTTCAACATGTTGGGAGATTCAAGCTCTTTTTCAACTAAATTTTAGAGTTGTGTTCCAATATCTATTTCAAGCATTTTAAAAAACTTGAAAAATTTCTTCAACACTATACATATGAAGGAGAAACGTGTCTGTACATCCCATTCCAGGGAACAATTACATTACTCCCACAAAATGGGTTAACAAAAAGAAAAAGGTATTCCTTGTCAACATGATGCAGGAAGCAGAAAGAAAGTGGTGTCGCTCCTTTTCCTTGCTATGACCACAAATCATCAAAATCTCTCAGGTTTCATCATGGACATGAGAGAGCATGTATTTCATTTCATCCTCGAGAGAGAGAGAAAGAGAGAGAGAGAGAGAGACAATATCCAACCCCACACTTTATATAACAGAGCACTTGAGATTTAAACAGATCTTGGTTTTCTATATAGCTCACTTGATGTACTGAGAAAGCCACCTGAAACCCTCCCCGTAACCCATTTTCCGGACAATGCTACACATGAAGACCTCGAGCGGACGGACATTTGAGTCTTCCAAGTTGACCTTACCCTTGCCAGTGGTGAAGTTGACAAGGCCAAGGTTGTATCGCAACTCTTCTTCTGAAGCAGCATATGGAATATCGATCTTGTTGCCTAAAACAAGGAAAGGGACGTTGGCTAATGCTTCGTCAGCTAGGAGAGCATCTAGTTCCTGTTTTGACTCGGCTAATCTCTCTCTTTCATAGGCATCTACCAGGTAAACAACTGCGTCCACCTTCACATGGAAAGGATTTTGATGTCAAAACCCGGCAGTACAAAACTGTTTAGGAAAAAGCCAGCAGGAATACAGTAAAAAACAGTTGCACTAGGTCTTACAACGTCAAAAACAATAATGAGAAATCATGTGAAAAATAGGGAGAGGAAGACAACGAGTACTCAGGAGAACATATAGATATTATTCTTAAGAAATGGTGGCTAATGTGGAATTTTCAATTATTCAAAGGCAAGCACAAACAGAGACTGTGTTTCGTATTGCAAAGGAGAAATCAGATTGCATTTGCAAGGAAGATAAAGCCTACATAAAAGTAGCAAAAACAAAGTGAAGAGGTGAGGAAACATGACGGTGAGGTCCTAGTAAAACACTATCAAAGTACAAAAGTGTTATAAGCGAACTCCCATTTGGTATTAGCCTCCCATGAATCAGATAATCACAAAAGCAACATTATCTGGGATTATGAAGGCAAAAGCAGTCCAATCAAACATTGTCAACACTTGCTCATTTAACATATCCAAGTCCCAAGAAGCCCTAACGATAAAATGAGACAACCAAGCAAGGAAGGAACAAAAACCTGGTATTGCAATCCAAGAAACATAATAATTTTTGCTTAATAAATTCACTAAGTTCTGCAAATCCTAAACTGCCACACCACAACATCAAACACTAGCGGCAAAAAAAAAGTGGAAACACTTTCAACTTCCTGAATCTGCATGTCTTTATCTAGAAACTAAAACAAGATGACTGGTATCCAAGCATGATTGCAACTTGCAAGCACAACGAAAGTAACTTGAATCCACACATTACAAACAACTAACATGCTAAACTTCCTTGCACCCATAACTCATAAATATAAAAAAAAAAATATGCGAGAGAATAAATAGACAACCTTGGCATAGTAATCTTTCCAAACTCGTCGAGCAATCTGATGGCCCCCCAAATCAAAAGCCTTAAAATTGATGTTCCCTATACTCAACTCCTCTGACGTTGGATACTGTGTTGGCTGATGTTGCACCAATCTCTGCCACACATAAAAACAAAACCCTCAACAAAAGTTTATTGATTTCTTCAATTTCCCTTCAGAGAATCAAAAGTCAACAAAAAACCAGTTTATTCTTCGTTTCTCGGTAGTTAGATATTTAACATAATCAATCAAAGTTTCAATCTTTAAGCCTCAAGTTTCCTTACTTTTTTCCTTCTATTTCACTTGTAAGCACAAATTTAGAACTTCTAACAAAAACCCAATTTATTTTTTCCTTCCAAGTCACCAAAAAAACTTGGCAAGATAAAAAAATCAAAGAGCCTAAAGTTTCATCTTTCCTTGCAATATCTCAGCAACCACAAAAACCACAGGCAACAATCATAAGCTAAGAAAAAAAAACAAAAGTACCTCATCTTTTAACATGTAAAGCAAGGTGGTTTTGCCAGCATTATCAAGGCCCAAGAACAAGATCTTGGCTTCCTTCTGCCATAAGCCAAGTGATGATAGCACCCCATAAAACCAATCAAGCAAAAACATTCTTTCGAACTCTTTGAAAGAAACTAGGGAGACAGGGTATGCTCGAACGTGAAGAGACAGTGGAGTTATTTATACAGTTGTGATCTGTGTAATAAATAACTGTACAGACTACGATTTAGTCCTGTAAGTCTTGCAAAGTTACCACTTTGAAGCCTATTTATTATTATTATTTCAATTTAACTACTAATTCTTTGACCCTCCTTTGAATCAAAAGTTAGTGCTGCCGGTTGCGAGATAGATAAGTAAAGAGAAAAGAATGAGAGAAAATTAAAAAAAAAAAGAACATCTTACCTGAAAATATTTTTATGAGTTTTAAATTTCTTTCTTCTCATCTATCTCTTTAAATTGAGATTAAATCATTTTACTTCTTGAATATTATAAAATTTATCAACAATTATAGAATAAAAAATTTGTGATTGAACGAAAGAAACAAGAGTGAATTATTTGGTTGAATGAATATACATGCATCTTGAAATACCATTTTAATCACAATATGTCTGAATTAATATCCAAAATATATTCTTTTTGCTTACACTCACTCATTTTATTATAAGAAGCATTTTGAATTTTAATAAATAAAATATATTCACAATTGTGAAGTGCTATAGATGATAAAAACAAATTATTCCAGCCATATTTTTAAGAAAAATCAAATACGTTGTTTTCTTAACAAAACAAATTACAATTTGAATAATTTTAGCATATATTTTCATAAAACACAATACTAATCAACCACTCGGGAAAGAAAAATAAAATAAAATCGAGTGACCCACTACTCTATAGTAAGACACTTGCAGAAAAAAATTAGAGAAAATAGAGACAAAATGTAATATTGAGAAAACTAAGGGAGTCAAAATGTAATTTTGCTTGGTGTCGTGTCAGGGGGTCGGGCTCCCGGGTTAGATTGTATTGGACCAAAATGGATGGTAGGATTTTAGTTGTAGTCGTCATTGGGTGGAGGTGGGCCGTTGATAGAAAAGTGACGGTATGAGATGGGGATTAAAATAGATTGTGGGTTAATTAGCTGGCTTGGGTATGAGTGCAAAGCAAAATGGTGGCTGGGTGGTAATTAGAAATTTGGCCCCGAAAACCAGAGGCTCTAGTTGTTTTGCAACTTGGATTTTATTGGTCGAGTCAATAATAAATTAATTTATTTTCAACAAAGTTGTATTAAAAATGATATTTCTTCTACTACTTCATTTTGACTTTCCATCAAAACCATTTTTCTTTACTGATTGGTTTCGAGAAAAAATCAAAGGCAAAAATGTTAGGGTTTTTTGGTTGGATATGGATGCTTGTCTTACATGACTGGAAATAAATAAATAAATAACTTAAAATTTTAAAAGGATGACATGGATATTAAGTTAATTACATATTAATTAGGTATAAATTATAACATTTATTAATGAACTTGCACAGTATATTGTACCAAATCCAAAGCCCACGCAACGATCCACTCTTTTAGAAACCTAGAGCACAAAAAACCGCCAGCAGTTTTCAAACCCAGCCAGCAGTTCACATCTTCTCATAAATACACACGCCCTTCCTTTCTGGCAACACAAACAAGCATCAAACCTTGGCCTTCACAAACTTTCTTTTCCTAACCTTTGGTTGACCCTTTTTTGTCTATCAATGGCTGATGAAGTGGGAGTACCAAGAGACCGCAAGATCTTGGTGGCTGTTGATGAGAGCGAGGAGAGCATGCATGCTCTTTCATGGTGTCTCGAGAATGTTTTATTCTGTGGCAATTACAAAGATACACTCATCCTCCTCTATGCTATTCCCCCTAGGGCTGTCTACCCAACTCTTGACAACACGGGTAGGATTTTAAGAGAGTTCACCCCGACATTAATATATTTTGTTTTTTTTCAGTTCTTTGCCCTTTCGATTCGTCAAAAACTCATACTATTCATGTTTAATGTCCAGGGCACGTGTTCTCCTCTGATTTCCTGGCCATGATGCTGAAATATAATAAGGATGCGGCTGATTTTGTTGTACAGAAGGCTAAAAGAATGTGTAAAGAACAAGCTCGAGATGTGAGTATCGATATGGTTTTATAAAATAAGTTAGTGGAGCGAGCGTGTTTCATTAAATTTGATGACGTGTGGTGGGACCAGGTTAAGGTGGAGACAAGAATCGAGCATGGTGATCCGAGGGATGTGATTTGCGAGATGGCAGAGAAGCTGCATGTTGATGTGGTGGTTATGGGCAGCCATGGCTATGGCTTGATCAAGAGGTAGGTTCCGTTTAATCTTTGCATGTTTTTGTTTTCTAATCCATGATCACTCTCCTAGATTCTCATGTTGGATTTCTTTTTTAATTTCTGAGAATAAATTTGACTTAACTAGTAATTGTTTTTTGGACTTTAGGGCATTTCTTGGGAGTGTGAGCAACCACTGTGTACATAATGTGAAGTGTCCGGTTCTGGTTGTGAAGAGGCCCAGACCAGATGATTATAGGAGCAAATGAGCATGGCAGTGATACTTCATATCAACAGTGAGTTTCCTTCGTGTATGATTCAACTATCAATGTCAAGGATTTTATTATTCCTTCTATTTTCTTTTGACCAGTCTCTCCTCCTCTATGTTGGCTGGCAAGCGTACGGGATTTTGCACTAGCTAATTCTAGTAGAGACTTGAACCAGTAGTAATAATATATACGGGTAAATACATACCTTTCTAACCTCTGGGAAAGATTTAAACAGACGAGCGAAATAGAAATGGGCATTTGTTGAACGTTCAAACTATTTTATAAATGTGATAATGAAAACACAAATCTCTCATTCATTCTTGAGGCTATAAACCATCAGCCACGCAGTTTTTTGCATGCATTTCTCAACCCGTTTTAGCTTTCCTAGAATGAATCCTACAACTAAGAATTCGGAGGAAAAAAATCACTTGCACTTGGAGCCAAGATGGATCTCCATGCCGAGTTGCTGGCAAAAGTGCTTCCTCATCACAGCTCATCCTGCGTATGTGAAATATGTAAAAAATTGATCAGTCTACAGACAAATATGTAACGATGACTCGGTGCAACATAGGAAGAAAGAAAACCTACATGTAGTTCTTCTTCGTCGCCATCCTTGTCTTTAGTTTCAGCATCGGAATCTTCTCCTTCCACATCACTAGTCTCGCCCTCATCCTCAGCCTGAAAATGTAGGAATATTGACTTAGAGCCAGAAAAACAGAGTAATATCATGTGTTAGCAAAGCAGTTTGTATGCTTACATCAGAACCGGCTGCATCTTCACCAGCTTCCTGCAGTGATCAAAACACAAAATTCAGGAAAGAGTCATGAGATTTCAGAAACAGAATGAAAGCAAGATGAAGTGGTAAACATCCCCAACAGCTTTCTATTACAAAAGAGTTACTCTTCTGAATGCCTCACTTAACAACAAAATCTAAAAGACCAAGAAAGTACCTCCTCCACTTTCTTCTTCTCTGCCTCTTCAAATGCTGCCTTCTCAGCCTGCAAAGTTCAATCATGTTAATCTATGTCAAGAGAAAAGGCACTACTTTGGATGGTTTAATGTAAACGAGAAAAAAACCACATACATCTTTCTGCTTTCCCCATGTTTCTTCAGCCAGCTGCTTAGCATACTCAGGGTCATCACTGACCAAGACATTATCAAACAAGGTTCCAGATTTCACCTGATATAAAATAATGTCTTCTGTAACTGGGTGGAAGTAAGAACAATTAAAACTTAGCAATACAAATGGTGAGATAGTTACCTGCCACAATTCAATGCCAACATATCTCAAACTGGGGTAAACATAAATTTCTGGATCATCCTTGAAATCTGTGAAACACTCACATATAATCAATATAATATAGGTGGAACTTGAGGAGCATTTACATGACATCCAACAGGAACCAAAACAAACCTGGGTTGTCAATCTTTGGTGCCTTCCACTTGCCCTGGTAGTTGGGGTTCTTGATTTTCTGGAACGAGAGCAGCAGAGGCATTAATACATGGTCCCCGGATCACAAATTGACACCAAATGCTTTCAATTTAAAACAAAGACACAAACCTTTGCCTTCCATGGGCCTTTGTACTCAGGATTGGGAATGGTTGGGGCAGTCCACTCACCATCTTCCTCGTCTTCCCAGTCCTCTGGCTATAACATCAAACCACTTGGATTAGAAACTTATTTCCTCAGAAATCAAGGATTCAAAGCACATTGATTGGAATTGCAGGAACTTCGATAAATACCTTTTTTGCATCAGGATCTGGAAGTTCTTTGGGAATGTCATCGTATCCCTGCAAAAATAAATGATGAAAATAAATAAATAAATCGAACATAAACCACAAATGAACAAACCAATTTTACATTTTCCAAACACTCACTACAGTTTAACATAGGTTAAGAGCATAGCAATATAATGATCTGTTACCTCTGGCTTCTTGTCTTCGGGATCAGGAATATACTCCTTGTCATCCCAATCTTCTGGCTGCCATCCAATGAAGATGTTATACAGTCATCAAAACCAAAAAGCCAACCCGGAAAAATTAAAAATAAATAAAATAGTGTGCGAAAATAATTACTTTCTTGGCCTCAGGATCCTTGATTTGCTTTGGAGGGAGAAGGTCCCAGTCCGAGTACAAACTGCCAGTTTGCTTCTCCACATTGTCAATAAGGATACTGTATGTAGCATCAGGACGGATGATAAATGTGTAGACATGAGAGAGTTGGTCAGTCTCACAGGGAACTTCCTTCTTGATCAAGTGGTTTGTTTCATTGTAGTTAAGAATGGCATGAACTTTCTTGGTGCTGTATCCACAGATATCTGGTCCAAACATGATACTGCAGCAAACCATAAAATGCCAACTCAGTCAGTTTTGACATGCACAACAACAATAACAGCAACAAAAAGAAGCCAGTTGGATCACAACTGGAAATCAAGCTAACCTGTACGAGGTATCACCGCCAAATTTCTTCTGGTCAACTTCGCCACTGAGCAACTTCAGGTAGCCACCACCACAATCAAGCTTTTGCTCATGCTTGACGGAGAATTGGAAAACAAGTGTCTGATCCTTGTTGCTGAATTCAGGGAACTCAGCTGAAATAGCATAGAACCTGTAGTCTTCACTTGTTTGGATACCTGCATCAACGTGTCAATATTAAAACCATCAGTCAGACTCTACTACTTTGAAACACCAAAATTCAAGAGAACTAAAAAAGAAAAATACCTTTGTCATTAGGGTCTCCATTCCATTTTCCAGAAGTATGGTTCCAGACCCCTGCGGTGTTCTCATCTTTCTTCCAATCAGATACAACCCATCTATTCTCCCATCCATCTTCAATTCCACACACAAAATCACAAAAACCACATTAGCAATCATAGAAATCACTCTAATAACACAATGCCAACACAAAATCAGAAACACAAACTACCAACAAACGCTGATTACAATTACCCGATTATCCTAACCATTTAAAAGTAAAACTTCACCATTCCACACACCCTCAAACTTCTCGATACCGAAAACAATCAATGTACACACGCCAAGAGACATCCAAAACAAAACCACATCATCAGAATCAGAATCAGCTACTAAACAAAACCACAAAAACTTAGCAGATCTACACAAAATTATTCCATTCTTAACCTCGATTCCACTATAATGAACCAAATTACCACTTAAAAACCACCAGATTCACACGTTAAGCAAAATCACCAATCTTTCAATGATCAAATAGAAAACAAACAGGATCTACACTAAAACCTACACCATACGTTTCCGTATACGTAAATGCATACTTGAAAGCAAATGGAGAGAGATATACAGTAATTGAACAGCGATCGGATCAATATACGAGACGAAGTCAATGATCTAGAGGAAACAACTGTATTAGATACAGATACGTATAATTATACCTTCGAAACGCTCTTCGAAGAACACTTTAGCAGATGTTATCGCGAAGAGAGAGAAGAGAATCAGAGAAAGAAGTTTAGGGTTTGCCATTTCGACTGTTACAGTGAGAGCGTGATTTTTGACAGGATATTTATAGTGGTGTTTTCGTAAATGTCATGCGTGGAGTGAAGATAGCTACGTGGACGAATAGGATAGCGGCATGTATGACTTGGAGTGTCATTGGAGCGACGTGGGAGTGTGGGATTGGTAGGTTACAGCAAAGGTTGTGCGAGTTTTTGGTTAGCTGTTAGAGGTGATTACGTGGCAGATTGGGATTGCGTGGGGACGAGTGGGAGGTGTTTGGATTTAATGAAGTTGATTGAGGGAGATGATTTAATTATTGGATTATGCTTAATGAGATTTAGTGAGGTTGCCAAATAAACCAATGTTTTTTTGGATATTTAAGAAAGTTGATTAAGTTGTGAGCAGTAGTTATCTAGTCAATTTTTATACACCAAAAATAAACTTATTTATTTTTAGATAATATACCGAAGTTAAATTAGAATGTTCACAAAAAAATCATTGTAATATATATTTTTAATCATAAAATCACCAAAAATCTTCAATCACCTAAAAAATAAATAATTCAGCATATTTTCAATAGATTTGGAGCTGAGCTAGGTTTCCTCAAATAGTCTATTTGTTATTGTATTTCAAAAATATTTTTTTTAAAATTAAAAAATTAAAAAAAAATAATTTTTTTAATTTTTTGGATCATTTTCATGTGATAATATTAAAAATAATTTTTAAAAATAAAAAAATATCATTTTAATTCATTTATGAATGAAAAATATTTTCTAAAATAACTCTAACTACACAAAATCATTTATTTATTGATTCAATTAAATTCGACTAATTTGATGAATTATGTAGTTATTGGAGTATGTTGGTTAAAACTTGGATGAGACACAGTCGATTATTTTTTTTCTCAAAACAATACAATTTAGAACAATAATAATAATAACAATAATAATAATAACAATAATCCAAATCAACCTATGGATCTACAGATTAATATATTTAATTTATAACTCAAACTTTGAATCATATAATATTTGGGACGACTGCGTTTCATTAACATGAAATTCACCCGAAAAAGCTGCTTCTCTTTACGGGGCGGGTGGCAGCATGATATCCCTTTTTGAAAGGATGTAAACACAGGCAGCAGCATATCCACCATAAAGTTTTTTGGAACAGTGGGTGGTGGGGTCTATCTCTTATTTTATTTGCGGCATTGGATGCTTAAATTAGAAGCCACTCAATGCTCATCGTATCATGGCCATAGAAATCTCATCACAAAAAATTTGCTCCTCTAGTTTTCCATTTTTACAAATAAAATTGTATTTTTTTTCCAAACCATATAGAATTTATTATATAATTCTATAATGTTTTGATTGTATAACATTTAATAAGATTTGTTATGTTATTGTTGAATATTTATTTTTTATTTTAGAATATCAAAATGTTCTAAAAATATAAAAAATAATAATTAATGTTATTCGGAGGATGAAAACACTATATTAATGGAGGGAGTAGCTTAGCAAGTAGCACCAACATTCTACACATAAAACAATAAGTTAATGTTCACAAGAGACTTGCTTATTCATCGTAAGAAAAAAGATAGTGAACACAGACGTCTCCTCTACATTTCGGAAAATGGGAACTCGATCATTTCAGAGATATTTGAACAGCAAACCTCCATGAGCGGCGAAGAATGGAGCAAACACCAGTGACTCCACTGCCATTAGCTTTATCAGGATGTTAAGTGACGGGCCTGAAGTGTCCTTGAGAGGATCTCCGATCGTGTCACCGATGACAGCAGCTTTGTGTGCGTCTGAACCCTTCGGACCTAACGTTTTCGCATGCTCCGACGCACCGGCCTGAACCACATTGCAGTCCAGAATCAAGCATAGGGTAGCTAAACTGTTGTGAAACATGATATTAGTTGCAAGAATGGAGATTTTTTACCTCGATGTATTTCTTGGCATTATCCCATGCCCCTCCTGTATTCGAAGCTGAAATGGCAACCTGGTAAACAGAAAAGAAAAACACTCTTCTTAGATTAGAACACCAGCAAAGTTTCTTTTTTATGATTCTTTTGTACTGACATTGTTCTGTCAGGAGGAATGAACAGCAAGACACACCTGAACACCAGAAACAAGTGAGCCAGCAAGAACACCAGCAAGCGTTTCGACTCCAAATAGGGTTCCGGCGATAAGTGGTGTAAGCATGACCAAGGCACCAGGCGGGATCATCTCCCTGAGGGAGGCATCGGTTGAAATTTTGACACAGTTAGCGTAGTCTGGTTTGGCTCTCCCTTCCATGAGTCCTGGAATAGTATTGAATTGTCGACGAACCTCTTCGACCATTTTGAGTGCTGCACTTCCTACACTCTTCATAGTCATGGCAGAGAACCAGTATGGGAGCATCGCCCCGACAATCAGCCCGATGAAGACCTTAGGGGTCAAGACGTCGACAGTTTTGATCCCAGCCCTGCTGACAAAGGCACCGAACAAAGCAAGGGAAACGAGAGCAGCTGATCCAATGGCAAAACCCTGTTACACGCATTTTGTCAGAATTTTTGTTTGTCTGGCTCGAGACCATTAAAGGATTGATCAGTGGCCCTACCTTGCCGATTGCAGCGGTGGTGTTGCCGGCAGCATCTAGAGCGTCTGTTCTTTCACGAATCTTATGACTCATACCAGCCATTTCTGCAATGCCGCCGGCATTATCACTTATGGGCCCATAAGCATCGATAGCAAGACCGGTAGCGATAGTACTGAGCATTCCCAAAGCAGCCACAGCAATTCCATACATGGCAGCCAGGCTAAAGCTAACATAAATAGCAATGGCAATGGCAAATATTGGGATGATGACGGATTTGTAGCCCAAAGCCAGCCCGAAAATGACGTTCGTCGCAGCACCTGTCCTGCAAGAATCTGCTACATCCTGCACTGGACTGCAGAATTCGACATATAAATCAATCCAAAACATTTAAGGCAAGGGCATCCTGGAAAATCTTGAAACAATTTGATAAATATCGCTTGGCTCTCCCACCTCGGTGATGCCCTATCAATAAGAGAAGGGAAACTTGTTATACAGAGAGATTCTTGGAGAGCATAACTAACCTGTAGGCATTGCTAGTGTAATACTCTGTTGTATATCCAATCACAAGTCCAGCCCACAAGCCAATGGAAACACAAAAGAAAAGGTGCCTGCAGTAATATGTAATTCAATCAAGAAATGGAATGCTACAAAATGATCCATGGGAAGAGGAAATGGACTTTTTTTTTGTTGGTAGCATACCAGTTCTTGACAGCCTTCTCAGTTCCGAAATCGAAGAGAGTGAATTCTGATGGCAAAGCAAAGAAGCTGACCATAGCAATCCCAACAGTCATCAGAATTGTTGAGACAACGAGCTGCCTCTTCAATGACGGCTCAATTTCACTCACATCCTTGATCTCGAAGAGATCGGTTGCAAAAAGTGTAGTTACCAAGCAAACTACAATCCCGACTGAGCTTATAATCAGTGGAAAGGACATGGCTGTGTAGTCATGGCTAATACCAAAGGATGATATAGATGCAACAAAAAGGGCTGCACAGGATGATTCAGCATAAGATCCAAATAGGTCAGACCCCATCCCTGCAATGTCTCCTACATTGTCACCCACATTATCGGCAATAACCTGCATAGAAACCATAAATCCATTGCAACCACTCGAAGAAAATAGCATGAAGGATAGAACTTTGATCATGTAATTATTAGTTAAAGAGAGTGTTAAAACGGTTCAAGGAAGTTACAGCAGGGTTTCTCGGATCATCTTCAGGAATGTTTCGTTCAACTTTTCCGACAAGGTCAGCACCAACATCAGCTGCTTTTGTGTATATTCCTCCTCCAACTCTTCCAAAGAGTGCCATTGATGAACCTCCAAGGCCATAACCAGTAATGGACTCATAAAGTCCTTCCCAGTCATCTCCATAGTAGAGTTTGAATAAGATGATGGTGATATAGAGCACCAAAAGGCCATTCGCAGAGAGAAGGAAACCCATCACCGCCCCTGAACGAAAAGCTGTGACAAAGGCCTTTCCTACCCCCTTCCTAGCTTCCAGAGTTGTCCTGGCATTGGCATAGGTTGCAATCTTCATGCCCAGGAATCCTGAGAGGACAGAAGTAAGAGCTCCAAGCAAGAAAGCGAGTGTGCTGAAGGCAGCATTGGCAAGAGCTGGTTTGCAAAGACTCCCTTTGTTGTACGTGCAAGGTTCACTTTTGGTGCTGAATCCCTTGACTGAACCAAGGAAGAGGAAAATAATGGCAGCAAAAACACACATGAAGACACTGAGGTATTTGTACTGAGTAAACAGGAATGAGGTTGCCCCTGGAAACAGATGAGGTCAAATAAAGATTACAATTCTCCAAAAAGTTTCATCATCAATGCAAGAACATCAGGGGCAGAATCTTAAACTCATTTAAGATATGGGTTAAACCTATGCACTTGAAATATTAACATTACCGGCACGCCGATGATTGGGAAAATACTCTTTCCAATTCAAGAGTCAGCACTCAGTCAATAATTTTGAAAATATCGTTCAGATAGGTTGAAGGGAAGGGAAGTGGGGATACATGCAAGAAAATACAGATCACACTGGCAATCCAGAGAGGCAGCAATAGGAACTTCAAGTTGTCAATCACAAAAGGCTACTTTGTGATATCTGTAGCCTAAGATAATGGAACTCATCATCCTAAATTAGACCTGCTATCTTCCCCAGATTATCATCAGTGTTACTGGCCTGTAGTGTGGCAGAGAATCTGAATTGCTAACTGGCCCAATGAAAAACCAGTGGTCTGGCCACAATAAACAACTCAACAGAGCAGACAAAATCAGAATCACACACAAAGAAAGGTACACGAGGAAGCATCAGAAAAATCAAAACCAAAAGGCATAGCAGACCAGAAAACATCATATCTAATTCAGGAAAAAGAAAAGAAAACCATGATAATACACCACAATGGTAATCGTTCTTTATTTGGCATTACATCAAGGCATTTTCAGAGAGATAAAGAGAGATTACCAACAGAAATAGCATGCTGGATTTCGGCACACTTGATAGAAGCCTCACGATTATTAACACCATCTTCTTCTTCTTCAATCAACTTATCACTTAAACCGTTACTAGAATCGCCAGAAACCTTCACCTTTGACACCAAATACCACTGAAGCAATGCAAAAACAATCCCAACCAAAGCAGATGCAGGTATCAGAACCTGCGTAAGACCTTCACTCAACATTCCCATTCCCAGATGGCTCACTACCACTCACTTCAGATTCTTCAACAGTGAGAATAATACCAGAACAAATGCAGACAGAACAAGTACTTAGTTTCGAGCACTGCCCTATAAAACTACAGGCGCATAAAGCACATTATCCAGAAAGATATTCAGAATACTTGATTGGTCCTTGGAATCTGAAAAGGAAAGAGAACTGGTTGGTTTGATTGTCAGATGAGTCAAAAGAGTCTTCTAAATCTTTGATCGTGTTAACCAGTTGGTTTGATTAACAGGTATATAGTCTTGTCAGTTGTCACTATCTTTATCCTACGTGCCAGCTGCTGCTGCTGTCAAGGATCTTGTTTGCAGTCTTGTCACTTTCTAGATAAAGATTGGTAACGTACGTATAAAGGGTTTGGTGTGGATAAGCACAGAAAAATAACAGAAGATTAAAATCCCACTTGAGAACCAGGTTTACAGCAACTAGTTTTCCGAGATAATTTATAGGGAGGTTAGAAATGGTTGTGAATATAATTGTTAGTCAAGAAATGATGAAAATATCTTTTTCATGAGTTTGACTCAGCTCGGCTCAGATTCCAATTTAAGCAGGTTTATTTCAAAACAATATATATATATATATATATATATATATATATATATATATATATATATATATATATATATATATATATATATAATTTTTATTTTTTATAATTCAAAAAATTGAATTATTTCAGAATAAGTTTGATCTTACAATCCAACTCAAAAAATCAAATCAGTCCAGACCTTGTTTGATTTTACAAGCTCTCGAGTTAAATGTCGCGGATAAAATTGAGTTTGATGACTAAAGTAAACACTTGTATTGAATAAAGGAATCACATGGTTGCTCAATCAAAAATATTATTCACGAAGATAAACTTGCCACAGCATGCTTTCTCATTTACAGCTTTTAATAATAATCTAGCCCGTGGAATTCAACTGGTATACCTACTGCTAATTATACCATTCCACCATAATTACAAAAGTAATTAAGTGCATTTAAGACCACCTAATTATGAAGCCACAAGTGCTTTCAAAACCTTTTCTCGATGACCCTCCCTAGTTCCTACATAAATCCAATGATATCTTGGTATTAAAAAAAGCAATCATCTGGCATCTATCGCTGTTATCGTCACATTATTAACGGAAAGTGCCCCAGCAAAGCTCATCAATGACCTTGGTTCTTCCATGTTTCTGCCTGCAACAAAAGCAGGCTGCTTAGGTTCTGGGGGAGATACGTGGTCATTCACGATCATGTGGATCAACCAGTCGATTGGTTAGTTGAATGAACTGACTATTTTACTGGTCACTGCCAGTAGATTGGTTATTATAAACTGCCTGATTGGTTGATTGACTAGTTGCTTTCAATTGTTGTAAATCAGTCAACCGGTTTGCATGTGATAGTGGTTGATCTGTTGACTCAGCAATGGAGTTTTATCGACTCTATTAGATTCGATCGGTTTGCGCTATGTTCGGGTCGATCATGTAAAACTTTCTGGCTTTATTACTATATTTGATCTCTATGCTTAGAGTTTTAATTTTTTTTATGTTATTTTGGCTCGAGTTGTTTTTGAGTGTTTTATGTATCTGTTATAGGTTTTGCTGACGTTCCTCCTCACAATCTTCAATAGTCTTTGGTGTTGCATTCATTTGTCTTTTGCCTTCATTTCCCGGGTGAGTGGGATAATTTTTAATATTCATGTAATATAAATAATATATGCATGTTGATTATACGATGAGTCCATTTGATTATTCTTGAATATCTATTCATGTTGAATTAAATTTTGTTTTATATGATATTAATATGGATTATTGTTTTGCTTTATTTGATGATGAAGATATTTGAAGTATTATACAATTTTATTGCTCTGATGAATATATTATTTAGAAGATTACTAAATGCTGTGAATTTTATATAAAGTGTTGTGATATGCATGTTCCGAGACTTAGCGCAGGTGATGTGTCCCATGGTTTCAGTCGAACGTTTCCGGTCCCGGACATATTCAGGGGACATATAGCCACTAACAACTGGAAAGATAAGTGCAGATCATGTTAACATAAGCTGGTACTGGAAAGTGGAATTCAAGAAACTTACTATGTTCAAACGATCCTGTTGGTGTTTCTATTGGCGAGGATCTCTGCAATCAGAATATTGGGCGAAGATCTCTGCAAATCAGACTGAAGATATCTGCAAATCAGAATAGGCAATATCCTAAAACTGTAAATAGGAAATTAGAGATCAATTAGCCATATGTTTAGGAATTCTGATATAGAAGTTGCACGTAAATACTGCACTTTATCGTGTATATATTCTGGACTTCAGATTGAATAAAATAACTGTGAGAATTATATCCTCACTTTACATGGTATCAGAGCGATACCTTACCCAGAAATAAACACTTTTTCATCTGCCGCAATGGCCAATGAAGAAGGCATAACCAAAGATGCTGAAACAATCATGATAAGGAAAACTATTTCTCCTTATGATATTACTTCCAACGACAATCCAGGAAGTTTGCTGACACACGTTCAGCTAAAGGGAGAAAATTACGAGGAATGGGCTCGTGCTCTCAGAACTGCATTGAGAGCACGGAAAAAGTTTGGCTTTGTGGACGGATCAATCAAACGTCCAGATGAAGGATCACCAGATCTTGAAGATTGGTGGACCAACAATTCTCTATTAGTGTCCTGGATAATGAACACTATAGAATCAGGATTAAGATCCACTATGTCACACATGGAGGTAGCACGAGACCTATGGGAAGACATAAAAGAAAGATTCTCCATGGTTAATGGACCACGCATACAGCAATTAAGGGCTGAATTGGCTGAATGCAGACAAAGAGGATCAACAATTGTTTCCTATTTTGGAAAACTTAAGAAATTGTGGGAAGAATTGGCAAACTTTGATCAAATGCCAATGTGCAAATGTGGATTATGTGTCTGCAATCTTGGAGCAGTCTTGGAGAAGAAGCGTGAGGAAGAAAAAGCTCATCAATTTCTCATGGGACTCGATGAAACAATCTATGGAACTGTAAGATCAAATTTATTGGCCCAGGATCCATTACCAAATCTAAACAAAATCTACTCAACACTGATTCAAGAAGAAAGAGTCAGAATCATGTCCAGAGGAAAGGAAGAGCGTGGCGAGGTGATGAGTTTCGCAATGCAAACTGACTTTAAATCACGGAACAGGACAGAGGGGAAAGAAAAGCATGCAGTATGCAGCCATTGTAATCGCACAGGACATGAAACTAATAGCTGTTTTCAGCTGATTGGCTATCCAGATTGGTGGGGAGATCGTGCCCGTGGAACTGGGAGAGGAAACATACGAGGAAGAGGTGGACCTAGGGACATACTTGGCAGAGGACGTGGAGGACTGGCCAGAGCCAATGCAACACAAATCCTCAAAGAAAAAGGTGATACTAGTGCACTGAATGATGAACAATGGCAGACGCTGTTGAACATCTTAAACACCACGAAAATAGGAGCAACAGAGAAATTAACTGGTAAGGAATTTCGCTCCTTTATACAATGGATTATAGACACGGGTGCCTCCCATCACATGACAGGAACACTGGACTGTCTATCGAATGTCCAAGACATAACAGAATGTCCAGTAGGCCTTCCAAATGGAGAACATACAGCTGCTACAAAGGAAGGAAAAGTGGAGCTGAATAATGAATTGAATTTGGCAAACGTTTTATATGTGCCGAGTTTGTAGTGCAACCTTGTCTCTATTTCTCAATTAATTGATGAGATTGACTGCATTGTTTATTTTACAAAGAAATTTTGTGCTATACAGGACCGCAGTACGAGGATGGTGATTGGTGTGGGTGAACGACGAGAGGGGCTTTATTACTTGCAAGGGAAGACAACCGGTATCAGTGTGGCAACCATGCAAGCTAGGAAGGAGACAATCTTCAAGTTATGGCACAACCGGTTGGGACACCCATCTTTTAAGGTTCTGGAACTGGTTCCAAATATTGGTGACAATAAGTTCAGTAGTTTTCATAATCAAGCTTGTGATATTTGTCTTAAAGCAAAACAAACAAGGGATAAATTTCCTACAAGTGATAATAAAACTTCTGCAAATTTTCAGTTAATTCACTGTGATTTATGGGGCCCCTATCGAACTACAGCATTTTGTGGTGCGAGGTATTTTTTAACAATAGTGGATGATTATTCACGATCAACATGGATACACTTGCTGCTTGACAAGAAAGAGGTTTCAGTAACATTATGCAATTTTATAGCTATGGTGGAACGACAATTTCACAAACAAGTGAAAACAGTACGCAGTGACAATGGTACTGAATTTACTTGTCTTGGGAAATTTTTTCGTGAGAATGGTATTTTGCATGAAACCTCTTGTATACACACTCCGCAACAAAATGGACGTGTGGAACGAAAGCATAGACATATACTTAATGTGGCTCGTGCTTTGCGATTCCAAGCAAATCTTCCCATAGAATTTTGGGGGGAATGTATTTTGACAGCAGGTTACTTGATTAATCGGACTCCATCATTGATTTTGCAAGGAAAAACTCCATATGAAATCTTATATGGTAAAGCACCTCAACTTTCACATTTGCGGGTGTTCGGATGTTTATGCTATGTTCATAATCAGGAACTTAAAGGGGATAAATTTGCCAGCAGAAGTAGAAAGTGTGTTTTCATTGGCTACCCTTATGGCAAAAAGGGATGGAGAGCTTATGATCTTGAAACAGGAACATTTTTAATTTCCAGAGATGTTGTGTTTAATGAGGAAAATTTTCCTTATTTCATTGATAGCCAGCCACACTCACGGTCTGTATTTGATGAAACTGTTCTGGGACCTGCAACAGCTCGGGAAAATATAGAAGAAGATGAACATCCATGCATTATTCCTGCTGTGAGGCAAGACATTTCTGGGGAAGGTGGAGCACATGTGGAGAACAATGTAGCAGCTATAGGTCCCTCCAGTTCAACAGAAATTAATGACAATGTACAGGTAGATGGTTGTAGTCCTGACAGTATTCCTGAACCCATAGTTGAAACAGAGACTTTTAGTGTTGCCGATCATGCAGAAAATCTGAGCATTGTTCATGAAGAAAATCTGGGTAAGGGACAACGTATCAAGAAACCTTCCACTCGGCTGCGTGAGTTTGTGACAAATACCATATGCAAAATAAGCCCCTCGACGAGTTCTTCCTCATCAACACAGTCCTCAGGTACTCCTTATCCTATAGCTCATCATGTAAATTGTGATAATTTCTCTCCACAATACAAACACTTCTTGGCAGCTATAACAGCAGGTTCAGAACCTCAATCTTATGCTGAGGCTGTAAAAGATGCACGGTGGAGACAAGCCATGCAGCATGAAATTCAAGCCTTGGAAAATAATGGAACCTGGACTATGGTTTCTCTTCCTCCTGGAAAGAAAGCCATAGGGTGCAAATGGGTGTATCGAATAAAGTATCATTCAGATGGGACCATCGAGAGGTTTAAAGCCAGACTTGTGATATTGGGGAACAATCAAATTGAAGGGATCGATTATAATGAAACTTTTGCCCCGGTTGCCAAAATGGTCACTGTCCGAATTTTCCTTGCTGTTGCTGCTGCCAATAACTGGGAACTTCACCAAATGGACGTTCACAATGCTTTCTTGCATGGTGATCTAGCAGAAGAAGTTTATATGAAGATGCCTCCTGGATTTCGATCTTCTAACTTGCAACAAGTCTGCCGTCTTCAAAAATCCCTCTACGGGTTAAAACAAGCCCCAAGGTGTTGGTTTGCAAAATTGGCAGGAGCTTTGAAACATTATGGTTTTGTGCAATCTCAATCTGATCACTCCTTATTTATTCTGAATAAAGGTATTATACGACTTCATATACTAGTATATGTTGATGATCTCATAGTGTCTGGGAATAACAGTGCTGCCATTCACACCTTTAAACAATACTTGAACAAATGTTTTCACATGAAGGACCTCGGTTCCTTAAAGTATTTTTTAGGTATTGAGGTTGCACGTAACTCTACTGGCCTTTTTCTTTGTCAAAGAAAATATGCATTGGATATCATTTCTAAAGTTGGCATGTTAGGAGCCAAGCCTGCCAGCCTTCCTCTTGATCAAAATCATCATCTATCATTGGCTGAAGGACCTCTGCTTCCAGACCCAGAACATTACAGGCGTTTAGTGGGCAGGTTAATCTACTTGTCTGTCACTAGACCAGAACTTTCCTATTGTGTGCACACTCTTGCACAATTCATGCAACAGCCACGACAGGAACATTGGGATGCAGCTCTTCGAGTTGTCAGGTATCTAAAAGGCAATCCAGGACAAGGACTTCTGCTCAGTGCTGATTGTGATCTGCAACTCTATGCTTGGTGTGACTCCGACTGGGCAAGCTGCCCCTTGACCAGACGATCGATCACAGGATGGTTCATCCTCCTTGGTAATTCCCCTGTCTCCTGGAAAACGAAGAAACAACACACGGTTTCTCGCTCTTCAGCTGAAGCTGAGTATCGATCCATGGCTTCCACCACTTGTGAACTACTCTGGTTAAAAGCCTTACTGCTGTCACTTGGTGTTACTCATCCTCACTCTATGACCATTCATTGTGATAATCAAGCAGCCCTCCACATAGCTGCCAATCCGGTCTTCCATGAACGTACGAAACATATAGAGATTGATTGCCATTTTATTCGAAATGCAATCCTTAATGGCACCATCAAAACTCGGTATGTATCCACTCATGTTCAACTGGCAGATATATTCACCAAGGCATTGGGCAAGAAGCAGTTTGAATTTCTTCTTCGCAAGTTGGGCATTCGAAATCCATATGCTCCAACTTGAGGAGGGGTATTGGCGAGGATCTCTGCAATCAGAATATTGGGCGAAGATCTCTGCAAATCAGAATGAAGATATCTGCAAATCAGAATAGGCAATATCCTAAAACTGTAAATAGGAAATTAGAGATCAATTAGCCATATGTTTAGGAATTCTGATATAGAAGTTGCACGTAAATACTGCACTTTATCGTGTATATATTCTGGACTTCAGATTGAATAAAATAACTGTGAGAATTATATCCTCACTTTACAGTTTCCTTGAGTTTCGTTGCCTCTGAAAATTCGAGCCATCCCGAAATCGGATATTTTTGGATTCATTTCTCTGTCCAATAGAATGTTGCTAGGTTTTAAATCCCTGTGAATGATTCGTAACCGTGAGTATTTATGAAGATACAGAAGACCTTGAGCAGTTCCTTCGATTATCCGAATCCGTGTACCCCAATCTAAGATTCGTCCTCTGTTTGCTCCTGTTTATAGTTTATACACAAATCTGATAAAAGTTTCTTGTAGCATTTGGAAAGTTGACGAAATTGGAAATGATCGTGTAAATGCTGACCAAAGAGAAAGAAATCCAAGCTTTTATTTGGCATGTACTCATAGATCAGCATTTTCTCATCCCGTTCATTACAGGAACTCAGTAGCCTGACAAGATTCCGGCATAACTATAATTGAAAATATAGTTCAATCCCATCTATGGTACCAAGCTAAACCTTTCTCCATGCCAATCACCACTGGTCCAATACCTGTGTGACCTGTTCCACTCTATGAAAAACTGAATCGAGAACATACCTGGTGCAGGATCTTCTGATTTTTCCAGGAAATAAGCCTCTGCACTTTCCAGTGTTCTTGTTGATTCCAAGCTTTACCGGGTAGCCATGTGTCAGTTGGATAATCAAAACTCTGCCAATACATGGTAGATGGATTTGAGCCATTAAGTTTCCGTCATCAAGAACTACTGCTTCTGCTTTAGTAGTATCCGGCATTGAAGATACAAGAGCTGTTGACCAAACTGTTTCGGTGAGGGTTTTCAGCAGGACAAGATTGCCATCAGATAACAATTCAAGCTTCGATGAAGCAGGGTTGTTGGAAGGGTCGACACGAGATGGATTTAAAAAAGAGAGAGTTGATGAGCAGAGTAAACAAAAGAACAAAGATAAATGTTACAATCCACAATGAATCCTCTCGGATCTTGCTTCGTCTCCACATTGAAAATCCCTGACCTTTTAGTGTTTTTTTAACTAGTAATTTACGTGGTTAATGTTATGAGGTATTTTTTAAAATCTATTTTTATTTTTTAATAGAAACGCTACGATTTAAATTCTTTATAGAAAATATTCTGCTGAATAAATTATTATTTTCTTAATGGTTTTCTTTACCAATTTTTTTTACTAGTAGCATTTTTTTAGGAAAAAAAAACCCTTGCCTTTTTTCCCCTCTTTATTTTAATTGTTTTTCATACTATAAATTTAAATTATTTTTCATTAAACTAGTCTCTGATTTAATTCTGAAATTCGAGTAAACACCATATTTTTCAAGTACATGTAAAGAGAACAAAAATGAACACATAAAATATCATAAAAAAACATATTAAAAAGATGTGATAAAAAAAGTTATTTATTAGAAATATATAAAAATAAACTTAAAAAAGCTCGGTTTAGTTTGGTGCACAGGCTGCAGTCCATTTTCAAAAATTTGATGGGCTAATTATGTGGTATAATAATATGAATTTGTTCTAAAAAGAAAATGATTTTTTAAATATGTTTAATTCAAATGTGATTTATGAATATTTAATTTGATATTGTTCATGTTTCAATACAACGAAAATAATAGGAAAAACTGAAAAAAACAATTGTGCGATTCAAATCGGAGAACTTGACCAAATAAGCTTGACCTGAGTTCCATAGTCATAGCTGTTGGAATTAAAACAAAAAAGTCAACAAAAGTCAACTGTGATAAGCCCAAGAACATGCACTGTTCAGATTCAAATCTGGAATTTCCAGAAAATGAAGAACACGGGAAGAACACTAAAAACTGAGATTTTGTATAATTAGGAGCAGAATCCAGGGTTAGGTTACTGCCATCCCTCTTCTTTATTTATAAAGAAAAATTGAAATTACAAGAGGTGTAGTTGAATACAACTTCTTCTTGTTCATGCTAAGCTAAAACTCAAACTTAACTCAATCTTAATCAGCTAATCGATCAACATGATCTGTTAACTAAAGATAAACTGAACTCAATCCTAAACTTGGTCAACATGACCTTTAATCAGAAATAAATCAAACCACGCTAATTCAATACTAATCTATCACTAAAATTTGACTCAAACTAGGACTCATCATCTTCATTCTTCAACAGACGTGTCCTGTTCTTCAGCAGTCTTGGAATCCAGGAATTTCAACACTCCTCCTTGGATCCAAGGCTGCACATGCCAATCTTTTCCCTTAGCTCTTCGAATCTTCATTTGGCTAATGGCTTAGTAAACAAGTCAGCTAATTGATCATTTGTATTGCAATATTTCATCTCCAATTCACCTTCCAGCTGAAACTGTCTTAGAGCATGAAATTTGATCTTCATGTGTTTCGTTTTGTCATGAAACACAGCATTCTTTGAAATTGCTATAGCTGACATATTATCACATAGCAACTCAGTGGGATTTGATTGGACACAATCAAGATCTTTCAACATTTTTCTTAGCCAAACCAATTGCTTGGCTGCCACATATGCTGCTATATACTCTGCCTCTGCTGTGGAATGTGCCACCACTGATTGTTTCTTCGAAATCCAGCTAAAAACATTCAATCCTAATGCAAAACAATAACCTGAAGTGCTCATCATGCATTCATCACTTCCTCCCCAGTCACTGTCAGTGAATCCAACAAGTCTGTTTTGACAGTTTTTGACAAAATGCATGCCCAGATTTTTTGTCCCCTGCAGGTACCTTTGAACTCTCTTGGCTGCCATGAAATGTATTTGACTTGGCTCCTGCATAAATCTAGATAAATAATTAACAGCAAACAGGATGTCAGGTCGTGTAATTGTTAAGTAAAGTAGACTTCCAATCAAGCTTCTATAAGTCTTCCCATCTGTTTTGGGAGATTCATCATCCTTGGTCAGTTTCAGTCCTAGTATCATAGGAGTAGAAACTGATTTGCAATTTTCCATTGCAAAATTGGTTAGTATCTTCTGAACAAAGGTCTTTTGACATAGAAAAATTCCTTGCCTTGACTGAATTACTTCCATGCCTAGAAAATAAGAAATTAACCCAAGCTCATTCATCTCAAACGTATTTTTCATGTTTGATTTGAACTCTTCTATCAGCTGCCCATTACCACCAGTAATCAGTAGATCATCTACATACACAGAAACCATTAGCACATGATCATCAGCATGTTTCACATATAATGTTACCTCATTGATGCTTCTCTTGAATCCCAAACTCAGCAAGTGTTCATCAAGCCTACTATACCAAGCTCTAGGAGCTTGTTTAAGACCATAGAGAGCTTTCTTCAACAAATACACTTGATTTGGGTTTTGATTGTCAAACCCAATTGGTTGCTCAATGTATATCTCTTCTTCCAACACACTATTCAAGAAAGCAGATTTTACATCTAATTGAAACACATACCAGCCATTTTGTGTAGCAAGTGCAAGCAAAAGTTTCATTGTATCATGCCTAGACACAGGTGCAAAGGTGTCTGTGTAATCAATCCCAGCCTCTTGAGCATAGCCTTTTACAACCAATCTTGCCTTGTATTTGTTGACACTTCCATCATCAAAAAATAGAGAATAGCCAGACTCTAATAATTGACCCACACTCACCAAATTTTGATTAATATTAGGCACATACAAGACATCATGTAGAGTTTTTGTACCTGCTCTTGTGTCCACTGCTATTGCTCCTTTTCCTTCAACCTTTACAAAGTCTCCATTGCCTATTTTCACCCTTGATTTATAGCTTTTATCCAAGCTACAAAAAATTGAGAGATCTGCTGTCATGTGGTTTGAACAACCACTGTCAATGAGCCAAATTGAACTTGTCTCCTCTGTTTTTCTGAGCATTTTGTGCATTGTAGCTACAAACAAATGCTCATCCTTTACTGTCAAGCTCTCTTCTTCTTGAGCTTGTTTTACTTCTTCTTTTCTGTTTTTGCAATACTTTTGGTAGTGCCCAAATTGATTGCAATTTCTGCACTGAATCTTCTTGAACCAACACCAATCTTCAGAATGATTTGTTTTCTTGCAATACTTGCATGCAAGATATTCCTTTCTCTCCTTCACTGTCAAGTTGTTGGGTTGCCAACTGCTTGAATTCTGATGATTTGGTCTCCATTCTTTGCCTTTTTCTTTCCTTCCAATCTGCTTGGTTCTCGAGAAATTGTAAGATTGCTGTTGTTTTCCTTTGTAAGCAACAAGTGCATTCTCACTTGTTCCCTCATTTCTGTAAGACTGCCTTTGTTCCACTGCTTGTAAAGCATTTACAAGATCTTGGAAACTCATCTCCGAGAAATCTTTTGAACCTTCCAAGGAACATATTTTATGTTCAAACTTCTCGGGTAGACTCACCAACACTTTCTCAACAATTCTGGAATCAGGAAAATCTTCCCCCAACAATCTCACTTGATTAACAAGTTTAGAGATTTTTGAAGAAAAATCTATTATAGACTCTGATTCCTTCATCTTCAGCCCTTCAAATTGCCTTCTCAAGTTCATAACTTGCATTTTTCTTGATTTCTCATCTCCTTTGAATTCGGCCTTAAGCTTATCCCAAGCTTCTTTGGCAGTCGTGCATGCCAAGATTCTGGAAAATATCTCTTCACTTACTGCATTGTGTATGCAAGTAAGTGCTTTAAATCCTTTGGCTCTTTCTTCATTGAAGTACTTGATTTGATTCAAGGTTGGGTTGTTGTTTAATGGAGTTGGAACCTTGTCCGTATCCACATACCCACAAATCAAATGCCTTCAGATAAGCCTCCATTCTCACAGACCAGGTGGCATAATTCACCCCTGCAAATGAAGGTGCTGCTGCTGAAAAATTGCCTCCAGAACTCATTTTTCTTTTCTCACCCAAAACTGACTTTGATTTCCCCTTTTTTTGTGAATCTCACCTTCCACTCGTGTTTCACACAATCCCTTCTAAGATCCTAATTGCTCTGATACCAATTGTTGGAATTAAAACAAAAAAGTCAACAAAAGTCAACTGTGATAAGCCCAAGAACATGCACTATTCAGATTCAAATCTGGAATTTCCAGAAAATGAAGAACACGGGAAGAACACTAAAAACTGAGATTTTGTATAATTAGGAGCAGAATCCAGGGTTAGGTTACTGCCATCCCTCTTCTTTATTTATAAAGAAAAATTGAAATTACAAGAGGTGTAGTTGAATACAACTTCTTCTTGTTCATGCTAAGCTAAAACTCAAACTTAACTCAATCTTAATCAGCTAATCGATCAACATGATTTGTTAACTAAAGATAAACTGAACTCAATCCTAAACTTGGTCAACATGACCTTTAATCAGAAATAAATCAAACCACGCTAATTCAATACTAATCTATCACTAAAATTTGACTCAAACTAGGACTCATCATCTTCATTCTTCAACAGACGTGTCCTGTTCTTCAGCAGTCTTGGAATCCAGGAATTTCAACAATAGCTTCCTCTGATGAAGTAGCTTGACCTGGCATCTATCGCTGAAAAATCTATCTGGCATCTATCGCTGTTATTGTCACATTATTCGTGGAAGGTGACCCAGCAGAGCTCATCAATCGTCCTTGATCTGCCATGTTTCTGCCGGCAACAAAAGCTGGTTGCTTGGGTTCTGGGAGAGCCACGTGTTCGTTTACGATCATCGAGATGACATCAGACATTGTAGGCCGATCAGCAGGACTTTCTTGGACACAAAGGAGACCTATGTTTATGTATCTCAGCAGCATGGAAGGTGAAGGAGGATCTCCCAGGGTCGGATCCATCAAGTCCGAAGCTTTATTAGAACTCCATAACTTCCATGCCTACGGAATAACAACGCAAATGCTGCATCATTAGTGTGGAGACTAGGAAAGTGATCAGATGCAATTCAAGCTGGAAGAAAAAGAAATGAGAGTTCATGAAAGCTCCCCACATGTCCCAGAAGATGGAGGGAGTCGCTGTGGTAGAAACTAGTATTCTTCCTGCCGCTCACAATCTCAAGCACCAGCACCCCGAAGCTAAACACATCAGATTTTACTGAGAAGACGCCCTCCATAGCATATTCAGGGGACATATAGCCACTAAAAACTGGAAAGGTCAGTGCAGATCATGTGAAGAGTAGCATGTCCTGGAAAGTGGGATTCAAGAAACTTACTATGTTCCAACGATCCTCTTGGTGTTTCCTTGAGTTTCGTTGCCTCCGAAAATTCGAGCCATCCCGAAATCGGATATTTTTGGATTCATTTCACTGTCCAATAGAATGTTGCTAGGTTTTAAATCCCTGTGAATGATTCGTAACCGTGAGTATCTATGTAGATACAGAAGGCCTTGAGCAGTTCCTTCGATTATCCGAATCCGTGTACCCCAATCTAAGATTTGTCCTCTGTTTGCATCTGCTTTTAGTTTATACACAAATCTGATATAAGTTTCTTGTAGCATTTGGAAAGTTAACGAAATTAGAAATGATCGTGTAAAGGAAGTAAATGCTGACCAAAGAGAAAGAAATCCAAGCTTTTATTTGGCATGTACTCGTAGATCAGCATCTTCTCATCCCGTTCAATACAGGAACCCAGTAGCCTGACAAGATTCCGGTGCTGGAGTTTGGCGATGAGTATCGTCTCATTTCTGAACTCCTCCAGCCCCTGTCCCGATCTTTCTGAAAGCCTCTTAACTGCTACTTCCAGTCCTGTGGGTAATTTGCCCTAATAAATGAACCAAAAGTCATTCTGAAAGTTCATTCAAACTATTTTAAGGTTTTTCTGAAAATATTTGAACAATCAGCATCTCTCATTTGCACGCAACTTACCTTATAAACAGGCCCGAATCCTCCCTCTCCAAGCTTGTCTGAGAATTGTCCAGTTGCAACCGATACGCTCTCATAACTGAATAATGGCAACTCCATATTTTTACTCCATCTTTTCTTCCGATTGTCAACAGAGCTAGATTCATTGTTAGTTGGGCCAGGATTGGTATCGAAATCAAAGAGCATTATATCGTGACCTGTATATTCCTTCCCTGTATAAGAAAAAATTAACAACGATTGACCACAATCACTTTGTTGAAATATCCAGAAATTCTGATAGTATCAATCAAAACAATTTACAGAGGAGGGCTTTTTCTTAGTTTTCACTACCAGTAACTAAAGGAGTTAATTAAATTACATCTACCAGAAGACAACAGAAATTAAAGCGAGAACAGGATGCACCTTTGCGTGTGAGCTTTCCTTTGCACAGACATCTGAAGTACATGAAGAGGCCTAAGGTAATCAGAGTTGTTGGAATAGCCACAGCCAAGGC
The DNA here is from genome assembly GCA_009078335.1 of Salix brachista. Classification (NCBI taxonomy): domain Eukaryota; kingdom Viridiplantae; phylum Streptophyta; class Magnoliopsida; order Malpighiales; family Salicaceae; genus Salix; species Salix brachista. The sequence continues at coordinate 1,394,548 of CM018576.1, read as the reverse complement.
TGTCCGTAATTTCCATTTGACATTACCTCCTTGTAAATATAGATCGAATATTACCAAATCATAAACAAACATGTGTACAATTATGGATTTTTTAGCAGAAAAAAATGGAAAGATAGGTTATGTATCTCAGGTTTTTAAATGTAAATACAAGACCGTCATTTTGTCAAAAATATTTTCTCGTCATTAATTGAATCATTTTGTTTATATGTACAGAACCATACCTGTTCGGGTATTGCCATTACCAATCTGAAGTTCAGGCTCAGAAGCAGCAAGTCTGATGCAAAATTCTGCTCCGGCCCTTCCATCAGCAACCCCTGACTGCTGTAGGTTTATGAGATCTCCTTCCCATAAAGAACACCCGTTGTTATTATTATAGGCATAAGCCATGCAAGAACAATTTTCCATGCAATCCCATCTACATCTTCCAGCACTCACTTTCTGATACGTTTTAGAATTTGCAGGTAATGCTAGATCTGACATCCTTAGGAAACAATCTTCCTCTCCACTACTTGTCTTATTTTGACACTGCAAAGGAGATTTCCTAACACAACCACGTAACCAATCATCTCGTACTAATGGTTTAAAACCTTTCAGGCATTCACAATAATAGGATGATGAATTTTCATGAAAGACTCCAAAAACCCCACATAAACCATAAACCTCACCTGGGGTTTTTGGCTGGGACCAAAAAAGATTCCAACTCCAAGGACCTTCTATCCAAGTGAGTTGTTGCATCTGGCCATGAACACCGATCACGTTTCTTGAAAGAATTGAGGTATTGTACAAAGAATAGGTGAAATAGCTTTCATTTTCATTTGATACATAACTATAATTGTAAATATAGTTCAATCTCATCTCAGGTATCAAGCTAAATCTTTCTCCATTCCATTCACCACTGCTCCAATACCTGTGTGACCTGTTCCACTCTATGAAAAACTGACTGCTTCCATTTGGGTCGATCCCAACCGAGAACATACCTGGTGCTGGATCTTCTGAGTTTTTCCAGGAAATAAGCCGCTGCACTTGCCCAGTGTGCTTGTTGATTCCCAGCTTTGCGCCAGGTAGCCAAGTGTCAGTTGGATAATCAAAACTCTGCCAATATATGGTGGATGGATTTGAGCCATCTCTTAGGACAAAGTTTCCGTCATCAAGAATTACTGCTTCTGCTTTAGTAGTATTCGGCATTGAAGATGAAAGAGCTGTTGACCAAACTGTTCCGGTGGGATTTTTCAGCAGGACAAGATTGCCATCAGATAACAATTCAAGCTTCGATGAAGCAGGGTTGTCGGAAGGGCTCTCCCTGTTTGCTACCCAAACAATCGTCTTATCTTCGAAGTTCCTATACCATATTCCCAGGTAAATGTTTTTACAAGTGCCTGGGCGGAAGAAACCGAGTTCAAAAATGCCGGTTTGAGATACTAGTGTCTGGTTTACAGAGAGAGATTGGCCAACCGAAATTGTGTCAACTCCAATAGAGAAGCAGGTCCTATGGTAAACGAATAGCCACAACAGCACAAAGAGCAAAAAACATGGCTTTGTCTTGACGCACATCCTCTCTAATTTGTGGGATTAAGGGTGAAAGAGCTGTGACAGAGCACGAATCAGAGAACGAGCAGGAAGGAAAAAAAAACAAGAATTCCCTTGTGAATTCATCAACTATATTTGTCATATTGTAGCTGCCAGATCTTACCATTAATTTTCCACATTGACTTGGACTTTACTGTTCTGGCTATCCCCTCCCCTCCAATAGGAGGCTATGCCATTTATTTTTTGAGCCATGTAATGCTGAAATGTGGGTTGAATTGTCAAATTTCAGTGGAAATATCAATAATAGAAGGAATTAAAGAAAGAGAAATTTAGATTTTTTGAAATCAAGAACTTAAAATGGAAATTTCTATACAATATATTTTTGTTTATTGATTTTATTTAAATTAATTGAAATTCGTGTTGTAGATTCCGTTCATATGTGTATTATATGGTCTTAGTTTTTATTTCTTTTTGAAAAATACCATTGGTGTTCTAGAGTGTTATCATTTTATCTGTAGAAATGTATCAAAGAAAAGCAGAGAAAGGGAGGAGGTGTTCAATAAAATTATTGTCTGTAAAGGTTAAGCTATTTTTTTGAAAAATAAAATTATTGTCTGTACAGTGCTCTAGACTCTAGAGTGTTATCATGTTTGTTTAAAACAATTTTTTTTGTCTTTAAAGGTTAGAATAATCATTTGAACGCAACTCACCTTATAAACTGGTCCAAATCCTCCCTCTCCAAGCTTGTCTGAGAATTGTCCAGTTGCAACTGGTACGCTCTGAACAATGGCAATTCCATATTTTAACTCCATCTTTTTTTCCGATTATCAGCAGAGATAGATTCATTGATAGTTCAGTTAGGATCAGTATCGAAATCAAAGAGCAATAAATTGTGATTATATCAGCGAAATCAAAGAAAAAAGTAAAATGAACACAATCACTTTGTTAAAATAACCAGCGATTCTGATTATATCAGCCAAAAATGTACAATTTCAAACATTAAATTAAATTAAAAGGTATTCTAAATATCAATTGTTTTCATGAATTATAAATTTTGGTGTAAAATATTTTAACATTTTACTTTATATGGATAAAATTTTACTAAACTTGGTAAGTAATGATATAAAATATACAATGGTATTAGATTGATGATGATGTTTTATGGTGATGAGATGGTCTAGGTAGTGATTATGATTATAGTGGTAATAAAGGTTAGGGTGGGGATGGAGGATTGGTGGTGGATATGGTGATAATAGGTGGTATGACGATGGCGGCCGTAGCAACAAGGATGGTAGGAGACACCGCGGTAATTGTCACGGTGGAGGTCCCGGCAGCAAGGTAGTGGTGGTTGAAATCATTGCATGATAGTGTGAGGAGACCAGTGTCTGTAAAATATTTTGTAGAACATCGTAAGGTGAAAATTATTCTCAAGTTTAATGCTAGACTGTACATTTCAAGGGAAACAAGTACATGAATATCATAAATACATATTTCAATATGTGTGTGTATTATGAGCTAACACATAATTACAAAGATGAGCTTTTTCTTACTTTTTATTGATGATATTTTTAGTCAAATTACATTGAAAACATCAATAATACAAGGCATTAAAGAAGCTTAAAAATGAAAAATTTTACATGGTATATTTTTTGTTTATTGTTTTTACTTGAATTATTATGTGTTGTTTTTCTGAAAAGAATTGAAGAGGAGGAAGGAGGGGTTGTTCGAAAACATTTTTCTACTCTTATCTCCATTTTTCATGTTCTATACATATCTCTCATCTTATGTTATTGTTAGGGGTGAGCAAAAAAACCGATCAACCGATTAAACCGAAAAAATCAAGAGAAAAAAAAAAGAGAAAAAACCGAAAAAAACCGATTAAAAAAATCCAAAAAATGTCAGGTTCGGTTCGGTATCAGTTTTCTAAAAAATAAACCGATTAGCCCGAACCGAACCGAACCGGTTTGGTTAAAAACCTTAATATAAATACAAACTTAAAAAACCCTAGCAGCTAACATTCTCGCCTCCCTCTGCCTCCTTCTGCAACTTAAAGTCTTAAATCACGCCTCCCTCTGCAACTCTCGCCTCCCTCTACAATCTGCAACTTAAATCTCCCTCCCTCCCTTTGCAACCAACCAACCATTACCCAGAAATGTGGAGCCTCGCCTAAAACTTGTCGATGTAGCCGAACTTACGTTGAGGGAAAATCCCAGTGAGCACCCCAGCATTTCTAATGTGGCAAATTTATTATTCTTTGTTTCCTAAGAAAACATTTTCACATTGTCAAATAAAATCACGTACGTGCCAAAACAACCACAGTAATAGTCAACCTTGTTTCCTAAGAAAACATTTTCACATAGTCAAATAAAATCACGTACGTGCCGAAACAACTTCAGTCATAGTCAAGCTTAATTATTGAAATGTCCGTTCATAATCAATACATCCACTATTATTGGACCATTATTATAGGACTTTTCAAAGTCATTGATAAATACATTCACTTGCATGGGGCCAAGAGGGACATTGCATAACTTATCTTGTCTTGCATTTCAAAAAAAATTGAAAAAAAAATATTTATATTTATATTTTTAAAAAAATTATTTATATTTATATTTATATTTTTTAAAATATTATTTTTATACATTATTAAATAAAAAATACTTTAAAAACAATAATGTCACACTCCTAATCCTAATCAGTCACGAAGAAGTACACAGACTCCAGAGGCTGTCCAGGCACACAGCTCAAAGCATCAGTGTCACCTTCGCCATCATTCGCGAATGAGTTGGGTGTAACTACCACTACCACGTGTCCCCGGGCTATTAAAAGCAAGTTGCAGCCTCTATAGCCAGGTGAATCCTCATAGAATCAGCCCTTCATGAGATGTTGATGCAATTGTTGCATTGGGTAGATTTGGTTGCCAAGAAGCTTACACAATGGAACAAAAAATACCTTTTTGCTTAAAATTTTATTTCGATGGGTAGCCAGCATGCTCTTCAAAACTCTTGTTCCCAATAATCCCAAATACAAATAACATTGTTATCTTATGTTTTCAAAAAAAAAAAAAAATCCAAATCAACTAACACATCTTAACACAACAATAATTATGAAAAAACCAGACGTGAAAGTACCACCATACCCCCATTCACAAACCTTTGTTTTTGTCTGTTTTGGAGGGTATGTAAGTAATTATATTGTGCATAAATATGTGAAAACTCTAAAATACCTTCCGACAACCTTCGTCTTTTTGTCAGCTCCTAAGGATAAATAGATAGTTTTATTGCGCAATAAATATTGAAAAAACCATACCACTCCGGCATCAAGAGTTAAATTTTCACAATTTTAGGGGTAAAATAGTAGTTTTACTATTAAAATTCACAGTAAACATATAGTGAAACCTCAACATGTTTTATATATATATATATATATATATATAGTAATATTATTATCACTTTTTTTTTTCTCTTCCCAAAACAGCTTGGTCACTGCTGACCAAGCTGGGGAGGCATGGCCTTAGGCTTGATCACGCCTTCTGCCAGCATGAATTAATTCACGCATGCTAAGTGTGTTTCTTTTTTTCTCTATTATTATTATTTTATTTATTTAAATACCATATACACAAAAAAAATGACAAAAAAATCAAATACTATTATATATATATATATATATATGATAAAATACTCTTAAAAATTCATAAATATTTATATTAATCAATACTAGTATTGAGTATATACCTAATATTCACTAGAGTCAAAGTTAGAAATATTAACATTAGAATGAGAAATTAATGGCATCCCAAATATTTACTAACACTATAGTCAGAAATATCTTACATTTCTTCAAATAATACTTATTAATACTAGAGTTGAAAGTAAATTTGGTTGAATATTTACTGACGTCAAAGCCAAAAATATCATATATTTTGTTTCATATAATATTTACCAAAACTAGAGTTGAAAGTAATTTTAGTTAAGTATTTACTGACACCAAGCTAGAAATATCATATATTTTTCATGTAATATTTAACAACATGAAAAATAAAAATATAAAGGGATCAATCCAATGAGATTATTTTGTGACAGGTTTAGAGAATATATCCCACTTAAGTTTCCCCATCCTATAGGGATTTCTCTAGTGAATCTGTTACAAGAGAGATCCACAGCAGATACGTAGATACGTAACGGAGGATATCACCCACGTAAGTGTATAATTTTTTCTTTGATGTAAGCTCTATAGCTGTTTTTACATTGATTTCTTCCGCTTCGTCATCCGCAGTGTCCCCGTATAATATAAGAACCCATATTTTTATCCAAGTAATACGCATTGTCAAAAATTAGTTTGAGGATGCTGACAGTACGTATGGCCCTCTTCATCCATCGCACTTGACAAGGCAGCTTTTTCTTCACGCACTGGAATTATTTGAGAAGACTCTGACTCAGAGTCGGTCCTTGGGTTAATGAGCGTAGAGAATGCTTGGCATTAAAACAACTTGTCAGTTTGAGAAAATGCAAGCAGGACCCACTATTCGAAAATGTTTCGTGAAAATTATTTTCTTCATAGACTTGGGAAGTCATGTGTCATGAACAAGTGATTTCAATGGAGTGAAATGATTTTCCGACACAGCTCTTGATTTATTCACCTACTTGCACTTTGTTTTTATTCGTAGACTTGGGAGGTCAAGATTCCTAACTATCCACATCAAGTCTTGATCCCATCAGAAATGAATTTCGTGGAAGAAAGAAAGAAAGAAAGAAAGAAAGAAAATTGTCACGCTAATACTTCTCACTATATTCAGTGCTTTCTTGGACATCCTCAACAATGGAGTTTCTCTAAACGTGATTCCCACGATGAGACTTGAGTATTTAATCTGGGCTGGACTTGAATATTTCGATATATACACTTAAGGCTGGATGAGCTTGTCTCTTTAGCAGGCCTTCTTAGGCTCTTGTGGTCCCTACTTAAGGGGCAAAAAGGAGTGGCTCACAAAGGCCTACTTAAGGGAGACGAAGGCATAATGATGTTTTTTTTTGGTATAACAAAGAGTATCTGCGCGCGGGTCCAGATTAATTCCTTTTGTACCGGGTGGTAAGTGCTCCCCAAGGGGCCGACTGCAGACGAAGAGAGAGGTCAAACCCCAGACCTCGTAACCGACGAGAGCGCGCCTAACCGCTCCGCCAGGACCCCATGGGTAATTATTAATGATGTTTGGGAATGAAAGAATGAAAGTGGGAAGAAAGTAAATTCTCAAGAAAAATACCCTCTCCTTTTCTATTTCAATTTTGTTTTCTAGTTTAGATTTCTAACTTATTTAAGGTGTTGTAACTTTCTATAAAACAAAACTTATTATTGAGATTCTAGAGAAAATAAAATTGTGAATGTATGGTTCACCTTAGCAGCTTTTTTTGCTCATTTAAATTCATGTGTTCTTCCTTGTTTCACTGTCTTGAGTTTACACTTGCATTAAAAGATCTAATCGCGCCACACAAAAATAACATCTTAAAAAGAAACTTTTAATTCGACTGTTGGATTATTATCAAGGTGTATAGTGGGATCCATGTCTTCAAAATTACTCCTTGGGACCCACTTGCATTTTTATTTTGTTTTTGTTTTTTTGAGCCATGATAAAAAAAAAACCCCAATAAAAAGATCTTCTTCCTGGAGGATTTAGACTTGTAAGACAATTGATAGTTTTTTTTTTTTTATATCAGAGTAATTTACGTGGATAATAAAATCACCAGTTAGACTGGCCACGTCAAACTTAATCAGACAGTGAAATTAATTTGTATCCATTAATTTTTTATGCTCAAATATATCTAAAAGAAGACTTGATGAATACATTACTCAATTATATCCTAATCAGCACACGGAAACGTGTTGAATTAATACGTGGATCGTTAGACATTTAGACTTGTTGAATTCTTGATCAGCACACGGAAATTACAATGTTGTCTCTCGTGTGAAAAAAATAAATACAATTCACAACAGGATTACGGTCTATCGATCGATCATGATAGGTTATATAGTCAACATTCGTGTCAAAGAGTCATATAAATCATATTCTAGAATATCATCTATCAACTTAAGTTTTTAGGTGAGATGATTCCTCGACATGGTATCAGAGCCTTGTTGACTAGCGGTCATGAGTTCGAATCTTATTACACTCATTTTATTTGATAAAAATTAAACACAAAGTAATGTGGACTTGTGTACAAGTTTCCGTGTGATTTTGATAAAATTTGATTTTTTTTGTTAGGTTGGTTTTAATCTTTATATTAACAATTGGTGGTTTGATTTTTGTGGATCAAATTATTAAATTAATTTTTTTTCAAAAAATATAAAAAAAAAATTCTCTCTATTTCTCTACAACTTCAGAATATAAAATTAGGATTACAGAACACTGGGTAGGTTAATGAACGTAGAGAAGGCTTGCCAATACTGGTGTTGCTTTCATTTAGCGTGAGAAAACAGGGCGAATTGGGTGTTTGCTACCCTGCTTTTAATCGCATTCCTGGAATTTGCTGCTCGAAAGAGATTCTTGTAGGGTATCTCATGAGGGCCAAGAAAATCACTAGCACTTAATATTTCTTTGACATGTAAGTCATTGTAGAATGTTAACAGAGTATTTACATGAAGTCATTGTAGTATTTACGGAAATATTTCGGCTCGTCTCAATCAATTACAATGCTAACATTCTCTTTAGCGTAGTTTTTTTGCATCAATCATGCAACCTATTTATGTTCCTTATCATTAATTTTGATATTTTTTAGGGATTTATATTTGAATTTTAAAGATTATTCTATCAACTTGTGAAAAAATTATCTAAAAGCTAAAAGAACTCATGGATTTCAACAATGATTTGCACTGTTCATCTAGAATCAGATCACTGTGGATAGGAACAGTTAAATTACATAATCATATTATTATTATTATTTTTATACTACAATTGAACAATGAAATCGCTTGGGCAAGTGGTTATAGCGCGTTCAAGAGGGGCACGGGAGTTTGAATCTCTCTAGCAACGAATTTTTGGAACAATTTAATATATTATTATTATTATTATTATTATTATTATTATTTGTATCTAAGAACTGCACAAAGAAGTCGCTTGGCCAAGTGGTTACAACGGCGTGTCCAAGCGGGGCGCGGGGGTTCCAATCTCAGCAACGAAAACGATTTGGAGTAATGAATAATTATTGTTTTAAAAGGTTTTTTTTTGGGCTTCTTTTTTTTTTTTTTTGTGTCCGAGTTAGCTTACGCGCATCACGATAAAAATCTGAACTTACTTTTTTTTTACAATTTTCATTGTTCATTACTGTTTGAAAATGTGTTTTCCCCTTTTTTTTATCGGGCTTCCTTTTTTTGTTTGTTTTTTGATAATCGCGGTATCCGGCCAGTTTACGCGCACTACGATTTTTTTCCCACATATATATTATTTTATAACCAGGGTAGCTTACACGCGCCACGAATAATCCTTGGACCCACTTTTTTATATATATTTTTTTCTTTTTTTTCCCACTTATAATTTTTTTTATAACTGGGGTTAATGAGCAATAAAAACCTGGAATTATTTGAGAAGACTTTGACTCAGAGTCGGTCCTTAGGTTAATGAGCCTAGAGAATGCTTGGCATTAAAATGACATGTCAGTTTTAGAAAATGCAAGCAGGACCCAGTTTTCGAAAATGTTTCGTGAAAATGATTTGATCTCAGGCTCCACAATTATTTTCATTGCTTTATTTGTTATTGTTTTTCTTCAAGCTCGTGGAACGACGCGACGGGGTGTTCCTCCTACTTGTTGTTTAGCTTGCTTTGCTTTTATTTTTCTTCATAGACTTGGGAAGTCATGTGTCATGAACAAGTGATTTCGATGGAGTGAAATGATTTTCCGACACAGCTCTTGATTTCATCACCTACTTGGACTTGTTTTTATTCGTAGACTTGGGAGGTCAAGATTCCTAACTATCCACATCAACTCTTGATCCCATCAGAAATGTGGAAGAAAGAAAGAAAGAAAATTATCATGCTAATACGTTTCACTATTTTCAGTGCTTTCTTGGATATCCTCAATAATGGAGTTTCTCTAAACGTGATTCCCACGTTATTGAGGGAGAGAAAAGTAGTGTCTTTGACTTTTCCTGGCTTGTTTAGCAAAGAATCTACAGTCCATAAAATAAATAAATGAATTTGCATATAATGAATTTACAGTCTCTTTAGCAGGCCTTCTCAGGCTCTTGTGCTCCCAAACCATGTCAGCTCCAAACCCGTTATTATTGAATGAAATCATTGAATACTTGCTGTAAAGAGTAGTTTTTAATAAATTTGTGCAAATTAATGTGAAATTCAATTTTTCTATAAAATATATGAATTTTAAATCAATATAAATTTATCTGTTTAGTAGGTTTCAATGAAATAAATCAGCATGAAATTATCATTATTATTAAAAAAGCAAGAAGAATGAGATATCTGAATTATTGAATTCACTGTATTAAGATTAATTCATTTTATAATTCAATTTAAATTAAACACAAAAACAAAATATAAATTGTGAAAACACTTGCAATAATCAAATAACAAAAATAAATAGTTAATTTTCTATCTTCAAAAAGAAAAAAACATAAATTGAAAATCAATTTCCACGTTACCGTCATTATCATTGCTATAACAGTTACAATTTTTATCAACATTACTGCCCAAATAATTAAAATCATTAAATTTCCACAAAGAATAAAAAAAAGCAAAACATTTTTACAAAAAAACAATAAAAAATAATCACTAAAATTATCATTATTATTGCGCAAACAATAAAATCATAAAATCATCTGATCCGAAGAACATATAAAAATAACAGAAAACACAAAAAAAGGAAAAAAATGATCAATATTAATTTTAAAATGATCACCAGCATAAATTAAAATTTTAGGATTGAACCGAATAAAAATGAAACCCTAATAAAAAATAAAATATCAAAAATCAAAAACAAAAACTAAAAGTATAGATACATAAATACGAATAAAAAATAAATCTTGTCCAAGAATGACCGAAAAAATCAAAGGAATTAATATTAAATAAAAAATTCAAAGAATATAGACCGAAATAAAAGATAAAATATATAATTAATTCCAATAAAAAAACAAAATTGAAATAAATAAAAACCTTAAATCAAAACAAATAAAAGTATTTTTAAAAAGAAAATTACAGTGTAATTTACTATGGCCGAGGACATTGCTTCAGGATGCGGGGATCTCTTCATCCCCCTGTACGTTAGCCCCAGTGACATTTGGAGCTCCATGAATGCTTATTTGCCAATATAATTTTTGGTGGAGGGATACAGTCAATGCTTCATTGGAGCAGAGGACTGGTTATTATCTTGAGTGTGCATGATTAGCATTTGTAAGGCCTATAGTCTTGGCCCATCAGACCTAAGCCCAAATCCAAGAACCCAACCTAACGTCCATATATAAAAATCATGTGACCTGAGGTTGATTTTTCTTTTCTACTCGCCTCCCCCTGCCGTGACCTCCCTCTCTTGCAAACAAAGGGATTTTAGTTTTGAACTTCTGATTTTGGGCTCAAGAAAACAAGAAGGTATTTCCCTCTCTTTTTTGTTTATAATTAGAGAATTGAACGTGGAAGGATTAGATAAGAATTTAGGGTTTTGTTTTGATTTGATGATACAGTGATGTAAGAGTTTAAATTGATGTATTTGGATGTTAGTTGGCCTAAAACAAATTAATTTGATATTGGAACTTTAGGTCTTCAAGAATAAGCTTCTATTTTTGGGTTTTGTGAAGTTAAAGACTAGCAATAAAATAATGAAAATCCTGATCAATTGGTTAATTTATTATCCTAAACTATTTAACTAGTTTACTTGTTTTTGTCTGTCGACTGGTTGACTTAAATTGGCTAACTAGTTGAACATTATGGTTGTCAACCAATTGTTTATTTTCGTTGACTAGTATATATATATGTATAGATTTATCAGGTCTGTTAAGTTTGATCAATTTGTGTTATATTTAGGATTGATCAAGTAAAATAATTTGGTTTTATTATTACATTTTGCCTCCAAGCTTAGAGTGTTTAATATTTTATGCTATTTTGCTTTGAGTTTTTTTAGTATTTTTTGTATGTTCTTTTGACATTTCTTTTAATGATTATCAATAGGTTTTTGGCTTTGAATTATTATCTTTTGTTTTTGTTTTTAGAGTGAGTAAAATATTTTTTAATAATTATGAAATATAAATAATATATGTATATTGATTATACAATAAGTACACTTTATTATTCTTGAATTTCTATATATATTGCTTTATTGTTTGAATACTCATTTATTCTTGGAATTGTATTTGCATCGTGTTGAATTAAATTCTATTTGATATAACATTTAATTGTTTTGATAATTATTAGAATATCTATTATATCCTATTATCAGACTTAGCAAAAACTTGAAATTAACAGAGTAATTAGTCTTTGTGCATATCATATTTGTAAACCTAGCTGGTGATAAAGACACTGGCCTGTGGTGACAAATTTTCCCACAATGGTCACCTTTGAGTGTCATCTGACCTCTAGCATGTATTATACTATCCTATGTTAATGTGTTTAGTATTTATGTATTTCCCTAAGTTTTAGTTCCTTTTCTTCTATAAATAACTAAGATGTTTATTAAATGTTATTCTTTCATTGAGTTGTTTGAACTCATTTCTCCATTTAAATTTTTTCCAGGTTCTTAGTTTTAATTAGCAAGTTAATATTCATTAAAATGCTCCTGCTTTTTATTTTTTATTTTTGGTTAGTATGCCTTGAGGCCTTTTCTTTTTGTTTTGATCTGATATCTTAAATGCTAAAATATTACATTGTTTTATTTAAAGTTTGGATTTTGACATTGCAATAAGTATTATGATGGGATTTGATAAAATCCATGAAGAAAACATTTCGGGATAAAATATTTTTTTTTGATTTATTGCTTTAAAGAATATAATATTTCTGAAGATTAAGAAACGCTGCAAATATTTATATAGAAACTGTTTTGTGACATGTATGTTCTGAGACTTGGCGCTGTGGGGTGTTCTTATGACATCGCTCCTCCATTGCCGATCACAGACTCGGAGTTCATGTCATGCCAGCATTACTCTAATCTCTTCTTTTGATGAATCATAGGAGTGGATATCTACAGCTTTGGCAATTGCAACCAAGAAGAATTTAGAGCTTGAAGCACTCGCAACTTCTGATCGACGGAATTTCAAGATTCGCTGCAGGATTGCAAAATTTAGCAGCTATTCATTGCAAATCAAAAACACTATTTTTTTTAAGCTTTTCAAATCAAAATGCTTGCCTGAGTACACCAACTGTACAAATTTGCAGTTTGACATTGCTTGCATTATCCAACTGTAAAAGAAAAGGGAAGAAAAGAAAGTATGCCCTGTTTCCTGTCGTTCTTTGGTTCATGGCCTCCATCTACAATTCTCAAATCCTTCTCAGCTCCAATTGTTTTTGAAGTTATTAATGTTTCCGAACTCATCCACTGTAGGGTTAGGATAATTGACAGGGTCGTAGGGAAAGTTGTTCCTTTGTTGAGTCGTCGGTGGATTCGCAGGATGGATCTGAAGCATCCTAGTAACTTTCTGCTGCTCGTAAGTTTCATGGGAAGCTTTCTTACTTTCAGGATTAACTTCCTTGTGGAGATTGACTTAGACTTATGAATATTTAATTATGAATATTAAATTTGATATTGTTAATGTTTCAATACACAGAAAATAATAGGAAAAGCTGAAACAAAGAATTATGCGATTCAAATCGGAGAACTTGACCACATAAGCTTGATCTAAGTTCCATACTCATAGCTTCCTCTCCTTTAGACCTGGCATCTATCGCTGAAAAATTATCTGGCATCTATCGCTGTTATTGTCACATTATTCGTGGAAGGTACCCCAGCAGAGCTCATAAATGACCCTGGTTCTGCCACGTTTCTGCCTGCAACAAAAGCTGGTTGCTTGGGATCTGGGAGAGCCACGTGTTCGTTTACGATCATCGAGATGACACCAGACATTGTAGGCCGATCGGCGGGACTTTCTTGGACACAAAGGAGACCTATGTTTATGTATCTCAACAGCATGGAGGTTGAAGGAGGATCTCCCAGGGTTGGATCCATCAAGTCCGAAGCTTTATTAAAACTCCATAACTTCCATGCCTACGGAATAACAACGCAAATGCTGCGTCATTAGTGTGGACACTAGGAAAGTTGTCAGATGCAATTCAAGCTGGAAGAAAAAGAAATGAGAGTATATGAAAGCTCCCCACATGTCCAAGAAGATTGAGGGAGTCGCTGTGGTAGAAACTAGTATTCTTCCTGCCGCTCACAATCTCAAGCACCAGCACCCCGAAGCTAAACACGTCAGATTTTATCGAGAAGAGGCCCTCCATAGCATATTCAGGGTACATATAGCCACTAAAAACTGGAAAGGTCAGTGCAGATCATGTGAAGAGTAGCATGTACTGGAAAGTGGGATTCAAGAAACTTACTATGTTCCAACGATCCTGTTGGTGTTTCCTTGAGTTTCGTTGCCTCCGAAAATTCGAGCCATCCCGAAATCCGAAATTTTTGGATTCATTTCACTGTCCAAAAGAATGTTGCTAGGTTTTAAATCCCTGTGAATGATTCGTAACCGTGAGTATCTATGTAGATACAGAAGACCTTGAGCAGTTCCTTCGATTATCCGTATCCGTGTACCCCAATCTAAGATTCGTCCTCTGTTTGCATCTGCTTTTAGTTTATACACAAATCTGATACGTTTCTTGTAGCATTTGGAAAGTTAACGAAATTAGAAATGATCATGTAAATGCTGACCAAAGAGAAAGAAATCCAAGCTTTTATTTAGCAAGTACTCATAAATCAGCATTTTCTCATCCCGTTCAATACAGGAACCCAGTAGCCTGACAAGATTCCGGTGCTGGAGTTTGGCGATGAGTATCGTCTCATTTCTGAACTCCTCAAGCCCCTGTCCAGATCTTTCTGAAAGCCTCTTAACTGCTACTTCCAGTCCCGTGGGTAATTTGCCCTAATAAATGAACCAAAGGTCATTCTGAAAGTTCATTCAAACTATTTTAAGGTTTTTCTGAAAATATTTGAACAATCAGCATCTCTCATTTGCACGAAACTTACCTTATAAACAGGCCCGAATCCTCCCTCTCCAAGCTTGTCTGAGAATTGTCCAGTTGCAACCGATACGCTCTCATAACTGAATAATGGCAACTCCATATTTTTACTCCATGTTTTCTTCCGATTGTCAACAGAGCTAGATTCATTGTTAGTGGAGCGAGGATTGGTATCGAAATCAAAGAGCAATATATCGTGACCTGTATATTCCTTCCCTGTATAAGACATAGTTATAAATTACATCTACCAGAAGACAACAGAAATTAAAGCAAGAACAGGATGCACCTTTGCGTGTGAGCTTTCCTTTGCACAGACGTCTGAAGTACATGAAGAGGCCTAAGGTAATCAGAGTTGTCGGTATAGCCACAGCCAAGGTTGTCCGTATTTTCCATTTGTTATTACCTCCTTGTAAATATAGATCAAATATTATCAAATCATAAACAAACTCGTGTACAATTAACGGATTAAGAAGTTTTTTTAGCAGAAAAAATTGAAGGAAAGGTACGTCATGTATCTCAATTCTCACGTTTTTATATGTAAATATAAGACCGTCATTTTCTCAAAAATATTTTCTCGTCATTAATTGAATCATTTTGTTTAGATATACAAAACCATATCTGTTCGGGTACTGCCATTACCAATCTGAAGTTCAGGCTCCGAAGCAGCAAGTCTGATGTAAATTTCTGCTCCGGCCCTGCCATCAGCAGCCCCTGACTGCCGTAAGTTTATAAGATCTCCTTCCCATAAAGAACACCCGTTGTAATTATTATAGGTATAAGCCATACAACAACACTTTTCGATGCAATCCAATCTACATCTTCCAGCACTCACTTTCTGATACGTTTTAGAATTTGCAGGTAATGCTAGATCTGACATCTTTAGGAAACCATCTTCGTTCCCAACACTACTCTTATTTTGACACTACAAAGGAGATTTCCTAACACAACCACTTGACCCATCATCTCGTACTAATGGTTTAAAACCTTTCAAGCATTCACAATAGCTTGATGAATTATGAAAGACTCCAAAAACCCCACATAAATCATAAACACCAGCTTGGTCTTTTGGTTCAGACCAAAAAAAATACCAACTCAAAGGACCTTTCCACCAAATGATTTGTTTGATCTGTCCTGAAACATCAATCATGTATCTTGAAAGAAATGAGGTGTTGTACAAAGAATAGGTGAAATAGCTTTCATTTTCATTTGATACATAACTATAATTGAAAAGATAGTTCAATCGCATCTCAGGTACCAAGCTAAATATTTGTCCATTCCAATCACCACTGCTCCAAAACCTGTGTGACCTGTTCCACTCTATGAAAAACTGACCTCTTCCATTTGTGTCGACCCCAACCGAGAACATACCTGGTGCAGGATCTTCTGAGTTTTTCCAGGAAATAAGCCGCTGCACTTTCCCAGTGTGCTTGTTGATTCCAAGCTTTGCGCCAGGTAGCCACGTGTCAGTTGGATAATCAAAACTCTGCCAATATATGGTAGATGGATTTGAGCCATCTCTTATGACAAAGTTTCCATTATCAAGAATTACTGCTTCTGCTTTGGTAGTATGCGGCATTGAAGATGCAAGAGGTGTTGACCAAACTGTTTCGGTGAGATTTTTCAGCAGGACAAGATTGCCATCAGATAACAATTCAAGCTTCGTTGAAGCAGGGTTGTTGGAAGGGCTCTCCCTGTTTGCTACCCAAACAATCGCGTTATTTCCGAAGTTCCTATACCATATTCCCAGGTAAATGTTGTGAGAAGTGCCGGGGACGAAGAAACCGAGTTCAAAAATGCCGTTTTGAGATACTAGTGTCTGGCTTCCAGAGAGTGATCGGCCAACCGAAATTGTGTCAACTCCAATAGAGAAGCAAGTCCTACGGTAAACGAATAGCCACAGCAGCACAAAGAGCCAAAAACATGGCTTTGTCTTAACGCACATCCTCTCTAATTTGTGGGATGAAGGGTGAAGGAGCTGTGACAGAGTACGAATCAGGGAACGAGCAGGAAGGAAAAAAACAAAACAAGAATTCCCTTCTGAATTCATCAACTATATGATAATGCTCTTACCATGAACTTTTCAAATTGACTCGGACTTTACTGTTCTCGCTATCCCCTCCCCTCCAATTGGAGGCTATGCCATTTATTTTTTGAGCCAATGTGATGCTGAAATGCGGGTTGGATTGTCAAATTACATTGAAAACATCAATAATACAAGGCATTAAAGAAGCTAAAAATGAAAACTTTTATTGGTATATTTTTTGTTTATTGTTTTAAGTACTTGAATTATTATGAGTTGTTTTTCTGAAAAATTATCGCTGAGAAATTATCTGGCATCTATCGCTGTTATTGTCACATTATTCGTGGAAGCTACCCCAGCAGAGCTCATGAATGACCCTGGTTCTGCCACGTTTCTGCCTGCAACAAAAGCTGGTTGCTTGGGTTCTGGGAGAGCCACGTGTTCGTTTACGATCATGGAGATGACATCAGACATTGTAGGCCGATCAGCAGGGCTTTCTTGGACACAAAGGAGACCTATGTTTATGTATCTCAACAGCATTGAAGTTGAAGGAGGATCTCCCAGGGTTGGATCCATCAAGTCCGAAGCTTTATTAGACCTCCATAACTTCCATGCCTGCGGTACAACAACGCAAATGCTGCGTCATTAGTGTGGAGACTAGGAAAGTAGTCAGATGCAATTCAAGCTGGAAGAAAAAGAAATTAGAGTTTATGCAAGCTCCCCACATGTCCAAGAAGATTGAGGGAGTCGCTGTGGTAGAAACTAGTATTCTTCCTGCCGCTCACAATCTCAAGCACCAGCACCCCGAAGCTAAACACGTCAGATTTTATGGAGAAGAGGCCCTCCATAGCATATTCAGGGGACATATAGCCACTAAAAACTGGAAAGGTCAGTGCAGATCATGTGAAGAGTAGCATGTCCTGGAAAGTGGAATTCAAGAAACTTACTATGTTCCAACGATCCTGTTGGTGTTTCCTTGAGTTTCGTTGCCTCTGAAAATTCGAGCCATCCCGAAATCGGATATCTTTGGATTCATTTCACTGTCCAATAGAATGTTGCTAGGTTTTAGATCCCTGTGAATGATTCGTAACCGTGAGTATCTATGTAGATACAGAAGGCCTTGAGCAGTTCCTTCGATTATCCGAATCCGTGTACCCCAATCTAAGATTCGTCCTCTGTTTGCTCCTGTTTATAGTTTATATACAAATCTGATATACGTTTCTTGTAGCATTTGGAAAGTCAACGAAATTAGAATTGATCATGTAAATGCTGACCAAAGAGAAAGAAATCCAAGCTTTTATTTGGCATGTACTCGTAGATCAGCATTTTCTCATCCCGTTCAATACAGGAACCCAGTAGCCTGACAAGATTCCGGTGCTGGAGTTTGGCGATGAGTATCGTCTCATTTCTGAACTCCTCAAGCCCCTGTCCAGATCTTTCTGAAAGCCTCTTAACTGCTACTTCCAGTCCCGTGGGTAATTTGCCCTAATAAATGAACCAAAGGTCATTCTGAAAGTTCATTCAAACTATTTTAAGGTTTTTCTGAAAATATTTGAACAATCAGCATCTCTCATTTGCACGAAACTTACCTTATAAACAGGCCCGAATCCTCCCTCTCCAAGCTTGTCTGAGAATTGTCCAGTTGCAACCGATACGCTCTCATAACTGAATAATGGCAACTCCATATTTTTACTCCATGTTTTCTTCCGATTGTCAACAGAGCTAGATTCATTGTTAGTGGAGCGAGGATTGGTATCGAAATCAAAGAGCAATATATCGTGACCTGTAGATTCCTTCCCTGTATAAGACATAGTTATAAATTACATCTACCAGAAGACAACAGAAATTAAAGCAAGAACAGGATGCACCTTTGCGTGTGAGCTTTCCTTTGCACAGACGTCTGAAGTACATGAAGAGGCCTAAGGTAATCAGAGTTGTCGGTATAGCCACAGCCAAGGTTGTCCGTATTTTCCATTTGTTATTACCTCCTTGTAAATATAGATCAAATATTATCAAATCATAAACAAACTCGTGTACAATTAACGGATTAAGAAGTTTTTTTAGCAGAAAAAATTGAAGGAAAGGTACGTCATGTATCTCAATTCTCACGTTTTTATATGTAAATATAAGACCGTCATTTTCTCAAAAATATTTTCTCGTCATTAATTGAATCATTTTGTTTAGATATACAAAACCATATCTGTTCGGGTACTGCCATTACCAATCTGAAGTTCAGGCTCCGAAGCAGCAAGTCTGATGTAAATTTCTGCTCCGGCCCTGCCATCAGCAGCCCCTGACTGCCGTAAGTTTATAAGATCTCCTTCCCATAAAGAACACCCGTTGTAATTATTATAGGTATAAGCCATACAACAACACTTTTCGATGCAATCCAATCTACATCTTCCAGCACTCACTTTCTGATACGTTTTAGAATTTGCAGGTAATGCTAGATCTGACATCTTTAGGAAACCATCTTCGTTCCCAACACTACTCTTATTTTGACACTACAAAGGAGATTTCCTAACACAACCACTTGACCCATCATCTCGTACTAATGGTTTAAAACCTTTCAAGCATTCACAATAGCTTGATGAATTATGAAAGACTCCAAAAACCCCACATAAATCATAAACACCAGCTTGGTCTTTTGGTTCAGACCAAAAAAAATACCAACTCAAAGGACCTTTCCACCAAATGATTTGTTTGATCTGTCCTGAAACATCAATCATGTATCTTGAAAGAAATGAGGTGTTGTACAAAGAATAGGTGAAATAGCTTTCATTTTCATTTGATACATAACTATAATTGAAAAGATAGTTCAATCGCATCTCAGGTACCAAGCTAAATATTTGTCCATTCCAATCACCACTGCTCCAAAACCTGTGTGACCTGTTCCACTCTATGAAAAACTGACCTCTTCCATTTGTGTCGACCCCAACCGAGAACATACCTGGTGCAGGATCTTCTGAGTTTTTCCAGGAAATAAGCCGCTGCACTTTCCCAGTGTGCTTGTTGATTCCAAGCTTTGCGCCAGGTAGCCACGTGTCAGTTGGATAATCAAAACTCTGCCAATATATGGTAGATGGATTTGAGCCATCTCTTATGACAAAGTTTCCATTATCAAGAATTACTGCTTCTGCTTTGGTAGTATGCGGCATTGAAGATGCAAGAGGTGTTGACCAAACTGTTTCGGTGAGATTTTTCAGCAGGACAAGATTGCCATCAGATAACAATTCAAGCTTCGTTGAAGCAGGGTTGTTGGAAGGGCTCTCCCTGTTTGCTACCCAAACAATCGCGTTATTTCCGAAGTTCCTATACCATATTCCCAGGTAAATGTTGTGAGAAGTGCCGGGGACGAAGAAACCGAGTTCAAAAATGCCGTTTTGAGATACTAGTGTCTGGCTTCCAGAGAGTGATCGGCCAACCGAAATTGTGTCAACTCCAATAGAGAAGCAAGTCCTACGGTAAACGAATAGCCACAGCAGCACAAAGAGCCAAAAACATGGCTTTGTCTTAACGCACATCCTCTCTAATTTGTGGGATGAAGGGTGAAGGAGCTGTGACAGAGTACGAATCAGGGAACGAGCAGGAAGGAAAAAAACAAAACAAGAATTCCCTTCTGAATTCATCAACTATATGATAATGCTCTTACCATGAACTTTTCAAATTGACTCGGACTTTACTGTTCTCGCTATCCCCTCCCCTCCAATTGGAGGCTATGCCATTTATTTTTTGAGCCAATGTGATGCTGAAATGCGGGTTGGATTGTCAAATTACATTGAAAACATCAATAATACAAGGCATTAAAGAAGCTAAAAATGAAAACTTTTATTGGTATATTTTTTGTTTATTGTTTTAAGTACTTGAATTATTATGAGTTGTTTTTCTGAAAAATTATCGCTGAGAAATTATCTGGCATCTATCGCTGTTATTGTCACATTATTCGTGGAAGCTACCCCAGCAGAGCTCATGAATGACCCTGGTTCTGCCACGTTTCTGCCTGCAACAAAAGCTGGTTGCTTGGGTTCTGGGAGAGCCACGTGTTCGTTTACGATCATGGAGATGACATCAGACATTGTAGGCCGATCAGCAGGGCTTTCTTGGACACAAAGGAGACCTATGTTTATGTATCTCAACAGCATTGAAGTTGAAGGAGGATCTCCCAGGGTTGGATCCATCAAGTCCGAAGCTTTATTAGACCTCCATAACTTCCATGCCTGCGGTACAACAACGCAAATGCTGCGTCATTAGTGTGGAGACTAGGAAAGTAGTCAGATGCAATTCAAGCTGGAAGAAAAAGAAATTAGAGTTTATGCAAGCTCCCCACATGTCCAAGAAGATTGAGGGAGTCGCTGTGGTAGAAACTAGTATTCTTCCTGCCGCTCACAATCTCAAGCACCAGCACCCCGAAGCTAAACACGTCAGATTTTATGGAGAAGAGGCCCTCCATAGCATATTCAGGGGACATATAGCCACTAAAAACTGGAAAGGTCAGTGCAGATCATGTGAAGAGTAGCATGTCCTGGAAAGTGGAATTCAAGAAACTTACTATGTTCCAACGATCCTGTTGGTGTTTCCTTGAGTTTCGTTGCCTCTGAAAATTCGAGCCATCCCGAAATCGGATATCTTTGGATTCATTTCACTGTCCAATAGAATGTTGCTAGGTTTTAGATCCCTGTGAATGATTCGTAACCGTGAGTATCTATGTAGATACAGAAGGCCTTGAGCAGTTCCTTCGATTATCCGAATCCGTGTACCCCAATCTAAGATTCGTCCTCTGTTTGCTCCTGTTTATAGTTTATATACAAATCTGATATACGTTTCTTGTAGCATTTGGAAAGTCAACGAAATTAGAATTGATCATGTAAATGCTGACCAAAGAGAAAGAAATCCAAGCTTTTATTTGGCATGTACTCGTAGATCAGCATTTTCTCATCCCGTTCAATACAGGAACCCAGTAGCCTGACAAGATTCCGGTGCTGGAGTTTGGCGATGAGTATCGTCTCATTTCTGAACTCCTCAAGCCCCTGTCCAGATCTTTCTGAAAGCCTCTTAACTGCTACTTCCAGTCCCGTGGGTAATTTGCCCTAATAAATGAACCAAAGGTCATTCTGAAAGTTCATTCAAACTATTTTAAGGTTTTTCTGAAAATATTTGAACAATCAGCATCTCTCATTTGCACGAAACTTACCTTATAAACAGGCCCGAATCCTCCCTCTCCAAGCTTGTCTGAGAATTGTCCAGTTGCAACCGATACGCTCTCATAACTGAATAATGGCAACTCCATATTTTTACTCCATGTTTTCTTCCGATTGTCAACAGAGCTAGATTCATTGTTAGTGGAGCGAGGATTGGTATCGAAATCAAAGAGCAATATATCGTGACCTGTAGATTCCTTCCCTGTGTAAGAAAAAAAATTAACAACGATTGACCACGATCACTTTGTTGAAATATCCAGCAATTCTGATAGTATCAATCAAAACAATTTACAGAGGAGGGCTTTTTCTTAGTTTTCACTACCAGTAACTAAAGGAGTTAATTAAATTACATCTACGAGAAGACAACAGAAATTAAAGCGAGAACAGGATGCACCTTTGCGTGTGAGCTTTCCTTTGCACAGACATCTGAAGTACATGAAGAGGCCTAAGGTAATCAGAGTTGTTGGAATAGCCACAGCCAAGGTTGTCCGTAATTTCCATTTGACATTACCTCCTTGTAAATATAGATCGAATATTACCAAATCATAAACAAACATGTGTACAATTATTGTTTTTTTAGCAGAAAAAATGGAAAGATAGGTTATGTATCTCAAGTTTTTAAATGTAAATACAAGACCGTCATTTTGTCAAAAATATTTTGTCAACATTAATTGAATCATTTTGTTCATATGTACAAAACCATACCTGTTCGGGTACTGCCATTACCAATTTGAAGTTCAGGCTCAGAAGCAGCAAGTCTGATGTAAATTTCGGCTCCGGCCCTGCCATCAGCAACCCCTGACTGCTGTAAGTCTATAAGATCTCCTTCCCATAAAGAACACCCGTTGTAATTATTATAGGTATAAGCCATGCAAGAACAGTTTTCCATGCAATCCAATCTACATCTTCCAGCACTCACTTTCTGATACGTTTTAGAATTTGCAGGTAATGTTAGATTTGACATCTTCAGGAATCCATCTTCCTTTCCTATACTTTTCTCTTTTTGACACTGCAAAGGAGATTTCCTAACACAACCACTTGACCAATCATCTTGTACTAATGGTTTAAAACCTTTCAAGCATTCACAATAGCTTGATGAATTTTCATGAAGGACTCCGTAAACTCCAAACCCCCCACATAAACCATAAACACCGGCCTTGTCATTTGGTTGAGCCCATAAAGGAAACCACCCCCAAGGACCTTTCACTGAAAGGAGTTGTTGGGTTCGGCCATGAACACCGATAACGAATCTTGAAATAATTGAGGTATTGTATAAAGAGTAGGTGAAATATCTTTCATTTTCATTTGATACGTAACTATAATTATTGAAAATATAGTTCGATCTCATCTCAGGTATCAAGCTAAATATTTGTCCATTCCAATCACCACTGCTCCAATACCTGTGTGACCTGTTCCACTCCATGAAAAACTGACCGCTTCCATTTGTGTCGACCCCAACCGAGAACATACCTGGTGCAGGATCTTCTGAGTTTTTCCAGGAAATAAGCCGCTGCACTTGCCCAGTGTGCATGTTGATTCCCAGCTTTGCGCCAGGTAGCCACGTGTCAGTTGGATAATCAAAACTCTCCCAATATATGGTAGATGGATTTGAGCCATCTCTTATGACAAAGTTTCCGTCATCAAGAATTACTGCTTCTGCTTTAGCCGTATCCGGCATTGAAGATGCATGAGCTGTTGACCAAACTGTTTCGGTGAAATTTTTCAGCAGGACAAGATTGCCATCAGATAACAATTCAAGCTGCGATGAAGCAGGGTTATTGGAAGGTCTCTCCCTGTTTGCTACCCAAACAATCGTCTTATTTGCGAAGTTTCTATGCCATATTCCCAGGTAAATGTTGTAAGAAGTGCCTGGGCGGAAGAAACCGAGTTCAAAAATGGCGTTTTGAGATACTAGTGTCTGGCTTACAGAGAGAGATTGGCCAACCGAAATTGTGTCAACTCCAATAGAGAAGCAAGTCCTATGGTAAACGAATAGCCACAACAGCACAAAGAGCGAAAAACATGGCTTTTTCTTAACGCACATCCTCTCTAATTTGTGGGATGAAGGGTGAAGGAGCTGTGACAGAGCACGAATCAGAGAACGAGCAGGAAGGAAAAAAAACAAGAATTCCCTTGTGAATTCATCAACTATATTTGTCATATTGTAGCTGCCAGTTCTTACCATTAATTTTCCACATTGACTTGGACATTACTGCTCTCGCTATCCCCTCCCCTCCAATTGGAGGCTATGCCATTTTTTTTTTTGAGCCATGTAATGCTGAAATGTGGGTTGAATTGTCAAATTTGAGTGGAAATATCAATAATACAAGGCATTAAAGAAAGAAAAATTTAGATTTTTTGAAATCAAGAACTTAAAATGGAAATTTCTGTTGGTTTTGTAGGTTTTAGTTGGGTAATTTGTGGAAGATGATAAGGAAAGCAAGTTTCGGCAGAGAGAAGAAAAGGTAAGTCAGAATCTTCACTAACTTCGTATTCTTTATTTATTCAAGAGTTGCTTACAAATTGCTTGATAGAATGCTCTTATATAGTTCTGATTCTTGAGCATGTGATTTACATGTGCAACAACTTGCAACTGTATTGAAACTACTTGTATTAGTTAGTTACACTTAGATTGAGTTGTACAGCTGTAACTAGCTGCACCTTTGCACTCCTTCTTCTTCACTCTCCTTCGGGTAATAGCTTGCAGACTTGTCTTCAACAAGTGTATGTAGTTCAGTAAACAAGCTTATCATTCAACAGCCTCTCCTAAGCTGTTTACTGATTTAACCCCTAGGTTCAACTTCAATCAGGATTTCTAGCCATTGAGATTTCCTCTTCCTCATATTCTGCCTTTTTATTTTCATTCATTGTAACTGGAACTTGCAAGGGTCCATTAGAAGTGTTAAGTTCTGCTTCTAGAACTTTTCTCTTATCTCTCTCTGTTTGCAGTTGTTCTTGTAGCCTTGCCACATCTTGCTGGAGAGCTTGACGATGTTCATGCAAAGCCCTCTTGCATTCTTTTTCAGAACGATTACGCCTTTCCTGGACTTCTGCAAACCTCTCAAATTCAGATTGATACCTTTGCTCCAGATGGATCTTCTCTTGTTCCAGAATCCTAGCTTCTTTGTCATAAGATTGAGCCTTAGCATTTGCAGTCTCTAGTTTCTCAACCAACACTTTAATTTCAAGTTTCAGAGATGATATTTCAGTGCCATAACTCTGCATTTTTGACTCAGCAGCCTTTAGCTCCAAATTTAAAGTAGTCAAACACTGCTCGGCATACTCAATTCTTCTGTTCTTCTCCTTTATTTCATCCTCCTTAACAACCAAATGGCTAAAAAATTCTTCCCGCAGTGCATCTTCCCTCAGCTGTGTTTCTTTATTAGTTCTTTCTTGCACATTTGCCACCTTCTCTAAAGCAGCTTTTCTCTCTCTTACAGCAATGTCATACTTCCGTTTCCACTCAGCTGCATCTTCTTCAGCTGACCTCATTTGTTCATGATGTCTGAATCTTTTATGCCATATCCAAGAACCTTCATCTATTGATGCTTTTCTTGCTACTGGTGCCATGGATTCCAGTGTGAGAGGAAAGCATCGATTACCTCTCATAATCACCTTTGCTATGATATTTGTGAGTGTTTCATCATCAAATATTATAGCTTTGTTTCCTCCGAATAAGATGTAATAGCCATGCTCCATCATCTGCCCTACACTAAGCAGATTTTCATCTAAACCAGGCACTAGTAGTACCTCTTTTATGTGCCTTACACCTCTTTTTGTATCCACCACAAGAGTACCTTTTCCAGTTGCCTGCACAAGTTCTCCCGAGCCTGTCTTCACCTTGCATGTTACTGTTTTGTCAATATTTATCAATTTTGACTCTTGTGAAGTCATATGATTACTACATGCGCTGTCCACAAACCATACATCATCATCCTTCACGCTAGCAGCATGACATGCAAAGAACAAAGTTCCAGTGGTAGCTTCTTCCTCCTCTTTTGCACAATTTGCTAGTGTTTTGAAATTATTGCAATCTTTGGTATTGTGACCAAAGAAATTACATCTTCCACACTTTGGCTTCCCCTTGTACCTGCACAGTCCAAAGTGGAACTTCTGACAGGTATTGCATTGAGGTTTTGTATTTGCTTGATTGTTACTCATATGTCTATGCTGTGAATTGAATGTATTGTCATGGCTGGTTCCACCTTTATGATTCCAGTTCTTACTGAAATTATTGTTCAGATTCCTTCCTTGAGCCCAACTTGAGTGGTTGTGATCTTGTCTCTGCCATTCTGAGTTAAACCTCTCCTGTGAAGGCTTGTTTGCAGCAGCATATCCATGGTTATAGCCAACCTTAAGACTGCTGAATGCCTTTTCAGTTCCTACAAGTCTTTCTCGTTCATCATGTAGGTCCTCTCTCTTGTCAAACACCTTGACTGAGGCAATGACTTCCTCAGCTCTTAGTTCATCAAGATCTCTAGTTTCTTCAATGATAGAAACAATAGACCTATACCTTCTACTCAAGCTCATTAATAACTTTTGCACAATCCTCTTTTCAGGCACTTCTTCACCAAGTGACTTCAAGTTGTTCACTACCTCGAAGAACTTGGATAGGTAATGCTCTAAACTCTCATTTTCTTCCATTCTCATGTACTCAAACTCACCTCTCACAGCTTGTAACTTCACTGCCCTTACTCTTTTATCTCCTCTATACTCTCTCTTCAGCACATTCCATGCTCCTTGTGCTGAATTTTCATTTCTGATTCTCGGAAAAAGATCATCTGAAAGTGCTCCTTGGATGAGGCTTATGCCTTGGCATTTTTGATTTTGTTTTCTCTTGTGGCAGCATGCTTCTCTTCTGGAGTTGATTCAGCCTCACTTCCTTCTCCTGTAGAGTCACTTTCTGCTCCAGGATTTTGTTGAAGCTGAGGTAATCCTTCTACTATATCCCATAGATCGTATGCTATGAGTATAGTCTCCATTTTTACTGACCAGAAATCATAGTTACTTCCATTAAATTGTGGAGTTCTTAGGTCTCCTCCAGAACTTGATGATCCTGCCATGCTTTGATAATGAATTCTGATTGTGTGTTTGATTTTCACAGTATACGCCCCTTCTTGAATCGAATTAGAGCTCTGATACCATGTTGGTTTTGTAGGTTTTAGTTGGGTAATTTGTGGAAGATGATAAGGAAAGCAAGTTTCGGCAGAGAGAAGAAAAGGTAAGTCAGAATCTTCACTAACTTCGTATTCTTTATTTATTCAAGAGTTGCTTACAAATTGCTTGATAGAATGCTCTTATATAGTTCTGATTCTTGAGCATGTGATTTACATGTGCAACAACTTGCAACTGTATTGAAACTACTTGTATTAGTTAGTTACACTTAGATTGAGTTGTACAGCTGTAACTAGCTGCACCTTTGCACTCCTTCTTCTTCACTCTCCTTCGGGTAATAGCTTGCAGACTTGTCTTCAACAAGTGTATGTAGTTCAGTAAACAAGCTTATCATTCAACAATTTCTATACAATATATTTTCGTTTATTGATTTTATTTAAATTAATTGAAATTCGTGTTGTAGATTTCGTTCATATGTGTATTATATGGTCTTAGTTTTTATTTCTTTTTGAAAAAAAATCATTGTTGTTCTAGAGTATTATCATTTTTATCAGTTTCACGTAATTCATTCATATTATCAAATACAAGAAGCACAGGGCTTCTTTATAGTCCCTCTCCCTACAGAATAGGAGATACATATTGACAGTGATAGACATGAAGTATGACTCAACAACTATAGTTCACATTTTTCTACAGAATAGGAGATATTATTTTTCACATTGACTATGGAATTGCACTTTTTAGTCATGTGATGATAATTTTAGTCAAATTACATTGAAAATATCAATAATATAAGGCATTAAAGAAGCTTAAAAATGAAAACTTTTATATGGTATATTTTTGTTTTGAATTATTATGTGTTGTTTTTCTGAAAAGAATTGAAGAGGAGGAAGGAGGGGTTGTTCGAAAACATTTTTCTACTCTTATCTCCATTTTTCATGTTCTATTGGGAAATTAAAGGACATGCTCATGTCTGGAAGTTTCCAAACATTTTCCTAGTTGGAGAACCGAATAAAAGTGTTCGAATTATAGTTATTTCCATCTATAGAAAAATAGAAAAAATCATGTCCAAATCACACTTGTTTTCAAAGCTATTCTATACATATCTCTCATCTCATGTTATTGTCTATATTTATTTATTTATTATTCTTTGTTTCCTAAGAAAACATCACATTGTCAAATAAAATCACGTACGTGCCGAAACAACCATAGTAATAGTCAACCTTCATTATTGGAATGTCCCTACAACCACTATTATAGAACTTTTCAAAGTCATTGATAAATACATCCACTTGCATGGGGCCAAGAAGGACATTGCATAACCTATCTTGTCATGCGTTTGCTAATGCATTTCATTTTTTTTTAAAGAAATTGAAATTTTTTTTAAAAGAAATTGAAATTTTTTAATTTGAATTTTTATTGAAATTAAAATATTTTAGTGTTATTAAATTATTTTCATGTGTTAATGTAAAAAATAATTTCAAGTTCAAAAATCTTTCACTTGAGGAGGTGTGTTAAAAATAATATTAATTATATTCTAAAATCTCACCTAACAGCTTAATTTTTTAGATGAAATGATTCTTTAACACGATAAAGATCTACTAAATCCCATCGATCAACTATGAAGACTTTAATCTTTACTTAAACTGCAGTGACTGTAAACGCGGTGATCGTTCAGTTTTCTGCTACTACCTTGTAAATGCTCTCCATTTCAGTTCATGTGTTAATCACAATCCATCTATTCTTGATCATGGAGCGTTCAATCTCTCAGTCAGAGAGCACAAGTTAGGAAATCTTGAATGAAATTTTCTTCGAAAATGAAGCATAATTCGCTATGCTTTGATGGGCCAGGACATTGCTTCAGGATGTGGGGATCTCTTCATTCCCCTGTACGTTAGCCCCACTGACATTTGGAGCTCCATGAATGCTTATTTGCCAAAATATTTTTTGGTGGAGGGATACAGTCAAAGCTTGATTGGAGCAGACTGGTTATTATTTTGAGTGTGCATGATTAGCATTTGTAAGGCCTGTAGTCTTGGCCCATCTGACCTAAGCCCAGATTAGCCCAAATCCAAGAACCCAACCTAACGTCCATATATAAAATGCATGTGACCAGAGGTTGATCTTTCTTTTTTTCTCCTTGCCTCCCCCTGCCGTGACTTTCCTCTCTTGCAAACAAAGGGATTTCAGTTTTGAACTTAAGATTTTGGGTTGAAGAAAACAAGAAGGTATTTCCCTCTCTTAATTGTTAAAAATTAGAGAATTGGACGTGGAAGGATTAGATAAGAATATAGGGTTCTGTTTTGATTTGATGATACAGTGATTTAAGAGTTGAAATAGATGTATTTGGATGTTAGTTGGCCTAAAACAAATTAATTTGATATTGGAACTTTAGGTCTTAAACAATAGACTGCTATTTTTGGGTTTTGTGAAGTTAAAGAGTATCGTAGGATAATGAAAACCCTGGTCATCTAGTCGACTGGTTATCCTAAACTAGTTAACTAATTTGCTTGTAATTGTTGGTCGACTAGTTGGCTTAAATGTCTATTTGAGAGTGAGGTTGAGTTTGATTCTGAAAGTGTTTTTTATTTATAAATACATTAAAATGATTTTTTTTAAATTATTTTTGACATCAGCATATCAAAATGATATAAAACCCCTCAAAAAAATAATTTATAATAAAAAAATAATTTTTTAATAAAATTCTATTTGACATAACATTTAATTATTTTGATAATTATTTGAATATCTATTCTGTCTGATATTAAACTTATCAAAAACTTCATACTAACAGAGAGTAATTAGTCTTTGTGCATATCATATCTGTAAATCTAACTAGTTATAGAGGCACCGACCTGTGGTGACTAATCCTCCCACAGTGGTCACCTTTGAGTATCATCTGATCATTATTGGGTGTCATGTATTCTACTACCCTATGTTAATTAGCTTAGTATGTATGTATTTACCTATGTGTAGCTCTTTTACCTCTATAGTATTACAATTGATGACTTATACTTATAAATAACTAAAATGTTTATTAGATGTTATTCTCTCATTAAGTTGTTTGAACTCAGTTCTCTATTTTAATTTTATTTCCAGGTTCTTAGCTTTTATTAGCAAGTTAATATTTATTAGAGGGCTCCTGCTCTTTTTTTTTTTTTTGTTTAGTATGCCTTAGGCGTTTTCTTTTTGTTTTGATTTGATATCTTAAATGCTAAAATATCACATTGTTTTATTTAAAGTTTAGATTTTGACATTGCAATAAGTATTATGAATTATTTTTAATTTTATAATGAGAAGTTTTGGGATATTATTTGATTTTATTGCTTTAAAGAATATAATATTTTAGAAGATTAAGAACGCTGCAAATATTTATATATAAATTGTTTTGTGACATGTATGTTCTGAGACTTGGCGCTGTCGGGGTGTTCTTATGACATCGGTCCTCCATTGCCGATCACAGACTCGGAGTTCATGTCATGCCAGCATTACTCTAATCTCTTCTTTTGATGAATCATAGGGGTGGATATCTAAAGCTTTGGCAATTGCAACCAAGAATTTAGAGCTTGAAGCACTCACAACTTCTGATCGAAGAAATTCAAGATTCGCAGCAGGATTGCAAAATTTAGCAGCAATTCATTGCAAATCAAAAACAATTCTCAAAAAGGGAAGAAAAGAAAGTATGCCCTGTTTCCTGTCGTTCTTTGGTTCATGGCCTACATCTACAATTCTCAAATCCTTCTCAGCTCCAATTGTTTTTGAAGTTATTAATGTTTCCGAACTCATCCACTGTAGGGTTAGGATTATTGACAGGGTCGTAGGGAAAGCTGTTCCTTTGTTGAGGCGCCGGTGGATTCGCAGGATGAATCTGAAGCATCCTAGTAACTTTCTGCTGCTCATAAGTTTCCTGGGAAGCTTTCTTACTTTCAGGATTAACTTCCTTGTGGATATATCTATGCCTAAATTAATAAGCTTTCTTACTTTCACTAGTATCATCACCTGGCAACATCATCTAGTCTGAATTTTGATATATCTATGCCTAAATTAATAAGAATTAAGAACACTTCTGATAGATATAAGCAAATAGGGGTTTGGTGTTTTGAAGAGTTTGTTTGGTGCACAGGCAGCAGTCCATTTCACAAATCTGATGGGCTAATTATTTGGTATAATAATATGAATTTGTTCTAAAAAGAAAATGAATTGTTAAACATGTCTAAGATTTAAATCAAATGTAATTTATAAATATTTAATTTGATATTGTACACAGATCAAATTGTTAATGTTTCAATACACTGAAAATAATAGGAAAAGCTGAAACAAAGAATTATGCGATTCAAATCGGAGAACTTGACCAGATAAGCTTCATCTAAGTTCCATACTCATAGCTTCCTCTCCTTTAGACCTGGCATCTATCGCTGAAAAATTATCTGGCATCTATCGCTGTTATTGTCACATTATTCACGGAAGGTACCCCAGCAGAGCTCATCAATGACCCTTGTTCTGCCACGTTTCTGCCTGCAACAAAAGCTGGTTGCTTGGGATCTGGGAGAGCCACGTGTTCGTTTACGATCATCGAGATGACATCAGACATTGTAGGCCGATCAGCGGGGCTTTCTTGGACACAAAGGAGACCTATGTTTATGTATCTCACCAGCATTGAAGTTGAAGGAGGATCTCCCAGGGTCGGATCCATCAAGTCCGAAGCTTTATTAGAACTCCATAACTTCCATGCCTGCGGTACAACAACGCAAATGCTGCATTATTAGTGTGGAGACTACGAAAGTTGTCAGATGCATTTCAAGCTGGAAGAAAAAGAAATGAGAGTTCATGAAAGCTCCCCACATGTCCAAGAAGATTGAGGGAGTCGCTGTGGTAGAAACTAGTATTCTTCCTGCCGCTCACAATCTCAAGCACCAGCACCCCGAAGCTAAACACATCAGATTTTACTGAGAAGAGGCCCTCCATAGCATATTCAGGGGACATATAGCCACTAAAAACTGGAAAGGTCAGTGCAGATCATGTGAAGAGTAGCATGTCCTGGAAAGTGGAATTCAAGAAACTTACTATGTTCCAACGATCCTGTTGGTGTTTCCTTGAGTTTCGTTGCCTCTGAAAATTCGAGCCATCCCGAAATCGGATATTTTTGGATTCATTTCACTGTCCAATAGAATGTTGCTAGGTTTTAGATCCCTGTGAATGATTCGTAACCGTGAGTATCTATGTAGATACAGAAGGCCTTGAGCAGTTCCTTCGATTATCCGAATCCGTGTACCCCAATCTAAGATTTGTCCTCTGTTTGCATCTGCTTTTAGTTTATACACAAATCTGATATAAGTTTCTTGTAGCATTTGGAAAGTTAACGAAATTAGAAATGATCATGTAAATGCTGACCAAAGAGAAAGAAATCCAAGCTTTTATTTGGCATGTACTCGTAGATCAGCATCTTCTCATCCCGTTCAATACAGGAACCCAGTAGCCTGACAAGATTCCGGTGCTGGAGTTTGGCGATGAGTATCGTCTCATTTCTGAACTCCTCCAGCCCCTGTCCCGATCTTTCTGAAAGCCTCTTAACTGCTACTTCCAGTCCTGTGGGTAATTTGCCCTAATAAAAGTCATTCTGGAAGTTCATTAAAACTATTTTAAGGTTTTTCTGAAAATCTTTGAACAATCAGCATCTCTCATTTGCACGCAACTTACCTTATAAACAGGCCCGAATCCTCCCTCTCCAAGCTTGTCTGAGAATTGTCCAGTTGCAACCGATACGCTCTCATAACTGAATAATGGCAACTCCATATTTTTACTCCATCTTTTCTTCCGATTGTCAACAGAGCTAGATTCATTGTTAGTTGGGCCAGGATTGGTATCGAAATCAAAGAGCATTATATCGTGACCTGTATATTCCTTCCCTGTATAAGAAAAAATTAACAACGATTGACCACAATCACTTTGTTGAAATATCCAGAAATTCTGATCGTATCAATCAAAACAATTTACAGAGGAGGGCTTTTTCTTAGTTTTCACTACCAGTAACTAAAGGAGTTAATTAAATTACATCTACTAGAAGACAACAGAAATTATAGCGAGAACAGGATGCACCTTTGCGTGTGAGCTTTCCTTTGCACAGACATCTGAAGTACATGAAGAGGCCTAAGGTAATCAGAGTTGTTGGAATAGCCACAGCCAAGGCTGTCCGTAATTTCCATTTGACATTACCTCCTTGTAAATATAGATCGAATATTACCAAATCATAAACAAACATGTGTACAATTATGGATTTTTTAGCAGAAAAAAATGGAAAGATAGGTTATGTATCTCAGGTTTTTAAATGTAAATACAAGACCATCATTTTGTCAAAAATATTTTCTCGTCATTAATTGAATCATTTTGTTTATATGTACAGAACCATACCTGTTCGGGTACTGCCATTACCAATATGAAGTTCAGGCTCAGAAGCAGCAAGTCTGATGTAAATTTCTGCTCCGGCCCTGCCATCAGCAGCCCCTGACTGATGTAAGTTTATAAGATCTCCTTCCCATAATGAACACCCGTTGTTATTATTATAGGCATAAGCCATGCAAGAACACTTTTCCATGCAATCCAATCTACATCTTCCAGCACTCACTTTCTGATACGTTTTAGAATTTGCAGGTAATGTTAGATTTGACATCTTTAGGAAACCATCTTCCTTCCCCACACTAATATTTTGACACTGCAAAGGAGATTTCCTAACACAACCACTTGACCAATCATCTTGTACTAATGGTTTAAAACCTTTCAGGCATTCACAATAGCTTGATGAATTTTCATGAAAGACTCCAAAAACCCCACATAAACCATAAACACCAGCTTTGTCTTTTGGTTGAGCCCAAAAAAGTATCCAACTCAAAGGACCTTCCAACCAACCAATTTGTTGCACCTGGCCATCAACACTGATCTTTAAACTTGAAAGATACGAGGGATTGTTCATACAATAGGTGAAATAGCTTTCATTTTCATTTGATACGTAACTATAATTGAAAAGATAGTTCAATCTCATCTCAGGTACCAAGCCAAATGTTTGTCCATTCCAATCACCAGTGCTCCAATACCTGTGTGACCTGTTCCACTCTATGAAAAACTGTCTGTTACCATTTGGGTCGATCCCAATCGAGAACATACCTGGTGCAGGATCTTCTGAGTTTTTCCAGGAAATAAGCCGCTGCAGTTGCCCAGTGTGCTTGTTGATTCCAAGCTTTGCGCCAGGTAGCCATGTGTCAGTTGGATAATCAAAACTCTGCCAATATATGGTAGATGGATTTGAGCCATCTCTTATGACAAAGTTTCCATCATCAAGAATTACTGCTTCTGCTTTGGTAGTATGCGGCATTGAAGATGCAAGAGTTGTTGACCAAACTGTTTCGGTGAAATTGTTCAGCAGGACAAGATTGCCATCAGATAACAATTCAAGCTTCAATGAAGCAGGGTTGTTGGAAGGGCTCTCCCTGTTTGCTACCCAAACAATCGCGTTATTTCCGAAGTTCCTATACCATATTCCCAGGTAAATGTTGTGAGAAGTGCCGGGGACGAAGAAACCGAGTTCAAAAATGCCGTTTTGAGATACTAGTGTCTGGTTTCCAGAGAGTGATCGGCCAACCGAAATTGTGTCAACTCCAATAGAGAAGCAAGTCCTACGGTAAACGAATAGCCACAACAGCACAAAGAGCGAAAAACATGGCTTTGTCTGTTGAAGACAGTGGCTAATTATATAGGGTGTGCTGTAGATTTTATAGGGTGTGTGTGCATTAGATATTGTTACTGTGCAGCATTAATTAGCAACGGTAATATTACTGTTCATAACCATGTATATAATCTAGTGTAATTAGCAATAAGAACTTACGACAGTGTATTCAATCTGCTGCTATTTTCAGCAATCAATCAACATTTGTTTTTCATCTGAATACTTTCAATTTCTTCATGGTATCAGAGCTGTGATCTTGCAACCTTGCTCTGTTTTTTATCTCTCGGTTTTATTGGTTACTAACATGGAAATTCAAGCATCAACAGACAACTCAAAAGGTGCAGCCACCAGTTCCACAAGCATCGACAGTGATGCTCATCCTTCTCAAAAAATGACTACAGTTCTTCTAAATGGTTTTAACTACTTACCATGGTCAAGAGCAGTAACCATTGCTCTTGGAGGAAGATCACGCCTGGGATTTATCAATGGGAAGGAATTGGCTTCTGACAGTAGCTCCCCCGAATTCGAACAGTGGCTAGCCAAGGATCAAATGGTGATGTCTTGGATGTTAAATTCGATGGACAAAAACCTTGCCGAAATGTTCAGTTATTATCAATCTTCTCTGGAACTTTGGGAAGCCGTGAGGGAGATGTATGGCAACCAGAATAACTCTGCTCGAATTTTCCAAATACAGCAAAATATTGCCAGTCTTCATCAAAACGGTCAGCCATTTGTGACCTTGTTAAGCAAGCTTAAAAGCTTGTGGAATGAATTGGAAGTGTACAGACCACATTCCATCGACCCAACAGTCTTGCGCAAACGAAAGGAAGAGGACCAAATATTTCAATTACTGGCTAGTTTGGGACCGGAATTTGAAGACTTAAGAAGCCACATCCTGATGAATGATGATTTCCCCACCTTGCAAAGAGTCTGTGCAACAATCCAACGTGAAGAAATTCGACGCAAGGTAATGCCCCGAGAACACCCACTGAAATTTGCTGATAACCATGCGTGTGTTGCCCAGAAATTTGCAGACAAAGGGAGCTTCAAATTGGCTGAAACCCGTGATGCCCAGCACCCCGCAGAGAAGGGATTCTTCAGAGGTAAGCGTCCTAACCTCAAATGCAATTTCTGCAACTCAATCGGGCATTCAATCGATCGGTGCTGGAGCCTTCACCCGGAGCTAAAACATAATCGACCCAGTGCTAATCACAAGAGATTTGTGAAATACAACGCCAATATAGCTGCTACTGAACCCGGATACTCTAGCCCCATGTCCTTGCTAAATGAATTTGCAAGCTTTCTTCAAGAAAAAGGGAATTTTGGGGGAGAAGGGCCGTCGGTTGAAGACGCAAGTGTTCGTGCCCTTTTGAGCAACTTCAGCGGGTCTTCAACCCGTGGTGTTAACGGGTCTTCTTCAACCCGTGATGTTTTTAACGGGCCTTCAGCCCGTGAGGCCTTTAACAGGCCTTCAGCCCGTGAGGCTTTTACCAGGCCTTCAGCCCGTGAGACCTTTACCAGGCCTTCAGCCCATGACAGTGACATGGCTGGACTGTCACGTGCGGGAAACACTGCCTTTTTAAGCAATTTCCGTGACTTTGCTGGAAATTCAAACCGCGAAAATGCGGACAAATTTGAAGGTATTTATATTGCTCTTTTAACTGCCTTAGAATTGAGTAAATTTCATGATATTTGGGTTGTGGATTCTGGTGCTAGTGATCACATGACACATAATTTAAATAAAATTCATGATTTTACCCCGTTCCCGATACCATCCTTTGTCTCAATTGCAAATGGGTCTAATGCAGCAGTAAAAGGCAAGGGAAAAATTAAAATTGCGTCAACAACTATTAATTCTGATATTTTATATGTGCCTTCTTTTCCATTTCAGTTGTTATCTGTTCGAAAGTTAACTATTTTCCTTAATTGTGATGTTATATTTACTCCGTTTAAAGTGATTTTTCAGGACCATCACACCAAACAGAAGATTGGTGAAGGATTTCATTTGAATGGTCTCTATTTTTTCTGTGATTCCGAAGTTTCGAAAGGATTACAAGCTGTTTATTCTCCGATCAATGATCATCAATTGTGGCATTTTCGTCTGGCTCATGCATCCGATTTAGTCATCTCAAAATTAAAACCAAATTTGTCAAAAAGAATGTATGATTGTGAGACGTGCCATTTTTCCAAATCAAGTAGACTTCCATTTAAATTATCTCTGTCCAAAGCATCTCAGGCTTTTGAACTTATTCATTCAGATGTATGGGGACCTGTTTCAATTTCAATTGATGGTTTTAAATATTTTGTTACATTTATCGATGATTTTTCGAGAGTCACATGGTTATATCTGTTAAAATCAAAAACTGAAGTTTTTAATTGCTTTAAAGATTTTCACAAACTAGTTTCTACCCAATTTTCCACAAATATTAAAATCCTTCGATCTGATAATGGCTCAGAATTTACATCTCATGCTATGGAAATTTTTTTAATTTCTAATGGAATTCTTCATCAAACTAGTTGTGTTAATACTCCCCAACAAAACGGAATTGCTGAACGCAAAAATCGAGATTTATTAGAAAAAACTAGAGCCCTAATGCTTCAAATGAATGTTCCGAAAATTTTTTGGTCATATGGAATTCTTACGGCCACCTATATTATTAACCGCTTACCCAGTCAAGTACTGGATTTTCAGTGTCCTCTTGAAATTTTGCAGGGTAAAATTCCCAATACCTCACACTTGAAGATTTTTGGGTGTCAATGTTTTGTTCACCTACACTCAAATCAACGTGACAAACTCGACCCCCGAGCTTCCAAATGTATTTTCTTGGGATATTCTCATACCAAGAAAGGGTACAAATGTTATGATAACATTAGCCAGAAGCTTTATGTCAGCAGGGATGTTAGATTTGTTGAGACCACTCCTTATTTCACTGATTCTAATCAGGGGGAGTCCTTGGAAGACTTAGTCCCTCTTCCCAGAGCAGAGATCTGCAGCATCGACTTGCCTAGGCCCACTAGGCCAATTATCTCCACGGTCAGTCCAGTAGACGATCCTCCATCTCCTGTCATACCTCTTGAACCAATGTCCCCAAATTTTCAAGATAAAGTGCCAGCTCCAAGACGTAATCCTCCAAGAACTCGACAGTGCCCTTCCAAATTTCAAGACTATGCCGCTTATGCCGTCAGGTATCCTGTCTCAAATTATTTGGATTATTCAAAATTATCACCATCGTATTCTGCTTTTTTGTCAGCAATATCCATTGATCATGAGCCTAGAAATTTCGCTGAAGCTCAATCTCACCTGGTATGGCGAAAAGCTATGGATGAGGAACTAACAGCACTTGCTGACAATAATACTTGGAGTCTAGTTCCCCTTCCAAAAGGTAAACACGCAGTTGGCAGTCGATGGATATACAAGACCAAGTTCAACTCAGATGGATCTGTTAATCGATATAAAGCGCGCCTTGTGGCTCAAGGGTATACCCAAGAATTTGGTGTTGATTACAAGGAGACATTTGCTCCTGTGGCCAAAATGACCACGGTAAGAGTTTTATTATCTGTTTCTGTCAATAATGGATGGTTCTTATCGCAAATGGACGTAAAAAATGCCTTTTTACACGGGGATCTTGAAGAAGAGGTGTTTATGAAGCTTCCTCCTGGCCACTCGTTAAGTTCCACTCCTAATTTGGTATGTAAACTTCA
This sequence comes from Salix brachista, assembly GCA_009078335.1. Classification (NCBI taxonomy): domain Eukaryota; kingdom Viridiplantae; phylum Streptophyta; class Magnoliopsida; order Malpighiales; family Salicaceae; genus Salix; species Salix brachista. The sequence goes on along the minus strand of CM018576.1, from coordinate 1,356,119 downwards.
TAAATCTATTTATGGGCTAAAGCAAAGCCCTCGCGCATGGCATGCAAAACTTAGTGGAGCCCTTGCTTCATTAGGTTTTAGGAAAAGTTCTGCAGATTCTTCTTTATACATTCGTTTTAAAAATGATGATAAATTGATGGTTCTCATTTATGTCGATGATTTAATTATCTCAGGAAATAATCTTGAATCTATATCTAAATTGAAGAAAACTCTTCAACAATTATTTCCGATTACAGATCTTGGTCCCTTGAAATATTTTCTTGGGATTGAAATGGCCTCATCTAAGAAAGGTTTTTTCCTTAATCAACGTAAGTACACTCTCGATGTGCTTCAAGATGCAGGTATGCTTTCAACTAAACCTTCCCCTACTCCGGTTGATAGTAAACTAAAATTACCTTTTACAGGTACTGCTCTTTCTTCACCCAAATATTATCAACAACTCGTGGGCAAACTCATTTATCTGACGATTACCCGTCCGGATATTACATATGCTGTCAGTCTTGTCAGCCAGTTCATGCATGCTCCAACCATACATCATCTCAGCATGGTCAAACGTATTTTGCGATATTTAAAAGGAACTATTGGTCGCGGAATTGTCATGACCAGAAACAACCATACAAATGTAATGGGTTATACAGACTCAGATTGGGCTGGAAATCAGCTTGACCGGCGCTCGACTACCGGGTATTGCATGTTTGTTGGCGGCAACCTTGTGTCATGGAAGAGCAAGAAACAACATGTTGTGGCTCGCTCAAGTGCCGAAGCCGAATACCGTGCTATGGCGGCTGCTGCTTGTGAACTTGTGTGGTTGCGAAGCCTCCTAGCTGATATGGGTTGTTCATCAGTCACTCCAATGAGCCTGTTTTGTGACAACCAAGCAGCCATGCATATTGCAAAAAATCCTGTGTTTCACGAAAGAACTAAACACATTGAAGTTGATTGTCATTTTATTCGTCAACAAGTTCAATCTAACAACATCACTACGCATTATGTGCGCACCAGTGATCAACTTGCCGATGTGTTTACCAAAGCCGTGCCATCATCTCAGTTTCATCGGCTATTATGCAAGCTTGGATCTATCAACCCTCTTGATCCAGCTTGAGGGGGAGTGTTGAAGACAGTGGCTAATTATATAGGGTGTGCTGTAGATTTTATAGGGTGTGTGTGCATTAGATATTGTTACTGTGCAGCATTAATTAGCAACGGTAATATTACTGTTCATAACCATGTATATAATCTAGTGTAATTAGCAATAAGAACTTACGACAGTGTATTCAATCTGCTGCTATTTTCAGCAATCAATCAACATTTGTTTTTCATCTGAATACTTTCAATTTCTTCATTGTCTTAACGCACATCCTCTCTAATTTGTGGGATTAAGGGTGAAGGAGCTGTGACAGAGTACGAATCAGAGAACGAGCAGGAAGGAAAAAAACAAAACAAGAATTCATCAACTATATGATAATGCTCTAGATCTCTTGTCATATTGTTGCTGTCAGCTCTTACCTTGAATTTTCCAAATTGACTTGGACTTTACTGTTCTCGCTATCCCCTCCCCTCCAATTGGAGGCTTTGCCATTTATTTTTTGAGCCATGTCATGCTGAAATGTGGGTTGAATTGTCAAATTACATTGAAAACATCAATAATACAAGGCATTAAAGAAGCTTAAAAATGAAAACTTTTACATGGTATATTTTTTGTTTATTGTTTTTACTTGAATTATTTTGTGTTGTTTTTCTGAAAAGAATTGAAGAGGAGGAAGGAGGGGTTGTTCGAAAACATTTTTCTACTCTTATCTCCAATTTTCATGTTCTATTGGGAAATTAAAGGACATGCTCATGTCTTGAAGTTTCCAAACATTTTCCTAGTTACAGAACCGAAAAAAAGTGTTCAAATTATAGTTATTTCCATCTATAGAAAAATGGAAAAAATCATGTCCAAATCACACTTGTTTTCAAAGTTATTCTATATATTTTTACATTAATAAATTCTATATATATATATATATATATATATATATATATATATATATATTTATATCTCATCTTATGTTATTGTCAATATTTATTTATTATACGTTGTTTCCTAAGAATACATTTTCACATTAATTAACAATAAGCTAAACTGTGTGGGGAATTAACTGTAGTTCCCCACACAAAGCACCGTGGATTTCCACATTAATTAACATTTTCACATTTTTATTTTTTTTCTCATTACTTTTTTTCGTTTCTTACTTTTTTTTAATTATGTTTTTTTTCTAATTATTATTTTTTTGTTTTTTTCATGAATTTTTTTTTTATTTTTTTACTTATATATAATTTTATTTGGTTTTTTTATAATCGGGGTGTTTGAACTAACTTAAACACACCACAATTAATCATCGAATCTAATTTTTTATAGTTGTTTTTATAATTTTTTTCCTGATTTTTTCTCTTTTTTTTCCATGAAATATTTTTTTGGCTGTTTATACTTTTTTTTCTTTTTCCACGTATGTATTTTTTTTGTTTTTTATGATCGGGGTGTCCGAACTAGCTTAAGCGCACCATAATTAATCATCGGATCCAAATTTTTTTTATAACCATGGTGTCCAGACCAGCTTATACGTACCTTGACTAATCCCCGGACTCATTTTTTTTGCTAAAGTGCTTTCCCGCTAATATATTTTTTTCCTTTTTTTTTTCTTATACTTTTGTTTTGTTCACTTATAATTTTTTTTTTACAACCGGGGTCTACTGTCAGCTTAAGTACACCACGACTAATTCCCGGAACGAATTTGTTTTTAAAACAATATGGATTGCTACAATGCTTTCACGCTTATAAATTTTTTTATGACCATGGTCTCTGAGCCAGCTTAAGCTTTTTTTTATTATTATTATTATTTACTTACATATTCTTTTTATAACCAGGATTTATGGGTCACCTTAAGCGCATCACGACTAATCCCCATACCAAATTGTTTTTTTATAACTAGGGTGTCCAGGCCAGCTTGCGCGCACCACAACTAATCCCTGGACCAATTTATTATTTTTTTAATTTTTGTTCCTTCTACTTTTTTTTGTTCACTTATACATTTTTTTTTCCTTATGCCCGGACCAAAAATTTTTTTATAACTGGGGTCTCCAAGTCAGCTTAAGCACATCACGACTAATGTCTGGACTTATTTAAAAAAAAAAAACAATATGGATTGTAAATAGTGTGGGGAAAGCACTGTAGCTCCCCACACATAGCATTGTTGATTGCAACATTTTTTTTTCCCGCTACAATGTTTTTTTCCCTGTTTTTTGCTTCTTTTGCTTCTTTTTTTTCTTATTATGTTTTATTTTTATTTTTTTTCTTATTATATTTTTTTTTGTTTTTTTCCCCAAAATATTTTTTTTTGCCTGTTATACTTTTTTATATTTTTTCTTTTTCCACTTATATTTATATTTTTGTTTTTTTAATTAGGGTGTCCGAGTTTGCTTAAGAGCACCACAATTAATCCTAGATCTAATTTTTTTTGATAACCATGGTCTCCAGCCAACTTATGTGTACCACGACAATCCCTAGACTCGCTTTTTTTTCTAAAGTGATTTCTCGCTGGTGCATTTTTTTCCTTTTTTTTCTTATATTTTTGTTTTGTTCACTTATACATTTTCTTATAACTGGGGTTTTCGGGTCATCTTAAAAACACCACGACTGAGTCCCGAAGTGAGTTTTTTAAAAAACAATATGGATTGCTATAGTTTTTTCACGCTTATACTTTTTTTTTTCTTTTTTTTTACTTATATTTTTTTATAACCAAGATCTCCGAGCAAGTTTAAGCGCACCACCACCACTCCCCGGGCCAAATTTATTTTTTGATAATCAGGGTGTCTAGGCTAGTGTGGACGCACCACTACTAATCCCCGAACCAATTTTTTTTTTTCTTATACTTTTTTATGTTCACTTATTTTTTTTTTGTGACGGGGGTCTTCGATCTAGCTTAAGTGCACCACGACTAATTCCCGGATTGATTTTTTTTTTAAAAAAAAATATGGATTGCTATAGTGCTTTCATACTTATATTTTTTTTATAACCGGTGTCTTCGGGCCAACTTAAGCTTTTGGTTTTTTTTTCCACTTATATATTTTTTTATAACCGGGGTCTCTAGGTGAGCTTAAGCACACCATGGCTAATCCTCGGACCCTTTTTTTATAATCGGGGTATCCGGGTTAGCTGATGCGCACCATGAGTTGTATAAGTATTTGTATACCCCCTATAAGACAAATCCAAGAGTTGGTTATAGGGGTGTATTGGTAATTTACCAATTTTAATTATATTTTCTGTCGGGTGTTGTGGGCACGACGTCAATTTCAGAGCTCATACACATTTCGGATGACGTGTGCGGCGTCGTAGAACTTTTAAAAATGTATATTAGTTTTTTATATATTTATTTTATTATGTAAAATGTGTTTAAAATAATGTCATGGTATCAAATGTATTTTTAATTTTTTTTCATTTATGTGCATAGTACAATAATCATAATATCTTCAAATAAGATAAAAACCAAGAATTGTTAGTGGGGTGTCTCGATAATTTTACTTTTTTAGAAACTAAACTAAAAAATAAAAAAATAAAAACCAAAATACAAAATAAAAAATTATATGTATTAAAACTAGACAAAAAAAAAATTTAATCCCTCCAGCGGAGCGCGAGTTTATGGCTCATAGTCAAACAAAATCACGTACGTGCCGAAACAACCACAATTATAGTCAACTTTAATTATTGAAATGTCCGTTCATAATGACATTCTATTATATTCTGTTAGTGCATACAAGTTAACTTGCCCGCGCGCTGCGCTGAGTTTTTTTCTATATAGAAAATTGATTGATTTTTTACGGGCTGTAATTGGTTATTTTAATATTTAATTAGTAAAATTATAATAAATAAAATCTGTTAGAAATAGTTTTTTTTTGCCTAAAAAGAACATTGTAATCGAAACGCAGGGGAAGTAGTTCATATATTTTTTAATTGTAGATAACTTGGACTAATTTGTCTACCCATTTTGTTTATGTGTTGCCTCTTTTTTTACATAATATTCGATCCAAAATATCATACATAAAAATATTGTAAAAGTATTTTTTTAACAAATCAACCTAAAATGCAAGAGTTAAATTTTTCTAAGAAATAAAACCTAAACAAAAGAGGAAATAATTAGAATTAAGAACCAAAATTAAGAGTGTGTATATATAAACATGGACAAAAATAGGGACTATTTAGAAATATATCTAAAAATAGAAGAATTAAAAATATATGGGCCAAAATGAAAACAAAATATGTAAATAATTTTAACCGAATGATTAAATAAAAACAATTAAAAGTGTTGCAAGGAAAAAATAATTAATTCTTTTATTTCTGGATTTAGTTTCGATCCATTAATTTTTTCCATAATTTTGGTATAATTCTAAATAATTTGTTTGTATTTATGTATCTATACTCTTAGTTTTGACTTTTAATTTTTAGTAGAATTTGTCTTTGTATTAAATGTAACTTTGGTTAAAAAACAAAGTAAGTTCACCTTTGTAGTGTGAAATGAAAGTAAAACCTTCTCTTATGCATGTATAGTTAATTTTCAGTTGTTAGTTATTTGTTATATTTTTTAAGACATTAATATTGAACAAATATCAGAATGTATAATTATTTTTAAGAGAAAAAACCTTTAAAATAATTTTTCTAATTATTTTAAATGCATTATTTATAATAAAATGAATATATTAAAAAACTAAATAATTGAAAGTCTTGTATATTGATTATTTCGCTCTAATGTACAATATTTCAATGCACCTAAATCTAAGGGGTTGGTTTGTTAATTAAAGCATTGCATTCTTTTCTTCTTCTTCATCATCGTCTTTTTTTTTTTTTTCAAATCTTTGACTTAGTTGAAATAAATTTATTTGATTTTTCTAAATGAAATAAAGTGAGAGGTATGCCTTTAAATGTGTTTTTTTTTTAATAAAAGTGATAAACATAAATTTAACAAATCACTAAAAAAACCCTCTAAAAATTGCCTCACATGAGTTCGGCTAAAGTAAGGACTTAGTGTCTGGAGAGAGTGTAGTTGCGATTGTTTTTGAAAGTATTTTTCGTTCAAAAATGCATCAAAATGATATTTTTTTATTTTTTAAAAATTATTTTTGACATCATCACATGAAAATGATCTAAAAACACCAAAAAAATTTAGCTTAAAATAAAAAATAAAAAAACAAAAAAATTATTTTTTTTCAAAAACGCAAAAATTAGCTTAAATAAAATATAATAAAAAAAATATATTTTTTTAAAAAATATTTTTGAAATATAGTGATAAACAACTTCTTGTACTCATGTATACAAATATATTTTAAATCGTTCTCTCTCAACACTAAAAGGTTGACCCCAAGTCAAAGTCTTTTCATTGAAAAATCAACACTAAAAGTCTTTCAACACAAAGTCTTTATTTTTTTTATTTTTTTTCTGACACAATCAACAAGTAAGATAGAATAAAAATTTGCAGTGTGTGATGGGTCTGTGAGACCATTGCCATCTGTATTTTTTCCACGATAATTTCGGTGAAATTATTCCTATCAAGAGTTTTTTTTTCTAAGAGTTGACTTCGTGAGACCGCTATCCTGTAAACTTAAGAAGGGATAATATGTTTTAATTTAAAATTTAGTATATAAAAATTAAATAACAATTTAGTGTGTTCGAATGCAACCATTTATATATATATATAATTAGGACCATTATTATAGGACTTTTCAAAGTCATTGATAAATACATCCACTTGCATGGGGCCAAAAAGGACATTACATAAACTATCATTTTGATGTTTTTTTAAATAAGTAATACTTTCAAAAACAATTATAATTATATTTCTAAACAGGTAGAAAGTCTACAGACTCCAAAGGTTGTCAGCCCTTCATGAGAAAGAAAGAATGTTTTGTCGATTGAGTTGCTAGGAACCTCCATTGTTTCTGGGGGGAGATGAATGTGGAAGTCAAAATGAAAAATCAAGTTCAAATTCAAGAAAGAGGAGATACAGTGAGAGACGGGTATGGAAGCAGGTGGCAAACTAAGTCACAACCCAGGAAGATATTTTTATCTATTAAAAAATAATATAAATTACAAGATTTCATCTAACAGCTTAAGTTTTTAGATGAGATGGTTCCTTAACGTGGTATCAGAGTCTTATTCACCCAGTAGTCACGAGTTTAATTCTCACCACTCTCATTTTATTTGATAAAAACCAAGCCCAAGATAGTATGTGTCTGTGCAAGTTTCAAGCTCAAAAATCTTTCACGTGAGAAGATATATTAAAAATAATATAAATCATATTCTGGAACCTCAGTCAGATAGCACAAGTTAGGAAATCTTGAATGAAATTTTCTTTGAAAATGAAGCATAATTTGATATGCTTTGATGGCCGAGGTTGATTTTTCTTTTCTTCCCACCCTGCCGTGACTTTCCTCTCTTGCAAACAAAGGGATTTCAGTTTTGAACTCAAGATTTTGGGTTCAAGAAAACAAGAAGGTATTTCCCTCTCTTAATTGTTTAAAATTAGAGAATTGGACGTGGAAGGATTAGATAAGAATTTAGGGTTCTGTTTTGATTTGATGATACAGTGATTAAAGAGTTGAAACTGATGTATTTGGATGATAGCTGGCCTAAAACAAATTAATTTGATATTGGAACTTTAGGTCTTGAAGAATAAGCTTCTATTTTTGGGTTTTGTGAAGTTAAAGACTAGCAATAAAATAATGAAAATCCTGATCAATTGGTTAATTTATTATCCTAAACTATTTTTTCTTTTGGTTTTGGTTTGATATCTTAAACTCTTTTTTGTCACATCGTTTTATTTAAAATTTGGATTTTAATAATTTAATAGGTACTATGGATTATTGTTATGAAGTATTTTTTAAAATCTATTTTTATTTTTTAATAGAAACGCAACGATTTAAATTCTTTATAGAAAATATTCTGCTAATAAATTATTATTTTCTTGATGGTTTTCTTTACCAATTTTTTTTACTAGTAGCATTTTTTAGAAAAAAAAAACCCTTGCCTTTTTTCCCCTCTTTATTTTAATTGTTTTTCATACTATAAATTTAAATTATTTTTCATTACTAGTCTCTAATTTAACTGTGAAATTCGAGTAAGCACCTTATTTTTCAAGAACATGTAAAGAGAAAAAACAATGAACACATAAAATATCACAAACAACATAATAAAAAGATGTAATTAAAAAAAAAAGTTATTTATTAAAATAAAATAAAAACTATAAAAAAAAACTCGGTTTGGTTTGACTTAGGCTTGGTTTGACAATGATCAAACAAATCCAATCTAAATGAATCAAACTTAAAAAAGTTTCATTTGGATTTGGTTTGACTACCAAACCTAAAAGGAGACTTTTGGGTTTCTTTGACCGTGATTAAACTGAACCCATATTTGGTTTTAATTAAACCATGGTCAAATTGACCCAAAGCAAGAGGAACCGTCCCAAAACAAAACCAAGTTCATTCTTGATTTGTTCCGGTTAAACAATGTATTTGCGTAAATTCATATCTTATTTTTTTTCACTCGTATCATCACTTGGCTACATCATCTAGTCTGAATTTTGATACACCTATGCCTAAATTAATGAGAGCTAAGAACACTTCCGATAGATATAAGCAAATAGGGGTTTGGTGTTTTGAAGAGTTTGTGTGGTGCACAGGCAGCAGTCCATTTTCAAAAATTTGATGGGCTAATTATGTGGTATAATAATATGAATTTGCTCTTAAAAAAATGAATTTTAAAATATGTCTAAGATTTAAATCAAATGTAATTTATGAATATTTAATTTGATATTGTTAAAGTTTCAATACACTGAAAATAATAGGAAAAGCTGAAACAAAGAATTATGCAATTCAAATCGGAGAACTTGACCAGATAAGCTTGATCTAAGTTCCATGCTCATAGCTTCCTCTGATGAAGTAGCTTCCTCTCCTTTAGACCTGGCATCTATCGCTGAAAAATTATCTGGCATCTATCGCTGTTATTGTCACATTATTCGTGGAAGCTACCCCAGCAGAGCTCATGAATGACCCTGGTTCTGCCACGTTTCTGCCTGCAACAAAAGCTGGTTGCTTGGGTTCTGGGAGAGCCACTTGTTCGTTTACGATCATGGAGATGACATCAGACATTGTAGGCCGATCAGCAGGGCTTTCTTGGACACAAAGGAGACCTATGTTTATGTATCTCAACAGCATTGAAGTTGAAGGAGGATCTCCCAGGGTTGGATCCATCAAGTCCGAAGCTTTATTAGAACTCCATAACTTCCATGCCTGCGGTACAACAACGCAAATGCTGCGTCATTAGTGTGGAGACTAGGAAAGTAGTCAGATGCAATTCAAGCTGGAAGAAAAAGAAATTAGAGTTTATGCAAGCTCCCCACATGTCCAAGAAGATTGAGGGAGTCGCTGTGGTAGAAACTAGTATTCTTCCTGCCGCTCACAATCTCAAGCACCAGCACCCCGAAGCTAAACACGTCAGATTTTATGGAGAAGAGGCCCTCCATAGCATATTCAGGGGACATATACCCACTAAAAACTGGAAAGGTCAGTGCAGATCATGTGAAGAGTAGCATGTCCTGGAAAGTGGAATTCAAGAAACTTACTATGTTCCAACGATCCTGTTGGTGTTTCCTTGAGTTTCGTTGCCTCTGAAAATTCGAGCCATCCCGAAATCGGATATCTTTGGATTCATTTCACTGTCCAATAGAATGTTGCTAGGTTTTAGATCCCTGTGAATGATTCGTAACCGTGAGTATCTATGTAGATACAGAAGGCCTTGAGCAGTTCCTTCGATTATCCGAATCCGTGTACCCCAATCTAAGATTCGTCCTCTGTTTGCTCCTGTTTATAGTGTATACACAAATCTGATGTAAGTTTCTTGTAGCATTTGGAAAGTTAACGAAATTAGAAATGATCATGTAAATGCTGACCAAAGAGAAAGAAATCCAAGCTTTTATTTGGCATGTACTCGTAGATCAGCATTTTCTCATCCCGTTCAATACAGGAACCCAGTAGCCTGACAAGATTCCGGTGCTGGAGTTTGGCGCTGAGTATCGTCTCATTTCTGAACTCCTCAAGCCCCTGTCCCGATCTTTCTGAAAGCCTCTTAATAGCTACTTCTGTTGAAATTCTGGAGTGATTCCAGGTCTGCCAAGCTGACAGGAGAAGAAGCTGACGAATTGAAGATTGAAGAGTCATGTTTAATTGTTTCCTGTTTTAAATTCAATATAATCAGGATGATTAACATCCAATAGATAAGAAGTCAACATTATTATGTTAATTCAGTTAAAAGTCAATGTTTAGATAAGTTTCAATTTTAACAGATTTTTGTAATTATAGCCGTTGTAAGTTCTTGATTCATATAAATAAAGCTAATGGGATGGCAGTAACCATACGAAAAATTCTGCCCATGTTCACGTTCTTTTAACTCAAAATTCAGAGTATTTTGTGTTCTTTAATTTCTGGAAATTTTCCCTTCAATTCTGGAAAATTTCACGTTCCCAGTTTTTGATCGCTACAGTACCTGTTCTCAGGTTTTTTAACAATTTGTCCGTACAGATTTGAACAGTACATGTTCTTATCAGAAATTTTACATTTTCTTCAAAATTCAACATGGTATCAGAGCAGAATTAGGTCTTTGAAAAGGGATTTATTGTGAAACACGAGTGATTAGAAAAAGAGAGATTATTCAAGGTTAATTAAATCTTGAAAGGGAAAGAAGGGTTTTTCGTGAATTGGCAGATTTCTTCAAATCAAGAAATTTGACTTGATCTGTTCTTTAAAAGGATAAGCAATTGATAGTAATCATCAATTGATATCCTTGTTCTATATTACTTGAAGTCTTGGAAGTGAATTGCAAAAGAAAAAGAAAAATTTTGAGCTGACAGATTTTGACAGAGATGGATTCTTCATTTTCGTCAAAATCACCAGTTTTCACAGGCACCAACTATGGTGTTTGGGCTGTGAAAATGGCAACCTATCTTAGAGCTTTTGACCTGTGGGAAGTGGTGGTGAATAACAGGGATCCAACTCCCTTGAACAATAATCCCACAGTGGCACAGATCAAGTATTTCAATGAAGAAAAGGCAAAGAAATACAAGGCACTCACATGCATTCACAATGCAGTGAGTGAGGAGATTTTCACAAGGATAATGGCCTGTGAAACTGCAAAACAAGCCTGGGATAAGTTGAAAGCTGAATTTCAGGGTGATGAAAAATCTAGGAGAATGCAGATTTTAACCTTGAAGAGACAGTTTGAAGGCCTGAAAATGAGAGACTTAGATACAATCAAGGAGTTTTCATCAAATGTATCCAAGATTGTAAACCAAATGACTCTACTTGGAGAAGAAATTCTAGAAGAAAGGGTTGTGGAGAAAGTACTTGTCAGCTTGCCAGAAAAGTTTGAGAACAAAATATGTTCTTTGGAAGATTCGAAAGACTTCACTTCTATGAGTCTTCAAGAGTTAATCAATGTCTTGCAAGCTGTAGAACAAAGGCAGGCATTTAGACAAGAAAACACAAGTGAGGAAGCCTTCACTGCTGGATTTAAAGGAATAACAAAATTCCAGAATTCACAAGTGTTCTTCAAAAATCCAGAAAACAGAACCAATTCTGGAAAATCATGGCAGAGCAAAAATTGGCCAAATAATACCAACAACAACTTCAATGCAAGGGGAAAGGAAAGAAGAGAGCAATTTCCCACCTGCAAGTACTGTCAAAAGACAAATCATCTTGAGTCATTTTGTTGGCTCAAGAATGCTCAATGTCGAAAATGCAAGCAATTTGGACACATTCAAAAGTTTTGCAAGAACAACACCTCAAATGGGAAGCAAGCACATGTAGCTGAGGTTGTGGAACCAAAGGATGAGCAATTGTTCACTGCCATTGTGAATCACAGCTGCAACAAGTATGAGGTTAGTAAGCAAAATTGGTTAATTGATAGTGGGTGTTCAAATCACATGACAGCTGAATTGAGCATGTTTAAAAACTTTGATGAAAATTACAAATCAAAAGTTAAGGTAGTTAATGGACAATATGTTAGTGTAGAGGGCAGTGGTGAAGTTGAAATAGAAAACTTAGCTGGCATACGAAATTTTAAGCATGTATTGTATGTGCCTGAAATTGATCAAAACTTGATTAGTGTTGGTCAACTACTTGAAGATGGATATTCATTGTTCTTTATAGATGATATTTGCACAATTAAAGATGAACAAGGGACACCTATATTCACTGCTAAAATGATCAAAAGGTGCTTTAGTATTGAAGAAAAACTAGAGCACATAAGCATGAACATCAATGCCACTGAAAATTCAGTACTTTGGCATAAGAGATTAGAACATTTTAATTATACTACCTTGAGGAAAATGGCTGAATTAAAAGTGGTAGAAGGTTTACCTTTGATACATGAGCTAAGTGAAGTATGTGAAGCATGTCAATTAGGTAAACAATCAAGAGTAAAGTTCAATAAAAATGCATTTAGATCAACCACTAAACTGCAAATTGTTCATACTGATGTATGTGGCCCTATGCATAATGAATCTGTGAATGGTGCTAGATATTTCGTGTTGTTTATTGATGATTTTAGTAGATTTTGTTGGGTGCATTTCCTAAAAACCAAAGGGGAAGTTTTTGAGGTGTTTTTGAGGTTCAAAGCTGCTGCTGAGAAGGAATCTAGCTGCAGCTTGAAGATTTTAAGATCTGACAATGGGGGGGAATTTACCTCCCATAAATTTGAAGAATACCTAGTTAAAGAGGGTATTAAGCATCAACTAACCATCCCTTACACCCCTCAACAAAATGGTGTAAGTGAGAGGAAAAATAGGACTTTAATGGAGATGGCAAGATGCCTTCTCTATGAGAAGAAATTGCCCTTGAAATTTTGGGCTGAGGCTGTGAGCACAACCTCTTATCTCTTAAATAGGATGATGACAAGGTCATTAAGAGATAAAACACCCTATGAAGAGTGGCATGGACATAAACCAAGTATAGATCACCTAAAGATATTTGGCAGCCCCTGTTATGTGCTTCAGCCTGAGATTAAGAGAAGAAAATTGGACCAAAAATCTGAGGTTGGGATTTTGATAGGTTATAGCTCAAGCTCAAAGGGCTATAAGGTTTTTGATTTAAAAACAAACCAAGCTGTAATAGCTAGGAATGTTAAGGTGGCTGAGAACCAAATATGGAATTGGGATGATGAAAAAGTTGAAGATACCAACAATGAAGAAACTGATGAACTTGCACCCGAGACTGATGAAACTGAATCTGAGGATGAAAACCAATTAGTGAGGGGGACTAGGTTGCTTAGTGACATCTATGATAGATGTAACCTGGTTGAAACTGAACCATATAATATAGAAGAAGCCATGGATTCCTAAACTTGGGTGGCAGCTATGAAGGAGGAGTTAATGATGATAGAAAAGAATGAAACATGGCAGCTTGTTGACAGACCTAAGCATAGAAAAGTCATTGGTGTTAAGTGGGTTTATAAAACAAAATTGAATGCTGATGGTAGTGTCAATAAGAACAAAGCTAGACTTGTAGTTAAGGGATACTCACAAGAGCAAGGGATTGATTACCATGATACCTTTGCTCATGTTTCAAGAATGGATACTATCAAGTTGCTGCTCATGTTGGCTGCTCAAAAGGAATGGTTGGTTTGGCAAATGGATGTCAAATCAGCATTTTTGAATGGCACTTTGGATGAAGAAATATATGTGGAACAACCACAAGGTTTTGAAGATGAATCAAATTTGAACAAAGTCTACCTTCTAAAGAAAGCTTTGTATGGTTTGAAACAAGCTCCTAGAGCTTGGTATAGCAAAATGGATGATTATTTGACTAGCTTGGGGTTTGTGAAAAGTTTGAATGAAGCCACTCTATATGTGAAGAAGGTTAATGATCACATTTTGATAATTTCAGTATATGTAGATGATTTGTTAATTACGGGTGACAATCAGAAATTTGTTGATGAATTCAAGATGAACATGAAGAACAAGTTTGAGATGAATGAACATGGATTATTAGCATACTTTCTTGGGATGGAAATATCTCAAACAAAGAAAGGTTGTTTTGTATGTCAAAAGCAATTTACAACTAAGATGCTAAACAAGTTTGCAATGGAAAATTGCAAACCAGTTAGCACCCCAATGGTGCTTGGTATGAAGCTCACAAAAACTGATGGTGCTCCCTCTGCAGATGGAAGAATTTATAGAATTTTGATTGGAGTTTATTGTATTTATCTTCCACACGACCTGACATTGTGTTCACTGTCAACTACCTCTCAAGATTCATGCAAAATCCCAGCCAAATACACTACATTGCAGCCAAAAGAATGCTGAGATACTTAAGGGGAACACTGAAATTTGGCATGTTTTTTGGCAAGATGAACACTGTCGAATTGAAAGGATTTTGTGACAGTGATTGGGGTGGGAGTGATGAAGAGATGATGAGCACTTCAGGGTATTGTTTTTCAATGGGGGAATGCATCTTCTGTTGGAATTCGAAGAAGCAATCAGTAGTTGCACATTCAACTGCTGAAGCTGAATACATTGCAGCATTTGTGGTTGCCAATCAACTTGTTTGGTTGAGGAAGATTTTGAAGGATTTGGATTGTGATCAAATGGAACCAACTGAGTTGTTTTGTGACAACATGTCTACAATTGCTATTTCTAAAAACTCAGTGTTTCATGATAGAACAAAACACATGAAAATCAAGTTTCATGCTATTCGGCAATTCCAGCAAGAAGGAGAACTGGAAATGAAGTACTGTTGTTCTAAGGAACAATTGGCTGACTTATTTACCAAAACTCTACCAAAGGAAAGGTTTGAAGAACTAAGAAGAATGGTGGGAATGCGCAGTCCAGGAATCAAGGAGGAGTGTTGAAATTCTGGAGTGATTCCAGGTCTGCCAAGCTGACAGGAGAAGAAGCTGACGAATTGAAGATTGAAGAGTCATGTTTAATTGTTTCCTGTTTTAAATTCAATGTAATCAGGATGATTAACATCCAATAGATAAGAAGTCAACATTATTCTGTTAATTCAGTTAAAAATCAATGTTTAGATAAGTTTCAATTTTAACAGATTTTTGTAATTATAGTCGTTGTAAGTTCTTGATTCATATAAATAAAGCTAATGGGATGACAGTAACCATACGAAAAATTCTGCCCATGTTCACGTTCTTTTAACTCAAAATTCAGAGTATTTTGTGTTCTTTAATTTCTGGAAATTTTCCCTTCAATTCTGGAAAATTTCACGTTCCCAGTTTTTGATCGCTACAGTACCTGTTCTCAGGTTTTTTAACAATTTGTCCATACAGATTTGAACAGTACATGTTCTTATCAGAAATTTTACATTTTCTTCAAAATTCAACAACTTCCACTCCCGTGGGTAATTTGCCCTAATAAATGAACCAAAAGTCATTCTAGAAAGTTCATTCAAACTATTTTAAGGTTTTTCTGAAAATCTTTGAACAATCAGCATTTCTCATTTGCACGCAACTTACCTTATAAACAGGCCCAAATCCTCCCTCTCCAAGCTTGTCTGAGAATTGTCCAGTTGCAACTGATACGCTCTCATAACTGAATAATGGCAACTCCATATTTTTACTCCATCTTTTCTTCCGATTGTAATGCCTTTGATTTCCTCTATAAATACAATTATACGGATGACAATAAAAATTAGATATTGGGTTTTTACCCAGTGATCTCTCTGTTCTTTGTTCTCAGCTAAGGGCTGGAATATTTCAATTAATTCTTAGCTAAGAGCTAGAATTTTTCAATTGAAATAGTGGGCACCTCTACATTCCAACAATTAGTATCAGAGCCACGTTCAATTTTTCAACAATTGGTATCAGAGCCAGGTTCAATTTTCCAACAATTTCTCCATTTTAATTTTATTTCTAGGTTCCTAGTTTTTATTAGCAGGTTAATATTCATTAGAAAGCTCCTGCTTTTTTATTTTTTATTTTTTATTTTTGGTTAGTATGCCTTGAGGCCTTTTGTTTTTGTTTTGATTTGATATCTTAAATGCTAAAATATTACATTGTTTTATTTAAAGTTTGGATTTTGACATTGCAATAAGTATTATGGATTATTGCTTTATTTTATTTGATGATGAGTTTTGAGATATTATTTGATTTTATTTCTTTAAAGAATATAATGTTTCTGAAGATTAAGAAACGCTGCAAATATTTATATATAAATTGTTTTGTGACATGAATGTTCTGAGACTTAGCGCGGTTGGGGTGTTCTTATGACATCGCTCCTCCATTGCCGATCACAGACTCGGAGTTCATGTCATGGCAGCATTACTCTATTCTCTTCTTTTGATGAATCATAGGAGTGGATATCTAAAGCTTTGGCAATTGCAACCAAGAATTTAGAGCTTGAAGCACTCGCAACTTCTGATTGAAGGAATTTCAAGATTCGCAGCAGGATTGCAAAATTTAGCAGCAATTCATCGCAAATCAAAAACACTATTTTTTTAAGCTTTTCAAAACAAAATGTTTGCCTGAGTACACCAACTGTACAAACTTTGCAGCTTGACATTGCTTGCATTATCCAACTGTAAAAGAAAAGGGAAGAAAAGAAAGTATGCCCTGTTTCCTGTCGTTCTTTGGTTCATGCCCTACATCTACAGTTCTCAAATCCTTCTCAGCTCCAATTGTTTTTGAAGTTATTAATGTTTCCGAACTCATCCACTGTAGGGTTAGGATAATTGACAGGGTCGTAGGGAAAGTTGTTCCTTTGTTGAGGCGTCGGTGGATTTGCAGGATGAATCTGAGGCATCCTAGTAAATTTCTGCTGCTCATAAGTTTCCTGGGAAGCTATCTTACTTTCAGGATTAACTTCCTTGTGGAGATTGACTTAGACTTGGTTTGAACTTAATCAAACAGATCCAATCCAAATGAATCAAATTGACCCAAAATAAAACGAATCGTCCCCAAAACAAACCAAGTTCATTCTTGATTTGACCCGGTCAAACAATGTTTTGAGTAAATTCATTTCTTTTTTTTTTCTCACTAGTATCATCACCTGGCAACATCATCTAGTCTGAATTTTGATATATCTATGCCTAAATTAATAAGAATTAAGCAAATAGGGGTTTGGTGTTTTGAAGAGTTTGTTTGGTGCACAGGCAGCAGTCCATTTTCACAAATCTGATGGGCTAATTATTTGGTATAATAATATGAATTTGTTCTAAAAAGAAAATGAATTGTTAAATATGTCTAAGATTCTAATCAAATGTAATTTATTTGAATCGGAGAACTTGACCAGATAAGCTTCATCTAAGTTCCATACTCATAGCTTCCTCTGATGAAGCAGCTTCCTCTCCTTTAGACCTGGCATCTATCGCTGAAAAATTATCTCCCATCTATCGCTGTTATTGTCACATTATTCACGGAAGGTACCCCAGCAGAGCTCATCATTGACCCTGGTTCTGCCACGTTTCTGCCTAAAACAAAAGCTGGTTGCTTGGGTTCTGGGAGAGCCACGTGTTCGTTTACGATCATCAAGATGACATCAGACATTGTAGGCCGATCAGCGGGACTTTCTTGGACACAAAGGAGACCTATGTTTATGTATCTCAACAGCATGGAAGTTGAAGGAGGATCTCCCAGGGTTGGATCCATCAAGTCCGAAGCTTTATTAGAACTCCATAACTTCCATGCCTGCGGTACAACAACGCAAATGCTGCATCATTAGTGTGGAGACCAGGAAAGAAGTCAGATGCAATTCAAGCTGGAAGAAAAAGAAATGAGAGTATATGAAAGCTCCCCACATGTCCAAGAAGATTGAGGGACTCGCTGTGGTAGAAACTAGTATTCTTCCTGCCGCTCACAATCTCAAGCACCAGCACCCCGAAGCTAAACACGTCAGATTTTATGGAGAAGAGGCCCTCCATAGCATATTCAGGGGACATATAGCCACTAAAAACTGGAAAGGTCAGTGCAGATCATGTGAAGAGTAGCTTGTACTGGAAAGTGGAATTCAAGAAACTTACTATGTTCCAACGATCCTCTTGGTGTTTCCTTGAGTCTCGTTGCCTCCGAAAATTCGAGCCATCCCGAAATCGGATATTTTTGGATTCATTTCACTGTCCAATAGAATGTTGCTAGGTTTTAAATCCCTGTGAATGATTCGTAACCGTGAGTATCTATGTAGATACAGAAGGCCTTGGGCAGTTCCTTCGATTATCCGAATCCGTGTACCCCAATCTAAGATTTGTCCTCTGTTTGCATCTGCTTTTAGTTTATAAACAAATCTGATATAAGTTTCTTGTAGCATTTGGAAAGTGAACGAAATTAGAAATGATCGTGTAAATGCTGACCAAAGAGAAAGAAATCCAAGCTTTTATTTGGCATGTACTCGTAGATCAGCATTTTCTCATCCCGTTCAATACAGGAACCCAGTAGCCTGACAAGATTCCGGTGCTGGAGTTTGGCGATGAGTATCGTCTCATTTCTGAACTCCTCAAGCCCCTGTCCCGATCTTTCTGAAAGCCTCTTAACTGCTACTTCCAGTCCTGTGGGTAATTTGCCCTGGTAAATGAACCAAAAGTCATTCTGAAAGTTCATTCAAACTATTTTAAGGTTTTTCTGAAAATCTTTGAACAATCAGCATTTCTCAATTGGACGCAACTTACCTTATAAACAGGCCCAAATCCTCCCTCTCCAAGCTTGTCTGAGAATTGTCCAGTTGCAACCGATACGCTCTCATAACTGAATAATGGCAACTCCATATTTTTACTCCATCTTTTCTTCCGATTGTCAACAGAGCTAGATCCAGGATTGGTATCGAAATCAAAGAGCATTATATCGTGACCTGTATATTCCTTCCCTGTATAAGACAATAGTTATAAATTACATCTACCAGAAGACAACAGAAATTAAAGCGAGAACAGGATGCACCTTTGCGTGTGAGCTTTCCTTTGCACAGACATCTGAAGTACATGAAGAGGCCTAAGGTAATCAGAATTGTTGGAATAGCCACAGCCAAGGCTGTCCGTAATTTCCATTTGATACTACCTCCTTGTAAATATAGATCGAATATTACCAAATCATAAAGAAACATGTGTACAATTATGGTTTTTTTAGCAGAAAAAAAATGGAAAGATAGGTTATGTATCTCAGGTTTTTAGATGTAAATACAAGACCGTCATTTTGTCAAAAATATTTTCTCGTCATTAATTGAATCATTTTGTTTATATGCACAGAACCATACCTGTTCGGGTACTGCCATTACCAATCTGAAGTTCAAGCTCAGAAGCAGCAAGTCTGATGTAAATTTCTGCTCCGGCCATGCCATCAGCAACCCCTGACTGCTGTAAGTTTATAAGATCTCCTTCCCATAAAGAACACCCGCTGTTATTATTATAGGTATAAGCCATGCAAGAACAATTTTCCATGCAATCCAATCTACATCTTCCAGGACTCACTTTCTGATACGTTTTAGAATTTGCTGGTAATGTTAGATTTGACATGTTCAGGAATCCATCTTCCTTTCCAATACTCTTCTTTTTTTGACACTGCAAAGGAGATTTCCTAACACAACCACTTGACCAATCATCTTGTACTAATGGTTTAAAACCTTTCAGGCATTCACAAAAGCTTGATGAATTTTCATGAAAGACTCCAAAAACCCCACATAAACCATAAACACCAGCTTGGTCTCTTGGTTGAGCCCAAACAAGCGTCCAATTCCAAGGACCTTCCCACCAAGTGAATTGTTGCATCTGGCCACGAACACCGATCACGAATCTTGAAAGAAGAGTTTTATTGGTCAAAGAATAGGTGAAATAGCTTTCATTTTTATTTGATACATAACTATACTTTAACACATAGTACGATCTCATCTCAGGTACCAAGCTAAATATTTGTCCGTTCCAGCGACCACTGCTCCGATACTCCACTGACCTGTTCCACTCTATGAGAAACTGACTGGTTCCATTTGGGTCGATCCCAACCGAGAACATACCTGGTGCAGGATCTTCTGAGTTTTTCCAGGAAATAAGCCGCTGCACCTGCCCAGTGTGCTTGTTGATTCCCAGCTTTGCGCCAGGTAGCCACGTGTCAGTTGGATAATCAAAACTTTGCCAATATATGGTGGATGGATTTGAGCCATCTCTTATGACAAAGTTTCCGTCATCAAGAATCACTGCTTCTGCTTTACTAGTATTCTGCATTGAAGATGCAAGAGCTGTTGACCATACTGTTTCGGTGACATTTTTCAGCAGGACAAGTTTGCCATCAGATAACAATTCAAGCTTCGATGAATCAAGGTCGTTGGAAGGGCTCTCCCTGTTTGCTACCCAAACTTTCGTCTTATCTGCGAAGTTCCTATACCATATTCCCAGGTAAATGTTGTGAGGAGTGCCTGGGCGGAAGAAACCGAGTTCAAAATCGCCTTTTTGAGATACTAGTGTCTGGTTTACATTGAGAGATTGGCCAACCAAAATTTTGTCGGAAGAGAAGCAAGTCCTATGGTAAACGAATAGCCACAACAGCACAAAAAGCCAAAAACATGGGTTTGTCTTAACGCGCATCCTCTCAAATTTGCGGGATTAAGGGTGAAGGAGCTGTGACTGAGCACGGATCAGAGAACGAGCAGGAAGGAAAAAAACAAAACAAGAATTCCCTTGTGAATTCATCAACTATATTTGTGATATTGTAGCTACCAGCTCTTACCATTAATTTTCCACGTTGACTTGGACATTACTGTTCTGTCTATCCCCTCCCCTCCAATTGGAGGCTATGCCATTTATTTTTTGAGCCATGTGATGCTGAAATGTGGGTTGAATTGTCAAATTACATTGAAAACATCAATAAGACAAGGCATTAAAGAAGCTTAAAAATGAAAACTTCTACATGGTATATTTTTTGTTTATTGTTTTTACTTGAATTATTATATGTTGTTTTTTCTGAAAAGAATTGAAGAGGAGGAAGGAGGGGTTGCTCGAAAACATTGCTCTACTCTTATCTCCATTTTTCATGTTCTATTGGGAAATTAAAGGACATGCCCATGTCTTTGAAGTTTCCAAACATTTTCCTAGTTGGAGAACAGAAAAAAAAAAGTGTTCGAATTATAGTTATTTCCATCTATAGAAAAATAGAAAAAATCATGTCCAAATCACACTTGTTTTCAAAGCTATTCTATACATATCTCTCATCTATAGTAATAGTCAAGCTTAATTAATGAAATGTCCGTTCATAATCAATACATCCACTATTATAGGACTTTTCAAAGTCATTGATAAATACATCCACCTGCATGGGGCCAAGAAGGACATTGCATAACTTATCTTGTCATGCATTTCAAAAAAAAAATTGAAAAATTTTTATTTTTATTTTTACTTCAAATTAAAAGATTTTAGTGTTATTAAAGTATTTTCATGTGTTAATATTAAAAATATTTTTTAAATTTAAAAAAAATACTATTTTAATATATTTCTGAATAAAAAACACTTTAAAAACAATCAAGTCACAATCCTAATCCTCATCAGTCA
Source organism: Salix brachista (assembly GCA_009078335.1). Lineage (NCBI taxonomy): Eukaryota > Viridiplantae > Streptophyta > Magnoliopsida > Malpighiales > Salicaceae > Salix > Salix brachista. The sequence goes on along the minus strand of CM018576.1, from coordinate 1,334,570 downwards.
CCAAGTATACAGACTCGAGAGACTGTCCAGGCACACAGCTTAAAGCATCAGTGTCACCTTCGCCATCATTTGCGAATGAGTTGGGTGTAACCACCACAACCATGTGTCCCCGGGCTACAGGAACACAGTCTGCTTCGGCGGGCTGTGATGTTGAAAGAGTGTTAAAACAATCCAAATCACCTGAACACTCCTGAACCAGCAATAACTACGAAAAAACCAGACGTGAAAGTACCACCATACCCCATCCACAGACCTTTGTTTTTGTCTATAGCCAGGTGAATCCTCATAGAATCAGCCCTTCATGAGAAATAACACAGAGCCTGCTTCGGTGGGGCTGTGATGTTGTGGATTGGGGAAAGAAATAGGTGAAACAGTTGAAAGAGTGTTTTGTCCAGGGAGATGAATGTGGAAGTCAAAATGAAAAATCAAGTTCAAATTCAAGAAAGAGGAGATACAGTGAGAGACGGGTATGGAAGCAGGGGGCAAACTAAGTCACAACCCAGAAGGCAAATATTTTTATCGCTTAAAAAATTATATAAATTACAAGATTTTACCTAACCGTTTAAATTTTCAGAGAAGATGATTTCTTAACATGGTATCAGAGTTTTTTTGACTCAGTGATTACGAGTTCGAATCTCACTACCCTCATTCTATTTCATAAAAATCAAGCACAAGGTAGTATAAGCCCTCCATTCCATTCTATTTAATAAAAAATTAAGCACAATATAGTATAGCTTGTGCAAGTTTCAAGCTCAAAAGTCTTTTACTTGAGGAGGTGTGTTAAAATAAATCTCACCTAACAACTTAAATTTTTAGATGAGATAATTCATCAACATGATAAAGCTCTAATAAATCTCCTTGATCAACTTTGAAGACTTTAAACTGCAGTGACTGTAAGCGCAGTGATCCTTCGGTTTTCTGCTACTACCTTGTAAATGCTCTCCATTTCAGTTTTTGTTTAATCACAATCCATCTATTCTTGATTATGTATGTATGTATATACCGATGAATTAGTTCTCTTACTTCTGTATTATCACAATTGATGACCTATACTTACAAATAACTAAAATGTTTATTAAATGTTATTCTTTCATTGAGTTGTTTGAACTCACTTCTCTATTTTAATTTTATTTCCAGGTTCTTAGCTTTTATTAGCAAGTTAATATTTATTAGAAAAAGCTCCTGCTTTTTTATTTTTTTTATTTTTGGTTAGTATGCCTTGAGGCTTTTTGTTTTTGTTTTTATTTGATATCTTAAATGCTAAAATATTACATTGTTTTATTTAAAGTTTGGATTTTCACATTGCAATAAGTAGTATGGATTATTGTTTTATTTTATTTGATAATGAGATTTGAGATATTATTTTATTTTATTTCGTTAAAGAATATAATATTTCTGAAGATTAAGAAACGCTGCAAATATTTATATATAAATTGTTTTGTGACATGTATGTTCTGAGACTATTGTGTTCTTATGACATCGCTCCTCCATTGCCGATCACAGACTCGTAGTTCATGCCATGCCAGCATTACTCTAATCTCTTCTTTTGATGAATCATAGGAGTGGATATCTACAGCTTTGGCAATTTCAGCCAAGAATTTTGAGCTTGAAGCACTCACAAGTCACAACTTCTGATCGAAGGAATTTCAAGATTCGCAGCAGGATTGCAAAATTTAGCAGCAATTCATTGCAAATCAAAAACACTATTTTTTTTAAGCTTTTTCAAATCAAAATGCTTGCCTGAGTACACCATCTGTACAAAATTTGCAGTTTGACATTGCTTGCATTATCCAACTGTAAAAGAAAAGGGAAGAAAAGAAAGTATGCCCTGTTTCCTGTCGTTCTTTGGTTCATGCCCTACATCTAAAAAACTCAAATCCTTCTCAGCTTCACATGTTTTTGAAGTTATTAATGTTTCCGAACTCATCCACTGTAGGGTTAAGATAATTGACAGGGTCGTAGGGAAAGTTGTTCCTTTGTTGAGGCGACGGTGGATTCGCAGGATGAATCTGAGGCATCCTAGTAAATTTCTGCTGCTCATAAGTTTCCTGGGAAGCTATCTTACTTTCAGGATTAACTTCCTTGTGGTGATTGACCATTTTGCTCAGCGACTCGATCATTTCCATACGATACTTCTCATGATAGTTACCAGCTTGAATATCACCGAGCAGCGCATTATTATTCATCACAGCTCCCTGAACAAGATTTGCTAGGCTGTAGTTTTGGAAAGTAGCAGCTGGATGCACCTGAGTTGATTGGGCAAAAGGAACCACACCGTGGTTCCTTGCTAAAGCATCTGTGTAAATGCTCATCCCTTGATCCCAGTAGGACATCCTTTGATTCTCGAGGACATTGTAGCTATCTGAAGGTGAAACATCCATGAATATGTTGGCACGAAAAATGGAGTTATTAGGTGTGCAGAACTAGAATATTATACAAAAGATGAGGTTCGGAAGCGATGAACTACCTGATGCTGGTGAATGCATCTCCTTAAGAGATGACAGGACTTTATTTCTGCAAGGTTGCGCATGCTGAGCCTGGCCATTATATCTGTAAGGTTGCGCAGGCTGAGTCTTGCCGATGTGTTCATAAGGTTGAAAATGCTGAGTCTGGCGTGCATGTGATGGAAAATTCGGAAAATTAAACTGACTTCTGAGGTTGGAATCCTGCCCTCCTTGATTGTAATCAAATGCAAAACCTGGATTGCCATGCGAATTTGAATGGAAGAAGGGATTTTTCAGAGTTGGAAAAGACTGCTTGCTCAGATCAAAGAACCGTGGTTCGCAAAGTAAAAGCTTCTGATAGTGTTTGTCAAGGTATTCACAAGGAAACGTAAGATGATGCAACCTGAAAACAGAATAATCAGCAGCAGAAAACGTTTGACCTTGTAATGAAAAAATTAACAGTTTCCTAGTAGATCATCCAACTTCTAGTGACCAAGTGGATGGTGCCATTGATGTTCACCTGAAAATGGAAGCCTGCATTCCAGTGAAGTCTTTTACTAGCTTCCACATGGTATGTCTCCGCGGCTGCGGATTAATTTCCTCGTGAAAAGTAGGAGGCTGGTTTAGCTGCAAAATACTCAACTGCATCATAACGGGACTGTCCATAATTGAGAAAGTCAAATCGAAGCCTTAGAAAAACGGAAAATACCTCAATTCGTAGAATTCCTGGCTGATTCTTCTCCATCACAGCATTTATTCCGATTATATCACTCCATGGAATTTCAATCTTGTATTTCATAGGCCCTTGCAAGAATTCCCACACCAGCTTCTTTTTAACAAAATAAAATTTAGCCACCAAATCACCTTCATTCCTAGACTCTCTCTGCACACATTCCATCAAATACTATCAGGGAAGAATCTAATGCAAAATTCATGTCACAAGTCTTTTTAACCAAACATGTTATGGACATTCACACTGAAACTAGCCACGAAACTTTTTCAAAAGGTATTACCTGCCATTCGCCGATTTTGATAAATGAGGCAGCAAAGTTGGAGGCCCTCAACCTGTAAGACATCAACTGCTGGGCAAAATCACTGCTATCCATGCTTTGATTACTTGATTCATGGAATACCCCGGCTTCAATTGTTCTAGCATGGTTTGGATTTGTTACTGAATCCATCCAATATGGTGGCGGACTGAGCAGTAATCCAAGAGGGTTATTCAACTGCAGAAGCTTTCTAGCCATCTCATTCTGAAAAGAAGACAGAAAAAGAAGCTCAATATTATAGAACTTGACATGCAAAAAGAAAGAAAATAAAGACCAATTTTGCATGGAGAGTGCGAAAACGTACTATACACTCTCAAATTCAATAAAAATAAATAAAATAAATATATTTTATTCTAACTAAAAAAAGGAGGAAATAACAGCTTATTAAAAAAAAATATCTTCAAATAGCAAACCCCGTCAAGAAAAAAAAGAAAAGAAGAAAAGGAATTGATGATATCATCATGAAAAAAGAAATGCATGTTCACATGTCACTCAATTTAACAAACACTAAAAAGCCAAAAAAAAAAAAAAAAAAAAGAGGCCGAGAGAGCAAGGGAAAATCTTGTAAACTTATACACTAAGATAACACATCAAAGAAGCAAAACCCTCCATGCAAAAGCCAAGAAACACAAAGAAATGAGGCAAAGGGAGCAGGAAAATCTTGTGAAACTATATGCTAAGATCACACGAGCCAAGAAACCATTGAAGAAAGCACCAAGAAATGTAAGAAGAAGAGACTAAAACTCATCTCAGAACCAGAAAACTAGCAAAGAAAATGGAAAAAAGGTATGATTCTTGAATAAAAAAACAATCAGAAAGAAAGAAAAAAAAGCATATTCAAACCTCCTCATTGCTAATTTTTGGTGTTTCTCTAATTATTTGGTTTGTTTGACGAACAATATCATTACTTTCATCAACATTAATTTCAAATAGCGAACGCAGCCAATCTAATGTATCATCATCAATCCCTTCAATATTCTCACCACCACCACCCTGCAAATCGAATCCATCAAGCTTTTCAACCATGGTGACTTTTACAAGCGCCCCACTTCAAATATCCTCTTTATTTAGTTCTTGATTGCATATACACTAACCTTTAAAGGTTAAAGAGTAGTGTATATGCAAAGATTGGCTCTTTGGAGAAAAACAGGGGAAGCAGAGCAAAACAGAAACAGAGCAAATGATTAAATGAGAGAGTTTGCAGGAGGAGTAAGAGAGTAAGTGTTGTGTGTGAATAAGGACTTGGGTGTTTCTGTTTAGGGGAACCATTCATTAATAAATAGGTGAAAAATAGGCCTCTCATGATGATATGAGAGTCATTAAATGGAGTAATTTGAGGCTAATTTGTTATATCTTGGATTACTCTAATTATAATATACTTTTATTTTCTTTTTAAGCTTAATTATTTATTATTTTGGGTAAAAATAATAAATTGAAGTTAAAATGAGAGGAAAAAAATTATTTTTTTAATTTGTTAGTTGGTGATTCTTTTGTTGTGTAAAGTTTAACTCTATGTTCAAGTCAAATTCTTAGGTTTATGCCTCAAGATTTTATAGCATTTGTTTTTTTCTTTTTATTTAATTGGTTTTGTTTTTAAAAGCTAATTAAAAGAAACATTTTTTTTATGGTTGGTGTGCTAGTAGTGTTGGTCATCATAGATCAAAAGTGTTTAAAATTGTAATATATAGTACTTTTCAAAATAGTTTTTCACTTAGACAAGTTTTAGAGTCTTTAAGAATATAGTAAAGAGTGTTTCATCGATGCGTTTTTCACTTGAAAATATATTAATATTTTTTTTTCAAAAAAAAATATTTTTTTTTTTTACACTATCTCGTTAAAATAACTAACAAATAATAATAAAATATTATTTACTTAAAAAAACCAAAAATAAAATAAAAATATGGTTAGATCACCATGTTAAACCAACTTTAAAATAATTCAAAAGGATCTATCATTGTAAAATAAAATAAAAATAATTTTGAATTTAAATTCTAGTAAGCAAATAGAACTTTCCCTATTTACCATTTCAAATTCTAGGAGAAAATTGCCAAAAAAAGAAGTAATAAATAGTTTTCTAGATAAAAGATGAGGTCTAAGATGGCAAAGTGAAACGAAATCTTTATGACAGGATAATAATATAATAGTTCAGAAAGAGTGTGGCATCCACATGGCAATCTGTCGTTGGTGAGAACCCACGGAGCCGCCATTTTGAAGTGCCTTGTAAGGCCGTCACCGACTCACCATGCACTATTCCTACGCTAATAGTAGGGTCCCATATTCCACGTCAGCATATCTGGGCCCCAGATTTCCAACCTCTTCCTCATTGGACATAAGAAAAAATCTAGATAAATTATTAAAATAGGAAGAGCATGGGAAAGAATTGTCAAAGCTCGGCTCAGGTTTTCGATCTTCTCTGTCAACGCTTGGATTCCAAATTAATAAACACAGGGATTGCTGCAATTTATTTCAAGCTTTATTATACTGACACCTGTCAAGCGCGTTGATTCGATCGTGTTAAAACTAAATAAATAAATAAATAAAATCTAATATAATTATTAACCCAATCAAAATATTATTTAATTTTAAAAATATAGTTATATTGTTTTAATTTATTTTTAAGATTAAAATAATATGGTTTTAATGGAATATAATTTACTTGTGTAATAATCAAATGAGTGATAAATAAGATAGATGGTGTATTTTATGACCTTGTTTTTGGAAAAAAAATGTAAATTTTAATTTTGATGTGCTCGGCGTACAACACTCTTTTTAAATTTATAGATATAATGAACATAATGTTTTATATTAAAAAATTGAATATTCACAAGTTATTTTTTCCCCTTGTTTTCCTTTTCATTTAACCTTCTAAGTATAAAAAAATATATTTTAGTTATGCATCTATTGTGATATTGGTCAACTAGGTAAAGAATTAGTCTTTAAAGTCATTGCTTATGAGATTTGACGCCATTTAAAGCGATTTATAAATTAGATAAGTTAACTCGAATCAATTCAAAATAATTTTGCTGGTTTTGTTTAAGATTTTAAAAAAAAAATCAAACTAAACTTTACTCGGGTTATGACCAAGTCAACTAGCATTTTCGACACCAACTCTCTGACTTGAAAATGACCTCTACTTCTCTTCTTCTTCTTCTTCTTCTTTTTGGCTTGGTGCAAGTATGCTCCCTCCAATCTCTCTTTCTAGTCTCATCCATTTCTTTCAATCTTTGGAATTCCAGAGGAGCCATGGATTGTGAACTCAACCTAACCTGTCATAGAAAGCCAAAAGGGGAAATTCCTATGGTGATCTGGTGAGAGAATCAAGACGTCAGTGTCCAATGATGGTCACTTAAGCATTTAGATTGGATTCACTTAGGGTTAGTCATTGACACAAGGATGGATCTATATATCCACATGAACAAAGTGCACCTGTCAGGTGGTGGCACATTGTACTGGTTCGGATTTTGGGTGCAAATAGAGGAAAAATGGAAAAACCCTCTTCAGAAAACTGTCCCTTTTCTGCAAGAAATCATTATACCGGGGCCCTTTCCTTCCAATCAACAAGCATGAGTTGCTGTTCGTAGTTTTTCTAACGTTATATGATCTGCAGACAATGACATTATTAAGAAAAGAAGATGAAAGGAACTGTTGTCAACCTGTCGGTTTCACCCGACATGCTACCTCAGAGACTGAGGAATGAGAGAAAGAAACAGAAATATTCTGTCAATTATTTGCTCTTTTGTGGGCATCGCAATGTACATTTCCTCAAAAGAATTACAGTTTTGATAAATGGGTGGTATCAATTTACACTAATCTGGAAAGTAAATAAACAATGACGTCTCTCCCACCCTATGCGGAAATCTCAGCTCTACCTTGTTCTGAGACTATCCTGATGAGAAATCCAATAACGTTGTGGACAAAAATTAGTTTGATCCTGGAAAAGGGTCTCAAGGCCTTCTTTTACATTAGGCAAATTCATCAAAATCTCGACTGTTAGCTGACGGGAATATGATGGTCTTCAAATCGCTTCTTCTTGCGGCTAATGTTTTCTCCTTCACTTGAATGTTACACATGATGAGAAGTATATGAGTTTATATATTTGCTAATAATTTTAAAAAATAAAAAAATATTATTTTAAAATATTATTAAATAAAAAAATAATTTAAAAATCAAACTTAATCATACTTTTAACCAAATTTTTGATTGATTTCTAATTGTTTATAAAAGTATATGTTTTTAATTTTTTTTATAAAACATCTACCACTTTCTCCTCCTCCTTCAATGGAGACTCAAAATTAACAACAAACCCCCCCCCCCACAATTTTCCAATTCTACCCTTCACTTCCCTCAAACTTCCAACAACGCAAGACAATGCTAAAGCTCATGTCCTCCACCTCTCGCCAAATCCAAACCCACCTAACGCCCCCATGTCTCCGATTCACAACCGAGTCACATCCGAGTTCCTTTCTAAAGTTGCTTTGTTCACTCACGGGTTTGACTCATGGGAACCATAAAAGTCTTAGTTTTGATCGAAGGGCCTTCTTTTGCTCCGGTTCTTCTTCCGGCGATGGCGGCGACGGAGGTGGGTTTGTTGAGGTGGAGGTAAGGAGTGGTGCCAGCGAGATAGGGGCTGAAGGTGGTGCTGCGGATGCTAGTTATTCCTCGGCTATTGTGCCTAGTAATCCTAGACCAGAGGATTATTTAACGGTAAGTATAATAAAGTTTTGAACTTTTATGATTTTGGGGTATTGGGTTTTGTTTAGATGCTGAGAAAGTGTGGAGAAGTTAGAGAAAGTGAAGGAAAATGGTGGGTTTATGTGTTACTTAGGGTCTTATAGTCCAGTTTAGTTTTTCTACTAGGGGATTGAAATGGGCTTTTCGTTTTGTTGATGATGAGTAGAGTAATTATGCTAGTTTGTCTTGATTTGTGTGGTTAATGAAAGGTAATTATGCTGTTTAGCATTTGAGGTTTATGATTGTGCACTTGTTTGCCAAAGTTACGTTCTTTTTGGAATTTGTGATGCAAATATGTGATTGTTTTGAGTTTTTGAAGAAGAGTAAGCGATAGGGTGGATAGGAGTAAGCTATACTTTCTGAATTGCATTGGTGTGATAGAAACTGTTTTGGTTAGTTTTGAGTTTTGATGTGCGATTTATTTGTGAACATTTTCGGCTGACATTTAAACTGTGCAAGATGTGGATCTTCATCCTTTTGCAATTCTGCTATAGGTGTATAAACGTTTGAAACTCGCTCTGTTGTTGGTGTAGAAAGAAATGGAAACCAGCAAGATGCAGGGAAGATTTCTGCAAGGAACCATTTTCCCAATAAACAAACAAGGTAAAAGGCAATTCAGTGCATTATCATTAGATGAATCTCCCACCCCCACCATTACAAACATGATATCAAACCAACACTGGTCAAAACTCAAAGCCCATCTCCAAAACACAGACCCCAACACTCTCCTTTTACAGTTGCTCAACTCTGGAGCCGACCCAGAACTCACTTTAAGGTACTTTACTTGGTCACAGAAAGAGTTTAAGCTTTCACACTCACTGGAACTCACTTTTAGAATCTTAAATTCACTTGCGCTCGCCAAGAAGTATTCAAAGATCAGATCTTTTTTGCATAAGTTTGTTAAGTATGAGAAGGATTATTCAGTTTCTGCTATATTTCATGCTATTTCTATGAGTGGCGATTCCTTTTGTGTAAATTCAATATTAGCTGATATGTTGGTATTAGCATATGTGCAAAATTTGAAGATTTTAAGGGGTTTTGAGGCATTTAAGAGAGCCGGTGATTATGGTTTTAAGCTGTCTTTGATTTCTTGTAATCCATTATTGAGTGGTTTGGTTAAGGAGACTGAAAATGGGGATGTGGAGTTTGTGTATAAGGAAATGATTAAGAGGAAGATTGAGCTTAATGTAATTAGCTTTAATATTGTGGTTAATGGGTTGTGTAAAGTTGGGAAATTGAATAGGGCTGGTAATGTTATCGAGGATATGAAAGTGTGGGGAGTTTCGCCAAATGTGATTACATATAATACTCTCATTGATGGGTATTGTAAAATGGGCAGAATTGGGAAGATGTATAAAGCTGATGCTATTTTGAAGGAGATGACAGCGAAAGGGATTTGTCCAAATGAGGTTACTTATAATATTTTGATTGATGGGTTTTGCAAGGATGAGAATGTGTCAGGTGCTATTAGGGTATTTGGAGAAATGCAAAGGCAGGGTCTGAGACCAAATGTTGTGACATATAATACACTGATTAATGGGTTGTGCAGTGATGGGAAGGTTGATGAGGCTGTTGCTTTACGGGATCAAATGGTTATTTCTGATTTAGAGCCGAATGTTGTGACTCATAATGTGCTTATAAAGGGTTTCTGTAAGAATAAAACAGTGAACGAAGCAATCAACTTATTTAATGATATGGAAAAACAAGGAGTAGATCCTAATGCCATGACATATAACACACTGATTGATGCTTACTGTGAGGATGGAAGGATGGAAGATGCATTTGCACTATATAATATGATGATAGATAGAGGGATTTCCCCTGTAGTTTCAACATGCAACTGCTTGATTGCTGGTTTATGTAGAAAGGGAGATGTGAAAGCAGCCAGGAATCTTATGAATGAAATGGTCAGTAAGACATTGAGTGCTGATGTTGTCACATTTAACATACTGATAGATTCATTATGCAAAAAAGGGGAAACGAGAAAGGCAGTGAAGCTCTTGGATGAGATGTTTGAAAAAGGATTAAACCCAAGTCATGTGACATACAATACTTTGATGGATGGATATTGCAGGGAAGGAAATCTTCGGGCAGCATTGATTGTGAGGACACGGATGGAGCGAAAAGGGAAACAAGCAAATGTTGTCACATACAATGTGCTTATCAAGGGTTTTTGTTTGAAGGGCAAGCTTGAAGATGCAAATGGGCTTCTCAATGAGATGTTGGAGAGGGGTTTGGTGCCTAATCGAATAACTTATGAGATTATTAAAGAGGAAATGATGGAGAAAGGGTTTGTTCCAGACATAGAAGGACATGTATATAATGTTTCTGACACCAACGTAAAGAGAAGATAAATTGTCCACCGTCACCATTACATATCAGCTGATATGCAAACGCTGGTGTGGAAGGATGTTGATTGAGTCTTCATCTGGGAACTTGTACATGAAAGCTTAAGCTCACCTAGATGGAATCCAATGCATTTTGATTATCGGAAACCTGACCCTCTTATGGCACTTCTCAAAAGGAAGTCTGTTCCTTTTTATGCTTGGCCAGTTGCTGGAGTTTATGGCCCCTGACTAACCAATTCACTGCATATATTTAACATTTGAGCTATTTTCTTATATGGCAAAACAAGGAGGGGATCCTAATGTCACAACACGCACAACATTGATTGCTGCTTATAGTTAGGATTGGAGTCAGCATGCACTTACCAAACTTTGTTAACATTAGAGAAAGGAGCTTCGCCTGATGGTTTCGACACAAAGCTGCTTAATTGCTGGTTTATGTAGAAGGGAGTGATCTAACCGACCAGGAATCTCGAAGGCCAGTTGCTCGGTAAGGGTTCTAGAGCTGACCTTGTTACCGACAACACATTGATGGGCTCATATCTCAATGGGAGTCAATAAGGGCAATGGAACTCTTGGACAAAATGTTCTACAGAGAATCAAGTTCAAGAAATGTGACGTACAATATTTTATGGATGGATATTGCAGGGAAGGAAACCTTAAGGCAGCATTGAATGAGAAGGGTAAAGGATTTTTGTTCAAAGGGTAAGCTTGAAGGTGCAAATGGCTTCTCGATGAGATATTGGATCTGGGTATGGTGCCAAATCGAACAACTTCTAAACCGATGAGATATTGGATCTCGATGAGAAATGATAGACAAGGCTTTGATCCAAACCATTGAAGAACATTTACATAATGTTTCAAGCATCTGTGCACAGAGCACATAAAATTGTTTACTTCACCATTGGATGATCATTGACTAACAAATTCTGCCCTGGAAGCATATCGAACAGGTCATCATTTGACAACTTCTACATGACAGTTTATACCCAGCTATTCATCCATGTAGAATCTAATGCATCTCGATCAACTCAGATCATTTTCCTGAATGGTTCTTAACTTCTTATAGCTAGGAATTCTGCTCCAAGGAACTTCACATTGTTCTCTTCCAATGTTATAGTTTACCATGTTATCTTGAGCAACACATTCTAAGATTTCGTTTTCAGGCATGCTCTTAAGGTTTTAATCCTGTTTAATTTCGATTTTTTTCTTTTTGTAATAATGTGCTCTTGTTCCTTACATTTTAGTCCAAAAGTTGTTCATCTCATTAACGTATACTTCTCCATAAATGATGCAAACATAGAAATTTATGCTGTTTCAAAACTTGTATTGACATGATGGGTTGACTAGGGCTTGGAACATTCTAGGTAAAGAAAAAATTAATATTAAAAAAAACTTAATTGATTCCATCAAAAACTCAGCTTGACCTGGCCTAATTTAATCAAAACCTAGCTATTAATGTGTTGATTTTAAAAAAAAAAAAACTAAAATAATATAGTTTGGATTTATTTTAATTTCGGAGTGATCTAAGTTGACATGAATGACTGTTTTTATCTATGATTATGCTTTGTATAGACTCCGGATCAGATTATAAAACTATATATATAAAAAAAAAAAAAAAAAAGTCAAAGATTTTCTATTATTTGATTGATCAAATATCATGATATAACAAGTAATCAAATATTTTACAATAAATCTCATGGATACACCCTCAAAAAGAAACCAAATTTGCGACTATCGATTTAAAGGGTAAACAAAACAAAATCGGAGAAAATCTTAATCCAAATTAAGAAAGGAGGATTTGATTTGTTTACCTTAGTTAAATCAAAATAATTTCCAGTTTGCACTCTATTGTCCAAACTCAAGAATTTAAAATAGTAAACCTATTTTCTTGTCCATCAAATCAACCTCCCGGGATTATATTTTTTATTCTTATAAAAAAACTGAGTGTTCATGGCATCTCTTACTTTTAATGCTTTCATTTTGAATAATTGCAGATACTCAACAATATATATAAACTGTTGCCTAAAAATAAGGACAATTAGGATAAATAAATAAGAAAAAAGGAAATAAATCTTGACAATGTTATTGTATATATATCATAGAATATTTTTTTTGGAGATTTCTATATATATATATATATATATATACACGCATTACCTGCAACCATAATTGATAATCGAAATATTACCCTAGCCTCTCTAATTTTGTGTGTGTATATAAAGAGCAATGATCTATTGTAATTGAACTACAACAAATTTATATATCAAAGGGTTAAAGAAGAAGCAGAAGAAATGAAGCTCTTTCTCCCTCTTCTCACTGTTGCCTTCATCATCGTTCTGGCTAGCACCTGTATATTTTCTTTCTCAAAATCTAACTCAATTTATATTTTTTTTTACATGTTCTTTATTCTTTCTTTTATTTTCTAGGAAAATGGTAAAGGGTGTTCTAAAATCCCAGCTCTAACGTCCAAACTCAAGAATTCAGAGCAGTAAACATATGTTCTTGACAGTCAAATCGACCTCTCGAGATTATATTTCGATGTCTTTTGATTTTCAGAATGCATCTCTCTTGTTCGTTTGAAATAAAATATGATTTCCTCTATTTTACATGATCTGCCATATGTAAATCGATCGAGTGGAGAAATTAAGGCTCGAAATTAATATTCTTGCATGCATGCGCAGATGGAGTAGCAGAAGCAGCAGGGAGTGACCGCTGTCACCATAAATGTACTCCAGCATATGGATTATATGAGTGCAATGTGGACTGCGTTAGCAGATATAGATCTGGCGGTGGAAGCTGTGTCGCGGGACGATGTTGCTGTCGCCGTATGAGCTGAGAAGCAACTCGTATCGATATGTTCTTTTGCCTGGAAGACACTGTTGGTCTTTGTAATTCTCGAATTTTATCAAATTCAATGCTCTACGAATAATTTGCTGTTTTTATTTTTTTCCATTTAATTCTTCTTCTTCGTCTTCTTCTTCCCATGAGTAATCATTCATCGTTCCTTCCATGAGTATTCTTTTTAATCAACTTCTTTTTTAATTTTCTCATGGTAAAGCTATTAATGAGATAATTTTTAATGCGTAATACTATTAAAAAAAATATCCAAAAAAATATAATAAAATCATACATGAATATTTATTTATTTATTTATTTTCTCACCTTTTCATTATCATGTTCATTCATCATCTCAAGTATATTTGAATTCTACATCTTCTTATGATTTTTAAGCTTATAAGTATTAAAGCATATTAGACTATAAATAAAAACATTGTTAAAATGATGTGTAAGTACAATTATAGAAACAATAATTCTTTTTTTTCCCAAACATATTACTTTTAATATTCATAATTTACATAAAATTTAATTCATATATGTTTGGTAGTGTGATACAATAAAATAAACTTCATGTGTATTTAATAATATAATACAATTATTTTGTATATAATTACTTATATGATGTTTTTTTAATATTTTTATTTGAAGATCATAAAAAATACATCATATTCATGCCTTTTAAAATTAAAAATACTCAAATCACATTATCAAATATAACCATAAGTCCCCGGAAGCATGATGTGATGATAAAAAAATTAGGATCTATATTATAGGTTTTGAGTTGGAGTCAGAGCGTGTTTATTTTAAAAAAATCCAAAATAACCAAGATTTTACTCATTTGATTTGGATTCACAACAAATATCTAAAGATGGATGAAATTTCTTGAAAATCCAAAAAAACATATAACCATAAATAAATTTATAAGAAAAGTCAACATAGGCAGACCATCAAAACGGTGCGCTCTGCGGGGTCGCTTGAATAGTCAGTCTCCCCTACATGTAGTGATAAAATTCAGTATTACAAGCACAGTTTCCATTGGCAAGAAGATCTTCTTACCTTTCTTACATTTTAGCACAAAAGGCAGACAACTTGAAGATCAAGTAAAAAAGATTATTCCTTTCTTACATCATTAACTACTTAAAAACAAACATTTCTTTGAAACACAAACGCAAGAAACCATACTTGTACTGTTTTTATGGATTTCCAAAAGCGGAGGGTTCAGTTTCTTGTCTTTATAGTTGGAATCATTGCTCTTAGCATCACAGGTACTTGTTTTTGTTATTTTGATGTGTAATTCTTTGTGGGTTTTTTTTTTATTATTCTATTTTAGGTGTATAGTTTGAATCTTTAAGGTTCAAAGAGATCTGTTTTTGGTTTTGATTGAGTTCTTGAAATATGGGTTGGTGAATCTTTGATAGTTTTCTTTTTTAGTTTTGTGGATGTGAAATTTGTGATCTTTTGTGTTGTAGGGATTCATTTCTAATCTGGGTTTGTTGATTACTTCCCAAAGATCCAATCTCTGATTAAGACTGGATAGTGATAACTCCTTAGTTAGTAATTTGATTTTATCAGAGCAAATGCACTGAAGTTTTGATATCGGTGAAATGTGATTGGGATGGTGCAAATAAGTAGTTATAATATCCTGGCTTAATGATCAAAATTTAGAGGATTTTGAATTTTCTCACTTAATTGGCTAAATTTGTGAGGTTTGATGAGTGTTCATGTTGAAAATACATTGCAAATTCTGATTTTTTGAGGCAATGTAGCTGATGTGAAATAGTCTAATTTAATGTTGAGATCACCTAACTTGGTATAGTTTTAATGATTATCTCTCATGAGCATCTAGCAAGTACTGTTTTGTAGAAGTGGTTCTTATGATTTAGGACAAAATCAGGAACAATTAGTTTGACCTTGCAAATGTTTAAAATGTCTGCATGTAAGTGTGTGCCTGCAAACAACTTTATATTTGTATCGCACGTTCTAGGTGTTCATAGTAGCATAAAAACAATATTCTCATCAAGTCAAGATTCTAACCAAATCCATTCTGTGCTTAGTTGTTGAATCTTTGAAAGTAGAGAACAAGTTGGTTTCTTAAATTATCATCTGAATTTTACAAAATTGAATGTAAAATGTATTGGCTTGAATTTTTTGCACAACATGGTATGCTTATGCGCCGTTCCATTTTATAGCTGAAAAATGTCGGCAGCTGGTTGGGGATGATTATTCATCACAGAGTGGGAAGTTTACGATCTTTAATTGCTTTGACATGAGCTCTGGAACCCTAGCATGTGCGGTGAAAGAGGGTGTAAAACTTTATTTCTACAATATCAGATCTTCTCATGTTGAGAGAGCGAGGAATCTTGCAATTGAGCATTCATTACTTGATACAATAGGACAGGGAATGTCTGCACAAGATGCAGCAAAAACAGCACAGAAAGAAGGGGCAAAGGCAGCAAAGCTGGCAAAGCAGCAAACAAAACGCATCGTAGGTCCTGTTATTTCTTCTGGATGGGATTTTTTTGAAGCTCTTTATTATGGTGGTACAGTGACAGAAGGTTTCCTCAGGGGCAGTGGAACCTTGGTTGGTGCCTACGCTGGAGGTTTTCTTGGTGAGGAAAGGCTTGGACGTGTTGGTTATCTTGTTGGCAGTCACTTAGGCAGTTGGGTTGGAGGTAGGATAGGACTAATGGTTTACGATGTGGTTGATGGAGTACATTACTTGCTTCAGTTTGTTCAAGGAGAAGATGGTGAAGTTCATGAAACTTCAACTTATGCGAATTTTGAAGTTTCGGAGGACTCTCAAGGATACACAAGTTATGAGGCTTCCGAGGATTCTAATGTGTATGAATCTCCTCCTGAAGAAAGTTCCGAATCATATGTCAATTCCGAGTTCAGGTGAATACATAGGGACAATATTTGATTCTTTCCCCTTCTTTCCCCTTTGTGGGTAAGATGCATCCAGCTAGATGAAGTGTAAGCAACATTTAGTGACTCAGTTGAGATTGTGTATCAATATATGGCACTATGATCAAATTCATTTTCTTCAAGCAGTTAACTCGCTGAGTAGATTGTCTAAATTTATTTTCCTCGTGCATCATTAGATTTATTTATGGGGGTTATGGGGGCATTAAAATTGTACTCCAAGTCCCTTTTCGCCTATTATTTTTGCTTGGGGCTGTTGATGCTTTCCTGAAACAAAATTTACTTCTCCCTGGATGAATTGGAAGTTGCAGGTTCTTTGTTCAGACCATAACAAATGACTGATTACATGATGAATTAGCATTTCAGTTTTTCCGGACAGATTTCTACTCAAAATTGTACGAACTTGAGTTCAGCAGGCAAGAAGCCTACTCAAAACGACACGGAAAGGTTACAATGAGCTTCAAGGGGATAGAAGACATGAAGGGGTCAAAAGTGAGCCTGAGTACAGGGTGACAATTTACAAATGAGAAGCGCGAGTTCTAGAGCTCTCATGGGATAGAAGACATGAATGACAAACATTATTGAGTTTAATACTAGCTTTTTTAACCTGTGCTATGCCAAAGGTTGCCTTTTTTTTTCTTTTCTTAAAAAAATATTAAGATATTAGCACACCGGTTTAAACAAATTTAAAATATTTAAATAATAATATATTATATGATATTTTAAAAAAAAAATACCAAGAAGACCATACACTGAATTGACTCAGGCTAATTGTGGTTAATAAAATTATGGAACTCATGTTGTAACAAATGAGGAAACTCAATAATAATGAACTAAATATTGAAAGCAGAAAAAAAAAAATTAAAAAAGTGACTCAAGTAAACCAATATTAATGATCAGTGCAATGACATGGGTCAAGCTAAATTTTTCCTAACACAAAAAATCAGATGATACTAGGATTTCTAAAAGTAAAAAAATAAAAAAAGATCTGAAACTCGAGTTATTGAGTGATCTGAGTTTATTAAGTTGGGTTAAATTAATAAAATAAAAAGGCAATTCTAATTTAATAATATGAAAAACCAAGCAATATTGAGCGAACTTTTTGAACCTGAAATCATAGATTCAGGTTCAATTAAGAAACTTAATTTTCAACCAATTTAATGTTAATAAATGAATATGCAAAAGAAAAAAAATGGAAGATGAAATTGGAAAAAATAAATTAAATTAAAAAAAATTAAGGGTTGTTCTGAAAATACCTTAAGGGTTGTTCTAAAAATTTAAAGGTCGTGAACATATTTTTAAGAGAAAAGAGAAAATAATGGGGGAAAAAATCATTGACTTTGAATTAGAGGTTCATTTATCAAATGCGTCATTTATTAAGAAAAAAAGGATGTCGGGACAAATTAAATGACACGATAAAACAATAATTTCAATCAACAAAATCAACCGTAAGTGCTGGCTGGAAGCGAGAAAGTGACTAACGTGTTTTTTTATTTATTATTATTTATTTATTAAAATACCATATTTCTCATAGAGTAAAATAATTAAAAGAAAAAAACCTTCGTAACATGATGAATAAGCCCTTGCAGTCAAGCCTTGATAATTTTAATTGCAAGGACAATAAAATCATTACACTATGTTTTAGAAATTTAAATATCAAGAAAGCTCATAAACAACAGTTAAGTATTTTTTATTTTTTATTTTTCTTTTAATGGCATCAAGTAATTTAATTATGAAAAAAAAAACAATTCTAACAAGATGAAATTACTATTTTATTCTAAAAGTAAATCATTTGTGATTTATCCCTAAGAGGATGTAACTCAATTGGTTAAATCTTGTATTTGCTCTTTATAGGTCACTAGTTTAAATTCTATATCAGTCAAGCTACTGAAGGTTTTAACTGATCATTAATCTTAAAGCTCATAAAATTAGTCGAGTTATACATAAACTAACCCGGAAATCCAAAAAAAAAAGGTAAATTCGTAGTGAATTAATCACACTTCTTTCACATTATTTTAGGTTATGCTAGGATTGAAATTTTTTAGGAATAGTGATTGGATCAGCTTACGTAGACTGTAGAGGGAAGGCATCAGAATGCTCGAGGACTGGGTGGGTCACAAGAATGCATCATAGAACCCTCCTTGTTGGCTTTGCACAGGTTTTAGCCAGGCTTCTATCCATATTACTGGCTTTGACGCCATGTTTCTGTAAGCCTCTAGTCTTGAGCTCCCATGAACAAGCCAGCATAGTTTTCGTAACTTGCGAACCATGGTGAGTGGACCTTGCTCTATCCGATATACATGGAAAGAGTTTATAACTTGACCAACTGTCAATCACCTCTTCCATTGAAGGTCTCCTCTCTCGATTTTGAACCAGGATCTGGTTATAGCAGGGCTCAGTCTAAACTAGACTGACCTTGAAGTGATTCGATCAAACTGTTGGAAATCTTAAATCTATAAAATCTGAAATTGATAGAAATTAAAGAACAAAAATAAAATCATAAATATTGGAATGAATCACTTTCATTCATTCCATAAAATCATAAATATTGGAATGAAGTACATCCATTCATTCCATAAAATCATAAATATTGGAATGAAGTACATCCATCCATTCATTCAATTTATTCAATTGAAAACTTTGCCTATTTATAGGCTTACAAAAACTAGAAATTGAAATAAACTAGAACTCTCAATAGATAGGAGAGATTATTGGATAAGGATAGGATTTATGATAAATCCTATCAAAGATAATCATAAAAACTATTTAGAATTCTATGGCTAAAAACTTCGTATTTTCTTATCTTCATATCTTCAAAGCTAATCTCATTAAAATCTAACACAAACTTGTGTTATCTAAAAAGTTAATTTGTGACAGTAGAAACTATACTTTCTAAAGATTTAGAACCATGGTAATTGAAACTCCAACTTGTTAGATTAAAGGAAGCAATTACATATATATATATATATATATATATATATATATAGAAAATCTATTTGCGTGAGAGTTTATAGCTTAACCACCTGTCAAATTCCCCCCCTTCCATCAAAAGTCTCCTCTTACATTGAAGTTGTTGTCGAATTAGACCCTCAACCCTGAAAATTCTCTACTCACTTTGCAACTTGGCTGTATCTTTTACTTGATAGATTAAGAAGAACCAAGTCTTGGTGTGCATATCTCTATATCTAACCATTGGATTGAGATGCTGGGATTAGATAAGGTTTCGAGTTTATTTGTAACTTTTTAGGAATGACAACTCTGACATTAGCATATATATGATATTAATTTTGGATTTTTATTCTTTTTATTATTTTCTTATTAGTTTTCTTTGTTGTGACAAAAAACAAATTTGACTTATCAAGGTATAACTGATCTTGTGACACCATTCGATTCAATTCCAATAATATTGGTGTCTTGAGACAAGTTTTTATTATGTCATATTTCTCAAACCTGATTTTCAGCTTTTTTGAAGAAATATCATTTTTGTTTAGGGTTGCTTGATCACATAATCAAGAGTTTTGCATCAATGAAAATCAAAATCCAACATCCTCAACATAATCTTCTTCTTCTTCTTTGTTTTCTTTATGAGTAGTATTATTAGCCTCGGAAGAATGGATCTCGTAATTTGCAAACTAGAAATATTCAAGATATTCCAAAAGAGCTGAATAATTTTTGAGGAAGGGAGAGCATTGGACCGGCCAGCAGGCCAAGTTGGGAAAGAGATAGCGTTTCCATGGACTAGAGGGCAGAATAAGAAGCAAATTATGAGTATCCATATCTTAAGGGTGGCTTCGAGTGGCTGCCACCACCCAAGCCAAATTGGCTATTGTTCTTCTGTTTTCGATAATAACCGATGAACATGCAATTTGACCCCACTACTCTCTCTTGTTTATTTGTTTCCTTGTGCTGCTTTCTAAGGCCCGTTTCTGAATCACTTAAAAAATGTTTTTTTTTTAAAAAAAAATTAATTTAATTTTTCCTTGGTTTTAGATGAAGATTTTTTAATGTTTTAGATCATTTGATGATGTGTTAATATTAAAAATTAATTTTGAAAAATAATAAAAAACTATTTCAAATAAAAAATATTATAAAAAATAATCGCAACCAGATTCCGATTACCTTTAAAACTAAAAGCATGACATTTTCTTTGGTGTGGGTCGCCTTTCAATATTTGCTAACTGTATTATCAAATCCAATGATGTTGATGGGTCAACTCAAGATATAACAATCTAAACTATGTTTTAAAATTTTAATTTGGGTGGAAGTTGTCATGATTTATCAAATTAAAATTCATTTTGATTTTTTTAAATATAATAAAATTATTTTGATTAATCCAAGTCAATCTATTCCTTTTATAATTTTAATATTGACCCGTCAAGTTTCATAACGTTTTTAGGGATAACTTAGAATACTCCATTAAAGTACATACAATGAAGATATATAGATTACCGGAAAGGCGTAGAAAAGATGCTTTGCATATTACTAGAAGGTAAAATGTTTAGACCTCCCTGAATATTAATTTCTTGGCCAAAGTCATCATCGGTTGTGCGTAGATAAAAAAGAAAAAAAAAAAAAAAACACCATTTTTCATTTTAAATTTATGAAATTTTATCTCTCTGATTTCTTGTTTGAAAAATAATCAGCACACGGTCGATGCCCTAAATATCATCGACCCTAAAATCATTTCAGCACTAAACCATGCTTGATCTTATAATTTAGGGACTATTTTAGCATAATTAATTAGTGTGCTATGATTCAATAGTTCAAAATTCTGAATCTCAATTGAATTTCTCTTGCTCATGATTGAGCAGAACAACTATGTATTACCCTAATGATCAACTAGTGTATAAACCAAAAAATGATATTGAAGAAACTTGAGAAAAAATATGAACAGATTCATAAATTAACCAAACAATTTCATGTAGCAATTAAAACATCAGTGCAAGCACTTAAATTTTAAGAACCCTACCCTACTTAGCTTTTTCAAAAGGGCATCCTCATCAACAACAACAACATCATAAAAAAGGCAAACCAACTTCAACGTCGAGTAGTCGCGTAGGTCCTCTGGTTGCTAATGAAAGTGGCCAAATTGGCAAAAAAAGTATATCATGTTCCCATCACATCATACAGTACCATAACTCTCTATCATGGACCCTCGACAAGTATGCTCAAAAAGACTCTAAAAAATGTGCAATGGTGTCTTCATATAGCACCCAGTATGGTTTTTGTTAATGCTTCTCATAATTTAGTGGATTGATTTTGAGTTTTACACTGCCAAACTTACGGGGAGATTTTGAAAATTTTATAGTAAATAAACTTATTTTACAGCAACTACAACCTTTTTAAAACTTGCTCGTGATAAAATTTAATCTCAAACTCATAAATCAATCCAAAAAGATCATATCGTAGCCGATGAGTTGAAGAGAAAGAAACAATTCCTAAGTTATCTTGAATAAATTCTCATGAAAGCAGATCCAACATGCTGGTTCGACAATGGAAGAAGTAAAAAACAACACGTACGAGAGGCATATCCATTTGGTCGAATGTCATTGCTTCCGAAAAAGAGATTGATATTCACCATTGAATAGAAATTAAAAGTATAAATCAAAGGTCAAACGATTCATGGAAAACTATAGTGCTTTCGAAAGCACTACCATCGATCTTGTTGCAAGATATATATAATGAGCTTTCAGCTTTGTATTGCACTAGCAGGGGGAAATAGTTCCCATGACATGAAATGTCAACATAATACACTACAAAATTAAAGTGGCCATTCATCTTTTGTAAGGTCACCTTGTTTGTTTGTTTGTTTGTTTGTTTGTTTGTTTAATGGAAGAATCAAGATTCAAACATTATAAAATGAAAAAAAAAGCTCTATAAAACAATTTATCAGGTTTATTAATTTCAAATATTTATCAGGTTAACGACCATGTAAGTCTCCAGTGACCATGATATTAGCAACCACAGGGAGAACAAACATTTTAGTCACAACCTCGTACCACTGGGTCACCACCACTAGATGGTTACAAGAGTACATATGCTTGTTTTGAATTTATTAGTTAAGGTGTATTCATTCAAAAGAAATATTTGACATCAAATAACCATTGAATTCAAGATTTTAAATTAGGACAAAGTACAATAAAATTTCTAGTATATCTTGAATTTATCTTTTTTATATACTAGTTATATATTTTGCATGCTGGGCTATTATTATGGTTTCAATGTTGGAAGGAAAATAATAAAATAAGGTAATGCTATGATATTTTGTTTCGAAATTAAAAACAATAATTAGGAACAAAATAATATATTAAATAAATTAAAATTTTAATTAATGATTTGTTTAACAACACCACATTTTAAACTCAATAAAAGCCACAGCACACTATACATTGGTTTTTCACGCAATGAATTGTTTGCTAGATAAATTGGGGCGTATGTTGATTTATTATGAATTATATTGATATATAATTTTTTTATTTTTTTCTAAAAACAACCAGAAAATTGATCTCATGGGATTTGAGCTAATTTCTTGGCCTTGTTTTCACTGTTGACGAAGTTGTGAAAGTGATACAACCTTCATCACAAAATTCAAGCATTCATATAGCCAATGGAGTCGAGATGGTGAAATGAAAGCAGCTCTAATATTGAAATCTTTCTCGTGGAAGTTTTGATCAGCTTGATCTTGCCATATATAATTTCAATTTAGATTGACCAAGTTATTTGTCTCTACTATAGCTTAGATTATAAAATTGGCACAGCTAGTGTGAACTGAGGGATTCTCATCACTTCAACACCGCCCTAGATCACAAGAGTTTACTTTGTGAATGTCTAATTATCATTGTCGACGCTTTGTGTATATATGTGTGTGTGTTAGCCACTCTAAAATCTAGCACGATTTATATAAAATGGTTTTGTGAAACCACAAGTTGAAAGAATCAAGATTGTGAAAGCATTAGAATAATTAAGAATCTCATCCTCAATTAATTTCTTTCTGAGGAGCAGCTATTTTTAAAAATTAAATTACGAGGAACACGAGCTTTACCACTGAGTGTAAATTTGTGTGTGAGTTAGAAAAATAAGACGGTAGGAATTGAGCCAGTAATATCCTCAAACCCTAAAAACCTCTTTTATCGATTTTTTTTTATTAACATGACTGTATGGCCAGCTTGTGCATATCTCAACTAATTTATTAGACCCTAAAGTTAAAAATCATGTAAACTTCAGTGACCATCATATTAATAAACACAGAAGTAGCAAGCCCTTTAATTTCAAATTCTTATCATTGAACCACCTATTAGATAATTTCGTTACTGCTTCATTGATAAACTGGGTGCTAGGTAACTATTTCTTCACTCTAGCAAATTCTTAATTTAAGCCCTGTGGATTTTTATTATTTGATTGCTGATGAAATATTATAACATTTTTTCCTTGCCTCAACTAGAACCCTAGCTGTTTAGATGTAGAGATTTAATTTGTTGATTATTATATTAATCTTTTAATAACAAAAAAAAAAAAACATATTTGAATTACATATATTTTACTAATAAAACACCTTGGACACTTTCAAAACAAGCTAAACTGTTTTTGTTCCTTCATAACTGTAACAAGGCATAAAGTATTATAAGAACAACCTAATCAAAGGAAAAAGATAGAACCAATTCAACATTAAAGGCTTGGTGCAGGACCACCCGCTGACTCTCATATAATAAAGAAGTTTGTAGCCGGGACTATTTCAAAAACAAGATTTCAGCTGGGGCTTTTGTAATAGTGATGTGATGCTGAAACATTGATCCTTGGCATTGCGACCGTTGATTTTATCACATTTTCCAATAAAAAAAATTAGACCATCTATTAATTAATTTAGTCCATCAAAACCCTAATTTGCATATATTCCCAAACTTTAAATAAGAGGAGATATTCTAAAATGAAAAGACATTAAGTAATTCAAGGGATAAGATTTTATAATAAAAGTGATGATTAATACATATTATATTAGGTTTAATTTATCTTGACGCAGTCCATTATGTAATACCGTAATAAATTATTATTATTTTTTGTGGTGGGGACCTCATGAATGTCCATAAATAATGACCTCATTGGAGTATTCTCCCCAGTTGTGAAGAGTGTTTTCAGTTCAAAGGTCTTTGCGAGTTTTATTTGATATTCAAGAGTCCTTGCTGATTATTGTCTCGCAGTGTCGACATGGTTTGCCAGAATGAACCTCTCGTTCAAAAAGTCTGCGATCTGTATGAACAAATCTCAAGCCTTGAGAGTCTCAAGCCCTCCAAAGATGTCGACATGCTCTTCACACAACTTGTTCTCACGTGCATCCCACCAAACCCCATTGATGTCGACAAGCTTTGCAAGAAAACTCAAGAAATGAGGTCTAACCTCATCAGACTTTGCGGAGAAGCTGAAGGACTTTTAGAGAGTCATTTCTCTGCTATCTTAGGGTCCTGTGAAAACCCTCTTGACCATCTCAATATCTTTCCATATTATCCAAACTACCTTAAACTTAGCCACCTTGAGTTCAACATCCTTAAGCAACACCACACGAATGTCCCTGGCAAGGTTGCGTTTGTGGGTTCCGGTCCCCTTCCCTTAACCTCAATTGTGTTAGCCCGCAATCACCTCACCACAACTTCCTTCCACAACTATGATATTGACCCTTCGGCCAACTCAAAGGCTCTTCAATTAATCACGTCGCATCCTGACTTGTCGAGTAGAATGTTCTTCCACACAACCGATATAATGAAGGTGACAAGTGAGCTCCAAGAATTTGATGTAGTCTTCTTGGCAGCTTTAGTTGGGATGGACAAGGAGGAGAAGGTTAAAGTTATTGATCATTTGGCTAAGCAGATGGCTCCTGGTGCTATTCTGATGCTGAGGAGTGCTCATGGGGCTAGGGCTTTTCTCTATCCAGTGATTGATCCTTGTGATCTTCGAGGATTCGAGGTGCTTTCTGTGTTTCATCCAAGTGATGAGGTGATAAACTCGGTTGTCATCGCTCGTAAATATGCAATGCCTGTAAATTCAAATGATCACCAGCAAACTGGTCTTGGCTCCATGATAGTACTGCCTAACAAGTGCTGTGAGATGCTAGCCCTAAACCCCCTCAGCCATGTTACCATGGCTGAAGAACTGGTCGTCGAGGAGCAACACTCATAAAATCTCTATCCATGTGTTCACCCTTAATATCCTCTTATATCATGCACCAATTGAGAATTGATCTCCTATTGCATCTAGCTTATTGTCTCATGAATGTCTAACATATGTATTAATGTCATCTAGTTTTGTTGTATCCTTCCAAATTTATGTCTTTTGCTTTTCAACTTCCATGAATAAAAACATCTATTCCAAACTCTCTCTCTCTCTCTTTTTTTTTTTTTTTTTTCTAATTAAGAAATGGTTCGGGCTCGAAACCAGCCATTGATTGAGCAACAAGCTCGTTGTCCTTGAAAAATGAATCTATATATATAACACATCAACTAATTAAAATGATATAGATATGGTAGTATGTGTGCTATGGCATCGATCATCAATGAATTTGTCCCTTGATGGATCTAAATAAAAGCAAGAATGTCTTTCCAGGTTCCTGATCATCTGCAGTACTTAATTTCCAATTAGTTCATCTTCTTAATTCCAACATGAAAATCTCCATATTTCCATTGTCATATATAAACATAAATGGTTGTGTGTATAGTCCCCGGGGGTAGCGTGGCGGCAATAGCCTTGCTCTTGCATTTGCAAGAGCAAGGTTCGAGTCGGGGCGCGCCCTAGTGACGCGAGTCACTCCTGCCCTGTAAGAGTCTGGGACAGCCGGGGTTTTCCTCACTCCCTGAGCCCACAAAATATATTTTCCGAGTAGAGTGGTTTCTCCTCGTATTCAAAAAAAAAAAAAAAAAGAGAAGTTTTGCAAGATGATGACAGATGTTGGTGTAGACAATGCAGGCCATCTTACCTTTTGAATCGTCAAATAGTTTGTTTGGAAAGGAAAACAGTGTCTAGTCAGCCTGTCCAATAGATGTTAATAAATGTTTTGCAAGGAAAAAAAAAATCAGAATCAAAATGCACACGAGTCGTTAGATTATAATATTGAAGTGGAGACCCGTTGATAAATCCCTCCAATTAATAGTTCCATATTTGCTTTTAAATTTCTTATTAATATATATTTTAAGAAGTTTTTCTCGGTAACTTGTAAGATAATATTTGTAAATCATGTCTTTTTCTTCGAAAAAAGATGATGTTGTTAGGTTAAAAACATTGGCGTGATCCAGCACACAACCTCTTCTGAGTCATGAAGAACTAGCCACCGTTCTAAAGAACCTGTGAGCACCCCCACTGTTTCTAAATTTATAAATAAATTATAATAATCCTAGAACAGTTGTACAATAAATGTTTTGTTGATATCTTGAGATAAAATTAAAAAAAATAAAAATAGAGAGACATTTCCCTCCAATTCTATTTATTTTATATTTTCATAACCAAACATGGTTCTATTCTTACTATATCTATTTATTTTTGTTCGGAAATGATAATCGAATTCATATCACTACAATAAGATGGATTTAGTCCGTCCAATCAGAAGCTACAATCTCTTTATTATCTGTCTATAATCCATATGATGTGTTCCATGAATAAGACGGATTATCAGAAGAAAAATATGAAAGTTTAAGGCCCAGGAACTGAAAATGAGCATGAACACCATCACGAACAATGGAAAGAGCTTGAAGAAGAACTAACTATACGAGAGTGTGGTTGAGATTGTTTTCTAAAGTGTTTTTTATTTAGAAATATATAAAATGATATTTTTTTATTTTTAAAAAATTATTTTTAGCATCATCACATGAAAATATCTAAGAACATCAAATTTTTTAATTGAAAATAAAAAAAAAATAATTGTTTTCAAAAACACTTCTCAAACACATTCCCAATCATCACCGAAAAAGAAGAAGCCTCAGAACAAACTGGTCCTAGTGGGCTCGATTGCATTTGTTGAAAAGAGCTGAAAGAAGCCCAAACACTTGCTAGCTAGTAGCATGATGAGAATCCAGAGGAGCCCAAAACATTTTTCTATCGAGTTCAATCATGCAACTGCAAAAACCTTTCTTCTTCGGGACAATCTATTCAACACCCTTGATGCGTTTTACAGTTTGTTTCAAACTATTGCTATGTTAAAAATTGGTTTATTAAAAAATCCATAATCAAATCTAACAAATAAAAAACAAAAAAATTATACAAAAAAATGATTTTATAAATTATTTTAATTAAAAATTAAAATAACACAACCGAATATGACAGGTAAAAAGTTAAAAGATGATGGAATTAAAAAAAAAATATTGTATAAATTATTTAAATAAAATAAAATATGGATCAAATTTGATATAAAAAATCAATTAATAAAAAAAGAGTAAATATGAATAAAAAAAAGTTGATAAATTAAAAAGATATAATAGACAAAATTAAAAAAAAAATCAAAACAAAATATCTAACAATAAAAAGTTTGAGGATCAAATATGATATAAGTAACAAATATAAAACAAACAAGGTCTTCTTAATTGAATAGATAAGTATTTTGAAAAACAACGTTAATTTTTACATTAATTCTTTGTTCTTACTATAGCAAATTAAAAAGATTAACCTCTCCTTTTGCATTATTTTTAAAAATTAATTAATTTCATTTAATATTCAATTCTACAAATTTTAATAATTCAAAATATAAAATCTCAGTAAATCTAAATTAGTTAGTTTCGTAAATAATCGTGTTTTCTTCTTTTCATGAGTTATTTATTTCATTGATGATGAAAAAAGAACTACAATTAATGACGTGGTGATTAGCTAGGTGGTAAAAGGTATGCTTCCTTCTAAGAGTTCAAACTTGAAACTTGTGCTTCGAGAAATTTATTAACCTGATAATAAGGGAATTCAAACTCTGTTTAGAATTACGTTTTAAAAATGTTTCTTAAAAAAATATTTTTATTATCATAAATTAAAAAAGAATTATTTTAATATATTTCCAAATAAAAAATATTTTCAAAAAAAAGGTTGAAACAGCCAATGGTGTTCAATTACAAGCAATGTGATCCGAAAACACTCTATAATTGATATAACTCCACTTTATGCTACCAAGGTTACAAGCACCAGCAAACAGAAAGCAAGCTTAACAGTTTACAACTGCTAGTTCATGTTGGTCACAAGCAAGTAACTAGAACTGCTTTGTAAGAATTGGAACCAATGGCTTTGAAACATATAAGATAACTACAAGTAGACAGCTTTACAGGTATGCAAGTTATACAAGGAGGAGGAGGAGGAGGAGGAGGAGGGATGCCGAGTTGGATTTTTTTTTATGTCCCAATATCATCACCAGCAAAACCATAGCATAGTGCCCCCCCCGGGTCGCCGCTGACACCATCCATGCGAGTAAACCTCATATCTTCAGATGGTTTCCAGTGCCGCTTCCGCTGGTTGATAAACCAGTTGTTAATCTGCTTTTGATCTAGTCCTGTAATCTCTGATAACTTTGCTTTCTCCTCTTCCTGTTATACCAGATAATCCATTCATACTGGTTAGGCTTAAAAACTTGTTAGTTATTAAACTTGGCTATTAAGTTTTACATGCGTTAAAGTTAATTGAATGCATTTTAATACACATTAAGAATAAGATAACCGATAGCTAGTAATTGAAGAGTTTTTTCTATATTTATTAAGTTAATTAAACCTTGTAACAGACATGCTGCAATGTCTATATATGTTGTTTGATTTCCATAATAAAAGTTGTGAGAGTACCATTTTCATATGTATTGTATTCTACCAAAATAGAGAGTGTGCAGCCAAAACCTTTGTTCTTTTCTATTCTCTGTTTTCTGTCAAATTTCCAACAAAACTGGTATCAGAGCCCGAGAGACAACATGACTTCCAACAACAACAATTCCCAATTTCATATTCCCCGCCTTTCCAAACAAAACTATGATTTGTGGTGCATCCAATACAAAGCACTACTTAGATCACAAGAGTTATGGGAGCTGATTGAAGATGGCTATACTGAACCAAAAGAAGATGCTGTGATAACCAATGCAGAGAGACAAGCACTGAGAGAATCAAGAAAGAAAGACAACAAGGCGTTATTCACAATTTATCAAGGGCTTGATGAAGCAACCCTTGAGATGGTGGCACCAGCAAAGACATCAAAGGAAGCATGGGAAATGCTTAGCAAAACTTACAGTGGGGTTGAAAAAACAAAAAGAGTTCGGCTACAATCTCTGAGAGGAGATTTTGAGAAGCTGAACAAAGAAGGAAATGAGACAATTTCAGATTACTTTACAAAAGTAATCACTTTGGTTCACCAGATGAGAAGAAATGGTGAAAATATTGATGATGTTCGTGTGTTGGAGAAAATTTTGAGATCACTGGATTCAAAGTTTGACCATGTGGTTGTAGCAATTGAAGAATCAAAAGATTTAGAAGAATTGACAGTAGAAGAGTTAATGGGATCACTGCAAGCCCATGAGCAGAAAATTGCCAGAAGAGGAGAAGGAAGAACACTTGAACATGCTTTGCAGACACAACTAACTTTGAAGAATTCCAATGAATCTAGCAGAGGAGCATTCCAGAGAGGCAGATTTTTGCATAGAAGAGGAAGAGGAGGAAGATCATATAGAAATCAAGAATTTCATGGTGCACGAAATCAGAATTTCAATGGCAGAGGCAGAGGCAGATTCAGAGGAAGAAGTCATGGAGGGCACTCAAACTGGAGAAATAACAATGCAAGCGTGCAATGTTATAATTGCAAGGAATATGGTCATTTCGCCTCTGACTGCTCACAATACAGATTTGAAGACAAAGTTGTTCATTTTGCTGAGAAGGTGAGTGATTCAGAAGAACCTGCACTGCTGCTGGCATGTGGAAAATTTGATGATAGCAAATCTAGTACCTGGTATCTAGACACAGGAGCATCAAATCATATGTGTGGCATGAAGGAAGCATTTGCAGACATTGATGACAGTTACAAAGGAAAAATCACTTTTGGGGATCTTTCTCAAATACCTGTTGAAGGAAGAGGCCGAATTCTTATACAACTCAAGAATGGTGAGCAGAAATTCATAACTGAAGTATTTTATGTTCCAGACATGAAGAGCAACATCTTAAGTTTGGGACAGTTTCTGGAGCAAGATTTTGAAGTGCAGATGAAGAATAAGAACTTGAAGATTTTTGATGAATCTGGAGCTTTAATTGCCTCAGTCAAGATGACCAAAAACAGGATGTTTCCTCTTGACTTAAATGTGTGTATGTCAAACTGTTTCAAGGCAGAAAGTTCAAATCTGACGAACTTGTGGCATTTGCGATATGGACATCTGAATTGTGGATCATTAATGATGATGGAGAAACACAGGATGATTTTGGGAATACCACAGCTCGAACACACAAACGATTTGTGTGAAGTGTGTGTGATGGGAAAGCAGCACCGAAAATCCTTCCCAAAGAAGAGTTCTAGAGCATCTCAGCCTCTGGAATTGGTGTATTCTGATGTGTGTGGGCCAATTACACCTACAACAATAGGGGGAAACAGGTATTTCCTTACATTCACTGATGATTTTAGTGGAAAAACATGGGTATATGTGTTGAAAGAAAAAAAAGAAGTGCTGAGCAAGTTTATGGAATTTAAAAATCTAGTAGAAAAACAAAGTGAATGCAAGTTGAAAAATCTGAGAACTGATAGGGGAGGAGAGTATGTGTCTCATGCTTTTGATTATTATTGTAAAGAGAATGGTATAGCACATCAGCTCACAATGCCACAGACTCCACAACAGAATGGAGTATCGGAGAGGAAAAATAGGACTATTATGAACATGGTTAGATGTATGTTAAAAGAAAAAAATTGTCCTAAAAAGTTTTGGGGAGATGCAGTTGTGTGTGCTGTGTATTTGTTGAACAGATTTACAACAAAGAGGTTGCATATGCTTACACCAGAAGAAGCCTGGAGCATGAAGAAACCGAGAGTTGATCACTTGAGGATTTTTGGCAGCATAGCTTATGCAAAAATTCAAGATGAAAAACGAACCAAGCTTGAAGATAAAAGTCAGAAATGCATACTGTTAGGATATGGAGAAAATTCGTATGGTTACAAATTGTTCAATCCAGTAACCAAAAAGGTGATCATGTCAAGAGATGTGAGATTTGATGAAGAGCAAGAATGGAACTGGAATACTGAGGAACAACTGCAGAAATTGGTTGTAGAAGAAGAACAAATGCAGAATGATGAAGAAGAAATCATGATCAATCCAGCCCCATCAACTAGCAGCCCTGCTAGTCCTTCAAGTTCAGCAAGAAAAACAAAGAGCATACAAGAAATCTATGACGCGACAGAGAGAATGAACCTTGATGATGTTAACATGTTGTGTTTGTTTTAAGAAAATGATCCCATAACATTTGAAGAAGCATATCAGGAAGACAAGTGGAAGAAAGCAATGAAGGAGGAGATAAATTCCATTCAGAAGAACAATACATGGGAACTGACAACACTTCCTGAAGGTCACAATGCAATCGGTGTAAAATGGATCTTCAAGACAAAGAAGAATGCTGAAGGAGAAATTGAAAAACATAAAGCCAGATTGGTTGCAAAAGGGTACAAGCAACGATATGGAGTAGATTATGAAGATGTTTTTGCTCCAGTAGCAAGAATGGAAACCGTGAGATTGGTGATTTCATTGGCTGCTCAGAAACAATGGAAGATATTTCAGATGGACGTAAAATCAGCATTCTTGAATGGCAATCTTGAAGAGGAAGTATATGTTGAGCAACCAGCTGGTTTTGTAGTAAAAGGAGAAGAAAAAAAGGTGTGCAGATTGAAGAAAGCCCTTTACGGACTCAAACAAGCACCAAGAGCATGGAACTCAAGAATTGATGGCTATCTTTCACAGAATGGTTTCACAAAATGCCCGTATGAACATGCATTATATGTGAAGACAAACTTGCAAGGTAGAATAATGTTTGTTTGTTTATATGTGGATGATATTCTGTTCACAGGGGATGATCCTACAATGATTCAAGATTTCAAGCAATCCATGGTGAAGGAATTTGAGATGACAGACTTAGGTCTTTTGGCATACTTTCTGGGATTAGAAGTGAAGCAATGCAATAATGAAATCTGTGTTTCTCAAGCAAAATATGCAGCTGAAGTATTGAAGAAGTTTGTTATGGAAAACTGTGAAGCAGTGGACACTCCAGTCGAATATGGAACAAGATTAACTAAAGAAGGAGAAGGAGATTTGATTAATCCTACATACTACAAAAGTATTGTAGGATGTTTACGATATCTAACTTGTTCTAGACCAGACATTCTGTTTGGTGTTGGCTTGGTTAGCAGATTTATGGAGAGACCAAGGAGTTCACATTTGAAGGCAGCAAAGAGGATTCTTCGGTTTATTAAAGGAACATTGAACTATGGATTATGTTATTCATCATCACAGAATTTTGAAATTACAGGTTATAGTGACAGTGATTGGGCAGGAAGCTTGGAGGACAGAAAAAGCACTACTGGATTCATATTTTTCATGGGAGAAACAGCTTTCACGTGGACATCCAAGAAACAATCTATTGTTGCATTATCCACATGTGAAGCTGAATACATTGCTGCTGCATCATGTGTGTGTCATGCAATATGGCTAAGGAAACTCATGGAAGATATGCAGCAGAAGCAGAATGAGGCAACAAGGATTTTTGTTGATAACAAGTCTGCTATAGCTCTTGCAAAGAATCCAATTCATCATGAACGTTCAAAGCACATTGATACTCGTTTTCATTTCATCAGAGAGCACATAAAAGAAGGAGATGTGGAGTTAGTTCATGTCAACACTTATGAACAGATTGCTGACATGTTTACAAAACCAT
Source organism: Salix brachista (assembly GCA_009078335.1). Lineage (NCBI taxonomy): Eukaryota > Viridiplantae > Streptophyta > Magnoliopsida > Malpighiales > Salicaceae > Salix > Salix brachista. The sequence goes on along the minus strand of CM018576.1, from coordinate 1,301,352 downwards.
TGAAGGCTGACATGTTCTATTATCTGCAGAAGAAGCTTGGAATCGTGAAGATTGAGGGAACAAGTTTAAGAGGGGAGAATGTTAGTTATTAAACTTGGCTATTAAGTTTTACATGCGTTAAAGTTAATTGAATGCATTTTAATACACATTAAGAATAAGATAACCGATAGCTAGTAATTGAAGAGTTTTTTCTATATTTATTAAGTTAATTAAACCTTGTAACAGACATGCTGCAATGTCTATATATGTTGTTTGATTTCCATAATAAAAGTTGTGAGAGTACCATTTTCATATGTATTGTATTCTACCAAAATAGAGAGTGTGCAGCCAAAACCTTTGTTCTTTTCTATTCTCTGTTTTCTGTCAAATTTCCAACAAAACTATCATTGAAGTCAATGAGGAAAGGAACGGGCTTCCATGAGCTTTCATGACACTTTAGCTATTGCAGATCAAGTGTTCTGGATTAAGATTGAACAGTAGACTAACTCTGCTTAAAAATGGCTGATAGACATGCTTGAGCAGCAATATGGGACTTAAAATTATGAAACTTTCAAGCTTCTAGATTATAGCTTCAGAGAAGTACATGTAGCAGAATATAGACAATGATAAATTGGATGAAGTTTCACCTTCTGCAACTTTTTCAACAAAAAGATTTCGAATATCGGTATTGTATATTCTATATAATAATTCTTCAGAAGAAGACACGAACCAAAGCAATGCCAAGATTATGTACTTGCTATCGTTTGCAGCTTGCAAACCCAATTATGCAATCCGCTGAATATCCTTCAAATAGAAATCGCTTTCTTGCTATGTTATACCAGAGACTTGGATAGTTTTCGTTAAACTTGTTTCAGAGAATGTTTTGGTGACAATGATCCGGGTATGTATAGTTGATTCAGCAAATAATATCTTTATCAGTCTATATCTCCTCTGTACTTCCTGTCTTGCCTCAACATATCATGAACTTGTGGGGCATGTATTATAGCACATGCAAGAGACATTTGTAAGAGATCCAAGAGAGTAGCAAAATGTAAAGTGAAAAGAAGCAGGAGTAATCAGATTATAAGGTTATAATGATCACCGTAGGATATGGCCATCTAGAGTGGTGGTTCCACCACTCCAAAAGCATTGTCCTTGCATCCTTTGGTAATTTGCCTTTCTTTCTATTCTTTAGGAACTCCTTTCTCAAGTTTCTAAGATGGCCGCTGTACTTGCGCATGAGCATTCCTTTTAGATTCTGCTCATGTGAGCCAGCACTAGTTGTTTCTTGACTTTCAGGTGCTTCAACCTCCCCACAGCTTAGCTCCTCCTCAGATGTCCCTGCTGGCTCATCTGCTATGAAGAACAACAGACAGTACAGTGTAGTTAGACTTTTGCATTCAAAAATATTGAGCAAAAACTTTAAAATTAAGATCTAACACAAGGCTGAATCTCTTGAAATCATAGAAATGAAATCCGTGGTGGTCATTTATAGGTTAATCTACCAGATCCCCTAAGGAGAAAGAAACAGCTTTATCAAGCTACTGGTAAATTACAGGCAACATTATGAATATCAACCAACTATCAATCATCTTCCAGGGCCATACATCAATAACTCTCAGGTTCTTCATCATCACATATAGGTAATAGTAACTAGCTGTGATAAAATTTTGACAACACAAGTTTAACATCAACTTTCAGACACCTCCAAGCTCATAAATTATGTAGAAACAAAACAAGTCCTTGTAGTTAAGAAGTTCAAGTTTATCATTGAATATATAACGGAATTACAGCTGCAAAATTATGTTTTTTGCATCCTGGCAATACAAAATGTTGGCAGACAATAAGAAGGCTGTTCTCGAGTGTCTTAACTAATGTAGTTTCGGACAAATCTTACTATGTAATGCCAAATAAATTGAATCTAGGATTATACTATTTCCAATCAAAAGCATGCTTTGTACAACTTCATGGCATGTGCCTCCATACCATTATAATTGATCATGCTAATTCCTTCAGCAACTAGCACGAATAAAGAAAAATAATAAAGCCATGGCTGAAAGAACAAAATATGAGAACAAGAAATGTTCACAAGATCAAATTGCAGTTAACATGATGGACTATGCACCATAGTCTAGCATACGAGATTCCAAGCGTAAGCAAATAAGAAGGAATTTTGAATTGAAAACGAGGCATAACATAACATGCTACCATTGTAATGAAACTTGATCATGGATTCAACTAGCAGAAAATCATGGATGGTATGGACAAGACATGGTGTTTAATCACACATAGAGAATCCTAACATTCCAACTCATCAATGATCAGTAAAACTGTTCTTTTCAATAAGCACAGTTGCAAGAGTTTGATCTCGCTGTACCTCTCTCGGCATTCATTTGATTTTAATGAATATATAATAGAGCATTACCCCTTTTCACTACTAGCTAGTACAACTATAGTTAGGTGCGAATATATCATGGAAACCAATGTTGGAAAATGGCACAGTGCGAGAAACTTTACCTGAGCCATAATCAAATATCTTTGTCAATGTTCCTTTGCAAAGACTACTTAGCTGTGATTCTATGCTACTCAAGAACGTAGCAGCCTCGTCGAATGGCTTGGACAATTCCTCCTTGTATCTATGAAGAACCTCACAGTATGATTCCTAGAAAACCAGCAGCAGTTTCAGTGGTTATAGCAATTTATTCCAAGAATAAAACTACTAGACAAACAAATTATTATTCCATTTAGCTGCTTAAAAAGAAAGGGAAAAAGAAGCACAATACTTAGAATCTCATATAGCTTGAAATGTGAAAAGGAAATAAAAAATTGGAAGTTCTTGTTTTTTTTTTTTTTTTTGCTTAATTTTCTTGAGAATCAAAGGAGCTTGAATAGAAATTAAGGAAAACACACACAAAACAAAGAGTAAGAAAAAAGATAAAACTATGGGTTTCAAAATATACCATGAACTCATCAAGTTCTGGATCAGCTCCTATCTCATAGCAAGTATTGATTTTGTAGTCCCCTCTGCCTATGGCTTCAAGAAGAGACACCATTTCTGGAGGAGCACCAACCTTCAAAACAAAATAAAACAAACAGAAAATCACTCAAAAGCTCAGGTTTGACACGATAGGTTTCCATTTTTGTTCCTTTCATGGAATTCTTTTCTTCCCCATTAACAAAAACTTCTTTAAAAATATAGAAAAGGAGTAAAGTTTAGATGTTCAAAGGTTATGCGATGATGATGATGATGATAAACCTTTTGGCACTCTAAATGTGCAGATACTAGGTCTGGATAACGAGGGTGATTGGCGATCTGGGTCTTGATTGCATCATACATATCTGATCCGGTGACTTCTCTATGACCATGACCAGCTTCAAGAAAACTACTAGCTTGACTGTGAAATTCAGTGGGAGTACTAGTAGTAGCATCAGAAAAGTTTGCTGCAGGCAAGTTTTCAGGCCTGACAATATCATTTGGTGAACTAAAAAACGTAGGATTGAACCTATAAAATTCCTCCATGAAATTGTTTACTAGCACTAGAAACGATTGTCAAGAAACTTATCAATTGTAAGAGCAAGAATATTAGTTTCACTGATCTTCAAGTGACTAAAACCTTTTTATAGAGAAGATCTTTGAGAGATGCTAAGCACTTCCAGATAAGAAAGTCCAAGTTATTAAGAATCCCAATAAAGAGAGAGTCTTAGGCATTGAAAAATACTGTAGTAGGGATGAACTGTGATCTCTGTGTGTGTGTGTTTATATATATTTATGAAAAACCCAAGAAAGTTTTCAAGAAACAGTGCAAACCCTCATTAAAAAACACCCAACAATTTCAAAGAACAAAAACAAAATGATCTAGTTAGTTTTTCAAGTAACAACAGTGAGAGCGCGCGCGCAACCCTTTTCTCTCCACTACCCAGACTTCAATATATAGTTGAAAAAGAATCCTAGTTAGTCAATGAATGAACCAGAGCAGTAGAAAGAGAAAGAGAACATGGAAGAAGTCCTGCTGCTACTATTACGAACTTTGAAGTAACCCTGAGGCTCAGGTTGGAAAAAGACCAGACCTTTTTTTTCCAAGAAGACCTAGGATAAAGTGGACACCACACACATACGAAGACAGAAAAACAGTGAGTAGCAGTAGTAGTGACTAGAGAGTTGAGAGAGGTGGTAGCTGAAAAAGTGTACATGTATTTTGATATCATAAATTATTATTTTTAATTCAATCTCTATATTTTTAGAAAAAAACAATTCAGTCCCTTTTATTTCAAAAGGTATTAATTGACCTCAGTCTCTTAAATTTAGTTTTTTAAACTCTAATCGCATGCACTTTCTCTCAATTGTGCATATATTTTTTATCAGTAACAAGGATACTATCGATAGAATTAGAATTATGCGTTGCTTTTTATGCTGTTCCTGTAAACTTTAGAGTTTAAAATTTAGATAAAATAATAAAAAGAATTTATTAGATAACGATTCAACCATGCAAATGTCCCCTCAAGTTATTATGGTTTCTTCTGCACCAAGTAAGATGAGAAAAACGAGATGGAAAAGAAACAAAAACAACTTAATCTGTTCCGCCTAAAGAAATTATAAAAGGACTGATCGAGAAAATCCAAAATCAAAGGTAGTAAGTCGTCTGTTTCTTAAACATAAGAGACCAGAGTATAACTTAGTTTTGAAGAAATGATTGATGCAGGTGGTTGCACGTTGTCGACACAGTACGGGGAGTAACAGTAGAATGATAATGGTGAAGCAGCTCCCGTGTTTGTAGATGGCAAACGTGTCTCTCTGCCATGCATCCCAGTAGCGGTGGTCAGGTCAAACTGTGGCAGGTATATATATTCAAATTTGACAGAATTCGAATTCTCAAATCTCAACGGTTAACTGAGTTCTGTGGGTTTCAAAAATAAGTGTGACTCAGTAAATTCGTACAGTTTGGGTACCATGTTCTGCTGTTTCCACTCTCGTGTAAGAGAGCATGAGCTCCATTATTGGGTCATGCCAGAGCTAGTGTGAGATGGGGTCATCCCCTAGGTTTTTGCTTTTATCATTTAATTGTTATAGTTTTGTTGCTTCTTAATAATACTTTATTTTATTTTATTTTATTTTATTTTATTTTGTGCATGGGATTTTTTGAGATCTTCCGTGGGTGGCATTTACATGGTGTTGTTATCCAAACAAGCACAGAAAAACCAAAATCATTTTCTGGATAAAATATTCAAAATGATTTATTCAGAAACAATTTAATTAGAACATTGGTTAAAATGATTTGCACCTTTATGCTGGTTATTCCCAAAGAAAAAAAGAGAGGTGAATATTCAACTAGTTAAAAAAAAAAAAAATGATGCTGAAACTGGCTATAAAGAGCTCAAAAGTGGCCAAGTCAGGCAATTCAAATCCCTTATCATATTCTATCTTGAATTAGTTTGAAAATCCCTTTTTCAGCAACCAAGATCTTGTCACTTCCCCTGATGAAGAAAGATACCATTAAAACAACAAGATTTGGTGGGTTCAAGCTATAAATTACTAAGCAGCAAAGAACATGATTAGCGATATCTGGAAAGTGGGAAAGATAATTAAGGCAAATCTTTGACTTAAAAAAGTAGATTTGTTTGTTTTAACAGGGTAATTTTGGCTCACCATTTGAACATGGCTATTCCGCAGATATTAATAATCTATCGCAACTTTTTTAGTAAATGTTATATTTGATTGTTGCTCTACTTTGAATTGAGTGAGAGAGTAGTGTAAAATTATTCTTAATTTTAAAATAAATATAATTATTTGAATAATAATAAAGTTTAATGGGATACTCGAATTAACCATAGAATAAGATTAACCATAGAATATATAGTTACCTTACAAACTTATGTTACATGATCTTATTTATAATTAACATCAAGAATGTCAGCTTTTTATTTAAAATAAAGTGTCAAAAAATAGTATAAAATTATTTTTAATACTTCACCTTAATAAACTCATGGTCACATGAGATCCCTTGTAATGGGTATCAAAATAAAGAATGTTCAAGGCCTAAGATTCTTAGCCAGGTCCCATGAACAATAATGTATAAATAAAAGACTCTAAAATCAGGTGGTAAACGATGAATGATAGCTTGATTGAAAAAAGATGAAGATAAGAATTCCCCCTCTTTTATGAATATTGTGCCCTACTTCCAGCCAAAGACAGTCGACATGTCGTTATTAATTCTAAGTTAACCTAGCACTTTACCAGTTTCAGATACTTGGCACTTCTATTAAATGCACTTTATAATTTCTTATAAAGAGAAACAAAGTTACTAAATCATGTTGACACATTACTCGATTCAAATCTTTATTATATACATTATTGTTATATATAAGGTATGAATTAGCTTTGAATATCGTTTCAAGATTAAAAACAAATAAAACGATATTATTTTCTTCAAACAATCATACACAAATCTCAAATACTGCCTTGACATTTGTCTCATGGGAACCCCGACACAATCACTAGCACTCATGCTCCATGCTGGTGGTTGCTTGCAATTATTGAAGCCAATTTATAGAAAAGATTGTAGTGAAGAATAAATAATATTAGAATTATTTGAAAATACAATTTAATGTCTAAAACTTAAAATTTCTACGAGAATTAAATCGAAGTTATCAGGAAGTATCAAAGCTATTAAATCTAATCTTCGATTTGATTAATACATGTTTATTCGAGTTAATTCAAAATAATAATATTATTTTATTTTTAAAAAATTAAATTAGATCTCACTCGAGTTTTAAATGGATCAATTTCTACTATATTTAAGAAAAAAAACTTGATCCGAAGGACCCAAATTAACACGTATTGATTAAATTATTTAATATACATTAGTTTTCTATCTCATAAAAATACTTATGTATATTTAGTATCAGGATGCAAAAACACTTTTTAATTAAAAATATATTAAAATAATATATATATATCAAAAACACCTGGAATATGAGTTGGGTGCTCAAAATTAGCCCCACCACACGTTCAAATCAATACGAGAGAGAGCTGTGGCCATGCAACAGTCCTTGAAAATACAAGCTTGCAAAAGACTAAAAAACCAGTCGAGACATGGAGAGAAGCTATGAGACAACTCTTCCATAAGACCAAAATTTGACTGTCCTTCGTGGACAACATGCGTGGTTAGTACCTAGCTAATCTGTATTTTAATCTAGGTTGAGTGAGAAATAAAAAACTTAAATTAACTTGGTTTTGAATTATTTTTTATTCAGAATTGTATTAAAATAATATATTTTTATATTTTTTAATAAAATATTTTTGATATCCGTATATGACTTTAGCATGATAAGTCAAACACAATTAAAACTCAAAATGATTTTTCCAAATAACATCACTTGATAATTTTTATTAATCCCAATCTACATGCTAAACTCATAAAACAAGTAAATACACAGATTAAAGGGCCCTATCGTGATCTGACTATAAACTATTGTTGTAGTGGGATTTAGATTGCCTTTGCTTTTGCCATTATTAAACAAAAAAGTCTTTCAAGGACAAAAACAATAGTTTTTGAAATAATTTATGAGAAATAATCTCTTATTTTAGATCATGATTTAAAGAGAAATGAATCGGTTAGAAGTCTTAATCCATCTCATTAATTAGCATCACATGCTTTTTTATTTTTATTTTTTATGTTCAATGGATTTGGATAAAAAAAATCAGCCACAAGATGTGCAGGTATCTTTATTATTATCCCACTCATTTTCTTAGTTATACGTACAGTGCATGCATTAAATTTATGATGGACTCATTGTATAAAAAACAAAAACATTTTCTTTATGTACTTGTAAGAGAATGGTCAATATCAAGGAAAAACATCAATGGTAAAGGGGCCAGGCATTCAAGACTGCCAAACCGGGTTCAATCTCCTTCCCCCTATAGTTGTGAAACTTGACCTGTTCACGAGTTCAACCCTGAAGTTTTTTCTTTTTTTTAAGAAAATCAAAATAATATTGATTTGATTATTTTTTTAAAAATAAATCAACTAGTTCAGAGCTTGTTTTTAACTAGGTTAGCCAATTTTTTTTTCTTTTTCAGCCTAGATCAATTAAAATTTTAGATCGGCCAGGTCTTGAACTAACCCGCTGTACTATACCGATTTTAATTAATAATGGTGTTAAATTAATTATATCAATTTATTTACGGTCCATTTATCTTAGCTTTTCAACCAGTTTCGTCCTTTGCAGGATTGTATTCAACTTCAATAATGGTGTTAAATTAATGCAGGGATTTGACTGTTCAACTTTCAAAAATTCATTCTGGATCAAAAGATGAAATAAACGGAAGAGGCAATGGATCTATATGCAAGAGAAATTCAAAACACTTTTGCAAATTTATGATGAATTCCCACCGATTACATTAAGAAAAAATTGGTGGAGCTACTGAACTCATTACTTACAGTTGGTTTAAAGAAAAGAAATGTTACTTACAACAACGGTAGGGACTGGATGAAGAACATTAACAAAAGAGCTAAAAGAGCTCGGTATGGCTACTGTACATTGTGACTCATGTGCACTGTGGACTGGACTTTTGTCGTCCGTGCGTCGCGCGAGTTCGTCCACCCCTTTTTTTTTTTGTTTTTTCTGGATATGAATAGTGTATTAACCAAACAACTCCTCGAAAACGACAAAATCCCGTTTTGCCTGCAGGGGTTAAATGGTATTTACCCCCTTTTCGTCAACAGTGTCGAAAAGGGGTAACTACCATTCTGTCCCCCCTAAAGACAAAAACGCTCAAATGGCAGGAGGGCTGCTTCAGTAATTGCCTCTTTCATTAATGATATTTTATTCGATGATGAACAGTGCTCAGAGTGTGCTAATACGTTGCTATCCCCATAAAAGACAAATTTCAAGCATTCGGGTTAGGGGTTATTCGGTAATTGACCAGGATTCCAAACAGTAGTTCCTACCAACAGCAGCAAGCGCGTCCGTTGGACGCGGTTTCGAATTTTGGACTCACGCCCCCTTCGAGTGGCGCGTGACATGTGATACGGTGGTCCAAAATTTGATTCCGGCGTCCCAAACGGTTCGCCTCCGTTACCTCCAGCCGATGGTGTCGCGCGTTTCTACCAAAGGTGGCCTGAAATGTTCCCCTTGGCGATCAAACGTTTGTTCCACCGTTTCTCTCTCCTTCCGGCAAAACGTTAACGGGAGTCCCCAGTTTTGTAGTTAGTTTCCATTTAGTCCCTGATTGTTTGATTGTCTTTTGTGGTCCTGATTTCTGAAGTTTCATTTCGGTCCTCGATCTCTTAATTTCCGGATTAGAGTTCAATGCATAATATATTCGGTATCAAAGTTCTGATTTCTTTCAATTGTATCCTTGAATGGAAATTCATTATACATGGAAGTTTCATTTCAGTCCCCAAGCTTTTAATTTCCGATTTCACTTGAAATTCTTTATTTGTTTTGGTGTCAAAGTTTCGATTTTATTCAATGTTATCCTTTACATTAAATTTCATATACATTTGTTTTTTATTTTGGCCCTTATACTTTGAATATCTTTTGTTTTATTTTAATTCTTTTATATATATATATATATATATTATTTTTCTTTCTTTCTTAAATGGTTATTATTTTTGTCCATGCTTATATGTACATGCTCTTGCTTTTTGTTTTTAATTTTTTTAATTTCCTTTGTTATTAAGGTTTGTTTTTAAAATTAATTTACAATTTTAATCTCTTTTAATAATCATTTCAAAATTGATATTTATGATTTTTTCCCTTTTAAAAATTTTCTATTTATTCTTCAAGTCAAATAATATTTTTAAATATAATAATATTTTTTTGTCAATTTTTTGGGGGTCATTTCTCTTTTGTTAATATTTTGAGGTTTTAAAATTTATAATTATTATAGGTAAGGCATTCAAACATATATTTAATATATGAGACCGATTATATATTTAATATTTGTTTGATATTGACGCCTTAATATATATGTATATATATATATATTTTTTTAAATACTCTAACAATAATGATGGTGTCATCAATAATATAACCAATAATAATTACAATATTAGTTGCATCAAACAAATCACCAATTTATGCAAAAATTCATCGATTATAATTTTACTATTTACTGATGACATCATTCATGAAACAAGTAAAATATAAACAATACTTAATAAATATGTTACACAAAAAACGTGGCTCATTTTTAGAAAAAAATTCTGGTTCCAATTGTATAATTAACCGATTAAATAATTAGCAAAACATGTTTACCAGTAACAACATACAATCACTTTGTGGCTAGAAAAAACCCATTTTCTAGCAAATCTTATCTATTACAATTTTACTCATTAAATATTAAATTAACCAATTTTAATACGTACAAAAGATTAGGAAACGAGCTCAAAAGGACTACAAAAATCAAAGGATCAAAACTAAACAAAAAAAATATATAAATCAAAATAAAAATTTTTTTATGTTGAAACGAGTCAAAAGAATTTTTAATTCCAGCGGCAAAGCGCGGGGTAATTATCATTTGGTGAACTAAAAAACATAGGATTGAACCTATAAAATTCCTCCATGAAATTGTTTATTAGCACTAGAAAAGATTGTCAAGAAACTTATCAAACTAGAATTGCCGGAGCAGGAATATTAGTTTCACTAATCTTGAAGTGACTAAAACCTTTTTATAGAGAAGATCTTTGAGAGATGCTAAGCACTTCAAGATAAGAAAGTCCAAGTTATTAAGAATTGTGTCACTCCATCGCGAGAGCGCGGCGTCGTGACGACCCTCCCCGTGTGCGGGGGATTCAATGTCGGGGGGATTTTTTATTTTTGTGAAAAAGGGAGTCGTCACCTAGTATTATGGTTACTAGGAAACCTAAACTGGTCTTTCAGAGATTCTAGGGTAAGGGACTGGTTGCGTAAAGGGAAGGTTTTAGCACCCCTAGTACGCCCTACCTAAGGTAAGTTGCTTGGCGTTTTGTTTGCCTATGATTTATTGTATTATTAATCTTTTAAAAATGTATTGGTTAAATGATGATGATGCATTATCCCTGCCGAATATTTTGGATATTAACCCCTTAGGATTTATTTATCCAAACACCGATAGTGAATAATAGCATATCATTCCCGCCGAATATTTTGGATAATAATCCCTTAGGATTTATTTATCCAAATACCAACAGTGAATAATACGAATCACAAAAAAAAAAAGTTTTTTTATATTTTTTTGAATATTGGCCAATACCCTTTGAATTTTACAAACATGTTGTAAAATCCAAAAATGCAAAAAATGATTTTTCTTTGTGAAATTCATGCAAAAATACATTTTTTCTTAAAATTCCAAGGTAATATATATTTTTTTGAAACAAAAAGATTTTTTAAAATATGCTAGTGTATTGGCCGTATGCAAGAAAACAACACATTTTTTGTTCTAGATATTTTCCTAAAAAATAAATATATTTTTAATATATATTTTTTATATTTTTATATTATTTTATTTATTTTATATTTATTTACTGGTGGGCTGGACTGTCAGCCCACCAGTTTGAGGTCTGGGCTGCCAGCCCAGCCTGTCTCGGGCCCAGACAGGCCGAAGCCCATCTCTCTTTCAGGCCGGGCTTCTGGCCTAAATGGGCCGAAGCACGTATCCTTTAATGGTCGGGCCGGGCACCAAACCCGGCCCGACCCGACCCGACTTCACGCATGCAAAAGGAAGAAGATGCACAGTGAATTGTCAAAATTTGGAGTTCGATGAATGGCTTACCTGTTAATACCGTTGTGTAGAGGACGTCGAGGTGGTTCTTCTGGTCGTGGTGGCGTCGGGAATAGTGGCCTGTGGTGGCCGGAAATGGGGTCGGAAGGCGACGGGCTGTGCTTGCTGGCGTCGGGGCTGCTCTGTTTTCTTCGTCGGAGATGATGGATGAGTTGCTGGGGTTGAGGGGTGGTTTATGGTGATGATAAGGCAGCTGTTGGTGGCTGAAGCTGGTGGCCGGAGTTGCTGAGCCGAGAGGGAGAGAGAGAGGGAGTCCTCTGGTTTTAGAGAGAGAAGACAGTCGATCGACCGAGAGAGAAGAGAAAAAGAAAAAAGGAAAGAGAGTTGTTGATGCCGGGGCTGATTGAAGTAAAACGCTTGGTTTTTTTTATGTCATTACTTTTTCACTCCACTGTCTTTGTTATTTTCTGTCAATCCTCCTCTGTTTCCTTCTTTTTTCTCCCCCTTTTCTTCACCGTGCAAGCTGCTATTTATAGCAGAGAAGATCCGCGATGCAGTGTTGAGGAAAGTATCAAAACAGCTAAGCAAATTGATAGCAATCAGAGGAGAATCAGGAAGACAGGAAGAGAATCAGGAAGAAGATTTTGATGGAGATAAATCAGGCAGAAAATCACGATTGATTAGGAAGAAGATTGATCTGTTTTGCTGTGATAAATGAGAATTATGCGCGCCTGAACATGCAATGCACGCCGGAACAGTGAATGCTTATTTAATGCAGATTTCAAATTTTTTAAGAAGGTAAAAATATGATTTGGTCCTCCAATTTAATATTTCTTTAATTGCACCCAATTGGATTTAAACTTGTGATTTTATGCAATTATATCCCATCGAAAATCCAATCTCAACCTTAGCTTTGCGCGATCTTTTTATTCTGGTCCTTGGTTCATGATTTTCACGATTTAACCCTCAATCGACCATTAAACTCTCAATTTGTTCAATTTTGCCCTTGTACCCAGATATGTATTTTTGGATATATTTTTTCGAAACATAAAAATAATGAGTCAAAAATTGGGTAGCAACAGATGCCCCCTCTTTACAATGCTTACGACTAAAGTCTTGTAAAAGACTTTAAATAGTAAGTGTTGTAAAGAAAAATAGAATGGTGGATATGGGTCTCATTGTTCTGGGTGACCTACCTAAGTTAGAAAGGTCTCATTGTTCTGGGTGACCTACCCAAGTTAGATATGAAGGGTCTCATTTTTCTGTGTGACCTACCCGAGTTAAAAGTTAGAAGGGTCTCATTTTTCTAGGTGACCTACCCGGGTTAGCAGTTAGAAGGGTCTCATTTTTCTGGGTGACCTACCCGGGTTAAAAGTTAGAAGGGTCTCATTTTTCTAGGTGATCTACCCGGGTTAGCAGTTAGAAGGGTCTCATTTTTCTAGGTGACCTACCCGAGTTAGAAGGGTCTCATTTTTCTGGGTGACCTACCCAAGTTAGATATGGGTCTCATTTTTCTAGGTGACCTACCCGGTTAGATATGGGTCTCATTTTTCTGGGTGATCTACCCAAGTTATAATAGTTATAATGGTCTCATTTTTCTGCGTGACCTACCCGGATGGAAAAAAATAAAGAGGTCTCATTATTACGGGTGACCGGCCCGGGTTAGTAGAGTCTCGATAGTGACGGGTGACCCACCCGGGTCTCGTTATGACGGGTGACCTGCCCGGGTGTAAGATGAAGGTGGTTTTGTTGTAACAAGTGACTTACCTGTCTTGAGGAACAAAGCAGCACTAGTCCTCAAATCATATTCTCTTCTGTGGTTTCGTTCTCTTTAGATTCTGCTTCTCCATATTTTCCAAAATTTGGGATGACATGCTCTTTTGGAAACATAGGTACCCTTTCTCTGATGCTCTATTATCACAGGATGTCTTTGCCTAGTCTTCAAAACTTTGCAGGCTTCTCTGATTGGATGGCTCATTGAAGTTTGTCATAAGTCATTCATCCACTCAACGCAAGCGCATTGCTGCGATGATCTTTGCTTTTATCAAAATCTGACCATGCCCCCAAGTGTGGGGTTGCTTGATTTTCCAATTAGCGCAGAGTTCTATTATTATTCTTCCATTGAAGTTCTGAGCATTATCAGTTATGATCTTTTCTGGTGGTCCGTATCGACATATCAAATCTCTTTCAACAAATTTCTTCAACACCTTTTGCGTTACATGAGCAAATGACCCAGCTTCAACCCATCTTGTGAAGTAGTCGATAGCCACGAGAATAAACCTATGACCATTGCTAGCTTTTGGTTGATAGGCCTAATCATATCAATTCCCCACAGTGCAAAAGGCCATGGAGATATCAAGTTAAACATAGAAGCCGGAGGGGCATTGATTTTGTCACCACGGATTTGACACTTATGACACTTGTGGACATAGTCGATGCAATCCTTCTCTAATGTCCTCCAGAAATAACCAGTTCTTTGCATTTTTCTAGCCATCATATGCCTATTAGTATGGGTTGAGCGGATCCCTTCATGGACTTCCCGAAGCGCGTTTTTGGCTGCAGCTTATCTGGGCATCTTAGCAAAGTCCCATCAGATGATTTCTTATACAAAACCTCCCTATCAAGGTAAAAATCCATCGTTAACCTCCTCAAGGTTTTCTTCTCTTTTTGGATGCCCCCAGGGGATAAGCTTAGTTTTGGATGAAATTCTTGATATCATAGTACCAAGGGTTTCCATCTATTTCTCCTTCAACTAAGCAGCAATGAGCTGGTTTATTTTCTGATATCAATGTGTATCGGCTGTAAGTTTTGTCCTAAGTCTACTCTAGCCATAGAAGCTAGTGTGGCCAAAGCATCGACAAACTAATTCCCTTCCCTTCCAGATGGGTGAACTCTATTTCCTCAAATTCTCCAGCTAGCTTAGACAGGATTTCTTAGTAAGGTATTTCTTTTCTTTGGTTTGTCATTCTCCTTTTTCTTGACAAATAATTAGCATTGAGTCTCTATACACATCTATTTTTTATCTTCAACCCTAATGCAGCTTCTAAACCAAGAATACAGGCTTCATACTCTGACAGTATTGCTAGTGTGCCTGAATTATAACTTAGTTGGAAACGAATATTGTTTCTTATCAGGAGAGATTATCACTGCACCCGCTCCATTACCGCATACGTTTACAGCAACATCCAAGTACATAGTCCACCATTCTGGTTTCACTTCTTCGCCTGAAAGTGCATCTTCATCAGGAAGATCAAAGTCTAATGACTCATAATCTTCTATAGCATGTCGTACTCGGCTAGTAGAACTTGTCATCTTGCAATTCGGATGGACAAGTAGGGGTGGATTTAACAACTACGACTTGATTTTCTCAGAAACCTCTTCACACTCTGCATTCCAAATCCCAGGATTCTTCTTTCTTTCTTTCTTTTTTTTTTTTTTTTTGGGAATTGGCATGGCTTGAATAGCCTTTACTTTTTAGGATCCTCTTCTATCCCCTTGTCACTCACCACAAATCCTCACAACTTCCCAAATTTCAACCCGAATGAACATTTTACGGGGTCAAACCTTAACCTTTCAAACAATTTCTTCAATATCTGGACGTGATTCTCTTCTTCTCCAGATTTAGGAACCTTGTCATCCACATATACTTCAATCTCTTTGTGCATCATATCGTGAAATAAAGTCACCATAGCCCTTTGGAAAGTGGCCTCAACATACTTTAACCCAAATGGCATGACTTTGTAACAGAAGGTTCCTCATGGTGTCACAAAGGTTGTCTTCTCCTCATCTTCTTGTGCCATTTTTATTTGATTATATCCTTTTGCTTAATCGGCTTGCATCCTTTTTTCAGCGGTACCCTGTATACTATGATACCCAATCCATGCATATCCTCATGACACCGAGCAAAAACATCTATGTAATCTCTAAGTAGTGTAGTCGAGTCTTTTCTTTCTGTGTGATCAGAGTTCTTATCTGAGCTCTCTCTGGCTTTCTTCATTACCCACATTTATGGTTTAAAGTTCCTCCTTAGCGGGTTTCCACACCTGTCCATGTTGTTCTATTAATTTTGTGAATTCCTTAAATGTTGTTTTCATCCCTTTCTTCCTCTTCTACAACTATTATATATTCTTTAAAATTCGGTCATTAATTCTCAGTGTGAAGTGCAGGTGTTGTGGTGGAAGTTCTGCTTTCAGGGTTTATTTTGAAAACCAATGGAGTATCCTGGATCTCTCAATTCTGGAACTTCTCTCCCTCAGCTAGCTTCCAAATATATGTACGGGCAGTAACTTCCTCCAGAGCATAGATGGTTAATTGCGGCAGTTCTTCATCCTTCCTTCCAGGTATCGTGGGTCCCAAATGTTTCTCGGTCGACGATGCGTGCACAAATGCATGAGAAAGTGCATAATATAATGTGTGATTATGATAAAAATGCTTTGTATAATGGGTATGTATGCATTTCCCTTGTGAACGATTGATAGCCACCACCTCATGAACATAGGGTTTCTGGTCACATTGCTTTGCTATGAGTACTGCCTTTCGAGTCGATGTTTGAGTCATATTCACCAAGAGGCAGATTTTGTAAAAGAGATGGGTCAACGCCCTTTTCATTAATGCTTGATAAGTTACTACATTTTTGAAAACATGGAGAAAAAAATTAATCTACTTCTCTTCAGCCAAAGGTAGGAAGGCAAAACCGTGATTCTCGATTTTCTCCAAAAAGGTGTCGGTCTCAGCTAGACTTCAGCGGTAGCGGATGATATCTCTTCCAACATTTCGTGCATTGATTCTAATGACCCGAGCATGCCTAGCAGCTTTATCCATTTGTTCATCCATCTTGGTCATCTTCTCTATAAGCAACATCAGGTAAGGCGTATTAGGGGTGCTAATACCTTCCCTTTACGAAACCAGTCCCCTACCTTTGAATCTCTGAGCAGACCAGTACAAATCGGGTGTTCCTAGCGACCCTCAACAGCCAGGTGGCTCCATTGCGGGAGCCAGGATCCCTCCCGGGACGCCGCGCGGCGACGTGCGACAATAAGTATGTAACGTAGGGCTGTGTAATATTCATTCAATAAGAAAATACAGATTTATTATTCTGACAATACTGATGAATCATATCTTATGAGAAAAATCATCCAAGAAAAAGAAAGAAAAAAAACCCAATCATATACACATCTCAAATACTGCCTTGACATTTGTCTCATGGGAACCCCGACACAATCACTAGCACTCATGCTCCATGCTGCTGGTTGCTTGCAATTATTGAAGCCAATTTATAGAAAAGGAAAGTTTTAGAAAAGATTGTAGTGAAGAATACATAATATTAGAATTATTTGAAAATACAATTTAATGGCTAAAACTTAAAACTTCTACGAGAATTAAATCGAAGTTATCAGGAAGAATCAAAGTTATTAAATCTAATCTTCGATTTGATTAATACATGTTTATTCGAATTAATTCAAAATAATAATATTATTATATTTTTTAAAAATTAAATTGGATCTCACTCGAGTTTTAAATGGATCAATTTCTACTATATTTTAAAAAAACTTGATCCAAAGGACCCAAATTAACATGTATTAATTAAATTATTTAATATACATTAGTTTTCTATCTCATAAAAATACTTATGTATATTTAGTATCAGGATGCAAAAACACTTTTCAATTAAAAATATATTAAAATAATATATATATCAAAAACACCTGGAATATGAGTTGGGTGCTCAAAATTAGCCCCACCACACGTTCAAATTAATACGAGAGAGAGCTGTGGCCATGCAACAGTCCTTGAAAATACAAGCTTGCAAAAGACTAAAAAACCAGTCGAGACATGGAGACAAGCTATGAGACAACTCGTCCATAAGACCAAAATTTGACTGTCCTTCGTGGACAACATGCGTGATTAGTACCTAGCTAATCTGTATTTTAATCTAGGTTGAGTAAGGAAAAAAAATGAAATTAACTTGGTGTAGAATGATTTTTTATTCAGAATTGTATTAAAATAATATATTTTTATATTTTTTAATAAATTATTTTTGATATCCGCATATCAAAATGAATTTTAAAAAAAATATTAAATAAAAATAAAACTATATTTTTTAAAAACACTTTTAAAATATAATCCAAGCATGACTTTAGCATGATAAGTCAAACACAATTAATCCATGCTAAACTCATAAAACAAGTAAATACACCGATTAAAGGGCCCTATCGTGATCTGACTACAAACTGTTGCTGTAGTGGGATTTAGATTGCCTTTGCTTTTGCCATTATTAAACAATAAAAGTCTTTCAAGGACAAAAACAATAGTTTTTGAAATAATTTATGAGAAATAATCACTTATTTTGATCATGATTTAAATAGAAATGAATTGGTTAGAAGTCTTAATCCATCTCATTAATTAGCATCACATGTTTTTTTTTTTATGTTCAATGGATCTGGGTCAAAAAAATCAGCCACAAGATGTGCAGGTATCTTTATTATTATCTCATTTTCTTAGTTATACGTACAGTGCATGCATTAAATTGATGATGGAGTCATTGTATAAAAAACAAAAACAAAAAGCATATGTAAACATCTCATTGACTGATCAATGCTCCTTAAGTTGAGAAGAGCTCTTTAACAGTAACATGCTCGAATATGATTTAGATTTAGCTGAATGCATTCCTCTAGAGGGTGAGGAGAGCTCCTTAAATTATCTCGCCATAAGTGAACATCTTCAGTAGCATAAAGTAAACTACTAATTTGTGAATTATATAATTCTCTACCTTGATTAACTATCAGGCATATGATGACCATTTACTTTATTTAAATCAAATAGTAAGTGACTGCACATGCTAAATCTAAATCATATTCCAGCATGTTACAGTTAAAGAGGATTAATATAAAACAATATCATGCGATTTTAGCAAACAGTTCTAGCTCATATAGTCTGGACCGTGTAAATAACAATGCTCATAATATTTGAAGTTGTGAACCTGAAAAAATCCATAATCTTGGCCAGCTTTCAGAATTTTTTGTATAGTAGAATCTCTGTCTTGACTAATGGCTATCCCTTCAAGATCTATAACTGGTATGGACTTGCTTGAATTGAAAGTGACATTCCCTGATCGCTTTTCCGGTGGAAAAACATACTTCTCATGCACGGTGTATTCCCGGATCCATGACCGGCACATAGGCATGGTCCCCTTCCAAGGTTCCACACCTATGCGAACCCAAACTTACAAGCTTATCATTAATATTCAAATTTCAACGCAGCGGAAATAACAAATTAAACTTATAATATAGTTCAATTGTCTTAATACAAGAGTCCAAAACATCTTATTATAATTGTGGAGCGTTAACTAGGCATAAAAACAAAAGTGTCGATTACAACCAAAATAATAAGTTCTGAAATTTCAACGATAATGATCTGCTAACAAGCTACGACCCTGAAAATAATAAATAATGAGGGGGTGCGTTCAACAACTCAGTGAGTAGATAATATCTAATATACACATATGAGATAATACAACAATGAGAAGTGTATTATCAAATTGGCTCGGAGTTCTTACAAGAAGTTTCTCAAATAGGTCATAACAAGAATGTAATAGGTAAAGCTCGTCAGAAAATCAGAATGCAATGAGCATGAGGCTCCATACTGTGGGATGATCAGTCCACACAGGTTGGTGACTTCCCCGACCAAGTAGGATTTCAGATACGATGTGCACAAAGACTAGCATTTCCCTGTTAGCGTGGGTATTCTGACTGGCATCCTTTGGTATATATATCATAATCAAACAAACATATTCATATCTCAAGGCTCAACTCATGACATCAATTAAATGAGGAGCTATCAATTCACAACAAGAATAGTAATTAACATATATTATCAAGAAGCATAATCCAAATACTAGCAAATAAAATATTTATAATATTTCTCATGCATATTAAATATTATCCACTCACCTGACTCAAAAGCGATCAAAATTCAAAAGCGGAATACTGACGGAATTCTACCGACGTACCGCGGGCAGAATATCAGGATTATCTGAATATGTAAACGAAGACATACTCAAAAGAATTAAAATCTCTTTAATAAATGTATCTAAGAGTTTAATTCATAATCCTATGTGTTTTGAATCAAACTATCTATTTTTCGCAAAACCTAAAAACAACGGTTTCTTCCAAAATCTAATTCAAAATACACAATTCCTAAAATTGATAATAATTCATCAAATAAGCTTCAATTATCCATCAAACCAATTCTAAAATAATAATATTTCACTCTAGGTATCAAACTGTAATTTCCAAAGTTCAGGGACTAAACTGTAATTTTCCAAAGTTCGGGGACCAAACTGTAATTTTTTTCACAAAAGGGACCAAAATGAAATTGTCATCTTCAACCTCCAGCCCAGAATTCCAGCATGGGTTTTTCACCATTGCTCAATATTTTCTTACAGCAAACACATCCATTAACTTATATATATATAACAATAATGTATATAATAAATCAATTAACTCATTACACACATTAAACCCTTAACATCTCAATTCATTTATCAATGAAACCCAAATAAAATCTACAACCCTAATCACCAATACAAGCAAAAAGCTTAACTAATAAACAATATTTTACATAATAACACATACACATTACCTTAATAACTTATTTCTCCTCCATTTCTCCTTTCCTCTTTTCTCTTCTTCTTCTCCTTTCTCCTCTCTTCCGTTTCTCTTCTCTCTAAATTTTTCAGATTACTTCTCTTCTCTCTAAATTTTTCAGATTACTTCTCTTCTCTTCTTTTTCTACTTATATTTTACAAGTTACTACTATACCCTTAACTTATTTATACCTAATCTTAAGTCATTAAGGGTATTAATGCCTTTTTCCTATTCAAAGTTTTCAAAACCCTACACACGGTAAGTGCACTAATGGGTTTGGATCAACGAAAAAAATTATGACATGTTGGAAAATGATGCCACCCTAACAATCCAAGACTTCAAATTCAACATTAATAAAAGCATAAATAAGAGGAGAAAGAATCAAAAAACATCATGAAACATGGGATTCTTCTATTTTGTTATGCAACAATCTCAATAGCTAAGAGGTTAGATTGTAGGTTCTATTTCAAACGCAAGAATCTATTGATTCTCATCATTATAGAAATAAAATCATGTATTTTCTTATATTAAATTAAGATAGTTCCCTTTTCAAGAGGAAACACAAAATTAAACAAGAGAATTTTAAGATTTCAGAAAACAAAAACCAACTTACGAGAGCAATAGCTAGATATGGA
Organism: Salix brachista; assembly: GCA_009078335.1. Lineage (NCBI taxonomy): Eukaryota > Viridiplantae > Streptophyta > Magnoliopsida > Malpighiales > Salicaceae > Salix > Salix brachista. The sequence goes on along the minus strand of CM018576.1, from coordinate 1,280,389 downwards.
CAAGAAACAATTCTAACATTGTCGAACAAATTGTGAAAAAACCCAGATTTGGTGGAGGATAGAAATATGATGAAAGGGTAGGAATCGATGGTCTAATCTTCCCATCAAATGTTTTGATTTCTTGGTCTACTTGTTATGAAATCATTGAATACTTGCTATCAAGAAGAGTTTTTAGGCTCCCGAGTTTTTCACTTCTTGGGATCAAATAAATACAAAACTGTTGTTAGATAGCATTCATGATTTATATTCTTAGAGGTCATTGGAACATCTACTCTTTTTTAACTTTATGCCTATTTAGGGAATTCATTATTTCATCTAATTGAATTCAGAGATTATTATTTGATCCTCCAACCATCTTGAGCTGGAAAACTTGTGGGAATCAATCACTGCAAAAAAGTTGCAATTGTTTATAATATTCAATGTTCGTGGCCTCTCAGCACCCCATATTAACTTTCAAAAATAGAATATCGATTGTAAGCAATGAAGAAATGGTGGGAAATGAATGTGTTTTTAAAAGAGAAGGCCACCATGCATAACCAAAGAAACAACGCAGAATAAGAGAAATTATCTTTTATATGACAAAAATACAATACTGCAAACTATTTCTTATGAATAAATCCCTATTACAAGCAGCCAAGAATTGATTGGTTGCTCAAGACAACATAACAAGATAGAACAAAGCATAATAAGACATGACTAGAAAACAAAAAATCATGGAAACAAGCATAAGGACAAACACAAGTCACATCAAAACAGAAAGAATAAGCTACGAGAACCATATACTTCGAAGGAACACTTCTCACAGGCAAACTGTCAAACAGGTGGTGAACAACCATTGATTTGGGCCACCTACGCCCGCAGCCATGCAACTACTTCCCCACAGAGGATGACAACAAATTTAGAAAGCAGCACAAAAGCTCATGATAAGACCCAATTACCTTCTGGATCTGAAAAACTTTCGAAAGTTAATAGTCAAAACGCAGTAGCAAGTGTCAATGCATTCTTCAATGAAGTAAAACCACCTGCGTCGCCAATTCGGATTTATGCACAGTACTACTAAAATTGTCAAGACCACAATTATGTAACACACACCAAAGCTCACATGGAAAATGTCCATGTCTATTGACCCATCATCTCCATTGGAATTGCCAGGCACAATCTCTGATGGTGATTCTATTGTTTTGTCGCAACTGTTTCCCAATGGAGGTCCACAAAGAAGAGGATTGCCTTTATAATAGCTCTCATCAAAGGTAATGAATTGGTTTTTCATCTCCGGTGTTCTTCCTGACAAATTATTGTACGATACGTTGAAAACTGCTAGAAAGGTCAGTTCAGTGAGCTGTGCAGGAATTCTACCATTCAAGTTGTTGTGAGAAAGATCCAAGCTCTCTATCTTCTTCAGATTAGAGAAAGATGAAGGGATCAATCCAGTGAGATTATTTTGTGACAGGTTCAGAGTATGTATCCCGCTTAAGTTACCCCACTCTATCGGGATTTCTCCAGTGAATGTGTTACAAGAAAGATCCATAACAGACATGTAACGAAGGATATCGCCAGCGTAAGTGTAGAAATGTTTCTTTGATGTAAGCTCTATAGCTATTTTTACATTAATCTCTTTCATTTTGTCATACCAATGATCCGGATAATACACAGGTTTCGTTGCATCCAAGATATCCATGTTCGGATCAATTATCAAGTCTCGATCATAGATATTTGGCGTCGTATGGTATGAGTACCCAGATTTTTCATCTGATGCGGTAAAATTTAAATTGCTCAAACATGAGGGTAAATGACCAGAGAAATTATTTTCTGAAAGATCCAATATGCTTAATCTCCTTAACAAGCATAACTGATAAGGAAGTTCCCCATTGAATTGATTAGATTTGAGAGAAAAAATGCTCAATTCCGAAACGCTATCAATCCAATCTGGAATGGGCCTAGTTAAGTTGTTATCGCCGAGATCTAATGCCACCAAAGAAGAGAGATTATGAAAAGCATATGGTAGTTGACCGCTCAATTGATTTCTGTAGAGGTTGACATAACGTAAAGATGGTGCCTCGAAGCCCAACGGTAATGACCCAGACAGATTGTTTTCAGAAAGATCTAAAAATTCAATCCCATAAGAATTGAAATATTCTGTTGGAATGGTACCTTCAAAATGATTTCTAGACAAGTCAATTTCCTCCATTTGGTATATTGAAGAGTTCCCTATTCCCCTTGGAAGCATGCCTGACAAAAGATTATTACTGATATCAATCGACTGAAGTGATGAAATAGTACCTGGTACTTCTCCCACAAATTTGTTTTCGTCTAGAAAGAGGTAAACAAGTTCAGTCATGTTGAACATAGAAGGTGGTAATGGCCCTTTGAAATTGTTACTAGACAGCTCCAAATACCGCAACGAGGAGCCTACTATTGGCAAATTATGCTCAAGCAGTTCACAGGACATATGATTGTTGGAAAGATCCAAGTATGCCAGATAGCTCATATTCCCTAAACAAGGAGGAATACAACCCGTGAGGTTGTTGTTAGCCATGATGAAGCTATTCAAACGTGGCAAAATCAAACATGTGTTTCTTGCAAGTTGACCATCTATGTTGTTGTCAGACAAATCTATTGTCCGAAGGTTGAGTGTGGGATTTTGTGGCAGCTGCAAAGGACCTATAATTGAGGTGTTTCTCAAATACAGTCGAATTAACTTTGTATTATTCTCAACCAGCCAAGATGGGAAAGGTTCTCCAACGAATTTGTTGTGGGATAGATCAACGAAGTCCAAATCATATTGGCTATGGAGGAAGCTTGGAAACCCAACATTGAATAGTTTTGAAGTACATCTTGAAGCACTGAAAAAATGAAGCTGGAGCTTTGGAGCTGAAGGCTGAAAACTGGATATAGGTACTAGCTCATTGTTATCGCATTCAATGTGCTTGAGGTTGGAGAGGTTCATTAATGAACCAAATGATATTGGAACTTGAAAGTAGTTATTTGAAATTGAGAGGTATTTAAGCTGCGAAAGATGGGAAAGGTGACTGAAGGCAATATTTCCCTCAAATTGGTTTTCAGATAAATTCAAATATCGTAGAGATGTTAGATTTCCCAAACAAGGAGGGAGAACGCCCTTTAGATTGTTTTGAGCGAGATATAGCTTTTCAAGATTCTTCAGTTCACACCAGCCTATACAATAAATTTATATATTCATGTCAATATATCAATTATGAACTATTTAATTATTGAGAGATGCATTTGAAAATACAAGTTTGTTAGTGATGTAATTTACCTTGGTGAGGCAGAGTGCCATTTATCATACATCCTTCCAGATTCAAAGTTCTGAGAGCAGGTAATGATCCAATAATGCGAAGAAAACTTGTTGTGATGGGAGAAGCATAATCCAAGTTCAGCTCTTCAAGTTTGGTCAAATTCAGCGGTGCTAAAGGATTGAGAAAGGACATTCTTAATATCAGACAATGAAGTTAAATGAAACATAAAGGGATTGAGTTTTGTGCATACATTCCCATTTGTTGATAAAAATGCTAAATATTGTCATAAACGTACAAAACTTTATTAAAATTATTTCCTAAATAAATTTATATTTTATGTATCCATATGCATAAGTAGCTTATAAAAGTAAAAAAAGAGAAGTTTTTGTTGATAAAAATACTAAATATTGTCATAAACATAATAATATGAAAGTGATTATATAAACGTAATAACAGAGGAAGGGGCAGGGCCTCATATAAAATTTTATTAAAAAACAATTGAAATTCTTATATTTTATTGAAATGGATGAAAGACTACCATTTTTTGACATCCGATGAAAGGAACATAAAGCAATGAAAACAGTTCATAAATGAATCAAATAATTAAACAGAAATTTGAATTTTTCAAATAATTATTTAAAAAAAAAAAATTATAAATCTAATAATTAAATAAGATTGGAATTTTTAGATTTTATTTGATTTTTGTTTAACTAACTTTGTGTGTCATTTTTTATTATTACAGATTTACTATTTAGATTATTCTATTCAGAACTTTTCAATTAAAGGCCTACAAATATTTTGAGGTTGAGAAACCTTAAGTTTTATCCTTTGAAATATGTTGTGTCAAGTTGGACATAAACCTTCTAGTTTAATAAAACAAAAATTTAGTTTAATGAATTACTATTCCTTGGATCATCATACTCTAATATTTATTCATTTTAATTACCTTGAGCAGGAAGGGTGTCATGGAAGTGAACTTCACTCAAGTCTAAAAACTTAAGAGTAGTTCCAATGTTCCCAAGAAAGCTTGCTGGGAGAGAAGAACCTTTGAGGTACATTTCTTCAAGGCCAGTCGAATTGCACAACCCTGTGTAGAACAAATAAGATAAATTCATTGACGAAAGTGGAATATATAAATATCATGTATGTTTCAGGCACCAAAACAGTCACTGACCTTTACCAAAGTGTTTTCTTTCAAATTTACTCTCACTAGCATATAAGGTCTTGAGGGATGGCAACCCTCCCAATGACTCCAGCAAAATGTTTTCCTTGAAGTCACTTGACTCCAGATACAAAACTTCCAATTTCCTCAAACCTACGTGATAGAGAGCAAAATCACTAATTTACTAATGCTCTTTTTTTTTTAATTATTATTATTATTTGATTTCAAGTGGTTGCGTGAACCATTTGTGCTTGTCATTAAATGATTTCAAACTTGCACAAGTTTATTTTATTTATGTTTAATTTCTATCAAATAAAATGGTATGGGTGATAAGATTTGAACTTATGATTATTTAATAAAAACAATATAATGCCATAATAAAAAGTCATCTTATCTAAAATCTTAAGCTATGAAATAAAACTATAATATATAATTTATAAAAAAACTTTAGCAATGTTATCATCAGGGACTATTGTAGAATGAGCAGAGTGCATGCAGAGTAATTGTTCTACAAATTCATGCTCTTTGCTAAAAAAAAATTTATTAACATGTGTGTCTACGCCAACTTGCATGTATCTCGACTAATCCCACGGGTTTTAAAGTTAACAACCATGTAACCTCTAGTGGTCATTATATTTACAATTACAGGGCTCCAACTTAAGACCACAGAAGGAGCAAACCCTCTGTCCCAAGCTCGTACCAATGACCACCTACTCTTTACTTCCTTTTTGCTATCTAGTTGGGAATTTGAAAATTATATATATATAAATACTTTATAATTTGGACTACTCTATCAGTACTTTTCAGAAATAATAATTTATAATGTTAGAGAGTTACAACTATTGTTGACACAGACATGAAGTAACAAGTTACCCTTTTGAATTAAAATAACCTTTTAATATAATATTACCATTCTAATAATTAAATATTCACAAGTTTTAATATTTAATAATTTTTTTAAAATAATGATTTGTCTATGTAAGTTTCAAAATTAGAATTATTTCACTTAACAAATTGCAATTAATTATATAAAGCTTTTTTAAGGCATCATGCAAGCAACTTCATGGTTAATACACATCTAATTGTTATATAAGTTTGGTAAATGATAAATTAAGACATCCGAGGTACGTAGGAATGATTTACCACGGAGACCAATTATTCCTGTGAAGCTATTGTTTGATAGATCTAGAGATTCGAGAGTTGAAAAGCCACTGAGAAATGATAAAATGTTGTCGTTGAATTTATTGCTACTTAGTGTAAGCTCCTCCAATTTCCTCAACCCAGATGCTAATCCTTGAAAAGCTGAAAGAAAATTTTGAGAAGCAAAAACAATTAACCCAACATTCCGATATCCATAAAAACTAAGCAATTGATTCTTTCTAAAGAAGTTTGCTAAATAATAAATTAAGTGATGGTTTGGGACTGTAGTTGAGGTTGCTTTTGAAAGTACTTTTCTTTTTAAAATGCATAAAAATAATGTTTTTTTAAAATATATTTGACATTAGCATATGAAATTGATCTAAAAACAGTAAAAAAAATTAATTTGAAATAAAAAATAAAACTTTTCAAAATTTTCAAAAATATTTTTGAAACGCAACGTGAAACAGGCCTAATCCCATAAAAGAGGACCATTCGAGGTATGGAGGAATGATTTACCACCGAGATCAATTGTTCCTGTGAACTTATTGTTTGAAAGATCTAGAGATTTGAGAGTTGAAAAACCACTGAGAGATGATAAAATACTGTCGTTGAATTTATTGTTATTTAGTCGAAGCTCCTTCAATTTCCAGGACCCAGATGCTAGTCCTTGAAAACCTGAAAGAAAATTGGCAAAAGCAAAAACAATTAACCTAGCATTCCCATATCCATAAAAACTAAAACATTTGATTCTTTCTAAAGAAATTAGCTAAATAATAAATTAAATGATTATTTGGGACTTTGGTTCAGTTTGTTTTTGAAAGAGCTTTTCATTTATAAATGCATAGAAATGATATTTTTATTTTAAAAAAATTATTTTTAACATTAACACATGAAAATGATTTAAAAACAATAAATAAATTTAATTTAAAATAAAAAATTTAAAAATTTTCAAAAATATTTTTGAAACGCAAAGTTAAACAAGCCTAAGCTGCACAAAAGAGCATCATCCGAGATACGGAGGAATGATTTACCAATTGTTCCTGTGAACTTATTGTTTGATAGATCTAGAGATTCGAGAGTTGAAAAACCACTGAGAGATGATAAAATGGTGTCGTTTAATTTATTGTCACTTAAGTCGAGAATCTTCAATTTCCTCAACCCAGATGCTATTCCTTGAAAACCTGAAAGAAAATTGCATTCCAATATCCATAAAAACTCAATGTAAAGCTGTTACTTGAAATATCAATTTCCGTGTAAACTAAAAAGAATAGAGAGCAAAGAACCTTGATTCTTTAAGCCACCAACTAGCTGGTTGCCGCGTAAGTCGAGAATCTCCAGTTCTTTGAAAGGCAGAAACAAAGATGCATTGAGATACAAGTCTTCAAGCGGATCATAATTTACAGATGCAAGATCTAGTTTGATCACTCGGTTTGTGGTGCTGTCACACTCAAGCAACATCCACTTACAGCAATTTAAATCATCTTTATCCCAGCCTTGTAGCCAAGAGGACCCAGCACCTGCATGACTGAACCAAGCTTTGATCTCGAGGAGACCACTTCTCTCTTCCTGCAAACAGCAGTGGCACCGGTCGTTGACGAAGGCCAAAGCCATGAGCAGCAACCACACCCACAATAACTGCCTCATTCTTAATAACTCTCCTTCTGCTTGACAAACTACAAAAGCAAGCCGTCTCTTATATACAGACTTGTCCTCTGCATGCATTTGATAGGACAGTGACAGTTGTCTCTTTCATTGAATTTTCTAACACTTGATAGTTGAATGGAGTTTTATCATTCTATTTTCAAAATAAAATTAATATAGAATCCAAAACTAATACAAAAATAAAGAGAATTAATATAGTAACTAATTTTCTAACACTTGATAGTTACAAATTCCAGGAGGATTTAGTGTTTTGAGACATAATAAAAAAAAAAAGACCCAATAAAAAGATCTTCTTCCAGGAGGATTTAGACTTGCAAGACAATTGATAGTTTTTTTTATATCAGAGTAATTTACGTGGATAATAAAATCACCAGTTAGACTGGACACGTCAAACTTAATCAGACAGTGAAATTAATTTGTATCCATTAATTTTTTACGCTCAAATATATCTAAAAGAAGACTAGATGAATACATTACTCAATTATATCCTCATCAGCACACGGAAACATTATACGTGGATCATTAGACATTTAGACTTATGCACTTGTTACACAACAACCCCTTAGAGGAAGGGCCAAACACGCTTATTTACCAAGATTTTTAATTGACAGGTTCTCACATTACACACCTCATGTGGATCTAGCTTTCAACAGCGCTGCCGCCGGTGACTTTAAGAAAGAGGGTCCGGTCCAAATTATAATGAAGCGAAGGTTCCCCCGTCACTCCCTATTCTCTCTTAGAGCTAGCTCCGCGAGAGGTTAAGAACTATTGACGTTGAATTCTTAATCAGCACACGGAAATTACAATGCTGTCTCTCGTGTGAAAAAAATAAATACAATTCACAATAGGATTACGGTCTATATTGATAGATCATATAGTCAACATTCGTGTTAGAGACTAATAGAAATTATATTTTAGGACCTCACTTATCAGCTTAAACTTTTAAGTTAGGATGATTCTTTGATATAATATCAGAGTCTTGTTGACTAACAGTAATGAGTTCGAATCTCATTGCTCTCATTTTATTTGATAAAAACTAAGCACGAGGTAGTGTGTATTGAGGAAACATGCACAAATCCAGATTGAAGATCCATACAAGCAGATATTCATGCCTAAACCAAACCTTCCATGTTAAGCTTACTGCCGTTGGGATCAGACCGTTACATACCTTTCTATATTTAGAATTGTAATCCCTTCATTAATGTACAAAATTCTTGTCTTAATTATCAGCAAACATATAGGCAATTATGTAGCTACTCTTTGTGTATATATACACTGTAAAGAATCAATGAAATGTGTGGTGGAATTATTCATTGAAACTGTGTCCCCAATTATTCTTATATGGTATCAGAAGAGCCTTTCTCCACCGAGCAACACGATCCCCTTCCCCCAAATACAATGACATCCTCTGAAACTCAATCCGCTACCCAGAACCCCACAACTCAACCCACTCTCACCCCATCCACTGAAAACACCCTCATTGCACTGAACATTACGACACAAATCAATGAAAAGCTACAACCATCCACCTTTCCACAGTGGAGAGCACAATTTGAAGCTCTCCTTATAGGGTATAATCTCCTTGACTATGTTCATGGAATATCCCAGTGCCCATCCCCTGTCGGCACCTCTACCACTGAGTTAAATAAAACTCATTGGGTCCGTCAAGACAAATTGATTCTCAGTGCTATTCTGGCTTCAACATCAAGCATTATCACTCCTCTCATAGCCACTGCCAAAACCTCCCATGAGGCTTGGACAAAGCTTCATCATCTCTATGCCAGCAAGTCTCGAACCCGAGCAATGCAATTGAAAGAAGAACTCACCTTGATTCAACGAGGAAATCATTCAATTGTCACCTTCCTGCACACGGTTAAAGCCCTTGCAGATGAACTCTCTCTCATTGATCATCCCATTGCAGATGATGATCTCACCCTTTACATCCTAAATGGACTGGGTCCTGATTTTCGGGACATTGCAACCTCAATAAGAGCAAGGGCCACTTCCCTTACTTTCGAGGAGCTTCATGATCTTCTCGTGGGGCATGATAATTACCTGCGCCGGCTGGAATCCTCGTCGCAGCAGCTCGTCGCCTCTGCTCACTACACTCACCGTCACAGGCAGACTTCATTTTCTCCAAATGGAAGTCCCCGAAAGGGCATTTTGCCCAGGCCACCATATAAGCCCACTGGCTTGCCTCAACAAACGGCCCAATACTCGGGTCCATTTAAAGACAACCAGAGATTTCAACAAAACAGGCCCAATCAGAGACGTTTTCAGCCCAAATGTCAGCTGTGTGATCAAGTCGGGCATATTGCAAAAACTTGTTCACAATTCCGTCAATCTGATTTTATGGCAAATTGTGCCACTGCCTCAAATCAAAAGGACCAAAAATGGCTCATAGACTCTGCTGCGTCTCATAATATTACTGGTGATTTAGCAAATTTATCTATACACTTTGAATACGATGGCACCGATGAAGTTGTCATTGGTGATGGGTCAGGTTTGCCGGTTACTCACATTGGTTCTTTATCTCTAAAATCACCCACACGCATGTTTGTTCTTCATGATACTTTATGTGTTCCTAATATCTGCAAGAATTTAATTTCTGCTCATCACTTTACATTACAAAATAATGTTTTTCTTGAACTTCACCCCTTTTATTTTTTGGTGAAGGATCCGACTACGGGGGCGATCATACTAAGAGGAGCATGTAAGGACGGCGTGTATCTTTTTCCAAATTCGTTGGTGGGGCCATCTTCCAAAATTGTTGCCAATGTGCATGAACGGACGTCATTTGATGGCTGGCATAAGCGCCTTGGACATCCCTCTCTTAAAATTGTTCACAGTCTTGTTAATCATTTTTCACTTCCAATCAAAGAAAACAAAAAACAAAATAAATCTTTGTGTTCTTCATGTTCTATTAATAAAGCCCACCAACTTCCTTTTCGGTCCACAAGCATTCAAAGTCATGCTCCCCTATACACCATTTATACTGATGTGTGGGGACCAGCTCATTGTGATGGTCTAGATGGTTCACGTTATTATTTAATTTTTGTTGACCACTACACCAAATATTTGTGGTTTTACCCCATCCATGCCAAATCTTGCGTCAAAAATATTTTTCCTCAATTTAAAAAAATTGTTGAAAAACGTTTTCAAACAAGCATAAAAAGTCTTTATTCTGATAATGGTGGGGAATTTATTAGCCTCAAACCATTTCTTTCTTTACATGGCATTAGTCACTACACAACTGCACCGCATACACCTCAACAAAATGGCGTCTCTGAACGTCGTCACCGTCATTTAGTTGAAACAGGTCTTACTTTACTCCATGATGCTAACCTACCTTTATCATATTGGCCTCATGCATTTCATACTGCTGCATATTTAATCAACCGTCAACCAACACCCTTACTTCAAAACAAATCCCCTTTTGAAACATTGTTCGGTCAAAAGCCAAATTATCTTAAATTAAAAACATTTGGGTGCATATGCTACCCTTTGACCCGGCCCTATACAACCAATAAATTGCAGCCCAAATCAACACCATGCATCTTCATAGGTTACTCTTTAACTCAACTTGCCTATCGGTGTTTGGAGCCCAATACACATAGAGTGTATCTGTCAAGGCATGTGCTATTTGATGAGAGTCAAACTCTAGCCTCCCTTATGCCTTCAATATCTCGGCCCACATCATCTCCCAACTCTAGGCCCGCTTCGTCACCCATCTCTCTCCAGCCACTCCCCGTTCCTCCACCTTCTTCGGCTCCACCAGTGACTTTGGGAACCGATCTCGCCGCCGATCCAGCTCCTCCAGGTATGTCTTCCTTCAATTCTTCTCCAATTTCTTCCAATTCGCTTAATACTGGTAATCTTAGTGATTCACATGCATCTGCATCATCTTCATATAATTCTCCCTCTCATCCAGTCACCTCACCGTTACAACCACCATCTCCCACAGTGACTCCCACGGTGACTCCCACTAGTTCCGATGACACCTTGAATCACCGCACACACTCCATGGTTACACGATCCATGAACCAGATATTCAAACCCAAACAGATCAACCTTGTCACCAAACACCCTCTACCGCAGAGTTTAGAACCTACGTGTGTCACTCAAGCCCTGTCCATGCCTCAATGGCATGTTGCCATGTCCGATGAGCTCACTGCTCTCATGTGCCATGGAACCTGGGACTTAGTCCCACCTCCACCTGGCTGCAATCCTGTCAGCTGCAAGTGGGTTTTTCGAGTGAAACGAAAACCCAATGGCTCCATTGATCGATTTAAAGCCTGGCTTGTAGCCAAGGGCTTTCACCAAAAATATGGGATTGATTACACCCAAACCTTTAGTCCAGTTGTAAAACCTGCGACCATTCGAATTGTTCTTAGCATTGCTGTGATGCAGGGTTGGTCCTAAAGACAAATGGACATGAATAACGCATTTTTACATGGCCACCTAACTGAAACTGTCCACATGAGTCAACCACCAGGTTTTAAGGATCCATACAAACCTAATTATGTATGCAGATTACGCAAAGCCATTTATGGCCTTAAACAAGCCCCTAGGGCTTGGTACTGCACACTTAAGACTGCTCTCATTGATCTTGGTTTCATTATATCCAAAGCTGATCCTTCTTTGTTTATTTATCGCAATGACTCCATAATCTGTTTTTTATTTGTTTATGTGGATGATCTTGTACTTACTGGTAACACTACCTCATTTGTGCAATCAATTGTGACACAACTTGGCTCCAAATTTCACTTGAAAGACATGGGTATTCTTAATTATTTTTTAGGGGTGGAAGTTCTCCCCACTTGTGCAGGACTTTTCTTATCGCAGCATAAGTATATTCGGGATTTGCTTACCACAACAAACATGGTGGGTGCCAAGGACATTTCTACTCCATTATCAACCAGCACCTCACTAAAACTGGTTGATGGAACTGCTGCCTTTGACAGCACCGAATTTTGACGGGTAATTGGAAGCCTTCAATACCTTTCTTTAACTCGTCCTGACATTTCTTTTGCTGTCAATAAATTGTCATAGTTCATGCACAAGCCTACCCACTCCCACTGGGCTGCAGTCAAGCGATTGCTATGCTATCTCAAGCAGACCATCTTTCACGGCATTCACCTCAAGAAGAACACATCCTGGACTCTTACAACATACTCAGATGCTGATTGGGCTGGGAATATTGATGATCGCTCCTCTACGTCAGCCTACATCAGCTTTCTTGGTCAGAATCCTATCTCATGGAGCTCCAAAAAACAGCGAGCCATTGCCTGATCTTCCACCGAGGCCGAGTACAGATCACTTGCAAATGCAGCCTCCGAAACAATATGGTTACATGGTCTCCTCTCCGAACTTGGCTTCCCCATCAAAACTGCTCCGTTGTTACTATGTGACAACCTTGGCGCCACTCACCTCAGCTACAATCCAGTCCATCACTCTCGGATGAAGCATATTCAAATCGATCTTCATTTCGTTCGTGACTTAGTTCAAAAGGGTTCACTCAAGGTTCAACATGTTCACACTCAAGACCAACTTGCGGACCTACTGACGAAACCCTTGTCCCACCAGCGCACCGAATTCCTCAGGTCCAAGATTGGCCTCACCGATGGTAGCCCTATCTTGCGGGGGGTATTGAGGAAACATGCACAAATCCAAATTGAAGATCCATACAAGCAGATATTCATGCCTAAACCAAACCTTCCATGTTAAGCTTACTGCCATTGGGATCAGACCGTTACATACCTTTCTATATTTAGAATTGTAATCCCTTCATTAATGTACAAAATTCTTGTCTTAATTATCAGCAAACATATAGGCAATTATGTAGCTACTCTTTGTGTATATATACACTGTAAAGAATCAATGAAATGTGTGGTGGAATTATTCATTGAAACTGTGTCCCCAATTATTCTTATAGTGTGGACTTGTGCACAAATTTCTGTGTAATTTTGAAAAAAAATTGATTTTTTTGTTCGGTTGGTTTTAATCTTTATATTAACAATTGGTGATTTGCTTTTTGAGGATAAAATTATTAAATTATAAAATTTTCAAAAAATATAAAAAAAACTTCTCTCTATTTCTCTACAACTTCAGAATATAAAATTAGGATTACAGAACACTAGGTAGGTTAATGAACGTAGAGAAGGCTTGCCAATACTGGTGTTGCTTTCATTTAGCGTGAGAAGCAGGGCGAATTGGGTATTTGCTACCCTGCTTTTAATCGCTTTCCTGGAATTTGCTGCTGAAAAGAGATTCTTCTAGGGTATCTCATGAGGGCCAAGAAAATCACTAGCACTTAATATTTCTTTGACATGTAAGCCATTGTAGAATGCTAACAGAGTATTTACATGGAGTCATTGTAGTATTTACAAGGGTTTCTCATAATACGGAAATATTTCGGCTCTTCTCAATCAATTGCAATGCTAACATTCTCTCTAGCGGAGTTTTTCTGCATCAATCATGCAACCTATTTATGTTCCTCATCATTAATTTTGATATTTTTTAGGGATTATTCTATCAACTTGTGGAAAAATAAGCGTCAAAGTTAGGAGTACCCCAAATATTCACTAACACTACAGTTAGAAATATCTTACCAATGCTAGAGTTTAAACTAATTGTGATTGAATGTTTCCTGACATCAAAATTAGAAATATCATAACTATATATATTTCATGTGATATATCCCAATAACAAAGATGAAGGGATCAATCCAGTGTAGTGAGATTATTTTGTGACAGGTTTAGAGAATATATCCCACTTAAGTTTTCTCATTCTGTAGGAATTTCTCCAGTGAATCTATTACAAGAGAGATCCATAACAGACATGTAATGAAGGATATCGCCCACGTAAGTTTAGAAATTTTTCTTTGATGTAAGCTCTACAGCTATTTTTACATTGATCTCTTCCGCTTCGTCATCTGCAGTGTACCCATTATACATACCTGACCCCGTATAATATAAGAACCCAGATTTTTATCCAAGTAATACGCATTGTCACAAATTAGTTTGAGGATGCTGACAGTACGTATGGCCCTCTTCATCCATCGCACTTGACAAGGCAGCTTTTTCTTCACGCACTGGAATTATTTGAGAAGACTTTGACTCAGAGTCGGTCCTTGGGTTAATGAGCTAGCGTAGAGAATGCTTGGCATTAAAACAACTTGTCAGATTGAGAAAATGCAAGCAGGACTCAGTTTTCGAAAATGTTTCGTGAAAATGATTTGATTTCAGGCTCCACAATTATTTTCATTAGTTATTGTTTTTTTCAAGCTTGTGGAACGACGGGGTGTTCCTCCATCTTGTTGTTTAGCTTGCTTTGCTTTTATTTTACTTCATAGACTTGGGAAGTCATGTGTCATGAACCAGTGATTTCAATGGAGTGAAATGATTTTCCGACACAGCTCTTGATTTCATGACCTACCCGCACTTGTTTTATTCGTAGACTTGGGAAGTCAATTTTCCTAATTATCCACATCAAGTCTTGATCCCATCAGAAATGAATTTCGTGGAAGAAAGAAAGATAGAAAATTATCATGCTAATACTTTTCACTGTCAGTGATTTTCTAATCGTGATTCCCACGATGAGATTTCCAATGTGGTCCTAGCTAGTGAACCTTCTCAACCAGTGATCATAAATCTGTAGCTCTGAGAGCAATTCATGTACCTAAGAAAGTTGTTGGCTATCTGATCCCCAATGAATTTACAGTCCGCATTTTCCTTGTTCTGTATGTTTTTGTTGAGATCCACCAGGGCTTCTAAACTTTCTTGCTACCTCCAAGTAAGATAAACTGACCCTCTAACCTTCCTCTCATTTCCCATGCAATGAAAGTAACAAAACTCTGATGACATAGTTTGATTTAGAGTATTTCATCTGGGCTGGACTTGAATATTTCTATATATACACTTAAGGCTGGATGAGCTTGTCTCTTTAGCAGGCCTTCTTAGGCTCTTGTGCTCCCAAACTATGTCAGCTCCAAGCCCGTTATTATTGAATGATGTTTGGGAATGAACAATCTCCGTCCATCTGGGAAATTTGTACATGCCAATAGTCAATCTTGAACACGCAGTTCATCAAAGCGAAATGATTTTGCCAGGTTTCCTTCAAAGCATATCAGATACATGCTGCTGCATTCACAACAAAGGAGCACCCATCAACCAGTGTCCTTTTCAAAAATGTGATTGAATGTGCTAAATGTCAATCAGGACAGGCTCATGAAGCAATTAAACATAAATGATAATAGAACAAGTTAAGATGCATCTGGCGAGAGTGATCAAGGAAGCCCGAACCGCTTAGACTTTCATTTGGATGCTGAAATAATGAGGAGACGATCCATTAAAGCAGGTTTTAGATTCACAAATGATAGTGGTATAACAAATTGAAGAAATGATTAACAACAAAACCATTAACATTTTTTAATTTCAATCAATTCGGTATGCTTCCCATCTTCCTACTTGCAGTCTGCCATTTTGATTTTAAAACACCAGGAAGCAGTTGAGCAGGACCCAGTTTAGAAAATGCAAGCAGGACCCAGTTTTCGAAAATGTTTCGTGTAAATGATTTTATCTCAGGCTCCACAATTATTTTCTTCATAGACTTGGGAAGTCATGTGTCATGAACAAGTGATTTCAATGGAGTGAAATGATTTTCCGACACAGCTCTTGATTTCATCACCTACTTTCACTTGTTTTTATTCATAGACTTGGGAAGTCAAGATTCCCAATTATCCACATAAAGTCTTGATGCCATCAGAAATTAATTTCGTGGAAGGAAGGAAGAAAGAAAATTATATTGATCAGTACTTTCTTGGATATCCTTAATAATGGAGTTTTTCTAAACGTGATTCCCACGTTATTGGGAGAGAGATAAGTAGTCTTGTGTTTTAAAAAATGTTTTTGAAAAAAATTATCTTTTTTTGTATTATTATCTTATTATCGAATACTTTTTTCTGTTTTTATATATTTCGCTTCATTTAATCACATATATCTTATGTCTTCCTTGGCTAGATTCTCAACCATATAAAAAAGAAGAAATGATTTTCAATCAATTCGTATGCTTCCCATCTTTTCCTACGTGCAGTCTGCCATTTGGATTTTAAAACACCAGGAAGCAGTAATTTCTTGAGCAGCATCCACGCCCATATATTAATGTCTTCCTTGGCTAGATCATTCTATTTTTTGGATCAAATTATTTAATTACAAAATTTTCAAAAAAAATATAAATTTCTCTATAATTGCAGACTATTATTATAAAATTAGAGTTACAGAATACAAGTTTTTATCAAAGTAATACGCATAGTCACAAATTAGTTTGAGGATGCTGACAGTATGGCCCTCTTCATCCATCCCAATAAGGCAGCTTTTTCTTCACGCACTGCATTAAAAACCTTCAATTATTTGAGAAACTTTGACTCAGAGTCGGTCCTTAGGTTAATGAGCCTAGAGAATGCTTGGCATTAAAACGACTTGTCAGTTTTAGAAAATGCAAGCAGGACCCAGTTTTCGAAACTGTTTCCTGAACATGATTTGATCTGAGGCTCCATAATTATTTTCATTAGTTTATTAGTGATTGTTTTTCTTCAAGCTTGTGGAACGACGGGGTGTTCCTCCATCTTGTTGTTTAACTGCTTTGCTTATATTTTTCTTCATAGACTTGGGAAGTCATGTGTCATGAACAAGTAATTTCAATGGAGTGAAATGATTTTCCGACACAGCTGTAGATTTCATCACCTACTTGCACTTGTTTGTATTCGTAGACTTGGGAAGTCAAGATTCCTAATTATCCACATCAAGTCTTGATGCCATCAGAAATTAATTTCGTGGAAGAAAGAAAGAAAGAAAGAAAATTATCATGCTAATTCTTTTCACTAGTCAGTGCTTTCCCACGATGATCATCCTCAACAATGGAGTTTCTCTAAACGTGATTCCCACGTTATTGGGAGAGAGATAAGTAGTCTCGTAGACTTTTCCTGGCCTGCTTGTGTTACAAAGAATTTACAGTCCATAAATAAATAAATGAATTTACAGTCCCGATTTTCTTGTTCTGTAGGCTCCCGTCCCATGTTTTTGCTCAGATCCACCAGGGCTTCTCAACTTTAATTTTAAATTTATTCCATGACAGATCTAAAGACTTGACAGATCTAAACATGATAAAATGTCGTCACTGTTAAATTTATTGTAACTTAGGTAAAGTACATGCAGTCTACAATTCTCTAAGAGACCAGTTCTCTCTTCCTCCAAACACCCATAACAACAACCGCACCATTGCCCTATCGAAGTCAAAAATGTTAGCAACATCCAAACCCGCAGTTTTTTCATCATCATCTTAGATAAAGGAACCACTACGTAGAATATTGTTGCTTTTTATGTGCACTTGGCCAATAAAAGAGGTCCTGTTTATATTACACCGTGGCTCTCTTCCTGCATTCAATTGGATTTTCTTTGCTCAGCAGTGAATGGATTATTGGAGAAGACTTTGACTCAGACTAAACTTGAACAATTAATGATTTGGATTTTTTGGGCAGTACGATATATATCAGTCATTCAGACGGAACGAACAACCTTGAAAAGAAAACTAAAATTGACTTGCAAATTGGTTGGAGGATACTAAGAATACAAAATTTTCTTCTCTGGATTTTCATTAGTCTATTAAGTTGAATATTGACAGGACGTATTTTAGTTTCCTGGTAGAATTTTCTTCACGCACTGCATTTAAGACCTGGAATCGTTTGATGAAATCTAAACTTATGTTAATGAGCCTAGAGAATGCTTGCCAATAGTTAATGTTGATAGTTAAAGTTAATTAGTCAATCGGGTATTGCTTTTCAATTAGCGTGAGAAGCAGGGCGTTCCTCTAATTGGCAGTTTCCTTGAATTTCTTGCACCAAAGACATTTGTGTCGAGGACAAATTGTACAGGGCTGGTTCGTGTAGGATAATCTCAAGAGGGCCTAGAAAATAACATCCACTTAATACTTCTTTGACATTTAAATCAGTTGTGAAATGGGGGTGATATTTCATCCTCTATTTTTTACCTGGACATAGGAAGCCAAGTTTCCAAGATAATCCATTATTCAACTTAGTGAATAGTGAAACTTTTACGGGTCTTCGTATATGCATTGCAGGTCTCGAGCGTGTTTATTTTGTAAGAATATGTGATAATTAGAATTTTACCAGTTTAATCTAGACCTGCAAAAAATACCTAAAAAGAATGGATTTCCTCAAATAAAAAAAATTATGAAACTTTTCAAAAACGTCCACAAATTGAAAGTTTGTAAAGACATTCATTACAAAAGAATATAAAGGACATTCCCCATAAATCATCATCTACGATAAAAGGTAATAATTGACCAAGAAATTCCATAAAATATAGTTTAAATAGCATGCCATGGACTAAACAAACTAAACTAATATATAATTACATATTAAAACTGAAACAAATAAGACCAATAAATTTTCCAAACAAAAACTATCCGAGGCAATCTTGAAAATCATGATCATAGAAGAGCTCTTACCTTTTCTTTTTTTGCTAAGAAAAATATGTAAAGTGTATATGTAAAATAAACTTTTATTATTTTTTAACTAGTTAAAAAATTCTTGTACGGATAACTCTAATAAATAACCTTTTTACATTAAATTTAGCTATCAAAATCTTGGAAAAGATCGGTGTTTTTATTCTCAATATTATAATTATCCAAATGGCCACATGGCAGAGTACAAAATAGTTAACTACTTTATTCGCAATACAGCACAACAGTTCATCATTACAAAATAACTTATTAAGTTTTATTTTACATGCCAACGCAACAAGACATGACATAAAGAAGCAGTCCCGAAAGCAGACAACATAGGGAAAGAGCTTATTGATGAAGTCAAGTGGTAGCATCCTGTCATTGAAACGATAGCCGGCTAAGCCTGCAGCTTGAAAGACTCTAAGGCGACGTCAATGCCACCAGTCTTGTTGATGAAGTGGGCAATGAACTCTTTATACTGAAAGGATTTAAAGATTGCAGGATTACGTGAATCAGCAAGAGCTTTTGCAGGCTCTACAATGCTGTCACCATTAGGAATGAAAAACATGGCAACACTTGTCCGAGCTTTCTCTGAATTTGTCACTGCTCGATGTTCAACGCTTCTCAGCTTGTTGTTACTGATAATCTATAGCATCGGACAACCATTTTGTGAGCTTAAATCTCAACATATATAATCTCAAGGATATATTTGTGCCATCAAATATAAACGGAACCTAAGAGTTTGCTTAATGGTTAATTAAGGCCTGTATATGTTATGCCTTTTTAGGATTTAAAGTTCTATATTATCGCTAAAATTCTCATGATTTTTCCAATTCTGATGTAAATAATCTGTCTCTTTACCGATTCAAAGTAGTGAACAAAAAAAAAAAAAAAGATAAGGGGGAGAGTACCTGCATTTGGTATCCCATGTTAACCACAAATGCTTTAGAAATTGGCTCAACACCAATCCATTCACCATTCCTTAAGACTTGAAGCCCAAACACATCACTTTCTTGTTGTAAAAGGGTTATGAGATTAGGATCACAATGTTCGGAGAATCCAAAGGTCAAACTTGGATCTGGGCATGGTGGATAATGATTGACTAACATACTTGGGATTTCACTGAGCTTACCCCCAAATAACCAGACTCCAGCCCCAATCCTTCACAAATTAACTCCAAGATCGTTGCGGCCAGTTTTTTTACTTCAGTAGCATAAGCCCCAACAGCATGTCTGTAAAAAATAGCAGATTTTTTTTTTTATGTTTTTAAATTATTTTAATGTACTGATATTAAAAACAAATTTGCAAGCTCAATTTACCGGTATCTTGCTGGCTTTTCAGGCCAATGTTGAATGCATTCCTCTAGAGGGTGACAAGAGTTCCTTAAATTATCTCGCCATAAGTGATCTTCAGTAGCATAAAGTAAACTACTTGTATACAACATGCAATGATCGTTTCTCGTTGGATCCTCACAGTAGAAGCTTGTCTTGTCCTGTTCAGGCAGCTTAAAGAATTCCTTGAAGACATTCATTGTGTCATTCATCAAATCTTCAGTGACGCCATGATTGATCACCTGTACTTAATTTGTGAATTATATAATTCTCTACCTTGATTAACTATTAGGCATATGATGATCACCATTTATTTTAATTAAATCAAAGAGGTAAGTGACTGCACATGCTAAATCTAAATCATATTCGAGCATGTTACTGTTAAAGAGGGTTAATATAAATCAATATCATGCGATTTTATCAAACAGTTCTAGCTCATATAGTCTGGACCGTGTAAATAACAATGCTCATAATATTTGAAGTTGTGAACATGAAAAAAATCCATAATCTTGGCCAGCTTTCAGAATTTTCTGTATAGTAGAATCTGTCTTGACTAATGGATATTCCTTCAAGATCTATAACTGGTATGGACTTGCTTGCATTGAAAGTGACATTCCCTGGTCGCTTTTCCGGTGGAAAAACATACTTCTCAGGCAATGTTTGGACATTATTCCAGCTTGAGACGAGCTTCTCCATTTCCAAGCTACGTTGCCAAACTTCTATATAGCCACACTAAGCTAGTGGACAATTTTTGCTGTCTCAATGTGTGTCTTATATACTTGTGCATGTGTGAACTCAATGGGATTGCTAAGTTATCTGGATGCTGTTAAGCTTGACGGACAATTTGAACCGTAACAAAAGACGTTACTTAGCGTGAAAAAAAAGAAGAAAAGAAAAGGAATCATATATTTAGCAACTCTTGTATTTTTTTTTATTATGGAAACAATCCCTATCAAACCTAACTAAGCAACACGTGTTTCATAACTTATCCAACAACTATAATAAATCTATGATAAATACACGTCGTGTAATGCATTATACCATGAAAATAAATATATTAATTATATAATGATATTTTACCTCTAAAATGATTTCAAACCTACTGTTTAATCTAAATTCATCAATGCTGTTTCTGAAAATTGATGCCGTCGTGATGAAAATAAGAAAACAGAATAGTTGAGTTGAAACGTGAACGTCGTGTACATTGTATAGTGACGATGGTGGAAGTAGTAACCTCCTTATGATTTCCTGGCGGACTCTAGTACGTGCTCCTCACCATGTCAGTGCACTAATGGGTTTGGATCAGTGGAAAAAATGATGACATGTTGGAAAATGGTGCCACCCTCACAATCCAAGAGTGCAAAATCAACATTAATAAATGGATAATTAAGAGGAGAAAGAATCCAAAAAATATGTAACAATCTCAACAGCTAAGAGGTTAGATTGTAGGTTCTATTTCAAAGGCAAGTCTCTATTGATTCTCATCATTATAGTAATAAAATCAAGTATTTTCTTATGTTAAATTAAGATAGTTCCAAAGAGGAAGCACAAAGTTAAACAAGAGAATTTTAAGATTTCAGGAAAAAAAACCCAACTTACGAGAGCAATAGCTAGACATGGACAAGAAACAATTCTAACATTGTCGAACAGATTTGGTGGAGGATAGAAATATGAAGAGAGTGTCCCATCAAATGTTTTGATTTCCTGGCCTACTTGCTATGCATATAAGGTTCGGCCAACTAAGCTTTTCATTTGGGTTTGAATTTCCTGGCCTCATGAGTAATTTTTATCTGGGCTGGACTTGAATATCTCTATATAACATTTAAGGCTGGATGGGCTTCTCTTTAGCAGGCCTTCTTAGGCTCTTGTCAGCTCCAAGCCCGTACGTTATTATTGAATGATGTTTGGGAATGAACAATCTCAGTCCATCTGGGAAATTTGTACCACGCAGTCCATCAAAGCGAAATGGTTTTGCCAGGTTTCGCAAGAAAGCAGCGCCTATTGAATGTGCTAAATGTCAATAGAGAGCTTTAAACAATCAAGACAGGCTCATGAAGCAATTAAACATAAATGATAATAGAATAAGTTAAGATGCATCTGGAGAGAGTGATTAACGAAGCCCGAACCGCTAAGATAATGTGAGTCCGAATAAGATTTTAATTCAATTCAATGTTTGGAAAGAAAGAATGAAAGTGGGAAGAAAGTAAATTCTCAAGAAAAATACCCTCTCGTTTTCTATTTCAATACAATTATCTAAACAAAAAAGTGTGAATTGATTTAAAACAAATACGACATCAAATAGAGGATGAAAGGTTGATTTTTAGATCATGGATATATATCACATTTTTTGCACATTAAAAATCACATTCAGATGTTTTTCCTTGTTTTACTACCTTGAGTTTAACACTTCCTTGTTTTACTACCCTGAGTTTACACTTGCATTAAAAGATCTAATCGCACCACACTAAAATAACATTTCAAGAAGAAACTTTTGATCCGATTGTTGGTTATTATCAAATTTTTATATTTTTACATGAGTTTCTAAAGATTATTTTCTCTAAAGTAGCACTACAACATTGCTACTCGAATGGTCAGATAACCAATCAACCAGTTTCATTGCCTACCAGAAACCAGTTCATCCAATTAATTAGAGTTTCACCTTATCAGGCTTCAAGTATGACGTATGTTGATTCACTAATTACTTCAATATTTTCGTTTTCTTGGACAGTTTCACGCGAGATGCGCGGGTGCTCTGTTCTTACAATTCCAAGGTGTATAGTGGGATCCATGTCTTTAGAATTACTCCTTGGACCCACTTGCATTTTTATTTTATTTTTGTTTTATTGTGTGAAAGCCTTCATAAACGTCCTCAACCTTCGAGGCTCCTCCCAAGCTAATCTCATTTCTATCATACCAATATT
The DNA here is from genome assembly GCA_009078335.1 of Salix brachista. Taxonomy (NCBI): domain Eukaryota; kingdom Viridiplantae; phylum Streptophyta; class Magnoliopsida; order Malpighiales; family Salicaceae; genus Salix; species Salix brachista. The sequence continues at coordinate 1,257,393 of CM018576.1, read as the reverse complement.
ATAGTTTTTATTCTTTTTTAGTTAACAAATTTTTTAAGTAATCACTTGGCGCTTATAGGATTTTTTTCATTCAAAGCCTCTGTACAGTCATCTTCAGCCTCTCGAAATCTGAACAAAAAGAAAATGAATTAAAAAAAATGTCATATTCATGAAAATTATCGTCACAGGCAATAAAGCAACCTCTAAATGACAAGATGAGATGAAGATGATCAAACACGTTCTAGTTATCATCAGTTGTGAACTCTGTAGCTACGCAACAGGAACTGACAGGAAAGACTTGGCTTTTGATTTTGAGATATGCCATTGCCCTATTTGCATGGGCTACAGCTGTTGGTGACAAGGCTATGCGTCTTGAATAGCACTCAATAGCTTCATTAAACTTCTACTGCTTAAAATACTCATTTCCCTGTAAATTAAAAAATTGCAAACGTAGCATCACAATCCATTACCAGCGAATCTTTTTTAAGTGCTATCGCAGGAAAGTTCATACCAATTCTTTCTCTGAGGTAGCATCCACAGAAACCTCATCAGTTGTAAAACTACTTGATAGATGATTGATTGCACCAAAGCTCCTTGAGTAATCATACTGTCCTGAACCACTTCTAGAAGAATCAGCCGTAGAAGTTTTTCCTTTTGATCTTCCATCCTCACCAATCTTCCGAGTACACGAAAAATTGATAATTCATCAAGCAGCTATCATAGCCCATATAATTACTCTAAACATATGTGTGGGTGCCAAACACACATGCATGCCATGACTTTTCATATGGAAATAAAAGCATATTTAAACATCTCATTTCCTGATCAATGCTCCTTAAGTTGAGCACCACTACAGCTAACTCAAAACACACAAGAATGTTGACAATCACCATTCAAGTTTCCATTCAGACAAGAACAGTCCAACATTAAGCATTGGATTATTCAAACTTTCCATTCCCAACACCTCCTCTCAATTTCCACACTAAAACAAACCAAGAACAAATTAACAGCATGACGTAATTTCACAGTAAAAGAAAACCAATAAATTCTGTAAAGCATCCGTCAGAAACATAAACCCGCAAGACACACGCTTAACTCAATGAACCACCTAAAACAGAAAGCTAAAGTTAAAAAGGCAACATGCAATACTACAATGAAGTCTTTTATCCAAGCTACAAGCTTCTCATAATAAAAATGGTTTGTTTTTCGGCAACCCATTTCCAATAAAAAAGCCTTGAAAGTTAATGAAACCTTAATTAAATTGAAAATTTACCAGGTCAGAAGCTTGTGACTTCTTCTTCATCTTCTTATCAGTATCCTTAAGAAGTTCCCAATCCTGCAAATCATTCAAAAACCCCTGGAAATCCTGGAAACAAAATGGGTTTTCGCCCAAAATGCATATAAATAAATAAAATCCCTTATTAAATACAATCCCAATTAACAAAAGCTTCCAATTTTTTTTTAAAAAAAAAACAAGAAGAAACATGCACAAAGACTTGATTTTTAGAAATAATAAACGGAGAACACTAAGAAAAAAAACATATAGAAACGAGAAACAATAGGAAAAGGATAGTGATGATGGAGTTTTGAAAGGGAAATGATTGAAAAGACTTGAGCTTTCAGTTTCTTCCATTTTCTTGCTTATTACAGTTTTCTTGGTAACCAAACAGGGTTAAGAAAGTTCAAAACAAAAAACCCATAAGTGAAAGGAATGAACCAGAGCTTGATCACGTCCATGGCTGTGAGAGAGGGAGTGAAGTTTCTGGAAGAGTTATAAGGGACGGGAACCTGACAGGGGTTTTGGTGTTATTGTGCTGTAGAACACTTGGTTAAAAAACTCATTAGTACCCTACTTTTGTAATGTTTCTGACCTGGCCCTCTATCAATTAATTCCACATCGATACAATAACCACAGAACAGATTCTCTTTTACTTGGGATTTCACTGAGCTTACCCCCAAAATAACCAGACTCCAGCCCCAATCCTTCACAAATTAACTCCAAGATTGTTGCGGCCATTTTTTCTTACTTCAGTAGCATAAGCCCCACCAACATGTCTGTAAAAAATAATGGAAAAATACAATTTTTAGATAAATTATCTTGCTGGCCGAAAAGAAATGTCTCTTAGCCAACAAATTTGATTGTCAGTCCATGCAAACAAATTTGCAAGCTCAATTTACCGGTATCTTGCTGGCTTTTCAGGCCAGTGCTGAATGCATTCCTCTAGAGGGTGACGAGTTAAATTATCTCGCCATAAGTGAACATCTTCAGTAGCATAAAGTAAACTACTAATTTGTGAACTATATAGTTCTCTACCTTGATTAACTATTAGGCATATGATGACCATTTATTTTAATTAAACCAAAGAGTAAGTGACTGCACATGCTAAATCTAAATCATTCTTGAGCATGTTACTGTTAAAGAGGATTGATATACAACAATATTTTGTGATTTTATCAAACAGTTCTAGCTCATATAGTCTGGACCTTGTAAATAACAATGCTCATAATATTTGAAATTGTGAACCTGAAAAAATCCATAATCTTGGCCAGCTTTCAGAATTTTTTGTATCGTAGAATCTCTGTCTTGATTAATGGTTATTCCTTCATGTGGTATGGACTTGCTTGCATTGAAAGTGACATTCCCTGGTCGCTTTTCCGGTGGAAAAACATGCTTCTCAGGCACGGTAAGTGCACTAATGGGTTTGGATCAGTGGAAAAAATTATGACATGTTGGAAAATGATGCCACCCTAACAATCCAAGACTTCAAATTCAACATTAATAAAAGCATAATTAAGAGGAGAAAGAATCCAAAAACATCATGAAACATGGGATTGTTCTATTTTGTTATGCAACAATCTCAACAGCTAAGTGGTTAGATTGTAGGTTCTATTTCAAATGCAAGACTCTATTGATTCCCATCATTATAGTAATAAAATCATGTATTTTCTTTTATTAAATTAAGATAGTTCCCATTTCAAAGAGGAAGCACGAAATTAAACAAGTGAATTTTAAGATTTCAGGAAAAAACAACAACTTACGAGAGCAATAGCTAGACATGGACAAGAGACAATTATAACATTATCGACAGACTGTGAGAAAACCCAAATTTGGTGGAGGATAGAAATATGAAGAAAGACTAGGAATTGATGGTCTAATCCTCCCATCAAATGTTTTGATTCCTGGCCTACTTGTTATGAAATCATTGAATACCTGCTATCAAGAATAGTTTTTTAGGCTCTTGAGTTTTTTTCACTTCTTGGGATCAAACAAATACAAACCTGTTGTTAGATAGCATTTATAATTTATATCCTTCGAGGTCATTGGAACATCTACTCTTTTTAACTCTGTCTATTCAGGGAATTCATTATTTCATCTAATTGAATTCATAGATTATTATTTGATCCTCCAACCATCTCTAGCTGGAAAACTTGTGGGAATCAATCACTGCAAAACAGTTGCAATTGTTTATAATATTCAATGCTCGTGGCCTCTTAGCACTCCATATTAACTTTCAAAAATAAAATATCGATTGTAAGCAATGAAGAAATGGCGGAAAATGAATGTGTTTTTAAAAGAGAAGGTCATCATGCAAAACCAAAGAAACAACGCAGAATAAGAGAAATTATCTTTTATTTAACAAAAATACGATACTGCAAACTATTTCTTATGAATAAATCCCTATTACAAGAAGCCAAGAATCGATTCGTTGCTCAAGACAACATAACAAGACAGAACAAAGCATAAGAAGACATAACCAGGAAACAAAAAATCATGGAAACAAGCATAAGGACAAACACAAGTCACATCAAAACAGAAAGGAACCATATACTTTGAAGGAACACTTCTCATAGGCAAACTGTCAAACAGGTGGTGAGCAGCCGTTGATTTGGGCCACCAACGCTCGCAGCCATGCGACTGCTTCCCCACAGAGGATGACAACAAATTTAGAAAGCAGCACACAAGCTCATGATAAGACCCAATTACCTTCTGGATCTGAAAAACTTTTGAATGTTAATAGCCAAAACACAGTAGCAAGTGTCGATGCATTCTTCAATGAAGTAAAACCACCTGCGTCGCCAATGCGGATTTATGCACAGTACTGCTAAAATTGTCAACACCATAATTATGTAACACACACCAAAGCTCACATAGAAACTGTCCATGTCTATTGACCCATCATCTCCATTGGAATTGTCAGGCACTCTCTCTAATGGTATTTCTGTTTTGTCGCAACTGTTTCCCAATGGAGGTCCACAAAGAAGAGGATTGCCTTTATAACAGCTCTCATCAAAGGTACCGAATTGGTTTTTCATAACCGGTGCTCTTCCTGACAAATTATTGTACGACACGTTGAAAACTGCTAGAAAGGTCAGTTCAATGAGCTGTTCAGGAATTCCACCACTCAAGTTGTTGTGAGAAAGATCCAAGCTCTCTATCCGCTTCAGATTGGAGAAAGATGAAGGGATCAATCCAGTGAGATTATTTTGTGACAGATTTAGAGCAAATATCCCACTTAAGTTTCCCCACTCTGGCGGGATTTCTCCAGTGAATCTGTTACAAGAAAGATCCATAGCAGACATGTAACGAAGGATATCGCCCTCGTAAGTGTAGAAATTTTTCTTTGCTGTAAACTCAACAAAAATTTTTAGATCGATCTTTGCTCTATGTGTTTTGATATGAGTAATAAAACTTATGTCATCAAGGTGTTTAACTTCTCCCATCGTATAATAGGTGACCGAAGATTTTTCATCTGATGCGGTAAAATTTAAATTGCTCAAACATGAGGGTAAATGACCTGAAAAATTATTTTCTGAAAGATCCAATATGCTTAATTTCCTTAAGAAGCATAACTGACGAGGAAGTTCCCCCTTGAATTGATTAGATTTGAGATCAAAAATGCTCAATTCCGAAAGGCTATCAATCCAATCTGGAATGGGCCCAGTTAAGTTGTTATCGCCGAGATCTAATGTCACCAAGGAAGAGAGATTAAAAAAAGCATATGGTAGTGGACCGCTCAATTGATTTTTGTAGAGGTGGACATAGCGTAAAGATGGTGCATAGTAGCCCAATGGTAATGACCCAGACAGATTGTTTTCAGAAAGATCTAAATACTCAATCTGAGGAGAATTGAAATATTCTATTGGAATGGTACCTTCAAGATGATTTTTGGACAAGTCAATTCCCTTCAAGAATACTGAAGAGTTCCCTATTCCCCTTGGAAGCATGCCTGACAAGAGATTGTTACTGATATCAACAATCCGAAGTGTAGGTGAAAAAATACCTGGTATTTCTCCTGCAAATTTGTTTCCATCTAGAAAGAGGTAGACAGGTTCAGTCATGTTGAACACAGAAGGTGGTAATAGCCCTGTGAAATTGTTATTGGACAGCTTCAAATACCACAACGAGGAGCCTACTCGTGGCAAATTATTCTCAAGCAGTTCACAGGACATATGATTGTTGGAAAGATCCAAGTATGCAAGAGAGCTCATATTCCCAAAACAAAGAGGAATACAACCTGTGAGGTTGTTGTTAGCCATGATGAAGTTCTGCAAACTTGGAAAAATCAAACATGTGTTTCTTGCAACTTGACCATGTATGTTGTTGTCAGACAATTCTATTATGTCAAGGTTGGGTCTGGGATTTTGTGGCAGCTGCAAAGGACCTATAAATGAGGTGTTACTCAAATATAGTCGATTTAACTTTGTATTATTCTCAACCAGCCAAGATGGGAAAGGTTCTCCAATGAATTTGTTGTGGGATAGGTCAACGAAGACCAAATCATATTGGCTATGGAGGAAGGTTGGAAACTCACAACTAAGTAGTTTTGAAGTACAGCTTGAAGCACTAAAAAAACGAAGCTGGAGCTTTGGAGCTGGAGCCTGAAAACTGGATGCAGGTACTAGCTCATTGTTATCGCATGCAATGTACTTGAGGTTGGAGTGGTTCATAAATGAAACAAATGATATTGGAACTTGAAAGTAGTTATTTGAAATTGAGAGGTATTCAAGTTGCGGAAGATAGGAAATATGTCCCTCAAATTGGTTGTCAGATAAATCCAAATTTTGTAGAGATGATAGATTTCCCAAACAAGGAGGGAGAACGCCCTTTAGATTGTTTTGACCGAGAGATAGCCATTCAAGATTCTTCAGTTCACACCAGCCTATACAATATATATATCCACGTTAAGTAAATAGTAATGTATCAATTATTGAGAGATGCATTCAAAATTACAAGTTTGTTAGTGATGTAATTTACCTTGGTGAGGCAGAGTGCCAGTAAGCTTACATCCTTCCAGAGACAAATATCTGAGAGCAGGCAATGATCCAATAATGCGAAGAAAACTTGTTGTGATGGGAGAAGCATGACCCAGGAACAACTCTTCAAGTTTGGTCAAATTCTGCAGTGCTAAAGGATTGAGAAAGGGCATTCTTAATATCAGACAATGAAGTTGAATGAAACAAAAAGGGATTGAGTTTTGTGCTATCCTATTTGTTGATAAAAATACTAAATATTGTCATAAATGTAATAACAGAGGAAGGGGCAGGGCCTCATATAAAATTTTATTAAAAAAACATTGAAATTCTTAGATTTTAATGAAATGGACTACCAATTTTTTGACATCCAATGAAAGGAACACAGAGCAATGAGTGGTTCATAAATGACTCAAATAATTAAACAGAAATTTGAATTTTTCAAATAATTATTTTGACAAAAACAGTTATAAATCTAATAATTAAATCAGACTGAAATTCTTAGATTTTATTTGATTTTTGTTTCACTAACTTTGTGAGTCATTTTTTTTATTACAGATTTACTATTTAGATTATTGTATTCAGAACTTTTCAATTGAAGGCCTACAATTATTTTGAGGTTGAGAAACCCTAAGTTTTATCCTTTGCAATATGTTGTGTTAAGTTGGACATAAGCCTTCTAGTTTAATAATACATAAATTTAGTTTTATCATACTTTAATATTTGTTCACTTATAGGTAATTGTTCATTTTAATTACCTTGAGCAACATGAAGGGTGTCATGGAAGTCAACTCCGGTCAAGTCTAAGACCTTAAGAGGAGTTCCAATGTTCCCAAGAAAGCTTGCTGGGAGAGAAGAACCAAGGAAGTACATTTTTTCAAGGCTAGTCGAATTGCACAACCCTGTGTTGAACAGATAAGATAAATCCATTAACGAAAGTGGTATATATAATTATCATGTATGTTTCAGGCACCAAAACTATCACTGACCTTTACCAAAGTGTTTTCCTTCAAATTTACTACCATAAGCCGATAAGGTCTTGAGTGATGGCAACCCTCCCAATGACTCTAGCAAAATGTTTTCCTTGAAGTCAATTGAGCACAGAATCAAGACTTCCAATTTCCTCAAACCTGTGATAGAGAGCAAAATCAATAATTTACTGATGCTCTTTCTTTTAATTATTATTATTTTTTTATTTCAAGTGGTTGCGTGAACCGTGTGTGCTTGTCATGAAATGATTTCAAACTTGCACAGGTTTATTTTATTTATGTTTAATTTCTATCAAATAAAATGGTATGGGTGATGAGATTTGAACTTATAATTATTTCATAAAAAAAATTATAATACCATATTAAAAAGTCATCTTATCGAAAATCTTAAGCTATGAAATAAAACTACAATTTATAATTTATAATTTTTTTTCACAATGTTATCATCATGGAATAACTTGGAGCACTATTTTAGAATGAGTAGAGTGTATGCAGATTAATTGTTCTACAAATTCTTGTTCTTTACTTTTTCTTTTTTATTGACGTAGGTGTCTGGCCCAGCTTGTGACACCACAACTAATCTCACATGCTCTAAAATTAATGATCATATAAGGCTCTAATGACCATCATATTAGCAATCACAGGACTCGAATATAAAACCACAAGAGAAGCAAACTCGTTAATCCCAAGTTCTTACTTCTTGTTTGCTATACAGTTGGGAGTTTGAACTTAAAATTATTAGGTATAAATACTTTATAATTTGGACTACTCTAACAGTACTTTCCAGATGGTAGATAATAATAATTTATAATGTTAGAGAGTTCCAACTATTGTTGACACAGGCATGAAGTAACAATTTACCTTTTTGAATTAAAATAACCTTTTAATATAATATTACCATTCTAATAATTAAATATTCACAAGCTTTAATATTTAATAAAATTTAAAAAATTAATTATTTGTCTATGTAAATTTCAAAATTAGAATTATTTCACTTGAAAAATTGCAATTAATTATATAAAGCTTTTTTAAGGCATCCTGCAAGCTACTTAATTGTTAATGCACATCTAATTGGTATATAAGTTTGCTAAATGATAAATTAAGCCATCCGAGGTACGTAGGAATGATTTACCACGGAGACCAATTGTTCCTGTGAAGCTATTGTTTGATAGATCTAGAGATTTGAGAGTTGAAAAACCACTGAGGGACGATAAAATGTTATCGTTGAATTTATTGTAACCTAGTGGAAGGTCCTCCAATTTCCTCAACCCAGATGCTAGTCCTTGAAGAGTTGAAAGAAAATTGTTAGAAGCAAAAACAATTAACTTAACATTCGGATATCCATAAAAACTAAACAATTGATTCTTTCTAAAGAAGTTTGGTAAATAATAAATTAAGTGATTGTTTGGGACTGTAGTTAAGGTTGCTTTTGAAAGTATTTTTAGTTTAAAATACATAAAAATAATGTTTTTTTTAAAAAAAAATTATATTTGACATTAGCACATGAAAATATCTAAAAATAATAATAAAAAATTAATTTAAAATAAAAAATAAAAATTTTCAATTTTTTTTTTAAAACACAACACTAAACAGGCCTAATCCCACAAAAGAGCGTTATTCGAGATACATAGGAATGATTTACCACGGAGACCAATTGTTCCTGTGAAGCTATTGTATGATAGATCTAGAGATTTGAGAGTTGAAAACCACTGAGAGATGATAAAATGCTGTCGTTGAATTTATTGTCTCTTAAGTTGAGAATCTTCAATTTCCTCAACCCAGATGCCAGTCCTTGAAAACCTGAAAGAAAATTGCATTCCAATATCCATAAAAACTCAATGTGAAGTTGTTACTTGAAATATCAATTTCCGTGTAAACTAAAAAGAATAGAGAGCAAAGAACCTTGATTCTTTAAGCCTCCAACTAGCTGGTTGGAGCTTAACTCGAGAGTCACCAGTTCTTTGAAAGGCAGAAACAAAGATGCATTGAGATACAAGTCTTCAAGCGCATCATAATTTACACCAGAAAGATCTAGTTGGATCACTCGGTTTGTGGTGTTGTCACACGCAACCCTATCCCAGTTACAGCAATTTAAATCCTCTTTATCCCAGTCTTCTAGCCTATAGGACCCATCACTTGCATGACCGAACCAAGCTTTGATCTCGAGGAGACCACTTCTCTCTTCCTGCAAACAGCAGTGGCACCGGTCGTTGACGAAGGCCAAAGCCATGAGCAGCATCCACACCCACAATAATTGCCTCATTCTTAATAACGCTCCTTCTGCTTCACAAACTACAAAACCAAGCCGTCTCTTATATACAGACTTGACAAAATTATAATGTTTTTTATATTAATATTTGTTCTTTTTATGCAACCCTATATAATGCTCCTTTTTTCCCATGAAACTTACTCAAACCACTTTTCTGTGAATGCTCATTTTTATTAGCATTTAACTAAATAAAAAGATTGTTTTGATAAACTAAATCATTAAATTCAATTCGATCCATAGGTCAGCATGCAAGATAAATGTCTTTATCCTCATTTATCTCTTAACTTTTTTAGTTTCATTTTTTATTGACATTAACAGTTTTTTCTTGCATTTATTAACACATATAATTTTTTATTTATTTAATTAAATATATGCATTAACAGTTTTTTAAAACACCAGGAAGCATTATATAGGGTTGATTTTAAAACATATATAGACATTTTGATTTTAAAACACCAGGGAGCAGTAATTATTTTTCTAGTTAATTTTGGATTTTAATTACTTTTTCTACTTAAATTTAATTTTTTGTTAGGTTAATTTCAATCTCTATATTAACAGTTGGTGACTTATTTTTTTTGGATCAAATTATTTAATTACAAAATTTTCAAAAAAAATATAAAAATGCTCTCTCTATTTCTCTATAATTTCAGACTATTATTATAAAATTAGAGTTACAGAACACTAGTTATTATCCAAGTAATACGCATTGTCACAAATTAGTTTGAGGATGCTGACAGTATGGCGCTCTTCAACAATGGAGTTTCTCTAAACGTGATTCCCACGATGAGATTTGCAATGTGGTCCTCCTAGCTAGTGAACCTGCTCAACCAACGATCTTAAATGATGCCAAAATTGAAATCACAGAGAAGGAATCAAATTCAATGGCTCTTAGCAAACCCTCTGCCCCCTTCCAAGTTCCAGCCGTGTCTTGTACGGTTGCAGTTAACATCTCCCCAGCTACTGGTTCAATAGTGATCAACTCTTTCTTGTGATCCCATTATCCAGAAAATATGAAACTAAAAAAACAATTATATATTTCCAAGACATGATTAAATCTCTCTGAGCAAAAAAAAAAAACAATCTCTTTTCGTTCATTTTTTTCCTTGATCATCAAAATTTACAATATTGAACTTAATGTTTACACAACTCCATAAATAAATGAGTTTACAGTCCCGATTATCCCTGTTCTGTATGTTTTTGTTCAGATCCACCAGGGCTTCTAAACTTTCTTGCTACCTCCAAGTAAGATAAACTGACCCTCTAACCTTCCTGTCATTTCCCTTCCAATGAAAGTAACAAAACTCTGATGATTTATTCTTCTCATTTCTTCACCATCTCGTATGCCACACATGCAGTTGCTATCGAAGGGACCACGCACAAGTGGAGAAAACGAAAAAAGATCTCCTTGTATCCAATGTTATCGAGAGAGATAAGTAGTCTCTTTGACTTTTCAATGTTTTGCATACAAGGTTCGGCCATCTAAGCTTTCCATTGGGTTTGAATTTCCTTGCCTCCTGAGTAAATTTCATCTGGGCTGGACTTGAATATTTCTATATATACACTTAAGGCTGGATGAGCTTGTCTCTTTAGCAGGCTTTCATAGGCTCTTGTGCTCCCAGACTATGTCAGCTCCAAGCCCGTTATTATTGAATGATGTTTGGGAATGAACAATCTCAGTCCATCTGGGAAACTTGTACATGCCAATAGTCAATCTTGACCACGCAGTTCATCAAAGCGAAATGGTTTTGCCAGGTTTCCTTCAAAGCATACCAGATACATGCTGGTGCATTCGCAAGAAAAGAGCACCCATCAACCAGTGTCCCATTGAATGTGCTAAATGCCAATCAAGACAGGCTCATGAAGCAATTAAACATAAATGATAATAGAACAAGTTAAGATGCATCTGCCGGAACTGCTTAGAGTTTTCATTTGGATGCTGAAATAATGAGGGGACGATCCATTAAAGCAAGTTTTAGATTCACAAATGCGAGTGTTATAACAAATTGGACAAATATTTGATCCTTATTACGGGAATTAAAAGTGAGTCCGAATAAGATTTTCATTCAATTCAATTCAATGTTTGGAAAAGAAAGATTGAAAGTGGGAAGAAAGTAAATTCTCCAGAAAAATACCCTCTCCTTTTCTATTTCAATACAATTCTCTTAACAAACAAACAAGCGTTAATTGAATTCAAACAAATACGACATCAAATAGAGGAGGAAAGGTTGGTTTTTAGATCAAGGATATATACATATATATATATTAACATTAACAAAAAAACTAAAAGGCATCGCAAAAAAAAAACTCATTTCTAACATATTTGATCTATCGTAATTTTAGTAATTGAACATTAAAATAACTAATTATACCACACATAAAATATAAGTTTATTTGTGGAATTTTTTTTATAATGTGTCAAATCTAATATTACTGAGAAAAAAAAATCAGAAAAAAAAATTACATACGTTATCTGCAATTACAAAATATACAAACCACTTTTCATTTCGATTTTTTTTTATACAGAATTTTCCTCTGCATGCATTTGATAGGACAGTGACAGCTGTCTGTTTCACTGAATTTTCTAACACTTGATAGTTGAATGGAGTTTTATTTTATCATTCTGTTTTCAAAATAAAATTAATATAGAATCCAAAACTAATATAAAAATAAATAGAATTATTTTTTCATTTTTTTCCTTGATCATCAAAATTTACAATATTGAACTTAATTTTTACACAACTCCATAAATAAATGAGTTTACAGTCCCGATTATCCCTGTTATGTATGTTTTTGTTCAGATCCACCAGGGCTTCTAAACTTTCTTGCTACCTCCAAGTAAGATAAACTGACCCTCTAACCTTCCTCTCATTTCCCTTGCAATGAAAGTAACAAAACTCTGATGATTTATTCTTCTCATTTCTTCACCATCTCGTATGCCGCACATGCAATTGCTATCGAAGGGACCACGCACAAGTGGAGAAAACGAAAAAAGATCTCCTTGTATCCAATGTTATTGAGAGAAAAGTAGTCTCTTTGACTTTTCAATGTTTTGCATACAAGGTTCGGCCATCTAAGCTTTTCATTGGGTTTGAATTTCCTGGCCTCCTGAGTAAATTTCATCTGGGCTGGACTTGCATATTTCGATATATACACTTAAGGCTGGATGAGCTTGTCTCCTTAGCAGGCCTTCTTAGGCTCTTGTGCTCCCAAACTATGTCATCTCCAAGCCCGTACGTTATTATTGAATGAAATCATTGAATACTTGCTGTCAAGAGTAGTTTTTTCCACTTGGATTCCTCTCAATTTGCGACAGCATTAATCAATCATGGAACCCTAGCAGCATAATTATTGAATGATGTTTGGGAATGAACAATCTCAGTCCATCTGGGAAATTTGTACATGCCAATAGTCAATCTTGACCACGCAGTTCATTAAAGCGAAATGGTTTTGCCAGGTTTCCTTCAAAGCATATCAGATACATACTACTGCATTCGCGAGAAAGGAGCACCCATCAACCAGTGTCTTATTAAACAATCAAGACAGGCTCATGAAGCAATTAAACATAAATAATAATCGAACAAGTTTTCATTTGGATGCTGAAATAATGATGAAATGATTAAATATAAATGATAATCGAATGGTTAAATATTTCACAACAAAGAAAGGCAATGTGTGTGTATGCATATTTTAAGCCTCGTGGATTTTCTTAGGATAATATATGGTTAAATTTTTATTATTATTAACGTGTGTGTTCAGGTCAACTTATGTACACCTCGACTACTCTTGTCAAATTTATAGGATGAAAGTAACAAACAAGTTTGATTTTTGTCTTTTTATTGAAAATAAATTAAATTTATGGTTTTAGTTATAAAAAAACTAATTCCTAGTTTTGGTATCATATAATGTTTAATCTTGCAACTTGGTGATTAGTGTTTGAACGTTAATTATTAAAAATAATTGATAAAAAAGAATTGAACTGGAGATTTTGTGTGGCTTATTGATTGCTTGTTGCTTTTCTTTCTATAAAAAAACTATTATAATTTTAAATTGAAAACCTAGATATAATCATATTCAAAACACAATAACTAATTGTAATTCACTTTAATCTCATAATCCAATCCACGAGATTATTGGGAGTTTCAATTTATACATGGAAGAAAAAGGAAAGTAAGAAAAAACAAAAACAGTCTTCGTACAAGTGGGATTAAAAAAACAAGAACGTAAATGCATCTGGAGAGAGTGATTAAGGAAGCCGGAAATGCTTAGAGTTTTCATTTGGGTGCTGAAATAATGATGGGACGATCCATGAAAGCAAGTTTTCGATTCACAAATGATAGTGGTATAATTGGTCAAATATTTGATCCTTATTACGGGAATTAGAAGTGAGTCTGAATAAGATTTTCATTCAATTCATTGTTTGGAAAGAAAGAATGAAAGTGGGAAGAAAGTAATCTCTCCAGAAAAATACCCTCTCCTTTTCTATTTCAATACAATTCTCTAAACAAACAAGCGTGAATTGACTTAAAACAAATACGACATCAAATAGAGGAGGAAAGGTTGATTTTTAGATCAAGGATATATATTTAATATTAAGGTATTCGTATTAAATAAATATCAAAATATAAATTATTAAATTACTATAAAAAAATAAAAATAAAAAAACTCAAAAACTTTAACAAAACAGGAAGTAAGAAAATAACTAAAATTATTAATATTATTGCATAAATAATAGGAAAAAAACTACATCAAAGAATAAAAAAAACCTTAAAAACTTTAACAAAAGAACAAACAAAAAAAATAATAAAATAAAAATGAATATTATTAGCTTAAAAAATAATTTGACTTGAAGATTAAATAAAAAAAAGAAAGAAAGAAAAAAGGGGGAAAATATGAAACATCAATTTTCAAATTATCACAAACACAAATTAAAATTTAAGAATTAATTTTTTTTAAAAAAAATATTACCTCAACAAGAGAAAATAGTAAAATTTAAAAACCGAAACTAATAGCATATATATATATGGAAAAAAATAGGGAGTATTTCAAAAACATAAAAAAATAAAGGAGTTCAGATAAAAAAAAAAAAAAAAAAAATATAAGGACTAAAATAAAAATAAAATATATAATCAATTTGAATTGAATGATGAAATTGAAAAAATCAAAACCTCTATATCGAAAATATTAAGGAATTTAAAACTATTCTGAAAATTAGAAGAATAAGAACCAAAATAAAAATTAAAATATATAATCAATTAATATTAAAAAATAAAATTGAAACAAATCAAAACTTAAACACTCAAATCTTAGACATGCACTTCTGCTGTCTTTGTACGGGCTAAAAAACACCCAACAATTTCAAAGAACAAAAACAAAATGATTTAGTTAGTTTTTCAAGTAACAACAGTGAGAGCGCGCGCTCAACCCATTTCTCTCCTCTACACAGACTTCAATATATAGTTGAAAAAAGAATCCTAGTTAGTCAATGAATGAACCAGAGCAGTAGAAAGAGAAAGAGAACATGGAAGAAGTCCTGCTGCTACTATTACGAACTTTGAAGTAACCCTGAGGCTCAGGTTGGAAAAAGACCAGACCTTTTTTTCCCAAGAAGACCTAGGATAAAGTGGACACCACACACATACGAAGACAGAAAAACAGTGAGTAGCAGTAGTAGTGACTAGAGAGTTGAGAGAGGTGGTAGCTGAAAAGGTGTACATGTATTTTGATATCATAAATTATTATTTTTAATTCAATCTCTATATTTTTAGAAAAAAACAATCCAGTCCCTTTTATTTCAAAAGGTATTAATTGACCTCAGTCTCTTAAATTTAGTTTTTTAAACTCTAATCGCATGCACTTTCTCTCAATTGTGCATATATTTTTTATCAGTAACAAGGATACTATCGATAGAATTAGAATTATGCGTTGCTTTTTATGCTGTTCTGTAAACTTTAGAGTTTAAAATTTAGATAAAATAATAAAAAGAATTTATTAGATAACGATTCAACCATGCAAATGTCCCCTCCAGTTATTATGCTGACATATGATAACATTGTCCAAGCCTACCACATTGGCTGAAGATATGTGCAACAGATGTGGCCTTCTACTGAGAGCATCAGCCACTTTATTTTCAGTTCCTGACTTGTGTCTGATAACAAAATCGAACTGCTGCAAATAATCAACCCATCGAGCATGTCTTGCATTCATTTTAGTTTGAGAGTTTAGATGCTTCAGTGAATCATGGTCTGTGAAGAGGACGAACTCTCTATGGATCAAGTAGGGACGCCAATGCTTGAGAGTTTGAATTAAGGCGTAGAATTCCATGTCGTAAGCCGAGTATCGCCGTCGTGTTTCATTCAGTTTTTCGCTATAAAAGGCGATGGAATGACCCTCTTAACTTAGTACACCTCCAATCCCTACGTGGGATGCATCGCAGGCCACTTCAAAAATTTTAGAAAAATCAGGAAGCTTGAGTACTGGTGCTTGCCCCATTTTGCTCTTAATTTCTGCGAATGCCTTGACAGCTGCTGTTCCCCACGCAAATTGCTTACTCTTTAGACACTCCGTGATTGGGGCCATGATTGTGCTAAAGTTGCGTATGAATCGTCTATAAAAGGTGGCCAAGCCGTGAAAGCTTCTGATTTCGGACAGATTCTGTGGTGTCGGCCATTGTTGGACAGCTTGTACCTTGGCTGGGTCAGCTTCAACTCCTTTGCAGGAGATGATAAATCCTAGAAATTTGGCACTTGTGCGCATGAATGAACACTTGTCCTTGTTAATATAGAGCTGCTCAGTTTTCAAAACCTGTAGGACTTGTTCAACATGGCTCACATGTTCCTGCGCACCTTGCTGAAAATTAGAATGTCGTCGAAGTAGACGACCACAAATCTCCCCAGGAATGGTTTGAGTGTCTGCGTCATTACGCGCATGAAGGTGCTTGGCGCGTTGGTTAATCCGCTTTATTTCACCGTAATTTTGTTAATTGCTCGACTATCGACGCACATCCGCCAACTACTGTCTTTCTTTGGTGTAAGTAAAACCGGGACGGCGTAAGGGCTAAGGCTCTCACGGATGAATCCCTTGTCCAACAATTGTTGTATCTGCCGGCTGAGCTCTTCATTTTCCCTTGGACTCATACGGTAGTGTGGTAAGTTAGGCAAGGTAGACCCCGGTATTAAATCAATTGTGTGCTGCACCTCCCTTAATGGAGGGAGTTGGTTGGGCACTTCTTCAGGCATGATATGGTTGTATTGTTTCAATAGCGCGCAGATAGCTCTGCAGGAATGACACCATCATCTTGCTTCTTCTCACGGTTCACAACCAATAGCACCATGTCTTCCCTTTGTATGACTCGGGAAAACTGCTTCATTGTCAGGATAGGAACAACATCCTTTCTGGTGTCAAATTCTGAGATTTGCAGGGGGTCTAGCACAAACCTTTTACCTTGGAAGTTAAATGAGTAGGTATTAGCATACCCATCGTAACAAACCCTCCTGTCATAGAGCCAAGGACGCCCCAGCAATAAATGACACACGGTCATAGGAATCACGTCACACCATGCTTCATCCGTGTATCTCTTCCCCAATGAAAACTTAACCAAGCAACGCTGTTTTACTAGGACCGAATTGGCCTCATTAACCCAGCTGATTCGGTAGGAAATGGGGTGTTTTTCTGTTTTCAGTCCCAAGCGTTCGATGGCGGCTTCGGATATCACATTCATACCGCTGCCATTATCAATAATGACATTCAGCGCCTTGCCGTTATGCTCCATGCGAGTATGAAAATTATTGGTGCGTAGCCACTCCGGATTAGCTTGAAGCTCCTTCTTAGTTCCTGTCAGTATCCGATGAATAACACAGCTTGGTAATTCCGACGCACTCAAGTGCTCTTCCTCACTAAGACTGTTCCCATCACACTCCTCTTCTTCTTCGTGCTCAGCCATATCTTCTGTTAGCAGTTCCTTTTCACAGATGAATGCTATCCTTTTGTCTCGGGTGGGACACACCACAACAAAGTGGCCGAAACCTTTGCATTTGTAGCATTGGGGTCCATCGTTAGAGACTTTGGCTTTTCCCTTAAAATCCCCATTAACTCCCGCCCGTGGTTGATCCCTCAACGTAGGGGTTTTGTGGGCTGTAGAGGCTGAGGAAAATTCGTGCTTTGCATCCCACGATGATACTCTTCTCCCAGTGACAGACCCTGATTGTTTCTCAAGATGAAGTGCCAGCTGATAAGCCTCGTCCACATTGATTAGGCGTGCAGTCCACATCTCTTTGCGCAGGTCGCTGCGTAATCCCGTCCGATATCGGGCTAATGTTTGTTGTTCTGTTTCCACAACTCTACTACGCACTGATAATTCATGGAAGCGGTCTGTAAATTGATCTACACTCAAGGTTCCTTGGCGAAGTTGTAACATCTCTTCGAACATCATCTGCTCATAGTCAATGGGCAGATATTTCTCTTTTAATCGTTCCTTCATCTCCTCCCAGTTTAAAATTGGGGGTCTATGCGTTCTGCGCAATTGTTCCTCCACACTTCCCCACCATGCTCGTGCATGTCCCTTTAATTTCATTCGAACATAACGCACCTTTCTATCTTCAGAAACAGCAAACCAGTCGAAGTAGTCTTCAATGGCTGTCAGCCAGTCTTCAAATGCGTTGGGCTCCAGTTTGCCAAGGAAATTTGGCACATCTACCTTCATTCGTTTGGTTAATTCATCAAGTGGTGGTTGATAAACAACATGTCCTCTGTGCATAGCTTGTCTAGAGCGACGAACTTGATGATCATGTTCATTGAATTCATGAAATTCCTCCTCTGCACCGTGAACATCTTCTTCCTCAGCATGGTTCAACCTTCCCCTGTGTTCTACTCTTCGGCCTTGTTGATTAGGGAGACCATACTCCTCTCGAGCATAGCGTTCCTCCATCACATCCAGGCGTCGCATTACTTGTGCCATGACTGTGGCAATTTGGTCAAGTTGATAGTGCAATTGTGGTTGGTCAGAGTCTCGGGTGTTTGGGTGTTCGGTGTTTGAGTTTTGGTGGCTCGAGGTGGAGCTGTCTTGGAGGGTTGGGTTTGGGTTGATCGGGTTGATGGGGTTGATGGGTGCTTGGTTGGTGGGGCTAGGGTGGGTTATGTTTTGGTTGGTGGTGATGGGATTGTTTCGGTTGTGGGTGGAAGCCATAGCGTATGAATTGCCGCTGCGAGTAACAGGCATATACGCACGACTCTGATACCAAATTGGTGTCCACTGTCTTAGGAAGCCTCACACTTAATCGCTAAAACAGAGACAATACACAAAATCTCTCTATGTGTTGGAATCGCTCCAAGGAATAATTCAATTATAGAATCAAAATTGGTTCATAAGTACATTCCTCTTTCAAAAAGGCCCTATAAATACTAAGGCAGTCTCCTGCTTCAACTGAAACGCAAATTCTAATTTAGAAAACATAAGTAAGGAAAGTTTAATAATAGTAATTATATTGACAGGAAATAATAATAATAAAAGAAAGAAGCCAATTGTGCCGCAATTGTAGTTTTGATCACGCAACCGTGGGAATTTCCTGATTTGCATTGATTTCCTATTCTGCCTCAATTTCCTGATTTGCATCATGAATATTCAACTAGTTAAACAAAAAATAAAATAAAATAAATGATGCTGAAACTGGTTGTAAAGAGCTCAAAAGTGGCCAAGTCAGGCAATTCAAATCCCTTATCATATTCTATCTTGAATTAGTTTGAAAATCCCTTTTTCAGCAACCAAGATCTTGTCACTTCCCCTCATGAACAACAAGATTTGGTGGGTTCAAGCTATAAATTACTAAGCAGCAAAGAACATGATTAGCGATATCTGGAAAGTGGGAAAGATAATTAAGGCAAATCTTTGACTTAAAAAAAGTAGATTTGTTTGTTTTAACAGGTTAATTTTGGCTCACAATTAGAACATGGCTATTCCGCAGATATTAATAATATATCGCAACTTTTTTAGTAAATGTTATATATTTGAAATATTTGATTGTTGTTCTACTTTGAATTGAGTGAGAGAGCAGTGTGAAATTATTCTTAATTTTAAAATACATATATAATTATTTGAATAATAATAAAGTTTAATGAGATACTCGAATTTCACATTTTTTGTTCTTTTTAATAAGATTAACCATAGAATATATAGTTACCTCACAAACTTATGTTACATGATATTATTTATAATTAGCATAAGAATGTCAGCTTTTTATTTAAAATAAAGTGTCAAAAAAATAAATAAAATTATTTTTAACACTTCACCTTAATAAACTGATGGTCACATGAGACCCCTTGTAATGGGTATCAAAATAAAGAATGTTCAAAGCCTAAGATTCTTAGCCAGGTCCCATGAACAATAATGTATCGATCAAAGACTCTAAAATCAGGTGGTAAACGATGAATGATAGCTTGATTGAAAAAAGATGAAGATAAGAATTCCCCATCTTTTAGGATATATATAAATAATAATAATATTGTGCCCTACTTATAGCCAAAGACAGTCGTGATATCGTTATTAATTTTAAGTTAACCTAGCACTTTACCAGTTTCAGATACTCGGCACTTCAAAGTTACTAAATCATGTTGACACATTACTCAATTCAAATCTTTATTATATACATTATTATTATTATGTATATATAAGGTATGAGTTAGCTTTGAATATGGTTTCGAGATTAAAAACAAATAAAATGATATTATTTTTATATAAAAAAATCAAATTAAAACAAGTTTTATCTTGTTAAATTATTTGAATTTAACCAATTCAATTTCAAGTTTATGCTAAGTCTCGAATTATTAAATAATCATCTTATCTAAAACTTTAAGCTATTAGGTGAAGTTCTAATATATAATTTGTATTATTTTCTAACATTTCTCTCATTTGATCTTGAAACTTGCACACAAGTGCACACTAACTTGTGTTTAATTTTTATAAAATAAAATGAAAGTGGTGAGATTCGAACTCATGATTGTTGGGTCAACAAATCTTTAATACTATGTCAAAGAATAATCTTACCTAAAAACTTAAACTGTTAGATGAAAATTCAATATATAATTTGTATTATTTTCTAGCAAGAATCAACCCGTTAAACCGGATCCAAAAAAATAGAGAAACTCCAGTGGTTTACATGCCAATTAAGCACGTCCAAGTATTATTCCCGGACACACTATTGGTTCTACGTGGTCAGTAGATTTACCCTGTATATATTAACAGTTGGTCTTTGTATATATATAGAATGTGCATTCAAAAATAATTTTGTTAATTATTGGTGCGAATTTTCTTTTAACTTATCTTGTGTGAATGAGTGATGAGAAAAATCATCGAAGAAAAAGAAAAAAAACCCAATCATATACACATTTCAAATACTGCCTTGACGAACCCCGGCACATTAATCACTAGCACTCATGTCCCATGCTGGTGGTTGCTTGCAATTATTGAAAGCCAATTTGTAGAGAAGGAAAGTTTCTGAAAAGATGATGTAGCATCCACTTAGAAAAGATTACAGTGAAGAGCAAATAATATTAGAATTACTTGACAATACAATTTAATGGCTCAAACTTAAAATTTCTACGAAGAATTAAGTCGAAGTTATCAAAGTTATTAAATCCAATTTTTTATTTGATTAATTCATGTTTACTCGAGTTAATTTAAAATAATAATATTATTTTATATTTTTAAAATTAAATTGGATCTCGCTCGAGTTTTGAATGGATCAACTTCTACTATATTTTAAAAAAACTTGATCCAAGGGTGCCGCATTAACATGTATTAATATAATTATTTAATGAATTAGTGTTGTATCTCATAAAAATACTTATGTATATTTTATATTACGATGCAAAAACGCTTTTCAATTAAAAATATATTAAAATAATATATATTTATATCAAAACCACAAAAACACTTGGAATATGAGTTGGGTGCTCAAAATTAGCCCCACCACACTTTCAAATTAATACGAGAGAGAGCTGTCCTTGAAAATATAAGCTTGCAAAAGACTAAAAAACCAGTCGAGACATGGAGAGAAGCTATGAGACAACTCGTCCATAAGACCAAAATTCGACCGTCCTTCGTGGACAACATACGTGGTTTGTACCTAGCCAATCTGTATTTTAATCTAGGTTGAGTGAAAAAAAAAATCCAGCTTAAATTAACTTGGTTTAGAATTATTTTTTATTCAGAATTGTATTAAAATAATATATTTTTATATATTTTTTAAAAATATATTAATATCCGTATATCAAAATGATTTTAAAAAAAATTAAATAAAAAATATTTAAAAAAAAAAACACATTTGAAATATAATCCAAGACTTTAGCATTATAAGTCAAACACAATTAAAACCCATATTGATTTTTCCAAACAACATCACTTGATAATTTTTATTAATCCCAACCTACATGCTAAACTCATAAAACAAGTAAATACACGGATTAAAGGGCCCTATCGTGATCTGACTATAAACTGTTGCTGTAGTGGGATTTAGATTGCCTTTGCTTTTGCCATTATTAAACAAAAAAAGTCTTTCAAGGATTTAGATTGCCTTTGCTTTTGAAATAATTTATGAGAAATAATCTCTTATTTTGATCATGATTTAAAGAGAAATGAATTGGTTAGAAGTCTTAATCCATCTCATTAATTAGCATCACATGCTTTTTTATTTTTATTTTTTATGTTCAATGGATTCGGGTCAAAAAAATCAGCCACAAGATCTGCAAGTATCTTTATTATTATCCACTCATTTTCTTAGTTATACGTACAGTGCATGCATTAAATTTATGATGGAGTCATTATATAAAAAACAAAAACATTTTCTTTAATATCTTTTGACATTAAAATGAAAAAAAGAAAAAGAAAAAGAAGAAGAAGAGGCCAGCTCTTTATGTACTTGTAAGAGAATGGTCAATATCAAGGAAAAACATCAATGGTAGAAGGGGCCAGGCATTCAAGACTGCCAAACCGGGTTCAATCTCCTTCTCCCTATAGTTGTGAAACATGACCTAGATAGATACCAGACATGTCAGTGGATGAAAGACACATGATGAGCACGCCAAATCTTGGGACTTTGGTCAAGTTCTCTAGATATTTGACAGCCAAATCCATGTCATCGCTATCCGAGGAACAAACCAGAAGAGAGTTACAACTTAAATTAACCCAAACACAAACCCAAACATGAACAGAGGAGCTCCACTTACATGAAAAAGGAGGCCACACGCTTGATGATGTCAATTAGAATAGGAACAGACAACGCATTTTTAAATATCTGAGGCAATGCACTTGGAGAAGTAACCTAATTCAAGGAAAGAAAACAATGAGTGGTCAAGCAAATGGATCATCTTGGATGGGGAACATTAGCATAAATGTTTGTGCCCTGATCAAATACTTACTGCATCTACTCATTTATTAAGAGGCTATGACTAAACTTCTCGCAAATATAATTTAATGAAAGGAAGCACCAGCATATCTATTGCTTTTCATCGTCATGATGCTACTGGAAGACTCTCCTCAAAAAGGACATCTCATGCAGTAACTGTGCTTGACAATCTCTATTTACCATCACAGAGAAAGGCCTTGGCCTTCTTTTTTTGCATGCATGTTAAGTTTTATTTTCTGACCTTGTCCATTGTCCAAAAACAAAAGCTAATAATTTAAGCTAAAACAAAAACCTTCAAGAGATGAGTCTGGAGTGCACGATCACCAGAAAATCCTCGCCAAGAAACCTCAAATTGATAAGCTGAATTTGGAGTAATGTTTTTTGCAGCTTCAGCCATGGCACGAGAAGCTGCTTGAGAAGCAAGTTCTATTACTGAGATCTTCAGCTCTTGCCTTCGAGTTCTATTATTTTTCTGCAGAACAGTAAATGAGATATCAATCACCAGAAACAGCAATTACAGATGCAAAGCAGTATAAAGTAGCCCAAAGTGAAGCTCAGAGCAAGCAGGATGAATTTATCTTCCCACAACAGTAAAAGAGGATAGAATGCAAAGATGCAAGATATCAGTTTACTTTTACACAGGATAATGCCTTTAATAATTCTATTTTCCATATTTGTAAAGTACAGAACATGCTAGGCTTACTGCAATCCCATTCCATAGGAAGGGCAATGTTAATGCCTAAGACAGAACACATACACCCCCACCCAAAAAAAAAAAAAAAAAAAAGGATAGTCATGCAAGGATGCAAAGCTACACCTGGACACACTCTACGTTGGAATTCAGAGTGGCATTTGCAGGAGAATCATTGCCTACTTGACCATCAGATTTGCTTCCAGCACCAGTGCCTTTGTTCCTTAATTTTTTCACATACACTGATTTCTTCACAAGATAGTTTCCATCATTCTCCTGCCATGAATATCCAGAAGTTCAAACAAAAAAAATAAACAGGTGTTTCCTAGAAATAGATTAAAGAGATTCGAATGTGAAATCCTCCTTTTTGTGCTCCTTGTAAGGAGCTTCTGAGAGTGCCAGATGCTTTCTGGAGAATCTCCAGTGAAAATTAATAGAAAACATTACAGAGAATTGTATCAACGAAATGTAACAGCCAGAATACCAACATAAGATTGTCCCTTGCCTTCTCATACAAGGATTTGACATCAGCATGCTGTTTCTTGATTTCCTGGTTATTAGGTTCCAACTTCAATGCAAATCCAGAATCTGTAGTCAAAAAGCTATATACATTAAATCATAGTCATCAAAAAACTATACCAAAAAGAAACAGCATTAGATATTCAGAGAAAACCAATATATAAGTTTGAATTAACACACCTTCGATGGATTTTTTAAGTTTCCCCAATTCCTTTCTAGCCGTTGCTCTGCGTGAATACGCTTTTATGTAGCGATCATCTAGATTCAAAGCCTCTGTACAGTCATCTTCAGCCTCTCGAAATCTGAACAAAAAGAAAATGAAATTAAAAAAATGTCATATTCATGAAAATAATCGTCACAGGCAATAAAGCAACCTCTAAATGACAAGATGAAATGAAGATGATCAAACACCTTCTAGTTATCATCAGCTGTGAACTTATATTGCACTAGGCAACAAGAACTCTGCACAACACCTACCAATCTAACAATATCCGACAGGAAAGACTTGGCTTTTGATTTTGAGATATGCCATTGCCCTATTTGCATGGGTTACACTGTTGGTGACAAGGCTATGCTTCTTGAATAGCACTCAATAGCTTCATTAAACTTCTTCTGCTTGAAATACTCATTTCCCTGTAAATTAAAAAATTGCAAACTTAGCATTACAATCCATTACCAGCGTATCTTTTTTAAGTGCTATCGCAGGAAAGTTCATACCAATTCTTTCTCTGAGGTAGCATCCACAGAAACCTCATCAGTTGTAAAACTACTTGATAGATGATTGATTGCACCAAAGTTCCTTGAGTAATCATACTGTCCTGAACCACTTATAGAAGAATCAGCCGCAGAAGTTTTTCCTTTTGATCTTCCATCCTCACCAATCTTCCGAGTACACGAAAAATTGATAATTCATCAAGCAGCTATCATAGCCCATATAATTACTCTAAACATATGTGTGGGTGCCAAACACACATGCATGCCATGACTTTTCATATGGAAATAAAAGCATATTTAAACATCTCATTGACTGATCAATGCTCCTTAAGTTGAGCACCACTACAGCTAACTCAAAACACACAAGAATGTTGACAATCACCATTCAAGTTTCCATTCAGACAAGAACAGTCCAACATTAAGCATTGGATTATTCAAACTTTTCATTCCCAACACCTCCTCTCAATTTCCACACTAAAAGAAACCAAGAACAAATTAACAGCATGACGTAATTTCATTGTAAAAGAAAACCAATAAATTCTGTAAGGCATCCGTCAGAAACATAAACCCGCAAGACACACGCTTAACTCAATGAACCACCTAAAACAGAAAGCTAAAGTTAAAAAGGCAACATGCAATACTACAATGAAGTCTTTTATCCAAGCTACAAGCTTCTCATAATAAAAATGGTTTGTTTTTCGGCAACCCATTTCCAATAAAAAAGCCTTGAAAGTTAATGAAACCTTAATTAAATTGAAAATTTACCAGGTCAGAAGCTTGTGACTTCTTCTTCATCTTCTTATCAGTATCCTTAAGAAGTTCCCAATCCTGCAAATCATTCAAAAAACCCTGGAAATCCTGGAAACAAAATGGGTTTTCGCCCAAAATGCATATAAATAAATACAATCCCTTATTAAATACAATCCCAATTAACAAAAGCTTCCATTTTTTTAAAAAAAAAACAAGAAGAAACATGCACAAAGACTTTATTTTTTAGAAATAATAAACGGAGAACACTAAGAAAAAAAACATATAGAAACGAGAAACAAAAGGAAAAGGATAGTGATGATGGAGTTTTGAAAGGGAAATGATTGAAAAGACTTGAGCTTTCAGTTTCTTCCATTTTCTTGCTTATTACAGTTTTCTTGGTAACCAAACAGGGTTAAGAAAGTTCAAAACAAAAAACCCATAAGTGAAAGGAATGAACCAGAGCTTGATCACGTCCATGCTTGCCTGGAGCCCTAGCCATGGCTGTGAGAGAGGGAGTGAAGTTTCTGGAAGAGTTATAAGGGACGGGAACCTGACAGGGGTTTTGGTGTTATTGTGCTGTAGAACACTGGTTAAAAAGCTCATTAGTACCCTACTTTTGTAATGTTTCTGACCTGGCCCTCTATCAATTAATTCCACATCGATACAATAACCACAGAACAGATTCTCTTTTACGTGGGATTTCACTGAGCTTACCCCCAAAATTATAAAAACACGTAATCTACACCACATGAAACCACACACTTATGAGAAAAATCATCCAAGAAAAAGAAAAAGAAAACAATCATATACACATCTCAAATACTGCCTTGACATTAATTTGTCTCATGGGAACCCCGACACAATCACTAGCACTCATGCTCCATGCTGGTGGTTGCTTGCAATTATTGAAGCCAATTTATAGAAAAGGAAAGTTTTTGAAAAGATGATGTAGCATCTACTTAGAAAATATTACAGTGAAGAACAAATAATATTAGAATTACTTGACAATACAATTTAATGGCTCAATCTTAAAAATTTCTACGAGAATTAAATCGAAGTATCAAAATTATTAAATCTAATCTTCCATTTGATTAATACATGTTTATTCGAGTTAATTCAAAATAATAATATTATTTTATTTTTTAAAATTAAATTAGATCTCACTCGAGTTTTAAATGGATCAATTTCTACTATATTTTTTTAAAAAAACTTGATCCAAGGAACCCAAATTAACATGTATTAATTAAATTATTTAATATACATTAGTTTTCTATCTCATAAAAATACGTATGTATATTTAGTATCAGGATGAAAAAACACTTTTCAATTAAAAATATATTAAAATAATTTTAAAAACACAATTAAAACTCAAAATGATTTTTCCAAATAACATCACTTGATAATTTTTATTAATCCCAATCTACATGCTAAACTCATAAAACAAGTAAATACACAGATTAAAGGGCCCTATCGTGATCTGACTATAAACTTTTGTTGTAGTGGGATTTAGATTGCCTTTGCTTTTGCCATTATTAAACAAAAAAGTCTTTCAAGGACAAAAACAATAGTTTTTGAAATAATTTATGAGAAATAATCTCTTATTTTAGATCATGATTTAAAGAGAAATGAATCGGTTAGAAGTCTTAATCCATCTCATTAATTAGCATCACATGCTTTTTTATTTTTATTTTTTATGTTCAATGGATTTGGATAAAAAAAATCAGCCACAAGATGTGCAGGTATCTTTATTATTATCCCACTCATTTTCTTAGTTATACGTACAGTGCATGCATTAAATTTATGATGGACTCATTGTATAAAAAACAAAAACATTTTCTTTATGTACTTGTAAGAGAATGGTCAATATCAAGGAAAAACATCAATGGTAAAGGGGCCAGGCATTCAAGACTGCCAAACCGGGTTCAATCTCCTTCCCCCTATAGTTGTGAAACTTGACCTGTTCACGAGTTCAACCCTGAAGTTTTTTCTTTTTTTTAAGAAAATCAAAATAATATTGATTTGATTATTTTTTTAAAAATAAATCAACTAGTTCAGAGCTTGTTTTTAACTAGGTTAGCCAATTTTTTTTTCTTTTTCAGCCTAGATCAATTAAAATTTTAGATCGGCCAGGTCTTGAACTAACCCGCTGTACTATACCGATTTTAATTAATAATGGTGTTAAATTAATTATATCAATTTATTTACGGTCCATTTATCTTAGCTTTTCAACCAGTTTCGTCCTTTGCAGGATTGTATTCAACTTCAATAATGGTGTTAAATTAATGCAGGGATTTGACTGTTCAACTTTCAAAAATTCATTCTGGATCAAAAGATGAAATAAACGGAAGAGGCAATGGATCTATATGCAAGAGAAATTCAAAACACTTTTGCAAATTTATGATGAATTCCCACCGATTACATTAAGAAAAAATTGGTGGAGCTACTGAACTCATTACTTACAGTTGGTTTAAAGAAAAGAAATGTTACTTACAACAACGGTAGGGACTGGATGAAGAACATTAACAAAAGAGCTAAAAGAGCTCGGTATGGCTACTGTACATTGTGACTCATGTGCACTGTGGACTGGACTTTTGTCGTCCGTGCGTCGCGCGAGTTCGTCCACCCCTTTTTTTTTTTGTTTTTTCTGGATATGAATAGTGTATTAACCAAACAACTCCTCGAAAACGACAAAATCCCGTTTTGCCTGCAGGGGTTAAATGGTATTTACCCCCTTTTCGTCAACAGTGTCGAAAAGGGGTAACTACCATTCTGTCCCCCCTAAAGACAAAAACGCTCAAATGGCAGGAGGGCTGCTTCAGTAATTGCCTCTTTCATTAATGATATTTTATTCGATGATGAACAGTGCTCAGAGTGTGCTAATACGTTGCTATCCCCATAAAAGACAAATTTCAAGCATTCGGGTTAGGGGTTATTCGGTAATTGACCAGGATTCCAAACAGTAGTTCCTGCCGACAGCAGCAGGCGCGTCCGTTGGACGCGGTTTCGAATTTTGGACTCACGCCCCCTTCGAGTGGCGCGTGACATGTGATACGGTGGTCAAAAATTTGATTCCGGCGTCCCAAACGGTTCGCCTCCGTTACCTCCAGCCGATGGTGTCGCGCGTTTCTACCAAAGGTGGCCTGAAATGTTCCCCTTGGCGATCAAACGTTTGTTCCACCGTTTCTCTCTCCTTCCGGCAAAACGTTAACGGGAGTCCCCAGTTTTGTAGTTAGTTTCCATTTAGTCCCTGATTGTTTGATTGTCTTTTGTGGTATTGATTTCTGAAGTTTCATTTCGGTCCTCGATCTCTTAATTTCCGGATTTGAGTTCAATGCATAATATATTCGGTATCAAAGTTCTGATTTCTTTCAATTGTATCCTTGAATGGAAATTCATTATACATGGAAGTTTCATTTCAGTCCCCAAGCTTTTAATTTCCGATTTCACTTGAAATTCTTTACTTGTTTTGGTGTCAAAGTTTCGATTTTATTCAATGTTATCCTTTACATTAAATTTCATATACATTTGTTTTTTTATTTTGACCCTTGTACTTTGAATATCTTTTGTTTTATTTTAATTCTTTTTATATATATATATATATTATTTTTCTTTCTTTCTTAAATGGTTATTATTTTTGTCCATGCTTATATGTACATGCTCTTGCTTTTTGTTTTTAATTTTTTTAATTTCCTTTGTTAAAAATTAATTTACAATTTTAATCTCTTTTAATAATCATTTCAAAATTGATATTTATGATTTTTTCCCTTTTAAAAATTTTCTATTTATTCTTCAAGTCAAATAATATTTTTAAATATAATAATATTTTTTTGTCAATTTTTTGGGGGTCATTTCTCTTTTGTTAATATTTTGAGGTTTTAAAATTTATAATTATTATAGGTAAGGCATTCAAACATATATTTAATATATGAGACCGATTATATATTTAATATTTGTTTGATATTGACGCCTTAATATATATGTATATATATATATATTTTTTTAAATACTCTAACAATAATGATGGTGTCATCAATAATATAACCAATAATAATTACAATATTAGTTGCATCAAACAAATCACCAATTTATGCAAAAATTCATCGATTATAATTTTACTATTTACTGATGACATCATTCATGAAACAAGTAAAATATAAACAATACTTAATAAATATGTTACACAAAAAACGTGGCTCATTTTTAGAAAAAAATTCTGGTTCCAATTGTATAATTAACCGATTAAATAATTAGCAAAACATGTTTACCAGTAACAACATACAATCACTTTGTGGCTAGAAAAAACCCATTTTCTAG
This sequence comes from Salix brachista, assembly GCA_009078335.1. Classification (NCBI taxonomy): domain Eukaryota; kingdom Viridiplantae; phylum Streptophyta; class Magnoliopsida; order Malpighiales; family Salicaceae; genus Salix; species Salix brachista. The sequence goes on along the minus strand of CM018576.1, from coordinate 1,227,522 downwards.
CAAATCTTATCTATTACAATTTTACTCATTAAATATTAAATTAACCAATTTTAATACGTACAAAAGATTAGGAAACGAGCTCAAAAGGACTACAAAAATCAAAGGATCAAAACTAAACAAAAAAAATATATAAATCAAAATAAAAATTTTTTTATGTTGAAACGAGTCAAAAGAATTTTTAATTCCAGCGGCAAAGCGCGGGGTAATTATCATTTGGTGAACTAAAAAACATAGGATTGAACCTATAAAATTCCTCCATGAAATTGTTTATTAGCACTAGAAAAGATTGTCAAGAAACTTATCAAACTAGAATTGCCGGAGCAGGAATATTAGTTTCACTAATCTTGAAGTGACTAAAACCTTTTTATAGAGAAGATCTTTGAGAGATGCTAAGCACTTCAAGATAAGAAAGTCCAAGTTATTAAGAATTGTGTCACTCCATCGCGAGAGCGCGGCGTCGTGACGACCCTCCCCGTGTGCGGGGGATTCAATGTCGGGGGGATTTTTTATTTTTGTGAAAAAGGGAGTCGTCACCTAGTATTATGGTTACTAGGAAACCTAAACTGGTCTTTCAGAGATTCTAGGGTAAGGGACTGGTTGCGTAAAGGGAAGGTTTTAGCACCCCTAGTACGCCCTACCTAAGGTAAGTTGCTTGGCGTTTTGTTTGCCTATGATTTATTGTATTATTAATCTTTTAAAAATGTATTGGTTAAATGATGATGATGCATTATCCCTGCCGAATATTTTGGATATTAACCCCTTAGGATTTATTTATCCAAACACCGATAGTGAATAATAGCATATCATTCCCGCCGAATATTTTGGATAATAATCCCTTAGGATTTATTTATCCAAATACCAACAGTGAATAATACGAATCACAAAAAAAAAAAGGTTTTTATATTTTTGGAATATTGGCCAATACCCTTTGGATTTTACAAACATGTTGTAAAATCCAAAAATGCAAGAAATGATTTTTCTTTGTGAAATTTATGCAAAAATACATTTTTTCCTTAAAATTCCAAGGTAATATATTTTTTTGAAAACAAAAAGATTTTTTTAAAATATGCTAGTGTATTGGCCGTATGCAAGAAAACAACACATTTTTTTCTAGATATTTTCCTAAAAAAATATATTTTTAATATTTTTTATATATATATATTTTTTATTTTTTTATTTACTGGCGGGCTGGACTACCAGCCCACCAGTTTGGGGTCTGGGCTGCCAGCCTAGCCTGTCTCGGGCCCAGACAGGCCGAAGCCCATCTCTCTTTCAGGCCGGGCTTCTGGCCTAAATGGGCCGAAGCACGTATCCTTTAATGGTCGGGCCGGGCACCAAACCCGGCCCGACCCGACCCGACTTCACGCATGCAAAAGGAAGAAGATGCACAGTGAATTGTCAAAATTTGGAGTTCGATGAATGGCTTACCTGTTAATACCGTTGTGTAGAGGACGTCGAGGTGGTTCTTCTGGTCGTGGTGGCGTCGGGAATAGTGGCCTGTGGTGGCCGGAAATGGGGTCGGAAGGCGACGGGCTGTGCTTGCTGGCGTCGGGGCTGCTCTGTTTTCTTCGTCGGAGATGATGGATGAGTTGCTGGGGTTGAGGGGTGGTTTATGGTGATGATAAGGCAGCTGTTGGTGGCTGAAGCTGGTGGCCGGAGTTGCTGAGCCGAGAGGGAGAGAGAGAGGGAGTCCTCTGGTTTTAGAGAGAGAAGACAGTCGATCGACCGAGAGAGAAGAGAAAAAGAAAAAAGGAAAGAGAGTTGTTGATGCCGGGGCTGATTGAAGTAAAACGCTTGGTTTTTTTTATGTCATTACTTTTTCACTCCACTGTCTTTGTTATTTTCTGTCAATCCTCCTCTGTTTCCTTCTTTTTTCTCCCCCTTTTCTTCACCGTGCAAGCTGCTATTTATAGCAGAGAAGATCCGCGATGCAGTGTTGAGGAAAGTATCAAAACAGCTAAGCAAATTGATAGCAATCAGAGGAGAATCAGGAAGACAGGAAGAGAATCAGGAAGAAGATTTTGATGGAGATAAATCAGGCAGAAAATCACGATTGATTAGGAAGAAGATTGATCTGTTTTGCTGTGATAAATGAGAATTATGCGCGCCTGAACATGCAATGCACGCCGGAACAGTGAATGCTTATTTAATGCAGATTTCAAATTTTTTAAGAAGGTAAAAATATGATTTGGTCCTCCAATTTAATATTTCTTTAATTGCACCCAATTGGATTTAAACTTGTGATTTTATGCAATTATATCCCATCGAAAATCCAATCTCAACCTTAGCTTTGCGCGATCTTTTTATTCTGGTCCTTGGTTCATGATTTTCACGATTTAACCCTCAATCGACCATTAAACTCTCAATTTGTTCAATTTTGCCCTTGTACCCAGATATGTATTTTTGGATATATTTTTTCGAAACATAAAAATAATGAGTCAAAAATTGGGTAGCAACAGATGCCCCCTCTTTACAATGCTTACGACTAAAGTCTTGTAAAAGACTTTAAATAGTAAGTGTTGTAAAGAAAAATAGAATGGTGGATATGGGTCTCATTGTTCTGGGTGACCTACCTAAGTTAGAAAGGTCTCATTGTTCTGGGTGACCTACCCAAGTTAGATATGAAGGGTCTCATTTTTCTGTGTGACCTACCCGAGTTAAAAGTTAGAAGGGTCTCATTTTTCTAGGTGACCTACCCGGGTTAGCAGTTAGAAGGGTCTCATTTTTCTGGGTGACCTACCCGGGTTAAAAGTTAGAAGGGTCTCATTTTTCTAGGTGATCTACCCGGGTTAGCAGTTAGAAGGGTCTCATTTTTCTAGGTGACCTACCCGAGTTAGAAGGGTCTCATTTTTCTGGGTGACCTACCCAAGTTAGATATGGGTCTCATTTTTCTAGGTGACCTACCCGGTTAGATATGGGTCTCATTTTTCTGGGTGATCTACCCAAGTTATAATAGTTATAATGGTCTCATTTTTCTGCGTGACCTACCCGGATGGAAAAAAATAAAGAGGTCTCATTATTACGGGTGACCGGCCCGGGTTAGTAGAGTCTCGATAGTGACGGGTGACCCACCCGGGTCTCGTTATGACGGGTGACCTGCCCGGGTGTAAGATGAAGGTGGTTTTGTTGTAACAAGTGACTTACCTGTCTTGAGGAACAAAGCAGCACTAGTCCTCAAATCATATTCTCTTCTGTGGTTTCGTTCTCTTTAGATTCTGCTTCTCCATATTTTCCAAAATTTGGGATGACATGCTCTTTTGGAAACATAGGTACCCTTTCTCTGATGCTCTATTATCACAGGATGTCTTTGCCTAGTCTTCAAAACTTTGCAGGCTTCTCTGATTGGATGGCTCATTGAAGTTTGTCATAAGTCATTCATCCACTCAACGCAAGCGCATTGCTGCGATGATCTTTGCTTTTATCAAAATCTGACCATGCCCCCAAGTGTGGGGTTGCTTGATTTTCCAATTAGCGCAGAGTTCTATTATTATTCTTCCATTGAAGTTCTGAGCATTATCAGTTATGATCTTTTCTGGTGGTCCGTATCGACATATCAAATCTCTTTCAACAAATTTCTTCAACACCTTTTGCGTTACATGAGCAAATGACCCAGCTTCAACCCATCTTGTGAAGTAGTCGATAGCCACGAGAATAAACCTATGACCATTGCTAGCTTTTGGTTGATAGGCCTAATCATATCAATTCCCCACAGTGCAAAAGGCCATGGAGATATCAAGTTAAACATAGAAGCCGGAGGGGCATTGATTTTGTCACCACGGATTTGACACTTATGACACTTGTGGACATAGTCGATGCAATCCTTCTCTAATGTCCTCCAGAAATAACCAGTTCTTTGCATTTTTCTAGCCATCATATGCCTATTAGTATGGGTTGAGCGGATCCCTTCATGGACTTCCCGAAGCGCGTTTTTGGCTGCAGCTTATCTGGGCATCTTAGCAAAGTCCCATCAGATGATTTCTTATACAAAACCTCCCTATCAAGGTAAAAATCCATCGTTAACCTCCTCAAGGTTTTCTTCTCTTTTTGGATGCCCCCAGGGGATAAGCTTAGTTTTGGATGAAATTCTTGATATCATAGTACCAAGGGTTTCCATCTATTTCTCCTTCAACTAAGCAGCAATGAGCTGGTTTATTTTCTGATATCAATGTGTATCGGCTGTAAGTTTTGTCCTAAGTCTACTCTAGCCATAGAAGCTAGTGTGGCCAAAGCATCGACAAACTAATTCCCTTCCCTTCCAGATGGGTGAACTCTATTTCCTCAAATTCTCCAGCTAGCTTAGACAGGATTTCTTAGTAAGGTATTTCTTTTCTTTGGTTTGTCATTCTCCTTTTTCTTGACAAATAATTAGCATTGAGTCTCTATACACATCTATTTTTTATCTTCAACCCTAATGCAGCTTCTAAACCAAGAATACAGGCTTCATACTCTGACAGTATTGCTAGTGTGCCTGAATTATAACTTAGTTGGAAACGAATATTGTTTCTTATCAGGAGAGATTATCACTGCACCCGCTCCATTACCGCATACGTTTACAGCAACATCCAAGTACATAGTCCACCATTCTGGTTTCACTTCTTCGCCTGAAAGTGCATCTTCATCAGGAAGATCAAAGTCTAATGACTCATAATCTTCTATAGCATGTCGTACTCGGCTAGTAGAACTTGTCATCTTGCAATTCGGATGGACAAGTAGGGGTGGATTTAACAACTACGACTTGATTTTCTCAGAAACCTCTTCACACTCTGCATTCCAAATCCCAGGATTCTTCTTTCTTTCTTTCTTTTTTTTTTAAAAACACAATTAAAACTCAAAATGATTTTTCCAAATAACATCACTTGATAATTTTTATTAATCCCAATCTACATGCTAAACTCATAAAACAAGTAAATACACAGATTAAAGGGCCCTATCGTGATCTGACTATAAACTTTTGTTGTAGTGGGATTTAGATTGCCTTTGCTTTTGCCATTATTAAACAAAAAAGTCTTTCAAGGACAAAAACAATAGTTTTTGAAATAATTTATGAGAAATAATCTCTTATTTTAGATCATGATTTAAAGAGAAATGAATCGGTTAGAAGTCTTAATCCATCTCATTAATTAGCATCACATGCTTTTTATTTTTATTTTTTATGTTCAATGGATTTGGGTCAAAAAAATCAGCCACAAGATGTGCAGGCATCTTTATTATTATCCCACTCATTTTCTTAGTTATACGTACAGTGCATGCATTAAATTTATGATGGAGTCATTGTATAAAAAACAAAAACATTTTCTTTAATATCTTTTGACATTAAAATGAAAAAGAAAAGAAGAAGAAGAAGAAGTCAGCTCTTTATGTACTTGTAAGAGAATGGTCAATATCAAGGAAAAACATCAATGGTAGAAGGGGCCAGGCATTCAAGACTGCCAAACCGGGTTCAATCTCCTTCTCCCTATAGCTGTGAAACATGACCTAGATTGATACCACACATGTCAGTGGATGAAAGACACATGATAAGCACGCCAAATCTTGGGACTTTGGTCAAGTTCTCTACATATTTGACAGCCAAATCCATGTCATCGCTATCCGAGGAACAAACCAGAAGAGAGTTACGGCTTAAATTAACCCAAACACAAAGCCAAACATGAACAGAGGAGCTCCACTTACATGGAAAAAGGAGGCCACGCACTTGATTATGTCAATTAAAATAGGAACAGACAACGCATTTTTAAATATCTGAGGCAATGCACTTGGAGAAGTAACCTGATTCAAGGAAAGAAAACAATGAGTGGTCAAGCAAATGGATCATCTTGGATGGGGAACATTAGCATAAATGTGAGGAGGCAGAAGCCTAGATCCGCTGTTATATGCCAGAGAGAGGAAGTTCAAATAAGTCATGAGAAACACAAACTTTTCATGGTGAAGTTTCTTAATCTGAGCAGATTAGGCACAAAACTGCAAGGAGCAACTCATGCCTGACAGTGAAGGAAGTCCCACTTAACACAACACAAAAAACAAGTCGCAGCCCAATTCCACATCGATACAATAACCACAGAACAGGTTCTCTTTTACTTGGGATTTCACTGAGCTTACCCCCCAAAATAACCAGACTCCAGCCCCAATCCTTCACAAATTAACTCCAAGATTGTTGCGGCCAGTTTTTTTACTCCAGTAGCATAAGCCCCACCAACATGTCTGTAAAAACAATGGAAAATATTATTTTTAGAGAAATTATCTTGCTGGCAGAAAAGAAATGTCTCTTAGCCAACAAATTTGATTGTCAGTCCATGCAAACAAATTTGCAGGCTCAATTTACCGGTATCTCGCTGGCTTTTCAGGCTAGTGCTGAATGCATTCCTCTAGAGGGTGACAAGAGTTCCTTAAATTGTCTCGCCATAAGTGAACATCTTCAGTAGCATAAAGTAAACTACTAATTTGTGAATTATATAATTCTCTTCCTTGATTAACTATCAGGCATATGATGACCATTTATTTTAATCAAATCAAAGAGTAAGTGATTGCACATGCTAAATCTAAATCATATTCCAGCATGTTACTGTTAAAGAGGATTAATATAAAACAATATCATGCGATTTTAGCAAACAGTTCTAGCTCATATAGTCTGGACCGTGTAAATAACAATGCTCATAATATTTGAAGTTGTGAACCTGAAAAAATCCATAATCTTGGCGAACTTTCATATTTTTTTTGTATAGTAGAATCTCTGTCTTGACTAATGGCTATTCCTTCAAGATCTATAACTGGTATGGATTTGCTTGCATTGAAAGTGAGAATCTAAGTGGTTAGATTGTAGGTGACTCTATTGATTCTCAACATTATAGTAATAAAATCATGTATTTTCTTATATTAAATTAAGATAGTTCCAATTTCAAAGAGGAAGCAAAAAACTAAACAAGAGAATTTTAAGATTTCAGGAAAATAAACAACTTACGAGAGCAATAGCTAGACATGGACAAGAAACAATTCTAACATTGTCGAACAGATTGTGAGAAAACCCAGATTTGGTGGAGGGTAGAAATATGAAGAAAGAGTAGGAATTTATGGTCTAATCCTCCCATCAAATGTTTTGATTTCCTGGCCTACTTGTTATGAAATCATTGAATACTTGCTATCAAGAAAAGTTTTTAGGCTCCCGAGTTTTTTTCACTTCTTGGGATCAAACAAAAACAAACCTGTTGTTAGATAGCATTCATAATTTATATCCTTTGAGGTCATTGGAACATCTATTTTTTTTAACTCTGTCTATTTATGGAATTCTTTATTTCATCTAATTGAATTCATAGATTATTATTTGATACTCCAACCATCTCGAGCTGGAAAACTTGTGGGAATCAATCAATGCAAAACAGTTGCAATTGTTTCTAATATTCAATGTTTGTGGCCTTTCAGCACTCCATATTAACTTTCAAAAATAAAATATCGATTGTAAGCAATGAAGAAATGTCGGAAAATGAATGTGTTTTTAAAAGAGAAGGCCATCATGCAAAACCAAAGAAAAAACGCAGAATAAGAGAAATTATCTTTTATTTGACAAAAATACGATATTGCAAACTATTTCTTATGAATAAATCCCTATTACAAGAAGCCAAGAATTGATACATAACAAGACAGAACAAAGAATAATAAGACATAACCAGGAAACAAAGACAAACACAAGTCACATCAAAACAGAAAGGATAAGCTACGAGAACCACCATATACTTCGAAGGAACACTTCTCATAGGCAAACTGTCAAACAGATGGTGAACAACCATTGATTTGGGCCACCTACGCCTGCAGCCATGCAACTGCTTCCCCATAGAGGATGACAACAAATTTAGAAAGCAGCAAACAAGTTCATGATAAGACCCAATTACCTTCTGGATCTGAAAAACTTTTGAAAGTTAATAGCCAAAATACAGTAGCAAGTGTCGATGCATTCTTCCATGAAGTAAAACCACCTACGTCGCCAATGTGGATTTATGCACAGTACTGCTAAAATTGTCAACACCACAATTATGTAACCCATACCAAAGCTCACATAGAAACTGTCCATGTCTATTGACCCATCATCTCCATTGGAATTGTCAGGCACTCTCTCTGATGGTGATTCTGTTTTGTCGCATCTGTTTCCCAATGGAGGTCCACAAAGAAGAGGATTCCCAATATAACTGCTCCCATCAAAGGTAGCAAATTGATTTTTCATCTCCGGTGTTCTTCCCGACAAATTATTGTACGATACGTTGAAAACTTCTAGAAAGGTCAGTTCAATGAGCTGTGCAGGAATTCTACCATTCAAGTTGTTGTGAGAAAGATCCAAGTTCTCTATCTGCTTCAGATTGGAGAAACATGAAGGGATCAATCCAGTGAGATTATTTTGTGACAGGTTTAGAGAATGTATCCCACTTAACTTTCCCCATTCTGTAGGGATTTCTCCTGTGAATCTGTTACAAGAGAGATCCACGGCAGACATGTAACGAAGGATATTGCCCGCGTAACTGTAGAAATTTTTCTTTGATGTAAGCTCTACAGGTATTTCTACACTGACCTTTTCTATTCCATCAATCCGGTAATACAGACTAGGTTGCGTAATATAGATGAACCCTGATTTTTCATCTGATGCGGTAAAATTTAAATTGGTCAAACATGAGGGTAAATGACCAGAAAAATTATTTTCTGAAAGATCCAATATGCTTAATCCCCTTAACAAGCATAACTGATGAGGAAGTTCCCCATTGAATTGATTAGATTTGAGAACAAAAATGCTCAATCCTGAGAGGCTATCAATCCAATCTGGAATGGGCCCAGTTAAGTTGTTATCGCCGAGATCTAATGTCACCAAGGAAGAGAGATTATAAAAAGCATATGGAAGTGGACCGCTCAATTGATTTCTGTAGAGGTGGACATAGCGTAAAGATGGCGCATCAAAGCCCGACGGTAATGACCCAGACAGATTGTTTTCAGAAAGATCTAGAAATTCAAGCCGATATGAATTGAAATATTCTATTGGAATCGTACCTTCAAAATAATTTTTCGACAAGTCAATTCCCTCCATTTGGTATATTGAAGAGTTCCCTATTCCCCTTGGAAGCATGCCTGATAAGAGATTGTTACTGATATCAACAATCTGAAGTGTAGGTGTAAAGGTACCTGGTACTTCTCCTACAAATTCTCCCCACCAAATTTGTTTCCATCTAGATAGAGGTAACGGAGGTGAGTCCTGTTGAACACAGAAGGTGTTAATTGCCCATAGAAATTGTTATTGGACAACTTCAAATACCATAAAGAGGAGTCTCCTCTAGGCAAATTATGCTCAAACAGTTCACAGGACATATGATTGTTGGAAAGATCCAAGTATGCTAGAGAGCTCATATTCCCAAAACAAGGAGGAATACAACCTGTGAGGTTGTTGTTAGCCATGATGAAGTACATCAAACTTGGAAAAATCAAACATGTGTTTCTTGCAAGTTGACCATGTATGTTGTTGTCAGACAAATTTATTATCTGAAGGTTGGGTCTGGGATTCTGTGGCAGCTTTAAAAGACCTTTAAATGAGGTGTTTCTCAAATATAGTTCCTCTAACTTTGTATTATTCTCAAACAGCCAAGATGGGAAGGGTTCTCCAATGAACTTGTTGTGGGATAGATCAACATTCACCAAATCATATTGGCTACGGAGGAAGCTTGGAAACTCAAAACTGAGTAGTTTTGAAGTACAGTTTGAAGCACTGAAAACACTAAGCTGGAGCTTTGGAACTGAAGGGTGAAAACTGGATGCAGGTACTAGCTCATTGTTATCGCATTCAATGTCCTTGAGGTTGGAGTGGTTCATAAATGAACCAAATGATATTGGAACTTGAAAGTAGTTATTTGACATTGAGAGGTATTCAAGCTGCAAAAGATGGGAAAGGTGACTGAAGGCAATATTTCCCTCAAATTGGTTGTCGGATAAATCCAAATGTCGTAGAGATGATAGATTTCCCAAACAAGGAGGGAGAACGCCCTTTAGATTGTTCTGACCGAGATATAGCTCTTCAAGATTCTTCAGTTCACACCAGCCTGTACAATAAATCCACATAAAGGGAAAAGTAATATATCAATTATGAACTATTTAATTATTGAGAGATGCATTCGAAAATACAAGTTTGTTTTGTTAGTGATGTAATTTTCCTTGGTGAGGCAGAGTGCCACTTAGCATACATCGTCCCAGAGACAGAGTTCTGAGAGCAGGCAATGATCCAATAACACGAAGAAAACTTGTTGTAATGGGAGAAGCATCATCCAGCAACAACTCTTCAAGTTTGGTCAAATTTTGTGGTGCTAAAGATTGAGAAAGGCTTTACCAAAAAAAAAGAATTGAGAAAGGGCATTCTTAATATCAGACAATGAAGTTAAATGAAACATAAAGGGATTGAGTTTTGTGTTGTCCCATTTGTTGATAAAAATACTAAATATTGTCATAAACGTAATAACAGAGGAAGGGGCAGGGCCTTATATAAAATTCTATTAAAATTATTTCCTAGATAAATTTATATTTTATGTATCCATATGCATAAGCAGCTTATAAAAGTAAAAAAGGAGAAGTTTTTGTGGATAAAAATACTAAATATTGTCATAAACATAATAATATGAAAGTGATTATATAAACGTAATAACAGAGGAAGGGGCAGGGGCAAGGGCCTCATATAAATTTTTAATAAAAAACTTTGAAATTCTTAGATTTTAAAAATGGATGAAAGACTACCATTCTTGACATCCGATGAAAGGAACATAGAGCAATGAGTGGTTCATAAATGACTCAAATAATTAAACAGAAATTTGAATTTTTCAAATAATTGTTTTGACAAAAACTTTTTATCTAATAATTAAATCAGACTGAAATTTTTAAATTTTATGTGATTTTTGTTTCACTAACGAGGTTGGTTTGGGATCCTGCTTAAATGACTTTGTGTGTCATTTTTTTTATTGTAGATTTACTATTTAGATTATTGTATTCAGAACTCTTCAATTATTCAAAGTTTTCTATAGGCCTACAAATATTTTAAGCTTGAGAAACCCTATGTTTCATCCTTCTAGTTTAATGAACTATTGTTTTTTGGATCATCATACTCTAATATATGTTCATTTATAAGTAATTGTTCATTTTAATTACCTTGAGCGGGAAGGGTGTCATGGAAGTCAACTTCGGTCAAGTCTAAGACCTTAAGAGTAGACAAGGTCCCAATGCTCCCAAGAAAGCTTGTTGGGAGAGAAGAACCATCGAGGTACATTTCTTCAAGGCTAGTCAAATTGCACAACCCTGTATGGAACAGATAAGATAAATCCCCATTGACGAAAGTGGTATATATAAATATCATGTATGTTTCAGGCACCAAAATTGTCACTGACCTTTACCAAAGTGTTTTCCTTCAAATGTACTCCAACTAGCATGTAAGATCTTGAGGGATGGCAACCCTCCCAATGACTCCAGCAAAATGTTTTCCTTGAAGTCACTTGACTCCAGATACAAAACTTCCAATTTCCTCAAACCTGTGTGATAGAGAGCAAAATCAATAATTTACTGATGCTCTTTTTTTAATTATTATTATTATTATTTTATTTCAAGTGGTTGCGTGAGCCCTTTGTGCTTGTCATGAAATGACTTCAAACTTGCACTGGTTTATTTTATTTATGTTTAATTTCTATCAAATAAAATGGTGGGGTGGTGAGATTTGAACTTATTATGATCTAATCAATAAGATTCTAATACCATGTTAAAAAATCATCTTATCTAAAATCTTAAGCTAAGAAATAAAACTATAATATATAATTTTTTTAAAGATTGTTATCATCATGGAATAATTTGGAGCACTATTTTAGAATGAGTAGAGTGCATGCAAAGTAACTGTTCTACAAATTCTTGTTCTTTACTTCTTTTTTATTGATGTAGGTATTTGGCCTAGCTTGCGGCAATTTAACTAATCTTAGAAGCTCTAAAATTAATAACAATGTAAGCCTCCAATGATTATCATATCAGCAATCACAGGCTCAAATATAATTCATACCAATCGATCACCTGCTCTTTTCTTTACTTCTTGTTTGCTATACAAGTGGGAGTTTGAACTTAAAATTATTAGGTATAAATACTTTATAATTTGGACTACTCTAACAGTACTTTCCAGATGGTAGAGAATAATAATTTATAATGCTAGAGAGTGACAACTATTGTTGACACGGGCATGAAGTAACAATTTACCTTTTTGAATTTAAATAACCTTTTAATATAATATTACCATTCTAAAATTTAAATATTCACAAGCTTTAATATTTAATAAAATTTTAAAAATTAATGATTTGTTTGTGTAAGTTTCAAAATTAGAATTATTTCACTTGAAAAATTGCGGTTAATTATATGAAGCTTTTTTAAGGCATCATGCAAGCAACTTAATGGTTAATGCTCATCCAATTGTTATCTAAGTTTGCTAACTGATAAATTAAGCCATCCGGGGTACGGAGGAATGATTTACCACGGAGACCAACTGTTCCTGTGAAGTAATTGCCTGATAGATCTAGAGATTCGAGTGTTGAAAAACCACTGAGAGACGATAAAATGTTATCGTTGAATTTATTGTCACTTAGTGTAAGCTCCTCCAATTTCCTCAACCCAGATGCTAGTCCTTGAAAACATGAAAGAAAATTGTCAGAAGCAAAAACAAATACCCCAGCATTCTGATATCCATAAAAACTAAAACAATTGATTCTTTCTCAAGAAATTAGCTAAATAATAAATTAAGTGATTTGTTTGGGACTTTGGTTGAGGTGGTTTTTGAAAGTAATTTTCGTTTAGAAATTCATAAAAATAATGTTTTTTTTTTAAAAAATATTTTTGACATTACCAGATGAAAATGATCTAAAAACAGTAAAAATAATTAATAAAAAAATAAAAAATTTCAAAAATATTTTTGAAATACAATATAAAACAAGCATTGACAAAGAGCATAATTCGAGGTACGGAGGAATGATTTACCATGGAGACCAATTGTTCCTGTGAAGCTATTGCCTGATATATCTAGAGATTTGAGTTTTGAAAAACCACTGAGAGACGGTAAAATGTTGTCGTTGAATTTATTGTAACTTAAGTCGAGATTCTTCAATTTCCTCAACCTAGATTCTAGTGCTTGAAAACCTGAAAGAAAATTGTCAGAAGCAAAAACAATGAACCCAACATTCCGATATCCATAAAAACTAAAACATTTTATTCTTTCTCAAGAAATTAGCTAAATAATAAATTAAATAATTGTTTGGGACTTTAGTTGACGTTGTTTTTGAAAATGCTTCTCGTTTATAAATATATAGATGATATTTTTTATTTTTAAGAAATTATTTTTGACACAATAATAAAAAAATTAATTTAAAATAAAAAAATAAAAAAAATACAATTTTTTTTAAATATTTTTAAAACACAATGACTAATAAGTCTAAGCCCCCACAAAAGAGCGTCATCCAAGGTACGGAGGAATGATTTACCACGGAGACCAACTGTTCCTGTGAAGTTATTGACTGATAGATCTAGATATTCGAGTGTTGAAAAACCACTGAGAGACGATAAAATGTTGTCGTTGAATTTATTGTAACTTAAGTCGAGAATCCTCAATTTCCTCAACCCAGATGCTAGTCCTTGAAAACCTGAAAGAAAATTGCATTCCAATATCCATAAAAACTCAATGTAAAGTTGTTGCTTGAAATATCAATTTCTGTGTAAACTAAAAAGAATAGAGAGCAAAGAACCTTGATTCTTTAAGCCACCAACTAGCTGGTTGTTGCTTAAGTAGAGAGTCTCCAGTTCTTTGAAAGGCAGAAACAAAGATGCATTGAGATACAAGTCTGCATCATAATTTACGAATGCATCATAAGCTACGAATGCATCATAATTTACCCTTGAAAGATGTAGTTCGATCACTCGGTTTGTGGTGTTGTCACACGCAACCCTATAACCCCAGTTACAGCAGTTTAAATCATCTTTATCCCAGTCTTCTAGCTCATAGAACCGAGGTGCATGACTGAACCAAGCTTTGATCTCGAGGAGACCACTTCTCTCTTCCTGCAAACAGCAGTGGCACCTGTCGTTGACGAAGGCCAAAGCCATGAGCAGCATCCACACCTGCAATAATTGCCTCATTCTTAATAACGCTCCTTCTGCTTGACAAACTACAAAAGCAAGCCGTCTCTTATATACAGAATTGTCCTCTGCATGCATTTGATAGGACAATGACAGCTGTCTGTTTCACTGAATTTTCTAACACTTGATAGTTGAATGGAGTTTTATTTTATCATTCTGTTTTCAAAATAAAATTAATATAGAATCCAAAACTAATACAAAAATAAAGAGAATTATTTTAGTAACTAGTTACAAATTCCAATGTCCATCAAAACTAATAAAATTAATATATAATTGAGTGTTTTGAGACATGATAAAAAAAAAAGGCCCAATAAAAAGATCTTCTTCCAGGAGGATATAGACTTGTAAAGCAATTGATAGCTTTTTTTTATATATATACATCAGATTAATCTACGTGGATCATAAAATCACCAGTTAGACTGGCCACGTCAAACTTGACCACACAGTGAAATTAATTTGTATCCATTAATTTTTTATGCTCAAATTATCTAAAAGAGCACTTGATGAATACGTTACTCAATTATATCCTAATCAGCCCACGGAAATGTGCTGAATTAATACGTGGATGGTTAAACTTTTTGAATTCTTAGTCAGCACATGGAAATTACAATATTGTCTCACATTCGAATCTCATCTCATCGTACTCATTCTATTTTTTTAAAACAAACTAAGTATAAGATAGTATGGACTTGTGTGTAAATTTCAAGCTTAAAGGACTTTCACTTGAGGGAGATGTTAGAAAATAATATGAATCATATCCTGGGGCCTCACCTAACAATTTAAATTTTTTATGTGAAATTATTCCTTGACAAGTTTATCATGGTGATGAATTTGGAGAAAACTTTGTTTTGGCTTATGCTTTATTCATCTAATCCATAACTAAAATCCATGAAAAAGCCTGAATGTCTCAAACTGATAAGAACCACTGTAACTTTTAAATTTGACTGTTGGATAGGTGTTAAATATTCTACATGTTTAGTTTTGTAAGGGAGTTGACAGGCCATAACTAGCCAAGTACCAAAAAAATCTCAAATTAGATCCAAGAAATTATGTTTTTGCTATTTTTAAGTTAATTTTGGGTTTTAATTACAATTTCTACTTAAATTTGATTTTTTTTTTGATAGGTCGGTTTTAATCTCTATATTAACAATTTGTGATTGAATATTCATTGACATCAAAACTAGAAATATCATATATATATATATATATATATATATATATATATAAAAGGCGTGGGTTCGAATCTCACTCTCAACACATTTCTTTTTAGCGAATCCACATTAAAATTAAATTTAAGATATATTTTCGAGAAAGATGAATGAATGTTGAGGTGGCCGAGCGGGTTTATGAGGCGGGAGACAAAAATTCCGTTCGAGAGGTTGGGGGTTCAAGTCCCACTCTTGACAGATTTCTATTTTACTTAAAAATATAATTAATTTTTTTAATGATGATGATAATTTTCTTGCTTTTTTAATGATGATGATAATTTTATGTTTGTTATTTCTTTGAAACCTATTTAACAGATAAATTTATATCGATTTAAAATTCATATATTTTATAGAAAACTTGCACTTCACAGGAATTCTGCACAAATTTATTATTTTGACCAAAAATATATTATAAAAAAGCAATTAATATTTTTTTGTTGAAAAAAATATGGTACCGCTCACGACGAGGCGCGGGGCATTGGCTAGTATATATATATATATTTCATGTAATATTTACAAATAAAAAAGGATATCGCCCATGTAAGCGTAGAAAATTTTATTTGATGTAGGCTCTACAGCTATTTTTACATTGATCTCTTCCGTTTCGTCATCTGCAGTGTCCCCATTATACATACACCTCATCCCGTATAGATTTTTATCCAAGAAATACGCATTGTCACAAATTGGTTTGAGGATGCTAACAATATGGCCCTCTTCATCCATCCCAATTGACAAGGCAGCTTTTTCTTCACGCACTGCATGCATTGTAAACCTGGAATTATTTGAGAAGACTTTGACTCAGAGTCGGTCCTTACGTTAACCAGCCTAGAGAATGCTTGGCATTAAAACGACTTGCCAGTTTTCGAACAAGTTTCGTGAAAATGATTTGAGCTCAGGCTCCACAATTATTTTCATTACTTCATTTGTTATTGTTTTTCTTCAAGCTCGTGGAACGACGGGGTGTTCCTCCGTCTTGTTGTTTAGCTGCTTTGCTTTTATTTTACTTCATAGACTTGGGAAGTCATGTGTCATGAACATGTGATTTCAATGGAGTGAATGATTTTCCGACACAGCTGTAGATTTCATCACCTACTTGCACTTGTTTTTATTAGTAGACTTGGGAGGTCAAGATTCCTAATTATCCACATCAAGCAGTCTTGATCCCATCGGAAATGAATTTCGTGGAGGAAAGACAGAAAGAAAATTATCATGCTAATACTTTTCACTAGCCAGTGCTTTCTTGGACATCTTCAACAATGGAGTTTCTCTAAACGTGATTCCCGGGATGAGATTTGCAATGTGGTCCTCCTAGCTAGCTAGTGAACCTGCTCAACGAATGATCATAAATGATGCCAAAAAAATTGAAACCACAGAGAAGGAATCAAATTCAATGGCTCTTAGCAAACCCTCCGCCCCCTTCCAAGTTCCAGCCGTGTCTTGTACGGTTGCAGTTAACATCTCCCCAGCTACTGGTTCAATAGTGATCAACTCTTTCTTGTGATCCCATTATCCAGAAAATATGAAACTAAAAAAACAATTATATATTTCCAAGACATGATTAAATCTCTCTGAGCAAAAAAAAAAAACAATCTCTTTTCGTTCATTTTTTTCCTTGATCATCAAAATTTACAATATTGAACTTAATTTTTACACAACTCCATAAATAAATGAGTTTACAGTCCCGATTATCCCTGTTCTGTATGTTTTTGTTCAGATCCACCAGGGCTTCTAAACTTTCTTGCTACCTCCAAGTAAGATAAACTGACCCTCTAACCTTCCTTTCATTTCCCTTGCAATGAAACTAACAAAACTCTGATAATTTATTCTTCTCATTTCGTCACCATCTCGTATGTCACACACACTATTGCTATCGAAGGGACCACGCACAAGTGGAGAAAACGAAAAAAGATCTCCTTGTATCCAATGTTATTGAGAGAGAAAAGTAGTCTCTTTGACTTTTCAATGTTTTGCAAACAAGTTTCGGCCATCTAAGCTTTTCATTGGGTTTGAATTTCCTTGCCTCCTGAGTAAATTTTATCTGGGCTGGACTTGAATATTTCTATATATACACTTAAGGCTGGATGAGTTTGTCTCTTTAGCAGGCTTTCATAGGCTCTTGTGCTCCCAAACTATGTCAGCTCCAAGCCCGCTGTTATTGAATGAAATCATTGAATACTTGCCGTCAAGAGTAGTTTTTTCCACTTGGATTCCTCTTTATTTGCGACAGCATTAATCAATCATGGAACCCTAGCAGCATAATTATTAATGATGTTTGGGAATGAACAATCTCAGTCCATCTGGGAAATGTGTACATGCCAATAGTCAATCTTGACCACGCAGTTCATCAAAGCGAAATGGTTTTGCCAGGTTTCCTTCAAAGCATATCAGATACATGCTGCTGCATTCGCAAGAAAGGAGCAACCATCAACCAGTGTCCTATTGAATGTGCTAAATGTCAATCAAGACAGGCTCATGAAGCAATTAAACATAAATGATAATAGAACAAGTTATGATGCATCTGCCGGAACTGCTTAGAGCTTTCATTTGGATGCTGAAATAATGAGGGGACGATGCATTAAAGGAAGTTTTTGATTCACAAATGATAGTGGTATAACAAATTGGACAAATATTTGATCCTTATTAAGGGAATTAAAAGTGAGTCCGAATAAGATTTTCATTCAATTCAATTCAATGTTTGAAAAGAGAGAATGAAAGTGGGAAGAAAGTAAATTCTCAAGAAAAATACCCTCTCCTTTTCTATTTCAATACAATTCTCTTAACAAACAAGTGTAAATTGAATTAAAACAAATACGACATCAAATAGAGGATATATATATATATATATATATATATATATATATATATATATATATATATATATTAAAGTGATAATGAATGAAATTATAGTAATAACATTGATAATGATAAATTCTTATTTTGTTTTCTAGTTTAGATTTCTAACTTATTTAAGGTCTTGTAACCTTCTAATAAAACAAAAATTATTATAGAGATTCTAGAGAAAATAAAATTGTGAATTTATAGTTCACCTTAGCAGCTTTTGTGCACATTAAAATTCACGTGTTCTTCCTTGTTTTACTTCCTTGAGTTTACACTTGCATTAAAAGGTCGCACCACACTAAAATAACATCTCAAAAAGAAATTTTTGAATTGACTGTTGGATTATTATCAAATTTTTATATTTTTACATGAGTTTTTAAAGGTTATTTTCTCCAAAGTAGTTACTACTACATTGCTATGCGAATGGTCAAATTTTTATGTATAAAAAGTTCTGCTTAGGCCGTCTAGTTTTGATGATTTTAAGATTTCCCTATTATATACAGAACCAATCAACCAGTTTCATTGACTATTGGAAACCAAATAGTTTATCCAGTTAATTAGTGTTTCACCTCATCATGCTTTAAGTGTGACGTATGTTGATTCACCAATTACTTCTAATATTTCTGGTTTCTCGGATGGAATCGCAAGAGATGCGCGGGTGCTCTGTTCTTAGAATTACTCCTTGGGACCCACTTGCATTTTTATTTTGTTTTTGTTTTCTCGTGTGAAAGCCTTCATAACAACCTTCGAGGCTCCTCCCGAGCTACTCTCATCTCTATCATACCAATATTAGAGTTTTTATTCTTTTAGTTAACAAAATTTGAAGTAATCAATTGGAGTTTATAGGATTTTTTTCATTGAAAAAACAATGAATTCTCTACAAGTCTCATTTTAGAAGATTTTTGATTAAATTCGAACTATCGTGTTTCATCAGATCCATCATAGAAGGTCTTTGACACTCCTCCCAAACTTCTTTTGCTGTAACAAGATGAATAAATCTATGCATCAAGTGAGGGCTCATTGATTTGATGAGCCAACTCTTTACTTTATGATTTTCGATAATCCATGTATCATAGTTTGGATCATTGAGTGCAGGTTTCGTCATTGCTCCAGTTACGCATCTCCATCAACTAAGACCATAATGTATAGTTTATTTCATTGAGAATAACACTGACAGGAAAGCCAGAGGTTTCCTGCTGAATGATAATTGGGTTTGACAGGGGGTTGTTCGGGGAGACTTGAACAATTGGGTTTCATTCTTGTTCTGTCATTGTTTGCAGGAGGAATTTCGTGGAATACAAAGTTCAAAGAGAGATGCAGGAAGGAACAATATAAAAAATTTGATTACAGCAGACATACAATAAGGGGTTTGGCTCTGTAAAATATTCTCTTCTTCTTGTTATTATTCATCTATTTCAGCAACTATATATACAGGGCAGTAAGAACACATATTCTACTTGTTCAACATTAGGCATTGGCAGCGATGGTGATTATTCTTCACTACAATTTTTTCGAAGTGGAGGTCCACACAAAAAAGGATTTCCTTCATAATTGCTTTCATCGAAGGTACCAAACAGATATTTTCTCTCTGGAGTTTTACCTGACAGGTTATTGTGTGTCACACTAAAAACTACTAGATTGTTGAGTACAATAAGTTGTGGAGGGATGACACCGTTCAAATTGTTGTAAGAAAGATCCAAACTCTCTATCTGGTTTAAGTTTGAGAATGTTGCAGGGATAGATCCGTTGAGATTGCTGTTTGACAAGTTTAATGCAAATAGCTGACTTGAGTTTGCTCTGCTGGGATTGCTCCTGAGAATTTGTTGCTAGAGACATGAAGTTGAGAAGTCTGCCATTGTAACCATAATACATACCTTTAGCTGTAAATTCTATCACTTGTTCAGTAGTGATGGGTATTGGCTGAATTCATAATAAGCTTTTTTCTAAAGGCAAGGATCCAAAATGAAGTCCGAAATCCACTGATGCTTTCTGGGAACTTTCCTTGAAAGTAAGATTGCCCAAACAGGATGGTAGTGGACCAGAAAGCTGATTTTGTGAAACATCCAAAATGCTTAATTGTTCTAACAAGCATAACTGAACAGGAAATTCACAGTCAAAACCATTAGCTCTCAAAAGAATTAAGCATTTTGGATGTTTCACAAAACCAGCTCTCTGGTCCACTACCATGCAACTTCCTCATCATTAATTTAGATATTTTTTAGGGATTTATATTTTAATTTTAAAGATTATTCTATCAACTAGTGGAAAAAGAAGGACTATAATGTGTTTTTGTCCTTATCTCTTAAATTCTTAATCTTTAATTTCAAAAGGATTATCATGATAATGTTAGTCTTCATCTTCATCTTTAAATTTTGAAAGCATATCAGATACATGCTGCTGCATTCGCAAGAAAGGAGCACCCATCAACAAGTGTCCTATTTATTTTATTTTTGTTTTCTTATGTGAAAGCCTTCATAAACGTCCTCAGCCTTCGAGGCTCCTCAGTCCTCCCAAGCTAGTTCATACCAATATTCTTTTTTAGTTAACAAAAATTTTAAGTAATCACCTGGAGTTTGTAGGATTTTTTCATTGAGAAAACAATGAATTCTCTAAAAGTCTCATTTTAAATCGCGTGAAATTAATTTTATAAAGAAACACAAAGATCTTACAGTTATATAATTTGTTTAATCACATAAACTAATATGATAAGGAGAAATCACATAATTATTTGATTTTATAACCCTTTAAACAAACTCATCAAATATTTAATCCAAATTCTGAATAAGTAACACACATCTTAATTACCAAAAAAAAAAAACTTGTTCATGCAAAACAGACTAGAAAAGTTACCAAAAATTTTGAGGGGATTTGGTTCTGGTTATTCAATTAAGCGAAACAGACTAGAATCATTTGGTTCTGGTAATTCAATTAAGTGATCAAGTGATCGATCACTTAGTGACACGCATACTTTGCTATTAAAAACATCTGGGTTTGTCAACAATTTAATTTAGCTATGAACAAACTTCCAACACTTGTAGACATCATTCGATCATTAGTTAACACTAAGCAGACTGAGATCCAGATCAAAAATTCACTTGAGCTCTTAATACTGCAGTAAACTTACAATTGCCCTGATGGTTACCACAAAAGACCCACTTTGGAGTTCAGAAGAGCTAGATTGCCCAACTCTTGAAGCCTGAATTTCAATAACCATCATAAAATGGGAAAATTAGTTTAGATATACAAGGCGAAACGGAATTAATTACCACACATTTTGACCTTTAGATTGGTCATACATGACCACTTGCAGGTCCTCCAGTGTTAAAACCACGCCTTGAAGATCACTCCTTGGATTTGATTCTTTGGCTAATGATGGAGCAGCTCCGATTACCGGATATGTTCTGGTCATTTGAGTTTGTCGAAAACTATGGCTGGGTTCTTGAACTGAGAATGTTGTTGGATGGTGAGAAGGCTTGAAGGAATCAATATGATTTGAGTTTGGAAACTGATGAACAATGGGGAATTGAGTTGCTGGGGATGCATGATTTTGAGCTAGAATTGGCCCTCTAGATACGAAACCGGGTGCCTAATACATAAAACTAGGTTTCAATATGAGCACTTGAATAGACTGCAAATGAGGTAAGTAATGAGAGCTTACAGGTGAAAACAAGACCCCTCTGAAAATCTTCCTTGGTCCCAAGATCCAATATATTTAGCATTAGAACATCACTGAAATCAAGATTTTCGGGGATCATTCACCTTCTTTGAGTGTTCCAAACCATTGTACCAAGATTTAGCATTAGAACATCACTGAAATCAAGACCCCCACAACATCCCTGAAATCATGAAACAAATATCATCATTCGGTGAAGAAAATGAGTAACAGCATAACCAATTTGTTAGCTGTTCACAAAGCGAGAAATGAACGACCCCCGCACGCCAGCTTGAACGACCCCTGCATGCCGGCATGAACCGTAACCCACAACAGGAAAAAAAAACCCTCAATGCATGCTTCCCTGCCCCTTGAACGAAAGCAACCCAAAAAAAAGCCCACTGGGCCTAACATTGAAACCCAAGAAACTCAAAAACAAAAAACAAGCAATGCCCTTCTCCTACCAGATATAGCTCTTAAACTTTCCGTTCTGCAGAAGAACATGATAAATGATAAAAGAGCAAAAATAAAAAATTATGACATGTTAGAAAATGATGCCACCCTAACAATCCAAGACTTCAAATTCAACATTAATAAAAGCATAATTAAGAGGAGAAAGAATCCAAAAACATCATGAAACATGGGATTGTTCTATTTTGCTATGCAACAATCTCAACAGCTAAGAGTTTAGATTGTAGGTTCGATTTCAAACGCAGGACTCTATTGATTCTCATCATTATAGTAATAAAATCATCTATTTTCTTATATTAAATTAAGATAGTTGCCATTTCAAAGAGGAAGCACAAAATTAAACAAGAGAATTTTAAGATTTCAGAAGAGAAAAAAAACAACTTACGAGAGCAATAGCTAGACATTGACAAGAAACAATTCTAAAATTGTCGAACAGATTGTGAAAAAAACCCAGATTTGGTGGAGGATAGAAATATGAAGAAAGAGTAGGAATTGATGGTCTAATCCTCCCATCAAATGTTTTTATTTCCTGGCCTACTTGTTATGAAATCATTGAATACTTGCTATCAAGAAGAGTTTTTTAGGCTCCTGAGTTTTTTTCACTTCTTGGGATCAAACAAATACATACCTGTTGTTAGATAGCATTCATAATTTATATCGTTCAAGGTCATTAGATTTTCTACTCTTTTTAACTCTGTACTTCCTGTCTTGCCTCAACATATCATGAACTTGTGGGGCATGTATTATAGCACATGCAAGAGACATTTGTAAGAGATCCAAGAGAGTAACAAAATGTAAAGTGAAAAGAAGCAGGAGTAATCAGATTATAAGGTTATAATGATCACCGTAGGATATGGCCATCTAGAGTGGTTGTTCCACCAGTCCAAAAGCATTATCCTTGCATCCTTTGGTAAGTTTCTAAGATGGCCGCTGTACTTGCGCATGAGCATTCCGTTTAGATTCTGCTCATGTGAGCCAACACTAGTTGTCTCTTGACTTTCAGGTGCTTCAACCTCCCCACAGCTTAGCTCCTCCTCAGATGTCCCTGCTGGCTCATCTGCTATATATAAAAAAAGACAGTACAGTGTAGTTAGACTTTTGCATTCAAAAATATTGAGCAAAAACTTTAAAATTAAGATCTAACACAAGGCTGAATCTCTTGAAATCATAGAAATGAAATCAGTGGTGGTCATTTATAGGTTAATCTACCAGATCCCCAAAGGAGAAAGAAACAGCTTTATCAAGCTACTGGTAAATTACAGGCAACATTATGAACATCAACCAACTATCAATCATCTTCCAGGGCCATACATCAATAACTCTCAGGTTCTTCATCATCACATATAGGTAATAGTAACTAGCTGTGATAAAATTTTGCTAACACAAGTTTAACATCAACTTTCAGACACCTCCAGCAAAACAAGCAGTTGCTTGTCTTCCAATGCTATAGCACAGGAGGACCAAAAGGTTCCGGTCTACTTAAATGCAATGACTGCTTCTGCTTGATTTAAATATGCTCTAGAGACTACACAAATTATGCATTTTGCATCCTGGCAATACAAAATGTTGGCAGACAATAAGAAAGCTGTTCATGAGTGTCTTAACTAATGTAGTTTCGGACAAATCTTACTATGTAATTCCAAATAAATTGAATCTAGGATTATACTATTTCCAATCAAAAGCATGCTTTGTACAACCTCATGGCATGTGCCTCCATACCATTTTAATTGATCATGCTAGTTCCTTCAGCAACTAGCACGAATATAGAAAAATAATAAAGCCATGGCTGGAAGAACAAAATATGAAAACAAGAAATGTACACAACATCAAATTTCAGGTAACATGATAGACGATGCACCAAAGTCTAGCATGCGAGATTCCACGCGTAAGCAAATAAGAAGGAATTCTGAATTGAAAACGAGGCATAACATAACATGCTACCATTGTAATGAAACTTGATTCAGAGACTTTGTATTCATCCTATAAAAATTAGTAGTTAATAAGTAGATTTGAGATCAAATTAAAAATAGAGTCCACAAATTTCTAGGATTAAGACTTTATTGGAAATTATTCTTCAACAAAAATAGGGTGATTGGCGATCTGGGTCTTGATTGCATCATACATATCTGATCCGGTGACTTCTCTGTGACCATGACCAGCTTGAAGAAAACTACTAGCTTGACTGTGAAATTCAGTGGGAGTACTAGTAGTAGCATCAGAAAAGTTTGCTGCAGGCAAGTTTTCAGGCCTGACAATATCATTTGGTGAACTCAAAAACGTAGGATTGAACCTATAAAATTCCTCCATGAAATTGTTTACTAGCACTAGAAAAGATTGTCAAGAAACTTATCAATTGTAAGAGCAAGAATATTAGTTTCACTGATCTTCAAGTGACTAAAACCTTTTTATAGAGAAGATCTTTGAGAGATGCTAAGCACTTCCAGATAAGAAAGTCCAAGTTATTAAGAATCCCAATAAAGAGAGAGTCTGAGGCATTGAAAAATACTGTAGTAGGGATGAACTGTGATCTCTGTGTGTGTGTGTTTATATATATTTATGAAAAACCCAAGAAAGTTTTCAAGAAACAGTGCAAACCCTCATTAAAAAACACCAACAATTTTAATGAATAAAAACAAAATGATCTAGTTAGTTTTTCAAGTAACAACAGTGAGATTGCGCGCGCAACCCATTTCTCTCCACTACCCAGACTTCAATAGATAGTTGAAAAAAGAATCCTAGTTAGTCAATGAATGAACCAGAGCAGTAGAAAGAGAAAGAGAAAGAGAACATGGAAGAAGTCCTGCTGCTACTATTACGAACTTTGAAGTAACCCTGAGGCTCAGGTTGGAAAAAGACCAGACCTTTTTTTTCCAAGAAGACCTAGGATAAAGTGGACACCACACACATACGAAGACAGAAAAACAGTGAGTAGCAGTGGTAGTGACTAGAGAGTTGAGGGAGGTGGTGGTAGCTGAAAAGGTGTACATGTATTTTGATATCATAAATTATTATTTTTAATTCAATCTCTATATTTTTAGAAAAAAACAATTCAGTCCCTTTTATTTCAAAAGGTATTAATTGACTTCAGCCTCTTACATTTAGTTTTTTAAACTCTAATCACATGCACTTTCTCTCTATTTTGCATATATTTTTTATCAGTAACAAAGATACTATCGATAGAATTAGAATTCTGCGTTGCTTTTTATGCTGTTCCTGTAAACTTTAGAGTTTAAAATTTAGATAGAATAATAAAAAGAATTTATTAGATAACGATTCAACCAGGCATATGTCCGCATGAGTTATTATGGTTTCTTCTGCACCAAGTAAGATGAGAAAAACGCGATGGAAAAGAAACAAAAACAACTTAATCTGTTCCGCCTTAAGAAATTATAAAAGGAGTAATCGAGAAAATCCAAAATCAAAGGAAGTCAGTCGTCTGTTTCTTAAACATACAAGACCAGAGTATAACTTAGTTTTGAAGAAATGATTGATGCAGGTGGTTGCACGTTGTTGACACAGTACGGGGAGTAACAGTAGAATGATAATGGTGAAGCAGCTCCCGTGTTTGTAGATGACAAACGTGTCTCTCTGCCATGCATCCCAGTAGCGGTGGTCGGGTCATACTGTGGCAGGTATATATATTTAAATTTGACAGAATTCGAATTCTCAATGGTTAACTGAGTTCTGTGGGTTTCAAAAGTAGGTGTGACTCAGTTAATTCGTACAGTTTGGGTACCGTGCTCTGCTGTTTCCACTCTCGTATAAGAGAGCATGAGCTCCATTATTGGGTCATGCCAGAGCTAGTTTTTGCTTTTATCATTCACTACTAAAAAAGGGGGCTGTTTGCAACGGAATTTTGTTTAGCAACGGATTTTCCGTTGCTAAACACATTCCGGAAAAAAAAAAAAAAAACCATGGGTTGCAACGGATTTTCCGTTGCAAATTAAAATCATTTGCAACGGCTTATCCGTTGCAAATTAAATTGACTTTGCAACGGATTTTCCGTTGCAATATAAATTTGCAACGGAATTCCCGTTGCAATTGAAAATTACTTTGCAACGGATATTCCGCTGCAATTGAAAATTACTTTGCAACGGATATTCCGTTGCAAAGTAATTTTTTCAGTGTTTTTTAAAAAAGAAATTTCTTTTTAATTATATATTTGTGTATTTATGACAAATTATATATTTGTGTATAATTATGTTGCAACGGAATACCCGTTGCAATTATAATTTGCAACTGATTGTCCGTTGTAAATAATTCATTTTGCAACGAATAGAACAATTTATTTCTTTGTTTTCTGTGGATGTACAAATATGTATATATTTAAACAAGTAAATGTAAATGAATCTTTTTTGAATTTGTATAATATTTCCTTTATGTTATTTTAAATGTATTTATTTGCTTATAAAAAATAATAATATTAATCAAAGTGTGTAAATGTAATTATTCGATAAATTAAATAAACAATTTAATATAAAAATTAATTATCAAAAAAAAAATTATAATTGCCACTTTGCAACGGCTAATCCGTTGCAAAATTAATTATTTGCAACGGATTATCCGTTGCAAATTAATTACATGTACGCACTGTGTTGACCAAAACGGTGCGTTTTATTCTTTGCCCTTACTTCCCACTTTGCAACGGCTAATCCGTTGCAAAATTAATTATTTGCAACGGATTATTTGTTGCAACTTCAGTCCATGTACGCACTGTTCTGACCAAAACGGTGCGTTTTATGCGTTGCGTTTAATTGCCACTTTGCAACGGCTAATCCGTTGCAAAATTAATTATTTGCAACGGATTATCCGTTGCAAATTAATTACATGTACGCACTGTGTTGACCAAAACGGTGCGTTTTATTCTTTGCCCTTAATTCCCATTTTGCAACGGCTAATCCGTTGCAAAATTAATTACTTGCAACGGATTATCCGTTGCAACAACAATCCATGTACGCACTGTTCTGACCAAAACGGTGCGTTTTATGCGTTGCGTTTAATTGCCACTTTGCAACGGCTAATCCGTTGCAAAATTAATTATTTGCAACGGATTATCCGTTGCAAATTAATTACATGTACGCACTGTGTTGACCAAAACGGTGCGTTTTATTCTTTGCCCTTAATTCCCATTTTGCAACGGCTAATCCGTTGCAAAATTAATTACTTGCAACGGATTATCCGTTGCAACAACAGTCCATGTACGCACTGTTCTGACCAAAACGGTGCGTTTTATGCGTTGCGTTTAATTGCCACTTTGCAATGGCTAATCCGTTGCAAAATTAATGATTTGCAACGGATTATCCGTTGCAAATACATCACATGGACGCACTGTTTGGACCAAAATGGTGTGTTTTATTCTTTGCGGCTAATTCCCACTTTGCAACGGCTAATCCGTTGCAAAATTAATTATTTGCAACGGATTATCCGTTGCAAATAAATTACCTGGACGCACCGTTTTGACCAAAACGGTGCGTTTTATGGCTTGCGGATAAAAACTCTTCGTCCGGACGAAGAGTCCCTCGATCTCTCTTCCTCCCTCCCTCGAACTCTCTCCCTCCCTCGCTCGATCTCTCTCCCTCCCGCGCTCGATCTCTCTTCCTCCTCTTTTCTGGACAGTCGCTGTTCTTGTTCCTCAGAACAAATCACTCATCATCTTCCTCATAACACATCTCTCTTCCTTCCTCGATCTCCCTTATGTTCTGTACAGTGAACATGTTCACTGTACAGTGGTAACAAAAATCAAATTCCATCTCTTCTTCCCGTTCGACCTTGTCAGCGTCGACATTGAGTTAAACAGACGACCCATCACCACAACAACGCCGATCTTCTTTCATACGGTAAGCATTTCAAATTTTTATTTCCTTAGTTTTTATCCGAATATTTTTGATTTCGGTTTTTTCTTCTAGACGCCATTTCCACTATTAATTCAGCTTAATTTGACGCCATGTATGTATTTATTAGCATAAGTTTAGCATTATTTTGGTCACCCATATGATTTTGCCGAGAAAAAGCAACTTTAATTTTTCAGCCGAACTCTTTAGATTATCAATGATGAGGTCAAGTTTTTTACAATCAGTTTTAGATGATGACAGAGACGAAGCTTGAAAAGAAGTTGAAAAGGAGCAGGGGAGGGAGTTTTATTACGAATTAGTTATCAAAATAGAAGACTACGTTCATATTTCATTTCCTTTATCTTTCGTGTGGATGATAATGTGCTGTTGTGAGATTATGTTTTGAATGTGTGTTGTGCCTTGATTCCTAAATGGCCCTTCAATTTAGTCCTACATTTCATCCCACTAGTTCCATATTAAACTCATGTTGTCTTTTGTCTGTACTTGGATAATGGTTGTTCTTGTACAATAGCTTAACCATCATTTGATTGCGTTTATATTGAAACAATGGATCTTCGATGGTGCAGCTTATTTGGTGCTTCTCCTGTAGGATTTCTCTTATTGCTTAGCCTTTGCGTCTGTAATAGAGGTATGGATATATTCTCTTTATTTTTTATTTATCATGATGTAAACATAATTACTTTAACATGTAAATTGTACCATCAATGCAATAACATATATTCTCTTAACTTACTTATTTTGCTATTTCTTCCTTGGACTCATCCACAAATGCTCTTGCTTACCGTTGCAAATTTATGTTTTTCTTATGAGGGACAAAAATTTGGTTTGCATTAAAGAATTAGTTTGCTACATGAACATAGTTACCTAGTTATTACTAAGAAACTATTGATTACATGGTATAGCCTTTATGTTATGAAGTAGAAACAATGACACAAAGCAATAAAGATTTTGTTATAACAAAATTATGAATAAATTTCATAACATGACGTTTAACTTAATGTCCATTAACATCGTTAATAATGTGGACCTATAGCAAATACACTTAGAAAAAAGGGGGCTGAAAAAATATATAAAATTAAATAACTAATATGTAATGTAAACTAGTTCAAAAACAACACTTATGGGAGACAGAGTTGTCCCCTTCGCACCCTAATGAATGTAGTATGAAATTCATATTCATAATTAATAAAAAAATACAAAAACAAAGGGGTCTTACGGTAAATCCATTTGAACTTGCAAATTCTAAATAATTGTTATATGAAAATGATCTTAGGCATTAATCTATAGTGGTGAAATATAAGAAACTTAATTTATGTTTCAGTTATTCAAAGCAATTTATTTTTAATTTGTCTCTTGCGCCATACAAAATGAAACAACATTCTAAAATGTTTGTATGTCATAATGTTTACTAGATTAATATGGACGACCGCCAGTGGATGTATCGTCGTATGCAAAGTGGTCGCCTTAGTCCTGAATTTATTGAGGGTGTTAGAAGATTTATCAATTTCGCATTTTCTATTGATAAAAATATCTATGAGGGAAAAATTAGATGTCCTTGTGTGAGATGCAAAAATAAAAAGTTCCAAGAAGCAGATGATGTTTGTAAGCATTTATTGACAAGAGGGTTTTTACCTTATTATGAAAATTGGACTGTACATGGGGAACCTTTTGTCACGGATATATTGGGCGGACCTTCATCAGGAGGGCCTAGTCGTGGTGTGAATGACATGGGTGATCCAAATCCATATAAAAATATGGTTCTAGATGCAATGGGGAATGATGATGTATGCTATAATGATAGGGTTTGCAGTCCCGATGTCATAGAGGAACCTCCGAATGTAGAGGCATCTAAATTTTTTAAGTTGTTGAAAGCTGCCGAGGAACCTTTGTGGGAAGGGTGTACCAAGCAAACCAAATTATCGGCTTCTGTACAATTGCTTAATATGAAGTCAAATTTAAATTTAACTCAAAATGCCTTCAACAAATTTACAGAATTTGCTAAGAGTTGTATGCCTGATGATGCAAATTTGGTTTCAAATTTTTATGAAGCCAAAAAATTTATGCGGCCACTTGGACTTGGCTATGATAAATATGACGTGTGTCCGAATTACTGTATGTTGTATTACGGGGTGGATGCAATGAAAATCATGTGTGACTTCTGTGGAAGTTCACGATATAAACCTACAAACCCAACTATTAAAGGCACAAAAAGAAAGGTGGAGAAGCAACTCCGATACTTTCCATTGACACCAAGACTTCAGAGGCTATTTATGTCTCCACATCATGCTAAAGATATGACATGGCATCACTTTCATATGTCAGATGATGGAGTAATGGTGCATCCATCAGATGGATATGCATGGAAAGAGTTTAATCGTATGCATCCTAACTTCGCGGCAGATCCTAGAAATGTGAGATTAGGGTTATGCACGGATGGATTTTGTCCATTTAATATGATGTCAAATGCATATTCTTGTTGGCCGGTAATTGTGACAGTGTATAACTTGCCTCCTTGGAAGTGCATGACAAAACCATTTATGTTTTTATCAATGATCATTCCCGGCCCAAAGAATCCTGGAAAGAAGCTTGATGTTTTTCTAAGACCCTTGGTTGATGAATTGAATAAGTTGTGGTCTGTTGGTGTTGAAACTTATGATGTATATAGTAAACAAAATTTTCAATTGAAAGCAGCTTTGATGTGGACCATTAGTGATTTTCCTGCATATGGTATGTTATCAGGCTGGAGTACTCATGGGAAATTATGTTGCCCTTACTGCATGGAGCATAGCAAGGCTTTTAGGTTAAAACATGGTGGGAAAACAACATTTTTTGACAGTCATCGACGATTCCTACCCATGAACCACCCCTATAGATACCAGGCAGATAAGTTTATGAATGGAGTAGTTGAAGAGCTCCCTCCTTTCCCACGTCGAACTGGTTTACAGATGTTAGATGAAGTGTCAAAGTTTACTGATGGACATGTTCATAGCTCTTGTGATAAAATTCCCGGTTTCGGTGTGTATCATAATTGGGTGAAGAAAAGTATATTTTGGGAGCTTCCATATTGGCATACTAATGTACTCCGTCACAACCTAGATGTCATGCACATAGAGAAAAATTGTTTTGACAATATCTTCTATACAGTCATGGATTGTCCTGATAGAAGCAAGGATAATGTGAAGGCTAGGTTAGATATTCAGTTGTATTGTAGGAGGCCAAACTTACATTTGCAACAACATGACAATGGTCGAGTTTACAAACCGAAAGGTAGTTATTATCTATTAAAGAAACAACAACAAGAAGTGTTGTCATGGATGAAAGAGTTGTCCTTTCCTGATGGCTATGCTTCAAATATATCACGGTGTGTGAAAGAGGGTCAATGTAAGGTTTCGGGTATGAAAAGTCATGATTGTCATGTATTTATTCAAAGACTTATTCCTGTCGCATTCCGACCTTACTTGCCTAGACCACTATGGGAGGCATTAACTGAATTGTCAGTTTTTTTCGGGACATCTGTGCTACAAATTTAAATGTCAACCACGTGGAGCTGATGCAGCGAAATATAATTGAAATACTTTGTAAACTTGAAAAGATTTTCCCTCCATCGTTCTTTGACTCCATGGAACATTTAACGATACATCTTCCTTATGAAGCACAAGCTGGAGGACCCGTTCAATATCGATGGATGTATCCATTTGAACGGTATGATCTCATACAATGTAATTTGTTTTAAAATTTCCATTTATAATTTATTTCAATGCAAATTAATTATAAAAAATAATGTAGGTATATGTTTTATCTGAAGAAGAAAGTAACCAATAAAGCGCACGTTGAGGCTTCTATTTGTGAGGCTTACCTAATTGACGAAATTACAAATTTTGCGTCGTATTATTTTGGTGATGATGTTGAAACAATATGGAATAGAGTTCCAAGAAATGACGATGGAGGATCTAAATGTGAAGGTGGACAACTTTCTGTTTTTTCCTATCCTGGGAGAAAGTTGTCCAAGAAATTTTATAGAAGGCAGTTATCGCACGAAGAAATGAAAATAGCACACAGCTATGTCATTTTCAATTGTCAAGAATTGAAACCCTATATGGAGTAAGTGTCAAATATATTCATTTTGATCGTCATTTATTATAATTTAATATAACCTAACAATTACAATTTTAGGCAATGTCGTCAAGAGCTGAAGACAGAACAACCACAATTTACCGAAGTCCAAATTGAAAAACTATGTGAGCAGATATTTCCAATTTGGTTGAAAAATCATGTAAGTTTTTTCAATAAGAATCTTGTTATATTAAATATTTTATATGAAATTTAATAAATTCATCCATGGTTATTATTATTCTTATGCTAGGTTCAATACAAATCAACTGGAATTGAGAATCAAATCTTTGCACTATCAATGGGGCCGTCAAATTCAGTGAAATGTTATAATGGGTATTATGTAAATGGGTTTAAATTTCATACTCAAAGTTATGGAAGATATAAAAAAACTATGAATAGCGGGGTTTGTGTTAAAGGAAGTACCTACAATGAGAATGAGATTGATTATTATGGAATGCTTCAAGAAGTGATTAGGCTAAAATATTTAGGAAATAAATGCAAGGTATTTATGTTTAAGTGTCATTGGTATGATACAAAACGTGGACTTAAAAAGCATCGTTCAAATGGTTTGGTTGAAATCAAAAATACTTCTAGGCTACATGGGAATGAAGATTTTGTTTTGGCGCAACAATGTCAACAAGTGTACTATTCATGTCCACCCAATAATAAATCATCAGAAAGGTGGGCAGTTATAAAGACATCAGCTAGAAGTCGTTATAACGTACATATGGGGGAATTTACTGAAAACACCGACAATGTTCAATCATTTGATGTTGATCAATTAGATGAAATTACTCATCCATTTTGTGTGCTGCCTGATCCGTCACTTTATGATGTAAATGTACTTGCTGACTCATCTTATTATGAAGAAATCAATCACCATGAGTTGCCTCGGGTTGAGGGAATTTCGGGAGAAGAGCATGAAATGGCTTTGGATGAAGAAATTGTGTCTGACAATGATGTCATTGGTGATGGTGTAGATGTTGATGATGATGTAATTAGGAGTGATGATAATGATGATTAACATTATGCATGTATTTTTGTTATTCCCTACTAAAGTATTGATGTTGATGTTAATGATTATTAGCATTATGCTTGTATTGTTAATTTGGATTCCTAATATGTGTAATGTTGATGGTAATGATTATTAGTATTATGCTTGGATTTGTTATTTTGATTGAAATATGTGATGTTGATGGTAATGATGATGAGTATTATGCTTGGATATGTTACTTCGATTGAAATATTGATGTTGATGGAAATGATGATTGCCGTTATGCTTGCATTAGTTATTTTGATTGAAATATTAGAAGTTGATGGTAATGATGATGAGTATTATGCTTGGATATGTTACTTCCATTGAAATATTCATGTTGATGGTAATGATGATTGTCGTTATGCTATGATTTGTTATTTTTATTGAAATATTGATGTTGATGATAATGATGATTAGTATTATGATGTTTGATCATGAGCTTGGTACTTAAATTAATTTCTTACGATTTGTTCATTTTATTTTAATATTGACGTTTTTTTGTTATTATGATTAGTGTTATGCTTAAATTGCTTAATTGTCATGATTATTATTTATTGCAAACAGTTATTGATAACAACACTTTAGTTTTTGAAATCATGTTGCGGCGTGGATCTATAGTAGATTCGAAGACTGGTAAGTTTTCATCCAGATCAAAGAAAAATTCATACAGGAAGAGTAGGCCTGCAACAACTTCTCGTCCTATTGACCGTACAGACGTAGATGATAATAACATGTCCGAAGTCCCAAGCTCATTTCCAAATATAGAAGATAATTACATTTTCAGGTATCAGCATTTGCTGGGGAGTGATAATTATCCGGGAGTGGATGGTGATCATGTGGATGATGAGGAGACCGAAACTGACGAAACAATAAACGAAGAGGATAATAACGATCAAAATGAAGATTGTCACCAATCAGGCAGTGGTCAAAACTCAGAAGGGAACAATGTTTGCATTAAACGGATGGGTTTTGACACCGAAATCAATCCAGTAACAAAAAAACGACAACTGAGTTTGTATGGACGAACAGAGTAAGTTTTATAGTTTTTTAACACATTCAATATTTATGTCTGTATTTGTTTACTGAAAAAATTGTTATTATAATATATCAGGTTTAATAACGCATCATGTGGGCGTGAAATCGGAAACATATTGCGATGTAATTTCAAGGGGCCATGGCACAGTTGGGACAAAGTAGATTTGATGTATAAGGATGAATTGTTCAAAGAGTTCAAGGTATGACAAAAAAAATATTGTTGACTTTATTGCCTTGTTTAATTTGAATTCACGCAAGTATTTTCATAATTGTGATCGTGTATTTTTAATGATTATACTTTTCATATGTATTTAATAGAAAAAATATGACTTCCCCGTGGAAGATGAAGAGATTGTTCGGAATATATGGGAAGTTAAAGCTCGAATCTCTTTGAATCAACTATTGGCCCGAGCACGCTCTAAAGCTCTGGCTAAACTGAACACCACAAATATAACTGACTGCATTGACAATGGACCAATTTGGATACAAAAGGAAGATTGGAATAAAATGATACTTGAAGTTTGGTCAACCGAAGAATTCCATAGACGATCTGACGCTTCAAAACGGAATCGGTTGAAACAAACAGATGGAAAAATAAGTTCTCATTGTGGTGGCTCAGTGTCATTTGCATCGTATCGAGCCAGTATGGTAAGCATTAAGATTATTAAACACTTGTTGTTGTATTGGGTTAATATTTATGCTGCTAATTATTTTTAAAATGTTCATAGCAACAACAAGCCGGTGGAAAAGAACTTCCATGGGATGACGTATTTTCAATGTTGCATAAGAATGTAAATCAAAGCGGCACATTCGTGGATAATAGGTCCAAAACAGTTGTGGTAAGTACTATTAATTTTTATTAATTAATTACTAGTATATAATTTCTTATTTGTTTTACAAATTTCTTTGTACATGTACTTGTCTGTTTGCAGGAAAAATATAGAAATGAGATGATTGAAAAGTATGGACCAAACCGAGATGTCCATCCTTCTTTTGATGGAGAAGCTTGGTGTCAAGCTTCAGGGGGGGTCAGCAAGGGTCGAGTTTACGGTGCACCACGTATGCCAGCATCGAAGGTTAGTACGAGTTCATCTCAACATTCGTACTCTATGAATTCGACATATCCGAGCACTGTAATACAGGAGTTGAAGGACGAATTGCTAGTAAAAGATTGTGTTATTAAGAATATGCAACGTCAGATTGACTCCATTACAACTTATCTTGCGAACCAGCATGGAAGTAATGAGAGGCCTGACTTTATGAGTCAAGATATGTCAACACCCGTTGGCACGATGTCATCACATACGATGGCAAATATGGGTCCCACATCTTGCACAATGAATAGACCTCGACCACACCCCCCAAATACTGGTCCATCAGCATCTCATCAACATCGTAAATAATTTCCACCATAACTATGTATTTTTTTTTTCATGTTGCTAGTGATAGAACTATTAATTTCTTTGTTTTATGTTGATGTACAAATATGTATATACTTCAACAAGTAAATGTAACTGAATCTTTTATGAATTTGTATAATATATCCTTTATGTTATTTGAAATGTATTTATTTGCTTCTAAAAAATAATAAAATCAAAGGGTGTAAATGTTCCATAAATTAAATAAACAATTTAATATAAAAAATAATTGTAAAAAAACAAATTGCCACTTTGCAACGGATTAGCCGTTGCAAAGGTGCAACGGAATATCCGTTGCAAATTGGCAACGGCTAATCCGTTGGAAAGTTGCAACGGATAATCCGTTGCAAAGTTGCAACGGCTTAGCCGTTGCAAAGTTGCAACGGATTAGCCGTTGCAAATTTGCAACGGCTAACCCGTTGCATTTTTGCAACGGCTAATCCGTTGCAACTTTGCAAAATCATATATTAATCCTCTTTAACAGTAACATGCTCGAATATATATTCGAGCATGTTACTGTTAAAGAGGATTAATATAAAACAATATTTTGTGATTTTATCAAACAGTTCTACCTCATATAGTCTGGACCGTGTAAATAACAATGCTCATAATATTTGAAATTGTGAACCTGAAAAAATCCATAATCTTGGCCAGCTTTCAGAATTTTTTGTATCGTAGAATCTCTGTCTTGACTAATGGTTATTCCTTCAAGTGGTATGGACTTGCTTGCATTGAAAGTGACATTCCCTGGTCGCTTTTCCGGTGGAAAAACATGCTTCTCAGGCACGGTAAGTGCACTAATGGGTTTGGATCAGTGGAAAAAATTATGACATGTTGGAAAATGATGCCACCCTAACAATCCAAGACTTCAAATTCAACATTAATAAAAGCATAATTAAGAGGAGAAAGAATCCAAAAACATCATGAAACATGAGATTGTTCTATTTTGTTATGCAACAATCTCAACAGCTAAGTGGTTAGATTGTAGGTTCTATTTCAAATGCAAGACTCTATTGATTCCCATCATTATAGTAATAAAATCATGTATTTTCTTTTATTAAATTAAGATAGTTCCCATTTCAAAGAGGAAGCACAAAATTAAACAAGTGAATTTTAAGATTTCAGGAAAAAACAACAACTTACGAGAGCAATAGCTAGACATGGACAAGAGACAATTATAACATTATCGACAGACTGTGAGAAAACCCAGATTTTGTGGAGGATAGAAATATGAAGAAAGACTGGGAATTGATGGTCTAATCCTCCCATCAAATGTTTTGATTTCCTGGCCTACTTGTTATGAAATCATTGAATACTTGCTATCAAGAAGAGTTTTTTAGGCTTCTTGGGATCAAACAAATACATACTTGTTGTTAGATAGCATTTATAATTTATATCCTTCGAGGTCATTGGAACATCTACTCTTTTTAACTTTGTCTATTTAGGGAATTCATTATTTCATCTAATTGAATTCATAGATTATTATTTGATCCTCCAACCATCTCTAGCTGGAAAACTTGTGGGAATCAATCACTGCAAAACAGTTGCAATTGTTTATAATGTTCAATGCTCGCGGCCTCTCAGCACTCCATATTAACTTTCAAAAATAAAATATCGATTGTAAGCAATGAAGAAATGGCGGAAACTGAATGTGTTTTTAAAAGAGAAGGCCACCATGCAAAACCAAAGAAACAACGCAAAATAAGAGAAATTATCTTTTATTTAACAAAAATACGATACTGCAAACTATTTCTTATGAATAAATCCCTATTACAAGAAGCCAAGAATCGATTCGTTGCTCAAGACAACATAACAAGACAGAACAAAGCATAAGAAGACATAACAAGGAAACAAAAAATCATGGAAACAAGCATAAGGACAAACACAAGTCACATCAAAACAGAAAGGAACCATATACTTTGAAGGAACACTTCTCACAGGCAAACTGTCAAACAGGTGGTGAGCAGCCATTGATTTGGGCCACCAACGCTCGTAGCCATGCGACTGCTTCCCCATAGAGGATGACAACAAATTTAGAAAGTAGCACATGAGCTCGTGATAAGAACCATTCACCTTCTGGATCTGAAAAACTTTCGAAAGTTAATAGCCAAAACACAGTAGCAAGTGTCGATGCATTCTTCAATGAAGTAAAACCACCTGCGTCGCCAATGCGGATTTATGCACAGTACTGCTAAAATTGTCAACACCACAATTATGTAACACACACCAAAGCTCACATAGAAACTGTCCATGTCTATTGACCCATCATCTCCATTGGAATTGTCAGGCACTCTCTCTGATGGTGATTCTGTTTTGTCGCAACTGTTTCGCAATAGAGGTCCACAAAGAAGAGGATTGCCTTTATAACAGCTCTCATCAAAGGTACCGAATTGGTTTTTCATCTCCGGTGTTCTTCCTGACAAATTATTGTATGACACGTTGAAAACTGCTAGAAAGGTCAGCTCAATGAGCTGTGCAGGAATTCTACCATTCAAGTTGTTGTGAGAAAGATCCAAGCTCTCTATCCGCTTCAGATTGGAGAAAGATGAAGGGATCAATCCAGTGAGATTATTTTGTGACAGATTTAAAGCAAATATCCCACTTAAGTTTCCCTACTCTGGCGGGATTTCTCCAGTGAATCTGTTACAAGAAAGATCCACGGCAGACATGTAACGAAGGATATCGCCCTCGTAAGTGTAGAAAATTTTTCTTTGCTGTAAGCTCAACAAAAAATTTTAGATCGATCTTTTCCTCTTTTACAGACCGGTAATAATCATTTGTCCTCATATTGTATGAGAACCCAAATTTTTCATCTGATGCGGTAAAATTTAAATTGCTCAAACATGATGGTAAATGACCAGAAAAATTATTTTCTGAAAGATCCAATATGCTTAATCTCCTTAACAAGCATAACTGATGAGGAAGTTCCCCATTGAATTGATTAGATTTGAGAATAAAAATGCTCAATTCTGAAAGATTATCAATCCAATCTGGAATGGGCCCAGTTAAGTTGTTATCGCCGAGATCTAATGTCACCAAGGAAGAGAGATTATAAGAAGCATATGGCAGTGGACCGCTCAATTGATTTCTGTAGAGGTGGACATAGTGTAAAGATGGTGCATCGAAGCCCAACGGTAATGACCCAGACAGATTGTTTTCAGAAAGATCTAATAATTCAAGCCCATAAGAATTGAAATATTCTAATGGAATGGTAGCTTCAAAATGATTTTTGGACAGGTCAATTACTTCCAAGGATATTGAAGAGTTCCCTATTCCTCTTGGAAGCATGCCTGACAAGAGATTGTTACTGATATCAACAATCCGAAGTGTAGGTGAAAAGGTACCTGATACTTTTCCTACAAATTTGTTTCCATCTAGATAGAGGTAACGGAGGTGAGTACTGTTGAGCACAGATGGTGGTAATCGCCCAGAGAAATTGTTATTGGACAACTTCAAATAACTCAACGAGGGGCCTTCTTTTGGCAAATTATGCTCAAGCAGTTCACAAGACATATTATTGTTGGAAAGATCCAACTTATCCAGAAAGCTCATTTTCCAAAAACAAGGTGGAATACAACCTATGAGGCTATTGTTAGCCATGTTGAAGTGATACAAACCTGGAAAAATCAAACATGTGTTTCTTGCAAGTTGACCATATATGTTGTTGTCAGAAAAATCTATTGTCTCAAGGTAGGGTATGGGATTTTGTGGCAGCTGCAAAGGACCTATAAATGAGGTGTTTCTCAAATATAGTCTAGTTAAGCCTGTATTATTCTCAACCATCCAAGATGGGAAAGGTTCTCCAACGAACTTGTTGTGGGATAGGTCAACGAAGAACAAATCATATTGGCTACGGAGGAAGGTTGGAAATCCAACATTGAGTAGTTTTGAAGTACAGCTTTAAGCACTAAAAGTAGCAAGCTGGAGCTTCGGAGTTGGAGCCTGAAAACTAGATACAGGTACTAGCTCATTGTTATCGCATATAATGTGCTTGAGGTTGGAGTGGTTCATAAATGAACCTAATGATATTGGAACTTGAAAGTAGTTATCTGATATTGAGAGGTATCCAAGCTGTGGAAGATGGGAAAGGTGACTGGAGGCAATATTTTCCTCAAATTGGTTGTCAGATAAATCCAACTCCCATAGAGATGATAGATTTCCCAAACAAGGAGGGAGAACGCCCTTCAGATTGTTTTGAGCGAGATATAGCCATTCAAGATTCTTTAGTTCACACCAGCCTGTACAATATATCCATGTTAAGTGTATTAATTATTGAGAGATGCATTCAAAAATACAAGTTTGTTTTGTTAGTGATGTAATTTACCTTGGTGAGGCAGAGTGCCATTTAGCATACATCGTTCCAATTTCAGAAGTTTGAGAGCAGGCAATGGCCCAATAATGCTAAGAAAACTTGTTGTGATGGGAGAAGCATCATCCAAGACTAGCCTTTCAAGTTTGGTCAAATTCTGCGGTGCTAAAGAATTGAGAAAGGGCATTCTTAATATCAGACAATGAAGTTAAATGAAACATAAAGGGATTGAGTTTTGTGCTGTCCCATTTGTTGATAAAAATACTAAAAATTGTCATAAACATAATAACAGAGGAAGGGGCAGGGCCTTACATAAAATTTTATTAAAATTATTTCCTAAATAAATTTCTATTTTATGTATCCATATGCATAAGTAGCTTATAAAAGTAAAAAAGGAGAAGTTTTTGTGGATAAAAATACTAAATCTTGTCATAAACATAATAATATGAAAGTGATTATATAAACGTAATAACAGAGGAAGGTGCAGGGCCTCATATAAATTTTTAATAAAAAAACATCGGAATTCTTAGATTTTAATGAAATGGATGAAGGACTGGCATTTTATGACATCCGATGAAAGGAACACAACGCAATGAGTGGTTCATAAATGACTCAAATAATTAAATAGAAATTTGAATTTTTCAAATAATTATTTTGACAGAAACAATTATAAATCTAATAATTAAATCAGACTAAAATTCTTAGATTTTATTTGATTTTTGTTTCACTAACTTTGTGAGTCATTTTTTTTATTACAGATTTATTGTATTCAAAAGTTTTCAATTGAAGGCGTACAAATATTTTGAGGTTGAGAAACCCTAAGTTTTATCCTTTGCAATATGTTGTGTCAAGTTGGACATAAGCCTTCTAATTTAATAAAACATAAATTTAGTTTAATCATACTCTAATATTTGTTCATTTATAGGTAATTGTTCATTTTAATTACCTTGAGCAGGAATGGTGCCATGAAAGTCAACTCCAGTCAAGGATAAAACCTGAAGAGTAGTTCCAATGTTCCCAAGAAAGCTTGCTGGGAGAGAAGAACCATCGAGGGACATTTCTTCAAGGCTAGTCGAATTGAACAACCCTGTGTGGAACAGATAAGATAAATCCATTGACGAAAGTGGTATATATAAATATCATGTATGTTTCAGGCACCCATTGACGAAAGTGGTATATATAAATATCATGTATGTTTCATGCACCAAAACTGTCACTGACCTTTACCAAAGTGCTATCCTTCAAATTTACTCTCACTAGCATATAAGGTCTTGAGGGATGGCAACCCTCCCAATGACTCCAGCAAAATGTTTTCCTTGAAGTCACTTGACTCCAGATGCAACACTTCTAATTTCCTCAAACCTGTGTGATAGAGAGCAAAATCAATAATTTACTGATGCTCTTTTTTTAATTATTATTATTTTTTTGATTTCAAGTGGTTGCGTGAACCGTTTGTGCTTGTCATGAAATGATTTCAAACTTGCACAAGTTTATTTTATTTATGTTTAATTTCTATCAAATAAAATGGTATGGGTGATGAGATTTGAACTTATAATTATTTAATAAAAAAAATTATAATACCATGTTAAAAAATCATCTTATCTAAAATCTTAAGCTATGAAATAAAACTATAATGTATAATTTATAAATTTTTTTAACAATGTTATCATCATGGAATAACATGGAGCACTATTTTAGAATGAGTAGAGTGTATGCAGATTAAGTGTTCTACAAATTCTTGTTCTTTACTTCTTTTTTATTGACGTTGGTGTCTAGCCCAGCTTGCGGCACCTCAACTAATCTCACATGCCTTAAAATTAATGATCATATAAGCCTCCAATGACTATCATATTAGCAATCACAGGGCTCGAATATAAAACCACAGGAGGAGCAAGCTCCTTCATCCCAAGTTCATACCAATGGATCACCTGCTCTTTTCTTTACTTCTTGGTTGCTATACAGTTGGGAGTTTGAACTTAAAATTATTAGGTAAATATACTTTATAATTTGGACTACTCTAACAATACTTTCCAGATGGTAGATAATAATAATTTATAATGTTAGAGAGTTACAACTATTGTTGACACAGCCATGAAGTAACAATTTACCTTTTTGAATTAAAATAACCTTTTAATATAATATTACCATTCTAATAATTAAATATTCACAAGCTTTAATATTTAATAAAATTTAAAAAATTAATTATTTGTCTATATGTAAGTTTCAAAATTAGAATTATTTCACTTGAAAAATTGTGATTAATTATATAAAGCTTTTTTAAGGCATCATGCAAGCAACTTAATGGTTAATGCACATCTAATTGTTATATAATTTTGCTAAATGATAAATTAAGCCATTTGAGGTACGTAAGAATGATTTACCACGGAGACCAATTGTTCCTGTGAAGCTATTGTTTGATAGATCTAGAGATTCGAGAGTTGAAAAACCACTGAGAGACGATAAAATGCTGTCGTTTAATTTATTGTTATATAGTTGAAGGTCCTTCAATTTCCTCAACCTAGATGCCAGTCCTTGAAAACCTGAAAGAAAATTGCATTCCAATATCCATAAAAAATCAATGTGAAGCTGTTACTTGAAATATCACTTTCTGTGTAAACTAAAAAGAATAGAGAGCAAAGAACCTTGATCCTTTAAGCCACCAACTAGTTGGTTCCAGCTTAAGTCGAGACTCTCCAGTTCTTTGAAAGGCAGAAACAAAGATGCATTGAGATACAAGTCTTCAAGAGCTAGAGTCCTTTCATAGTCATAATTTATAAATGAAAGATGTAGTTCGATCACTCGGCTTGTGGTGCTGTCACACGAAACCCCATCCCAAATACAGCAATTTAAATCCTCGTAGGCCAGAGAACCCAGGTGCATGACCGAACCAAGCTTTGATCTCGAGGAGACCACTTCTCTCTTCCTGCAAACAGCAGTGGCACC
The DNA here is from genome assembly GCA_009078335.1 of Salix brachista. Classification (NCBI taxonomy): domain Eukaryota; kingdom Viridiplantae; phylum Streptophyta; class Magnoliopsida; order Malpighiales; family Salicaceae; genus Salix; species Salix brachista. Next base: position 1,184,487 of record CM018576.1, on the reverse strand, counting down.
GGTCGTTGACGAAGGCCAAAGCCATGAGCAGCATCCACACCCACAAGAATTGCCTCATTCTTAATAACGCTCCTTCTGCTTCACAAACTACAAAAGCAAGCCGTCTCTTATATACAAACTTGTCCTCTGCATGCATTTGATACGACAGTGACAGTTGTCTGTTTCATTGAATTTTCTAACACTCGTAGTTTAGGCAATGTTTGCCATTCTATTTTAAAAATATTTTTGAAACAAATTATAAAAATATATTTTTATTTTTTATATTAAATTAACAAAATAATGTGTTTAGATCATTTTCATATGATGATATTAAAAATAATTTTTAAAAAATAAAATAAATATTATTTTATTATATTTTTAAATAAAAAATATTTTCAAAAACAACTTCAATCACTACCGTATGCATATGTGCAAACATATAAAACTGATGTTGCTACCTGCTTTCTCACTCTAGACCTCGGCTGTCTGCGCCTTCCCTGGAATTACCTGCTCGAAAGAGAATCTTTTAGGCCATCTCAGAGAGCAAAGAAAATGACTACCACTTAAATATTTTTTAATGTATATTAACTCTTTTTTTTGTAATATTATCTTATTATCTAATACTTTTTTCTGTTTTTATATATTTCGCTTCATTTAATCACATATATCTTATGTCTTCCTTGGCTAGATCATTCTATTTTTTGGATCAAATTATTTAATTAAATTTTTTTCAAAAAAATATATAAAAATCATCACTCTATTTCTCTATAATTTCAGACTATTATTATAAAATTAGAGTTACAGAACAGTAGTTATTATCCAAGTAATACGCATTGTCACAAATTAGTTTGAGGATGCTGACAGTATGGCCCTCTTCATCCATCCCAATTGACAAGGCAGCTTTTTCTTCACGCACTGCATTAAAAACCTGGAATTATTTGAGAAGACTTTGACCCAGAGTCGGTCCTTAGGTTAATGAGCCTAGAGAATGCTTGGCATTAAAACGACTTGTCAGTTTTAGAAAATGCAAGCAGGACCCAGTTTTCGGTGCTTGGCCCAGGGCAGGTGTCATGACATGAGCCCTACCTCGCTCTTTATTCTCTCAAAAGCATATTCGGATATTTTCCACGTCAGAAGTGCACGTAGTGTGGTTGCAGTAGCTTTTTAAAGTGTTTATCGTGCTGAAATACATTAAAATGATGTTTTTTTATTTTTTTAAAATCATTTTTAAAATTAGCACATCAAAATGATCTACAAACACCAAAACATATTCATTTAAAATGAAAAAAAAATCAAATTTTAACCAAAAACCGGTGGGATCGCAATGCCAAACAGGCACTTAGAAATGAGGCATCCCATGATCAATCGGGAATATATTCGGATGTTTAGTATTTTCCTTCCTAAACAGTAAGACAAGAGAGGAGGAGATTTTCCAAAATCCAAATTCTCATGGGCTAAATCCCACTCCGAGATATTCACTCCCATTACTGTTCAACCACAATTTAGCCTAGAGAATGCTCCACAATTATTTTCATTAGTTTATTAGTTATTGTTTTTCTTCAAGCTTGTGGAACGACGGGGTGTTCCTCCATCTTGTTGTTTAACTGCTTTGCTTTTACTTTTCTTCATAGACTTGGGAAGTCATGTGTCATGAACAAGTGATTTCAATGGAGTGAAATGATTTTCCGACACAGCTCTTGATTTCGTCACCTACTTGCACTTGTTTGTATTCGTAGACTTGGGAAGTCAAGATTCCTAATTATCCACATCAAGTCTTGATCGATGCCATCAGAAATTAATTTCGTGGAAGAAAGAAAGAAAGAAAATTATCATGCTAATTCTTTTCACTAGTCAGTGCTTTCCCACGATGATCATCCTCAACAATGGAGTTTCTCTAAACGTGATTCCCACGTTATTGGGAGAGAGAAAAGTAGTCTCTTAGACTTTTCCTGGCCTGCTTGTTTTGCAAAGAATTTACAGTCCATAAATAAATAAATGAATTTACAGTCCCGATTTTCCTTGTTCTGTAGGCTCCCGTCCCATGTTTTTATACTCATTGTCACAAATTAGTTTGAGGATGCTGACAGTATGGCCCTCTCTATCCATCGCAATTGACAAGGCAGCTTTTTCTTCACGCACTGCATTAAAAAACTAGAATTATTTGAGAAGAATTTGACTCAGAGTCGGTCCTTAGATTAATGAACCTAGAGAATGCTTGCCATTAAAACGACTTGTCAGTTTTAGAAAATGCAAGCAGGACCCAGTTTTCGAAAATGTTTCGTGAAAATGATTTGATCTCAGGCTCCACAATTATTTTCATTACTTTATTTGTTATTGTTTTTCTTCAAGCTCGTGGAACGACGGGGTGTTCCTCCGTCTTGTTGTTTAGCTGCTTTGCTTTTATTTTTCTTCATAGACTTGGGAAGTCATGTGTCATGAACAAGTGATTTCCATGGAGTGAAATGATTTTCCGACACAGCTGTAGATTTCATCACCTACTGGCACTTGCTTTTATTCGTAGACAATGGAGGTCAAGATTCCTAATTATCCACATCAAGTCTTGATCCCATCATAAATGAATTTCGTGGAAGAAAGAAAGAAAGAAAATTATCATGCTAATACTTTTCACTATATTCAGTGCTTTGTTGGACATCCTCAACAATGGAGTTTCTCTAAACGTGATTCCCACGATGAGATTTGCAATGTGGTCCTAGCTAGTGAACCTGCTCAACCAATGATCATAAATCATGCCATAATGGTCTTTAGCTCTGAGAGCAATTCATGTACCTAAGAAAGTTGTTGGCTATCTGATCCCCAATGAGTTTACAGTCCCCATTTTCCTTGTTCTGTAGGCTCCCGTCCCATGTTTTTGTTCAGATCCACCAGGGCTTCTAAACTTTCTTGCTACCTCCAAGTAAGATAAACTGGCCCTCTAACCTTCCTGTCATTTCCCTTGCAATGAAACTAACAAAATGATGTGTACTTATACACAAGATAATTTGGGATAAGGACAAGAAAGAGGAATTAAAGAAGAAAGGTTTATTCTTTGCATACTTTCTCTTCCGTGACCATCAGCTTTATAGGCTTCTGGTTATGGGAAGTTACAAATGAAAAGAAGAGGAATATGTCCCACGATGCACGTGGTCATGAATGCCCATGAATTCCCCATAAAGACTGAACATAAAAGACTGAATATAATAACTGATAAACTACCCACGACCTTTCCCCATCAAGGCACTAGTCCATTGGCTGTAACGTATCATTCCTCCCCTCCCGAAAAATCCTTGTCCTCAAGGATGAACTCAGGATAAGAACGTGAGAAACGCCACTTGTTCTCCCAAGTAGCATCTTCAACCGGAGCCCCTTTCCATTTGACTAGTATTTCAGTTTTCGGACGATAACGACCTTTTTGAATGACACGGGTATTAAGTATAACCTCTGGCTGGGGAAGTATTATGGAAGCTTCGAAAACTGGTGGAAGAGCTGTGGATGCCGGAGTCATGGATCCTACATGTCTTTTTAAAAGACTAACATGGAACACGTCATGAATTAGGGATCCAATTGGTAATTCTAACCGATATGCAACTGGTCCAACTTTAGCCACCACCCGATATGGTCCAAAGTAGCGAGGAGACAACTTAAGGGACCGTCGGAAATGGACTGAATTCTGGCGATATGGATGCAGCTTCAAGTAAACATAATCTCCGATAGCAAAAGTCACCTCTTTACGGTGCTGATCCGCTTGAGACTTCATCCTGTCTCGAGCAACCAGCAGATTGCGCCGTAGGTCCTGCAGCACTTCAGTTCTGCTGCGAAGGAGATCGTCCACAGCTTGGACTTTTGTAGTGCCAGGCACATATGAGAGCAGGGAGGGTGGTGGTATGCCATATACAGCTTCGAAGGGTGAGACTTTGGTGGCGGAGTGTACGGACGTGTTGTAACTGTACTCCGCCCAAGATAGCCACTCTGCCCACTTCTTAGGTTGTTCACTGGTAAAACAACGCAGGTATTGCTCCAAGGTGCGGTTCACCACCTCCGTCTGACCATCGGTTTGCGGATGATAGCTAGAGCTCATCGCCAAAGTAGTCCCCTGCAACTGAAAGAGAGTTTTCCAAAAAGAGCTCACAAAGATTTTGTCACGGTCACTCACAATGGATCGGGGTAATCCGTGTAAGCGAACAATGTTGTCCATGAAATGCTTCGCCACCGATGATGCTGTGAATGGGTGCTTTAACGGAACAAAGTGAGCGTATTTAGACAAACGGTCCACTACGACCATGATGACAGTAAAGCCTTGGGAAACTGGCAGCCCCTCCACGAAATCCATGGAGATGTCAGTCCAAATCTGTAGTGGAATCGGCAATGGCTGCAGCAATCCTCCAGGTTTAGTGTTATCAGTTTTACATCGCTGACACACCTCACATTCTTTGATGTAATCCTTCACCGCAGTTCGGAGGCCCGGCCAGTTGAAGCTCTGTTGAAGTCGGCTGAGGGACTTATGGTATCCGAAGTGACCTCCAGTGGGTGATGCATGATGTTCAGACAATATAGCAGGTATTAGTGATGATGAAGGACTCAAATATACGCGTCCCTTGTGATACCACACCCCATCGCGTTTAAAATAAGCTTGGGGGTTTTGCTGCGAAAACTGGTTATCCAATTGTGAGTAGAATGGGTCGTGAGTTACCTCTTGTTGGAGAACAGTCCACCAATCTGCTATGGGAAGTGAAATAGCCGAGCAACTCCATTCAGCCACCCTGGACAAGGCATCGGCCCCTTGATTTTCCTTCCCCTTTTTGTACTGAATTGTGTAGTCATACCCCATTATTTTTGGTAACCATCGAGCTTGAGTGGGTGTCGTTATCCGCTGCTCCATTAAAAATTTCAAGCTCCGCTGGTCGGTTCTCACGATGAAGGGTTTGCCCAAGAGGTAGGCGTGCCATTTACGAATAGCCTTAACAATGGCTAGCATTTCCTTCTCATAAGTTGACAGATTGAGAGAGGAGCCTTTGAAGGCCTCACTGTAGAAAGCAATCGGTCGTTCTTCTTGAATTAAGATTGCACCGATACCCACACCACATGCATCACTTTCAACAATGAAAGTCTGTGAAAAATCAGGGAGCTGCAACACTGGTGGGGAGACGAGTGCTAGCTTGAGTTGTTGGAAGGCCGAGGCTGCCTCGGGGGTCCAATGGAATCCATCCTTCGTCAATAATTGAGTAAGGGGGCCCGCAATTCCTCCAAACCCACTTATAAACTTACGGTAGTAACCAGCTAGGCCCAGAAAGCCCCTCACCCCTTTGGTCGTGGTTGGTGTTGGCCACTCATTCACTGCCTTAGTTTTCGCAGGATCCACCTGCACTCCTTCATGGGAGATGATGTGGCCCAAGTAGTCCACTTGTAAGACTCCAAATCGGCACTTGGACTGCTTCACAAAAAGTTGGTTAGTAGCCAGGATGGTGAGTACAGTGTGAAGATGGGAAAGATGATCCCCCCAGGTGTGGCTATAAACCAAAATATCGTCGAAGAACACCAACACAAATTTCCGTAGATGAGGTCGGAATAGGTCGTTCATCAAACCTTGAAAGGTGGCCGGAGCGTTGGTGAGGCCGAATGGCATTACGATGAATTCGTAGTGCCCATCATGCGTCCGAAATGCTGTTTTCAGAATGTCCTCTTCCTTAACTCTGATCTGGTGATATCCTGAACGCAGATCAAGTTTTGAGAAATATCTGGCACCAAACAATTCATCCAGTAATTCATCAATAACTGGAATTGGATACTTATCTTTAACGGTGATGTGGTTCAAAGCTCTGTAATCTATACAGAATCGCCAACTGCCATCGGCTTTCTTGACCAGCAACACTGGTGAAGAGAAGGGGCTGCAACTGGGTCGAATTAAGCCAGAGTCCAAGAATTCTTTTACCATCTTCTCAATTTCACTTTTCTGATAATGGGGGTATCGGTATGGTCGAACGCTAATTGGTGGATGGTGTGGCAGCAGTGGTATGTGGTGATCTTGCGTTCTTTTTGGAGGAAGCCCAGTTGGTTCTTTGAAAATTAACTCAAATTCGTCAAGTAGCCGAGAAAGGTCCTGTGAGTGAACGGTGCTATCTTCCTGTATTTCCACTGGTGCGATTTGCAAGAAAAATCCCCATCCTTCTAAATTAACCAGCTCTTTATCACGCAGGGCCTTGTGTGGGGTCTGTAGTAATCCTTTGAAAAGCCTGGTGATTCCATTTTGACGGAAGCTCATCGTCAATTTTTGGTAGTCGGTTTCAATCGGCCCCAAGGTTGCCAGCCATTGCACCCCTAGCACCGCTTGACATGCCGCCACTGGTAGGATGTAGAAATCTGCCTGGATGATGTATCCATCAATGATCAATCTCAGACCCAAGCACCGCCCACTACACTCAATCTTTTCACGGTTGGCCACCATGACGTGGAATTTCTTATCACGTAAAACAGGCAAGCCCAGCCTTGACACCACCGATTGCTCAAGGAAATTATGGGTACTTCCCCCATCAATCAGGACAGTGATGGATTGGTGATTAATCTTACCAATTACGCGGATGGTCTGAGGGTGATTAGTACCCGAGATGGCATGGAAAGAGATTTCCATGATAGGGTCTTGACCCAGACAATCCTCTTCATCTTCTTCATCGGGTGAGTCCCCTGCAGCCCGTGTGTCTTCAATCATGAAGAGCTGTGGTCGTTGACACCGGTGTCCACGAGTGAATTTTTCATCACAGTAGAAACACAATCCTTTAGCTCGTCGATCTCTGGCCTCTTGACTGGTAATCCGTTTGAACCCTCCTTGTGGATTTGGGTTCGGATTATTGAGTGGTGGAGGACCTAAGAGGCCCAATGTAGTGCCTGGGCTCTTCGGTTGGGAGAACACTCCGGGGGCCCGTGGGCCAGGGCTGCTCTTCTTCAACAATTGTAACCTTTCCTCCACCAATCTCGCCACTCCGATTGCGTCCATTAAAGTTATTGGCTGCTTAACCTTGACATCCAGCCGAATGTCATCCCGCAATCCTGCGACAAAGCAACCCACCAAGTAATTTTCTGGAAGACCATCTATGCGTTGTGACAGTTGCTCAAACTCCGTTTGATATATGTTGACAGTGGTGGTTTGTTTCAGGCGAGTGAGCGCCTCCGAGGGATCTTCGTAGTCCGTGGGTCCGAAACGGTTCAACACGGCTTGGGTAAACTCTGCCCATGTGAGGTGGCCTCGGAATTTGTTCAACCATCGGTGCCATTGAAGGGCATCTTCTTCCAAATGGAATGAAGCCAGATGAACTTTCTGTTGGGGATGGATATTTTGGAATTCGAAATACTGCTCCGCTTTGTATAACCATCCTGTTGGGTCCACTCCATTGAATCGGGGAAATGATAGTTTCAGGGTTGAGTAATTTCGGTCAAGGGTTTGGTGGTAGTGAGGGTTGTCTGTGTGTGTGAGGTTTCGGGAAATTGGATGGTTGGGTGGGTTAAGGTCTGGGGTTGCGAAATTCTGGGGATTTGGGATGTCATGGGTGTTTGATGCTTCTGCTTGGCAATTCAGGTTACCGTTGAATTCTGGGGGTGAAAAATTCTGCGAACTGATGTGACGAAGGGCCTGTAGTTCAGCCACCACTGTCTGCAGAGTCGCGTTCACCTGTTCGATGCTGAGGTTAGTTTGGTTGATTCCTGACTCGTGACGAGCCAAGGTCTCACTAACTTCGTTTCGAAATTCGGTGTTTGTTTTGGATCGCGTATCCATGGCTCTGATACCAATTGATGTGTACTTATACACAAGATAATTTGGGATAAGGACAAGAAAGAGGAATTAAAGAAGAAAGGTTTATTCTTTGCATACTTTCTCTTCCGTGACCATCAGCTTTATAGGCTTCTGGTTATGGGAAGTTACAAATGAAAAGAAGAGGAATATGTCCCACGATGCACGTGGTCATGAATGCCCATGAATTCCCCATAAAGACTGAACATAAAAGACTGAATATAATAACTGATAAACTACCCACGACCTTTCCCCATCAAGGCACCAGTCCGTTGGCTGTAACGTATCACAAAACTCTGATGATTATTCTTCTCATTTCTTCACCATCTCAACTCCAATTCACCATCTCGTATGCCACACATGCAATGGCTATCGAAGGGACCACGCACAAGTGGAGAAAACGAAAAAAGATCTTGTTAAAACTTAAGTGTATATTTCTTCAATCTCACTTTCTTTCATATCTTTCTTTACAGTGCAGGAATATATATTTATAGAGACTACTCATACTACAGAATATATATCTGTCATTGAAACGATAGCCGGCTAAGCCTGCAGCTTGAAAGGCTCTAAGGCGACGTCAATGCCATCAGTCTTGTTGATGAAGTGGGTAATGAACTCTTTATACTGAAAGGATTTAAAGATTGCAGGATTGCGTGAATCAGCATGAGCTTTTGCAGGCTCTACAATGCTGTCACCATTAGGAATGAAAAACATGGCAACACTTGTCCGAGCTTTCTCTGAATTTGTCACTGCTCGATGTTCAACGCTTCTCAGCTTGTTGTTACTGATAATCTATAACATCGGACAACCATTTTGTGAGCTTAAATCTCAACATATATAATCTCAAGGATATATTTGTGCCATCAAATATAAACGGAACCTAAGAGTTTGCTTAATGTTTAATTAAGGCCTGTATATGTTATGCCTTTTTAGGATTTAAAGTTCTATATTATCGCTAAAATTCTCATGATTTTTTCTAATTCTGATGTAAATAATCTGTCTCTTTACCGATTCAAAGTCGTGAACAAAAAATAATAAAGATAAGGGGGAGAGCACCTGCATTTGGTATCCCATGTTAACCACAAATGCTTTAGAAATTGGCTCAACGCCAATCCATTCACCATTCCTTAAGACTTGAAGCCCAAACACATCACTTTCTTGTTGTAAAATGGTTATGAGATTAGGATCACAATGTTCGGAGACTCCATAGGTCAAACTTGGATCTGGGCATGGTGGATAATTGATTGACTAACATACTTGGGATTTCACTGAGCTTACCCCCAAAATAACCAGACTCCAGCCCCAATCCTTCACAAATTAACTCCAAGATCGTTGCGGCCAGTTTTTTTACTTCAGTAGCATAAGCCCCAACAACATGTCTGTAAAAAATAGCAGATTTTTTTTTATGTTTTTAAATTATTTTAATGTATTGATATTAAAAACAAATTTGCAAGCTCAATTTACCGATATCTTGCTGGCTTTTCAGGCCAGTGCTGAATGCATTCCTCTAGAGGGTGACAAGAGTTCCTTAAATTATCTCGCCATAAGTGAACATCTTCAGTAGCATAAAGTAAATTACTTGTATACAACATGCAATGATCGTTTCTCGTTGGATCCTCACAATAGAAGCTTGTCTTGTCCAGTTCAGGCAACTTAAAGAATTCCTTGACTTTAAGGAACCATATTACCTAAAAGTTTAAGCTTGTAGGTGAGGCTCCATAATATGATTTATATTATTCTTTAACACACCCCCTCATGTGAAAGCCCTTTGGGCTTGAAACTTGCATAGGCCCACATCACCTTGTGCTTAGTTTTTATCAAATAGAATGGGGGTGGTGAAATTCGAACTCGTGACCGCTGGGTCAACAAGGCTCTGATACCATGTTAAGGAACCATCTTACCTAAAAGCTTAAGCTTGTAGGTGAGGCCCCATAATATGATTTATATTATTCTCTAACATTGAAGACATTCATTGTGTCATTCATCAAATCTTCGGTGACGCCATGATTGATCACCTGTACTTAATTTGTGAATTATATAATTCTCTACCCTGATTAACTATTAGGCATATGATGACCATTTATTTTAATTAAATCAAAGAGGTCAGTGATTGCACATGCTAAATCTAAATCATATTCGAGCATTTTACTGTTAAAGAGGGTTAATATAAAACAATATCATGCGATTTTATCAAACAGTTCTAGCTCATATAGTCTGGACCGTGTAAATAACAATGCTCATAATATTTGAAGTTGTGAACTGAAAAAATCCATAATCTTGGCCAGCTTTCAGAATTTTCTGTATAGTAGAATCTCTGTCTTGACTAATGGCTATTCCTTCAAGATCTATAACTGGTATGGACTTGCTTGCATTGAAAGTGACATTCCCTGGTCGCTTTTCCGGTGGAAAAACATACTTCTCAGGCACGGTTTGGACATTACACTACAAGAAAAGGGTGCCATTAGCAACGGCAAAATTCCGTTGCTAAATTTGCATCTGAAAATTGTTTAGCAACGAATATTCTGTTGCTAAACGAATTGCAAAAATAAAAATAAAAGAAACAAGTATTGCAACGGATATTCCGTTGCAACGTGAATTTGCAACGGATTTTCATTTTCATTTGCAACGGAATTTCCGTTGCAATAGCAACGGATTGTCCGTTGCAAGTGCAACGGAATTGCCGTTGCATTTGCAACATTTGCAACGGATTAGCCGTTGCAAATGCAACTTTTGCAACGGCTAATCCGTTGCAAATTAAAGATGAAACGCACCGTTTTATCGTTTTAAATTGAATATCCACTGTCTTCCTCTTTCCCGGTCACTTGTTCATTTACTCACATTTACTCACATTAACCGATCATCAACCGAACACCAGCTCAATCTCTTCTTGCCGAAAATTTTAGCATCTTTTGTCAATCAATCCCGGCCTCATCAGCTCTTTCCCTTCTTCTCTTTTTTCTCTTCTTTTTCGGTTCGGTCACCTTCACTCTCTAAAACCAGAAGACCTTCTCTCTCTCTCTCTCTCCCTCTCGGTTCAGCAAAATCAGCCATCAACGCCACCGAACACCACCTCGTCGGAATCCTCCCCTCTGCACCAGAAACCCAGCTGCAACGCCACCGTGCACCTTTGGAACACCACCTCGCCGGCGACGAGCTTCAGCCACCCAGCAGGCCCATCACCACCACAACGAAGGTACGGTCACCATTTCAAAATTCAAATTTCTGCTCAGTTTCATGTTTATTTTCTTAGGTTCTAAATTTGTTTAGGGTTTAGGGAGTTTTGGGGGAGCTTTGTATTAGATTTTCTTGCAATTTTTAAGCATAGCTAGGCACAAATTCAGTTTTGGGGGAGTTTTGGGGGAGTTTTGGGGGGTTTAGGTTTGTTGGTGACGCCAGCTATGGAAGGACAGAGAGGAATCATGGTTCCATAGAAGGTGTAGGGGGTTCTTGGTCCATGGGATACAGAACCGAAATGTTCAAGAAGAGTTGAGCCCGCTAGAATTGTCCTTACGACTTTGAAATCTTGTAGTGCTTCTAACTTCATCTTCGAAGATTTCTGTTTCTATTGTTCCGTTTAAATATTTTTCATATTTACGAGTTTGGGTTTTCTAGGCTTCTGAAAGTTGTAAGGTAAATAGAATCAAATTTCTTCAGGTTTTGAAATGCCAAACAGAGCCATATAAAGTGATGACTACAAAATAGACCAAATTTCTTGTGTGGGATGAAAACTCCTAATGCTAGCGCAGCTGGTGTTTTCATTCAGATTTAAGACGAGGAAACTTTCTAATGTAATAAAAGTTTATCTATTGCATTAAGTATGAATAAAATAGCAATGCTTAGCAATCTCCTTTCTGTAGAAACGATATTTATGAAAAGCTCAGATCTTTTTTATTGAAGTACATAGACTTTATCATACCAGGGGAATCCAAAACAAAAGGACCTGTTATAAGCATTTGTTTTCCTTGTAATTGACTATTCTGAACATGTATGGTAATGTGGATTTTCTGGAGCACTTTTGTTGACATTTATTGCTATGGAGTACTTTCCACTAGTTCTTGGAGTTCCATAATATCTTTTCCATGGATTTCAAGCTTTCACATACCTTGCAGAAATATAATAAAAGGAAAACCTTTATAGTTGTTGTGAGTTCCAATATGTTGCCGTTGTATTTTTGTTCATGTTTCAATTTGAGGATCGAGATTCAAATTAAAACTTTTGAACCACAATAATCGGAGAAATCTGATCTAGTTTATTGTGTTACTGGTGGTATGTCTTGAAGGTCAAGGATTGTCATGTGTAGGATGAAACATTGTTGTGGTACTGGTGGCAGTTTATAATACGCCCCATGATTTTATGAAAGCACAGGCGCCTTTGGATTAGATTGTGACCAATGTTATGTTTTGTTTGCTCAAAAAAAATCTTAAGAAGCATCTTGGTAAACTTGGCAATTCAATAGATGCCTGTGCACATTCATAATGGAATAAAGGTTCAGATTTTAATTTATTAGTTGATTTAAAATCACAACCCGATTTAAATTAGATTTGATAAGCTAAGGTTATTTCTTAGTTGATTTTAATTTATTTTTTGTCAGTAATATAACTCAATTTCTGAAAGTACTAACAACATCTCTCTACGCAGGGTTTTTTAAAGGAACATCAAGCATCGATCAATAACTTTTGACTTCAAATTGTATTAAATTCGCTTGAAAGGTTAGTGTAATTTGTTGATTGTGTCATTTGAGTATTAATATCGATTTAATGCATATTGTTGTGTATGGTGTTGCTATGTGTGTTGCTTCTATGTGTTTTGTTGTTGTGTGTTTGATGTTTTGTTAAGTATTTGTTGGGTTTTTTGTTTTTTTTGTCTTGGCCATGAATAATCCATAAACTAGAGATATCGATTGAACTCAAGGGATACATAGTTGTCCCCTTTGCCTCGTATTTAATGTAGTATTGAATTGCGTCAAATATTTACATTATGCGTAATACAAAATGTTTCAACATTCTAAAATGTTTCTATGTTATAATGTTTACTAGATTAATATGGATGATCGAGAGTGGATGTATCATCGTATGAGAAGTGGTCGTATGAATCCTGAATATATTACGGGTGTTAGAAGATTTATCAATTTTACATATTCAATTGAAAGAAATGTATCAGTGGGGAAAATTAGATGTCCTTGTGTGAAATGCAAAAATCAAAAGTTTCAGAAAGAAGATGATGTTTGTAATCACTTATTGAGAAAAGGGTTTTTACCTTATTATAAAAATTGGACTGTACACGGGGAGCCTTATGACACAGATAATATGGTCGGACCTTCATCAGGAGGGATTAGTCGTGTTGTGAATGATGAGGGAGATGCAAATCCATATAGAAATATGGTTCTAGATGCAATGAGGGATGATGATGCATACTATAATGATAGGGATTGGAGTACTGTTGTGATAGAGGAACCTCTGAATCTAGAGGCATCTAAATTTTTTAAGTTGTTGAAAGCTGTAGAGGAACCTTTGTGGGATGGGTGTACTAAGCAATCAAAACTATCTGCTTGTGTACAATTGCTTAATATAAAGTCAAATTTAAATTTAACTCAGAATGCCTTCAACAAATTCACTGAATTTGCTAAGAGTTGCATGCCTGATGATGCTAATTTGGTTTCAAATTTTTATGATGCCAAGAAATTTATGCGGCCTCTTGGACTTGGCTATGAGAAATATGATGTGTGTCGTAATAACTGCATGCTGTATTATGGGGTTGATGAGATGAAAATAAGGTGTGATTTCTGTGGAAGTTCACGATACAAGCCTAGAAACCCTACTAGTAAAGGCCCTAACAAGGCGGAGAAGAAACTCCGATACTTTCCATTGACACCAAGACTTCAGAGACTATTTATGTCTCCACATCAAGCCAAGGATATGACATGGCATCATTTTCATAAGTCGGATGATGGAATAATGGTGCACCCATCAGATGGATATGCTTGGAAAGAGTTTAATCGAGTCCATCCGAGCTTCGCGGCAGATCCACGAAATGTTCGATTAGGATTATGCACTGATGGGTTTTGTCCATTTAATATGGTTTCAAATTCATATTCTTGTTGGTCAGTAATTGTAACTGTGTACAATTTGCCTCCTTGGAAGTGCATGACAAGACCATTTATGTTTTTATCAATGATAATTCCCGGGCCAAAGAATCCGGGAAAAAACCTTGATATTTTTCTAAGACCTTTGATTGATGAATTGAATAAGTTATGGTCTGTAGGTGTCGAAACTTATGATGTATACCATTGTTGCTACCCAATTTTTGACCCACTTATTTTTTATGTTTCGGAAGAAAAAGAAAAAAATAGAAAAAAAGATAAAAATTCAAAAATATCTTGTTACAGAGGCAAAATTGAATAAATTGCGAATTTAACAGTCAATGCAGGGTCGAATCGAACAAATTGGAAATGAAGGACTAAAATAAAAACGACATGCAAAGCTAAGGATGCTCTCGAAATGCTGACGGGAATACAATTGCACAAATTAAAAGTTTAGAATGGACTAAGAACGCAATTGGAACAATTATAGTTTTAAGGACCAAAGTGCACTTTGCCCCAGCATCAAAATTGCATGTTTCCTGCACTGTTCCGACACCTGAACAGTGCAGGAAACACAGAGCAGGCTCTCTGCACCTCAGACCTTTGCCTTACACAGCCACACAACATGCATGTTTTCCTCCCTATAAATGCATTCGTCGCAGCTGCCAAAAAAAGAAAAAAAAGAGAGGAGAACTGGAACAACTTGCAGCCAAGTTGATGCAAAATAGAAATAGAAGGGAGAGAGCGAGATTGAGAAACAGAGAAGAAAATTGAAAAAACATGTCGCGACGGCGATTTTTACGCGCTTCGCGCCCCGCCATCCCCGGGATTTGGGGAAGATAACGACGCGCGGTGAAAAAAGGGGGGTTTATAGCCGTAATATTTACGACTATAATTCTAAGGAGTCGCCACCTAGTATTATGGTCACTAGGAAACCTATTGATCTACGAGAGTCTTGGGTAAGGGGACTTGTTGTGCAAGGGGAAGACGAATCACCCCCAGTGCACCCTACCTAAGGTAAGCTGCATTGTTATTTGATTGTTTTTTAAGGTTAAAATTTTTGCACTGCATTTTCAAAAACCATTTTTTTGTCTGCGGGTGTACTTTACAATGTAATTTTACACCGCAGTTATAAGTTTTATTTTATCTACGGATGTACTTTACAATGTAATTTTACACCGTAGTTAAAATTATTTTAATCTACGGATGTATTATACAATGTAATTTTACACCGTAGTAAAATATTTTTTATTTGCGGGTGTATTTTACAATGTAAATTTACACCACGAAAGCTAAAACTGAAAAGTTGTTAAATTATTTATGACATTTTGGCCGAATACCAATGGATAATCGCAAACCGGTTACAATATCCAAATTTTCATTTTAAAAATATGAAAAAATATGCAACATATTTTTTACGAAAAATACAATGAGAAAAGCTTTGGAATTCGGCCGTATGCACAAAAACACATTTTATATTTTGATTTTTTTGTAATAATAATAATAATAAATATATATGTATATATATCTTTCAAAAGTATTTTAAAAAATATTTTTTATTTTTTATTATTTTTTATTTTATTATAGGCTGGGTTGTCAGCCACTATGGGCTGACAGCCCGCCTGAATGGGCTGGGCTTCCAGCCCTCGTGGGCTGGAAGCCTGCCTTTATTTGGGATGGGCTGCCAGCCATAATGGGCTGGCAGCCCGCTCTGAATGGGCTGGGCTTCTGGCCTCGTGGGCTGGAAGCCCAAAGTCTTTCGGGCTGGGCTTCCAGCCATTGTGGGCTAGCAGCCCAAATTTCTTCGGGCTGGGCTTCCAGCCATCGTGGGCTGGAAGCCCGAAGTCTTTGGACTGGGCTTCCAGCCATCGTGGGCTGGAAACCCGAAGTCTTTAGGCCGGGCTTCCAGCCATCGTGGGCTGGAAACCCGAAGTCTTTGGGCCGGGCTTCCAGCCATCGTGGGCTGGAAGCCCAAAATATTTGGGTTGGGATTTCAGCCGTCATGAACAGTGGGACGTTTACAACGTCCCACTGCATGCAGCCGAGAGGTAGGAGATGATGAATAGTGTAAATTTCCAAGTGTGATGAAACTTGTACCTGTTAGTGTCTTTGGGTAGAGGAGGTCGAGGTGGTGATTTCTGTCGTGGTGGCGCTATCAACGGTGTCTTGTGGTGGCCGGGGGAAGCTTCCAAAGTCTCGGGATTTTTTTTGCAGTCACGGGAAACGTCGCCGGGACTTCGCCTGAGGATGTGTTTTTGTTACTGGTGAAGAGGGGAGGCTCACGGTGAGGGAGAGAAGGCTAGTGGATGGTTAGTTTGGGAGCAACGGTGGAGAGAGAGAGAAGGCAGGGGCTGCTTGTAGAGAGAAGCAAAATTTCCAGTTCTTACTCCCCCCAAAACCGTCGTGCATGGCGGTCTTTTATAGGCGATGGTGGTCTGACAGGGTGGCTGCAGGTCGGCGGCGTGGTGTTTGGCGTGCCTGCGATGGTGGCTGGTCAGCAGGCGTGGGCGGCCGGTCGGCGGGTTGCAGGGAAAAGGAGACGAAGGGGAAGGCATGGCGTGCGTGCTGTGCAGCTTTGAGAAGGCAAAGGTGCACTTTGGTCCTTCAATTTATGATTGTTTCAATTGCATCCTCAATTGGATTTAAATTTGTCATTTTATGCAATTGTGCCCCTGACCGAATTTCAACATTACCCTTGACTTTGAGCGCCTTTTTCACTTTGGTCCCTTACCCTTGATTTACGCAAATTGGCCCTTAATTGACAATTAAACTTTTAATTGTTTTCAATTTGGCCCTTAATTTGCGTAATTAGCTTAAAAAAATTCAATTTGACCTTTAAAAATTCTGATTTTCTCAATTGGGCCCAAATAAAACTTGAGAATTCAATTTTTCATCAATTAAGCCCCAAATAAAATTAATTAGACCAATTTAAAGCATAATTAAGTCCTTGCACTTAATTAAATTCTCCAATTGGACCCTAAATTAATTCTCAAATGTAACAATACTTTAAATTAGCCCATGATTATATCAAATTGGCTTATTTAAAATATAATTATGATTTTTGACTTAATTTTTACTTTGAATTTGTATCTTTTCTCATTTTTTGGGCACAAAAGAGATACAATTAGACTCTCGAAAACAACCAAAATTTGCACATTGATTTTTCTACCAACGCCGACCCTTTTTATTTTATTTTTGTTATTTTTTGGTATATTTTGGGGAGTCACCCAAAAATTGGGTGATGATAAAACAGAGGGAAGATAATCGGGAGATCTATGAGCAAAACACAGAAAGAATAGAGAGATTGCAGAGCCAAATCCACGTAAAAGGATTGATTTAATCTTCATCCATTTGTCCCTCTCCATCGGCTCTTTTTTCCCTCTCGGCCTCCACCGTCTCTCTCAAAACAGACCGTCTCTCTCTCTCTCTCTCCTCCGGCAACCATCAACCTCGGTCAGCACACACCATTTTGACCTCACCGGAACATTCCCCATCCACCGTCAACCCAAACCAAGGTCACCGGCAAGGTTGGAAGCAACAACTCACTTCAGTAACATCACAGCAGATCCACTCTTGACAACCTCTCCTTCACAGACCAGCTCGCCATCGATCTCTCCTCTCCTCAGCCTCCTTGTCAAACCCGACGACCACCACATGACAGAAACCCCAACCGTGAGCAACCCGCCTGCCATCTGAAGCTGAAAGAGAGCATACCGAGAAGAACAGACCCGAGAAGAATAGACCCGAGAACAAATTGATTTTGTGCCTTTTGTGTTTTTGTGTTTGTTGCGTGTGTGTGTTGTGTATATGCAGGTTGTGAAAAACCCTTGCCGGTGAGAGAAGCAGAAGCAGAAGAAGAGGAAGAGGAAGAAGGGACCGAGAGGGACGAACAGCCCAGCAGCCTGTGCTACCTTTGTGTGTTTGTTTTTGTGTTTTCTTTGTTCTTGCAGGTCACCGGAAGACCATCTCCGGCAAGAGGAAGAAGAGAAGGAGCAGATCTGCTGGTCACCGGCGGCGGCGCGTGGGCTGACGCGCCGCCGGTGCTACACTGCTCCCCCCCACTGTTCCGGGCATATGGCACTGTTCCGAGAGCCTTTTTTTTGTGTTTTTTTCTTTATGTTTATGTGTTTTTATTTGAATTTATTGTATTTTAATTGTTATTTGTGAAATGTAATGAAAAGGAAATGAAAAAGACAATGTGTGTGTGAGCTGTAATTTATTTTTAAATGTGATGAAAAAGGAATGAAAAAGAGATTGTGTGGGTGTGTGTGTTGTGTTTTATTTATTCAATTTTATGTTTGTTTTGATAAAGAAAAGAAAGGAATATAAAATGAAATAAAAAATATGTTTTCTCTGTAAAAATCAAAAGGGTATTGGTCAATATTTCAAAAATATAAAAATCTTATTTTTTTGGGAATTTATTATTCACTGTCGGTATTCGGATAAATAAATCTTAAGGGATTAAAATCCAAAATATTCGGGGGAATAGTATGCTATTATTCACTGTTCGGTGTTTGGATAAATAAATCTTATCCAAAATATTCGGCGGGAATAGTATGCTATTATTTACTTTTCGGTGTTTGGATAAATAAATTCTAAGGGGTTAATATCCAAAATATTCGGCGGGGATGATAACAATCAATAAAATTCACAGGTTATTTCTAAGCGGTGATCGATTTCTTTTTCAATTGAAATATTTTTTGTGTGAATAAATATGACTTATTGAAGCATTCAAAATCACATCGAAATAGACAATGCAGCTTATCTCAGGTAAGGCGTACTAGGGGTGCTAATACCTTCCCTTTACGCAACCAGTCCCCTACCTTGAATCTCTGACCAGACCAGTACAAATCGGGTGTTCCTAGCGACCCTCAACAGCCAGGTGGCGACTCCTTCTCAACTCCATCGCGAGAGCCAGGATCCCTCCCGGGACGCCGCGCGGCGACGTGCGACAACCATAAAGAAAAATTTCAGTTAAAAGCAGCTTTGATGTGGACCATAAGTGATTTTCTAGCATATGGTATGTTGTCGGGCTGGAGTACACATGGCAAATTATCATGTCCTTATTGTATGGAACACAGTAAGGCATTTCGATTAAAACATGGTGGGAAAAATTCATTCTTTGACTGTCACCGACGATTCCTACCCATGAATCACCCTTACAGATATCAGTCAGATAAGTTTATAAAAGGAGTAATTGAAGAGCTCCCTCCTTTTCCTCGTCGATCTGGTTTAGAAATGTTAGCTGAAGTTTCTAAGTTCACCGAGGGACATGTTGGTAGCTCTTCAAATTGTGGGAAAATTCCCGGATTTGGTGTGTATCACAATTGGGTGAAGAAAAGCATGTTTTGGGAGCTTCCATATTGGCACACAAATTTAATTCGTCACAACCTAGATGTCATGCACATAGAAAAAAATTTCTTTGACAATATCTTCTACACGGTAATGGATTGCCCTGATAGAAGCAAGGATAATGTAAAGGCTAGGATGGATATGCAGTTGTATTGTAAAAAGCCAAGCTTACATTTGCAACAAGATGCAAGTGGTCGAGTTTACAAACCGAAAGCCACTTATTATCTCTTCAAGAAAGAACAACAACAAGTGTTGGCATGGATGAAAGAGTTGTCCTTTCCTGATGGCTATGCTTCAAACATATCACGGTGTGTGAAAGAGGCACAATGTAAGGTCTCCGGCATGAAAAGTCATGATTGCCATGTTTTTATGCAAAGACTTCTTCCTGTTGCGTTCCGACCTTACTTGCCTAGACCATTGTGGGAGGCATTAACAGAATTGTCAGTATTTTTTCGGGACATCTGTGCGACTAATTTAAATGTCCAACACTTGGAGTTGATACAGAGAAATATTATTGAAATAATTTGTAAACTTGAAAGGATTTTCCCTCCATCGTTCTTCGACTCCATGGAACACTTAGCAATACACCTACCTTATGAGGCACAAGTTGGTGGACCCATTCAATATCAATGGATGTATCCATTTGAACGGTATGTTTTCATACAATGTAATTTTAATTCACTTTAATTGAATAATTTGTTTATTTTTCAAACTAATTAACATAAATAATGTAGGTATATGTTCTATTTGAAGAAGAAAGTCACCAATAAAGCCCAAGTAGAGGGTTCCATATGTGAAGCGTACTTGATAGATGAAATTACAAATTTTGCGTCTTATTATTTTGGTGATGACGTTCAAACAATATGGAATCGAGTTCCAAGAAATGATGATGGTGGAGCTAAAAGTGAAGGTGGACAACTTTCTATTTTTTCCTATCCAGGACGAAAATTGTCTAAAAAATATTATAGACGACAATTATCGCAGGAAGAAATGAAAATTGCGCACAACTATGTCATTTTCAATTGTCAAGAATTGAAACCCTATATAGAGTAAGTGTGAAATATTTTATTTTGTTTCTGAATTTATAATAACTTCATTTCAACTAACAATTTAAAATTTAGGCAATGTCGCCATGAGCTACATTCACGACAACCATAATTGACCGATATTGAAATTGAAAAATTATGCGAGGTTGAATTTCCAATTTGGTTGAAAAACCATGTAAGTATTTTTCACGACATATTTTGTTAAATTTACTATTTTGTATGAAATAATAATTCATACATTGTTATTGTTATGCTAGGTTGAATACAAATCAACCGGAATTGAGAATCAAATCTTTGCTCTTTCTATGGGTCTGTCAAATTCCGTGAAATGTTATAATGGGTATTATGTCAATGGGTTTAAATTTCATACTCAATTTTATGGTCGCTATAAAAAAAACAATGAATAGCGGGGTTTGTGTAAAAGGAAGTTGCTACAATGGTAATGAAATTGATTACTATGGAATGCTTGAAGAAGTGATCCGGCTTAAATATTTAGAGAGTAAGTGCAAGCTTTTTATGTTTAAGTGTCATTGGTACGATACCAAACGTGGGCTTAAAGTGCATCGTTCAAATGGTTTGGTTGAGATCAAGCATACCTCTAGACTACATGGAAGTGAAGATTTTGTCTTGGCGCAGCAATGTCAACAAGTCTACTATACGTGTCCACCCGATAATAAATCTTCAGAATGGTGGGCAGTTATGAAGACAACAGCTAGAAGTCGTTATAATGTTGAGATGGGTGAATTTATTGAAAACAATGACAATGTTAAAACATTTGATGTTGATCAATCAGATGAAATTTCTCAACCATGTTGTGTGCTTCCTAATATGACACTTGATGAACCAAGTATATTTGTTGACACATCTTATTATGAAGAAGTCAACCAAAATGATTTGCTTACGGTAGAGGGAAATTGGGGAGACGATAATGAAATGGATTCGGATGAGGAAATTGAGTATGATAATGAAGTCGTTGGTGATGATGATAATGATGATGATAATAATGATGATTTGATTAGAAGTGATGATGATGATGATTAGCATTATGCAAGTATATTCAATGCATTTATTTTTATGTGATGATGATGCTGATTAGCATGCTGCTTGTATTTCTTATATTTAATTGATATATTAACTTATGATATTTAATATTCTTTTGTTCATATTTCTTATTATTGTCATATTGATTAGTTTTTACCAACAATACTTATTGACGACAATCCAATTGTTGTAGGATGTCTAAACGTGCATCTATATTACAATATTCCAGAAGTGATAGGTCCGCATCCAGAGCGAATAGAACTCCATCTACCGTGGATAAGAACGCATCATCTTCTCACCAACCCGAGCCTGATCAACTACATGATTATTATGCACACAGAGTTGCAAGTACATTTCCTCATCAAGAGGATCATGTGAGGTTAAATGCACATGAAGCTTTCGGGTTTCAAGATTTGTTAGCAACACAAGGTGTCCCGCGAGATGATACAAACATGTTCAGAGAATTTAATGTTCATCAAGGTTATGCGGGAGGAGTTGGAGATGAAGTTGATGAAGATGGTAGTGATGAGAGAGAATTCGATGAGTCAAGAGAAGGTAATAACATGCGATGTTCAGAGGATCCAGATTGCCTCCATTCAATCCATGGTTCAAGCTATTCTCGAAGCAGTGTAAGCATTAAAAGGAAGAGTTTTGACACGGCAATCGATCCAGTGTCGGGAAAAAAAGAACTGAGTTTGTATGGAACATCCGAGTAAGTATAATATTTTTATTACATAGTTATCATTTGTGTCATTATTGTTCCATGAACATTTGTTACTTTAATTTTTCAGGTTCAATAACGCTTCATGTGGCCAAGAAATCGGAATAATTTTGAGAACTAATTTCAAGGGGCCATGGCACTCTTGGGATAAAGTTGATGCCATGTGTAAAGATGAACTGTTTAAGGAGTTCAAGGTATGTTTTTCTGTTAACTATTTTTGAGGGAGATTTGACAATCATGTTTAACAGTAGTTGAATGATTATTGAGAATTGATTTGCCTTGTTTGTTTAGTAGTTTGGAAATTGAAGGGAAAGTTTGAAGCTTTTTGAATGATGGATTGATTGGTTAGATGTTTTGTTGATGTGTTTTTGACCAGTTTGGTTTTGTATTATAGTTGGAATTAGCTTACATACAGATAATTTATATGTATTTATGATTTGGGTCTGGTTTTGCTCTTGATTTGGAATTGTTTCCCTGTAAGTATCATGATTTTTAGGTGAAGTTGGCTGATGGATACTTTGTTTTCTTGAGGGAGTAGTTTTCTTTATGATTAATAAGAATAATGAATTTGTATCTGTGTCGATTATGGAGCTATTATGTTGATATATGGCTCGGGATGTGTTCTCCACTGGATTGTGGGGATGGTTTAGCTGATTGAATGATTGAGTGATAACTTAATGGATTTTTGCTATTTTGGGGATGCTATGAGGTATCTGGCTTAGTAAATGCTAGGTGTAGATGGTGTTGAGCAGTTTCTTCCTTTGGTTTTGGTTCTGTTCTAAATATGTGTTTTGACTTTCCTGTTTTCAAGCACACTTGATCGATTATAATGTATTAATTTAGCATGGAGCTCCAATGTAGTTTATGCTTCCTTCCATAAGTGGAATTTTGATCCAACTTGATATAACTAGATGTTTTGCAAATGATTGGCACGAGATACTAGTTTTTTGTTAAATGATGAGGTTGTTTGAGATCTTTGTGTTTATGTTAACATTTATTAATTGTCATATGTATTTGATAGAAAAAATATGCCTTCCCCGAAGAAGATGAAGCAATTGTTCGTAAAATATGGGAAGATAAAGCTCGAATTTCCTTGAACCAACAATTAGCAAGAGCTCGAAATAAAGCTATGTCAATAATAGGTATCACAAATATCATCGATTGCCTGGATAAAGGACCTGTTTGGATCCAAAATGAAGATTGGAATACGATGATCAACGATGTTTGGTCTACCGATAGATTTTGCAAACGATCCAAAACATCAAAACAAAATCGATTGAAGAAAACAGATGGGAAAATAAGTACCCATTCTGCTGGCTCTGTGTCATTTGCATCATATCGAGCTAGTATGGTACGAAATGTTGTTGTTCAACACTTGTAATTTAATTTGTTTAATATTTTTGTTGCTTACTTTTTTTTTCATGTTCGTAGCAAGAACAGGCCGGGGGGAAAGAACTTCCCTGGGATGAGGTCTTTTCTGCTTTGCATCAAAAATCAAATGAGACCGGCACATTTGTAGATAACCGGTCTAAAATAGTGGTGGTAAGTACTTATATTTTATTTTATATATATATGAAATATCATTCATATTCAAATTAATATATTTTGACATGGACTTGTCTGTTTGCAGGAAAAATATAGAAATGAGATGGTTGCAAGATATGGACCTGATCAGGACAATCATCCCTCATTTGATGGAGCAGCTTGGTGTGAGGCTTCAGGGGGAGTAAGCAAGGGTCGAGTATATGGTGCACCCCGTATGCCTAAATCTAAAGTTGATGTGAGTTCTTCTTCACATACCTACTCAGTAAATTCATCATATCCAAGCACAACAACTACTAGCCGGTATCAAGAGCAATTGGATGAAATGCAAACTCAAATTTCTTCCATTCAAGATTGTCTTAAGCTCTTGGTAGGACATATGGGTCTAAGTATGCCAACACCTGTGGCTCCGTCGATGCCATCACCTGTGGCTCCGTCGATGCCATCACCTACAATGGCACCAGGATATCGACCTCGACCTCGACCTCAACCTCAAATGCCATATAATAGCCCATCTTCCTCTCATCAACAACATCGTAGATCATTTCCGCCTTAAACACTTTAAAATATGTATTTTTAAGTTTCATGTTTATTTACTTAGTCATGTAAATATAATCGAATCTGTAGTGTATTAAGGTTCCACGTTTATTTACTTAGTCATGTAAATGTAATCGAATTAGTAGTGTATTAAGAATTTTAATTTATAATAAATTTTATTTCCACCATATTTATGTTATTTTCAATATTAATAATATTTCAATATTTGCTAGTGCTTTTAAAAGATTTAGTTGTAATTAATTAAAATTAAAATATATTAAAAATAGATTTTAAAAATATAAATATTTAAATAATATTCCGTCCGTTGCAATTGCAACGGCCGCGCCGTTGCCATTGCAACGGTCCGTCCGTTGCAATTGCAACGGACACGAAAGCCGTTGCAATTGCAACGGCGGGTCCATTGCAATTGCAACGGCAGATCCGTTGCAAAATGTGTATTTGCAACGGGAGAAATTGCAACGGATTATCCGTTGCAAATTATTTTGCAACGGATTATCCGTTGCAAGCTAAATTTGAAACGACTTTTTTCTAACGGATTGTGTCCGTTGCAAATGCCGTTGCTAATTAATATTAGCAACGGCTTTCCTTGTGATTTGCAACGGATCGATCCGTTGCAAATTGACCTGTTTTTTTGTAGTGTTATTCCAGCTTGAGACGAGCTTCTCCATTTCCAAGCTACGATGCCAAATTTCTATATAGCTACACTAAGCTAGTGGACAATTTTTGCTGTCTCAATGTGTGTCTTATATACTTGTGCATGTGTGAACTCAATGGGATTGCTAAGTTATCTGGATGCTATTAAGCTTGACGGACGATTTGAACCGTAACAAAAGACGTTACTTAGCGTGAAAAAAAGAAGAAAAGAAAAGGAATCATATATTTAGTAACTCGTGTATTTTTTTTTATTATGGAAACAATCCCTATCAAACCTAACTAATCAACACGTGTTTCATAACTTATCCAACAACTATAATAAATCTATGATAAATACACGTCGTGTAATGCATTATACCATGAAAATAAATATATTAATTATATAATGATATTGTACGTCTAAAATTATTTCAAACCTACTGTTTAATCTAAATTCATCAATGCCATTTCTGAAAATTGATGCCGTCATGATGAAAAGAAGAAAACAGAATAGTTGAGTTGAAACGTGAACGTCGTGTACATTGTATAGTGACGATGGTGGAAGTAGTAACTTCCTTATGATTTCCTGGCGGACTCTAGTGCTCCTCACCATGTCAGTGCACTAATGGGTTTGGATCAGTGAAAAAAATGATGACAATTTGGAAAATGATGCAACCCTAACAATCCAAGAGTTCAAATTCAACATTAATAAATGGATAATTAAGAGGAGAAAGAATCCAAAAAATATGTAACATTGTCGACAGCTAAGAGGTTAGATTGTAGGTTCCATTTCAAATGCAAGTCTCTATTGATTCTCATCATTATAGTAATAAAATCATGTATTTTCTTATGTTAAATTAAGATAGTTCCCATTTCAAAGAGGAAGCACAAAATTAAACAAGAGAATTTTAATATTTCAGGAAAAAAAAACCCAACTTACAGAGCAATAGCTAGACATGGACAAGAAACAATTCTAACTTCATCGAACAGATTGTGAGAAAACCCAGATTTGGTGGAGGATAGAAATATGAAGAAAGAGTAGGAATTGATGGTCTAATCCTCCCATCAAATGTTTTGATTTCCTGGCCTACTTGTTATGAAATCATTGAATACTTGCTATCAAGAAGAGTTTTTAGGCTCTTGAGTTTTTTTCACTTCTTGAGATCAAACAAATACAAACCTGTTGTTAGATAGCATTCATAATTTATATCCTTTGAGGTCATTGGAACATCTACTCTTTTTAACTCTCTGCCGATAGGGAATTCATTATTTCATCCAATTGAATTCAGAGATTATTATTTGATCCTCCAACCATCTCGAGCTGGAAAACTTATGGGAATCAATCACTGCAAAACAATTGCAATTGTTTCTAATATTCAATGTTTGTGGCCTCTCAGCACTCCATATTAACTTTCAATAATAAAATATCGATTGTAAGCAATGAAGAAATGGTGGAAAAGGAATATGTTTTTAAAAGAGAAGGCCACCATGCAAAACCAGAGAAAAAACACAAAATAAGAGAAATTATCTTTTATTTGACAAAAATACGATACTGCAAACTATTTCTTATGAATAAATCTTTATTACAAGAAGCCAAGAATTGATTGGTTGCTCAAGACAACATAACAAGACAGAACAAAGCATAATAAGACATAACCAGGAAACGAAAAATCATGGAAACAAGCATAAGGACAAATACAAGTCACATCAAAACAGAAAGGATAAGCTACGAGAACCATCATATACTTCGAAGGAACACTTCTCACAAGCAAACTGTCAAACAGGTGGCGAACAACCATTGATTTGGGCCACCTACACCGGCAGCCATGCGACTGCTTCCCCATAGAGGATGACAACAAATTTAGAAAGCAGCACACAAGCTCATGATAAGACCCAATTACCTTCTGGATTTGAAAAACTTTTGAAAGTTAATAGCCAAAACGCAGTAGCAAGTGTCGATGCATTCTTCAATGAAATAAAACCACCTGCGTCGCCAATGCGGATTTATGCACAATACTGCTAAAATTGTCAACACCACAATTATGTAACACACACCAAAGCTCACATAGAAACTATCCATGTCTATTGACCCATCATCTCCATTGGAATTGTTAGACACTCTCTCTAATGGTGATTCTGTTTTGTCGCAACTGTTTCCCAATGGAGATCCACAAAGAAGAGGATTCCCTTTATAACTGCTCTCATCAAAGGTAGCAAATTGGCTTTTCATCTCCGGTGTTTTTCCTGACAAATTATTGTACGACACGTTGAAAACTGCTAGAAAGGTCAGTTCAATGAGCTGTGCAGGAATTCTACCATTCAAGTTGTTGTGAGAAAGATCCAAGCTCTCTATCTGCTTCAGATTGGAGAAAGATGAAGGGATCAATCCAGTGAGATTATTTTGTGACAGGTTTAGAGAAAGTATCCCACTTAAGTTTCCCCATTCTATAGGGATTTCTCCAGTGAAACTGTTATAAGAGAGATCCACGGCAGACATGTAACGAAGGATATCGCCCGCGTAAGTGTAGAAATTTTTCTTTGATGTAAGCTCTACAACTATTTTTACACTGATCTTTTCCATATAGTCTTCTACAGGGACCCAATTATACATATTTAGCCTCTTATGATAGACGAACACAGCTTTTTCATCTGATGCGGTAAAATTTAAATTGCTCAAACATGAGGGTAAATGACCAGAAAAATTATTTTTTGAAAGATCCAATATGCTTAATCTCCTTAACAAGCATAACTGATGAGGAAGTTCCCCATTGAATTGATTAGATTTGAGAACAAAAATGCTCAATTCTGAATGGCTAGCAATCCAATCTGGAATGGGCCCAGTTAAGTTGTTATGGCTAAGATCTAATGTCACCAAGGAAGAGAGATTAAAAAAAGCATATGGCAATGGACCTCTCAATTCATTTCTGTAGAGGTGGACATAGCGTAAATTTGGTGCATTGAAGTCCAACGGCAATGACCCAGACAGATTGTTTTCAGAAAGATCTAAGAATTCAGTCCAATTTGAATTGAAATATTCTATTGGAATGGTACCTTCAAAATGATTTTTGGACAAGTCAATTACCTCCAAGAATGATGAAGAGTTCCCTATTCCTCCTGGAAGCATGCCTGACAAGAGATTGTTACTGATATCAACAAGCTGAAGTGATGATTTTGCAAGTGAAAAAGTACCTATGAATTTGTTTCCATCTAGAAAGAGGCAGTCGAGTTGAGTCATGTTGAACACAGAAGGTGTTAATCGCCCATTGAAATTGTTATTGGACAACTTCAAAAACCTCAACGAGGAGCCTCCTCTTGGCAAATTATGCTCAAACAGTTCACAAGACATATGATTATTGGAAAGATCCAACTGTTCCAGAGAGCTCATATTCCAAAAACAAGGAGGAATACAACCTGTGAGGTTGTTTTTAGCCATTGTGAAGTTCTTCAAACCTGGAAAAATCAAACATGTGTTTCTTGCAATTTGACCATGTATGTTGTTGTCAAACAAATCTATTGTGTGAAGTTTGGGTCTGGGATTTTGTGGCAGCTGCAAAGAACCTATAAATGAGGTGTTTCTCAAATATAGTTGCTTTAACATTCTATTATTCTCAACCAGCCAAGATGGGAAAGGTTCTCCAATGAATTTGTTGTGGGATAGATCAACAAACACCAAATCATATTGGCTACGGAGGAAGTTTGGAAACTCAACACTGAGTAGTTTTGAAGTACATCTTGAAGCACTGAAAAAACGAAGTTGGAGCTTTGGAACTGAAGGCTGAAAACTGGATGCAGGTACTAGCTCATTGCTATCACATTCAATGTGCTTGAGGTTGGAGAGGTTCATAAATGAACCAAATGATACTGGAACTTTAAAGTAGTTATTTGAAATTGAGAGGTATTCAAGCTGCGGAGGAGGGGAAATATTTCCCTCAAATTGGTTATCAGATAAATCCAAATCTTGTAGAGATGATAGATTTCCCAAACAAGGAGGGAGCACACCCTTTAGGTTGTTTCGAGCGAGATGTAGCTGTTCAAGATTCTTTAGTTCACACCAGCCTATACAATAAATTTATATATCCACGTTAAGTGAATAGTAATATATCAATTATGAACTATTTAGTTATTGAGAGATGCATTCAAAAATACAAGTTTGTTAGTGATGTGATTTACCTTGGTGAGGCAGGGTGCCACTTAGCATACATCTTTCCAGAGACAAAGTTCTGAGAGCAGGCAATGGTCCAATAATGTGAAGAAAACTTGCTGGGAGAGAAGAATCATAGAAAAACATTTCTTCAAGGCTAGTCGAATTGCACAACCCTGTGTGGAACAGATAAGATAAATCCATTGACGAAAGTGGTATATATAAATATCATGTTTCAAGCACCAAAACTGTCATTGACCTTTACCAAAGTGTTTTCCTTCAAATTTACTCTCACTAGCATATAAGGTCTTGAGTGATGGCAACCCTCCCAATGACTCTAGCAAAATGTTTTCCTTGAAGTCAGTTGACTCCAGATACAAGACTTCCAATTTCCTTAAACCTGTGATAGAGAGCAAAATCAATAATTTACTGATGCTCTTTCTTTTAATTATTATTATTATTATTTTATTTCAAGTGGTTGTGTGAACCGTTTGTGCTTTTCATGAAATGATTTCAAACTTGCACTAATTTATTTTATTTATATTTAATTTCTATCAAATAAAATGGTGGGGGTAATTAGATTTGAACTTATAATTATTTAATCAATAAAATTCTATTATCATATTAAAAAGTTATTGTATCTAAATCTTAAGCTATTAAATAGAACTATAATATATAATTTATATTTTTTTTAACAATGTTCTCATCATGGACTATTGTAGAATGAGCAGAGTGCATTCAGAGTAGTTGTTCCACAAATTCATGCTCTTTATTTTTTTTATTAACGTGGGTGTTCGGGTCAACTTGCGCACACCTCTACTAATCCTACGAGCCCTGATATTAGCAACCACAGGGGAAGCAAACTTCTTAGTCTCAAGCTCGTATAGTGTCACCTACCCTTTTCATCTTGTTTGCTATCTAGTTGGGAATTTGAACTTAAAATTATAGACATAAATACTTTATAATTTGGACTACTCTAACAGTACTTTCCGGATGGTAGATAATAATAATTTATAAAGTTAGAGAGTTACAACTATTGCTGACACGATATGAAGTAACAATTTACCATTTTGAATTAAAATAACATTATAATATAATATTAACATTTTAATAATTAAATATTCATGAGTTTTAATATTTAATAAAATCAATGATTTGTCTATGTAAGTTTCAAAATTAGAATTATTTCACTTGAGAAATTGCGCTTAATTATATAAAGCATTTTAAGGGATCATCTAATTGTTAAAAAAGTTCGCTAAATCCCCACAAAGGAGCGCCATACAAGGTACGAAGGAATGATTTACCACTGAGACCAATTGTTCCTGTGAACTTATTGTTTGATAGATCTAAAGATTTGAGGGTTGGAAAACCACTGAGAGACGATAAAACGTTATCGTTGAATTTATTGTCACTTAGTCGAAGGTCCTTCAATTTCCTCAACCCAGATGCTAGTGCTTGAAAACCTGAAAGAAAATTGCATTCCAATATCCATTAAATTCAATGTAAAGCTGTTACTTGAAATATCAATTTCTGTGTAAACTAAAAAGAATAGAGAGCAAAGAACCTTGATTCTTTAAGCCACCAACTAGGTGGTTCCCGCTTAAGTCCAGAAACTCCAATTCTTTGAAAGGTAGAAACAAAGATGCATTGAGATACAAGTCTTCAAGCGCATCATAATTTACATATGAAAGATGTAGTTGGATCACTCGGTTTGTGGTCTTGTCACACTCAACCCAATCCCAGTAACAGCAATTTAAATCCTCTTTATCCCAGTCTTCTAGCCAAAAGGACGCAGCACCTGCATGACCGAACCAAGCTTTGATCTCGAGGAGACCACTTCTCTCTTCCTGCAAACAGCAGTGGCACCGGTCGTTGACGAAGGCCAAAGCCATGAGCAGCATCCACACCCACAAGAATTGCCTCATTCTTAATAACGCTCCTTCTGCTTCACAAACTACAAAAGCAAGCCGTCTCTTATATACAAACTTGTCCTCTGCATGCATTTGATACGACAGTGACAGTTGTCTGTTTCATTGAATTTTCTAACACTCGTAGTTTAGGCAATGTTTGCCATTCTATTTTAAAAATATTTAGGTACGTAGGAATGATTTACCACGGAGACCAATTGTTCCTGTGAAGCTATTGCTTGATAGATATAGAGATTTGAGTGTTGAAAAACCACTGAGAGACGATAAAATGCTGTCGTTGAATTTATTGTCTCTTAAGTCGAGAATCTTCAATTTCCTCAACCCAGATGCTAGTGCTTGAAAACCTGAAAGAAAATTGCATTCCAATATCCATAAAAACTCAATGTAAAGTTGTTACTTGAAATATCACTTTCTGTGTAAACTAAAAAGAATAGAGAGCAAAGAACCTTGATCCTTTAAGCCACCAACTAGTTGGTTCCAGCCTAAGTCGAGAATCTCCAATTCTTTGAAAGGCAGAAACAAAGATGCATTGAGATACAAGTCTTTTTCAAGCGCATCATCATTTATATCTGAAAGATCTAGTTCGATCACTCGGTTTGTGGTGCTGTCACATGAAATCCAATCCCAGTTACAGCAATTAAAATCCTCTTTATCCCAGCCTTGTAGGTCATCGGACCCAGCACCTACATGAGTGAACCAAGCTTTGATCTCGAGGAGACCACTTCTCTCTTCCTGCAAACAGCAGTGGCACCGGTCGTTGACGAAGGCCAAAGCCATGAGCAGCATCCACACCCACAAGAATTGCCTCATTCTTAATAACGCTCCTTCTGCTTCACAAACTACAAAAGCAAGTCGTCTCTTATATACAAAGCAAGACGTTATTTATAATACAACCTGCCCAAAAGTGGATTTCTAATGATTTCCATATGTTCTGTTTCTGATTTTTATTTTGGATTTTAATTACCTTTTCTACTTAAATTTAATTTTTTGTTAGGTTAATTTTAATCTCAAATACATAGTCTGATAAAAAAAACGATCATAACTTCTGTTAGATAGGTGCTAAATAATTTTCTATGTCTAGATTTATAAGGGAGTTGATTGGTCATGACCAGCCAAATACCATAAGACTCTCAAATTAGACCCAAGAAATTTTATAAAAAATATATAAAAATCCTCTCTATTTCTCTATAATTTCAGACTATTATTATAAAATTAGAGTTACAGAACACTAGTTTTTATCCAAGTAATACGCATTGTCACAAATTAGTTTGAGGATGCTGACAGTATAGCCCTCTACATCCATCGCAATTGACAAGGCAGCTTTTTCTTCACGCACTGCATGGAATTATTTGAGAAGACTTTGACCCAGAGTCGGTCCTTAGGTTAATGAGCCCAGAGAATGCTTGCCATTAGTTCATAGATGTACATATAGTAACTAAAGGTGTGTTTGGTATTGCTTTTATTTTTGTGGTTGAGGTTTGAAAAAAGTAGTTTCAAGAAAATCACTTTTGTTGCTGTTCAAAATAAATTGTGAAGTGTTTAGTTAAAACTGTGGTTGAGTTTGAGGTTGAAAAAAAATAATTTTCAAGTGTTTGGTTACCAAGCTTTTCATATTGGTTTTAACTTGTGAAATTACTTTAAAGGGCATAGACATATACACACACATTTATAAATATATATTTATGTATATATTTATATTGTATTAATAATCATAATTTCATAATATAAGGAATAATTCAAGTAAAATGGATACTTCTTTTTATTCTTTCATCAAACTATTTGCAATGTCATCACGAATAATATCCATACGTGAAGGCCTCTACAATCCCTGACTATTTTTGCGTGCTACAATATCTGGTAAAAAATCATCTGGAATATAATTGGGATTGATCATATTAAAAAATAAAACATCATCTTGCGATCTCCTTCTAATATAGTTATGTAGTGTCATCGATGCAACAACAATCTCAACCCGTTTTTTGTATGGATAAGTTGGCATGTTCTGAAAAATTAATTATTTATATTTTAATTAATTTTTAGATTATTTTAATATTAAAAATATATTTTTTATATTAATAAACATATATTATGTAAATATTATTTATATTTTAATTAATTTTTAGATTATTATTATTATTATATATATATATATATATATATATATATATATATATATATATATAAGCAAGCACCCCCACCCAGGGTTATTAATCCCGTACCGTTCCGGCCGGAACGGCCCGTCCCAGTACAAAAACCGGGACAAAACGGCGACGTTTTTGTCCCGGTAAAAATCCCGGCCAGATCCGGAAAATCCGGCCGGATTCCGGCCGGAACGCCCCGTTTCCGTACCGGGCGTTCCGTTCCGGGTCTAGCAAATCCATGATCTGAGACTTGGGTGTTCAAACTTCAAACCAAAGAGACATGAGAAAGAGATAGAAGAGAGATGGGCGTCAAATCCAGCAAATCCATGATCTTTACAAAGTTCAAACCAAGTGGACTTCAACAGACATGAGAAAGAGATAGAAGAGAGATGGGCGTCTAATCAAAGAGACCTGGAGCAAGGGGAGCAAAAACGTAGAGCAAACATTCTTATCAAGAATGGAAGGAGAGGTATAATGCAGAGAGGTGTTAGCAGGAGAGAAGGAGAGGATGAGGAAGAAACAGAGGAGTAGAAACTTGAGAGTGAGAGGGGGCGGCGCAAGTTGAACTGTTGAAGAATGAAAAATGAAGTAGGGTTTCGGGTTTTTGTGTGTGTGTGTGTGGGTGGGTGGGATGTGTGTAATATTATTTAGAAGAAAAAAATTAAAGGGTAATTAATAATATATTTAGGAAAAAAAATGTAACGTTTTAATAATATTTGGTAAGAAAATAATTAATTTAAATTTCATTTATCTTGAATTTAAATTATACTTGTTAAATTAATATTTTATTTTTTTCATATATATAATTAAATAAAAATGAACAGTACAAAACCGGAACGGTACCCGGAACGGTACCGAAACCGGAACGTTCCGTTCCAAACACAAAACCGGAACGGCACCCGGGGCGGGATCAATAACCCTGCCCCCACCACGGTATAGTAAATTACTATACGGCAAGATAGAAACGCAAGAAAAGCAGCAAATTGCTGCTTTTCTTGCGCCGGAGAAAGAGAGCAATTTTGCTGTGGGACCATGCCAAAAAATTCCGTTTGACAATTAACCAAACATATTCTTTATCTGTTTTTCTCAAACCTCCACCGCACCCGCAATACCAAACGGGCACTAAAACGATTTGTCAGTTTTAGAAAATGCAAGCAGGACCCAGTTTTCGGAAATGTTTCGTGAAAATGATTTGATCTCAGACTCCACGATTATTTTCATTAGTTTATTTGTTATTGTTTTTATTCAAGCTTGTGGAACAACGGGGTGTTCCTCCATCTTGTTGTTTAGCTGCTTTGCTTTTATTTTTCTTCATAGACTTGGGAAGTCCCTGTTGATGGTCTTTAGCACTGAGAGCACTTCACGTACCTAAGAAAGTTGTTGGCTATCTGATCTCCAATGAATTTACACTCCCGATTTGAGAGAGAGAGAGAAGTAGTCTCTTTGACTTTTCCTGGCCTGCTTGTTTTGCATATAAGGTTCGGCCATCTAAGCTTTTCATTGGGTTTGAATTTCCTTGCCTCCTGAGTAAATTTAATCTGGGCTGGACTTGAATATTTACTTTTCACTAGTCAGTGCTTTCCCACGATGACATCCTCAACAATGGAGTTTCTCTAAACGTGATTCCCACGATGAGATTTGCAATGCGGTCCTAGCTAGTGAACCTGCTCAACCAATGGTCATAAATGATGCCAAAATTGACGTCAAAGAGACTTGGAACTCCCTGTTGATGGTCTTTAGCTCTGAGAGCACGTCATGTACCTAAGAAAGTTGTTGGCTATCTGATCTCCAATGAATTTACACTCCCGATTTTCCCTGTTCTGTAAGTGATCTCCTTGAATTCAATGCTGTTGAGAGAGAGAAAAGTAGTCTCTTTGACTTTTCCTGGCCTACTTGCTATGCATATAAGGTTCGGCCAACTAAGCTTTTCATTTGGGTTTGAATTTCCTGGCCTCCTGAGTAAATTTAATCTGGGCTGGACTTGGATATTTCTATATATACACTTAAGGCTGGATGAGCTTGTCTCTTTAGCAGGCCTTCTTAGGCTCTTGTGCTCCCAAACTATGTCAGCTCCAAGCCCGTACGTTATTATTGAAAGATGTTTGAATATGAACAATCTCAGTCCATCTGGGAAATTTGTACCACGCAGTTCATCAAAGCGAAATGGTTTTGCCACGTTTCGCAAGAAAGCAGCACTGGTGTCTTATTAAACAATCAAGACAGGCTCGTGAAGCAATTAAACATAAATGATAATAGAATAAGTTAAGATGCATCTGGAGAGAGCAGGGTTATTAATCCCGTCCCGTTCCGGCCGGAACGGCCGGAACGGCCCGTCCCAATCGGAATTCCGGGACAAAACGGCGACGTTTTTGTCCCGGGTAGAATTCCGGACCGATCCGGCCGTTCCGGCCAAATTCCGGCCGGAATGCCCCGGTTTTGTACCGGCGGTCCCGTTCCGGTGTAAGCACAAAACGACGTCGTTTACACTTGAATGAAAACGACGTCGTTTAGGGAGTTAATAAACCCCCCAAAACCCATTTCCATTTCCCATTTCCCCGATTTCTGAAATCCCTAAATCTATTCCCCCAATTCCCCGATTTCTTTTTACCCAAATCGTTGCCCTAATCTCAAATTCATCTCAAATCAGCTCACAAATCCAGTAACCCATCAATTGAGAAGCTCAATTTGTAATTTCAATCCCTAATCTAGCTCAAATTCAGAATTCCTACATTGAAAATAAAAATCACGGCGGCACAATTTGAACAGCACGGCGGCACAATCTCTTCCACACGGCGGCACAATTGACCTTGCTCGGTTCTTCTTCCCCAAATCTTCAGTGAAAGGTACACATTTGAGGCCCCTAATCCTTTAATTTTTTGAAAAAATTAAAGTGCCGAAACTTGGGATAATTGATTACATTTGTATGGAATGTTTAATTGGAAGATGTTCATTCATGTTGTGTTCCTAATTAAACTGGGCATTCTTGTTAATTGTGATTCTGTGAATGATTGTTGATGAATTTTCGGAAAGTGTAATTTGTAGCATTGTTGCTCTTGTGAGCATTTTTGGTCCTTACTTTATTTGGCTGATTTTGATGATATAGTTGATTTCATTTTTTTTTGTATTTTCAGAATGATAAGTTGCTTGTTTTGTTCTCAACTGGGTGTGTGATTTTCATGAGCACTTCATTAAGACAGTTTTATCAATGGGAGGGGAAGAATTTAATTGGAATCTGCTTGTATAATTTAGTATTTTATTTTCTGATTCTGGGGTGACAGTTGAAGCAGAAAAGAAGTTGCATTCAAATTCGTATTTTGAATCAAGAAGTTGCATTCAAATTCTTATTGTCTAGCAGTACTTACCATCAAAATATAAAGTTGCTTCACTCTTAGTAATAGTATGTTGCCCTGATATAAAAATAGCAATGAATTAGTGTTTTCTGTATGCAAAGAGGCGAATGTTGCAGTCTATATGTATTCCCTGCATAGTCTATATTTTATTTTTTTCATATATATAATTAAATAAAAATAAACAGTACAAAACCGGAACGGTACCCGGAACGGTACCCGGAACCGGAACGTTCCGTTCCAAACACAAAACCGGAACGGTACCCGGGACGGGATCAATAACCCTGGGAGAGAGTGATTAACGAAGCTCGAACCGCTTAGAGTTTCATTTGGATGCTGAAATAATGAGACGATCCATGAAAGCAGGTTTTCGATTCACAAATGCTAGTGTTATAACAAATTGGACAAATATTTGATCCTTATTACGGGAATTAAAAGTGAGTCCGAATAAGATTTTCATTCAATTCAATGTTTGGAAAGAAAGAATGAAAGTGGGAAGAAAGTAATCTCTCCAGAAAAATACCCTCTCCTTTTCTATTTCAATACAATTCTCTAAACAAACAATCGTGAATTGAATTAAAACATATCAGATAGTTTTTCCCACTTGGATTCCTCTCAATTTGCGACAGAATTAATCAATCATGGAACCCTAGCAGCATAATTATTAATGATGTTTGGGAATGAACAATCTCAGCCAATAGTCAATCTTGACCACGCAGTTCATCAAAGCGAAATGGTTTTGCCAGGTTTCCTTCAAAGCATATCAGATACATGCTGCTGCATTCGCAAGAAAGGAGCACCCATCAACCAGTATCCTATTTATTTTATTTTTGTTTTCTTATGTGAAAGCCTTCATAAACGTCCTCAGCCTTCGAGGCTCCTCCCAAGCTAGATCATACCAATTTTCTTTTTTAGTTAACAAAAATTTTAAGCAATCACTTGGAGTTCATAGGATTTTTTTCATTGAGAAAACAATGAATTCTCTAAAAGTCTCATTTTAAATCGCGTGAAATTAATTTTATAAAGAAACACAAAAATCTTACATTTATATAATTTGTTTAATTACATAAACTAATATGATAAAGAGAAATCACATAATTATGTTGAATTTCTTGTGTGATGATTGTGTTTGTTGTGTGGTTTGATTGCAGGTTGATTTATTTGGGAGAGAAATGAAAAGCTTTGAGAGCTGGGAATTTAGAAATTGCAGAGTAAAAGGTAAGATTGTAATATGTATTTCTTCCTTACAAAATGCTTGATGAAATGCTCTTATATAGTTCTGATTCTTGAGCATGTGTTTTACATGTGCAACAACTTGTAACTGAATTGAAACTACTTTGTATTAGTCAGTTACACTTAGATTGAGATTGTACAGCTGTAACTAGCTGTAACTTGAACTCCTTCTTCTCTCTTCTTCGGGTAACCACCTTGCAGGCTTGTCTTCTGCAAGTGTGCATACCTGTGAGCAGCACAATGCGTTAACTGTCAATGCATACTTCTTCATCATTTCTGTCAGTGTGCTCATCGATTCTTCAGCATCCATTTAATCCAGCTCAGCTTCATTTCTTCATTCAGTTAATTCAGTCCACGTGAGCAGCTTATACTTTAACAAATTATTTGATTTTATAACCCTTTAAACAAACTCATCAAATACTTAATCCAAATTCTGAATAAGTAACACACATCTTAATTACCAAAAAAGAAACTTGTTCTTGCAAAACAGACTAAAAAAGTTACCAAAATTTTTGAGGGGATTTTGTTCGGGTTATTCAATTAAGCGAAGGGTGTAGGTCTGGATTCTTCGACTTAAATACACGAACATGTTTACGTAATCAAGTGATCAATCACTTAGTGACACCAATACTTTGTATTAAAAACATCTAGGATTTGTCAACAATTTAATTTAGCTATGTACAAACTTCCAACACTTGTAGACATCATTCGATCAGTACTTAAACACTAAGTAGACTGAGATCCAGATCAAAATGTCACTGAAGCTCTTAATACTGCAGTAAACTTACAATTGCCCTGATGGTTAGCACAAAAGACCCACTTTGGAGTTCAGAATAGCTAGATTGCCCAACTCTTGAAGCCTGAATTTCTATAACCATCATAAAATGGGAAAATTAGTTTAGATATACAAGGCGAAATGGAATTAATTACCACACATTTTGACCTTTAGATTGGTCATACATGACCACTTGCAGGTCCTCCTAGTGTTAAAACCACGCCTTGAAGATCACTCCTTGGATTTGATTCTTTGGCTAATGATGGAGCAGCTCCGATTACCGGATATGTTCTGGTCATTTGAGTTTGTCGAAAACTATGGCTGGATTCTTGAACTGAGAATGTTGTTGGATGATAAGAAGGCTTTAAGGAATCAATATGATTTGAGTTTGGAAATTGATGAACAATGGGGATTTGAGTTGCTGGGGATGCATGATTTTAAGCTAGAATTGGCCCTCTAGATACGAAACGGGGTGCCTAATACATAAAACTAGGTTTCAATATGAGCACTTGAATAGGCTGCAAATGAGGTAAGTAATGAGAGCTTACAGGTGAAAACAAGACCCCTCTGAAAATCTTCCCGTTAACAGTTGCAGTCATTAGAAGGCCTGCGTCGAAGGCTCCATCAACTTTACCTCTGACCTCAGCACCATCCTATGGAGATGGAGAAGTAAGTGAAGAGCATGTATTAGCAGAACAGAAAGAAAAACAAAGACAAGCAAAATTGTAATTGACTACGCTTGCCAGAGCAGATATCAACTTATTGATTTACCAGGTTCAGAATCGACCCTGACTCCATTGGTCTTCGTTCCATTGCTGGGACTGGTGTTCCTTGCCTGCCAAACCTACCATGAACATACTGTTCGTCTCTTTTATGCTCTCTTGAGATTTGGAGGCTGTGCCGGGTTTTTCGGACCACAGGTCTAAGTTGTTTCTGATTACTTGCAGCATCATCTGCCTGGTAATTTCTTGGGATTTTGTTTATATGCCTAAAGAAATCAAGGCCTTTGCAAGATGTGAGGGAATCAACTGATTTCTGAGCTGGTATCTGTTCTTGGTCGGACTGTGACGAAGATGAATGTTGAGAGAAAGAAAGAGAATGCTCTTCTTGTTCTAAATCAATCTCCCATACCTTTGAATTTGTAGTTCTTCTCTTCTTATGATGCAGAGTATCTGCAAGGTAACGTTCAGAGTTAATCATGTTCGAAGCCTTAAGACAAGGTTTTTGCTATTAAAACTACCTGAACTGAACTGAAAAGGTTGCTTTGATTCTTCTGATTCATAAGAGCCCTTCCTGACTATTTCATTGTTTCCAGGAAACATTGTCTGCTTCACAGAAAAAATTAATAACTCTCCCAACCTGAACAGCCATATTTAACTGGAGATCAGTGTTTGCATTTTGAGAGTAAGAAGTTACGTTACCGAAATATCTTCTGCTCCTGGGAGAAATCTTCTCTTTTCTTGATTCCAATGTTGTCCAAAGATCTTGCACATAGAAATGTTGTGTCGACCATTGGGATGTTCTGCTCCAGGTTGCAAGACCAACAACTGATTGAGAGGACGCTCATCCTCCCTGCACCTGCATATACATTCATACAAACATACAGAGAATTGGATTAAAAAATTATGGGAGGTAGTGCTGAGAAAAGGGTCTGCAGAAGTGAAACAAAAACTCAGTTACCCTCCATAGATGACAATATCCGAGTCTGTGACAACTGCAGTGTGAGAAAACCTGCCTTGAGGTTGCTGGCCAGATATATCGAGTTGAGTCCATGAACAAGTACTCACATCAAGCACCCAAACATCAATGTAGTAATGTTTTTCCCCAACACCTCCAATCACATAAAGCTGCAGACCATGAAGAGCGCATTAAATCTCTTTTTGAAAGCCGAAAATTGGAAAAAGTAGAATCGAAGAATCAAAGCCTTCAAGCAAAAACAGGTGAGCATCAAAAGAGCTGACTACAGAATAGGGTATGACATTCAAGTTTTCAAATTTATTTTAGAGCCATGACTTGCCTTTGTTCCAATATTCACAGAAGCATGACCTGCTCGAACACCTGGTGAAGATCCTTGCACAGCAAGCTGTTAAAAAATCAAAACCATTATCATTGCTTCAATTCCACAAAATTCTCTTCATAAGAGTAAAATAGAGCAAGTGAAGCTAATGCCTTTGTCCAAGTCAATGTGTCTGTATCAAGCACATCCACATCACCGTGATACTTATCACCACGATCACCACCGTACACAAAAAGCTTATTACCGATTTGAACCGCACTGTGACTATCCCTAGGAGCCGGAATATTGCCCTCAACCTCTGGAGAAGTCCATCTCATGGACTTGAGATCTAAAACATGCAAATCATTT
The DNA here is from genome assembly GCA_009078335.1 of Salix brachista. Taxonomy (NCBI): domain Eukaryota; kingdom Viridiplantae; phylum Streptophyta; class Magnoliopsida; order Malpighiales; family Salicaceae; genus Salix; species Salix brachista. Next base: position 1,143,829 of record CM018576.1, on the reverse strand, counting down.
AAATAATTTGCTTCACCTTCTCCACTTCCCCCGAACACCATGATTCTATCATCACCGATCAAAGTTGCAGTGTGACTTTCACGAGGCGAAGGAGGAGTCCCTTTGCATTCAGGGTTTATCCACTCCTTGGTCCCAAGATCCAATATATGAAGATCATTCACCTTCTTTGAGCCATTTGTGCCCCCAAACACAATCATCTGACGCCCCACAAGAACAGCACTGTGGCTGTCTCTTGGACCAGGCCCTTGACCTGTGGTTGCCAGGGTGTTCCAAACCATCGTATCAAGATTTAGCATTAGAACATCGCTGAAATCAAGACCTCCAAAACACCCCTGAAATTATGAAACAAATATCATCATTCGGTGAAGAAAATGAGTAACAGCATAACCAATTTGTTAGCTGTTCACAAAGTGAGAAATGAACGACCCCCGCACGCCAGCTTGAACGACCCCTGCATGCCGGCATGAACCGTAACCCACAACAGGAAAAAAAAACCCTCAATGCATGCTTCCCTGCCCCTTGAACGAAAGCAACCCAAAAAAAAGCCCACTGGGCCTAACATTGAAACCCAAGAAACTCAAAAACAAAAAACAACTAGGGTTTCACTCTCCACCCCTCATCTCCTATATAAGCAATGCCCTTCTCCTACCAGATGATAGCTCTTAAACTTTCCGTTCTGCAGAAGAACATGATAAATGATAAAAGAGCAAAAATAAAAAATTATGACATGTTGGAAAATGATGCCACCCTAACAATCCAAGACTTCAAATTCAACGTTAATAAAAGCATAATTAAGAGGAGAAAGAATCCAAAAAGATCATGAAACATGGGATTGTTCTATTTTGTTATGCAACAATCTCAACAGCTAAGTGGTTAGATTGTAGGTTCTATTTCAAATTCAAGATTCTATTGATTCTCATCATTATAGTAATAAAATCATGTATTTTCTTATATTAAATTAAGATAGTTCCCATTCAAAGAGGAAGCACAAAATTAAACAAGAGAATTTTAAGATTTCAAAAAAAAAACAACTTACGAGAGCAATAGCTAGACATGGACAAGAAACAATTCTAAATTTGTCGAACAGGTTGTGAAAAAACCCAGATTTGGTGGAGGATAAAAATATAAAGAAAGAGTAGGAATTGATGGTCTAATCCTCCCATCAAATGTTTTTATTTCCTGGCCTACTTGTTATGAAATCATTGAATACTTGCTATCAAGAAGAGTTTTTTAGGCTCTTGAGTTTTTTTCACTTCTTGGGATCAAACAAATACATACCTATTGTTAGATAGCATTCATAATTTATATCGTTCGAGGTCATTATATTTTCTACTCTTTTTAACTCTGCCTATTTAGGGAATTCATTATTTCATCTAATTGAATTCATTGATTATTATTTGATACTCCAACCATCTCGAGCTGGAAATCTTGTGGGAATCAATCACTGCAAAACAGTTGCAATTGTTTATAATATTCAATGCTCACGGCCTCTTAGCACTCCATATTAACTTTCAAAAATAAAATATCGATTGTAAACAATGAAGAAATGGCAGAAAATGAATGTGTTTTTAAAAGAGAAGGTCATCATGCAAAACAAAAGAATATTTCCCTAACAATAAGGTATCCTCCAGGATTCAACAAGTTTTTCCTCAAGAGTGGAGAGCAACACAGAAATAGCTTGAAAACAATAAAAGACCAGCAAATGAGAAGAAGAAGAAGAATAGTAATTTTCGGATTGATCTTTGTTTGAAAAATCTGTATAATATTTATAGGCTACCATAATGTAACAGTCATTTTTAATTTTATTATGAAATTAAAGTGACTGTTATAATAATTTAAAAATATAGCTGTTACAATAATTTAAATTATGGTAACCAGAAAATGCTTTAAAATTTGTAACCGTTAAAAATAATTTTCAATGATTACAAATTTAATGTTTTCAATTTAAGGGTAATCAAAATATTTTAACAAAACAACAAAACAAAACAACAAAATTAATTTTAGAGAGTGTAGGCGTCGTCTTATTTTCCTGACTCGACTCATCCTTACATGCACAAGTTCACTCTACTTTCTTTGTTAGTTACTATCTTATCTCAAGATTTATTATATAAATATTTGATGAAAATCTTCTTTTTCCAATGTGGGATAGTAAATCTTATATATATTCTTTGCACTCAAAAGATCCTTTGTGTTTTACCAATATCGGATAGTCTTTTGAAATATCTCTTACAATTTTTACAACAGACCCTGCATGTGGTTGTTCGATATATCTATTGTGGGTTTAGGTGATCTTGCAATTGAAAAGCACCGACAAAGTTTTTTTTTTTTTGGATAACGGAGGAACCACGTGACCCGGAAAGCGCACTTTGTGGGCCCAGGGCACGCGTAAACCTCCGGCTGTCCCAGGCTCTTACAGGGGACCTTTTTAGGCCGTTGAGTAGCCTACAGCTCGAACCCTGCACTCCTTGAGGGAATTACAAGGTCTCTGCCGCTCGGCTACACCCCTGGGGACAGCACCGACAAACCTCGTGGCTGCTTAGTAACAATACAAGACTGGAGCAGCTATTTTTAAGTGAGAGCACCGACAAAGTTGTTCTCACTTAAAAATAGCTGCTCCAGTCTTGTATTGTTACTAAGCAGCCACGAGGGGAACAAGCCATTGAAGTTGTTGTGGGAGAGATCAAGGATTCTTAAGTCGTGTTGGTTATAGAGAAAGTTGGGAATTTCGACATTGAGTGCTTGCGATTGATTGCTTGAAGAGAGTGGTTCATAAAAAGCTTCATTGAAATTGGAACTTCGAAGTGGTTATTTGATAGCGAGAGGAATTCAAGGCATAGGAGGTTGGTAAGAGGACCAGAGGCAATATTTCCAGTAAAATTGTTTCTAGAAATATCAAATACTTGTAAAGATGACAAGTTTCTGAAACAATCTGGGAGTGAACCATGTAGATTATTTGCAGATAGAATTAACTGCTCCAGATTCTTCAATTCACACAAACCTGTACAATTTATCTTGATATTGTCAAAATAACGTTAAAAGTATCTTTTATTTATCATGTAATTATAGGCGGATGGAGGAGAGTTGTTCATTTACCTTGAGCAAGTAGGGTGCCATTAAGGTCACATTCACCAACAGACAAAACTTTAAGAGCAGACAATGCTCCAATATTCTGGATAAAGTTAATTGGGAGAGAACTACCATCAAGATACAATTCTTCAAGGATGATCGAATTGAAGAAAGTCCCTCTGAAAAATAAACAACACAAGATATGATGAAAATCTAAACATATTATATGACAAATTTATAACTTACTTTTGATACCAGTAGATCCCGTCAACATATTATATGACAAATCTAAGGACTTGAGAGATGAAAACCCAGTCAGAGATGAAAAAATACTATCGCTGTATTGATTCCCTCTCAGGTAAAGCTTCTCTAGTTTCTTCAACCTTGATGACAAGATGTTGAGACCTGCAAGTTGATTCTCAAAAGCCTTTTGGAAGGAAATAAACACATAGAAAAATCATACGAGTAGAAGAACAGGAAAAGGTTCAAAGATGGATTATTAAAACTGTTACCAGAGAAGTTAGCTGATCCTGTGAACGTATTCCATGACAGATCTAAAGACTTGAGAGATGAAAGCCCAGCCAAACAAGCAGTTTCCTCAGTTTTGATGATAGGATTTCGAAGCCTGCAAGAGAAATCTCCAAGCAAAATAAATGACACCAAACACTACACTAACATACATTTATTTTATGATTATAAGAAGATAGACATTGAACAAACCTTGATTCTCAGCGCAACCAACTAATCCATTCCGGCTTAAATCAAGACTCTGCAATTCTTTAAAGGGAAGAAACAAAGATGCGTTGAGCACCCAATCGCCCATACTCCAATCATATGCACGCATAAGAAAGTGATGGATCACTCGCCTTGTAGTGTTATCACACTCGATTCCAGACTGTTGGGACTGTGAGGATTTACAGAGAATTAAAGAAATTGAGAAGTAGAAGCAGAGGATTATTCAGATGACAGAGAAGAGAAGAGAGAAATGAGAGGGAGAATAGAATTTGAATTTTGCGTACTGTTTCAATATTATTTCCCACACACACCGTGTGTTCAACAGTCCCTATATATACACATGACATACACCATACAATACCATCATTCATACTCTAAAATACACATTCATTTATACTCTAACAGCCCCCTCAACAAAAAGATTTCGAATATCGGTATTGTATATTCTATATAATAATTCTTCAGAAAAAGACACGAACCAAAGCAATGCCAAGATTATGCACTTGCTATCGTTTTCAGCTTGCAAACCCAATTATGCTATCCGCTGAATATCCTTCAAAAAGAAATCGCTTTCTTGCTAAGTTATACCAGAGACTTGAATATTTTCGTTAAACTTGTTTCAGAGAATGTTTTGGTGACAATGATCCGGGTATGTATAGTTGATTCAACAAATAACATCTTTATCCGTCTATATCTCCTCTGTACTTCCTGTCTTGCCTCAACATATCATGAACTTGTGGGGCATGTATTATAGCACATGCAAGAGACATTTGTAAGAGATCCAAGAGAGTAACAAAATGTAAAGTGAAAAGAAGCAGGAGTAATCAGATTATAAGGTTATAAAGATCACCGTAGGATATGGCCATCTAGAGTGGTGGTTCCACCAGTCCAAAAGCATTGTCCTTGCATCCTTTGGTAATTTGCCTTTCTTTCTATTCTTTAGGAACTCCTTTCTCAAGTTTCTAAGATGGCCGCTGTACTTGCGCATGAGCATTCCTTTTAGATTCTGCTCATGTGAGCCAACACTAGTTGTCTCTTGACTTTCTGGTGCTTCAACCTCCCCACAGCTTAGCTCCTCCTCAGATGTCCCTGCTGGCTCATCTGCTATGAAGAAAAAAAAAAAGACAGTACAGTGAGTTAGACTTTTGCATTCAAAAATATTGAGCAAAAACTTTTAAATTAAGATCTAACACAAGGCTGAATCTCTTGAAATCATAGAAATGAAATCCGTGGTGATCATTTATAGGTTAATCTACCAGATCCCCAAAGGAGAAAGAAACAGCTTTATCAAGCTACTGGTAAATTACAGGCAAGATTATGAACATTAACCAACTATCAATCATCTTCCAGGGCCATACATCAATAACTCTCAGGTTCTTCATCATCACATATAGGTAATAGTAAAGCTGTGATAAAATTTTGCTAACACAGGTTTAACATCAACTTTCATACACCTCCAAGCTCATAAATTATGTAGAAACCAAGCAGCAAAACAAGTCCTTGTGGTTAAGAGAGATAATTAGTTGCATCCTGGCAATACAAAATGTTGGCAGACAATAAGAAATTAAGCTGTTCTCGAGTGTCTTAACTAATGTAGTTTCGGACAAATCTTACTATGTAATGCCAAATAAATTGAATCTAGGATTATACTATTTCCAATCAAAAGCATGCTTTGTACAGCTTCATGGCATGTGCCTCCATACCATTTTAATTGATCATGCTAGTTCCTTCCGCAACTAGCACGAATATAGAAAAAATAATAAAGCCATGGCTGGAAGAACAAAATATGAGAGCAAGAAATGTTCAAAACATCAAATTTCAGGTAACATGATAGACGATGCACCAAAGTCTAGCATACGAGATTCCAAGCGTAAGCAAATAAGAAGGAATTCTGAATTGAAAACGAGGCATAACATAACATGCTACCATTGTAATGAAACTTGATTCAGAGACTTTGTATTCATGCTATAAAAATTAGTGGTTAATAAGTAGATTTGAGATCAAATTAAAAATAGAGTCCACAAATTTCTAGGATCAAGACTTTATTGGAAATTATTCTTCAACAAAAGTATTTTAACATAAAACATCAATTTGATTCAAATAAATTGTGGATGAATAAAAAATTGATCTCAAAAAACCCTGGTTGACATGTTTTATTAACCCAAGAACCCTCAATCTCACATTGAAAGATTACAAGGTTTTCTCGATCGTAGCTTATATATTATGAAATTAAAAGGTTAAAAATAGACTTGTAAGGCACCATAGCTTTCATAGAAGAGGTCCAAGGCGAAGTACTGCTTTGCAATTAAGCCGCTAATTCCCACCATTCATCAGCCTTAATAACCAGCCATAAAACAAAATAAAACCATGGATTATTCGGTGTGTTTCTTTTGTGTCATATATTACATCAACAAAAAGGAAATAAGAAAATAAACAATCCTGGCAACGAAAATATGTTTTTGCACAACATAATTTTCATCAAAATAAATAGGACCAACTTTACGTAGGGGCCCAAAATAGAGCAGAAAATCATGGATGGTAAGGACAAGACATGGTGTTTAATCACACATAGAGAATCCTAACATTTCAACTCATCAATGATATATCCATTTCATAGCTGCTTATAAAGAAAGGGAAAAAGAAGCACAATACTTAGAATCTCATATAGCTTGAAATGTGAAAGGGAAATAAAAAGTTGTAAGTTCTTGTTTTTTTTTTTTTTTTTTTTTGCTTAATTTTCTTGAGAATCAAAGGAGATTGAATAGAAATTAAAGAAAACACACACAAAACAAAGAGTAAGCAAAAAAGATAAAACTATGGGTTTCAAAATATACCATGAACTCATCAAGTTCTGGATCAGCTCCTATCTCATAGCAAGTATTGATTTTGTAGTTCCCTCTGCCTATGGCTTCAAGAAGAGACACCATTTCTGGAGGAGCACCAACCTTCAAAACAAAATAAAACAAACAGAAAATCACTCAAAAGCTCAGGTTTGACACGATAGGTTTCCATTTTTGTTCCTTTCATGGAATTCTTTTCTTCCCCATTAACAAAAACTTCTTTAAAAATATAGAAAAGGAGTAAAGTTTAGATGCTCAAAGGTTATGCGGTGATGATGATGATAAACCTTTTGGCACTCTAAATGTGCAGATACTAGGTCTGGATAACGAGGGTGATTGGCGATCTGGGTCTTGATTGCATCATACATATCTGATCCGGTGACTTCTCTGTGACCATGACCAGCTTGAAGAAAACTACTAGCTTGACTGTGAAATTCAGTGGGAGTACTAGTAGTAGCATCAGAAAAGTTTGCTGCAGGCAAGTTTTCAGGCCTGACAATATCATTTGGTGAACTAAAAAACGTAGGATTGAACCTATAAAATTCCTCCATGAAATTGTTTACTAGCACTAGAAAAGATTGTCAAGAAACTTATCAATTAATTGTAAGAGCAAGAATATTAGTTTCACTGATCTTCAAGTGACTAAAACCTTTTTATAGAGAAGATCTTTGAGAGATGCTAAGCACTTCCAGATAAGAAAGTCCAAGTTATTAAGAATCCCAATAAAGAGAGAGTCTGAGGCATTGAAAAATACTGTAGTAGGGATGAACTGTGATCTCTCTGTGTGTGTGTGTGTTTGTATATATTTATGAAAAACCCAAGAAAGTTTTCAAGAAACAGTGCAAACCCTCATTAAAAAACACCCGACAATTTTAAAGAACAAAAACAAAAGGATCTAGTTAGTTTTTCAAGTAACAACAGTGAGAGCGCGAGCGCAACCCATTTCTCTCCACTACCCAGACTTCAATATATAGTTGAAAAAAGAATCCTAGTTAGTCAATGAATGAACCAGAGCAGTAGAAAGAGAAAGAGAACATGGAAGAAGTCCTGCTGCTACTATTACGAACTTTGAAGTAACCCTGAGGCTCAGGTTGGAAAAAGACCAGACCTTTTTTTTCCAAGAAGACCTAGGATAAAGTGGACACCACACACATACGAAGACAGAAAATAGCAGTAGTAGTGACTAGAGAGTTGAGAGAGGTGGTAGCTGAAAAAGTGTACATGTATTTTGATATCATAAATTATTATTTTTAATTCAATCACTATATTTTTAGAAAAAAAAAACAATCCAGTCCCTTTTATTTCAAAAGGTATGAATTGACTTCAGTGTCTTAAATTTAGTTTTTTAAACTTTAATCGCATGCACTTTCTCTCAATTGTGCATATATTTTTTATCAGTAACAAAGATACTATCGATAGAATTAGAATTATGCGTTGCTTTTTATGCTGTTCCTGTAAACTTTAGAGTTTAAAATTTAGATAAAATAATAAAAAGAATTTATTAGATAACGATTCAACCATGCAAATGTCCCCATGAGTTATTATGGTTTCTTCTGCACCAAGTAAGATGAGAAAAACACGATGGAAAAGAAACAAAAACAACTTAATCTGTTCCACCTTAAGAAATTATAAAAGGAGTAATCGAGAAAATCCAAAATCAAAGGAAGTAAGTCGTCTGTTTCTTAAACATAAGAGACGAGAGTATAACTTAGTTTTGAAGAAATGATTGATGCAGGTGGTTGCACGTTGTTGACACAGTACGGGGAGTAACAGTAGAATGATAATGGTGAAGCAGCTCCCGTGTTTGTAGATGACAAACGTGTCTCTCTGCCATGCATCCCAGTAGCGGTGGTCAGGTCAAACTGTGGCAGGCATATTCAAATTTGACAGAATTCGAATTCTCAATGGTTAAAAACTGAGTTCTGTGGGTTTCAAAAGTAGGTGTGACTCAGTGAATTCGTACAGTTTGGGTACCGTGTTCTGCTGTTTCCACTCTCGTATAAGAGAGCATGAGCTCCATTATTGGGTCATGCCAGAGCTAGTTTTTGCTTTTATCATTCTTAATTGTTATAGTTTTGTTGCTTCTTAATACTTTATTTTCCCTTTATGTTATTTTATTTTATTTTTTATTTTTTTATTTTGTGCATGGGATTTTTTGAGATCTTCTGTGGGTGGCATTTACATGGTGTGTTATCCAAACAAGCACAGAAAAACCAAAATCATTTTCTGGATAAAATATTCAAAATGATTTATTCAGAAACAATTTAATTAGAACATTGGTTAAAATGATTTGCACCTTTATGCTGGTTATTCCCAAGGAAAAAAAAAGAGGTGAATATTCAACTAGTTAAACAAAAAATAAAAATAAAAATGATGCTGAAACTGGCTGTAGAGAGCTCAAAATTGGCCAAGTCAGGCAATTCAAATTCCTTATCATATTCTATCTTGAATTAGTTTGAAAATCCCTTTTTCAGCAACCAAGATCTTGTCACTTCCCCTGATGAAGAAAGATACCATTAAAACAACAAGATTTGGTGGGTTCAAACTATAAATTACTAAGCAGCAAAGAACATGATTAGCGATATCTGGAAAGTGGGAAAGATAATTAAGGCAAATCTTTGACTTAAAAAAAGTAGATTTGTTTGTTTTAACAGGGTAATTTTGGCTCACAATTTGAACATGGCTATTCCGCAGATATTAATAATTTATCGCAACTTTTTAAGTAAATGTTATATTTGATTGTTGTTCTACTTTGAATTGAGTGAGAGAGTAGTGTGAAATTATTCTTAATTTTAAAATAAATATAATTATTTGAATAATAATAAAGTTAAATGAGATACTCGAATTTCACATTTTTTGTTCTTTTTAATAAGATTAACCATAGAATATATAGTTACCTCACAAACTTATGTTACATGATATTATTTATAATTAGCATCCAGAATGTCAGCTTTTTATTTAAAATAAAGTGTCAAAAAATATATAAAATTATTTTTAATACTTCACCTTAATAAACTCATGGTCACATGAGACCCCTTGTAATGGGTATCAAATAAAGAATGTTCAAGGCCTAAGATTCTTACCCAGGTCCCATGAACAATAATGCATGGATCAAAGACTCTAAAATCAGGTGGTAAACGATGAATGATAGCTTGATTGAAAAAAGATGAAGATAAGACTTCCCCCTCTTTTATGAATATTGTGCCCTACTTCCAGCCAAAGACAGTCGACATGTCGTTATTAATTTTAAGTTAACCTAGCACTTTACCATTTTCAGATAATTTCTATCAAAATGCACTTTATAATTTCTTATAAAGAGAAACAAAGTTACTAAATCATGTTGACACATTACTCGATTCAAATCTTTATTATATACATTATTTATATATATATATATATATATATATATAATTGACTTGCATATTTTTTAATTGTAGATAATCTAGGTAAATTTGTCTACCTTTTGTTTTTTTGAGTTGTATTTTTTCCCCAGTAATATTAGATCTGAAATATTATAAATCAAAATATTGTAATTTTTTTTAAGAAATAAACCTGAACAGAAGAGAACAAAATTAAAATTCGAAGCCAATTTTTTTTTATTTTATAAGATTTATTAATCATATTATTATATTACATGTATTTAAGAATACTGATATTAATTTTTTTTCCTTCAAAAAATCTTAGGTCATTTTTCTCTCTCTAAATATTTTTAGGCGATAATATTCAATAAATATTAAAACATATAATTAGTTTCATATACTTTAATTTGACATAAATATACAAAAATATAATTAATTTGACATACTTTAAATAATATATTTAATTTAAAGGAAAAAATTGAAGTAAATCCAAACATTGAAATTATATAATTTAAAACAAAACCTGAAATTAAAAAAATTAGGACCGAAATCAAACCTGAAATTAAAACTTGCATAAAAGGATAAAATTGAAAGAAATCAAACTTTGATACTGAAAACATTAAGGATTTATAATAAATTTGCATGGAAGGATGGAATTGAAATCAATCAAAACTTTGATACCAGAAATATTCCGAATTCCAGCCCAATCCGCAAAATTCAAAGAATGAGGACCTAATTGGAACTCCAATATATAATCAATTTCAATTGAAGGATGAAATTGAAACAAATAAAACCTATATAATAGCAATAAGGGCCAGAAAACCCAATTACAACGTTCAAGGACTGAACTGGAATATAACAAAAAACAGCTTAACTGACGTCAGCTGGCGCAGGCAGGAGAGAGAAATTGGGGGGGGGGAATTCAAACGACCATTGACAGGTCTCCGGATATCATAGCGTCACACGCGCCGCAGCAGGTGGAAGAGAACATGCTTGAAATCATTCTAGACGCCGGTTGGGTATTTCTGGACGCTGGAGTACGCCGCACGCGCCATCCGAAACACGCGTGATCGCGGAAACGAACGGCGCGTCCGGCGACGCGCCAACAGTAATCCGCCGAAAAAAATATTAAAAAATTAGCTAATTATCGAAACGCCCCTCACTCCCAGGCGTGATTTTTGTCCTTAATCCATCTCATTAATTAGCATCACATTTTTTTTTTATGTTCAATGGATTTGGGTCAAAAAAATCAGCCACAAGATGTTCAGGTATCTTTATTATTATCCCACTCATTTTCTTAGTTATACGTACAGTGCATGCATGCATTAAATTTATGATGGAGTCATTGTATAAAAAACAAAAACATTTTCTTTAATTTATTTTGACATTAAAATGAAAAAAAGAAAAGAAAAGAAGAAGAAGAAGCCAGCTCTTTATGTACTTGTAAGAGAATGGTCAATATCAAGGAAAAACATCAATGGTAGAAGGGGCCAGGCATTCAAGACTGCCAAACCGGGTTCAGTCTCCTTCTCCCTATAGTTGTGAAACATGACCTAGATACCAGACATGTCAGTGGATGAAAGACACATGATAAGCACGCCAAATCTTGGGACTTTGGTCAAGTTCTCTAGATATTTGACAGCCAAATCCATGTCATCGCTATCCGAGGAACAAACCAGAAGAGAGTTACAACTTAAATTAACCCAAACACAGAGCCAAACATGAACAGAGGAGCTCCACTTACATGAAAAGGAGGCCACACACTTGATGATGTCAATTAGAATAGGAACAGACAACGCATTTTTAAATATCTGAGGCAATGCACTTGGAGAAGTAACCTAATTCAAGGAAAGAAAACAATGAGTGGTCAAGCAAATGGATCATCTTGGATGGGGAACATTAGCATAAATGTTTGTGCCCTGATCAAATACTTACTGCATCTACTCATTTATTAAGAGGCTATGACTAAACTTCTCGCAAATAAAATTTAATGAAAGGAAGCACCAGCATATCTATTGTTTTTTCATCATCATGATGCTACTGGAAGACTCCCCCAAGTAAGAATTCATTTTCTTCTTCTTCTTCTTCTTCGTTGGATTAAGTTTTTCTTAATCTTTTTTTTTTTTTTTTCGTTTTTTATTTTGCGTTTTTTTTTGTTTTGTTTTTTTTGTTTTGTTTTTTTTCGTTTGCAGAATTGAAAGAAGAATTAGTTTAGAGAAGGAAAGAGAGAAAAGAGAGGGAAACTGAAATTTAAAATTGTATTGTATTGAATTCTGTTTTGCATACATTTGTTGTTTGTGCACTTCTCTATTTATACACATTAAACTATTCTAGAATATTCTTCTATACTCTAACATCCCCCCTCAATCTCATGCTTTGATAAACCAAGCATGAGATTGCAACAATGAAAATGAAATACAAGAGTACTTAATTCTTTTGACAAACAGTATGTAAACGAGAGAAGAGAAGGAATTTCATTGGTCTATTTCTTGACCTGAATTTCATTTGTCTCTGTGAGACTTTGAGAAGAGAGGGATGAGAAAAAAAAGAAATGGGAGGTAAGAGAGGTGATAGAATGGGTTTGAATTTCATTTGTCTTCTTCAGTTTTTCTGAAGTTTTTCATTTGTTGATGAATTTCTTAATCTGTGTAAGAATTCATGTTCTTCTTCTTCTTCTTCATTGGATTAAGTTTTTCTTAATCTTTTTTTTTTTTTTAACTGAAATTTAAAATTGTATTGTATTGAATTCTGTTTTGCATACATTTGTTGTGTGTGCACTTCTCTATTTATACACATTAAACTATTCTAGAATATTCTTCTATACTCTAACAAAAAGGACATCTCATGCAGTAACTGTGCTTGACAATCTCTATTAACCATCACAAAGAAAGGCCTTGGCCTTCTTTTATTGCATGCATGTTAAGTTTTATTTTCTGACCTTGTCCATTGTCCAAAAACAAAAGCTAATCATTTAAACTAAAACAAAAACCTTCAAGAGGTGAGTCTGGAGTGCACGATCACCAGAAAAGCCTCGCCAAGAAACCTCAAATTGATAAGCTGAATTTGGAGGAGTAATGTTTTTTGCAGCTTCAGCCATGGCACGAGAAGCTGCTTGAGAAGCAAGTTCTATTACTGAGGTCTTCAGCTCTTGCCTTCGAGTTCTATTATTTTTCTGCGGAACAGTAAATGAGATATCAATCACCAGAAACAGCAATTAAAGATGCAAAGCAGTATAAAATAGCCCAAAGTGAAGCTCAGAGCTAGCAGGATGAATTTATCTTCCCATAACAGTAAAAGAGGATAGACTGCAAAGATGCAAGATATCAGTTTACTTTTACACAGGATATTGCCTTTAATAATTCTATTTTCCATCTTTGTCAAGTACAGAACATGCTAGGCTTACTTCAATCCCATTCCATAGGAAGGGCAATGTTAATGCCTAAGACAGAACACATACACCCCCACCCAAAAAAAGAAGAAAAAAGGATAGTCATGCAAGGATGCAAAGCTACACCTGGACACTCTCTACGTTGGAAATCGGAGTGGCATTTGCTGGAGAATCATTGCCTACTTGACCATCAGATTTGCTTCCAGCACCTGAGAATCTATGGTTTTAACACTCCCCCTCAAGTTGGAGTGTATGTTAATTACACCCAACTTGCTAAGTAATGTTTCAAATTGTGTAGAGCTTAATGGTTTGGTAAATAAATCTGTTGGTTGTTCTGTGGTTCGAATGTAAGCTGTCTGAATCATTCCTTCTTGAATTTTTTCTCGAATTAGGTGACAATCAATCTCTATGTGTTTGGTTCGCTCGTGGAAGACTGGATTAGATGCTATGTACATTGCTGCCTGATTATCACAAAACAGGGTTACTGGTTGTGCGTGGTCTATCTTCAAATCTTTCAAGATGTTCTTCAACCATGTAATCTCGCAGCAAGTGGTTGCCATGGATCTGTATTCTGCTTCTGCACTTGAACGGGATATTGTTGTTTGCTTCTTGGTTTTCCATGAAACTGGGGCATTTCCAAGTAAAATGCAGTAACCTGTGACTGATCTCCTTGTGTCTCTGCACCGAGCCCAATCAGCATCACAAAATGCTTGTAGTTGGAGTGAACCCGTGGATGGTAGCAAGATTCCTTGTCCAGGAGTCCGTTTGATGTATTTTAGCACTTTGTGAGCTGCTTCTAGGTGTGGTTGTCGAGGCTTGTCCATGAATTGACTTAGTATGTGTACAGCATATGTCAAGTCTGGTCTGGTTATGGTTAGGTAGATCAATCTCCCAACTAATCTTCTGTATATTGACCCATCTTCTAGAAGTGCTCCATCGGATTGTGTGAGTGATATATTCTGTTCTAACGGAGATTGAGATGGTTTGACACCCAAGAATCCAGAGTCTTCCAAGATCTCCAGTGCATATTTTCGTTGTGACAAGCTAATTCCATGTTGTGATCTTGCAACTTCAATTCCAAGGAAGTATTTGAGTTTTCCCAAGTCTTTAAGCTTGAATTGCTTGGACAAGAGGAGTTTAGTATCTTCTATATCCTGCAAATTATTCCCGGCCAATATCACATCATCAACATATATAAGTAAGGCTAGAAAATTACCTCGATGACTTCGGATGAATAACGAATAATCAGATAGGGATTGATGAAATCCTGCAGTCTTGAGTGCGGTGGATAGTTTGATGAACCATTGTCTAGAAGCTTGTTTTAAACCGTATAGGGATTTATGAAGCTTGCAAACACGTGTCTCCCCCTTTTGTCCGAATCCTGGAGGCAATGACATGTACACATCCTCATGTAGATCCCTATTTAAAAAAGCATTGTTGACATCGAGTTGGTATAAATGCCAACCACGCCATGCTGCCACACTTAGTAGTAATCGGACGGTGACCAATTTAGCTACCGGGGCAAAAGTTTCTTGGTAATCAAGCCCTTCAATTTGATTGTAGCCTTTAGCCACCAATCGGGCCTTATAACGTTCAATTTGTCCATCTGCCTTCATTTTGACTTTATAAACCCATTTGCAACCAATAGGTCGTTTATTGGGTGGTAAGGGTACCAAACTCCAAGTTTTATTCTCTTGTAAAGCAGCAAGTTCGTGTTCCATGGCTTGACGCCATTGCGGATGATGGACAGCCTGTGAAAAACTTGACGGCTCTTTAAGCAAAGTGAGGTTAGTAGTAAATGCTTTATGATTGGTAGAAAGATTAGTATAAGATAAATAAGAAGAAAGAGGATGGGCAGTACCTGGAGAGAGCACCGAGTTCGTAGATGATGTCGGGTTAGGTCTTGACGGAAGGGTCATGTTGAGGTGAAAGTCCTGCAAATATTGGGGTGTGTTTATGGGTCGACTGCTTCGACGAGGTGGTGGGTTAGTTTCGGTGGGGCATGGAACAATAGTTTGGGTTGTGGAAGGTGTAGGTAGAGAAGGTGTTGGTGAGGTAGGTTCAGTAATTGAATGTGGGTCAATTGGTGGATGTGGTCTACTTGGAAAATCAAGGTTGTTGTCATATTGAGGAGAAGGAGTATGGGTGGTGTCCCAAAAAAATGAGGTATGGTGTTGGTCATGTAAAGTGTTATTTGGAAACGGAAAAATGTTTTCAAAGAAAATGACGTCTCTAGAAACAATTATTTGTCTCTTGGCAAGATCAAAAACACGGTACCCTTTCTGTCCATATGGGTACCCGATAAAAATACATCGTGATGCCCTAGGGTCAAATTTTGATCGATTTTGTGAATGAGTAGAAACAAAACATAAACATCCAAAAACTCGTAAATGTGAGTATGTTGGAATTTTGTTGAATAATTTTTCATATGGTGATTTTCCTTTAAGGATGGGGGTTGGTGTTCGATTTATGAGATAAGCGGAAGCAAGGATGGCATCTCCCCAAAAATGTTTAGGGAGACTAGCCTGAATGAGCAAAGCACGTGCCATGTTTAACAAGTGGCGATGCTTGCGTTCGGCAACTCCATTTTGTTGTGGAGTGTTAACACAGCTAGTTTGATGAATAATTCCTTTAGTTGCATAAAAATTATGAATTTTAAATTCAAGGCCATTATCACTACGAATTTTTCTTACCTTATAATTAAATTGATTTTCGACCATGTTGATGAAATTGACTAGTAGTTCCCTAGCTTGTGATTTGTGTTTCATAAGATAAATCCATGTGCATCTAGTGTGATCATCCACTATGGTGAGAAAATAGTTTGCTCCTGAAATAGATGAAACTTTATAACCTCCCCAAATGTCAACGTGAATTAATTCAAAAGGAAAAATTGTAGTAATTGAACTTAAAGGAAATGAAAGCCTTGTTTGTTTAGCTAACGGACAAATTAAGCATGCATCTTTATAGCAAGATTTATTCTTAAAATGTGGGAAAGAAAATAACTGTGAAACTTTGTCGGAGGGATGACCAAGACGTTGGTGCCAAAGATTTGGATTGGTTATTTGAGCATGGTTGCACGATCTTTTCTTGGTTTGTTGGAGATGATAAAGACCCTCCCGTTCAATTCCCGTCCCAATCATCTTCCCCGAACGTAGGTCCTGAATTACACAAAATTTACTAAGAAAGATGGTTATGCATAATGAATCATAGGCTAATTTGCTAATTGAAATTAAATTTAAATGAAAATATGGGACGCATAAAACATTTTCAAGAATTAAATCAGAAGATAAATGTACTTTGCCAATATGAGTTACTTGTGTAATTGAGCCATTCGGTAGTTCTACGGTGCAGCCAATGACAGTTTTTGAATATGTAAGCAGATTTTGATCGTAAACCATATGATCTGTGCATCCACTATCTAATATCCATATATATTTATTCCCATCAAAATTAAGTGAAAAAGCCTTACCCGATAATTCTTCATGAATTGTGCAATTACTGACTTGATTGGCAGAGGGATTTTTTGTCTTCAGCATGTTCAATATCTGCTTGCATTCATCTGCAGTAACAGGAAAATTAATTTCCCTTTTCTCGGGAAAATTAATTCCCTTTCTCTCAAAACTCATTTCCCTTCTCTCGGGGAAACCCATTTCTCTTCTGTTCTCAAAGCCAAAACCCATTTCTCTTCTGCTCGACGCGGCTTGATTTCCTTTGGGAATCATCCCGCTAAAATCACCTTCAGTCATTGCCTTCTTCTTGCGGCAGTGCTCAGCCGTGTGTCCCTTCCACCGACAAAAAGTGCATCGGAGATGTGCACGGCAATCTCTGGTCATATGGTTTGTTTTGTTACATTTGTTACACTTCATCCCTTTTTCGATTTCATGGTTACTGAAATCCCTCACGGCAAAATCTCTCACGGCGAAGGCAGCGGCGTCTGGTTGTCCATGGCCCTCCCTGGCGACAACTTTCATCTGCTTCTCATGACGAAGAACCAGTGAGTAAGCTTTGTTCACTGTGGGTAATGGGTCTTGGAGTAGCATGTTGCTGCGAACACCTGCGAACGAATCATTAAGCCCCATGAGAAATTTCATGGTTTTCTGAATGTCCAGGTATGCTTGTATTTCTTTGATTGAGCCACATGTGCATGTTGGAAGATTACAGAGCACATCCCGTTCATCCCACAATCCTTTCAATTTCGTAAAATAGGACCCTACTGTTGTGTTTTCTTGAACACAGTTATGGATTTCACTTTCAATGTTGAATAATTGAACCACATTTACATGTGAGAATCGTTCTTGCAAATCGACCCACATCTGCCTTGAATCCTTGCAATTGATGACACTGCTTGCAATTTCCTTGGACATTGATCCCAGCAGCCATGTCTTCACCAGGTTATTGCATCTATTCCACTGTTGTTGTTCTTCTTTCTTTCCATTACCAGGGTCAGTAATTGACCCACTGATAAAGCCAATTTTGTTTTTGACTGTCAAAGCCATAACCATGGATTGACTCCATGTGCTGTAATTGTCTTCCACCAGTGGTTGTGGCACAAGAATTGTGCCAGGCTGATCTGAATGGTGGAGGTATAGTTGATGATTGGGGTAATCCCATTCTGCTCCTCTGGCCGTGCTTCCTTGGTCTGTGGTTGCCATAGGAGTCGGCTAGGGTTTGATTTGAGTTGTGTTTTTGATAACAATGTTGCAGATTTGATACCATGAAGAAATTCAATAACTAAGATTGTATAGACAGACAATTGGTGTGAATTTCATATTGTATTGAATTGATGACTTTGTACATGTATTCTGTAATTTATATAAGTGTAGAATAGTTTAGAATCCTAATCTATTGCCTACAACTATGCTGAATATTACATAGAAAAGGAAAATATACATAACGGTAATATTTACAATAATTGAGTTGATTTACTACCTATTATGGTCTTCTATGGTTTTAACAGCACCAGTGCCTTCGTTCCTTAATTCTTTCACATACACTGATTTCTTCACAAGATAGTTTCCATCATTCTCCTGCCATGAATATCCAGAAGTTCAAACAAAAAAAATAAACAGGTGTTTCCTAGAAATAGATTAAAGAGATTCGAATGTGAAAAACTTCCAATCATTTTGTTGATGCTCATAAAACAACAAATGCGACCTCATGTTCCAACTTCCAAGTAACAAAAACAAAAATTGAGACATGAAACATAGGTCTAGAAGAACATCTACTGAATTTAGGGCAGATCTATTATTTTTACCTTGGTGTTATCCTTTTTAGATGCAGATACCCCAGTCCTTTGAGTGGCATTCGAGACTTGATGCACTGCATGTCCATTTACACTTGCTTCTGACCTTCCTCCTTTTTGTAAGGAGCTTCTGAGAGTGCCAGATGCTTTCTGGAGAATCTCCAGTGAAAATTAATAGAAAACATTACAGAGAATTGTATCAACCAAATGTAACAGCCAGAATACCAACATAAGATAGTCCCTTGCCTTCTCATACAAGGATTTGACTTCAGCATGCTGTTTCTTGATTTCCTGGTTATTAGGTTCCAACTTCAATGCAAATCCAGAATCTGTAGTAAGCTATATACATTAAATCATACAGTCATCAAAAAACTATACCAAAAAGAAACAGCATTAAATATTCAGAGAAAACCAATTTATAAGTTTGAATTAACACACCTTCAATGGATTCTTTAAGTTTCCCCAATTCCTTTCTAGCCGTTGCTCTGCGTGAATATGCTTTTATGTAGTGATTATCTATATTCAAAGCCTCTGTACAGTCATCTTCAGCCTCTCAAAATCTGAACAAAAAGAAAATGAATGAAAAAAAAAATGTCATATTCATGAAAATTATCGTCACAGGCAACAAAATAACCTCTAAATGACAAGATGAAATGAAGATGATCAAACACCTTCTAGTTATCATCAGTTGTGAACTTATATTGCACTAGGCAACAAGAACTCTGCACAACACCTACCAATCTAACAATATCTGACAGGAAAGACTTGGCTTTTGATTTTGAGATATGCCATTGCCCTATTTGCATGGGTTACAGCTGTTGGTGACAAGGCTATGCTTCTTGAATAGCACTCAATAGCTTCATTAAACTTCTTCTGCTTAAAATACTCATTTCCCTGTAAATTAAAAAATTGCAAATTTAGCATTACAATCCATTACCAGCAAATCTTTTTTACGTGCTATCGCAGGAAAGTTCATACCAATTCTTTCTCTGAGGTAGCATCCACAGAAACCTCATCAATTGTAAAACTACTTGATAGATGATTGATTGCACCAAAGTTCCTTGAGTAATCATACTGTCCTGAAACACTTCTAGAAGAATCAGCCGCAGAAGTTTTTCCTTTTGATCTTCCATCCTCACCAATCTTCCGAGTACATCAGTTTGTCCTCACGATTGGGGGATCTCAAAAGAAAAAAACAATAACTAACTTTTAGGAGGAGCTGGAGGTAACCCATATGGGAACTCTATCAAACTAGCAAAACTAGAGGAGACATCTTTGCCAATTTGCGACATCTTTGCCAATTTGCAGTGCTCGTTGACGGGTAGTGACTGTCTGCTGATAGATCAACCAACTCTTTTCTTGGCTCCTTACTCTTTGATGTACGGTCACCATCTGAGCCCAAATCTTCCCCTTCCACATAATTAGAATCTTCAGATACTCTCCCTAATTTAGATTTCTTACACTCCTTGCCAAACCTAGTTGAGCCATGAACTCCAGCACCTACATCTCCTACATCATTCAGACCCCACATTTCTCGAGCAATTGGTCAAGGTAGTAGCAGTTAGATTGTAGGTTCTATTTCAAATGCAAGACTCTATTGATTCACATCATTATAGTAATAAAATCATGTATTTTCTTATATTAAATTAATATAGTTCCCATTTCAAAGAGGAAGAAATTAAACAAGAGAATTTTAAGATTTCAGAAGAAAAAAAACAACTTGCGAGAGCAATAGCTAGACATGGACAAGAAACAATTCTAACATTGTCGAACAGATTGTGAGAAAACCCAGATTTGGTGGTATGAAGAAAGAGTACGAATTGATGGTCTAATCTTCCCATCAAATGTTTTGATTTCCTGGCCTACTTGTTATGAAATCATTGAATACTTGCTATCAAGACGAGTTTTTAGGCACCCGAGTTTTTTTCACTTCTTGGGATCAAACAAATACAAACTTGTTGTTAGATAGCATTCATAATTTAAATCCTTTGAGGTCATTGGAACATCTACTCTTTTTAACTCTCTGCCTATTTAGGGAATTCATTATTTCATCTAATTGAATTCAGAGATTATTATTTGATCTTCCAACCATCTTGAGCTGGAAAACTTGAGGGAACCAATCACTGCAAAATAGTTGCAATTGTTTCTATTATTTAATGCTCGTGGCCTCTCAGCACTCCATATTAACTTTCAAAAATAAAATATTGATTGTAAGCAATGAACAAATGGTGGAAAATGAATGTGTTTTTAAAGGAGAAGGCCACCATGCAAAACCAAAGAAAAAACAGAGAATAAGAGAAATTATCTTTTATTTGACAAAAATACGATACTGCAAACTATTTCTTATGAATAAATCCCTATTACAAGAAGCCAAGAATTGATTGGTTGCTCAAGACAACATAACAAGACAGAACAAAGCATAATAAGACATAACCAGGAAACAAAAAATCATGAAAACAAGCATAAGGACAAACACAAGTCACATCAAAACAGAAAGGATAAGCTATGAGAACCATCATATACTTCGAAGGAACACTTCTCACAGGAAACCTGTCAAACAGGTGGTGAACAACCATTGATTTGGGCCACCTACGCCGGCAGCCATGTGACTGCTTCCCCACAGAGGATGACAACAAATTTAGAAAGCAGCACACAAGCTCATGATAAGACCCAATTACCTTTTGGATTTGACAAACTTTCGAAAGTTAATAGCCAAAACACAGTAGCAAGTGTCGATGCATTCTTCAATGAAGTAAAACCACCTGCGTCGCCAATGCGGATTTATGCACAGTACTGCTAAAATTGTCAACACCACAATTATGTAACACACACCAAAGCTCACATAGAAACTGTCCATGTCTATTGACCCATCATCTCCATTGGAATTGTCAGGCACTCTCTCTGATGGTGATTCTGTTTTGTCGCAATTGTTTTGCAATAGAGGTCCACAAAGAAGAGGATTCCCTTTATAACTGCTCTCATCAAAGGTAGCAAATTGGTTTTTCATCTCCGGTGTCCTTCCTGACAAATTATTGTACGACACGTTGAAAACTTCTAGAAAGGTCAGTTCAATGAGTTGTGCAGGAATTCTACCATTCAAGTTGTTGTGAGAAAGATCTAGGCTCTCTATCTGCTTCAGATTGGAGAAAGATGAAGGGATCAATCCGGTGAGATTATTCTGTGACAGGTTTAGAGAAAGTATCCCACTTAAGTTTCCCCATTCTATAGGGATTTCTCCAGTGAATCTGTTACTAGAGAGATCCACGGCAGACATGTAACGAAGGATATCGCCCGCGTAAGTGTAGAAATTTTTCTTTGATGTAAGCTCTACAACTATTTTTACATTGATATGTCCCTTTTCGCCACCCAAAGTGTTCCAATCATATGCCATTGACCCCCTAGATTCGTCATCTGATTCTGTAAAATTTAAATTGCTCAAACATGAGGGTAAATGACCAGAAAAATTATTTTTTGAAAGATCCAATATGCTTAATCTCCTTAACAAGCATAACTGATGAGGAAGTTCCCCATTGAATTGATTAGAATTGAGAACAAAAATGCTCAAGTTCGAAAGTCTATCAATCCAATCTGGAATGGGCCCAGTTAAGTTGTTATCACCGAGATCTAATGTCACCAAATAAGAGAGATTAAAAAAAGCATATGGCAGTGGACCACTCAATTGAATTCTGTAGAGGTGGACATAGCGTAAAGATGGTGCATCGAAGCCCAACGGTAATGACCCAGACAAATTGTTTTCAGAAAAATCTAAATATTCAATCCAAGGAGAATTGAAATATTCTATTGGAATGGTACCTTCAAAATGATTTCTGGACAAATCAATTCCCTTAAAAAATATTGAAGAGTTCCCTATTCCCCTTGGAAGCATGCTTGACAAGAGATTGTTACTGATATCAACAAACTGAAGTGATGATTCTGCAAGTGAAAAAGTACCTGGTACTTCTCCTATAAATTTGTTTCCATCTAGAAAGAGGTAGACAAGTTCAGTCCTGTTGAACACAGAAGGTGTTAATCGCCCATTGAAATTATTATTGGACAACTTCAAATACCACAACGAGGAGCCTCCTCTTGGCAAATTATGTTCAAGCAATTCACAAGACATATGATTGTTGGAAAGATCCAACTTTGCCAGAGAGCTCATATTCCTAAAACAAGGAGGAATACAACCTGTGAGGTTGTTGTTAGCCATCATGAAGTTCTTCAAACGTGGAAAAATCAAACATGTGTTTCTTGCAATTTGACCATGTATGCTGTTGTCAGACAAATATAATGCCTGAAGTTTGGGTCTGGGATTCTGTGGCAGCTGCAAAGGACCTATAAATGAGGTGTTTCTCAAATATAGTCGATTTAACATTGTATTATTCTCAACCAGCCAAGATGGGAAAGGTTCTCCAACGAATTTGTTGTGGGATAGATCAACAAGCATCAAATCATATTGGCTACGGAGGAAGTTTGGAAACTCAGCGTTGAGTAGTTTTGAAGTACAACTTGAAGCACTGAAAAAACGAAGTTGGAGCTTTGGAACTGAAGACTGAAAACTGGATGCAGGTACTAGCTCATTGTTATCGCAATATATATGCTTGAGGTTGGAGAGGTTCATAAATGAACCAAATGATACTGGAACTTGAAAGTAGTTATTTGAAATTGAGAGGTATTCAAGCTGCAAAAGAGGGGAAATATTTCCCTCAAATTGGTTGTCAGATAAATCCAAATATCGTAAAGATGATAGATTTCCCAAACAAGGAGGGAGAACACCCTTTACATTGTTTCGAGCGAGATATAGCTGTTCAAGATTCTTCAATTCACACCAGCCTGTATAATAAATTTATATATCCACGTTAAGTGAATAGTAATATATCAATTATGAACTATTTAGTTATTTATTGAGAGATGCATTCAAAAATACAAGTTTGTTAGTGATGTGATTTACCTTGGTGAGGTAGGGTGCCACTTAGCATACATCCTTCTAGAGACAAAGTTCTGAGAGCAGGCAATGGTCCAATAATGCGAAGAAAACTTGCTGGGAGAGAAGATTCATAGAGGAACATTTCTTCAAGGCTAGTCGAATTGCACAACCCTGTGTGGAATAGATAAGATAAATCCATTGACGAAAGTGGTATATATAAATATCATGTTTCAAGCACCAAAACTGTCACTGACCTTTACCAAAGTGTTTTCCTTCAAATTTACTATAACTAGCATGTAAGGTCTTGAGAGATGGCAACCCTCCCAATGACTCCAGCAAAATGCTTTCCTTGAAGACAATTGACTCCAGATACAAGACTTCCAATTTCCTCAAACCTGTGATAGAGAGCAAAATAATTAATTTACTGATGCTCTTTTTTTTAATTATTATTATTTTTGATTTCAAGTGGTTGTGTGAACCGTTTGTGCTTGTCATGAAATGATTTCAAACTTGCACTGGTTTATTTTTTTTATGTTTAATTTCTATCAAATAAAATGGTGAGGGTAATTAAATTTGAACTTATAATTATTTAATCAATAAAATTCTAATACCATGTTAAAAAATTATCTTATCTAAAATCTTAAGCTATTAAATAGAACTATAATATATAATTTATAAAAAAAAATTAACAATATTATCATCATGGAATAATTTGGAGCACTATTGTAGAATGAGTAGAGTGCATGCAAAGTAATTGTTCTATAAATTCTTGTTCTTTACTTCTTCTTTTTTATTAACATCGGTGTCCGACCCTTCTTGAAGGCACCTCAACTAATCTCACAAGCCCTAAGTTAATGAACAAATAAGCCTCCAATGACTATCATATTACCAACCACAGGGCTTGAATATGAGACCACACGAAGAGCAAACCCTTTAATCCCAAGTTCATACCCGTGGATCACCTACTCTTTTCTTTTCTTCTTATTTGCTATACAGTTGGGAGTTTGAACTTAAAATTATTAGGTATAAATACTTTATAATTTGGACTACTCTAATAGTACTTTCCGGATGGTAGATAATAATAATAATTTATAATGTTAGAGAGTTACAACTATTGTTGACACATGCATGAAGTAACAATTTACCATTTTGAATTAAAATAACCTTTTAATATAATATTACCATTATAACAATTAAATTTCACAAGCTTTAATATTTAATAAAATTTAAAAAAATAATGATTTGTCTATGTAAGTTTCAAAATTAGAATTCCTTGAAAAGTTGCGATTAATTATATAAAGCTTTTTTAAGGCATCATGCAAGCAACTTAATGGTTAATGCACATCTAAATGTTTTATAAGTTTGCTAAATGATAAATTAAGCCATCCGAGGTACGTAGGAATAATTTACCATGGAGACCAATTGTTCCTGTGAAGCAATTGTTTGATAGATCTAGAGATTCGAGAGTTGAAAAACCACTGAGAGACGATAAAATGTTGTCGTTGAATTTATTGCAAAGTAGTCGAAGCTCCTTCAATTTCTTCATCTCAGATGCTAGTCCTTGAAAACCTGAAAGAACATTGCATTCCAATATCCATAAAAATTCAATGTGAAGTTGTTACGTGAAATATCAATTTATGTGTAAACTAAAAAGAATAGAGAGAAAAGAACCTTGATTCTTTAAGCCACCAACTAGCTGGTTGGAGCTTAAGTAGAGACTCTCCAATTCTTTGAAAGGCAGAAACAAAGATGCATTGAGATACAAGTCTTTTTCAAGCGCACCATAATTTACATATGAAAGATACAGTTTGATCACTCGGTTTGTGGTGCTGTCACACTCAACCCTATACCAGTTACAGCAATTTAAATCCTCCTTATCCCAGTCTTCTAGCTTATAGAACCCAGCACCTGCATGACTGAACCAAGCTTTGATCTCGAGGAGACCACTTCTCTCTTCCTGCAAACAGCAGTGGCACCGGTCGTTGACGAAGGCCAAAGCCATGAGCAGCATCCACACCCACAATAATTGCCTCATTCTTAATAACGCTCCTTCTGCTTCACAAACTACAAAACCAAGCCCTCTCTTATATACAGAATTGTCCTCTGCATGCATTTGATAGGACAGTGACAGTTGTCTTTTTCATTGAATTTTCTAACACTTGATAGTTGAATGGAGTTTTATCATTCTATTTTCAAAATAAAATTAATATAGAATCCAATACTAATACAAAAATAAAGAGAATTAATTTAGTAACTAATTCTTATTAACGCTCCTGCTTGACAAAGTACAAAAGCAAGCCGTCTGTTTCTTATATACAAACTTGTCCTCTGCATGCATTTGACAGGACTGTGACAATTATCTATATCATTGAATTTTCTAACACTTATAGTTTAGGTAATATTGTATTTTAAAAATGTTTTTGAAAAAAAATAAAAAACATTTATTTTTATTTTTTATATTAAATTTAAAAAAAAAATAGTGGTTTTAGATCATTTTCATGTGATGATGTTAAAAATAATTTTTAAAAAATAAAAAAATATCATTTTATTGTATTTTTGAATAAAAAATATTTTTAAAAACAATCTCAACAACCAGTACTATTACATCAGTGCAAACGTATAAAACTGGTGTTGCTACCCTGCTTTCTCATTCTAGACTTCAATTGGTTGTTTGCACCTTCCTGGAATTACCTGCTCGAAAGAGATTCTTTTAGGGCATCTCATGAGAGCCAACAAAATGACTACCACTTAATATTTCTTAATGTATATTTACTTTTTTTTGTAATATTATCTTATTATCTAATATTTTTTTTCTGTTTTTAAATATTTCTCTTCATTTAATCACATATATCTTATGTCTTCCTTGGCTAGATCATTCTATTTTTTGGATCAAATTATTATGCGCATAATAATTTCAGGCTATTATTATAAAATTAGAGTTACAGAACACGAGTTTTTATCCAAGTAATACGCATTGTCACAAATTAGTTTGAGGTTGCTGATACTATGATCCTCTTCATCCATCCCAATTGACAAGCCAGCTTTTTCTTCACGCACTGCATTAAAAACCTGGAATTATTTGAGAAGATTTTGACCCAGAGTTTCTCTAAACGTGATTCCCACGATGAGATTTGCAATGTGCATGGTCCTAGCTAGTGCTCAACCAATAATCATAAATCATGCCATAATGGTCTTTAGCTCTGAGAGCAATTCATGTACCTAAGAAAGTTGTTGGCTATCTGATCTCCAATTTATTTACAGTCCCAATTTTCCTTTTTCTGTAAGCTCCCGTCCCATGTTTTTGTTCAGATCCACCGGGGCTTCTAAACTTTCATGCTACCTCCAAGTAAGATAAACTGACCCTCTAACCTTCCTCTCATTTCCCTTGCAATGAAAGTAACAAAACTCTGATGATTTATTCTTCTCATTTCTTCACCATCTCAACTCCAATTCACCATCTCGTATGTCACACACGCAATTGCTATCGAAGGGACCACGCACAAGTGGAGAAAACGAAAAAAGATCTCCTTGTATCCAATGTTATTGAGAGAGAAAAGTAGTCTCTTTGACTTTTCAATGTGTTGCATATAAGGTTCGGCCATCTAAGCTTTTCATTGGGTTTGAATTTCCTGGCCTCCTGAGTAAATTTCATCTGGGCTGGACTTGGATATTTCTACATATACACTTAAGGCTGGATGAGCTTGTCTCTTTAGCAGGCCTTCTTAGGCTCTTGTGCTCCCAAACTATGTCAGCCCCAAGCCCGTTATTATTGAATGAAATCATTGAATACTTGCTGTCAAGAGTAGCTTTTTCCACTTGGATTCCTCTCAATTTGCGACATCATTAATCAATCATGGAACCCTAGCAGCATAGTTATCAAAAAAGCAGAGGAAAGATAACCGATTGCCCCCCAACGGATAGAAATGCAGAAGAATTTCAAAGGGGCAAAAAGGAGTGGCTCACAAAGGCCTTTCTAAGGGAGACGAAAGCATAATTATTAATGATAATTGGGAATGAACAATTTCAGTGAAATTAACTTGTATCATTAATTTTTTATGCTCAAATATATCTAAAAGAAGACTTGATGAATACATTACTCAATTATATTTTAATCAGCACACGGAAACGTGTTGAATTAATATGTGGATCATTAAACTTTTTGAATTCTTAATCTGCACAGGGAAATTACAATGTTGTCTCTCGTGTGGAAAAAATAAATACAGTTCACAACAAGATTATATTTTATTGAAGAGGTGTTAGAGAATAATATAAATCATATCCTGAAATATAATCTAATAGCTTAAATTTTTATGTGAAATGACTCCTTGACAAGTCGATCATAGTGATTAATTTGGAGAAAACTTTCTTTTGGTTTATGCTTTATTCATCTAATCCATAACTAAAATCCATGAAAGAGCCTGAATGTGTCAAACTGATAAGAACCACTATAACTTTTATAAGAACCACTATAACTTTTAAATTTGACTGTTGGATAGGTGTTAAATATTCTACATGTTTAGTTTTGTAAAGGAGTTGAATGGCCATAACTAGCAAGTACCAAAAAACTCTCAAATCAGATCCAAGAAATTATGTTTTTGCTATTTTTAAGTTAATTTTAGGTTTTAATTACAATTTCTACTTAAATTTGAATTTTTTTATTTAGGTCAGTTTTTATATCTATATTAACAATTGGTAATTTGTTTTTGTGGATCAAATTATTAAATTACAAAATTTTCAAAAAAAAAAAAGAACTTCTCTCTATTTCTATACAACTTCATACTATAAAATTAGGATTACAGAACACTAGTTTTTATCCAAGCAATACACATTGTAACCGATTCGTTTGAGGATGCTGACAATACAGACTAATCTCTGCAAAATTTTCATTAGTCTATTAATTGTAGAATATGGACCTCTTCATCCGTTTCAATTGACAAGACATATTTTTCTAGAAAAAAATTTCTTCACGCACTGCATTAAAAACCTGGAATTGTTTGAGAAGACTTTGACTCAGAATCAACCCTGAGGTTAATGAACGTAGAGAAGGCTTGTGTTGCTTTCATTTAACGTGAGAAGCAGGGCGAATTGGGTGTTTGCTACCCTGCTTTTAATGACGGTTTGCACCTTCCTGGAATTTCCTGCTCGAAAGAGATTATTTTAGGGTATCTCATGAGTGCCAAGAAAATCACTACCGCTTAATATTTCTTTGACATGTAAGTCATTGTAGAATGTTAACAGAGTATTTACAAGGAGTCATTGTAGTATTTACAAGGGTATCTCATAATATGGAAATATTTTGGCTCGTCTCAAACAATTACAATGCTAACATTCTCTCTAGCGGAGTTTTTCTGCATCAATCATGCAACCTATTTATATTCCTCATCATTAATTTTGATATTTTTTAGGGATTTCTATTTGAAATTTAAAAATTATTCTATCAACTTGTGGAAAAATAAGGACTATAATGTGTTTTTGTCCTTATCTCTAAAATTCTTAATCTTTAATTTGAAAAAGATTATCATGATAATGTTAGTCTTCATCTTCATTTTCAAATTTTGAATTTGAATTCTAATCAAATCTAAAATCCACAAAAAAATAATGAATTTGATTATTACTTTGTTTTTTATATGCTATGTAAACTCTTGCATTATAAATACAAATCCTATTGCATGTAAAAAAAAAAGAGGAGAGAGGAGAAACTGAAAAAACATATTCAGATAAACAAAAAGAAGAAGAAGACAAAAACAATCAGAGAGAAAAGCAAATAAAAAACTCAAATCGAAAAATCCACTCGGCAGCTACACCGGTTCTCGTTGTATCTACTGCACGACATCTGGTCGTTATTCTTTTCCCGTTTTGCAAAACTAAACTGCAAGTATAAACCGTTTGATGCTGAAAAAAAGAAGAAGAAGAAGAAGAAGTTGCCACTTTAACTTCTCCCTCACTGTTAATTCAGTCTTTCTACTCTGCATGCGTGTGTGTAGATATATATATTACTAGCCACTTACCCGCGCTTCGTCGCGGCCGAAACTATATATTTTTCAAGGCAAAAAAATACTAATTGTGTAATATTTTTTATATTATAATATAAATTTGATCAAAATAATAAATACGTGCAAAATTCATGTGGAGTGCAAGTTTTTTATAAAATATATAAATTTTAAATCAATATAAATTTATCTGTTTAGTAGATTTCAACAAAATCATCAAATAAAATTATCAGCGTCATTAGAAAAGCAGGAAGATTCGGATACCTGAATTATCGAATTCACTATATTAGGAATAGTTCATTTTATAATCCAATTTAAATTAAACACAACAAACAAAATACAAATTGTGAAAACACCTACAATAACCAAATAATAAAAATAAGTAGTTCATTTTCTATCTACAAAAAGAAAAAAAGGTCATCGAAAATTCATCTTCACGTTACCATCATTATCATGATTATAACAATTAAAATTATTATTAAAATTATTGTCCAAAAAATTAAAATCATTAAATTGCCCCGAAGAATAAAAAAACAAATTTTTTTTTTTTTTAAAAAAAATAAGCATTAAAATTATCATTATTATTGCACAAACGATGAAACCATAAAATCATATGATCTGAAAAACAGATAAAAATAATAGAAATACCAAAAAAAGAATAAAAGGAAAAAGAGATCAATATTAATTTTAAAATGATCACCAAAATATATTAAAATTTTAGAACTGAATTGAATAAAAAGGAAACCTCAACAAAAATAAAACAACAAAAAATAAAAATAAAAATAAAAATATATAAATACAGATAAAAAATAAATATTGTCCGAGAATAACCCAAAAAACGAAAGAATTTTTATCTGTGTGGGTGTTTTAAATGTTAAGGGTATAAATTGTGTGGGTTTTAAAAAAAGAATAAAAGGAAAGAGAGATAAATAAAAAATTTAAAAATTGTTCACCACCAACGATGAGTATGACTTGGCATTCTGAAATTCAACTTGGCAACCCCTACTCTCTCTCTCTCCCCATTGGATTTACAGCTCCAGTAGAGTCAAAAGCAAATGGCACACATGCTTGAGATTTTGCCTGGAAGTTGTTTGACAACACAGCGATGGTAGACGTTTTCAACCAGCGCGGTCAAGACAAAACAAAGAATGTTCTCAGTAGGTGTCACAAATGGACGAAGAGCTCAATCGTTAACAATCTCTCAACTTCGTCCATCAATGACCCCATCTCCATTTCTTAAACTTTGTGACATTACTCGGCGTCATCAAGTTTTCATGAAACCCCCGTCATCTCTCCCTCCCCCTCTCCCTCTCCCTCTCCCTCTTTTCATCCATTTATACATCTGAAGCCTGGCTTCTGTTCTTAGGAACTTCTGCAAAATACAAAACATGGAAAAAAAAAGCTGGGTCAAAATAAAAAAGCTGTGAAAACTCAAGCAAAACTTCTCTCTTCTTTCTTTCCCATAAAGTTAGTTTCTTTAGTCTTTTTGTTGTTTCATTTGTTAGATGCAGATTTGTTTTCAAGATTGGAAGGTTTCTGGGTTTTGACCACCTTAAATTATCAGATTAAACTTAAAGAGATTTATCTGTTTTTTTTTATATACACAAAAATAAAAGATAATGAAAAACCAAAAACAACCTCACCTAACAACACAGAGCACCGGGGACATTCACTGTTTAAATCCACAGTAAATCACCTCACATGCTAAAGTCAGTAAAATACCCGAACCATTTATATTTTAGTTAATTATCACTGCTGACCAAGCTGGGGAGGCATGGCCTTAGGCTTGACCAAGCCTTCTGCCAGCATGAATTTTGGCCACGCCTTCGGCCAGCATGAATTAATTCATGCTGGCTTTGGCCAAGTCTAAAGCATGCGTGAATTAATTCACGCATGCTAAGTGTGTTTCTGTTTTTCTCTATTATTATTATTATTATTATTATTTTATTTATTGAAATACCCTATACACAAAAAAATGACAAAAAAAAATCAAATACTTTTTTTAAATATATGATAAAATACTTAAAAAAATTCACAAATATTTATATTAATCAATACTAGTATCAAGTATATACCTTATATTCACTAACGTCAAAGTTAGGAGTATTAACATTATAATGAGAAATTAATCGCACCCCAAATATTCACTAACACTACAATCAGGATTATCTTATCTTTCTTCAAATAATATTTACCAATGCTAAAGTTGGAAGTAACTTTGGTTGAATATTTGCTATGTCAAAGCCAAAAATATCATTTATTTTTTTCATATAATAATTACCAAAATGAATTAATTCATGCTGGCATTGGCCAAGCCTAAAGCATGCCTACATTAATTCTCGCATGCTAAGTGTGTATCTTCTCTTTTTGAATTAATTCACGCATGATAAGGGTGTTTTTTTTTTTTTTTTCTCTATTATTATTATTATTATTATTATTATTATTATTATTTTATTTAAATACCCTATACACAAGAAAATGACAAAAAAATCAAATACTTTTTTTATATATATGATATAATACTTAAAAAATCATAAATTTTTATATTCATCAATAATAGTATTGAATATATACTTAATATTCATTAGCGTTAAAGTTAGGAGTATTAACATTATAATAAAAAATTAATCGCACCTCAAATATTCACTAACACTACAATCAGGAATATCTTACCAATGCTAGAGTTGAAAGTAATTTTGATTGAATATTCATTGACATCAAAACTAGAAATATCATATATATTTCATGTAATATTTACCAATAACAAAGATGAAGGGATCAATCCAGTGTAGTGAGATTATTTTGTGACAGGTTTAGAGAATATATCCCACTTAAATTTTTCCATTCTGTAGGAATTTCTCCAGTGAATCTATTACAAGAGAGATCCACAGTAGACATGTAACAAAGGATATCGTCCATGTAAGTGTAGAAATTTTTATTTGATGTAAGCTCTACAACTATTTTTACATTGATCTCTTCCGTTTCGTCGTCTGCAGTGTCCCCATTATACATATACCTAATCCTGTATAATATAAGAACCCAGATTTTTATCCAAGTAATACGCATTGTCACAAATTAGTCTGAGGATGCTAACAATATGGCCCTCTTCATCCATCGCAATTGACAAGGCAGCTTTTTCTTCACTGCATTAAAAAACTGGAATTATTTGAGAAGAATTTGACTCAGAGTCGATCCTTACGTTAACCAGCCTAGAGAATGCTTGGCATTAAAACGACTTGTCAGTTTTAGAAAATATTTCGTGAAAATGATTTGATCTCAAGCTCGTGGAACGACGGGGTGTTCCTCCGTCTTGTTGTTTAGCTGCTTTGCTTTTATTTTACTTCATAGACTTGGGAAGTCATGTGTCATGAACATGTGATTTCGATGGAGTGAAATGATTTTCCGACACAGCTGTAGATTTCATCACCTACTTGCACTTGTTTGTATTCGTAGACTTGGGAGGTCAAGATTCCTAATTATCCACATCAAGTCTTGATCCCATCAGAAATGAATTTCGCGGAAGAAAGAAAGAAAGAAAGAAAATTATCATGCTAATACTTTTCACTATATTCAGTGCTTTCTTGGACATCGATCCTCAACAATGGAGTTTCTCTAAACGTGATTCCCACGATGAGATTTGCAATGTGGTCCTCCTAGCTAGTGAACCTGCTCAACCAACGATCATAAATGATGCCAAAATTGAAATCACAGAGAAGGAATCAAATTCAATGGCTCTTAGCAAACCCTTCCAAGTTCCAGTTAACATCTCCCCAACTACTGGTTCAATAGTCAACTCTTTCTTGTGTTCCCATTAACCAGAAAATATGAAACTGAAAAAACAATTATATATTTCCAAGACATGATTAAATCTCTCTGAGAAAAAAAAAAAAAAAAAAACGATCTCTTTACCTTCATTTTTTCCTTGATCATCAAAATTTACAATATTGAACTGTTTAGTTAGAATTAATCCAGCAGACAAGGGAAAATAAAGAAAAGAAACAAATAATTTTTACACAACTCCATAAATAAATGAATTTACAGTACCGATTTTCCTTGTTCTGTATGTTTTTGTTCAGATCCACCAGGGCTTCTAAACTTTCTTGCTACCTCCAAGTAAGATAAACTGACCCTCTAACCTTCCTGTCATTTCCCTTGCAATGAAAGTAACAAAACTCTGATGATTTATTCTTCTCATTTCGTCACCATCTCGTATGCCACACATGCAACTGCTATCGAAGGGACCACGCACAAGTGGAGAAAACGAAAAAAAGATCTCCTTGAATTCAATGTTATTGAGAGAGAGAAAAGTAGTCTCTTTGACTTTTCCTGGCCCGCTTGTTTTGCATATAATAACTAATTTTTTTATATAAAAAAATACCTCAACCAAAAAAAAATAGTAAAAATGAAAAACCAAAACTAAGCATATATATATATATATATATATAAACATGGAAAAAAATAGAGAGTATTTTAAAAAAAATTACAAGTATAAGAACTGAAATAAAAACAAAATATTTAATCAATTTTATTCGAAGAACAGATTGAAAATATCAAAACTTCTATACTGAAAATATAAATAAATTTAAAACTAATTCGAAAATTAAAAACATAAAAATCAAAATAAAAACAAAATATATAATCAATTACAATTAAAAAATAAAATTAAAACAAATTAAATCTTATATCAAAGAAATCTAGACCACTTCATGCTTAGGCCTGCACTCTTGTAGTCTCTGCACAGGCTAAAAGCCCATGAAATCCAGCCCTGGACGATGCTATGGGCCTTATACCCATATATTTTTATTCGCTTTTGCTGAGTCGTTTGATTTTGTTGAAACCTCTATTAACGGGGTAAGCAAATTTATAGTTATTCCAAATGTGTATAAAGATCGATTTGAAAATAATAAATTGAAAGAATTTTTTTATTTTATTGAATAATTTCAATTATAAATTTATAAAATAAATAATTCAACTTAATTTAATTTGTAAAAACTTAACCAAACTGAAAAGGAAAAATATAAACTATAATACATAACTTTAGCTTTAAATTCTATCACTTGTTCAGTAGTGATGGGTATATAACTGCTTCCCAAGAGAGCCCGGATATGGCTGAATTCATAATAAGCTTTTTCTAAAGGGAAGGATCCAAAATGAAGTCCGAAATCCACTGATGCTTTCTGGGAACTTTCCTTGAAAGTAAGATTGCCCAAACAGGATGGTAGTGGACCAGAGAGCTGGTTTTGTGAAACATCCAAAATGCTTAATTGTTCTAACAAGCATAACTGAACAGGAAATTCAGAGTCAAAACCATTAGCTCTCAAAAGAATTAAGCATTTTGGATGTTTCACAAAACCAGCTCTCTGGTCCACTACCATGCAACTTCCTCGTCATTAATTTAGATATTTTTTAGGGATTTATATTTTAATTTTAAAGATTATTCTATCAACTAGTGGAAAAATAAGGACTATAATGTGTTTTTGTCCTTATCTTTTAAATTCTTAATCTTTAATTTGGAAAGGATTATCATGATAATGTTAGTCTTCGTCTTCATCTTTAAATTTTGAAAGCATATCAGATGCATGCTGCTGCATTCGCAAGAAACATCCAAAATGCTTAATTGTTCTAACTTCTAACAAGCATAATTGAATAGGAATTCACAGTCAATACCATTAGCTCTCAA
Source organism: Salix brachista (assembly GCA_009078335.1). Taxonomy (NCBI): domain Eukaryota; kingdom Viridiplantae; phylum Streptophyta; class Magnoliopsida; order Malpighiales; family Salicaceae; genus Salix; species Salix brachista. Next base: position 1,108,605 of record CM018576.1, on the reverse strand, counting down.
AAAAGAACACTCAATGATGAAAGATTACCGAACCAATTTGAGATGGAGTTGGTGAAGTTGTTATCTAGGAGATCTAATGTAACCAGGGAAGAACTATTATAAAATCCATATTTTGATGGACCACTCAATCTATTTTTGGATAGATACACATGGTGATATGTGGTGGATTGAAAATTGATTGTTACTCAAATCCAATACTATAATAATCCAAATGGCCACATGGCAGAGTACAAAATAGTTAACTACTTTATTCGCAATACAGCACAACAGTTCATCATTACAAAATAACTTATTAAGTTTTATTTTACATGCCAACGCAACAAGACATGACATAAAGAAGCTGTCCCGAAAGCAGACAACATAGGACAAGAGCTTGTTGATTAAGTGGTAGCATCCTGTCATTGAAACGATAGCCGGCTAAGCCTGCAGCTTGAAAGGCTCTAAGGCGACGTCAATGCCACCAGTCTTGTTGATGAAGTGGGTAATGAACTCTTTATACTGAAAGGATTTAAAGATTGCAGGATTGCGTGAATCAACAAGAGCTTTTGCAGGATCTACAATGCTGTCACCATTAGGAATGAAAAACATGGCAACACTTGTCCGAGCTTTCTCTGAATTTGTCACTGCTCGATGTTCAACGCTTCTCAGCTTGTTGTTACTGATAATCTATAACATATATAATCATTTTGTGAGCTTAAATCTCCACATATATAATCTCAAGGATATATTTGTGCCATAAAATATAAACGGAACCTAAGAGTTTGCTTAATGGTTAACTAAGGCCTGTATATGTTATGCCTTTTTAGGATTTAAACTCTATATTATCGCTAAAATTCTCATGATTTTTTCTAATTCTGATGTAAATAATCTGTCTCTTTACCGATTCAAAGTGGTGAACAAAAAATAATAAAGATAAGGGGGAGAGCACCTGCATTTGGTATCCCATGTTAACCACAAATGCTTTAGAAATTGGCTCAACGCCAATCCATTCACCATTCCTTAAGACTTGTAGCCCAAGCACATCACTTTCTTGTTGTAAAATGGTTATGAGATTGGGATCACAATGTTCGGAGACTCCAAAGGTCAAACTTGGATCTCCCCAACATACTTGGGATTTCACTGAGCTTACCCCCAAAATAACCAGACTCCAGCCCCAATCCTTCACAAATTAACTCCAAGATCGTTGCGGCCAGTTTTTTTACTTCAGTAGCATAAGCCCCAACAACATGTCTGTAAAAAATACCAGATTTTTTTTATGTTTTTAAATTATTTTAATGTACTGATATTAAAAACAAATTTGCAAGCTCAATTTACCGGTATCTTGCTGGCTTTTCAGGCCAGTGTTGAATGCATTCCTCTAGAGGGTGACAAGAGTTCCTTAAATTATCTCGCCATAAGTGAACATCTTCAGTAGCATAAAGTAAACTACTTGTATACAACATGCAATGATCGTTTCTCGTTGGATCCTCTCAGTAGAAGCTTGTCTTGTCCTGTTCAGGCAGCTTAAAGAATTCCTTGAAGACATTCATTGTGTCATTCATCAAATCTTCAGTGACGCCATGATTGATCACCTGTACTTAATTTGTGAATTATATAATTCTCTACCTTGATTAACTATTAGGCATATGATGACCATTTATTTTAATTAAATCAAAGAGGTAAGTGACTCCACATGCTAAATCTAAATCATATTCGAGCATGTTACTCTTAAAGAGGATTAATATAAAACAATATCATGCGATTTTATCAAACTGTTCTAGCTCATATAGTCTGGACCGTGTAAATAACAATGCTTATAATATTTGAAGTTGTGAACCTGAAAAAATCCATAATCTTGGCCAGCTTTCAGGATTTTCTGTATAGTAGAATCTCTGTCTTGACTAATGGCTATTCCTTCAAGATCTATAACTGGTATGGACTTGCCTGCATTGAAAGTGACATTCCCTGGTCGCTTTTAGGGTGGAAAAACATACTTCTCAGGCACGGTTTGGACATTATTCCAGCTTGAGACGAGCTTCTCCATTTCCAAGCTACGATGCCAAATTTCTATATAGCTACACTAAGCTAGTGGACAATTTTTGCTGTCTCAATGTGTGTCTTATATACTTGTGCATGTGTGAACTCAATGGGATTGCTAAGTTATCTGGATGCTGTTAAGCTTGACGGACGATTTGAACCGTAACAAAAGACGTTACTTAGCGTGAAAAAAAGAAGAAAAGAAAAGGAATCATAGATTTAGCAACTCGTGTATTTTTTTTTATTATGGAAACAATCCCTATCAAACCTAACTAAGCAACACGTGTTTCATAACTTATCCAACAACTATAATAAATCTATGATAAATACACGTCGTGTAATGCATTATACCATGAAAATAAATATATTAATTATATAATGATATTTTACCTCTAAAATGATTTCAAACCTACTGTTTAATCTAAATTCATCAATGCTGTTTCTGAAAATTGATGCCGTCGTGATGAAAATAAGAAAACAGAATAGTTGAGTTGAAACGTGAACGTCGTGTACATTGTATCGTGACGATGGTGGAAGTAGTAACCTCCTTATGATTTCCTGGCGGACTCTAGTACGTGCTCCTCACCATGTCAGTGCACTAATGGGTTTGGATCAGTGGAAAAAATGATGACATGTTGGAAAATGATGCCACCCTCACAATCCAAGAGTGCAAATTCAACATTAATAAATGGATAATTAAGAGGAGAAAGAATCCAAAAAATATGTAACAATCTCAACAGCTAAGAGGTTAGATTGTAGGTTCGATTTCAAAGGCAAGTCTCTATTGATTCTCATCATTATAGTAATAAAATCAAGTATTTTCTTATGTTAAATTAAGATAGTTCCAAAGAGGAAGCACAAAGTTAAACAAGAGAATTTTAAGATTTCAGGAAAAAAAACCCAACTTACGAGAGCAATAGCTAGACATGGACAAGAAACAATTCTAACATTGTCGAACAGATTTGGTGGAGGATAGAAATATGAAGAGAGTGTCCCATCAAATGTTTTGATTTCCTGGCCTACTTGCTATGCATATAAGGTTCGGCCAACTAAGCTTTTCATTTGGGGTTTGAATTTCCTGGCCTCATGAGTAATTTTTATCTGGGCTGGACTTGAATATCTCTATATAACATTTAAGGCTGGATGGGCTTGTCTCTTTAGCAGGCCTTCTTAGGCTCTTGTCAGCTCCAAGCCCGTACGTTATTATTGAATGATGTTTGGGAATGAACAATCTCAGTCCATCTGGGAAATTTGTACCACGCAGTCCATCAAAGCGAAATGGTTTTGCCAGGTTTCGCAAGAAAGCAGCGCCTATTGAATGTGCTAAATGTCAATAGAGAGCTTTAAACAATCAAGACAGGCTCATGAAGCAATTAAACATAAATGATAATAGAATAAGTTAAGATGCATCTGGAGAGAGTGATTAACGAAGCCCGAACCGCTAAGATAATGTGAGTCCGAATAAGATTTTAATTCAATTCAATGTTTGGAAAGAAAGAATGAAAGTGGGAAGAAAGTAAATTCTCAAGAAAAATACCCTCTCGTTTTCTATTTCAATACAATTATCTAAACAAAAAAGTGTGAATTGATTTAAAACAAATACGACATCAAATAGAGGATGAAAGGTTGATTTTTAGATCATGGATATATATCACATTTTTTGCACATTAAAAATCACATTCAGATGTTTTTCCTTGTTTTACTACCTTGAGTTTAACACTTCCTTGTTTTACTACCCTGAGTTTACACTTGCATTAAAAGATCTAATCGCACCACACTAAAATAACATTTCAAGAAGAAACTTTTGATCCGATTGTTGGTTATTATCAAATTTTTATATTTTTACATGAGTTTCTAAAGATTATTTTCTCTAAAGTAGCACTACAACATTGCTACTCGAATGGTCAGATAACCAATCAACCAGTTTCATTGCCTACCAGAAACCAGTTCATCCAATTAATTAGAGTTTCACCTTATCAGGCTTCAAGTATGACGTATGTTGATTCACTAATTACTTCAATATTTTCGTTTTCTTGGACAGTTTCACGCGAGATGCGCGGGTGCTCTGTTCTTACAATTCCAAGGTGTATAGTGGGATCCATGTCTTTAGAATTACTCCTTGGACCCACTTGCATTTTTATTTTATTTTTGTTTTATTGTGTGAAAGCCTTCATAAACGTCCTCAACCTTCGAGGCTCCTCCCAAGCTAATCTCATTTCTATCATACCAATATTATAGTTTTTATTCTTTTTTAGTTAACAAAATTTTTAAGTAATCACTTGGCGCTTATAGGATTTTTTTCATTCAAAACCTCTGTACAGTCATCTTCAGCCTCTCGAAATCTGAACAAAAAGAAAATGAATTAAAAAAAATGTCATATTCATGAAAATTATCGTCACAGGCAATAAAGCAACCTCTAAATGACAAGATGAGATGAAGATGATCAAACACGTTCTAGTTATCATCAGTTGTGAACTCTGTAGCTACGCAACAGGAACTGACAGGAAAGACTTGGCTTTTGATTTTGAGATATGCCATTGCCCTATTTGCATGGGCTACAGCTGTTGGTGACAAGGCTATGCGTCTTGAATAGCACTCAATAGCTTCATTAAACTTCTACCGCTTAAAATACTCATTTCCCTGTAAATTAAAAAATTGCAAACGTAGCATCACAATCCATTACCAGCGAATCTTTTTTAAGTGCTATCGCAGGAAAGTTCATACCAATTCTTTCTCTGAGGTAGCATCCACAGAAACCTCATCAGTTGTAAAACTACTTGATAGATGATTGATTGCACCAAAGCTCCTTGAGTAATCATACTGTCCTGAACCACTTCTAGAAGAATCAGCCGTAGAAGTTTTTCCTTTTGATCTTCCATCCTCACCAATCTTCCGAGTACACGAAAAATTGATAATTCATCAAGCAGCTATCATAGCCCATATAATTACTCTAAACATATGTTTTTTTTTTTTTTTTCTCTATTATTATTATTATTATTATTATTATTATTATTATTTTATTTAAATACCCTATACACAAGAAAATGACAAAAAAATCAAATACTTTTTTTATATATATGATATAATACTTAAAAAATCATAAATTTTTATATTCATCAATAATAGTATTGAATATATACTTAATATTCATTAGCGTTAAAGTTAGGAGTATTAACATTATAATAAAAAATTAATCGCACCTCAAATATTCACTAACACTACAATCAGGAATATCTTACCAATGCTAGAGTTGAAAGTAATTTTGATTGAATATTCATTGACATCAAAACTAGAAATATCATATATATTTCATGTAATATTTACCAATAACAAAGATGAAGGGATCAATCCAGTGTAGTGAGATTATTTTGTGACAGGTTTAGAGAATATATCCCACTTAAATTTTTCCATTCTGTAGGAATTTCTCCAGTGAATCTATTACAAGAGAGATCCACAGTAGACATGTAACAAAGGATATCGTCCATGTAAGTGTAGAAATTTTTATTTGATGTAAGCTCTACAACTATTTTTACATTGATCTCTTCCGTTTCGTCGTCTGCAGTGTCCCCATTATACATATACCTAATCCTGTATAATATAAGAACCCAGATTTTTATCCAAGTAATACGCATTGTCACAAATTAGTCTGAGGATGCTAACAATATGGCCCTCTTCATCCATCGCAATTGACAAGGCAGCTTTTTCTTCACTGCATTAAAAAACTGGAATTATTTGAGAAGAATTTGACTCAGAGTCGATCCTTACGTTAACCAGCCTAGAGAATGCTTGGCATTAAAACGACTTGTCAGTTTTAGAAAATATTTCGTGAAAATGATTTGATCTCAAGCTCGTGGAACGACGGGGTGTTCCTCCGTCTTGTTGTTTAGCTGCTTTGCTTTTATTTTACTTCATAGACTTGGGAAGTCATGTGTCATGAACATGTGATTTCGATGGAGTGAAATGATTTTCCGACACAGCTGTAGATTTCATCACCTACTTGCACTTGTTTGTATTCGTAGACTTGGGAGGTCAAGATTCCTAATTATCCACATCAAGTCTTGATCCCATCAGAAATGAATTTCGCGGAAGAAAGAAAGAAAGAAAGAAAATTATCATGCTAATACTTTTCACTATATTCAGTGCTTTCTTGGACATCGATCCTCAACAATGGAGTTTCTCTAAACGTGATTCCCACGATGAGATTTGCAATGTGGTCCTCCTAGCTAGTGAACCTGCTCAACCAACGATCATAAATGATGCCAAAATTGAAATCACAGAGAAGGAATCAAATTCAATGGCTCTTAGCAAACCCTTCCAAGTTCCAGTTAACATCTCCCCAACTACTGGTTCAATAGTCAACTCTTTCTTGTGTTCCCATTAACCAGAAAATATGAAACTGAAAAAACAATTATATATTTCCAAGACATGATTAAATCTCTCTGAGAAAAAAAAAAAAAAAAAAACGATCTCTTTACCTTCATTTTTTCCTTGATCATCAAAATTTACAATATTGAACTGTTTAGTTAGAATTAATCCAGCAGACAAGGGAAAATAAAGAAAAGAAACAAATAATTTTTACACAACTCCATAAATAAATGAATTTACAGTACCGATTTTCCTTGTTCTGTATGTTTTTGTTCAGATCCACCAGGGCTTCTAAACTTTCTTGCTACCTCCAAGTAAGATAAACTGACCCTCTAACCTTCCTGTCATTTCCCTTGCAATGAAAGTAACAAAACTCTGATGATTTATTCTTCTCATTTCGTCACCATCTCGTATGCCACACATGCAACTGCTATCGAAGGGACCACGCACAAGTGGAGAAAACGAAAAAAAGATCTCCTTGAATTCAATGTTATTGAGAGAGAGAAAAGTAGTCTCTTTGACTTTTCCTGGCCCGCTTGTTTTGCATATAATAACTAATTTTTTTATATAAAAAAATACCTCAACCAAAAAAAAAATAGTAAAAATGAAAAACCAAAACTAAGCATATATATATATATATATATATAAACATGGAAAAAAATAGAGAGTATTTTAAAAAAAATTACAAGTATAAGAACTGAAATAAAAACAAAATATTTAATCAATTTTATTCGAAGAACAGATTGAAAATATCAAAACTTCTATACTGAAAATATAAATAAATTTAAAACTAATTCGAAAATTAAAAACATAAAAATCAAAATAAAAACAAAATATATAATCAATTACAATTAAAAAATAAAATTAAAACAAATTAAATCTTATATCAAAGAAATCTAGACCACTTCATGCTTAGGCCTGCACTCTTGTAGTCTCTGCACAGGCTAAAAGCCCATGAAATCCAGCCCTGGACGATGCTATGGGCCTTATACCCATATATTTTTATTCGCTTTTGCTGAGTCGTTTGATTTTGTTGAAACCTCTATTAACGGGGTAAGCAAATTTATAGTTATTCCAAATGTGTATAAAGATCGATTTGAAAATAATAAATTGAAAGAATTTTTTTATTTTATTGAATAATTTCAATTATAAATTTATAAAATAAATAATTCAACTTAATTTAATTTGTAAAAACTTAACCAAACTGAAAAGGAAAAATATAAACTATAATACATAACTTTAGCTTTAAATTCTATCACTTGTTCAGTAGTGATGGGTATATAACTGCTTCCCAAGAGAGCCCGGATATGGCTGAATTCATAATAAGCTTTTTCTAAAGGGAAGGATCCAAAATGAAGTCCGAAATCCACTGATGCTTTCTGGGAACTTTCCTTGAAAGTAAGATTGCCCAAACAGGATGGTAGTGGACCAGAGAGCTGGTTTTGTGAAACATCCAAAATGCTTAATTGTTCTAACAAGCATAACTGAACAGGAAATTCAGAGTCAAAACCATTAGCTCTCAAAAGAATTAAGCATTTTGGATGTTTCACAAAACCAGCTCTCTGGTCCACTACCATGCAACTTCCTCGTCATTAATTTAGATATTTTTTAGGGATTTATATTTTAATTTTAAAGATTATTCTATCAACTAGTGGAAAAATAAGGACTATAATGTGTTTTTGTCCTTATCTTTTAAATTCTTAATCTTTAATTTGGAAAGGATTATCATGATAATGTTAGTCTTCGTCTTCATCTTTAAATTTTGAAAGCATATCAGATGCATGCTGCTGCATTCGCAAGAAACATCCAAAATGCTTAATTGTTCTAACTTCTAACAAGCATAATTGAATAGGAATTCACAGTCAATACCATTAGCTCTCAAAAAAGAACACTCAATGATGAAAGATTACCGAACCAATTTGAGATGGAGTTGGTGAAGTTGTTATCTAGGAGATCTAATGTAACCAGGGAAGAACTATTATAAAATCCATATTTTGATGGACCACTCAATCTATTTTTGGATAGATACACATGGTGATATGTGGTGGATTGAAAATTGATTGTTACTCAAATCCAATACTATAATAATCCAAATGGCCACATGGCAGAGTACAAAATAGTTAACTACTTTATTCGCAATACAGCACAACAGTTCATCATTACAAAATAACTTATTAAGTTTTATTTTACATGCCAACGCAACAAGACATGACATAAAGAAGCTGTCCCGAAAGCAGACAACATAGGACAAGAGCTTGTTGATTAAGTGGTAGCATCCTGTCATTGAAACGATAGCCGGCTAAGCCTGCAGCTTGAAAGGCTCTAAGGCGACGTCAATGCCACCAGTCTTGTTGATGAAGTGGGTAATGAACTCTTTATACTGAAAGGATTTAAAGATTGCAGGATTGCGTGAATCAACAAGAGCTTTTGCAGGATCTACAATGCTGTCACCATTAGGAATGAAAAACATGGCAACACTTGTCCGAGCTTTCTCTGAATTTGTCACTGCTCGATGTTCAACGCTTCTCAGCTTGTTGTTACTGATAATCTATAACATATATAATCATTTTGTGAGCTTAAATCTCCACATATATAATCTCAAGGATATATTTGTGCCATAAAATATAAACGGAACCTAAGAGTTTGCTTAATGGTTAACTAAGGCCTGTATATGTTATGCCTTTTTAGGATTTAAACTCTATATTATCGCTAAAATTCTCATGATTTTTTCTAATTCTGATGTAAATAATCTGTCTCTTTACCGATTCAAAGTGGTGAACAAAAAATAATAAAGATAAGGGGGAGAGCACCTGCATTTGGTATCCCATGTTAACCACAAATGCTTTAGAAATTGGCTCAACGCCAATCCATTCACCATTCCTTAAGACTTGTAGCCCAAGCACATCACTTTCTTGTTGTAAAATGGTTATGAGATTGGGATCACAATGTTCGGAGACTCCAAAGGTCAAACTTGGATCTCCCCAACATACTTGGGATTTCACTGAGCTTACCCCCAAAATAACCAGACTCCAGCCCCAATCCTTCACAAATTAACTCCAAGATCGTTGCGGCCAGTTTTTTTACTTCAGTAGCATAAGCCCCAACAACATGTCTGTAAAAAATACCAGATTTTTTTTATGTTTTTAAATTATTTTAATGTACTGATATTAAAAACAAATTTGCAAGCTCAATTTACCGGTATCTTGCTGGCTTTTCAGGCCAGTGTTGAATGCATTCCTCTAGAGGGTGACAAGAGTTCCTTAAATTATCTCGCCATAAGTGAACATCTTCAGTAGCATAAAGTAAACTACTTGTATACAACATGCAATGATCGTTTCTCGTTGGATCCTCTCAGTAGAAGCTTGTCTTGTCCTGTTCAGGCAGCTTAAAGAATTCCTTGAAGACATTCATTGTGTCATTCATCAAATCTTCAGTGACGCCATGATTGATCACCTGTACTTAATTTGTGAATTATATAATTCTCTACCTTGATTAACTATTAGGCATATGATGACCATTTATTTTAATTAAATCAAAGAGGTAAGTGACTCCACATGCTAAATCTAAATCATATTCGAGCATGTTACTCTTAAAGAGGATTAATATAAAACAATATCATGCGATTTTATCAAACTGTTCTAGCTCATATAGTCTGGACCGTGTAAATAACAATGCTTATAATATTTGAAGTTGTGAACCTGAAAAAATCCATAATCTTGGCCAGCTTTCAGGATTTTCTGTATAGTAGAATCTCTGTCTTGACTAATGGCTATTCCTTCAAGATCTATAACTGGTATGGACTTGCCTGCATTGAAAGTGACATTCCCTGGTCGCTTTTAGGGTGGAAAAACATACTTCTCAGGCACGGTTTGGACATTATTCCAGCTTGAGACGAGCTTCTCCATTTCCAAGCTACGATGCCAAATTTCTATATAGCTACACTAAGCTAGTGGACAATTTTTGCTGTCTCAATGTGTGTCTTATATACTTGTGCATGTGTGAACTCAATGGGATTGCTAAGTTATCTGGATGCTGTTAAGCTTGACGGACGATTTGAACCGTAACAAAAGACGTTACTTAGCGTGAAAAAAAGAAGAAAAGAAAAGGAATCATAGATTTAGCAACTCGTGTATTTTTTTTTATTATGGAAACAATCCCTATCAAACCTAACTAAGCAACACGTGTTTCATAACTTATCCAACAACTATAATAAATCTATGATAAATACACGTCGTGTAATGCATTATACCATGAAAATAAATATATTAATTATATAATGATATTTTACCTCTAAAATGATTTCAAACCTACTGTTTAATCTAAATTCATCAATGCTGTTTCTGAAAATTGATGCCGTCGTGATGAAAATAAGAAAACAGAATAGTTGAGTTGAAACGTGAACGTCGTGTACATTGTATCGTGACGATGGTGGAAGTAGTAACCTCCTTATGATTTCCTGGCGGACTCTAGTACGTGCTCCTCACCATGTCAGTGCACTAATGGGTTTGGATCAGTGGAAAAAATGATGACATGTTGGAAAATGATGCCACCCTCACAATCCAAGAGTGCAAATTCAACATTAATAAATGGATAATTAAGAGGAGAAAGAATCCAAAAAATATGTAACAATCTCAACAGCTAAGAGGTTAGATTGTAGGTTCGATTTCAAAGGCAAGTCTCTATTGATTCTCATCATTATAGTAATAAAATCAAGTATTTTCTTATGTTAAATTAAGATAGTTCCAAAGAGGAAGCACAAAGTTAAACAAGAGAATTTTAAGATTTCAGGAAAAAAAACCCAACTTACGAGAGCAATAGCTAGACATGGACAAGAAACAATTCTAACATTGTCGAACAGATTTGGTGGAGGATAGAAATATGAAGAGAGTGTCCCATCAAATGTTTTGATTTCCTGGCCTACTTGCTATGCATATAAGGTTCGGCCAACTAAGCTTTTCATTTGGGGTTTGAATTTCCTGGCCTCATGAGTAATTTTTATCTGGGCTGGACTTGAATATCTCTATATAACATTTAAGGCTGGATGGGCTTGTCTCTTTAGCAGGCCTTCTTAGGCTCTTGTCAGCTCCAAGCCCGTACGTTATTATTGAATGATGTTTGGGAATGAACAATCTCAGTCCATCTGGGAAATTTGTACCACGCAGTCCATCAAAGCGAAATGGTTTTGCCAGGTTTCGCAAGAAAGCAGCGCCTATTGAATGTGCTAAATGTCAATAGAGAGCTTTAAACAATCAAGACAGGCTCATGAAGCAATTAAACATAAATGATAATAGAATAAGTTAAGATGCATCTGGAGAGAGTGATTAACGAAGCCCGAACCGCTAAGATAATGTGAGTCCGAATAAGATTTTAATTCAATTCAATGTTTGGAAAGAAAGAATGAAAGTGGGAAGAAAGTAAATTCTCAAGAAAAATACCCTCTCGTTTTCTATTTCAATACAATTATCTAAACAAAAAAGTGTGAATTGATTTAAAACAAATACGACATCAAATAGAGGATGAAAGGTTGATTTTTAGATCATGGATATATATCACATTTTTTGCACATTAAAAATCACATTCAGATGTTTTTCCTTGTTTTACTACCTTGAGTTTAACACTTCCTTGTTTTACTACCCTGAGTTTACACTTGCATTAAAAGATCTAATCGCACCACACTAAAATAACATTTCAAGAAGAAACTTTTGATCCGATTGTTGGTTATTATCAAATTTTTATATTTTTACATGAGTTTCTAAAGATTATTTTCTCTAAAGTAGCACTACAACATTGCTACTCGAATGGTCAGATAACCAATCAACCAGTTTCATTGCCTACCAGAAACCAGTTCATCCAATTAATTAGAGTTTCACCTTATCAGGCTTCAAGTATGACGTATGTTGATTCACTAATTACTTCAATATTTTCGTTTTCTTGGACAGTTTCACGCGAGATGCGCGGGTGCTCTGTTCTTACAATTCCAAGGTGTATAGTGGGATCCATGTCTTTAGAATTACTCCTTGGACCCACTTGCATTTTTATTTTATTTTTGTTTTATTGTGTGAAAGCCTTCATAAACGTCCTCAACCTTCGAGGCTCCTCCCAAGCTAATCTCATTTCTATCATACCAATATTATAGTTTTTATTCTTTTTTAGTTAACAAAATTTTTAAGTAATCACTTGGCGCTTATAGGATTTTTTTCATTCAAAACCTCTGTACAGTCATCTTCAGCCTCTCGAAATCTGAACAAAAAGAAAATGAATTAAAAAAAATGTCATATTCATGAAAATTATCGTCACAGGCAATAAAGCAACCTCTAAATGACAAGATGAGATGAAGATGATCAAACACGTTCTAGTTATCATCAGTTGTGAACTCTGTAGCTACGCAACAGGAACTGACAGGAAAGACTTGGCTTTTGATTTTGAGATATGCCATTGCCCTATTTGCATGGGCTACAGCTGTTGGTGACAAGGCTATGCGTCTTGAATAGCACTCAATAGCTTCATTAAACTTCTACCGCTTAAAATACTCATTTCCCTGTAAATTAAAAAATTGCAAACGTAGCATCACAATCCATTACCAGCGAATCTTTTTTAAGTGCTATCGCAGGAAAGTTCATACCAATTCTTTCTCTGAGGTAGCATCCACAGAAACCTCATCAGTTGTAAAACTACTTGATAGATGATTGATTGCACCAAAGCTCCTTGAGTAATCATACTGTCCTGAACCACTTCTAGAAGAATCAGCCGTAGAAGTTTTTCCTTTTGATCTTCCATCCTCACCAATCTTCCGAGTACACGAAAAATTGATAATTCATCAAGCAGCTATCATAGCCCATATAATTACTCTAAACATATGTGTGGGTGCCAAACACACATGCATGCCATGACTTTTCATATGGAAATAAAAGCATATTTAAACATCTCATTGCCTGATCAATGCTCCTTAAGTTGAGCACCACTACAGCTAACTCAAAACACACAAGAATGTTGACAATCACCATTCAAGTTTCCATTCAGACAAGAACAGTCCAACATTAAGCATTGGATTATTCAAACTTTCCATTCCCAACACCTCCTCTCAATTTCCACACTAAAACAAACCAAGAACAAATTAACAGCATGACGTAATTTCACAGTAAAAGAAAACCAATAAATTCTGTAAAGCATCCGTCAGAAACATAAACCCGCAAGACACACGCTTAACTCACTGAACCACCTAAAACAGAAAGCTAAAGTTAAAAAGGCAACATGCAATACTACAATGAAGTCTTTTATCCAAGCTACAAGGTTCTCATAATAAAAATGGTTTGTTTTTCGGCAACCCATTTCCAATAAAAAAGCCTTGAAAGTTAATGAAACCTTAATTAAATTGAAAATTTACCAGGTCAGAAGCTTGTGACTTCTTCTTCATCTTCTTATCAGTATCCTTAAGAAGTTCCCAATCCTGCAAATCATTCAAAAACCCCTGGAAATCCTGGAAACAAAATGGGTTTTCGCCCAAAATGCATATAAATAAATAAAATCCCTTATTAAATACAATCCCAATTAACAAAAGCTTCCAATTTTTTTTAAAAAAAAAAACAAGAAGAAACATGCACAAAGACTTGATTTTTAGAAATAATAAACGGAGAACACTAAGAAAAAAAACATATAGAAACGAGAAACAATAGGAAAAGGATAGTGATGATGGAGTTTTGAAAGGGAAATGATTGAAAAGACTTGAGCTTTCAGTTTCTTCCATTTTCTTGCTTATTACAGTTTTCTTGGTAACCAAACAGGGTTAAGAAAGTTCAAAACAAAAAACCCATAAGTGAAAGGAATGAACCAGAGCTTGATCACGTCCATGGCTGTGAGAGAGGGAGTGAAGTTTCTGGAAGAGTTATAAGGGACGGGAACCTGACAGGGGTTTTGGTGTTATTGTGCTGTAGAACACTTGGTTAAAAAACTCATTAGTACCCTACTTTTGTAATGTTTCTGACCTGGCCCTCTATCAATTAATTCCACATCGATACAATAACCACAGAACAGATTCTCTTTTACTTGGGATTTCACTGAGCTTACCCCCAAAATAACCAGACTCCAGCCCCAATCCTTCACAAATTAACTCCAAGATTGTTGCGGCCATTTTTTCTTACTTCAGTAGCATAAGCCCCACCAACATGTCTGTAAAAAATAATGGAAAAATACAATTTTTAGAGAAATTATCTTGCTGGCCGAAAAGAAATGTCTCTTAGCCAACAAATTTGATTGTCAGTCCATGCAAACAAATTTGCAAGCTCAATTTACCGGTATCTTGCTGGCTTTTCAGGCCAGTGCTGAATGCATTCCTCTAGAGGGTGACGAGTTAAATTATCTCGCCATAAGTGAACATCTTCAGTAGCATAAAGTAAACTACTAATTTGTGAACTATATAGTTCTCTACCTTGATTAACTATTAGGCATATGATGACCATTTATTTTAATTAAACCAAAGAGTAAGTGACTGCACATGCTAAATCTAAATCATATTCGAGCATGTTACTGTTAAAGAGGATTAATATAAAACAATATTTTGTGATTTTATCAAACAGTTCTACCTCATATAGTCTGGACCGTGTAAATAACAATGCTCATAATATTTGAAATTGTGAACCTGAAAAAATCCATAATCTTGGCCAGCTTTCAGAATTTTTTGTATCGTAGAATCTCTGTCTTGACTAATGGTTATTCCTTCAAGTGGTATGGACTTGCTTGCATTGAAAGTGACATTCCCTGGTCGCTTTTCCGGTGGAAAAACATGCTTCTCAGGCACGGTAAGTGCACTAATGGGTTTGGATCAGTGGAAAAAATTATGACATGTTGGAAAATGATGCCACCCTAACAATCCAAGACTTCAAATTCAACATAAATAAAAGCATAATTAAGAGGAGAAAGAATCCAAAAACATCATGAAACATGGGATTGTTCTATTTTGTTATGCAACAATCTCAACAGCTAAGTGATTAGATTGTAGGTTCTATTTCAAATGCAAGACTCTATTGATTCCCATCATTACAGTAATAAAATCATGTATTTTCTTTTATTAAATTAAGATAGTTCCCATTTCAAAGAGGAAGCACAAAATTAAACAAGTGAATTTTAAGATTTCAGGAAAAAAAAAACAACTTACGAGAGCAATAGCTAGACATGGACAAGAGACAATTATAACATTATCGACAGACTGAGAAAACCCAGATTTGGTGGAGGATAGAAATATGAAGAAAGACTAGGAATTGATGGTCTAATCCTCCCATCAAATGTTTTGATTCCTGGCCTACTTGTTATGAAATCATTGAATACCTGCTATCAAGAATAGTTTTTTAGGCTCTTGAGTTTTTTTCACTTCTTGGGATCAAACAAATACAAACCTGTTGTTAGATAGCATTTATAATTTATATCCTTCGAGGTCATTGGAACATCTACTCTTTTTAACTCTGTCTATTCAGGGAATTCATTATTTCATCTAATTGAATTCATAGATTATTATTTGATCCTCCAACCATCTCTAGCTGGAAAACTTGTGGGAATCAATCACTGCAAAACAGTTGCAATTGTTTATAATATTCAATGCTCGTGGCCTCTTAGCACTCCATATTAACTTTCAAAAATAAAATATCGATTGTAAGCAATGAAGAAATGGCGGAAAATGAATGTGTTTTTAAAAGAGAAGTCCATCATGCAAAACCAAAGAAACAACGCAGAATAAGAGAAATTATCTTTTATTTAACAAAAATACGATACTGCAAACTATTTCTTATGAATAAATCCCTATTACAAGAAGCCAAGAATCGATTCGTTGCTCAAGACAACATAACAAGACAGAACAAAGCATAAGAAGACATAACCAGGAAACAAAAAATCATGGAAACAAGCATAAGGACAAACACAAGTCACATCAAAACAGAAAGGAACCATATACTTTGAAGGAACACTTCTCATAGGCAAACTGTCAAACAGGTGGTGAGCAGCCGTTGATTTGGGCCACCAACGCTCGCAGCCATGCGACTGCTTCCCCACAGAGGATGACAACAAATTTAGAAAGCAGCACACAAGCTCATGATAAGACCCAATTACCTTCTGGATCTGAAAAACTTTCGAATGTTAATAGCCAAAACACAGTAGCAAGTGTCGATGCATTCTTCAATGAAGTAAAACCACCTGCGTCGCCAATGCGGATTTATGCACAGTACTGCTAAAATTGTCAACACCATAATTATGTAACACACACCAAAGCTCACATAGAAACTGTCCATGTCTATTGACCCATCATCTCCATTGGAATTGTCAGGCACTCTCTCTAATGGAAATTCTGTTTTGTCGCAACTGTTTCCCAATGGAGGTCCACAAAGAAGAGGATTGCCTTTATAACAGCTCTCATCAAAGGTACCGAATTGGTTTTTCATATCCGGTGCTCTTCCTGACAAATTATTGTACGACACGTTGAAAACTGCTAGAAAGGTCAGTTCAATGAGTTGTTCAGGAATTCCACCACTCAAGTTGTTGTGAGAAAGATCCAAGCTCTCTATCCGCTTCAGATTGGAGAAAGATGAAGGGATCAATCCAGTGAGATTATTTTGTGATAGATTTAGAGCAAATATCCCACTTAAGTTTCCCCACTCTGGCGGGATTTCTCCAGTGAATCTGTTACAAGAAAGATCTATAGCAGACATGTAACGAAGGATATCACCCTCGTAAGTGTAGAAATTTTTCTTTGCTGTAAACTCAACAAAAATTTTTAGATCGATCTTTGCACTATGTGTTTTGATATGAGCAATAAAACTTATGTCATCAAGGTCATTAACTTCTCTCATCGTATAATAGGTGACCGAAGATTTTTCATCTGATGCGGTAAAATTTAAATTGCTCAAACATGAGGGTAAATGACCTGAAAAATTATTTTCTGAAAGATCCAATATGCTTAATTTCCTTAAGAAGCATAACTGACGAGGAAGTTCCCCCTTGAATTGATTAGATTTGAGATCAAAAATGCTCAATTCCGAAAGGCTATCAATCCAATCTGGAATGGGCCCAGTTAAGTTGTTATCGCCGAGATCTAATGTCACCAAGGAAGAGAGATTAAAAAAAGCATATGGTAGTGGACCGCTCAATTGATTTTTGTAGAGGTGGACATAGCGTAAAGATGGTGCATAGTAGCCCAATGGTAATGACCCAGACAGATTGTTTTCAGAAAGATCTAAATACTCAATCTGAGGAGAATTGAAATATTCTATTGGAATGGTACCTTCAAGATGATTTTTGGACAAGTCAATTCCCTTCAAGAATACTGAAGAGTTCCCTATTCCCCTTGGAAGCATGCCTGACAAGAGATTATTACTGATATCAACAATCCGAAGTGTAGGTGAAAAAATACCTGGTACTTCTCCTGCAAATTTGTTTCCATCTAGAAAGAGGTAGACAGGTTTAGTCATGTTGAACACAGAAGGTGGTAATAGCCCTGTGAAATTGTTATTGGACAGCTTCAAATACCACAACGAGGAGCCTACTGGTGGCAAATTATTCTCAAGCAGTTCACAGGACATATGATTGTTGGAAAGATCCAAGTATGCAAGAGAGCTCATATTCCCAAAACAAAGAGGAATACAACCTGTGAGGTTGTTGTTAGCCATGATGAAGTTCTGCAAACTTGGAAAAATCAAACATGTGTTTCTTGCAACTTGACCATGTATGTTGTTGTCAGACAAATCTATTATGTCAAGGTTGGGTATGGGATTTTGTGGCAGCTGCAAAGGACCTATAAATGAGGTGTTACTCAAATATAGTCGATTTAACTTTGTATTATTCTCAACCAGCCAAGATGGGAAAGGTTCTCCAATGAATTTGTTGTGGGATAGGTCAACGAAGACCAAATCATATTGGCTATGGAGGAAGGTTGGAAACTCACAACTAAGTAGTTTTGAAGTACAGCTTGAAGCACTAAAAAAACGAAGCTGGAGCTTTGGAGCTGGAGCCTGAAAACTGGATGCAGGTACTAGCTCATTGTTATCGCATGCAATGTACTTGAGGTTGGAGTGGTTCATAAATGAAACAAATGATATTGGAACTTGAAAGTAGTTATTTGAAATTGAGAGGTATTCAAGTTGCGGAAGATAGGAAATATGTCCCTCAAATTGGTTGTCAGATAAATCCAAATTTCGTAGAGATGATAGATTTCCCAAACAAGGAGGGATAACGCCCTTTAGATTGTTTTGACCGAGAGATAGCCATTCAAGATTCTTCAGTTCACACCATCCTATACAATATATATATCCACGTTAAGTAAATAGTAATGTATCAATTATTGAGAGATGCATTCAAAATTACAAGTTTGTTAGTGATGTAATTTACCTTGGTGAGGCAGAGTGCCAGTAAGCTTACATCCTTCCAGAGACAAATATCTGAGAGCAGGCAATGATCCAATAATGCGAAGAAAACTTGTTGTGATGGGAGAAGCATGACCCAGGAACAACTCTTCAAGTTTGGTCAAATTCTGCAGTGCTAAAGGATTGAGAAAGGGCATTCTTAATATCAGACAATGAAGTTGAATGAAACAAAAAGGGATTGAGTTTTGTGCTATCCTATTTGTTGATAAAAATACTAAATATTGTCATAAACGTAATAACAGAGGAAGGGGCAGGGCCTCATATAAAATTTTATTAAAAAAACATTGAAATTCTTAGATTTTAATGAAATGGATGAAAGACTACCAATTTTTTGACATCCGATGAAAGGAACACAGAGCAATGAGTGGTTCATAAATGACTCAAATAATTAAACAGAAATTTGAATTTTTCAAATAATTATTTTGACAAAAACAGTTATAAATCTAATAATTAAATCAGACTGAAATTCTTAGATTTTATTTGATTTTTGTTTCACTAACTTTGTGAGTCATTTTTTTTATTACAGATTTACTATTTAGATTATTGTATTCAGAACTTTTCAATTGAAGGCCTACAATTATTTTGAGGTTGAGAAACCCTAAGTTTTATCCTTTGCAATATGTTGTGTTAAGTTGGACATAAGCCTTCTAGTTTAATAATACATAAATTTAGTTTAATCATACTTTAATATTTGTTCACTTATAGGTAATTGTTCATTTTAATTACCTTGAGCAACATGAAGGGTGTCATGGAAGTCAACTCCGGTCAAGTCTAAGACCTTAAGAGGAGTTCCAATGTTCCCAAGAAAGCTTGCTGGGAGAGAAGAACCAAGGAAGTACATTTTTTCAAGGCTAGTCGAATTGCACAACCCTGTGTGGAACAGATAAGATAAATCCATTAACGAAAGTGGTATATATAATTATCATGTATGTTTCAGGCACCAAAACTATCACTGACCTTTACCAAAGTGTTTTCCTTCAAATTTACTACCATAAGCCGATAAGGTCTTGAGTGATGGCAACCCTCCCAATGACTCTAGCAAAATGTTTTCCTTGAAGTCAATTGAGCACAGAATCAAGACTTCCAATTTCCTCAAACCTGTGATAGAGAGCAAAATCAATAATTTACTGATGCTCTTTCTTTTAATTATTATTATTTTTTGATTTCAAGTGGTTGCGTGAACCGTTTGTGCTTGTCATGAAATGATTTCAAACTTGCACAGGTTTATTTTATTTATGTTTAATTTCTATCAAATAAAATGGTATGGGTGAAGAGATTTGAACTTATAATTATTTCATAAAAAAAATTATAATACCATATTAAAAAGTCATCTTATCAAAAATCTTAAGCTATGAAATAAAACTACAATTTATAATTTATAATTTTTTTTCACAATGTTATCATCATGGAATAACTTGGAGCACTATTTTAGAATGAGTAGAGTGTATGCAGATTAATTGTTCTACAAATTCTTGTTCTTTACTTTTTCTTTTTTATTGACGTAGGTGTCTGGCCCAGCTTGTGACACCACAACTAATCTCACATGCTCTAAAATTAATGATCATATAAAGCTCTAATGACCATCATATTAGCAATCACAAGACTCGAATATAAAACCACAAGAGAAGCAAACTCCTTAATCCCAAGTTCTTACTTCTTGTTTGCTATACAGTTGGGAGTTTGAACTTAAAATTATTAGGTATAAATACTTTATAATTTGGACTACTCTAACAGTACTTTCCGGATGGTAGATAATAATAATTTATAATGTTAGAGAGTTCCAACTATTGTTGACACAGGCATGAAGTAACAATTTACCTTTTTGAATTAAAATAACCTTTTAATATAATATTACCATTCTAATAATTAAATATTCACAAGCTTTAATATTTAATAAAATTTAAAAAATTAATTATTTGTCTATGTAAATTTCAAAATTAGAATTATTTCACTTGAAAAATTGCAATTAATTATATAAAGCTTTTTTAAGGCATCCTGCAAGCTACTTAATTGTTAATGCACATCTAATTGGTATATAAGTTTGCTAAATGATAAATTAAGCCATCCGAGGTACGTAGGAATGATTTACCACGGAGACCAATTGTTCCTGTGAAGCTATTGTTTGATAGATCTAGAGATTTGAGAGTTGAAAAACCACTGAGGGACGATAAAATGTTATCGTTGAATTTATTGTAACCTAGTGGAAGGTCCTCCAATTTCCTCAACCCAGATGCTAGTCCTTGAAAAGCTGAAAGAAAATTGTTAGAAGCAAAAACAATTAACTTAACATTCGGATATCCATAAAAACTAAACAATTGATTCTTTCTAAAGAAGTTTGGTAAATAATAAATTAAGTGATTGTTTGGGACTGTAGTTAAGGTTGCTTTTGAAAGTATTTTTAGTTTAAAATACATAAAAATAATGTTTTTTTTTAAAAAAATTATATTTGACATTAGCACATGAAAATATCTAAAAATAATAATAAAAAATTAATTTAAAATAAAAAATAAAAATTTTCAAATTTTTTTTTGAAACACAACACTAAACAGGCCTAATCCCACAAAAGAGCGTTATTCGAGATACATAGGAATGATTTACCACGGAGACCAATTGTTCCTGTGAAGCTATTGTATGATAGATCTAGAGATTTGAGAGTTGAAAACCACTGAGAGATGATAAAATGCTGTCGTTGAATTTATTGTCTCTTAAGTTGAGAATCTTCAATTTCCTCAACCCAGATGCCAGTCCTTGAAAACCTGAAAGAAAATTGCATTCCAATATCCATAAAAACTCAATGTGAAGTTGTTACTTGAAATATCAATTTCCGTGTAAACTAAAAAGAATAGAGAGCAAAGAACCTTGATTCTTTAAGCCTCCAACTAGCTGGTTGGAGCTTAACTCGAGAGTCACCAGTTCTTTGAAAGGCAGAAACAAAGATGCATTGAGATACAAGTCTTCAAGCGCATCATAATTTACACCAGAAAGATCTAGTTGGATCACTCGGTTTGTGGTGTTGTCACACGCAACCCTATCCCAGTTACAGCAATTTAAATCCTCTTTATCCCAGTCTTCTAGCCTATAGGACCCATCACTTGCATGACCGAACCAAGCTTTGATCTCTAGGAGACCACTTCTCTCTTCCTGCAAACAGCAGTGGCACCGGTCGTTGATGAAGGCCAAAGCCATGAGCAGCATCCACACCCACAATAATTGCCTCATTCTTAATAACGCTCCTTCTGCTTCACAAACTACAAAACCAAGCCGTCTCTTATATACAGACTTGACAAAATTATAATGTTTTTTATATTAATATTTGTTCTTTTTATGCAACCCTATATAATGCTCCTTTTTTCCCATGAAACTTACTCAAACCACTTTTCTGTGAATGCTCATTTTTATTAGCATTTAACTAAATAAAAAGATTGTTTTGATAAACTAAATCATTAAATTCAATTCGATCCATAGGTCAGCATGCAAGATAAATGTCTTTATCCTCATTTATCTCTTAACTTTTTTAGTTTCATTTTTTATTGACATTAACAGTTTTTTCTTGCATTTATTAACACATATAATTTTTTATTTATTTAATTAAATATATGCATTAACAGTTTTTTAAAACACCAGGAAGCATTATATAGGGTTGATTTTAAAACATATATAGACATTTTGATTTTAAAACACCAGGGAGCAGTAATTATTTTTCTAGTTAATTTTGGATTTTAATTACTTTTTCTACTTAAATTTAATTTTTTGTTAGGTTAATTTCAATCTCTATATTAACAGTTGGTGACTTATTTTTTTTGGATCAAATTATTTATTACAATTGTTTTTAAAAAAAATATAAAAATGCTCTCTCTATTTCTCTATAATTTCAGACTATTATTATAAAATTAGAGTTACAGAACACTAGTTATTATCCAAGTAATACGCATTGTCACAAATTAGTTTGAGGATGCTGACAGTATGGCGCTCTTCAACAATGGAGTTTCTCTAAACGTGATTCCCACGATGAGATTTGCAATGTGGTCCTCCTAGCTAGTGAACCTGCTCAACCAACGATCTTAAATGATGCCAAAATTGAAATCACAGAGAAGGAATCAAATTCAATGGCTCTTAGCAAACCCTCTGTCCCCTTCCATGTTCCAGCCGTGTCTTGTACGGTTGCAGTTAACATCTCCCCTACTAATGGTTCAATAGTGATCAACTCTTTCTTGTGTTCCCATTAACCAGAAAATATGAAACTAAAAAAACAATTATATATTTCCAAGACATGATTAAATCTCTCTGAGCAAAAAAAAAAAAAAAAAATCTCTTTTCGTTCATTTTTTCCTTGATCATCAAAATTTACAATATTGAACTTCATTTTTACACAACTCCATAAATAAATGAGTTTACAGTCCCGATTTTCCTTGTTCTGTATGTTTTTGTTCAGATCCACCAGGGCTTCTAAACTTTCATGCTACCTCCAAGAAAGATAAACTTTCATAACAAAACTCTGATGATTTATTCTTCTCATTTCTTCACCATCTAGTATGCTATCGAAGGGGCCACGCACAAGTGGAGAAAACGAAAAAAGATCTCCTTGTATCCAATGTTATTGAGAGAAAAGTAGTCTCTTTGACTTTTCAATGTTTTGCATACAAGGTTCGGCCAACTAAGCTTTTCATTGAATTTGAATTTCCTGGCCTCCTGAGTAAATTTAATCTGGGCTGGACTTGAATATTTCTATATATACACTTAAGGCTGGATGAGCTTGTCTCCTTAGCAGGCCTTCTCAGGCTCTTGTGCTCCCAAACTATGTCATCTCCAAGCCCGTACGTTATTATTGAATGAAATCATTGAATACTTGCTGTCATGAGTAGTTTTTTCCACTTGGATTCCTCTCAATTTGCGACAGCATTAATCAATCATGGAACCCTAGCAGCATAATTATTGAATGATGTTTGGGAATGAACAATCTCAGTCCATCTGGGAAATTTGTACATGCCAATAGTCAATCTTGACCACGCAGTTCATTAAAGCGAAATGGTTTTGCCAGGTTTCCTTCAAAGCATATCAGATACATACTGCTGCATTCGCTAGAAAGGAGCACCCATCAACCAGTGTCTTATTAAACAATCAAGACAGGCTCATGAAGCAATTAAACATAAATAATAATAGAACAAGTTTTCATTTGGATGCTGAAATAATGATGAAATGATTAAACATAAATGATAATCGAATGGTTAAATATTTCACAACAAAGAAAGGCAATGTGTGTGTATTCATATTTTAAGCCTGGTAGATTTTTTTTCAGATAATATATGGTTGATCTAACTTGTGCGTTCGGATTAACTTGCGTACACCTCGACTACTCTTGTCAAATTTATAGGATGAAAGTAACAAACAAGTTGGATTTTTGTCTTTTTATTGAAAATAAATTAAATTTATGGTTTTAGTTATAAAAAAACTAATTCATAGTTTTGGTATCATATAATGTTTAATCTTTCAACTTGGTGATTAGTGTTTGAACGTTGATTATTAAAAATAATTGTTAAAAAAAAAAAAATTGAACTGGAGATTTTGTGTTGCTTATTGATTGCTTGTTGCTTTTCTTTCTATAAAAAACTATTATAATTTTAAATTGAAAACCTTGATATAATCATATTCAAAACACAATAATTAGTTGTAATTCACTTTAATCTCATAATTCAATCCACGAGATTATTGGGAGTTTCAATTTATACATGGAAGAAAAAGGAAAGTAAAAAAAAACAAAAACAGACTTCGTACAAGTGGGATTAAAAAAACAAGAACATAAATGCATCTGGAGAGAGTGATTAAGGAAGCCGGAAATGCTTAGAGTTTTCATTTGGATGCTGAAATAATGATGGGACGATCCATGAAAGCACGTTTTCGATTCACAAATGATAGTGGTATAACAAATTGGTCAAATATTTGATCCTTATTACGGGAATTCGAAGTGAGTTCGAATAAGATTTTCATTCAATTCAATGTTTGAAAAGAAAGAATGAAAGTGGGTAGAAAGTAAATTCTCAAGAAAATACTATCTAATTCAATGTTTGGAAAGAAAGAATGAAAGTAAATTCTAAAGAAAAAATACCCTCTCCTTTCCTATTTCAATACAATTCTCTAAACAAACAAGCGTGAATTGACTTAAAACAAATACGACATCAAATAGAGGAGGAAAGGTTGATTTTTAGATCAAGGATATATATTTAATATTAAGGTGTTCATATTAAATAAATATCAAAATATAAATTATTAAATTACTATAAAAAAATAAAAATAAAAAAACTCAAAAACTTTAACAAAAGAGGAAGTAAGAAAATAACTAAAATTATTATTATTATTGTGTAAATAATAGGAAAAAAAACTGCATCAAATAATAAAAAAAAAACCTTAAGAACTTTAACAAAAGAACAAACAAAAAAATAAAATAAATAATAAAACAAAAATAAATATTATTAGCTTAAAAAATAATTTGACTTGAAGATTAAATAAAAATAAAATAAAAAAACTAAAAGAAAGAAAAAAGGGTAAAAAATAAGAAACATCAATTTTCAAATTATCACAAACACAAATTAAAATTTAAGAATTAATTTTTTTAAAAAAATATTACCTCAACAAGAGAAAATAGTAAAATTTAAAAACCAAAACTAATAGCATATGTGTGTCTATATATATATATGGAAAAAAATAGGGAGTATTTCAAAAACATAAAAAATAAAGGAGTTAAGATAAAAAAAAATTAAAAGTATAAGGATTGAAATAAAAATAAAATATATAATCAATTTAAATTGAATGATGAAATTGAAAAAATTAAAACCTCTATATCGAAAATATTTAATTATTTAAAACTATTCCAAAAATTAAAAAAATAAAAACCAAAATAAAAATAAAATATATAATCAATTACCATTAAAAGTTTTTTAAAACAAATCAAAACTTAAACACTCAAGCCTTAGACCTGCACTTTTGCTGTCTTTGTACGGGCTAAAAGTCCATGATATCCAGCGTTGGATGATGCTATGGGCCTTATACCCATATATTTTTATTCGCTTTTGCTTGTGAGTCGTTTGATTTTGTTGAAACCTCTTTTAACGAGGTAAGTAAATTTATAGTTATTCCAAATGTGTATAAAGATCAATTTGAGAATAATAAATTGAAACAATATTTTTATTTTATTGAATAATTTCAATTATAAATTTATAAAATAAATAACTCAACTTAATTTTAATTTTTAAAAACTCATATAGCTTGAAATGTGAAAGGGAAATAAAAAGTTGACAGTTCTTGTTTTTTTTTTGCTCAAAGGTTATGCGATGATGATGATAAACCTTTTGGCACTCTAAATGTGCAGATACTAGGTCTGGATAACGAGGGTGATTGACGATCTGGGTCTTGATTGCATCATACATATCTGATCCTGTGACTTCTCTATGTCCATGACCAGCTTGAAGAAAACTACTAGCTTGACTGTGAAATTCAGTGGGAGTACTAGTAGTAGCATCACTAAAGTTTGCTGCAGGCAAGTTTTTAGGCCTGACAATATCATTTGGTGAACTAAAAAACGTAGGATTGAACCTATAAAATTCCTCCATGAAATTGTTTACTAGCACTAGAAAAGATTGTCAAGAAACTCATCAATTGTAGGAGCAAGAATATTAGTTTCACTGATCTTCAAATGACTAAAACCTTTTTATAGAGAAGATCTTTGAGAGATGCTAAGCACTTCGAGATAAGAAAGTCCAAGTTACTAAGAATCCCAATAAAGATCGAGTCTTTGGCATTGAAAAATACTGTAGTAGGAATGAACTGTGATCTGTGTGTGTGTGTTTATATATATTTATGAAAAAACCAAGAAAGTTTTCAAGAAACAGTGCAAACCCTCATTAAAAAGCACCAACAAAAGGACAAAAACAAAATGATCTAGTTAGTTTTTCAAGTAACAACAGTGAGAGCGCGCGCGCAACCCATTTCTCTCCACTACCCAGACTTCAATATATAGTTGAAAAAAGAATCCTAGTTAGTCAATGAATGAACCAGAGCAGTAGAAAGAGAACATGAAAGAAGTCATGCTGGTTATTCCCAAAGAAAAAAAGAGAGGTGAATATTCAACTAGTTAAACAAAAAATAAAATAAAATAAATGATGCTGAATCTGGCTGTAAAGAGCTCAAAATTGGCCAAGTCAGGCAATTCAAATCCCTTATCATATTCTATTTTGAATTAGTTTGAAAATCCCTTTTTCAGCAACCAAGATCTTGTCACTTCCCCTGATGAAGAAATATGCCATTAAAACAACAAGATTTTGGTGGGTTCAAGCTATAAATTACTAAGCAGCAAAGAACATGATTAGCGATATCTGGAAAGTGGGAAAGATAATTAAGGCAAATCTTTGACTTAAAAAAAAGAAGATTTGTTTGTCTTAACAGGGTAATTTTGGCTCACAATTTGAACATGGCTATTCCACAAATATTAATAATTTATCGCAACTTTTTTAGTAAATGTTATATATTTGATTGTTGTTCTACTTTGAATTGAGTGAGAGAGTAGTTTAAAATTATTCTTAACTTTAATATATATATATAATTATTTGAATAATAATAAAGTTTAATGAGATACTCGAATTTCACATTTTTGTTCTTTTTAATAAGATTAACCATAGAATATATAGTTACCTCACAAACTTATGTTACATGATATTATTTATAATTAGCATCCAGAATGTCAGCTTTTTATTTAAAATAAAGTGTCAAAAAATATATAAAATTATTTTTAATACTTCACCTTAATAAACTCATGGTCACATGAGACCCCTTGTAATGGGTATCAAAATAAAGAATGTTCAAGGCCTAAGATTCTTAGCCAGGTCCCATGAACAATAATGCATAGATCAAAGACTCTAAAATCAGGTGGTAAACGATGAATGATAGCTTGATTGAAAAAAGATGAAGATAAGAATTCCCCCTCTTTTATGAATATTGTGCCCTACTTCCAGCCAAAGACAGTCGACATGTCATTATTAATTTTAAGTTAACCTAGCACTTTACCAGTTTCAGATACTCGCACTTCTATCAAAATGCACTTTATAATTTCTTATAAAGAGAAACAAAGTTACTAAATCATGTTGACACATTACTCGATTCAAATCTTTATTATATACATTATTGTTATATATATATATATATATATATAAGGTATGAATTAGCTTTGAATATCGTTTCAAGATTAAAAACAAATAAAACGATATTATTTTCTTCAAACAATCATACACACATCTCAAATACTGCCTTGACATTTGTCTCATGGGAACCCCGACACAATCACTAGCACTCATGCTCCATGCTGGTGGTTGCTTGCAATTATTGAAGCCAATTCATAGAAAAGGAAAGTTTCTGAAAAGATGATGTAGCATCCGCTTAGAAAAGATTGTACTGAAGAACAAATAATATTAGAATTACTTGACATTACAATTTAATGGCTCAAGCTTAAAATTTCTACGAAGAATTAAGTCGAAGTTATCAGGAAGTATCAAAGTTATTCAATCTAATCTTCGATTTGATTAAAACATGTTTAATATTATTTTATTTTTTTAAAATTAAATTGGATCTCACTCGAGTTTAAATGGATCAACATCTACTATATTTTAAACAAAACTTGATCCGAAGGACCCAAATTAACATGTATTAATTAAATTATTTAATATACATTAGTTTTCTATCTCATAAAAATACTTATGTATATTTAGTATCAGGATGCAAAAACAATTTTTAATTAAAAATATATTAAAATAATATATATATCAAAAACACCTGGAATACGAGTTGGGTGCTCAAAATTAGCCCACCACACGTTCAAATTAATACGAGAGAGAGTCGTGGCCATGCAACAATCCTTGAAAATACAAGCTTGCAAAAGACTAAAAAACCAGTAGACATGGAGAGAAGCTATTATGAGACAACTCGTCCATAAGACCAAAATTTGACCGTCCTTCGTGGACAACATGCGTGATTAGTACCATTCCAGGTTAATCTGTATTTTAATCTAGGTTGAGTGAAGAAAAAACAAACTTTTAAAATATAATCCAAGCATGATTTGGATTGCCTTTGCTTTTGGCATTATTAAACAAAAAAGTCTTTCAAGGACAAAAACAATAGTTTTTGAAATAATTTATGAGAAATAATCTCTTATTTTGATCATGATTTAAAGAGAAATGAATCGGTTAGAAGTCTTAATCCATCTCATTAATTAGCATCACATGCTTTTTTATTTTTTTATGTTCAATGGATTTGGGTCAAAAAAATCAGCCACAAGATCTGCAAGGATCTTTATTATTATCCCACTCATTTTCTTAGTTATACGTACAGTGCATGCATTAAATTTATGATGGAGTCATTGTATAAAAAACAAAAACATTTTCTTTAATATATTTTGACATTAAAATGAAAAAAAAAGAAGAAGAAGAAGTCAGCTCTTTATGTACTTGTAAGAGAATGGTCAATAACAAGGAAAAACATCAATGGTAGAAGGGGCCAGGCATTCAAGACTGCCAAACCGGGTTCAGTCTCCTTCTCCCTATAGTTGTGTGAAACATGACCTAGATGATACCACACATGTCAGTGGATGAAAGACACATGATAAGCACGCCAAATCTTGGGTCTTTGGTCAAGTTCTCTAGATATTTGACAGCCAAATCCATGTCATCGCTATCCGAGGAACAAACCAGAAGAGAGTTACAACTTAAATTAACCCAAACACAAAGCCAAACATGAACAGAGGAGCTCCACTTACATGAAAAAGGAGGCCACACACTTGATGATGTCAATTAGAATAGGAACAGACAACGCATTTTTAAATATCTGAGGCAATGCACTTGGAGAAGTAGCCTAATTCAAGGAAAGAAAACAATGAGTGGTCAAGCAAATGGATCATCTTGGATGGGGAACATTAGCATAAATGTTTGTGCCCTGATCAAATACTTACTGCATCTACTCATTTATTAAGAGGCTATGACTAAACTTCTCGCAAATAAAATTTAATGAAAGGAAGCACCAGCATATCTATTGTTTTTTCATCATCATGATGCTACTGGAAGACTCCTGATTGAGTCTCATGAAAGGACATCTCATGCAGTAACTGTGCTTGACAATCTCTATTAACCATCACAGAGAAAGGCCTTGGCCTTCTTTTTTTGCATGAATGTTAAGTTTTTTTTTCTGACCTTTGTCCATTGTCCAAAAACAAAAGCTAATCATTTAAGCTAAAACAAAAACCTTCAAGAGGTGAGTCTGGAGTGCACGATCACCAGTAAAAGAGGATAGACTGCAAAGATGCAAGATATCAGTTTACTTTTACACAGGATATTGCCTTTAATAATTCTATTTTCCATCTTTGTGAACATGCTAGGCTTACTGCAATCCCATTCCATAGAAAGGGCAATGTTAATGCCTAAGACAGAACACACCCTCACCCAAAAAAAGAAAAAGAAAAAAGGATAGTCATGCAAGGATGCAAAGCTACACCTGGACACTCTCTACGTTGGAACTCGGAGTGGCATTTGCAGGAGAATCATTGCCTACTTGACCATCAGATTTGCTTCCAGCACCACTGCCTTTGTTCCTTAATTCTTTCACATACACTGATTTCTTCACAAGATAGTTTCCATCATTCTCCTGCCATGAATATCCAGAAGTTCAAACAAAAAAAATAAGCAGGTGTTTCCTAGAAATAGATTAAAGAGATTCGAATGTGAAAAACTTCCAATCATTTGTTGATGCTCATAAAACAACAAATGCGACCTCATGTTCCAACTTCCTTTTTCTTTAATTAAGCAATCCAACACCTACCTGTCGGAAAATGCTAGGGAAAATTGTTACGAACTGCAGGTTAGTGACAGATTAAACGAGGGATTAATATGAACGATTTACCTACAAAATAGCCAACCCACTATCTAAGAGAAGGACTATTGAACTTTCACACTTTCTGAAAACCATTCACAAAACGGCAACCATATATCTCAATATTGAATCCACATCACACTATCCATGAACAAAACCTATTTCATCAGAGAAGAACAGCAAAACTAAGCCTTTGATGAAATTAACAAACAAAATTGCTACCATGCATCGTTTGACCGATCACCTGACCTACTCTGCTCTATAATCTCTAAGCAAAACCCCATTAAGTTCTTTCTATATATCAAGAAAAATGCATTATCTATAATCAACCTTGACTATGAACAAAACAATCACAGAACCAGAAAACTAAACAAACGAAACCAAAAGATGCAGGATTAGATTTCTTGATGAAAACCAATCAGCAATAAAAGAAGAAGAAGCTTACTTCATGGCATCAATAGTTCTGGGAAACAAAGACTTGAATGGTGCTCGAAGGGAAGCAGAACCAAATCTGTAACGAGTTCGATTAAGGCCAAGAATAGAGTCAATGACTTCCTTTAAAAGAGGAATAGTAATAAATCCTCAGCACCTATGGCGGATCTTGGACCCCGGCTAACAAACATACCTTTATTGTAAGTCAAATACTTATACTTCGGAAAACATAAATCAATAAGGTAAAAATGGAATATTCAAATCTTCATCAAGAGTCAAGACAGATGATTGAAGTATGTCACCAAATAAAATATGACATTAAAATAGATGGGATAAACTCTCCGACGTTTTATCGTACTGTGTTTTAAATATTGGAGGTTTTTTTTATCTTACATATAACAACAAATGTTTGGAGGTGTGCAAGATAATTAGCATAAATGTTTGTGCCCCGATCATTTATTAAGAGGCTACTGGAAGACTAAACTTCTCATGCAGTAACTGTGCTTGACAATCTCTATTAACCATCACAGAGAAAGGCCTTGGCCTTCTTTTTTTGCATGCATGTTAAGTTTTATTTTCTGACCTTGTCCATTGTCCAAAAACAAAACCCTTCAAGAGATGAGTCTGGAGTGCACGATCACCAGAAAAGCCTTGCCAAGAAACCTCAATTGATAAGCTGAATTTGGAGGAGTATTGTTTTTTGCAGCTTCAGCCATGGCACGAGAAGCTGCTTGAGAAGCAAGTTCTATTACTGAGGTCTTCAGCTCTTGCCTTCGAGTTCTATTATTTTTCTGCGGAACAGTAAATGAGATATCAATCACCAGAAACAGCAATTACAGATGCAAAGCAGTATAAAGTAGCCCAAAGTGAAGCTCAGAGCAAGCAGGATGAATTTATCTTCCCACAACAGTAAAAGAGGATAGACTGCAAAGATGCAAGATATCAGTTTACTTTTACACAGGATATTGCCTTTAATAATTCTATTTTCCATATTTGTAAAGTACAGAACATGCTAGGCTTACTGCAATCCCATTCCATAGGAAGGGCAATGTTAATGCCTAAGACAGAACACACCCTCACCCAAAAAAAGAAAAAGAAAAAAGGATAGTCATGCAAGGATGCAAAGCTACACCTGGACACTCTCTACGTTGGAACTCGGAGTGGCATTTGCAGGAGAATCATTGCCTACTTGACCATCAGATTTGCTTCCAGCACCACTGCCTTTGTTCCCTAATTCTTTCACATACACTGATTTCTTCACAAGATAGTTTCCATCATTCTCCTGCCATGAATATCCAGAAGTTCAAACAAAAAAAATAAGCAGGTGTTTCCTAGAAATAGATTAAAGAGATTCGAATGTGAAAAACTTCCAATCATTTTGTTGATGCTCATAAAACAACAAATGCGACCTCTTGTTCCAACTTCCAAGTAACAAAAACAAAAATTGAGACATGAAACATAGGTATGCTCATAAAACAACAAATGCGACCTCATGTTCCATGAATATCCAACTTCAATGCAAATCCAGAATCTGTAGTACGCTATTTACATTAAATCATACAGTCATCAAAAAACTATACCAAATTAGATATTCAGAGAAAACCAATATATAAGTTTGAATTAACACACCTTTGATGGATTCTTTAAGTTTCCCCAATTCCTTTCTAGCCGTTGCTCTGCGTGAATATGCTTTTATGTAGTGATCATCTAGATTCAAAGCCTCTGTACAGTAATCTTCAGCCTCTCAAAATCTGAACAAAAAGAAAATGAATGAAAAATATCTGACAGGAACACCTTCTAGTTATCATGAGTTGTGAACTTATATTGCACTAGGCAACAAGAACTCTGCACAACACCTACCAATCTAACAATATCTGACAGGAAAGACTTGCCTTTTCATTTTGAGATATGCCATTGCCCTATTTGCATGGGCTACAGCTGTTGGTGACAAGGCTATGCTTCTTCAATAGCACTCAATAGCTTCATTAAACTTCTTCTGCTTAAAATACTCATTTCCCTGTAAATTAAAAAAATTGCAAACTTAGCATCAGAATCCATTACCAGCGAATCTTTTTTAAGTGCTATCACAGGAAAGTTCATACCAATTCTTTCTCTGAGGTAGCATCCACAGAAACCTCATCAGTTGTAAAACTACTTGATAGATGATTGATTGCACCAAAGTTCCTTGAGTAATCATACTGTCCTGAACCACTTCTAGAAGAATCAGCCGCAGAAGTTTTTCCTTTTGATCTTCCATCCTCACCAATCTTCCGAGTACACGAAAAATTGATAATTCATCAAGCAGCTATCATAGCCCATATAATTACTCTAAACATATGTGTGGGTGCCAAACACACATGCATGCCATGACTTTTCATATGGAAATAAAAGCATATTTAAACATATCATTGACTGATCAATGCTCCTTAAGTTGAGCACCACTACAGCTAACTCAAAACACACAAGAATGTTGACAATCACCATTCAAGTTTCCATTCAGACAAGAACAGTCCAACATTAAGCATTGGATTATTCAAACTTTCCATTCCCAACACCTCCTCTCAATTTCCACACTAAAAGAAACCAAGAACAAATTAACAGCATGACGTAATTTCACAGTAAAAGAAAACCAACAAATTCTGTAAAGCATCCGTCAGAAACATAAACCCGCAAGACACACGCTTAACTCACTGAACCACCTACAACAGAAAGCTAAAGTTAAAAAGGCAACATGCAATACTACAATGAAGTCTTTTATCCAAGCTACAAGGTTCTCATAATAAAAATGGTTTGTTTTTCGGCAACCCATTTCCAATAAAAAAGCCTTGAAAGTTAATGAAACCTTAATTAAATTGAAAATTTACCAGGTCAGAAGCTTGTGACTTCTTCTTCATCTTCTTATCAGTATCCTTAAGAAGTTCCCAATCCTGCAAATCATTCAAAACCCCTGGAAATCCTGGAAACAAAATGGGTTTTCGCCCAAAATGCATATAAATAAATAAAATCCCTTATTAAATACAATCCCAATTAACAAAAGCTTCCATTTTTTTTAAAAAAAAAAACAAGAAGAAACATGCACAAAGACTTGATTTTTAGAAATAATAAACGGAGAACACTAAGAAAAAAAACATATAGAAACGAGAAACAATAGGAAAAGGATAGTGATGATGGAGTTTTGAAAGGGAAATGATTGAAAAGACTTGAGCTTTCAGTTTCTTCCATTTTCTTGCTTATTACAGTTTTCTTGGTAACCAAACAGGGTTAAGAAAGTTCAAAACAAAAAACCCATAAGTGAAAGGAATGAACCAGAGCTTGATCACGTCCATGCTTGCCTGGAGCCCTAGCCATGGCTGTGAGAGAGGGAGTGAAGTTTCTGGAAGAGTTACAAGGGACGGGAACCTGACAGGGGTTTTGGTGTTATTGTGCTGTAGAACACTTGGTTAAAAAGCTCATTAGTAACCCTACTTTTGTAATGTTTCTGACCTGGCCCTCTATCAATTAATTCCACATCGATACAATAACCACAGAACAGATTCTCTTTTACTTGGGATTTCACTGAGCTTACCCCCAAAATAACCAGACTCCAGCCCCAATCCTTCACAAATTAACTCCAAGATTGTTGCGGCCAGTTTTTCTTACTTCAGTAGCATAAGCCCCACCAACATGTCTGTAAACAATAATGGAAAAATACAATTTTTAGAGAAATTATCTTGCTGGCCGAAAAGAAATGTCTCTTAGCCAACAAATTTGATTGTCAGTCCATGCAAACAAATTTGCAAGCTCAATTTACCGGTATCTTGCTGGCTTTTCAGGTCAGTGCTGAATGCATTCCTCTAGAGGGTGACGAGTTAAATTATCTCGCCATAAGTGAACATCTTCAGTAGCATAAAGTAAACTACTAATTTGTGAACTATATAGTTCTCTACCTTGATTAACTATTAGGCATATGATGACCATTTATTTTAATTAAACCAAAGAGTAAGTGACTGCACATGCTAAATCTAAATCATATTCGAGCATGTTACTGTTAAAGAGGATTAATATAAAACAATATTTTGTGATTTTATCAAACAGTTCTACCTCATATAGTCTGGACCGTGTAAATAACAATGCTCATAATATTTGAAATTGTGAACCTGAAAAAATCCATAATCTTGGCCAGCTTTCAGAATTTTTTGTATCGTAGAATCTCTGTCTTGACTAATGGTTATTCCTTCAAGTGGTATGGACTTGCTTGCATTGAAAGTGACATTCCCTGGTCGCTTTTCCGGTGGAAAAACATGCTTCTCAGGCACGGTAAGTGCACTAATGGGTTTGGATCAGTGGAAAAAATTATGACATGTTGGAAAATGATGCCACCCTAACAATCCAAGACTTCAAATTCAACATTAATAAAAGCATAATTAAGAGGAGAGAATCCAAAAACATCATGAAACATGGGATTGTTCTATTTTGTTATGCAACAATCTCAACAGCTAAGTGGTTAGATTGTAGGTTCTATTTCAAATGCAAGACTCTATTGATTCCCATCATTATAGTAATAAAATCATGTATTTTCTTTTATTAAATTAAGATAGTTCCCATTTCAAAGAGGAAGCACAAAATTACACAAGTGAATTTTAAGATTTCAGGAAAAAACAACAACTTACGAGAGCAATAGCTAGACATGGTCCCCAAGGGTGGGGTGTAACGGTTGTAACCTGGGGCTGCCAAAGGCACGCCCCAGGTTCGAGGCTGTGCACATTCAACTCCCCTTGCAAACGCCTGGGACAGCCGGGGGTTTACACATGCTCTGGGCCCACAAAGTACGCTTTCCGGGTCATGTGGTTCCCACGTTATCCAAAAAAAAAAATAGCTAGACATGGACAAGAGACAATTATAACATTATCGACAGACTGTGAGAAAACCCAGATTTGGTGGAGGATAGAAATATGAAGAAAGACTAGGAATTGATGGTCTAATCCTCCCATCAAATGTTTTGATTTCCTGGCCTACTTGTTATGAAATCATTGAATACTTGCTATCAAGAAGAGTTTTTTAGGCTCCTAAGTTTTTTTACTTCTTGGGATCAAACAAATACATACTTGTTGTTAGATAGCATTTATAATTTATATCCTTCGAGGTCATTGGAACATCTACTCTTTTTAACTCTGTCTATTTAGGGAATTCATTATTTCATCTAATTGGATTCATAGATAATTATTTGATAACTTGTGGGAATCAATCACTGCAAAACAGTTGCAATTGTTTATAATATTCAATGCTCGTGGCCTCTTAGCACTCCATATTAACTTTCAAAAATAAAATATCGATTGTAAGCAATGAAGAAATGGCGGAAAATGAATGTGTTTTTAAAAGAGAAGGCCATCATGCAAAACCAAAGAAACAACGCAGAATAAGAGAAATTATCTTTTATTTCACAAAAATACGATACTGCAAACTATTTCTTATGAATAAATCCCTATTACAAGAAGCCAAGAATTGATTCGTTGCTCAAGACAACATAACAAGACAGAACAAAGCATAAGAAGACATAACCAGGAAACAAAAAAATCATGGAAACAAGCATAAGGACAAACACAAGTCACATCAAAACAGAAAGGAACCATATACTTTGAAGGAACACTTCTCACAGGCAAACTGTCAAACAGGTGGTGAGCAGCCATTGATTTGGGCCACCAACGCTCGCAGCCATGCGACTGCTTCCCCACAGAGGATGACAACAAATTTAGAAAGCAGCACACAAGCTCATGATAAGACCCAATTACCTTCTGGATCTGAAAAACTTTCGAAAGTTAATAGCCAAAACACAGTAGCAAATGTCGATGCATTCTTCAATGAAGTAAAACCACCTGCGTCGCCAATGCGGATTTATGCACAGTACTGCTAAAATTGTCAACACCATAATTATGTAACACACACCAAAGCTCACATAGAAACTGTCCATGTCTATTGACCCATCATCTCCATTGGAATTGTCAGGCACTCTCTCTGATGGTGATTCTGTTTTGTCGCAACTGTTTCGCAATAGAGGTCCACAAAGAAGAGGATTGCCTTTTTAACAGCTCTCATCAAAAGTACCGAATTGGTTTTTCATATCCGGTGTTCTTCCTGACAAATTATTGTACGACACGTTGAAAACTACTAGAAAGGTCAGTTCAATGAGCTGTGTAGGAATTCTACCATTCAAGTTGTTGTGAGAAAGATCCAAGCTCTCTATCCGCTTTAGATTGGAGAAAGATGAAGGGATCAATCCAGTGAGATTATTTTGTGACAGATTTAGAGCAAATATCCCACTTAAGTTTCCCCACTCTGGCGGGATTTCTCCAGTGAATCTGTTACAAGAAAGATCCATAGCAGACATGTAAAGAAGGATATCGCCCTCGTAAGTGTAGAAATTTTTCTTTGCTGTAAGCTCAATAACTATTTTTAGATCGATCTTTGCACTAACCATTTCGATGTCAATATGAAAACCTTCGTTATCAAGGTCATCTTCTCACACCGTAAAATAGGAAAAAGATTTGTCATATGATGTGGCAAAATTTAAATTGCTCAAACATGAGGGTAAATGACCTGAAAAATTATTTTCTGAAAGATCCAATATGCTTAATTTCCTTAAGAAGCATAACTGACAAGGTAGTTCCCCCTTGAATTGATTAGATTTGAGATAAAAAATGCTCAATTCCGAAAGGCTATCAATCCAATCTGGAATGGGCCCAGTTAAGTTGTTATCGTCGAGATCTAATGTCACCAAGGAAGAGAGATTAAAAAAAGCATATGGCAGTGGACCGCTCAATTGATTTTTGTAGAGGTGGACATAGCGTAAAGATGGTGCATAGTAGCCCAATGGTAATGACCCAGACAGATTGTTTTCAGAAAGATCTAAAAATTGAATCCGATGAGAACTGAAATATTCTATTGGAATGGTACCTTCAAAATGATTTTTGGACAAGTCAATTCCCTCCATTAAAGAGTTCCCTATTCCCCTTGGAAGCATGTCTGACAAAAGATTGTTACTGATATCAACCCACAGAAGAGATGAAAAAGTACCTAGTACTTCTCCCACAAATTTGTTTCCATCTAGAAAGAGGTAGACAAGTTTAGTCATGTTGAACACAGAAGGTCGTAATAGCCCTTTGAAATTGTTATTGGATAGCTTCAAATACCAGAATGAGGAGCCTACTGTTGGCAAATTATGCTCAAGCAGTTCACAGGACATATGATTGTTGGAAAGATCCAAGTATGCCAGAGAGCTCATATTCCCAAAACAAGGAGGAATACAACCTGTGAGGTTGTTGTTAGCCATGATGAAGTTCTGCAAACGTGGAAAAATCAAACATGTGTTTCTTGCAATTTGACCATGTATGTTGTTGTCAGACAAATCTATTATGTGAAGGTTGGGTCTGGGATTTTGTGGCAGCTGCAAAGGACCTATAAATGAGGTGTTTCTCAAATATAGTCGATTTAACTTTGTATTATTCTCAACCAGCCAAGATGGGAAAGGTTCTGCAATGACTTTGTTGTGGGATAGGTCAACGAAGACCAAATGATATTGGCTATGGAGGAAGGTTGGAAACTCAACACTAAGTAGTTTTGAAGTACAACTTGAAGCACTAAAAAAACGAAGTTGGAGCTTTGGAGCTGGAGCTTGAAAACTGGATGCAGGTACTTAGCTCATTGTTATCGCATGCAATGTACTTGAGGTTGGAGTGGTTCATAAATGAAACAAATGATATTGGAGCTTGAAAGTAGTTATTTGAAATTGAGAGGTATTCAAGCTGCGGAAGATAGGAAATATTTCCCTCAAATTGGTTGTGAAATAAATCCAATATCGTAGAGATGATAGATTTCCCAAACAAGGAGGGAGAACGCTCTTTAGATTGTTTTGACCGAGATATAGCCGTTCAAGATTCTTCAGTTCACACCAGCCTATACAATATATATATCCACGTTAAGTAAATAGTAATGTATCAATTATTGAGAGATGCATTCAAAATTACAAGTTTGTTAGTGATGTAATTTACCTTGGTGAGGCAGAGTGCCAGTAAGCATACATCCTTCCAGAGACACATTTCTGAGAGCAGGCAATGATCCAATAATGCGAAGAAAACTTGTTGTGATGGGAGAAGCACCATCCAGGAACAACTCTTCAAGTTTGGTCAAATTCTGCAGTGCTAAAGGATTGAGAAAGGGCATTCTTAATATCAGACAATGAAGTTAAATGAAACAAAAAGGGATTGAGTTTTGTGGTATCCCATTTGTTGATAAAAATACTAAATATTGTCATAAACGTAATAACAGAGGAAGGGGCAGGGCCTTGAACAAATTTTTATTAAAATTATTTCCTAAATAAATATTGTCATAAACATAATAATATGAAAGTTATTATATAAACGTAATATCAGAGGAAGGGGCAGGGGCGGGGCCTCATAGACAAAAACTTTTTATCTAATAATTAAATCAGACTGAAATTTTTAAGTTTTATGTGATTTTTGTTTCACTAACGAGGTTGGTTTGGGATCCTATTTAAATGACTTTGTGTGTCATTTTTTCATTGTAGATTTACTATTTAGATTATTGTTTTACTAACGAGGCTAGTCGAATTGCACAACCCTGTGTGGAACAAATAAGATAAATCCATTGACGAGAGTGATATATATATATATATATATATATATATATATATATATATATATATATATATATATATCATGTATGTTTCAGGCACCAAAACTGTCACTGACCTTTACCATAGTGTTTTCCTTCAAATGTACTCCAACCAGCATGTAAGGTCTTGAGGGATGACAACCCTCCCAATGACTCTAGCAAAATGTTTTCCTTGAAGTCAGTTGACTCCAGATTCAAGACTTCCAATTTCCTCAAACCTGTGATAGAGAGAAAAATCAATAATTTTCTGATGCTCTTTTTTTTTTAATTTTTTTTTCAAGTGGTTGTGTGAATCATTTGTGCTTGTCATGAAAAGATTTCAAACTTGCACTGATTTATTTTATTTATGTTTAATTTCTATCAAATAAAATGGTGGGGTGATGAGATTTGAACTTATAATTATTTAATTAATAAAATTCTAATACCATGTTAAAAAGTTATCTTATCTAAAATCTTAAGCTATTAAATAGAACTATAATATATAATTTATAAAACAAATTAACAATATTATCATCATGGAATAATTTGTAGCACTATTGTAGAATGAGTAGAGTGCATGCAGAGTAATTGTTCTACAAATTCTTGTTCTTTACTCTTTTTTTTATTATCGTCGGTGTCCAGCCCATCTTGCGAGCACCTCAACTAATTTCATAGGCCCTAAGTTAATGACCATATAAGCTTTCAATGACTATCATATTACCAACTACAGGGTTCGAATATGAGATCACAAGAAGAGTAAACCCCTTAATCCCAAGTTCATACTAGTGGATCACCTACTATTTTCTTTACTTCTTGTTTGCTATACAGTTGGGAGTTTGAACTTAAAATTATTAGGTATAAATACTTTATAATTTGGACTACTCTAACAGTACTTTCCGGATGGTAGATAATAATTATTTATAATGTTAGAGAGTTACAACTATTGTAATAATAATTTTTCACAAGCTTTAATATTTAATAAATTTAAAAAAATTATGATTTGTCTATGTAAGTTTGAAAATTAGAATTATTTCACTTGAAAAATTGTGATTAATTATATAAAGCTTTTTTAAGGCATCATGCAAGCAACTTAATGGTTAATGCACATCTAATTGTTATATAAGTTTGCTAAATGATAAATTAAGCCATCTGAGGTACGTGGGAATGATTTACCATTGAGACTAATTGTTCCTCTGAAGTTATTGTTTGATAGATCTAGAGATTTGAGTGTTGAAAAACCACTGAGAGACGATAAAATGTTGTCGTTGAATTTATTGTCACCTAGTCAAAGCTCCTCCAATTTCATCAACCCAGATGCTAGTCCTTGAAAACCTGAAAGAAAATTGTCAGAAGCAAAAACAATTAACCTAACATTCGGATATCCATAAAAACTAAACAATTGATTCTTTATAAAGAAGTTTGGTAACTAATAAATTAAGTGATTGTTTGTGACTGTAGTTGATGTTGTTTTTGAAAGTACTTTTAGTTTAAAATACATAAAAATAATGTTTTTTTTTTATTTTTAAAAAATTATATTTGACATTAGCACATTAAAATGATCTAAAAATTAAAAAAATTAATTTAAAATAAAAAATAAAATTTTTTTTTTTTTTTTTTTTTGAAACACAACACTAAACCGGCCTAATCCCACAAAAGAGCGTTATTCGAGATACATAGGAATGATTTACCACGGAGACCAATTGTTCCTGGGAAGCTATTGTATGATAGATCTAGATATTTGAGAGTTGAAAAACCACTAAGAGACGATAAAATGTTGTCGTTGAATTTATTGTCTCTTAAGTCGAGAATCTTCAATTTCCTCAACCCAGATGCTAGTGCTTGAAAACCTGAAAGAAAATTGCGTTCCAATATCCATAAAAATTCAATGTGAAGTTATTGCTTGAAATATCAATTTCTGTGTAAACTAAAAAGAATAGAGAGCAAAGAACCTTGATTCTTTAAGCCACCAACTAGCTGGTTGGAGCTTAAGTCAAGAATCTCCAGTTCTTTGAAAGGCAGAAACAAAGATGCATTGAGATACAAGTCTTCAAGCGCATCATAATTTATAAATGAAAGATCTAGTTCGATCACTCGGCTTGTGGTGCTGTCACACGCAACCCTATAACCCCAGTTACAGCAATTTAAATCCTCTTTATCCCAGCCTTTTAGCCTAAAGGACGCAGCACCTGCATGACTGAACCAAGCTTTTATCTCTAGGAGACCACTTCTCTCTTCATGCAAACAGCAGTGGCACCGGTCATTGACGAAGGCCAAAGCCATGAGCAGCATCCACACCCATAATTGCCTCATTCTTAATAACGCTCCTTCTGCTTGACAAACTACAAAAGCAAGCCGTCTCTTATATTCAAACTTGTCCTCTGCATGCATTTGATAGGATAGTGACAGTTGTCTGTTTCATTAAATTTTCTAACACTTGATAGTTGAATGGAGTTTTGTCATTCTATTTTCAAAATAAAATTAATACAGAACCCAAAACTAATACAAAAATAAAGAGAATTAATTTAGTAACTAATTTTCTAACACTTGATGGTTACGAATTCCAGGAGGATTTAGTGTTTTGAGTGTCTTGAGACATGATAAAAAAAAGCCCCAATAAAAAGATCTTCTTCCAGGAGGATTTAGACTTGTAAGACAATTGATAGTTTTTTTTATATCAGAGTAATTTACGTGGATTATAAAATCACCAGTTAGACTGGCCACGTCAAACTTAACCAGACAGTGAAATTAATTTGTATCCAAAAACTATTGCCATCATTTCATTTCAGTCAGGCCAGATCAAGAACTTTAACAAAAAAAATTTTTTTTTTTTAAGAAAATGAAGAAAATCAATGATTGTGAGAAAACCCATACTTGGTGGAGGATAGAAATGTGAAGAAAGAGTAGGAATTGATGGTCTAATCCTCCCATCAAATGTTTTGATTTCCTGGCCTACTTGGTATGAAATCATTGAATACCTGCTATCAAGAAGAGTTTTTTAGGCTCCTCAGTTTTTTTCACTTCTTGGAATCAAACAACTACAAACTTGTTGTTAGATAACAGTCATAATTTATATGCTTCGAGGTCATTGGAACATCTACTCTTTTTAACTCTTTGCCTATTTAGGGAATTCATTATTTCATCTAATTGAATTCATAGATTATTATTTGATACTCCAACCATCTCGAGCTGGAAAACTTGTGGGAATAAATCACTGCAAAACAGTTGCAATAGTTTATAATATTCAATGCTCGCGACCTCTCAGCACTCCATATTAACTTTCAAAAATAAAATATTGTTTCTAAGCAATGAAGAAATGGCGGAAAATGAATGTGTTTTTAAAAGAGAAGGCCATCATGCAAAACCAAAGAAACAATGCAGAATAAGAGAAATTATCTTTTATTTGACAAAGATACGATACTGGAAACTATTTCTTATGAATAAATTCCTATTACAAGAAGCCAAGAATTGATTGGTTGCTCAAAACAACATAACAAAACAGAACAAAGCATAATAAGACATAACCAGGAAACAAAAAATCATGGAAACAAGCAAAAGGACAAACACAAGTCACATCAAAACAGAAAGGAACCATAGACTTTGAAGGAACACTTCTCACAGACAGGCTGTCAAACAAGTGGTGAGCAGCCATTGATTTGGGCCACCAACGCTCGCAGCCATGCGACTGCTTCCCCACAGAGGATGACAACAAATTTAGAAAGCAGCACACAAGCTCATGATAAGACCCAATTACCTTCTGGATCTGAAAAACTTTCGAAAGTTAATAGCCCAAATGCAGTAGCAAGTGTCGATGCATTCTTCAATGAAATAAAACCACCTGCGTCGCCAATGCGGATTTATGCACAGTACTGCTAAAAATGTCAACACCACAATTATGTAACACACACCAAAGCTCACATAGAAACTGTCCATGTCTATTGACCCATCATCTCCATTGGAATTGTCTAGCACTCTCTCTGATGGTGATTCTGTTTTGTCGCAACTGTTTCCCAATGGAGGTCCACAAAGATGAGGATTCCCTTTATAACAGCTCTCATCAAAGGTACCGAACTGGTTTTTCATCTCCGGTGTTCTTCCTGACAAATTATTGTACGACACGTTGAAAACTTCTAGAAAGGTCAGTTCAATGAGCTGTGCAGGAATTCTACCATTCAAGTTGTTGTGAGAAAGATCCAAGCTCTCTATCTGCTTCAGATTGGAGAAAGATGAAGGGATCAATCCAGTGAGATTATTTTGTGACAGGTTTAGAGAATGTATCCCACTTAAGTTTCCCCATTCTATAGGGATTTCTCCAGTGAATCTGTTACAAGAGAGATCCACGGCAGACATGTAACGAAGGATATCGCCCACATAAGTGTAGATATTTTTCTTATTTGTAAGCTCTACAACTATTTTTACATTGATCACTTCTAATTCGGGCTGATATACCGAAATTGGCCCCTGATCATAGACGAACGCAGATTTTTCATCTGATACAGTAAAATTTAAATTGCTCAAACATGAGGGTAAATGACCAGAAAAATTATTTTCTGAAAGATCCAATATGCTTAATCTCCTTAACAAGCATAACTGATGAGGAAGTTCCCCATTGAATTGATTAGATTTGAGAACAAAAATGCTCAATTTCGAAAGACTATCAATCCAATCTGGAATGGGCCCAGTTAAGTTGTTATCGCCAAGATCTAATATCACCAAAGAAGAGAGATTAAAAAAAGCATATGGCAGTGGACCGCTCAATTGATTTCTGTAAAGGTGGACATAGCGTAAAGATGGTGCCTCGAAGCCCAACGGTAATGGCCCAGACAGATTGTTTTCAGAAAGATCTAGAAAGGCAAGCTCATAAGAATTGAAATATTCTATTGGAATGGTACCTTCAAAATGATTTCTGGACAAGTCAATTCCCATCGAGAATATTGAATAGTTCTTTATTCCCCTTGGAAGCATGCCTGACAAGTTATTGTTACTGATATCAACAAACTCAAGTGGTGAAAAAGTACCTGGTAGTTCTCCCACAAATTTGTTTCCATCTAGAAAGAGGTAGGAAAGTCCAGTCCCGTTGAACACAGAAGGTGTTAATCGCCCACTGAAATTGTTATTGGACAGCTTCAAATACATCAACGAGTAGCCTATTGTTGGCGAATTATGCTCAAACAGTTCACAGGACATATGATTGTTGGAAAGATCCAAC
Organism: Salix brachista; assembly: GCA_009078335.1. NCBI lineage: Eukaryota > Viridiplantae > Streptophyta > Magnoliopsida > Malpighiales > Salicaceae > Salix > Salix brachista. The sequence continues at coordinate 1,063,638 of CM018576.1, read as the reverse complement.
TGTTTCAGATAGCTCATATTCCCAAAACAAAGAGGAATACAACCTGTGAGGTTGTTGTTAGCCATGATGAACTTTATCAAACTTGGGAAAATTAAACATGTGTTTCTTGCAATTTGACCTTGTATGTTGTTGTAAGACAAATCTATTATGTCAAGGCTGGGTCTGGGATTTTGTGGCAGCTGCAAAGGACCTATAAATGAGGTGTTTCTCAAATATAGTACATTTAATATTGTATTATTCTCAACCAGCCAAGATGGGAAGGGTTCTGCAATGAACTTGTTGTGGGATAGGCCAACGGCGACCAAAGCATATTGGCTACGGAGGAAGCTTGGAAACCCAACGTTGAGTAGTTTTGAAGTACATCCTGAAGCACTAAAATGATCAAGCTGGAACTTTGGAACTGAAGGCTGAAAACTCGATGCAGGTACTAGCTCATTGTTATCGCAATCAATGCTCTTGAGGTTGGAGAGGTTCATAAATGAGCCAAATGATATTGGAACTTGAAAGTAGTTATTTGAAATTGAGAGGTATTCAAGCTGCGGAAGATGGGAAAGGGGACTGAAGGCAATATCTCCCTCAAATTGGTTGTCAGATAAACCCAAACCTTTTAGAGATGATAGATTTCCCAAACAAGGAGGGAGAACGCCCTTTAGATTGTTTTGATCGAGAGATAGCTGTTCAAGTTTCTTCATTTCACACCAGCCTGTACAATATATCCACGTTAAGTGAATAGTAATATATCAATTATGAGCTATTTAATTATTGAGAGATGCATTTGAAAATACAAGTTTGTTAGTGATGCTCTCTAACAGTACTTGAAATATTGAAAATTCAATGTAAAGTTGTTGCTTGAAATATCAATTTATGTGTACACTAAAAAGAATAGAGAGCAAAGAACCTTGATCCTTTAAGCCACCAACTAGCTGGTTGGAGCGTAAGTCGAGATAATCCAGCTCTTTGAAAGGCAGAAACAAAGATGCATTGAGATACAAGTCTTTTCCAAGCCCACCATCATTTACATCTGGAAGTACTAGTCCGGTCACTCGGTTTGTGGTGCTGTCACACGCAACCCCAGACCAGTTACAGCAATTTAAATCCTCCTTATCCCAGCCTCGTAGCTCAGAGGACGCAGCACCTGCATGACCGAACCAAGCTTTGATCTCGAGGAGACCACTTCTCTCTTCCTGCAAACAGCAGTGGCACCGGTCGTTGACGAAGGCCAAAGCCATGAGCAGCATCCACACCCACAATAATTGCCTCATTCTTAATAACGCTCCTTCTGCTTCTCAAACTACAAAACCAAGCCGTCTCTTATATACAGAATTGTCCTCTGCATGCATTTGATAGGACAGTGAAAATTGTCTTTTTCATTGAATTTTCTAACACTTGATAGTTGAATGGAGTTTTATCATTCTATTTTCAAAATAAAATTAATATAGAATCCAAAACTAATACAAAAATAAAGAGAATTAATTTAGTAACTAATTTTCTAACACTTGATAGTTACAAATTCCTGGAGGATTTAGTGTTTTGAGACATGATAAAAAAAAGCCCCAATAAAATCAATTGATAGTTTTTTTTATATCAGATTAATTTACGTGGATCATAAAATCACCGGTTAGACTGGACATGTCAAACTTAATCAGACAGTGAAATTAATCTGTATCCATTAATTTTTTATGCTCAAATATATCTAAAAGAAGACTTGATGAATACATTACTCAATTATATCCTAATCAGCACACGGAAACGTGTTGAATTAATACTTGGATGGTTAAACTTTTTGAATTCTTAATCAGCACACGGAAATTGCAATGGTGTCTCTCATTCAAATCTCATTAACCTCATTCTATTTTTTTGATAAAAATTAAGTACAAAGTAGTGTGAATTTATATACAAGTTTCAAGGTTAAAGAGTTTTCACTTGAAGGGGGTGTTAGAAAATAATATAAATCATATCCTGTAGTCTCACTTAAATACTTAAATTTTTATGTGAAATTATTCCTCGACAAGTTTATCATGGTGATGAATTTGGAGAAGACTTTGTTTTGGCTTATGCTTTATTCATCTAATCCATAACTAAAATCCATGAAAAAGCCTGAATAGGTGTTAAATTTTCTACATTTTTTGAAATGTGTCAAACTGATAAGAACCACTATAACTTTTAAATTTGACTGTTGGATAGGTGTTAAATATTCTACATGTTTAGTTCTGTAAGGGAGTTAGACTGGTCATAAGTAGCCAAGTACCAAAAAACTCTCAAATTAGATCCAAGAAATTATGTTTTTGCTATTTTTAAGTTATTTTTGGGTTTTAATTACAATTTCTACTTAAATTTGATTTTTTTTGTTAGATCGGTTTTAATCTCTATATTAACAATTGGTGATTTGTTTTTTGTGGATCAAATTATTATATTACAAAATTTTCAAAAAATATATAAAAAAAAAACTTCTCTATTTCTCTACAACTTCATACTATAAAATTAGGATTACAGAACACTGGTTTTTATCCAAGCAATACGCATTGTAACCGATTCGTTTGAGGATGCTGACAATACAGACTAATCTCTGCACAATTTTCATTAGTCTGTTAATTGTAGACCTCTTCATCCGTTTCAATTGACAACGCATATTTTTCTAGGCAAATTTTTCTTCACGCACTGCATTAAAAACCTGGAATTGTTTGAGAAGACTTTGACTCAGAGTCAACCCTGAGGTTAATGAACGTAGAGAAGGTTTGTGTTGCTTTCATTTAGCGTGAGAAACAGGGCGAATTGGGTGTTTGCTACCCTGTTTTTAATGGCAGTTTGCGCCTTCCTGGAATTTCCTACTCGAAAGAGATCCTTTTAGGGTATCTCATGAGGGCCAAGAAAATCACTACCGCTTAATATTTCTTTGACATGTAAGTCATTGTAGAATGTTAACAGAGTATTTACAAGGAGTCATTGTAGTATTTACAAGGGTATCTCATAATACGGAAATATTTCGGCTCGTCTCAAACAATTACAATGCTAACATTCTCTCTAGCGGAGTTTTTCTGCATCAATCATGCAACCTATTTATGTTTCTCATCATTAATTTTGATTTTTTTTAGGGATTTATAATTGAATTTTAAGGATTAAAGATTATTCTATCAACTTATGGAAAAATAAGGACCATAATGTGTTTTTGTCCTTATCTCTTAAATTCTTAATCTTTAATTTGAAAAAGATTATCATGATAATGTTAGTCTTCATCTTCATCTTTAAATTTTGAATTTGAATTCTAATGAAATTTAAAATCCACAAAAAAATAATGAATTTGATTATTACTTTGTTTTCTATATGCTATGTAAAATCTTGCATTATAAATACAAATCCTATTGCATGTAATAAAAAAAAGGAGAGAGAGGAGAGGAGAAACTGAAAAAACATATTCAGATAAACAAAACAAAAGAAGAAGAAAAAATCAGAGAGAAAAGCAAATAAAAAACTCAAATCGAAAAATCCAGTCGGCAGCTACATCCGGTCAGTTATTCTTTTCCCGTTTTGCAAAACTAATCTGCGAGCCTAAAGCATGCGTGAATTAATTCACGCATGCTAAGTGTTTTTTTTTTTTTTCTATTATTATTATTTTATTTATTTAAATACCCGATACACAAAAAAATGATAAAAAAAATCAAATATTTTTTTTATTCATGTGCTGATATTAAAAATAATTTTTAAAAAATAAAAAAAATATTATTTTGATAAATTTCTTTAAATAAAAAGTATTTTAAAAAACAACCTCAATCACTACTCATTACATTTTTGCAAACGTATAAATTTCTTTAAATAAAAAATATTTTAAAAAACAACCTCAACCACTACTCTTTACATTTTTGCAAACGTATAAAACTGGTGTTGCTACCCTGCTTTATCATTCTAGACTTCAATTGGCTGTTTGCTACTTCTTGGAATTTCCTGCTCGAAAGAGATTCTTTTAGGGCATCTCATGAGGGCCAAGAAAATGACTACCACTTAATATTTCTAAATGTATATTTACTTTTTTTGTATTATTATCTTATTATCTAATACTTTTTTCTGTTTTTATATATTTCGCTTCATTTAATCACATATATCTTATGTCTTCCTTGGCTAGATTCTCAACCATATAAAAAAGAAGAAGAAATAATTACCAGCAAGACCATTAACATTTTTTAATTTCAATCAATTCGGTATGCAAATAGATTCTCGACATCCATTTTTGTCAATATTGTTAAGGAACCATCTCACCTAAAAGCTCAAGCTTATAGGTGAGGTCCCAGAATATGATTATATTATACTCTAACACTCCCCTCAAGTGAAAGCCCTTTGGGCTTGAAACTTGCACAGACCCACATCACCTTGTGCTTGGTTTTTATCAAATAGAATGGGGGTGGTGAGATTCGAACTCGTGACCGCTGGGTCAACAAGGCTCTGATACCATGTTAGGGAACCATCTTACCTAAAAGCTTAAGCTTGTAAGTGAGGCCCCATAATATGATTTATATTATTCTAGATGGTTCCTTAACATGGTATCAGAGTCTTGTTGACCCAACGGTCACAAGTTCGAATCTCACCACCCCCATTCTATTTGATAAAAACCAAGCACAAGGTGATGTGGGCCTGTGCAAGTTTCAAGCTCAAAAAGCTTTCACTTGAAGGGTTGTGTTAGAGAATAATATAAATCATATTATGGGGCCTCACTTACAAGCTTAAGCTTTTAGGTAAGATGGTTCCCTAACAAATATTGCCTTTCTTGCTTGCTTCCCATCTTCCTACTTGTAGTCTGCCATTTTGATTTTAAAACACCAGGAAGCAGGTAATTTCTTGAGCAGCATCCACATCCACAATTGCCTCAAATATATATTGGATTTCCATATGTTCTTTTTCTGATTTTTATTTTGGATTTTAATTACTTTTTCTACTTAAATTTAATTTTTTGCTAGGTTAATTTTAATCTCAAATACATAGCCTGATAAAAAAAAAAAAAAAACGATCATCACTTCTGTTAGATAGGTGCTAAATAATTTTATATGTCTAGTTTTATAAGGGAGTTGATTGGTCATGACCAGCCAAATACCAAAAGACTCTCAAATTAGACCCAAGAAATTTTGTTTTTGCTATTTTAATTATTTTTCTAGTTAATTTTGGATTTTAATTACTTTTTCTACTTAAATTTATTTTTTTGTTAGGTTAATTTTAATCTCTATATTAACTACAGTTGGTGATTTATTTTTTTGGATCAAATTATTTATTGCAATTGTTTTTTAAAAAATATAAAAATCCTCTCTCTATTTCTCTATAATTTCAGGCTATTATTATAAAATTAGAGTTACAGAACACTAGTTTTTATCCAAGTAATACGCATTGTCACAAACTAGTTTGAGGATGCTGCCAGTATGGCCCTCTTCATCCATCCCAATTGACAAGGCAGCTTTTTCTTCACGCACTGGAATTATTTGAGAAGACTTTGACTCAGAGTCAGGCATGGGGTTAATGCTCCACAATTATTTTCTTCATAGACTTGGGAAGTCATGTGTCATGAACAAGTGATTTCAATGGAGCGAAATGATTTTCCGACCCAGCTCTTGATTTCTTCACCTACTTGCACTTGTTTTTATTCGTAGACTTGGGAGGTCGAGATTCCTAATTATCCACATCAAGTCTTGATCCTATCAGAAATGAATTTAGTGGAGGAAAGAAAGAAAGAAAATTATCATGCTAATACTTTTCACTATATTCAGTGCTTTCTTGGACATCCTCAACAATGGAGTTTCTCTAAACGTGATTCCCACGATGAGATTTCTAATGATTTCCATATGTTCTTTTTCTGATTTTTATTTTGGATTTTAATTACTTTTTCTACTTAAATTTATTTTTTTGTTAGGTTAATTTTAATCACTATATTAACAGTTGGTGATTATTTTTTTGGTACAAATTATCTAATTACAAAATTTTCAAAAAAATATAAAAATTATCTCTCTATTTCTCTATAATTTCAGACTATTATTATAAAATTAGAGTTACAGAACACTAGTTTTTATCCAAGTAATACGCATTGTCACAAATTAGTCTGAGGTAGCTTTTTCTTCACGTACTTGAATTATTTGAGAAGACTTTGATAGTCCTTGGGTTAATGCTACACAATTATTTTTCTTCATAGACTTGGGAAGTCATGTGTCATGAACATGTGATTTCGATGGAGTGAAATGATTTTCCGACACAGCTGTAGATTTCATCACCTACTTGCACTTGTTTGTTTTCGTAGACTTGGGAGGTCAAGATTCCTAATTATCCACATCAAGTCTTGATGTCATCACCTACTTGCACTTGTTTGTATTCGTAGACTTGGGAAGTCAAGATTCCTAATTATCCACATCAAGTCTTGATCCCATCAGAAATTAATTTCGTGGAAGAAAGAAAAAAAGAAAATTATCACTGTCAGTGCTTTCTTGGACATCCTCAACAGTGGAGTTTCTGTAAACGTGATTCCCAAAATTGAAGTCAAAGAGACTTGGAACTCCCTGTTGATGGTCTTTAGCTCCGAGAGCACGTCATGTACCTAAGAAAGTTGTTGAAATCAAAGAGAAGGAATGAAATTCAATGGCTCTTGGCAAACCCTCTGCCCCCTTCCATGTTCAAAACCTCTGCCCCCTTTTTCAATCATGGCTCCGAGAGCCGTGTCTTGTACGGTTGCAGTTAACATCTCCCCCACTACTGGTTCAATAGTGATCAACTCTTTCTTGTGTTCCCATTAACCAGAAAATAGGAAACTAAAAAAACAATTATATATTTCCAAGACATTATTAAATCTCTCTGAGCAAAAAAAAACGATCTCTTTTCAATGTTTTGCATAAGGTTCGGCCATCGAAGAATTCATTGGGTTTGAATTTCCTGGCCTCCTTAGTAAATTTCATCTGGGCTGGACTTGAATATTTCTATATCTACACTTAAGGCTGGACGAGCTTGTCTCTTTAGCAGGCCTTCTCAGGCTTTTGTGCTCCCAAACTATGTCAGCTCCAAGGCCGTACGTTATTATTGAATGAAATCATTGAATACTTGATGTCAAGAGTAGTTTTTTCCATTTGGATTCCTCTCAATTTCCGACAGCATTAATCAATCATGGAACCCTAGCAGCATAATTAAATTTATGGTTTTAGATATAAAAAAGCTAATTCCTAGTTTTGGTATCATATAATGCTTAATCTTTCAACTTGGTGATTAGTGTTTGAACGTTAATTATTAAAAAGAATTGATAAAAAAAATTGAACTGGAGATTTTGTGTTGCTTGTTGATTGCTTGTTGCTTTTCTTTCTATAAAAAAACTATTCTAATTTTAAATTGAAAACCTAGATATAATCATATTCAAAACACAATAACTAATTGTAATTCACTTTAATCTCATAATTCAATCCACGAGATTATTGGGAGTTTCAATTTATACATGGAAGAAAAAGGAAAGTAAAACAAAACAAAAACAGTCTTCGTACAAGTGGGATTAAAAAAACAAGAACGTAAATGCATCTGGAGAGAGTGATTAAGGAAGCCGGAAATGCTTAGAGTTTTCATTTGGGTGCTGAAATAATGATGAGACGATCCATGAAAGCAAGTTTTCGATTCACAAATGATAGTGGTATAATTGGTCAAATATTTGATCCTTATTACGGGAATTAGAAGTGAGTCCGAATAAGATATTCATTCAATTCAATGTTTGGAAAGAAAGAATGAAAGTGGGAAGAAAGTAATCTCTCCAGAAAAATACCCTCTCCTTTTCTATTTCAATACAATTCTCTAAACAAACAAGCGTGAATTGACTTAAAACAAATACGACTTCAAATAGAGCAGGAAAGGTTGATTTTTAGATCAAGGATATATATTTAATATTAAGGTGTTCGTATTACATAAATATCAAAATATAAATTATTAAATTACTATAAAAAATAAAAATAAAAAAACTCAAAAACTTTAACAAAAGAGGAAGTAAGAAAATAACTAAAATTATTATTATTATTATTGCATAAATAATAGGAAAAAAAACTACATCAAAGAATAAAAAAAACCTTAAAAACTTTAACAAAAGAAAAAACAAAAAAATAAAATAAATAATAAAATAAAAATGAATATTATTAGCTTAAAAAATTATTTGACTTGAAGATTAAATAAAAATTAAATAAAAAAAATAAAAGAAAGAAAAAAGGGGAAAAAATATGAAACATCAATTTTCAAAATATCACAAACACAAATTAAAATTTAAAAATTCATTTTTAAAAAAAAAATATTACCTCAACAAGAGAAAATAGTAAAATTTAAAAACCGAAACTAATAGCATATATATATATATATATATATATATATATGGAAAAAATAGGGAGTATTTAAAAAACATAAAAAATAAAGGAGTTAAGATAAAAAAATTAAAAGTATAAGGGCTGAAATAAAAATAAAATATATAATCAATTTGAATTGAATGATGAAATTGAAAAAATCAAAATCTCTATATCGAAAATATTAAGGGATTTAAAACTATTTCAAAAATTAAAAAAATAAGAACCAAAATAAAAATAAAATATATAATCAATTATTATTAAAAAATAAAATTGAAACAAATCAAAACTTAAACACTCAAATCTTAGACCTGCACTTTTGCTGTCTTTGTACGGGCTAAAAGCCCATCATATCCAGCCTTTGACGATGCTATGGGCCTTATACCCATATATTGTTATTCGCTTTTGCTTGTGAGTCGTTTGATTTTGTTGAAACCTCTTTTAACGAGGTAAGTAACTTTATAGTTATTCCAAATGTGTATAAAGATCGATTTGAGAATAATAAATTGAAACAATATTTTTATTTTATTGAATAATTTCAATTATAAATTTATAAAATAAATAACTCAACTTAATTTTAATTTTTAAAAACTCATATAGCTTGAAATGTTAAAGGGAAATAAAAAAGTTGACAGTTTTTTTTTTTTTTTTGCTCAAAGGCTATGCGATGATGATGATAAACCTTTTGGCACTCTAAATGGTGCAGATACTAGGTCTGGATAACGAGGGTGATTGACGATCTGGGTCTTGATTGCATCATACATATCTGATCCTGTGACTTCTCTATGACCATGACCAACTTGAAGAAAACTACTAGCTTGACTGTGAAATTCAGTGGGAGTACTAGTAGTAGCATCAGAAAAGTTTGCTGCAGGCAAGTTTTCAGGCCGGACAATATCATTTGGTGAACTAAAAAACGTAGGATTGAACCTATAAAATTCCTCCATGAAATTGTTTACTAGCACTAGAAAAGATTGTCAAGAAAATTATCAATTGTAAGAGCAAGAATATTAGTTTCACTGATCTTCAAGTGACTAAAACCTTTTTATAGAGAAGATCTTTGAGAGATGCTAAGCACTTCCAGATAAGAAAGTCCAAGTTATTAAGAATCCCAATAAAGAGAGAGTCTTAGGCATTGAAAAATACTGTACTAGGGATGAACTGTGATCTCTGTGTGTTTATATATATTTATGAAAAAACCAAGAAAGTTTTCAAGAAACAGTGCAAACCCTCATTAAAAAACACCCAACAATTTCAAAGAACAAAAACAAAATGATCTAGTTAGTTTTTCAAGTAACAACAGTGAGAGCGCGCGCGCAACCCGTTTCTCTCCACTACCCAGACTTCAATATATAGTTGAAAAAAGAATCCTAGTTAGTCAATGAATGAACCAGAGCAGTAGAAAGAGAAAGAGAACATGGAAGAAGTCCTGCTGCTACTATTACGAACTTTGAAGTAACCCTGAGGCTCAGGTTGGAAAAAGACCAACCTTTTTTTTCCAAGAAGACCTAGGATAAAGTGGACACCACACACATACGAAGACAGAAAAACAGTGAGTAGCAGTAGTAGTGACTAGAGAGTTGAGAGAGGTGGTAGCTGAAAAGGTGTACATGTATTTTGATATCATAAATTATTATTTTTAATTCAATCTCTATATTTTTAGAAAAAAAACAATTCAGTCCCTTTTATTTCAAAAGGTATTAATTGACCTCAGTCTCTTAAATTTAGTTTTTTAAACTCTAATCGCATGCACTTTCTCTCAATTGCGCATATATTTTTTATCAGTAACAAGGAAACTATCGATAGAATTAGAATTCTGCGTTGCTTTTTATGTTGCTACTGTAAACTTTAGAGTTTAAAATTTAGATAAAATAATAAAAAGAATTTATTAGATAACGATTCAACCATGCAAATGTCCCCATGAGCTATTATGGTTTCTTCTGCACCAAGTAAGATGAGAAAAACACGATGGAAAAGAAACAAAAACAACTTAATCTGTTCCGCCTTAAGAAATTATAGAAGGAGTAATCGAGAAAATCCAAAATCAAAGGAAGTAAGTCGTCTGTTTCTTAAACATAAGAGACCTGAGTATAACTTAGTTTTGAAGAAATGATTGATGCAGGTGGTTTGCACGTTGTTGACACAGTACGGGGAGTAACAGTAGAATGATAACGGTGAAGCAGCTCCCGTGTTTGTAGATGGCAAACGTGTCTCTCTGCCATGCATCCCAGTAGCGGTGGTCAGGTCAAACTGTGGCAGGTATATATATATTCAAATTTGACAGAATTCGAATTCTCAATGGTTAACTGAGTTCTGTGGGTTTCAAAAGTAGGTGTGACTCGGTAAATTCGTACAGTTGGGGTACCGTGTTCTGCTGTTTCCACTCTCGTATAAGAGAGCATGAGCTCCATTATTGGGTCATGCCAGAGCTAGTTTTTGCTTTTATCATTCTTAATTGTTATAGTTTTGTTGCTTCTTAATAATACTTTATTTTATTTTATTTTATTTTGTGCATGGGATTTTTTGAGATCTTCCGTGGGTGGCATTTACATGGTGTGTTATCCAAACAAGCACAGAAAAACCAAAATCATTTTCTGGATAAAATATTCAAGATGATATATTCAGAAACAATTTAATTAGAACATTGGTTAAAATGATTTGCACCTTTATGCTGGTTATTCCCAAAGAAAAAAAGAGAGGTGAATATTCAACTAGTTAAACAAAAAATAAATTAAAAAAAAATGATGCTGAAACTGGCTGTAAAGAGCTCAAAATTGGCCAAGTCAGGCAATTCAAATCCCTTATCATATTCTATCTTGAATTAGTTTGAAAATCCCTTTTTCAGCAACCAAGATCTTGTCACTTCCCCTGATGAAGAAAGATACCATTAAAACAACAAGATTTGGTGGGTTCAATCTATAAATTACTAAGCAGCAAAGAACATGATTAGCGATATCTGGAAAGTGGGAAAGATAATTAAGGCAGATCTTTGACTTAAAAAAAAGAGTAGATTTGTTTGTTTTAAAAGGGTAATTTTGGCTCACAATTTGAACATGGCTATTCCGCAGATATTAATAATTTATCGCAACTTCTTAAGTAAATGTTATATTTGATTGCTGCTCTACTTTGAATTGAGTGAGAGAGTAGTGTGAAATTATTCTTAATTTTAAAATATATATAATTATTTGAATAATAATAAAGTTTAATGAGATACTCGAATTTCACATTTTTTGTTATTTTTAATAAGATTAACCATAGAATATATAGTTACCTCACAAACATATGTTACATGATGTTATTTATAATTAGCATAAGAATGTCAACTTTTTATTTAAAATAAGTGTCGAAAAAATAATATAAAATTATTTTTAATACTTCACCTTAATAAACTTATGGTCACATGAGATCCCTTGTAATGGGTATCAAAATAGAGAATGTTCAAAGCCTAAGGTTCTTAGCCAGGTCCCATGAACAATAATGTCTGCATGGTTTTTTGCATAAATTCTGAAAATAAAAATAAAATAAAACTAATACTTTCAAAAAACAATTCTTGTCTTTTTCTCAACAATTACATTTCTCGAGTTCTCTGGCAGTCTAATTAGTATTTAGTGTGCTTATTGTGGTGTATCAAAATAATAAAAACATAAAAAAATACTAATTTAATATTGTTTAAATAAAAACAAATTATAAAAACACGTAAACTACACAATATGAAACCACACACTGATGAATCATATCTTATGAGAAAAATCATCCAAGAAAAAGAAAACTTGCCATTCCCAACACCTCCTCTCAATTTCCACACTAAAAGATACCAAAAACATATTAACAGCACCACGTAATTTCATTGTAAAAGAAAACCAATAAATTCTGTAAAGCATCCGTCAGAAACATAAACCCGCAAGACACGCTTAACTCACTGAACCACCTAAAACAGAAAGCTAAAGTTAAAAAGGCAACATGCAATAGTACATTGAAGTCTTTTATCCAAGCTACAAGCTTCTCATAATAAAAATTGGTTTTTTTTCGGCAACCCATTTCAAGTAAAAAGCCTTGAAAGTTACTGAAACCTTAATTAAATTGAAAATTTACCAGGTCAGAAGCTTGTGACTTCTTCATCTTCTTATCAATATCCTTAAGAAGTTCCCAATCCTGCAAATCATTCAAAAACCCCTGGAAATCCTGGAAACAAAATGGGTTTTCGCCCAAAATACATATAAATAAATAAAATCCCTCATAAAATACAATCCCAATTAACAAAAGCTTCCATTTTTTTAATAAAAAAAAAAACAAGAAGAAACATGCACAAAGACTTGATTTTTAGAAATAATAAACGGAGAACACTAAGAAAAAAAACATATAGAAACGAGAAACAAAAGGAAAAGGATAGTGATGATGAAGTTTTGAAAGGGAAATGATGGAAATGACTTGAGCTTTCAGTTTCTTCCATTTTCTTGCTTATTACAGTTTTCTTGGTAACCAAACAGGGTTAAGAAAGTTAGAAACAAAAAACCCATAAGTGAAAAGGAATGTACCAGAGCTTGATCACGTCCATGCTTGCCTGGAGCCCTAGCCATGGCTGTGAGACAGGGAGTGAAGTTTCTGGAAGAGTTATAAGGGACGGGAACCTGACAGGGGTTTTGGTGTTATTGTGCTGTAGAACACTGGTTAAAAAGCTCATTAGTACCCTACTTTTATAATGTTTCTATCTTGGCCCTCTATCTATTAATTCTCATAATATGACCCTTCTACTTGTAACCCTTTAGTCATTTCCTCTTTCTTTTCTCATCTAGAATTAAGTTACTTGACTTATTCATCCACACATCATAATTATAAAACTAATATGATATCCACTAAAAATTTATATGATCATTAATTTTAAAATTTATAAAATTAATTGAGTTAAGTGCAAGATCCAAAAATAATGTTAATAAAAAAAATGTCCTTACAATAGTATATATTTTTTCTAAAAAAGGAAGATTGTTGTGTTGTGGTATACCATCAAAGGGAATCTGTACTCTGTTCCACGTGAAAACAGCAGAAGAAACAAACATAAAGTACGGAATCAAAGTGAAATTTCCAAGGAGGAAATAGTATTACTAAAGAGCTAAAAGAGCTCGGGCGTTCACTACTCACCTACACCCATTGGCACTGTGGAGTGGATGTTTGCTCCAGTACTTCGCGCGTGCATGTGGTCCTTTTTTTTTTCGGTGATGAACAGTGTATTAACGAAATTGTCCCTCGAAAAAGACAAAAAAGCCGTCTGGGTTAAGGGGTTCCACGGTAATTGCATGTTTCCGGTCCGGTTCGTCTGTCCTATTTTTATTTTTTTTATATTTCATTGAACAGTGCAATAATCGTTTTATCCCTTGAAAAGGACAAAAATCATGTCTGGGAGGGAGGGGCGATCCGGTAATTAACCAATTTTTTATTTTTTTAATGTCGGTTTATTGTTGGCGCGTCGCTGGACGCATCGTCCATTTCCGCGCTCACGCGTGTTTCGGACGGCGCGTGCGGCTTACTCCGGTGTCTAAAAATACCCAACCGGCGTCTAGAATGATTTTCGAGCATGTTCTCTTCCACCTGTTGCAGCGCGTGTGACTACGTGGTGCCCGGAGACGTGTCAATGGTCGTTTGAATTCCCTCCCATTTCTCTCTCCTGCCTGCGCAAGCTGACGTCGGCGCAACTGTTTTTTGTCAAATTTCATTTCGGTCCCTGGCCTTTAGAATTTGTTTTTCTGGCCCTTATTGCTATTATATAGGTTTTGATTTGTTTCAATTTCGTCCTTCAATTGAAATTGATTATATATTGCAGTTTCAATTAGGTCCTCATTCTTTTAATTTTGCGGATTGGTTTGGAATTCTGAATATTTTTGGTATCAAAGTTTTGATTGATTTCAATTTCATCCTTCCAAGCAAATTTATTATAAATCCTTAATATTTTCGGTGTCAAAGTTTGATTTCTTTCAATTTTATCTTTCTATGCAAGTTAATTATGAATTTCAGTTTCATTTCAGTCCCAATTCTTTTAATTTCCAGTTTTGTTTTAAATTATTTAATTTCAATGTTTGGATTTATTTCAATTTTGTCCTTAAAATTAAATTTATTACATATGTTTTTGTTTTTATTTTATCCCTTATACTTTTAATCTTGGATTTTATTTTAGTTCCTTTACTTTTTATACATATTTCATGCATAGTTCCTATTTCTGTCCATGTTTATATGTATATGCTCTTAGTTTTTCTTTCCAATTTTACTTTATTTCCAATGTTATTAGGTTTTTCTATTTAATGTCCAAATTTTAACGAAATAATGTTTGTTATTATTTCTCTTTTTTTTATTCTTCAAGTTAAGTAATTTCTTTAAATATAATAATATTTATTTTTTGTTAATACTGTTAGGTATTGAATTTTCTAATTATTACAGATAAAACATTCAAAATAATAATAATGATTATTTATAAGTTTTATTTTCTTTTAAATATATCACACTGATTATATATTTTGATATTTATTTAATATTAGAGATTTGATATAAATGACCAAAGTTTTTTTGAAAAAAAAAATTAATATCATTGTTCTGAAATACTTTTAATATAATAATATGAAAGTAAAAAAAATTATGGAATTTTTTTCTCTAACAATAATTATGGTCTCACCAATTTTTATTATTTCCACTGTTATTAAGGTTATTTTTTTAATGTTTATATTTTAATTTCTATTGGTGATCATTTCAAAAATGATATTTTCTATTTTTTTATTCTTCCGTTCAAATAATTTTTTAAAATCTAATAATATTTTTTAATTTTGTCAATTATTTAGTTTTTTTGTTAATATTGTTAGATCTTAAAATTTCTTATTATTATAGATAAGACATTCAAAATAATGATAATGATTATTTGTAATATTTTTTTCCTTATCAATATGTGAGACTAATTATATATTTTGATATGTATTTAATATCAACACCTTCATATATATATATATGTGTGTGTGTGTGTGTAAATTAATGACCTATTTATTATTATTCTAAAATATTTTTAATATAATAATATGAGCAATAAATTTTACAATCAATTTTCTACATAGAAAAAAAAATTCTAACAAATTTTATCAAAAGAGTTTTGGCAGTAGCAACATTGAATCGCTTTTTGATGGGGGTAAAAAAATTGTTTCTAACAGATTTTAACAATTATAATTTTACTGATTAAATATTAAAATAACAAAATACAACACATATAAAATCAATCAAATTCCTACATAGATAAAAAAAAAAAAAAAAAACTCAGCACATAGCGCGGGCAAATCACTCGTATATTTTGAAAAAATACTTTTTTATGATGCTCGTGTGTTTTCCAAAGCTTAAAAAATAATTTTATAAACAATTAATGTTTTTAATATTTAGCTTCTTAAAGAAAAATTTTAATTTATTTATTTAATAGTAATTTTGATTTGAATGATTTTACTTATTTATATCTTTAATGATAATATTACCAACAACACAACAGATAACTAAACATGCTATAAGTATTTAGATAGAATCTTTATGATGTAATAAGTGTTTTATATAGGATCTCTTCATCAACAATAATTGATGTCATTAAAAAATAAAAGAAAAAGAAACAGGAATCCAATTCTATGAAAACTATTCCCATGATGGATAAACCAATTCCATGAAAACTGTCGCACCCCAAAAATGAAAGTATGCGGCGTCGTGACGACTCTTCCCCGTGAGCGGGGGATTAAATGTCGGAGGGATTATCTATTTTCGTAAAAAGGGAGTCGCCACCTAGTATTATGGTTAATAGGAAACCTAAACTGGTCTTTCAGAGATTCTAGGGTAAGGGACTGGTTGCGTAAAGGGAAGGTTTTAGCACCCCTAGTACGCCCTACCTAAGGTAAGCTGCTTGATGTTTTTGTTTGTCTTATGATTGCTAGGATACGGATATATATAATATATATTTAAATGTTGATGATATATTATCCCTGCCGAATATTTTGGATATCAACCCTTTAGGATTTATCTATCCAAACACCGATAGTGAATAATAGCATATTATTCCTACCGAATATTTTGGATAGCAACCCTTTAGGATTTATCTACCCAAGCACCGATAGTGAATAATAGCATATTATTCCCGCCGAATATTTTGGATAGCAACCCTTTCAGGATTTATCTACCCAAACACCGATAGTGAATAATATGAATCACCGAAAAAGTTTTTTATATTTTTTTGAATATTGGCCAATACCCTTTGGATTTTACAAACATGTTGTAAAATCTCAAAATGCAAGAAATGATTTTTCTTTGCAAAATCCATGCTAAAACTCATTTTCTCTTAAAAACCCAAGATAATATATATTTTTTAAAAGAAAAACAATTTTTAAAATATGCTAGTGTATTGGCCGTATGCACAAAACAACATATTTTTTTTATAAAAATATATTTTATTTTTGCAAATTTTGTATTTTTTTTATATTTTATATTTTTCTATTTTTTTTTATTTTTTTATTTTTTGTCTATTGTTGGGCTGGCTGCCCAGCCCTGATGCTGGGCTGGGCTGCCAGCCCGCCCACTTGGGGGCTGGGTGCCCACCATGCATGGGGCTGGGCTGTCAACCCGCCTTCATGGCTGGGCTTGGATCTGGGCCCGCTAAATCTCCTACTGGGCTCCGGCCCAAGCATCTTCATACTGGGCCCCCGCCCAAGCATCTTCGGACTGGGCTTCCAGCTCAGTGGGCTGGAAGCCCTGTTTTTGGTAACAGGCCAGGCGTAAAGCCCGGCCCAAACAGCCCAGCGGGAGTGAATGAATTCACTCCCGCTGCTGCATGCAGAGAAGGAGACGATAAATAGTGAAATTTGGAGTGTGATGAATGGTGTACCTGTTAACACCTTTGGGTAGAGGACGTCGAGGTGGTTCTCTCGGTCGTGGTGGCGTCAGAAATGGTGCCCTGTGGTGGCCGGAGTGGACGCCGGAAGTGACGGGCTGTTGCTGGTTCCTGCTGCCGGCTCGCTGGTGGTCACGGCTGGGTTGGTTCTGTGGAGGAGGAGAAGGTCTCGGCTGTTTCTGGCGTAGAGGTGGAGATGATGGTGATGATGGGGTTGTCTCAGGTGGTCGGAGTTGGTTGCTGCTGAAGGAGAGAGAGAGGGCTGACGGTGGCGGGCTTTAGATAGAGAGAGAGATGAACGAGGGAGAAGGAGCAGCTGCACTCAGACACGAGCGAGATGAAGTTCAAATTGTATGCAAAATTCCTTGTATTCTCTCTGCCTCTTTTTCTCTGTTTTTCTCTTCGTTTTCTCACTGTCTGTTTTTTTCCTTTTTTTCTTCTTCTTCAGTTCTGCCCTCTGTTCTTCGTTTCCACCCTCTCCTTCGTTTCTGCCTGAATCACTCCCTCCTCCTCTTGGTCATGCATGGCTGTTGTATTTGTAGCTGCAGGAGGTAGCCGTTTGAAAATATAGCCGTTGGTGGCGTGCGCAGGGAGGGCAGCAGGTAGTGGCGTGTTGCTTCGGGAGGTCAAAGTGCATTTTGGTCCTTTAATTTGAAATTGTTTTAAATGTACCCCCAATTGGATCTAAACATATGATTTTATGCAATTAAACCCCGTCATAATTTCAATACCAGCTTTGACTTTGCGCGTCATTTTATTTTGGTCCTTGACTTTTGATTTGTGCGATTTAAACCCTCCATTGACCATTAAACTCTCAATTTATTCAATTTTGCTCTTGCACCAATATATATTTTTTTGTCATTTTTTTAATATTTTAATCTTTTATTTTTCTTTCCGAAACATAAATATAAGTGGGTCAAAAATTGGGTAGCAACAGATGCCCCCTCTTCACAATGCTTACGACTAAAGTCTTGCAAAAGACTTTAAATAGTAAGCGTTGTAAAGAAAAATAGAATGGTGGAGATGGTCTCATTATGACGGGTGACCTACCCGAATTAGATGGGGTCTCATTTTTCTAGGTGACCTACCCGGTTAGCATGGTCTCATTTTTCTGGGTGACCTACCCTGTTAGAATGGTCTCATTTTCCTGGGTGACCGACCCTGTTAGCATGGTCTCATTTTTATGGGTGACCTACCCAAGTTAGAATGGTCTCATTTTTATGGGTGACCTACCCTGTTAGCATGGTCTCATTTTTCTGGGTGACCTACCCTGTTAGAATGGTCTCATTTTTCTGGGTGACCTACCCTGAGCATGGTCTCATTTTTCTGGGTGACCTACCCAAGTTAGAATGGTCTCATTTTTCCGGGTGACCTACCCGGTTAGTATGGTCTCATTCTTCTGGGTGACCTACCCAAGTTAGTATGGTCTCATTCTTCTGGGTGACCTACCCTGGTTAGTATGGTCTCATTCTTCTGGGTGACCTACCCGGTTAGTATGGTCTCATTCTTCTGGGTGACCTACCCGGGTTAGTATGGTCTCATTCTTCTGGGTGACCTACCCGGTTAGTATGGTCTCATTCTTCTGGGTGACCTACCCTAGTTAGTATGGTCTCATTCTTCTGGGTGACCTACCCGGTTAGTATGGTCTCATTCTTCTGGGTGACCTGCCCTTGTTAGTATGGTCTGATTCTTCTGGGTGACCTACCCAAGTTAGTATGGTCTCATTCTTCTGGGTGACCTACCCGGTTAGCGTGGTCTCATTTTTCTGGGTGACCTACCCAATTAGCGTGGTCTCATTTTTCTGGGTGACCTACCCAAGTTAGCATGGTCTCATTCTTCTGGGTGACCTACCCGGTTAGCGTGGTCTCATTTTTCTGGGTGACCTACCCAATTAGCGTGGTCTCATTTTTCTGGGTGACCTACCCAAGTTAGCATGGTCTCATTTTTCTGGGTGACCTACCCGGTTAGCATGGTCTCATTTTTCTGGGTGACCTACCCGGTTAGCGTGGTCTCATTTTTGTGGGTGACCGACCCGGCTATCATGGTCTCATTTTTATGGGTGACCGACCCGGCTATCATGGTCTCATTTTTATGGGTGACCGACCCGGCTAGCATGGTCTCATTTTTATGGGTGACCGACCCGGCTATCATGGTCTCATTTTTATGGGTGACCGACCCGGATAGCGTGGTCTCATTTTTCTGGGTGACCAACCCGGCTATCATGGTCTCATTTTTATGGGTGACCGACCCGGATAACGTGGTCTCATTTTTCTGGGTGACCAACCCGGCTATCATGGTCTCATTTTTATGGGTGACCGACCCGGATAGCGTGGTCTCATTTTTCTGGGTGACCGACCCGGCTATCATGGTCTCATTTTTATGGGTGACCGACCCGGCTAGTATGGTCTCATTTTTATGGGTGACCGACCCGGATATCATGGTCTCATTTTTATGGGTGACCGACCCGGATGGAAAATAGAGAGGGTCTCATTATTATGGGTGACCTACCCAGATGAAAAATGAAGAGGGTAAGGATGGTTTCATTATACTAGATGACCTGCCCATCTCGAGGAACGAAGCAACGCCGATCTTCAATTCATCTTCCTTGATTTTGTCGACCTGAGATTTTGTTTTTCCATATTCTCCAAAACTTGGAATCACATCAACTTTCGCCACATCTTTCTTGTCAAGTTAGTGTCATGAAAATATAACATGCATGCTTATTACCTCTTTAGAAACATAGGTCCCTTGTTCATTGTAGCCTTTCTTGATCTTTTGTTTGACTGGTAAAATATGCTCCCCGTGCTATATTTTCACGCTCGGTGAAGGGATTTTTTGTTTCACATGGGGCCCTTTCTTGCTCCATTGAAGTTTTTCTTTTATTATACTTTTCGATACCCTTTTCATGAAGACAAAAGAATAACTCAAAATATGGTTTTGTTTATGCAAATTGACGCTTTTAATGCAAATCACCATTTTTAAACAACTATTGTAGATATTTTTTTTTTTTTTTTTTTTTTTTTTTGCCCCCAGTGTGGTGTACACAACATGTCAAGCTCACATAACATAAAATAAATAAAAATAATTGTTATGAGATCATGCGCTTTGTGAAGAAAAAGTTTCTTGTAACGAGAATTCATGACCGAATTTTATCTTATTGATTGAGAGGCTACAAAATATCAGTCATAATATTTCTTTACAGAGTCAAAATTCACAGGCCTAACTAGATCCTATTCATCCATTCTAGATAATAGCAAAGCTCCTCCTGAGAACGATTTTTTACCACATAAGGGCCTTCCTAGTTTGGGGTCCATTTACCCTGATCTTGTCCCAGTACAAGCAATATCTTCTTCAGTACCAGATTTCCTTCTTGGAATTTTCGAGGTCGGACTTTCTTGTCATATGATTTGGTCATCCTTCTTTGGTATAATTGATGATGACAGATTGCGGCTAACCTCTTTTCGCTGATCAAATTCAATTGTTCATATCTAACTTTTATCCATTCTGCTTCTTCTAGTTCAGAGTCTATCAATACTCTTAATGATGGGATTTCCACTTTAAAGGTATTACCACCTCCATTCCATACACCAACCTATACGGGGTGACTCTTGTTGAGATCCGAACTACGGTACACATGAAAGGCAACATCTCATGCTAATCCTTGTAGGTGACTACCATCTTTTGAATACTCTTCTTAGCATTTTAATAAGCAGCTTCTACCGCACCATTCATCTTTGGTCTATACGGCGAGGAATTGGAATGCTTGATTTTTTAATTTAGCGCAGAGTTCTATTATTATTTTTTCCTTGAAATTCTGTGCATTATCAATTATAATCTTTTCTGGTGGCTCGTATCGACCTATCAAATATCTTTCAACGAATTTCTTCACCATTTTTTTTTTTTTTCATTTTTTTTTTTTTTGAGCAAATGACACGGATCCTACCTATCTTGTGAAGTAGTCGATAGCCACGATAATAAACCTATGACCATTGTTGGCTTTTGGGTTGATAGGCTCAATCACACCAATTCCTCACATCACAAAAGGCCATGGAGATATCGAGTTAAATAAAGGAGCCGAAAGGGCATTGATTTTGTCACCGTAGACCTGATACTTGCGGACATAGTCAATGCAATCCTTATCTAATGTCATCCTAAAATAACCAGTTCTTTGTATTTTTCTAGCCATCATATGTCCACTGACATCCTTTTATTGATTTCCTGTAACGCGCCTTTGGCTTCAGGTTCTTCTAGGTATCTTAGCAAAGTCCCGTAAGATGATTTCTTATACAAAACTTCCCTTATCAAGATAAAAATCCATTGTCAACCTCCTCAAGGTTTTCATTTTGATTTTGGATGCCCCCAAGGGATGGGCTTGGTTTCGGATGAAATTCTTGATATCATAGTATCAAGGGTTTTCATCTATTTCTCCTTTAACTGAGCAACAGTGAGTTGGGTTGTTTCTGATATCAATGTGTATCGACTGCAAGTTTTGTCTTAAGTCTATTCTAACCATAGAAGCTAGTGTGACCAAAACATCCGCAAACTGATTTGCTTTCCTTCCTAGATGCGTGAACTCTATTTCCCCATATTCTTCAGCTAGTTTAGATAGGTAATTTTGGTAATTTTTTTTTTTTTTTTTTTTTACCCATCCATAAAGGAATATGTGGAACTACGAGCTGCATTATCAACCACCATGTTTATATGTAGGGAACATTATCTTTAGAGCTAGCACGATTTAATTCCCTAAAGTCCACACATACTCCAATTTCTTGGGGCTTTTAGATTTCTTGTATTCTTTTTCTTAAGGCTTCCATTCTGATGATTCTAGCTATATGCATCAGTTAATCACTTTCATTTCTTGATAACTTTTATAAATTTTGATGCATTAGGTCCTTAGTCGAATTATCTATTCCAGTTTCTTTAACAGCCCGGCTAAGTAAAGGATTGCTTCCTTTTCTACATCTGATTATGGGTTTTAAAGATATGTTCTTTCTTGCTTTCCATACATCTTGGATTTGGGTTTTGATCATTGGTCATTGTCAAAGAAGCTATGATATGTTATCGTGTAAAATTGACGATCTGATTTGCCCTTTATCTATGACTTTAATCGTTGTCATTTCATTGACAGCAACTATCCGTGACTAAGACATTGTTTCCATTCGGTTAGCTTCTAAATGTGCAGGGCGTTGTAGTTGTGATTTTTGTCCGTATACACATTGTTGGTTTACTATAAAGTGCATTTCAGTTGAAGGATCTCCTGCTTCTTTTCATTCCAGACCTGTTTTTAGCTTCAGTTAATGAAAGATCTCTTTTTCTGCTATTTAGGTTTCAAAATTAGACAAGACACCAAGGATAATGCATGCTGGAGTTCCTCTTGTCAGCTTTAAGCATCTCACTGTTTAAATCAACAGTACTAATTAACAGCTCGAATTTTGAGAGTGAGAATGGCTTCAGTTAATTACGGGAACCCCAAAGACGAAATTGAGGAATGTAATTGATAACTCATTGTGGATATTTGATTGCTTTTTAAAAAAAACCCAGCGTTCCATGTTTTTCCAATTTCTGCCCTTACTTTGATCAAAACTTCATGATGGGGGCTTCTTAGTTTTTTAGTTAATCGGCCTGCATCCTTCTTCCAGCGGTACCTTGTACGCTATCCATATTCAATTCAGGCATATCCTTGTAAGACCAAGCAAAAACATTTACCTAATCTCTAAACAGTATAATCAAGTCTTCTGTTTCCTTTAGAGTTCTTATCCTGGGCTCTCTGTGGCTTTCTTCATTACCCATATTTATGGTTTCAAGTTCCTCTTTAGTGGGTTTCCAAACTTGTTTATGTTCTTTTATTAATTTTGTGAATTCTCTAATATTATATTCATCCACTTGTTCCTCCTCTACATCTGTTATGTATTTTAAAATTCGATCATTCATTCTTAGTGTAAAGTGCAGATGTTATTGTGAAAGATATTTTTTCTTTTTTCTTTTTTCTTTTTTCTTTTTTTTTTTTTTGCGATGTAAATGCACAGTAAAAGAAAAATTTTGAAAATGCATGATCTCATTAAAAGAAAAATTTTGGCTTGAAAACAAAGATAAGATCCTATTGATATCTTAAGTCATGATTGTCAATAAAAACAAAACAAAATGACAAATCACATAGAAAACATCACAATCTAACAAGTATTGTTGATTACATTTTGAGCATCAATGGAGCTTCTCTTTTTTTTTTGGGTTTCCCAACTTTAGAACTTATCACTTCCGACTAGCTTCCGATTGAAGGTACTGGTAGCAACTTCTAGGACCTTTCTTCATTTCCCATCCTTTTTCTTAGTCGAGTATCGTGGGTCCCAAAAGAGAGACCTATGTTTCTCGGTTGATGATGCGTGCAAAAATGTATGAGAAAATGCATGATATGATGCGTGATTGTGATAAAAAATGCGTTTTTTTTTTTTTTTTTATGTAAGAAAGATATTATGGAGCATACACCTTAACGATAGGTTCTAGTTCCTTTACGTGAGACATAGGGTAGGTTTACTACTTGGTCTCTAAAGAGGGTCTCTCGCTGTCCCAGTGATCACCCTCGTAAAGGCAATATGGGGTCTTAGCAGATAATGGGATGGCACGTATACCAATCACTATCATCTAAGCTCTCAGCAAAGAGTTGGGGTTTACACAAACTTCAACCTTGACTCAAGTCATAGGTAAGCTGCTACTCCCCCACTTAACTTAAAGTTTAGTGTGTGCTCTCAAAATGATAAAAAGTGATGCATGACGAGGTATATTATGATGACAGGATGAAAAAATGCATGCTAAAGCCTTTAAACAAAAATATAAATAATTCATGGCAACATGAGAATAAATGAATAAATAAACACACAAATAATTAACATATCATAAACAAACAAAATTATCAAGCCTAGTCCAAAGTCCCCAGTGGAGTCGCCATTCTGTCGCACCCCAAAAATGAAAGTATGCGGCGTCGTGACGACTCTTCCCCGTGAGCGGGGGATTAAATGTCGGAGGGATTATCTATTTTCGTAAAAAGGGAGTCGCCACCTAGTATTATGGTTACTAGGAAACCTAAACTGGTCTTTCAGAGATTCTAGGGTAAGGGACTGGTTGCGTAAAGGGAAGGTTTTAGCACCCCTAGTACGCCCTACCTAAGGTAAGCTGCTTGACGTTTTTGTTTGTCTTATGATTGCTAGGATACGGATATATATAATATATATTTAAATGTTGATGATATATTATCCCTGCCGAATATTTTGGATATCAACCCTTTAGGATTTATCTATCCAAACACCGAAAGTGAATAATAGCATATTATTCCTACCGAATATTTTGGATAGCAACCCTTTAGGATTTATCTACCCAAGCACCGATAGTGAATAATAGCATATTATTCCCGCCGAATATTTTGGATAGCAACCCTTTTAGGATTTATCTACCCAAACACCGATAGTGAATAATATGAATCACCGAAAAAGTTTTTTATATTTTTTTGAATATTGGCCAATACCCTTTGGATTTTACAAACATGTTGTAAAATCTCAAAATGCAAGAAATGATTTTTCTTAGCAAAATCCATGCTAAAACTCATTTTCTCTTAAAAACCCAAGATAATATATATTTTTTGAAAGATAAACAATTTTTAAAATATGCTAGTGTATTGGCCGTATGCACAAAACAACATATTTTTTTATAAAAATATATTTTATTTTTGCAAATTTTGTATTTTTTTTATATTTTATATTTTTCTATTTTTTTTTATTTTTTTATTTTTTGTCTATTGTTGGGCTGGCTGCCCAGCCCTGATGCTGGGCTGGGCTGCCAGCCCGCCCACTTGGGGGCTGGGTGCCCACCATGCATGGGGCTGGGCTGTCAGCCCGTCTTCATGGCTGGGCTGTCAGCCCGCCTACATGGCTGGGCTTGGATCTGGGCCCGCTAAATCTCCTACTGGGCTCCGGCCCAAGCATCTTCATACTGGGCCCCCGCCCAAGCATCTTCGGACTGGGCTTCCAGCTCAGTGGGCTGGAAGCCCTGTTTTTGGTAACAGGCCGGGCGTAAAGCCCGGCCCAAACAGCCCAGCGGGAGTGAATGAATTCACTCCCGCTGCTGCATGCAGAGAAGGAGACGATAAATAGTGAAATTTGGAGTGTGATGAATGGTGTACCTGTTAACACCTTTGGGTAGAGGACGTCGAGGTGGTTCTCCCGGTCATGGTGGCGTCAGAAATGGTGCCCTGTGGTGGCTGGAGTGGACGCCGGAAGTGACGGGCTGTTGCTGGTTCCTGCTGCCGGCTCGCTGGTGGTCACGGCTGGGTTGGTTCTGTGGAGGAGGAGAAGGTCTCGGCTGTTTCTGGCGTAGAGGTGGAGATGATGGTGATGATGGGGTTGTCTCAGGTGGTCGGAGTTGGTTGCTGCTGAAGGAGAGAGAGAGGGCTGACGGTGGCGGGCTTTAGATAGAGAGAGAGATGAACGAGGGAGAAGGAGCAGCTGCACTCAGACACGAGCGAGATGAAGTTCAAATTGTATGCAAAATTCCTTGTATTCTCTCTGCCTCTTTTTCTCTGTTTTTCTCTTCGTTTTCTCACTGTCTGTTTTTTTCCTTTTTTTCTTCTTCTTCAGTTCTGCCCTCTGTTCTTCGTTTCCACCCTCTCCTTCGTTTCTGCCTGAATCACTCCCTCCTCCTCTTGGTCATGCATGGCTGTTGTATTTGTAGCTGCAGGAGGTAGCCGTTTGAAAATATAGCCGTTGGTGGCGTGCGCAGGGAGGGCAGCAGGTAGTGGCGTGTTGCTTCGGGAGGTCAAAGTGCATTTTGGTCCTTTAATTTGAAATTGTTTTAAATGTACCCCCAATTGGATCTAAACATATGATTTTATGCAATTAAACCCCGTCATAATTTCAATACCAGCTTTGACTTTGCGCGTCATTTTATTTTGGTCCTTGACTTTTGATTTGTGCGATTTAAACCCTCCATTGACCATTAAACTCTCAATTTATTCAATTTTGCTCTTGCACCAATATATATTTTTTTGTCATTTTTTTAATATTTTAATCTTTTATTTTTCTTTCCGAAACATAAATATAAGTGGGTCAAAAATTGGGTAGCAACAAAAACTAAAATCATCTGAAGGTTATGAATGAAACCACCATTAATACAACAAGAATCCAAAATGAATCCTCCTAAAACATAAACTATTTCAATATAGATAGAGAACATTGAAAAATGTTACAATTATATGTGACCACACCAACAATTTCTCCATGGTCCAATCCGCTAGGGTGATGTGATGATGATAATCGCTTTACATATGTAATCCACCCCAGCTCTTACTAGAGATTGCATATAATGGCTCAGGATGCATTTATATCTTCAGTTGCTGCTCTAACTCAAAGAGTTTATCCTTTTTCTCTGTTGCCAAAATAATAAGGAAATTAAATCTGGGAAATTCCACAAATGCACGATTAGGGGATCTAAAAAGAAAAAAAACAATAACTAACTTTTAGGAGGAGCTGGAGGTAACCCATATGGGAACTCTATCAAACTAGCAAAACCAGAGGAGACATCTTTGCCAGTTTGCAGTGCTCGTTGACGGGTAGTGACTGTCATTTCCTTCTTAGAGTCTGCTGATAGATCAACCAACTCTTTTCTTGGCTTTTTCCTCTTTGATGTACTGTCACCATCTGAGCCCAAATCTTCCTCTTCCACATAATCAGTATCTTCAGATACTCTCCCTAATTTTGATTTCTTACACTCCTTACCAAACCTAGTTGAGCCATGAACTCCAGCACATACAACTCCCGAGTTTTTTTCACTTCTTGGGATCAAACAAATACAAACCTGTTGTTAGATAGCAGTCATAATTTATATCCTTCGAGGTCATTGGAACATCTACTCTTTTTAACTCTCTGCCTATTTAGGGAGTTCATTATTTCATCTAATTGAATTCAGAGATTATTATTTGATCCTCCAACTATCTTAAGCTGGAAAACTTGTGGGAATCAATCACTGCAAAACAGTTGCAATTGTTTCTAATATTCAATGTATGTGGCCTCTCAGCACTCCATATTAAATTTCAAAAATAAAATATCGATTGTAAGCAATGAAGAAATGGTGGAAAATGAATGTGTTTTTAAAAGAGAAGGCCACCATGCGAAACCAAAGAAAAAACACAAAATAAGAAAAATGATCTTTTATTTGACAAAAATATGATATTACAAACTATTTCTTATGAATAAATCCCTATTACAAGAAGCCAAGAATTGACTGGTTGCTCAACACAACACAACAAGACAGAACAAAGCATAATAAGACATAACTAGGAAACAAAAAATCATGGAAACAAGCATAAGGACAAATACATGTCACATCAAAATAGAAAGGATAAGCTACGAGAACCATCATATACTTCGAAGGAACACTTCTCACAGGCAAACTGTCAAACAGGTGGTGAACACCAATTGATTTGGGCCACCTACACCGGCAGCCATGCGACTGCTTCCCCACAGAGGATGACAACAAATTTAGAAAGCAGCACACAAGCTCATGATAAGACCCAATTACCTTCTGGATTTGAAAAACTTTTGAAAGTTAATAGCCAAAACACAGTAGCAAGTGTCGATGCATTCTTCAATGAAGTAAAACCACCTGCGTCGCCAATGCGGATTTATGCACAGTACTGCTAAAATTGTCAACACCACAATTATATAACACACACCAAAGCTCACATAGAAACTGTCCATGTCTATTGACCCATCATCTCCATTGGAATTGTCAGGCACTCTCTCTGATGGTGATTCTGTTTTGTCCCAACTGTTTCCCAATGGAGGTCCACAAAGATGAGGATTCCCTTTATAACTGCTCTCATCAAAGGTAGCAAATTGATTTTTCATCTCCGGTGTTCTTCCTGACAAACTATTGTACGACATGTTGAAAACTGCTAGAAAGGTCAGTTCAATGAGCTGTGCAGGAATTCTACCATTCAAGTTGTTGTGAGAAAGATCCAAGCTCTCTATCTGCTTCATATTGGAGAAAGATGAAGGGATCAATCCAGTGAGATTATTTTGTGACAGGTTTAGAGAAAATATCCCACTTAAGTTTCCCCATTCTATAGGGATTTCTCCAGTGAATCTGTTACAAGAGAGATCCACGAAAAACATGTAACGAAGGATATTGCCCTTGTAAGTGTAGAGATTTTTCTTTGATGTAAGCTCTACAACTACTTTTAGATTGATCTTTGCCGAAACTATTTTGCTATCAAAATAAAAACCTTCATCATCAAATTCATCATTTGAGATCTCAGCATTGACGACCAAAGATTTGTAAATTGATGTGGTAAAATTTAAATTGCTCAAACAAGAGGGTAAATGACCAGAAAAATTATTTTCTGAAAGATCCAATATGTTTAATCTCCTTAATAAGCATAACTGATGAGGAAGTTCCCCATTGAATTGATTAGATTTGAGAACAAAAATGCTCAATTCTGAAATGCTATCAATCCAATCTGGAATGGGCCCAGTTAAGTTGTTATCGCCGAGATCTAATGTCACCAAGTAAGAGAGATTAAAAAAAGAATATGGCAATGTACCGCTCAATTGATTTCCGTAGAGGTGGACATAGAGTAAAGATGGTGCATCGAAGCCCAACGGTAATGACCCAGACAGATTGTTTTCAGAAAGATCTAGAAATTCAATCCCATTGAAATATTCTATTGGAATGGTACCTTTAAAATGATTTCTGGACAAGTCAATTTCCTCCACAGTTTCTATTGTAGAGTTCCCTATTCCCCTTGGAAGCATGCCTGACAAGAGATTGTTACTGATATCAACAAACTGAAGTGGTGAAAAAATACCTGGTACTTCTCCCTTAAATTTGTTTCCATCTAGAAAGAGGTAAGAGAGTTTAGTCATGTTGAACACAGAAGGTGGTAATCGCCCTTTGAAATTGTTACTGGACAGCTTCAAATACCACAACGAGGAGCCTTTTATGGGCAAATTATGTTCAAGTAGCTCACAGGACATATGATTGTTGGAAAGATCCAAGTATGTCAGAGAGCTCATATTCCCAAAACAAGGAGGAATACAACCTGTGAGGCTGCTGTTAGACATGATGATGTTCTTCAAACATGGAAAAATCAAACATGTGTTTCTTGCAATTTGACCATGTATGTTGTTGTCAGACAAATTTATTGTCTCAAGGTTGGGTCTGGGATTTTGTGGCAGCTGCAAAGGACCTATAAATGAGTTATTTCTCAAATATAGTCGATTTAACTTCGTATTATTCTCAACCAGCCAAGATGGGAAAGGTTCTCCAATGAATTTGTTGTGGGATAGATCAACAAACACCAAATCATATTGGTTATGGAGGAAGCTTGGAAACCCCGCATTGAGTAGTTTTGAAGTACAGCTTGAAGCACTGAAAAAACTAAGCTGGAACTTAGGAACTGAAGGTTGAAAACTGGATACAGGTACTAGCTCATTGTTATCGCATCCAATGTACTTGAGGTTAGAGAGGTTCATAAATGAACCAAATGATATTGGAATTTGAAAGTAGTTATTTGAAATTAAGAGGTGTTCAAGCTGCGGAAGATGGGAAAGGTGACTGAAGGCAATATTTCCCACAAATTGGTTGTCATATAAATCCAAATATCGTAGAGATGATAGATTTCCCAAACAAGGAGGGAGAACACCCTCTAGATTGTTTTGACTGAGATATAGCCCTTCAAGATTCTTCAGTTCACACCAGCCTGTACAATATATCCACGTCAAGGGAATAGTAATATATCAATTATGAACTATTTAATTATTGAGAGATGCATTCGAAATTACAAGTTTGTTAGTGATGTAATTTAACCTTGGTGAGGCAGAGTGCCATTAAGCATACATCCAACCAGAGACACATTTCTGAGAGCAGACAATGGTCCAATAATGCGAAGAAAACTTGTTGTGATGGGAGAAGCATAATCCAGGAACAACTCTTTAAGTTTGGTCAAATCCTGCAGTGCTGAAGGATTGAGAAAGGGCATTCTTAATATCAGACAATGAAGTTGAATGAAACAAAAAGGGATTGAGTTTTGTGCTATCCCATTTGTTGATAAAAATATTAAATATTGTCATAAACGTAATAACAGAGGAAGGGGCAGGGCCTTGAACAAAATTTTATTAAAATTATTTCCTAGATAAATTTTTATTTTATGTATCCATATGCATAAGCAGCTTATAAAAGTAAAAAAGGAGAAGTTTTTGTGGATAAAAATACTAAATATTGTCATAAATGTAATAATATGAAAGTGATTATATAAACGTAATAACAGAGGAAGGGGCAGGGCCTCATATAAATTTTTATTAAAAAAACATTGGAATTCTTAGATTTTAAAAATGGATGAAAGAGTACCATTTTTTACATCCGATGAAAGGAACATAGAGCAATGAGTGGTTCATAAATGACTCAAATAATTAAACAGAAATTTGAATTTTCAAATAATTATTTTGACAAAAACTTTTTATCTAATAATTAAATCAGACTGAAATTTTTAAATTTTATGTGATTTTTGTTTCACTAACGAGGTTGGTTTGGGATCCTATGTAAATGACTTTGTGTGTCATTTTTTTATTGTAGATTTACTATTTAGATTATTGTTTCACTAACGAGGCTAGTCGAATTGCACAACCCTGTGTGGAACAAATAAGATAAATTCATTGATGAGAGTGATATATATATATATATATATATATATATATATATATATATATATATATATATATATATATATATATATATATATCATGTATGTTTCAGGCACCAAAACTATCACTGACCTTTACCAAAGTGTTTTCCTTCAAATGTACTGTAACGAGCATATAAGGTCTTGAGGGATGGCAACCCTCCCAATGACTCTAGCAAAATGTTTTCCTTGAAGTCAGTTAAGTCCAGATTCAAGACTTCCAATTTCCTCAAACCTGTGATAGAGAGCAAAATCAATAATTTACTGATGCTCTTTCTTTTTGATTTTTTTTAAGTGGTTGTGTGAACCATTTGTGCTTGTCATGAAATGATTTCAAACTTGCACTGGTTTATTTTATTTATGTTTAATTTCTATCAAATAAAATGGTGGGGTGATGAGATTTGAACTTATAATTATTTAATTAATAAAATTATAATACCATGTTAAAAAGTTATCTTATCTAAAATCTTAAGCTATTAAATAGAACTATAATATATAATTTATAAAAACTTTTAATAATATTATCATTATGGAATAATTTGGAGCACTATTGTAGAATGAGTAAAGTGCATGCAGAGTAATTGTTCTACAAATTCTTGTTCTTTACTTCTTTTTTTTTTATTATCATCGGTGTCCGGCCCATCTTGCGAGCACCTCAACTAATCTCACAGGTCCTAAGTTAATGATCATATAAGCCTCCAATGACTATCATATTACCAACTACAGAGTTCGAATATGAGACCACAGGAAGAGCAAACCCCTTAATCCCAAGTTCATACCAGTGGATCACCTACTCTTTTCTTTACTTCTAGTTTGCTATACAGTTGAGAGTTTGAACTTAAAATTATTAGGTATAAATACTTTATAATTTGGACTACTCTAACAATATTCTCCGGATGGTAGATAATAATAACTTATAATGTTAGAGAGTTACAACTATTGTAATAATAAATTTTCACAAGCATTAATATTTAATAAAATTTAAAAAATTAATGATTTGTCTATGTAAGTTTTAAAATTAGAATTATTTCACTTGAAAAATTGTGATTAGTTATATAAAGTTTTTTTAAGGCATCATGCAAGCAACTTAATGGTTAATGCACATCTAATTGTTATGTAAGTTTCGTAAATGATTAATTAAGCCCCACTCATCCAAGGTATGTAGGAATGATTTACCGCGGAGACCAATTGTTCCTGTGAAGTTATTATATGATAGATCTAGAGATTTGAGAGTTGAAAAACCACTGAGAGACGATAAAATGCTATCGTTGAATTTATTTCCACTTAAGTGGAGAATCTTCAATTTCCTCAACCCAGATGCCAGTCCTTGAAAACCTGAAAGAAAATTGCATTCCAATATCCATAAAAATTAAATGTAAAGTTGTTACTTGAAATATCACTTTCTGTGTAAACTAAAAAGAATAGAGCGCAAAGAACCTTGATTCTTTAAGCCACCAACTAGCTGGTTCCAGCGCAAGTCGAGAATCTCCAGTTCTTTGAAAGGCAGAAACAAAGATGCATTGAGATACATGTCTTCAAGCCCATTAGAATTTAGATTTAGAAGATCTAGTTCGATCACTCGGTTTGTGGTGTTGTCACACACAACCAAATTCCAGTTACAGCAATTTAAATCATCTTCATCCCAGTCTTCTAGCTCATAGAACCGAGATGCATGACTGAACCAAGCTTTGATCTCTAGGAGACCAGTTCTCTCTTCCTGCAAACAGCAGTGGCACCGGTCGGTGAAGAAGGCCAAAGCCATGAGCAGCATCCACACCAACAATAATTGCCTCATTTTTAATAACGCTCCTTCTGCTTGACAAACTACAAAAGCAAGCCGTCTGTTTCTTATATACAAAAGCAAGACGTTATTTATAATACAACCTGCCCAAAAGTGGATTTCTAATGATTTCCATATGTTCTTTTTCTGATTTTTATTTTGGATTTTAATTACTTTTTCTACTTAAATTTATTTTTTTGTTAGGTTAATTTTAATCTCTACATTAACTACAGCTGGTGATTTTGTATTTCTTTGCTTAAACTTGATTAATTAAAATAGATTAATTAAATATGTGACATGACCCATATTCAATTTTAATTGAAAATAATTAATTATAAATGTTTTAGTTATATTTTTATTAAAATATTATTTAATTTTTATCTGGTTTTCATATAAAATTACAATGTTTTTTATATTAATATTTGTTCTTTTTATGCAACCCTATATAATGCTCCTTTTTGCCCATGAAACTTACTCAAACCACTTTTCTGTGAATGCTCATTTTTATTAGCATTTAACTAAATAAAAAGATTGTTTTGATAAACTAAATCATTAAATTCAATTCGATCCATAGGTCAGCATGCAAGATAAATGTCTTTATCCTCATTTATCTCTTAACTTGTTTAGTTTAATTTTTTATTGACATTAACAGTTTTTTATTGCATTTATTAACACATATAATTTTTGATTTATTTAATTAAATATATGCATTAACAGTTTTTTAAAACACCAGGAAGCATTATATAGGGTTGATTTTAAAACATATATAGACATTTTGATTTTAAAATATCAGGAAGCAGTAATTATTTTTCTAGTTAATTTTGGATTTTAATTACTTTTTCTACTTAAATTTATTTTTTTGTTAGGTTAATTTCAATCTCTATATTAACAGTTGGTGATTTATTTTTTTGGATCAAATTATTTAATTACAAAATTTTCCAAAAAAATATAAAAATTCTCTCTCTATTTCTCTATAATTTCAGACTATTATTATAAAATTAGAGTTACAGAGCACTAGTTTTTATCCAAGTAATACGCATTGTCACAAATTAGTTTGAGAATGCTGACAGTATGGCGCTCTTCCTCCATCGCAATTGACAAGGCAGCTTTTTCTTCACGCACTGCATTTCTCTTAGCAAACCCTCTGCCCCTTCCAAGTTCCAGCCGTGTCTTGTACGGTTGCAGTTAACATCTCCCCAACTACTGGTTCAATAGTGATTATTACAGAATGTATAGCATTGTATAGATTTATTTGCCTATTGTAGTCCCTACAGTAACTATGGTATGTATGTGCTGAGGTGTAATGGTTTACATATAAATGGAAAGGTTGGCTGCGGCACAACCCAACATTCATTCTCACTTTCCAATTTGGTATCAGAGCATATTAAACAATTAACCTACTTTTCTCTCAGCCGCCAACCTCATCTCTTTTGCAATGGAACAGCTGCCAACCTCATCTGCACCAATGACATCTTCTCCGGCAGTGCAGATTGCCTCCCCTGCAGTCGACCCCATGACCTCTTCTACCTCAAAGCCAAATATCTCCTCTGCCATGGCTAATAACCCGTCTCTCTTCACCTCTCAAAACACAAATCAACTCTCTCAACTCACGTCTGATGCATCTGCCATTATCTCCCTCTCTCACACTCATCAAGTTATCTCTCTCAAGTTAACAAATACCAATTACCTGTACTGGCGTATGCAGATGCTGCCATACCTCCTAGGTCAAGGAGTGTTCGGTTTTGTGGATGGTTCTACCATATGTCCACCTTCTCATGTGTTTGCTGAAGATGGTGTTTCTCTTCAGATTAATCAACTCTTCCTTCGCTGGAAACAACAAGACCAGCTTATTCTCAGTGCACTCCTTTCCTCTCTATCCATGGAGGTTCTGCACCTCATTGTTGGCTGTCAAAGCTCATGTTCAGCTTGGCGCACACTTGAGCAAGCCCTTGCTTCCACTTCAAACTCTCGGATTATGCAGCTCCATGGGTCTCTTCAGGAGCTAAAACAAGGTGATGAATCTGTCACCCTTTTTATGCAAAAAGCCAAAGTGTTATTTGATGAACTTGCTGCTGCCGGGAGACCAATTTCCCTTGCAGACTTTAATTTGTATGTATTTCGTGGCTTGAGGGGTGAATTCAAAGACTTAGTTACAAGTTTAATTACCAAGGCAGAACCCATAGCATATGCAGAGCTCCACAGCCACCTCCTCACGCATGAATTTCTCCACAAATCTTCGGCTGCATTTCATGCTCCTTTGCTGCCCACTCCACCGTCTGTCATGGTTGCACAACGCCAGCACTTTGGGAATTCTGGGCGCAGCAGGGGGCGTTTTAATGGTGGTTGGCGTCCCAACCAATCCAGCAACAATAGGGGACGTTTTGGGCAGAATTATCACAGCCCTCAAAGCTCTTGGCAGGGCACTTGGCAGCGCCATAGGGGGCAGAATCCACGCTGCCAACTATGCCAAAATTTTGGCCACACAGCTCCTCATTGTTCTCAATTCCAGCAGCGAAATTATGGCCAATCCACTGCCAATATGGTGCAGCGCAATCCCTCTCAAACTAGCTCTGTTGAGTGGTTTCCGGACACCGGCGCAAATCAGCACGTCACACCCGATCTTGCCACTTTGACCGCTGCCGAACCGTATCTGGGTAATGATAATTTGCATGTTGGTGATGGTAAGGGGCTACCTATATCTCATATTGGCCATACAAAAATACATACACCACATCGTTCTTTCAGTTTATCTAATGTACTTCATGTTCCATCAATTACGAAACCTTTGCTTTCTGTTCAGAAATTTTGTCGTGATAATAATGTGTATTTTGAATTTCACACTCATGTGTTTTATGTCAAGGATCTCAACACTCGTGAAGTACTTCTCTCCGGTCAAAGCAATGATGGTCTCTATGCCTTGACCCGGTCTTTCGTCAAGTCTTTTCCTCAAGCTTTTTGGTCTCCGTGCACTTCTGCCTCTGCGGATTTATGGCATCGTCGATTAGGTCACCCTACTTCACGTATTTTTCAATTGTTAGTTTCGAAAAGTAAGATTATTTGCAACACCAAACGTCTTAATTTTCAATGTCAAAGTTGTCCTTTAGGAAAATCATCGCGTCTGTCTTTAGGACCTACGGGTCACAAAACTTTTGCTCCGCTTGAATTAATTTTTAGCGATGTATGGGGTCCCGCTCCCCTATTTTCTTCTGATGGATATCGCTATTTTGTTATATTTGTTGATGCTTATACTAAATATGTATGGTATTACCCGCTTGTTGCCAAATCTGATGTTTACGCGGTTTTTCATCAATTTCAAACCCTTGTTGAACGTCAATTTTCTTTAAAAATAAAATCTGTTCAAACTGATTGGGGCGGTGAATACCGCAAATTGTCCACATTTTTCCAAACCATTGGTATCCAACATCGTCTGATTTGTCCACACACTCATGAACAAAATGGTACCGTTGAACGTCGTCATAGGCATATTGTAGAAACCGGTATCACTCTTTTAGGGCAATGTAAAGCACCTTTTCGATTTTGGAATTATGCGTTTGAGACCGCTGTTTATCTAATAAATCGAATGCCTACTCCCATTCTTGGTCTTCGCTCTCCATTTGATTGCATATTTCAAAGGTCTCCTGATTATAATTTTTTACGTACTTTTGGTTGTCTCTGTTTTCCCTTTCTGCGTCCATATAATAACCATAAATTAGACTTTCGTTCCTCTCCATGTGTCTTCTTTGGCTATAGTCCTTTGCATCTAGGTTATAGATGTTTTGACATTGAATCTCACCGCATTTATATCTCTCGTCATGTCCGCTTTCATGAACATGTGTTTCCTTTTGATAACTCTGAACAAATTGCAAAGGTTTCTCCCATCACTCCCACACTCACTCAACCTACCACTGTCACCCTTCCCATTTTGCAAAATTTTCCATCACTACCCCATAACCCACCAACCACCTCCCACCCCATCCCGTTGCAAACAGCTACCTTACCACAGCCTCCACCCATTCCTTGGCCATCATCACCTGCTTGTTTATCTAACCCTTGTGATGCAGGTTTCGTTTCTCCAGTGGTTTCATCTCCTCATGGTCCTCTGGCACCTTCCAGTCCAGCTCCCAGCCCCTCCTCGGCTGCCAGCTCTCCTCTTACAGCTGGTTCTTCATCATCCACTTCAGCTGGCTTGCAGCTCATGGTGGATCTATCCTCCTATAAGTTGCCACAGGCACCTTCACTGCAGCTCTCACCTCCTGCATCTCCGTCCGCAGTTAGTAGACATCCTATGACTCTCCGGCCGCGGCAGCCGAAGACAGCCAATCTAGTGGCTTTCGCTGCCGTCACACCAGCCTCCACCCGGGTCTTATCGTCTCCTACTTCGGAGCCCTTTGTATTTTCTGATGCTGACAGGTATGCAGTTTGGCATAATGCTATGTGTGATGAGATTGCTGCTCTGCGTTCTAATTGCACTTGGTCTCTGGTTCCATTTCATCCCTCGATGAATGTTGTTGGCAGTCGATGGGTATATCGGATCAAACGTCATTCTGATGGTAGTATTGAGCGCTATAAAGCGCGACTTGTTTCTAGAGGTTTTAGCCAGCAGGAAGGTATTGACTATGCTGAAACTTTTAGCCCAGTTATTAAGCAAGCTACTGTGCGCTTGGTTTTCTCTATTGCAGTGTCGCGGAATTGGAAGATTCATCAGCTTGATATTCATAATGCATTCCTCAATGGAGTTCTGACTGAAGAGGTTTACATGAAGCAACCTCCCGGATTTGTTGACGCTTCTCTTCCATCTCATGTGTGCAAATTGCACAAATCCTTATATGGCTTAAAACAGGCACCGAGAGCATGGTACACTCGTCTCAGTAATTTTTTACTCTCCATTGGCTTCCGGGCATCAAAAGTTGACACCTCTCTGTTCATCTTGTCTAATGGTACTCATATCTTCTATCTCCTAGTGTATGTCGATGATATTCTACTTACAGGTAGCGACTCTGCTATGGTTCATAAGCTAATACAGCTACTAAGCTCCGAATTCAAGCTTCGTGACCTTGGGGATGTTCACTTCTTTCTGGGTATTGAGGTTCAGTCTACTGCTTTGGGTTTAATGCTGCGTCAACATAAGTATATCCTTGACATCCTCACCCGCGCTGGTATGACTTCTTGCAAACCGGTTGACACTCCGGTCTCTCCTTCGAAAGTCACCCTATTACCGGATCATTCATTCTCTGATCCTACACGATTTCGTCAAATAGTAGGTGCACTTCAATATCTTACCTTCACCCGTCCAGATATTTGCTTTGCTGTTAACAAGGTTTGTCAGTTTATGCATGCTCCTTCTGATTCCCATTGGGCCGCCGTTAAGCGTATTCTACGCTATCTGAAAGGTACTGCATCTTATGGTTTTCATATCACTCGGAGTTCCTCCTTCGCTCTACATGGCTTTACAGATGCCGATTGGGCTGGTAGTGTCACTGATCGCAAGTCTACAGGAGGCTATCTTGTCTTTTTTGGACAGACTCCGATTTCTTGGAAATCTGGAAAGCAACGCACAGTCGCTCGCTCCTCTACTGAAGCTGAATATAAAGCCCTTGCCGATGGTACCGCTGAAGTCATTTGGCTTCAATACCTGTTAACTGATCTGCAGGTACCTTCCGTTTCTGCACCTACCATTTGGTGTGATAATCTTGGTGCGACTTATCTCTCAGCGAATCCTATTTTTCATGCTCGTACTAAACATGTTGAAGTGGATTATCATTTTGTACGTGACCGAGTTGCCAAGAAAGAAATTCAAATTCGGTTTGTTCCTTCACGGGATCAACTTGCCGATGTCTTTACTAAATCGCTTCCTACTGCGTCTTTTAATGCTTTTAGGTTCAAGCTTCGGGTAGATTCCCCACCCTTAGCTTGAGGGGGCATATTACAGAATGTATAGCATTGTATAGATTTATTTGCCTATTGTAGTCCCTACAGTAACTATGGTATGTATGTGCTGAGGTGTAATGGTTTACATATAAATGGAAAGGTTGGCTGCGGCACAACCCAACATTCATTCTCACTTTCCAATTGTGATCAACTCTTTCTTGTGTTCCCATTATCCAGAAAATATGAAACTAAAAAAACAATTATATATTTCCAAGACATGATTAAATCTCTCTGAGCAAAAAAAAAAAACAATCTCTTTTCGTTCATTTTTTCCTTGATCATCAAAATTTACAATATTGAACTGGCTAGTTAGAATTGATCCAGCAGACAAGGGAAAATAACGAAAAGAAACAAATAATTTTTACACAACTCCATGAAAAAGCCTGAATGTGTCAAACTGATAAGAACCACTATAACTTTTAAATTAGACTGGCCATATCTAGCCAAGTACCAAAAAAACTCTCAAATTAGATCCAAGAAATTATGTTTTTGCTATTTTTAAGTTAATTTTGGGTTTAATTACAATTTCTACTTAAATTTGATTTTTTTTTGTTAGGTCGGTTTTAATCTCTATATTAACAATTGGTGATTTGTTTCTTGTGGATCAAATTATTAAATTACAAAATTTTCAAAAAATATAAAAAAAACTTCTCTATTTCTATACAACTTCATACTATAAAATTAGGATTACAGAACACTAGTTTTTAACCAAGCAAGACGCATTGTAACCGATTCGTTTGAGGATGCTGACAATACAGACTAATCTCTGCAAAATTTTCATTAGTCTGTTAATTGTAGACCTCTTCATCCGTTTCAATTGACAAGACATATTTTTCTAGGCAGATTTTTCTTCACGCATTGCATTAAAAATTTGGAACTGTTTGAGAAGACTTTGACGCAGAGTCAACCCTGAGGTTAATGAACGTAGAGAAGGTTTGTGTTGCTTTCATTTAGCGTGAGAAACAGGGCGAATTGGGTGTTTGCTACCCTGCTTTTAATGGCAGTTTGCGCCTTCCTGGAATTTCCTGCTCGAAAGAGGTTCTTTTAGGGTATCTCATGAGGGCCAAGAAAATCACTACCGCTTAATGTTTCTGTTTTTCTCTATTATTATTATTATTATTATTATTTTATTTAAATACCCTAGACACAAAAAAATGACAAAAAAAAATCAAATACTTTTTTTATATATATGATAAAATACTTTAAAAAATCACAAATATTTATATTAATCAATACTAGCATTGCGTATATACCTTATATTCACTAGCGTCAAATTTATCCTAATTAACATTATAATGAGAAATTAATCGCATCCCAAATATTCACTAACACTACAATTAATGCGTGAATATCTTATCTTTCTTCAAATAATATTTACCAATACTAGAGTTAGAAGTAACTTTGGTTGAATATTTACTGATGTCAAAGCAAAAAATATCATATATTTTCTTCATATAATAATTACCAAAATGAATTAATTCATGCTGGCATTGGCCAAGCCTAAAGCATGCCTCAATTAATTCACGCATGCTAAGTGTGTTTCTTCTATTTTTCTCTATTATTATTATTATTATTATTATTATTATTATTATTATTATTATTATTATTATTATTATTATTATTATTATTATTATTATTATTATTATTTTATTTAAATACCCTATATACAAAAAAATGACAAAAAAATCAATACTTTTTTTTATATATATATCATATAATACTTAAAAAATCATAACTATTTATATTCATCAATAATAGTATTGCATATATACTTAATATTCATTAGCGACAAAGTTAGGAGTATTAATATTAGAATAAAAAATTAATCGCACCTCAAATGTTTACTCAAATATGTACTTACACTACAGTTAGAAATATCTTATCAATGCTAGAGTTAAAAGTATTGAATATTTACTGACATCAAAACTAGAAATATCATATAACAAAGATGAAAGGATCCACAGCATACATGTGACGAAGGATATCGCCCATGTTAGTGTATAAATTTTTATATGATGTAAGCACTACAGCTATTTTTACATTGATCTCTTCCGTTTCGTCATCTGCAGTGTCCCCATTATACATATACCTGACCCCGTATAATATAAGAACCCAAATTTTTATCCAAGTAATACGCATTGTCACAAATTAGTTTGAGGATGCTGACAGTATGGCCCTCTTCATCCATCGCAATTGACAGGGCAGCTTTTTCTTCTCGCACTGCATTAAAAACCTGGAATTATTTGAGAAGACTTTGACCCAGAGTTTCTCTAAATGAGAAGGAATGAAATGATCATAAATGAGATTTGCAATGTGGTCCAATGATCATAAATGATGCCAAAATTTAAATCACAGAGAAGGAATCAAATTCAATGGCTCTTAGCAAACCCTCTGCCCCCTTCCAAGTTCCAGCCGTGTCTTGTACGGTTGCAGTTAACATTTCCCCAACTACTGGTTCAATAGTGATCAACTCTTTCTTGTGTTCCCATTAGCCAGAAAATATGAAACTAAAAAAACAATTATATATTTCCAAGACATTATTAAACCTCTCTGAGCAAAAAAAAAACAATCTCTTTTCGTTCATTTTTTCCTTGATCATCAAAATTTACAATATTGAACTTCATTTTTACACAACTCCGTAAATAAACGAGTTTACAGTCCCGATTTTCCTTGTTCTGTATGTTTTTATTCAGATCCACCAGGGCTTCTAAACTTTTTTGCTACCTCCAAGTAAGATAAACTGGCCCTCTAACCTTCCTCTCATTTCCCTTGCAATGAAAGTAACAAAACTCTGATGACATTGTTTGATTTAAAGTATTTCATCTTAAGGCTGGATGAGCTTGTGTATATATAGCAGGCCTTCTTAGGCTCTTGTGCTCCCAAACTATGTCAGCTCCAAGCGC
This sequence comes from Salix brachista, assembly GCA_009078335.1. Classification (NCBI taxonomy): domain Eukaryota; kingdom Viridiplantae; phylum Streptophyta; class Magnoliopsida; order Malpighiales; family Salicaceae; genus Salix; species Salix brachista. The sequence continues at coordinate 1,022,093 of CM018576.1, read as the reverse complement.
ATTATTATTGAATGAAATCAGGTTTTTCATTTTCTTTTTCCTTTTTTTGATGAGACTAATCCAAGATTGTCAATTTTTTAGCATTAAGAAAATCATTCGAGGGAAAAAGGAAAGGAAAACACTTGGCAGGGAAATAAAGGAATTTATTATTGGACTTAACAGAGTTCACTTTAGCTTCAAATGGGCCTGGATCTCTGGGCTCCATTTGCTCTATTATTTTGACAGCGACATGGGGAAAGGCATAACGAGACAAGAAGTTGGGAAATCATGCCTTTTGGGTAGGAAGAAAAATCGATGATATTTAGTCTTGCTGTTTTTTTAAGATGGAGATGTGGCTGTCGACAAATGGGGTCAGAAACAGAGAATTTCGAATCCCTTGTTCATTCCGAATATAATCTTTCTTCTTAAGACGTTAATAAAGCAAAATTTCCTTGCATGTGAAGGGGTTTTGGAGTCTGGATAGGGCATGAAAAAGAGACTCGAAGCTTAATTTGGGTAATTAATTAATTGATATCTTTTTTAAGTTGCTGTAAGATTAAACTCCTGTCATTTGCAAATCCTCTAAAACACACGGAAGAAACTGCATAAAGACCGAGAACAAGCAATTTACCTATCTTGATCGCGACCGCAATGCCTGAAAACCCTTGAACCACCGTCTTAAAGCAACCATCAAGAGAGATGGAGAAGACGGTATCAGCAAAAGTGGTTAAAGATTGGATTTTCGGAGGGTTTAACGGGTACGGGTAGTATGGCTGGCCAGTTGGAGGTAGGTGATTGGATAGAGAAAGGAGGTGGTGGTGATGGCCAGTGTTGTTAATTTTGTTCTAAAACAACGGAAACATTTTGTTCTAATGAAAAAAAAAAAGATAAAACAATGTAGTTTTTATCTCATTTAAAATTTTAGCCTGTTTCAGAAATTCCGTTCCAATTTTAGTCGGAACATTCCAGGTTCTTTCCGCCTGTTCTATTTCGATCAAATAATATTTTTTTTAAATAATGAATAATTTTACAATATCAATCATATCTCTTAATCCGACCATTAGATTTAGATGAAATTTTACGAGGAGTCTCTTGACATATTTATATATTTTGAAATTTCAAAGCAATCATAGAACAAAATGACCTTGCGAGATTGATGATGATATTCTCGTAATATTATACATGCTTATAATTTTGTTCAGAAAAATCATTTTATTGTGTTTTTTTTAGATTAAATTGCAAAATTCTAAATAATTTTATTTTTTGATTTAAACTATTTTTTTAACTAATATATTTAATTATATATATATACACACATAAACAATATAACCCCGAAACGGTGAATCAAAACACTCCAAAACTGAAAAATTCTATTCTAATTGAAAAATAAAGCACCAATCAAAACGGAATTGACAATGATGATGGTGGGTCTTAGTTAAGGTTAGATAATGGTGGTGATGTAAAAGACGATAACATGGTGAAAGATTCATTAGCATCCTCATCTTTGAATGACATACCAAAGTTCTGTGTTTGCGCTTTTGTCCTTGGTCACCCTTCTTACATCCAGACCAAGCTCACCTGTCTTAGCAGTTTGTTGGATTATTTGTATTCATTGTTCCCTGTATTATTTTTTTAATTTGTTGGATTGGTTGTATACTTTTCTTTTAATTAATTAATTCCTTTATTCTAGAATTGTTTTTAATGGGATCTTATTTCTTAATATTCATATTGAAAAACAAAATACACGCAAGAATAACAAATTATAGGTGAATTATTCTTATTATTTTTATTGGATTATACATTTTATTTTCTCTCTTATTTTTATTGGATTATACATTTTATTTTTAATCATAGAACGTAAACTTTCAACAGCAAGAAAGAAGGATAAATGCTTTAGATCCTTCATTGAAAAAAAACATAGACAATTGGTAGATCAGCTGATCAATTGCTTTAGTGTCAGAGGCAGTAATAATGATATCATCAACATAAATGAAAATGTTGATATTAACTTTGTCTTGATGAGAAGTGTACAGAGAGATGTCTAGCCGAAGGCCGCATAGACTTCTTTTCAATTTATTGACATGAAGCAAATAATCATGGTGAATGAACCCTCCTGGTTGTTGCATATAGACATCTTCTAGAGGGAAGCCATGATGAAAGGCAATATTCTAAATATCTAGCTGACGTAGTTGCCATTGGTTAGAGACTACAAGAGAGATAACGAAGCAAATTGTGCTTGGTTTAACCATTAGAGTGAATGTGTCTATATAATCAACACCATCTTGTCGATCTCAACTTTTTGCAACAAGAAATGCCTTGAAATGCTTCCATTGGCTCGTCTTTTAACTCGGAAGATCCACTTGTTGCCAATAAGATTGTGATCTCGTTGTAGTGGAACCAAGTCCCAAATGCAGTTGCCAATAAGATGATATAAGCAAAATAAGGCTGTCTTTGGTTTTAGATTGTTGGATTGGGAACAAGAGCTGAGTTTGAGGGAGCGTGAATCTTTATAGTATTGGCAGCAACAGCAGGGTGATTTACCATGGCCGAGTCATTTGGCAACTGATCAAATGTAGTTGGTTCTGCTTTAGGTGGAGAGAGTTTAGTACTGAAAGGGTCTATTTTTAGTTGTTGATTTAGTCCATGATTCCCTGGTCTTCAGGAAGGCATGCATGGTCAGGATTAACTTAAGGATTTAGTTGCTTGTTTTTCGTTATTTCATGTGCCACGTTATTGTGAACGTGAGCTATTGTTTTGCATTATTGTTATTCCTGTAAGGCTATTTATTAGCCATTTCCATTCAGTAAAATTCAATTCATTCAAGTTCAATACAGTGCACTTTTGTTCTTATTCTTTACAATTGGTATCAGAGCCTATATCTGGCCTGTGACGAGAAAAGAAACAAAAGAGCAACATATTTTTTGAGTGACTTCAAAAACACAGTGAATGAGAGATTGAGTGCTTTTACAAAGTGAGTGAGTCTGAGTGATTAAACACAGAGTGACAGTGAGTGTGCTTTTACATAGTGAGTGAGCTTGAGTGATTAAACACAGAGTGACAGTGAGTGTGAGTGTTCTCAAAATTACATTGAAAAGGAAATTGTTGAAATTCAATATTCAACAATGGCAGCAGAGTCCAGCAATTTTGCATCACCTTGCATCCCGAAATTTGATGGAGACTACGAGCATTGGAATATGCTGATGGAGAATCTCTTACGTTCCAAAGAATATTGGAATGTCATTGAGACAGGATATGTCGAACCTGCATCAGGAGAAATTCTGAATAATGAACAGAAAAAGACACTGGATGCGATAAAGCTGAAGGATTTAAAGGTAAAGAACTACCTTTTCCAGTCCATTGACAAGTCCATTCTGAAGACTATCACTCAAAAAGACACAGCAAAGCAGCTGTGGGATTCCATGAAGATCAAATACCAGGGCAATACAAGGGTTCGACGTGCTCAACTTCAAATCTTTCGCATGAATTTTGAAGTGCTGGAAATGAAACAAGGAGAAACTGTCACAAGTTATTTTGGAAGAGTCATGTTGGTGGCAAATGACATGCGAAATCTGGGAGAAACCATACCTGATGAGAAGATCGTGGAGAAAATTTTACGTACACTTACTGAAAAGTTCAATTACATAGTGTGCTCCATTGAAGAGTCAAAAGATATTAATAATATTTCAGTTGATGAGCTGCAGAGCTCATAACTTGTCCATGAACAGAAGTTCAAAAGGCATGACACAGATGATCATGCCCTAAGAATTTATGCTGATAGGTTCAGTGGCAGAGGTCGTGGCAGAAGCAATTTCAGAGGCAGAGGCCGTGGGGGCAGAACACAAACATTCAATAGAGACATGGTGGAATGTTTCAAGTGTCACAAACTTGGACACTACCAATACGAGTGTCCAACTATGAACAAAGCAGCAATTATGTGGAAGATGATGAAGATGAGATGCTGCTTATGTCCACAGTGGAGCTAAATGAAAAGGATGAGATGCTGTTAATGTCTTATGTTGCTTTACATAAGACAACAAGGAATGATGCATGGTTCCTGGATTCAGGATGTTCTAATCACATGTGTGGTTATAAAGGTATGTTCTCCTACTTAGATGAGAATTTTCAGCATTCAGTCAAACTTGGAAACAATAGCAGAATGGCAGTAGTTGGCAAAGGCAGAGTTAAATTACTGATCAATGGTATTAAGCATGCTGTTAATGATGTCTATTATGTTCCGGAGCTTAAAAAAAATTTACTGAGCATAGGTCAACTACAAGAAAAGGGCTTAGCAATTTTAATTAAGAATGGCAATTTGAAGATTTATCATTCTGAGAAGGGTTTGATTATTCAAACCAAGATGAGTACAAATAGGATGTTCATCCTACTTGCACAGTCTCAAGCTACTGTGCATACAGAATCTCAGATTCAAGAGAATTGTCTTCTCACTAATTCTCAAAATCCCTCAGTGCTATGGCACAGAAGGTTCGGTCACCTAAGCTACAAAGGGTTGAGAATCTTACAGTGGAGAAATATGGTTCATGGACTGCCCACATTCTCGGCCCCCACCATCACCTGCACAGATTGCCTCAATGGCAAGCAACACCGAGAGGTTATGCCCAAACATAGCAATTGGAGAGCAAATCAAAAATTAGAGTTAATTCATGCAGATATTTGCGGTCCTATTTCTCCAGAATCGAACAGTGGCAAAAGGTACATATTATGCTTCATTGATGATTTCAGCAGAATGTCATGGGCATTTATTCTAGCTACAAAATCCGAAGCATTTACTTATTTTAAGAAGTTCAAAGCTATGGTAGAAACAGAAACCCTATTGCATGTGAAGTGTTTAAGGACTGACAGGGGAGGAGAATTTACCTCAAGTGAATTCAACGAATTCTGCAGCCAACAGGGGATCAAACGGCAGCTAACAACGGCGTACACTCCACAGCAGAACGAAGTTGCAGAGAGGAAAAATCGGACAGTGATGAATATGGTCCGATCAATCCTCTCTGGTAAAGGGATTCCGAAACCCTTCTGGCCGGAGGCAGTGAACTGGGCCTTCTATGTGCTCAACCGGTGTCCCACTTATGCATTGACAAATTCCACTCCTCATGAAGCTTGGAATGGAACCAAACCCTCAGTTGATCATTTCAGGGTTTTCGGGTGCTTGGCACATGTCCATGTTCCGGATGTGACACGAACAAAACTTGATAATAAGAGTTTTGTGTGTATACTGTTGGGTATGAGTGAGGAGTCAAAGGGGTACAGGTTGTTCGATCCTTTAAACAAAAGGATCGTTGTTAGCAAGGATGTGGTCTTTGAGGAAGACAAACAGTGGGACTGGGATGCTGACTATGAAGACCAAATCTTGACAGATTTGGTTTGGGGTGACAAAGAAGAAAGCTGTGAAGAAGGTGATGATGTTCAAGGGGAAGATGGTGATGATCTTGAGGCTCAAGTCCATGGGGAAGAAGGAGCTGAAAACGAAGAACACAGACATGTTGTCTGTGAAATTTTTGGAAATGCCGAGAGAATTGAAGATGAAACTGATTTGAGAAATGATCCAACAGTGTGTATGCTGCCAGATGGAAGAGTTAATGTGCAGATTAATCCAACGGCTGAGACACGTCCAAGTGGAAGAAGGGAGCCGAGAGAAGGTGTGCAGATCAATCCAACGGCTGAGACACGCCCAGGTGGCAGAAGGGAGCCGAGAGATGGATTTTTTGATGCTAATCCAACGGCTACAATTGTGTCTGACAGGGAGTATGAACAGCCGGCAGCTGGCGTCCATCCAACGGCTGGAATGAGCTGGCAGACGAGCGGGCAGCTGACATGTGGCCTCAATCCGACGGTGCAGATGGCGCCAGACAAAGCAAGCAGGCGCCTCAATCCAACGGCGCAGATGACGCCAGACGGAGCAAGTAGGCGAGCGACACGTGGCTTGCCTCCAACGGCAGAAAACGTGGCAAACAGAGACAATGAGCAGATGACAAGTGGCGAACATCCAACGGCTGAGATGCAATCTGACGAGGAGAGTGGTGGTCTGCTGACAAGTGGAAGAAGAGAAAGGGTCCTCCGGTGTGGATGCAAGATTATATTACAGGGGAAGATTTTTCTAATTCCGAGTCCAATATGGCATTAATTATGTCTTCTGACCCTATTTATTTTGAAGATGCTGTGAATATTAAACACTGGAGAGTTGCTATGGACAGTGAAATTTATGCCATAGAGAAGAATAACACCTGGACGCTCAACAAGTTACCGGAGGGAGCAAAAAAAATTGGAGTCAAATGGGTCTACAAGACAAAGTACAACGAGCATGGGGATGTTGATAAATACAAGGCAAGGCTAGTTGCCAAAGGGTACTCGCAAAAACACGGAGTTGACTTTACAGAAGTTTTTGCACCAGTGGCAAGGATGGATACAGTAAGGATGATTATTGCTCTCACCGCTCAAAAAAACTGGATTGTCTATCAGCTGGATGTCAAATCGGCTTTTTTGCATGGGGAATTGCATGAAGATGTCTACATTGAGCAACCTAAAGGGTATGAAAAGAAGGGCAGCGAACATCTAGTTTACAAGCTGCATAAAGCACTATACGGGTTAAAACAGGCTCCAAGAGCTTGGTTCAGCCGAATCGAGGGTCACTTTGTGAATGAGGGCTTTCTACGGTGTGAAAGTGAGCAGACTTTATTCACCAAGAGAAGCAGGGAAGGAAAGATTATCATTGTAAGTGTTTATGTTGATGATATAATATTTACTGGCGATGATGCAGATATGTTGTTTGAATTCAAAAACTCCATGATGAGGGAGTTTGACATGTCAGACTTAGGCAAGATGCGGTATTTCTTGGGAATCGAAGTATTACTGCACTCAGGTGGAACTTACATATGTCAGAAGAAATATGCACTAGAAGTGTTGAAGAGGTTTGGTATGATGGAATGTAATGCAGTAAAAAATCCAATAGTTCCTGGATGCAGAGTCAACAAAGATGAAGGAGGAGCTGAAGTAGATGAAACATACTATAAGCAGTTAGTGGGAAGTCTAATGTATCTCACAGCAACAAGACCAGACATGATGTTCGTTACTTGTCTCATCAGCAGGTACATGGCCAAGCCTACGGAGCTTCATCTACAAATAGCAAAAAGGGCACTTAGATATCTGCGAGGGACAATAAATTTTGGAATTTATTACAAGAAAGGAGGAAGTGATGAATTACTCTCATTCACGGATAGTGATTATGCTGGAGATACGGAGGATAGAAAGAGTACAAGTGGATATGTCTTTCTGTTAAGTTCAAGAGCAGTTTCATGGAGCTCGAAGAAACAACCAATAGTGACTCTCTCTACAACTGAAGCAGATTTTGTAGCAGCCGCAATGTGTGTATGTCAAGCTCTTTGGATAAAGAGTCTTGAAGGAATTGGGACACTCAAATAATGAGTGCACGGAAGTAAAATGTGATAACAGCTCAACTATCAAATTGTCCAAGAATCCGGTGATGCATGGACGCAGTAAGCATATTGATGTGAGATATCACTTTCTGAGAAATCTTACTAAAGAAGGCACAATTGCATTAGTTCATTGCGGAAGTCATGATCAGCTGGCAGATTTAATGACCAAACCTTTAAAGCTTGATGCATTTCTGAAACTACGAACATTGCTGGGAGTCCAAGAAATTACTGATATAAACTAACTGCATACTGCAGTAAGTTTAAGGGAAGGAATGAAAGGGTCTATTTTTAGTTGTTGATTTAGTCCATGAGTCCCTGGTCTTCAGGAAGGCATGCATGGTCAGGATTAACTTAAGGATTTAGTTGCTTGTTTTTCGTTATTTCATGTGCCACGTTATTGTGAACGTGAGCTATTGTTTTGCATTATTGTTATTCCTGTAAGGCTATTTATTAGCCATTTCCATTCAGTAAAATTCAATTCATTCAAGTTCAATACAGTGCACTTTTGTTCTTATTCTTTACAAGTACGTACAGAAAGAGTTGAAGAGTATGTGTGCGTGGGGGATTCATAGAAAATGGGAGAGAAACTGTGTTCGACGAGGGATGACAGTAGGAGGAGTCAGCTTTTGCATATATGAAGAGTGATTCATCAAATACTGCGTGTGTCTAGAAACATAAATATATCTTATAGACAAGTACTGTGAGAGATTATAACTAACAAAGATGCAATTTTTTTAAGCAAAAATCAATTTCATAACGATTGTGTGGTCATAGATTAGGTCAACCAGAACAACCAAAAAAACATGAAGTTATAATTTGGTTTTTTTAGGCTTTTTCAAAAGATGATTGATTCTTCAAAACTTCTGTAGGCAATCGATTTATGATATATGTTTTCATTTGAATTCACGTCTTCCCAACATAGTTGTGAAAGATTTGAGAGAACTAATAAAACAAAGATCCATTTCGACAATTTGACGATAACATCTTTTAATAGAACCCATTTGTTCATGAGTGTAAGAGCATGCAATGCGATGATCAATTCAACAAGATTTGAAGTAATTATTTAGAAAATAAAATTCATCATCCAGGATGTTACCCGAGTAGTCCTCTCAATAAAAAAGAAAGTGTCTTTTCCTATCCATGATCAGTGATAGTTGCTTGTAAGGCTGGCCCAAAATCTTCAGTTACAATGGCATCTTTAGTTACAATTCCAGCTGTGGATGAATCTGCAGTTACAGATGCAGATGATTTCAATAGTTCTCTCTGGAATCTAGAGGGTTCACTCCTAGATTGTCTCAGAAACTCGTCATCTCTACAACTATTATTAGATGTCTCTGAAACCAATTTACTTGAAATATTGCCTCCAGTACTCTTACCAAACCTCATATCCCTTTAATTCCTCTCACTATATATATATATATATATAACTTTGAAATTCCTATTTCAACATTGAAGCCTTTTAGGAACCACTCAAGCTCTTCTCTAGTGGGAACAGCAGGCTAATTCATAATAAACCTGCTGCCTGTCATAATTTGATTCCAAAGTTCCAACTAGTCTTTTCCAGCTTGTCTAATATATAGTCCAACATCGAAAGCACACAGTGATGAAAATCCCAACTTCTTCTAAACCCAATACAACTAGAGAGTCCTGATCTCTCTCACCACAGCTTCAGTGGAATGTTCCCATCATGGTTTCTTAAAAACAATACAAGATTGGAGCAACTATTTGTGACGGAGTACTCCTTTCTTGGTTCTCTGCAATTGCAAGATCACCCAAATCCATATAAGACCATAATCGATATATGGAACAGCAACATACACGATCAGGTTCCAATAAATATTTGATTTATCTTCCAAATATGTGGACTTTAAAGAAGGCTAAGAATGAACTCGCAAGTTTTATTCCTTTTTGTTCAAGAAAAATAAGCTGCATGGTAGATTTAGATTTATCCAACAATCCATTGTCTTCAGTAAAACTATAACAGTTGATAACATCATGGATAAATTTAAAACCGTAGAGAGCAAATATTTCCAAAACAAGAAGGAATACAACATGTGAGTCCATTATTAGCTATCTTTAAGGTCTCCAAATTTGAAAAGATCGAACAAATATCTTGTGGGATTGGACCGCGCATGTTGTTCTTCGATATATCTATTATGGTCATATCCAAATTTTGGGTGATCTTGCAATTGAAAAGCACCAATAAAGCTTATTTTCTAGTAATGATGATTATGAAGTTCAAACTCATGATCGTTGGGTTAACAAAGTGCTGATACTATATCAAAAACTATTTTATTTAAACCTTAAATTATTAGATAAAATTGTAATAAATAATTTGTAATATTTTCTAGCACAAATCAACCCGTTAAACCAGACTAAAAAAAAAATGAGAAACTCTAGTTGTTTACATGCCAATTAAGCACGTCCAAGTATTATTCCCGGACACATTATTGGTTCTACGTGGTCAGTAGATTTACCCTGTATATATTAACCGTCGGTCTTTGCATTCAAAAATAATTTTGGAATGTCGATGTCAAAATTATTGGTGCCAATTTTCTTTTAACTCATTCTCATTTTAATTTTCTTGTGTGTATGAGTGATAAGTTAAAAATATATAAAATATTGTAGTTTTGTTAGAATATTTATACTCATCGATCCCATAAATAATGTCTGAATGGTTTTTTGTATAAATTCTAAAAATAAAAATAATACTTTCAAAAAACAATTCTTGTCTTTTTCTCAACAATTACATTTCTCGAGTTCTCTGGCAGTCTAATTAGTATTTAGTGTGCTTATTGCGGTGTAAAAATATTTTTCAATTAAAATAATATTTTTTATATATATATTTTCACATCAAAATATTAAAAACATAAAAAATACTAATTTAATATTGTTTAAATAAAAACAAATTATAAAAACACGTAAACTACACAACACGAAACCACACACTGATGAGAAAAATCATCGAAGAAAAAGAAAGAAAAAAACAATCATATACACATCTCAAATACTGCCTTGACATTTGTCTCATGGGAACCCCGACACAATCACTAGCACTCATGCTCCATGCTGCTGGTTGCTTGCAATTATTGAAGCCAATTTATCGAAAAGGAAAGTTTTTGAAAAGATTGTAGTGAAGAATAAATAATATTAGAGACATGAAGAGAAGCTATCAGACAACACGTCCATAAGACCAAATTTTGACCGTCCTTCGTGGACAACATGCGTGGTTAGTACTTAGCCAATTTGTATTTTAATCTAGGTTGAGTGAAGAAAAAAAATCTAACTTAAATTAACTTGGTTTAGAATTGTCTGATAATTGTTTTTTTTATTTATTTATATATCAAAATGATTTTTTTAAAATTAAATAAAAATAAAAATAATTTTTTTTTAAAACACTTATAAAATATAATCCAAACATGACTTTAGCATGATAAGTCAAATACAATTAAAACTCATATTGATTTTTCCAAATAAAATCACTTGATAATTTTTATTAATCCCAATCTACAAGCTAAACTCATAAACAAGTAAATACACAGATTAAAGGGCCCTATCGTGATCTGACTATAAACTGTTGCTGTAGTGGGATTTAGATCGCCTTTGCTTTTGCCATTATTAAACAAAAAAGTCTTTCAAGGACAAAAACAATAGTTTGTGAAATAATTTATGAGAAATAATCTCTTATTTTGATCATGATTTAAAGAGAAATGAATTGGTTAGAAGTCTTAATCCATCTCATTAATTAGCATCACATGCTTTTTTTTTTTTTTTTTTAATGTTCAATGGATTTGGGTCAAAAAAACCAGCCACAAGATCTGCAAGTATCTTTATTATTATCCCACTCATTTTCTTAGTTATAAGTACAGTGCATGCATTAAATTTATGATGGAGTCATTGTATAAAAACCAAAAACATTTTCTTTAATATATTTTGACATTAAAATGAAAAAAAAGAAGAAGAAGAAGAAGAAGAAGTCACCTCTTTATGTACTTGTAAGAGAATGGTCAATATCAAGGAAAAACATCAATGGTAGAAGGGGCCAGGCATTCAAGACTGCCAAACCGGGTTCAATCTCCTTCTCCCTATAGCTGTGAAACATGACCTAGATAGATACCAGACATGTCAGTGGATGAAAGACACATGATAAGCACGCCAAATCTTGGGACTTTGGTCAAGTTCTCTACATATTTGACAGCCAAATCCATGTCATCGCTATCCGAGGAACAAACCAGAAGAGAGTTACAACTTAAATTAACCCAAACACAAAGCCAAACATGAACAGAGGAGCTCCACTTACATGAAAAGGAGGCCACACACTTGATGATGTCAATTAGAATTGGAACAGACAACGCATTTATAAATATCTGAGGCAATGCACTTGGAGAAGTAACCTAATTCAAGGAAAGAAAACAATGAGTGGTCAAGCAAATGGATCATCTTGGATGGGGAACATTAGCATAAATGTTTGTGCCCCGATCAAATACTTACTGCATCTACTCATTTATTAAGAGGCTATGACTAAGCTTCTCGCAAATATAATTTAATGAAAGGAAGCACCAGCACATCTATTGTTTTTCATCATCATGATGCTACTGGAAGACTCCCCCAAAAAAGGGCATCTCATGCAGTAACTGTGCTTGACAATCTCTATTAACCATCACAGAGAAAGGCCTTTTTTTTTGCATGCATGTTAAGCTAATCAAGAGGTGAAACAAAAACCTTCAAGAGGTGAGTCTGGAGTGCACGATCACCAGAAAAGCCTCGCCAAGAAACCTCAAATTGATAAGCTGAATTTGGAGGAGTAATGTTTTTTGCAGCTTCAGCCATGGCACGAGAAGCTGCTTGAGAAGCAAGTTCTATTACTGAGGTCTTCAGCTCTTGCCTTCGAGTTCTATTGTTTTTCTGCAGAACAGTAAATGAGATATCAATCACCAGAACAGCAATTACAGATGCAAAGCAGTATAAAGTAGCCCAAAGTGAAGCTCAGAGCAAGCAGGATGAATTTATCTTCCCACAACAGTAAAAGAGGATAGATATCAGTTTACTTTTACACAGGATAGTGCCTTTAATAATTCTATTTTCCATATTTGTAAAGTACAGATCATGCTAGGCTTACAGCAATCCCATTCCATAGAAAGGGCCATGTTAATGCCTAAGACAGAACACATACACCCCCACCCAAAAAAAAAAGAAAAAAGGATAGTCATGCAAGGATGCACAGCTACACCTGGATACTCTCTACGTTGGAATTCGGATTGGCATTTGCAGGAGAATCATTGCCTACTTGACCATCAGATTTGCTTCCAGCACCAGTGCCTTTGTTCCTTAATTCTTTCACATACACTGATTTCTTCACAAGATAATCTCCATCATTCTCCTGCCATGAATATCCAGAAGTTCAAACAAAAAAAAATAAACAGGTATTTCCTAGAAATAGATTAAAGAGATTTGAATGTGAAAAACTTCCAATCATTTTGTTGATGCTCATAAAACAACAAATGCGACCTCATGTTCCAACTTCCAAGTAACAAAAAAAAAAATTGAGACATGAAACATTGGTTTAGAAGAACATCTACTGAATTTAGGGCAGATCTATTATTTTTACCTTGGTGTTATCCTTTTTAGATGCAGATACCCCAGTCCTTTGAGTGGCATTCGAGACTTGATGCACTGCATGTCCATTTACACTTGCTCCTGACCTTCCTCCTTTTTGTGCTCCTTGTAAGGAGCTTCTGAGAGTGCCAGATGCTTTCTGGAGAATCTCCTGTGAAAATTAATAGAAAACATTACAGAGAATTGTATCAATGAAATGTAACAGCCAGAATACCAACATAAGATAGTCACTTGCCTTCTCATACAAGGATTTGACTTCAGCATGCTGTTTCTTGATTTCCTGGTTATTAGGTTCCAACTTCAATGCAAGTCCAGAATCTGTAGTAAGCTATATATATACATTAAATCATACAGTCATCAAAAAGCTATACCAAAAAGAAACAGCATTAGATATTCAGAGAAAACCAATATATAAGTTTGAATTAACACACCTTCGATGGATTCTTTAAGTTTCCCCAGTTCCTTTCTAGCCGTTGCTCTGCGTGAATACGCTTTTATGTAGTGATCATCTAGATTCAAAGCCTCTGTACAGTCATCTTCAGCCTCTTGAAATCTGAACAAAAAGAAAATGAATTAAAAAAATGTCATATTCATGAAAATTATCGCCACGGGCAATAAAGCAACCTCTAAATGACAAGATGAAATGAAGATGATCAAACACCTTCTAGTTATCATGAGTTGTGAACTTATATTGCACTAGGCAACAAGAACTCTGCACAACACCTACCAATCTAACAATATCTGACAGGAAAGACTTGCCTTTTGATTTTGAGATATGCCATTGCCCTATTTGCATGGGCTACAGCTGTTGGTGACAAGGCTATGCTTCTTGAATAGCACTCAATAGCTTCATTAAACTTCTTCTGCTTAAAATACTCATTTCCCTTTAAATTAAAAGCTGTTTGATTGATTAAAATTAGCATCACAATCCAGTACCAGCGAATCTTTTTTAAGTGCTATCACAGGAAAGTCCATACCAATTCTTTCTCTGAGCTAGCATCCACAGAAACCCCATCAGTTGTAAAACTACTTGATAGATGATTGATTGCACCAAAGCTCCTTGAGTAATCATACTGTCCTGAACCACTTCTAGAAGAATCAGCCACAGAAGTTTTTCCTTTTGATCTTCCATCCTCACCAATCTTCCGAGTACACGAAAAATTGATAATTTCATCAAGCAGCTATCATAGCCCATATAATTACTCTAAACATATGTGTGGGTGCCAAACACACATGTATGCCATGACTTTTCATATGGAAATAAAAGCATATTTAAACATCTCATTGATTGATCAATGCTCCTTAAGTTGAGCACCACTACAGCTTACTCAAAACACACAAGAATGTTGACAATCACCATTCAAGTTTCCATTCAGACAAGAACAATCCAACATTAAGCATTGGATTATTAAACTTGCCATTCCCAACACCTCCTCTCAATTTCCACACTAAAAGAAACCAAGAACAAATTAACAGCACCACGTAATTTCATTGTAAAGCAAAACCAATAAATTCTGTAAAGCATCCATCAGAAACATAAACCCGCAAGACACACGCTTAACTCACTGAACCACCTAAAACAGAAAGCTAAAGTTAAAAAGGCAATATGCAATACTACATTGAAGTCTTATCCAAGCCACAAGCTTCTCATAATAAAAAATGGGTTTTTTTCGGCAACCCATTTCCAATAAAAAAAACCTTGAAAGTTACTGAAACCTTAAATAAATTGAAAATTTACCAGGTCAGAAGCTTGTGACTTCTTCTTCATCTTCTTATCAGTACCCTTGAGAAGTTCCCAATCCTGCAAATCATTCAAAAACCCCTGGAAATCCTGGAAACAAAATGGGTTTTCAACCAAAATACATATAAATAAATAAAATCCCTTATTAAATACAATCCCAATTAACAAAAGCTTCCATTTTTTTTAAGAAAAAAAAAAAAACAAGTAAAAACATGCACAAAGACTTGATTTTTAGAAATGATAAACGGAGAACACTAAGAAAAAAACATATAGAAACGAGAAACAAAAGGAAAAGGATAGTGATGATGAAGTTTTGAGAGGGAAATGATTGAAAAGACTTGAGCTTTCAGTTTCTTCCATTTTCTTGCTTATTACAGTTTTCTTGGCAACCAAACAGGGTTAAGAAAGTTAAAAACAAAAAAAACCCATAAGTGAAAAGGAATGAACCAGAGCTTGATCAAGTCCATGCTTGCCTGGAGCCCTTGCCATGCCTGTGAGAGAGGGAGTGAAGTTTCTGGAAGAGTTAAAAGGGACGGGAACCTGACAGGGGTTTTGGTGTTGTGGTGCTGTACCCTACATTTGTAATGTTTCTAACTTGGTCCTCTATCAGTTAATTCTCATAATATGACCCTCCTACGTAGAATCCTTTAATTAAATAAGTCATTACTCTTTCTTTTCTCATATAGAATTAAGTTAGCTTGAGTTATTCATCCACACTACATCATAGTTATAAAACTATGATATAAATTCTTATTAATTTATCATTAAAATTACAATATTTAACATAGGTTTATAATTAAGCTATAATGTAAACAGATAACTCAATTGAATATTATGCTATTAAAAAATGATTAGTAAATTCTATCTATCAGGTTAAATTTTGTTTAACATCTAAATTTGAAGGAAATGAGATATTTAAAAGCTTATTTAACTTGATATTTTTCTAGCCTTTACTATTTTACTTTTAAAAAAGTGATTGGTTAGGATTTTAAGATTTATGTTATGTTTTCATTATTGTTTTTATTTTTATTTTTTTTATGATGCTCGTGTGTTTTCCAAAGCAAAGATAAAATTAATTTTATAAACATTTTTTTTTAATATTTAGTTTCTTAAACAAAATTAATTTATTTCTTTAATAGTAATTTTGATTTGAATGATTTTGCTCATTTATATCTTTAATGGTAATATTACCAACAACACAACAGACAACCAAACATTCTATAATTATTTCGATAGAATCTTTGTGATGTAATAAGTGTTTATATAGGATCTCTTCATCAACAATAATTGATATTATTAAAAAATAAAAGAAAAGGAAACAGGAATCCAATTCTATGAAAACTATTCTCATGATGGATAAACCAATTCCATTAAAACTAAAATCATCTCAACTTTATCCTTTCTTGGAAGGGGAACTAAAAGCTATGAATGAAACCACCATTAATACAAAAAGAATCCAAAATGAATCCTCCTAAAACATAAACTATTTCAATATAGATAGAGAACATTGCAAAATGTTACAATTATATGTGACCACATCAACAATTTCTCCATGGTCCAATCCGCTAGGGTGATGTGATGATGATAATCGCTTTACATATGCCATCCACCCCAGCTCTTACTAGAGATTGCATATAATTGTGCAGGAATGCATGTACTTGTTAAGTTCCTATACTCGCAGTTGCATGCAGGTGGATCTTGATCTTAACAAGCAGTAAGAGGTTGCATCTTCTCGTGAATTGTCTTGTAACAATGGAGACTACAAAGGGGTAGATTTGTACAATATGGGGCCACACATTTCTCCCGGGGAGGAGGGTAACTGAAATCCATATGAAAACAAAACAAAATCACCTGCTGTGAAGCAGATAAAAAAGCAATATGCCTAGATAGCAGATTTGGAAAATAGTCATTCTAAGGTGTTCTGGAACACAATCTAGGACAATTGTTACTATAAAATATTGTGTGGATGAGCATCCCAGTTAAAGGAACCTTCCGAATCATGTCAGAACATGCATCTAAAAGAAAAATTGTTAACACATCACATCGTGTGAAGACACTGAAGGAGCAAAATCAGTTTTAAAATTAACTTAAAAAGGGTCCTTTTAGGGGAAAAAAACCAAGGAATTTGTACCTGCAAGGCTTAGAGTTGTTCCTGGCCCAGTATTTTTCTTATTGCCTTCGCCTAAGATTTTCAGTCAAAGTTAACGCACAGATTCTCTCTAGCATCTTTGCAATTAAGAAAAAACAATAACTAACTTTTAGGAGGAGCTGACCCATATGGGAACTCTATCAAACTAGCAAAACCAGAGGTGACATCTCTGCCAGTTTGCAGTGCTCGTTGACGGGTAGTGACTGTCATTTCCTTCTTAGAGTTTGCTAATAGATCAACCAACTCTTTTCTTGGCTTCTTCCTCTTTGATGTACAGTCACCATCTGAGCCCAAATCTTCCTCTTCCACACTATCAATATCTTCAGATACTCTCCCTAATTTAGATTTCTTACACTATTTGCCAAACTCCAGCACATACATCTTCTTCATCATTCAGACCATCAACATTTCTCTTCAATACTCTCATATCTTCGGTTGTTTCCTGCTTCCTCCCTCTTCATCTTCAAACCTTACACCATGATTAGCGCTGATCTTTGATGTCTTGACTTTTTCAAGGAACCGGATCTCATCATCATCCTTAGCTCCATCGTCAAGAGCTCCATCTAATAGACGCTTCTTAGGGACCCGCTTACTCTTACGAACTTTTTTCAGACTGATCAGTTTGCTTTGAAAACAGATTCTCAACTCTCAAACCATCTGCTTTCCCATCATTTAGACCACTTCTAGAGAAATCCTTCCATGGGACTCCTTGCAAACCACTTCCTTTACCTGAAGCAAAGGAATGGTTGTTGTCCAAATTCTCCTGCAAGAAGGATGTTAGCTGTAACGAGTGGTGCTTAAATAAGTATCAATCATTAGAAGGTTGCAGCAAAACACTGTCAGCTAGGCCAAATAAGGAGTAAAAACAATGAAAAAAATTTCTAAACATGAATTGAAAACTGAAAAGTTCAAGGAATTTGTAACAAAGGAGAAATTCTCATGTTGTGCTGTTTTATCTAGATGGAGTGAAAAGATTTGCCACTAGAAAGTAGCTAATTTACAGTCTTACAGTCCTTGAATCTAAGAATAGCACGATGCCCAAACTTAATATTCTGAATTTAAATAATCAATACATGTAACACTTCTCCTTCTGTATGGAATACATGCTGACAATCTATGTGGATATTACTATCAAAACCTAATGCACTGACATTCCCTGGTCGCTTTTCCGGTGGAAAAACATACTTCTCAGGCACGGTAAGTACACTAACGGGTTTGGATCAGTGGAAAAAATTATGACATGATGGAAAATGATGCCACCCTCACAATCCAAGACTTCAAATTCAACATTAATAAAAGCATAATTAAGAGGATAAAGAATCCAAAAACATCATGAAACATGGGATTGTTCTATTTTGTTATGCAACAATCTCAACAGCTAAGTGGTTAGATTGTAGGTTCTATTTCAAATGCAAGACTCTATTAATTCTCATCGTTATAGTAATAAAATCATGTATTTTCTTATATTAAATTAAGATAGTTCCCATTTCAAAGAGGCAGCACAAAATTAAACAAGAGAATTTTAAAATTTCAGAAAAAAAAACAACTTACGAGAGCAATAGCTAGACATGGACAAGAAACAATTCTAACATTGTCGAACAGATTGTGAGAAAACCCAGATTTGGTGGAGGTTAGAAATATGAAGAAAGAGTAGGAATTGATGGTCTAATCCTCCCATCAAATGTTTTGATTTCCTGGCCTACTTGTTATGAAATCATTGAATACTTGCTATCAAGAAGAATTTTTTAGGCTCCTGAGTTTTTTTCACTTCTTGGGATCAAACAAATACAAATCTGTTGTTAGATAGCATTCATAATTTATATCCTTCGAGGTCATTGGAACATCTACTCTTTTTAACTCTCTGCCTATTTAGGGAATTCATTATTTCATCTAATTGAATTCATAGATTATTATTTGATACTCCAACCATCTCGAGGTGGAAAACTTGTGGGAATCAATCACTACAAAACAATTGCAATTGTTTATAATATTCAATGCTCGTGGCCTCTCAGCACTCCATATTAGCTTTCAAAATTAAATATCGATTGTAAGCAATGAAGAAATGGAGGAAAATGAATGTGATTTTAAAAGAGAAGGTCACCATACAAAACCAAAGAAACAACACAGAATTAGAGAAATTATCTTTTATTTGACAAAATACGATACTGCAAACTATTTCTTATGAGTAAATCCCTATTACAAGAAGCCAAGAATTGATTGGTTGCTCAAGACAACACAACAAGACGGAACAAAGCATAATAAGACATAACCAGGAAATAAAAAATCATGGAAACAAGCATAAGGACAAACACAAGTCACATCAAAACAGAAAGGATAAGCTACGAGAACCATATACTTCAAAGGAACACTTCTCACAGGCAAACTGTCAAACAGGTGGTGAACAGCCATTGATTTGGGTCACCTACACCCGCAGCCATGCAACTGCTTCCCCACAGAGGATGACAACAAATTTAGAAGCAGCAAACAAGCTCATGATAAGACCCAATTACCTTCTGGATTTGAAAAACTTTCGAAAGTTAATAACCAAAACGCAGTAGCAAGTGTCGATGCATTCTTCAATGAAATAAAACCACCTGCGTCGCCAATGTGAATTTATGCACAGTACTGCTAAAATTGTCAACACCATAATTATGTAACACACACCAAAGCTCACATAGAAACTGTCCATGTCTATTGATCGTTCATCTCCATTAGAATTGTCAGACACTCTCTCTGATGGTGATTCTATTTTGTCGCAACTGTTTTGCAATGCAGGTCCACAAAGAAGAGGATTGCCTTTATAACAGCTATCATCAAAGGTACCAAATTGGTTTTTCATCTCCGGTATTCTTCCTGACAAATTATTGTACGACACGTTGAAAACTTCTAGAAAGGTCAGTTCTATGAGCTGTGCAGGAATTCTACCATTCAAGTTGTTTTGAGAAAGATCCAAGCTCTCTATCTGTGTCAGATTGGAGAAAGATGAAGGGATCAATCCAGTGAGATTATTTTTTGATAGGTTTAGAGAAAGTATCCCGCTTAAGTTTCCCCACTCTGTCGGGATTTCTCCAGTGAATCCGTTACAAGAAAGATCAACGGCAGACATGTAACGAAGGATATCGCCCACGTAAGGGTAGAAATTTTTCTATGATGTAAGCTCTACAACTATTTTTAGATCGATCTCTGCCCAAAGTGTTTTGCTCTCAAAATAACCTTCATCATCAAATTCATCTTTTGACATCGTAGAATCAACGGCCGAAGATTTGTCATATGACGTGGACAAATTTAAATTGCTCAAACATGAGGGTAAATGACCTGAAAAATTATTTTCTGAAAGATCCAATATGCTTAATTTCCTTAAGAAGCATAACTGATGAGGAAGTTCCCCCTTGAATTGATTAGATTTGAGATCAAAAATGCTCAATTTTGAAAGGCTATCAATCCACTCTGGAATGGGCCCAGTTAAGCTGTTATCCCCGAGATCTAATGTCACCAAGGAAGAGAGATTAAAAAAATCATATCGCAGTGGACCGCTCAATTGATTTCTGTAGAGGTGGACATAGCGTAAATATGGTGCATAGTAGCCCAACGGTAATGACCCAGACAAATTGTTTTCAGAAAGATCTAAAAATTGAATCCCATGAGAATTGAAATATTCTATTGGAATAGTACCTTCAAATTGATTTTTGGACAAGTCAATTCCCCATATAACTGAAGAGTTCCCTATTCCCCTTGGAAGCATGCCTGACAAAAGATTGTTACTGATATCAACCACCTGAAGAGATGAAAAAGTACCTGGTACTTCTCCCACAAATTTGTTTCCATCTAGAAGGAGGTAGACAAGTTCAGTCATGTTGAACACAGAAGGTGGTAATAGCCCTGCGAAATTGTTATTGGACAACTTCAAATACCACAATGAGGAGCCTACTGTTGGCAAATTATGCTCAAGCAGTTCACAGGACATATGATTGTTGGAAAGATCCAAGTATGCCAGAGAGCTCATATTCCCAAAACAAAGAGGAATACAACCTGTGAGGCTGTTGTTAGCCATGATGAAGTTATGCAAATGTGGAAAAATCAAACATGTGTTTCTTGCAACTTGACCATGTATGTTGTTGCCAGACAAATCTATTGTGTGAAGGTTGGGTCTGGGATTTTGTGGCAACTGCAAAGGACCTATAAATGAGGTGTTTCTCAAATATAGTCGATGTAACTTTGTATTATTCTCAACCAGCCAAGATGGGAAAGGTTCTCCGATGAATTTGTTGTGGGATAGATCAACCAATTTCAAATCATATTGGCTACGGAGGAAGTTTGGAAACCCAACACTGAGTAGTTTTGAAGTGCAGGTTGAAGCACTGAAAAAAGAAAGCTGGAACTTTGGAGCTGGAGGCTGAAAACTGGATGCAGGTACTAGCTCATTGTTATCGCATTCAATGTGCTTGAGGTTTGAGAGGTTCATAAATGAACCAAATGATATTGGAACTTGAAAGTAGTTATTTGAAATTGAGAGGTATTGAAGCTGCAGAAGATGGGAAAGGTGATTGAAGGCAATATTTCCCTCAAATTGGTTGTCAGATAAATCCAAATGTCGTAGAGATGATAGATTTCCCAAACAAGGAGGGAGAACGCCCTTTAGATTGTTTTGTTGGAGATATAGCCGTTCAAGATTCTTCATTTCACACCAGCCTGTACAATATATATATATATATATATATCCACGTTAAGCGAATAGTAATGTATCAATTATTGAGAGATGCATTCAAAATTACAAGTTTGTTAGTGATGTAATTTACCTTGGTGAGGCAGAGTGCCATTAAGCATACATCCTTCCAGAGACACATTTCTGAGAGCAGGCAATGATCCAATAATGCGAAGAAAACTTGTTGTGATGGGAGAAGCATAATCCAGGAACAACTCTTCAAGTTTGGTCAAATTCTGGAGTGCTAAAGAATTGAGAAAGGGCATTCTTAATATCAGACAATGAAGTTTAATGAAACAAAAAGGGATTGAGTTTTGTGTTATCCCATTTGTTGATAAAAATACTAAATTTGTCATAAACGTAATAACAGAGGAAGGGGCAGGGCCTTATATAAAATTTTATTAAAATTATTTCCTAAATAAATTTCCATTTTATGTATCTATATGCATAAGCAGCTTATAAAAGTAAAAAAAAGGAGAAGTTTTTGTTGATAAAAATACTAAATATTATCATAAACATAATAATACAAAAGTGATTATATGAACGTAATAACAGAGGAAGGGGCAGGGCCTCGTATAATTTGTTATTAAAAAAAACATTGGAATTCTTAGATTTTAATGAAATGGATGACAGACTACCATTTTTTGACATCCGATGAAAGCAGCACAAAGCAATGAGTGGTTCATAAATGATTCTAATAATTAAACAGAATTTGAATTTTTCAAATAATTATTTTGACAAAAACAGTTATAAATCTAATAATTAAATAAGACTGAATTTTTAGATGAACTATTGTTCTTTGGATCATCATACTCTAATATTTGTTCATTTATAGGTAATTGTTTATTTTAAATACCTTGAGTAGGAAGGGTGCCATGGAAGTCAACTCTGGGCAAGTATAAAACCTTAAGAGTAGTTCCAAAGTTCCCAAGAAAGCTTGCTGGGAGAGAAGAACCATCAAGGTACATTTCTTCAAGACTAGTCGAATTGCACAACCCTGTGTGGAACATATAATATAAATCCATTGACGAAAGTGATATATATATATATATATATATCATGTATGTTTCAGGCACCAAAACTGTCACTGACCTTTATTTCCTTTAAATGTACTAATAGGAGCAATTAAGGTCTTGAGGGATGGCAACCCTCCCAATGACTCTTGGAAAATGTTTTCCTTGAAGTCAAATGACTGCAGATACAAGACTTCCAATTTTCTCAAACCTGTGATAGAGAGCAAAATCAATAATTTACTGATGCTTTTTTTTTTAATTATTGTTTTTTTCAAGTGGTTGTGTGAACCATTTGTGCTTGTCATGAAATGATTTCAAACTTGCACTGGTTTATTTCATTTATGTTTAATTTCTATCAAAAATAGTGGGGTGATGAGATTTGAACTTATAATTATTTAATTAATAAAATTCTAATACCATGTTAAAAAGTTATCTTATATAAAATCTTAAGCTATTAAATAGAACTATACTTTATAATTTTTTAAACAATATTATCATCATGGAATAATTTGGAGCACTATTGTAGAATGAGTAGAGTGCATGCAAAGTAATTGTTCTACAAATTCTTGTTCTTTACCTCTTTTTTTTTATTATCATCGGTGTCCGGCCCATTTTGCGAGCATTTGAACTAATCTCACATACCCTAAGTTAATGATCATATAAGCCTCCAATGACTATCATATTACCAACCACAGGGTTTGAATATGAGACCACAGGAAGAGCAAACCTCTTAATCCCAAGTTCATACCAGTGGATCACCTACTCTTTTCTTTACTTTTTGTTTGCTATACAGTTGGGAGTTTGAACTTAAAATTATTAGGTATAAATACTTTATAATTTGGACTACTCTAACAGTATTTTCCGGATGGTAGATAATAATAATTTATAATGTTAGAGAGTTACAACTATTGTAATAATAAATTTTCAAAAACTTTAATATTTAATAAAATTTAAAAAATTAATGATTTGTCTATGTAAGTTTGATAATTAGAATTATTTCACTTGAAAAATTACGATTAATTATATAAAGCTTTTTGAAGGCATCATGCAAGCAACTCAATGGTTAATGCACATCTAATTGTTATATAAGTTTGCTAAATGATAAATTAAGCCATCTGAGGTACGTAGGAATGATTTACCATTGAGACCAATTGTTCCTGTGAAGCTATTGTATGATAGATCTAGAGATTTGAGATTTGAAAAACCACTGAGAGATGATAAAATGCTGTCTTTGAATTTATTGTTAAATAGTGTAAGCTCCTTCAATTTCCTCAACCTAGATGCTAGTCCTTGGAAACCTGAAAGAAAATTGCATTCCAATATCCATAAAAACTCAATGTAAAGTTGTTACTTGAAATATCAATTTCCGTGTAAACTAAAAAAAATAGAGAGCAAAGAACCTTGATTCTTTAAGCCACCAGCTATGAAGTTGTCGCGTAAGTCGAGAATCTCCAATTCTTTGAAAGGCAGAAACAAAGATGCATTGAGATACAAGTCTTTTTCAAGCGCACGATAATTTAGCCCTGAAAGATCTAGTTTGATCACTCGGTTTGTGGTGCTGTCACACGCAACCCCAGACCGGTTACAGCAATTTAAATCCTCTTGATCCCAATCTTGTAGCTCATGGAACCGAGGTGGAGGACTGAACCAAGCTTTTATCTCCAAGAGACTAATTCTCTCTTCCTCGAAACAGCAGTGGCACCGGTCGTTGACGAAGGCCAAAGCCATGAGCAGCATCCACACCCACAATTGCCTCATTCTTAATAACACTCCTCCTGCTTGACAAAGAACAAAAGCAAGCCGTCTCTTAAATACAAACTTGTCCTCTGCATGCATTTGATAGGACAGTGACAGTTGTCTATTTCATTGAATTTTCTAACACTTATAGTTGAATAGAGTTTTATCATTATATTTTCAAAATAAAATTAATATAGAATCCAAAACTAATACAAAATAAAAGAGAATTAATTTAGTAACTAATTTTCTAACACTTTATAGTTACGAATTCCAGGAGGATTTAGTGTTTTGAGTGTTTTGATAAAAAAAGCCCCAATAAAAAGATCTTCTTCCAGGAGGATTTAGATTTGTAAAACAATTGATAGTTTTTTTTATATCAGATTAATTTACGTGGATCATAAAACCACCAGTTAGACTGGCCACGTCAAACGTAATCAGACAGTGAAATTAATTTGTGTCCATTAATTTTTTATGCTCAAATATATCTAAAAGAAGACTTGATGAATACATTGCTCAATTATATCCTAATCAGCACACGGAAACGTGTTGAATTAATACGTGGATCATTAGACATTTAGACTTGTGCACTTGTTACACAACAACCCCCTAGAGGAAGGGCCAAACACGCTTATTTACCAAGATTTTTAATTGACAGATTCTCACATTACACACCTCATGTGGATCTAGCTTTCAACAGCGCTGCCGCCGGTGACTTTAAGAAAGAGGGTCCGGGTCCAGTTTATAATGAAGCGGAGGTCCCCCGTCACTCCCTATTCTCTCTTGAAGCTAGCTCCGCGAGAGGTTAAGAACTATTGACGTTGAATTCTTAATCAGCACCCGGAAATTACCATGTTGTCTCTCGTGTGAAAAAAAATAATACAATTCACAACAGGATTTTGTGATTTTGTATTTCACATTAACTACAGTTGGTGATTTTGTATTTCTTTGTTTAAACTTGATTAATTAAAATAGATTAATTAAATATATGTGACATTACCCATATTCAATTTTAATTGAAAATAATTAATTATAAATGTTTTAGTTGTATTTTTATTAAAATATCATTTAATTTTTATCAGGTTTTCATATAAAATTATAATGTTTTTTATATTAATATTTGTTCTTTTTATGCAACCCTATATAATGCTCCTTTTTCCCCATGAAACTTACTCAAACCACTTTTCTGTGAATGCTCATTTTTATTAGCATTTAACTAAATAAAAAGATTGTTTTGATAAACTAAATCATTAAATTCAATTCGATCCATAGGTCAGCATGCAAGATAAATGTATTTATCCTCATTTATCTCTTAACTTTTTTAGTTTAATTTTTTATTGACATTAACAGTTTTTTCTTGCATTTATTAACACATATAATTTTTGATTTATTTAATTAAATATATGCATTAACAGTTTTTTAAAACACCAGGAAGCATTATATAGGGTTGATTTTAAAACATATATAGACATTTTGATTTTAAAACATCAGGAAGCAGTAATTATTTTTCTAGTTAATTTTGGATTTTAATTACTTTTTCTACTTAAATTTAATTTTTTGTTAGGTTAATTTCAATCTCTATATTAACAGTTGGTGATTTATTTTTTTGGATCAAATTATTTAATTACAAAATTTTCCAAAAAAATATAAAAATTCTCTCTCTATTTCTCTATAATTTCAGACTATTATTATAAAATTAGAGTTACAGAGCACTAGTTTTTATCCAAGTAATACGCATTGTCACAAATTAGTTTGAGGATGCTGACAGTATGGCTCTCTTCATCCATCGCAATTGACAGGACAACTTTTTCTTCACGCACTGCATTAAAAACACTCAAATTAGATCCAAGAAATTATGTTTTTGCTATTCTTAAGTTATTTTTGGGTTTTAATTACAATTTCTACTTAAATTTGAATTTTTTTTGTTAGGTTGGTTTTAATCTATATTAACAATTGGTGATTTGTGGATCAAATTATTAAATTACAAAATTTTCAAAAAAAAAAAAAAAACTTCTCTATTTCTCTACAACTTCATACTATAAAATTAGGATTACAGAACACTAGTTTTTATCCAAGCAATACGCGTTGTAACCGATTCGTTTGAGGATGCTGACAATACAGACTAATCTCTGCAAAATTTTCATTAGTCTGTTAATTGTAGACCTCTTCATCCGTTTCAATTGACAAGACATATTTTTCTAGGCAGATTTTTCTTCAAGCACTGCATTAAAAATCTGGAATTGTTTGAGAAGACTTTGACTCAGAGTCAATCCAGAGGTTAATGAACGTAGAGAAGGTTTGTGTTGCTTTCATTTAGTGTGAGGAGTAGGGCGAATTGGGTGTTTGCTACCCTGCTTTTAATGGCAGTTTGCGCCTTCCTTGAATTTCCTGCTCGAAAGAGATTCTTTTAGGGTATCTCATGAGGGCCAAGAAAATCACTACCGCTTAATATTTCTTAATGTATATTTATTCTTGCAATGAAAGTAACAAAACTCTGATGATTTATTCTTCTCATTTCTTCAGCGTCTCAACTCCAATTCACCATCTCGTATGTCACACATGCAATTGCTATCGAAGGGACCACCCACAAGTGGAGAAGACGAAAAAAAGATCTTCTTGTATTTAATGTTATTGAGAGAGAAGTAGTCTCTTTGACTTTTCAATGTTTTGCATATAAGGTTCGGCCATCTAAGCTTTTCAATGGGTTTGAATTTTCTGGCCTCCTGAGTAAATTTCATCTGGGCTGGACTTGAATTTCCTGATCTCTTAAAATAAGGACTAAATGTGTTTTTGTCCTTATCTCTTAAATTCTCAATCTTTAATTTGAAAAGGATTATCATGATAATGTTAGTCTTCATCTTCATCTTTAAATTTTGAATTTGAATTCTAATCAAATCTAAAATCCACAAAAAAATAATGAATTTGATTATTACTTTGTTTTCTATATGCTATGTAAAATATTGCATTATAAATACAAATCCTATTGCATGTAAAAAAAAAGAGTAGAGGAGAAACTGAAAAAACATATTCAGATAAAAAAAAAAAAAAAATCGGAGAGAAAAGAAAATAAAAAGCTCAAATCGAACAATCCAGTCGGTAACTACACCGGTTCTCGTTGTATCTACTGCACGACATCAGGTCAGTTATTCTTTTCCCGTTTTGCAAAACTAATCTGCAAGCCTAAAGCATGCGTGAATTAATTCACGCATGCTAAGTGTGTTTCTTTTTTCTCTCTATTATTATTATTTTATTTATTTAAATACCCAATACACAAAAAAATGACAAAAAAATCAAATTTTTTTTTATTCATGTGCTGATGTTAAAAATAATTTTTTGAAAAAAAATATTATTTTAATACATTTCTTTAAATAAAAAGCATTTTAAAAAACAACTTCAACCACTACTCATTACATTTTTGCAAACGTATAAAACTGGTGTTGCTACCCTGCTTTATCATTCTAGACTTCAATTGGCTGTTTGCGCCTTCCTGAAATTTCCTGCTCGAAAGAGATTCTTTTAGGCCATCTCATGAGGGCCAAGAAAATGATTACCACTTAATATTTCTTAATGTATATTTACTTTTTTTGTAATATTATCTTATTATCTAATACTTTTTTATGTTTTTATATATTTCGCTTCATTTAATCACATATATCTTATGTCTTCCTTGGCTAGATTCTCAACCATATAAAAAAGAAGAAGAAATGATTACCAGCAAGACCATTAACATTTTTTAATTTCCATCAATTCGGTATGCAAATAGATTCTCGACATCCATTTTTGTCAATATTACCTTTCTTGCTTGCTTCCCATCTTCCTACTTGTAGTCTGCCATTTTGATTTTAAAACACCAGGAAGCAGGTAATTTCTTGAGCAGCATCCACATCCACAATTGCCTCAAATATATATTGGATTTCCATATGTTCTTTTTCTGATTTTTATTTTGGATTTTAATTACTTTTTCTACTTAAATTTATTTTTTTGTTAGGTTAATTTTAATCTCAAATACATAGTCTGATAAAAAATAAAAAAACGATCATAACTTCTGTTAGATAGGTGCTCAATAATTTTATATGTCTAGTTTTATAAGGGAGTTGATTGGTCATGACCAGCCAAATACCAAAAGACTCTCAAATTAGACCCAAGAAATTTTGTTTTTGCTATTTTAATTATTTTTCTAGTTAATTTTGGATTTTAATTACTTTTTCTACTTAAATTTATTTTTTTGCTAGGTTAATTTTAATCTCTATATTAACTACAGTTGGTGATTTATGTTTTTTGGATCAAATTATTTATTACAATTGTTTTTAAAAAAATATAAAAATCCTCTCTCTATTTCTCTATAATTTCAGACTATTATTATAAAATTAGAGTTACAAAACACTAGTTTTTATCCAAGTAATACGCATTTTCACAAACTAGTTTGAGGATGCTGCCAGTATGGCCCTCTTCAGCCATCCCAATTGACAATGTTACTTTTTCTTCACGCACTGGAATTATTTGAGAAGACTTTGACTCAGAGTCAGTCATTGGGATAATGCTCCACAATTATTTTCTTCATAGACTTGGGAAGTCATGTGTCATGAACAAGTGATTTCAATGGAGCGAAATGATTTTCCGACACAGCTCTTGATTTCTTCAGCTACTTGCACTTGTTTTTATTCGTAGACTTGGGAGGTCAAGATTCCTAATTATCCACATCAAGTCTTGATCCTATCAGAAATGAATTTGGTGGAGGAAAGTAAGAAAGAAAATTATCATGCTAATACTTTTCACTAGTCAGTGCTTTCTTGGACATCCTCAACAATGGAGTTTCTCTAAACGTGATTCCCACGATCAGATTTGCAATGTGGTCCTCCTAGCTAGTGAACCTGCTCAACAAATGGTCATAAATGATGCCAAAATTGACGTCAAAGAGACTTGGAACTCCCTGTTGATGGTCTTTAGCTCCGAGAGCACGTCATGTACGTAAGAAAGTTGTTGGCTATCTGATCTCCAATGAATTTACACTCCCGATTTTCCCTGTTCTGTAAGTGATCTCCTTGAATTCAATGTTATTGAGAGAGAAAAGTAGTCTCTTTGACTTTTCCTGGCCTGCTTGTTTTGCATATAAGGTTCGGTCATATAAACTTTTCATTGGCTTTGAATTTCCTGGCCTCCTTAGTAAATTTAATCTGGGCTGGACTTGGATATTTCTATATATACACTTAAGGCTGGATGAGCTTGTCTCTTTAGCAGGCCTTCTTAGGCTCTTGTGCTCCCAAACTATGTCAGCTCCAAGCCCGCACGTTATTATTGAATGAAATCATTGAATACTTGCTGTCAAGAGTAGTTTTTCCCACTTGGATTCCTCTCAATTTGCCACAGCATTAATCAATCATGGAACCCTAGCAGCATAGTTAACTAAAAAGCTGAGGAAAGGTAACCGATGCCCCCCCAACGGAGAGAAATGTAGAGGAATTTCAAAGGGGCAAAACGGAGTGGCTTACAAAGGCCTATTTAAGGGAGATATCGTGTTAGAGAATAATATAAATTATATTTTATAGTTTCATTTATATTTTGTGGTTTCGCTTAACAGTTTAAATTTTTAGATAAAATGATTTTTTGATATGGTATCAGAACCTTATTGATCCAGCGGTCACGAGTTCGAATTTCACCACCCCATTCTATTTAATAATAATCAAGCACAAGGTAATGTGAGTCTATGCAAATTTCAAGCCCAAAAGCTTTCACTTAAAAACATATGTTAGAAAATAATGTAAATTATATCATGGGGTTTCACCTAAACATATCAGATACATGCTGTTGCATTCGCAAGAAAGGAGCACCCATCAACCAGTGTCCTATTGAATGTGCTAAATGATAATAGAACAAGTTAAGATGCATCTGGAGAGAGTCATTAAGGAAGCCGAAACTGCTTAGAGTTTTCATTTGGATGCTGAAATAATGATGGGACGACCCATGAAAGCAAGTTTTAGATTCACAAATGGATAAATATTTTCATTCAAATTGGATAAATATTAATATTTGATCCTTATTACGGGAATTAAAAGTGATTCCGAATAAGATTTTCATTCAATTCAATGTTTGGAAAAAAAGAAGGGAAGTGGGAAGAAAGTAAATTCTCAAGAAAAATACCCTCTACTTTAATATATATATATATATATATATATATATATATATATATTAAAGTGATAATGAATGATAAATTCTTATTTTGTTTTCTAGTTTAGATTTCTAACTTATTTAAGGTCTTGTAACCTTCTAATAAAACAAAAATTATTATTGAGATTCTAGAGAAAATAAAATTGTGAATTTATGGTTCACCTTAGCAGCCTTTTTGCACATTAAAAATCACGTGTTCTTCCATGCATGTTTTACTGCCTTGAGTTTACACTTGCATTAAAAGATCTAATCGCACCACACTAAAATAACATTTCAAAAAGAAACTTTTGATCCGATTGTTGGATTATTATCAAATTTTTATATTTTTACATGAGTTTTTAAGGATTGTTTTCTCTAATGTAGTTAGTACAACATTGCTACTTGAATGGTCAGATTTTTATATATCAAATATTCTACTGAAACCGTCTAGTTTTGATAATTTTAAGATTTTCCAAAAATATATACAGAACCAATCAACAAGTTTCATTGACTATTGAAACCAACTAGTTTATCCAGTTAATTAGAGTTTCACCTTATCACGCTTTAAGGGTGACGTGTGTTAATTCACCAATTACTTCTAATATTTTTGGTTTCGCGGACAGAATCGCACGAGATGCACGAGATCCATGTCTTTAGAATTACTCCTTTTGACCCACTTGCATTTTTATTTTGTTTCTGTTTTCTCATGTGAAAGCCTTCATAAGAACCTTCGAGGCTCCTCTCGAGCTAGTCTCATCTCTATCATACCAATATTAGAGTTTTTATTCTTTGAGTTAACAAAATTTTAAGTAATCACTTGGAGTTTACAGGATTTTTTTCATTGAAAAAACAATTAATTCTCTAAAAGTCTCATTTTAGAAGATTTTTTATTAAATTCGAACAATCATGTTTCATCAGATCCATCATAGAAGGTCTTTGACACAGCCTCTCAGACTTCTTTTGCTGTAACAAGATGAATGAATCTATGCATCAAGTGAGGGCTCATTGATTTGATGAGCCAACTCTTTACTTTATGATTTTCGGTAATCCATGTATCATAGTTTGGATCATTGAGTGCGGGTTTCGTCGTTGCTCCAGTTAGATATCCAACCTTGTCATGAACTCCAATACGCATCTCCATCAAATGTAACTGAATATCTGTTGTATTATGAATTTTAATTTTATTAGCTTGTTTCATTGAGAATAACACTGACAGGAAAGCCAGAGGTTTCCTGCTGAATGATAATTGGAAACGATCGGTGTTCTTATTCTCAATATTATAATAATCCAAATGGCCACATGGCAGAGTACAAAATAATTAACTACTTTATTCGCAATGCAGCACAACAGTTCATCATTACAAAATAACTTATTAAGTTTTATTTTACATGCCAACGCAACAAGACATGACATAAAGAAGCTGTCCCGAAAGCAGACACCCTAGGACAAGAGCTTGTTGATTAAGTGGTAGCATCCTGTCATTGAAACGATAGCCGGCTAAGCCTGCAGCTTGAAAGGCTCTAAGGCGACGTGCCACCAGTCTTGTTGATGAAGTGGGTAATGAACTCTTTATACTGAAAGGATTTAAAGATTGCAGGATTGCGTGAATCAACAAGAGCTTTTGCAGGCTCTACAATGCTGTCACCATTAGGAATGAAAAACATGGCAACACTTGTCCGAGCTTTCTCTGAATTTGTCACTGCTCGATGTTCAACGCTTCTCAGCTTGTTGTTACTGATAATCTATAACATCGGACAACCATTTTGTGAGCTTAAATCTCAACATATATAATCTCAAGGATATATTTGTGCCATCAAATATAAACGGAATCTAAGAGTTTGCTTAATGGTTAACTAAGGCCTGTATATGTTATGCCTTTTTAGGATTTAAAGTTCTATATTATCGCTAAAATTCTCATGATTTTTCTAATTCTGATGTAAATAATCTGTCTCTTTACCGATTCAAAGTCATGAACAAAAAATAAAAAAGATAAGGGGGAGAGTACCTGCATTTGGTATCCCATGTTAACCACAAATGCCTTAGAAATTGGCTCCACACCAATCCATTCACCATTCCTTAAGACTTGAAGCCCAAACACATCACTTTGTTGTTGTAAAATGGTTATGAGATTAGGATCACAATGTTCGGAGACTCCAAAGGTCAAACTTGGATCTGGGCATGGTGGATAATGATTGACTAACATGGTTTTGGGGATTTCACTGAGCTTACCCCCAAAATAACCAGACTCCAGCCCCAGTCCTTCACAAATTAACTCCAAGATCGTTGTGCCAGTTTTCTTACTTCAGTAGCATAAGCCCCAACAACATGTCTGTAAAAAATAGCAGATTTTTTTTTTTTATGTTTTTAAATTATTTTAATGTGCTGATATTCAAAACAAATTTGCAAGCTCAATTTACCGGTATCTTGCTGGCTTTTCAGGCCAGTGTTGAATGCATTCCTCTAGAGGGTGACAAGAGTTCCTTAAATTATCTCGAGCATGTTACTCTTAAAGAGGATTAATATAAAACAATATCATGCGATTTTATCAAACTGTTCTAGCTCATATAGTCTGGACCGTGTAAATAACAATGCTTATAATATTTGAAGCTGTGAACCTGAAAAAATCCATAATCTTGGCCAGCTTTCAGGATTTTCTGTATAGTAGAATCTCTGTCTTGACTAATGGCTATTCCTTCAAGATCTATAACTGGTATGGACTTGCCTGCATTGAAAGTGACATTCCCTGGTCGCTTTTCCAGTGGAAAAACATACTTCTCAGGCACGGTTTGGACATTATTAATTCCAGCTTGAGACGAGCTTCTCCATTTCCAAGCTACGATGCCAAATTTCTATATAGCTACACTAAGCTAGTGGACAATTTCTATATACTTGTGCATGTGTGAACTCAATGGGATTGCTAAGTTATCTGGATGCTGTTAAGCTTGACGGACAATTTGAACCGTAACAAGAAAAGAAAAGGAATCATATATTTAGCAACTCGTGTATTTTTTTTTATTATGGAAACAATCCCTATCAAACCTAACTAAGCAACACGTGTTTCATAACTTATCCAACACCTATAATAAATCTATGAAAAATACACTACGTGTAATGCATTGTACAATGAAAATAAATATATTAATTATATAATGATATTTTACCTCTAAAATGATTTCAAACCTACTGTTTAATCTAAATTCATCAATGCCATTTCTGAAAATTGATGCCGTCACGCAAAAAAGAAGAAAACAGAATAGTTGAGTTGAAACGTGAACGTCGTGTACATTGTATAATGACGATGGTGGAATTCACTTCCTTACTCTAGTGCTCCTCACCATGTCAGTGCACTAATGGGTTTGGATCAGTGGAAAAAATGATGACATGTTGGAAAATGATGCCACCCTACACTACCGGAAAAGAGGGCCGTTTGCAACGGACATGTCCGTTGCAAACAAGAAATGAGGCCGTTGCAAATATGTATTTGCAATGGACTTTGCAACGGATGCGTTCCGTTGCAAATACGGGACTGCAAAGTTTGTTGCAATGGAAATACCGTTGCAAACTTGCAACGGAAATGCCGTTGCAAATTAGCAACTGCATTTCCGTTGCAAATGTAATTGCAACGGCCATTCCGTTGCAAGCTTGCAACGGTATTTCCGTTGCAAGCTTGTCACAAAGATTGTTTATTTAATTTGTTTATTAAATTGTTTATTTAATTTCTTAAATAATTATAAATAAATATTTTCATTAATATTATTAATATTTAGAAGCAAATAAATATAGTTCAAATAACATAAAGGACATTTTATAATACAACAAAGATTCAGTTACATTTACATGTTAAAGTAAATACATATTTTTACATCAACATGAAACAAAAAATACAGAATTTTACATCAACATGAAACAAAAAAAATACATATTTTTAACCATTGTTTAAGGTGGAAATGATTTACGATGTTGTGGATGAGATGAAGATGGACCACTATTTGGGAGATGGGGTCGAGGTCGATACACTGTGGAAGACACGGGACCCATAGGTGCCATTGTATGTGATGGCATCGTGTCAACAGGTGTTGGCATACCTTGACTCATAAACTCAGGCCTAACATAACTTCCATGCTGGGCGCCAAGATAATTTGTAATCGAGTCAATCTGACGTTGCATATTACTAAGAAGAGCATCTTTTACTTGCAATTCATCTTTCAACTCCTGAATAACTGTGCTCGGATATGTGGAGTGTATTGAGTAGGAATGTGGTGACGAACTCGCACTAACCTTAGATTTTGGCATACGAGGTGCACCGTAAACTCTACCCTTGCTTACCCCCCCCCGAAGCCTCACGCCAAGCTTCTCCATCAAAAGAAGGATGAACGTCTCGATCAGGTCCATACTTTGCAATCATCTCATTTCTATAATTTTCCTGCAAACAGACAAGTACATGTAGAAATAAATTTATTTGAATATGAAATTATATTTTAAATATTTTTAAAAAAATAAAAGTACTTACCACCACTGTTTTGGACCTGTTATCTACGAATGTGCCGGTTTCATTCACATTCTGATGCAACATTGAAAAGACATCATCCCATGGAAGTTCTTTTCCCCCGGCTTGTTGTTGCTATCAACATTTAAAAAAATAATTAGCAACATAAATATTAAACAAATACAATTACGAGTGTTCAATAATATTAATGCTTAC
The DNA here is from genome assembly GCA_009078335.1 of Salix brachista. Taxonomy (NCBI): domain Eukaryota; kingdom Viridiplantae; phylum Streptophyta; class Magnoliopsida; order Malpighiales; family Salicaceae; genus Salix; species Salix brachista. Next base: position 986,862 of record CM018576.1, on the reverse strand, counting down.
CATACTGGCTCGATATGATGCAAATGAAACTGAGCCACCAGAATGAGAACATATTTTACCATCTGTTTGTTTCAACCGATTGCGTTTTGAAGAGTCAGATCGTCTTTGGAATCCATCGGTTGACCAAACTTCTTGTATCATGGTATTCCAGTCTTCCTTTTGTATCCAAATGAGACCATTATTCATGCAGTCAATAATATTTGTGGTGTTTAGTTTTGACAGAGCTTTAGTGCGAGCTCGTGCCAATTGTTGGTTCAAAGAGATCCGAGCTTTATCTTCCCAAATATTCCGAACAATTTCTTCATCTTCCTCAGGGAAGGCATATTTTTTCTATCAAATACATATGATAAGTAAAATAATTTGCAAACAACATCAACAAAAATTACAGGAAAAAGTGTGTCCATAAAAATATATATCATAATTTATTCATGATCATAAATATGGAAATAGTTGCGTGAATTCATATTAAAAAAGGCAATAAAGTAAGCAATATTTTTTTGTCATACCTTGAACTCTTTGAACAGTTCATCCTTATACATCGAATCTACTTTTTCCCAAGAGTGCCATGGCCCCTTGAAATTACATCTCAAAATGTTTCTGATTTCACGTCCACATGATGCGTTATTAAACCTGAAATATTATAATAACAAACTTTCATGAAACAAATACAGACATAAATAATAAATGTCTACAAAAAATATGAAACTTACTCTGTTCTTCCATACAAACTCAGCTGTCTTTTTTTTGTCAGTGGATCGATTTCGGTGTCAAAACCCTTCTGTTTAATGCAAACATTGTTGCCAGAAGAGTTTGGACCATTGTCTGATTGGAGACAATCTTCATTCTGATCGTTATTACCATCTTGGTTAATTGGATCGTCAATGTCGTTCTCCTCATCCTCATTATCACCAGCTACTCTCGGATAACTTTGACTCGCCATCAAATGTTGAAACCCGGACATGTAATGATCTTCTTCCTGTGGAAATGAACTTGGGACTTCGGACATGTAATGATCATCTAAGTCAGTAGGGTCAATTGGCCGAGAAGTTGTTGCATTCGTATTCATCCTGTATGGAGTTCGATTTGATCTGGATGCAAACCTACCAGTACTGGAATCTAATATAGATCCATGTCGCGACATTCTAAAACAATTGTATTGTCATCAATAAGTGTTTGTAATAACTAATAAATATGGCAATAAAAAAATAAAAGCATAATGCTACTCATCATTATCATCAACATCAATATTTCAATCAAAATAACAAATCCGTGCATAATGCTACTCATCATTATCATCAACATCAATATTTCAATCAAAATAACAAATCCAATCATAATGATAATCATCATTATCATCAACATCAATATTTCAATCAAAATAACAAATCCAAGCATAATGCTAATCATCATTATGATCAATACAATTATTTCAATCAAAATAAAAAATACAAGCATAATGCTAATCATCATTATCATCACTCCTAATTACATCATCATCAGCATCATCACCATCACCAATGACATCATTATCATAGTCAATTTCTTCATCCGAAGCTATTTCATTCTCTTCTCCCCAATTTGCCTCTACCCGAGGCAACTCATGCTGGTTGATTTCTTCATAATAAGATGAGTCAGCAAGTATATTTTGTTCATCAAGTGTCGGATCAGGAAGCACATAACATGGATGAGAAATTTCATCTAATTGATCAACATCAAATGATTTAACATTGTCAGTGTTTTCAATAAATTCCCCCATATCAACGTTATAACGACTTCTAGCTGATGTCTTTATAACTACCCACCATTCTGATGATTTATTATCGGGTGGACATGTATAGTACACTTGTTGACATTGTTGCGCCAAGACAAAATCTTCATTCCCATCCCATGTAGTCTAGAAGAATGTTTGATTTCAACCAAACCATTTGAACGATGCAATTGAAGACCACGTTTTGTATCGTACCAATGACACTTGAACATAAATACCTTGCACTTATTCCCTAAATATTTAAGCTGAATCACTTCTTCAAGCATTCCATAATAATCAATTTCATTCTCATTGTAGCTACTTCCTTTAACACAAACCCCGCTATTCATTGTTTTTTTATATCGTCCATAACATTGAGTATGGAATTTAAACCCATTGACATAATACCCATTATAACATTTCACTGAATTTGATGGCCCCATAGATAGTGCAAAGATTTGATTCTCAATTCCAGTTGATTTGTATTGAACCTAGCATAAGAATAATAATAACAATGGATGAATTATTATTTAATACAAAATATTTAATGTAACAAAATGTTTCTTGAAAATACTTACATGATTTTTCAACCAAATTGGAAATATCTCCTCACATAGTTTTTCAATTTCAACATCGTTAAATTGTGGTTGTTGTGTCTTGAGCTCTTGACGACATTGCCTAAATTTGTAATTGTTAGGTGAAATTAAATTATTATAAATGAAGATCGAATAGAAAATATTTCACACTTACTCCATATAGGGTTTCAATTCTTGACAATTGAAAATGACATAGCTGTGTGCAATTTTCATTTCTTCGTGTGATAACTGCCTTCTATAAAATTTCTTGGACAATTTTCTCCCAGGATAGGAAAAAACAGAAAGTTGTCCACATTGACCTTTAGATCCACCATCGTCATTTCTTGGAACTCTATTCCATATTTTTTGAACGTCATCACCGAAATAATACGATGCAAAATTTGTAATTTCGTCAATCAAGTAAGCCTCACATATAGAACCCTCTACGTGAGCTTTATTGGTTACTTTCTTCTTCAAATAAAACATATACCTACATCATTTATGTTAATTAGTTTGAAAGATAAAAAAAAATATAAATTGAAAGTTAATAAAAATTACATTGTATGAGAGCATACCATTCAAATGGATACATCCATCGATATTGAACGGGTCCTCCAACTTGTGCCTCATAAGAAAGATGTATCGTTAAGTGTTCCATGGAGTCAAAGAAAGATGGAGGGAAAATCCTTTCAAGTTTACATATTATTTCAATGATATTTCTCTGCATCAGCTCCAAGTGGTGGACATTTAAATTTGTAGCACAGATGTCCCGAAAAAAAACGGACAATTCAGTTAATGCCTCCCATAGTGGTCTAGGCAAGTAAGGTCGGAACACAACAGGAATAAGTCTTTGCATAAAAACATGACAATCATGACTTTTCATGCCCGAAACCTTACATTGAGCCTCTTTTACACACCGTGATATATTTGAAGCATAACCATCAGGAAATGACAACTCTTTCATCCATGACAACACTTCTTGTTGTTGTTTCTTGAAGAGATAATAACTACCTTTCGGTTTGTAAACTCGACCACTGGCATGTTGTTGCAAATGTAAGCTTGGCCTCCTACAATACAACTGAATATCTAACCTAGCCTTTACATTATCCTTGCTTCTATCAGGACAATCCATTACTGTATAGAAGATATTCTCAAAAACATTTTTCTCTATGTGCATGACATCTAGGTTGTGACGAATTACATTTGTATGCCAATATGGAAGCTCCCAAAAAATACTTTTCTTCACCCAATTATGATAGACGCCGAAACCGGGAATTTTATCACAAGAGCTATGAACATGTCCCTTAGTAAACTTTGTCACTTCATCTAACATCTGTAAACCAGATCGACGTGGAAAAGGAGGGAGCTCTTCAATTACTACATTCATAAACTTATCTGCCTGGTATCTATAGGGTTGATTCATGGATAGGAATCGTCGATGACAGTCAAAAAATGAAGTTTTCCCACCATGTTTTAATCGAAAAGCCTTGCTATGTTCCATGCAATAAGGACAAGATAATTTTCCATGAGTACTCCAGCCTGATAACATAGCATATGCCAGAAAATCACTAATGATCCACATCAAAGCTGCTTTCAATTGAAAATTTTGTTTATTGTATACATCATAAGTTTCAACACCCACAGACCACAACTTATTCAATTCATCAATCAAGGGTCTTAGAAAAACATCAAGCTTCTTTCCTGGATTCTTTGGCCCGGGAATGATCATTGCTAAAAACATAAATGGTCTTGTCATGCACTTCCAAGGAGGCAAATTATACACTATCACAATTACTAGCCAACAAGAATATACATTTGACATCATATTAAATGGACAAAATCCATCCGTGCATAACCCTAATCTCACATTTCGTGGATCTGCCGCGAAGTTAGGATGGATACGATTAAACTCTTTCCATGCATATCCATCTGATGGATGCACCATTACTCCATCATCTGACTTGTGAAAGTGATGCCATGTCATATCTTTAGCATGATGTGGAGACATAAATAGCCTCTAAAGTCTTGGTGTCAATGGAAAGTATCGGAGTTGCTTCTCCACCTTATAAGAGCCTTTACTAGTAGGGTTTCTAGGTTTATATCGTGAACTTCCACAGAAGTCACAAATTATTTTCATTGCATCCACCCCATAATACAACATACAGTAATTCGGACACACATCATATTTCTCATAACCAAGTCCAAGTGGCCGCATAAATTTCTTGGCATCATAAAAATTTGAAACCAAATTTGCATCATCAGGCATACAACTCTTAGCAAATTCAATAAATTTGTTGAAGGCATTCTGAGTTAAATTTAAATTTGACTTCATATTAAGCAATTGTACACAAGCAGATAGTTTTGATTGCTTAGTACACCCTTCCCACAAAGGTTCCTCTGCAGCTTTCAACAACTTAAAAAAATTAGATGCCTCTACATTCGGAGGTTCCTGTATGACAACAGTACTGCAAACCCTATCATTATAGTATGCATCATCATTCCCCATTGCATCTAGAACTATATTTCTATACGGATTTGCATCTCCCATATCATTCACAACATGACTAAGCCCTCCCGATGAAAGTCCAACCAATATATCTGTGACAAAAGGCTCCCCATCTACAGTCCAATTTTCATAATAAGGTAAAAACCCTCTTGTCAATAAATGCTTACAAACATCATCTTCGTTTTGAAACTTTTGATTTTTGCATCTCACACAAGGACATCTAATTTTCCCCTCAGATATATTTTTATCAATTGAATATGTAAAATTGATAAATCTTCTAACACCCGCAATATATTCAGGATTCAGACGAGCACTTGTCATACGACGATACATCCACTCTCGATCGTCCATATTAATCTAGTAAACATTATGACATACAAACATTTTAGAATGTTGATTCATTTTGTATTACGCAGGAGGCAAATCAAAAATAATATGATTTCAATAATTGAAACATAATGTAAGTTTTTTTTATTTCACAACTATAGATTAATGTGTAAGATCATTTTCATATCATAATTATTTAGACTTGGCACGTTCAATTGGATTTACCCCAAGGCCCCTTTCTTTTTGTATTTTTTTAAATATTACTAGCAATTCGATACTACATTCATTACGGTGCAAAGGGGACAACTATGTCTCCCTTCAGTTCAATAGCTATCTCTATTATTACAAATTATTAATGGCCAAGACAAAGAAAACAAAAGGCAACAACACAAATACTTAACAAAACATTGAACACACAATAGCAACAAACACAGTTTTTTCCATACACAGCAATATGCATTTAATCGATACGAATACTAAAAACAAACAATAAACATATCACACTGACCTTTGAAGCGAATTTAATACACTTTGCAGTTAACGTATATTGATCAGTGCTTGATGCTCCTTTCTAAAACCCTGAGTAGAGAGACATTGTTAGTACATTCAATATAAATTGAATATCAACTAGCAACTATGATGTATCTTAAGTTTGCCCGAGTATCTATTGCATGGTAATCATTCAAACAGACTTGGACTTTTCATACACTCATGCATCATCAATTATCTTAGAATTTCTGAAATATAACAATAATTTGTTCAAATATGATTTTTTAATAAACATGTTAAAAATTTATTGAATCAAATATGATTTTTTAATAAACATTCATAATTTCTTCAAATATTGAAACTTTATTAACTGATTATGAACACTAATATCAAAGTCAAAATGCTTTGAGCTTACTTCCCATTTAAACCTTGAATTAAGCAAATACAATCGCATGATGAAGAAATTACAGCTCCAAATTTAGCATTGGCTTACTCCTAAACGAGTCACATTATGTAATGTGATGTGAATAAACCTACCAGTAAGAGATGAAGTCAAACACATGATTGAATACCAACATACAGGCAGACAGGCACCAATATCCTAAAAATGGTTTAACAGAGGCTGTTTGCTACATGGGGCTTAACCCTAAGGGTGAAGCGCTGGTTTTAATCATCTAAGGTTAACAGCTAAAGAAAAGCCTGTGGTTCCACTTAATGAAAAGACTGGTTTCTAACAGTGATTTTCTTAAAAAAAATTAAAAAGAAGAAAAGAAAAAAGGGACATCCATGAACTGTTTTCATCAAAGGCTTGCAATAGAGCAAATGAACACCTTGTGCAGTGTGAATATCTCATAAAAACAACAGGGAATCATAGTCACATCTTGCTAAATAACAACTTTTATAACATGCGGTTATATACACAAGTTAATTTTTAACATATTTGATTCAATAAATTTAAAAAGTCCAATTCAAGCATAAATCACAAGTCCAATTCAAGCACCTAAAATGCTACCTCAAAACATTCATTGTTTAGTAATAACCTAACTGTAGTAGAAACATGCACCAAAACAAGCTAAAACAAATCAAAGAATGGTCAACAAGACCCTGTCCAAAAATAATCAGCAGGATTATTTTAAAAAAACAAAAAGTTTGAATTTACCTCGAGAGTGCGTTTCAATGGAGGAGGTTGGAACAGTTGCCGCTTTAAGTGGTGGTGGTCGTGGCTGTCAGCAGAGAAAGAAGAAGAGATTTAGAGTTTCATAATTTTTTCGTTTTCTTTTTCAAGGTCACAGAGTTGATTTGTAAGGTTACTATCAGTTGGGCTCTCAATGTTAACACTTTACATCCTCAATCACAAATTTTCCTGTTAAAAACTAAGGAACTTAAAAATGGAAATGCTTACCGTACATGAAGGAGATCGGCGTTGTGGTGGTGATGGGTCTACTGTATAACTCAAGCTCGACGCCGGCAAGGTGGAATGGGAGCAAGAGATGGAACGTAATTTTTCTGTCACTGTTCACTGGCCAGTAGAGAGAATGAGAGAAGGGAAGACGAGCTTTTGTTCTGCGGAGGAAGAGAGATCGAGGGAGGAAGAGAGACGAACATCAATTAGTTGACAACTTAAAATGGTGCGTTCTGAGGAGTTATGATTGCAACGGATATGCCGTTGCATTTTGAATTTTGCAACGGATTATCCGTTGCAATTTCATTTTTAATTTGCAACGGATTATCCGTTGCAAATGGTTTGACATTGCAACGGAACATCCGTTGCAAACTTAAAATGAAATTGCAACGGATAATCAGTTGCAACTTGTTTTAACTTGCAACAGAAAATCCGTTGCAATATCAGTTTAATTTGCAACGGATTTTCCGTTGCAAATGGTTTTTCATTGCAACGGATAATCCGTTGCAATTTCATTTTGCAACGGATAATCCGTTGCAAGATAAATTTATATTGCAACGGATTATCCGTTGCAAATTGTTTTAATTTGCAACGGAAAATCCGTTGCAATATCAGTTTAATTTGCAACGGATTTTCCGTTGCAAATGGTTTTTCATTGCAACGGATTTTCCGTTGCAATTTTAATTTGCAACGGATAATCCGTTGCAAGTTAATTTTACGTTGCAACGGATAATCCGTTGCATTTTGTTTTATCTTGCAACGGATATTCCGTTGCAAATTAAAATTGCAACGGAAAATCCGTTGCAACACATATGTTTGTTTTTTTAATTCAGGAATTTGTTTAGCAATGGAAAATTCGTTGCTAAACAAATTTCAGTTGCAAACACCCTCCTTTTTTAGTAGTGCTAACAATCCAAGAGTGCAAATTCTACATTAATAAATGGATAATTAAGAGGAGAATCCAAAAAATATGTAACAATCTCAACACAAAATTAAACAAGAGAATTTTAAACAAAATTAAAAAATATGTAACAATCTATATATACACTTGAGGCAGGATGAGCTTGTCTCTTTAGCAGGCCTGTTTTTTTCTTTTTAAACAAACAAGTGTGAATTGAATATATATATATATATAACTGTTTCCTTTCCCTGTTTTTTTCTTTTTAAAAAAAGGGAATCTCCCTTGTCAAAGTCAAACAAATTTATGATCGAAGAAAGTTTGGCCAGCTATTGAAAGATTTTTTTTTCTCTCCCTTGAAATGACAGGAACCATCAACCTGGTTATCAAACCCGAAGTAGTTTTAGTGGGTAGACTTGAACAAAATCAATTTACGAGATTTTTTTTTTGAAAAAGTGTTCATGAAAAAACTTGATTTTTTATTTTTTATTTATCAAATTTTTAAAAAATCTACAAATTCAAATAGGGTCGGATTAATATCTATCAGTTTAAATTAATGTAGAAACGCTAGTACAGGGCACTCTCAATGTATGATTTCAGTATCACCATGTTAATAAGATGATGCCCAGACTGCTGATTTTATCCTTTTTACGTTTAATTTCCTTGTGTTTTGTGAAGATTGTTAAGCCGAAGAAACATGTTACATGAGAGAAAGAGTAAGGAAACATTAAGTTATTTATTCACAAGGCAAGCCTTACATAAACCAAACCACCTTTCTTCATCAAAAGCAATAACAAACTGGGACACACACCATGATCCAATAGCAACTGAGAAACATAAAACCCTAAATGGAAAGATTAACAAACAGAAATCACTGAGTAAAAGATCCCACTTCCCTCTTATCAACTTGCGGACATTCAATGTTTATCCACCATGACAGCGGGGAAAGCACCTAACAGGTGTTTTCTTAACAGAAACAGAAGGCTTTATGTCAGCTTTCACCCTGACGGCAGGAGCAGCATAACATGGTTTATTCTCAACTGAAGTTTCCAACTTCGCTTTCTCTGTCTTGACTTCCTTAACTGGTGTAGCAAACACTGGGCTTGCAAAGCTTCTTCCTGAAGAAAATCCGCTCTCTCTCTCAATTGCTTAAATTTGCCAGAAAATTAGACTTCTATATATCTTTAAGTGTGGTGGTAGAAAGAACAACGATGAAGGGATGCTATATATAGAGGACCCTATGAGACTGTTGAAATCTGGAATTATGATTCCAGGTCTGCGAAGATCTCAAGATGGAGAAGATGAAGAATTGAAGAATTACAAATCAAGTTTATGTTTTTCTGTCTAATTACACATTGTATTCAGGATGAATAAATATCCTTTAGTCAATTAGTCAACATTGTTAGTTAATTCAGTTAAAAGTCAAAGTAGTGGATAAGTTGAAATTGTAACTGATTTTTGTAATTCTAGTCGTTGTAATGTTTTGATTCATATAAATAAAGTTAATGGGATGGAAGTAACCATAAGAAAATATTCTGCCCATGTGTATACGTTCTCTCTGCTCAATTAATCAAATTTACAAGTTCTTCATTTTTCTGGAAAATTCTCTTCCCAGTTCTTGATCTCTACAGTGACTGTTCTTCAGGTTTTTTGGCCTTTGTCCGTACAGATTTGAACAGTGCATGTTCTTATCAAAATTTTGAGTTTTTCTGCAAATTTCAACATGGTATCAGAGCAGAATTAGGTCTTTGAAAAGGGATTTTTAGTGAAACACGAGTGATTAAAAAAAAGTGAGATTATTCAAGGTTAATTAATCTTGAAAGGGAAGAAGAGATTTTTTCGAAAAAAATTGGCAGATTTTTTCAATCAAGAAATTAGTCTTGATTTGTTCTTTAAAAGGATAAACAATTGACAAGAATCATCAATTGATATCCTTGTTCTCTATTCTGTGAAGTCTTGAAAATGAATTGCAAAAGAAAAGAAAAATTCGAGCTGACAGAGATGGATTCATCATTTTCGTCAAAATCCCCAATTTTCACAGGAGTGAACTATGGTGTTTGAGCTGTGAAAATGGCTACCTATCTCAGAGCTTTCGACTTGTGGGAAGTTATGGAGAACAACAGGGATCCAACTCCCTTGAATAATAATCCCACAATGGCTCAAATTAAATTCTTTAATGAAGAGAAGGCAAAGAAATTCAAGGCTCTTACTTGCATTCATAATGCAGTAAGTGAGGAAATCTTCTCAAGAATTATGGCGTGTGAAACAGCTAAGGAAGCTTGGGACAAATTAAAAGCAGAATTTCAGGGTGATGAGAAATTCAAGAGGATGCAGATTCTGAATTTGAAAACACAATTCGAAGGCTTGAAGATGAAAGACTCAGAAACAATCAAGGAATTTTCATCAAATGTGTCCAAGATTGTAAACCAAAGGACTCTACTTGGAGAAGAAATTCAAGAATCAAGGGTTGTGGAGAAAGTACTGGTCAGCTTACTAGAAAAGTTTGAGAACAAGATATGTTCTTTGGAAGATTCAAAAGACTTCACTTCAATGAGTCTTCAAGAGTTAATCAATGCCCTGGAAGCTGTGGAACAAAGGCAGGCATTTAGACAAGAAAATACAAGTGAGGAAGCCTTTACTGCTGGATTTAAAGGAAGAACAAAATTCCAGAATTCCCAGGTGTTCTTCAAGAACCCAGAAAACAGAACAAAAACTGGAAAACTTTGGCAGAACAAAAACTGGCAGAACAACCAAAACCATGCCAACAAATTCAACACAAAAGGAAAGGAAAAGAGAGAGCAATTCCCCACCTGCAGATACTGTCAAAAGACAAATCACCTTGAGTCATGGTGTTGGCTCAAGAATGCTCAATGTAGAAAATGTAAACAATTTGGACACATTGAGAAATTTTGCAAGAACAACACTGCAAATCAAGCTCATGGTGCTGAAGTGGAAGAGCCTAAAGATGAACTTTTATTCACAGCCACTGAAGCACACAACTGCAACAAAACTGAGGTAAGTAATCAAACTTGGTTAATTGATAGTGGATGTTCAAACCACATGTCTGCAGAATTGAGTTTGTTCGAAAATCTTGACTTAAGTTACAAATCTAGAGTTAAAGTTGCAAATGGACAGTATGTGGGTGTTGAGGGTAGAGGGGAAGTTAAAATTAACACTTTAGCTGGTACAAAGAAGTTTGAAAAAAATTTGTATGTACCAGAAATTGACCAAAACCTTATAATTGTTGGCCAACTACTTGAGGATAGATACTCATTGTTGTTTATAAATGGCATCTGCACGATCAAGGATGATCAAGGTGTTCCCTTATTCACTGCAAAAATGACTAGTAGATGTTTTAGTATTGAAAGACAACTAGAACACCTAAGCATGAATACAAACACAACTGAAAATTCTGCCCTATGGCATAAATGTTTGGGACATTTCAATTATACATCCCTAAAGAAAATGGCAGAATTGAAAGTAGTAGAGGGATTACCTAACATGTGTGAACTAAAAGATGTATGTGAAGCATGCCAGTTGGGAAAACAAGCTAGAATTAAATTCAACAATTCTGCTACCAGATCAATTAATAAACTTCAGATTGTGCATTCTGATGTATGTGGCCCTATGCACAATGAATCCTTGAATGGTGCTAGGTATTTTGTGCTTTTTATAGATGACTTTAGCAGATATTGTTGGGTCTACTTTCTCAAGACAAAAAGTGAAGTATTTGAGACATTTCTAAGGTTTAAGGCTGCAGTTGAGAAGGAGTCAAACTGCTCCCTAAAAACCTTAAGGACTGATAATGGGGGGGAATTCACCTCCCATAAATTTGAGGAATACCTTGCTAAAGAAGGTATTAAACACCAGCTCACAGTCCCCTACACCCCACAACAAAATGGGGTGAGTGAGAGAAGAAATAGGACCCTCATGGAGATGGCTAGGTGCCTTCTCTATGAGAAGAAACTGCCTCTGAAGTTTTGGGCAAAGGCTGTGAGTACAGCCTCTTACATTCTAAATAGATTAAGCTCAAGATCAATAGGAGATACAACTCCTTTTGAAGAATGGTATGGAGACAAACCTAAACTAGATCACTTAAAAGTGTTTGGAAGCCCATGCTATGTACTGCAGCCAGATATGAAAAGAAGAAAATTAGACCAGAAGGCCGAGATTGGAATCTTGATAGGTTATAGCTCAAAATCAAGTGGCTATAAGGTGTATGATCTGAAATCAAACCTAGCAGTAATAGCAAGGAATGTAAAGGTTGCTGAAGATCAAACTTGGAATTGGGAAACTGGAAAAATAACTGAAAACAGATTGGATCTGCCAGTCGAAATGGAAGCATCAACAGAAATAGAAGAAGAAAATCAATCAGCTGAAGATGAAGAAGAAATACAAGAAGAGGAAGAGGACCAACCTGTGAGAGGAACTAGGCTGCTAAGTGACATTTACAATACATGTAACTTAGTTGCTACTGAACCAACCAATGTTGAAGAAGCAATGGGATTAAAAACATGGGTGGCAGCAATGAAGGAAGAGCTAAATATGATTGAGAAAAATGACACTTGGGAATTAGTGGACAGACCTAGGCATAGAAAAGTAATAGGAGTTAGATGGATATACAAAACTAAACTTAATGCTGATGGAAGTATAAATAAAAATAAGGCAAGATTGGTAGTTAAAGGCTATGCACAAGAACAAGGCATTGACTATCAAGATACTTTTGCACCAGTCTCAAGGATGGATACAATTAAATTGCTGCTTATGTTGGCTTCTCAAAAGGGGTGGTTAGTTTGGCAAATGGATGTCAAGTCTGCTTTTTTAAATGGAACACTAGCTGAAGAAATATATGTGGAACAACCAGAAGGTTTTGAGGATGAATCAAGCTTGAACAAAGTCTATTTGTTGAAGAAGGCTTTGTATGGATTGAAACAAGCTCCTAGAGCTTGGTATAGCAAATTGGATGAATATTTGACAAGTCTAGGATTTGAGAAAAGCTTAAATGAAGCCACTCTATATGTCAAGAAAGTTGGAGATCAAATCATGATAATATCAGTTTATGTTGATGACTTGTTGATTACGGGTAACAATGAGCAGCTTGTTGATGAATTCAAGAGAAATATGAAGAGCAAGTTTGAAATGAATGATCTTGGATTGTTAGCACATTTTTTAGGGATGGAAATTTCCCAAACTAAGAAAGGATGCTTTGTATGTCAAAAGCAGTTTATAACTAAATTGCTTAACAGATTTGCAATGGAGAATTGCAAACCTGTCAGCACACCAATGGTGCTGGGAATGAAGTTGATAAAAATGGATGGATCACCAAATGCAGATGGAAGAATCTTCAGAAGTCTAATTGGAAGTCTGTTATACTTGTCTTCAACTCGACCAGACATAGTATTTATAGTCAATTACCTCTCAAGATTCATGCAAAACCCCACTCAAATACATTACACTGCAGCAAAAAGAGTGTTGAGATATTTGAAAGGTACACTGGATTTAGGTGTATATTTCAGCAACATGAACATTGTCAAATTGAAAGGGTTCTGTGACAGTGATTGGGCTGGGAGTGATGAAGAAATGATGAGCACTTCAGGTTACTGCTTTACAATAGGTGAATTCATTTTTTGTTGGAATTCGAAGAAGCAACCAGTGGTTGCACACTCAACTGCAGAAGCAGAGTACATCTCTGCATATGTGGCTGCGAACCAGTTGGTTTGGCTGAGAAAGGTTTTAAAGGATCTAAATTGTGAACAAGAAGAACCTACTGATCTATTCTGTGATAATTTGTCAGCAATAGCTATCTCAAAAAATTCGGTGTTTCATGATAGAACAAAACACATGAAAATTAAGTTTCATGCTCTTCGGCAATTTCAACAAGAAGGTGAATTGGTGATGAAGTATTGCAGCACTAATGAACAATTAGCTGATTTGTTCACAAAATCTCTAGCAAAGGAAAGGTTTGAGGAGCTAAGGAACATGGTGGGAATGCGCAGCTCAGGAATCAAGGGGGAGTGTTGAAATCTGGAATTATGATTCCAGGTCTGCGAAGATCACAAGATGGAGAAGATGAAGAATTGAAGAATTACAAATCAAGTTTATGTTTTTCTGTCTAATTACACATTGTATTCAGGATGAATAAATATCCTTTAGTCAATTAGTCAACATTGTTAGTTAATTCAGTTAAAAGTCAAAGTAGTGGATAAGTTGAAATTGTAACTGATTTTTGTAATTCTAGCCGTTGTAATGTTTTGATTCATATAAATAAAGTTAATGGGATGGCAGTAACCATAAGAAAATATTCTGCCCATGTGTATACGTTCTCTCTGCTCAATTAATCAAATTTACAAGTTCTTCATTTTTCTGGAAAATTCTCTTCCCAGTTCTTGATCTCTACAGTGACTGTTCTTCAGGTTTTTTGGCCTTTGTCCGTACAGATTTGAACAGTACATGTTCTTATCAAAATTTTGAGTTTTTCTGCAAATTTCAACACAGACTTCCTGTTTTCCTTCATTTAATCAAAGTGACCTCTCGTTTTATGCTGACATGCATTAATTAATGCTTGAAACCCTCAAGTCATCGAAGTATTCAGTTTAGTGCAATGCACCTTTTAAGTGCAGCCAATGTTTCAACTTTTCATGAAGGGACAATTGATCATAATCCCAGAACAGAGAAAGGCTTTATTTATTTATCATATTGTAAAACTCACTTTCAAAAGTTGTGCTCTTCATTATCCATTCATCCCATCCGATCTACTCCTCCTGAAGATATAAATTCCCCTAGCATTAAATTTTGAGTTTTAAGAAAGAAAAGAGATAAATTAATGAATGTCTCGCCTCTGAAATCAATTCAGACCAAGACGAATACGACAAATACGACATCAAATAGCGGATGAAAGGCTGATTTTTAGATCAAGGATATATATATATATATATATATATATATATATATATATATATATATTAAAGTGATAATGAATGAAATTATAGTAATAACATTGATAATGATAAATTCTTATTTTGTTTTCTAGTTTCCAAGGAGGAAATAGTATATATTTTAAAAATATATTTTTTTTTATGATGCTCGTGTGTTTTCCAAAGCTTAAAAAATAATTTTATAAACAATTAATGTTTTTAATATTTAGCTTCTTAAAGAAAATTTTTAATTTATTTCTTTAATAGTAATTTTGATTTGAATGATTTTACTCATTTATATCTTTAATGGTAATATTACCAACAACACAACAGACAACCAAAAATGCTATAAGTATCTAGATAGAATTTTTGTGATGTAATAAGTGTTTTATATAGGATCTCTTCATCAACAATAATTGATGTCATTAAAAAATAAAAGAAAAAGAAACAGGAATCCAATTCTATGAAAACTATTCCCATGATGGATAAACCAATTCCATGAAAACTAAAATCATCTCAAGGCTATGAATGAAACGACCATTAATACGACAAGAATCCAAAATGAATCCTCCTAAAACATAAACTATTTCAATTTACAAGATGGAAAGATAGTATTTCAATATAGATAGAGAACATTGCAAAATGTTACAATTATATGTGACCACACCAACAATTTCTCCATGGTCCAATCCGCTAGGGTGATGTGATGATGATAATCGCTTTACATATACCATCCACCCCAGCTCTTACTATAGATTGCATATAATGGCTCAGAATGCATTTATATCTTCAGTTGTTGCTCTAATTCAGAGAGTTTCTCATTTTTCTTTGTTGCCAAAATAATCAGGAAATTAAATCTGGGAAATTCCACAAATGCACGATTGGAGGATCTCAAAAGAAAAAATAACTAACTTTTAGGAGGAGCTGGAGGTAACCCATATGGGAACTCTATCAAACTAGCAAAACCAGAGGAGACATATTTGCCAGTTTGCAATGCTCGTTGACTCTCATTTCCTTCTTAGAGTCTGCTGATAGATCAACCAACTCTTTTCTTGGCTTCTTCCTCTTTAATATACGGTCACCATCTGAGCCCAAATCCTCCTCTTCCACATAATTAGTATCTTCAGATACTCTCCCTAATTTAGATTTCTTACACTCCTTGCCAAACCTAGTTGAGCCATGAACTCCAGCACATACATCTCCTACATCATTCAAACCCCACATTTCTCGAGCAATTGGTCAAGACAGTAGCAGTTAGATTGTAGGTTCTATTTCAAATGCAAGACTCTATTGATTGTCATCATTATAGTAATAAAATCATGTATTTTCTTATATTAAATTAAGATAGTTCCCATTTCAAAGAGGAAGCACAAAATTAAACAAGAGAATTTTAAGATTTCAGAAAAAAAAAAAAAAAAAAAAAAACAACTTACGAGAGCAATAGCTAGACATGGACAATAAACAATTCTAACATTGTCGAACAGATTGTGAGAAAACCCAGATTTGGTGGAGGATAGAAATATAAAGAAAGAGTAGGAATTGATGGTGTAATCCTCCCATCAAATGTTTTGATTTCCTGGCCTACTTGTTATGAAATCATTGAATACTTGCTATCAAGAAGAGTTTTTAGGCTCCCGAGTTTTTTTCACTTCTTGGGATCAAACAAATACAAACCTGTTGTTAGATAGCATTCATAATTTATATCCTTCGAGGTCATTGGAACATCTACTCTTTTTAACTCTCTGTCTATTTAGGGAATTCATTATTTCATCTAATTGAATTCAGAGATTATTATTTGATCCTCCAACCATCTCGAGCTGGAAAACTTGTGGGAATCAATGACTGCAAAACAGTTGCAATTGTTTCTAATATTCAATGTTCGTGGCCTCTCAGCACTCCATATTAACTTTTAAAAATAAAATATTGATTGTAAGCAATGAAGAAATGGTGGAAAATGAATGTGTTTTTAAAAGAGAAGGCCACCATGCAAAACCAAAGAAAAAACACAGAATAAGAGAAATTATCTTTTATTTGAAAAAAATACGATACTGCAAACTATTTCTTATGAATAAATCCCTATTACAAAAAGCCAAGAATTTATTGGTTGCTCAAGACAACATAACAAGACAGAACAAAGCATAATAAGACATAACCAGGAAACAAAAAATCATGGAAACAAGCATAAGGACAAACACAAGTCACGTCAAAACAGAAAGGATAAGCTATGAGAACCATCATATACTTTGAAGGAACACTTCTCACAGGCAAACTGTCAAACAGGTGGTGAACATCCATTGATTTGGGCCACCTACGTTGGCAGCCATGCGACTGCTTCCCCACAGAGGATGACAACAAATTTAAAAAGCAGCACACAAGCTCATGATAAGACCCAATTACCTTCTGGATTTGAAAAACTTTCGAAAATTAATAGCCAAAACGCAGTAGCAAGTGTCGATGCATTCTTCAATGAAATAAAACCACCTGCGTCGCCAATGCGGATTTATGCACAGTACTGCTAAAATTGTCAACACCACAATTATGTAACATACACCAAAGCTCACATAGAAACTGTCCATGTCTATTGACCCATCATCTCCATTGGAATTGTCAGGCACTCTCTCTGATGGTGATTCTGTTTTGTCGCAACTGTTTTGCAATAGAGGTTCACAAAGAAGAGGATTGCCTTTATAACAGCTCTCATCAAAGGTACCGAATTGGTTTTTCAACTCCGGTGTTCTTCCTGACAAATTATTGTACGACACGTTGAAAACTTCTAGAAAGGTCAGTTCAATGAGTTGTGCAGGAATTCTACCATTCAAGTTGTTGTGAGAAAGATCCAAGCTCTCTATCTGCTTCAGATTGGAGAAAGATGAAGGGATTAATCCAGTGAGATTATTTTGTGATAGGTTTAGAGAAAGTATCCCACTTAAGTTTCCCCATTCAATAGGGATTTCTCCAGTGAATCTGTTACAAGAGAGATCCACGGCATACATGTAACGAAGGATATCGCCCTCGTAAGTGTATAAATTTTTCTTTGATGTAAGCTCTACAGCTATTTTTACATTGATATCTTCCATTTCATCAGCCGAAGGGTCATATGATGCCATATAGATAAACCTAGATTCATCATCTGTTGCAGTAAAATTTAAATTGCTCAAACATGAGGGTAAATGACCAGAAAAATTATTTTTTGAAAGATCCAATATGCTTAATCTCTTTAACAAGCACAACTGATGAGGAAGTTCCCCATTGAATTGATTAGATTTGAGAACAAAAATGCTCAAGTCCGAAAGGCTATCAATCCAATCTGGAATGGGCCCAGTTAAGTTGTTATCGCCGAGATCTAATGTCACCAAAGAAGAGAGATTATAAAATGCATATGGCAGTGGACCTCTCAATTGATTTCTGTAGAGGCGGACATAGGATAGATACGGTGCATCGAAGCCCAACGGTAATGACCCAGACAGATTGTTTTCAGAAAGATCTAGAAATTCAATCCAATCTGAATTGAAATATTCAATTGGAATGGTACCTTCAAAATGATTTCTAGACAAGTCAATTCCCTCCAAGAATATTGAAGAGTTCCCTATTCCCCTTGGAAGCATGCCTGACAAGAGATTGTTACTGATATCAACAAACGTAAGTGATGATTCTGCAAGTGAAAAAGTACCTGGTACTTCTCCAACAAATTTGTTTCCATCTAGAAAGAGGAACTGAAGTTTAGTCATGTTGAACACAGAAGGTGGTAATAGCCCATTGAAATTGTTATTGGACAACTTCAAAAACCTCAACGAGGAGCCTCCTTTTGGCAAATTATGCTCAAACAGTTCACAAGACATATGATTGTTGGAAAGATCCAAATCTTTCAGAGAGCTCATATTCCCAAAACAAGGAGGAATACATCCTGTGAGGTTGTTGTTAGCCATTGTGAAGCTCTTCAAACCTGGAAAAATCAAACATGTGTTTCTTGCAATTTGACCATGTATGTTGTTGTCAGACAAATCTATTGTCTGAAGGTTGGGTTTGGGATTTTGTGGTAGCTGCAAAGGATCTATAAATGAGGTGTTTCTCAAATATAGTTGATTTAACCTTCTATTATTCTCATACAGCCAAAATGGGAAAGGTTCTCCAACGAATTTGTTGTGGGATAGATCAACAAACACCAAATCATATTGGCTATGGAGGAAGTTTGGAAACTCAGCACTGAGTAGTTTTGAAGCACTAAAAAAACGAAGCTGGAGCTTTGGAGCTAGAGCCTGAAAACTGGATGCAGGTACTAGCTCATTGTTATCGCATGCAATGTACTTGAGGTTGGAGTGGTTCATAAATGAACCAAATGATATTGGAACTTGAAAGTAGTTATCTGAAATTGAGAGTTCTTTAAGCTGCAGAAGATGGGAAAGGTGACTGAAGGCAATATTTCCCTCAAATTGGTTGTAAGATAAATCCAAATATCGTAGAGATGATAGATTTCCCAAACAAGGAGGGAGAGCGCCCTTCAGATTGTTTTGACCGAGATCTAGCCGTTCAAGATTCTTCAGTTCACACCAGCCTGTACAATAAATCCACGTCAAGGGAATAGTAATATATCAATTATGAACTATTTAATTATTGAGAGATACATTCGAAAATACTAGTTTGTTAGTGATGTAATTTACCTTGGTGGGGCAGAGTGCCACTTAGCATACATCCTTCCAGAGACAGAGTTCTGAGAGCAAGCAATGGTCCAATAATGCTAAGAAAACTTGTTGTGATGGGAGAAGCAACATCCAGGAACAACTCTTCAAGTTTGGTCAAATTCTGCAGTGCTGAAGGATTGAGAAAGCGCATTCTTAATATCAGACAATGAAGTTAAATGAAACATAAAGGGATTGAGTTTTGTGCATAAATTCCCATTTGTTGATAAAATTTTATTAAAATTATTTCCTAAATAAATTTATATTTTATGTATCCATATGCATAAGCAGCTTATAAAAGTAAAAAAGGAGAAGTTTTTGTTGATAAAAATACTAAATATTGTCATAAACATAATACTATGAAAGTGATTATATAAACGTAATAACAGAGGAAGGGGCAGGGCCTCATATAAAATTTTATTAAAAAAACATTGAAATTCTTAGATTTTAATTAAATGGATGAAAGACTACCATTTTTGACATCCGATGAAAGGAACATAGAGCAATGAGTGGTTCATAAATGACTCAAATAATTAAACAGAAATTTGAATTTTTCAAATAATTATTTTGACAAAAACAGTTATTAATCTAATAATTAAATAAGACTGAAATTTTTAGATTTTATTTGATTTTTGTTTCACTAACTTTGTGAGTCATTTTTTTATTACAGATTTACTATTTAGATTATTGTATTCAGATTTACTATGAAGAATAATATAAATCCATTTCTTAAAGGCTAGTCGAATTGCACAACCCTGTGTGGAATAGATAAGATAAATCCAATGACGAAAGTGGTATATATAAATATCATGCAGGTTTCAGGCACCAAAACTGTCACTAACCTTTACCAAAGTGTTTTTCTTCTAATGTACTCCCACTAGCATATAAGGTCTTGAGTGATGGCAACCCTCCCAATGACTCTAGCAAAATGTTTTCCTTGAAGTCAATTGAGTTCAGATACAAGACTTCCAATTTCCTCAAACCTGTGATAAAGAGCAAAATCAATAATTTACTGATGCTCTTTCTTTTAATTATTATTATTATTTTATTTCAAGTGGTTGTGTGAACCGTTTGTGCTTTTCATGAAATGATTTCAAACTTGCACTGGTTTATTTTATTTATATTTAATTTCTATCAAATAAAATGATGGGGTAATTAGATTTGAACTTATAATTATTTAATCAATAAAATTCTAATATCATATAATACGGTGTTTTGTGGTGTAAATGTTTTAGTGTGTATGTTTAATGTTTAATACTATAATGCAAAAATATTTTTTATTTAAAAATATAATAAAATATATATTTTTAGTTTTTATATTAGTACATCAAAATCATCAAATAAATATTAAAAAAATCAATTTAATATTTTTTTAAATAAAATACATTTTTAAAATGCAACTAGAAGGTATAAAACAAACGGTGCACTGTAGTCATTAGAAGTTATGTGGCATTGCTGACCTTTTGTTTTGGTACTGTTGGGTACGTAGGCATAGACATTCCAGAAAACAATTTTGCGATGTTCTTTCAACTATTTTGTTTTTCCAACGAGGGGTGGATAGTGTACGGCGATCCAGTTTTTCTAAGGAGATTATCATGAAGTCTAGAAGCTTACGTTGGGCTGTGATCGGTTTATTCAAAGTATGAAATTAAAAAAACAAACTATTTGAAAAAGATGAAGTCAATTTAGGCTAATATTCAAAATTTATGATCTGGGTCATGATACCAAACTACCCTACAAAAGACAAATACAAAAAAAAACCATTAAGAAAGTTCTTAATTATAATAAATAAATAAATAAATAAATAGCAATCAAATATGATATAAAAACTTAATGAAATAAAATATCAAGGCATGAAAATAAAAAATAAAACAAATTAATGATCATATAAGCTTAAAATTAATGATCATATAAGCCTCCAATGACTATTATATTAGCAATCACAGGACTCGAATATAAAATCACAGGAGAAGCAAACTCCTTAATCCCAAGTTCATACCAATGGATCACCTGCTCTTTTCTTTACATCTTGTTTGCTATACAGTTGGGAGTTTGAACTTAAAATTATTAGGTAAATATGCTTTATAATTTGGACTACTCTAACAATACTTTCCAGATGGTAGATAATAATAATTTATAATGTTAGAGAGTTACAACTATTGTTGACACAGGCATGAAGTAACAATTTACCTTTTTGAATTAAAATAACCTTTTAATATAATATTACCATTCTAATAATTAAATATTCACAAGTTTTAATATTTAATAAAATTTAAAAAATTAATTATTTGTCTATGTAAGT
This sequence comes from Salix brachista, assembly GCA_009078335.1. Lineage (NCBI taxonomy): Eukaryota > Viridiplantae > Streptophyta > Magnoliopsida > Malpighiales > Salicaceae > Salix > Salix brachista. The sequence goes on along the minus strand of CM018576.1, from coordinate 965,026 downwards.
TTCAAAATTAGAATTATTTCACTTGAAAAATTGCGATTAATTATATAAAGCTTTTTTAAGGCATTATGCAAGCTACTTAATGGTTAATGCACATCTAATTGTTATATAAGTTTGCTAAATGATAAATTAAGTCATCCGAGGTACGTGGGAATGATTTACCATTGAGACCAATTGTTCCTGTGAAGCTATTGCTTGATAGATCTAGAGATTTGAGTGTTGAAAAACCACTGAGAGACGATAAAATGCTGTCGTTGAATTTATTGCCACCTAGATAAAGCTCCTCCAATTTCATCAACCCAGATGCTAGTGCTTGAAAACCTGAAAGAAAATTGCATTCCAATATCCATAAAAATTCAATGTAAAGTTGTTACTTGAAATATCACTTTCTGTGTAAACTAAAAAGAATAGAGAGCAAAGAACCTTGATTCTTTAAGCCACCAGCTAGGCGGTTGCGGTACAATTCGAGAAACTCCAGTTCTTTGAAAGGCAGAAACAAAGATGCATTGAGATACAAGTCTTTTTCAAGCGCACCATAATTTACACCTTCAAGATCTAGTCTGATCACTCGGTTTGCGGTGCTGTCACACGTAACCCTAAACCAGTTACAGCAATTTAAATCATCTTTATCCCAGTCTTCTAGCTCATCGGACCCAGCACCTGCTTGATTCACGAACCAAGCTTTGATCTCGAGGAGACCACTTCTCTCTTCCTGCAAACAGCAGTGGCACCGGTCGTTGACGAAGGCCAAAGCCATGAGCAGCATCCACACCCACAATAATTGCCTCATTCTTAATAACGCTCCTCTGCTTGACAAACTACAAAACCAAGCCGTCTCTTATATACAAGCTTGTCCTCTGCATGCATTTGATAGGACAGTGACAAATGTCTGTTTCATTGAATTTTCTAACACTTGATAGTTGAATGGAGTTTTATCATTCTATTTTCAAAATAGTGGTTTTAAATCATTTTCATGTGATGATGTTAAAAATAATTTTTAAAAAATAAAACAAATATCATTATTATTATTATTATTATTTTTATTTTTATTATTATTGCGTTAATAATAATAAAAAAATTAAATCAAAGACCAAAAAAAGCCTAAAAACTTTAACAAAAAAGCAAACAAAAAAATAAAATAAATGATAAAACAAAAATAAAAATTATCAGTTGAAAAAAATCATTTGACTTGAAAATAAAAAAAAAAACTAATAAAAAAACTAAAAGAAATAACAAAGAGGAATTAAATTTAAGAATTAAATTTTTCAAATGATCAAAACACAAACAAAAATTTAAGAATTAAATTTTTCAAAAACATATTACCTCAAAAAAAGAGAAAATAATAAAAATTATTTGATTACCCCGTGAAAAAAAAAAACTCAACAACATTAACAAAAGAGTAAGCACAAAAAAGGCTAAAATTATTATTATTATTATTGTTGTTGTTGTTGTTGTTGTTGTTGTTGTTGTTATTGTTATTATTGTATTAATAATGAAAAAAACAAAATTAAATCAAAGACTAAAAAAATCCTAAAAACTTTAACAAAAGAGCAAACAAAAAAAAATGATAAAACAAAAATAAAATTATTAGCTAAAAAAAATCATTTGACTTTAAAATTAAAAAAAATGTCGGCACTACGTTGTGGGCTGAGCAAACAATTTTTATAATTGTTGGGATTAAATAAATTAATAGGATTTGCTACATCACAAATAAAATATAATATCTATATATGCAAAGTTTAATATAATAAAACAGATCAACACACCATATTATAACAACAGCAACATCGAAGTCTTAACATCTAAAATTATCATTACTATACTGTCAAAACAATAAAAATTATCAAATTATCCCGAGAGAAAAAAAAAAACTCAAAAACATTAACAAAAGAGTAAGCAAGAAAAAAAATAAAATTATTATTATTATTATTGCGTTAATAATGAAAAAAACAAATTAAATCAAAGACTAAAAAAAGCCTAAAAACTTTAACAAAAAAGCAAACAAAAAAATAAAATAAATGATAAAACAAAAATAAAAATTATCAGCTGAAAAAAATCATTTGACTTGAAAAAAAAAACTAATAAAAAAAATAAAAGAAATAACAAAGAGGAAAAAAATATTAATTTTCAAATGATCATAAACACAAACTAAAATTTAAGAACTAAATTTTTCAAAAACATATTACCTCAACAAAAGAGAAAATAATAAAAATATTCGATTACCCCGTGAAAAAAAAAGTCAACAACATGAACAAAAGAGTAAGCACAAAAAAAGCCTAAAATTATTATTATTATTATTATTATTATTATTATTATTATTATTATTATTATTATTATTATTATTATTATTATTATTATTATTATTATTATTATTATTGTGTTAATGATGAAAAAAAAAATTAAATGAAAAACTAAAAAAATCCTAAAAAATGTAACAAAAGATTAGAAAAATAAAATAAAATAAATGATGAAATAAAAATAAAAATTATCAAGTGCAAAAAATTCATTTGACTTGAAAATAAAAAAAAAAAAAACGAATACAAAAACTAAAAGAAAGAACAAAGAGAGAGAAAAAACAGAAATATCAATTTTCAAATGATCATAGACACAAACTAAAATTTAAGAACTAAAGTTTTTTAAAAAATACCACCTCAACAAATAAGAAAATAATAAAAATTAAAAACCAAAGCTAAGAGCACACTTATATATACATGGACAAAAATAGGGACTATTCCAGAAATATAAAAAAAAATCAAGGGATTAAAATAAAAAATTAATAGTATAAGGGCCGAAATAAAAATCAAATTGAAAGCAAAATTGAAAAAATCAAAGGCAAAATTGAAAAAATCAAAACTTATGTACCGAATATATTAAGGTATTTAAACACAATCCGGAAATTAATAAGGAGGACCGGAGTGAAACCTAAATATATAATTAATTTCAATCGAAGAACCCAATTGAAATAAATCAAAACTTATATAACAAAAATTAGGACCATACAAAAAATTAAAAGAGCAGGGACGGAAGTGAATAATCCATAAACCTGGGGGCCTCTCATGTACTTTAGTGTGCAGGAGAGAGAGAAACGGAAAAAAAAAAACATTCAACCGGCCACCATCACGAATCTGGCAACCCTTTGCTAAAACGAGCCACACCAGGAGGAAGATCACATGGCTGTGCATCGGTGGCGATACCGAGGAACGCTGCACGCGCTACCAGAAGCGGGCGTGAGGTCGAACACCGTCAGTCGCGTGTGGCCCACAAGCGCCCATTTTCCTGCAGATAATAATAAAAAATTATGGTCAATTATTGTAACACCCCTACAACCAATTCTTCAATTTTGTCTTATTGAGGGGCACATTAGTATTTAGCTATTTTCAAAAAATAGGCAATCCCCGTGGTACCCCTACCGGGCAGAATTGTGTTTTGTCTTATATAGGGGCAGATTAATATTTAGCCATTTCTAAAAATTGTGGAATTACCGTGAAGCCCCTCCCAGTTGCACCCATTTTTTGTCTTTTTCGAGGGACAACAATGTTAATTTACTGTGCAAACAAATATAACAAAATCAATAAATTGGTGAACCGAATGATCGAAAACCGAACCGACCCAAAAATACAATATTACAATCAACAGTATTTTCACTCACATGCTACAGTGAAACACTGATCTCTTTTAGTTTATTTTATAATAAAATAATTGGTTGTTTGCGCCTTCTTGGAATTACCTGCTTGAAAGAGATTCTTTTAGGGCATCTCATGAGAGCCAAGAAAATGACTACCACTTAATATTTCTTAATGTATATTTTCTTTTTTTGTAATATTATCTTATTATCTAATATTTTTTTCTGTTTTTAAATATTTCTCTTCATTTAATCACATATATCTTATGTCTTCCTTGGCTAGATCATTCTATTTTTTGGATCAAATTATTTAATTACAAAATTTTCAAAAAATATATAAAAATCCTCTCTCTATTTCTCTATAATTTCAGGCTATTATTATAAAATTAGAGTTACAGAACACGAGTTTTTATCCAAGTAATACGCATTGTCAAAAAATAGTTTGAGGATGCTGACAGTATGGCCCTCTTCATCCATCGCAATTGACAAGGCAGCTTTTTCTTCACGCACTGCATTAAAAACCTGGAATTATTTGAGAAGACTTTGACTCAGAGTCGGTCCTTACGTTAACCAGCCTAGAGAATGCTTGGCATTAAAACGACTTGTCAGTTTTACAAAATGCAAGCAGCACCCAGTTTTCGAAAATGTTTCGTGAAAATGATTTGATCTCAGGCTCCACAATTATTTTCATTACTTTATTTGTTATTGTTTTTCTTCAAGCTCGTGGAACGACGGGGTGTTCCTCATCTTGTTGTTTAGCTGCTTTGCTTTTATTTTTCTTCATAGACTTGGGAGGTCATGTGTCGTGAACAAGTGATTTCCATGGAGTGAAATGATTTTCCGACACAGCTGTAGATTTCATCACCTACTGGCACTTGTTTTTATTAGTAGACTTGGGAGGTCAAGATTCCTAATTATCCACATCAAGTCTTGATCCCATCAGAAATGAATTTCGTGGAAGAAAGAAAGAAAGAAAATTATCATGCTAATACTTTTCACTATATTCAGTGCTTTCTTGGACATCCTCAACAATGGAGTTTCTCTAAACGTGATTCCCACGATGAGATTTGCAATGTGGTCCTCCTAGGTAGTGAACCTGCTCAACCAATGATCACATATGATGCCAAAATTGAAATCACAGAGAATGAATCAAATTCAATGGCTCATAGCAAACCCTCTGCCCCCTTCCAAGTTCCAGCCGTGTCTTGTACGGTTGCAATTAACATCTCCCCAACTAGTCAACTCTTTCTTGTGTTCCCATTAACCAGAAAATATGAAACTAAAAAAACAATTATATATTTCCAAGACATGATTAAATCTCTCTGAGCAAAAAAAAAAAAAAAACAATCTCTTTTCGTTCATTTTTTCTTATGATGCAGAGTATCTGCAAGGTAACGTTCAGAGTTAATCATGTTCGAAGCCTTCATCTGTGCTACTTAAGACAAGGTTTTTGCTATTAAAACTACCTGAACTGAACTGAGAAGGTTGCTTTGATTCTTCTGATTCATAAGAGCCCTTCCTGACTATTTCATTATTTCCAGGAAACATTGTCTGCTTCACAGAAAAAATTAATAACTCTCCCAACCATATTTAACTGGAGATCAGTGATTGCATTTTGAGAGTAAGAAGTTACGTTGTTAAGAAACCATCTCACCTAAAAACTTAAGTCGATAGGTGAGGCCCCATAATATAATTATATTATACTCTAACAAACCCCCTCAAGTGAAAGCCTTTTGAGCTTGAAACTTGCACAGACCCACATTGTCTTGTGCTTGATTTTTTTTATCAAATAGAATAGGGGTGATGGGATTCGAACTCGTGACCGCTGGGTCAACAAAGCTCTGATACCATGTTAAGGAACCATCTCACCTAAAAACTTAAGCTAATAAGTGAGGCTCCATAATATGATTATATTATACTCTAACATACGTTACTGAAATATCTTCTGCTCCTGGGAGAAATCTTCTCTTTTCTTGATTCCAAGCAGGACCCAGTTTTCGAAAATGTTTCGTGAAAATGATTTGATCTCAGGCTCCACAATTATTTTCATTAGTTTATTTGTTATTGTTTTTCTTCAAGCTCGTGGAACGACGGGGTGTTCCTCCATCTTGTTGTTTAGCTGCTTTGCTTTTATTTTTCTTCATAGACTTGGGAAGTCATGTGTCATGAACAAGTGATTTCAATGGAGTGAATGATTTTCCGACACAGCTGTAGATTTCATCACCTACTTGCACTTGTTTGTATTCGTAGACTTGGGAAGTCAAGATTCCTAATTATCCACATCAAGTGTTGATCCCATCAGAAATGAATTTCGTGGAAGAAAGAAAGAAAGAAAATTATCATGCTAATACTTTTCACTAGTCAGTACGCTTTCTTGGATATCCTCAATAATGGAGTTTCTCTAAACGTGATTCCCACGTTATTGGGGGAGAGAAAAGTAGTGTCTTTGACTTTTCCTGGCTTTGCAAAGAATTTACAGTCCCGAATTTCCCATGTTTTTGTTCAGATCCACCAGGACTTCTAAACTTTCATGCTACCTCCAAGTAAGATAAACTGACCCTCTAACCTTCCTTTCATTTCCCTTGCAATGAAAGTAACAAAACTCTGATGATTTATTCTTCTCATTTCTTCACCGTCTCAACTCCAAGAACACCCTTCACCATCTCGTACGTCACACATGCAATTGCTATCGAAGGGACCACGCACAAGTGGAGAAAACGAAAAAAGATCTCCTTGAATTCAATGTTATTGGGAGAGAGAAAAGTAGTCTCTTTGACTTTTCAACGTTTTGCATACAAGGTTCGGCCATCGAAGCTTTTCATTGGGTTTGAATTTCCTGGCCTCCTGAGTAAATATCATCTGGGCTGGACTTGAATATTTCTATATATACACTTAAGGCTGGATGAGCTTGTCTCTTTAGCAGGCCTTCCTAGGCTCTTGTGCTCCCAAACTATGTCAGCTCCAAGCCCGTTATTATTGAATGAAATCATCGAATACTTGATGTCAAGAGTAGTTTTTTCCACTTGGATTCCTCTCAATTTGCGACAGCATTAATCAATCATGGAACCCTAGCAGCATAATTATTAAGTGAGGGCTCATTGATTTGATGAGCCAACTCTTTATTTTATGATTTTCGGTAATCCATGTATCATAGTTTGGATCATTGAGTGCAGGTTTCGTCGTTGCTCCAGTTAGATATCCAACCTTGTCACGAACTCCAATACGCATCTCCATCAACTAAGACCATAATGTATAGTTTGTTTCATTGAGAATAACACTGACAGGAAAGCCAGAGGTTTCCTGCTGAATGATAATTGGGTTTGACAGGGGGGTGTTCGGGGAGACTTGAACAATTGGGTTTCATTCTTGTTCTGTCATTGTTTGCAGGAGGAAATTCGTGGAATACAAAGTTCAAAGAGAGATGCAGGAAGGAACAATATAAAAAAATTGATTACAGCAGACATACAATAAGGGGTTTGGCTCTGTAAAGTATTCTCTTCTTCTTGTTATTATTCATCTATTTCAGCAACTATATATACAGGGAAGTAAGAAGACCTATTCTACTTGTTCATCATTAGGCATTGGCAACGATGGTGATTATTCTTCACTACAATTTTTTCGAAGTGGAGGTCCACACAAAAAAGGATTTCCTTCATAATTGCTTTCATCGAAGGTACCAAACTGATATTTTCTCTCTGGAGTTTTACCTGACAGGTTATTGTGTGTCACACTAAAAACTACTAGATTGTTGAGTACAATAAGCTGTGGAGGGATGACACCGTTCAAATTGTTGTAAGAAAGATCCAAACTCTCTATCTGCTTTAAGTTTGAGAATGTTGCAGGGATAGATCCGTTGAGATTGCTGTTTGACAAGTTTAATGCAAATAGCTGACTTGAGTTTGCTCTGCTGGGATTGCTCCTGCGAATTTGTTGCTAGAGACATGAAGTTGAGAAGTCTGCCATTGTAACCATAATACATACCTTTAGCTGTAAATTATATCACTTGTTCAGTAGTGATGGGTATATAACTGCTTCCCAAGAGAGCCCGGATATGGCTGAATTCATAATAAGCTTTTTCTAAAGGCAAGGATCCAAAATGAAGTCCGAAATCCACTGATGCTTTCTGGGAACTTTCCTTGAAAGTGAGATTGCCCAAACAGGATGGTAGTGGACCAGAGAGCTGGTTTTGTGAAACATCCAAAATGCTTAAATCTCTATTTGAAAGCCAAAAATTGGAAAAAGTAGCATCGAAGAATCAAAGCCTTCAAGCAAAAACAGGTGAGCATCAAAAGAACTGACAACAGAATAGGGTATGACATTCAAGTTTTCAAATTTATTTTAGAGCCATGACTTGCCTTTGTTCCAATATTCACAGAAGCATGACCTGCTCGAACACCTGGTGAAGATCCTTGCACGGCAAGCTGTTAAAAAAATCAAAACCATTATCATTGCTTCAATTCCACAAAATTCTCTTCATAAGAGTAAAATAGAGTAAGTGAAGCTAATGCCTTTGTCCAAGTCAATGTGTCTGTATCAAGCACATCCACATCACCGTGATACCTATCACCACGATCACCACCGTACACAAAAAGCTTATTGCCGATTTCAACCGCACTGTGACTATCCCTAGGAGCCGGAATATTGCCCTTAACCTCTGGAGAAGTCCATCTCATGGACTTGAGATCTAAAACATGCAAATCATTTAAATAATTTGCTTCACCTTCTCCACTTCCCCCGAACACCATGATTCTATCATCACCGATCAAAGTTGCAGTGTGACTTTCACGAGGCGAAGGAGGAGTCCCTTTGCATTCAGGGTTTATCCACTCCTTGGTCCCAAGATCCAATATATGAAGATCATTCACCTTCTTTGAGCCATTTGTGCCCCCGAACACAATCATTTGACGCCCCACAAGAACAGCACTGTGGCTGTCTCTTGGACCAGGCCCTTGACCTGTGGTTGCCAGAGTGTTCCAAACCATTGTATCAAGATTTAGCATTAGAACATCACTGAAATCAAGACCCCCACAACATCCCTGAAATTATGAAGTAAATATCATCATTCGGTGAAGAAAATGAAACTGAGTAACAGCATAACCAATTTGTTAGGTGTTCACAAAGCAATTAGATATTTATTTCAAAGAACACATTTCTTAAATAGCAGACAGAGCCATATTTTACCAAGTAAGCAACGACCACAGCTTTTAATAAACAATTCTATACCTAGAAAGCAAGGATATATATATATATATATATATCATCTTCTACATGTCTCCTTTGCCAAATATTTTCCATAGAAAACCTGGAAGATTGTACATACCCCAAAGACATAAACAACACCATGAGAGTAGCAAGCAGAATGACCCCATCTTTCAGAAGGATTAAATCCTAAGACCTTAGGATAGAGCCACATTGCCGCCTTCTTTGCAGCTTCATCTCCCTGAGACCCCATTACTAGTCTTCTCCCTTTTTTCTCCCCTCAGCTGAAAGGCTTTATTTATTTCTAGTTCGAACACATGGCTTGGTGATGATAAAGAAAGTTGAAGAGAGAAATATAAAGGGAGTCAAAAGTGAACATGAACAAACCAAGCGATATATCAACTATCAGTGTCAATAGACATGAAAAGATGGGCGCTTTCAAGTCTCAATCACTGTGGCGACCAACATCAACAGAAGGTAGTGGTGACAGGAACAATTTTTTTGCTATATAAACCCTCTGCCACCTTAAGCAAAATTTCTTTAAATGTAAAGTATCTCTACACTGTATTGTGGGCATCGTAAAACATCAAATAACATAAGTGATGTACATCATGGAAACATGGCTCGAGTGTATCTCTTACATTTTTAATGATTTTTTGGTTTTTTGGTTTTTTGGTTTGTTTACTTTCGCACTTTTGTCTAACTGAAAATGATGGAGGGTGGGGGCATTGGGTTTTGGGAAATGATGGAGAAAGTGAGAGGTTTGAGGAGCTTTTTTCTTGGTGTTCCTTTCTGCTGAACTCACAAGCTATTTCTCTCCATGCGAGTATGATCTTGGGATTGATGGAAGTGAAGTTTACCCTCTTTACCTCTCTCTCTCTCCCCCCATCATCCAAATTTTCAAGATGGGTTATCAATGTGGATCAAGAAATGTCTATTCTCAAGGATCTTTGAGAGAAGTGTGGGGGCTTCGTGCTGTCCAAATTCTTTTTAGTTTTGGGAAATGAGAAAGGTTTTGTTTCTCTTAAAAAGGTTCGGAGGATTTTGAAATATGAAATAAAAGCACTAAACTCAATGCAACCTAACCTTGTATAGAGAGGAACTTATGCTAGCTATTTTAAGGAAATCTCAAGGTAGTCATTAATGTAATTTAAAGAATTATTTTATTTAAAAAATAAATTTTTAAATGAGATTTTATAATATAATTTATATTATTTTTTAATATATTTTTTAAAATAAAAGTTATTTGCACTTGAAACTTACATAGACTCACACTACCTTAACCTTAATTTTTATCAAATAGAATAGAGATGATGAAACTTAATTTTTTAATTGAGATCTCACAATATTATCTATATTATTCTCTAATTATCAATTCCCAATTCAGTTTCAAAATAGCATATTATATCAACTAAGTCCCAAATGCTGAAGATATTTCTCCATTGGGTCATGTTTCCATAGTTTAAGCTATAAAAAGATGTCAATTTGGTTAAAGAAAATTAACTACAAAATTAATAAATCGTTAAAAGACCAAATTAGAAATGTTTGAGTCCTAAATGGAGTTTATTTTTATTTGGGACTTGGTTAATAATTAGAAAATACGCTAGGGTTAAATATTAAAGTTTTCCCTTTATAATACGAGGAAGAATAAGCTTGACCTAGCTCTATGGGGTGGATATATACCATGGAACTTCTGCTTTAAAATGACATGACAAGTCCATGGGGGAGTGCACATGGAAGCCATTCACCTCGCCAAAGGTTAAATATTATTGCTGGGATTCCCTTTTCTCTCCTCAATTTCTTATGTTTTCATGGCTCGAATCTACTTTCAAAGGAGAATTTCACCCTCCAACTATTATCCCATTGTCGATTAAATACTTATAAGTTCGGTATTGCTTCTCTCAGCCTGTTTTTTGAACTGTCTGGTATTGCTTTTGTCGAAAAAAACAGGCTGAGAAGCAAGGCCAAACAAAACCTAAACCTCTCAGCAAATGAGTTTTTCAATTAACCAAGTAATTCATGCTCCCTGTTCAATTTGAGTTTGAATAATTTAGTCAAACGGGGGGTTGATTGGGAAATATACTTTGGGAGAAATCAAATTGAGAATATTATGATAACCTTTAAGGGGTGTGTTTGTGTGTGTGTGTGTGTGTATAAAGTCTTGACGACTTAACTGGTGTCTCAAATGGTTTGACGTGATGACAAAGAGTCTGTGATCTGCACAGCAGATCTCAAGTTCGAGTCAGAGCTTATATTTTTTTGTAAGAACCTGGAACAATCAAGGTTTTACTAGTTTATTTAGACTCATAAAATGCATTTTTCGAGAACTAGAGTTTCCTGGTATAAAAAAAAAACACATTGCTCCACATTACGAAACACAATTATTCAAACATAAGAATTCATATTTATATATGTAAGAAATAATAATCCGGTGAATTTTCTAATTATAATGCACATGGGTGTAGGGGTGGTAATAGGGACTTATGAGTTGATTTTATAATATTTACACTCAAATCTAAATATTTATATCCTATTAAATAAATTTGGGTATTCACTTGAATATTTATTATCTTGGTACTATTTTTTATGGAATAGAAAATAAAATAGTATAATTTTATATTGGGATCTGCATGTATCATATTAAAATTAATAAATATTAGCAGACTAGAACTAAAAAAAAAAAAAAAAAAACAGCACACTTCGAAAGGTTGTAAAATAATTTAAATAAGTTGTGTTAATAGAAAACAGCGAAAACTAATCAAAATTAAATAAGAAAATTATAATGAAAACCTTCACAAATATAAATCTGGAGGCACTTCATTTTGTGCCGAATTACCATTTAATAATTGCGTTCTTATGAGTCTTGGAATCATTAAATGGTACATCTCTTACGTTATTTTTTGGCACAAATGATTAAGAACATAAAATGGGATACTTCACAATTTTATTTTTAAGATTGCACCCTATTTAATTAGCATATGCTTCAAAAAAAAACATTTCGTTTTAATGACGGCATTCTTCCTGGAACACAACTAATTAAAGTGAGTTTTCGACAATTCTTTTAAGAATCTTTTGATTTTTAATATCAATGCATTAAAAAAATATTAAAAAACACTAATAAACACTAAGAATCTTTTGAAATGTAATATTTTTCTAGTTTTTATTTCATTTCACATATGCTATCATTTATCAGGTTATCATACACGCACACAGGAATATCTATCTATCTCACAGAGAGAGAGAGAGAGAGAGAGAGAGAGAGGGGGGGGGGGGGGGGGAGAGAGAAGGGCAGGAAACAGTTAAATGCATGTTGAGTTGACAAGTGACAGAAGAAAAGAAAGAAAGAACAAGGCGTAAAATACAAGCGATAAACACGGGAGAGCTTCAGTTTAAGATTATGGCACTGTGCGTGTGTTTTACTGACTGCCCCATTTGTCTTCGCCATGTCTTGATTCTCGTGCGTGTCTCTAGCCCTCTCCCTAGAAGCTTTGTAACTTGAAATCAAACCTCTCTTCCTCACTTTCTTTTCTTTTCCCTCTTGCTTTCTTGAAAGATAAAAAGAAATGGACTTTTGAAGTGAAAAGAAAAGAAAGACATCTATCCAATCGAGGGAGCGAGAGGTGTCTGATGTTTTTCACTGTTGTCGAGTAAGAGAATGGTAGGGAATTATTTGAGGGTCTTGCTGTTCTCATAATCTAACTGGATAACTTTTATAATCTACAGCGGTGAATTACACTTAACTCGTATGAAAGGAACATTGCAATTTCTCAATCCACACACATCTAATGTGATTCTATCACCTAAATCAGACCACAGAAGCACATATACCCGCAATCAATGAGCACTGTTAGATTTCTTTCTCTTTTTTTAGAATGCAAATGGTCAGGTTAACTTTAGCACACTTCGACTAATCTCATAGACTCTAATATTAACAATCAGTTAAAACTTTCAGGACATTTACAAATGTGAAAGTCGAACTTGTAACTTTTAGGAAAAGCAAACTCAAGACATGACCAGTGAACCACTCCTCTCAGGGTTACTGTAAGTTTCGTGTAAGCAAAGCTTGAGACATACACGACATTACCACGTAGAAAAATGAGCACTTCAAGTATCCCACTTCGATACGTGGAAAAGCTGATTACAGTAACTTTGAAGTGTTTAGTCAAGAGGTTAATGAGTTGGAAGTAGAGAAATATCCCATTACTAAGACTTTTGAGTGAAAATGGTACGGTCAATCTAGAGTTTAATTTGATTGTGCAAAAAATCGTACTACAATACCTTAACCATTTAACATTGATCAGCATTCAAAGCAGCGCATTAAGTGTTGGGACTGTTTCCAATGAATGCCACAGCGTAACGGGTACGTGCAGTTGGCTGAAACCACAGTAACCAATATCCTAAACAGAACGGCACACTAAGCTTCTATATTAGATTCAAGAAAGGCTTTCCCTGCTTTATTGGATCGAGGACTTCCCTCCGAGCCACTGTTACTAAACCTGACCTAGCTGGGCAGGTCAATCTGATGACTGCCTAACCAGCTTCTAACCAGGACCAGGTTTCAAATTAAATAAGAGTTGGCTCAGTGTAACCCAGTAGTTGGGAGGCATTTTTGAGGTTTGCCCTATTTGTTTTAGGGCAACATGTCCTTCCATGAAGAATGATTAGAGGCTAAAGAAAACCAGAACCGGGCTCTAATGTCATGTAAAAGAATTGGATTGATCAATGATTTACAAGTTGGTTCACATGTTTGTGCATGTGAAGTAGGATATGCCCAGTGAGAATACAACTTTGTTTGAAGCTTGTCAAGTACATGATATAATATAATACAGAAGGCATGCTGTAGACTATACAATAAGCATTACCATAATAGCAATGGCGAGCAGGAAGTGACTACTGAAACAGATATACCTCAAGCTTTCTTCTGGGAAACTTTTCACCGAACCCTGAAGGGTATTAAAGCTAAATCCTAGCTCCTGTTTAATTCAAAAGGTCTCTGCATTCTGTAACTCAAATGGCTGCAACTGTTCACAAATCAGAAGTAGAGATTGTTAGATAAGGTGATATTTCAGTTCAGCAAAACAACTGAAAATCTATGAAGGAATATGATTTTTTCTCTTTTTTTGTCCAGCTAGCCCTCTATATCCTCAGAGCAGCATATCTCCCGCCATCTACTAGCTCAAAACCATTCTTTCAAAAAGGAAAACAAAAGTTTATATAGTCATCTACTATGGAGATTTAATTTAATTTCAAGTCCATCAACTTGTCAGGCAACAAGACATTCCAGTGTACGGGCTGGTATATATCTATGTGCCATTCTCAACAGCTTCTTATAACATCTAGCCAAATTTGAGAAGCCTCTAGCACTCAGGCAATAGTTGCTAGACTGAAGAACAGCACAGTAATAAAAGTGAATGGAAACTTTATATTTCATGCCAACTTGAAAATAGACCTACTTGAGGTAACCAAAGTTTGGAAGTTTGATGGGAGAATTATATTGAAATTTACAAGACCTTCCCTAACAGTCACGATTCACCAGTTTTTGGATTGGAGAAAATCAAAAGATGATAAAGACAAAATATGCATCATGCAAACATGTGTGGAAAAATAAATACTTACACTAAGAATTAAACTGAGGCTCAAAAGAGAAAAGATGTTTGTTTGTTCATTTGTTGGATTCTACTGCAAAAAGACTTCTCTGTTCATCTGTTGGATTCAACAACAATCGGCAGAACATCCATGCTGCCCCAACCACTGATAAAAGTGACAGCATCGCCAAAAATCCAAAATGTGAAGCATCATTTGCTATTATTGCAACTCCCAACATTACAGACTCGGCCAAACTTGCGACAGAAACTTCTGTTGTGCCTATAAGATTTACTTTGGATGATGGGATCCCAGTTTGAAGAATCTGCGCTCCCACAACATCATATGACATGTGTCCCAGTCTTGATAATACCTGCATATAAAGGTTGATCAAATTTTCCCAGGTACCTGAACTAACAGCACGATAGTGATAGATAGTATTAATGAAAAGCAAGAATTTATGGGCAAGGGGGGCATTGTATGTCAGCATCAACAGCATGTGCTTGTTAAGGAATTCTAAAAGATTAGATTTTAGAATGCTACTTCTGGCTACAATCAAATCAACAACTAAGCACAACCCAGAGTCAAACTTGATAAGTTTACAGGTGTTCCAATTTGATAAATCTTAAAAGTATACGTATGATAGCAATTCCAAAGTTAGCATTGAAAACAAGCACAGAAATAAATTGAAATGCTTACAATCAATCCCAGGAAGAGAAGTACAGGGCTCTGCTGAGAAAGAGATCCACTCCAATACACAGCAACAGCCAAGGAGAGAAGAGAAGCCTGAAATACAAGTCCAGATGCTCCAGCCTGCTTGAAGACAATAAACTATAAGAGCCAGAGTAGAGCAGCAAATACTAGGTGACTTGTAACAAGTACAAGAAGCAGAGGATGTAACCTTCAAAATGCCGAGTTGCTTGACCAAGGTGGCTGATAGAAATGTTGCTGCAACACCCATGAAAGCACATAATCCACTGAAGCCCCCTATTATAGATGGATTAACTCCTGTTGAATAAAATATGGTTTTTTGGAGTTAGCATGGGATTCAAAGAAGCCAGGAAATTGTTTAAAACAGAAATGCTCATAGACAATTCGAAGTGAATCTCCAAGGATCAGCATTTCAAAAACAAAAGAAGAATGAAATTGTGTCAGTGCATGGAAATCAGTTCTTTTGCTTTCTTCTGAAATAGAGCAAAGTTTGCAGTGACTAGCTTCATTCAATAAAGCAAAAACAAACCATCCAAGACAACAACTACAGTTTCTAATCAAGGTATACAAATGTATATTTTAACAAAGAAGATGATTGCCAATGGTGATTTAAGAAATCAAGTATAGCACAACAAAATCTCGGTAATGCTAATTTTACAAAGCCCTTTAATGAAGTGCCAACTAAATATGGTTGACACAGCTTCAATCCTGATAGACTACTTGCTTAAATTCTTTAATAACAAAGATAAGAGTTTGTAAGGTACCATGCTGTGTCAAAAATGCTGTCATCAAACTGCTTGGAGCAAGAACAACATTGAAGAAGAGGAGCACGTAGGCAAGGCTTGCAGGAAGAACTGGCTGCTGCATGTATTCCTTCCACCCAAGCTTGATAGTTTCCAGACCTCTATCCACTGGTTATTCAGAAAACAAATCCATGATGTCAGCTAGAACATTGACCTAACTTGAGAGTATCAACGACATTAATTTTTACCAATACTGCCAGCTTCGACCACAGCTTCTTCAGGAGATTCTCCGCAGCTAGTTTGACAAGATTTTGGACGGTCAAGAACCCCAGTGGCAAGCTTGTTGGTTAACCATGTGAGACCAATCTGAGAAATGGATTCAAGAGTCGGAAATGACAGCAGAACACTCTTTAAACTAGGATGATAGCAGGAAAGTGATTACCATAACTGGTAATGACCAGATCATTGAAGCAGCAGCATACTTCAAGCACGTCACTGGCTTGTATTTGGAGAGAAGAAAGCCAAATACTGAGGCTCCAGCTATCTGCAATCATGTGTAATGAGAGATCTACTAGAAGTAAATTTCCATAAATGATAACTATTATAAAAGTTCAAATTGATTTTATGTTGTATGTCTGAAGTAACAATGGAAGTGAACTGATTAAGGTTATATGCCGTTCATGGCTTATGTAATGAGAAACTATACTATTGCCATACTTATACAGGTCCATGCACACCTCACAGAGAAGATCAATTCGATTAAGAACAGCATTTGCTTGTGCAAGCGCAATAGGCCTGTTCATTCCTGCTAACTGTACACACATAGACAGTGCATTAGAGATTGCTAAAGCATCCAGGAGATTGAAACAATAACCACTAAAGAATCTGACAATGACTACAGAAAAAAATACCAGTATAACCCAATCACGCTCCACAGCAACCCCTGTGGCTACTCCACATAGCCTCTCGATAGCCCCCGCTAACACAAGTACAATAAACCATGGACGGAAAAGAACAGCTGGTGCAGAAGTAGAAGAAACAGTATGTGCATGAATTATCATTGTAGCAGATAACAACTGTGCAGCTGCCTGACAAAAACAGAAGAATAAAGAACAGGACTGCAAGAGATAGTTTATATCCAGCTAAGATGTATGATGTTAAGAAAATTACCTGGACAACATTTAAACCCATATATGCAGGTACTCTGGGAGAATAGTCCATGAGTTTGCCAAGTAAAGGGCCACCAATGATTATGGCAAGCTGCTTAACACACTGCTTGTTAGAAAGTATTCCTGAAGCTACAAATAAAGGAATCCAGTTTAAGTATTGCAAAATCACAACCTTACTGAAGAAACCCATGACTGCCACTGGTAGAAGGCTAGGATGAAGCAATGCAATAGATGATGGCCAAGCAAAATTCCACAGCTGTTCCACTAAATTTCCAGCTAGAGAACTAGCATAAAGTGCTGCAACACACGAGTTATTCATGTTATATCGATCTGACATCAACTGGATGTATTTCTATTTTAATAGGACAAAAAAGCATCATCATGTAAAAAACAGCCAAAGATTTTGATAAAAGGTGAAGAACTATTATAAGGGCACAAGTAGAGCAAAGAAACAACATTTTCTGAGCAGTAAAGCTGCAATATCAGGAAAATTAACATTCTACTTCCATTAGGTTCCAATATAAAAATCACCTAGATGCTCATGGTTAAAAGAAAACTTTTATTTTTCACAAGCACAAAATTATAGGATCAAAATCTGATTCCAACCTAAGAGACTGGGATCTCCAATCTGCAACACGCAGGGTAGATGTCAACATCATTTCAAAAAGCACCAGTGGCACATGACACAGGAAATTGCTGGCACATATATGATTATGGAGAATGTAACGCATAGTTTGACTCTAACCACAGTCACATCTCTCAAGCTAACAACATTGCTTTATATAGAGGCGAAAGTGCCTTAAACTTACCATACAATCCAACTGGATGGGCTGGAGTTGCTGCAAGGGCATTCTGCTCCTCCTCTGATAAAACCTAGGACAAAAACAGCAGAGCAATGAGAGAATAATATGCTGAAACTTGACAATCATAATATTGAGAGGGATCCCACTTAAGGATAAAAAAGGAGCATGAATGCCAACAGACATACAGGCAATGCTGTCAAAACACTATCCACATAAGTTGTCTCAGCTAGTAAGCTAAGAGATTCACTGTCAAGGATATCTGTTTTGAGATGAACAATGGGGGTTGAACAGTCACACTCAGCAGCCAATAAATCTTGTGGTGCCTCATCCTCAGTGACAACACTGCTCAAGTGTAAGTCAGTATTTGTAATTGAGCACCTTGAATTTAAATTCCTGAACCTGCAAAATAGTTGTCACATTAATTTGCTTATTGGAACACTCATTAAAGATTAGATCTTCCAGCTGATACAAGCAAAATTTACGCAGGTTTCAAAATTCTCAGAATTATTCCAATCAGCTGGGCTTGTAGAGACATCGAGGAAAATGATTTAAAGAAGGAGAAAAAGAAATTTTAGAACCAGATGTTATAAGGAGCTAAATATAGTCCAAAAAACAAGACGACTTTTTCTTAACTATTGCTTAGAAAAAAAAAAAAAAAAAAAACTTAAAGCGGGCCTCTTGTTAAGTTCTTCCTGTTTCAAAATGTAACAATTCAACTCAAGTTACTCAATAACAGAAATACGCAAAGCAATATACACTCTGATATCCAACCCTTTCTTCATTTGCATTTTCTCAGCAACCAAACACTATCCATGAAAAATTACAAGCCAAACAAGCTAAATCTCTAAAACCCAGATGAGCTAAATTACCAAAAATCAACAATTAATCCTCATTATACCGAAATTTCTCATTTCCCTCACTTTCTCAACAACCAAGCATACCAAAAAAATCCAAATATCTAATAAACAAAACTACCTGTAGGAAGTCGAAGCTAAATCCAAATTCAACCATCTTCGATCATTGATGCTATAGCGAACTCTCGAAGCAGATGATGGCAGTAAAGAGGCTTTTCTAACAAAGAATCCATGAAAACTGAAAGACTGTGAAACTGTGACCATAGCCATGACAAAGACTTCAACTTTAACAAATTCAAGTTAACAAACTTGAAGAAAAAACAATTAGTACTGTACAGGTCTTGAATACTCATGCAGCCTTGAAGAAATTCAAATTCAAGGACCCTTGTGGCTAAATTTTACTGGGTTTGGTTTCATGAGAGAAATAAAGGTGTCAAATTTTGATAATCAGAGAGTAAAAATGTGATCCTTTTGATATGGGATTTCAAAGAAAGGAAGGTTTTTTGAAGGGATTAAGTGGAAGAAAAACCTTATCTATGTGGACTACGGTGGCTTTGTTCTGTAAGAGTCTTCCCATACAGGCGGACAGTTCAACTTCAAATGGGAGTTTGCATGCTTGTTGCTTGGCTTTCTTGTGTGGCTATCAGTTTGGATGACTCTCCCTCACTATTGGTTTTTCTTTTTTCTTTTTATTATATTATTTTTTAGAAGTTTCTGTGGGCTAGGTTTTGGTGGGCTCTTACCTGCCAGCTAGTTCTGGATAATGCGATATAAAGTTCCACAAAAATCTTGAGAATTAAGACCGTTTGGCATTATTACAGCAACCTTCCTTCAATTGAATTTAATTTGTGAGGCTTTATAAAATATATATATATATATACATATATATTTGTAACTATGTTAAGAATTGAATTCTATTATAAATTAAATTCAAAAATAAATTAGAGGTATATTATGATTTTACTACAAAAAAAGAGAGAAAAATATTTGTGAGCATTTCCCTTTTTCTATTAAAATATATTTCTTTAAATTAGAAAATATTCCATTTAGTAATTTTTCAATATTTATTTTGAAAATATTTTTCAAAATAAAAATATATCTTTTGTGTAAAACAAAGATACTCTTCCATGTTTAAAAAAGTAGAGTGTACTTCTTTAAGAAAGTAAGTGTTGTTTAGACTTTTACAAGTGCTTATATTTCTATGAATATAAAAGCAATAGGGTGGTTTCAAGTCTCAAAATCATGTATATGTGTATTTTAAAAAAATAACTTTTGACATTTTTATATTATTTTGATGCGTCATCAAAAATAATTTTTTTAAAATAAAAAAATATTATTTTATATTTTAAAATAAAAAAATATTTGAAAAAATAATTTTTATTACACTTCTAAGCAAAGTTATTGATCCCGTCCCGTTCCGGCCGGAACGGGCGGGACGCCCCGTCCCGTTGCAAAATCCGGGACAAAACGGCGACGTTTTTGTCCCGGGTAGAATCCCGGCCTGTCCCGGAAAAACCGGGCGAATTCCGGCCGGAACGCCCCGGTTCCGTACCGGGCGTTCCGTTCCGGCCTGAAAATCCTTTTTTTTTTTTTTTTTTTTTTTTTTTTTTTAACTTTTAATTTTTTTTTCTAATTTTGAGATTATATTTGTTTGACTTTGTGTTTATATTGTATAATTTAAAGTTAATTTGTCTTGAATTTTAATTATGCTTGTTAAATTAAGTTGATGGAGAGGACATAAGTTGGGAGAGTATCGAAGCACCTTTCTCTACTTTAAATTTAGATGATAAAGAGACATGTTGATGTAGAACAGGTTGCGGAATCATACATGCTAAAGAGGGATCACCCGAAATTCAAAGGCAACTGAATTTCGGCATCCGGGTCGTTGAGGTTGGAATAACGCGAAACTCACCCAGTCAATGCGTTTCGTCGTTTTCGGAAGAAATCAGCAGCTCTGCTGCTGACCTCGACCCAATTTTGGCCAAATTCCATCGTTTCGGCCCCGGAATCGTCATTTTTGCTATTTTAGGAAAGTTTTGTTTTTGCAATAACTTTTGAATTAAGAGTCCGAATTGACTTTGGTCAATTGGTACTCTCTTAGAATTCATAGGCCTTTCACATTCTGCATTTATCTCAAATTTGCCATTTATGGCAAATTTAATGTTTTATGTCCTTTCCTTTTCTGTATTGAATTAGGCTAGGGTTTTCTCCTTAAGTATGTTTGTAAACCCTGCAGCCGACTTCAACTATCATTTTATCAAATAAACACTGAGTTTGATTAAGATTTATTCTCATTATCTTTAATTTTAAGGAATATTGACGTTGGTCGTATTCCCGCGTGATTTTCTGCTGCGTCACATGTGTAAATGAGGAGAATGAGCTTGGTGGAAATGACCAACTATTGGAATGTCTTGTTGATGACTTTCCTTATGTTCCACAGCCAGATCAAGATCCTTATTTTTATATTAATGATGTAGAAGATGTTTGATGTATTTTTCTTTTATTTTAGAACATTTTACTTTCATAATATTTTGGAATTTCAAAGATGTTTCTAATTTTGAGATTATGTTTGTATTGTATAATTTAGATTTCATTTATCTTGAATTTAAATTATACTTGTTAAATTAATATTTTATTTTTTTCATATATATAATTAAATAAAAATGAACAGTACAAAACCGGAACGGTACCCGGAACGGTACCGAAACCGGGACGTCCCGTTCCAAACACAAATCCGGAACCGGGACCGGGACGGGATCAATAACTATGCTTCTAAGCAAGCGCTGCATATACAAAAATAAAATTGAGTAAATCCGAATCCTATTTTTTAATGAAATAAACCAACTTACAGTAATTAATTAAGCAAATATATATTAAATTCATGAGTAGGTTTTCGACCTACTTACAGTAATTAATTAAGCAAATAATTAACATCAACACGGGCCATCCAAAACAGAAAGACATAAACAAGAAGAAATAATATTCCAATAGATGCCAATTAACAAAGTATCCCTGCCACCTTGCTTCCTGACATTCTTCTGCTTCCAGTGAAGATGAATCTTGTATTTTTCTTCACCGCCACCTTCCGTCGACCTGACCAGATATATATCATGCTTGAATCCCGACTCCAAATCTTGAACAACAATAGGGATTTGTTCTTGACCATGACTAATCATTCTGGACACAGTTCCTGCATCCCAGTGCTTCAGAACATAGTCAAAAGCTTGCTCAGAACTTAGCTCAATGGGACCATAGCCTCCTATTTGATTCAGTGGCAACTCGACTTTGAGATCCCATGGAAAAAGCGGCAAGGTTTCAGGGGGATGATCGCCGCCGCTGTTTTTCCTAACTTCTACCACATCGAAACTCAAGGGCCGAGGGCCATCGCCGTATAGCTTTTGCTGCTGCTCCTCCTCGGATTTTGGGAGTAGGAAGTGGTAATACCTTCTTCTTTCCATTGCAAACAACAATGGAGTGTGTCTCTGTGAGGGGACAGATACTTATCTCTTAAAAAACAAAGGGAAGCCCTAGTTTTCGAGACTTGCAATTATTTTTACTTATTTATAGCGATACCTGTGTGGTTAGAATTAGTGATCTTGTAGAACATTGATATTGATGTTCAAATCATAATGAAAGATTATGTGTAGTGGTATAGTAGCATGTGAACTCTATACATAGTTTTTCTCTTTTAATGTGTGAAGAAGAAGAAGAAGAAGATAATTACATAACTGTCAAGCTCTTAGTTTTTAGGATTCGGGACGTAATTTGCTGCGTAAAAGAATTCCATTTATTGTGCTGTAAATAATTTTTATATAATTTCTGATTTGGTAGAGTTATTAATTACAATTTTTATTGGGCCTTAATATTTTTAATCGGATAAGTTTAGATTTTAAAAATATGATATAATATTTCCCAGACCTGGGCTTTTGTTTGTGATTTTTCAGGGCTTGGGCTAAAGTTATCGGATTATTTTAATACTATCTCATAATATTATATGATATCTGTGTGCCACTGACCACTCGTAGAAAGCAAAGAAACTATGTCCACAACCACAAATCTTCCTTATCATCTTCCATCAAAAGACTTCTCAACAGAAAACAGGCTCACCTCTCAACCTTCCCAGAAAACAATCTTAGACCTCTTAAACACCAAATGCAGCGCTTCACTTCATTATCTCAAGCAAGTCCATGCTGTGGCATTAAGGACAGGCCATTTTCAAGACCACTATGTGTCTGGTACCTTGGTGAAATGTTATGCAAATCCTCATTTTAGCAACTTGGATTTCGCCTTAAGGGTCTTTGAATATGTCCCAAACCCTAATGTTTTTGTGTTTAACATTATCATCAAAGGCTGTTTGGAGAACAATGAGCCATGTAAGGCCATATGGTGTTATTACAAGATGACGGTTGCACGTGCAAGGCCTAACAAGTTTACTTATCCGACATTGTTGAAGGCTTGTACTGTTGCAGAAGCAGCTGAGGAAGGGTCGCAGGCGCATGCTCATGTGATCAAACAGGGACTTAGTGGAGATGTGCATATAAGAAGTGCTGGGATTCAGATGTATGGAAGTTTTGGTGAGGTAGAGGGGGCAAGGAGAATGCTAGATGAGGATGGGAACTCAGATGTTATTTGCTTTAATGCAATGATTGATGGGTACTTGAAGTGTGGAGAGGTGGAAGCAGCTAAGGAATTGTTTTGGAGCATGGAGGATAAGAATGTTGGTTCTTGGAATGTGATGGTCAGTGGTATGGCAAAATGTGGCAAGATTGAAGAAGCAAGAGAGTTGTTCAATGAGATGAAAGAAAAGAATGAGATTTCTTGGAGTGCTATGATTGATGGTTATATCAAAGGAGGGTATTACAAGGAAGCTTTGGTGGTTTTTAATGTGATGCAAAGAGAGAAAATTAGGCCCAGGAAATTTGTTTTGTCTAGTGTGCTAGCTGCCTGTGCTAATGTGGGGGCTCTTGATCAAGGAAGATGGATTCATGCTTATGTGAATAAGAATTCAAACTCCTTTGATGCTGTTTTAGGTACTGCTCTGGTGGATATGTATGCCAAATGCGGGCGGCTTGATATGGCATGGGGTGTTTTTGAGAAGATGGAAAAGAAAGAGGTTTTCACTTGGAATGCTATGATTTGTGGGCTAGCTCTGCATGGTAGAGCAGAGGATGCAATTGAGCTTTTCTTTAAGATGCAGAATCAGAATTTCAGGCCAAATGGGATAACCCTTTTGGGCGTCTTAAGTGCTTGTGCTCATTCAGGAATGGTTGATGAGGGTTTAAATATT
This sequence comes from Salix brachista, assembly GCA_009078335.1. Classification (NCBI taxonomy): domain Eukaryota; kingdom Viridiplantae; phylum Streptophyta; class Magnoliopsida; order Malpighiales; family Salicaceae; genus Salix; species Salix brachista. The sequence goes on along the minus strand of CM018576.1, from coordinate 941,058 downwards.
TTGAATTGCATGGAGGAAGTGTATGGTATAGAGCCTGGGATGGAGCATTATGGGTGTGTAGTTGATCTCCTGGGAAGGGCAGGGCTCCTAGGAGAGGCAGAGGAGGTTATATATTCAATGCCAATGGAACCAAGTGCTGCTGTTTGGGGAGCACTTTTAGGGGCTTGTAGGAAACATGGAGATGTAGAATTAGGTGAGAGAGTAGGGAAGATTTTGCTGGAATTGGAACCTCAAAATAGTGGTAGATATGCTTTGTTATCAAACATCTATGCAAGAGCTGGGAGATGGGATGATGTTGAAAATGTGAGGAAACTAATGAAGGAAAGAGCAGTCAAGACCAGTACTGGAATTAGCATGATTGACTTTGATGGTGTTGTCCATGAATTCAAAATGGGAGATGGATCGCATCCGCAAATGAAGCATATTTATTTGATGTTGAAAAATATGATCAAGAGGCTAAAGATGGAAGGTTATTCACCAAATACTTCTCAAGTTTTATTTGATATTGAAGAGGAAGATAAGGAAGCTGAGCTGCAGTACCACAGTGAAAAACTTGCAATTGCTTTCGGATTGATTAACACGAAACCAGGAACAACTATCCATGTAGTGAAGAATTTAAGGATGTGTGAGGACTGTCATTCTGCCTTCAAGCTAATCTCTCAAGTCTATGATCGGGAGATAATCGTGAGGGACCGCGCTCGCTACCATCATTTCAAGACTGGAACATGTTCATGCAAGGATTTTTGGTGAGTTATGAAATATCAGAAGCATTCTTAGAGCATCATCGATGATAGGAAGCATGTCCAGAACAGAAGTTATGAACCCAGGACGGAATTTAGCTGTCATATATGAAAAAATGGAGGTAGCAGTTCCATAATCCTGATCCAGGTTCAGAAAAGATTACTATGCTCAAGTTTTTTAATCAAGCCCACCAAGTTTTAGCATATTGATTAGCATTCTTGGATATGATGATTGCATTGAAACACTCACATTTTGATAGAAAAGTAACTTACTACAACCAGAATGTTTCCTTCTCAATTTGTCAGCAAGTATAGGAGAATGAATGTTACTGCTGCATAACTTAAAATCTAGCATACAGGTTACAGTGCAGGTACTTGCTTGCAGGAGGCCTATTGAACCTTCAAGTTTGGCTCCAGTTCTTACATGCATTTTCATTTTTTTCAAATTGTTATTTATCAATCCTTGAAAGCTAGAACTATACCACAGCAAGCACAATTGTCATGGCTTTTATTCAAACATAGTATTAAGCACAAAAGCAGCAGCCTAAAGGCAAGACAACCATGACATGTAGATACAATACTAGAGCAACACGAGCACTTCACAGTTCAACTCCATAAAATACTTAGCTGTGTGGACTGCACTTCTTAATCTTCAGAGTGCCTAATCCACGCTATATGCTATAATTGCATATTTTTGGTTCATAATTGATCAACAGCCTTTCTTAGGCTGACAGTCATTGGTAAAGGAATGGTGGGTTTCAGTAGATGATCCAGAAGGATTGCCATAGTTTCCATAACTGCTGTTGGTCTCATCATCAGGACTGCCATTGTTGTTGCTAGTAGGACTGCTAGCTGCGTTATCATTCTTGGTATCCACTGCTGGCACTGAGCCTGTCACATGATTACTATAGGTACTTGCTTTTTCTTGAGTGTTTGGCTTAATATCAGTTCCAGCATCACCCTGGTGCACATTAGACAAAGGCTGCTTATCAGTTTTTTCTGCAGTGATCTTTTTAAAAACAAGCCTCTTAGCATCAACTTGAAGATTCAAGAATGTCAGCCCTAGCACAAGTATTACAGCAGTCGTCCTCATCATTAACCTGTAAATTTCAGACAACAGCAGATTGTCTGATGATGCAAGGCATTAAGATTAGAAAATAATTTACTTTAAACTGAAATTAACTAAAAAAGTCTCTCTGACAAGTCGACGTACCTTGTATTCCTTTCTTGTTTGATCATTGGTTGATGAACATTGCTTCAAGGAAGCAAATATATAGAAGAAACAGTTTTTGGATAATCATGATTAGTGGGAAAGTAGGATTAAAATGTGAGCACTATAAGTATAATGAAAGTAGTGAAATGATTACAAATTCACAATATTCTGGTCTTATTGGAGTGTGCATTATAGGGCTCAACTAGTAAGTGCAGCACCAAAATATACAGTTTACTGCACTATGTATTTACTAGCTAGCATTAGCATGATTATTGAATGATGGCATAACAATAAGATCTTCATGAATTTGAAAAACGAAAGCATGCATCCTGCATATGCTCTAGGTAAATTGTAATTATGGGGTCATAAAGTTGATCTGATTGCTGAGACAAGTACTCTAATAGGTAAACATGGAGCTGAAAATGGACCTTTGCTTCTGTAAACGTAGAGAAATAAGGTTCTCAAACTGAACTGGACCTAGTTGGGCTATCTATGCTCACCCTCGGCTACAGCCCAAGTCACCAAATAAGTATTGGGCTAACCCTAGCCTCTTAACCAGCCCTTAATCCACACCCTTTGAACCATAAAAAAAAAAGAGAGAGAGAGAGAGATTATCTGGTATTGCCTAGTTTTTGTTTGGTATTTTTAAAAATTATTTGGCTAGTCCAGTAATAATGTCTTTAATCTTTATACTTATCTTATATATAATGTTCTGTAAAAGCTAACATAACTTATTTTTATTTATTTTGTATTAAAAGTATATCTCACAACAATTTTAACCAAATATATATTTTTTTAAATCTTTTTTTTTTTATAACCATACTAAAAATGTATTTTTTTTAAACTACAATCACAAAAACCACAATACAAAAAAAAATTCAATGTCGCACAAATAAACTAAACAAAAAAATAAATAAAAACCAGTTCTACACAGCTAAAAAAATGGCTGAATCCAAAACTCATTCTCCTTTCTCGATTGCCCTCAAATGTCCCTTCACAAAAACTAACTCCAAAAATGACCAATTTGTCATTATATACAATATTAAGGACTGGTTTTGTCCTAACAAAATCCAGTATAACTAATAAACTAAAAAGACGACATAGTACTTGCCATTCAAAAACAGGATCATTTTAAGTTTTTAACTATCAAAAATAGAAAAAAAAAAATATGAGAAGGCCAAGTCATGGCCATGAAACTACTACCCCCTTCGTCTGCATCAAACCCCAGATGGGCAAAATCTCTCTTCCTTTTCACTTCTAATCCAAAAGGGTCAGAACCCATCTCAAATTCAGTCCAACTTTTTCAATGGAGATAAAAAAATCTAGTCTTTAATAGAAAAATGTAGTGAGGGCATGTGTGAAGGTGATGCAAAAGAATGAATGAAGTAAATTGAACTGAATGGGGTAAGGTATCTGCTGTGCTTTTTTGATATGGATGGAGTTTTGTTTAATAATAGTGAAGAACCTTTAAGGACAGCAGGTGTCGATACTTTTGATGAGATTGGAGTTGAAGTTACAGTGGAGGATTTTGTGCCTTTCATGGGCACCGGTAACATATATATATGTCAAGTTTGCGTGCATTCTTTATAGAGGCTGGAATAGTCGGGTTTTATCACTCATTTGGACTCGCAAAGTTTATTTTTCAAGGAGTAGACTTTCCTAACATTTAAAAAAAAGATAACATATATATGGTTCTTCAGTTTGAGATTTTGTGCTTTGATACATTGATTATTTCTTGCTAGATAATAAGTGATTGATGTGTTTGGATATTTGGTTTCATTAGCGAGAATTTCAGTGTTAGCAATTCTTTTTCGTTTCTTGAAAGGAATCCAAATGACTAGTCATTTGACATTTAGAGGACTTGTTGTATAATGTTGTCAATAGTTCTGCTGTTATTTTCTTGAATCTGGTGTTTGAGTGACAGAAATTTGATTGTCTGAGATGGAAATTTGATGGGAAGTAGCTGTAGTTTTACTGCTGAGTTAACAGAAGCAAACTACTTAGGAGGTGTTGTAAAGGGTGTCAAGGGATTCGATCCCTGATCGAGACGGAAAAGAAAGGTTCTGTGAGATATATCTAGATAAGGTTTGATTAGCGTGAAAGATTATATTATTTTCCAACATGTAGCTGAAAAGATTTCAGCCTCCAGCACCAAAATCCAGAACCTTGAAGTGCTTCAGGAATCAATCATCAGCTGACACGGGGACAGCTGAAGCTGATGGTGGTTCATCCAGTGAGGGCAACCTGTGTCTCAAAATATCATAACCCGTAAAGTACCATTTCTCAAAGGTCTCCTAAGATCCAACCACGTTGATATAGTTCCCTACCATGTTTCATCCTTGTTGCATATCATAATTGATGCAGGTGGTTTCTATCAGTCAATTGTGGATCCATCATAATTGGGCTTGGTGGATAGATGTTTATGACTGATAGGATAGGTTTAAGTCCAAGAAGAAACTTAGGTCATGCAGGGTGATCAGCCTAACAAAAAGGTCCATAACTTTCAATCTTATAATTGTATCGTGCTTAAATTTTGCCAGGAGAACTTGCTGGTCCAGTTCTATAGGGTATCAGTTCACTGTTACAAAAGATCATCAAAAAATGTTTTCCAGGCTATTTTTGTTATTTTTCCTCTTTATTACAGGTTTCCTTGCTTGTCTAGGTTAATATTCTTAGAATTATTTAAGGAGGTGTACCGAAAAACGCTGTGCTGATTGATCCCTTTGAAGGTTAGTCATCTAGGTTCAGAAGGAACTGCATCCCTTGATTTTAAAAGATCCACTGCCTCTTCTTCAATAGGAAGAATAAATTGCAGGGTAAGCCTTTACTTTTTTGCTGTTGGATAGCAAAATACAAAGGGTAGAAGATATATATTCTATTCTCGATCCATCCATACATCTTTAGGGAAATTCCATTTAGTAAGGTCTGTAATGGAGAATTTACTGGTAACTATTGCAAGGAGAAACGATCAGTTTGATTGATTTTTCAGGCTAACTATTGCAAGGAAGATGAGCTCTGCTTATATCAATCACTTCTCTGAGATACGCTTCCAAGAAGAAGTTTCAGACTCAACCGGTTTACCCTGTCAGAAATCACACTTGCGTATCTTGTGAAGCCCAAATCTTCACCAAACAACTTGCAGCTACCAGTTACCGGCTGACAGCATTCCCATGCACATGCATTGTAAGATTTTTTGGGTACAATTTGGTGATATATTTTCCATGAAACATGAAAGTTGATTGGATGAGGCAGTTTATCTCAGTAAATCAAAGAAAATGACATTTTTATTGGATTCGGAGATGTCAATGGATTGTCACATGTAAATGTTTGACATTTTGGAAGAGAGAATAGATATCACTGCTCTTTTATTGAGTTTCTTTTTCCAACCTTCACAGCTGTTCTCCTTTGCAGCCCCCTAATTATTGTACGAACTGTAGCTTATTTTATCCATCGCTGATTCCCTACAATCTTATAGATTGCTTTCTTGGAGGAGATGGTGGGTAAAGTACAAGAATCAAGCACGTTAATGCCTTAACATTTTTGTTTGATCATTGCATGGATACAGCAAATTCACTCTTTATCTGATCTTAAAGTTGACTTGGGATTTGTATTTGCTTCAACGAAATGCTTAAATCGATGTTTCGATTCAGGGAGACAGGAAAAGGTCAAGTTTTTCAACATCAGATCGTAAATCATTGGTTTATATTCCATATATTTCAAAGATACATGTTCAAAACAGTTATTACTTGCCGTGTCAACGTTCTAAATACCTGTGCAGAAGTTTGAAATATAGGGAATCCCAGACATTTCCATTTGATGCCCTTCAAATCTGTCACTCACTCCCTTGCGATGTCCTTGTTAGCGGTGCGGTGCTGTCTATATTTTACTCGAAAGTATTCAGATAATCAATATATATATATATATATATATATATATAAACACACTTACTGTAACTTCAGCCAATGAATGATAAACACTTACTGTGATCGTGATTTGTGATGGTTAAATTTCCTAAACAATCCAAGGAAGGATCTCTCCTCGGATTGTAGTATCGAAGCAACAGCTGCATGAACTGGACATGGTACTGCTAGGGTAGTCACGGCCTGTTGCGATTGCCCCATTCAAGTTTACGTGGCCCACATATATCGGTGGATCCCGTTGACTCACATGTGCATACAAATGGTCAATTTAGAGTTTAGACTGGTGTGATATTAATCCAACTGGCACTACTAATTATGGGTTTTATTTATTTTCATTGCATTATGTTATTTTGCGTTATTATTAGATTAAGAGCTCGAGAAATAAAGTAGGAATGTTTCTCGTAAATGAACCTTCAACGAGCGCAAGCAGAAAATTTTATTAGTGAATATTTAGATGTCATTATGGAGAAATAACTTATAATAATGTAATTTTACTTAAAAATACACTAATATTTCTATATAATATTTTTTTTTTCTATATTTGTCTCATCTATTATATATATATATATATATATATATATATATATATATATATATATATATATATATATATATGATGCTATACCTGAATCAGTTTGACTCAATGCTTGCACCCCTAGATTTTTTGCTATTGCAGCATGTAGCTGCTTGCTTGGCTAAAGGAACTGACCTAAGTCATGAATTTCTATGTCATCATTTCATTGCTAATTAACCATCGACATAATTATAATGTTTTGACATAAACAGAAGATTGATTGCCCATCAAGGAAAGCACTCGTGCACATTTGATTGGCTAAATGATGCCGGTGCAGTCAATTATTTGAACCTGCATCGTATTTTATTTGTCAGCAAAGAGATTTGTTAATGGATCTTTAATTAGCCCCTAATCATATATCATGTGACTAATAACAAAATAATTGACACGGGTCTTGGATTAGGTTACGAGAATTTGAAGATAAACAATTTATTTTTACTAATTAAACTAGGAAATAACAATTTCTGACATCAAGATTAAAAAAAAAAAACATTTTATATATGACATCCAAAAGGCTGATGATCTCTTCTTCTTCTTCTTCTTCTTTTTAATAGTTTACAATAATGCATGTGGCAATCTTTTACCAAAGTTCTCAAGGGCGTGGCGTGGCGTGGCATGGCGTGGTGATAAAAACTTGAGATCTGCTTTATAGGTTTCAAGTTCGAATTAGAATATGCATACCTTATGATAATTTGAGACAACTGAAATTTTACTTGTTTAACTTAGGTTCACAGATAATGTTAAAAAGAGATGAAGTTTTGTTAAATTAAAAAGAATCTTTTACCAGAGAATAATATGAGATTTGAGATCTTATAAATTATGTTTAATAAGTGAAATATAAGATAGAGTAATGATAATAACAATCAATAAGGCGTTCTTTAATCAATATATATTTTTTTTCAAATAAATTTAATTTAAATAGATCATCCATATTCAGAATATATAAAAACTCAAAAGTAGTACTAGACACTAGAGTCAACCTAACAGTTTACAACAGTCGGTTCTGCGACTAATAAATAAAGATAGGGTTGCTTTGTCAAATCCAAATACTAATAAACAATGACCGATGAAAGAAGAAACTGTGATCTCGTAGCAAATGACAAGAATTTATGATTAAAATCCCATGTCAGGGAGCAGTGAACCAACGTTAATCAAAGTTGTTTGTCCAGTTTAGTGACCATAACCCTAAAATCCAGCTATTAAAACCTGAATTAAAAATATTTTAATTCGTTGAAACCACTAAACTAAATCCTAATTGGAGGATCCATGGGAAGTGGTTAAGATATGGATAAGTAAGAACATGAATCGTTGGACAAGTACCCAATAAACAGATATGACCAATAATTAGGGCAAATCTCTAATAGATAACAGCTTTGCCGATCCAGTTAATTAGGGCAAATCTTGTATATATGAACATGCTTTAAAGTGAAAATAAAATAAAAAACTTATTTTATGACTGAGATAACTTCAGGTTTTCTGCAACTGTACAAGTAACCCTAATTTTTAAATTAATTCCTGCAGCAGAACATGTAAATCTAAAATTCTGTGCAGGAAATCCTCGTGGCAGAAAACAAAATTGGCCTTGTTTAATTTTGTCTACCGCGTGCCCTCTTTTTGTCTGCAAGATAACTTAAAAAACTTGAAGAGCATTGCTAGATCTTTAACAGCTCGATTCATTAGAGCCACAGATGTTTTTGCTCCACTCATTGGTAAAGAAAGGCCGATATCATAAGACTGTTTACATCCAATTACATCGCTGGAAAAAAAATAATTATGGGCCACATAGAATTTTCCCAATAATTGGCTATATATATATATATATATAATTCGCGGTGAAGAAACTTAACTAATTAGATAGAGAGATTGGGAGTGATCAAAAGCTGCAGTATTTTAATATTTTACGAAAGACCATAGCCTTGGCTCAAGTGATTTGTGGAGGATTGTTTTTATATTATTAAATTCCATTTCGTTTTGATTCTTCCTTGATGACATTCAAGCTTGTCTCGTTGAAGGAGGCAATCTCTCTGGCATGTCACAAGTAATGGGCCTATCCTTATTCTCTCTTTTATATATTCGTGTATATATATATATATATATTCGTTCTGGCTATGACCTATGACATCACCTGTCTATTGCATGTTAATTATCATTTCTTTTTAAAACCCTTGAAGTGCTCAAATGATAACATAATTAAAGGCTCTAGCTATTTGCATAGCCCTTGTCTTCTGCTTTCATGGTATCTCTTCTTCCCCCATGAGAATGGCAGATACTACTACTTGTTTCCAGAATACGGATGTCAATTAAAACCCTAAATTGATAGATGTCCATTTAAACCCATCGAATTCGAATGCGTGATTTTTTTTATTTGTTCTTTGAATGGTTTATGTTTGTGCTCGGTATAGATATCTAAAACTCGTATTTGGTGGCTAATAAATATTTTCCAGCCCGAGTTTAATATATATTATTTTTTATATATTAAATAATATTGGGTATTCAAATCTGGCTGATTTTTTTATGTAATTGATAGAATATAAATAAACTAAAAATTCAAATGGAAGTTTATTTCTTCTTTTCAAGAGTAGTATAACTATAGTTTATGAGACTTTGTTGTCCAATTTCGATCACAGTTTTATGACGAGGGCAGAAAGAAAGAAGAATTGATGGGGATTGATCGTCAATTACAATTAATTAGATAAAAAAAAAAGAATTGGAATATCGATCCAATTTGAGGGTGTCTATCAAGAACAAAGGAAATCATCAAGAACAATCAATGGACTCGCTGGCAACGTGGATCAAACTTGTCCACAGCGCTTGAATGTGAGTTGTGTACAGGAAACCTTACCGAAGAAAAAAAATAAAGAAAAGAAAGTGTCATGAAAACAACCACATGCTTTCCTTTTCTTCTTCTTTTTATTTTCTATTTGTGTGCATCACCCACTAATCATTGCTGAGAATAAAAACAAAATTCTTTTAGCCCCACAACATAGCCAACAAGTGGAAGCCAACGCCTTGCTTTGTTATCCCATTATGAATTTTCACATCATCAATCAATTTAACAATTATAAACCCATAAAATAAAAATGGAAAATAAATAATTTATTCTGGGGGTGGCAAGCACAGTAGTATAATCTATAGTTTATTAATCTGTACAGTTTAACGGCCTTGCAAGTCAAGATATAAGGGAGGCAGATGCTTCTAAAATGTTTTTCTTTTCGTTTTATTTAAAAAGCTAGATGCCATGCATGTAATTCTGTAGTAAATTAACATGTTTTGGAATGGAAAAATGAGTTGAATCTCTCTTCATGAACCCTAGCCAGTAGATCGTCTACGTTTCATGAATGGTGACAAGGTTAAGATCGAGTTAAAGCTAGCCTGCAAGGATGGCTACTCAGTTGAAGAGTGGAATGAGAATTTACGAGACCATGGTTAAAATTATATTTCCCATAAATATTTATATCAATCCCTCTCTCTATTTTTGTAGGCTTTTAAATAATCACACATTTTTTGGATCTATCTGTCGTATTTTAAAAGTCTGGGGGGGTATTAAATTGGATAGTTTGATCCGAGTTACACTTAAAATACTTAAATTCTATGATGGATGACTATTTCATATATTGTTTATTTAATTAATTTATGTTTTTTTTATACCATGAATGTATTTGTGTTTATTTATTGTACGTGAAACTGATGATTCAACAAAAATAATAGATTAATTAGCAATAACAGCACTCATATCTATCTATTTATATACATATGTTGATTAATTAGCAAAAAAGATGGTTAATTAGCCAAAGATGTTGGTAGACGTGGAAAAGCAGAAGCACCAAACAATTGCTAAAGTACCTTAATAAAATGATTACATTGCACCCAAAGCAAGGCTATCCCTTCTAGATGACCTAATTACACCAATATACATCAAGATTTATATGTCTTAATTTGTAAGCAAGTTATTATTAAGATGATTGAAACCACACGCCAAGATTAATACTTTCCTTTTTTATCAGATGAATATAATTAAGATTTTTGATGTTTAGATGTTTGGTTTCTTGGACAAGCAACGTTTAGAGTACTTTTCACTCTATTTAATCTTCTTTTTTTTTTTTTATCTTCATATATGTAGAAAATAAATACGAATTCAAAAAAAAAGTAGACAAAATATTATTATTTTTTAATTTAATGTGTATATATTCACATTTTGTCCCACGTCAATTATTAACTTAGATTGATGTCCACTAACAATATAGTTTAATCAATCAAAGTTGAATGTCCTCAAGCATGATGCAACCACTATCCAGATAAAAGAATGTCTCTCTTTCATAATTAGAGTAGAAGAAATACGCCCCTAAGTTGAGCTGATGATCAAGCCAAGTCACACTAGATCTACCTTGTTTCTAGAAATGCATTTGATCTTGTTTTACACATTTAACTTGTTCGGAGAAATTCAATTCACGGATTACTGAGGTAACTTCATTTGAACATGTTCAATTCCCATCCATATATATATATATATATATATATGGATATATTCCTTTACATGCATAGTAGTGCTTATTAATTAATTAATTAATTAATTTCATGCTGAAAACACTAAAAATAAGTGGTTACCAAGAATAATATTAATTAAATCAACTCGGCATCTCCAATTTGGATTCTAAAAGAACATCAAATTCTTGTTGACTATTTGGTGGTGTAAGTGTAAGGCCGATGGAAGTGATAATTAACATTCAAGGGAGGTAAATGATACGAAAGCTTAATATTAAGAGCATGTTTGTCTAAATTGCTATTTTTATTTATTAAAAATAAATAAATTGAAAAGCACCAATATATATGTTTTCAGCTCAGAAAATAGAGGCATAAACTTAGACAATCAATATCTATATAGATTTGTTCATTTGGATCCACACAATAAAAATTAATTATTTAAAATTATTAATTGATACCAACTCCTTTTCTTTTTCTTTTATTTAATCATATATACTTCAAATCAATAAATTAAGTTGGGTCGGTCTCTATTTGATGGTATCAAGCAAATCATCCATCAATTGATCAGCGAATTAACTAATTGCTTCTATTGAAAATATATCAAGTCAAAAGGTTAGGTTTTGTTTTGACAAAATAACATGTATAGACAATCAAGTCTAACTCTTGTGAAAAATAAGACTTTAAACCATGAATGGACTCCATATATTAATTATAATTAATTACAAATGCTGCTACTATGATATATATATAGAACAAGTAAATTCTCCCTGGTAAAAAAAAAGGGAAACGTATATAAATATAAATAGTAAAAGTAAATGAAAAATAAGTAAAGTGGTGATAATGAATGAGAAAAAGAAATGTAATAATAATAATAATAATAACAAGAAAATAAATTAAAAGAAAAATAGTTAGATAGAACCTTGGAGCTCCAAAGGCAAGGTAATCCAATTAATGTGATTAAGGAAAGGCCGCGTAGTTTCCCGTGACTTGCTTTTATAAGTTCCCCCCATCCCACCTTCTTCCCTCATTTCCTCTCCTCCCTCCCTCCCTAGCCACCGCCACCACTGCTACTGCCACCAAACCCATTCCTTCTTTTCTCCTCCGATAACCCTAAACTCTATTCTCACAATCTTTATTTCCTTCAAAAGGTATTAATTTGACTTGCTTAGTATCCTCTTCCACACCTCCCCCAACCACTCAGCGGCATTTATTTCCTTTCATCCCACCTCCCCCAGCCCAGAAGAACACCATCATCACTCACTACTTGCCGCCGCCGCCGCTTACCTGCATTATTTTCTTGAAAGGTAATGTTGGTTTTTATATATATATTCTCTTCCAACATGGTACATGACATTAGCTTATACAAATTCTTGATTTTTTATTTTTTGGAAACCAATTCTTGATTTTTGACAACCACCCACCACCACCACCACCACCACCACCACCATTCTCTCTCTCTCTCTCTCTCTATATATATATATATATATATTCTTTTGCAACATTGTACAATACATTAGCCTGCACAAATTCTTGATTTTTATTTTTTGGTGCACCCAATTCCTGAGTTTTGGCCATTTTTTGATAAAAATTAATAATCGATCCTTGGCTGTAAATAACAACTTATATTTTGCGATATTATTGCATTTCAGGGGCAAAATAAGAGGTGACAAATTTTTTAATGGCAAGCAACCAATTAAATTGCGACATGTCATCCCAACAAGAACAAAACCAGCAAAAAAAGAAACGGAGAAAATCGACTCTTGACACGACAGAGAGTCACATTCAGAATGACAGTAAAAGCCACCTAACAGTGAGGTGGCGAACTGAAGCAGAGCGACGGATCTATTCGTCGAAGCTTCTTGAAGCTCTCCGTCGGTCAAGCCGGACACCTTCTCATCCTGGGAAGTGGACTCGAGAAGTCCGAGAAACCGCTGACAGAGTCCTCGCAGTGGCTGCGAGGGGAAGAACTCGGTGGAGCCGCGCGATTCTCGCGAAACGCGTGCGGCTGCTGAGAGTGAGGAAAGTGAAGAAACAGAAATCAAACGGTGATCTTCGGTTACCGGAGAGAGAGAGGAGGTGGAAGTTACCGGAGGTGGAGAAGAAAGTGAAGGTTTTGAGCCGGTTAGTTCCTGGTTGCCGGAAAGTTTCGTTTGTGAATCTTTTAGAGGAAGCGAGTGATTATATTGCGGCTTTGGAGATGCAAATTAAGGTTATGGCAACTCTAAGTGAAATTCTCACCGCCACTGGCGGCGAAGTAAGCGGTGTCGCGGGAACTGATGGCGGCTTGTCAAGCTGAGAGCGAGAAGTCACATGCATTAGAGTGTTCGTTATGCCAGGTGTCAATTATAATTAACTTTTTTTTTTGTTTTTCTTAAGATTTTTAATTTGTATTTTTCTTCTATTAATATTAATTCTTGATGTTATTGTAGACATGGATATTTTTATTTTCTTAGCCTTCCTTTCCTTTTTTAGTCAAATATTGTTGTATAATTTTTCAAAAAGAGAAAATTACCAACAGATTTCCAAGTTTTTTTTTTAAGAAAAAAGGAAGGTTAAAAGAAAGAAAAGAAAAGTTTGTTGGGGAGATTTAATAAAGTCGAGTGGCCCAATTAGAATATTTGCTCAGGCAAAAGGGTTTTTTTATATAATTTTGTAAATAGCAAGGTCTGAATAGAACAGCAATCAAATTAGAGGGATCGATAATTGAACGATTCGAAAATAAAAACCCTCTTCCTAAAAAAAATAAAAAATAAAATTCCCCAGTGAATGCAGGTAAACATAAAAGTAAGATTTTAATGACATGGCAGGGGTGGATATTTGTGAGATACGGGATCGCATAAAGGGAGGGAATAGAGGGGGGGGCCCACCTCGCAAGACAGTTGATAGAAGAGGCCAAAGAGGCTCCAGCACACACAAAAAGGAAAAAAGGTCGTGTCATGTGCGTGGAGGGTCCCACATTTTCAAGTGCTGCCGACCCTCCTTGCCCCCACATCCACGACTGCCTTTAGCTTGCTTGCATGTGATGTTTGAACTCTGATTGCTGCCATTTTCGGAACCCCTCATTTCCTCATCAACCCAGTCAGACTCTCTCTCTCTCCTCTCTCTCTCTCTGAAGGGCCGGTTGAATTGGGGTGACAAATTACTTATGTTTTTATTCAATTGTGTTATACCCACAATTTCTCATCCATGTGCCTTCATTTATGAAGATGTTGTTTTCTTCCTCCTGGCTTGCTTCTCGATGAGCTTTCTATCTGAACCAGCTACGAAACATTTTATACATGGCAGCTGCCTGGAAACACAAGGGAGGGAAGAAAAAGGACACAGGTGTTTCTAAAAAGGATCGTGCCCCTTCCAAGTAAAGTTTGATTGAAGATAGGGATGGTACCGTAAATTCTGTGACCTAATTATACACAGGCTACTGCTACAGAAGCATTATCATTGTTCTATTTTTTGAACGTAATGTCACGTGCACATGTCCCTGAAGCATCTTTTACCGATCGCCCTCCACCTTTGGCAAGGTGGGAGGTGGAAGAGAACAAGCTTCACGACGTTGTTAATTAATTCATCTTTTATCCTCGAGGCTGTCACCAAATAGCCTCTTCACATTGAAGTCATGCGTTGAAAAGAACATCGTGGGGGCGCTTTATGCTGTAAAACCCATCAATGCTAAGGATAGATCGAGTGATGGAGTCTACGACGAACCTATCTTAGGATAAAATCGTGGAATGATTCCATCAACAATCAACATTATTGTGATTAGAGCAATGTTTCCAAAATTTCTGCTAATGGAATCAGGCTCTACACTTGTGAACCTCATAGCTACCAGCCAAAAGTGGTATGCTAGAACTTTGTAACGGAGATTGCTCACAAATCTTTCTTTAACATTACAATATAGTTACACATGATTATTCAGTTCCTCTAGAATTGGTGATTAATGAAAACCTTATGGTTCTGAATTTGAGATATGGTATGGCATGATAAGAAATTAGAATATAGGTTTTTATAAAAGGAGGTTTCTCCCTTTTTCTTTTCCCAGATGGGAGTTGAAAAATTAATTGATAAGCTTTTTGATTTTAAATACAATTTATGTATTTGTTTTTTTCAAATATGAATTTGGATAGTTAATCAGCTTGAACAACTCTCTCTTTTGTTTTTAACTTATCTTTCTTTTCAATAATTTGTTTTCTTTTTCGTGAGGGAGATTTTCAACTTGAAGGGAAGGGAGTGACATCTCTCTGTATAATTGTCATTCACATGACTTTTATTAAATGCCAACATTGCATGTGCTTCAATAGTTTGAAGCAAGTGTAATCCAACTTTTCTTGACATAACTTAGTGAGGAGATTATAAACTACCTTATCTTATCCACAAAATTATAACAATCTAATCTTCATTTGACAGAGCACTCAATCAAATCTAGCCTACATTGGATTGATCACTCCATCACAATTCCAAGTAGAAAACATAGCAAAAAAGGCGATCCACCTCTTGAAATTCAATCGATAAAGCACCTCCTATGATCTAAGATTTAGGTAAAAAAGTTTTGGCACTACCCTACTCACCCAAACCTTCAGTCAAGATTATAGCGTTTGATCCGCCAAGTTGTACTCTTAATAAGCAATCAAACTAGATAAACAAAAGCGAGAAAACGACAAGACAAGAGAATCACTTTTGAGTTGGCAAGGTCCAACCTTCAGACAAAGAAAGGACCCAACATCACTAGGTGTGTTGGGTTGGGTTGGGCCCTATACAGTGAAAAAGAACAAACGTTCTTGGCAGTTAGCAAAATGTTGTTCAAATAAAATAAATAAATAAATACTACAAAATAGCAAACATGTCTTCCTTTATTTTTGCAAGAAAGAATCAAGTTGACTCTCAACATCTAGAATATTGTTGTTGGGTTTGGAATTTGTGTTGCAGTGGTTATTCCACACACTTGTGGCTCCATGCTTGCAGGCTCGGATAAGGACCTCTCCCTCCACTGTAGCTTGGCCATTGACCACCCCCTCCTTTATGGGTTCCGGCTATGGTTCGGTGATATAATATATTGTTAAAAAAATATAATTAGGGGCATGAATTAAATTTAAGAAAATAAGTTAAATAAGGGAATGAGTTAAATAAGTCATTTATTTAATAAGAAAATAAGTTGTTACATGGAATTAATTATTTAATAAAAATAAAATATAAAGTTCAAGCATTAATTATTTGATAAAAAAAAGAAGCTGTTACATGAGTTAAATTGAACTTTATCTTATTTGTCCTACCGATCCATTCTATTTGTAAGATAATCATTCCTATTCCTACCGAACTTTATCTTATATGTCCTGCCGATCCATCCAATTTTTAACTAATCATTCCTCCGATCCATTCTATTCCCTTAGAGTGATTCCAAAGCACCTCCTACCCCTTCAAGTGAGCTTGAAAAATATTATTTTTTTTTTATCAAAAATAAATTTTAAAAAATAATAAAATATTATTATTTTAATACATTTTCTAGCAAAATTTATTTTAAAAACAATATCAAACCGGCTCATTGCTTAATATCAGTGGAGCTATTTCACAGGAAATGTATAGAAATGTTAACATGATGGTGGAAAAGGCATAGAATTGTTATGGAAATCTGATTCTTAAATTGCCAAGTAGCTATAGAGTGACACCCTCGATGCTACATGATATGCGCAAGTGCAGGATAATATCTAACAAGCTGTTTTGCTTCGACCAAGCCAATTCAACACATTCTGGGCTAGCATAAACTTTATACCAAACCACAAAAAACGATTAACAAACCCTAAACCCTACAACTCTTCGAAACCATAATTGCATGCGAGAATGTTTATCAGTCCTGCTTTGGTGTAGATACACCTTGTTGACTCCAAAATTTAACCGGCTTTCACAGGTTGAGCTCTAGGCCTCCACAGTCCCACCCTATACTTGTGAGCATATTTCAATATCAGTTTCCTCTGCAAATCAAAAATCAGAAGTTGAAATTTCAATTCATTACTCTAGGGACTTTGATTTGGAGTGATTCTCAATTGCGCATTCGGAACATTCAAATTGAGAATCAATAACAGCACAAAGTAAAGTAGATGCTAAAACAACAATAAAAGCTTGTCCATTATTATATTAAAAAAAAAGCATCAAATTTAAACAATTCTAGTCTCAGGAAAGTAACTTTTAATTCCAACCTTCATTTGCAAATCTTATTAACAAAGAAGGAATCCAATATATTATGCTTTCAAGAATTAGACAAGCCATTCAATTTTAATTTTTTAGCTTTGTAGGCAACATAAATCAAAGTTATTAGCCGTCATAGGAAACTAGGAAGGAGAATGTGCTTAGAACTTTGATAATAGAACTGGCGTGTGTTGACCAAATTTTGTCCTTAGCCAACCTAACTCGTAACCAAAACCCAACACTTTACAGCAAAGTAGCTCATTATACAAAGATAACACTAGACAACAAAAACTTTAGATTTGAATGCAACCTCAAATTTCTAAAAAGGGACCACGTTATTTTTTTTACTGTTTAACAGTTTTGGACACAAATGAACCTATGCAGCCAACCTTAAAAAAAACCAGTTCAGTTGTGGCTTAGTGGAGTGGAATGATACTGTAGAATAGGACAGTCGCATAGTGGAGTATATACAGTATGATACAATCTTGAGGAAGGTCATATAATGATACCACAATTTTGAAACCATTTGATGCATGAAATATTTTTGAAAAAGGAGGCTTGGAAATTATTTTGAAATTCCAGTTCACGGACTCATGGGGAACCAACCACTTCATCTAAAATCCATAGATGCAAACTTTCCTTAGAGGAGATCAAAATCACCCTACACACTAAGCACTCTATTATCACCCATTGCGTTATTCTACCTGGCACCTGTATAGGAAAGATTATCACAGATATTCCTTTGCCCTTTTCTCATAATTCTTTTCCCAAAAATTGCAGAAAATTGAACAAGTTAGTGAAGACTCAGCAAAATCAAACAAGAACCATTAAAAGGTAAGAGTGGTTATTTAAACTACACATCCGATACTATGTAGAAAGAATATTTTGAAATGAATACAAAAGAAGTAGAGCATCATCAAAATTGAGTCCACAAGATGAATAACCTGAAAGGGCTATAACATCAAGGATTCTTTGAGCTTGTAACAATTCCATTAAAACTGCGACCAAAAGAATTTAAACAGATGTTTAAATTAACCAATTTCATCACTCAACTTGGAATAACTCCACATTGTTAGAGTCTAAACAAACACAGACATGCATGATTTTTATTTTTACTTTATTGAAGAAAAAAAAGCAAATTGAGTTGGCGATAAAGAATAATTACTTGTTGACAAGGGATGCCTAGCTTCTTGAGCTTCAAAGTCCGAGTAACAAGAAGTTTGTGAAAGTCACCAATTTCAGATTCAAGCTTGGCCACATGGGCTTCAACTCCTTTCCCTATTCCATTTAGAAACTCTGGAATTCCAACTTTCACTGCAACAAAAATAATATAAAAGTAACATCACTCTTCAAGCTCAGCCACTTATTTATTGCAAAGATTAAAATCAAAGAAAAAGAAACTTGTAACAGAAATCTATAAAAACATCAATGTTTCAACAATGAAAAACAAAGCATCCACCAAAGATTCAATCTTTTAAAACTCAAATCCATTTTAATCTCTCACAGAAATTCACACAAAAAGAAAATCCTTTTCCAGTTACTATTTACATGAAAATCATTATTTCTTCATTTTACACATGCACACCATGAAAAACCAAACTTTATGAGCAACAAAATGGAGACAAAATGATTAAGGCAAAACCCACTAATCTATTCCCATTTTCAAACCCAACAGCTAAAACTGATTAAAAAACTGGCTCAAGAACATGTACTCAGCGAACGATTACACAAGAAGAAAGAACTCTTAAGAAAATGCTACCGAGGTAAGGAGAGGAGGATTTGGAGAAGAATCTAGAGAGCCCAGGAGCAGAAGTCGCTTGTTGTGGTGGGATCGAAACAGCCCTTTTTGTGTTTGTGAATATTTGCCTCCATGCCATTGCAATCTCCGAACCACTCTCCGTAAAGCTGCTGTCCGCTATGGGGTTTTTGGGTTTTAGCAGAGTGGCCACGCTGTCTAATGTTTTGATGTGCTGTGAGTCTAGAAACGACTGGTCGTTGACACATGATGAGGTCATAGACGGTATGTCATTCATTATTACAATATATACTGTAGGCCTTTTAGGATTGAAGAACCCATTAGTAGAGATTGCTTGTAATAATAATTTTATAAAAATTCACTCTAAAATTACATCATAAACAAAATTATTTTGTATATTCATTTCTATTTCCTCAACAAAACGCATTTCTATCTTTCAAAAGATTCTTTTTGTAGTGAATCACTAAGAAAATGCAAGGAAAAAAACTATTTTTTTATGGAAAACTAACAAAGGGACCGAGCTGTGAAGAAAGATAAAAATAAAGGATCGAATATGAAATGTTTAAAACTAAAATGATTAACTAGTTATTTTACCAGAATTACAAGATTAAATAATAATTTATTCTAAAATAATAAACATTTAAGTGTTATCAGGATTTATCTAACTTGGTAACCACGTTCTAATAAAACTCTACTACTCCATACTAATCCACAACTCTCTCATAAATTATCTTCTTCAATCAATCCTTTGCCCTTATCAGAATACTGCTCTCTTTAATCCCAAAATTAACAAGCGATAGGTTTCTTTCGCTGTTCGTGTTCTTGAGAAAAATATGCAGATATTTGTGAGAACCCTAAGTCTCAAAACCATCACCCTTGATGTTGAAAGCTCGGAGACAATCGAAGAGTTGAAAGCCAAGCTCTATGAGAACGATTTAGGCATCCGTCCGGAGAACCAGCGTCTGATATATTGTGGAAAGCAATTAGAGGAAGGAAAAACCCTGGCAGATTATAACATCCAGAAGCACTCCACTATCCACCATGTTCTTAGGCTTTGCGGTGGCACTCGGCGAGCCTTTTTATTGAGCTTTCTTCATGATATGGCCGTGAAGATTCACGAATGGTCTTCTTCTTGATCAGTTTGCTGCTATATTTATCACAGTGAGTCGTTTTAGTTATTTTTCCGAGTTCTAATTAAGAGAACGCAGACAGTTATTTTAAGACATGCATGGTTTTGGAGATTGAATTTTCCTGCGTAGACCTTTTATCTTGATAATATGTATTAGGATTTTGATAATCAGTTAAGTTGTAAGCCCTTTTCCTTTTCTTTTTTTAATTTAGCTCTTCTATTGACATTATTGTTATTTCATGTTATAATAGATGACATAGTAATTAAATCCCTTAATCAGATCCAAGATCTGGGTTAGGATATCATCCCGTTAGTTTTAGATTGTGGATTGACCCAACGGTCCAGATTAACTTACCATGCCATGACGATTTAATAAATATGATAGATGAAGGTAGATTCTTAATATAGTCATATAATATACACTTACAAAATTGATTTTTTTAAATAATTTTTATGTGTCAATTTCATGTTTTAAATGGAGATTCTTATAACAATAATGGCTGACTTCTCCTGCTAGTTTAGTTCGATTCAATCCAATTGATGGGCTAAAAAAAAATAATCTTTAATTGACTTATCATCGTATAATTAATTCTCTATAATAATTATAAAAAAAATCAGTAGCCGAAACATTATAATACTTCAGTTGCGAATGACCATGTAAAAGAAAGTTCATGACAAAATGTGGCAAGAAGTGGTAGTCTAGTCCTATCAGATTACTCCATTAGACTTGTCTTTCCTTGTCAAGCTAGAGCTTTCAAAATCCAAGACTTTGAAAATCTGTGCTCGCACATGATCATTCGCTACCTTAAAACTTTGATTTCCCTCCGCGCTGCCATGTTAATGATCATGGCAACCTCTCAAGAGTTTTGATAGTGAAAGTTAAAACAGGATTCATCGACAGGGATAGAGAATATACAATTATACAATTATTAATTTTTGTGTGAGCAATTGCAGCAGTTCTCTACATCAATCCACTTCGGCGGTGCGCGCAGGTGGTTTCACTTCGTTGAAGAGTGCATTGCAACTTGCTACTGTTTTCTAAAGATTAATTTTCACAAGTTCTCCAACTTCAGAAGATCATATATTTGGTCTTAGCATGGGTGTATTGGATTTGTTCTGCTAAAACACAGGTCTGGCAGGGACCGAACAAGAAGATAAAGCAGATGTGCCAAAGGAATGAAAACGAGAAACAATATGAGAATAGCCCATGCATGTCTGTGAGGCAGGGAACTAGAAATACTGATACCATTCATAAACAGATAATTAAAATGTGAATGTCTAATTAAGTTTCATGTGGAATGTCTAGACTATGAGTTTATGGACTATATATATTAATAAACTAAAGTTTAAAAAGATAATTTAAAAGGGCAAATATGCAGTCTTTCTTTTACGAGCCATCGCTACGAAGATCTCTTTTTAAGCTCAGTAGGGTGCTGGATTGACACAGATTATATCAACATAGAAAGATGGTTTAGAGACCCATGCACGACATAGCTGTGAGGGAAAAGTCTATACGAAGATCTCTTTTTGAGCTCTTTTGTAATCATGATCTTCAAGTTGCCTCGGATTGCTTTTGTTTAGAGAGTTTATTACGGTATTAATTTTGAGTTCTATATTATTTTAGTTTTTTAATTAGCCCATGGCATGCTATTTAAAATATTTTTGTGGAATTTTTGAGGTAATTATTACCCTTTAATAAATTATCGTAATAAGTCTTAATTTCCACCATTTTTTTTTTGTTATTTTTAATATTTTTGGAAACTAGCCATAAATCAAGAATTCTTGCATATATATATATATATATATATATATATATATCAATCCATTTTGAAGCTCAATATAGATACTGCTGTTTCTCTCCTTCTAAATACTCAGGTAACATGTTTGAAATGATGTAATATAGTCAGATGGAGTAGGGTTAACAATGTGAGATGGTCCATTATATTCTTTTGTAATGAGTGTTTTTACAAACTTTCATTTGTGGATTATCTTGGAAACTTGGCTTCCTATGTACAGGAAGAAAAACAGAAGACGAAGTATCACCCCATTTCACAACTGGCTTAAATGTCAAAGAAATATTAAGTGGAAGTCATTTTCTAGGCCCTCTTGAGAATATTATCCTACACAAACCAGCCAATTAGAGGAACGCCTAGCTTCTCCCGCTAAATGAAAAGGCAAAACCCAATTGACCAATGACTTTAACTATTGGCAAGCGTTCTCACATTGAGCAGTTTAAATTTTACCAAACAACTCCAGGTTTTAAATGCAGTGCGTGAAGAAAATTCTTCTTGATTAGAGAGGAGTGGAAGAAATGTCTTTGGTGCCAGAAATTCCAGGAAGGTGCTGATAAGCAACAGTGATGAAGTAGAATTAACTATTCTACGTAGTGGTTCATAGAATTATCTAAGATGATGATGAAAAAACTGCGGGTTTGGATGTTGCTATCATTTTTGACTTCGGTAGGCCAATGGTACGGTCGTTGTTATGGGTGTTTGTTGGAAGAGAGAACTGGTCTCTTAGAGATCAAAGCTTTGAAAGATCCAAACAGAGTTCAAGGAGAACTGAGCGACTGGATGGACGAGAAAGAGGGTAGTGGTAATTGTTGTGAGTGGTCTGGAATCGAGTGTGATAACTCTACGAGGCGAGTGATCCATCTCTCTCTCAATGGTGCATATATATGATTGGAGTTTGGGCGATTGGGTTCTCAACGCATCTATGTTTCTTCCCTTTAAAGAATTGCAGAGTCTTGATTTGAGCCGGAATGGATTGGTTGGTTGCTCTGAGAATCAAGGTTGGTTCATGTCTATCTTCTTATAATCATAAAATAAATGTATGCTCATGAAGTGTTTGGTTTGAGATTTCTCTTGCAGGCTTCGAAATCCTATCATCAAAACTGAGGAAACTGCATACCCTTGACCTCAGTTATAGTAAATTCAACAGTGACGGCATTTTATCATGTTTGGCTGGGCTTTCATCTCTCGAGTCTTTAGATCTGTCATGGAATACGTTGACAGGATCAGCTAACTTCTCTGGTAACAGTTTTAATTAATCATCTTCCAAGTTTTAATCTCGTATTATTTTTCCTATGCATTTATATCATTCCGATGTGCTTTTGAGAATCATCTTGCAGGTCTCAACGTGAGAAATTGTGAGTCAATAATCTCTGTTTCTTATTGATATAAAGGGTAGCATACAAGTATTTGTAGAGATAGAGACATTGACAGTTTGATTACGTTTACAATTCTAATACAATAGGAAATCTTTATAGAATTAGAAGAACAAAGGAAACGTCTTCTTCTAGAATTGATTCACTGGCTTCTTATCCTAATCTTCATGCAATGTTCCCCTTGATTGCAGGACATATGATTTCGTAGCAGTCTTCAATTCCGCAGCATGCGCAGCAGCAGATCACGAGCAGCAGATCACGATCAATAGAGGCAGAGGAGCTTTATCTGCAATACACCCCCTCAAGCTGGATCCAGTGGATTAATGGAGCCAAGCTTGCTTATAAGCTGATGGAATTGGGCAGTAGGCATAACTTTTGTAAACACATCTGCTAGTTGATCTGTTGTACGGACATAATAAGTGACAATAAGTTTAGTTTGAACTTGTTGCCGAATGTAATGACAGTCTACTTCAATGTGTTTTGTGCGTTCGTGAAATACAGGATTTGACGCAATGTGCATGGCTGCTTGATTGTCGCAATAAAGTGTCATGGGAGTTTGGCATGAACACCCTAGGTCAGTAAGGAGGCGTTTCAGCCATATAAGTTCACATGCAGCTAATGCCATAGCACGATATTCGGCTTCCGCGGTAGAGCGAGCCACCACATGTTGTTTTTTGCTTTTCCACGAAACGAGATTCCCACCTACAAACATACAGTAACCAGTAGTGGATCTACGATCAAGTGCATTACCAACCCAATCTGAATCCGAATATCCCATAATGTTTGTATGTCCGTTATTACGCATGACGATGCCTCGACCAATTGACCCTTTTAAGTATCGCAGAATGCGTTTCACCATACCTAGGTGTTGGATCGTTGGGGCATGCATGTACTGGCTTACAAGACTCACAGCAAATGCAATGTCAGGTCGCGTAATAGTTAGATATATCAGCTTTCCAACTAATTTCTGATAGTGGCTAGGGGATTCAAGAGCTTCTTCATTATCTGCAAGTTTCAATTTGCTGTCTAGTGGAGTGGCCGCAGCTTTAGAATGTAGCAAATCAGCATCTTGTAGTAAATCAATGACATACTTTCGTTGATTTAAAAACAACCCTTTGCTAGAAGTTCCCATTTCAATTCCAAGAAAATACTTCAAATTTCCGAGATCCTTGATTGGAAATTTGAGCTGCAGGCTTTGTTTTAACATAGCAATAGAGTCACCATTATTACCTGTGATGATGAGATCGTCGACGTATATTAGAACCATGAGATGAATGTTGGCTTTGAGCTGGACATATAAAGAAGAATCGACAGAGCTTCTCTTAAAACCAAGAGCTTCAAGAACAGAACTTAGCTTAGCATGCCAAGCGCGAGGGCTTTGTTTCAACCCGTAAATGGATTTGTGTAAATTACACACCATTCTGGAATCTCCCCCTTGAGGGTGGCCAGGTGGAAGTCTCATAAAAACTTCTTCTTCAAGGTCCCCGTGTAAGAAGGCGTTTTTAACGTCCATTTGTGACAAGTTCCATCCATTGTTGATTGCTATAGACAAGAGAACCCTGACAGTAGTCATCTTGGCAACAAGAGCAAAGGTCTCCTTGTAATCAATGCCAAATTTTTGGGTGAATCCCTGCGCAACAAGCCGTGCTTTGTGTTGCTCAACTGTGCCATCGGACTTGAATTTTGTTTTAAAAATCCACCGACTCCCAACTGCATGTTTTCCAGGAGGAAGAGGAGTTATACTCCAGGTTTTATTTTCTTCGAGAGCTATTAATTCTTCTGCCATGGCCTTTTTCCAGACACTTTGAGATTGAGCTTCTTGAAAATTCTGTGGTTCATGAACACTTGAGACTGCTGAGAGATAAGCTGAGTACACAGGAGATAATTTTTCATACATCAAAGATTTATGCAATGGGTACCTGACCGTGTAACTTGCATAATCTTGTAGCTTTGCTGGAGGTTGACGAGCTCTCGGTGGATTTCGTCACAGAGTTGCTTCCCTGTTTTGAACATTAGGTGGCATGCATCCCGTTGAATTGTTGACCTCTGTAGAAGAGGTGTTATCAACGTTTTCCAACTATTGGCCAGCCTCAATCCTGATTATCAGGATCTTAGAAGCCACATCCTGATGAACACTGATCTTCCCTCATTCCAGAGTGTGTGTGCCACAATCCAACGTATTGCAGAATCTTTTCCTCTGATAACTTTTCCTGATTGCTCTGATACCAAAATTCTATCTTCTTCTGTTCTTTTCCTCAGAATTGCAGCATTAGTGGTGTGTGGACGGTAGACCTCCAGCTCACTCCACAATCTTTTTAAATCTCCCAATAAACTCACAAAAGGCTTTCCCTCTTGATTAGTTTTGGCTATGTCCAGCTGGATTTGAAAGATTCTTGCTGCATTGTTTTGGCTCCCATACATGTCACGTACAGCATTCCATAGGTCTAAAGAAGATTCTGAATAGCTGAAAATCTCAGCTAGATTGCGCTCCATAGAGTTTAGGATCCAAGACATAACTAATTGATCCTTTGATAGCCAAGCTTCATGCTCCTGCGTTCCAGCTTCTGGTGCTTTGATTGTTCCATTGATGAATCCCAATTTTGATCTTCCACCTAGAGCAATTGTAATGGCTCTTGACCAAGGAAGGAAATTGAATTCGTTTAATAGCATGGAGCTCAATTTGTGAGCTGTACTGATGTCAATATCAGTAGTATTGGAAGTAGAGATAGTCATCTCCTTTGTTCCTTCAGTTTTTTCGTGACTGATTTCTTCAGCCATGTTCTTAAAAAAGAAGGAGTAAATGAGCAGACAATTTTGCGCAGTGAAGAGAGGATCACCGCTCTGATACCATGAAGAAATTGTGAGTCAATAATCTATGTTTCTTATTGATACAAAGGGTAGCATACAAGTATTTATAGAGATAGAGACATTGACAGTTTGATTACGTTTACAATTCTAATACAATAGGAAATCTTTATAGAATTAGAAGAACAAAGGAAACGTCTTCTTCTAGAATTGATTCACTGGCTTCTTATCCTAATCTTCATGCAATGTTCCCCTTGATTGCAGGACATATGATTTCGTAGCAGTCTTCAATTCCGCAGCATGCGCAGCAGCAGATCACGAGCAGCAGATCACGATCAATAGAGGCAGAGGAGCTTTATCTGCAATACAACGTCTTGTCATCAAGGTTGAAGAAACTGGAGAACCTATATCTCAGAGGAATTCAATTCAATGATGGCATTTTTCCATCTCTGACTGGGTTTTCATCTCTAAAGTATTTAGATTTGTCAAATAATATATTGACAGGATCTGCTAGTATCAACGGTAGGTCATAATTAAATACTTTCTACCTAAGTACTGCTTCGCGTGACATTCTCTTGTAGGGTTTTTTTTATCATGAAAAATGAGGACTTCATATCCATTTAATGTTAGCTGGATTATAATTAAGATAATTAAGAGATTAAAGCCATATCTTTTTTCACAGGGATTTTCTTCAATTCGACCAGCCTTGAAGAATTGTATCTAGATGTTAGTTCTCTCCCAATAAACTTTCTCCATAATATTGGAGCGTTGCCTGCTCTGAAAGTTTTGTCTGCTGGTCAATGTGATCTCAATGGCACCCTCCCCGTTCAAGGTAAATTAACAACTCTCCATCTTCCTTAAATTACATGATCAATAAAAGATGCAAGCTTTTAACACCCTTTTGACTATTTCGAGATAAACTGTACAGGTTTGTGTGAATTGAAGAATCTAGAGCAGTTAGTTCTCGTTGAAAACAATCTACATGGTTCACTCCCAGATTGTTTCAGAAACTTGTAATCTCTACAACTATTAGATGTTTCGAGAAATCAATTTACTGGAAATATTGCTTCTGGTCCTCTACCCAACATCATATCCCTTGAATTCATCTCCTTGTCAAATAACCACTTCACAGTTCCAGTTTCAATGAAGCCTTTTATGAACCACTCAGGCCTCAGGTTCTTCTCCGGTGACAACAGCAGACTAGTAACGGAACCCATGTCCTTTCATGGATTGACTCCAAAGTTCCAACTAGTCTTTTTCAGCATGTCAAACAGTTCATCGGAAGATCTCAATGTAGAAACTCCCAACTTCCTTCATAACCAGCATGACTTGAGAGTTCTTGATCTCTCTCAGAACAACTTCATTGGAATGTTCCCATCATGGCTGCTGAAGAACAACACAAGATTGGAGCAAATATTTCTGAGTGAGAACTCCTTTGATGGTGCTTTGCAATTGCAAGATCACCCAAATCCAGATATGACCACAATAGATATATCCGACAACAACATGCACGGTGAAATTCCAAAAAATATTTGTTTGATCTTTTCAAATCTGTTGACCTTGAAGATGGCTAAGAATGGACTCACTGGTTGTATTCCTTCTTGTTTAGGGAATATACGCTCTCTGGGAGTCTTAGATTTATCCAGCAATCAATTGTCTATAGTAGAGCTAGAACAGTTTACAACACTAATGTTTCTCAAGCTTTCGAACAACAATTTGGGTGGTCAATTACCTGCTTCAGTTGTCAATTCTTCTAAACTGAATTATCTCTACCTAAGCGATAACAATTTTAGGGGTCAGATAGCAGATTTTCCATCTCCCACAAGGACAATGTGGCCTGTATTGGATTTGAGTAACAATCAATTTTCAGGCACGCTTCCAAAGTGGTTTGTCAATTCGACGCAACTCTTCACACTTGATTTGTCCAAAAACCATTTTAATGGTCCATTTCCATAAGAGTTTTGTAAGCTTGACGAGCTTAAATACTTGGATCTTTCTGAGAACAAGTTGTTCGGTTCTATACCATCCTGTTTCAATCCACCACATATCACCCATGTGCATCTATCCAAAAATAGATTGAGTGGTCCATTAACATGTGGATTTTATAATAGCTCTTCCCTGGTTACATTGGATCTCCGAGATAACAGCTTCACCAGCTCCATCTCAAATCGGTTCGGTAATATTTCATCATTGAGTGTTCTTCTCCTAAGGGGTAATCACTTTGATGGTGAGTTCCCTATTCAGTTACGCTTATTAGAGCAATTAAGCATTTTGGATGTTTCACAAAATCAGCTCTCTGGTCCACTACCATCCTGTTTGGGCAATCTTACTTTCAGGGAAAGTTCCGAGCAAGCATCGGTGGATTTCGGGTTTTATTTTGGATCAAAGTCTTTAGCAAAAGCTTATAATGAATTTAGCGAAATTCGAGCTCCCTTAGCAAGCAGTTACATACACATCACTACAGAAGCAGTGGTAGAATTTACAACTAAAGGTATGTATTATGTGAAGAAAATTAGATTGTTCTGGTATGAAAACACATGAAGATTAATCGCTGAAAATACAGCAAAGCTGAATATACTGTCATAAAGGTTGAAGAGATTACACTGGAAATATATATAATATTGTACATGGAAAACTAAGCTAAACTCAACTAACGGTATTATTGTATACATTCCCGTTGGTTTATTAATTGTGATTATAGGAGCATTTACTGTGCACACTGTCTTATGAGCATGCTTCAATTAATGCATTGACTGGTAATATTATTGTGTCCAACACTCCCCCTCAAGCTGGATCAAGAGGGTTGATGGATCCAAGCTTGCATAATAGACGATAAAACTGGGATGATGGCACGGCTTTGGTGAACACATCGGCAAGTTGGTCACTGGTTCGCACATAATGTGTAGTGATGTTGTTTGATTGAACTTGCTGACGAATAAAATGACAATCAACTTTGATGTGTTTGGTCCTTTCATGAAACACAGGATTTTTTGCAATATGCATGGCCGCTTGGTTGTCACAAAAAAGGCCCATCGGAGTGACTGATGAACAACCTATATCAGCTAGGAGACTTCGCAACCACACAAGTTCACAAGCTGCAGCTGCCATGGCACGGTATTCGGCTTCGACACTGGAGCGAGCCACAACATGCTGTTTCTTGCTCTTCCAGGACACAAGGTTACCTCCAACAAACATGCAATACCCAGTAGTCGAGCGCCGGTCAAGTTGATTTCCAGCCCAATCCGAGTCGGTATAGCCCATTACATTTGTATGGTTGTTTCTGGTCATGACAATTCCGCGACCAATAGTTCCTTTTAAATATCGCAAAATGCGTTTGACCATGCTGAGATGATGTATGGTTGGAGCATGCATAAACTGGCTGACAAGACTGACAGCATAAGTAATATCCGGTCGGGTAATCGTCAGATAAATGAGTTTGCCCACGAGTTGTTGATAATATTTAGGTGAAGGAAGAGCAGTACCTGCAAGAGATAATTTCAGTTTACTATCAACCGGAGTAGGGGAAGGTTTAGTTGAAAGCATACCTGCATCTTGAAGCACATCAAGAGTGTACTTACGTTGATTAAGGAAAAAACCTTTCTTAGATGAGGCCATTTTAATCCCAAGAAAATATTTTAAGGGACCAAGATCTGTAATCGGAAATAATTGTTGAAGAGTTTTCTTCAATTGGGAAATAGATTCAATGTTATTCCCTGAGATAATTAAATCATCAACATAAATGAGTACCATCAATTTATCATCATTTTGGAACCGAATATATAAAGAGGAATCTGCAGAGCTTTTGCTAAATCCTAACGTAGCAAGGGCTCCACTAAGTTTTGCATGCCATGCGCGAGGACTTTGCTTTAGCCCGTAAATGGATTTATGGAGTTTACATACCAAATTAGGGTTGGAGCTGGACGAGTGACCAGGAGGAAGCTTCATAAACACTTCTTCTTCAAGATCCCCGTGTAAAAAGGCATTTTTTACGTCCATTTGCGATAAGAACCATCCATTATTGACAGAAACAGATAAAAGAACTCTTACCGTGGTCATTTTTGCAACAGGAGCAAATGTCTCCTTGTAATCAACACCAAATTCTTGGGTATACCCTTGAGCCACTAGACGCGCTTTATAGCGATTGACAGATCCATCTGAGTTGAATTTTGTCTTGTATATCCATCGACTGCCAACGGCGTGTTTTCCTTTGGGAAGGGGAACTAGACTCCAAGTATTATTGTCAGCTAGAGCTGTTAGTTCCTCTTCCATAGCTTTTCGCCATACCAGGTGAGATTGCGCTTCAGCGAAATTGCGAGGCTCATGATCATTGGATATTGCTGACAAAAAAGCAGAATACGAAGGTGATAATTTTGAGTAATCCAAATAATTTGAGACAGGATACCTGACTGCATAAGCTGCATAGTCTTGAAATTTGGAGGGGCACTGTCGTGTTCTGGGAGGATTGCGTCTTGGAGCTGGCACTTCATCTGGCGAATGTGGAGACATAGGTTCTAGAGGTATGATAGGAGATGGAGGATCGTCAACCGGGATGTCCGCTGGAGTAATGGGCCTAGTGGGCCTAGGCAAGTCGAGGCTGCAGATCTCTGCGCTGGGAAGAGGAACTAAGTCTTCCAAGGACTCCCCCTGAGTTGGATCAGTGAAATAAGGAGTGGTTTCTACAAATCTAACATCCCTGCTGACATACAATTTCTGGCTAATGTTATCATAACATTTGTACCCTTTCTTGGTATGGGAATACCCTAAGAAAATGCACTTGGAAGCTCGCGGGTCAAGTTTGTCACGTTGATTGGTGTGCAGGTGAACAAAACATTGACACCCAAAAATCTTCAAGTGCGAGGTATTGGGAATTTTACCCTGCAAAATTTCAAGAGGACACCGGAAAGCCAATACTTGACTGGGTAAGCGGTTAATAATATAGGTAGCCGTAAGAACTCCATATGACCAAAAATTTTTTGGAACATTCATTTGAAGCATTATGGCTCTAGTTTTTTCTAATAAATCCCGATTTTTGCGTTCAGCAATCCCATTTTGTTGGGGAGTATTAACACAACTAGTTTGATGAAGAATTCCATTAGAATTTAAATAATTTTCCATAGCATGAGATGTAAATTCTGAACCATTGTCAGATCAAAAAATTTTAATATGTGTGGAAAATTGAGTAGAAACTAGTTTGTGAAAATCTTTAAAACAATTAAAAACTTCATTTTTTGATTTTAATAAATATAACCATGTAACTCTTGAAAAATCATCGATAAATGTGACAAAATATTTAAAACCATCAATTGACATGGAAAAAGGTCCCCATACATCTGAATGAATCAGTTCAAAAGCCTGAGATGCTTTGGACAGAGATAATTTAAATGGAAGTCTACTGGATTTGGAAAAATGACACGTCTCACACTCATACTTTCTTTTTGACAAATTTAGTTTAATTTTTGCGAGGACGTAATCGGATGCATGTGCCAGACGAAAATGCCACAACTGATGATCATTGATCGGAGAATAAAAAGCTTGTAATCCTTTCGGAACTTCGGAATCACAAAAAAAATAGAGACCATTCAAATGAAATCCTTCACCAATCTTCTGTTTGGTGTGATGGTCCGGAAAAATCACCTTAAACGGAGTAAATATAACATCACAATTAAGAGCAATAGTTAACCTTCGAACAGATAATAATTGAAATGGAAATGAAGGTACATATAAAATATCAGAATTAATTGTTTTTGACGCAATTTTAATTTTGCCCTTGCCTTTTACTGCTGCCGTAGATCCATTTGCAATTGAAACAAAAGATGATATTGGAAAAGGAGTAAAATCATGGATTTTGTCTAAATTATGTGTCATGTGATCACTAGCACCCGAATCCACTACCCAAATATCATGCAATTTACTTAATTCTAAGGCAGTTAAAAGTGCAATATAAATACCTTCAAATTTCTCATCATCTTCTCGGGAAAAATGCCCGAATAAGTCACGGAATTTCTCATCATTTTCTCGGGTGAAATGCTCGGACAAATCACGGTTTGAAGAAGTGGTCATTAACGCTGCACGTGTGGATGGTTCTCCACGGGTTCGGGTTGAAGACCCACGGGTGGGTAATCCACCAAAGCTTGATAAAAACGCAGCACTGTCACCTTGCCTTGGCAACCCACCATTTTCACGGGTTTTTAACCCACCGAAATGGCTGAGCAAGGCACTGCCTTCTTCGGCTAAAAATCCTTCACCTCCCTGAGTTCTCTTCTCCAAAAAACTGGCAAATTCGTTTAGCAACGACATAGGGCTAGAATTCATGGGTTCTGTGGCAGCTAGATTTGCCTTAAATTTTCCAAATTTTCGGTGACCCATTGAGTTCATGGTCTGCCGATTTTGCTTCAACTCAGGGTGAAGACTCCAGCAGCGATCAATGGTGTGACCCATTGAATTACAGTAAGAGCATTTGAGATTAGGACGCTTACCTTTGAAGAATCCTTTCTCGGCAGTGTGTTTGGCATCACGAGCATCAGCTACTTTGAAGTTCACTTTGTCTGCAAATGGATGGGCAACACAAGCATGGGAGTCAGCGAATTTCAATGGGTTTTCACGGGGCATTACCTTTCGCCTGATTTCTTCACGCTGGATTGTTGCACAGACGCTCTTTAAGGAAGGGAGTTCATCGTTCATCAATATGTGGCTCCAGAGGTCTTCAAATTCTGGCCCCAAACTGGCCAACAATTGGAAGATTTGATCTTCTTCCTTGCGATTGCGTAGCACCGTTGGGTCAATTGAATGAGGTCTGTAGATTTCTAATTCGTTCCACAAACTTTTTAGCTTACTCAGTAATTGCACAAAAGGCTGACCATTTTGATGAACACTGGTGATGTCCTGCTGAATTTGAAATATGCGAGCGGAATTGTTTTGGTTGCCATACATCTCTCTCACGGCTTCCCAAAGTTCCAGGGATGATTGGTAGTAGCTGAACATCTCAGCTAGGTTTCGGTCCATTGAATTTAGCATCCAAGACATCACCATTTGATCCTTGGTTAGCCACTGTTCGAAGTCAGGGGAGCTGCTGTCAGGTGCCGGTTCTTTGCCGTTGATGAATCCCAGCCGTGACCTGCCTCCAAGAGCAATGGTCACTGCTCTTGACCATGGTAAGTAATTAAAACTATTTAACAATACCGTAGTCATTTTCTGAGATTGATTAGCATCACTGTCGATGCTAGTATAATTGACAACTTTTTGTTTGTCTGTGGATTCTTGAGAATCCATGTTTCACAGACAGTAATAGACGGAAGAGAAGAACAAAAGAAATTCAGAACAAGGCTGTAGGATCACAACTCTGATACCATGAAGAAAATTAGATTGTTCTGGTATGAAAACACATGAAGATTAATTGTTGAAAATACAGCAAAGCTGAATATACTGTCATAAAGGTTGAAGAGATTACACTGGAAATATATATAATATTGTACATGGAAAACTAAGCTAAACTCAACTAACGGTATTATTGAATACATTCCCGTTGGTCTATTAATTGTGATTATGGGAGCATTTATTGTGCACACTGTCTTATGAGCATGCTTCAATTAATGCACTGACTGGTAATATTATTGTGTCCAACATTATGGTTACAAGGGAAAACTTCTCGGCTTCATGTCTGGTATCGATCTCTCCAGCAACAGCTTCTCCAGAGCAATACCACCAGAATTGGGAAACTTAAGTGAGATACGAGCATTAAACTTGTCACACAACAATCTCACTGGATCTATCCCTGAAACATTCTCAGGCTTACAGCAGGTAGAGAGTTTGGATCTTTCTTACAACAGCTTGAACGGTGCCATCCCTCCGCAACTTACTGAAATTACCATACTAGCAGTTTTTAGTGTGGCACACAATAACCTGTCGGGTAAAACTCCAGAGAGAAAATATCAGTTTGGAACCTTCGATGAGAGCAGCTATGAAGGAAATCCTTTCTTGTGTGGACCTCCATTGCCAAACAATTGCAGTGAAGAAGAATCACCATTGCAGCCAATGCCTGATGATGAACAAGAAGATGATCGTTTCATTGACATGGATTTTTTCTACATCAGTTTCAGTCTAAGTTACATAACTGTGGTGATGGAAATTGCAGCAGTTCTCTACATCAATCCACATTGGCGACGCAGGTGGCTTTACTTCATCGAAGACTGCATAGATACTTGCTACTATTTTGTGGTGGCTTGTTTTCGTAAGCTCTCCAGCTTGGGGAGGCGATTGGTTTTATTATGCTGATGGGGAAATTGTTAGACAATTTGCTTTCGATAATTGTTGGTTCTATATGTATAATTATAGGATGCTTTATACTGTATTTTTCTAGAATTTAACTTCAAATCAATTCAGAATAAAAACAGTTTCCAGTTTATATTATGGATGGATAAGTTATTTAATTAATTTGCTGGGGCGTGCATAAAGAAGAGGAAATAACAAGATGGAAATGGCAGACAATTTGCAATCCATAGATAGGCTGATTCCATCTTTATATATAAAAAAATGATCCGGCGGAATAAAGTTGAGGAAAGGGGAAGAAGAAGCTCAATGGCCATGATGGACACGTATGCCATAGAGGAGGAGGTATCTGTTTTTATAATAAAGATCCGCAATGAGCATTCTTCTTCTTTTTCCACCCCAAAGCTGTCTGTCACTGTCGAGGTTCTGTGATCCACTTTCTCTGTTTCGATGTCATGTTTCACTGGAGTTATTATTTTTGGTTTGGTTTGGTTCTTAAAAGTTAAAACAATCAAATAAAAATTATGAGAAAAAAACAAAGAATCAATTTAATCGACCAGTTTTGGATTATTTTTTAATATAAAAACTAGAAAATAATTTTCATCTTTCTTAGGACTTTTTTATTTTAACCAAGTTTTTCATTTTTTTTTTATCAAAATAAAATCAAACCAAAAATTTGAACTCAACCGTAAAATTAGAAACAAACTATAACATATATTTTTTTAATCTAAACTAATTTAATTTAATTCATCAATTTTAGCCTTAACAAAACAAAACGAAACCAGATTAGAAATTAAAAAAAAAATCTATTTTTTTTAATGATTTGGATTTTTCCGACTAATTTTTTCAATTTTCTTGATTTAATTAACTTTTAAATTATTTTTTTCTCACTCCTAGTTTTAACTGTGTTCTTGACAATGTAGTAAAAATTACTTTTTTATTTCAAAAAGAATCAATCAAATTAATTCTCTTTAAATATATTTTTAACACCCTAGTATTAAAATATTAACGTGATTAAAAACATTTAAAAATCATCAAATTTATTTTTTTCAGACTAAAAATATTTTAAAAACCACATTACCAATTTTTCAAAAGAAGAATAAAATTATAGAAAGACTTGAAGAACAAAATAAGGCACCACAAAACACTGCCGACAACAAAAACAGAAAGGGTCAAAATAAAAAGCTTCCTTTTTACCAGGGACCAAAAAGTTAAAGCTCTTCATTCGTCATCACCCCGTAATCCACTACCGTAGCCAACCCCTTATTGGCCAACCCATAATTAATTAAAACAAAACAAAAACAAAATCAACCCCGAACTGCACGTGACTCACGTGCTCATCATCTAACTCTTAGCAATTTTTTTTTTGAAATCTTACAGGCATGAGCCAACCACCACCATATTGTTAACTCCGCCACCAAACTCCTCCCCGGATGACGTCATCCCCCGGCAGCAACACCGCCAAGAAAATAGTAGGAACTTCTTCAAGACTAGACAGAACTTCCTTCCTTCCTTTCTTTCGTTCTAAACGGTGCAACCACAGAAGAGAAAAAAGAAAGCCAACATGGAGACAAGGGCTACTGACTCAAAAGCAGTGACCAAGCTCCAAACCACGTCGTCCAAAATCGAGAAGTCCAGCTCCGGCCACCTCATCAGCCTCCGTGGGACCCACCACCTTGATGGGTTCATCGTCGCTGTTAACTGTGACGGCCACCGTGGGACGGGGATGGAAGATGCCCAGATAGAAGAGGTGGTGTAAGCTACGTCAAGACCTAGCCATTGTCGGAATGTTGACGTCGACCACCTTCCCGCCATTACCACTATCCTCTCTCTCTCTCTCTCCAAGTCTAGAATGGAGAGGCTTGTGTTTTTTAAAGAGAAGGGAGAGAGTGGGATTGTGGGAGTATGATTCTACGAGGCTGTGGGGTTTTTATGGTTGTAACTTGTAAAGATGTGTTCTTGATTATTTGAGATAGGTGTTTGGTAGGACCCAAAAAATATTTTGACCTTAATCGAGATGATCATGTGAGAAGTTCATCACCTTTCTGAACTTAATCATTTGTCCACAGAGGTAAAAAGTTTGAAACTTTTAAAATGTGTATTTTTTTTTTATGAAAATTTAAAATAGTTTAGATCTTATTTGCTCTTTTAAGTTTATAAAATATAATTTTTAAGAGGTGTAGTTTTCTCACATTAAATGTTTTTTAATAAATAATACATCTCATTTATTTTCACAATTCTTAAAAAAATATATCACTTTTTTTTTTTAAAAATAAAATAAAATTAGCACTCAAGTTTATAATACGAAAAATTACCGTGTAGATAAATAGGTTCCAAGGCTTAACACTTGCCTGTTTTAGCTATAAGTTAATATAGATAAATTAATTTAAACATTTATATATATAAATTGATTGATTTGAAAATATCAAAAGATAGATGGGAGAAAACGTACCTAACACTTGACTACCTTTGTCTCCCACGTGCATGATTGAGTTGATAGAGCGAAATAAACGGGAATCAACATGGAAAAATACAAGGATGAAAATTAAAATAAAACAAAAGAAAAAGGGTACAAATAAAGTAAGCAAACATTTTGACAGGGCAAAATTGAAAGAGCTCTTAAATATAAGGTTTAAGTCTCAATTTCCCGAAAATTATTGTTGTGGAGATCAAAGTTGTCAATACCGTTCCGGTCTTTCGATTGGAACGGAACGTTCCGATTTCGGAGCGTTCCGGCGTGCCGTTTCGGTGTCGTATTGTTCATATATAATTAATTATATATATATGAAAAAAATAAAATATTAATTTAACAAGCATAATTAAAATTTGAATTCTTTTTTATTTAAAATATTTTGGTGTTTTTAAAATATTTTGATGTATAAATGTCAAAAATAATTTTTAAAAAATAAAAAAAAATAGATTTTGAACCCGGAACGGAACGCCCGGTACGGAACCGGGGCGTTCCGGCCGGAATTGGGCCGGATTTTCCGGATCCGACCGGAATTGAAACCAGGACAAAAACGACGCCGTTTTGTCCCGGATTTTGAAGTGGAACGGGCCGTTCCGGCCGGAACGGAACGGGATTCATAACTATGGTGGAGATGGGCATGAGACAAAATAATAATAATTTGTTTTGATTTGAAATTTTGCATTGGAGGGAAATATTTGGTTTAAAAGCACAAAAAGGGAACAAAATTTGAATTTGACCCATAAGAAGAAAACAAAATTCTTGATTCCAATGGTTGACAGCTTGCCATTAGAGTGGCCGGAAAATCTGATCTACCTTTTTTGACAAACACAAC
The DNA here is from genome assembly GCA_009078335.1 of Salix brachista. Taxonomy (NCBI): domain Eukaryota; kingdom Viridiplantae; phylum Streptophyta; class Magnoliopsida; order Malpighiales; family Salicaceae; genus Salix; species Salix brachista. The sequence continues at coordinate 903,532 of CM018576.1, read as the reverse complement.
AAGAGAAATGCTTGATCCAGAAATGAAATGGGACAATAGAAATATTTGAATATTGTAAAAAATAATAGATATCTATATATAAGTTTGGGACTATTTTGCTGAATATTAAATGTATTTGTATTCACGCCAGTAAAAACAATATTTACCAAATTTGTTTAGAAGCCTGGTGTAGATTATTTTTTTAAAATAAAATATTTTTTATTTGTAAATTTATTAAAATAATATATTTTTTATTTTCAAGAATTATTTTTAACATTAGTATATCAAAATGAGTCTCCAAGGAGCGTGACGTGATGACAAAGAACTTGAGATCTGCACAGGAGGTCTCGAAAGAGCCTAGGACAACTGAAGTTTCAGTCGCTCATTTGGACCCACAAAGTGTGTTTTTCAAAAGACAGAGTTTTCTCGAATACAAAAAAAAAAAAATCTAAAAATATAAAATTATATTTATTCAAAAGGGCTCAATCATATAAAAAAGTGAAGTCTTAATCTATATGTTACATGAATTATGGGGGGAAATTAGAAGTGTAATATTTTACGCAAATCAAATGCCTTCTCTCACTTATTGAGGGGATTTGCTGACGTGGGTGGTATTTTTTTTCAAACTTATATATAATTGAAAATTTGAAATATCCGCATCATGACATCATGTCAACCGAGAGATTACAAGAATTTGCTAAACGACAAGGTGGCCCTAAAATATCTCTCTGTGGGTTTTCTTTATTCATTTATTATTCACAAAAGAAACCAAAATTTCCCTTCCACGAGATTAGTTGAGTTTTTTTTTGGAGAATTAAATTAAAGTAGCCGAGTAAATAAAATAAAGTAGAGTATTTTCATAACTTTATAGGCCAATAATAATATTATGATTAACTTCAAATCAAATTATTTAAAGTAGAATTACTTTCTATTAATTAAAAAGGTCTTACCACCTTACTGTAAGATAATCATAAATAGCACCTGTTTGGGAGGGCAGCACGTTTGCCAAACACCATTTGGGATGAAGGTTTAGGGCCGTTAGTCTGTTTGGTAAAAACAAAATGTCATTTAAAATGGGTGGGACCCATGGTATTTTAAGTCCCAAACGGCGTTTTTTGAAAAGCACCTGGGAGGTGCTTTTCAAACGCCGGTTGGGACTCGGTTTTGAGAAAAAAAACATCAGGCCATCGTCTTCTCCTCTCATCTCATCTGACCATCGTCTTCTCCTCTCATCTGGAAAAATCCTTCCATCTCTGCACGCCTCTCCCTTCTTCTCTCTCTCGTCTCTCGTCTCTCCCTCTGCACGTCTCTCTCTTCGGGCCTGTTTCTTCTCTGCACCCATCGTCTCTCGTCTCTCCCTCTGCCCATCATCTCTCGTCTCTCCCTCTGCCCATCCCTCTCGAAAAAAACACTCACAGCTAACGGGAGAAAAATCACCAGGAATCTCTGCCAAAAGCGGGCATCTTCTCTGCAATTGACCAAAAGGACGAATCTCTGCCAAAAGCCTCTTCACGGGCATCTTCTCTGCGCATCCCTCTCTCCAAAAATCCCACAAATCCTATCTTCTTCTGCAGTAAATCTTATCCCACAGCCCCTTTAAATCCAGCTATCGTCAACCCCTTCTTCTCTGCACAGCCCTCTCTCCAAAAAACCTATCTTATTCAACCCAATAATCTGCCCAAAATTATCCCACAGCCCCGAAGTAAATCAACCTCAGCTCCGTCTCTGCACAAATCCAGGTACTTGCCTCACTTCTGCCCTTCTCTAATTGCATTTTTTCAGTTTAATTGTTGAATTAATATGTATTGAAAATGTCTGTTTAACAGAAAATTTTGAAAATTTTTGTTAAACTTGTTGAATGAATATATTTCTGTTTAATTGTTGAAATTGCACCGTATAATGTGTGATTAATTAGTTGAGAAATTGCCGAGAATGTTTTGATGAATTTGGTGGGTTTGTTCTGTGAAGAATTCTGTGAAATTGTTGGAATTGGTATGATTTTCTCGGTTAAATTGCTGTGAAATATGTGAAATTGCTGATAATTATTTTGTTTAATTTTCGGTGAAGTTGTTGAAATTTTTGATATATTTCTCTGTGTAAATTTGTTGAAATTGCTCTGTGAAATTTCTCAGTATATTATTTGAAGTGATTTGTGATTAGTGTTATTGAGAGGGCAAGGGGGGTGATGGCTGTTGGTGGGGGTGAGTTGAGGCAGTGGGTTGACAAGAGGATGAAGGATTCATATCCAGTTGAGGTTGCAGAGAGGATGTTGTTGTTGGGATTTGAGACATGGACTTAATGTTGGATACTTAATAATTAAAGTTTTAAGAATTAGTAATTTAAATGGTGTTATTTATTCAAATACATGTTGGAATAATGTAAGATATAATGGAAGGGGTATGTTTAAATATTAGAAAAGTATGTGTGGGCATGTATATTTATTTTGTTATGATATGAAGTTAGACATGCTCTTAATGTTTGGATTAGCAGCTGAAGGAATGATCGAGTATGTGGGATTCTTAATGATGTTGTTGAACTAAAGATCGAAGAAATAGTCTAGGCAAAAATGTCTAATCTTGTCACTTTTTTTGTCAATCAATATTATGAAGTAATGAGTTTACTAAAACCAATATATTAGAACTGTAGAAGAATACTATGTAGAGTTTTTATCCGGCTAGCTATCCTAGTCAACATTTAAATTAACTGAGAATCAGTGCCGGATGTCATAAATAGCTTGTTTATTTTTGTTGACTCTATATGTATTCTCCCTTCCTGGAATTCATGTGGTTATGTGCTGGAATTCATGTGTTTATGTGTTGGTTTTCATGTGTGTTTAAGTGCTGGAATTCATGTGTCTAAGAGCTGGAAATTCATGTGGTTATGTTCTGGAATTCATGTGTTTAAGTGCTGGAATTCATGTGTCTAAGAGCTGGAAATTCATGTGGTTATGTGCTGGAATTCATGTGTTTATGTGCTGGTTTTCATGTGTGTTTATAGGCTGGAATACATGTGTTTATATGTTGGTTTTCATGTGTGTTTAAGTGCTGGAATTCATGTGTCTAAGAGCTGGAAATTCATGTGGTTATGTGCTGGAATTCATGTGTTTATGTGCTGGTTTTCATGTGTGTTTATAGGCTGGAATACATGTGTTTAAGTGCTGGAATTCATGTGTTTAAGTGCTGGAATTCAGGTGTTTATGTGCTGGAATTGATGTGTGTTTTCTACTGAAATTGATGTGAGTTTTCGGCTGGAATTGATGTATGTTTTCTACTGAAATTGATGTGAGTTTTCGGCTAGAATTGATGTGTGATTTTGTTGGGATTTTATTGAAAGATATGTGCTGAAATTGATGGTTTTAATGTGGGTTTTGTTGAGATTTTGTTGAGGGATTTGTGGTGAAAATAGATGTGTGATTGTGCTGAATGTTTATTTGTTGTGTTTTTGCAAAGTTTAAAAACATATCATGGCTGATTCTGCGAAAGCTAGTTGGAGTCCAGAACAATTGCATACATTTTGTGATATATGCATTAGGGCAATTGATATGGGTATGCGACCGACTTTGCATTTTGATAAACCCGGCTGGATGTACGTTGCAAAATCATTTGCAGAGCAAACGGGTGTAGTGTTCCAAAGAGATCAATTTAAAAATAAATGGGATTCTTGTAAAAAAAACTGGCGTTTGTGGAATAAGTTGATTGGTGAAACTGGTGTGGGCTGGAGTAATGAATTGAAAACGATTGCTGCTAGTGATGAGTGGTGGCGAGCACGAATTCAGGTCAGTATTTGTTTTTCCTTACTTTTCTATAATGTTATTATGTTATGTGAAGACAATGACAAGAGCATTAATTTTGTTATGTAGGAAAATAAAGAAGTTAGAAAATTTAGAACTGCTGGAATTGAGCCTTCATTGAAGTTCAAATTTGATAGAATGTTCTCTGGAGTCACCGCAACCGGACAACATGCATGGGCACCATCGTCAGGCACAGTACCTGGCAGTGACGAGGATTTGGATGCAATAAACGTCGGTCTACAAGGTGCTGATTTGGAGGAAGGAAGCGGGGACTCAGATGAGCATGAGGATATAAATTCTGAAAATTATCAAAATTCTCGAGGCGTTGGGGGGGAGCATATATCATCTAGTAGTAACACCAGGAGCAGTGGTAAACGAAAACAAAGAGATGTTCCGGAGCGAAGATCTAGAAAGAAAAAGTCACCTGGAATTGGTGCTCAGCTAGTTTCAATTCAGCAACAGCTTCTCGACAGCATATCTAGTAGGAGTGATTCAACTTCTGCAAATAAAGACTTGCCAGGCTGTAGTATTCCGCAAGTTATGGCTGAGCTCCAATCAATACCTGGTTCGACAGATGACGATACTTTTCTGTTCCGCGCCATGCAATTTCTACAAGTGCGAAGAAATAGAGAAATGTGGGCTAGCCTCAATGACATACATCAAAAATACCGCTGGCTTAGAAATTCCATCGCACATTCACCTAATTCTTAACTGCAATTCTAGCACTTTGTTTGAATAATTGGTTATTATATTTGTGTTTGTATTGGATTCTAACGTCATAAGTAATATGTTGATCGCATGTTTTCCAAATATTTTAAAAATATTCAATTATTCACCATATTGATTATGTCAACAGGTTTGGACTTATTTTGTAGATATGGATGATGCACATTTTAATGCTCTATTAAACGGGGATTTTGAAGGTGAGTATGACAATGTTATGGATCGTGTTATTGAGCACATTAACTATGATGCCGACGAAGGGAACAACAACGCGTACGTTGATGATGGAACCGCTGGGACCGACAACGATGATGATGACAATGACGACAGTAGCGAAGACGCTAACGATGACGAAGACGACGAAGATGATGTAACTTTTATAGAAAGAAAATATGATGATGATAACATAATTTTAAGCACGGCTGGCGCATTAACCCATTATTATATTGCTTATATTCATAAAGAACCATGTATGGTTTCATATAATACAGGGATGCGTTGGTTGAATGACATTTTAAGAGGTCATTGGAAACGCTGTGTTAACATGTTTAGGATGGACAGAGACACTTTGTTGAGCCTATGTTATGAATTGGAAACGCGTTATGGTTTAAACCCTTCACGGAGGATGTGCGTACTGGAGAAGGTAGGAATGTTTCTATTTACCCTTGCAGTTGGGGCATCAAATCGACATGTGCAAGAAAGATTTCAGCGTTCTGGTGAAACTGTAAGTAGATGTATGAAAGAAGTCCTCAAAGCATTATGTCTGTTTGCTATAGATATCATCAAACCAACTGATCCAGACTTTACCAACACACCGATACAAATTGCGATGAATCGAAGATTTATGCCACATTTCAAGGTAATTTTTAAAGTTTACATTTAAGATAGTTTGCACCAATATTGTGTATTTTGTTTCAATATTTATATTGTAATACATTTCTTTTCATACTTGTAGAACTGTATTGGTGCAATTGATGGGACACATGTTCGTGCAACAATTTCACCGGAACTTCAAATTCCTTTTTTTGGTAGGAAAGGTGTCCCAACACAAAACATCATGGCGGCCTGTAGTTTTGACATGCAATTCACATTTGTATGGGCAGGATGGGAAGGTAGTGCACACGATACACGTATTTTTCTCGAGGCTATACACAGTACGAGTATCCAATTTCCTAAACCGCCTGAAGGTTGTCAATTTTTTTTCTCTTACAGATATGATAATTTAAAAAAATTACTATTCATCTTTTGTTATTGAATTAATTTAAAAGTTGCATTTTGTTTCTATTTTCAGGAAAATACTATTTGGTTGATGCCGGTTATCCGAATGAGTATGGATATTTAGGTCCATATAGAGGGGAGAGGTATCATTTAGAAGATTTTCGACGTCGGGGTGAACCAAGTGGACGACGCGAAGTATTTAATCGTGCACATTCATCACTACGTAATGTGATAGAACGGACATTTGGAGTATGGAAGCAAAGGTGGAAAATTTTGCAGTGCATGCCACCTTATCCTTACAAAACACAGGTTCAGATTATTGTTGCATCGATGACACTCAATAACTATATTAGAAGGAGATCGCAACATGATGATGTTTTTGGTGAATATGATCGTAATCCCGATTATATCCCAGATGAGTTATTACCAGATGTTGTAGCATGTGAAACTAGTCAGAGTTCGGGCAGAAATTCTCGTATGGATATTGTGCGCGAGAGCATTGCAAATAGTTTGATGGGAGAATGAAATTATGTTTCCATTTTATTTGAAGTATTCACATTAATATAAATTGTTATTTATTTTTAAATTTATTTGTAGAAGTTATATATATATATATATATATATATATATATATATATATATATATGGATGGATGTATGGATGTATGTGTGTGTATATTTCCATGCCCTTTTAAGTAATTTTACAAGTTAAAAGCAGTTTGTAAAGTTTGGAAACCAAACACCAAAACTCCTTTTTCTTCAACCTTCAACTCAACCACAGTTTTAACCAAACACTAAACTGCTTTTTTTGAACCACGGTTTAAAACTCCATTTTTTCAACCACAACCGCAACCGCTACCGCCCTCCCAAACAGGCCCTTATTGAGGGGATTTGCTGACGTGGGTGGTATTTTTTTTCAAACTTATATATAATTGAAAATTTGAAATATCCGCATCATGACATCATGTCAACCGAGAGATTACAAGAATTTGCTAAACGACAAGGTGGCCCTAAAATATCTCTCTGTGGGTTTTCTTTATTCATTTATTATTCACAAAAGAAACCAAAATTTCCCTTCCACGAGATTAGTTGAGTTTTTTTTTGGAGAATTAAATTAAAGTAGCCGAGTAAATAAAATAAAGTAGAGTATTTTCATAACTTTATAGGCCAATAATAATATTATGATTAACTTCAAATCAAATTATTTAAAGTAGAATTACTTTCTATTAATTAAAAAGGTCTTACCACCTTACTGTAAGATAATCATAAATAGTTATATTTAGTTTTAATACTCAATAAGAATAACTTTTTTATTTCCAGTAATCTGAAAACATTACATTTTACAGCGTGATCTTCTTATCTGCCAGGACCCCAGGATCGTGACAGTCTGCCGTGAGGGGCTGGAAAGCATTCTAAAGGCGCATGGGCGAGGCTGGCAAGGAAATGGGCTTGAATGGCGGAGTTAATAAATATGTATGCACAGATGGTCGGCGAATGTGATGGACTGGATTGGGATTGGGATTGAGATCCTGCATACCCACGACAATTACAGTGAGATTTATAAGAAAGCAGCAAGAATCTTGGAGAGATACTGGCTGAGGAAGACGATGGAGAACCAATTGTCCAGGATGGTGGGAATGGAAATCAGCAAGGTTTTGCTTTTGGAACTAACCAGACTAGTGTTCCTCAAGGTGGCTTCAAGTTTGGGTGAACGCATGCACTCTTCTCTAGTTTTTGCAGATTTTTTTCACGTGCTTTGAAATTCTCAACACAATTTGTTCGTTGCTGCCAAGGGTCGGAATTTCGGAATTTCTGGTCGGGCACATAGGCTTTCGTTAATCGATGGAAATTGTCAAAAAATGTTGAAACTTTAGGACTCCACTTTGGAATTTGTCAAGTTGAATTGTAAAGTTGTATGTGATGGGAAAAGTGACCTTTGTAATTGTCTTGATATGGAATTAGCCTTGTGCTATTATATATGATGGATTCTTGTATACTGAGAGCATCAGATGATGCATATTTGCTCTATGATGTATATTTTTTTTGTAAAAAATACGAGATAATTAAGATTTTATTTACTCATCTAAGCTTATAAAATATGTTTTTTTAAAAACAAAGTTTGTTTTTACAGAAAAGTGTGCGCTCCGACTCGAACCTTGCTCTTGAAACATCAAGAGCAAGGCCGAGCTGGTTGATTGAATCAACAAGATTCGGGAGAGGATCTAATCTCCACCATTAGACCTTGCAAAGAAGGGCTAGACGCAATATTAGATGGGCCAGAAAGATCTTATCATCCGAAAATACTAAACAAAGATTACAGAGTTCAGTTTTTGACAATCAAGACTAGGGCTTTAAGTTTATAGGCCTTTGTAAAGTGTAGGAGCTCCGACCTGCACAGCTTAACCATGGCAGACAGCAACGAGAATCAGCAAGACAAAGGCAAAGAGCAAGAGCAATATGGTGTCCTGCTGTACTACAAATACACAGAAATCCCTGATCTCAACTCCCTCCTCTCCTTCTACAACTCCAACTGCACTTCCCTCTCCCTCCTTGGTCGTGTCCGCCTCTCTCTCCATGGAGTCAATGTCACGGTAATGCGCCCAACTCGATAACCCCAACTTTTTGCAGTTTAAATCTCAAAAGTTTGAATCTTTTTGGTCATTAAAATTTTGGGTTTCCTTTGTTTTCTTCAATCATATCACAATCTCATTGAAAAGTTTGAAACTTTTTGCTGTTTGGAATTTTGGGTATAGTTATTCAGTCCAATAATTGGAAAGTTTGGAGCCTTTTGCTTATTAGAATATTGGGTTTCTTTTGTTTTCTTCATTGGCTTAGGTTGGTGGCAAGTTGTCTTCATTGGAGAAGCATATCGAAGCTGTGAAAGCTATCAGTTTATTTGAGGGGACTGATTTCAAGCTTGCTTCTTGTCATTTTCCATTGAATGATAAGGTTGCTCATGAATGTGGCTTCACTTCTCTTTCCATTCGCATTGTCAAGGTATGAATCTTTGTTCTACTAAACTTTGGTTTCTATTAGTATCATTGTTTTGAGCTATCTGGTATAGTATAAGTTTTGATTTGCGTTTGCGTTTTGGTGTGGCTAGGAATTGGTTACTTTTACCCCTTATCCTCTTGTTAAAGCACCGGATGTTTCAAATGCTGGTAGGCATTTGTCCGCTGTGGAGTTCCATTCTGCTCTTCAAAGTGCTGGTGAGTTGTGATTTTCTTTTTGAAATTTTATTACATGCTTTACCTTTTGGTTTGCTTTCGTTTTATAGGCTATGTTTATTCTTCTTTGTAGTATTTTGTTTTCTAAATTTGGTGTTGTTGTTTTGTTATGCAAGGGAGTGACCGGTAATGGTTAACTATGTGTTGGGTGATTATGTTTATGTTTCTCAGGGAAGCTTGTAGATAAGGAAAGTCTAGCTGAAGATAAAGGTCTTGTTTTATTAGATGCAAGAAATCTGTATGAGACGAGAATTGGGAAGTTTGACATGCCAAATGTGGACACTTTGGATCCTAGAATCAGACAATATAGTGATCTGCCATCCTGGATAGATGATAATTCTGAACAATTGCGAGGAAAGAATGTCCTGATGTAAGTGCTTGTTCCAAAATTGACTTCTTATGGGTGCTTTCTTGAACTTCACTTTCTGTTTCCATCTGATTTGGAAAATCATGTTATCAAGGTTGAAAGTTGGTGCAGCTGTGGCTTCAAACGCTCATTTCCCCACTCTAATCTTAGTATGTTATGTTTGGGTGCTGTGTAGGTATTGTACTGGAGGAATCAGATGTGAGATGGCATCGGCCTATATTAGGTCAAAAGGTGCTGGATTTGAGAATGTATTTCAGGTAAGCTCTGGATCCAGCAGAAGCTAGTGCTATGCTTACCTCAACCATAAGATCCTGAGGAAGTTAGGTCCTGATTGCTGATCACTATACTGATATATTTTGCAATGCTGGCTTTGTTGCAGTTGTATGGTGGAATACAGCGTTATTTAGAACAATTTCCAGATGGCGGTTTTTTCAAAGGAAAGAATTTTGTTTTTGATCACCGGTATGATTGCTTGGAGTAATTACTACTCTTTTAATTTTAAAGTTTTTATCTTATCCTTTGGCGATTGCATAACATCATAACTTTCTGGTGTTCCATAAAAGAAAACAAGCAAAGAAAAAGAAGTGTCATTTTTGCCCAGTAATATTGTATTGTGGCTGTAGGATTTCTGTTGGGAGCTCAGATACAAATATCTTGGGAACCTGCCTTCTCTGTAGCTTATCCTTTGATGATTACTCTTCACGATGTAGATGCTCATATTGCAGAATGCTAGTATTGGTCTGTGATAGTTGCCGGGTAAGTTTTGATGACTAGAGTCCTTCTACCATTGAATGTTAATATTTCTGACTATTTAAGCATGTCTATCATACCTTAGTTAGCTTCATCTTGTCTAGTGAATAATCTAAGAACCTTAACCAATGCTTCTCAATGTTTTTCTAAAGTGAAACTTAATACAATAGCTTTTCAGATTTTCATTTTCCCTTGTAAAAACAATCATTGCCTAATTTATTGTATTTTGATGAACTGTTTGTTGGGTCTTATTTGTTATTTTTTGTGGGTGGACAGGAGGAGGAAGCTGTTTATGTTTGTGAGCTGTGCCAAAAACATGGAAAGGTAGTTGAGTCAAATGTTGCTGAAAATGGTGAACAGCAAGATATATTGCCTCAAGTTCAGCTCAAAACCGTTTCCTCGGATACTATCTTCTCGCCTCAACTTCATGGGGGACAGGGTAAGGTCTGTCTCCTTATCACTTGGATACTTCTGGTTCCATGTTTACCAAGATAACATGTAGTACAATGGTGTTTATCTTGGCTAATAGTGAACATCTGTCATCTTTTTCTTCCCCTGTCACATCTTTACATTTTGTTTCTTCTTCCAAGAACTTCTCAGTCTTAATGTAATTGTTCATCCAATTAAACAGGTGCTAGGCCTCCAAGAAAGCTAAGAATCTTGTGCTTGCATGGGTTTCGGCAGAATGCATCTGGTTTTAAAGGAAGAACTGCCTCATTAGCCAAGAAACTTAAAAACATTGCTGAGCTTGTCTTTGTTGATGCACCTCATGAGTTGCCTTTCATATACCATCCATGTGTCTCAGAACAAGAGTGCAGTGATGAATCATCATTTTCATCACAACAAATTCTTCCCCCGACAGAAACTTGCAGGGGAAAGTTTGCGTGGTTGATAGCACCTGATTCCAAAGGAAGGAGTGCAACTGACTGGGAAAAGGCAGATAGTCCATTTGATCCCCTCCAGTACCTGCAGCAAACTGAAGGTTTTGATGTATCATTGTCGTATTTAAAGACAATATTCTCTCGGGATGGGCCATTTGATGGAATCCTGGGATTTTCACAAGGAGCAGCGATGGCTGCTTTACTTTGTGCACAAAAAGGGAGGCTTAAAGGTGACATTGATTTCAGATTTGCAATTTTGTGTTCTGGGTTTGCTCTTCCATTTGTGGAGATTGAGAGTGGATCGATTAACTGCCCCTCTCTCCATATATTCGGTTGTGTTCCAGGCAAGGACAGGCAGATTGCAAACAAAACAAGCAGAGAACTTTCTTCATTATTTGAAGATGGTTGCTCAGTTATTATTGAGCATGATTGTGGCCACATCATTCCTACTCGGACTCCATACATTGATGAAATCAAAGGCTTTCTTCAACGCTTTCTGTAATGCGATTAGAAACCCTTTTTTAACCAATATTGTTGCTCTAAGATGGCTTTTCTGCTATATTACCTGATCCGTACTTGCTTTGTACTCATTACACCGTTTTTCTACAATCAATGCTGGCATGATATGAAGATCCAAATTCTGCATTCAATTATTTGTATTATAGACTAGAAACTGGCTGTTCTGGGAAGAAAGCATTTTTATGATATGTGGTTTTTTTCTCAAGCCACTGCGTGTGCGCCTCAGCTCATGCAGGTTGTGTTTTTTTTAAGAAGTTTTTTTTCTCTTGAAAGTACATTAAAATATATTTTTTAAGATTTTTCTTTTAAAAGTTTATATGTTGATATATCAAAACTATTAAAAAGCAGTAGAAAAAAAAATCAATTTGATGTTTTAAAATGGATACAAAAATAGAAGCTACACAATCCCAAGCATTTCAGGTCACCGCTAATACAATTCAATTTAACGATACATCTTCTGTTTTTTTACAAATATTCTCAAAGTCGATTGAAGCCCTCCACTGAAAATTTAGGATTTGTACACCGTACAGATTGAAATACTTGGAAAAAGAAGAGGAGGAGGAAAACAGTCACTCCTCTGTCTCAAAGAAGACCAGACAACGAACACACAGGTTCTTCAGAATGAAAACTGAGAGCCACCAAATTCTAAATTTAGATTTGTTGGAATAAAAAATTTCGGCTTGTATTCTCAAGCATTTTGATTCTTAAATATTTACTTCGGCCAAATGAGCCAAGCAACAAAGCCGATGGTTTGCAAAAGCATTTCTCAGGAAGAGATTTACAGTCTCATACTCGAATCAAACAAGTATGAAGCTTTGCCGACCTGGTGCTAGCACTCGGCAAATGCACAACTCTAAGCGCTGGCTAATTCATCATTCTACAATGAAGTTTCTCAGTCACTTCACCAGGCCCAAAACCACGTAACCTCAGCAGTTGGCTTCAAATTCTATTGTTAGCAGAAAAGATTAGCATTTAACTAGCGTGAGATTTAGGTGGATTAGTCATCTCCTTATATACTTGTTTATATGATGCAGCTATATATATATATATATATATATATATATATATATGTCAGTACAGTTTATACCCTTTCTGATCAGTTGCTTAAAAAAGGAAAAAAAAGGAGATGTTACTTTGAGGTAGGAGCTTCACCACCTAGCCAAGCAGCACAATAAAAAACACAAACATTTAGGTGTGCAAAACTAGAAAGGTTTATGGGGATGCTCCATGGCTGCAACTATTTTGGTTGGTAGCTCATGTGTTCATGCACGTTGAAAGAAGCTTCAGACTTGTGTTTTCTCTCCTTTCTTAACTCATCATGCAAGCAACACCATCGTCTGAATTCATGAAATGACTTTGTTTTTCTATATGCTGTCTTGTTGAAGTATGCTTAATTAGTAAGAAAAAGAAATAAATAAAAAATCCCATTCCATCACCTGATCAGTGAAGTCTACAAAAAGTCATGTTGAAAAAACCGCCACCAGACAACTGAGTTTCTAATTAAATTAAATAAGAAAATTGATACGACAATATCATATAAAAAGATAATCTTCTTAAGAAATACACAGTCGCGTTACAAGACAATCCCGTCTATTTTTTTACGGTCAGATAGTTACTTCCCTTGATAGGCTTGGCCAAAGCATTCACGCTGTCTTGTGTTCGGCAAGCCTAAGGCCAGCGTGAATTAATGGACGCTGGTTTTTGTTCGGCTGGGAATTAATTCACTAGGCCGGCGTCAATTAATTCACGCTGCCTTTTTTTCTCTCTCGAGAGACTTACCGGTGACCTAACTAGTTTAGGATTACAATAATAAATAAATAAATAAATAAATAAATAAAAATGACTTACTTGATGCTGGTGTATTGTAGCTATTTTATTTTATTTTTATAGAAATCGTGCTGTTTTATTTAATGATTTTTTTGTGCTCTCTATTTTTTTTTAGATATGCTAAGATTTGCAAAAAAATCAAAATAAGAAGTGATTAGATGACGTGGTTGAAGTTGTTTTTAAATTTTTTTTTGTTTATAAATAAATCAAAATGATATTTTTATTTTATTTTTTAAAAATTATTTTTGATATAAATATATGAAAATGATCTAAAAATACTAAAAAAAATAATTTAAAATATAAATTTTTTTTTTTTCAAAAATATTTTAAAAACTCAATGCTAAAAAAGACTGAAGCCGGTCGTTGTGCTGTTGTTTATCAAAAAAAAATTCTGCCAAACTCGTTTCCAGAATAAAGGATAATGATAGCTGAAACCATAAAAGGAAAAACGGTTCTTGGTAGGAAAATAAAAGCACAAGTACTACAAAATTAAAGAGGAAAATAATAAAACAACTTAATTTGAAGGAGCCATTTAAATACAAACATTAAAAAGACACTCATGCTTTTTTTTTTTTTTTTTTTGGGGGGGGGGGGGGGGGGGGTAAAAAAGAAGGAGAATGAACTATTTCCAGTCACAGTGTATTGTGTTTCGAGGAAGAATGAATTTCTGAAATGATTTTAGTTTTATTTACAATTATGATAATATAATGAGTTTGGTCGAGACTCCTGCTCAAAGGCAACGCCAAACAGGCACTGTAATAGCTGAGCAACTGTCCCATCATAAATAAATTACTGTTGCAAGAACAAGAAGCTATTATGAAATCTCATACAAGGTGGTTGCTACTTCTTTATGTTCTTGTCCAACCTTGTAGCTGCTGTCATTTTTCTTGCCTTGATCATGAAGCCGCAACTGGATGGGACAATTTAGGATGAATCATGATGTGATTCCTTGACCATGTAGTCGATTGCTTCATGCATGAACCCCTCGATCATGTTCAGTGGATTGGACATTTTAGGAATGTCGTTTCCTACAACGTGTTGGATACTAAAATAAATCTGTGGTGGTGGATTTCACATGATTTGTGACAATTGATTCAACTAATTGTTTTGCTAAAAAACATAGGGGATTGCTAGCAATTTACACTAAAATCAAGATTATCTATACACAAGATAACTTCATATGTCTCCAAGAACCGTGACGTGATGACAAAGTGCTTGTAATCTGCACAGTAGGTCTCGAGTTCAAGTCAAGGCGTGCATTTCTCGTAATAGTATGAGATAATCAAAGTTTTACTTACTCACCTAGACCTATAAAATATATTTTTCAGAAAATAAAGTTTTCTCGTATTAAAATAAAAAAGAAATTGCTTCATATGTGTGAAGATCATTTTACCTTTTCATTTACAGAGGACCATTATGGACAACTTCTATTTCACGCAATTATTTTTGAAACATCGCTTTCAAATTCGTGTTAACCTGATAATCTATTAATGCAAGATCTGATTTATATGGATTTTAAATAAAATTAGGTGAGAATTGACATAATCAAACTTCATTCAGACGGACTAAACTATTGAGATTTGGGCATGTTCATGAGGTAGCTTGGAATTACAAGTAATGGATTGACATAATCTTCATGTTCTTACAAGGAAACACCCCCCGATGGCTCCCAAACTTTGTTGGCAAAATTCTACCAAAACAAGAAACCGTGATGATGACGAGCACTTAGCTATCCGCTGCTGCCACACCAATGGTGAATTGATTTCCATTCATTTTGCACGCCATTGACAATAAAGAAGCTCCCTCCCGCACAACTGTAATGCAAATTTTACTTTTATCGGCAACTTCCTCCTACCCACCGTTTCTCCTTTAATTTTGCCATAAATTCTTCAACTGCCTCATAAATGCAATGTTGATGGATCTGGCCCAAGAAACGACCATACCACCATTCATTTAATTCAAATGAATGGCGACGCGAGCAATACAGTTTAAGCTTCTTAAAAGATTGAAAACTGTGTGTATGAAATATTTGATTTTTTTTTTTTAAGATATTTGTTTTTTTTCTTTAAAAAAACTCACATCAATCTTCATAGATTGAAAAGAATTACTCCAACAAGGAACCTCACCATCCCTTTCATTCACAAACACATTCTATTCCACAACCTCTTTCGACCATGATTGTCCAACAACACACAACAAGCAAATAAACACAGCACAATGAATTATCAGACTCTAATAAACCAAGAAAAACTAGAATAAAAAACTAAATTAACTAAAAACAAATCTAGTAAAGGCAGCTAAGAAATAACCAATAAAAATATACAGGACTAAGAAAGTACTGTTGACCTTGAAGATGACTCAGCCACATCTGGGCCACACCCAGAATGGTGTTTTGGCAAATATTTGAGCAACCAAGGGTAAGTGTCAAACTCGGATGCTATATTAAGGCAATCACTTTTCATGGCTTTCCTGCACTCCACACATCCCTCACAAGGTAAGCTCCAGAAGAAGTAAAAGCAACACAAACAAGTTTTCGAGGAAAATGTCTCTCGTCACAGAAGAAATCAAAGCCAAAGCTGAGGTCTACTATGGAGATGAAATGGGAAAAGAGAAATCTCAAGAATTGCTCAGAGAAGTAGGGTTGCCAAATGGTCTTTTGCCCTTGCATGACATTATAGAGTGCGGGATTGTGAGGGAGACAGGGTTTGTGTGGCTCAAGCAGAAGAAGAGCATGACCCACAAGTTTGAGAAGATTGGCAAGCTTGCTTCGTATGGAACTGAAGTCACGGCTTATGTCGAGAAACACAAGATCAAGAAGCTGACTGGTGTGAAGACCAAAGAGCTTCTGCTCTGGGTCAAACTGAGTGATATCTATTTGGATGATCCACCAACCGGAAAGATCACTTTCCAGACTCCTACTGGGCTCTACAGGACTTTCCCTGAGACAGCTTTCGTGGTTGAAGAAAAAGGTAAAGCAGCAGCCACGGCGGCGGAAAAGGATGATGTCAAGGGAGTGAATGGAGCCGTGGAGGTGAAGGAGGCTTAAGGTTCTCAGTCTTCGGTGATGAAGAGGCCTTCATCTGCTCTGTTTGATTTGACTATGTATTACTTCTTGCTAGTGTTTTCTGGTAATAAAGTGCATTAGAGTTTTCATTTTTCAACCATGCTATGGTCAAGATCTCAGCTTATCATGACGAGAAAAGGTGAAATGAATTAAATTATGAATTAAATTATGCTTGAAATGTGATCATGGGTGAACATTGTTCTGTGTTTCTTTCAGAATTCTGAAAGGAAGATAATTATGAATTTTTTTCTTGTCATTTTACCTTTTATTCGTCTGTGCATCGAAGGGATCTCACTTTTTTTTTTTTCTTTTATGAGCTGCATCATTTTCAATCCCGAGCCCCTGTATATGGTTACTTAAACTAAATAACTTGTTCGGCACTGTTTTTAAAACTACTTTCGAAAAAACTTAATTTTTTTTTTTATATATTTAGATTATTTTAATAAAAAAATTTTAAAATATTTTAAAAAACAATAAAACAAAACTAGCCTGCGTTCTAAACAGTGTTTTGTTATCTTCTCAAAACAAAAATCAAAAGAGAGATGACTGTGAAGACAGAAATGATAAATTTTATAGTATGTCTAAAACACAGTTATTGTATGTTTCTTCTCTATATATATCATTCTTAGTTTTTTTTTTAATGTTTTTCTGGTTATTAAGGGATTAGTTTTTTTTTTTTTTATATATATATATATATATATATATATATATTTATTTATTTATTTAGTGTTACAACGTTTTCTAGATTTTTTTTTTAGTGTCATGACAACTAGAGTATAAATGGATAAAATTAAGTATTTTGAAATTCTTTCAATAATTATGGTGTTCTTGGTTGGTCAATGAAGATTTTGACTTATAAAGATCCCAGTATCATTTGATCTCGTCTATGTTTGTCCAATAATGGAATGAACATCACGAAAAGATATTCATCAAAATTGCTGATAAAAATCCAAGCTGAGGGACAAGTTTTTTCCAACACATGGATACTAATGCAGGAGATTTTTTTCAAATAAAATTAGTTAATTTTATTTTTCTATTTTCTAGTTTTTTTTATTTCTATTTGAAGGAATTAGTTTTTCTATTTTATCTTTCTCATTCAACATTACTTGTTTTCTAGTTTTTTATTTGGCCAAGTAAGATATAGATGAATAAAATTAAAATTAAATATCACGTGAGTATTATCCAGAAGCTCCTGTCTACTTGACTAGCAGTTGAAGTATAGCCCAAAGTCCCGTCCATGGCCAGGACCGTAAAAAAACTAAGAGTAAAAAGGAGGGGGGCAATGATACACACATTGCACTTGGGGACTTGACCTGGCGGTCCCTTCCCCAGTTCCTGGTTCGAGCCTTCCCTCTATGCATGCTTGTCATACTATGGTGTCTTACCTATCTACTGAACTTGCAGAATGTTCAGTGGATTCGAAGATTAGTTAAAGTGCGTGTAAATTGACTCGGACATCCCAGTTACAAAAAAAAAAAAAAAAGTTGCCAAATTCTGGTCACTTATGTCGGTGGAGCATGTAAAGATTGCAAATTGCAAAACGATATTAAAGAACCACAAGCCAGCACCAGTAACCAGAAAACTCCCTAGAGCTCTACAGGGTGAAAGAAACTTCAAATGGCATGAAGATGCAGTTGTTTTATGTTTTGATGAGATCAGTTTAAGGTTTGCATTAGAAAGAGTTTCATGTATAATGGACTAGACATCTTTGAGAATGAATAGAACCAGATTATCAGTACTGTAATTCAGCCGCAGAATCTACAACCCTTGTCGACAAGAAACCTCAAGATATTCTACTACTCCTTCCATAGGCCAGGAAATGGAGATTGGCTCGAATAACAGAGATATATACAGCAATATGGCAGGTTTCACTCACAAAGCTCTACTACTTCCTCCAGCGATCACAGCTTTAAAGCCTAAGAAAATGTATAAGAGGTAACAAGCATATGTTATTATCTATAGCAGCACTAGAAATAGCAGACTTCCCAAGATCATCTAAACCTCCCTAGTGCATGTGTGAGGTGTTCCTATTGTGGGAGGGAGTAAACATTTCAAAGAATCAGACTAGAATTGAAGTTTGAGTCATACCTTCGATGGAGTCACCCATTTACCATTGATCCAGTCCTGATGTGGCCTCAAGTCAGAGTGCTGAAATTCTAATTCCTCATTGGAATCCTTGAAGAAGACTAGATACTTTGGGAAAGTATTAACCCTAGAAACTACACCCACCCACCAGGCATCATTGAACAGAGCATCAACTTCTTCCAGCTTCTTGAATCGATCAATCATTATAGTTTGTGGAGGACGAGGCCTAATGTGCACAGTGTCAATCTCTTCCCTCAGAAAATCACTGTCATCTTCAGTTCTCAAGGCTTGGTACTCAATAAGGTACTTGTCCTTGCCCACTGGCTCAACAATAGTTGCAGCAAACCAAGCACCTTTAAGACCATCTTCGTCACTACTAACCTCAACTAGCATTCCCTTGCTAAACTTCGCATCTTTTGGTGATTCAATAGGCTTCACTTGTGTAGTATCGGGCACTTTCTGCAATTGAAGTTGATAAAGGTAAATTGCAGAACATACCAGGAAATAGACAAAACACAGACTGAATGATTGTTGAATACAGAATAGCAACTGAATGAAGCCAATCAAACCACATTACTACACAGAAGGATGTTCCATAAAATTTTCTATCCACTGAAAAATAGCATTCATTGTACATCCATGCCATAAAAATAGAACATAACAATCAGGCACTACATGAGCCAAAGGAAATTGCTTCAAGCTTCCCAATTATACATTTACAATTATCAT
Source organism: Salix brachista (assembly GCA_009078335.1). Classification (NCBI taxonomy): domain Eukaryota; kingdom Viridiplantae; phylum Streptophyta; class Magnoliopsida; order Malpighiales; family Salicaceae; genus Salix; species Salix brachista. Next base: position 884,374 of record CM018576.1, on the reverse strand, counting down.
CGTAAGCTAACTTCCATATGTCCAGATAATACAGCTTTATCGAATCAAAATACCACTCATCAACAAGTCAAAGGAATAACACAGAGGCAGCAACACAAATAAGAGTTGAAGTTTCTCTTTCAATTCTGCAAGCATCTGTTTTAGCTTCCTTATCCAGGATAGTCTACCAAAGAAGTTCAATTACTTAAGATAGTGTTGAGAAAACAGCATTGTATCAGACATTGCTCTAACACTTGAAAAAGCTGGAAATATTTCTCCTTTTGACCAAAATATAACTAAGTTAATGAAACCAAGAATGAAAACAGAGATCGAGTGGCCATCCTGTCATAACTGATTAAGTGTCTATGAAGCAGACTCTCTCTACATACTATACATATAGCACAGCATATCCAGTGATTGCTCATTCTATAAGTATTTCCACTTATTTTATGCACTTACACACACACACACATGTACCAGAAAGTGTACCCGAATGGACACTATCAAATCCAGAAGAGCTTTCTTCCTTTGCATTGCCACCTTTGGGCCCATGCATGTTTATTACTGCAAAAACAAGCCTTCAATACCTATACATCCAGGATACTCATTCCTCATTCAACACTTCCAAATGATACAAGTGTAAATATCTTAGCAGAGCAACAAGGAATGACCACCCACATTCATACAAAACTTCAGGCTGTACTGTGCAAATGTTTTTAAGAAAAAAAAAATCCTTCTCACTTATTTAAGTATTTTGCAACTTAATGAATTTCCAACACTACCAACAATGTATATCTTTCGAAAGGGTAAAAGAAAATCCTTCTCCCAATCCTGCCGCGCTGCCTTCACAAGGGGCATAAGATAGCTACCATATAACGACAGCACCTTTATCAAAAACCAAAAACATACATCTCATCTTACACATCCCTGCATCCTCTTTTGAAAGAACCAAACATACCAACTATGAAAGTGAGATTTCGCATAGAAACACATTAACCAAAATTAACATCGTAAAAATAAGATAATCCTACAAAATCTAAACAATTAAACAAAATTTACATAAAGAGAACAACTTTGTCAAAAACAAAACCCACCTTGTTAACCCTCCTCTTCACCTCTTTCTCTTCTTCTTCAACGAGTTTCCTCTTATTTCTAGAACCCTGCTTTAAAAAAAAAATCCAAGAGAAAAAAATAATCACAAATTCAGAATCCAACCCAAAACAAAAACCAAACAAACTAACCAAAATTAAGACAATAAAACTAACAACATTATCCTAGATTGACCTAATAACAACAAATCTATCAAGACAACAACATTAACCATAGAGCAATAAGTTATCAACACAAAACAGAACACATCAACAAAGTTTAACATAAAAACAACTCATATATAAAAAACACCTCATTTTCCTTCTCTTTCACCTCCTCTTTCTTCTCCTCTTCCTCTCCTTCCGACGTTGGTTTCCATGCCCCATTAATCCACTCCCTATGCAGCCTCAAATTCTCCTCACTAAACTCAATCTGCTCTTTGGTACTCCTAAAAAACACAGCAAACTTCCCATCGTCATTCACCTCAGTTATCACACCTTCCCACCACCCATCATTATGAAAAGCATCAACTTCTTCACTAAACTTGAACTCCCTCTTCTTCTCTCTTGGGGCTATTGGCCTTATTTGGAACTCATTGACTGTTTCCTGCAAGGGTTTCGTCCCTTCTTCATCTTCAAACAGCTTGTCATACTCAACAACGAATTTTGAGGTTCTTGTTGCCTTCACTACTGTTCCTGTGTAGAAGGAGCCTCTGAATCCATCCTCTTCTGACATGATTTCTACTTTTGAGCCTGGTTTGAAATGTGGGTTTTGGTTGGATTTTGATTTGGGCGTGGACCTTGGCGGCATTTTTGTGGTTTGTTAGGCTTAGGGTTTGTTACAGATTTAGTGTTTCTGGGGATTTAGGCGCCCTAGAGAGGGAGGGAGGGAGTGATAGTTAATTGGAAATGAGGGAAGGAAGGAAAAGTTTAGGGGTGGAGAATATAAAAAGGGGTAAAATAATGGGGCAAATGAGAAATTTTGGGAAGATGTCTGATAAAATAAAAGTGCATTTATTAAATTTATTTTCTTCCTCGAAAATAAATGGTATTTTTAAACTAGTTTACATATTTATTAAAATTAATTCTTTTTTAGAATTATTTTAAGAGCTTGTTCTATATATTACTCTATTGCGTTTTAAGAAATTCAATAATTTTTTATTGAAGTTATTTTAAATCATTAATTCATAAAGTTAAGGAAAGAAATATTTTCTAAATTAGTTGTTTAAAATTATTTAATTAGTTAAAAAATATATATATTCCAAACTTGATATTATTAAGAAATAGATGCTATATCATCAACTATTAAATGATATATATTATTTATAAGTACTCATAAAATCTAGCGATGCCGAATTTTATAATTAGAATAAAATAAAAAACATAAACATGTGATTATGTTTTAAACTCTTGAAAGGCTGACATGGAACTTGACTAACCTGTTAAAATTCTAAGTTGACTTAATGACCTAAGAAAACTTGTCCAATAGTTCATTAACTCCTTTTTTTTTATTAAAATAATATCGTTTTGATTTTTTAATTTTTTTTTTTGAATTGATCTATGACCTGAACTTTGCTTTTATATTGACTCATAATTTGAATGAATCACAATTTGAATTTTAAAAATATGCTTGCTTGTGATAACTACTAAGGTAAACCATGAAGAACAGACATATGAGGAGCTGAAAAACCAAAGCTTTTATATATAGCGACACTAACATTAGATCACCTTCGCAGCTCAAACGGAAGTTAAAGGATCGCAGGAGAAATGAAAGAGCAACAGGCACACGTCAAAAGTTACGGTTTCTAACATGGGATTGTAGATACAGATGATTCATTTTCCCAATTATAATATTATTTTGGCGGGGATGAAATGTGATATAAAATCTAAATAATGAGGATACAATTGTATTATAATTATAAACTATAGGGACCTGTCACTGAGACATCAGAAGATAGAAACTATCATGTTAGCTGTTGTTTCATAGCTCAAAGACAGAACACAAGAGTTCACTTTGTGCTTTGAGTTCCAGTTTTTGTTACTATGAAACTTCCCAGACTAAACTATCTTTCAAAACCCTTCAAGATTCCAACTTTCACTCTCAAACCAATCTTAACTCTCCCAATCTTAGAAACCCACTTGCAAAAATGTCAAAACATCAAGCAATTCAATCAAATCCTCTCGCAAATGATCCTTTCTGGCCTCTTCAAAGACAGTTTTGCAGCTAGTAGACTCCTTAAGTTCTCCACTGAATTACCATTCATTCACACCAACCAGTCTTATCAAATATTTTCACTCATTGAGAACCCAAATGGGTTCATCTGTAATATCATGATGAAGGGTTATATGCAAAGCAATAGCCCTTGTAAAGCTATATGGGTTTATAAGTTGATGCTTGAAAGCAATGTAGCAGCTGATAATTATACTTATCCAATATTGTTTCAGTCTTGTTCTGTTAGATTAGCTGAGTTTGATGGGAAATGTATTCAAGATCATGTTTTGAAGATGGGATTTGATTCCGATGTTTATATACAGAACACTTTGATTAATATGTATTCTGTTTGTGGGAATTTAGGTGATGCACGTAAGGTGTTTGATGATAGTTCTGTTTTGGACTTGGTTTCGTGGAATTCGATGTTGGCAGGGTATGTTTTGGTAGGGAACGTGGAGGAAGCTAAGGATGTGTATGATAGGATGCCTGAAAGGAATGTAATTGCTTCGAATTCGATGATTGTTTTGTTTAGTAAGAAAGGTAATGTTGAAGAGGCGTGCAAATTGTTTAATGAAATGAAGCAGAAGGATTTAGTATCGTGGAGTGCATTGATTTCATGCTATGAGCAGAATGAGATGTACGGGGAGGCTTTGATTTTGTTCAAGGAAATGAATGCTAGTGGAATTATGGTGGATGAGGTTGTGGTGCTTAGTGTTCTTTCGGCGTGTTCTCGCTTGTTGGTGGTTATGACAGGGAAGTTGGTACATGGTTTGGTTGTGAAAGTTGGGATTGAGACTTATGTTAACCTTCAAAATGCGTTGATACACATGTATTCAAGTTGTGAAGAAGTGGGTACTGCTCAAAAGTTGTTTAGTGAGAGTTGTTGGTTGGACCAAATATCATGGAATTCTATGATCTCTGGCTACGTGAAATGTGGGGAATTTGAAAAGGCGAGGGCTTTATTCGATTCAATGCCCGACAAAGATAATGTATCATGGAGTGCAATGATATCAGGTTATGCTCAACAGGACAAATTTACCGAGACTTTAGTGCTATTCCAGGAAATGCAGATTGAAGGAACAAAGCCAGATGAGACGATTTTGGTTAGTGTGATCTCAGCTTGTACGCACCTGGCTGCTCTTGACCAAGGCAAGTGGATTCATGCTTATATAAGGAAGAACGGCCTAAAGATTAATATCATTTTGGGTACAACTCTTATAAACATGTATATGAAATTAGGGTGTGTTGAAGATGCTTTGGAGGTTTTCAGAGGGTTGGAGGAGAAGGGGGTTTCTACTTGGAACGCTCTCATTCTTGGTTTAGCAATGAATGGGTTAGTGGACAAGTCACTCGAAACATTTTCAGAGATGAAGGAACAGGGTGTAACACCTAATGAGATAACCTTTGTAGCAGTACTTGGGGCTTGCAGACACATGGGCTTAGTGGATGAGGGACACCGGCATTTTAATTCCATGATTCAGGAGCACAAGATTGGGCCCAACATCAAGCATTATGGATGCATGGTCGATCTTCTAGGACGTGCAGGTATGCTAAAAGAAGCAGAGGAACTCATTAAGAGTATGCCAATGGCACCAGATGTTTCCACTTGGGGTGCCTTGCTTGGAGCTTGTAAGAAATACGGTGACAATGAAACTGGGGAGAGGATAGGAAGAAAGCTTGTAGAACTTCATCCTGACCATGATGGGTTCAATGTGTTACTTTCAAACATATATGCTTCAAAGGGCAATTGGGTTGATGTTCTTGAAGTTCGGGGAATGATGAGGCAACATGGGGTGGTGAAGACCCCTGGTTGTAGCATGATTGAAGTTCATGGTAGAGTTCATGAGTTCCTCGCTGGAGATAAGACACACCCTCAGAATGAAGATATTGAACAAATGTTAGATGAAATGGCTAAGAAATTGAAGTTGGAAGGTTATGCACCAGATACACGTGAGGTTTCCCTTGATATTGATGAAGAAGAAAAGGAAACTACTCTGCTTAGACACAGTGAGAAGCTTGCAATTGCCTTTGGGCTTATTGCCATTGATCCACCAACACCAATAAGGATAGTGAAGAATTTGCGAATATGCAATGATTGTCACACTGCAGCAAAGTTGATCTCTAAAGCTTTTAATCGTGAAATTGTGGTGAGGGATCGGCATCTCTTCCACCACTTCAAGCAGGGTTCTTGTTCATGCATGGACTATTGGTAGAAAAAAATATACAAGTAGACAAATTTCTGTGTTTTTTCATGTGGAGCTTGTCCAGTTCGACCATGGTAGAAATGCATTTTTTTCACCGGTTGCTGCCTGGTTAAAAGACCTCTGGCCGGGTACTGTTGAAATGAAATAGTAACCATGCCTTGCAAAAAGTTTTAACCCACAATAGCTGGTTAAATTCTCCAACTGGTTAGTTGATTTGTTTTGCATTTTTGTTTGAATTGTGGCTTGTATTATGTTTATTCTCACAATGACATTCTGGATTTGCTTTTTTCAATTGATGGCGGCAGAACACGAGTATAAAAAGAGAATGCCTTTGAATCCCAATAGAAGAATGTAAGATGTCTTTCTTTTCCGTTTTTTTATTTTTTAAATCTGTTTGAATTTCTTAAGGATCTGATTTGCTTTTGTTTTACAAAGCAGAGCAGAGAATGAGCATTAGACCGAGTAATTTTTTTTACATGATTTTCCCATTTCCACTGGTGCTTTAAATTTCTCTCACTTAATTTAATTCATTCTGTTATAGGAATATGAACATCCTGTTAATGTCTTTCCCTTGCTCAAGATGACCATTGTGAATTTTCAGTATTACATCCTAGGAAGTTTGATGAATGAAGTAGCTGTTTGCAACTGAGAAACATGCCATGACTAGGTAAATGTGCTGATCTCTGAATTTGTTACCAAATTGATGGTGTTTTTGACATGCATGCTGGAAATCTTTTCTTGATATATATATATATATATATATATATATATATATATTGGTTTCTCAGTGTCTTTTGCATGAAGCTAATTCATTGGAATCTGGATCTGATTATTTCTGGGTTGACCATGGAATAATTCTGCATGATTTCCTTTTATCCATTGTTTAATGAATTCTTTTGATTGAGCTTTGATCTTGGTTTCAAAGTAATTATGGACAACATCTGATGCAGCCGAGATCCTTATTGTAACAAAAGATTAATCAGCAATAACAATATATCAGTCCTTGAGTTACTATCTGCAATCTCGTCAATGCAGAGTTACACTGTAGATGGTCACCACCGAACAGGAATCTGGGCTCTACATGAAATCCTTGCAATCTGTGATAGAAGTGTGTATCATTTGCCTGCAGACCTTTTCACACTGCAGAAAATAAAATTCATTTCTTCATGTGTGTTGATTAATGACTTTAATGTTTCCTAGTAAGAAGAAAATGAAGCATCTTTTTGTTTGTATGATATCCAAACTTGCAGGGACAGCTATTTAAATATGAGAGGGACGCTGGGGGAGAGGATGTACGAGAGGGAGATCCGGCTGAGAGAGATGGAGAGGCTTTGTTAACAAGATTTCTCGATAACCCTGGATATCATTAGATGCATCTCTACTGGTGCTGATCCTTGTCTCCCTCTCTTTAATCTCATATATCATATAATCTCTGTGCTGCAAATGTGCAGTGAAGATTGGATCCTTAAAGGTTTAAGAAAGAGAAACTGATCTGTTGATTAATATTTGCTCAAATTGGCTAAAAAACTGGATATTCAGCAACTGTGGGAGTTTCCTCCGCTTAGTTTGTGAGTCCACATTCAAGCTGGTTACATGTAAATATGGTATCACTTCTCACTTCAAATCAGTGCCATCTTCTTGGTCGTGTATAAAGCAATCAAGTTCAGGCACATATCCAGCCTCTTTCATATGCCTTGCAGGTAATTCCAAAACTTCGTAAACCCACTCTATATGAGAACCCATCTTATTTCCAACAACAAAACTGCAAACCTGGTTTCGTACCTCAATCCAACTCCTACCAGCCTCTTTTTTAGAGCCTGCTCTCTTCATCAGCTTTCTCATTCTTTCAGCTTCTCCCCATTTGCCTTCTGCAGCATAGATATTTGACAGCATCACATAACTCTCAACCATATTTGGTTTCAATGCCAATGCCTTCTTAGCTGCCAACTTGCCCACCTTTGAAAGGTTATGTGCCTTGCAAGCACCAAGCAGAGCACCCCAAACAGACTCATCAGCCATAAATGGCATGCTTCTGATTAGTTGATAGGCCTCCTCAACTCTTCCAGCTCTGCCTAGCAAACCTACAACACACCCATAAATCTCCTGATTTGGCTTGATGTGATAATCATCCAACATACAGTTGAAGTACCTCAAGCCTTGATCAACTAGCCCGGCATGATTACATGAATGTAGAACTGCCATAAACACTACCTGATCAGGTCTGATGCCTGACCTGACCATCTCATCAAACAACTCCACAGCCTCTTTACCAAATCCATGAGTCCCATATCCAATCATCATAGAAGTCCAGGAGACTAAATTTGTACAGGACATTTCACTGAAAATCTTTTGTGAATCATTTATATTGCCACACTTTGCGTACATATCAATCAAGGCATTAGCCAATTCCAGATTCCCATCAAGCCCTCTGCGAAAAATCCCTCCATGAACCTGCTGTCCACAATGCAAAGCTGCTACGTTTGCACATGCTGCTATAAGACTGGTGAAAGTGAAGCAATTTGGACTAAAACCTTCTGACTCCATTTGTGAAAATATAAAGAGAGGCTCTATCGAATCTGATCTTTCATACCCAGCTATTAATGTATTCCATGTAATCAAATCTTTTTCACTCATCTCATTGAAGTACTCCTTTGCCTCGGATAAATAACTACACCTACAATACATATCAAGTATAGAATTCATGACAGGAAGATCGGACTCAAATCCATGTTTAATCACTGCCGTATGAATTTGTCGGCCAAGAATATTTGAGCCGACTGAAGCACAAGCTCTAACAGCAATCGAAATGCTATGTGGGTTCAATTCTGCTCCCTCCTGTTAGCCATGAAATGCAACAAATTCACATTTTAGTACTATACATACGCATAGTAAACAGTTCGTGAAAGTTAAGACTACTCAACAAACCAGGGCCATGGTGTGCTATATAGTGGTTAAAGTAGTGTTTTTGATACATTAAATCTTTCTGTGATTCTTGGAGTCTTTCCTTCATCCACTTACCAGTGACATTTCCCGGAAGATTTGAACTGCGCGGCTCCCATTACCTCTGTGAGTGTAACCAGCAATCAAGGTAGTCCAAGACACAACATTCTTCTCTTTAATATCGTGAAAAACAACACAAGCATCCCTCATAGTTACACCACAAGTAGCATACATATCCATGAGAGCATTATCTACATTAATAAACCCCTCCACAAACCTTCTTTTAATAGCCAATCCATGAACCAACCCCCCAGAAAAAACACTGTTCATTCCTTTACAAGCCTTTAGAACACTTGATATTGTAAATGCATTTGGTGGGACATTGTTATCCTTTACCATATCAACAAAAACACTCCATGCTTGAGTGTATTCATTACAATATGTGTACCCTGAAATCATCGCAGTCCATACAACAACATCTCTATCAGGCATTTCATCAAACAGGTTACGTGCTTGAATGATTAGGCCCTTTACAAAATATGACTTCAAGAGGTCTGTGGCTAGAATGGAGGTACCCTTTGGCTTAAAATTTGTGCTTGATTGGTACTTTGGTGTGTTTTGGGCCCACTGTAGGTAGTTCTTGATTATAGGTGGGAAAGGATGGGAGTTACTGGTAGATAGCAGTCTTTTTGTGATCATGTTCCAGTGTCCATGGTCATGGTCTGTATTTTTTGTTCATAGTTTAAAGCATGTAATAGAAAATGGTGGGAACAAGGCTTTATATGGTGTGGAAGGGGTACAGAGTGGGGATGTCTACTTTGAGATCACAAAGACAACGTGTGATACATATAAATCTGTCATTTTGTCCCAGTTTCGCAAGACAAGCAGAGGATCTGTAGTTATCTTTTTGCTGGCCCTAAAGACAGCCTTAAACATACAAAGTTTTTGCTGCAAACAGTTAACTCTTGTTTTTTAGATGATAATAATAAATATTCCTGGACCACCATATATATTAAATAAAACTAAAAACTAAATCTTTTTTCTTTTTTCTTTTCTTTTTAAAGGTATACTTGTGTATCAATCCAGTACTCAGTAAAATTTTAAAAAATCATTTTGAATATTGATCTCAAGATTTAAACTTAAAATTTAGTTATAATATCTTGATTAATCAACAAAATTTCATGGTTATAAAGTATTAATTTATAGAGGTTTAACTGTACAGGAAAGAAAGTAAGGGTGAAATAGTTGCAGGAAAACCCGAGTTTGATACATTAAAAAAGTGTGTAAAGATCATTGTAATCATATACAAACTAGACATGGCAATGGGAAGAATACAACAATGGAAAAATACAGCACGGTCAACTTAGCTAATTAACCGGCTCTTAACTTGATAATTAAACTGAGACTATGGTCTAGTCGTGTATAAAGATGCTGCTGCTAGTATAACTTCTTCCTTTTGTGGTTGAAAATCACTGTTTTATCGGTCTATCCTATTAGCATAGCTGTACAGTAACAGAAATTCTGCCTGTGCATCATCCTACACGAGGATCTGAGACTTAGCAGCGCCTCGAGAACACCTCTTCCGGCCACTCTTTTTAAGCCCACAAACACAGAACTCAAGAAGCTCATAATCCTCATCCCAGAATAATAAGGACGCCCTCTGTGTGTTCTCCAAGAGAATTTTTGATGTTAGGAACCCTGCAACCGTCCATGTTTGATAGAGACGGGATTGCTTTCCGATGAACTTCCCAGTTCGGGTGTCATAATACTCTGGCCAATGGTCAACTTGAAGTCTCTTCTCAGCCAAAGCAATCGCCTTCTGAGCTAGTTCAACTCGATCCATCTTTATGCATGCCAAAGTGAACTGAAATCAAAATAGAAATGATTCAGGGGGCAGAGATCAGTTAAGTGATTCAAGGGGTGACATTTTGGATGTTTATTTTTGGGTTCCCAGTGACTCTTTTCTCGTCAGTATGACCAACCAGAAACCTTTAGAAACTAGATTCCATGTATCGCTTAAACCAGCAAAACTAGCAGGAACGCTTGTTGAGTATAAATCAGCATTGCATGAGTGTCTGCTGGTCCCAAATTAATTTTTTTAAGCCTCAGCAAAACATACATTTTGCAAATGAAGTCAAGCTTACCTGCCACAGAAGTGTTGGCCATGACCCACCATTATGATACGACCAAGGGCTACAATGCACAATCAGAAAAAATAATTTTTGAGTTGATAGAAATTGTAAATTGAACAAAGAAAGCACATGCACAGAGGCTCAAGTAATTTTTTTTGAAACTCACGTGTTCTTTGGGTCACTGCCAGTGATTATACGCCAATCTTCACACTCTAGAGCAGGGTAGCATATCTTAAGAGGCATATTTCCCACAAGGTCATCCCATTTGGCTTCAATCAGATTTAAAATAGCTTCATTATGTTTTGGAGTACCCAAAGATGAAACAACGGACCAAAGATTTCCAAGAGTGAAAAACCTAAAATCCATGTGAGCTGGCTGCAGATTGCCAATCATATAACCGCCTTCTTCAGGTATCCAGTCCATGAGCCATGATGGAATTTGTTCAGGATAAATATTGAATTTGTTGGTGGCTTCTGTAGAATACTCTTCTGTTTTATACCGGTATATCTCATTGATCTTGTTCATATCTACCCAATAGTATTCTCTAATGTGGAATGACAGAGCACTGAGTCTGTTGTTGATAGCCTTCACTAAATTCTTTGATCCATCATTTACAACTATCATCTCACGTGAGCATCGTAAAGCAGAGTAAAACAAGGCCTGCAGAAACAGACTACTAGTTGTGAGGTAAACCATAGATGCATAAACATGTAATCAAAGAACAAAGCTTGTACATATAGCAGGGTGATTACAGACTAACATTCTCTATACATGAAAAAAAAGCAGCTTCAGAGAAATGGTTAAAAGTGCTTTGGAGAAATGAGAAGTATATAACAGACTAACAGCACCAGCAAATGGCAAGAGTTGAAGTTTTCATATCATTAAGCCTGCATACCTCACAGCTGCACTTTATAAAGCTTTAAATCATTACATTTGCGGAAAAGTCTGAAAGTTGCTCATAAACAATACTCCATTTCCACATGTAACAATTAAAAGCAATGCAGGGATGCTTGGTTAAAAGTGCTTTGGAGAAATGAGAAATATATGACAGACTAATAGCACAATTAAAAGGCAAGAGTTGAGTTTTTCATATCATTAAGCCTGCATACCTCACAGCTGCACCTTACAAAGCTTTAAATCATTATATTTGCGAAAAAAGTGTGAAAGCATTTCATAAGCAAGACTCCATTTCCACATGTAACAATTAAAAGCAATGCAGGGATGCAGAGGTTATGGCACCTCCAAACTCGTATAGAACTGAGCCATAAATTTCCAACTGTGCAGAACTCCATATCACTTAATTTAAATAAAAAAACACATTACAAGGACACGAAAAACCACTACAAACAGCCCAAGTCAATTACCAAACACCACATCAAAAAGGATAATGTAAGGAAATGACTCACTTGGATCTCAAGGGGGTGACCATGGATACCCATCCGCCGATCTATCATGCAGGAGCCATCGGTGACTAGTAGAGAAGGAAACATATCAAACCCATCAGTTAAGCACAACTTCAAGATCAGTTTTATGCCAGTCTGAACATCCACCCTTTCTTGTAAGGCATAGTCACCGGTGAGTTTCCCATATGCCCTCAACAAAATAATCCACCACAACCCTAATGAAACAGAAAAGAAGAAACACAGATGCTATCAGTCAACAAGAATCAATGAACTACTGAGAACAATAACTGTCTCCTGAAATATATTACAATTAAAGATGGAAATTTACAATTAACTATATGGGACACATAAAAATCCTTACTAGAATCAAATTACAGAACCATGGCAATTTTTAAAATTAAAATGTTCACAGAGGTGTTTACTAACCAGAATCCACAGGCGCAACACGGCCAATAGCTGATTCACCAAAATCTGGATCTAAAACTTCTTCAAATTTATTGTCATCAAGAGGCACCGCTCTGACTTTAAAACTGGCAGGCATCAGCCCCTGGCCAGGACTATAGCAGTCCACTGTTTTCTCCCAACTCTAAGAAAACAAAAACAATTTCTTGAGTTTTCAAGAACATCAATAATAAAAACATAGCTATAAATGCACATTTATGATTCAGCGAATATGAACTGTAGGCACAAAACCATAAAGGAACATCTGTCTGAAAGATGACAAAGAAGACATAACAAATTATAGCCGATAAAAAGGGTAAAAAATCAATGCCAAAGAAACAAAAAAAAATTAAATGGCATTTGAATAATCATATCATCATCAGAATGTTTATCCAGGTTGACATTTATACTAAAATTTGTAAACAATAATGGTCAATACGGAATAGAGGTGTATTTCATGACTTCTAAACGAATCCTCGTTAATAACTTGTTGCACATAAATCAGGCATTTTAATACTGGTCAAAATAGAACAATGATATAAATGTAAAAATATCAAATGAAACAATGAAAGGATATATCAAACCATAATAGAAAAGCAGGATAAAGTATCACCTGCAATTGCAAGGTATGAAGCAAGAAATTCTTCACAATCTCTCCTTCTCCCCTGAGCAAAAACGCAAGAGCTGAAGGCACGAAATCACGAATAAACACCTGATCATAATTCAATGGCATCTTATCCCCAGGATCATTCGCGGCCACAGTTCCCACAGGACTCCCACAATACGTAACAACAGCATCATTCAACAACTTCCATGCCTCCTTTTCTACCTCACTCTCTTCCCTCTTAGGACTAATAATCTCAACTTCTTGACCACCATCCAAATTCTCTCTATTTACACTTTCACAATTATCAACAAGCACCCCTATCCTAGACTCTTCATCCCCTAAAACATTCTCATCTTTATCAATCCTCTCAACCACCAAAGGCTTAGTACCGATCCCATTTTGCACATAAATTCTCTCAAAATTATTATCATTCACTCTTGTCTCGACAGATGTTGAAAAATTTCTAACTTGTGATGCAACACCAGCAACAATAGAAACTCCTTTAAAGTCTTTTGTTATAAGCCTAGATTGGCCAAAACTGATATAGGAAGCACAAAACGATTTCTGGGCTTCATTGAAAATGGTCCTAGACCCAAAGATTCTAAAAGGGCAGGTCAAAAACTGGTTGTTTTTCTCGAAATTAAACTGGTTCCCTGATAAAGTGCTTGTTAGACTATGATGGAGCTTAAAAAAGACTGGATTTTTCTTAGATAAAAAGAATCTATAAGAGGGTCTCATTGTTGTATTTCCAATAAACTAACAGCATCGACAGAATCGAGAACCAAACAAAAGCATAAACAAATGTGCTAAGGATTTGCTTGTAATGAAATAAGGAAAATGTCTGAATCTTTTGTATTTACAAACAATAAAAGGTTGAAACTTCAGTGAATAAAAAGGATATCATTTTTTTATTTGAACTTACAGAGACAGAAAAGAGAGAAATTGGTGATATCTAACAGCAGATTTTGGAGTTCAGAGAAGGATGAGAACAGGAAAAAACTGGATTTTCATATGGGCGGTTGTAAGGAAGGGCAAGATTTTGTCTCGGTCATCGTGCGTAATAAGTAAGGAGGTTGTGGATTTCAAGTTAAGTGGAAGGAAATGACTATAGTACCTCTAACAACCTTGTTCCTTTTGTCTTGAGTAAATTATTTTTAGTCCCTGTTAATGTTTTGTGATGCTTTAATTTAGTCATTTATGTTTGGAAATCTATAACTTTAGATATTTGACTCTTGTTGACCATTATCTTATTACACATACCTTTAGTAGCAAGGCATGTTTAAGAGATAAAAATATAAAAACTTGTTTAGGAATATACTAAAGATGTATTTTTTTTTATCTCTGTTACTTTGACTAATTATGCTTCTGTCTTTTTATATTTATTTTCTCTTGAAAAGCCAATCTTTTGAGATCTATAACGAAAACCAGCTAATTTTTTTAATGAAACACAATTAATTTATTTTTACATTATTTAGGTAGGGGTGAAGGATAATTTACTCCTTTCCTTTCCTTTCTAGGTTTCTTGTTAGCCATTTTTGGAGTGAAATAGGGAAGGAAGTGATGCTATTGGATGTGCCAAGTTGACTCTCCTTTTTGTTAGGTCAGCTTAAAATTAGCATTAATGAGTGTCTAATAATCAAGTATGTGTTTTGAATTAGAGGATGGTAATTAATGGTGGAGAAAATTAGTATAATTGCACTATCTCAAGCACTAACCCGTCATTTTCTTTTTCTTTGGTTTAGTAATGATTCTTAAGAACCTAAACAACATACCTCAACTTTTGGGTCAGCAGTATCCATTTTGCCTCCAAGCAATTTTTTATTTTGTCTGAAACAATTTCCTAATCAAGTAATTTTGAAAATCCTTGATTTTCTGGAGGATCCATGTTCCCAAAATCGACTTTCAAAGACAATAGATTCATCATAGGAAGGTCTTCCCACGTAACCTCTTTCTCTGCTAGGGATTCCCATTGGATTAGCACCTCTAATATCAGCCTTATCCTTAATGCCTCCAAGGATATGTGGACATGATTTTTGCCACAGGCAGCAGGGATAGCCGAAACTAGAGATGTTTTCCCAGGACCTGGTGCCTGGTGGGCCAACAAAGCACAGAGCTTGACCCCTTGCATCTTCAAGATTATTGATAATGCGTTGTTGAGTCTTAGCCCTGCCCATTAGAGAAGGCATCTCCTTCTTGAGATTATTAACAGTAACGGTTCAAATGATAACAATAACGGCTCAATTGCACATTCAATGCACAGCAAAGGAAATACGCTCGGTCATGACAACTCTTCAAGGCAACAAAATCTACATAATAATGTAGATTTACTGAATCATGGAAGGCAGATTATTAGCAACGGTAACAATAATGCCGAAAAGGAAAATCCAGCTGATGATACATAATTAGCAAATTAATTATTTCCTTTATTATTGCACTTTCCTTCTTATGTATAAGTCTATAAAAACATTCGTATGTAAAGCTGTAAAGTATCTTCTTTCCAAATAATACAAGAGTCTTATTTACAACTCTGTACTTCTATTCTAATTTTCTTCTTGGTATCAGAGCAGGAACGATCCTGTCAAACATTTCGAAAAAAAAACCATGACATCCCTTTCCTTGAATGTTGGCAATTTTGTCACACTCAAACTCACACAATCCAACTACCCACTTTGGAGAGAACAGGTCTTAGGCTTAGCAGAAAGCCAAGACTTAGTTGATCACATTACCAAAGAGATTCAAATCCCAACAAAATACAGTACACCAGCTGCAAACACTTCAGAAACAGAAATCACCACACCACAACTCACACAAGAATTCATTGCTTGGCAAAAATCTGATCGCCTCTTGCGAGGTTGGATCATTGGAACTCTCTCTGAAGAAGCTCTAGGCCTCGTTATTGGCTTGGATACAGCACTCACGGTATGGGAAGCTCTAAAAGAAGCTTATGCACAAGACTCTCAAGAAAGAGAGTTTACACTGAGGCAACAATTGGTTTATCTTCGAAAAGATGATAACAAGACCATCAGAGATCATATACACACCTTCAAAGGGCTGTGTGACAACCTTGCTGGAATAGGCAAACCTTTACCAGACAAGGAAAAAGTGTTTTGTCTCCTAACAAGTTTAGGACCACAATATGAAACCTTCACTACAACAATGCTCAAACCACCAAGACCCACCTACACAGAGCTAACATCACAGCTCCAAAATCTTGATCAGCGCCGTAACTGGTTCTCAAACCAAACCGACGCATCGTTTACTCACCTCACCCCACACTTAGCATTTTACGGGCAACAACAGAGACAGCCCTTCAATTCTGCGATAAGAAATCGTACGGGCACATTCAACTCCTCAGGCCGTGGTTTCCAGGCACAACAAGCTACAAATCAGAATCCAAGTTATCCAACAACAGCCATACAACAACGAAGACCACCACCACCTGGAGAACGGCGCATGACAGCAACAGAGCGTGATCTCTACCGCAATGAAACATGCCAATATTGTGGGAAAACAGGACACACTGCCAAAATCTGTTGGTGGATTCCAAAAAGAACAACACAAAATGATGAATTGCCACAGGCCCTTGCTGCTCTCACTCTTGACAACTCGATCACTGAAACCGAGTGGACTGCTGACACAGGAGCTTCAAACCATATGACAGGACAACCAGGTATGTTAACTGATATACATGAATATTCTGGTTCTGATGTTGTTATAATTGGAGATGGGTCGTCGATACCCATAACAGGTACTGGGAACTCATGCATTAAACAAAAAGAAAATGAATTACCTCTTTATGATGTTCTCTTAGTTCCGGATTTGAAGAAAAACTTGCTATCTGTCAGTAAAATAACATCTCAATTTCCTGTTAACTGTGATTTCTCTAATGCTGATTTTTGTATAAAGGATCGGAAAACAGGATGCCCCCTAATCAAAGGAATCAAGAGGGGTGATTTGTATACCTTATCAAGTATACCAGAGGCCTATTTTTCCTATCGGTTCAGATCAGGAGACGCAGACCTTTGGCACCAGCGGTTGGGACATCCCCAAGGATCAGTTGTCCCTTTACTTCAACAAAAGGGTTTAATTAATGTTGTAGGGTCTTTAAAGTTAAAACAATTATGTGATAGTTGTCAATTAGGGAAGCTAAGTAAACTTCCTTTTTCGTCATCTGAACATTCCAGCTCAAGTGTTTTTGATAAAATACATTGCGATTTGTGGGGGCCTGCCCCGGTTTTGTCACTTGATAAATTCAAATTTTATGCATGTATTGTGGATGATTTCTCAAAATACACTTGGCTTATACCACTGAGAAATAAATCCGAATTTTATACTGCCTACCTAGCGTTTGAAAGTTATGTTGACAGGCAGTATAATAAGAAAATCAAAATCTTCCACTCAGATGGAGGAGGTGAATTTGTTAACTCGAAAATGGCAGCACATTTTCTTGCTACAGGTACCAGGCATCATATCTCGTGTCCCTACACGCCAGAGCAAACAGGTATGGTTGAGAGAAGGCATCGTATAATCCGAGAATTAGGTATGACCATGTTATTTCATAGCAATGCACCTCTTTATTTATGGTTGGAAGCCTTCACCACAGCAGTATTTTTAATTAACAGATTGCCATCCTCAACTCTCAAATTTGAAACTCCATATTTTATGCTGCATAAAACACAACCTGACTATGCATCCCTTCGTGTGTTTGGTTCAAAGTGCTTTCCATATACATGGAGTACTAAGAATCATAAATTTGATCCAAAAACTGTCTTATGTGTGTTTATGGGTTACAGTGAAAAATATAAAGGTTACAAGTGTTTTCACCCACCTAGTCGTAAATTTATTTTGTCAAGACATGTTGTATTTGATGAAACTATGTTTCCATTCAAATCTACCTCTACATCAAGCTCTGCATCGCATATTCACACAATTTTTAATTCTTGGCTACCTGCTACTGTCATTCCCTTAGAACAAGACACCAGCCCACATGAACCGAATTGCATACCTCTTCCCATAGTTACTAGTAATTCTTCCGAACCTGCACAGCCTTCACAAGATTCAAATGTTGCACCACGTTATTACTCTGAATCTGCACAATCTCCACATGCTAGAATTGATGCCGATACTGCACCTAGTATCAATGCTACACCTTTAGATGCCGTAATACAGCCTGATATACAAACCAACCCTCCTATTTTAGCACCTCATTGTTCCATACAACCTACAGAGACAAAAAGCCACCCTATGGTGACAAGGTCCATGCATGGTGTGATAAAACCCAACCCCAAATATGCACTCACTGTTATGATATCCCCAACAATTCCATGTGAACCAAAGACTGTCAAAACGGCCTTATCTCATCCAGGATGGAAAGCTGCTATGGAAGAAGAATTAGCAGCCCTCCATCAAAATAAAACATGGACATTGGTGCCACGCACACATGATATGCATATAATTGGTTCCAAATGGGTCTTCAAGTCTAAACTCAAACCGAATGGTACATTAGACAGACTCAAGGCACGTTTAGTTGCTAAAGGATATCATCAAATTGATGGTATTGACTACACCGAGACGTTCTCCCCAGTAATTAAACCAGGTACGATTCGAATGATTTTAACAGTTGCTCTTGTAAAACATTGGCCTATTCGTCAACTCGACGTAAAAAATGCATTTCTGCATGGAAACATCAAAGAAGATATATATATGGCACAACCACCAGGTATGACTGATCAACAACACCCCTCTCATGTCTGTAAACTGCAGCGAGCTTTATACGGGCTTAAACAAGCACCACGTGCTTGGTTTGACAGACTTAGTACATTCCTTATTTCATATGGTTTCTTCTGCAGCCTAGCTGATCCTTCCTTGTTTATTCTCCATTCCACTTATGGTAGCTTAATCTTACTTTTATATGTTGATGATATGCTCCTCACAGGTTCCTCTTCAGCACTCGTCACCTCATTCATAAAGATTCTAAGTCATGAATTTTCCATGAAAGATTTGGGACCAGTCCACCATTTCTTAGGCATTGAAATTTCTCCAACTTCAGATGGTCTGCATTTATCGCAATCTCACTATGCTCTCACCATCCTTGATCGCTCCGACATGCTCCATTGCAAACCGATGCCTACACCTTTGGAAGCAAAAATTGCAGTAGACGTGGACGCTCCCCCTATTGTAGATCCCAGTCAATATCGTAGCATTGTTGGTGCTCTTCAGTACCTCACTCTCACAAGACCAGATCTTTCCTTTAGTGTCAACTATGTCTCCCAATTCATGCACAATCCTACAAGTGCCCACTGGAAGCTAGTTCAACGCATCCTGCGCTACATCAAAGGAACAGTGGAAATGGGTCTACATCTATCCTCCACAACAAATCTTGCGCTTCATGCCTTTTCTGACGCTGATTGGGCTGGTTGTCCTACTACCCGAAGATCAACAACTGGCTACTGTACATTTCTTGGCTCGAATCTTATTTCCTGGTGCGCGAAAAAACAACACACAATCTCTCGCTCTAGTACTGAAGCTGAATACCGGGCTATGGCAAACACAGCGGCTGAACTTACTTGGCTCACCTTCATTCTCCAGGACCTGCGTATCTCTCTATCCAGCACACCTGTCCTCTATTGTGATAATCTCAGTGCTTTGTACATGACAGTCAACCCCGTCTTTCATGCGCGAAGTAAACATATTGAGCTGGACTACCACTTTGTGCGTGAACGTGTGGCCCTTGGATTACTTGTCACTAAGCATGTATCTACGCTTAATCAAGTGGCTGATATCTTCACCAAACCAGTCACCAAAGCTGCTCTTGCTGCGTTCCTGTCCAAACTGTGCCTTCGATCTCGGCTCAGTTTGCGGGGGGATATTAACAGTAACGGTTCAAATGATAACAATAACGGCTCAATTGCACATTCAATGCACAGCAAAGGAAATACGCTCGGTCATGACAACTCTTCAAGGCAACAAAATCTACATAATAATGTAGATTTACTGAATCATGGAAGGCAGATTATTAGCAACGGTAACAATAATGCCGAAAAGGAAAATCCAGCTGATGATACATAATTAGCAAATTAATTATTTCCTTTATTATTGCACTTTCCTTCTTATGTATAAGTCTATAAAAACATTCGTATGTAAAGCTGTAAAGTATCTTCTTTCCAAATAATACAAGAGTCTTATTTACAACTCTGTACTTCTATTCTAATTTTCTTCTGAGATGGCTAATTATGTAGGTCTGGATCAGAGCAGCTCTAGCAAACCCTTTACAAACTCATTGATTCGACGATCACAAGCTTTCTTGGGAATATCAACCATGTCCATGACAAGGTCATTAATCTGTTCTTTTTCTAAAAGATCACAGAACACTTGGCAGGTAATAGCTTGTTATTTCATCTAGAAATGGATGAGGAATTTGTGAACACTTAAACTTTCATAAGAATGCTCCTCCAAAACTTGTCAAGCCACTAAATGGCATACCTGCCTGAGTAGTGAGTAGCAACTATGTTCCCAGGTAGGTTTCTCTCATCAGATCCAAGCATCCCGACAACAAATCTATCAGTCGTTGGCTCTGGTCCGATGTGAGCTGCTGGATAGTTACATCTAAGCAAGTGTTTTATAGACGTTAATGTTTTCCTGGTGGAATATTGACCCAAGTTCATACCATTGGTATGGCACCAACTTGAAACCTTACTCGAACCAGAACTATCCTTCCGTCCACTCTGCCTCGAAAATTCTTCCCTGTCTCTTCGCCATTTGCAGTCGATCTTCCAGCTTGTCCCTGATTCTCCTCCTCCTCTTCCGTTTCTTCTTCCTCCAATTCACCCCAAAAACATCTCCTTTCCGTGCAGAACTGGAATCAGACTTGCTCAATCCAGAAGCGCCTTCTGCAACTGTTTTTGTTTGCTGGTTAAGGAACTCTTCTTCAGCAACTGTTTTTCTTTTCAATTTATTTCTCAGATTGAGTAGCAGTCAATGCTGATGGTGCACTTCCCACATTGCCATCTTCACAAAATACTCCTGACTGAAACATATTTGATGAACATGATTTTTTAGCCCTTGCATGTCGAGTAAATACTTTTCTCGACTGTAAGGAGTCGACGTAGGGGATGGGCCATTGCTGTTTGGATATTACAATGAGTTATTTTTGCAATTAAAAATGATTTTGGTATAAAGTAAAATATCTTTAACTTTATGTTCATGTAATAATTTCGATTTGGAAAAAAATAATTAAATTCTTATAATTTTACAGTTCAATCCTACATTTAAAAGTATTTCTACAAGACTGCAACCGCCTTACTTGTGAGAAAACAAACTCACTTGTCCAATAAAATTCAAACATGTGTGTTTTGACCACACTCCATCTCATCCTCAACCTCTCTATCTTCTCTCAACAAGACGCGAGCGCTGACACCCACTAGTTTGTGAGTTAGAAACTCATCAAGAAATGGCAAGAATTCTTAACTCGTTTCCGCCTCCATTTCAACTCATGCATCCAGCTCTTACTCGCTCTACATGGCCCAGTTTATCAATGCCCATCTCACCAAATCACACTTTCTGCAGCTCTATTTCCCACAACAACCAACTGGTATGTCTCTTCTTTCGAAAACTACAATTTCACATTCATACAGTTTCTTATCTTTATGTTTCCCCTGCTTTTCTTGTTTTCTTTTTGTGGTAAGTTCTTTTTCTTGAAATGTGAATGTGGTTTATCCCTGTTTTTTCAACTGATATGCAGCTTTTTGTCTTGTATCATTAGGCCCTTTCAATTGCTTCTCACAACATAATTTTTGATGTAAACATAATCAGACTCAAGCTTTTGCAGTTCCAAGGAGAAATGCGATGGCATTGATCTTGTCAAGTTACTTGTTCTCGGAATTAGGTTTCGACAATCTTGCACTTGCTCAACAGTCCGTTGGGTTCAGGGAATACATTGATCAATTTGATGGGTATTCTTTCAAGTACCCTCGGAGCTGGATTCAAGTTCGAGGTGCAGGAGCTGATATATTCTTCAGAGACCCTTTCGTTCTTGATGAAAATCTCTCAGTGGAGTTGTCGTCTCCTTCATCATCCAGGTACAAGAGTGTTGAAGACTTGGGCCCTCCACAAGAAGCTGGAAAGAAGGTGCTTAAGCAGTATTTAACAGAGTTCATGTCTACTAGAATTGGTGTCAGGCGCGAATCAAATATTCTTTCGACATCCTCTAGAGTCGCTGATGATGGAAAACTTTATTATCAAGTTGAGGTAAGTTTTTAGGTAGAAAGATGTCATTTGCATGCATCACAGAGCTTCTAAGCTTAGTGATTATAGTGGTGAAGATTATTTTCCTTTCGAGTTCATAGAAGTGTTTCTAACCAGGCCATCATGTTATCAGGTAAACATCAAGTCCTACGCCAACAACAACGAGCTGGCTGTAATGCCTCGGGAAAGAGTAGTTCGATTGGAATGGGATCGCCGGTATCTGTCAGTTCTTGGAGTTGAAAACAATCAGCTGTACGAGTTACGATTACAAACACCAGAAAATGTATTTGTAGAAGAGGAAAATGATCTTCGTGAAGTTATGGATTCCTTTAGAGTGAACAAGATTGCTGTTTAATTACTTTGAGTTCTTATAGATTTATGCAATATTTTTTAGCTTGGAATTCACTGTTTTCACTGATACTTTTGCTGCTTTCTTTATCTTCGTTTTGAAGTAACAATTTGAAATTTTCATCCACTATCCAATGCCAGTTTTGTTTCACATTAGGTTTTCTTTATTGCACCAGGCCTCTGTTTTTTTGGCAGTGTTTTCAAGCTGACATGTTCTATCCTCTATCTTGAATGCATTACTCTGATGTGTTCAGAAAATAATTTTTTTTTTAGTTTTCTTTTCTTTTTCCGAAGAAAAATTAAAAAAAAAAAAGTTCATTTACTGAAAACACAGACGAAAAATAAAAAAGAAATCCATCAAGATTACACAACTATTTCTCATAAAAAATCGAAGCTGTAATTTATAATAATCATCTCAATTGTGATAATCTAATTGTAGAGTAATAATTTTATTTCATTCAAATTAAAAATTATATTGTTAACTCAAAAATTATATATATTAAATTTATAATTTATGAAACTAACTAAATATGAAAATATAAAAAAAATCTGTCTTTTACATTGCAAGAAAATGTTTATATATGAAAAACTTGTATTGACTCTTTGGAAATCTGAAAAACTACTCTGAATAGAGAAGTTTCAGTTTCCTTTTTGTGACTTCAATTTCCCAGAAAGGTAGAATATTATTCTGTTTCTATTCTGATGATGAGGACTCCACAAAATCAATGTTCAATTGCCCTGAGAGTTGCCAACAAGGGCACTGCAGGATCTTTTGTGACTGAAAAAGCGACTGCTTGAAACAGTGGAAGTTGCGACAATGAGAGCCAACACATTCTGAGGTTAATGATTTTGATCACAGATATAATTGATTTTGTTAAAAATGTTTTGATACGACACAAAATCTATGAGCTAACTTCATCTGAAAAAAAATTGAAATTCACCAAGTGGAAAGCATGGAAAGCAGCAAAATAAACCATCTCGTCAAGTTACCAAATGATCTAACTCCATTGATCAACTGGCATCCATGCTATAATACAGAATGCCAAAATCATGCCAGGTAGCATAACAAATTGGAAATTTATCATGATTCAATACAAAATCTATGACCTAACTTCATATAATCCTGATCTTGTGAAAGCTCGAAACCCTTTATAAAGACGGCTTGGTACAACCCTGATATCCAGTTTATCTAATTGCAGGCCAGAGAGGGCAACACCCTGGATTCTAAAACCCACTTGAAATGTGGGAAACACGTGAAGCCGCTTTAATCCCGTCTCAAGCAACAGTGTTCCAGATAATGCAGGGGTTCTATCTTTTGGTATTCGATCAATTGACCAAGTGCATGTCTGCAAATACGTGTAAACAAACTAAATAATCAAACTCTACCATGTACAGAAAAAAAAAATCCAGCCTGAAAGGTTTTTCCTTTTCATTTTTAAACTAAGAAAAAAAAGTTGCGCAGCCCCTTTTTTTTTATTCAGCTGCTACCAAAGGTTTGTCATGTGATGAGACAATTGTTCAAAAGAGAGACACAGAACTAGCATTTTTGTAATCTTTCCAGACAGAGATACACAGAGCATGCATCTTTTGTTTTTCCTTTTTTTTGGGTGTGCTGAATAACGAAACGTATCAATATATTTTTTGTCACCAGACATTAAAGATATGCAATAAAGGTATCAAGATAGGTTCAGCACAGATACCTTGTTTGACAAGATGGTCACTGCTCCATGATTTGCAGTCAGATCAGCTGACAAAACACACGAAGGCAGTTGAAATTGCACTGTTATTGAGTCTATCATCTTTCCAGGGTCATTTCGTATACCAACCATCACATTGACGCGGCAGGCCCCATCATCGGATGTAATCTGTGGCTTTACATAAATTGGCGTACTTTTCAACTTTTTAACCCTGAATGAAGGAGAAAGGTTATTGAAATGGAAAAAAACTACGGCATCCATGTGAGCAAAGTGACTAACACAAGAGACATAAAACTATACATATTCTCTCTACACCTTCCCCAAGTAGTTATCTTGCATATATACTTCATAATAGGAATACCTCCGATAAGTAAACTAAATGACCAGAAACTGACATTGACAATAAAAGAATCAGAACATTTATGATGAGTGCTACACACTATGGACCTGTAACTCATGAGCTTAAATAGTCCATCGGGAGGCACAAATGACAGGATATGATGGGATTCCCAAGGCCGGAACCGAACACAGGGATGAAATCTGACATCATCCATAATAGATGGGTTTGTAAATGATAGAGTCAAGTCAGGAACACCTGTGATATGAGAGTTTACTTGAACTTCACCATAAACCTCACACTTCACCAAAATCCCATCCCTGAAAAATGCATTTGAAAAAGAAAATTGCTTAGCCATAAGTATGAAACCACACAGGGTAAATATATGACATTCAATGATAACAACCAAAGAAGGAAAAATCTTATTTTAACTTGAAAGGCATTTTCTAAGAGCATCTAAATTAAAATAGTTCACGTGAAGGTGAAAAATACAAATAGTAACATGATATGCACAACACCAAAGAAAGTGACACTGCAGATCTGTATTTAATATACAAAAAAAAAAATATTAGGGCAGCTAATCACACTACTGAGATGGTCCCATTCCCCATTTGTTATGTAATACTTGCAAATAATTTGCGCTGGAGATTCTTCAGAAAGTCAAATCAAATGTGAAAGTGTCTATAGGAAAATACAAAATTACATATGTTTACATATGTTGAATAATAATCATGTAGATGGAGAAATGCAAATAACAAATTGGAAGGGAGAAGTGCCTAATGCAAACAATCAAGTTCGAAGAAAATTTCAAGAATAGAGCAATACCTATTTATAATCGCATCCATTTCTTCAACAAGATCAACATATACCTCATTGTTAGCATATTTTATGTCTGTCGTTCTCCATGGAACACAAGATGCTGTAGCACCTGGAAGAGTGTCGCTCATATTTGAGCTGTTGCCAGTCACAACACTCAGCATTTTGCTCACAATATTTGGTGGAGCTATCATCTCCCTCAGTATATTTGGTTCTGTTGTCAGGGGGAAGCCATTGTCTATCATCTCATCCAAAAGCTGCAAATTTTAATTAAAATGCTGGTTTATGAACACAAAACAGGGAGAGAAAAAACTAGGGAAAGGAGGAAAATCTTGAACCAAAGGAGAACTTTTAGATTTTGAATTTCCCCTTTTGATCTCAACCACTGAAATAAAAACGAAAGAAAAGCACCTTATATTGTCAATCTATTAAACAGATTTTTTGTTACTGTGAAAATTATAAAACATACAAGCTGCAAATATAGTTTTTGTATTGTTTATATACAAGGGGAAACATATCATCTTTTGGTTTTGATACCATAAAATATGGAAAGGTCAGTTGAAAACCCAATGTAGTTATAAGTAATTAGAGACACAATGTATTGAAAGGCTTGAATTTTTATTTTTAAACATATTGTCAGGTTGATTTGAAACCTTTCTCTGAAGTCCCAAAACAACATTTTAGTTACTAGTAATTGGATCCTATACAAGTCATGGCCGCTTTTTAGACCAATATTTTCCACAATCCCAAAATATTGTAAGTATGATGTTCTCATAATTCACAGAAAGAAACTAGCATAATGACCCGATATGAAAATGATTCAGAAAAGTACCTCATACACAATGACAAAGTTATCCTTTATTACATCTTCATTCAATCCTTCTAGATAATCTGAGAGAACATCAGCTACTCTGCAAAGGAACTGAAAATCAAGTTGGTACAAGTCAAGGATTTGAACACCATCAACCCATACATAGTTACATCCAATCACAAAGCACATAAGCTAACAAAATCTACCTCAATGCCCATCAAAGGTGGCATTTCAACTTGGGTGCAAGCTAAAAACGTGACCCCCTCCCGGACAATTTGGAACAAGTAATGTGTTGGTGATGCAATTACCGGTTGTTGCTATCAAAACAACAGGAAAGCAAATGAAAGATACAACAAATGACAATGGCATCAACGACATAAACAAACTAAAACAAAATCAAAGTATCAATTGAAAAGTAAATCTTTAGAATGAAAAAAGCAAAACCTGAATTTTAGACAGAAAATGAGATTCAAATCATACCCAGAATTCCAAAATGAAGCCAAACAGTATTCCCAAAAGCCACAAAGGTACCAAATGAAACCCAAAAAGATCAAAACTTGAACAGACAAAACCCAAAAATAGCTATATAAACCTCAATTAAACAAAAATAAGAAAAATCCAAACCAGAAGTTGAAACTCTTAGCTAAACAACATTGTCAGAAGCCATAAAGGTACCATAATCAAACTCAGAAAAGATCAATGCTTGAAACTACACAAGCCAAAAAACACGAAGCTAATATAATTATGAAATATACACAAAATCCAGAATAAAATAAAACCAGATTCAAAAATTGCAAAATAAGTCCAACAAACTACGTCGAAGCTTCAAAGTACCTTAAAGGAATCACCTTGAGAAACAACTTGATCCCAAAACCAAGCACAGATGGATCTATCTACTCTATGCCCAGTTAACTGTTTCTCTAGCATTACCTCTCTGTCAAAAAATATCACACAAAATTCAGTTGGTAATATTAATCAGATCAGATAAAGATGCATTCTTTACTGTTTTTAGATTTGAAAGATATATTCTTGAGAGATTTTGACACTTACCCAGAGTCTGAAAGAAGGAATATACACTGCAACATCTCTCTCTTTGCTAATGTTTTATTTTTTGCTCCTTTGGAGAATGGAGGTGGAGAAGAGTAGTAGAGGTAGTAGGCAAATAGTTAATCGAGGACGGTTTTTTGGGATGAGTTCGGTAAGAACCAGAGGAAAAACATCAAAATGGGCTACTAATTATAAGATTAATATCATCTTGGTCCTCAGATAACCTTTTTTCTCAAATAGATCTTTTGAGTATTTAGAAATTCTGAATTGAGTGTTTTTCGTTTCTTTTTACAAACCATTAAAATATAAATATTCACTTCAAAACTATTTTTTTTCCCTGTACACTCTGCAATGCTATGGCGCAAATTATGATAGTTTGTGCGAATTCTGCAATGGTGAAAGTTGAGTCCTATTCAAGGAATAACAATTCTAGTCACCACTTTGAAATTTCTGAATTTCTTACTTCTTGTGTTATTTGGTTGCTTTTGTCTTTGTAAGAAAGAAAACGATGAGATAATTGCATTTGATAAAAACTTAAAAGAGATGAGAGAGATAAGTTCTGAAAGGTGTTTGTTATTTTATTTTCTTACATTTTTTGCTTGATCCATACACGTTTGACTATTTATATAGATTTTATCAAAGCCTAATAATGACTCAAATTGCCCGGAAAAAGCTAATAAGGTTAATCCTAATCGCATCTAAGATAGTTAATACAAATCAGAACTGAGGAATCAACTCGGAAAACTAAGCATGGCTGACCGAGTTGCTGATTTTAGAGGTGTTTCTGCTACATAGAATGCCTCTAATTTCTAGATTTCTCTTCTGCTCTTCCTTGTAAAATTTTTCTTTTCCGGGCAAAACAATCTCTAATACCCCTAGATAAACACTTCTAAAATTATGATTAAGACAATACAATTTTAACCACGCTGCGCCATACTCCAAACAAAACTATTGTGTAACTGTAGATGCCACATAA
Source organism: Salix brachista (assembly GCA_009078335.1). NCBI lineage: Eukaryota > Viridiplantae > Streptophyta > Magnoliopsida > Malpighiales > Salicaceae > Salix > Salix brachista. The sequence goes on along the minus strand of CM018576.1, from coordinate 856,093 downwards.
AAAGAAAAACCATACCCTAGAAAAGCAAAAACAAAGAAAAAGAGGGTAGCAATCTTGGTTAGGATTAATTCTAAGTTAGAAAGTAGACAGGAAGTAAATATCTTATGACATAGGACAAGTAACTGAAAGAATCCTATTGCAAATAGAAGATGAAAGATTTGCGAATTCTAAGGTTAAGGTGTCTGACATAGTATAAAAACTCCTAATTTCGTGCAAGGGATATAGTTTTCTCAGAGGAGGAAAAGGGCATGCTGAAGGGATACTTCAGGGAACTTTGCAATGGAGAGAAGGAACAAACGAGGAAAGATGGTGTAAGATATTCCTGATGATGTGATACTGGATATTTTCTCTAGATTACCAGATAAGTCTTTGTATAGGTTTCGTTGTGTTTGCAAGTTATGGTCTGATTTGATATGCCCCCGTATACATAACAAGAATCAAAAGCTTTTTCTCTTGTTTAAGGAACATTGCTCCATTTTAGACTGCTATGAAGCAACTTCTGATTCGGACGCCATCGCCGCAATTTCCCAGTTGAATTTCAGTTCAATGAGACTCTAATGTCATCACTACAAGCTTTTAGATGAGATAGTTCCTGACAATTACAAGTGTTTCCACGTTATTGTAGTACTAGCATCACTTACAGTCAGCACTTGGAATCTGCTATGATTATTCTGATAATGACTACAAAGTTGTGTGTGGGGAGTAGAGGTTTTAAGCCATTCTTCAAAGTATTTTCCCTTAAAAATAATTCTTGGAAATGTACTGAATATTTTCCTAATTGGATTAGTTCCCTTCTTCAAGGCATCTCAGTGATTGAGCTCTGCATTGGGTTTTCTATCGCTCCAATCGTCCTAATTTTCTTAGCGTACATGCTGTATTACGGTTCGATTTGAGGGACGGATGTGCCAAAACCTATGAAGATCTTGTTGGTCATTATTTTAGATTAGCTTCCTTGAGAGGGAATCTTTGTGCTTATGGTTATTGCTTGAGTTCATTTGTGGTGGCAGAAATGAAGCAATATGGAGTGAAGAAATCCTGGACGCAGTTATGTAGCCTCCGTATGAATGGATATTGCATGAGACCATTGGCATTTACAAAGAGAGGCATTTACAAAGAGAGGCGAAACTATAATAGCAGTCGACAATGTTGAAATATTCATCAACGATGTGGAAGATGATTCATTTAAGAGTCTTCTGAGATTTGAAGAACAGCTGAGATTTGAGATTAATGGCAACAAGTGCTATATTGCAGATGATCAGTGTCGTCTGTATCAATTGTTTATAAACTACTACACAAGGTGGCGTTTTCGTTATCCGACTTAACTTCACTGGTGCATAGCTGCATCTATCAGCAATACTTGAAATACATTCTATTTATTTAAAATATATTCTGTTAAGACTGCTTTGCTTGTTCTAATGTTTGTTGGCATCAGTCCAATGTTACTCATATTTTGGCTTCGCCCCTCATTTCTTTTGTTCTTTTCCAGGTCCTTATGGTGACTGTGATCCGCTTGCAGGTCGAGTAATTCAGCTGCTTCGAGCAGATGAAAGTGCCTGCATATGGAATATTTGTCCCTAAATCATTCAATATATATATATATATATATATATATATGGATGGAACAGATATGAGAAGTAATTAAGCATGAATGAATAGTTCTTTTAATAGAGTATTGAGTACAAATAAAAGGTTATCTATTCAAGGCTCCTTGTCCTTGCTACAATTTTCCTCAAGAAGACATCCCTAAATACACAATTTCTTTAACTTGGAGAATCGTTGCATGGCTTTTGAACTCGCTAAATACTTTGCACTCTTTAATAGAGTATGCACAATTGCTGATTTGCCATTGCTACTATAGAACTCAATGCCTAAATTTCATACTAGGCATTCATCTTATATCAAGGAATTGAAGGCGAGGAAAACATGCGAGTGTCTGGAGCTGTCTGCACTTGCTGCAATCTTTCAATCTCAGCTCCATCAGATTATTGAGTTGCAATAAAGACATCCATGAAGGGAAATTTCCACCGTTGTAACCCTCGACTGTTATGCTTCTTGTGCCTGAATGAGGTTGCAAGCCTTTCAGCACATCCTCGTTATCTTCATCACTCTATTCAAACACCAATTTGTTCATTCTTTTTCACGCAATTTTGCCTTCTCAGCATCTTCTTCGTCTCTCACGAGCTCAAGTTTGCATATCTTCAATTTTCCTCTTACTTCGTTCAAACATCCCAGCACTTCAATTTTATGATTTGTACCCCCAAACAAAAATTGGCAACTTTCAAAGGCGTGTTAAGAATTTAACCTCAGCTGGCACTTGACCTTCAAAACTAAAATGAAGATGTCTCAAGCTGACCAATTATCTCATTTTCTTGGGAAGCTTTTGTAGTGAGTAACAATATGTGAACCTTAATGTTTTCAAATGGTAGAGCTTTGTGAAGGATTCAGGTAACTCCTTGATTTCCGTAGTTGAGACATCGAGATATCTCAAATGTTTCACCTTACCAATTGAATCTGGTAACTCAATAGACGGGATTTCAGAGTTCTCAAGCTTTTGAATTTCCAAGACCGACTTAATACATCTACCAGAGAGACAACGGTATGCAATTCTCTAGCTTCAACCTCTGAAAATGCTAATTCAACATTTGTACAAGAAATGAGATTTTGATGACGATAATGAGATGCACCATCAACAACCGAATCAGCCTCCGAAGTTAACGTTTCTGATTTTGAGACCAGTAATGTAAGATCATGCATCTTGCAACTTGTTACGATCTCATTCCTTTGAACATCTTGGAAAAAGCTATTTGCAAGCAAAACATTTGCAAGCAATGAAATCCCTCCACATCTCTTTGCAATGTCTTTTCCAATAGACTCCAAGTCTTAAGCTATTAATGTTACTCCACCCCCACTCATGCTAATCCTCAAGAGAAGTCCCCATCATGCTTGCTACATCCTTTCTGTGGTTGTAATGATTTCCTTTCTTGTCATAATTATTTTACAATCCCTACTTCAAACCATCCTACTTATGAGTATTTTTCATTCCACACATCATCCAGGACGAGAAGAAATGTTTTATTTTGCAGCTCTCTCGTAAGGTTTTCAAGAACTACATCAAGATTGTTCAACCCACCTATAATTTTATCGGTCTTTTGCAACATTTCTCCGCAAACTCTTAACTTTATTGAAATCATTAGAAACACAAACCCTGGAAACGTGTTTCTCTCCTCAACTTCTTCATAAACTTTTTTTGCTATAGTAATCTTTCCAAGACCTTCCATACCCATAATAGAAACAACAAAAAGAACTTGTTGTTGATCAATCGAGCCAATCAACAATTTCATGACTTTAGAGACATCCTCCTCCCTTCCTATTAAAACTTCTGAGCTGTAAAGGAAGGAGTCTGTCTCTCTGTCCCAGCTGATTTCAAGATATCCATCTACATGTACATGTTGCTGCAGATCTACATGTTGTGGAGATATAATTCCAAGCTCAAATCCAGCTGCAAGTTTCTGAATTTCATTCCCTTTTTGTTGGCCTTTACGAAGAACCTCATAAGGAAACTCATCTAGAACATCTTCAGCATCATAAGCTACATCTTGTAGCATCTCCAGCCAAAACTTCAAAGAATCGTCTGTCACTGGCCTTCTGGCTGCATCTTGGAGCACAGCTTTGATCATGGTCAAGGACTGGATGGGATTTTGCAGATGTCCCTCCAATCCCCAAGCAAATCTGATACCTTCAGCAGCTTTGGAACTCACCCTTGTCAAAGTCTCCTCCATGGAAAACGTATAAAGAAACTCTGCTTTCTTTGGGAATCAAAGAAGAAATATTGGCCGCCAGAGAGAGAAACATGCTCTGAAATACTAAAGATAAAATGAAGGGTGCTTTGGAATGATCACCCACGTTCTACTTTAAGGCTTTTTAGTTGAATGAGGGTCCCCATCGTAATTAGTGACTGATGGCATTGGCAGAGCATCTTCCACGAAACCACCGCTAAGTACGAACACTTTGTCAAGTATGTCGGCATCTTATCTAGACTAGCTTTCCCCCCTCCAAAAAATTTCTTTCTAGAAAGCTACGTACCGATATGCAATTTGGGAAGGTGATTTTTTTTTAATATAAAATAAAAATATTTAAATATTACTAAGAAAAAATTTTAATAAATAAATTTTATAAGAGTTAATTTGAAATAATATAATTGATAAAAAACAATTTTGGATAACAATATAGTTTAATTAAAAAAACCAGAGTAATAATTTTTTAAAAATAATATTAAAATCGTAATAATATACTAGATTGATTTAAATCAATCCGTTAAATCTATAACCAGCATCAATAATTGCAAAAAAAAAATTATAAATTTTAATTAGTCTAATATTGAATGATTAAAAAATAATTAATTAAAAAATAAAAAAATCAATTAACTCAAATTAACTTTTTAATTTAATGACTTTGATTATAAGATCAAAATAAATTCATAGAAATAAACTAAAATAAATTATACAATCCGATTATTAATTAATTCAAAGTTGTAGAATGAATTTTAAGAAATATATCAATTAAAAATAATAATAACTTAAACTAATTAATAATCATCTTGCAAAGGCCAAACATGGATGATCGACTGCGCCATAAAAATATATAACGAAATCATTACAAGATTCCACTTGCTTATTTGAGCTCTCTATCTTCAAGCTCGAACGACAACGAGAAAATCCAATAAGCATACTGTTGGACCTTTCGTCTTCAAATCTAGCTACCCAACTCCCTTGATTTATGAGAAAATGAGAGTTTATCTTAAAAGTTCATATCAGACCCCCCCGACGAACAATCGAGCTGCGGATATTTATGGCTGTTCAGACCTGCTTTACTGAAGAGAGAGCTAAGAACATGGCAATAATTACACTCAACAGCAAAATTATTTTTGTAACGTTATCGTTTTTTGTAATTTATTACATAAATGATCAGGTGTCTGAGAGGTCAGCAAAACATCTAACTGTATCCTACTGAAAGTTCAAAAAATCAACCGATGCAACACCACCAAGCCTGTATGCTCCCCCCAACCAATTTTCAATATCTCTTGTACAAGTGCAGAACTTCGGTCGTATGCCCCACCTTTTGTAATGAATGAATCACACAACACTGAATGCTGACTGTATGGTAGATGAGACTCGAGATGCGATGGTCTGAGACGCGAACTGCTGGAACTGCTTCTTAGCATCTAAAAGAGAAGGAAGAATAATTTCAATTCCTTTTCTCATATTTATAGAAAAAAAAAGAATGACCTAAGGAGGAGGATTGAGCAATAGACCCAATTGATCAATGTTGTGTGAATGAGGAATACTTTTAGCAGCAAATGAAACAGAGTATGTAGTGAAAAATCTACAGTATCAGCACAAGCACAGAGTATGTAGTGAAAAATCTACAGTATCAGCACAAGCACAGAGTAAATTTATCCAGACTTGCGACAATTAGTAAGGTTGATCAATGTTGTGTATAAAGTTAAGTTGCGAGAATACTGTTAGCAGCAAATGCAATAGAGTTTGCATGATAATTCTATAGTATCAGTCCAAGCACAGAGTAAATTTATCCAGACTCGCGGCAATTAGTAAGGTTGATCAATGTTTGTGTATAAAGTTATGTTGCGAGAAATACTATTAGCAGCAAATGCAATAGAGTTTGCATGATAATTCTACAGTATCAGTACAAGCACAGAGTAAATTTATCCAGACTCGCGGCAATTAGTAAGGTTGATCAATGTTTGTGTATAAAGTTATGTTGCGAGAAATACTATTAGCAGCAAATGCAATAGAGTTTGCATGATAATTCTATAGTATCAGTCCAAGCACAGAGTAAATTTATCCAGACTCGCGGCAATTAGTAAGGTTGATCAATGTCGTGTATAAAGTTTCGTTGCGAGAAATACTTTTAGCAGCAAATGCAATAGAGTTTGCATGATAATTCTGTAGTATCAGTCCAAGTACAGAATAAAATTATCCAGACTTGCAGCAATTAGTAAGGTTACTACTAAAAATGCATTGAATCTGCAATCATTCCACTTGTTACTACTAAAAACTCTTATCTTAATTGATATTGATCCTAGTGACAAGTTAATTGCCCATGGCAGAACAGCTTATAAGGTCAATGGCATCACCATGCAGTTACTGGGAAACTGATAGGTTCATCTAGTAGTGTGTTTAGCGGCGGAGCTGTGTCACTTGGTGGGAAACCCATGAGTGCGTTGCCCTCTATCACGGCGTTTTATATAGAATAAGCCACTGATTAATCAAACAAACTATAGTGTGATATGTCATAGGCTCAACGTGGTCCTTTAAGGCCGAGTCTGATTTATTTGACACAAATTGAAACCTTAAGTTTCCATTGTCCATGTCTACTTCCCACCACTGGAAATATATGGATAAGAAGAATCTCCAATGTAGTGGACAGTCTCCGGGATGACATTTAAGCAAATGATGTAATCTCAGAAAACCAAAGAAAATGTTGTTTGCTCACCTTTGCGACATTTGGTGAAGCCAACAATGTTTGCAATGCTGAGAGTCAAACATACTCCAACAATGAGGCAGTAATCTGCTTGGAACCTTATGAGAGAGAAAATCCCAAGCACAATCCAGGCAACTGCCTACAAAGTTAAAGGAAAATAAATAAATAAATAACACTCAAATGTAGAAAAGTATGGAAAACAGAAGATGAGTTTATATCTGAATTTGAACATCAGAAGAAGTGCAAACAACAACCGAAAAAAACCATTCCCCGTCAATTTATAGACAATCTTTAATCAGAATCTTATAAAATAGAAATGAGTAGTTCACTTAACATTAGCTGTGAACTAAATTGCATTTCTTTAGTTATTGATAAATATTCTGTATTCTCCCAAGACCCAACTTTTTAGCAATATGATATGCTGAGAATATGATTTAGTCAGTAACTTACTGTTATGTAAAGAGTCCACCAGAACAGCCATGAGTCTTTCTTGTTCATTCGGGCCAATGACTAATGTCAAAACAAAACTAAAAATGGATGAGATTCAATTTCAATATCAAACATCCTCATGATATTGAGAGTACACATACGATCAAGCAAGAGTTTTGAAACTGACCTCTTGGTCAAGGGATTCAAATTTCCACACGCTCTCACCCAGATCATTTATCTCATTCCACCACCTAAGGCCAACTAAAATCCGACCACTCACATTCTTGACCACCCAAAAATCAAGAGCAGCAAGAAGCACAGTCACCACAAAAATGATGACAAAGCTATTAAAAAACAGAGCAGAGAGTATGTAAAATGCCAAAGCTCCTGCCTGCAGAAAAAAGAAACAGAAGAGTGTTATCTTGTTCTATTCAAGTTAAATCAGAGATCTAAACTTGTAAACACAAATTGGATATGTCACATACCTTGAAGAGAACATGAAAGAAACATGTCTTTGGATTGGCGTAATTTTCACCAGGGGGCTGTCAAGAGGAGTTATACATAAATTATTTGAGAAGAAAAACAAAATTCAATCAAATGCCAATCAGGATTTCCACTGTATATATTTAACACTATTCCCATCAGAAGCGCTATACTCTCATTCCGAACTTCATAAATTCACTCCTTATCATTAGACTCCAAAAGGAATCTCGGGATTCAAAAATCAGATAGAAAATATATCCTATAAACTTTGAACTGTACGCATAGATTGAAGCGATCTTAATCATTGTCTCCACTGCATACTATATATCCTTCATCATGAACACAAGGAAAACAAAAGCAACATCCCAACCGAGTTTCAGCTGAAATGATTCAGTTGATTGAAAACAAACTAAATATCTCATCTGGGTTTCCATTAAAATGATTTAATGCATAAAAAACAAAATCAAAATCCCAATTAAAATAACTAAAAGCAATGAAAGCAAATACCGCAACCATGGTTAACAAGCTCAACACGATCCAGCACATTGAAAACAAGCTCAACATGATCCAGTACATTGAAAACAAGCTCAGCAACTCGTTTGGATTTCCAACAAAATATACTTAATGCAACAAAAGGAAAGCTCAAAATCCAACGCAGCTTCTATTAAAATGGAGGGGAAAAAACGAGAAAAAGAAAAAAAACTAAACCAGTATCGCAACCATGCGACTAAAACTATTCAACACATGAAAAAAGGAAGAAGCGACATCTCATTCAGATTTCAATCAAAACAAGCTCAAAATCCCAAATGGGTACCCATAAAACTGAATAAACCATAAAAAACAAACCCAATACCCCAGTTTGTTTTTCACTAAATACAAAAAAAAATTGCAATTCGACATTGCCTTTTTCTTCCTCGAAACCGACCCGCATAGACTAGCATTGCCTCCCCGTCAAAAATCTTGGCTTGACAACTCAATACCAATCACATAGGCACTTAATAGTCCAATTCATTATAAATATTATCATTTTTCAAAAAAAAAAAAAAAAAAGCTCAAAATATCCAACCAAAAAGCAGATCTAATAAGCAGTCCAAAATCATGGATTCATTACGAAATTAATCGAGCCCCATAATTATATTCAACAGAAAGCAATGATTCAAGAGAAATTGAAGAGAAAGACGGCGACTTGACTCACCTGGCTAGGATCCATTTTAGAGCCTCTCTTCTTCTTTTCTTTTGCTTTCTGTTGGTTTTGTTGATTTGAGGAGAAATTTTATGGTAGGGCCCTTTTTGTTAATGTATTCCTATAGAGTTAATTCCTCATATTTATGAATATTGGTCCTTTTAGTTCTACATAGTTACTCTAACTACCCAACTCTTTCTTTTTCTTTTTCATTTTATTTCAACAGTCAAAATATTTTATGGAAGTTTTTTTCACACTATTATTTTTTAACAAATCTCAAATGGACATCTAAATTACTGTGATGACCTTAGTATTAATCTCAATTGTACTATTGTATATTTTTTTGTTAAAAGATCTCATAAAAAATGTTGAGTTTGTATTTTTTTTTAATTAAATCATAAAAAAGATGGTGTATGAAAATATGGATTAAAATTCTAGTTGTTTTTGTCAGTACGACCACTTCTCTTTTTAGCCTTGAACTTATCCATGTGGCTCGAAAATATATTTGGTAGGCTTTCCAGGTAATCCAAATCCATATATGATTGATCAGGACCTCCTCCATCGCAAGACAAACAAGATTCTACATTCTTACTCTTTTTATTTCGCAAGCAAAGCATATAGTGTGATCATACGCCGTTAAGGTTTAGGCTGTCACCCTTATATAAACACATATTTCTTTGAATGTAATATAAACTGAAAGCTTTAGGGAATTATCAACGACTACTGCCATTGAAACTTCCGCAGAATACTCTGTAACCTCCTGCAATGATTAATTCCACACTCAATGCAAAGTCATTTTGATTATCTTAGAAGCAAAACCAGTCAAGGTAGTGCACAGATGATAAGCCTATAAGCATTATAATTTGCATTAATTTGCATTATAGAGGGAGGGGAGGAAAACTGGAAAAAAATCAAACAGCACGAGAATGCGAATGCTATGAACTTACACATAACCCAGGAGAAGCATTCAACTATGTACAGCCACAAATACTGCAGCAAAAAGGTTAGCAACACAATGAGGACTTCGTGGACATAGGGCTCCAAAAAACAAAACTACACATTATGATCTACATTACGAAGATGAAACTAACCGACAACATCAATCATCATCTGATAAACAAACAACCTCACTTGCTTGAGCCAATGGGTTTATGTTACAGCTCAAATCTGTTAGTGGGGGGAAACTGCAGGGCTGAGTTGCATCTGCACTTGTTTGATTATCAAAATCCATTAACGATTCTGGTCTGGAGAGGGATGTTCTAGAAGGAAAAATTCCCATGCTTTCAAGCAAATTTGTCATCATCCGAGGACCAGATTGTTGCACAGTTGCTGGAGCTAGAGAATGGATCTCTGTACTCGTTTGATTATCTACTTCCATCAACGATTCCGGTCTGGAGAGGGATGTTCTAGAAGGAAACAATCCCATGCTTTTGAGCAAATTTGTCATAATCCGAGGATCAGATTGTTGTACGGTTGCTGGAGCTGGAGAAGGAAACTCAGAAAGTGTGGGAGAAGTTGTAGGTACATGTTGAAGGATCCCACTTGGGAAGGAAGAAAAACAGGTTGCTGATATGGACGATGAAGGTCTAAAATGTTGCAGGTGGGGGGCAGGGGCTCGAATCTCAGTACCAACTTGGAGATTGCTTGTGGTAGGAGAGATGGAGCTGATATGTGGTGGTCTGGTTGGGGTGGCTGAGAAAAGCGTGGAGCAATGAACAGCCTGTAAAGGTGGGGCAGGAGGTGCAGAAGTGGGAGTTGTCTGCAGACTAACTTCAGGAAGCCCAGTTGAATATGCGCCAGCGACAATAGAAGGTCTCTGTGTTGAAGGTTGGGATGGCTGAGGCAGCTGCTGCATAACACTAGAGGTCATCTCTGCATGCCATTAACATTGCCACCAAGTTTAGGTTCAACCGAGACTCAAATGAATTCATAATTCCATTTTAATGACTCATATTTGTTTTAGTATCAATATTTTTTATATAAGGACATGATACCCACCTTGCTGCCTGACAGGGGTACTAGATGCCCTAGTATCCTTGCACTTGGTCCTGAATGCCTCGGCCAATATCTTATTCATGAGAACTTTATTTTGATTGTCATCCATCTCTTTCTTCTTACGAAGGAATTCGTATTCTATATCCTGAAGTTTAAAATCATATGTTCTCCGAATTTGAGTGACAACTTCTTGTATTTCCTTCTCACAATCAGATTTCAGCCGCAGCTTCTGCAAAATAGAAAAGAAATTTTCATAAGAAAGGAAAAACCCAAGGCGTGTTTAGAACACAGAATACAACTATGTTAAAAGGAAACAAACAGTATCTTCATGGATCTTGATAATCTGGTCTGTTTCAATGCGTATTCTATCCAATTCATTTTGCAGTGGATCTTGAGATGTCCATACAAACATTCGAACAGCAGGTGCAGTTGCAGAATGATCACTAATTCTAGAAGTAACAGGTTCTGTCCTCGTGTTTGATAAAAGCGTCTGCGGTCCGCCAACAGCTGTCAAATCAATAGGCACATGTTGCACAAATGAAGATGGAGGCTGTGAGCTAGTAGGGGAGTCGATAGATGGTAACACATGCGGCGAATGCGCTCTGACTGGCGCGTCATTTGGAGATTCAATGGACACCACAACAGGTTGGGATGCTGAGGCATCAATTTGTTGAGAAGCAATCCGGCTATCACAAACTTGAGCAGTTCTATCTTGCAATCTACAGGATTCAGTTGGTTGGCTACTATCTGAAGCTACGGCATGCATTCTGTCAATCTCTATCCAAGTGGGGCCACTCCCCACTTCTGCAACAGTAGCAGTTTCAAAACCTCCTGGTGGAAGCACTTCAGCCTGCCGATCAACTCCAGTACCATTAGGCAAGGTGGTAACACAAACTCCGCTGCTCTCTTGACCAGTAGTACCACTCCCTACTACTGAAGTTTCGCAAACCCCTAATGGAACCTCTTCATCCGGCTGGTTGACTCTATTGTTTTCAGGTGCTTCTAACAGAGACTCTCCATTTTGCAGGTTGACTGCTGCTACATTCTGCTTATCAACTTCAAAGGCATTATCCGATACCATACTGGCTACTCCATCTTTATCCATAGCTGTGTTAATGGCCTCCTCAGCTTCCAGAGGGGCTTTTTCAGGCACTTCCAATAAAACTTCTCTTCCATCCATGCAAGAAGTGGTTCTGGCAGAAGTTTGTCCTTCAGATGGTTTTACAGAAGCACCATTCTCCATGCCACCAGTGGAACTGACAATCTCAGTCACTCCCAAAGGAAATTCTCTATCAGGCACCATTAATGCAACTCTACCAGAACCATCTTCAGACGATGATTTATGAATGCTGTTCTCAGGACCATAATTACAGCTGTTAGCCCCAGGTATTCTCAATGTAATCTGCTCATCAGGAATTTGTTCTTCACATGGAGATGAATTTACAGACACAACATCCTCTGAAACATCCCTCACACTTGCAATCTGAGGCACTTCCAAGATAACCTCTTGTTCAAGCATGTTGGATGTAGCTCCATTGGACATTGGTTCAGAAGCAGCCAGTACCCCAGGAAGTACATCCTCATTTGATCTCACAGTTTCAGGAACTTCTAGTGGAAAATCTCCATCTGGCATGCTTTGAACTTGTTTGGGAGTCTGTTCTTTGGAACATGAATTCAAAGTGACAGTGTTTTCTTGATCATATCCAGACTCATTTGAAGGTGGTTTATTTATTAATTCAGCATGTGCCCAGGACTTCAGTCCTTCAATCCATTGAGCCTTCCTCTCTTGCAACTTGTTCATTGTAGCCAGTTGCAACTTCAAAAGATTATTAAGGCGCATTTCCATCTGCTGCTTAAGCTTTTCAAATTCTTTTGAATATACATTATCCAGCATCTTAATTTGATCTGTTCTCACTGAACTACCACTGTGTAAACGAATAACAGCTGCCTCTGTTCTTTGCTTACGTTCAATGTCTGCCTTGTCCTGCTCATATCTCTTTTCAAACTCTTCCCTTTCTTCTTGTTGCCTCTGCAATAGCTTCCTCATCTGTTTATCACATTTCTTTTCAATGTCTTTGATACTTTTTGAATAATCTTTTTGTGCCAATTCCAGATGAGGAAGGACCTGATCAATGGTTAACTCCTGACCAGATCTGAGGTTTTCAAGCTCTGTTCTCACTTTTTGCATGTTAGATGGTGTTGACAGTGAAGATCTTCCATTTGACTGATTCTGACTGAGATCATCTAATGAAAAACATGAAGCTTTTGGAGAGCCAGCTACCTTAAAAGTCCCAGTGCGATAAATAAATACTTTCCTCAGACATCGCAACTTTGAGTAAACAAAATTTGCCTCGCTTTTCTTGCAGCTGAAATTCATATGCTCTTTTGCAAGTGCAAGTGATTCTTTGTGGTCAAGCTTGTGCTTTAGCATGGAAGCTGCAGTCCAACACTTCAATATAAACAGCACAAAGTAAAACAGGCCGTCAGCAAATGCAGAAGCACCAAAAAGCAATGGATGAGCAGAAACATGGGGGGAGAGAAAGAGAGACGGATCGCTGAAGTCAAGAATACCAGCACCAAATTTCTTAAGTCCAATTAATATGGAAAACAAAGGAAAATAATTCATCGACACTGTAGTTTCCATCCTTTGATGAAGAACTTACAAGTAGAGGGCAAGCTGACCTGTTTTAGTTTGCTTTAGGCACTTTCTAAGTAAATTATTTTCTTTCATGGATAAATAGATAGGACCTAAGAAACAAGAATCATATCTTCCAAGTGTGATTAGATTTTCTCATTTCTAATTGACTTATTTCATGTTTATAATTCGTTATTATCCAGGTCGTCCTACTATTCTTAAATAGAGGATGTAGTTGAATATGAAAGATGTTTTTCATCTCCAAAATAATCAGATATGATAAATTCCAACCTCAATTCAGATAAAAAGCCCACTCCATAATCCTTCACTACACTGAAACAATCACCTTATTCACAAGGAGTAAATAATGCATTCAACAAAAAGCATACTAGAATGTTTGATTTTGGTATTTTTTTAAAATACCTTCCTTCAGTTTCCTCAATATGTCAGGTCATATTTCTGGCTGCAAATCTTGTATCCCTAGCAATCCCTCTTTTTAATTCCTATGTACTATTGCTTTAGACCTAAGGCGTAAACTGGCCCCAACAGAGGATACAAAAGCTTCAACTTTGCTTGTTAGTTTTCAAAACTCAGTCATTATACACTTCTTAAAACAACCAGTTGCATTACAAAAACAAGAGCTAACAATTTATCAAAGGTAGATAACATGTCATGCATTTAGAGATCTGCCAGATTCAAAACCAACAAGGAAGATATTAAAGCTATTGCAAGTGCAATGAACATTTCAAAAATATCCTCAAATTCAACAACCAAGACCCAAAATGACGGGAACATGGTAAAGCATCGTTTTACAGTAGTGAGTGGCTTATTATGTTTTAATCAGAGGGTGTAAAAGTTGTATCACAAGTAAATAAATGATCAAACAGAAGGGAAAAATAGAAAAAAGAAGGTTCTAACCAAGGATAATTGAAATGCCTGCAATAAGCTAGGTGGTTCGCTACTGACATGGTGATTATTCAGTACATATCCCAGAAACAGTTCCACCATGACTTTGACATTTTCCTGAAGGGATAGTGAAACATGTCAACATTATGACATCATAGAAGAATGACTGCTGCACAAGCTTGAGATCAGTTACGAAATAATGATGTTTTCTGAAACATGACCAAGCAACTTCCAGCAAATTCATAAGTCCAGAGTAGCAGGAAAAATGTAAACATGTTAATAAAGTAAAAAAAACCCATCAAAGCAGTAAACATATCATTTCCCTCACTTTTAATAGAATTTGGTTAGCTGAGTCCTGGCAAGGCAAGCAAACTAAAACCAGAGAGTGTTTTCTTCTATTTTTGAGTTTTCCTTTTTCCTTCTCTTTTGTTACTCTGTGGTCCATGGGATTTGCCTCTCACAACCCAGAGCAACCCAGAGAAACACTAGAGGAGACGGAAAAAATAGCAGATCATCATTGTCAGAATGTGAAGAAACATAAAATATCAAAACAAAATTTCCTATTTCGATGGATGACAAGGGAGAGAGCAACAAATTAACAATAAAAATTAAATTCAAACGTAACATTTGATGGTGATGATATTCCATTTGAAATAGGAATTAAATGAAATTGAAATTTAACAATGCCCAATAATGCAATGCTCTCTAGGGCTGGAAATTCATAGTATCTTTATCTTATTAAGATCTAAAACAGTTATTTCAATCCAATGCCAACAGTAGGGATCATTGCAAGGTTAATGGCTTGAATGCACAAAAAGTGGGGTATTTACCGGATTTCTTCTTCTTTATTTCTACGCTTAAAGTCAATTCTGAATCCAATTCAAAGTACAAAGAATGGCCGTAGATAGGCAGACCCAATACACCACATCAAAGAACCTACTGCAGCATTCATGAACAAGTGCTAGAGAAATTAACTTCTTCAGAGGGATAGGAAACATACTGGGAGTTGCAAAATTTCACAAAGTTTTGCTATCTCAGGCTTCAAAAAATGATGGAGACTCTTCTCAGAATCATGCAAGTTCATTCCTTCATTACACCCAACCATGTCGGCTTTCAGTACTTGTGATAATTTACTAGTCAAAAGTGTGCCGTTGGAAACATGATTCTCATCAGTTGTGTTAAGGTCAACTGAACTTGGCATGACTTGAGACATCTTATGCACTGGAGCTCCAGAAGTTCCTGCAGGCAAAGAGACATTTTTATGAAAATTAATTTAAAAAATCAAGGAAATCCCACAATGTTTGCCACCTAATACTCCGAGAAGCGTACCATCTGTGCATACATGATAAGGAACAAAACCAGAACAATTAATCAGCAGTGAAACTAGCCAGTTACCTTTTAGAGCAGCTTTCAGAGAAGGTGAATCAGTGTTATTGTCGGTCACTTTACTGCGCTTCTTTAACCTTTGCCTTTCAGAACATGAATCCACAGAATCCACATCAAAATTCAAGTCATCAATACTTCTTTTTTGTTTAGAAGACATCACTTTGTAACCACTCTTCGCCTCATTATCAACCCCAGGTGTCTTATTCACTGTCAGATCTTGGCTGCCTTCCAATTTAGCTTTCTTTTGATTCTGTTTGAACAGTTCCCTGTAAGCACGAGCATCCATTCTCTTAATTCCAACCTGGACAGTTTTGATAACAGGTTTGTCACTGTTTCCAACTTCTTCAGTTTCAAGCTGTTTCACACTCTTCACTTTCTTGTGCTTTTCCTTCGCAATTGAAGAGCCCAAGCTTTTACCAGACTTCTTTGAACCAGGAGAACTAGATGACGACTGATTCTTACGCCTCTCAGGCCTTCTAGAAGGAGTCGATAAACTTTGTTTCTCAACCAATCTCTCGGATTTCCTCGTAGCAGGAGGAATTGTAGGGGGGGTCTGCTTCTCAATACGCTCAGACTTTCTACTACTTGAAGGGCTTGGAGTCATGTTTTTCTTCGATGATGTTTCTCTAGTTGACTTTCTTAGACCACAAGTATCATTCGCAGCACCCAAACTGCTTGAGGATCTGCTACCAATGTTCGTTCCTCTTATATCATTACTTACCTCGTCCTTACCTTTACGACTAGCCTTGGTATCATTTCCCATCCTGCAAGCTGTAAGCCACAAAAAAACAACATGAGAATTCATTAAATAAACAAGGTCAGGCCTCACAATGATGTTTCACAAGCAATTGACCACACTAAACCCAAAGCATCCCTACATTGCCAAATCAATCCCCCACCTTTCCAGCATTCAACCCATAAAAAAAATTGCTATATTTGAAGCAAACTTGGAAAACTTTACAAGACTGGATCTTCTAGGAATTTCCACGCACAATATTCTCATAAAAAATATTAATTCTTAGTATTTCCAAGCAAAAAAACTCTCAAAAACAAAGAGTAATAGCAAAATCAATGAAAGGCTTAGAAGACATCGACAATGTACAATCAAGGCTGCATGTTCATTCCAACCACTACAATGACATTCATAATCACTGAACCAAAAGGGCCTAACGAGAAAACCAACAGCAATTACACCAAGATTACGCTAAACAAAACCCTAAGTCACTGAAAAAATTACTTTTTTTTCAATTTTAGATTAAAAACCCTAACAGAAGGAGGGGGGAAAAAGGGGTGGATGTGATAGGGTTCTATCTGACCGGCGAGAGAATCGTTGGGAGGTCACCGGATTTAGTTTTCCGAAGGCATTTGCCAGCCGGTGTCTTTAATCGCCGGGCATAAGTGAGTGAGAGTTGGCAACACTTTAATGATCATTGTCACGCTTTGTATCTGCCCAGATGGGAAGTTACCCGGATGTTAAAATTTAGTCCTACTACTTTACTTGTATCCAATTCCGTCCACCACTAGAAGGATTGGGTTCCATGGTGCCATACTTGTCGACCCGGCCTAGTGAAGGGAGATTTGTTTCAAAACACGATCTCCTTTGTTGGGTTGGCCTGTAATTTCAGGCCTAACTTAAACCAGGTTTCAATAATAATTAAAAAAAAAAAAGAATAATGAATTAAAATCTAAATTGATATGTGATTTAAAATTCTTTGCTTCTTTAAAAAAACAAACATTATCATTTTTACTTTCTATAAAATTAAAAAAAAAAACAAATCATTATCGAGCTAACCCCAAATTATTTCGAATTAACCCCAAACTTTTAAATTATTGAGGGAACGATATTTAACTACAATTTTCTTTTTAACTATATATATTACAAACAATACAAACGGCGTGGGAAAAACCCTGTACACTGTCTCTTGAATCACCGTGGATTCGAGCAGTGCACGGGCGGAATTGTCCCTGGGGCGCGCGGCAGAGGGGCGCTGGCATGCGGGGCTAATTCCGGATTTTCCCTTTTTTTTTTTTTTTTTTAAAAATATTCATTTGTGAATAGTGCAATGACGTTTTCGTCCCCGGTAATAGGACAAAATAAGGCATTCGGGCGCGGGGCAAAGGCGTAATTGCGCGCGGCCGGACCGGCCCGGTCCGCCGCAACTTTTTCTTTTTTTTTTATTTTCGGAAATGGCTAAAGACGGTTTTAGCCCCTAATAAGACAAAAACACTTAATTCGGTCCAGGGCTAGAACGGTAATTGACCCTATTTTTTCAATTTTTAAATCGGTGTCTGGGGGTGCGTCCGCCGCACGCGCCAGACGGTTTCCCGTCTCACGCCCTGTTCAGGCGGCGCGTGCGGCCTCCTCCGGTGGCCGGAAATTGTATCCCGGGGGATAGAACGATGCGCCGCCGCGTTTTCTTCCTCCCGCGGTGGTGCGTGTAGCCAAAACATGCCCGAAAACGCGGCGGAGGCCGGTTGAAGCCGGCGGCCACGTTTCTCTCTCTCCTGCACGTCAATGTGCAGGAGAGTCCCCCGTATATTTGGACTTTGCACTTCGGTCCCTCGACTTTGAATTTCCTTTTTGGTCCTCATTTCTATTATATAAGTTTTGATTTTGTTCAATTGGGTCCTCCGATTTGAATTGATTGAATGTCAAAGTTTCACTTCGGTCCTTCAACTTTCAATTTCCGGATTGGCTGTATGTCAGTCAATCAATTCGGTACAAAAGTTCCGAATTTTGCAATCTTGCCCTCTGATTTCAATTGAGAATAAAAGTAATTTGCATGTCAGCCCTTTGACTTTTAATCTGTTAATTTCAGCCCTTTATATTTGATTTTCATTTAAGTCCTTATACTTTTATTTTTTTATATTTCTACAATAATCCCTCCTTTTGTCCATGTTTATATAAAAGTGTATTTAACACAATAATAATAATAATGATAATAATACTAATAATAATAATTATTATAATAATAATAATAGTTATAGTAATAGTAATAATAATAATAGTAATAGTAATAGTAATACTAATAGTAATAATAATAATAATAGTAATAGTAATAGTGATGATAATAATAATAATAATAATAATGATGATGATGACTTAATTATTTTCTGTTCTTACTCTTCTGTATTTTTTTTCTTTCTCCCGATAATTTGATATTATTTTTTTCCGGTTATAGCAATAATAATTGTTTTTGTTTTTTTTATCTTTTGTTAAAATTTCTTGCATGTTTTTAGTCTTTCATTGTTTTTTTCCTTTCATTATTAACATAATAATAATAATATCAATAATAATAATAATAATAATAATAATAATTACATTGTTTTGCGTGCTTGCTCTTTCTTTAATGTTCTTTTTCTCTCCGGATAATTTCATAATTTTTTTTTTGACAGTAATGGCAATAATAGTTTTTTTTTTTTAATCTTTTGTTAAAGTTTATAAGATGTTTTTAGGCTTTCATTTATTTTTGTTTCTTTCATTATTAACATAATAATAATAATTATAATAATAATAATAATAATAATAATAGTCATTATTATTAATATTATAATAATAGTGATTATGTATTCTATTATTATAATAATAGTGATTATTTATTCTTTCAGAATAATAATAATAATAATAATAATAATAATAATAATAATAATAATAATAATAATAATAATAATAATAATTTTTTAATTTGTTTTTCTTGCTTGCTCTTTTGTTCATGCTTTTTATTTTTTTCCCTCGGTATAATTTAATAATTTTTATTGTTTTTATTCTAGCGGCAATAATAATTTTAAATGTTAAGACTCCGATGTTGCTATTTTCCTATTTTTACTCTGTCTATTAATTTATTTTTTGAATTTTATTATCTGCACAATAATGATTTCAGTCATTTATTTTTTTTCTTATTCAAATATGTTGCTCTTTTTTTTTAATGTTAATGCGCACCCTTTTGTGATTGTTTATGACGCAATATCTATATTCTAAAAAATATAATCTATGCTTACGTGACAAACTTAACTCAAAATTTTAAATATTTTATCTTTTAATCTATAATTTTTATTTACTTATATCATATAAATTTATCGTTGTACATTTAATTATATTAAATTATATACAAAAAATACCCGCGGCAACGCGCGGGCAATTATCTAGTATATATATATACGCGGAAACAAAACAGTAAGTATAAAAAAAGACAAAATTTAGATGAAAAGGACTTGAAACAGAAACCCTAACCTAACTAAGTTAATATCATCCCACAACTAAGAAAAAGAAGCATTTTTTTTAATTTATAAAATTATTAATATATCCTTCCATATAAACTAAATAACCTTATTTATACTAGTTTTATAATATTAAATTTCCTAAACTAAATTATAAAAACAACAAAAAAAACATTTTATAAACTAAATAAAAATAAAAAAACTGCCTGCATATATAGTAGTCTCCCATAAAAAAATCCCCAATCTCTTACATGCTTGCGGAGCCGATAGTAGCTTTACACTCATCAAACGTTAAATTAACCAAAAACTTAGCATTACAGCGATCAAACAATCTCTTTCTATATCATCACCAGCAAAAGATCGGAACCCCCTCCCATCACAAACGTTCGAGACCTGCGGCTCGCTAGCATTGTACGCAGTGAAAATAAAAGGTTGGGCAATAGAAAAGAGTTAACTCCATTAGAGCAAATCCGATTAGCTACAACCTGCATGCTACGAAAAGAATTTCTGGAAAATTTTCTATTTCTTGAGGCCCTAACATGATCAATATAAGAACATTGTGCCCATCTATATATATATATATACAATTTATGTACGACATTAGAACAAATCCGATTAGCTACAACCTGCATGCTATGAAAAGAATTTCTGGGAAATTTTCTATTTCCTGAGGCCCTAACATGATCAATACAAGAACATTGTGCCCATCTATCTATCTATCTATATGCTGGAGAGATCAAACAAGCAAACACAGCGGAAGATTTCAGTTCAAATGGAAATATTATATATAAAACCAGTACTGAATCAACTTGATCAAGTACAACTGATGAAGTTTGTTTATATATTTAGAATCTGAAATTTGCTATCTAAATCGGCGAGCACAACAGAAGTCGGCAAAAATCTGAGAAAGTCCTGTAGCAAATCAGGAGAGTCTGCAAACAGCTCAACCACATCTCTGTACACATCAACCACGTCCTTCCGCTTGTCGCTGTATGCACATAAAATCATCACGAAGTCTTTGTAAATCTCCTTGTTGATGTGCTTCTGCACCTTCCTTACAAATTCGACAGCTTCTTCATGGCCTACAGTATCCTTTTCCGCGGCCATTAATGCTTCTTTTACAAGGTTAGAAAGCTGAATATATAAGAGAACAAACCCTTATTATTATTCTTATTATAATTTTCTGTAGCGCATGTATATATATTTATATTTGTGCCCTGTCAACTCCAAGTCGGACTCAAATCCTGGTTATTGCCACGGCACTAAGCCTATTCAACAGAGTAAACATTAAAATAAATAAAAAAATATCTGGCCCATATCCGTTCAGAAACAACCTCTCAAGTCTCGACTACGTACCTTGTGGGTTGACTCTTTAAAACCCATTACTCCAGCAGAGTTTTAATTTCAACTAATTTTAATATTCATCAGTGTAACATTCAAATTGATATGAAACTCAAAACAAAGTTGTCAATTCCATTTCTAATTTTGAGATTATGTTAGTTTGACTTTGTGCTTATATTATATAATTTAAAGTTAATTTATCTTGAATTTTAATTATGCTTGTTAAATTAATATTTTAATTTTTTTATATATATAATTAATTATATATGAACAGTACAAACTCGAAACGGCACGCCGAAACGCTCCGAAACCGGAACGTTCAGTTCCAATAGAAAAACCGGAACGACGACCGGAACGGTATTGACAACCTTGACTCAAAACTCAATATATATATATATATATATATATATATAGATAGATACAGATAGATATGACCATATATATATATATGGGTCATATCCTCTCTCTAATTGTATATACTTAGTACTTGGCATTATCACATGCACTCGTAGCATTTCGCGCAGCAGAACTTCGCAATTAGAAGACTACTTAATAAAAAAATAATTAACTAGATCTTTAAGTTAGCTTGAAACCTTAATTATAGCATAGATCTGAGATAGAAACTGCATCGAGGTTTTTTGTGTTTTCCTTTCTTCAATTTTTTGGCGAGAGAAAAGAGATCAGGATTGGTGATTCTGGAGCAAGAAGACATGGCCATGATAGCAGTGCAGGTGGTGCTCGAGCAACTGGCTTCCTTGGTAGCAGAAGAAACACGATTCTTGGGAGGAGTTAGAGGGGCAGATCTTATTTACCCAAACATCGTTAAGTCACTAACGCTGTTAACTCACAGCACCCCATATTTAAGCACAGGCTGACACATGGAGCCTCCCTCTTCCCATTTCCTCTCTCTCTGGGCAGCTTCTCTTTACTCTGCCCTCTCGCTCGCTATCTGTAAGCAATCTCTCTCTATTGCTTTTGTTATCATTGTTGTAGATCTTGCTCAGGATTTGGACGGGATTTGTCTTGTTTTGGTTCTATAGTTTGTCTTTTTGACTTTCCTCTTAAAGGTTCCTAGATCTGACCCTTGATAGATTACATCTGTTTTTGGTGTTTTTGTTAAGTTTTTCAATGACCCTTTTGCTTGTTTTTTTTTTCTGGTATTGACTTGAAGAAGATTACGAATCTATAAACTTGGCTTTTGTGTGAAATAATGAAATGAAAATAGAGGAATTTAAAGGAACGGACTTTACTGTGTATACAAGCTTGGATCTCTATGATTTATTGCTGTTTCTCAATTCCCTGAGGGAATGGACCTTGTGTCGTCTGTGAAATGGTGTTGAAAAGGAAAGATTTTGTCCGTGTTTGTAAGTCAATGTGTTTTAAGATCTTGCTTGCTCGCACGCGTTGTTTGATTTTGATTGCTTTAGTGGTGTAAATGAGAAAATGTTATAATGGATGTAAAAGTGAGATTTTTAAAGACTGATTGCGTGGTTACATGATGCAGGTGAGATTTAGGAAAGATGGGGCTTACATTCACAAAGCTTTTTAGCCGTCTTTTTGCCAAGAAAGAAATGAGAAAAATACCCGCAGGGGTCTGGTACAGCGGTAAGTTGGGGGGCGCTCTCCTTCTTGCTACCGAGATTCGAGTCCTAGTGGGAGCTGGAGGTACCCCCTTCCTAGTACTGTGGTTCGATTCCTAATTGGTATTCATGTCACCTCATGGTGACTTACTTGTTTATTTGGGCTTGTAGTATGTTCAAGTGAGTTTGGAAATAGTCGAGGTGCGCGCAAGCTGGCCCGGACACCCCGGTTATAAAATAAAAAAAAAATCTCAATAATGTGCTGGGAAAAATATTGTTTATTCTGACGAGAAACTAAGATCATATAAATCCAAACATATACAGAACTACTAGCAACTAAAATAGAATATGTAGCTCATACAATGAATGGAGGGCTACTTGTATGGGCAATATTAAAATTAGGGTTTCATAAGGTCTCATGAATTTCCTGTGTATAGCATTGAAGGAAGAAAATGTCAATGAACTGAGATGGTGTTATTATATACATTTCAACTAAAAAATTAAAAGACAAAAACCAAAGGAAGGATTTTATTATATTATTTTTGGGGTGGTGGTAGAATGGAAAACATAATATCTCGTGAATTTTTAAGAATAAAAAAAGTATATTTTAAAAATAAAAGTTGTTTCAATTAGAAAAAAAAGCTGAAAGAGCTCGCATAAACACTGTATAGGCAGACTCAAAACATTATGGATTGGAATAATGTATTAGCGATTTCGCTCTTCATTGCGTCTCAGCCTTGCTTTTGTATTAGGGGTATTTTTGATTTTTTAACTAGATCGTGTTGCTGATATGATATCACTGAAAGTTTATATGGTCATTAACTTTATAACATGTAAAATTAGTTTATGTCCATGCAAGCAGAACCAAACAACGTTAATAAAAAATATTAAGTTTCGGACACCCATATTTAATAATAATAAATAAAAAAAACTCCCTTTAATTTCACTGAGATTAAGGCATAGTTTGCCATGCCCAACGAGAGCAAAGAAAAGAAAAGGAGGCACAACCATGACTAGTTATGGAACTGTGATCTGACTATCAAAAGAGTGACGTTTTTTTTTGTATGCATTATAAATTTGACCACATGTTATCCCATTGCAATATGACACGTGTGCTTGGCATGATCACATGAACTCGTAGCATTGCGCACAGCAGAACGTGGCAATTAAAAGATTAGTTAACAAAAACTTAATTAACTAGATCTGGCATTTTTAATTTAGCTTTAAACTTTTGTTTTTTATGCAACGAAACCCACCCTTGTAAATCGCAATTTGTAGCCTTAAATGAGCTAAGTTGACTATTTTAGATTTTTATAACCTAACTCGAACTTGAAAATTATTGTTCAGATACGCTACCTTACAGCATAGATCCAAGATAGAAACTGCATCGAGGTTTTTTGTTTTTTCCTTCAATTTTTTGGCGAGAGAAAAGAGATCAGGATTGGTGATTCCGGAGCAAGAAGCCATGGCCATGATAGCAGTGCAGGTGGTGCTCGAGCAACTGGCTTCCTTGGTAGCAGAAGAAACACGGTTCTTGGGAGGAGTTAGAGGGGGAATCGATGAACTACGGGATGATTTGCATAGCATGAAATCTTTCCTTCAGGATGCGGAAGAAAGGAGTGAGAGTGATGAAGGACTGAGAGCCTGGGTCAAACAAGTGAGAGATGTGGCTTCTGATGCTGAGGACATTCTTGAAGAGTTTATGCTCCGGTTTGCTCCATCTCATGGGAGTGGTTTTATCCATTTTCTTCGCAATTCATACCGTTCCACCCGTAAATTAAGTGCACGGCATCGGCTGGCTGCCCAATTAGAAAGCATTAAAGCAAGGGTGAGAGCCATTTCAGAGAGAAGAACTGCATTTTCTTTGAATAGGATTGACATGCCATCAACCTCCAGTGCTGCCGTAGAGAAATGGCATGATCCCCGGATAGCTTCTCTTTACTTAGATGAAGCTGATGTCGTGGGAATTGAGAACCCAAAACATCTACTGGTTTCCTGGCTTGTAGAAGGAGAAGAAAAGCTCTCCAGTATCTCTGTGGTTGGGATGGGCGGGTTGGGAAAAACAACCCTCGTAAAGAAAGTTTATGACAGCCACCCCATCAGAAGAAGCTTTGATACCCATTCTTGGGTTACAGTTTCCAAATCGTTTGCATCCGCGGAGCTTCTACGAGTTGCTCTGCAGGGGTTTCTGGTGACAGCGAACGAACCCGTTCCGGATAATCTGCAATCAATGACTGACTTCCAGTTAATTGATGCTCTAAGAAAATATCTAGGGAGAAGGAGGTATGTCATTGTTTTGGATGATGTATGGGATGTAAACGCTTGGGAGACAATAAAGTATGCATTTCCTGATTGTAACTGTGGCAGTAGAATTATCTTCACTACACGTATAGGTAACTTGGCTGAATCAATAGAGAACACCACTCATGTTTATGACCTCCAGCCTTTACCAGAAAATGAAGCTTGGACCCTCTTTTGCATGAAAGCCTTTAGAGGGGAACACAAGGCTGTTTGCCCGCCAGAACTGGAAGAGATGTCTCGAGATATCTTAAGGAAGTGTGAGGGACTGCCACTTGCAATTGTAGCAATAGGGGGCCTGCTGTCGAAGAAGAAAAATCAAGGTTTGGAATGGAAGAAAGTCCGTGACTGCCTAGCTACAGAATTGAAAAGTAACAGCGACCTTGGGAGTCTACGAAGAATACTTCAACTAAGTTATGATAATCTTCCTTACTACCTCAAACAGTGTTATTTGTATTTAAGTGTTTTTCCAGAGGATCATTTGATAAAAAGAATGAAGTTGATCCGGCTATGGATAGTTGAAAGGTTTGTGGAAGAGAAGCAAGGCTTTACAATGGAGGAAGTAGCAGAGGAATACCTTAATGAACTCGTGAACAGGAGTTTGATCCAAGTGGCGGAGATGAATCATTTTAACAGGGTCAAGACATGTCGTGTTCATGATCTAATGCGAGAGATCATTCTATTGAAATCCAGGGAAGAATCTCTTGTTATGATAGCAAACGGAACAAGAATAAGCAAGAATGAGAAAGTCCGGCGTCTTTCAATCCATGAAAACTCTGAGGAAGTACAATCAGATATGAGATTTCCTTATCTGTGGTCTTTCTTGTTATTTTCATCACATCATTCTTTTGAGCATGGTTTTCGCAATTACAAGCTGTTAAGGGTATTGAATTTAGATCGTGCTCACTTTTACAGCTTCCCACCTGAATTGGTCGAACTGATTCATTTGAGATACTTAAGTTTGAGATGGACCATGATAACGGAGCTTCCAGAGTCCATAAGGAAGCTCAAGTACTTAGAAATACTTGATTTGAAAGGGAGTACTGTGTCATCTTTGCCTACTGGGATCACACAGTTGACATGTCTTTGCCAGCTCCGTCACTATCGACACAGTTTCTGGTCCTCATTGTTCTTCCCAGACACTCATGGAATGAGAGTTCCATCAGGAATAGGAAGGTTGACTAGCCTGCAGAAATTGGGAAGCGTTGAAGTGAATG
This sequence comes from Salix brachista, assembly GCA_009078335.1. Classification (NCBI taxonomy): domain Eukaryota; kingdom Viridiplantae; phylum Streptophyta; class Magnoliopsida; order Malpighiales; family Salicaceae; genus Salix; species Salix brachista. The sequence goes on along the minus strand of CM018576.1, from coordinate 829,921 downwards.
AAGATAATGAGTTAGTCAGGGAGTTGGGAAAGCTAACTCAGTTGAGAAGGCTGGGCATTTTAAAGCTGAGAGAAGAGCAGGGAATGGATCTATGTTATACATTGGAGAGGTTGAAACACCTTACTGCAATGTATGTTGTTTCACTAAACAAGACGGATTTCTTACAATTGGACTCTATTTCATCTCCTCCAAAATATCTCCAACGTCTATATCTCAAATGTAGTCTCTCAGCTTTACCTGGATGGATAGCTTCACTCCAGTATATTTCCAAGCTAGTGCTTCAATATTCTAATTTGAAAAGTGATCCTCTGAAGGCCCTCCAGAAATTGCCTAGTTTGGTGGTGCTTGAACTCCGTCAAGCTTATGCAGGGGAAGAGCTGTGGTGTGATCCCGGAGGATTTTCAAAGCTGAAGAAGCTAGGTCTCCATGAACTGGAGAGATTGCAGCGCGTCGGAATAGCAAAAGGATCAATGCCTGGGCTGGAGAGGCTGGACATCACAGCATGCACGGTGCTAGAAACTGTGCCGGATGGGATTGAAAACCTGAAAAATATAGAAGACCTGGTTCTGTGGGAGATGCCTTCAACATTCATCAAGACAGTAGAGAGGCGCCGTGGTGAAGATTTCTGGAGAGTTCAACATATCACAACCATCACCCGTATCTACGAGAGCCGGGGGAGATGGGTTTCTGAAACTCTTCTGTGATTAGAGGGGTAAACTACGGAGAGGACTACAGTTTCAGGAAAATCATGATCGACAACGCATCTACCTGTTTTGTTTTTACATTGTTATTATTTTTTTTTTTAAAAAAAGAGGTTTTACAGCACCATTTGCTATTGAACATATATAGTGCCTGCATGATTTCTAATTAGACCGCCTCTTGCATGGGAAATATACCACATGTCACATCATCATCATCAGCATGTACTGCTGAAATTCTGATCCCCGAAAACAGAAAACTGCTGCTCTTCCCTCCTCTTCTCTGCTCCCTTGTCTCTGTTTTGCTGTTTGAATCTTCCAACCTGTTATCTTGTCCTTGTTTGTCACCACTAAATTTTGGACACAATCGATTTCTAGACATCAACACGAGTATATTTGGGATTTGTCAAATGTCTTTATTTTATATTTCATCAAATTTTCACAACTTGAGTTCGTTCTGTCTGTATAAGAGGAACTTTGCAGCAATTTTACGAAGGCTCGTGCCTCTGACATCCACTAGTAAAACAGCAGGGAATAGGCGCAGAGGGAGAAGATACTAACAAGAACACAAGAAATGCAGATAACTTCGACCATTGCAGCAAATCGATGGCAGAGTGCCGAAGAAGGCATAGGATATAACAGGTGATCGTGCATGCTAGATAGTATACAAGATAACAGCTTCAATCCCACGTCTCTACAATTTTACTATCAAACAAGAAAAAAAGGTTCCAAACCAATGAAATAGAAGATCGTTGTTTATTGAACTACATGGAAAAAGTGACTACCTTTGATGGCCACTTCTTTTGGGTTTGAAGGGGCTTCATTTCATTATTCCTCGCAGGATTTCAAATGGATTATTACTTTGAAATCCTAAACTTGTTTTGTTGTTAGAATAAAAAGATAAATCATTGCTGGGTGAATCTGAACGATGAAACTGAAATCCAGCAGCAACGTCCTCTCCAGATTCAGCAGCCTGGCTACAGAATTGAAAAGTAACAACGGCCTTGGGAGTCTACGTAGAATACTCCAACTAAGTTATGATAATCTTCCCTAATGCATAAAGATAAGTTTATTATACAACAACATACTATATATATATGTGTATTTCTGACAAATGACAGGTTTTTGTTAATGAATTACTTCAACATACTATATACCAAAAGTTTTATTCATGGATAGAGTCGCTTAAGGTTACCATTAATGAAATATATTTACTACTATAAAATTAGGTTATATTTAACTAAGTTATATGATTTGGATAAGTCACTAGTGATCATATGATGTTCGAAGCATGAGTTAGACAATATATATATATATATATAGAGAGAGAGAGAGAGAGACATAGTTATCATATAATTGATCTAGAAGTCACATAGGCATGTGATTGACAAACTATGTTATCAATATAATTTAATTTATTTTGACTTAGTGAGTTACTCAAGGTCGGATAAATTAAATGAGATCCTAGCCCAATAAAAAAAATCTAAGCGAGATTTTTTAAATTCATAGGGAGGACTATTAATTTGCAAGAGAATAGTGAGAGATCAAATTACAATTAAAGACCTTATTTAAATTTGGAGTTTAAATATGTATGCATGGAACTAATACTCTCTCTCTCTCTCTCTCTCTCTCTCTATATATATATATATATATATATATATATATATATATATATATATAGGTTGGTAGATTGGAACGTTCCTCAATTAATTATAAACTCCCCCTTTTTTTTGTGAGAGAAACTTCTCTCAAGTTTTTCTTAATATTAATGAAAAGAAATAACGATATTTTTGGTCTAAGTTTATTGAAAGCTAAAAGACAACTTTAATTAAAACTAAAAGCAAACTTAAGAGCTTAAATAGCTAATATTCTAGACAGATTCTAGGTAGCCTGGGCCTCCTTTGAACAATTGATTTCCTTTAAAGCATTTTCTCTCTGGCTTCCTCGGACCTATTCCCTTCCAGTCTATTTTTTTTTCCACCAACTCTATAGTAATTAGAGCTGTGTTAGAATTGTATTTATTCTTTATTTAGTCTGACTTTGACTTACCAGCTAAGCCTTTCGAAACGGCGTCGTTCCACTCTTTTCACTGACTCTATAGTAATTAGAGTTGTGTTAGAATTGTATTTATTCTTTGTTCAGTCTGACTTTGACTTACCAGCTAAGCCTTATGAAACGGCGTCGTTCCACTCCTTTCATCAACTCTATAGTAATTAGAGTTGTGTTAGAATTGTATTTATTCTTTTTTCAGTCTGACTTTGACTTACCAGCTAAGCCTTATGAAACGACGTCGTTCCACTCTTTTCACTGACTCTATAGTAATTAGAGTTGTGTTAGAATTGTATTTATTCTTTATTCAGTCTGACTTTGACTTACCAACTAAGCCTTATGAAACGGCGTCGTTCCACTCCTTTCTCTTTCCCCTTGCCAGTTGTCAACACCGAGCGCCTTTTAATCACAACCATACACGTAAGTGTACCTTCCTGCATCTCCACCATACATGCTAACCTCCTTTCTTTTTCTATTACAGGTCACCGTGCTGGAGAACCTTCATTTCCTCCTCGGTCAGTGCGTTTAAGAGCTATTTTCATCTCCATTTTGATTTGCGCGTTGAGAGCCTTGAGAGAGCTTGTAGAGGAGCCTCTCTTTCTTCCTCCTTCAGTTTGTCCGTTGAGAGCCATGGGAGAGCTTGGAGAGAAACCATTCCTCCTTTCTTCCTCAATCTGTTTGTTGAGGGTTTTGAGAGAGTTCAAACTGTTACAACTATCCTTCCCTTCGAAAACCTTGTCCTCAAGGTTCGGGTAAGTCCTTTTAACCCATTCTTCCTCTACCCACTCAGCATCTTATGCTGGTTGTCCTTTCCATTTCAGAATAACTTCTTTTTTTTCTTCTTCAGCAGATCTGTTGTCTTCTGTCCAAAATCTCTTCAGGTTCGAGTTGGGTCCCTTGTCAGGGCCCTAGATCAGGCAACCACGGTTCGGGTGTGGTGTTTTTCCCGACTCACTTCGTTATGAGTGAGACATGGAATGTATTATGGATCCGGGACTCCTGGGGAAGATTGAGTCGGTAAGCTATTGTCCCTACTCTTTTCAATATTTGAAATGGTCCAAAATATTTGTATGCTAATTTCCCATTTTTATTGCTTGGCATGCTGAACTGCTTAAATGGCTGGAGCTTAAGGTAAACCCACTCTCCTTGATTAAATTCAGTGTCTGTCCTGCCTTTGCCTGCTTGTTTTTTCTATTTTGCTTGAGTTAGTGCTAAGTGATGTTAATTTTTACGGCTTACTCTGCTCTTTGTAATAATTGTTCCTCGGCTGCTTGATTTTTCGTTGACTTGGGATGCAATCTATGATGCTAAGGGGTGGGTAGCCTTAGGTCATAGGAATATAGATTGTATGTCACCTAAACTTCAAAGGCAACATGGGAATATAGATTCTCATATGATGATTATACATCTTAAAAAATTATTTGACGAGGCATGAGAGGAGGTATGTGATCTTTAAGGAATTGTTTAAGATCATCTTGAATGTTTAGCCCCATCCTTAAAAACAAAATATATTCCTCAGGCTAACATATTGGATGTTTAGCCTCATCCTTAAAACCACAAAATCTATATAAAATTGGTAAGACATGTCACGAGACAAGGATCTATCATGGAAGTTATGAATGACATACATATTGCCCATATTTGACGAGTCTATCAATTACTTAGAAGTAATATATGGTATTTATTCTAAGAAATGATTTGAAACTATGAATTTAATGTACCAACCAAGTTTAGAACTTGGTTGAAGGGTTTAAACCCAATGGATCGAAGTGAGTTATCAAGACAAAGATTGACTCGAAAGGCAATGTACAATGGAAGTTTCAAAGAGTACAATGAATAACAAATTTTGATGGTACAATCAGCCCATTTGAAGAGGTTGATGTTATTTTTCTAATATTATACGTGGCATATTAGTATTAAGAAATAACATATCTTAGAAAGTGGAACTCATGCCAATCTGCTAGTTACTCCATCTGATCCTCTCCGAGGCCTTACTTCTTCGGGATGTTACTTTAGAGTTTCATTTTTGAAACATTAACCCTCATCATAAAAGAATAAGCTTGAAAAGATATGAAGGCCTTCGAGGCACCAAGAAACCTGAACCCTGTGAACTCTACAGAGAGTCACCTTCTTGAGTCGTTTTGGTGTAAAAATAAGGGCAATGTTTGGGTAATAAAAAATATTGTTTTATTACCAAAATTATTGTTATTTTTATCTTAGTATTAATCACTTTTTTTTATCTATAGAAGCACATGGTTTATGTCTATACTAGTTATTGCCCATGCGTTTCATCGCGATCAAAATTATATTTTGTAATATAAAAAATATTAATTATATGAGATTTTTTTAAATCTAAAATCGGACTCATATCCTGTTATTGCCACGGCACTAAGCCTATCCAACAGTTAACATTAAAATAAAATAAAAATATCTGGCCCATATCCGTTGAGAAACAGCCTCTCAAGTCTCGGCTATCTTGTGGTTTGGCTCTTAAAACCCATTACTCCAGCAGAGTTTTAATTTCAAATAATTTTAATATTCATCAGTGTAACATTCAAATTGATAACTTCGACCATTGCAGAGGGAGAAGATACTAACAAGAACACAAGAAATGCAGATAACTTCGACCATTGCAGCGAATCGATGGCAGAGTGCTGAAGAAGGCATAGGATATAACAGGTGATTGTGCATGCTGGATAGTATACAAGATAACAGCTTCAAGCCCACCTGTACAATTTTACTATCAAACAAGAAAAAAAGGTTCCAAACCAATGAAGTAGAAGATTGTTGTTTATTGGACTACTTGGAAAATGTGAACAACCTTTGATTGCCACTTCTTTTGGGTTTGGAAGGGCTTAATTTCATTATTCCTCGCAGGATTTCAAATGGATTATTACTTTGAAATCCTAAGCTTGTTTTGTTGTTAAAATAAAAAGATAAATCATTGCTGGGGTGAATCTGAACGATGAAACTGAAATCCAGCAGCAACGTCTTCACCAGATTCAGCAGCCTAGCTTCAGAATTGAAAAGTAACAACGGCCTTGGGAGTCTACGTAGAATACTTCAACTTAGCTTTGATAATCTTCCTTAATTCATAAAGATGAGTTTATCATACAACAACAAACTATATATGTATGTATTTCTGACAAATGATAGGGGTTTCTTAATAATAATTGAAAACAGAATCATTACAAGCATGAAATCTCAAATGACAGAGGTTTTTGTAACTGAGCTTAAGACAAAACTGAAGCTCAAAATTAATGATTTTATTTTTTCTTGTTTTTTTAAGCCATTTTCCCTTCATTTTTGGCATCCATGTCTATAAATTTCTGCTTTCAAACACGACCATATTTTAATAGACGCATTTTCTTCTTTCTGCCTTCTCTATATATTTAGGAACTGTCTTACACATATCGTGTGCTATCATATATTTTTTCTTCTTGCACCGACGTCATTTTTGTTGAAACCTGGAATTGATTCCAGGCCTGCCAAGCAAGCTGTCAAGGTGATGAAGCTATTGAAGAATCAAGTTTATCATTTTATGATTGAATTCATATTGTATTCAGGATGTTTAATATTCTTTAGTCAATTAGTCAATGTCTCTAGTCAAATTCAGTTAATGGTCAAATCATGGATAAGTAGGAATTGTAACAGAATTTTGAAATTCTATCCGTTGTATTACTTTGATTCATATAAATAAAATTAATGGGATGGCAGTAACCATAACAAAATATTCTGCCCATGTTCATGTTTCTTTGCTCTCAAATTATAGAGTTTTAAGTTCTTCAATTTCTGGAAAATTGTTCTTGCCCAGTTCTTGATCGCTACAGTGCATGTTCTTTGTTCTTTCGGCTAACTTGTCCGTACAAATTTGAACAGTACGTGTTTTACAAATTTTTCCAGTTTTTCTTCAAATTACAACATGGTATCAGAGCAGAATTAGGTCTTTGAGAAGGGATTGAAAGTGATACACGAGTGAAAAGTATTCAAGGATTGATTAAACCTTGAAAGGGAAGGTTGCAACTTTTACGAAATTCCAGAATTTGTCAATCAAGAAATCAGTCTTGAATTGTTCTTTAAAGGATCAATAATTGACAGAGATTATCAATTGTTATCCTTGTTCTTTATTCTGTGAAATCTTTGGGAAGGTAAAAGACTGCAAGAAGCAAGATCAAACTCAAAAAAATGGATTCATCATTTCCTCCCAAATCTCCAATTTTCACAGGATTGAATTATGGCGTCTGGGCTGTGAAAATGGCAACCTATCTTAGAGCTTATGACCTGTGGGATGTTGTGGAAAATAACAGGGATCCAACTCCCTTAAACAACAATCCTACAGTGGCACAAATCAAGTTCTTTAATGAAGAAAAGGCAAAGAAATTCAAAGCACTCACATGCATTCACAATGCAGTGAGTGAGGAAATTTTCACAAGAATAATGGTTAGTGAAACTGCAAAAGAAGCTTGGGATAAGTTGAAAGCTGAGTTTCAAGGTGATGAGAAGTCAAAGAGGATGCAAATTCTGAATTTGAAGAGGCAATTCGAAGGGCTAAAAATGAAGGATTCAGACACAGTCAAGGATTTTTCTTCAAACATATCCAAGATAGTAAATCAGATGACACTACTGGGAGAAGAAATTCAAGAATCTAGGGTGGTTGAAAAGGTACTTGTAAGCCTACCTGAAAAATTCGAAAATAAAATATGTTCCTTGGAAGATTCTAAGGATTTTAGTGAACTAAGTCTGCAAGAACTGATCAATGCCTTGCAAGCCGTGGAACAAAGACAGGCATTTAGGCAAGAAAACTCAAGTGAAGAGGCATATGCAGCAGGGTTCAAGGAAAGAAGAAAATCCCAGGTGTTCTTCAAAAACCCAGAAAACAGAACAATTTCTGGGAAACAATGGCAGAACAAAAAATGGCAGAATAATCAATCACCTGCCAACAACTTCAATGCAAAAGGGAAGGACAGAAGAGAACAATTCCCCACATGCAAATACTGTCAAAAGACAAATCATCTTGAGTCATTTTGTTGGCTCAAGAATGCTCAATGTCGAAAATGCAAACAATTTGGACATATCCAGAAATTCTGCAAAAACAACACCTCAAATGGACAAGCACATGTTGCAGAGGTGGTGGAGCCCAAAGATGAACAACTTTTCACTGCCATGAGCAACCACAGCTGCAACAAAACTGAGGTTAGTAAACAAAACTAGTTAATAGATAGTGGTTGTTCAAATCATATGTCTGCAGAATTGAGCATGTTTGAAAACCTTGATTTAAGTTACAAATCAAAAGTGAAGGTTGCTAATGGACAGTATGTTAGAGTAGAGGGCAAGGGGGAAGTTGACATAGAAACCTTAGTTGGTACTCGAAATTTTGAGCATGTGTTGTATGTACCAGAAATTGATCAAAATATGATAAGTGTTGGTCAATTGCTTGAAGATGGATTTTCATTATTCTTTATAGATGGTGTGTGCACAATTAAAGATGATCATGGGACACATTTATTCACTGCCAAAATGCTCAATAGATGCTTTAGTATTGAAGAAGAACTGAAACTCATAAGCATGAATACCAATGCAACTGAAAATTCAGTGCTATGGCATAAAAGGATGGGGCATTTTAATTATGCCACCTTGAAGAAAATGGCAGAATTACATGTGGTAGAAGGTTTACCAATGATACATGAACAAAATGAAATATGTGAAGCATGCCAATTAGGAAAACAATCAAGAAGTAAATTCAATTTGAGCACACTTAGATCAACTGCTAAGCTGCAAATTGTACACACTTATGTGTGTGGACCTATGCACAATGAATCATTGAATGGTGCAAGGTACTTCTTGTTGTTTATAGATGATTTCACTAGGTTTTGTTGGGTGTACTTCCTTAAAACCAAAGGGGAAGCATTTGAGACTTTCTTAAAGTTCAAGGTTGCAGCCGAGAAGGAATCCAGCTGTAACTTGAAGGTGTTGAGGTCAGATAATGGGGGGGAATTTACCTCCCATAAAATGGAAGAGTACCTAGTTAAGGAAGGTATTAAACATCAGTTGACTGTCCCATACACCCCACAACAAAATGGGGTGAGTGAGAGGAGAAATAGGACTCTAATGGAGATGGTAAGGTGTCTCATCTATGAAAAGAAATTACCCTTGAAGTTCTGGGCTGAGGCTGTAAGCACAGCCTCATATCTCCTAAATAGAATGATCTCAAGATCATTAGGAGATAAAACACCTTTTGAAGAATGACATGGTTACAAACCCAACCTAGATCACTTGAAAGTGTTCAGGAGTCCATGTTATGTGCTGCAGCCTGAAACAAAGAGAAGGAAATTAGATCAGAAATCTGAGGTTGGAATTTTGATTGGCTATAGTTCAAAGTCAAAGGGTTATAAGGTTTATGATTTAAAAACAAACCAAGCTGTGATTGCAAGGGATGTTAAAGTGGCTGAGAATCAAGTATGGAATTGGAAAAAAGAAAGGATTGAAGAAATCAGGACTGAATTACCAACTGAAACAGAAGAGGTAATGGATATAGAAGACATACCTGTTGAAGAAGAAATAACAGAGGAGGTAGAGGACCTACCTGTGAGAGGAACAAGACTTCTAAGTGACATATATAATAGATGTAACTTAGTTGCAAGTGAACCAACAAATGTTGGAGAGGCATTGGAATCAAAAACTTGGGTGGCAGCCATGAAAAAGGAGCTAAAAATGATTGAAAAAAATGATACTTGGCACTTAGTGGACAGACCGAGACATAGAAAGGTTATTGGGGTCAAATGGATATACAAAACAAAACTAAATGCTGATGGGAGTATCAACAAAAACAAGGCTAGACTAGTGGTCAAAGGGTATGCACAAGAACAAGGGATTGACTACCATGATACCTTTGCCCCAGTCTCAAGGATGGATACAATCAAGTTGCTGCTCATGTTGGCTGCACAAAAGGGATGGCTGGTTTGGCAAATGGATGTCAAATCTGCATTCTTGAATGGAACATTGAGTGAAGAGATATATGTAGAACAACCTGAAGGATTTGAAATTGAATCCAATGTAGACAAAGTTTATTTGCTAAAGAAAGCATTGTATGGCTTGAAACAAGCTCCTAGAGCTTGGTATAGCAAATTAGATGAATACTTGGCAAGCTTGGGATTTGAGAAAAGCTTGAATGAAGCCACTCTTTATGTGAAGAAGGTTGATGATCACTTGTTAATAGTTTCAGTCTATGTGGATGACTTATTAATCACGGGTGATGATGAAAATTTGGTTGCTGAATTTAAGTTGAACATGAAGAACAAGTTCGAAATGAATGAACTTGGATTACTAGCATACTTCCTTGGAATGGAAATAAATCAATCAAGTGAAGGGTGCTTTGTATGTCAGAAACAGTTCACATCAAAACTACTAAACAAGTTTGCAATGGAAAATTGCAAACCTGTCAGCACACCAATGGTGCTTGGAATGAAGCTCACAAAGGATGATAGTACCCCCTGTGCAGATGGAAGAATCTATAGAAGTTTAATTGGAAGTTTGTTGTATTTATCTTCCACTCGACCAGACATTGTATTTTCTGTTAACTACCTCTCAAGATTCATGCAAAATCCTAGTCAAACACATCACATTGCAGCAAAAAGGGTGCTGAGGTACTTAAAAGGAACACTGGATTTTGGCATGTTCTTCAGCAAGATGAACACTGTCAAATTAAAAGGATTTTGTGACAGTGATTGGGCTGGGAGTGATGAAGAGATGATGAGTACTTCGGGGTATTGTTTCTCAATGGGAGAATGTATTTTCTGTTGGAATTCGAAGAAACAATCTGTGGTTGCACACTCAACAGCCGAGGCAGAATATATCTCTGCATTTGTGGCTGCAAACCAATTAGTTTGGTTAAGGAAAATTTTAAAGGACTTAAACTGTGATCAAGGGGAACCTACTGAACTCTTGTGTGACAACATGGCTGCAATTGCTATTTCAAAAAATTATGTGTTTCATGATAGAACAAAACACATGAAAATAAAGTTTCATGCAATAAGGCAGTTTCAGCAAGAAGGAGAATTGGAGATGAAGTATTGTTGTTCAAAAGAACAGTTGGCTGACTTGTTCACAAAGACCTTAGCAAAGGAAAGATTTGAAGAGCTAAGAAGAATGGTGAGAATGTGCAGTTCAGGAATCAAGGGGGAGTGTTGAAACCTGGAATTGATTCCAGGCCTGCCAAGCAAGCTGTCAAGGTGATGAAGTTGGAGAATCGAAGATTGAAGAATCAAGTTTATCATTTTATGATTGAATTCATATTGTATTCAGGATGTTTAATATTCTTTAGTCAATTAGTCAATGTCTCTAGTCAAATTCAGTTAATGGTCAAATCATGGATAAGTAGGAATTGTAACAGAATTTTGAAATTCTATCTGTTGTATTACTTTGATTCATATAAATAAAATTAATGGGATGGCAGTAACTATAACAAAATATTCTGCCCATGTTCACGTTTCTTTGCTCTCAAATTACAGAGTTTTAAGTTCTTCAATTTCTGGAAAATTGTTCTTGCCCAGTTCTTGATCGCTACAATGCATGTTCTTTGTTCTTTCGGCTCACTTGTCCGTACAAATTTGAACAGTACGTGTTTTACAAATTTTTCCAGTTTTTCTTCAAATTAAAACAATTTTGACGGGATAGAGATTGATGAAGAGGGTAATTGGGAATCTTGACTTCACAGGTCTACGAAGAAGAAAAACAAGAGTTGGTGGATGATGAAATTAAGAGACTTAATTGTTAGGGAAATTTTTTTTAATTCCACGACAAAAATCAAGGAAGTGGAGAGGTTTTTCAGAAGAAATTATTGATAATACAAGTCATTTTCTTATCTCTTCAGCCATGTATTCCACAAAAGTCATTTTCTTATCTCTTCAGCCATAGATAACACAAGATCAAATCAATTGTTTAAACAAATGACTTCCCATGTCTACGAAGAAAAAGCAAAGTAGTTTACACAACTCCCCGTTCCACAAGGTTGAAGAAAAACAATAACAAATAGACAGTGATTGTGGAGCCTTGGATCAATTCAATTGTTCATCATCGGCGAGTCGTGAGGAAAGAATGTATGAGAAATGTGTATAAATAGAGAAGTGCATACACAACAAATGTATACAAAACAAAAATCAATACAGCACAATTTTAAATTTCAGTCTCCCTCTCTTTTCTCTCTTCTCCCTCTTCCCTTCTCTAAAGTAATTCTTCTTTCAATTCTGCAAACTCTCTCAATCCTAACACAAGAAGCCATGGCCATGATAGCAGTGCAGGTGGTGCTCGAGAAACTGGCTTCCTTTGTAGCAGAAGAAACACGGTTCTTGGGAGGAGTTAGAGGGGGAATTGATGAACTACGGGATGATCTGCATAGCATGAAATCTTTCCTTTTCCTGCTTCCCACCTGAATTGGTCGAACTGATTCATTTGAGATACTTAAGTTTGAGACGGACCATGAAAAGGGAGCTTCCAGAGTCCATAAGGAAGTTCAAGTACTTAGAAATACTTGATTTGAAAGGGAGTAATGTGTCATCTTTGCCGTCTGGGATCACACAGTTGACATGTCTTTGCCAGATCCGTAACTATCGATACAGTTTCCAGTCCTTATTGTTCTTCCCAGACTTTCAAGGAATGAGAGTTCCATCAGGAATAGGAAGGTTGACTAGCCTGCAGAAATTGGGAAGCGTTGAAGTGAATGAAGATTATGAGTCGGTCAGGGAGTTGGGAAAGCTAACTCAGTTGAGAAGGCTGGGCATTTTAAAGCTGAGAGAAGATCAGGGAATGGATCTATGTTATACTTTGGAGAGGTTGAAACACCTCACTGCAATGTCTCTTGTTTCACTAAACAAGACGGATTTCTTACAGTTGGACTCTATTTCATCTCCTCCAAAATATCTCCAATGTATATATCTCAAATGTAGTCTCTCAGCTTTACCAGGATGGATAGCTTCACTCCAGTATATTTCCAAGCTAGTGCTTCAATATTCTAATTTGAAAAGTGATCCACTGAAGGCCCTCCAGAAATTGCCTAGTTTGGTGGTGCTTGAACTCCGTCAAGCTTATGCAGGGGAAGAGCTGTGCTGTGATCCCGGTGGATTTTCAAAGCTGAAGAGGCTAGGTCTCGGTGAACTGGAGAGGTTGCAGCGCATCAGAATAGCAAAAGGATCAATGCCTGGGCTGGAGAGGCTGGACATCACAGCATGCACGTACGGTGCTAGAAACGGTGCCGGATGGGATTGAAAACCTGAAAAATATAGAAGACCTGGTTCTGTGGGAGATGCCTTCAACATTCATCAAGACAGTAGAGAGGCGCCGTGGTGAAGATTTCTGGAGAGTTCAACATATCACAACCATCACCCGTATCTACGAGAGCCGGGGGAGATGGGTTTCTGAAACTATGAATTTCATGTACCAACCAAGTTTAGAACTTGGTTGAAGGGTTTAAACCCAATGGATCGAAGTGAGTTATCAAGACAAAGATTGACTTGAAAGGCAATGTACAATGCAAGTTTCAAAGAGTACTATGAATAACAAATTTTAATGGTAAAATCAGCCCATTTGAAGAGGTTGATGTTACTTTTCTAATATTATACGTGGCATATTAGTATTAGGAAATAACATATCTTAGAAAGTGAAACTCGTGCCAATCTGCTAGTTACTCCATCTGATCCTCTCCGAGGCCTTACTTCTTCGGGATGTTACTTTAGAGTTGTCATTTTTGAAACATAAAAGAATAATCTTGAAAAGATATGAAGGCCTTCGAGGCACCAAGAAACCTGAACCCTGTGAATTCTACATCATAACTATCCATAAAATTATTTTACAGCATAGATCTAAGATAGAAACTGCATCGAGGTTTTTTGTTTTTTCCTTCAATTTTTTGGCGAGGGAAAAGAGATCAGGATTGGTGATTCCGGAGCGAGAAGCCATGGCCATGATAGCAGTGCAGGTGGTGCTCGAGCAACTGGCTTCCTTGGTAGCAGAAGAAACACGATTCTTGGGAGGAGTTAGAGGGGGAATCGAGGAACTACGGGATGATTTGTATAGTATGAAATCTTTCCTCCAGGATGCGGAAGAAAGGAGTGAGAGTGATCAAGGACTGAGAGCCTGGGTCAAACAAGTGAGAGATGTGGCTTATGATGCTGAGGACATTCTTGAAGAGTTTATGCTCCGGTTTTCTCCATCTCATGGGAGTGGTTTTATCCATTTTCTTCGCGATTCATACCGTTCCACCCTTAAATTAAGTGCACGGCATCGGCTGGCAGCCCACTTAGAAAGCATTAAAGCAAGGGTGAGAGCCATTTCAGAGAGAAGAAACGCATTTTCTTTGAATAGGATTGACATGCCATCAACCTCCAGTGCTGCCGTAGAGAAATGGCATGATCCCCGGATAGCTTCTCTTTACTTGGATGAAGCTGATGTCGTGGGAATTGAGAACCCAAAACATCTACTGGTTTCCTGGCTTGTAGAAGGACAAGAAAAGCTCTCCAGTATCTCTGTGGTTGGAATGGGCGGGTTGGGAAAAACAACCCTCGTAAAGAAAGTTTATGACAGCCACCCCATCAGAAGAAGCTTTGATGCCCATTCTTGGGTTACAGTTTCCAAATCGTTTGCATCCGCGGAGCTTCTACGAGTTGCTCTGCAGGGGTTTCTGGTGACAGCGAACGAACCCGTTCCGGATAATCTGCAATCAATGACTGACTTCCAATTAATTGATGCTCTTAGAAATTATTTTGGGAGAAGGAGGTATGTCATTGTTTTGGATGATGTATGGAATGTAAATGCTTGGGAAACAATAAAGTATGCATTTCCTGATTGTAACTGTGGTAGTAGAATTATCTTCACTACACGTTTAGGTAACTTGGCTGAATCTATAGAGAACACCAGTCATGTTTATGACCTCCAGCCTTTACCAGAAAATGAAGCGTGGACGCTCTTTTGCAAGAAAGCCTTTAGAGGGGAACACAAGGCTGTTTGCCCGCCAGAACTGGAAGAGATGTCTCGAGATATCTTAAGGAAGTGTGAGGGACTGCCACTTGCAATTGTAGCAATAGGAGGCCTGCTGTCGAAGAAGAAAAATCAAGGTTTGGAATGGAAGAAAGTCCGTGACTGCCTAGCTACAGAATTGAAAAGTAACAACGACCTTGGGAGTCTACGCGGAATACTTCAACTAAGTTATGATGATCTTCCTTACTACCTCAAACAGTGTTTATTTGTATTTAAGTGTTTTTCCAGAGGATTATTTGATAAAAAGAATGGAGTTGATCCGGCTATGGATAGTTGAAAGGTTTGTGGAAGAGAAGCAAGGCTTTACAATGGAGGAAGTGGCAGAGGAATACTTTAATGAACTCGTGAACAGGAGCTTGATCCAAGTGGCGGAGTTGAATCATTTTAATAGGGTCAAGAACTGTCGTGTTCATGATCTGATGCGAGAGATCATTCTATTGAAATCCAGGGAAGAATCTCTTGTTATGATAGCAAGCGGAACAAGAATAAGCAAGAATGAGAAAGTCCGGCGTCTATCAATCCATGAAAACACTGAGGAAGTACAATAAGAGTTGAGATTTCCTTATCTGTGGTCCTTCTTGTTATTTTCATCACATCATTCTTTTGAGCATGGTTTTCGCAATTACAAGCTGTTAAGAGTATTGACTTTAGATCGTGCTCACTTTTCCAGCTTCCTACCTGAATTGGTTGAACTGATTTATTTGAGATACTTAAGTTTGAGATGGACCATGATAAGGGAGCTTCCAGAGTCCATAAGGAAGCTCAAGTACTTAGAAATACTTGATTTGGAAGGGAGTAATGTGTCATCTTTGCCTTCTGGGATCACACAGTTGACATGTCTTTGCCAGCTCATTACCTATCGATACAGTTTGCATTCCTCATTGTTCTTCCCAGACTTTCATGGAATGAGAGTTCCATCAGGAATAGGAAGGTTGACTAGCCTGCAGAAATTGGTAGGCGTTGAAGTGAATGAAGATTATAAGTCGGTCAGGGAGTTGGGAAAGCTGACTCAGTTGAGAAGGCTAGGCATTTTAAAGCTGAGAGAAGAGCAGGGAATGGATCTATGTTATACTTTGGAGAGGTTGAAACACCTCACTGCAATGTATCTTTTTTCACTAAACAAGACGGATGTCTTACAATTGGACTCTATTTCATCTCCTCCAAAATATCTCCAACGTCTATATCTCGAATGTAGTCTCTCAGCTTTACCAGGGTGGATAGCTTCACTCCAGTATATTTCCAGGCTAGTGCTTCAATATTCTAATTTGAAAAGTGATCCACTGAAGGCCCTCCAGAAATTGCCTAGTTTGGTGGTGCTTGAACTCCGTCAAGCTTATGCAGGGGAAGAGCTGTGCTGTGATCCCGGAGGATTTTCAAAGCTGAAGAGGCTATGTCTCGGTGACCTGGAGAGATTGCAGCGCATCAGAATAGCAAAAGGATCAATGCCTGGGCTGGAGAGGCTGGACATCACAGCATGCACGGTGCTAGAAACTGTGCCGGATGGGATTGAAAACCTGAAAAAAATAGAAGACCTGGTTCTGTGGCATATGCCTTCAACATTCATCAAGACAGTAGAGAGGCGCCGTGGTGAAGATTTCTGGAGAGTTCAGCATATCACAACAATCACCCGTATCTACGAGAGCCGGGGGAGATGGGTTTCTGAAACTCTTCTGTGATTAGAGGGGTAAACTACGGAGAGGACTACAGTTTCAGGAAAATCATGATCGACAACGCATCTACCTGTTTTGTTTTGACATTATTATTTTTTTTTAAAAAGAACAGCACCAATTGCTATTGAACATATATAGTGCCTGCATGATTTCTAATTAGACCGCCTCTTGCATGGGAGATATACCACAGGTCACATCATCATCATCGTCATTTACTGCTGAAATTCTTAGCCCCGAAAACAGAAAACTGCTGCTCTTCCCTCCTCTTCTTGTTAAGTTGTCAGTTATTTCTATGGTTATCAGTTACTTATATTTAGTAGGGGTGAGCAAAAAAACCGATAAACCGATTAAACCGAGAAAACCGAGAAAAAAAAAACCGAACAAACCAAACCAAAAAAAAAAAACCGATTAAACCGATTATTTGTTTTTTTTAAAAAATCCGGTTCGGTTCGGTCTCGGTTTTGTACAGAAAAAACCGATTGACCCGAACCGAACCGAACCGGTTCGGTTTAAAACATTAATATAAATAGAAACTTTTTCCCATTCTCGTTTGAATCATTGTTTGGCAAGTTTTTCTTATTATTGAATTGTGCTTAGCAAGGAAAAAGCAGATTGGAAAGGAGGCTGTAGTGAAAATAATTGATGATGCTTACAGGTGCTTTTTTCAATTTTCATGTTATGCTCTTGAAATCTTGACAGTTGTTCTGTAGTGTGTCTTCTAAAACTTTATTTGCCCGTCTATTTACTGGAAAATAGTGTTGTTTCCCCCTTTAGCCAAGTAACCCTGACAAAGAACGAAGGCAGGGAAAATGCCCTCTCACACCAAAGGAAGTTGGTCTTATGCTGAGAGCTCTGGGTTTCGGAAGTGATGTTCACTTGTACGTGGCTTCAGGTGTGAAGTATATGGAGGTGAATCAGGTTATTTTTCTTATACACTTGTATTTTTATTTTATTATCTATTAATCAACTTATTTTCAATCTAACATTTCTATTATTATTTTTTTGTAGAATTTGGTGGAAAGTTAAATCTACTAACGGATGATAATTAGTTCAAAACCGGGTGTATTTCTCGAAATTTTTTATGATGCTTGCTTATTTTGAAGCCCTTTGAAGGCATTTTCTGTAATTTAAATTTAAATTTGTTCACTTGTGTAGTTTTAATTATTTCTCATCATGCTAAATTACACAAAACAAAAGTATTAGAAAGGGTAAAAAAAAACTTCATAAACACTATTAACAATTTAATACATTAATATTTGTATTTGTTGCAAAAAAAATTTAAAAATACTTTGGGTTCTGGTATGAAAATAGTTTTTCAAGCCCATCAGAAATTTTATTAGAAAACCCATCAAAAAGCCCATCAGAAGGCCCATCAGATGGCCCAAAAACCAAATTCGGTTTTATGAATTTTTTAACCAAAAAAACCGGACCGAACCAAACCGAAAGTGGTTGGTTTTGAATAGATTCGGTTCGGTTTCGGTTTGATTTTTATAAAAAAAATAAATCGGTTTGGTTACTTTTTTGACAAAAAACCGGACCGAACCGAAAATGCTCACCCCTAATATTTACTGCTCTATTTAAATCATATTAATTAGAGAGTGTTTGTTATGTTGATCAATTTATCAGCTTGTAACCACGTTCATAGAATTATTTCTTACGTGGGTTGTTTCATTTCAGTTTCAAGTTTCTTGTAAGGCCATATATAGCCAACTCCTATGTTTCAATTGAATAAGATCATTTCTCCCAAAGCTCACTTATTCTCAAAGAAGATTACTTTGTCTTACACTTCTCTGCTCCTTTGTCTCTGTTTTGCTGTTGATGAATCTTCCAACATGTTATCTTGCCCTGGTTTGTCACCACTAAATTTCCATCGTCGATTTCTAGACATCAATACGAGTTTATCTGGGATTTGTCAAATGTCCATTTTATATTTCATCGAATTTTCACAACTTGAGTTCGTTTTGTCTGCAAAAGAGGAGCTTTGCAGCAATTTCACAGAGGCGCAGAGGGAGAAGACACTAACAACAACACAAGAATTGCAGATAACTTCGACCATTGCAGCGAATCGATACCTCTGATAATTTTGTGAATATTTATATTAGCAATATTGGCAGAGTGCTGAAGAAGGCATGGGATATAACAGGTGATTGTGCATGCTGGATAGTATACAAGATAACAGCTTCAATCCCACGTCCAAGAAAAAAAGGTTCCAAATCAATGAAGTAGAAGATCGTTGTTTATTGGACTCCATGGAAAAAGTGAACAACCTTTGACGGCCACTTCTTTTGGGTTTGAAGGGGCTTCATTTCATTATTCCTCGCAAGATTTCAAATGGATTGTTACTTTGAAATCCTAAACTTGTTTTGTTGTTAAAATAAAAAGATAAATCATTGCTGGATGATTCTGAACGATGAAACTGAAATCCAGCAGCAACGTCCTCTCCAGATTCAGCAGCCTGGCTACAGAATTGAAAAGTAACAACGGCCTTGGGAGTCTACAGTAGGAGTAATCCCACCAGAATTTTGAAACTTATGTAAGATACTGTCATTAAACTTCTCACACAACGATCTCACTGGATCTATCCCGGCAACATTCTCATGTTAGAAATTGTCATTATGCCCCTCATGACACACCCATGTTCTTATCTATCCAAACTCATGATCATGAAGATAGATCATGGGGATCAATTGCCTAATTTTCTCTTTGATGGGAGGAGAAAATTGACTAATAAATTAATAATAGGGGTTCCTGATCTACATATAAATAATAGTCTGTGTACTCCATTTACGGCTACTGGTAGACATAGATCAGAAAGTTCCTCTCGTAAAAAATTTATTATTATTTTGAAGTTGTATTGTTGTTGCTGCATTTGAAAAAATTGTGTTGTTGCTGCTGCAATTGAGAATTCATTTTCGGAACTTGAGAAAAAATAGCTAGAGGTATTTATAATCTACATTTACACTGCTATATGAATTTAGCATTTGATTATATAAAATATATATAACATCTCAAACTTAAAGCAGATCGAGAGTATTTACTGAAATTATCACACTGGAAGTTTTCACTATGGCACACAATAACTTGTCAGGTAAGACTCCAGGGAGGAAAAATGAGTTTGGGACCTTCGATGAAAGCAGTAACGAAGGAAATCATTTTTTGTGTGGACCTCCATTGCGAAACAATTATAATGAAGGAGAATCACCATCGCAACCAATATATACTGATGAACATGCATGGAGACGATGGACTTTTTCTACATCAGTTTCGGTGCATGTTACGTAATTGTGGTGATGACGATTGCAGTAGTTCTCTACATCAATCCATATTTAATAATAATAATAAAAAAAACTAACTTTAATTTCATTGAGATTAACAGGGTGTTTGGGATTGTGGTGCAACTCCGATTGCAAAAGAATGGAGGGTTTGGGTGTTTGCTTAATTTTGAAAAGCTAAAATTTGACTATGGGACCCACTTAAATTACTGTTGAAACTGAGTTTCATGGAAAGCACCAATTTGCTGCTTTCCGTGTGGGGCTGGGGTGGGGTGGGTAAAAAATATATATTTTATATATTAAAATAAATAATAATATATTTTTATATTTTAAAATATATATTAAAAATATATTTTTTATAAGAAAATATAATAAATAATAATATATTTTTATATTTTAATATATAAAATATATTTTTAATATATATTTTAAAATATAAAAATATATTATTATTTATTATATTTTCTTATAAAAAATATATTTTTAATTTACGCACGGTTCTTACGCGATTAGTAACTTGGTGGTCGGCCGGCCAAAACGAGAAGCTCACCTGCTACTTCCACTAGTTAGAGGAGGTCGAGGTGGTTCTCCCTATGGTGGTGACATCGAAAATGGTGGCCTGGAAAAGCTCCTGAAGTGGCTTACTTGTTGTTGCCGTTCGCCTCTGCTGTTGGTCGCCGACGCTGGTTGTTGCCTCTGGAACTACGGTGATGATCCTGGCGTGGGGGAGAAGCTAATGGCGTTGAAGGGAAGAGAGGGCTGGCTGCTGCTGGAGCTGGCGAGGATAGAGAGAGGGCACTGCAACTTGTTTTAGAGAGAGAGAGGTGTCTACCGCGAGGGAGACGACCGGTAGTTTTTTGCGTGATGTCTTCTTCTTCCTCACGTGTTTGTGCTTATTTTTTCTGCAAAATTCTTTGTTTTTCAATGTAAATTTTCCTTCTCTCTGTCATATTTTTCCTTTGGTTTTTCTCCTCTATTACTTAGAAATTCTGCCCCTTTTTTTCCTGTACTGCATGATGTGATTGTGGCATTATTTATAGTAGAAATTTGCCTGCATTGGTGGCTCAACCACTGTGGCTGTCGGCGGTGTGATGGCCTGCAACAACGGTGTGGTGGTTGTCGGCGGTTATGCAGGTGGGCTGTCAGCAACGGCGTGCCTGCAGTGGTGGATCAGGAGCTTGATCCAAGTGGCGGAGATGAATCATTTTAATAGGGTCAAGAAATGTCGTGTTCATGATCTGATGCGAGAGATCATTCTATTGAAATCCAGGGAAGAATCTCTTGTTATGATAGCGAACGGAACAAGAATAAGCAAGAATGAGAAAGTTCGGCGTCTATCAATCCCATGATAACTCTGAGGAAGTACAATCAGAGTTGAGATTTCCTTATCTGTGGTCCTTCTTGTTATTTTCGTCACATCATTCTTTTGAGCATGGTTTTCGCAATTACAAGCTGTTAAGAGTTTTGAGTTTAGATCGTGCTCCCTTTTCCTGCTTCCCACCTGAATTGGTCGAACTGATTCATTTGAGATACTTAAGTTTGAGACGGACCATGATAAGGGAGCTTCCGGAGTCCATAAGGAAGCTCAAGTACTTAGAAATACTTGATTTGAAAGGGAGTACTGTGTCATCTTTGCCTTCTGGGATCACACAGTTGACATGTCTTTGCCAGCTCCTTAACTATCGATACAGTTTCCATTCCTCATTGTTCTTCGCAGACACTCATGGAATGAGAGTTCCATCAGGAATAGGAAGGTTGACTAGCCTGCAGAAATTGGGAAGCGTTGAAGTGAATGAAGATTATGAGTCGATCAGGGAGTTGGGAAAGCTAACTCAGTTGAGAAGGCTGGGCATTTTAAAGCTGAGAGAAGAGCAGGGAATGGATCTACGCTATACTTTGGAGAGGTTGAAACACCTTACTTCAATGTATCTTGTTTCACTAAACAAGACGGATGTCTTACAATTGGACTCTATTTCATCTCCTCCAAAACATCTACAATGTATATATCTAAAGGGTTCATTCCCAGATTGTTTAGGAAACTTGTCATCTCTACAGCTATTAGATGTCTTCGGAAACCGATTTACTGGAAATATTGCCTCCGGTCCTCTTACCAACATCATATCCCTTGAATTCCTCTCGCTATCAAACAACCACTTCAAAGTTCCAGTTTCAATGTGTAGAAGAACACGTAACAATCACTAATCTCAGGGATGAAGATCAGGAAGATGATCCACCAGAAGTCCCGTAATTGCTGCAGTTAACAATTCCAGCAAATCCCGTGATTATAGCAGGAGAGAGCATTCCTTCGTGAAGACAAAAACAAACGTTATGAGCAATTCAAATTATATACGTTATGATTCTGCACAGCTGTTACACAACAATAGAAAGATGTAAATGCTATATATATAGCAGCTTGTGTATAGAATTAAATCAATAAAAACAGAGTTAAAAATTAAAATACAATTGTTATTATCTTAAACTCTATCTGGTATCAGAGTCTTGTTGACCCAGCGGTCACGAGTTCGAATCTCATCACCCCCATTTTATTTGATAAAAATCAAGCACAAGGTAGTATGGGCATGTGTGCAAGTTTCAAGCCCAAAGGGCTTTCACTTGAGGAGGAGTGTTAGAGAATAATATAAATAATATTTTGGGACCTCACCTAACAGCTTAAGCTTTTAGGTGAAATGGTTCCGTAACATGGTATTAAATCCTACAAAAGACTAACGACTAAATGTCTTCCTCAAATTCTTCTGCCCACCCATCCTCTGTTCTTTCTATGCCTTCTATCACCAATGTTAAACTCAATCATGATAATTACCTCCTCTGGAAAGCACAATTCATCCCATATTTATGAGGCCAAGACCTCTTCGGGTATATTGATGACAGTATTCCAAAACCACCTAAGTTCATCTATGTTACAAATCCTGAATCTTTTGTTGTGTCTGAACATCTCAACCCAGCCTACTCTCAATGGGTTCGTCAAGACAATCTTATTCTCAGCACTCTTATGACATCTTTGTTAGAATCCATTCTTGCTCAAGTTGTCAATTACTCAACCTCCAAAGCTGTTTGGAATGCATTAGAAGACACCTTTTCTTCTCACTCTCGTGCGCGCACACTGCAACTTCGCACTCAACTTGCAACTGCAAGCAAAGGACATCAAACGGCCACTGAATATTTCAACTTCATAAAAAGGCTCACAGATGAGTTAGCAGTTGCTAGACATCCAATTAATCATGACGATATTGTTACCTATCTTCTTGCAGGTCTCAGTCATGAGTATGACAGCCTTGTAACATCCATATCAGCACGCACTGATGCTATTTCCCTAGAAGAAATCTACTCTCTCTTGCTGACTTCTGAAGCTCGGTTGTCTTGGCATCAACTGGTCTGTCATTCCTCAACCATCTGCCAACTTTACACAACGACAAACCAACTATCAAAGGCGTGGTGGCTATCGTGACAAGGGGTGTGGTCACCGTGGTGGATATAATTCCAACAACAAACACTCTAATTCCACGGCAGTTGTCTGTCAAATATGTAATAAAATTGGTCATTGTGCTAAGAAATGCTATTTTCGATTTGATCTCACTTATCAGGATACACATCCCAAACAAGGATTGGTTGTTGCGCGACATGATACAAATGACCCCTACGATTCTGTGTGGACTACAGATACAGGTGCAACACACCATTTCACAAATGATGCTGCCAACATATCTCTGCCAAAATCAGACTACATTGGTGCAGATATTGTGCACGTTGGAAATGGTCAAGGTTTGCGAATTTCAAAAACTAGGTCTTCCTTCCTTTCTACTCCCTTTTCTACCTTTGTTCTCACTCACGTTCTTCTTGTTCCTGAAATATGGCAAAATTTACTTTCAGTACATCAGTTTTGCGTTGATAATAACGTATACTTTGAATTTCATTCGTATTATTTTCTTGTGAAGGATTACTCGGGGAAAGTCCTTCATCGAGGCCATCTTCATGATGAACTCTATCAATTCACTCACAAAGCAAGTATTCCTTAAGCCTTTTCGTGTGTTCGTTCCTTTGAATGGCATCACAGACTTGGCCATGCGTCCACTCCGGTCATCAATAAAGTGTTATCAATTTTATCTTTTCCAGTAGAGAAAAATAAAACAAGACATGCGTGCCCTGAATGTCAAATGGCAAAAAGCCATACCTTGTCGTTTAAAACTTCTACATCTGTTTCTTTAAACCCGTTGGATCTAATTTTTACTGATGTATGGGGGCCTGCACCTGTACTTTCCACAACTAGTGCAAAATATTACGTTAGTTTCCTTGACGATTACTCCAAATTCCTTTGGTTGTTTCCCCTCAAATTAAAATTTGATGTTGAAACTGTCTTTCTAAATTTTCAAACATATGTCGAAAAACAATTTGACAGAAAAATAAAAGTCATTCAATTTGATTGGGGAGGGGAATATCGTCGCCTAAACACATATTTTCACCACCATGGAATCAATCATCGACTTGCTTGTCCTCACACTCACCAATAAAATGGCTCCATTGAACGAAAACATCGACACATCGTCGAAGTTGGTTTAAGCCTGTTAGCTCATTCCAATTTGCCTATGATATATTGGGAAGATGCATTTCAAAGCGCTACCTATATCATCAACAAATTCCAACACCTATTTTGCAGCACAAATTCCTATTCGAAATGCTCTATAGTAAAATACCCGACTACCATTTCATGTGTGTGTTTGGTTGTGCCCGCTGGCCGAATCTACGACCATACAACAAAAACAAACTGAATTTTAGATCTAAAACATGCATTGTCATTGGCTATAGCCTTTGTCATCAAGGGTACAAATGTCTTGATCTCTCTACAGGTAAAATCTATGTTTCTCGTAATGTTGTATTCGATGAGTCATTCTTCCTTTTTTCCAAATCCTCTGTCTCTGCCAAAACCGAAACCTGCACTTCCCGTTCTGTTTCTCTTCCACAGAAAATTACTTTGCCCATCACACCCAGTTTATCAAATTTGCATCCTAATCATAATTCCACAGGTACACAATCTGCTCCACTTGTTGTGATTTCTGCAGGTATAACTCAGGATCCACCTCCAGCAGTAACAGATGTCCCTCCTGCTCCATCAGAAACGACAGCAGCTCCACCAGAAGCTTCTGCCACAGAATAAGTTCCACCTGCTAGTTCACATGCAATTTTTAAAAACACTTACTCCATGATCACAAGGTCCAAAAATAATATTCATCGACCTCGTCAATCCAGTGATGACTTCATTCGATATCCACTCCCACGGGCATTGACAGCAGCAGTGGTTCAGACAGAACCAATTTCCTTCAGTCAAGCTTCAAAATCCCCACAGTGGCGTAAGGCTATGGATATGGAATTCTCAGCCTTACTTCACAATGGAACTTGGTCGTTGGTAGTCCCTCCCACAGGCGCAAATATTGTTGGATGTCGCTGGATCTACAAAATCAAAAAGCATGCCGACGGAACTATTGAATGGTATAAAGCTTGTCTAGTCGCAAAGGGGTTTCACCAACAAGAGGGAATTGATTTCTCTGAGACCTTCAGCCCAGTCATCAAGCATGCCACCATTCGGTTTGTAATCTCTATTGCAATGACATATAAGTGGTAGATTCAACAGTTAGATGTTCAAAATGCGTTCTTTCACGGTGACCTTGATGAAACGGTGTTTATGCTTCAGCCACAAGGTTACACTTATCCCCAACATCCAAATCATGTGTGTAAACTTCACAAGTCCCTTTATGGTTTACGCCAAGCCCCTCGTTCTTGGTTTTCTAAGCTGTCGAACCAACTCCAGTCAATGGGCTTCACTGAAAGCAAGGCAGACACCTCTCTATTTGTTCTTAAGGATTTGAATTACGTAATCTACATTCTCATTTATGTAGATGATATCTTGATCACTGGCTCCAGCACCACTGTCATTCTGAACATTATCAGTACACTAAAGGCCACATTTGCTGTCAAAGATCTCGGCAGCTTGCATTACTTTCTGGGAGTAGAAGCATTATGGTGCACAAATGGTATTTACTTAACTCAGCGTAAATACATTGCTGAGTTGCTGCAACGAACAAAGATGGAACATGCTAAGCCCTACATCAGTCCTATGGCTTCAACATGTCGTCTTACCTCTACAGGTGGGAGTCCGTTTGAAGATGTTCACCTCTATCGCAGTGTTGTTGGCAGCTTGCAATACTTGTCTTTTACAAGACCTGACTTGGCGTTTTCAATTCACAAAGTAAGCAAATACATGCACAAACCTATGGACACCCACTGGATGGCTATAAAGCGTATACTACGCTATCTAAAGCACTCGATCTCAACTGGATTATACATCACCAGCTGTGTTGATTTCACCTTGCAAGCTTATTCAGACTCTGATTGGGCTGCGGACATCGACGATCGTCGATCAGTTGGGGCTTAATGCATCTACATGGATTCCAATCTAACCTCTTGGAGATGCAAACAACAACCCACAGTAGCACGCAGCAACACTGAAGCAGAGTACAAAGCCCTTGCCAATATTGCAGCTGAAATCAGTTGGTTCCAATTAGTTATTCATGAACTTGGTCTACCTCCACAGCGTAGTCCCACCCAGTGGTATGACAACATTGGGGCTACTTACCTCTCATCAAACCCCAAATTTCATGCAAGGACCAAACACATTGAAATTGACTTCCATTTCATCCATGATAAAGTCAGCAACAAAGAGCTCACATTTCAGTTTATATCCAGCAGTGATCAGTTAGCTGATGCACTTACGAAACCTTTGTCGCCAGTCAAATTCAAACAAGTTCAGATCAATCTGAATGTCCGTGAACTACCCTCCAGATTAAGGGGGCGTGTAAAAGAACACGTAACGGTCACTGATCTCAGGGATGAAGATTAGGAAGATGATCCACCAGAAGTCCCATAATTGTTGCAGTTAACAATTCCAGCAGATCCCGTGATTGTAGCAGCAGAGAGCATTCCTCCGTGAAGACAACAACAAATGTTATGAGCAATTCAAATTGTATACGTTATGATTCTGCACATTCAAATTGTAAAGTATACGTTATGATTCTACACAGCTGTTACACAGCAATAGACAAATGTAAATGCTATATATATAGCAGCTTGTGTATAGAATTAAATCAATAAAAACAGAGTTAAAAATTCAAATACAATTGTTATTATCTTAAACTCTATACAATGAAGCCTTTTATGAACCACTCGAGCCTCAAGTTCTTCTCTAGTGAGAATAATAGGCTAGTAGCTAGACCCAAATCATTTTCTTATCTCTTCTGCCATATCTTCCACGAAACCAAATCAGTTGTTAATCTGAACACATGACTTCCCAAGCCTGTGAAGAAAAAAAGAAGGTAAGCAGTTAAACAGGAAGTTGAAGGAACAGAGAGACTAATGAAAGTAATTGTGGAGCCTAATATCAAATCAATTACCTATCGTCATGTCGTGAGGGAAAGACTTATGTGCAGAAACCAATTTCTTTGCATAATTAGATAGCAAACGAAGTTAGTTTTTTTTTAAAGAGAAGAAATTTTACCCTGTGGAAAACGTATTTTATGGGTACAAGTAAGTGAGTAAAACACTAGTTATTTAAGATTCTTACAAGGGATGCACGTCTTGACTCGAACTCGAGACGTGCTATACAAATAGCAAGTCTTCTGCCATCACGCAACATCTCTTATGGACCAAACGAATTTAGTGTTAAGCCTAAACGAAGATATGCTTAAAAAAACATGGTTGCCATTCTAATATTTAAGAATTGCAAATTGAATTAGCTTAAAATGCTACTGTTCTACTTTCTTGCCAAACATTCTAATTAACTGACACTATAATCTAAAATGTTGATCATTATACTTTGATTGGTAAGAGATTGAATTATTTTATGTGCTGCTGCCTAATATTATAAACAACATTTCATGTGAAGTATCAAAAGCATTGGTTGAAATGAAGATTGTCTCCAATAACAAGACTTATGTGCAGAAACCAATTTCTTTGCATTTGCCCTCTGTAATGCCTAAGGGCAACCCTAAATTCTAAATATATAATAGTAAATTTCAAGTATCACTAGATACATTGATCACGTACAGCTGAGAAATTTTGTTTATATATTTAGAATCTGAAATTTGCTTTCTAGATCGGCTACCACATCTCTGTACACATCAACCACGTCCTTGCGGTTGTTGCTGTATGCACATAAAATCATCACAAAGTCTTTGTAAATCTCCTTGTTCATGTGCTTCTGCACCTTCCTTACAAATTCGACAGCTTCTTCATGGCCTACAGTAACCTTTTCTGCTGCCATTAATGCTTCTTGATGCGATTTTTTGAAGGTTAGAAAGCTGAATATACAAAAGAACAAACCCTAATTATTCTTATTTTTATAATTTTCTGTAGCACATGTATATATATTTATATTTGGGCCCTATCAACTCCAAGTCGGACTCAAATCCTGGTTATTACCACGCACTAAGGGTGTGTTTGGCATTGCTTTTGCTTTTGCGATTGAGGTTGAAAAAAAGCAGTTTAAAAAAAAGCGCTTTTACTGTGGTTCAAAATAAGCAGTGAAGTGTTTGATTAAAACTGTGGTTGAGTTGGAGGTTGAAAAAAAAACAGTTTTGGGTGTTTGGTTACCAAGCTTTTCATATTGCTTTTAACTTGTGACATTACTTTAAAGGGTATATATATATATATAATTTTTTTAAATATTGTAAAATTAATAAAAAAAATTCATCAGAAAAATTCTTTTTTTTTTATTTTTAAAATATATATTTTTTTAAATTCGGACTGGGCCGCACCCAGCTAAATGGGCCGGCCCAGTTTAGCTGGACTTGGGCTGGGCCGAGAGCAGCCCAACCCAGCCCAGCCCAGCACACGCAGAAGACTGAAACGGTGCGCTGCACTGTTCACGTCTTCTTCACGTGAACAGTGCAGTGCTACTGTTCACCGACCACGACGAGAGCTTCAACGGCCAATGCCGATGGGTAGAGGAGGACGCGGTGGTTCTTCCTGTGGTGGTGGCGTTGGAGATGGTGGCCTGTGGTGGCCGTGAGGAGCATCGGAAGCTTCGTCTGTGGAGAGAGAGAGAGCACTGTGGAGAGAGAGAGAGACAGTTGCCGCCGTGGAGAGAGAATTGTGTCGTCGTCGTCTCGTGCCTGTCGTCGTGGAGAGGAGAGAGAGTTGCCGCTGTGGCTGTTGTGGCCGTCGTCATCTTCTCCAGCGACGGGAGCTTCTACGACGAGAGCTTCATGCAGCTCTCTGCGTGCAATTCCAACGACACGTGAGCGCAGAGGAGAGGAAGGGATGAGACGCAGACGAGAGGGGTAGGGTTTATTTTTCAACGGTAATATTTTCTACAATCATCGTTGCACAAAACACGAATCACAGATAAAAAAGCACCCCATTCATGCTTTTTTTGGAACGGTGTTTTGGCGAAAAAATGGTGTGGGTCCCAGTAGTATAACCTGCGTTCTGGTGTTATCCAAACACCAAATGAGTGTTGCCGTTTGGCAATCGTGGAACGCACCACAATGCCAAACGGCCACTAAGCCTATCCAACAGAGTAAACATTAAAATAAATAAAAAAATATTTGGCCGATATCCGTTAAGAAACGACCTCTCAAGTCTCATCTACCTTGTGGTTTGACTCTTAGATGTTAATTTTGTTTTGTTTTGACGGAAATAATCAAAATGTTTTGTATCTGTTAAAAAAATGAGATAAAACGATATTTTTTTTATCTCAGTTTAAATTCCAGCCTGTTTTGGATTTTTTGGCCAAATACTGGCCGAAACATACCGGTTTTATTCTGGCTGTTCCGTTTCAGCTAAATAGTTGTTTTTTTTAAATAATGAATAATTTTACAATATCAATCATATCTCTTAATCCGACCGTTAGATTAAGATGAAATTTTACGAGGAGTCTCTTGACATATTTATATATATTATGTTAAAATTTCAGAGCAATCGGAGAATGTAATGACCTTACAAGATTGATGATG
The DNA here is from genome assembly GCA_009078335.1 of Salix brachista. Lineage (NCBI taxonomy): Eukaryota > Viridiplantae > Streptophyta > Magnoliopsida > Malpighiales > Salicaceae > Salix > Salix brachista. Next base: position 800,183 of record CM018576.1, on the reverse strand, counting down.
ATATTCTCGTAATATTATACATGTTCATAATTTTGTTGAGAAAAATCATTTTATTGTGTCTTTTTTAGATTAAATTGCATAATTCTAAATAATTTTATATTTGGATTTGAACTATATTTTTTTTGGAATTAATATATTTTATTATATATATGCACAAAACCAGCGGTTCTTTGCAAGAGAGAAGCAAAGCTACTGATGAGATAAACTGGATAACATAAAATTGACAGGTTGTGGAAGAAAAAACACTGGTTCAGGCAGGGTGCTGTACTATAATTTTGATTGATGGTCCGATTGGCACAGGCTTGTCCACTGATCAATGGGACATGGACCTTGTCGATGCATGGCATTTCCCAACATCCAGACAGCTTTTTAATTCAATGAGGATGTGAAGTTAATTCTTCCATCAAGGGGGCTTAAAATGTACAGCGACAAGTCGACTGCCCACCAAACAGAACTAAATTACTTGTTTGATAGTGTTGTTGAAATTATTTTTTTGTTTAGAAATATATTAAAATGATATTTTTTTAAATTTTTTTTGATATAAACACATGAAAATGATCTAAAAATATCAAAAGAGTTTTCAAAAGTAAAAAATAAAATAAAATCATTTTTGTCAACTACCTTTTAAATGACACGAAGCGAGGTAACTGTTCCGATGCAATTTCATCGTTGATAAATTTGCATTTGACCAAACAATAAGAACAACAAATAATAATAATAATAATAATGGTGATGCAATTTCATCGTTGATAAATTTGCATTTGACCAAACAACAAGAACAATAATAATACAATAATAATGGCGACTCATTTTTCTAGCGAATACAAGCTGCCATAGTACACACGCAATCGCATTTCTCTCCCGAGCTCTGATGAAGATATTGCCGACAATATCCTGTTTCTTTTATAACTTGACTGCTCAGCTTAAACTAATGTCAAGTGCATCGTATTCCTTGCATTGCCTCCTGTATCCACCCAATAATGTGCTGGGAAAAATATTGTTTATTCTGACGAGAAACTAAGATCATATAAATCCAAACATATACAGAACTACTAGTAACTAAGATCATACATTTCAATGAACTGAGATGGTGTTATTATATACATTTCAACTAAAAAATTAAAAGACAAAAACCAAAGGAAGGATATTATTATATTATTTTTGGGGTGGTGGTAGAATGGAAAACATGATATCTCGTGAATTTTTAAGAATAAAAAAAGTATATTTTAAAAATAACAGCTGTTTCAATTAGAAAAAAGCTGAAAGAGCTCGCATAAACACTGTATACGCAGACTCAAAACACTATGGATTGGATTAGTGTATTAACGATGTCGCTCCTCATTGCGCCTCAGCCCTTGTCTTTGTATCAGGGGTATTTTTGATTTTTTAACGAGAACGTGTTGCTAATATGATGATCACTAAAAGTTTATATGGTCGTTAACTTTATAACATGTAAAATTAGTTTATATCCACGCAAGCAAACCCAAGCAATGTTAATAAAAAAATTAAGTTTCGGACACCCATATTTAATAAAAAAAAAAAAAAAACTCACTTTAATTTCACTGAGATTAAGGCATAGTTTGTCATGCCCAACGAGAGCAAAGAAAAGAAAAGGGGGCACAACCATGACTTAATTTAGCTTGAAACTTTTGTTTTTTATGCAACGAAACCCACCCTTGTAAATCGCAATTTGTAGCCTTAAATGAGCTAAGTTGACTATTTTAGATTTTTATAACATAACTCGAACTTGAAAATTATTGTGCAGAGAACAATCATTTTGTAATTACGATACGCTACCTTACAGCATAGATCTAAGATAGAAACTGCATCGAGGTTTTTTGTTTTTTCCTTCAATTTTTTGGCGAGAGAAAAGAGATCAGGATTGTTGATTCCGGAGCAAGAAGCCATGGCCATGATAGTAGTGCAGGTGGTGCTAGAGCAACTGGCTTCCTTGGTAGCAGAAGAAACACGATTCTTGGGAGGAGTTAGAGGGGGAATCGATGAACTACGGGATGATTTGTATAGCATGAAATCTTTCCTCCAGGATGCGGAAGAAAGGAGTGAGAGTGATCAAGGACTGAGAGCCTGGGTCAAGCAGGTGAGAGATGTGGCTTATGATGCTGAGGACATTCTTGAAGAGTTTATGCTCCGGTTTGCTCCATCTCATGGGACTGGTTTTATCCATTTTCTTCGCAATTCATACCGTTCCACCTGTAAATTAAGTGCACGGCATCGGCTGGCAGCCCACTTAGAAATCATTAAAGCAAGGGTGAGAGCCATTTCAGAGAGAAGAAATGCATTTTCTTTGAATAGGACTGACATGCCACCAACCTCCAGTGCTGCCGTAGAGAAATGGCATGATCCCCGGATAGCTTCTCTTTACTTAGATGAAGCTGATGTCGTGGGAATTGAGAACCCAAAACATCTACTGGTTTCCTGGCTTGTAGAAGGAGAAGAAAAGCTCTCCAGTATCTCTGTGGTTGGAATGGGCGGGTTGGGAAAAACAACCCTCGTAAAGAAAGTTTATGACAGCCACCCCATCAGAAGAAGCTTTGATGCCCATTCTTGGGTTACCGTTTCCAAATCGTTTGCAACGGCGGAGCTTCTACGAGTTTCTCTGCAGGGGTTTCTGGTGACAGCGAACGAACCCGTTCCGCATAATCTGCAATCAATGACTCACTTCCAATTAATTGATGCTCTAAGAAATTATCTATGGAGAAGGAGGTATGTCATTATTTTGGATGATGTATGGGATGTAAACGCTTGGGAAACAATAAAGTATGCATTTCCTGATTGTAACTGTGGTAGTAGAATTATCTTCACTACACGTATAGGTAACTTGGCTGAATCTATAGAGAACACCAATCATGTTTATGAACTCCAGCCTTTACCAGAAAATGAAGCTTGGACCCTCTTTTGCATGAAAGCCTTTAGAGGGGAACCTAAGGCTGTTTGCCCGCCAGAACTGGAAGAGATGTCTCGAGATATCTTAAGGAAGTGTGAGGGACTGCCACTTGCAATTGTAGCAATAGCGGGCCTGCTGTCGAAGAAGAAAAATCAAGGTTTGGAATGGAAGAAAGTCCGTGACTGCCTAGCTACAGAATTGAAAAGTAACAACGAACTTGGGAGTCTACGTAGAATACTTCAACTAAGTTATGATAATCTTCCTTACTACCTCAAACAGTGTTATTTGTATTTAAGTGTTTTTCCAGAGGATTATTTGATAAAAAGAATGAAGTTGATCCGGCTATGGGTAGTTGAAAGGTTTGTGGAAGAGAAGCAAGGCTTTACAATGGAGGAAGTGGCAGAGGAATACCTTAATGAACTCGTGAACAGGAGTTTGATCCAAGTGGCGGAGATGGATCATTTTAATGGGGTCACGACATGTCGTGTTCATGATCTAATGCGAGAGATCATTCTATTGAAATCCAAGGAAGAATCTCTTGTTATGATAGCAAACGGAACAAGAAGAAGCAAGAATGAGAAAGTCCGGCGTCTTTCAATCCATGAAAACTCTGAGGAAGTACAATCAGATATGAGATTTCCTTATCTGTGGTCTTTCTTGTCATTTTCATCACATCATTCTTTTGAGCATGGTTTTCGCAATTACAAGCTGTTAAGACTCTTGTTTTTAGATCGTGCTCCCTTTTCCTGCTTCCCACCTGAATTGGTCGAACTGATTCATTTGAGATACTTAAGTTTGAAACGGACCATGATAAGGGAGCTTCCAGAGTCCATAAGGAAGCTCAAGTACTTGGAAATACTTGATTTGAAAGGGAGTAATGTGTCATCTTTGCCTTCTGGGATCACACATTTGACATGTCTTTGCCAGATCCGTAACTATCGATACAGTTTCCAGTCCTCATTGTTCTTCCCAGACATTCGTGGAATGAGAGTTCCATCAGGAATAGGAAGGTTGACTAGCCTGCAGAAATTGGGAAGCGTTGAAGTGAATGAAGATTATGAGTCGATCAGGGAGTTGGGAAAGCTAACTCAGTTGACAAGGCTGGGCATTTTAAAGCTGAGAGAAGAGCAGGGAATGGATCTATGCTATACTTTGGAGAGGTTGAAACACCTTACTACAATGTATCTTGTTTCACTAAACAAGACGGATGTCTTACAATTGGACTCTATTTCATCTCCTCCAAAACATCTCCAATGTATATATCTCAAATGTAGTCTCTCAGCTTTACCAGGGTGGATAGCTTCACTCCAATATATTTCCAAGCTAGTGCTTCAATATTCTAATTTGAAAAGTGATCCTCTGAAGGCCCTCCAGAAATTGCCTACTTTGGTGGTGCTTGAACTCCGTCAAGCTTATGCAGGGGAAGAGCTGTGGTGTGATCCTGGAGGATTTTCAAAGCTGAAGAAGCTAGGTCTCCATGAACTGGAGAGATTGCAGCGCATCAGAATAGCAAAAGGATCAATGCCTGGGCTGGAGAGGCTGGACATCACAGCATGCACGGTGCTAGAAACTGTGCCGGATGGGATTGAAAACCTGAAAAATATAGAACACCTGGTTCTGTGGGAGATGCCTTCAACATTCATCAAGACAGTAGAGAGGAGCCGTGGTGAAGATTTCTGGAGAGTTCAACATATCACAACAATCACCCGTAAATACGATAGCCGGGGGAGATGGGTTTCGGAAACTCTTCTGTGATTAGAGGGCCGGGTAAACTACAGTGAGGACTACAGTTTCAAGAAAATCATGATCTCCAACGCATTTACCTGTTTTGTTTTTACATTATTAATTTTTTTTTTAAAAAGAAGTTTTACAGCACCATTTGATATTGAACATATATAGTACGTGCTTGCATGATTTCTAATTAGACCGCCTCTTGCATGGGAAATATACCACAGGTCACATCATCATCATCATCATGTACTGCTGAAATTCTGAGCCCCGAAAACTGAAAACTGCTGCTCATCCCTCCTCTTCTTGTTAAGCTGTCAGTTATTTCTAAGGTTATCAGTTACTTATATTTACTACTTTATTTAAATCATATTAGTTAGAGAGTGTTTGTTATGTTGATCTATTTATCAGCTTGTAACCACGTTCATAGAATTTATTCTTACGTGGGTTCTTGCATTTCAGTTTCAAGTTTCTTGTAAGGCTATATATAGCCAACTCATATGTTTCAATTGAATAAGATCATTTCTCCCAAAGCTTACTTATTCTCAAAGAAGATTACTTTGTTTTACACCTCTCTGCTCCTTTCACTACAAGAAAAGGTTCCCATTTGCAATGGAATTCTGCAACGGCAAAATTCCGTTACTAAATTTGCAACCGGAAATTGTTTAGCAACGGATATTCCATTGCTAAACGAATTGAAGAAATTAAAAAAAGGAAACAAGGATTGCAACGGATTTTCCGTTGCAAATTTAATTTGCAACGGCGTTTCCGTTGCATTTAGCAACGGATTAGCCGTTGCAAAGTAACATACTTTGCAACGGATAATCCGTTGCAAATTAAATATGCAAACGCGCGCGCCCAGTTAAACTTTTACGCATGAAACGCACCGTTTTAACTTTTTAAATTTAATATCTTTGCAACGGATAATCCGTTGCAAATTAAAGATGCAACGCGCGCGCCCAGTTAAAAATTTGACGCATGAAACGCACCATTTTAACTTTTTAAATTTAATATCCATTGTCTTCCTCTTCTTCTCTCCCGGTTGCGCGTCTACCACATTTATTCACATTTAATTTACTCATCAACCAATCGAACCACCTAGCTGCTCTCCATCTCTTCTTCCAGATCACCACTTCGTCGGCGACGAGCTTCAGCTACCTAGAAGGCCCATCACCACCACAACGAAGATCATCCGAAGGTACGGTCAACATTTCAAATTTTAAATTTCTGCTCAGTTTCTAAATTTGCTTAGTTTCTAAATTTGTTTAGGGTTTAGGGAGTTTTGGGGGAGCTTTGTCATGGGTTCGCTTCGAATTTCCATCTATGCTCATGGGTTTTGACCAATTATGTGTTTTTGCCGAGAAATTGCATTCTGAACTTGAAGTTAATTGAACTGCTGTGTTTGTGGAATTTGTTGATATATATGGTTAAATCAGAGGCTGGTCACCTCTGCGTGATGCATGTGCTCTTGTGTTTATATTTTAGCAGTGGTGAGGTTCAGGATTGGGAGATATCAGGACTTCTTCCTGTTGCCATGGTTGCATATTAAAAAAGGGTTTCTAAGCATAATGCAGGCCACGCAGAGGTGACCTGCGTGATTTAGGGTTCATGGATTCAGTCTTAATCCATCCCATCCTCTGTCATTTGATTTAGCTAGGGTTCATGGATTTAGAGAGGGTTCGGGTTGCATGTGAGTTGTGGGTTATGGTTGTGGTTTCTATTCTCTAGTTTTTATTCCTGTTACACTATACTTTTTAATGTATTTGAAGCTTGTTAGAAGTTGTTTTTATGAGTTTGACATACCTAAGAAGCTTTGTGAATTAATTGTTAAGAAATAAGAATTTTGTATTTTATATTTCGGACCTTGCTTATTGTGACAAGTTTTCTCCCAAGTTTTAATTTCAGAATGTGAACATAGGCTAAATTAAAGTTAAAACACAAATGTCAAGCTTTCCATTAAGGTATTATTGGAAGAAATTCAAGTTTGTTTGGACCTTTAATCATACTTATAAAATTAGGCAAAAATCCTATTCGCAATAGGATTAGGAGTTTTAGCTTTCACACTATATATTTAAACAAACATATCTTAAGTCTTAAATATCTGAATCATATGATTAAAAAGTCTAAATTCATCTGCATATCTAGCAACATAACTTTTATGAAGGATGACTAGCTATATAAAATCATTTTGAATGCGAGACTTAGAATGAAAGCTAAAAGACGAATATAATCTCTTGATTTGATGAGGAAACTAACAGTTCTGAGTATCCCACTAGAGATGGGAGTCAAACATACAAGAAAGGTGCAAATCTTATATTCAAATACTTATTTGTCATTTTTTTTATAATTATATTGTTGATTTATGTTCATGTTCATGCTTAGTGAATTGTTTTGGGATAATATATATGTGCTTCTAGTTTCTTTCAATCTATAATAAGAAGCAAAAGAGTTCATTTGATTGCTGCAACTAACACTTTAATTTATTAGGGAGGAATAAACTAAGTTAAATTGCTCAAGTTTTTGAATGATTTCTTAAAATAAACACAAACTTTGCTTCTAAGACTAAAGCCAAGTGAATTAAAATTGCTTCTCAATATTTAATTTTCTTAATGATAAGAAACTGATTAGAAATCTTTATCGAATTAACTTAATCATAATCTCCTTGATTTCTCTTAGCTTTAATGGATGTCAAATTTATTTGATTGAATTGAAAGGTTCATATTTTATCTGTTATTTGTCAGTTAAGGATTGGTTTTTATTTGCTAGCATGTCATTGTGAGAGGCAATGGTTGAGGGCCAATCTTAGTGTATATCTTTGAACCTCATTATCATGCATCACACTCACTTTTGACATTTATGTTGCATTAACTCAAAATAATCCATATGCTGAAATTAATGTTGCACAATGGCTTCAAGTTTAATTGAAAGTACTAACAACATCTCTCTACTCAGGGTTTTTTAAAGGAGCATCAAGCATCGATCAATATCTTTTGACTTCAAATTGTATTAAATTCGCTTGAAAGGTTAGTGTAATTTGTTGATTGTGTCATTTGAGTATTAGTATCGATTAAATGCATATTGTTGTGTATGGTGTTGCTGTGTGTGTTGCTCCTATGTGTTTTGCTGTTGTGTGTTTGATGTTTTGTTAAGTATTTGTTGGTTTTTTGTTTTCTTTGTCTCGGCCATTAATAATCCATAAACTAGAGATATCGATTGAACTCAAGAGAGACATAGTTGTCCCCTTTGCATCATAATTAATGTAGTATTGAATTGCGACAAATATTTACATTATGCGTAATACAAAATGTTTCAACATTCTAAAATGTTTCTATGTTATAATGTTTACTAGATTAATATGGATGATCGAGAGTGGATGTATCGTCATATGAGAAGTGGTCGTCTGAATCCTTAATATATTACGGGTGTTAGAAGATTTATCAATTTTGCATATTCAATTGAAAAAAATGTATCAGTGGGGAAAATTAGATGTCCTTGTGTGAAATGCAAAAATCAAAAGTTTCAGAAAGAAGATGATGTTTGTAAGCACTTATTGACAAAAGGGTTTTTACCTTATTATAAAAATTAGACTGTACACGGGGAGCCTTATGACACAGATATATTGGTCGGACCTTCATCAGGAGGGATTAGTCGTGTTGTGAATGATGAGGGAGATGCAAATCCATATAGAAATATGGTTCTAGATGCAATGAGGGATGGTGATGCATATTATAATGATAGGGTTTGCAGTACTGTTGTGATAGAGGAACCTCCGAATCTAGAGTCATCTAATTTTTTTAAGTTGTTGAAAGCTGCAGAGGAACCATCACTCGCTCTATTTCTCCATAGATGGCTCCTACTCACGCCACATATGCTACTTTCTTACCCACTTTAACCTTAACTGGAACCAAAAGAATTGAGACATAAATAGGCATATAAATATCATGAATTCTAGTCAATGGACTGCAGAGCCATGTATAAAACAGAAACGGATCAGTGCATCGTACCAGGAAACCCACTAATATTCTTAGTTTTCTCAAAGATTTCATCATTCTCCTAAAAATGAAGGGTAAAAAACAACAAAAGGCCCTAGAAATCAGACGAATCCAGTACAGAAATATGACATTAGGAATAGAAAGCTATTATTTTCTTGGAAAATTGTATGTATGAGATTAACCTTTGTGTTACTTGCATCTGCATGGCTCACCCTTTTTAGCACTGGCAGAGACTTCCTTCATGTCAAAAGTAGGAACAAAAAATATAGCAACATCATATATAAACTGTTATTTTAATGAGTAAATCTCATACAGATAGAATCACAAACCTCATCGCTGCAACCAAATTCCCTGCATTCCTCCTATAAAAGTTAAAACATAAATTTAGTTCAAGAAAATATTGAGTAACACATGACATCTGCAAAGCATCTGGCATTGATACTAACAGGTTTGTGCTGTACCCATATTCTTGCCTAGATAAAAAAATACAACTAACATAATTCAAATACCTGCTCTTATTAGTGCCAAATTCATGGCCATGATTCTTGGTGTTGGTCTTCTGATCATCTAAAGAAGCCCTTAGATCTTTGGAACCTGCTATTTTCCAAGACAAGTAACTATCCAATGAGAATCCCCAATTAGAGAAATTATGAAAGTAAAGTATTTTGTTATACCTTTCCTAGAAGCATGAAAGTCACCAGCCTTTCTACTTGTATTATCCTTCATTTTCCCCTAATTTGAAACAAGAATATTATCAGCACTCTAGAATTACAGGAAGAATAATTAAAGCGCCAGATAAGAGAGAAGAGTGATATTTACTAGTGATGATAAAAACTTTCATCTTTCAACTGGCACAATAGGGTAGAATTAGGTGCAAGGGAAGTTACCAAAAGTATTATGATTTTAACATTATGATCACTCGTGACAAAAATAAAGTGTATAATGGTGACCCGATTCAATGCTAGGAAACCTCATCCAACATTGGCAATTTGACCTCGGGTTTGTTGTGTATTTGTGGTGTTATTGTTGTTGTTTTCTATGTGATATGGATCGAGATACTAGTTTTTGGTTAAATGATGAGGTTGTTTGCGATCTGCTGGATTATTCTTTGGTGGGATTTCCATGTTTTGATTAGTCAGTGAGTTTGGTTGAGTTTTAGGCTGTACATTCTGTGCTTGATAATTCCTAAGATTGTCTGTGATGTGTAGATATTTGGATACTCTGGACTGTTAAAAAATAAAGAGTTTTGGTTTCAAGGAACTGAAGTAAAATGAAATCTGTGTGTTTATGTTAACATTTATTACTTGTCATATGTATTTGATAGAAAAAATATGCCTTCCCTGAAGAAGATGAAGAAATTATTCGTAAAATTTGGGAAGATAAAGCTCGAATTTCCTTGAACCAACAATTGGCACGAGCTCGCAATAAAGCTCTGTCAATAATGAAGACCACAAATATTATCGATTGCCTGGATAAAGGACCTGTTTGGATCCAAAATGAAGATTGGAATACGATGATCAACGATGTTTGGTCCACTGATGAATTCCACAAACGATCCGAATCTTCAAAACGGAATCGATTGAAGAAAACAGATGGGAAAATAAGTACCCATTCTGGTGGCTCGGTTTCATTTGCATCATATCGAGCTAGTATGGTATAAAATGTTGTTGTTCAACACTAGTAATTTAATTTGTTTAATATTTTTGTTGCTTACTTTTTTTTTTTAATGTTTGTAGCAAGAACAAGCCGGGGGGAAAGAACTTCCATGGGATGAGGTCTTTTCTGTTTTGCATCAAAAAGCAAATGAGACCGGCACATTCTTAGATAACAGGTCTAAAATAGTGGTGGTAAGTACTTATATTTTTTTTATATATATATGAAATATCATTCATATTCAAATTAATATATTTTTACATGGACTTGTCTGTTTGCAGGAAAATTATAGAAATGAGATGATTGCAAGATATGGACCTGATCAGGACAATCATCCCTCTTTTGATGGAGCAGCTTGGTGTGAGGCTTCAGGGGGAGTAAGCAAGGGTAGAGTATATGGTGCACCTCGTATGCCAAAATCTAAAGTTAATGTGAGTTTTCATCACATACCTACTCAGTATATTCATCATATCCAAGCACAGCTACTAGAGGGTATCAAGAGCAATTGCAAGCAAAAGATGATATTATTAATGAAATGAGAAATGAAATTTCTTCCATTAAAGATTATCTTAAGATCTTGGTAGGAAATTCTGTTAGGTCAGAGTATATGGGTCAAGGTATGCCAACACCTATGGCTCCGTCGATGCCATCACATACAATGACACCTATGGGTCCCGTGTCTTCACCAGTATATCGACCTCGACCTCAACTACCATATAATGGTCCATCTTCCTCTCATCCACAACATCGTAGATCATTTCCGTCTTAAACACTTTAAAATATGTATTTTTAAGTTCCATGTTTATTTACTTAGTCATGTAAATGTAATCGAATCTGTAGTGTATTATGAATTTTCATTTATAATAATTTTTATTTCCACCATATTTATGTTATTTTCAATATTAAAAATATTTCAATATTTTCTAGTACTTTTAAAATATTTGTTTGTAATTAATTAAAATTTAAATATATTAAAAATGGATTTTAAATATATTAAAAATTAATTTCAATACCGTCCGTTGCAATTGCAACGGCATAGCTGTTACAAACCGTGCATTTGCAACGGAAAATCCGTTGCTATTTGCAACGGATTTTCCGTTGCCCAGCCGTTGAAAATTTACTTGCAACGGATAATCCGTTGCAAGTGAAATTTGAAACGGCGTCTTCCTAACGGATTGTTTCCGTTGGAAATGCCGTTGCTAATTAATATTAGCAACGACTTCCTTCATTGTTTGCAACGGTTGCCTCCGTTGCAAACAGGCTAATTTTTTTGTAGTGTTTTGTCTCTATCTTGCTGTTTGAATCTTCCAACCTGTTATCTTGCCCTGGTTTGTCACCACTAAATTTCCACCGTCGATTTCTAGACATCAATACGAGTATATCTGGGATTTGTCAAGTGTCTATTTTATATTTCATCGAATTTTCACACCTTGAGTTCGTTTTGTCTGCAAAAGAGGAGCTTTGCAGCAATTTCACAAAGGCGCAGAGGGAGAAGACACTAACAAGAACACAAGAAATGCAGATAACTTCGACCATTGCAGCGAATCGATACCTCTGATAATTTTGTGAATATTTCTATTAGCAATGGCAGAGTGCTGAAGAAGGCATAGGATATAACAAGTGATTGTGCATGCTGGATAGTATACAAGATAACAGCTTCAAGCCACGTCTGTACAATTTTACTTCAATTTTTTGTCTCTTTTTCACAGGGACTTTCTTCAATTTGACCATCCTCGAAGAATTGTATCTAGATCATACTTCTCTCCCAAGAAACTTTCTCCAGAATATTGGACCATTGCCTGCTCTTAAAGTTTTGTCTATTGGTGAATGTGACCTTAATGGCACCCTACCTGCTCGAGGTAAATTAACAACCCCTCCTACCCACAACAATTAAATGATATTTTTCATCACTAGTTCTAAAATGATTAGAGATAAATTTTACAGGTTGGTGGTGTGAATTGAAGAATCTGGAGCAGTTAGATCTATCCAGAAATAATCTAGAGGGTTCATTCCCATATTGTTTAGGAAACTTGTCATCTCTACAGCTATTAGATGTCTCCGGAAACCGATTTACTGGAAACATTGCCTCTGGTCCTCTTACCAGCATCATATCCCTTGAATTCCTCTCGCTATCAAACAACCACTTCGAAGTTCCAGATTCAATGAAGCCTTTGATGAACCACTCAAGCCTCAAGTTCTTCTCTAGTGAGAACAATAGGCCAGTAGCCGGACCCGCTGCATCTATTTCAGCTTGTCGGATAGCTCAACATCAGAAGCACTCAATTTAGAAATTTCCAGCTTCCTCTATAACCAACACTCAATTAGCATGAACAGTAGCAACAGAATGCCTGAGTAAATGAATCGAGTGTAGTTAAACAGTGATTTCACGACCTTCAAATTCCTGAGTAAGTGAAATGAGTGTAGTTGAATAGTGATTTCACAATTTCATTTAGTTGTAAGCAAAGTTATGAATCCCGTTCCGTTCCGGCCGGAACGGCCCGTTCCACTTCAAAATCCGGGACAAAACGGCGATGTTTTTGTCCCGGTTTGAATTCCGGTCAGATCCGGAAAATACGGCCCAATTCCGGCCGGAACGCCCTGGTTCCGTACCGGGCGTTCCGTTCCGGGTCCAGCCAAAACGACGTCGTTTCAAGTTCTCTTACAAAACACACAGATTCAACCCGATTTCAAAAATTCCCAAATCAATTTTCATCTCTTAACCCCAGCTCGTCGATAATCCATCAAAAATCAACCCAAATCTCCACTCTCTTTCAACTGCTACCAGAACATCACTTCAGCATCTGGGCTTGCTTGAGAGTTTGCAAAATGAAAGATTGAAGAAAACCCAGCAAGGAAAACTAGTAAAAGTCCCATTCTTTGATGGCTTCTTCTCTTCATCTTTACAGAGAAGAGAAGATGAAACAAAAGAAGGTGCCTTTTTTCTCTTTCTTTGAAGCAAAAGAAGTAAACTTTCTAAGTGAAATGCTTTGGCTTATAGTTCTTCATAGAAACGAAAAAGAAGAGCTAATGAATTGAAGAACCAGAGACAGGGGGAGAATCTCCTCCTCTTCTTCTTTTTTTTCTCTTTTTTGGATTGTATTTTTTGCTGCAAAATGAGTAAACTTTTCAAGGAAAATGCATGTGCTTATAAGTTACAAGGGAAAAGATGAAGGAAAGAAAAGAAAACAAGAGACATGTGTAAATGAGGAGAATGAGCTTGGTGGAAATGACCAACTATTGGAATGTCTTGTTGACGACTTTCCTTATGTTCCACAGCAAGATCAAGATCCTTATTTTTATATTAATGATGTAGAAGATGTTTGATGTATTTTTCTTTTATTTTAGAATATTTTACTTTCATAATATTTTGGAATTTTAAAGATGTTTCTAATTTTGAGATTATGTTTGTATTGTATAATTTAAAGTTCATTTATCTTGAATTTAAATTATACTTGTTAAATTAATATTTTATTTTTTTCATATATATAATTAAATAAATATGAACAGTACAAAACCGGAACGGAACGCCGGAATGCACCGAAACCGGAACGTTCCGTTCCAAACAAAAAACCGGAACGGATTTTACAACTTTGGTTGTAAGTATAATTTTAAGATGGTAAAGTTTATCAAAGCTTAAAATATGTCTCTCAAGTGTGTTTTTTTATTTTAATTTCTTTTCAAAACTTAATATTTACAATTGTTAGGTCGAAATTAGCTATAACTTGATGATTAAGTTTTCGTTATTCTTTTTTCAAAGTTAGAAATTGAAAAACTGTTATGCAAATGTTTTCCTTATTAATTAAAAAAAAAATTAACAAAAAAAAAACAAATTGAACGACCGAGCCAAACAAACCATAGTTGTAAAATCCGTTCCGGGTACCGTTCTGGTTTTTTGTTTGGAAAGGAACGTTCCGATTTCGGTGCATTCCGGCGTTCCGTTCCGGTTTTGTACTGTTCATATTTATTTAATTATATATATGAAAAAAATAAAATTAAGTTATTAAAAAGGAAGAACGAAAGAAATTTCGGACTCAATGCTTAAGATGCATGTCAAACCACAAGTATGTTTTCTTTTATTCTATTTTCTCTAATAGCCACAAACATGCTTAGAGAGATATTACATTTGATTAAGCACACGGTCATAGTAATTTAGGAAGAACATGGATTTCAAGTGACCTTTTTATTTTTTACTACCTAAAAAAGGCGGATCAATCCTGAAAAAGAATGGTCTCTCTCCTGTTTTTATTCATTATACAGGAACTTTTTTTTGTTACTTTATGCATATTGCAGGTATCGTTGGTGAGTAGTTCTTATGTTACCAAGTTTTCTGTGTAGTGTTTTCCATCAAACGCCAAAAACAGAAGCTTTAATGAATGAACAAGATCAGTGTATAATATTCTTACATTAAACTACTGGATATGTTGAATTGCAATACTCAAAACATATTCAGAGGTAATTTCATTATTCAACTGACCAATGTACAGAGATGAGAATACAAGGTAACCTTAACCAATGCAAGCTGCTGCAAGAAAAAAAAAAAAAGCTTGCACAGACCTGGGAAAAAGGAAACCGTTTGACAACAACATTTGATATTACAAACCACAAATGGAATGTAAGAAAACCAGCAGGAACTAGATCAAATTCATAAATCCAAGTTGTAAATGACAACAACATGGCCACGGTCTGATGGCCTGAACATGAGATTCGTTTCATCTCACAAACTTAAGTGATTTGAACTTTTTTCATGCAACCCATCAACAACAGTGAAGATGCAAGAACACACAAATCTTTTATCTCTTATATATACTTCATGCTTTGTAATTCAGTTGTCCTAATGAGATCCTTCAACGCAACCAGTTATAATAACTCATTTACATACTTATTAGCCTAATGAATCTCTCGGGACTTTCATCAAACACCTTGAAAGCCGACCCCAACTTCTCAACTTTTACATACATATCAGCCAAAGAAATTCTTACAAATGAATCGAATTCAATCCCACACCTCAAAGCACATCAATTAAGTGAATCTAACTAATAATAAAAACAACTATCTTCATATGATATTTTTCAATGCTAAAAAAAACAACTATCTTTCCCACAATTCATCAACAGTCATTTATGCCCAGTTTAACAAGATGAATGAACATCTTCCAATTTCAAGTTTATTCAAACATTCCATACATAAATGCCCAATTTAATCATTCATGCAAAGTTTCGGCAATTTCAATTTTTCAATAAATTAAAGGATTTGGGGCCTCGAATGTGTACCTTTCACTGGAGATTTGGGGAAGAAGAACCAATGAAGAAATTGTGCCGCCGTGTGGAAGAAATTGTGCCGCCGTGATTTTGATTTTTGATTTAGGTTTTCAGAATTTGAGCTGAGTTAGGGATTGAGAGTTACAAATTGAGCTTTTCAAGTGAGGGATTACTGGATTATGAATCGAAAACTAGAGATTTGTGAGGTTAATTTGAGATTAGGGTAAGGGAAATTGGGGGAGAAATGGAAAATTGAAAATCGGGGGGAATTGGGGCTCTGGTCTGGGTGTCGGTGCGTTTATTAAGTGCTTAAACGACGTCGTTTTGTAACTTGAGTAAACGACGTCGTTTTGGCTGGACCCGGAACGGAACGCCCGGAACAGAACCGGGGCGTTTCGGCCGGAATCCGGCCGGATTTTCCGGATCGGGCCGGGATTTTTACCGGGACAAAAACGTCGCTGTTTTGTCCCGGATTTTGAAGTGGAACGGAACGGGATTCACAACATTGAAACAAACCTTGACATGCATAAAACTTTAACATTATGGCATCCTTTTTTTTGGCTCAGCGAAACCACACTTCTTTTTTTGTTAAAAGAAAACTAATTAATTGATTTTGAGAGAATCAATGGACAGAAATGACTTGGGAAGTAGGCCCTGTGCTTTGGTCAGGTCAGCCATGAATTTATGCTCTCTTTCCGGGTTTTTTGACCATGAACTTATGCTCTTTGCTTTGGTCACTATGAACAGTCGTAGAAAAATGCAAAGATGCAAGTGAAATTCACTATTACAGTCACAGTGAATTCAGTGTGGGTGAACAGTGGATTCACTGTCTCGCAACAACCCTATCAGAGAGCGAGACCGGAATCCAAAATTTTTTGCGTTTTACTTCAAGCTCGCAATAAAAATAAAAATAAATCGTCACGTCTTTTTTAACTTCACCTCTCTGGCTTCACTTCTTCCCAGCTGCTAATTCGCAGGTAACAAATATTCCTTTTTTTTTTAATTTCTCTCCCGTCTCTTTTTAGAAAATCTAACGGTTTGTTTGGTTTCCGAGAAAAATTGAAGGAAAATTAGAACAAAACGGATTTTATGGTATCTTAATGCTAGTAATTGCTTTGTTGTGGTTTCTCTGTAGCCAAGCAGAGCGTTTTTTACTGTTATTGTGCTCATTTAAGGTTACGGAGATTTAGATTAGTTTTAATTTGCTAAGTTAATGCAAAACCTAATCTGAGATAGAAACTGCATCGAGGTTTTTTGTCTTTTCCTTCAAATTTTTGGCGAGAGAAAAGAGATCAGGATTGGTGATTCTGGAGTAAGAAGCCATGGCCATGACAGCAGTGCAGGTGGTGCTCGAGAAACTGGCTTCCTTTGTAGCAGAAGAAACACGGTTCTTGGGAGGAGTTAGAGGGGGAATCGATGAACTACGGGATGATTTGTGTAGCATGAAATCTTTCCTTCAGGATGCTGAAGAAAGGAGTGAGAGTGATCAAGGACTGAGAGCCTGGGTCAAACAAGTGAGAGATGTGGCTTATGATGCTGAGGACATTCTTGAAGAGTTTATGCTCCGGTTTGCTCCATCTCATGGGACTGGTTTTATCCATTTTCTTCGCAATTCATACCGTTCCACCCGTAAATTAAGTGCACGGCATCGGCTGGCAGCCCACTTAGAAAGCATTAAAGCAAGGGTGAAAGCCATTTCAGAGAGAAGAAACGCATTTTCTTTGAACAGGATTGACATGCCATCAACCTCCAGTGCTGCCGTAGAGAAATGGCATGATCCCCGGATAGCTTCTCTTTACTTAGATGAAGCTGATGTCGTGGGAATTGAGAACCCAAAACATCTACTGGTTTCCTGGCTTGTAGAAGGAGAAGAAAAGCTCTCCAGTATCTCTGTGGTTGGAATGGGCGGGTTGGGAAAAACAACCCTCGTAAAGAAAGTTTATGACAGCCACCCCATCAGAAGAAGCTTTGATACCCATTCTTGGGTTACAGTTTCCAAATCGTTTGCATCCCCGGAGCTTCTACGAGTTGCTCTGCAGGGGTTTCTGGTGACAGCGAACGAACCCGTTCCGCATAATCTGCAATCAATGACTGACTTCCAATTAATTGATGCTCTAAGAAATTATCTATGGAGAAGGAGGTATGTCATTATTTTGGATGATGTATGGGATGTAAACGCTTGGGAAACAATAAAGTACGCATTTCCTGATTGTAACTGTGGTAGTAGAATTATCTTCACTACACGTATAGGTAACTTGGATGAATCTATAGAGAACACCACTCATGTTTATTTACTCCAGCCTTTACCAGAAAATGAAGCCTGGACCCTCTTTTGCATGAAAGCCTTTAGAGGGGAACCTAAGGCTGTTTGCCCGCCAGAACTGGAAGAGATGTCTCGAGATATCTTAAGGAAGTGTGAGGGACTGCCACTTGCAATTGTAGCAATAGGGGGCCGGCTGTCGAAGAAGAAAAATGAAGGTTTGGAATGGAAGAAAGTCCGTGACTGCCTAGCTACAGAATTGAAAAGTAACAACGAACTTGGGAGTCTACGTAGAATACTTCAACTAAGTTATGATAATCTTCCTTACTACCTCAAACAGTGTTATTTGTATTTAAGTGTTTTTCCAGAGGATTATTTGATAAAAAGAATGAAGTTGATCCGGCTATGGATAGTTGAAAGGTTTGTGGAAGAGAAGCAAGGCTTTACAATGGAGGAAGTAGCAGAGGAATACCTTAATGAACTCGTGAACAGGAGCTTGATCCAAGTGGTGGAGATGAATCATTTTAATAGGGTCAAGACATGTCGTGTTCATGATCTAATGCGAGAAATCATTCAATTGAAATCCAGGGAAGAATCTCTTGTTATGATAGCAAACGGAACAAGAATAAGCAAGAATGAGAAAGTTCGGCGTCTATCAATCCATGAAAACTCTGAGGAAGTACAATCAGAGTTGAGATTTCCTTACCTGTGGTCCTTCTTGTTATTTTCATCACATCATTCTTTTGAGCATGGTTTTCGCAATTACAAGCTGTTAAGAGTATTGAATTTAGATCGTGCTCCCTTTTCCTGCTTCCCTCCTGAATTGGTGGAGCTGATTCATTTGAGATACTTAAGTTTGAGATGGACCATGATAAGGGAGCTTCCGGAGTCCATAAGGAATCTCAAGGACTTAGAAATACTTGATTTGAAAAGGAGTAATGTGTCATCTTTGCCTTCTGGGATCACACAGTTGACATGTCTTTGCCAGCTCCGTAACTATGGACACAGTTTCCAGTCCTCATTGTTCTTCCCAGACACTCTTGGAATGAGAGTTCCATCAGGAATAGGAAGGTTGACTAGCCTGCAGAAATTGGGAAGCGTTGAAGTGAATGAAGATTATGAGTCGGTCAGGGAGTTGGGAAAGCTAACTCAGTTGAGAAGGCTGGGCATTTTAAAGCTGAGAGAAGAGCAGGGAATGGATCTATGTTATACCTTGGAGAGGTTGAAACACCTCACTGCAATGTATCTTGTTTCACTAAACAAGACGGATTTCTTACAACTGGACTCTATTTCATCTCCTCCAAAATATCGCCAATGTATATATCTCAAATGCAGTCTCTCAGCTTTACCAGGATGGATAGCTTCACTCCAGTATATTTCCAAGCTAGTGCTTCAATATTCTAATTTGAAAAGTGATCCTCTGAAGGCCCTCCAGAAATTGCCTAGTTTGGTGGTGCTTGAACTCCGTCAAGCTTATGCAGGGGAAGAGCTGTGTTGTGATCCTGGAGGATTTTCAAAGCTGAAGAAGCTAGGTCTCCATGAACTGGAGAGATTGCAGCGCATCAGAATAGCAAAAGGATCAATGCCTGGGCTGGAGAGGCTGGACATCACAGCATGCACGGTGCTAGAAACTGTGCCGGATGGGATTGAAAACCTGAAAAATATAGAAGACCTGGTTCTGTGGCATATGCCTTCAACATTCATCAAGACAATAGAGAGGTCCCGTGGTGAAGATTTCTGGAGAGTTCAACATATCACAACAATCACCCGTATCTACAAGGGCTGGGGTAGATGGGTTTCGCAAACTCTTACGTGATTAGAGGGGTAAACAACGGAGAGGACTACAGTTTCAGGAAAATCATGATCTCCAACGCATCTACCTATTTTGTTTTTACATTATTATTTTTTTTTTTTTTTAAATAAGTTTTACAGAACCATTTTACAGTGCCTGCATGATTTCTAATTAGACCGCCTCTTGCATGGGAAATATACCACAGGTCACATCATCATGTACTGCTGAAATTCTGAGCCCCGAAAACAGAAAACTGCTGCTCCTCCCTCCTCTTCTCTGCTCCTTTGTTTCTGTTTTCCTGTTTGAATCCTCCAACCTGTTATCTTGTCCTTGTTTGTCACCACTATATTTTGGAAACCATCGATTTCTAGACATCAACACGAGTATATTTGGGATTTGTCAAGTGTCTTTCTTTTTTATTTCATCATATTTTCACAACTTGAGCTCGTTTTGTCTGCAAAAGAAGAACTTTGCAGCAATTTTACGAAGGCTCATGCCTCTGACATCCACTTCGACCCGTACCGAAAATCGATAGTATACTAGTAAAACAGCCTGGAATAGGTGCAGAGGGAGAAGATACTAACAAGAACACAAGAAATGCAGATAACTTCGACCATTGCACCGATTCGATGGCAGAGTGCTGTAGAAGGCATAGGATATTACAGGTGATTGTGCATGCTGGATAGTATACAAGATAACAGTTTCAAGCCCACTTCTGTACAATTTTACTATCAAACAAGAAAAAAAGGTTCCAAACCAATGTAGTAGTAGATCGTTGTTTATTGGACTCCATGGAAAAAGTGAACAACCTTTGATTGCCACTTCTTTTGGGTTTTTCATTATTCCTGGCAGGATTTCAAATGGATTATTACTTTGAAATCCTAAACTTGCTTTGTTGTTAAAATAAAAGGATAAATCATTGCTGGGGTGAATCTGAACGATGAAACTGAAATCCAGCAGCAACGTCCTCTCCAGATTCAGTAGCCTAGCTACAGAATTGAAAAGTAACAACGGCCTTGGGAGTCTACGTAGAATACTTCAACTAAGTTATGATAATCTTCCCTAATTCATAAAGATGAGTTTATCATACAACAATAAACTATATATGTGTGTATTTCTGACAAATGACAGGGGTTTTTGTAATAATAATTGAAAACAGAATCATTACAAGCATGAAATCTCAAACGACAGGTTTTTGTAACTGAGTTTAAGACAGAACTGAAGCTCAAAATTAATGATTTTATTTTTTCTTGTTTTTCTAAGCCATTTTCCCTTCATTTTTGGCATCCTATGTCTATAAATTTCTGCTTTCAAACACGTCCATATTTTAATCGACGACTTTTCTTCTTTCTTCCTTCTCTATATATTTAGAAATTGTCTTACACATATCGTGTGCTATCATATATTTTTTCTTCTTTCACCGACTTCATTTGGTTGGGATAGAGATTGATGAAGTGGGTAGTTGGGAATCTTGACTTCACAGGTCTACGAAGAAGAAAAACAAGAGCTAGTGGATGATGAAATTAAGAGACTTAATTGTCAGGGAAAAAAACATTTAATTCCACAAGAAAAATCAACGAAGTGGAGAAGTTTTTCAGAAGAAATTATTGATAGTAGAATTTATTTTTTTGTTTCTTCCACCAAATTCATTTTGATGGGGTAGAGATCGATGATGTGGTTGATTGAAATTCATGACTTCACAAGCCTACCGAGAAAAGAATTGCAAGTAGATGATGAAATTAAGAGCTCTGTGTAAGAAAATCATTTCATTCAGCAACAAAAATTCATGGAGTGGGGAAAGAGGAAAGTCATTTTCTTATCTCTTCTGCCATATCTTCCACGACACCAAATCAGTTGTTGATCTGAACACATGACTTCCCAAGCCTGTGAAGAAAAAAAAAAGGTAAGCAGTTAAACAGGAAGTTGAAGGAACAGAGAGACTAATGAAAGTAATTGTGGAACCTAATATCAAATCAATTGCCTATCGTCGTGTCGTGAGGGAAAGACTTGTGTGCAAAAAACAATTTCTTTGCATAATTAGATAGCAAACCAAGTTAGTTTTTTTCTTTTTGGAAGCTAGGAAATTTTATCTATTGAAAAGCGTATTTTATGGGTTCAGGTAAGCGAGTAAAACCCTGGTTGTTCTAGGATTTTACAAAAGATGCACGTCCTAACTCGAACTCGAAACCTGCAGTGCAGATCGCAAGCCCTCTACCATCACATCACACCCCATAGAGACCAAATAAATTTAGTGTCAAGCCCGAACACAAAGATATGATTAAAAAAACATGGTTGCCACTCTAATATTTAAGAATTGCAAATTGAATTAGCTTAAAATGATACTGTTCTACTTTCTTGCTAAATTTTCTAATTAACTGACATTATAATCTAAAATGTTGATCATTACACTTTGATGGGTACGAGATTGAATTATTTTATGTGCTGCTGCCTAATAATATAAAAAACATTTCATGTGAAGTATCAAAAGCATTAGTTGAAATGAAGAAACGTTGATGATGCCTTCTTTTCTTTTTTGTGCTTTGGTAAGCGACAATCAATCAAATGTTTTTTTTTTCTAATGATTTTAGAGACATACTCTTCATATTAATCCAGTATGTTAAAACAAAATTAATAAATTATCTATAATCATTTTCCAACAAGGGTTAAATCAAAACTTTTCATTAGTCCCATCCATTCACAGTTCTCAGCAAAGAAAAATGAGCTGAAAGCATGAAGAGTGCCAAAGTGCAGAATAAATAGGACTTCTATACCAAACAACGATATTCTATTGTGGTGCTTCGTAGAATTATCTAAGATGATGATGATGGAAAAAATGTGGGCTTGGATGTTGCTAACAACACTATTGACCTCCGTTGGACAGTGGCATGGTCATTGTAACGGTTGTTTGGAGGAGGAGAGAAATGGTCTCTTGTCGATCAAAGCTTTGATCGATCCAAACAACGTTCAATGGAAATTGAGCGACTGGACGGCCAATCAAGAGGATATGGCTGATTGCTGCGCGTGGTATGGGGTCGGATGCGATAACACTACAAGACGAGTCGTTCAGCTTTCTCTTTCTGATGCAAGGGATAAGAGATTGGGCGACTGGCTTCTCAACGCGTCCTTGTTTCTGCCTTTCGAAGAGTTGCAGAGTCTTGATTTGAGCGCTAATAGATTAGTTGGTTGCTTTGAGAATCAAGGTTGGCTCAATCTTTATCTTCTTATATTTTTCATAAAATAAATCTTGTACTGTAAATCAAGTGGATGGTGCTTCATGCTAATTGCTTTGCTTCGAGATTTCCTGCAGGCTTCGGAGAGCCATCATCAAAACTAAGCAGACTGGATGTCCTTGACCTAAGCTTTAATCCATTTAATGATGACAGTATTTTATCATGTTTGTCTGGGCTTTTATCTCTCAAGTCTTTGGATTTATCAGCAAATCGGCTGGAAGGATCAGGTGGCTTCAATGGCGACAACTTAAATATTGCATGATTTTTTCTGTACCTTTATTTCCTTTCAATAGGTCTTTGAGAATCATCTTGCAGGTTTCAAAGCATTGCCAGAAACTGGAGCACCTTTATCCAATGGGAAATCTCTACAATGAGAGCATTTTTTTCATCGCCAACAGGGTTTTAAATTATCTCTAACGAATCTTTAGATCTGTTAAAGAATATGTTGTGTGATCTTTTTCTTGCTGCAGGTTTTGAAGTCTTGTCAGCAAGGTTGAAGAAACTGGAGAACCTTCACCTGAGTGGAAATCAATACAACGACAGCATTTTTTCATCTTTAACTGGGTTTTCATCTCTCAAGTCCTTAGATCTGTCAAGAAATAACTTGGTAGGATCAGCGAGTACCAATAGTGAGTTGCAGATAATTCCTACCAAACTGACAGGATTTCTCTGTCAACTGAATAGGCATATATATATATACAGAAATGATATTTTCAACATTTCCCACAATCTTCATATGACAAAAAAAAACACAATCTAAGTGGGCTTTCATCCCTCAAGTCCTTGGATCTCTCATATAATAAGTTGTCTGGATCAAGTATCAATGGTACTGCGTGATTTTTACTTTCTATCTCGGATATCATCGTTAGGGCATCATGCCGACTTACATCTTGCGACAATTATCTTGCAGGTTTGGAGATCCTATCATCACAGCTGAGGAAACTAGAGAACCTTGACCTAAGCTACAATAAACTCAACGACAACATTTTATCAGATCTATGTGGATTTCCTTCTCTCAAGTCCTTGAATCTATCAGGCAATACATTGTTACGATCAACGACTATCAATGGTAAAGCTGTGAAATATTTCCTGGTATCATGTAGCCAGTTAAGCATATATAATTTACCCAAGCTGATTTATGAGATAGTACATGACAGCTTATTTAGCTCATTTTTCAGCAACCTTCTGAAATGCTTAAATCTTTCAAACAATTTGTTGTTTCTGTTTAAAAAGCTCCTCAATCAAAAGTTAAAGATGTTACGAGACTCCAAGAAATAGGTTTTACTATATTCACTGGCATGCAGTTCTTTATCAGAGGCTTAAAAACCACCATCTTAACTCAATCGTGATAACTGCTACTTTATCTTCACAATACTTATTTGATTTTTTTGGTTGAATTCTACATATCACAGGCTTAAGGAAGCTGGAAATCCTTAGTCTAGACAAACTCACCATCATCGGAAGTACTTTGCTGCAGTCATTGGGAGCATTGCCATCCCTGAAGACCCTTTCTCTTCAGGAAACTACCTTAACCAGGGCATCCATAAGTGTAGTGTTTTGAATTTTTTTATAAGGAGAATACAATAATGCCCTTAGTGGCTTAGGATTAGGTTAAGGGTAGGGTAGTAATTGCACAAGCTAGTAAATATAAATAGAAAAGAAAAGAAAAGGAAAGGAAAAAGAGAGGTAATCTGAAAATTGAGAGAGAGAACCGGGAAGAGAGAAAGAAGAAGAAGAAGAAAAAAGAGGGAAAGAGAAGAAGAAGAGAAAGGAAGAAGGAGAAATAAGTTGTTAAGGTAATGTGTGTGTTTATTATGTATAAATAAGATTATTAGCTATGATTTTGCTTGTATGGGTTGTTAGGGTTTGAGAATTTTATTTGGGTTTGATTGATGAATTAGGAGAGATGTTAGGGTTTGAATGTGTTGGATAATAGTTTAATTAGTTTGATTGTAGATGATTTTGAAGTTTTGAGATGTTTGGCTTAAGAAAATATTGAGAAAAATGGTGAATAATGTTGATAAATTTCGAAATCCCTTGCTGGAAATTCTGGGCAGAGGTTGAAGATGACAAAATGTCATTTTGGTCCTTTTGGTGAAAATTACAGTTTAGTCCCCGAACTTTGGAAAAATTACAGTTTGGTCCCTGGGGTGAAATTGGAGATTCTGGACAGAATTGATGATGAATTATGGACAAGATTTTAGGATAGCTATGAATTTATGAAGTGTTCAATTTAGTCCTTCAATTTGATAAAATTACAATTTGACCCCAAAAAATATAAGAAAATTTCAGAATGGTCCCTAAGAGAAATATTAGTATTTCAGATTGGTTTGATGGATAATTGAAGCTCATTTGATGGATTAATATCAATTTTACGAATTGTGTATTTTGGAATTGGATTTCGGAAGAAACCTATGTTTTAGGTTTTTGCGAAGAAATGGATAGTTTGATTCAAAAACACATAGGATTATGATTTGAACTCTTAGATATGTTATTAAAGGTATTTACTTCTTTTGAGTCATTTTTGAGTATATCTTCTTTTATATATTCAGATAATCCCGATATTCTACCCGCGGGACATCAGTAAAGTTTCATCAACATTCTGCTTTTGGAACTTGTCTACTTTTAAGTTCGGTGAGTGGATAATATTTAATATGCATGAGAAATAGTATAAATATTTGAATTTGCTAGTATGAATTGGATTATGCTTTTTGATAATATATTCCTTGATTATATTCTTGATACGATAAAGCATAATCATTTGTTGAATATATGTTCTTGATATGAGCCTATATCTGTTTGTGAATTGATAGCTCCTCATTTGATTGATACCATGAGTTGAGCCTTGAGATATGAATATGTTTGTTTGAATATAAGATATACCTATGGTATGCCAGTCAGAATACCCATGCTAACAGGGTAGTGTTAGCCTTTGTGCACATCGTATCTGAAACCCTAGTTGGTCGGGGGAGTCACCAACCTGTGTGGACTGATCATCCCACAGTACGGAGCCTCATGCTCATTGCATTCTGATTTTCTGACGAGCTTTACCTATACATTCTTGTTATGACCTATTTGAGAAATTTGTTGTAAGAACCTTGAACCGATTTGATATTATACTTCTCTTTGCTATATTATCTCGTATGTGTATATTGGATATTATCTACTCACTGAGTTGTTGAACTCACCCCCTCATTATTCATTATTTTCAGGGTCGTAGCTTGCTAGCAGGTCATTTTTGTCCAACTCTTGGAACCTGCTATTTTGGTTGTATTTGATATTTTGTTCGTATGTCTAGTTAGTGCTCCACAATTGTAATTGTAAATAAGCAACTCTTGTATTAAGACAATCGAATTATGTTATAAAGTTTACTTTGTTATCTCCGCTGCGTTGAACTCTGAATATGAATGATAAATTTGTGTGTAAGTTTGGGTTCGCATAGGTGTGGGACCTTGGAGGGGGACCATGCCTATGTGCCGGTCACGGATCCGGGACTCGGGTCGTGACAGAGATGGTATCAGAGCAAAAAATATAAAATGAATAAAAGTAAAAGAGTGAGTGACAAAACATAATGACATAGCTTTCAATTCATGAAATAATAGTAAAGTTAGGATTCGTATTGTGGAGCATTAGGATCTGTTTTGTCTTGTTTGTTATGCTTGAAATTCTGAACTCTCATCAAGCATGTCTTCTTGATTCCTTTCGTCTTGTCTGTTATCATTGAAATTCTGAATTCTCATCAAGCATGTCTTCTTGATTCCTTTTGTCTTCTATAAATATGCTTTCCGATAATTTTACGATAACTATTGTGCTATTGTTCTAGAATGATAAGAGTGTGTTATTTCTTTTAGAATATGTCGAGGAATAGACTTATAGCTAATACTATTGGAGTACGTGACGATCAGAAAGATGTCCGTATTGTGTAGTTAAGAAATGCAAGGTATATTCCTTATAGGAGGGGTGATGTATTCGCACTTGAATATATTCTTTTTGTTTGATACGGGTGCAACCCTTTTGTTTATGTCCTTATATATTGCCATGAGGTTAGAAAGACAACTAACTCTGTTATGATTTCTCATTTCTGTTTATATTTCCATGGATGAAGAATTAATATTAGTGAAGTATGTGTATTCAAATTGTGATGAAGAAATTGGAGATAGAATTTTTATGGGTGACTTGAATGTCTTAGATATGATTGATTTTGATGTGATTTTGGGAATTAATATTAGTGAAGTATGTGTATCAAAATTGTGAGATAGAAATTGGAGATAAGATCCTTATGGGAGACTTGAATGTTTTAGATATGATTGATTTTAATGTGATTTTGGGAATTAATATTAGTGAAGTATGTGTATCAAAATTGTGAGATAGAAATTGGAGATAAGATCCTTATGGGAGACTTGAATGTTTTAGATATGATTGATTTTGATGTGATTTTGGGAATTAATATTAGTGAAGTATGTGTATCAAAATTGTGAGATAGAAATTGGAGATAAGATCCTTATGGGAGACTTGAATGTTTTAGATATGATTGATTTTGATGTGATTTTAGGAATTAATATGTTGTCAAAGCATAAGGCTTCAGTAAATTGTTGGGGTAAGGAGGTAGTATTTGAATTAGATGGAGAAACAGGGTTAGTGTTTCGAGGAGATAAGACTGTGTCTTCATCAATTATGTTATCGACTATCACGAGGAGAATGACACGAAAAGGGGTACAGTGTTACCTAGCACACATAGTGGATGTAGATAAGGAAATTCCCCAATTGGACCAAGTTCCTATAGCTAAGGAGTTCATTGATGTATTTCTTGATGAGTTACCTGGATTGCCTCCGTATAGGGAGATTGATTTTTCTATTGATTTGGTTCCGGGTACCGAACCAATATCAATGGCACCATATAGAATGGCACCTTATGAGGCTTTGTACGGATGAAATTGTAGATCACAAGTTTGTTGGTTTGAGGTTGGTGAGAAAAGGCTAATGGGACCTGATTTGATTCAAATTACCTCAGAGAAGATAGAGGTGATCAGAAAGAGGCTTCAGACAGCTCAAAGTAGGCAGAAAAGTTACGCGGATAAAAGGAGGCGTGACTTAGAGTTTTCAGTGGGTGATTGTGTGTTCTTAAAGGTCTCACCGACCAAGGGAGTATTCAGGTTTGGAAAGAAAGGCAAGCTAAGTCCTCGGTTTATTGGACCGTATGAGGTTTTGGAGAGAATTGGAGCAGTTGCTTATAGGTTGGCCTTACCGCCAAATTTGTCGGCCATACATCCAGTATTTCATGTTTCTATGCTACGGAAGTATATGCCGGATCCATCTCATGTGTTAGAAGTGCATCCAGTTGAGTTAAGAGATGATGTGACTTATGAGGTGCAACCAGAAACTATAGTGGACCGACAAGTGAGAAAGCTAAGGTCGAAGAATATAGCTTCGGTGAAGGTGAAGTGGAAAGGTCATTCAATTGAAGAAGCGACATGGGAACTTGAGGATAAGATGCGTGAGGAATATCCTCATCTTTTTGATAATCTCGGTACGTATTTAAATATTTATTTAGTTTCGAGGACGAAACTTTTATAAGGTGGGGAGATTGTAGTGTTTTGAATTTTTTTATAAGGAGAATACAATAATGCCCTTAGTGGCTTAGGATTAGGTTAAGGGTAGGGTAGTAATTGCACAAGCTAGTAAATATAAATAGAAAAGAAAAGAAAAGAAAAGAAAAGGAAAAAGAGAGGTAATCTGAAAATTGAGAGAGAGAACCGGGAAGAGAGAAAGAAGAAGAAGAAGAAAAAAGAGGGAAAGAGAAGAAGAAGAGAAAGGAAGAAGGAGAAATAAGTTGTTAAGGTAATGTGTGTGTTTATTATGTATAAATAAGATTATTAGCTATGATTTTGCTTGTATGGGTTGTTAGGGTTTGAGAATTTTATTTGGGTTTGATTGATGAATTAGGAGAGATGTTAGGGTTTGAATGTGTTGGATAATAGTTTAATTAGTTTGATTGTAGATGATTTTGAAGTTTTGAGATGTTTGGCTTAAGAAAATATTGAGAAAAATGGTGAATAATGTTGATAAATTTCGAAATCCCTTGCTGGAAATTCTGGGCAGAGGTTGAAGATGACAAAATGTCATTTTGGTCCTTTTGGTGAAAATTACAGTTTAGTCCCCGAACTTTGGAAAAATTACAGTTTGGTCCCTGGGGTGAAATTGGAGATTCTGGACAGAATTGATGATGAATTATGGACAAGATTTTAGGATAGCTATGAATTTATGAAGTGTTCAATTTAGTCCTTCAATTTGATAAAATTACAATTTGACCCCAAAAAATATAAGAAAATTTCAGAATGGTCCCTAAGAGAAATATTAGTATTTCAGATTGGTTTGATGGATAATTGAAGCTCATTTGATGGATTAATATCAATTTTACGAATTGTGTATTTTGGAATTGGATTTCGGAAGAAACCTATGTTTTAGGTTTTTGCGAAGAAATGGATAGTTTGATTCAAAAACACATAGGATTATGATTTGAACTCTTAGATATGTTATTAAAGGTATTTACTTCTTTTGAGTCATTTTTGAGTATATCTTCTTTTATATATTCAGATAATCCCGATATTCTACCCGCGGGACATCAGTAAAGTTTCATCAACATTCTGCTTTTGGAACTTGTCTACTTTTAAGTTCGGTGAGTGGATAATATTTAATATGCATGAGAAATAGTATAAATATTTGAATTTGCTAGTATGAATTGGATTATGCTTTTTGATAATATATTCCTTGATTATATTCTTGATACGATAAAGCATAATCATTTGTTGAATATATGTTCTTGATATGAGCCTATATCTGTTTGTGAATTGATAGCTCCTCATTTGATTGATACCATGAGTTGAGCCTTGAGATATGAATATGTTTGTTTGAATATAAGATATACCTATGGTATGCCAGTCAGAATACCCATGCTAACAGGGTAGTGTTAGCCTTTGTGCACATCGTATCTGAAACCCTAGTTGGTCGGGGGAGTCACCAACCTGTGTGGACTGATCATCCCACAGTACGGAGCCTCATGCTCATTGCATTCTGATTTTCTGACGAGCTTTACCTATACATTCTTGTTATGACCTATTTGAGAAATTTGTTGTAAGAACCTTGAACCGATTTGATATTATACTTCTCTTTGCTATATTATCTCGTATGTGTATATTGGATATTATCTACTCACTGAGTTGTTGAACTCACCCCCTCATTATTCATTATTTTCAGGGTCGTAGCTTGCTAGCAGGTCATTTTTGTCCAACTCTTGGAACCTGCTATTTTGGTTGTATTTGATATTTTGTTCGTATGTCTAGTTAGTGCTCCACAATTGTAATTGTAAATAAGCAACTCTTGTATTAAGACAATCGAATTATGTTATAAAGTTTACTTTGTTATCTCCGCTGCGTTGAACTCTGAATATGAATGATAAATTTGTGTGTAAGTTTGGGTTCGCATAGGTGTGGGACCTTGGAGGGGGACCATGCCTATGTGCCGGTCACGGATCCGGGACTCGGGTCGTGACAATAAGTCAAGGTTAATCATGTTTTAGCTGCCTAAAATCTTAATTTTTAATGTTGAAACAGTCTATAATAAAGTAAAATGGATTGGCTGCTCTGTATCACTACCCTTTTCATAATATTTTTTGTCTCTTTTTCACAGGGACTTTCTTCAATTCGACCATCCTCGAAGAATTGTATCTAGATCATACTTCTCTCCCGATGAACTTTCTCCAGAATATTGGACCATTGCCTGCTCTTAAAGTTTTGTCTGTTGGTGAATGTGACCTCAATGGCACCCTACCTGCTCAAGGTAAATTAACAACTCCTCCTACCCACAGCAATTAAATGATATTTTTCCATCACTAGTTCTAACATGATTAGAGATAAACTTTACAGGTTGGTGGTGTGAATTGAAGAATCTGGAGCAGTTAGATCTATCCGGAAATAATCTAGAGGGTTCATTCCCAGATTGTTTAGGAAACTTGTCATCTCTACAGCTATTAGATGTCTCCGGAAACCGATTTACTGGAAATATTGCCTCCGGTCCTCTTACCAACATCATATCCCTTGAATTCCTCTCGCTATCAAACAACCACTTCGAAGTTCTAGTTTCAATGAAGCCTTTTATGAACCACTCAAGCCTCAAGTTCTTCTCTAGTGAGAACAATAGGCTAGTAGCCGGACCCGCTGCATTTCATAATTTTATTCCAAAGTTCCAGCTAGTCTATTTCAGCTTGTCGGATAACTCAACATCAGAAGCACTCAATTTAGAAATTCCAAGCTTCCTCTATAACCAACACAACTTAAGATTCCTTGATCTCTCCGGCAACAGCTTCAATGGAATGTTCCCATCGTGGTTGCTTAGGAACAATACAAGATTGGAGCAACTATTTCTAGGTGAGAACTCCTTCGTTGGTACTTTGCAAGTGCATGATCAACCAAATCCCCACATGACCATATTAGATATATCAAACAACAATATGAGCGGTCAATTTCCAAAACATATTTGTTTGATGTTTCCAAATCTGGTTACTTTAAGGATGTCTAAAACTGGACTCATAGGTTGTATTCCTTCCTGTTTAGGAAATATTAGCTCTCTGGAAGATTTAGATTTATCCAACAATCAGTTGTCTTCAGTAAAACTAGAACAGTTTACAACACTAACCTTTCTTGACCTGTCAAAAAACAATTTGGGTGGGAAATTACCTGCCTCGGTGGTCAATTCTACTACACTGAACTATCTCTGCCTAAGCTTTAACAACTTCCGGGGTCAGATTGCAGATTTTCCACCACCGGTAAAGAAAAAGTGGGCTGCATTGGGTTTGAGTAACAATCAATTTTCAGGCATGCTTCCTAGGTGGTTTGCAAATTCCACCCGACTCCGCACGCTTGATTTGTCCAGAAATCATTTTAATGGTCTGATTCCAATAGACTTTTGTAAGCTTGATGGTCTTAAATATTTGGACCTTTCTGGGAACGAGTTGTTTGGCTCTATACCATCTTGTTTCAATCCACCAAATATAACCCATGTGCATCTATCCAGAAATAGATTGAGCGGTCCGTTAACATATGGATTTCATAACAGCTCTTCCCTAGTTACGCTGGATCTCCGAGATAACAACTTCACCGGCGCCATTCCAAAATGGTTCGGCAATCTTTCAACATTGAATGTTCTTCTTCTGAGGGCTAATCACTTTGACGGTGAGTTTCCTGTTCAGTTATGCTTTTTAGAACAATTAAGCATTTTGGATGTTTCACAAAATCAGCTCTCTGGTCCATTACCCTCCTGTTTGGGCAATCTTACTTTCAAGGAAAGTTCCAAGAAAGCCGTAGTTTATCTCGGAATTGTTTTTTCATCAAGATCCATAAGAAAAGCTTATTATGAAACGATGGGTCCACCACTAGTGGAGAGTATCTACAACCTGGACAGCAGTTATTTGCCCATCACTATAGAAGAGGTGGTAGAATTTGCAACTAAAAGTATGTATTACAGTTACAAGGGAAAAGTTCTCAGCTTCATGTCTGGCATTGATCTATCCAGTAACAGTTTCTCAGGAGCAATACCACCTAAATTGGGGAATTTAAATGAGGTACATGCATTAAACTTGTCACACAACAATCTCACTGGATCTATCCCTGCAACATTCTCAAACTTAAAGCAGATCGAGAGTTTGGATCTTTCTTACAACAACTTGAATGGTGTCATCCCTCCACAATTTACTGAAATGACAACACTAGAAGTTTTTAGTGTGGCACACAATAACTTGTCAGGCAAACCTCCAGAGAGGAAATATCAGTTTGGGACCTTCGATGAGAGCAGCTATGAAGGAAATCCGTTCTTGTGTGGACCTCCATTGCCAAACAATTGTTGTGAAGAAGAATCACCATTGCAGCCAATGCCTAGTGATGAACAAGAAGATGACTGTTTCATAGACCTGGATTTTTTCTACATCAGTTTCAGTGTAAGTTACATAATTGTGGTGATGGCGATTTCAGCGGTTCTCTACATCAATTCAATTCATATGAAACTCAAAATGATATGGAACTCAATATATATATATTCTAAATCCAAATTAATGGGTCATATCCTCTCTCTAATTGTATATACTTAGTAGGTATTTATTGTTCCGGAATAAGTGATACTGACTTTATAGCTGCTCCACGTATTATATATATTTTTTACACACGGGAAAATATTTATTTTCAGTATACTACTCATTTAGGTAATACCAACCAGTCATGTGAAAAAATCAAAAATACACTCATACAAAAATAATGCTGAGCATATTGAGAGGCAAAATCATTAATATACTGTTGTAATCCATCAAAATTTGTGAGTGTGTGGACAGTGTTTAACCAATATCTTTTAGCTTTTCTTCTAATAATCTGAGATAGAAACTGCATCGAGGTTTTTTGTCTTTCCTTTCTTCAATTTTTTGGCGAGAGAAAAGAGATCAGGATTGGTGATTCCGGAGAAAGAAGCCATGGCCATGATAGCAGTGCAGGTGGTGCTCGAGCAACTGGCTTCCTTGGTAGCAGAAGAAACACGGTTGTTGGGAGGAGTTAGAGGGGGAATCGAAGAACTACGGGATGATCTGCATAGCATGAAATCTTTCCTTCAGGATGCGGAAGAAAGGAGTGAGAGTGATCAAGGACTGAGAGCCTGGGTCAAACAAGTGAGAGATGTGGCTTATGATGCTGAGGACATTCTTGAAGAGTTTATGCTCCGGTTTTCTCCATCTCATGGGAGTGGTTTTGTCCATTTTCTTCGCGACTCATACCGTTCCACCCGTAAATTAAGTGCACGGCATCGGCTGGCAGCCCACTTACAAAGCATTAAAGCAAGGGTGAAAGCCATTTCAGAGAGAAGAAATGCATTTTCTTTGAATAGGATTGACATGCCATCAACCTCCAGTGCTGCCGTAGAGAAATGGAATGATCCCCGGATAGCTTCTCTTTACTTAGATGAAGCTGATGTCGTGGGAATTGAGAACCCAAAACGTCTACTGGTTTCCTGGCTTGTAGAAGGAGAAGAAAAGCTCTCCAGTATCTCTGTGGTTGGAATGGGCGGGTTGGGAAAAACAACCCTCGTAAGGAAAGTTTATGACGGCCACCCCATCAGAAGAAGCTTTGATGCCCATTCTTGGGTTACGGTTTCCAAATCGTTTGCAACGGCGGAGCTTCTACGAGTTGCTCTGCAGGGGTTTCTGGTGACAGCGAACGAACCCCTTCCGGATAATCTGCAATCAATGACTGACTTCCAATTAATTGATGCTCTAAGAAATTATTTAGGGAGAAGGAGGTATGTCATTGTTTTGGATGATGTATGGAATGTAAATGCTTGGGAAACAATAAAGTATGCATTTCCTGATTGTAACTGTGGTAGTAGAATTATCTTCACTACACGTTTAGGTAACTTGGCTGAATCTATAGAGAACACCAGTCATGTTTATGAGCTCCAGCCTTTACCAGAAAATGAAGCTTGGACCCTCTTTTGCATGAAAGCCTTTAGAGGGGAACATAAGGCTGTTTGCCCGCCAGAACTGGAAGAGATGTCTCGAGATATCTTAAGGAAGTGTGAGGGACTGCCACTTGCAATTGTAGCAATAGGAGGCCTGCTTTCGAAGAAGAAAAATGAAGGTTTGGAATGGAAGAAAGTCCGTGACTGCCTAGCAACAGAATTGAAAAGTAACAACGACCTTGGGAGTCTACGAAGAATACTTCAACTAAGTTATGATAATCTTCCTTACTACCTAAAACAGTGTTATTTGTATTTAAGTGTTTTTCCAGAGGATTATTTGATAAAAAGAATGAAGTTGATCCGGCTATGGATAGTTGAAAGGTTTGTGGAAGAGAAGCAAGGCTTTACAATGGAGGAAGTAGCAGAGGAATACCTTAATGAACTCGTGAACAGGAGTTTGATCCAAGTGGTGGAGATGAATTATTTTAATAGGGTCAAGACATGTCGTGTTCATGATCTAATGCGAGAAATCATTCAATTGAAATCCAGGGAAGAATCTCTTGTTATGATAGCAAACGGAACAAGAATAAGCAAGAATGAGAAAGTTCGTCGTCTATCAATCCATGAAAACTCTGAGGAAGTACAATCAGATATGAGATTTCCTTATCTGTGGTCTTTCTTGTCATTTTCATCACATCATTCTTTTGAGCATGGTTTTCGCAATTACAAGCTGTTAAGAGTATTGAATTTAGATCGTGCTCCCTTTTCCTGCTTCCCACCTGAATTGGTCGAACTGATTCATTTGAGATACTTAAGTTTGAGATGGACCATGATAAGGGAGCTTCCGGAGTCCATAAGGAATCTCAAGGACTTAGAAATACTTGATTTGAAAAGGAGTAATGTGTCATCTTTGCCTTCTGGGATCACACAGTTGACATGTCTTTGCCAGCTCCGTAACTATGGACACAGTTTCCAGTCCTCATTGTTCTTCCCAGACACTCTTGGAATGAGAGTTCCATCAGGAATAGGAAGGTTGACTAGCCTGCAGAAATTGGGACGCGTTGAAGTGAATGAAGATTATGAGTCGGTCAGGGAGTTGGGAAAGCTAACTCAGTTGAGAAGGCTGGGCATTTTAAAGCTGAGAGAAGAGCAGGGAATGGATCTATGTTATACCTTGGAGAGGTTGAAACACCTCACTGCAATGTATCTTGTTTCACTAAACAAGACGGATTTCTTACAACTGGACTCTATTTCATCTCCTCCAAAATATCGCCAATGTATATATCTCAAATGCAGTCTCTCAGCTTTACCAGGATGGATAGCTTCACTCCAGTATATTTCCAAGCTAGTGCTTCAATATTCTAATTTGAAAAGTGATCCTCTGAAGGCCCTCCAGAAATTGCCTAGTTTGGTGGTGCTTGAACTCCGTCAAGCTTATGCAGGGGAAGAGCTGTGGTGTGATCCTGGAGGATTTTCAAAGCTGAAGAAGCTAGGTCTCCATGAACTGGAGAGATTGCAGCGCATCAGAATAGCGAAAGGATCAATGCCTGGGCTGGAGAGGCTGGACATCACAGCATGCACGGTGCTAGAAACGGTGCCGGATGGGATTGAAAACCTGAAAAATATAGAAGACCTGGTTCTGTGGGAGATGCCTTCAACATTCATCAAGACAGTAGAGAGGTGCCGCGGTGAAGATTTCTGGAGAGTTCAACATATCACAACAATTACCCGTAAATACGAGAGCCGGGGGAGATGGGTTTCTGAAACTCTTCTGTGATTAGAGGAGTAAACTACGGAGAGGACTACAGTTTCAGGAAAGTCATGATCTCCAACGCATCTACCTGTTTTGTTTTTACATTATTATTATTTTTTTTTAAAATAAGTTTTACAGAAC
This sequence comes from Salix brachista, assembly GCA_009078335.1. Taxonomy (NCBI): domain Eukaryota; kingdom Viridiplantae; phylum Streptophyta; class Magnoliopsida; order Malpighiales; family Salicaceae; genus Salix; species Salix brachista. Next base: position 763,984 of record CM018576.1, on the reverse strand, counting down.
CATTTTACAGTGCCTGCATGATTTCTAATTAGACTGCCTCATGCATGGGAAATATACCACAGGTCACATCATCATCATCATCATGTACTGCTGAAATTCTGAGCCCCGAAAACAGAAAACTGCTGCTCTTCCCTCCTCTTCTTGTTAAGTTGTCAGTTATGTCTATGGTTATCAGTTACTTATATTTACTGCTGTATTTAAATCATAATAATTACAGAGTGTTTGTTATGTTGATCTATTTATCAGCTTGTAACCACGTTCATAGAATTTATTCTTACGTGGGTTGTTTCATTTCAGTTTCAAGTTTCCTGTAAGGCTATATATAGCCAACTCATATGTTTCAATTGAATAAGATCATTTCTCCCAAAGCTTACTTATTCTCAAAGAAGATTACTTTGTTTTACACTTCTCTGCTCCTTTGTCTCTGTTTTGCTGTTGATGAATCTTCCAACCTGTTATCTTGCCCTGGTTTGTCACCACTAAATTTCCACCGTCGATTTCTAGACATCAATACGAGTATATCTGGGATTTGTCAAATGTCTATTTTATATTTCATCGAATTTTCACAACTTGAGTTCGTTTTGTCTGCAAAAGAGGAGCTTTGCAGCAATTTCACAGAGGCGCAGAGGGAGAAGACACTAACAACAACACAAGAATTGCAGATAACTTCGACCATTGCAGCGAATCGATACCTCTGATAATTTTGTGAATATTTCTATTAGCAATGGCAGAGTGCTGAAGAAGGCATGGGATATAACAGGTGATTGTGCATGCTGGATAGTATACAAGATAACAGCTTCAAGCCCACGTCTGTACAATTTTACTTCAATTTTTTGTCTCTTTTTCACAGGGACTTTCTTCAATTCGACCATCCTCGAATAGCCTGTTTGGTATTGCGGTTGCGGTAGCTTTTCAAAAAGTTTTTCATGCTGAAATATATCAAAATAATGTTTTTTCATTTTTTAAAAATTATTTTTGATATCAGCACATCAAAATGATATAAATGCACCTAACCGCCGTTATTTAAAATGAAAAAAAAAATAAAAAAAAATTGCCAACCGCAGCTAACCTGCGGTTTGGCCGCAGTCCCAAACAGGGGCGAAGAATTGTATCTAGATCACACTTCTCTCCCAAGAAACTTTCTCCAGAATATTGGACCACAATAACTTGTCAGGTAAAACTCCAGAGAGGAAATACCAGTTTGGGACCTTCGATGAGAGCAGTTATGAAGGAAATCCTTTCTTGTGTGGACCTCCATTGCCAAACAATTGTAGTGAAGAAGAATCACCATTGCAGCCAGTGCCTAATGATGAACAAGAAGATGACTGTTTCATGGACATGGATTTTTTCTACATCAGTTTCAGTGTAAGTTACATAATTGTGGTGATGGCGATTTTAGCGGTTCTCTACATCAATTCATATTGGCGACGCAGGTGGTTTTACTTCATCGAAGACTGCATAGATACTTGCTACTATTTTCTGCTTTCTAGTTTTCGTAAGCTCTCCAACATCAGAAGGTGATTGGGTCTATCATACTTAGTGAATTTGTACTGATTGTTGCTAGGGAGTCAGTTGTTCTCTTACTTATGTCTAGGTATTGGAAATATTTGTAGTGTATGGTCACTCAGCTCAGCCTTTCTGTTGATTTTGAATTTTGGTTAAGTTGATTTATTCACGGGCTCCTAAGTTTTGTTTTGCTATATTAGCTCTACGGACTATAATTTGTACCATGTTCTATGAATTGTCAAGTCCAGCTCTAAAAATAGATTGATATGGGTTAAGGAATCTTCTCCTGTTTAACTCCATCTCATCCTAAGTGCTCTTCATAGTTGCGGTTCCTCGTTCCATCGAATCTTGAATAACTCGGCTTCTAGATAGAAATTTCCCTGCCGTGTCCTCTATTTGTAGAACTATTCAGAAACTCATCGGTGATTAGAGGGGTAAACTAAGGAAAGGACTACAGTTTCAGGAATATCATGATCTCTGCCAAGTTCCTCAGGTCTGTATAGACGTTCCTTCCAATGCATCTGCCTGTTTTGTTTTCATATTTTTATTTTATTTTATTTTATTTTACATCACAACTTGCTATTGAAGATATAAAGTGCCTGCATGATTTATAATTAGAAGACTGCCTTATTGCATGGCAAATATACCACAGATCAAATCATCATCATCATCTACTGCTACAATTCTGAGCTGCCTATGTCTCTGTTTTGCTGTTGTTAAATCTAACAACCTGCTATCTTGCCCATATTTGTCACCACTAAATTTCGGACACTGACAATTTTTAGACATCAATTCGAGCATATGTATTGAGCATACAGTAAATATATACCATGAAAACAACAGGGACATGATCAGCAGATCGGAAATACTATACAGTGCGCAAAACCATACCAAACTAGATCCGAATTATTATTTCCTTCTGTTTTTGCGCTGGTCTGGCCTGATAAGGTAATCCAATGCCATCAATTTTGTATCTCGCAACTCTGTTGGAAGATTACATCGAGCCTTTTCATTTTGAAAAGGTACACCTTATATTCTACTCCGGTCACTATTAAACGAATATGGTGCCTGCATGATTTTTAAGCTGACTCTCTTCCATGGAAAATATACGAAGAGATTAAATCCTGCTGTGAATTACTCTTCATTAATGCCAATGCTCATATGATATCACATTCAACCAACCACGAGTACCATGTGCACCAGCATAATAATAGCAGACCAAATGTGGAATTCCATTCACTGAGACAATTTGCGTAGAGCAGGTTTTCAAGCAAAAGATTGCGCAGGGAAGAAACTGGAGAATCTTGATCTAAGTGGGAATCAATACAACGATAAACATTTTTTCATCTCTAACAGGGTTTTCAACTCTCAAGTCTTTGGATCTGTCAGGGAATATGTTGTCAGGATTTACTAGTATCAATAGTAAGTTGTAGATAATTTCTACATAACTTCTTATTTTGCATGTAGTGAGGGGCGTTATGACTGAACCTGATTAATATTAGAGGAAACTACAGAGCCTTGACCCCAAGCTATATATTTTATCATATTTGTGTGGAATCTTCTTTCCAAGTCTTTAAATCTAGCAGACGGTATGCTGTTATTAGGAGAAACATCATATTTTATCATATTTTATCAGATGGTTGATGTCATCTAAGAGAAACATCATTTTCTTTGAAAACTAAATTTGAAGTTTCCTTCTCCGTTTTATGATTACTCTTTCCAACCTGATTGTATACCATGTCAAACGAAAAACTAGTCGCAAAAAAAATGGTGGGTCGGCAGATCCTATTTACCCAAACATCGTTAAGTCACTAACGCTGTTAACTCACCGCACCCCATATTTAAGCACAGGCTGATACATGGAGCCTCCCTCTTCCCATTTCCTCTCTCTCTCTGGGCAGCTTCTCTTTACTCTGCCCTCTCGCTCGCTATCTGTAAGCAATCTCTCTCTATTGCTTTTGTTATCATTGTTGTAGATCTTGATCAGGATATGGACAGGATTTGTCTTGTTTTGGTTCTACAGTTTGTCGTTTTGACTTTTCTCTTAAAGGTTCCTAGATCTGACCCTTGATAGATTACATCTGTTTTTGGTGTCTTTGTTAAGAGTTTCAACGACCCTTTTGCTTGTTTTTGTTTGCTGGTATTGACATGAAGAAGATTATGAATCTATAAACTTGGCTTTTGTGTGAAATAATGAAATGAAAATAGAGGAATTTAAAGGAACGGACTTTACTGTGTATACAAGCTTGGGTCTCTATGATTTATTGCTGTTTCTCAATGCCCTGATGGAATGGACCTTGTGTCGTCTGTGAAATGGTGTTAAAAAGGAAAGATTTTGTCCGTGTTTGTAAGTTAATGTGTTTTAAGATCTTGCTTGCTCGCACGCGTTGTTTGATTTTGATTGTTTTATTGGTGTGAATGAGAAAATGTTATAATGGATGTAAAAGTGATTTTCTTAAGACTGATTGCGGGGTTTTATGATGCAGGTGAGATTTAGGAAAGATGGGGCTTACATTCACAAGGCTTTTTAGCCGTCTTTTTGCCAAGAAAGAAATGAGAATTCTCATGGTGGGTCTTGATGCTGCTGGTAAGACCACCATCTTGTACAAACTCAAGCTTGGAGAGATTGTCACCACTATCCCTACAATCGGTGTGTTACTCGAAACTTACCATTACTTGCAAGCTCTCTAGTACTGAATTTTTTGCGCTCTTGTTTTTCTTGCTAACTGTCTGCCTCTATCCAGGTTTCAATGTGGAGACTGTAGAATACAAGAACATAAGCTTCACTGTCTGGGATGTTGGTGGCCAGGACAAGGTATGTGAATGTTGTAAATTGTAATGAGAAGTCTGGGCAAAATTACAATGTCAAGAAATGCATCAAATCATTTTCTCGGTGTCATAAATGTCTCGTCTTTATTCAATGACAAAATATGGCACTATTCATGTTTGTGCTTGTCTCTGGTTTTAAAATGTGCTTATCGACGGTCTTGTGCTGATTAGATATTGCTCCCTCAGTACATAATCAAATCGTAAGCTACATGGATTTAGCCAGTTAATGTTGCAATATTTCCGTTTTTAGCATGAAGGGAAAGATAACCATTGCATGGCTGAAATTTTACTATGATAAGCATATGTGTACTCTCACATGCACACAAGAAATACATAAGCTATAACGAGTGGAGCCATCTTGTCTTTCATGTTTTTCCCCTTGTTGGAATGAGGAATGGCAATCCATGACATGGCGACATGCTGTTGTCTTTGGTTGTAAATGTTGTCTGTGGCTGAAGTTTTTAGTTGTTTTGGTGCATGTGCTTATCGACGGTCTTGTGTTGGCTAGTTTTCTTCCACCAGCACATAACATATTCGTAAGCTACATTAATGAACCCACAGTTTTATTTTAGTTTATCCTTTCTTTGTGAGGAAAAGCTTTCAATGCTGTGGTGCACACCATAAATCATATATCCAAGTTCGCTCATGTTTGATTATGTTTAGTGAAATGCATTGATGTGGTTGCATTATCTTTAATGCTGATCAAGTAAGGATGCAATTCAAGTTGAATTGGAAGCATTTGTAGAAAAAACCACTTGCTCATGTGCAGTCTATCGCCTAGGAGACATGTCTTGTTTCCTTATTATTTTGGGTTTTGTATTCATTTCAAATGTCACATGTTTCATGAAAAAGGAATATTTTTTTCAATTTGCACAGATTCGACCACTGTGGAGATTTTATTTCCAAAACACTCAAGGGCTCATCTTTGTGGTTGATAGCAATGATCGTGACCGTGTGGTTGAAGCTAGGGATGAGCTGCATCGGATGTTGAATGAGGTATAGCCATAAGATTTACCTTTTAACTAGGGCCTTTGTCACTGTTGTCTCTAATGATGAAAATTTATCTTCTGAATAGGATGAATTGAGGGATGCAGTGCTGCTTGTGTTTGCTAACAAGCAAGATCTTCCAAATGCTATGAATGCTGCTGAAATTACTGATAAACTTGGTCTTCATTCGCTCCGTCAACGCCACTGGTAAATGATTGTATCTCCATTTTGAACAGGTCGAGAGTTTGCTGTTGCATGCAAATTAACATATGCCATCCAATCTGTGTTTTATTTCAGGTATATCCAGAGCACCTGTGCCACCTCTGGTGAAGGTCTCTACGAGGGACTTGACTGGCTATCTAACAACATTGCTAACAAGGTATGGTCATATTAATTTGTTGGAAATGATGATAAAAAAAATGTTCGGTTCGTGCTAAAAGTAACTTTGTGTGACGATTGTGGCAGGCTTAAGAGATGGGTGGATTTCTATAGCTTCATGGTAGCGTTCCGCTTCATTTTGGGAATATGTTAGGTTGTTTGATGTTTCGAGGATTCCTGTTTGTAAATATTGGCAAGAGAAAATATATTTGTTTGGTTTTGTAAGATAATGTTACTGTAATAGAAACTGGCAAACTAGCCTTATATATATATATACCAAAATAATAAATGATTCACAGTTTTCAAGTAATTGTTCCTTTGCTTCAAAGTTTTTGCTGGAGGAGTTTTTGCAGATGTATTTCATATTCGCATCATTTTAGTTTTTTATTATTATTATTTGTTTAGAATATTGTTGTTTTTTAAATTAAAAAAGCCATTATGTTTTTTCGGTAGTTGATGTGGGCTGACTGAACCCTCGAGGCGGGGTGTGTCATTGTTCTGTCATGCTCCAATACAACAAATAAAATGAATCTGGTTTTGTTGATTCAACCACACTCCCAATCACAATCAGGCAGTTAATCTCCTTCCATGGAAGTATCTCCCAGAATGCTTGCATAACAATCTGTTCATCAAACACCAAGTGTCCCGGTCGTGCTGTCAATACTTTCAATAGTTAGGATCGGTTGTAGAAGAGTGATACGCTGCGTATAAAGGGACTAGCGTTGCTGATGAGTTTGTGGAGGTTGAAATGAATGATTTCTTACCCTCTTTAGCAATCTAAAAGATGAGATAAACGTACTTTAACTTCTGAATTCTACAGATTCGTTCATGGAAAGAGAGACTGATAGACGGCAAGGATTACGGAAGAAACTTTATTGATACAATAGTTACAAGGGAGAATGTTATTTCTAGCCCTTCAGAGATCAAGTTGAAGGCTGAAGCTTTCGTTTTCAACCTGTACGGTAGTAATATTGTAGATTGTTTGCATATAGGAGGTACGGGGTTTAACACATTAAGCAACAATTCTTCAACTTGGCTGAAGAGAGATGTCACAAACTATGTCACCATTTTTGTTTTCATTAACTAAAGTTAGAAATGTGTTGTCTTATCTTGTTATCTTTATGCATACACCCTCATAAACTCTTGGTTTCTCTTTTTTATTGTCATCAGATTGGTTATGTGAGGAGCAATTTCCAAATTGAGTTTATACTACTTCAAGAAGGCGTATGCCAGATCCTTCCATTTATTAGTCTTGGTACTATTCGGTCTCATATATCAGCTCAAGGCAGACCTTGTGAGACTATTCTAAAAAAATAGATTAGCATTTTATCATTTTGGATAACTCCAGTCATCTTGTAGCAATATGACCAGAGATGAGTGTTTGGGCATTTTAGCCTAGTATATTTGAAGTTCGACACTCTAAACTCTTTTGGCACCATAATGTTTGGAACTTAACAAACTTTAGTTACTCATATAGGGTTTCTCATATCATTCCCTTCAATTTCTCTCATTGTCTCTTTTCTATCATACCATTTGTCATAGTTTAAAGGACCAACAATTCTATCATCAGAGGTACTTCAACTATCAAATTTGTAGTGATAGAAGTTTGAGTAGGTTACATGAGGGCAATGGGGGTAAAACGTCGCTTCATTATTGAACATGCCCCAAGTTCTGAGATGTTGAGGGACATGAGCTAATGGTACTTCAACAGGAGGTAATCCAGATGTTCCTTTTCCATGCTTGGGACTCCAAAATAAATAACAACATTGAGCAAGAAAATTAACCGGATCATGCATGGATTTTAACAATGCATTTCATGATCAAAAGGATTGTAAATATGCTTCTCACATTCATGAAAAGGTTGACTCATGTCTACATAGACATAGGTTGAAGGTTAATAATATGCTAAATGTAATTTTAAACTCATTTAACAAATGCATGTGGGGAAAGAAAACTTCACCACCTAAACACTCTGATGGCTCAGATGTTAAAAATCCCATTATGTTGGTCGCATATCCAACACTAATTAGTGTTGCAATTCATTATATATTACAATATATATGCAACCATACATTTCCCTGGCGATGTCTTTAATCTTAGCGATATGAATGCAAGGGGAAATCTGGCAAAGAGTTCAGTGATGTCTCTAATGTGAAGTTTAGTCTAACCATTTAAGTTTTTAAAACCAGATTTGTCCACTAAAGTCATATAAAAAATAATCTCCATTTAAAAAATTAATCAAGTTATTATTGAATGTGATTCTAATCAGTTGAGTTTGATAATTAGTTTGCTTTTAGTTCCACTAAAAAAAATTAAATTTCATGATGAAATAATCATTTCAAACTAAAGGAATTATCTTTACCATATTAAATTATTTGTCAAAAATGAATGACAAGAGTGTTGTGTAAAGATATTATAATACTATTTACGCGCACCATACTAAATTTCTTCAATCTAAACAAGACTTTCAATAACATAACAAATTGGTGGTCATTAATATTAATAGAAACTCAAACCAAAGATTATAAAGATAATATATATATATATATATATATATATATATATATATATATATATAAAGGAGTGAAAATAAAAGGTAGTCTTAAGTTGTCATAAGTTTTTGTTAGGTAACGATCCATGGATATACTATAATTTTATAAGGAAATTTGATTTTCTTAAAATATATTATAAAATAATACATTTTATTTTTTCTCGTGTTTAGTTTTGGTAAAGCTAATTGATTTAGTCAAAACTCAACCTTTAATCCATTATTTTTTTTATTAAAATAAATTATTTTGATTCTTTGATTTAAAAAAAATATATATATAATTGAGATCAACCTGGATTGATCCTCTCAAGTCATGATTTATAACTTGTCTATAATGGATTCTTTAATCAAATCTTGTAGGTACATTTAAAATTACCATTATATTCCTTAAAAAAATATCTAGCTTCTTATTGTTTAGGAATTTTAATTTTGGAAGTTATAGATAAATAATTTCTTAACTTAAATATATCTTTTAATTTAATTAGAAAAGTCATTTCATAGAAGATGGGGAATTCATGCCCCCTTCAGAGCAACTCCAACGCACAACCTATCTGCGTTAACAAAGCCAAATAATTATTTTTTTACCTATGATGTTGGTTTTTTAGTTACTGAAGTGCTATTTTTACATAGTTTTAGAGCAAAGTCAAACGTTGAAAAAAGTACACATAGGATAAAAGTCATGCAAATGTTCTGCTGGGAAGTTGTAATTTTTCTACTAGTGTTTCTACGTAATTTAAAAGCACAAGAAAACAAGACCGAAAAAAAAATATTTGATAATTATATACAAGAGAAAATAATTATCTATATATCATATTTAGTTATCATAAACAAATCATGATAAAATCTTAATCAATTTACTTTATTTTTAATATATATTATTATGAAACTTTTATATTTAAAAAATAATTAGATATTTAAAAATATTGGCGAGTGTTTTTTTTTCAAATTTGATTTTTTTATTAAATAAAATTAAAAAATTAAAAATTAAAATGTTAGAGGGTTTTTTAAAAGCAATTATGTAATTATATAAATTACTCATATTAATTGTATAATTAATTGCATAATTATATTATATACAAAATAATTGCATATATAGAAAATAGCTCTTCTAAATAGTTTTTACCACACATAAATAAAAAAACTATATTTACACTATTTAAAAAGTTATTCTATTAATTTGGCTCCATCGCTTCTTTTACCCTTCTCCTCCCTGCTTTTATCTTCCCTCTACCCATTACTCCTTTTCTTTTCTTTTCTTTTGCCTCTCCTTGTTCCCCTTTCCCTTTCCCTAAGAAAGTGTTTGAGAGTGTTTTTGTAAAAATTAAAATTTTTTATTTTTAAGTTTAAATTAACAAAATTTGGTATTTTTAGATTGTTTTAATGTGTTGATGTTAAAAATAATTTTTAAAAGATAAAAAAATATAATTTAATGCATTTTTAAACGAAAAACAATTTCAAAAGCAACTATAACCATCAATTTTAATGTCCATGTCTGATTATTCAATTCATTTTATTTATTGGGACTAATTTATATTCTATTCATTTTGAGAAGAAGACTGGAAGTCAGATTCATGAGAAGCAAATATATATTTTTAATATTAATATATTAAAATCATAAAAAAAACTATTTTAAAAAAACTATTTCAATCCTTTTCTAAGTGAAATATATTTTTAAAAATCATCCAAAATAAAAGTTAATGTGATTCAATACACTCACCTAACTTATTTTTTAGGGTCTGTTTGGGAGTGCGGTTGCGATAGCTTTTCAAAGTGCTTTTCGTGCTGAAATACATCAAAATGATGTTTTTTTATTTTTTAAAAATTATTTTTGATATCAGCACATCAAAATGATCTAGAAACACCAAAATATATTCATTTAAAATGAAAAAAAAATTTAAATTTTAGCAAAACACCGGTTGAAATGCACAGCCAAACAGGCCATTAGTGTGATCATCTCCTTGATATTATAAAATTGATGGTTGATGTCATTTAAGAGAAACGTCATTTTCTTTGAAAACTAAATTTGAAGTTTCCTTCTCCGTTTTATGATTACTCTTTCCAACCTGATTCGATACCATGTCAAACGAAAAACTATTGGCACAAAAAAGGTGGGTGGGCAGATCTTATTTTTACCCTAACATCGTTAAGTCACTAACGCTGTTAACTCACGGCACCCCATATTTAAGCACAGGTTGTTACATGGAGCCTCCCTCTTTCCCATTTCCTCTCTCTCTCTCTCTGGGCAGCTTCTCTTTACTCTGCCCTCTCGCTCGCTATCTGTAAGCAATCTCTCTCTATTGCTTTTGTTATCATTGTTGTAGATCTTGATCAGCATTTGGACGGGATTTGTCTTGTTTTGATTCTACAGTTTGTCTTTTTGACTTTTCTCTTAAAAGTTCCTAGATCTGACCCTTGATAGATTACATCTGTTTTTGGTGTCTTTGTTAAGAGTTTCAACGACCCTTTTGCTTGTTTTTGTTTGCTGGTATGGACATTAAGATTATGAATCTATAAACTTGGCTTTTGTGTGAAATAATGAAATGAAAATAGAGGAATTTAAAGGAACGGACTTTACTGTGTATCCAAGCTTGGATCTTCATGATTTATTGTTGTTTCTCAATGCCCTGATGGATTGGACCATGTGTCGCCTTTGAAATGGTGTTAAAAAGGAAAAATTTTGTCTGTGTTAGTAAGTGTTTTAAGATCTTGCTTGCTCGCACGCGTTGTTTGATTTTGATTGTTTTATTGGTGTGAATGAGAAAATGCTATAATGGATGTAAAAGTGATCTTTTTAAAGACTGATTGCGTGGTTATATGATGCAGGTGAGATTTAGGAAAGATGGGGCTTTCATTCACAAAGCTTTTTAGCCGTCTTTTTGCCAAGAAAGAAATGAGAATTCTCATGGTGGGTCTTGACGCTGCTGGTAAGACCACCATCTTGTACAAGCTCAAGCTTGGAGAGATTGTCACCACTATCCCTACAATCGGTGTGTTACTCGAAACTTACCATTACTTGAAAGCTATCTAGTACTGAATTATTGCACTCTTGTTATTCTTGCTAACTGTCTGTTTCTATCCAGGGTTCAATGTGGAGACTGTAGAATACAAGAACATAAGCTTCACTGTTTGGGATGTTGGTGGCCAGGACAAGGTGTGTCAAAGCTGTAAATTGTAATGAGAACTACGTGTATAATTACAATATCAAGAAATGCATCAAATCATTTTCTCGGTGTCATAAATGTCTCGTCTTTATTCAATGACAAAATATGGCACTATTCATGTTTGTGCTTGTCTCTGGTTTTAAAATGTGCTTATCGACGGTCTTGTGCTGAGTAGATATTGCTCCCTCAGTACATAATCAAATCGTAAGCTACATGGATTTAGCCAGTTAATGTCGCAATAATTCCCTTTTCAGCATGAAGGGAAAGATAACCATTGCATGGCTGAAATTTTACTATGATAAGCATATGTGTACTCTCACATGCATTCCCTTGTTGTCTATTTGCTTATGGACAGTCTAGGGCTGATTATATGCTGTCGTTGCACACAAGAAATACATAAGCTATAACGAGTGGAGCCATCTTGTCTTTCATGTTTTTCCCCTTGTTGGAATGAGGAATGTCAATCCATGGCATGGCGACATGTTGTCTTTGGTTGTAAATGTTGTCTGTGGCTGAAGTTTTTAGTTGTTTTGGTGCATGTGCTTATCGACGGTCTTGTGCTGGCTAGTTTTCTTCCACCAGCACATAACATATTCGTAAGCTACATTAATGAACCCACGGTTTTATTTTAGTTTATCCTGTCTTTGTGAGGAAAAGCTTTCAATGCTGTGGTGCACACCATAAATCATATATCCAAGTTTGCTCATGTTTGATTATGTTTGGTGAAATGCATTGATTTGGTTGCAATATCATTAATGCTGATCAACTAAGGATGCAACTCAAGTTGAATTGGAAGCATTTGTAGAAAAAACCACCTGCTCATGTGCAGTCCAACATGTCTCATTTTCTTGTTATTTTGGGTTTTGTACTCTTTTCAAATGTTACATGTTTCATGAAAGAGGAATTGTTTTTCAATGTACTCTTATGATTTGCACAGATTAGACCATTGTGGAGACATTATTTCCAAAACACTCAAGGGCTCATCTTTGTGGTTGATAGCAATGATCGTGACCGTGTGGTTGAAGCTAGGGATGAGCTCCATCGGATGTTGAATGAGGTATAGCCATAAGATTTACCTTTTAACTAGGACCTTTGTCACTGTTGTCTCTAATGATGAAAATTTATCTTCTGAATAGGATGAATTGAGGGATGCTGTGCTGCTTGTGTTTGCTAACAAGCAAGATCTTCCAAATGCTATGAATGCTGCTGAAATTACTGATAAACTTGGTCTTCATTCGCTCCGTCAACGCCACTGGTAAATGATTATATCCCCATTTTGAACATGTTGATAGTTTGGTGTTGCATACAAATTAACATACTCCATCCAATCTGTGTGTTTTATTTCAGGTATATCCAGAGCACCTGTGCCACTTCTGGTGAAGGCCTCTACGAGGGACTTGACTGGCTATCTAACAACATTGCTAACAAGGTATGGTCATATTAATTTGTTGGAAATGATGCTAAAAAAAGTTCGGTTCGTGCTAAAAGTAACTTTGTGTGATGATTGTGGCAGGCTTAAGAGATGGGTGGATTTCTATAGCTTTTTGGTGGCGATCCGCTTCATTTTGGGAAATATTGTGAGGTGGTTTGATGTTTCGAGGATTCCTGTTTGTAATATTGGCAAGAGAAAATGTATGTGTTTGGTTTTGTAAGATAATGTTACTGTAATAGAAACTGGCAAACTATCCTTATATATATACCAATATAATTAATGATTCACTGTTTCTCAAGTAATTATTCCTTTGCTTCAAAGTTTTTGCTGGAGGAGTTTTTGCAGATGAATTTAATATTTGCATCATTTTAGTTTTTTATTATTATTATTATTATTATTTGTTTAAAATATTGTTGTTTTATTAAATAAAAAAGCCACTATGTTTTTTCAGTAGTTGATGTGGGCTGACTCAACACTCGATGCGTGGTGTGTCATTGTTCTGTCATGCTCCTAAATAACAATTAAAAAGAATTTGATTTTGTTCATTCAACCACACTCCCAATCACAATCAGGCAGTTAATCTCCATCCATGGAAGTGTATATCCTTGACCAAATCCCAGAATGCTTGCATAACAATCTGTTCATGAAACACCAAGTGTCCCGGTCGTGCTATCAATACTTTCAATAGTTAGGATCGGTTGTAGAAGAGTGATACGCTGCGTATAAAGGGACTAGCATTGGTGATGAGTTTGTAGAGGTTGAAATGGATGATTTCTTACCCTCTTTAACAATCTAAAAGATGAGGTGCATGTGTTGGCATTGTGGTGCGATTGCCAGATCGCACCACAATTTGTTGTTTGGTAACATGCCAAACTTAGTTTTTGTATGTGGGACCCACACAAAATATTGATAAAAACGCTGATGGAAGAAAAGCTGAAAATTGATGCTTTTCATTTCGCGATTCATGCACTTTGGCAACGGCGATTTCATGTTTTGAATACAAAAATTACCGTTGAAAATACAAGCCCTAAAACATCCTCGGTTTATCATCACAATGTTCACAAACATGTTAGAGCACATATCGAAGCTCCTAACATGACAAACACATCAATGACAGAAAAAATCAAGTCGTTGACAGCAAGAAGAGATTACTTTGGTTGGGTGGTGCTCCGATCTTGTTGCCCTGAAGGAGTTACCGGAGCAGTCACGATCTGTTGCAGACGGTGTGGACGACGGTGATGGAAGGCCGGCGCAGCTGTGAGGGAGAAGAGGGGAGCAGCTCGATCGGGTCTGCAATTTTGGGAGCAGATGGGTCTTCACAAGAAAGTGAGAAGTTAACAGATGTGGAGCAGAGGGGAGAAGAGGGGAGCTGGGAGATGGGTTTGCAAGGGAGAAGAGGGGAGCTGGGAGATGGGTTTGCAATTTGAGAAGAGAGGTTTCGGGCGAAAAAGAGAGAAGAAGAGAGCTGGGAGATGGGTATGCAATTTGGGAAGAGAGGTTTCGGGCGAAGAAGAGAGAAGAAGAGAGCTGGGAGATGGGCGTCTGATAAAAGTAGAAGAAGTTGAAAAACAGAGAAGTGGAAAGAGAGAAGAAGAGAGCTGGGAGATGGGCCTGTTGAAAAACAGAGAAGTGGAAAGAGATGGTTTCTCAATGGAAATAATAATAATAATAATAATAATAATTCATCTGTGCGTAAAATGGGATTGAATAGTTTGATAAATATCTTCAATTATCAAATTTATCCCATCAAAAAGTTGAATTTTTTTAAAATATTTTTTATTTTAAATTAATTTTTTGATATTTTTAAATTATTTTGATACACTAATATCGTAAATAATTTTTAAAATTTACTTGAATTATTAATTATATTATATTATAATTATTAAATTTACAATATATAAAAAAATTATATATATATATATATACCCTTTAAAGTAATTTCACACGTGGTAATCAAACACCCAAAACTGCTTTTTTTTCAACCTCCAACTCAACCACAATTTTAACCAAACACTTCACCGCTTATTTTGAACCACAGTAAAAATGCTTTTTTTTAAACTGCTTTTTTTCAACCTCAATCTCAAAAGCAAAAGCAATGCCAAACACACCCGAGATAAATGTACTTTTAACTTCTGAATTCAACAGAATCGTTCATGTGAAGAGCAATTTGCAAATTGAGTTACTTCAATAAGGCATATGCCAGATCCTTCCATTTATTAGTCTTGGTACTATTTAGTCTCATATATTAGCTCAAAACAGGTCTTGTGAGACTATCCTAAAAAAATAGATTAGCATTTTATCATTTTGGATAACTTTAGTTATCTTGTTGCAATGTGACCTGAGATAAGTGTTTGGGCTTTCTAGCCCTGTATACTTGAAGGTCAACACTCCTAACTCTTTCGGCACTGTTTGGAACCTGACAGACTTTAGTTACTTGTATAAGGTTTCTCATATCATTCCCTTCAATTGCTCTCATTATCTCTTTTATATCATACTATTTATCATAGTTTATAGGACCAACAATTCTATCATCAGAGGTACTTCAACTATCAAATCCATAGTGATAGAAGTTTGAGATGGTTAGGCGAGGGCAATGGGAATAAAATGTTGCTTCATTATTGAATATGCTCCAAGTTCTGAGATGTTGAGGGACATGAGCTAATGGTGCTTCAACGAGAGGCTATGCAGTTGTTCCGTTTCCACTCTTAGGACTTGGTGCTTGTTGGAGTAATTTATGAGTCTAGCCACATGATGAAATTTGATTATTGCCAAAACTTTACAATAGAAATTTCTTCAGTGACAATTTTATACCACTCGTAAATTTTAAACTTAAGATGTTATATGAAAGGTTTGCCTTGATGCAAAACATATGTAGGAATCACACACCCTAAAGACAAGTTCTGTATCTTTTACGTGTGAAAGAAGGTATGTTTACTACTTGATCTTTAAAAATTACAATTCAACATCTAGAATTTTAATTTCTTTCAATTAAAGCCTAAACTGACTTCAAAAGCCCTCAATAAATTCAATTAAACCTTGAGAGATTCTAATTGTGTCCTTGAATATCCAATTTTGAATTTTTCATCATCAAATTGATTTTTTTTTTTATATATATATATAAATAAGAGCTTCATCAATCAGCAATACATTACTATACCTTTTAAACTTTTATATTTTATCCTCATTCGACAATTTCCTTGATGTTTTGAAATACTCTTCTCAGTGGTATTTTGTCTTATTTTCTTCCAACATTTTTATATTTTTTTGTATTTTCTCTTATATTTTTTTTGGTTTATGTGCAGCTCTAAAATAAATAACAACGAGCAAGAAAATTGACTGGATCATGCATGGATTTTAACAATGCATTTCATGATCAAAAGGATTGTAAAGATGCTTCTTACATTCGTGAAAAAGATTGACTCATGTCTACATAGATATAGGTTGAAGATTAATAATATTCTAAAATGTAATTTTAAACTCATTATCTATTATTTTGTTCGCATATCCAACGCTAATCAGTGCAAGGTGGTTGTGTGGTATTGTGGTTTGAACCATGTTTGAAAAAAAGCTACTGAATTGTTGTTTGATTATCTATAAAAGCAACAACATATTTGTATGGGATCCATCACTAAAACCTCTCACACCATCGGTTCATGAAAAGCAGCTAGTAGTTGTTTTTCATTACTTTTCATCCATAATAAATTTATTGCCACCATAGAAATTGCTGTTGGAATTTAATTCCAAATCAAACCTTTGTTTCTTTTTTTTTTACACACCAAAGGCACAGACAAGCAAAACCCAAAAATCCCCAAGCCTCTTCACTATCTTCAAAAAAACAACACTCCAGAAGCAAATAGAAGTCTTGTCACTGCTTCGGTTAATGAAGAGAAAAGGAGAAGCATGTCTAACTTCTTTTCTCACATACCTGCCCAAAAGAATGAGCTTACAAACCTGCCTAAAAGAATGAGATCGAGGTCATACTCACTGTGCAACATGGTTTTGGCATCAAAAACTTGGAAAGTCATTCTCGAGAGAGAGGGGGGGGGGGGGACTTCTGGAAAGAGAGGGGGGTTGTGGGCCTACTGGAAAGAAAGGGGGGAGCATTCTGGAGAAGTATTTGAGAGAGGGGCCTGCTGGAAAGAGAGGGGGGGTTGGAATAATATATGGTTCATTACATATTATATTTTCTTAATATTAAAATAATCTAAAAATCTAAAAACTTTATTAAAATATAAATAAATATATTAGAAGGAGATCACAATATAACTTTTGCATCACAATATAACTTTTGCCTCACAATCCTAATTTTGTTTCAGATGATATTTTACTAGATGTTGTTTCTAGATCAAATAGTCAGGGATCTTAGTGACCTTCACGTATGAATTTAGTTTGTGATGAAATGACAAGTAGTCTTGATGGAAGAATAAAAACAGATGTCTAATTTACTTGAATTATTAATTATATTTTATTATTATGGTTATCAAATCTATAATATTTAAAAAACAATACACACACACACACACACTTTAAAGTAATTTTACATGTTGGCATCAATATAAAAAACATGGTAACCAAACACTTTAATTTCAGTTATGAACCGCAGCTAAAAGTGCTTTTCATAAAACTGTTTTTTTAAAACCTCAACCACAAAATCAATCGCAATACCAAATACACAATTCATTATAAATTCCAATATGCATGCAACCATACCTTTGCCTGACTATGGCTTTAACCTTAGCGATATGAATGTAAGGGGAAATCTAGCAGAGAGTTCATTGATGTCTCTAATGTGAAGTTTAGTCAAACCATTTAAGTTTTTGAAACCAGATTTGTGACAATTTGTCCACTGAAGTCATATAAAATATAATCTCAATTTAAAAAATTAATCAAGTTATTATTGAATGCGATTTTGATTAGTTGAGTTTGATGATTAGTTCAGTTTTGGTTCCACTAAAAAAAAAATTCATGATGAATTAATCATTTCAAATAAATGAATTATCATAACCAAATTAAAATATTTGTTCAAGAATGAATGACGAGAATGTTTTGTGTGTGTTTATATATATAAAGATATTATGATACAACTTGCGCGCAGCATACTAAATTTCTTCAATCTAAACAAGACTTTCAATAGCATAACAAATTGGTGATCATTAATATATAAAAGGAGTGAAAATAAAAGGTAGAAGTAAGGTGTCACAAGTTTTTGTGAGGAAAAGATCCATGGATATATTATAATTTTATGAGGAAATATGATTTTCTTAGCATATTTTATAAAATAATACATTTTATTTTTTCTCACGTTTAGTTTCAGTAAAAATAATAAAAATAGTTAATCGATTTAGTCAAAATTCAACCTTTAATCCATTATTTTTTTTATTAAAATGAATTATTTTGATCCTTTTGTTTTTTAAAAATTATAATTGAGATCAACCGGATTGACCTTGGGTCAATTCATGATTTATAACTTGTCTTTAATGAATTATAATTGAGATCAACCGGATTGACCCTCTCAAGTCATGATTTATAACTTGTCTTTAATGAATTTTTTAATCAAATTTTATAAGTACATTTAAAATTACCATTATATTCTTTAAAAATTATCTAGCTTTTTAATGTTTAATAATCTTAATTTTGGAAGTTATAGATAAATAATTTCTTAACTTAAATATATCTTTTAATTAATTTAATTAGAAAAGTCATTTCATCGAAGATGGGGAATTCATTCCCCCCTTAACATTATACACATCGCTCTCTTCTTCTACCTCCTCATCTCTCACCCATTACTCCTTTCCTTCTTTACCCTTCTCCTCCCTGCTTTTATCTTCCATCTACCCATTACTCCTTTTCTTTTCTTTTGCTTCTCCTTCTTCCCCTTTCCCTTTTTAAAGACTATTTTAGATATTACATGTAAATTTAGGTGATCTATAATATACTTAATGTTCATGTACTGATTATTCAGAACCACTATTCAATTCATTTTATTTATTAGGACTAATTTAAATTCTATTCATTTTGAGAAGACTAGAAGTCAGATTCATGAGAAGCAAATATAAACGGCAAATGTTACTATTGTCTTTCATTACAGAAGCAAAAACTTCCGAAGAATGTTTTTTTTTTATATACTCCTAGTCAATTCTTTAATAAAAAAAAAGCTACCTTTTTTCTTGTTATATTATTAATTTTATTTCAACAATTGATCTTATTCTTACCCTAACATCGTTAAGTCACTAACGCTGTTAACTCACCGCTCCCCGTATTTAAGCACCGGTATACATGGAGCCTCCCACTTTCCCATTTCCTCTCTCTCTGGGCAGCTTCTTTGTACTCTGCCCTCTTGCTCACTATCTGTAAGCAAACTTTCTCTCTCTATTTATTTTGTTATCATTGTTGTAGATCTTGAACTGGATTTTGACGGTATTTGTCCTGTTTTGGTTCTATAGTCTGTCTTTTTGATTTTTCTTTTAAAGGTTCCTAGATCTGACCCTTGATACATTATATCTGTTTTAGATGTCTTTGTTAAGATTTTCAATGACCCTTTTGCTTGTTTTTGTTTGCTGGTATTGACATGAAGAAGATTATGAATCTATAAACTTGGCTTTTGTGTGAAATAATGAAATGAAAATAGAGGAGTTTAAAGGGACGGGCTTTACTGTGTATACAAGCTTGGATCTCAATGATTTATTGATGTTTCTCAATGCCCTGATGGAATGGACCTTGTGTCGTCTGTGAAATGGTGTTAAAAAGGAAATATTTTGTCTGTGTTAGTAAGTTAATGTGCTTTAAGATCTTGCTTGCTCCCACGCGTTGTTTGATTTTGATTGTTTTATTGGTGTGAATGAGAAAATGGTATAATGGATGTAAAAGTGATCTTCTTAAAGACTGATTGCGTGGTTTTATGATGCAGGTGAGATTTAGGAAAGATGGGGCTTTCATTCACAAAGCTTTTTAGCCGTCTTTTTGCCAAGAAAGAAATGAGAATTCTCATGGTGGGTCTTGATGCTGCTGGTAAGACCACCATCTTGTACAAGCTCAAGCTTGGAGAGATTGTCACCACTATCCCTACAATCGGTTTGTTTCTCGAAACTTCCCATTGCTTGAAAGCTATCTAGTACTGAATTTATTGCGCTCTTGTTTTTCTTGCTAACTGTCTGCCTCTATCCAGGTTTCAATGTGGAGACTGTAGAATACAAGAACATAAGCTTCACTGTCTGGGATGTTGGTGGCCAGGACAAGGTATGTGAATGTTGTAAATTGTAATGCGAAGTCTGGGCATAATTGGCATAATTACAATGTCAAGGAAATGCATCAAATCATTTTCTCGGTGTCATAAATGTGTCATCTTTAGTCAATGAAAAAATATGGCACTATTCATGTATGTGCTTGTCTCTGGTTTTAAAATGTGCTTATCGATGGTCTTGTGCTGATTAGATATTGCTCCCTCAGTACATAATCAAATCGTAAGCTACATGGATTTAGCCAGTTGATGTTGCAATATTTCCGTTTTCAGCATGAAGGGAAAGATAACCATTGCTTGGCTGAAATTTTACTATGATAAGCATATGTGTACTCTCACATGCACACCCTTGTTGTCTATTTGCTTATGGACAGTCCAGTGCTGATTATATGCTGTCGTTGCACACAAGAAATACATAAGCTATAACGAGTGGAGCCATCTTGTCTTTCATGTTTTTCCCCTTGTTGGAATGAGGAATGGCAATCCATGACATGGCGACATGCTGTTGTCTTTGGTTGTAAATGTTGTCCGTGGCTGAAGTTTTTAGTTGTTTTGTTGCATGTGCTTATCGACGGTCTTGTGCTGGCTAGTTTTCTTCCACCAGAACATAACATATTCGTAAGCTACATTAATGAACCCACAGTTTTATTTTAGTTTATCCTTTCTTTGTGAGGAAGAGCTTTCAATGCTGTGGTGCACACCATAAATCATATCTCCAAATTCCCTCATGTTTGATTATGTTTAGTGAAATGCATTGCTTTGGTTTCATTATCTTTAACCCTGATCAACTAAGGATGCAACTCAAGTGGAATTGGAAGCATTTGTAAATCCTGAAAAAACCACCTCCATGTATGTGCTTATCGACGGTCTTGTGCTGGCTAGTTTTCTTCCACCAGCACATAACATATTCGTAAGCTACATTAATTAACCCACAGTTTTATTTTAGTTTATCCTGTCTTTGTGAGGAAAAGCATTCAATGCTGTGGTGCACACCATAAATCATATATCCAAGTTCGCTCATGTTTGATTATGTTTGGTGAAATGCATTGATTTGGTTTCAATATCATTAATGCTGATCAACTAAGGATGCAACTCAAGTTGAATTGGAAGCATTTGTAGAAAAAACCACCTGCTCATGTGCAGTCTAACATGTCTCATTTCCTTGTTATTTTGGGTTTTGTACTCTTTTCCAATGTTACATGTTTCATGAAAGAGAAGTTGTTTTTCAAAGTACTTCATGATTTGCACAGATTAGACCATTGTGGAGACATTATTTCCAAAACACTCAAGGGCTCATCTTTGTGGTTGATAGCAATGATCGTGACCGTGTGGTTGAAGCTAGGGATGAGCTGCATCGGATGTTGAATGAGGTATAGCCATAAGATTTACCTTTTAACTAGGGCCTTTGCCACTGTTGTCTTTAATGATGAAAATTTATCTTCTGAATAGGATGAATTGAGGGATGCTGTGCTGCTTGTGTTTGCTAACAAGCAAGATCTTCCAAATGCTATGAATGCTGCTGAAATTACTGATAAACTTGGTCTTCATTCGCTTCGTCAACGCCACTGGTAAATGATGATATCCCCATTTTGAACATGTTGATAGTTTTGTGTTGCATGTAAATTCACATATGCCACCCAATCTGTGTGTTTTATTTCAGGTATATCCAGAGCACCTGTGCCACTTCTGGTGAAGGCCTCTACGAGGGTCTTGACTGGCTATCTAACAACATTGCTAACAAGGTATGGTCATAATAATTTGATGTGATGATAAAAAAAATGTTCGGTTCGCGCTAAAAGTAACTTTGTGTAATGTTTGTGGCAGGCTTAAGAGATGGATGGATTTCTATAGCTTTTTGGTGGCGATCCGCTTCATTTTGGGAAATATTGTGAGGTGGTTTGATGTTTCGAGGATTCCTGTTTGTAATATTGGCAAGAGAAAATGTATTTGTTTGGTTTTGTAAGATAATGTTACTGTAATAGAATCTGGCAAACTATCCTTATATATATAATACCAAAATAATGAATGATTCATTGTTTCTCAAGTAATTTTTCCTTTGCTGCAAAGTTTTTGCTGATTTTTTCGTTGACCAGCTTATGCTTGATGGCTGTGGTAGCTATTTTGCCCGTAAGAATTGCAGGCTGTACTTTCTGAACATCCTGTTATGCAGAACCTTGCAAATTTCTAGTGTTGAAAGGCTGATTTATTTTGGCTGTTTTGCCCTGTTAGTGCTCGTGAAGATTCAATGAGAACCATTTATACTGTACAGATTGACTAAGTTAATTTCAAGATTTTTCTTTGAACTCTTTATTTAAATTTTGCATCTTTAATTGTTTAAAATATTGTACATTAAAAATAAATAAAAAGCCACTGATTTTTCGGTAGTTGATGTTTTGTCTGACTCGAGGCGGGGTGTGGCTATGTTCTGTCGTGCTCCTACACAGCAAGTATATAAAGAGTGCCAGATTTGGTGGTCTTGTTACCTTACGAGCGATCTTTCTTCATAACTTCCTTCCATGTAAGTATATCAAGATATAGGCACTGTCTTCGATTTACTACCAGTCCAAGTAACTTCACCTACAGATGTCCTTCACCATATCCCAGAATGCTTGCATAACAATCTGTTCATCAAACTCTAAGTGTCCCGGTCGTGCTGTCAATACTTTCAATAGTTAGGATCGGTTGTAGAAGAGTGATACGCTGCGTATAAGGGGACTAGCATTGCTGATGAGTTTGCAGAGGTTGAAATGGATGATTTCTTACCCTCTTTAACAATCTAAAAGATGAGATAAATGTACTTTTAACTTCTGAATTCTACAGAATCGTTCATGGAAAGAGACTGGTAGAAGGCAAGGATTACGGATCCATTCCAGAGTCTCTGCAGCAACATCTTCTTACCATCAACTAGATTTTGTTTCTTCAGAATTTGAATCTCTTTTTTCTTACAGAAATCAAGAAACTTCCTGCTGGCAAAAGATGTTGCCACTCCGGTTTCAGTTTCTAGGCTGCTCTTGCCAGGATTGACAGACGGAAGTGTCATTGGTTAAAGCTGAAAGGGTGAACAGAAAAGAGAACAGGATAAGTGCCACTTAGAAGTCAAAAGAAGAAGAAAGGAACGAATGATTACAAAGACACTGTCCAGACCAAGTTGTCAAAAATAATTTCACCTTGCAAATGTCACTTTCTCCAGTGGAGATCTTGACCAGACCATGCTGTCCAGACAGAATCTAATGTAGGCAAGCAAGTACAGAACCAATAGGAAGATGAGCATGGCAACATATTCTTCCAATTGGCAGGCATATTGGCCACATTCAATGATTCCTTCCCTCTTTTACCCTTTCCCCCCCCCTGTAATATGCCTTTCTCAATCAAAAGATTCTCCAGAACATTCACTTGATTGTGGACATCATTCAAATAATTCATATTTAAATGAGAAATTTATAATTTCTCTCTCTAGTTGTTCCCTTTTGAATTCAAATCCATAATATAAAACAACCAAATTTAATTGAAAATTAATGGGGATTCCAAGGAGAAGAATGATCATAATCATCGAAATTAAATCTAGATTTTCAACATAAAAACTTTATAAAAGTTAGTTATAAGATTTATTGAGCTAATTAAATAGAATAAAACAATTAGTTAAAATAATCCTATATTTATAGGGTAAATTTGGAATTTGCTCCCATGCTAAAATGAGAAAATAAATTCCTAGTGATTAGCAATATAATAAATCAACCACCCAAAAACAATGTAGGGTCCACAAAAAAAATCTCACTTTGGCACTAACGTCGTTAACCCATTAACGCCGCTAACTTCCATCCATATCTAAATTCCCAGCGCACCTTGATAGGCCATCCGTCTCTCTTTCCCATTTCTTTCATCTCCCTCTCTGCCCAGCGCAGATCCTGCCCTCTCTCTTCCTCTGCGTCTCTGTAAGCGTTTCCAACTAGCTTTGATTTTCTATATATTTATATTGGTTGTCGATGCTACTGTAGAACTTGAGTAGTCTTAATGTGGTCGAAGTTTTTTTTTTTTTGGTTTTGTTTTGAAGGGTTCATAGATCTGACCCTTGTTAGATTGGATCTGTTTTAGGGGTGTTTTCTGAATTCTCTTATGATCATATTGCATGTTTTGTTTGTTGGTATTGATAAAAGGGAGATCATGAATCTATAGAATGTTGGTTCGGGGTAAAATAATGAAAGGAAAATGAAGGAATTGAAAGGTTCATGCATTGTAATTTGTAAAAGTTTTGTTTTTGTTTATGATTTGTTTGTTAATGGATTGAATTTTGTGTGATCTGTGAAATGGTATAGAAAGGGGAAGACTTTTCTTGTATTTGTGAGAGGATGTGCGTGGAGATTTTGTTTGCACATCAATCTATTTTTATTGTGATTGATTTGTGTGAATGATAGAATGTTAAGGTTGATGTAAGAGTGATCTATTTCTACAAGTTTTTCTGTTTTGCTGATTTTTTTCTCGATGCAGCTAAGAACTTGGAAAGATGGGGCTCTCATTCACCAAGCTTTTTAGCCGTCTCTTTGCCAAGAGAGAAATGAGAATTCTCATGGTGGGTCTTGATGCTGCTGGTAAGACCACCATCTTGTACAAGCTCAAGCTCGGGGAGATTGTCACTACTATTCCAACAATTGGTATGCTATCAAAATATTATTGGTACTATAGAGCTGCTCAGTACTGAGTTTATTGTGTTTTCTTGTAAAGGATGCTTATATGCAGCTTCCTTTCAGGGTTTAATGTGGAGACCGTGGAATACAAGAACATAAGCTTCACTGTCTGGGATGTTGGTGGCCAGGACAAGGTATGAAAAATCTGCTATCTTGTGATGTCAACTCTGAGTATAATATATCTCTCCATCATATCAAGACAAAAAACATAAACTATGCGGATTTAGCCACTTAAGTGTACAACCTTACCTTTTTCTTACTAAGAGAGCTATCCATTGCATGGCTGAAACTTTAGGAGTATAGACTTTCTGTCTTCTTAATTTTACACATTTACATACCTTTGTTCTTAATTTGCACAGATTCGACCTTTATGGAGACATTATTTCCAAAACACTCAAGGGCTCATCTTTGTGGTTGATAGCAATGATCGTGACCGTGTGGTTGAAGCTAGGGATGAGCTGCATCGGATGTTGAATGAGGTATAGCCATAAGCCTTAGATCTTAATGTTTTCTTATGTGGTTTTGTGCATCTTAATAATGAAACTATACACTCTTGAGTAGGATGAATTGAGGGATGCTGTGCTACTTGTTTTTGCAAACAAGCAAGATCTTCCGAATGCTATGAATGCTGCTGAAATCACAGATAAGCTTGGTCTTCATTCTCTTCGTCAACGCCACTGGTAATTGATAATATCTCCATTGCAAATTTCTGGATAGTTTGCTTCTATTTAATATTCATTGATGCCATCCGATCTTTATGTTTGTTGCAGGTATATCCAGAGCACTTGTGCCACTTCTGGTGAAGGTCTTTACGAAGGACTAGACTGGCTTTCCAACAACATTGCTAGCAAGGTAGGGTCATAGTGTTTCGTTATGAAACAATGATAAAAATCCATGTTTTGTTGGTTCTAACTTTGTCTGATGAATTGTGGCAGGCTTAAGAAATGGGTTTTTCATCGATCTTTTTGGATCACACATACTTTGGGAATCTTGCCAGGAGGGGTCGGTGTTTGCGGATTTCTTATCCTGTAATCGGCAACAGAATGTATCTTTAGATGTGTAAGATATTATTACTGTAATAGAAATTGACGAATTATACCTATAGTTTTGAAATAATTCATGATTCACAGTTTTAACATGATGTATGATGATACAAGTTTATTGCTAGTAGAGCTCATTGAGATTTATGATTCTTTCATTGACCAGCCATTACCATAGTTGTAAAATCCGTTCCGGTTTTTTGTTTGGAACGGAACGTTCCGGTTTCGGTGCATTCCGGCGTTCCGTATCGGTTTTGTACTGTTCATATTTATTTAATTATATATATGAAAAAATAAAATATTAATTTAACAAGTATAATTTAAATTCAAGATAAATGAAATTTAAATTATACAATACAAACATAATCTCAAAATTAGAAACATCTTTAAAATTCCAAAATATTATGAAAGTAAAATGTTCTAAAATAAAAAAACATGAAAACATAATAAATTTCAAAATATTATGAAAGTAAAATGTTTAAAAACATAAAAAAACAATTTAAAAAAAAACATTTTTTTTTCTTTCTTAAAAACAATTTTAAACAAGAAAACAAACCCTTATAAGTTAACATCTAGACTTTCTTCTATTATAAATTATAAATTAATATCCCTATTTTTTAAGCTAACTATTATTATAAGAATTAATAATAATAATAATAATAATAATAATATAATTAGCATACAAGTATACAACCCGAGACCCACAATTTAACAAACCCCTGCCAAAAACACCAACCTTTTCTCATCTGAAAAAAAAAAATCACAAAAATGGCCTCTTTTGCCGCCGCCAGATCCCTTCTCCGGTCATCTCCCGCCCGTAACGCGGCGGCCCGCTTGGCTTCACAGTCCAAACCCAAGCCTAAAGCCTCCCCTTTTGGCATCAACCCGAGACCCACACCCTGTTTAAGAAAAAACCCTACTTTTCTTCTCCCTCTCTTGTTGCTTTGCCCCCTCCAGCCGCACGCCTGCCATAGTGCCATCTTCATCTGCAAAATTGACTTTGAAGTTTGAACTGCCCATGATCTTCCTCGGCAAAATCTTCCAGAGAGAAAGATGGGGTCCAAGTTGGTTTCGTGACTTCCTTTCCTTTTCTTTTCTCTTTACAACCAGTCAACACTTGATCATGGGCATCTCTTACATTTCTAACTAGAGTGTAAAAACTATTGATCTTCTCTTCTTCTTCATCGGCCACCCTATCTCTTTCTTCCCCCTCTCCTTCCACGCCGTGCTTTCTCTTCATCTGGGGGTCTCTCGTACCAACTTCTGCGGCCAGCGACGTCGTTTTGGGTTTTGGCTGACACCGGAACGGAACCCCCGGTACAAAACCGGGGCGTTTCGGACGGAATTCAGCCGGAATGGCCGGATCGGTCCGGAATTCTACCCGGGACAAAAACGTCGCCGTTTTGTCCCGGATTTTTCAGTGGAACGGGCCGTTCCGGGCGGAACGGAACGGGATTTATAACTCTGGCCATTACTCGATGACAATTTTTGTGGTGGTACTTGCCCAGGGTAACATATTGCAATGCATCGATATTTTTGGGCGAATGTTGTACATTTGATTTCGATTATCAGTTTGAACGAACGATGAACAGTCCTGATCAGATTTCTGCAGACGTCATAAATTTACATATCATAAATTTATGTAATGCTTTGGTTCTGGTTTTTTCCTTCTAAGCTTGCTAGCCTTGTCTCCTCTCCTACAAGGCAGTGTTTGGAAATGTTAGTAGTTTATGTTCTTGTAAGAATGTTTCAAAAGTGTGTTGTACTAGAAAAAAAGTTCGAGTTTTGTGTTTTCCTCAAAAAATTCTTTTAAATAAAAAAGACCGCAATATCAAATATATGTAAAGGTGCGCTATCAAACACATACGAAGTCCTTAACAGATTGTAATTTTAGCCATTTAAACACTGCGTCTCACGATATGTTATTCGCATTATTTTCTCATCCAGTCGCTTTCTAAAACAATTCAAACTTTGATTTGTTCATGAAATGCAAAGGGAAAATAATATTAGCACTGTATTGTGAAATCAGAATTCGTATTGTTCAATAATTTAGAATATGCTATTATATTAAAAACCATCTTGATCTAAAAATGGAAATTTCTTTAAATATAACTTATATTATTATTTCACTTTTGACTTTTCATATATATATATATATATTATACATAGCAACAACTTCGCCGCTTAGGTCATACCAAAACCACAGCACACTATCGACTCGTTGGCGACGGTGGTGGTTTAGTCAAGAAAAACACGTTGTGTGGAAGCAGTGGACCGACGAATCAACAGCTTGATGACTGCTGGAAGAACCCTGGGCCTCATCTTAAACCACCAATTAATCTCCATCTTTTTCATCAAAAATATGCATGCTAGACCGCGTGCAATGACTTGTCTGTGCATGTCAATTGATTACAGCCATTTCTTCGCAAAATTTGTCCATCTGGCCACAGCTGAAGCGCACCTTCCTTCCAAGGCACATCTCATCCACCGCCACAACTTCTCCTATAAACACCCACCAAATCTTGCGCATCTCCTCCCTTCAAAACAAACTAATTTTCTTGCAAAATAATTACATACATTTCTCTCTCGATGACTTCTTTTCTTGCTTCTTCAAGAGTTCCGATGTTGTTGGTATTGGTGTTGTTTACACTTACTTCTTTGACGGGATCATCTCTTGGTAACTTCTACCAGGACTTTGATATTATATGGGGAGATTGGCGAGCTATGATACTCAACGATGGTGAGCTTCTTAATCTCAATCTTGACCAAGCTTCTGGCTCAGGATTCCAGTCCAAGAACGAGTATTTGTTTGGAAAGATTGATATGCGACTCAAGCTTGTCCCTGGCAATTCTGCAGGCACTGTAACTGCCTACTATGTAAGTCTTCTTAATATTAATGACTATTTTGAGCACACAAATCGAACATTTGCTCTTGGTGTTATTAATCTTTGCTGGTATATCTTCAGTTACAGTCAAAAGGGTCAGCATGGGATGAGATAGACTTTGAGTTCCTGGGGAACTTGAGTGGAGATCCTTACATTCTTCATACTAACGTGTATAGCCAAGGCAAAGGCGAGAAGGAGCAACAATTTTAT
Source organism: Salix brachista (assembly GCA_009078335.1). NCBI lineage: Eukaryota > Viridiplantae > Streptophyta > Magnoliopsida > Malpighiales > Salicaceae > Salix > Salix brachista. Next base: position 735,089 of record CM018576.1, on the reverse strand, counting down.
CTCTGGTTTGATCCAACTGCTGATTTCCACACCTATTCCATCCTTTGGAACCCACAAAGAATCATGTAAGCTTAATTAACACTTGCTCCCATGCCTAAATCCAATATTATCAAGTTTTATTTTCTTTCTTGCTAACGTTTTCTTTCTCATTTGTATCAGCTTCTATGTAGATGGCAGCCCTATCAGGGAGTTCAAGAACATGGAATCAATCGGTGTTCCATTTCCAAGGTATCAACCAATGAGAATCTACTCTACATTATGGAACGCAGATGACTGGGCTACAAGAGGTGGTCTGGTCAAGACTGATTGGTCACAAGCTCCATTCACTGCCTCCTATACGAGCTTCAATGCTAGCAATGCTTGTGTTTGGATCAATGGTGCATCTTCTTGTGATTCAAATAATTTCTCCCCTCCTGCTTGGCTTTCAGAAGATCTTGATTCAACAAATCTAGATAAGCTGCAATGGGTCCAAACGAACAACATGATATATAATTATTGCACAGATGCTAAGAGGTTTCCCCAAGGATTTCCACCAGAATGCAACATGTCTTGAGACGGAGAAGTGGAGACAGTCACACGGTAATGCATGGTTTGTATTAATAATTGAATTCTTTCGTTGTTTTTACTCATGCAAATTACAGATTAATAAATGGAGGTATGTTTTTATTTTATTTTATTTTTCCAATGTTTTCCAGTAATATGTGTTCAATTTAAGAGCTTATATTATACTATCCTTAGTTTTGTAATGATATTTTTAATGACTTCAAAGTTGTTTGTTTGTAAAACATATTATTTTATGTGGGGCTTAACTGGTGAAGAATTAAGTTTGAAAGCTCAATTTGGACTTAATTAAAAAGATTGAATTTTTAGAGACCAAATTTATTCATTTTCCATGTCAACCGGATGAAATTAGGAGTAAAATTCCAAGCAAATCAAAGTTGTGAGGTCAATTAAGGACCAAATTGAAAAACAAATTGGCAATCAAAGACCAATTTGTAAAAGACATCGAACTATAGGGATATAATTGGATGAAATCAAGGATGAAACTGAAAGTTTAATGGTCAATCGAGTGTTAAATTGTATACATTCAAGACCAGAGATCAAATAAAAAAGGTGCATAAATTCAGGAATGCCATTGAAATTTGTTATGGGTGACATTGCATAAATTAAAAGTTTCGGGTCATTTAAGAATGTAATTAAACAAATTAAAAGTCAAAGGATCAAATTGTACTTGGGCAAAAGACCTAAGAACAAAATCATTTTGGAGAAGAAAAAAAGAAGGCACCAAACAACATGTTGTTTGGTCCATTAAGAGAAACCAGACGACGCACAGACTAACTACTTTTATGAGACATTCAAAACTGAATTTCTTCATCAAATCTGAATGAAAATGATGACATAATTATAGCTACTTAACACCACAATTACCATGACGTTGATCTAAAGTTGTCAACTTAAGCAACCTGAGTTATTAAAATTGATAATCCCGGATACCTCCTTTGAGCCAATAATTGGAATGCTTCAAGTTTCAATCAAGGGCTAAAATTTAATCAAAATAAAAATAAGTTATTGTTATAAATTTTATCTCAATACGCACACGCACACGCATATACATAGATAAGAAAAATAATATATAAAATCTCAAAAAGAAAAAAAAACGAAAAAATCAAAATAAAAGAACGGTTCAAATTTTATTCCTTTTGAGTATAAATCCACCGATATAAATGAACGAATACACTTTAAAACTAGAGAAGGGCTGGTCGCAAACTAGCAGCAAGTGGACCAGTGGCTGCATGGCCTAACAAAAAACATCAAAACTTCAGTATTTCCTTTCCAGAGACAATAGCCATGGTAATCAGAATCCTCATCTCCCTATTCCTCTCTAGCAATGGATTTGGAGGACTTGGTGGTGCTGTGAAACTAGTTTCACAGCTGGCTTGTGCTCTTGGCGCAACCTGTTCAAGCTTGAGCATATCATCGTATTCTTTCCTGTGAAAAGACTGCATGGCAGCCCCGAAAGACGACTCCACTATGCCAAAAGCATTCTCACATGCAACAAGAACATTCCTCAGTGATTGGTCGGTTGTTCTCCTTAGAAGATCCGAAATGTACTCGTGAGTGCTGGTTGCGTTTGTTATCGTCTGCTCCATTGCTATTGCTGTGAGACCAACATGGTCTATCTCCGGGCTTTCCATGTTCTCGTGAAAAACCCTGTTGCAGAAACCGTAGTCTTCCATTTGCCGACAGACCTCGTCGATTAAATCCTGGGAATCTCGGGCTTCACTTAAGGCAGGGTTGGTCAAGAGTATGATGACTAGAAGCGGAGCAAATAGGGAGAAACAACGAGAAAAGGTCATTTTCCTGCTGTTAGAATTAGAATTTAGTGATGCAATGATATACACTGTAGAGGTGAATGTCTTTTCCAAATATATGTTTGAGAAGATGTTGCGAGTAAAGAAAAGGTTTGAGAAGAAGGAAAGAGTACTTGAATGCATGATCAAGCCCCATATGCAAGCTATAGCAATTATATGGTAAACCTGCCACTTTGTGATTATGGCTCGAGGAATTATGGAAGGAGAAATCATCCTCTATCTAGCCATTAATCTTAAAATGCTAAAATTAATTAGAGTAGTAAGAGATCAAAGATTTTTGTATAAAAAGGAGAGATTGGTTTTTGTTTCCCAATATATTGTCATGGAGATACTAAAAGGGATTGATCAAAAGGTGATTTTTTTATTATATACATTGTATTACAGTGAGAGTATATATAGGATTACAGAAGGAATATTCCAACAGAGTACTAGAATTATTCTAACAGAAATGAGCAGCAATATTGTTGTGATTTACAATAACAGATTGAGGGAGGTTACGCTGCAGAGAGATAGAATCCAGCTGGTGAGGTTGTTATGAGCAGATTATTGTTGAGCTTTTCTTATACACCCCCGCAAGATGGTGCTTCCATCGAAGACACCAATCTTGTTTTGAAGAAGATCAAACCTTTGTCTCGAAAGGGGCTTTGTAAGGGCATCAGCCAGCTGGTCAATTGTAGAGACATGAGAAACTTTAAGCAGTCCTTTGGTGATATAGTCACGCACAAAATGGAAGTCAATAGCAATGTGCTTCATGCGGGAGTGAAAAACTGGATTCGCGCAGAGATAGGTTGCGCCCACATTATCACAATAGATCATTGGTGATTGAGAGGGAGAGGCACCCAATTCAGTTAATAGGTTCTGAACCCAGGCTAATTCAGCAGCGGTGGCAGCAATGGCGCGGTACTCTGCCTCAGTAGAAGAACGCGCAACTGATTTTTGTTTGCGAGATGCCCAGGCAATTGGGTTGCCACCAAAGAAGAGAATATAAGCCGTCGTGGAGGTGCGATCATCAGGGTTGCCAGCCCAGTCTGAGTCTGAGAAGGCTGATAAAGAGGCAGAGGCATTTCGTGTGAGAGATAGGCCATGGTTGATGGTGCCTTTGAGATACCTAAGGAGTCTTTTGACAGCCTGCCAATGGAGTTGGGTTGGTTTGTGCATGAATTGAGAAAGCTTATTGACTGTGAAGGCAATGTCTGGCCTGGTGAGAGAGAGGTACTGAAGTGAACCAACAACACTGCGAAATGTGCTGGCATCCATGGACGCAGATCCATCATGAAGGGTGAGACTGGTTGTGGTGGAAAGTGGTGTTGTGGCTGCCTTTGCGTCTGTCATTTTGGTGCGGACAAGGAGATCATGGATATATTTCTGCTGAGATAAGAAAAAGCCAGTGGGATTAGAAACAACTTCAACCCCTAGAAAATAGTGAAGGGCACCCAGGTGCTTGACAGAGAAGCGAGAGGAAAGGGCAGCCGTGAATGAGGCCAAAAAACTGGTATTGTTGCCCGTGAGAAGAAGATCGTCAACATAGATGAGGAAATAAGCAATGGTTCCACCAGAATTGTAGATGAATAGAGATGTGTCAGTTTTTGAATTGATGAATTGCTGTGATAGGAGAAACGTGGCCAGCTCTTTATACCAGGCACGGGGAGCCTGTTTGAGGCCATAAATGGCTTTGCGAAGGTGACAGACATGGTGAGGCAGCTGTTCATCAATAAAGCCTTGCGGCTAAGCCATGTAGACATCTTCAGATAATGAACCTTGCAGGAAAGCGTTATTCACATCAAGTTGGTGAATAGGCCAGTTATGCCGAAGAGCTAAGCAAAGAACAATGCGGATTGTAGTGGGCTTGATGACAGGGCTGAAGGTCTCGGTGTAGTCAAGGCCAGGACGTTGATGGAATCCTTTGGCCACGAGACGAGCCTTAAATCTGTCGATTGATCCGTCTGGATGCCGTTTGATGCGGAATACCCATTTACATCCAACCAAGTTTTGGTGCTGAGAGGGGGGAATCAAGTTCCAAGTGCCATTTCGGGTTAAGGCATTAAACTCATCAGACATTGCAGCTCTCCATTCTTTGTGTTTAAGGGCCTGTGATGCACAAGATGGTGCAAGTGTGAGTGGGAGAGGGTGTTTGGTGGTGACATGGAACTGGCGAGGTTTGAAAATGTTGTTCTTAGCACGGGTTATCATGGGATGAGTTGGGATAGGTGGTGGTGGATGCTGGGGTGATAGTGAGGTGGATGAGGGCAGGAGAGGCTGACTGGAATCAGTGGAGATATTGTCACACAGTGGTGGTGGCTGACATGTGGGAATAATGGGTGAAGGTGAGATGGGTGGGGAATTTGTGGGTGGTAAAGGTGGTATGATGGCAAAGGAATTGGACGAGCTGCAGAGGGGTACTGAAGGTGGTGATGGAATGGCAGACAGAGATGCTTGTTGGGGAACTGATGGATTCTGGGCAGGGAACGAATGAGAAGCATATGGAAAATCTGTTTCAACAAATTGAACATGACGAGAGACAAACAAACGATTAGTGATTAGATCAAAACAATAATATGCACTTTGGGTGAGAGAGTAGCCTAAGAAAACACAAGGACGCGAACGAGGTTCAAGTTTATGTTGGGTGTATGGACGCAACCATGGGTAGCATAGGCACCCAAATACGCGAAGTTTAAGATAGTTTGGTATGTTACCAAAGAGAGCTTCAAAGGGTGATTTTAGGTGAAGGATTGGTGTGGGAAGTCTATTAATGAGGTATGTGGCAGTTTGAAAGGCATAAGGCCATAAGGAGAGGGGAATGGAAGCTTGGTGTAGTAAGGTGAGGGCTGTGTTTCGAATATGCTGATGACGACGTTCAACAATCCCATTATGTTGCGGAGTGTGAGGGGGAGTTGTGAGATGGGAGATGCCATGTGTGGCAAGATAATCTTTCATGGCTATGTATTCGCCCCCATTGTCTGAATAAAGGGATACTATAGTTTTTTTGAAGTAATTTTCAACCGTAGCTTTGAATTTTGGAAATAATGTAATAACATCAGATTTGTGACACATAGGATAGAACCAAGTGTATTTGGTGAAATGATCTACAAAGATGATGTAAAAACGGAAACCCTTGGTTGAAGTTACGGGAGCAGGTCCCCATACATCAGTGTAGATTAAATCTAATGGACTGCGACTCTTTAGGGAGGAAACATGAAATGGTAGTTGCTGACTTTTGTGACAGAGGCAGGAGTCACATTTGGCTGCACTGGGAATCTTGGAGAAGGGAAGAGCATAAGAGGTAACAATGTGACGCAAAATACGAGAGGAAGGGTGGCCAAGCCTTTTGTGCCAATTTATAGGGGGATATTTGGCACCAATTAGAGCATGACGGGAGATGTAGGAGGGCAGGGATTGTGGCCATTCATAGACATCATGGTTATTCTGGCTGCGAACCAGAGGCACCCCTGTGCAGAGATCCTTCACCAAAAAGAAGGCAAGAAAGAACTCAATAGATGTATTATTGGTTTTGCAAAATTGAGAGACTGAAAGCAGGTTTTTCTTGATAGAGGGGACACACAAGACATTAGACAAATTAAAGTGTTTGGATTGAGTAGAGAGAGTGAATTGTCCAGTATGTGTGATATTCAAACCTGTGCCATCACCTATGACAATTGCATCGGAACCTTCATATGGTGAAGCAAGGGAAAGGTTGTTGAGGTCATCTGTTACATGGTTGGATGCAGCAGAGTCAACAAGCCAATTCTAAGGCTGTGAGGGAGCATTGACAGTGTAGTTGGCAGTGGGAGTGGGGGGGAAGTTGGGGCGAACTCGAGGACAACGCTTGGCACTGTGGCCTTGTTGATCACAGAGTTGACAGAATCCCTTGTAACCCAGACTTGTTCGTTTTCTGTTGTGCTGATTGGAGCCTTGATAGCCATGATTCTGGCTGGAGAAGGATTGATGACCACGATAATTTGAGGATGGTCTGCTGGGATGAGTATAGTATCTGGGCTGATAGTTTCCAGATCGAGTAGTAGCATGAGCTGTGACAGTGGGAGACACAACACGTCTCTCCTCACGGTTGAGAAAGTTCTCATACTCAATGAGTTTGTCATGGAGGTCCTCAAAGCTTATGAGATTGTCACGAGCTCGAATTGCAGCAGCAATTTCTTTGAATGCTGGACCAAGGCCATTAAGAACATGGACAACCAAGTCAATATCACTTGGTGGTTCGCCAATGATTGAAAGTTCATCAGAGATGCTTCGCATGGTGTTTAAAAATTCACGCACAGAATTAGAGCCACGAGTGGTGGCTGTGAGTCGTTCCTTGAGACTCATAACTCTAGACCTTGATCGATTTGCGTAAAGGGTTTTCAGCTTCTCCCATGCCATGCGGGAGGTTGTTGTGGAAGCAATGAGAGGCATGATTTGCTCAGAAACTGAGGCAATGATGGAGTGCAGCAAGAGCTGATCCTGGCGAAGCTAGAATGTGTGAGCTGGGTTGACAGTGTCATTCAAGGTTTTGGATGGTTCTGGGTAGGTGCCATCAACGTATTGCATGAGATCATAACCAATGAGAAGAGCATTAAATTGTGCACGCCAGGTGAGGTAGTTCATGGGCGTGAGTTTGAGGGGCAGTTGTGCTGTAGCATTGATTGCTATCAATGAATTTGATGCTGAAATAGCAGGGTTGGATACAATGGAGACTGAGGTTGCTTGGATGTTTTCTGCCATAGGAGAAAAATTTGGATGCTCGTTGGAGCTTGTATGCTCTGATACCATAAAAGGGATTGATCAAAAGATGATTTTTTATTATATACATTGTATTACAGTGAGAGTATATATAGGGTTACAGAAGGAATATTCCAACAGAGTACTGGAATTATTCTAACATAAATGAGCAGCAATATTGCTGTGATTTACAATAACAGATTGAGGGAGGTTACGCTGTAGAGAGATAGAATCCAGCTGGTGAGGTTGTTATGAGCAGATTATTGTTGAACTTTTCTTATAGATACTGTCTGCCACGTGTTATTTTCTTTTTATTGTAATTACTGATGTAATGTTTTGATGGGGTCATTTTTTTAATTCGGGAAATTATTTTAACAGAAAACGAGCATCGATGGATTGATGGCAGTGAAAGAAGTGAAGTCAAAATTTAATTCCTTACAATAGCTAAAGGAAATAAAATTTATTCTAGGTGAGTAATAATAATAATTTTTCAGACCCATATTTTTTGCCCAACCTAAACCTACGGTTCAGCCCACATCCAGCCCAACTAACCTAGATATTTAAAGAAAAAGTTAATAGAGCATTGTTTTCTCTGTTTTCTTTTCTACACTATGACTTTTTCTTTTTTTTCTATCCTAAAAACACAAAGGAAAATAGTTTTTAACTTAAGCTTTGGTTCAAAGGGTTAAAGAAACACGCATGTGATTTCCTCTTTTGATGGTTGAAGGTGTCGCAACCTCCGTGAGGCCGTGACGTCGCGGTGTTTTTATTAGAAAATGGAGATTCATGTTGGGTATTTTTTTTTTTGAAAAAGAATCATCACCTAGTATTATAGTCACTAAAAAAATATAGTTTTTTAGAGATTCTAAAACAAGAGTCTGGTTGCGTAAAAAGAATATTTTAACATCTCTAGTACGTCTTAGCTAACATAAACTATTTGATGTTTTGATTTACCTTATGATTGCTATGATGTTTATTTAATCAATTTTTCGAGGAAAGGTTTGTTATGATGAATAAATTTGGGTTCAAAGTCTAAAAGAAAATACCCTCAACTAAATAAATAATACTTTTAGATGTCTATATAGTGCCAAAGAAAACTAATATAGATCTCTTGAAATTCGTGTTTGATAAATTTACAGTCTAAAAATTAAAAAATAACTAGAATAAAAATTTAAGGAGAATAAAAATTTAAGGAGATTCAATGGGCTTAAATGCTTATCTTTCCTTCGTAGAGGAGAAAATGATGCGGATGTTTAAGGTATTAAATTTGATATGTGAATATGTTGCATCTGTCAATTTGTAATTCGAGGACCTTCTACAAGTTTAATTCCAGGAAGTGATGTGCTTTAAGCTGTTAAACATGGCTGTGTTGTGTTTTTAATTTTTAAAATGTTTTGATATACTAATATCAAAATTAAATTTTAAAAAAGAATAATAAATTTTAAAAAGAATATTATTTTATATATTTCAAAGCAAAATAAACTTTAATAAACAGCCTATAACACAATCTTATACACGCTATTGTACTGCTTCTGTACTTCAGTTTTGGAATTTCAACAAGTCTGAGAAAATCTTGCATTATGCTGCTGGCATTAACATGTGTACTGTTTGGTGATAGTTTTCATTTTTGTTGGAGCTGCCTGTTGCATTTGCTACATTCAAGTCCTAATACGTTGTGCTGCCTTAGTTGCCGAAACTCAACAGCATTCACGAGCAAAGTTGTCAGTTTCATTTTGGTAGGTGATTTATTTTTTCAATAGAAATGAAATATTTCAGTTTTGGAGTGTTTTGATGTGTTGTTTCGAGGTTATACTGTTTATGTATATATATAATTAAATATATTAATTTAAATTTTTTTTAGTTCAAATCCAAAAATAAAATTATTTAGAATTGTACAATTTAATCTAAAAAAACATACAATAAAATGATTTTTCTGAACAAAATTATAAACATGTATAATATTACGAGAATATCATCATCAATCTCGCAAGATCATTATATTCTCTGTTTACTCTGAAATTTTTAAAATAATAATATAAATATATCAAGAGACTCATAGTAAAATTTCATCTTAATCTAACTGTCAGATTAAGAGATATGATTGATATTGTAAAATTATATATTATTAAAAAAAACACTATTTGGCCAAAACAGAACGGGGGAACGAAACCAGAATATTTCAGCCGGCATTTTACCAAAAAATCCAGAACGAGCTAAAATTTAAACTGAGATAAAAACAATATTATTTTATATATTTTTTAACCGCTACAAGATATTTTAGCCGTTTCAACCCAAATAAAATAAAACAAAAACTATAAACAACTATGCTCACGAGTCACATCCACCCCATATTGGAAAATTAAACAAAAGGTCAACGAAGCACAACACTGTTCGTCATCTTAATCTTTCCCTGTGGCTATGTTTCCTCTTTTTTCCACCAGATTTCTCATATGGCCCTTTGCAAACTAGCCTTTTGCTAACAGTATAATAACCAAACCATGGCTTCTGCAACTGCGTTAGCCATTGGAGGCTCATTTCTGTCAGCCTTCCTTCAGGTTTTGTTCGACAGAATGGCTTCTCGCTGATAGAGTATGAAGTGGAATGTATGCATACCATGAGTATGCATACATTACAGCACATACATACATAGAAGCTTGGCTATAAATAGCCCATGTAATGTGCGTGATTCAGTTAGCAAAACAGAAATAACAAATCCGGAAAAACTGATTCTGGTTCTCTCTCTTCTCTCTCTCAAAATATCTAAATACCTTAGCTTACAAATTCACACATGGTATCAGAGCCTCTATGCTCATGCAAGAAAATTGATTGAGATTGATCCAAAAACTGATCTCTCACGCAAGCAGATTAATTGATCCGAAAAGTTGATCTCTGCTGCGATTTTTCTTCATCTGCAATTTCTGCAGAATTTGAAGAACTTTGTGACAAGTTCACTGTGATAATCACAGTGATTATAAGGTGTTTTCTCGTCAAGAATTTGACTGAAGAAACGATTTACTGCTGCTATTTTTCGAAATTTTCATCGATTTTATCGATCCTCTGCTGCAATTCACGCTCTGCTGCTGCAGCTTCTTTTGTTCTTCTGCAACTTGAGATTTTTTTCTGCAGATTGTTGAATCTGCTGAGAAAGTGATAAATTGATTCTGCAATGTTTTCGAAAAGTTGATTATCTGCTGCAATCTTCGAAGCATTCATCTCAGCTGCAATTTTCGAAATTTTTTTTTCGAAAATTTCACCTCTGCTGCCATTTTGAACTGCTTTCTGCAGATTTCTTAATCTGCGAATTTCTTGCATCTATCTCTGCTGCAATTTGCTTCTGCAATTTGCTTCTTATTTCACAGTAGCATCACACGAATCAACTTTGATTTGCTGCTGCGATTTTCGTTGCATTTTGTTTCAACAATCTGCGTCTGCTGCAGATTATTCACCTTCAAACTGCACTTTTGGAACACTCTCTACAGATTACTAAATCTGTGGTTATTTGCTGCGATTATCTGAGATTTTCGAAAGTTTCTGCAGCTTATTGCAGCAACGATCCACTGCTGTAATTTCTCGAAAATTCATTGAGAGTTTCTGCAGATTCTGGAATTTTGAGCTGCTGCGATTCCACATTTGCTGCATATTCTGGAAGTTCATTTCTTAGGGCTGTGCTTTGCGTCTGCAATCTTCGTAACCTTCTGCATATTCACGTTTGAGCTGTGATTTACACAGCTGCAAGTCCTTGCATTCTCAGCTGCTGCACTTAGCTCCAAAACTTGCTGCAGATTTCGGTTTTCTCTTTGCTTTTGCATTTCTCGGCAGCAGCCTTGTCAGACCACATCAGCTCTTCCACAGCTTACCTACACAAATCAGCAGCCATGGTGACTGCCTCGCAACTCCAAATCCTCCAATCTCCGATTGCAGGTCTGATTTCCACAATCTCCACAGCTGTAAATGTGAAATTGGATGATTCAAATTATCTTAATTGGCATTTTCAAATGCAATTATTGCTAGAGAGTAATGGCATAATTGGCTTTGTGGATGGTTCTCACTTGTGTCCAATTGATGAGAGTGAATTAAATATTTCACCCTCATCTTCAAGTGATGAATCCGAGAATGTGTTGATATGGAAGATGCATGACAGAGCGGTCATGCAGTTGATCACTGCTACCTTATCACCTATAGCCATGTCCTGTGCTATCGGTAGCAGAAGCTCAAGAGACCTGTGGAATAGATTAAAGGAGCATTTTTCCACAGTGTCCAAAACCAGCATATTTCAGCTGAAGTCTGATCTGCAAAATGTGAAGAAAGGCACTGATTCCGTAAGTCAGTACCTGTTAAAAATAAAGGAGGCCAGAGACTATCTAAGTGCAGCTGGAGTATTCTTTGCAGATGAAGATATCGTGATCTTGGCCTTGAATGACTTACCCCCTGAGTACAACACATTCAGGTGTGTGATACGAGGTAGGGAGAGTGTAATTCCTTTGAAGGAATTCAGATCGCAATTGTTGGCCGAAGAACGAATTGTGGATAATTCAATTTCGGCCACCCCTGCGTTTCTAAGTGCTATGCATACTGTTGCAAAATCGGCACCACTAGTGCATTTTCAGCAGTCCCGTGGAGTGCATAGTTACAATTCATCTGGGAATGGTGGATATAAACCATTTCACAGAAATAGGGGAAGGGGAAGATTTGGCTCGCAGCAGCGGGGTTATCAGCAGAAGCATCAATTTCACACCAGAATGCATGATATGGCAGTCATGAATTCTGGTGGTGTTGGTCCGTATCAGTCTGCTCCATCAATGTCCAGCAATTTGGTGTGCCAATTGTGTAATGCTATTGGACATGCAGCTCCGATGTGTGCACTGAACAGAAGCCAGAGGCTTCAGTGCAATATTTGTGGGAAGGATAATCACAGTACATTGTATTGTTTTTACAATAACAATGGTCCAAATTACTCGGGTAATGCAGGCTACTCTTCGGCTCAGGGGTTTCAGCCTAATTACCAAGCATCCCAGGACCATCATGTGCAGAAAAATGCCATCCACGCAATGAATACTGTTTTGCAACCATCACAGAACAGTTTTCATGTGCAGCAACCTCAGAATTCAGCTCCTGTGTGGATAGCAGATACCGGTGCTACAAACCATATGACAGCAGATTTGAACAATTTGTCATCATCCACCACGTATCTCACAAATGATACAGTCCAAACAGCAAACGGTGAAGGTTTGCTAGTATCCCATGTTGGAAATTCTATTATTCCAACACATACAGCACTCATTAAGCTAAATTCTGTTTTACATGTGCCTCAATTGACTCAGAATTTATTATCGGTCCATCGTTTATGTTTGGATAATCAGTTTCGGCTAATCTTTGATGCTTTCTATTTTTGGATTCAGGACAAGGTCACAGGGAGGATTATATACAAAGGGCAATGCAGTAATGGACTCTATTCCTTACCTTTTGCTCCTCATCGTCAGTCCTTCCGGTCATATCTTGGTCAGTTAGTTCTCTCGTCTACTTGGCATCATCGCTTAGGTCATCCATCAAATAAAATTGCTACGATGATGTTAGACAAATCTCATATTAAAATTCCCATTGATTCTAATCATTTTGTGTGTCATAGCTATCTTCAGGGAAAATTTTCGAAACTTCCCTTTCAGTCCAGTAATCATAAATCTGTAATCCCATTTCACACTATACACAGTGATGTTTGGGGTCCATCTCCTTGTGTTTCAATAGATGGTTACAAATATTATGTGACTTTTATTGATGAGTTTTCACGTTACTGCTGGTTATTTCCACTAGTCAATAAAAGTGATCTTTATGCTGTGTTTGTCAAATTTTATTTCTATGTTCAAACACAGTTTTCTTGTTCCGTTAAAATTCTGCAAAGTGATGGGGGTGGTGAGTATGTCAGTACACAACTCCAAAAATTCTTAATTTCAAAAGGCATTGTCCATCAAAAATCCTGCCCCTATACACCTGAACAGAATGGTCTTGCGGAACGCAAACATAGGCATTTAATTGAAACTACAATTACATTGCTTCAACATGCCAAATTGCCAGCTTCATTCTGGACCTATGCAGTACATACGTCTGTATATCTTATCAACCGAATGCCGTCTGTGGTCTTACTGAATAAATCTCCCTACGAGATTTTATTCAAAACTACTCCTTCTGTGTCTCACTTACGCATTTTCGGTTGTGCTTGTTTTCCACTTTTGCGACCCTATAGGCTTCATAAATTACAGCCTAAAACAATTATGTGTGTATTTTTGGGATATGCCTCTCAATATAAAGGCTATCTTTGTTATGAAATTGACAGCAAACGCACATATATATCTCGACATGTCATTTTTAATGAGCATGTCTTTCCATATGTTGACTTAGCTACTCGTGTTAAGGGCACTACTGCATCTCCTTCCCTGTCTTCACATGTGCCCTTTCCCGTTGTTACCAATGACAACATTGTAGTTTTTCCTTCTGCTATGTCGCATATTTCGGGTCACACGTCTTCGTCTTCACACTCTTTGTCCAAACCTGTGTCCTCCGTGTCAGAGTCTACTACTGCTGTCCCTTTGCCATTATCATCCATACCTGCTGATCCTGAATCCAATTCTGGAAAGTCATTGGAAGGTAATCAAGCCCCAATTGATTCTTTCAGACCTGAGTGTATTTCAGTGGTTCTTCATATTCCAGATATGAACTTACATCCTATGCAGACGAGGAGTAAGAGTGGAATTTTTAAGAAGAAGGTGTGCCTTGCCACTTCTACTTCCACAACCACGGCTGATCTGAATTTGGTTGAACCAAGCAGTTACAAAGTTGCTTTGACCATCCCTGTTTGGTTGAAGGCCATGAATGATGAAATTGCTGCTTTGCAGTCGCAGCATACATGGAGTTTAATGCCTCTGCCATCTGATAAAAATCTGGTTGGATGTAAATGGATTTTTAAAATCAAGAGGCATGCTGATGGGACTATTGCCAGGCATAAGGCTCGACTGGTTGCTCAGGGTTTTAGTCAGGAGCCTGGTTTGGACTATGGGGAGACATTCAGTCCGGTGGTCAAACCAACTACAGTGAGGATAGTATTGGCACTTGCTGCACAGTTTGGTTGGGGTTTACGACAACTTGATGTTAAGAATGCGTTTCTACATGGCATTCTTAATGAGGAAGTGTTTATGTCGCAACCTCCTGGTTTCATTGATCGAGCACAGCCTCAGCTGGTATGCAAATTGCATAAATCTCTTTATGGTCTGAAGCAGGCCCCTCGTGCATGGAATGACAGGTTCACATCTTTTCTGCCATCTTTGGGATTTCATCACACGTATTCAGATTCTTCCTTCTTTGTGAAATATCTGGATGCGGGGATTATCATCTTGTGGTATATGTTGATGACATTATCATCACGGGGAGTGATAGTATTGTCATCAATCAGGTCATTGCCTCCCTCACTGCAGAATTTCAGATCACAGATATGGGAGAGTTGCATTTCTTTTTGGGAGTTCAAATTATTCATACTTCTGCTGGCCTGGTTCTCTCCCAGTCCAATTACATACAGGATTTGCTCCTTAAGACTGACATGCATGCTGCCAAGCCATGTGCTACCCCTTGTCTTCCATATCAGCGTTTACTCAAGGATGATGGAGAGCCTTTTGATGATCCTTCCTTGTATCGAAGTGTTGTAGGTGCTCTACAGTATCTCACTTTTACCAGGCCAGACATTGCGTTTGCTGTTCATCAGGTGTGTCAATTTATGCAGCGTCCTATGGTGGATCATTTTGTGGTTGTGAAACGCATTCTCAGGTATCTTAAGGGCACTCTCTGTGTTGGGATTACTTATCAGAAAGGGTCCTTAGATCTCACAGCATTCAGTGATGCTGATTGGGCTGGTGATCCTAATGATCGACGATCAACAACTGGTTTGGTTGTGTTTCTTGGTGCCAATCCCATTTCTTGGTCGTCTAAGAAGCAGCAGACTGTGTCCCGATCATCCACTGAGGCTGAGTACAGGGCTTTGTCTTCGGCATCGGCTGAGCTTGATTGGATCAAGCAGCTACTGCAATTTTTACGTATTACACTTCATCAGCCTCCTGTTCTTTTCTGCGACAATTTGTCTGCGATTGCATTGTCTTTTAACCCTGTGCAGCATCAGCGCACAAAGCACATTGAAATTGATGTGCATTTTGTCCATGAGAGGGTGGCCAACAAGCAGCTGGAGGTTCAGTTTGTCTCCTCACAGGAGCAGTTTGCAGACATTCTTACCAAGGGGCTGAGTTCTCCTTTATTTCTTGCTCATTGTCGCAATCTCAGGCTAGGTTTATGTGCGCCTGTGATTGAGGGGGGATGATAGAGTATGAAGTGGAATGTATGCATACCATGAGTATGCATACATTACAGCACATACATACATAGAAGCTTGGCTATAAATAGCCCATGTAATGTGCGTGATTCAGTTAGCAAAACAGAAATAACAAATCCGGAAAAACTGATTCTGGTTCTCTCTCTTCTCTCTCTCAAAATATCTAAATACCTTAGCTTACAAATTCACACACTCGCGAGGTTTTAGGCTTCTTCAAAGAGCGAAAACTCAATGATAGGCTGTTAAGGAAGTTGAAGGTACTTATGATTGCTGTTAATGGGGTACTTGATGATGCGGAGGAGAAGCAAATAGCCAAGCCAGCTGTTGAGATGTGGGTCAATGAGCTTAAAGATGCTGTGTATGAAGCTGATGATTTGTTGGATGAGATTTCTTATGAAGCTTTGCGATCGGAGGTGGAAGGTGGCTCTCAATCTAGTGCAGATCAGGTGAGAGGTTTTTTATCTACTCATTATTGTTGGAAAATTGGAAAAAGCTCTCATACCAATTGTTAAAATGTAGAGGTGACCACTATTTTAATTGAAATATTCTAGCTCTTAGCTAAAAAATAAAAAAAACAAAGAACAAAGAACAAGTAATTGTAGAGATCAAGGGCAAAAACTCAAGATCTATTTTTTATTGTCATCCCTCTAATTGTATTTATAAAGGAAATCAAAAGCATTACAAAAACCCTAATCAAACACAAACTTCTAAATTAAACTTATCAAAGATAAGATTTAAACTAGAAGTAGAAAAGAACAATCAAAACACATTACAAAATGATAGAATTAAATGACTAGCATTAATAAAAAAACTTATCACTAATTTGTAGTAGAATTGGAACCAAAATCTTCAACATGAGACAAAGTTAGGAGATATCGTTGAAATGCTTGAATACTTGGTACAACAAAAGAATGCCCCTGGTCTTAGAGAGGGTGCTGTTGAGAAAGCATCATCACAGAGAATACCAACAACTTCTCTTGTGGATGAATCCGGGGTATATGGCAGGGATGGAGACAAGGAAGCAATAATGAAACTGGTGCGATCTGCAAATGACAATGGCAAACGGCTAGATGCGATTCCCATAGTAGGTATGGCTGGGATTGGTAAGACCACTCTTGCTCAGCTTGTTTACAATGATAGCAGAGTAGGAAAGCAGTTCGATATGAAGGTATGGATCTGTGTTTCGGAAGAATTCGATGTACTCAAGGTGATCAAAGATATTCTTAAGAAGGTTGGCTCCATGAATTGTGATACAATGACTGGAGATCAACTTCACTGCGAGTTAGAGAAGGAATCAACGGGGAAAAAAATTATGCTTGTTTTAGATGATGTCTGGAGCAATGATTGGGGAAAATGGGATTTTCTGCTGACACCTTTCAAGTCTCTGGCACATGGAAGTAAGATCTTGTTACAACACGTATTGAAAGCGTAGCATCGGTCAGGGCCACTATTTCAGCCCATCGCCTGCAGGAATATACTGCAGATGATTGCTGGCTGGTGTTTGCAAAACATGCATTTGATGATGGAAGTTACAGTGAACGTCCAGACTTGGAAGAAATAGGTAAAGAAGTGGTAAGAAAGTGCAAAGGGTTACCTTTAGCTGCGAAAGCCCTTGGATGTCTCCTACGCTTTAAAAGAGATGCTAAGGAATGGGAGAAGATCTTGAGGAGCGACATGTGGGATTTGTCGAATGATGGTATTCTTCCTGTTCTCAGATTGAGTTATCACTATCTTTCACCACAGCTGAAGCAATGCTTTGCTTACTGTGCAATATTTCCAGAGAATCATGAATTTAACAAGGATGAATTAGTCCGTTTATGGATGGCAGAGGGGTTTCTAGTTCCTCCTAATGGAAACAAGGAGATGGTGGAAATTGGAAATGAGTTCTTCCATGAGCTTGTTTCAAGGTCGTTTTTCCAGCAATCTAATGGCAAATCAAGGCCAGTTTTTCAAGGATCAAACGGGGGTCCATTATTTGTTATGCATGACCTCGTAAATGACCTTGCTAGATATGTATCTAGAGAGTTTTGCTTCAGGCTGGAAGGGGAAGATTCAAACAAGATTTCAGAAAGGACTCGTCATTTGTCTTATGCAGTAACAAGACACGATGCTTGTGAAAGATTTGAGGGTATTTATGATGCCAAGCTTTTGCGCACTTTCTTACCATTGTCAGAAGCGTGGCTACGCAACCAAATCAATGTCTTACCGGTGTCGAGAGTGTGGCCTCGCAACGAGATCGATAATTGTTGAAACCTGAGGTGATTCCAGAACTGCTCAAGTGAACCGGTCGACCGCTTGGGTGAACCGGTCGACCGGCAGTATCAACAAAGCTGTCAGGTTGAAGCAGCTGAGAAGATTCGAAGCCTGAAGGTTGAAGTTTATTGTTTAAGTTTTAGTAATCCTTTTGTATTCAGGATGATTATAAATCCTTTAGAGTTTAGGAAATAAAAGTCTGTCAAATCAGTTATAAGTCTTGTCAGGACAACTTGTAAATAACTGATTTTGGAATTTATAGCCGTTGTAAGTTTTTGGTTATATAAAATATAACCGTTGTAAGTTTTTGGTTCTATAAATAAAATGAGTGGGATGGCAGTAACCTACATACGAAATTCTGCCAATGTTTATGTTCTTTTAGCTTGAAATTACAAAGCTTATTGTTCTTTCTATTCTGAAAAAAATCCCGAACCCAGTTCTTGATCTCTACAGTACCTGTTCTCAGGTTTGATAGTTTCTGAAAATTCTACATGGTATCAGAGCGGAATTAGGTCTTTGAGAGGGAGTGAAAGAGATTCAAGTATTGATTAGAACCTTGAAAGAAAAAGGTTGCACTGTCTCCAGAAGTTCCAGAATTCGTCAATCAAGAAAAGGCTTGATTTGTTCTTTAAAGGACTAATAATTGAAGAATTGCTCAATTATAGTTCGTGTTCTTTGTTCTGTGGAATCCCTGGAAGAAAAGAGTGCAAGAAACAAGTGAAAGGAAACTTGTTCGTGTATTGGCAGAGTTTAAAATCAAGAAATTTGACTTGATTTGTTCTTTAAGAGGATAATCAATTGATATTGATCATCAATTGATATCCCTGTTCTCTGCAGTGTGAAGTCTTGGAAGTGAATTGCAAAGAAAAGGAAAAATTTCGAGGTGACAGTTCTTGACAAGAATGGACTCCTCATTCTCATCAAAATCACCAGTCTTCGCAGGCACCAACTATGGTGTGTGGGCTGTGAAAATGGCCACCTACCTCAAAGCCTTTGATCTGTGGGAAGTAGTGGAAACAAATAGGGATCCAACTCCCTTGAATAACAATCCTACAGTAACCCAGATTAAGTATTTCAATGAAGAGAAGGCCAAGAAATTCAAGGCACTCACATGCATTCACAATGCTGTGAGTGAGGAGATTTTTACCAGAATAATGGCGTGTGAAAGTGCAAAGGAGGCATGGGACAAATTGAAGGCTGAGTTCCAAGGTGATGAGAAATCCAAGAGGATGCAAATTCTGAACTTGAAGAGGCAATTCGAAGGGTTAAAGATGAAGAATTCAGACACAGTCAAGGATTTTTCATCAAGCATATCCAAGATAGTGAATCAGATGACAATGCTTGGAGAACAAGTTCAAGAATCTAGGGTGGTTGAGAAGGTGCTAGTCAGCCTACCTGAGAAATTTGAAAATAAAATCTGCTCCTTGGAAGACTCTAAGGATTTTAGTGAGTTGAGCTTGCAAGAATTGATAAATGCCTTACAAGCTGTGGAACAAAGGCAGCAATTCAGGCAAGAAAACACGAGTGAAGAAGCCTTTGCAGCAGGATTCAAAGGAAGAACTAGGCAGCAGCAGGTGTTCTTCAGAAATCCAGAAATCGGGTCCAGTTCTGGAAATTCATGGCAGAGGAGAAATTGGCCAAATAATCAAACTCAAGGCAACAACTTCAATGCAAGGTGGAAGGAAAGAAGAGAGCCACTTCCCACCTGCAAATACTGTCAGAAAAACAATCATCTTGAGTCATCTTGTTGGCTCAAGAATGCACAATGCCGAAAATGTAAGAAGTTTGGTCACTTTGAAAAATTTTGCAATGAAGACAATGCAAATCAAGCTCAAGTTGCTGAAGTGGAGGAGACCAAAGAGGAAATGCTATTCACAGCCACTGAAGCACACAAATGCAACAAAAATGAGGTAAACATACAAACTTGGTCTATTGATAGTGGTTGTTCAAACCACATGTCTGCAGCAGTAGGTATGTTTGAAAATCTAGACTTAAGCTACAAATCTAGAGTTAAAGTTGCAAATGGGCAATATGTAAGTGTTGAAGGTAAAGGGGAAGTTGAGATTGACACCCTAGCTGGAATCCGAAAGTATAAGTGTGTGTTGTATGTGCCAAAAATTGACCAAAATTTGATAAGTGTAGGCCAATTACTTGAGGATAGACACTCCTTGCTGTTTATAGATGGCAAATGCATGATAAAAGATGATCAAGGTACTCTCTTATTCACTACAAAAATGTCAAATAGATGTTTTAGTTTTGAGAAACAACTAGAACACCAAAGCAACTCAACTGAAAGAGAATCTGTTGAAGAGAAAGGCTCTCTGAAAATGGCTGGAAAAGATGATGAAGAATATCAGACCATGACTTCTAGGGGGAGTGTTGAACTTAGAGAAACACAGCCTTTGGATTCAATCTTACAGGATGTAAGGTCCTTGTATTGTGATAAGACTTGCAAGTCAATTGAAAAGATAGGGATCTCATCAGCTGCTTTAGTGCCAGATGAAAGCTTGGAGTCTCTGTTTGATGATGCAAATAAAGAAATAAAAGACTCATATAGAGATGACCATGCTGTTGATTTAGATTCAACATATGAAGAAGGAGATTTGGAAATGGCTGAAATGAGTGTTACAAGTTCATATTACTTTGATCATGAGTGTTATGATGATCCTGAGCATTTGAAAGAACTTGGTGATATAGATGTTGGGAAATATGTTGCCAGTCCTAGTGGTGTATTCAACCTTGATACAGAACAAGTTAAGAGGAGTCGAGAACTAGTTCTTGTTGGGACTTCATTTGGCTTGTTCTATGTCCTGGATTATCATGGAAATACTAGAAAAAAATTCCCTCTGAGAATGGCTGAAACTCAAGGTGCTGCAGTTGCAGCTGATATAAATGATGCTGAATTTAGAACCAATATGAAAGGCAAGTTCGAAATAAATGAACTTGGACTTTTAGCTTATTGTTTGAGAAGAAAACAATGTAAAATGGAGATGAAGGATTACTGCTCAAGAGAACAGTGGACTGACTTGATTACTTTAGCAAAAGAAAGGTTTGAGGAGCTAAGGAACATGGTGGGAATGTGCAGCTCAGGAATCAAGGGGGAGTGTTGAAACCTGAGGTGATTCCAGAACTGCTCAAGTGAACCGGTCGACCGCTTGGGTGAACCGGTCGACCGGCAGTATCAACAAAGCTGTCAGGTTGAAGCAGCTGAGAAGATTCGAAGCCTGAAGGTTGAAGTTTATTGTTTAAGTTTTAGTAATCCTTTTGTATTCAGGATGATTATAAATCCTTTAGAGTTTAGGAAATAAAAGTCTGTCAAATCAGTTATAAGTCTTGTCAGGACAACTTGTAAATAACTGATTTTGGAATTTATAGCCGTTGTAAGTTTTTGGTTATATAAAATATAACCGTTGTAAGTTTTTGGTTCTATAAATAAAATGAGTGGGATGGCAGTAACCTACATACGAAATTCTGCCAATGTTTATGTTCTTTTAGCTTGAAATTACAAAGCTTATTGTTCTTTCTATTCTGAAAAAAATCCCGAACCCAGTTCTTGATCTCTACAGTACCTGTTCTCAGGTTTGATAGTTTCTGAAATTTCTACAATAATAAGGTTACACATGATTTGTTGCCAAGGCTTACACGCTTACGAGTGCTATCCTTGGTTAACTATTCCAATGTGGCCGAGTTACCTGATTCAATGGGCAAGTTAAAACATTTACGATACCTTAATCTCTCCGCTACAACAATAAAAAGGTTACCTGAAGTTGTGAGTACAGCTTACCATTTGTAGACATTAATCCTGGAAAATTGCAAAGAGCTTGTCGAGCTGCCTGATTCAGTTGGCCAGTTGAAGCATTTGCTATATGCCAGTCTTAAAGGTTCAAAAATCAAAATGTTACCTGAATCCATGAGTACATTATATAATCTGCAAACATTAGGCTTGGAAGATTGCAGACACCTTGTCAGGCTGCCCCATTCAATTGGCAATTTGAAGCGCTTACGATATGTGACTCTTAAAGGCACAACGATCAAAAAGTTACCAGCATCCATGGGAGGCTTGTGTGATTTGCAGACTTTAATCTTGCGGTCTTGCAAAGATCTGATTGAGCTACCAGATAATATGGGAAGGCTAATCAACTTGAGTCATCTTGATATCGAAGGAACAAAATTGTCGAAGATGCCGCAGCATATAGGTAAACTAACAAAGCTCCAAAATCTAAGTGATTTCTTTCTAGGAAAAGATATTGGTTCAAGCATTCAAGAGCTGGGGAAGCTTCAACACTTACAGGGAGTACTAAATATTTTGAACCTGCAAAATGTTGGGACTGCTTCGGATGCTCTACAAGACAATGTGAAGGGTATGAAGCACCTCAAGAGTTTGAATTTGATGTGGGGCGGTGATCCTAATGACTCTGGACATGTAAGGCATGTACTTGACAAATTAGAGTCTGATGTAAATATGGAGTATCTTTTTATCTATGGTTATGGGGGCACAAGGTTTTCAGATTGGGTAGGAGACTCTTCTTTCTCAAGAATAGTATCCATGGAGCTCAGTTGATGTAAATACTGCACGTCCTTACCACCACTTCGGCAGTTAGGGACTTGCGGTTGTGGGTTGTGAGTTCTACGGAAGTTGCACGTCCGTGAGGAAGCCATTTGCTTCCCTTGAAAGTTTAACTCTTTTGAAGATGCCTGAATGGCGTGAATGGATTTCAGATCAAGGCATGCAAGCTTTCCCTTGTCTTCAAAAGCTTTGCATAAGCGGCTGCCCCTACCTAAGAAAGGTACTGTCCACTCACCGCCTTCCATCTTTAACAACACTTGAGATTGAGGGATGCAGGCAGCTTTTAACTTCATTTCCAAGATGTCCAATCATTGATGAAGTAAAATTAGATGATGGTTTTGGTTTTCGTCATCTGCTTCTACGGAGATTGCCTTCCTCATGTTTGACAGAGCTTCAGTTGTTTGATTGCGCAGACTTGAAGTCCTTGCCTGAGCATATGAATTCCCTCCTCCCATCCCTAGAAGATTTGAGATTATTCCTTCTTCCAAAACTTGAGGTCTTTCCAGAAGGAGGTCTGCCCTCCAAATTAAAATCACTTTATATTGAAGATTGCAGCAAACTCATTGCAGTCAGAATGCAATGGAGTTTGCAATCGCTCCCTTCTCTTTCAAAATTCACTGTTGGTGTAGACGAAAATGTGGAATCCTTTCCAGAGGAGATGCTGCTTCCCTTAACTCTTGCCTCTCTTGAAATATGGAGTCTTAAGACTCTGAAATCCCTGGACTACTCGGGGCTTCAACACCTCACTTCTCTTGAACAATTGACCATCACAGACTGCCCTAATCTACAGTCCATGCTAGGAGAAGGTCTCCCCTCCTCCCTTTCTTCAATTGAAATCTGGCGGTGTCTTTTGCTGGATCAAAGATGTCAGCAGGGTAGAGGGGAGGGTTGGCTCAAGATTACTCGCATCCCCAACCTGCACATTAATGGATACAAGATCCATCAACCTTAGGTATTACCTATCTGGATCTCAACTCAAAATTTCTCTTTCCTTATCTTTTTTTCTTGTTAAGTTTCTTTTTGTGTACTTTTAGAATAATTCTCTGTTATTGATTCTGTCATTTGTTGCAGCATTTCATTTTTATCATGAACGGCCAGTTGTGGAGACAGAGTGCTTATAGGTTTGCCATGCAGATATTTTCCCACTGCTGACTTTCATTCCTCACCTCCAATTTTCGGCAATAATGTCCATTCGAATTTCTGACAGCATATATGCCCTTGAAACTTGCTCTCTGACCTCAAATCAATTCAGATTAGCATATCTTATATCTCATTTAGCAGGAGAACTGGAGTTCTGGTTGCCCTATTTGCACTTGTATTCTGAACCGCAACAAGTAGATTGAACCTCCAAAGTCTTTCTTTCTGGTTTGATTCAGCTCTTACGAGGGAAAGGCTTCATGTGTAGACTTACTTTTTGCAGAAGGTATTAGAACTGGATGATCGCCTGAATCTCGTGCTTCAGGCTAGTGATGAGAAGATCTGTTGCAAATAATGAAGGCAAATTGACCAATTGACCATCAATTATACAAACTGTATTCAATTATGCAAATTGACCATCAAACTTTCAATTGTATTCAATTTGGCCTTTGATTTTGTTGATTTAAGTCCTTGAAGTCTCGTGACTTTTACAATTTGGTATTTGTTTTTGAATTTTTTAAATCATGTATCAATTGCCTATTAAACTTTAATATTTATGTAATTAAGCCCAATATTTGACCGGATTAAATTTTTAAAATTGTAATTCAACCCTTTTAATTCCTTCCAATTAACGCTTAAATAGAACTAAAAAAACCATTTTTTCTTGTAATTACACCCTTAATAAATTCAATTAAACCATGAAGAATTACAATTGAGTTATTAAACATTTAATTTCAAGATTTTCTTACCAAATTGAATTTTTCTTCTAAACAGAGCCTTCATCAAATCAAAATTGAACTTTCAATTTTTTAACTTTGTATTATTTTAAAATCTTAATTAGAATTCTTCAAAATGATTGTTTTTGTTTAATTTAAGACTTCTGCTTATTGTTTCCTTTACAGCACTACCGGAGTTATTTGCCTGCTATTTTCTCATAAATTATTGTCTAAGAATTCTATTTTGTGTTAGAGAAGTCAAAATTAAGCAGGATATCCCGCCTTCTCCACTACTCTTATTCTGTAACAATCTTTAATAATGCACTCCTGGAGAAATTGAGGTATAGCATGAAATGTCGTGTACGCTGATGCTTGACTTGCGGTGTGCACTTTTGAAAACTAAGTCTTCTTCCTTAGATTTGCAGGAGCCATCACAAGTTCACACCAGCTTGTTCCATATATTTTCTCCAACTCCAAGAAATTGCCTTCCTCATTATTCACTTGAAGATTACGTCGACGAGATTAATTTATGATAAATTGTATTCAAGATGTAACTTGATCAGAATTTTCCAACATGCATGATGGTCTGTGCGCAGAAATAAATAAATGTATATATATAGCGAGAGATAAATGTAGAGAATTACAACACTCATTTATTGATAACATCAAAAGTAAGTAAGGCTAATCTATGAGAGGCCAACAGGCTAAGAAGCACCCAATAATTGGACAGATACGAGCAAATGCATGCTGGACAAGTTCTGAGCGAACATAAATTTGGAAGCATTTATGCAACAAGCAAACAACTGATCCCCCACCAACAAACTCATTAATCCCATATGCTAAGACCCTAAGATCTTCTGAAGTTGGAGAACTTGCGAAAATTAACCACCAGGAAACAGTAGCAAGTGCCAATGCACTCTTCAATGAAGTGAAACCACCGGCCCCGCCAAAGTGGATTTATGTAGAGAACTGCTGCAATTGTCAACACCAAAATTATGTAACTTACACCAAATGTCACATAGAAAACTTCCATGTCAATGAAACCATCATCTTCTCGTTCATCATTAGGCATGGGCTGTGATGGTGACTCTTCTTCACTGCATTTGTTCTGTAACGGAGGTCCACATAAAAGAGGATTACCTTCGTAACTGCTTTCATCAAAGGTCCCGAACTGAGCTTTCATCTCTGGAGCTTTTCCTGACAAGTTATTGTGTTCCACACTGAAAACTTCTAGATTGTTGAGTACAACAAGCTGTGGAGGGATGACACCATCGAAGTTGTTGTGAGAAAGATCCAAGCTCTCTATCTGCTTTAAGTTTGAGAATGTTGCAGGGATTGATCCAGTGAGATTGTTGTGTGACAAGTTTAACGCATGCAACTCACTTAATTTTCCCATCTCCAATGGGATTTCTCCTGAGAATCTATTGCAGGAGAGATCAAAACCAGTCATGAAGTTGAGAACAGTGCCCTTGTAACCTTCTGGCCTTCTTTTTGTTGTAAATTCTACTGTTTCTTCTATATTGATCTGTTCGAGAAGGAATTCCAAGTCATCGCCAATCCGTGTTATATAAGGCGTCTTCGATACGGAAACAGCCCCAAAGGTTTTGTGAGCAGCTTCTCCCGCTTTAGCTTGATTTTCCTTCAAAGAAAAATTTCCCAGACAAAAAGGTAGAGGACCAGAGAGCTGATTTAGTGAAACATCCAAGATGGTTAAATGTTCTAACAAGCATAACTGAGCAGGAAGGTCACCAGCAAATTGATTAGCTCTCAGGAGAAGAACACTCAATGCCGAAAGATTGCCAATCCAATTTGAAATCGGGCCCATCAAGTTGTTGTCTGCAATTGTTGAAATCTGAGGTTGATTCCAGAACTGCACAAGAGAACCGGTCGACCGATTGCGAGAAAGAGATTAACCGGTCGACCGCTTGGCTCCGGTCGACCGCTTGCAAAGAGAAGATTAACCGGTCGACCGCTTGGCCCTGTCTGCGAGGAACTGATGCAGGATAAATGAAGGATGAAGAACTGAAGGTTATTGTTTAAATTTTAGTAATCCTTTTGTATTCAGGATGATTATAAATCCTTTAGAATTTAGGAAATAGAAGTCAGTCAAAATCAGTTATAAGTCTTGTCAGGTTTTTTGTGTAATTAACTGATTTTGGAAAATATTACCGTTGATAGTTGTTGGTTAGGTAAATCATAGCCGTTGTAAGTTTCTGGTTCTATAAATAATATGAGTGGGATGGCAGTAAATATATATGAAATTCTGCCAATGTTGATGTTCTTTTAGCTTGAAATTACAAAGCTTATTGTTCTTTCTTTTCTGAAAGTCCCGAACCCAGTTCTTGATCTTTACAGTACCTGTTCTCAGGTTTTTATCAGAAGTTTGATATTTTCTGAAATTTCAACATGGTATCAGAGCAGAATTAGGTCTTTGAAAAGGGATTTGAGTGAAACACGAGTGATCAAAGAAAAAAATGAGATTTTTATTTTCTCCAAAATTTTTCCGAAAGAATTTGCAGATTTTTTTTTGAAATCAAGGAATTTGCCTTGGTTTGTTCTTTATTTGGAATCTTGCTCTCCGTATTGTGAAGTCTTGTAACAAATCACAAGAAAAAGAAAAATTCTCCAGCTGACAGTTCTTGACAGAGATGGATGCATCATTCTCTTCGAAATCGCCAATCTTCACAGGAGTCAACTATGGAGTTTGGGCAGTGAAGATGAAGATATACTTGAAAGCGTTTGACCTATGGGAAGATGTGGAAGATGACAGGGAACCAGCTCCCTTGAACAACAACCCATCAATGACCCAAATCAAGTATTTCCATGAACAAAGAGCAAAGAAATTCAAAGCTCTTACTTGCATTCACAATGCAGTAAGTGAGGAAATCTTCTCAAGAATCATGGCATGTGAAACGGCTAAGGATGCATGGGATAAGCTGAAATCCGAATTTCAAGGAGATGAGAAGTCAAGGAGGATGCAAATTCTGAACTTGAAGAGACAATTTGAAGGTCTAAGGATGAAGGATTCTGACACTGTAAAAGAATTCTCATCAAGTGTGTCCAAGATAGTAAATGAAATGACACTACTTGGAGAAGAAATTCAAGAATCGAGAGTTGTGGAAAAAGTTCTAGTAAGCTTGCCAGAAAAGTTTGAGAACAAAATATGTTCTTTAGAAGACTCAAAGGACTTCACTACCATGAGTCTTCAAGAGTTGATCAATGCCTTGCAAGCTGTGGAACAAAGGCAAGCATTTAGGCAAGAAAACACAAGTGAAGAAGCCTTTGCAGCAGGATTCAAAGGAAGAACTAGGCAGCAGCAAGTGTTCTTCAGAAATCCAGAAAACAGGTCCAGTTCTGGAAATTCATGGCAGAGGAGAAATTGGCCGAATAATCAAACACAAGGCAACAACTTCAATGCAAGGTGGAAGGAAAGAAGAGAGCAATTTCCCACATGCAAGTATTGTCAGAAAACTAACCATCTTGAGTCATTTTGTTGGCTCAAGAATGCACAACGCCGAAAATGTAAGAAGTTTGGTCACTTTGAGAAATTTTGCAATGAAGACAATGCAAACCAAGCTCAAGTTGCTGAAGTGGAGGAAACCAAAGAGGAAATGCTATTCACAGCCACTGAAGCACATAACTGCAGCAACAAAAATGAGGTAAACATACAAACTTGGTCTATTGATAGTGGTTGTTCAAACCACATGGCTGCAGCAGCAAGTGAATTTGAAAACCTAGACTTAAGCTACAAATCTAGGGTTAAAGTTGCTAATGGGCAGTATGTAAGTGTTGAAGGTAAAGGGGAAGTTAAGATTGAAACTCTAGCTGGAAACCGAGAGTTTAAGTGTGTGATGTATGTACCATCAATTGACCAAAATTTGATAAGTGTAGGTCAATTACTTGAGGATAGACACTCCTTACTGTTTATAGATGATAAATGCATGATCAAAGATGATCAAGGTACTCTCTTATTCAGTACAAAAATGTCAAATAGATGTTTTAGTTTTGAGAAACAACTAGAACACCAAAGCAACTCAACTGAAAGTGAATCTGTTGAAGAGAAAGACTCACTGAAAATGGCAGGAAAAGAAGATGGAAAATATCAGGTTATGGATTCTAGGGGGAGTGTTGAACTTAGAAAAACACAGCCTTTGGATTTAATTTTACAGGATGTAGGCTCCTTGTATTGTGATGAGACTTGCAAGTCAATTGAAAGGAAAAGGATCTCATCAGCTGCTCTAGTGCCTGATGAAAGCATGGATTCTCTGTTTTATGATGCAAATGAAGAAATAGAAGGCTCATATAGAGATGACCATGCTGTTGCTATAGACCCGACATATGAAGAAGGAAAATTGGAAATGATGTATGGATGGTTAAAGGAAAAGCTTACTGATTTGATTATCTTAGCAAAGGAAGGACTTGAGAAGCTAAGAAGAATGGTGGTAAGTGTGCAGCTCAGGAATCAAGGGGGAGTGTTGAAATCTGAGGTTGATTCCAGAACTGCACAAGAGAACCGGTCGACCGATTGCGAGAAAGAGATTAACCGGTCGACCGCTTGGCTCCGGTCGACCGCTTGCAAAGAGAAGATTAACCGGTCGACCGCTTGGCCCTGTCTGCGAGGAACTGATGCAGGATAAATGAAGGATGAAGAACTGAAGGTTATTGTTTAAATTTTAGTAATCCTTTTGTATTCAGGATGATTATAAATCCTTTAGAATTTAGGAAATAGAAGTCAGTCAAAATCAGTTATAAGTCTTGTCAGGTTTTTTGTGTAATTAACTGATTTTGGAAAATATTACCGTTGATAGTTGTTGGTTAGGTAAATCATAGCCGTTGTAAGTTTCTGGTTCTATAAATAATATGAGTGGGATGGCAGTAAATATATATGAAATTCTGCCAATGTTGATGTTCTTTTAGCTTGAAATTACAAAGCTTATTGTTCTTTCTTTTCTGAAAGTCCCGAACCCAGTTCTTGATCTTTACAGTACCTGTTCTCAGGTTTTTATCAGAAGTTTGATATTTTCTGAAATTTCAACAGCAATATCCAACGTCACCAAGGAAGAGCTGTTATAAAATGCCTTTGTCAACGGACCGCTCAGTTGATTTTTGGATAGATGTACATATTTTATTGATGATGGGTTGAAGCAAGATGGTACGGGACCAGACAAATTGTTCTCAGACAAGTCCAAAAATTGAAGGTAGTCAAGCTTGCAGAAATCTCTTGGAAGTGGACCATCAAAATGATTTCTGGACAAATCAATTGCTTTGAGATTTGAGAAACTGTCCATCCGTGTTGGAAGAATGCCTGAAAACTGATTGTCGCTTATATCCAGGGCAGCTAAAAATATTGCATTGGTAGGTTGAAAATCTAATACATGCCCCGTAAAATTGTTGTCATCTAGGTAGAGATATCTGAGGAAAGATGAGTTGAAAATTGAAGGAGATATCTGTCCACCCAAATTGTTGTTTGATAGCTTCACATACCATGATCTCTTCAACTGCTCTGGTTTTACTATCGACAATAGATTGTGAGATAAATCTATAATTCCCAGTAGAGAGCTCATATTTCCAAAGCAAGAAGGAATGCTTCCTGTCAGTCCATTCTTAGCCATCATAAATTTTGCTAAATTTGGGAATACCGAGCATATATTTCTTGGAACTTGACCGCTTATGTTGTTGTTTGATATATCTAAGTAAATCATATTCGGAGTACGATGGTTTGGCAATTTCAAAGGACCAACAAAGGAGTTCTGCCTCAAATATAATGTTTCCAATCTTGTGTTGTTCTCAAGTAACCATGACGGGAACACTCCGCTGAAGTTGCAGTTGGAGAGATCAAGGGTTCTCAAGTCATATTGGTTGTAGAGAAAGTTGGGAACATCTGAATTGATTGCTTTAGATGTACTATTTGACAAGCTGAAAAACATCAGTTGGAACTTTGGTATGAAATTCCGAAAGCCAGCTCGGTCTTCTACTAGAGTGCAATTGTCACATATGAAGGACTTGAGTTTTGAATGGTTACTGAAGGACTTGAATGAAAGTGGGAGTTCAAAGAGGTTGTTTGATAGTGATAAGAACTCAAGGGATATGAGGTTGTTTAGAGGACCGGTGACAATATTCCCAGTGAACCGATTTCTAGAAACATCTAGTACTTGTAGAGATGACAAGTTTCCCAAACAATCTGGGAGGGAACCCTCTAGCTTATTTCCAGAGAGATCTAACTGTTCCACATTCTTCAATCCATCCAAACCTGTAGAATTAGTTTATCTCTAATCATGTTAAAACTAGCGATGAAATTGAGTATCCTTCATTGATCATGTAATTATAGGCAGATGGGAGAGGTGTTGATTTACCTTGAGTGGGTAGGGTGCCAGTGAGGTTACAATCACGAGCAGACAAGAATTTAAGAGCAGGCAATTGTCCAATATTCTGGAGAAAGTTTATTGGAAGAGCACTTCCATCTAGATACAATCCTTCAAGGGTGGTCATGTTGAAGAAAGTCACTGTGAAAAAAAAGAAACAAAAAAATAAATGACGGAAATGGTAGTGATACAGAGCAGTCATTGCATTTTACATTAATAGAAGGCTTCGACATTAATAGTTAAAATTTAAGCCACCTAATCTCTAATTTGATATCTAAGTTAATTTTTAGTGGTGTGCATTTAAGCCTCTCTAATTTCCTCGGCTGTGATGATAGGACCTCAACACGTGCAAGAGAGGTGGTGTTATATGCAAGTGAAAATGCCAACAAGACATGCAAAATTAAAAATAGAAAATGAGATGCCTCTAAGTAAATTAGGCACTACCATTGATACTTGCCAACTGAAGGAAACAAACTAGTAGCATATACAGGAAAGGGTCATGAAAAAGGTTCAAGGCTAGATAATTTAATTGTTACCAACTGATGATCCTTTCAGCTCCAAATTGCCTGATAGATCCAAAGACTTGAGAGATGTGAACCCAGTTAGAGATGAGAAAATGCTATCATTGTATCGATTCCTACTGAGGTCAAGGTTCTCCAATTTCTTCAATCTTGATGATAGGACTTCAAAGCCTGCAAGAGAAATATCCAAGTAATCTCGTAATAAACACGAAACACCAGCCATTTTATCAATATAATCTCAGTATAATAATATTCACTCAATAATATGATTATATAACAACATAAACCTTGATTCTCATGGCAACCAACTATTGCATTAGAGCGCAAATCAAGACTTCGCAACTCTTTGAAAGGAAGAAACAAAGAAGCGTTGAGAGCTAAATCGCCCAAGCTCACATCCCTTGCACCCCAAAGATGGAGTTGAATCACTCGCCTTGTAGTGTTATCACACCAGACTCCCCCCCAATCACAGCAATTACTAATGCTCTCATTACTCGTGTCCACCCAATATCTCATGTGATAGCCATTTGGGTTGAATGAAGATTTGATCTCCAAGAGACCAATTCTCTCTTCCTCCGGACACCCGTAACAACGACCATGCCATTCCCCAACCAAAGTGAATAATGTCAGCACCATCCAAACCCACATTTTTTTCATCGTCATCTTAGATGAAGCACTACGTCTTATATTAATTGTGTTTTTTATGTGCATTTGGGTAACAAAAGAGCTCCTATTTATACTACTACTCTTCAGCTCTCTTCTTCCCTTGATAAATATAAAATTATTTAAAGTATGTGCAACATTTCCATTGGCTGGCTCTTACAATCAATGATGATGTGGACTAGAGCATCTTTGATTATTCTTCTCTCCATATGTCTTCTAGATAATTTAAATTTTGTGGACAAGCAAATCTTTGAATCCTTACAGCCAACCATTTAACTCACCTCACCCATCTATACTTAGCAAGATATGAGAATCTCTCACGCCACATTTTATATTTAAATAGTTTTTTTTCATGTTTGCTTTTTTGTTAAAATTTTTGTTTTTTTTCCTCTTCAAGGTAATTTAATAATTCTTTTTGTTTTACCAGTAATTATAATGATAATTTTATTCATTATAATCATGATAATATCAGTGACATTATTAATCATAATACTAATAGAAATTGTTATTTATTATAATGGTTATAGTGCTTATGGTGTTAATAGTTATGCCTTTCATGGTAATAATAACAATAGCTCATAAAATAATATAGAAAATATAAATAATGACAAAGAAATTATAATAATGATAATAATTTTGATTATATTAATAAAAATAAGGGTGCTGATTATTGTGATGATTATTGTTATGATAATGACAATAATTATAACAATAAAGATAGTGACAACGATAATACTGTTAATAATAATCATAATATTGATTATTTACAATAATAATTATGATATCAACTATAATAATTGGAACAGTTTAACAATAATTTAACAACAATTTAACAATTATGATAATAATAATGAAAATAATAATCCAAATAATTCATTAGTCGATGTTGTTTTTGTGAAAAATTGACTTTTAAAACCTTTTTATGTACGATATTTTATATTTAATATCACGTAACAAAAATATACGAAACCACACGTAAAGAAAATGGGTAGAAAAATTGGGCTAAATTATCTACAATGAAAAAAATATACGAGCCATATACCCTGCGTTTCGTCATAACCAAAATTTTAAACATGTGAAAAAATGTTGATGGTCCTATATTTTTTTTATTATGCTATACATTTGAGCGAAATAATCAACCTACAAAACTTTTGATTATTTGATTTTTTTATATATTCATTTTATTATGAATAATGTGTTTAAAATAATGATAACGATTATTTTATAGGTATTTTTTTCTATGAATAATGTGTTTTTTATAACTTTTTTTTAAAATAATAATAATATATACACATGAACTAATTTTTTTTGAAAAAATATCAAATTAATTTAATTTAATATCACTGTTCTAATATCACGTAAAATATAATAATAAGAAAAATCAATCTTGTGGTGCTATCACATTTGATCCCATACCACTCACAACAATTAGCAGTATCCTCTTTAATGGCCGAAAAAGCTGTTTGGATTGATCAAAGCTTTGATCTCAAAGAGACAACGACCACAGCTCAATAATGTTAGCCACATCCAAACCCACATTTTTTTCATCATCGTCATCTTAGATAATTCTATATGTGCTGCAGTCTGTAGGATATTTCTTATGTTTACACTTTACACAACCACCCTTCGCCTCTCTTTCATGCATTTAATGTTATTTTCTTCGCCGAATTGTCAAAGAAGAGACTTCAGTGCATTAAAGACCTGCTGGAAATATTGGAAAGACTTTGACTCACACTTGGCATACGTTCATGAACGAACGGACAAGCAACAGCTACTGATTCATTGATCATTTCGACGGTGATTAAATTGTAATTTCGACGGTGACATTTGGAACTATTACTTTTCAACTCTATGAGAAATTCATACGGAAGTTTTCATTTGAAATTTCATCACTACTATTTTAATAATATTTTCTCAAGTTGGAGAACTTGCGAAAATTAACCACCAAGAAATAGGAGCAAGTGCCAACGCACTTCATTTTCCCATCTCATGAAGTTGTGATTTCGTCTGAGAATCTATTGCTAGAGAGATCAAAACCAGTCATGAAGTTGAGAACACTGTATGTCCTTGTAACTATACGATCTTTGATAGTAAATATAAAAACAAATATTTTATATTTTATAGCAAATAGTATTTTTTTAAAACATTTGATAGTATTGCTTTTAACTTATAATTTGTTCTCTAGTTAAAACTGAATTTTAAAAATGTATTTGACATGAAAAAATATTAAATTAATTTTTCAATATTTTTTGATGATTTTATTACGCTAATATCATAAAAAAAACTCTGAAAATATTGTTTTAAAATATATTATGTATCATATGTTAGAGTATACATGCAGTATGAATGAGTATGTGTATGTTAGTATATGATTGTGCGTATGGTAGTATATGATTGTGTGTATGTTAGTGGACTTTGTATGGCATATATAGTTAGTATATATAGTCAGTGTAAGTCACGTGAATTGGTAAGCAGAAATAAAGAATACAAATTCAAAATTTTCCTATCCCTCTCTTTTCTCACTTCTCTCTCTTTCTCCTCTCATCTCTCAGCTTTACACAAGATCATCTCTCTTTCTTTCTCAATTACATCAGGTCTGTGAGAATTCCTGCAATCTTTACATCATAATTCCAGCATTCGTGAGTTTATAGGTCATCGAAGAAATTGAGTTAGAACATACTATAGAAATTGACCTCATGGACGCGGATGCTTGCCTTGCGGTGTGCAGGCAGTAATTTCCTAGTTATTTCTTTTTTATATATATATTATACTATATACTAAAATAGATCATGTACAAGCAGGACTTGTTCTGGAATTTTATTCTGCTCAATCTTACATTCCCCCTTCCCACCAAATTCCACACTCTCTCCCATTCAATTATCTGATATAATTTATCTGCTGTTTCTTCTCTGCTCTATTAGGTCCCAGAGGCATTGAAGAGGCCAATGGATTATGCAAATTTAATTTCATTCTGAGTCTCAGGATGATGGTTCAGGTTCAGGGATCAAGACTGAAGAAGACAGATCAAAATGGTTTATCTGGAGAAAACTCAAACTGGTCAGAAGATTCCAAGGGGAGATTAAGCATTGACCTCTGAAAACAGAAGCGCGCCACGAGATGATGATGCATAAAAACAATATTTTTTTGTTTTTGAACAATTTCAAAATGGATTAAGCAAAGGAAAATTTACAGGGGCCTGACAATCCAGAAAAAAAACTACAAGCCCAAAAAAATAGAGACAAAACAGCCCAAAGACTGCAAAGGAAAAGAAGCTGAAGCCCAAACCGGCGGGCCTAAAAAAAAAAGAGGTCCTCTATGTTTACACAACCACCCTTCGCCTCTCTTTCATGCATTTAATGTTATTTTCTTCGCCGAATTGTCAAAGAAGAGACTTCAGTGCATTAAAGACCTGCTGGAATTATTGGAAAGACTTTGACTCACATTACCATACGTTCATGAACGAACGGACAAGCAACAGCTACTGATTCATTGATCATTTCGACGGTGATTAAACAGTAACAGTGACATTTGGAACCATTACTTTTCAACTCTGAGAAACTCATACGGAAATTTCCATTTGGAATTTCATCACTACTATTTTAAAAATGTAAATATATTTTTTTTTAAAATAAAAAGAGGCTGATAGATATCGTTGGACCAAAAAAAAGGAACACGTTGATCACTCCAATAGAACCCTGAGATCTTCTCAAGTTGGAGAACTTGCGAAAATTAACCACCAGGAAACAGGAGCAAGTGCCAACCCAATTCATTTTCCCATCTCCGATGAGTTTTCGCCTGAGAATCTATTGTTGGAGAGATCAAAACCAGTCATAAAGTTGAGAACACTGCCCTTGTAACCATATGACCTTTGATAGTTGTTAAAGAATAATATAGATCATATTCTGGGGTCTCATCTGTAAGCTTAAGCTTTTAGATGAGATAGTTTCTTAACATGGTATCAGAGCCTTATTGACCCAGCGGTCACGAGTTCAAATTTCACCACTCCCATTCTATTCGATAAAAATCAAACACAAGGTAGAGTGGGTATTTGTGCAAGTTTCAAGCCCAAATAGCTTTCACTTGAGGGTGTGTGTTAGAGAATAATATAGATCATATTCTGGGGTCTCATCTATAAGCTTAAACTTTTAGATGAGATGGTTCCTTAACAATAATAAATATAAAAACAAATATTTTATATTTTATAGAAAATAGTATTTTTCAAAAACATTTGTGACAGTAGAAGAAAACACAAAACATCAAATACAATGGGTTAGGTAGAAACGTGATTGAACCCGTACTCACATCAAATCATTTAATTTAAAATTTTAAAATATTAAATAAGCTTCAATATATTATCTTGTGCTTAATATGTCCACTTGAAATTTATACATATTCACACTATTTTATATTTAATTTTTATTAAATAAAATAATAAAATTCAAGCTTGTGATCATTTGTACAACAAAACCCATCGTATTATAAAATTATTTTATCTAAAAACTTAAATTACTGGATAAATTTCAAAATGTTATTTAAATTATTCTCTTATATCAATTTTTTTTGCACGCGCACGCACACTGTCCTGAAGAAAACAAAACTACAATGCAAATGTTAAATATAGAAGAGCGAACAAAAACTATGGAATCCCCACAAATTCATACAATGAATAGCCCAAAAACTCAGATAATGTATAACCCTAAAAAGTCACCACCTCCACAGTCAAGTACCAAGAAATTAGCTATGGAGCCCTCCCCTTTCTATTATTAGTCCAAAGTAAAATAACCTCAGCATTACGGACAAGTCAAGCCTCGTGTAAAAAAGTTATCCATTTTCTTTGACCACAATCACAAGAACAATTGATACAAAATGAGATTAAACAAAAATAATCAGAGCATAGTATACGGTGTAGCAGAACATGCACGGTACTCACTTAGACAGGTCTCTCACAATAGCACTACTTCTCAAAATTAACAGAGAGGAGACTGATGGAAACTTAAGAGAAGAATAGGCTTAAAAAGTTTTGAAAGGTGTTTGATATTTTTCTTGTCGCTTGAATAAATGTTCAATGCACTTCTGGCTGGCTATGTAATGTTTTCTTAAACATTATGGCGATGTAATGTTTTCTTCATTCTCCACGTGAAGTTCAATTTTATTAATCTCATAATTCTCGTAAGGTGATGTTAATCTCATTTCTGCATGATACCATGCTAAGGAACAACTTCAATAACAAGGATGCACACATACTCAAATAAAAATTATTTAGAAATTAAGTTCGCTTTGACCGACTGACGTAGTTTTAGATAATTTAACCTCAATAGACACCCTAAGGAGACTTAAAAAACACAGCTAAGTTTGAATCACTAATTCTCCTCAGTTTTCTTATTGATTGTTTGAGTACAAATTATGTGCAGTATATATACATCTTAATGGGACTCTGTTTAGGAAACAGAGTAAACGGTAATGCTAAGACTAAGTTATTACAATAAGTAGCTGTACAATTTTGGTTCCAAAATATGACTGTTGGTGATAGGTTTAGCCATGATTTTCGGTATTCCTTCTCTGTTGTTAATTGAGCAGATTCTCTGCAATTTTCTCTGATATGCTCCCACAAGATTGAGCTTCCATCGACAAGACCAATCTTGTTACGTAACACAGCCGTTCGTTATTTGGACAGGGGCTTAGTTAACAGATCAACAAGTTGGTCCTGTGTGTGGACATGTCTAACCCGAAGGCTACCTTGTTGCACCAAATCGCGTACAAAGTGAAGATCAATTTGAATGTGTTTCATGCGCGAGTGGTTAACTGGATTAAGGCTGAGGTGCATGTCTCCAAAATTGTCACATAGCAGCAGAGGGGGGTCTTGTATTGGAAATGCAAGTTCCTTGAAGAGAGTCGATAGCCACATTGTTTCTGAGGCTGCATTGGCTAGTGCTCGGTATTCAGCCTCCGTTGACGAGCGTGCAACTGCGCGCTGTTTCTTGGACATCCATGAAATGGGGTTAGGGCTTAAAAAACTGATGTATGCAGACGTAGATGTTCGGTCATCCACGTTCCCAGCCCAATCAGCATCAGAGTATGTTTGCAGCACTGAAGATCCAGCTCTATGAATCTGAACACCATAGAAAATGGTCTGTTTTAAGTATCGTAGAAGCCGTTTGGTTGTTGTCCAGTGATTCGTATTAGGTTTGTGCATAAATTGAGAGAGTTTGTTGACGACGAATGAGATGTCTAGCCAAGGAGAGGTATTGAAGGCTGTCCACAGCAGCAGTGTCGTCGACCAACTGAAGTGGCTGTGAGGTAGACAGAGGCATGGAGACATCTTTGACACCACTCATGTTGCTTTTAGCTAGAAGCTCACGAACATAGTTATGTTGGGTGAGGAACAAGCCTGCCTTAGTGGGAATAATCTCAACACCCAAAAAGAAGTGAAGTGAGCCCATGTCCTTGAGAGAAAACATGTCTCCCAGCTACTGAATGAAGGTGGCCATAAGAGAAGGATTGTTCCCTATTATGACAAGATCATCAACATAAACTAGTAAGTAGCAGATATTGGAGTCGTTGCTGTAAATAAATAAAGAAGAGTCGGCCTTGGAGTTCTGAAATCCCATTTGAAGTATAGCACGTTTGAGTGCTAAATACCAAGCTCTAGGTGCTTGTTTGAGGCCATAGATAGCCTTATTCAACTTGCAAACATGGTTAGGTTTGGACAAATCTTTGAAACCTGGAGGCTGCATCATGAAGACAGATTCAATTAGAGCACCATTAAGGAATGCATTGTTGACGTCCATTTGACGTAATTCCCAGCCACGCATGACTGCAACAGACAACACAGCTCTTATAGTGGATGGTTTTACGACAGGGCTGAATGTCTCCTTGAAACAACCCCTGGTCGTTGATGGAAACCCTTAGCAACGAGACGTGCTTTGAATATGGCGATAGAGCCATTTGGATTTCTTTTGATTCAAAAAACCCACTTGCATCCCACGGGTGCACAGTTTGAAGGTAATGGTAGTAGGTCCCATGTTCCATGTTGCATGAGGGCAGTGAATTCTTGTGACATAGCCTTGTCGCACCCCAAAAAATTTAGTAAACGCGGCGTCGCGATGACTCTTCCCCGTGTGCGGGGATTCAATGGTGTCAGGGGGATTATCTATTTTCGTAAAAAAGGGGAGTCGCCACCTAGTATTAATGGTTACTAGGAAACCTAAAACTGGTCTTTCAGAGATTCTAGGGTAAGGGACTGGTTGCGTAAAGGGAAGGTTTTAGCACCCCTAGTACGCCCTACCTAAGGTAAGCTGCTTGACGTTTTGGTTTGCTTATGATTTGCTATGGCTTTGAAAAAAAAACATGTGTTAATTAAATGGCAAATGGGATACCATTCCCGCCGAATATTTTGGATATCAACCCCTTAGGATTTATTTATCCAAACACCGACAGTGAATAATAGCATATCATTCCCGCCGAATATTTTGGATATTAACCCCTTAGGATTTATTTACCCAAATACCGATGGTGAATAATAGCATATCATTCCCGCCGAATATTTTGGATATTAACCCTTTAGGATTTATTTACCCAAATACCGATGGTGAATAATAGCATATCATTCCCGCCGAATATTTTGGATATTAACCCCTTAGGATTTATTTATCCAAATACCGATAGTGAATAATAAATTCCAAAAATAAGATTTTTATATTTTTTTGAATATTGGCCAATACCCTTTGGATTTTACAAACTTGTTGTAAAATCTCAAAATGCAAGAAATGATTTTTTTCTTTGCAAAATCCATGCTAAAACTCATTTTTCTTCAAAAACCCAAGATAATATATATTTTTGAAACAAAAACAACTTTTAAAATATGCTAGTGTATTGGCCTTATGCAAGAAAACAACACATTTTTTTTTATAAATATTCTCCTAAAAAAAAAATATTTTTTTATCTTTTTACATATATATTATTTTATTTATTTACTGGTGGGCTGGACTGCCAGCCCACCAGTGTGGGGTCTGGGCTGTCAGCCCAGCCCGTCTCGGGCTGGGCTGCCAGCCCGGCCTCTCTCGGACTGGGCTTCGGCATATGGGCTCCCAGCCCAGTCACCTGGCTGGGAGCCTTATTGTTCATGGGTCGGGCCGGGCACAAAGCCCGACCCAACCCAGCCCACAGGGGAGTGAATTAATTCACTCCCCCGTGCATGAAAACATGCGGAGAAGACGATGAACAGTGGGTGCGTGATTTTTCGAGTGTGACGAAATGCGTACCTGTTTATACCTTTGGGTAGAGGAGATCGAGGTGGTTCTTATGGTCGAGGTTTCGTCAGGAATGGTGGCCTGTGGTGGCCGGAGTGGTCGTCGGAAGGTGACGGGCTGTGCTTGCTGGCGTCGGGGCTGCTCTGTTTTCTTTGCCGGAGAAGATAACTGAACTGCTGGGGTTGATGGCTGAGACGACGGTGCCGCTTAGGTGGTGTTTGAAGGCGGAATGTGGGTGGTCGACGGTGATGGTTGACAAGCCGAGAAGGAGAGAGTGACAGAGGCTTCTCTGTTTTTTAGAGAGAGAAAGGCAAAGGAAAATGAGAGAAAATGCAGGGAAGAGCAAGAAGAAAATTAGATCAAATCTTCTTGTATTTTTTTACGTAAAATCTCTTCTGTGTTTCTCCTTTCTTAACACAATATTTCTCACGTAAATCCCCCCTCTATTTTCCTCTTTTTCCTCCTGCTTTCTTCACCACGCAGATTGTTAATTATAGCAGAGAAGACCAAACGCCGAGGAAGGTAACTAGAGGAGAATTAAAGAGAAAGGGAGGAGAATCAGGACGTCGATTTTGATGGAGATAATTCAAGAAGAAAATCACGCTTGATATAGGAAGAAAATGATCTGTTTTGCTGATTGATGGAGATGAAAACGGGAAGAAAATCACGCTTGAAAAAGGAAGAAAAAATCGATTGATCTGCTGATTGATCACCGTGAATTTAATTCAAATGCAACACGCCGGAACAGTGCATGTTTCCTTTTTTATGCAGATTTCAAAAAATCAAAAGAAAAGGTAAAAATATGATTTGGTCCTGATTCATAGTTCATCTATGAATGGATTGAGCTCCAGCGGTATTGGGTTTGTCGCTGATGTAAGACGGATGAATGTTGCCCTAACAAGAGCCAAGTTCTCGCTTTGGATTTTGGGTAATGCGAGGACCTTGCAGACGAATCGGAACTGGGCAGCTCTAGTAAAGGATGCTAAAGAGAGGAATTTGGTCATCTCAGCGAAACCGCCATATGAATCCTTGTATGAAACAGCTCCTAGGGATGCTTGCAAAAGAGAAAGTATTAATAATCATTCAAGACTGTCTAGGCATGCTGAAAATTCTAGAAGCAGTGGTAAACTAGGCAAACAAAATGAGCAGAAAGTGCACAGGGATAAAAAACTCTATTCGTTATGTGACCCGATGCCATAGTACTGTTGTTGGAGACGGTAAGGATTTTTATATCCAAAGTAGCAAAAGAAAAGCCAGAGAGGAACATGATCTTCCAGGGAAAATGGATGTCAAGTCTGTAATTCCAGGGGAATCTGTTACTAGTGATGAAAGCAAGGGAAGAGAAAGAAGCGAGAAGAAACTTGACTCCGGTAAGAAGAAAGATAAATGTGCAAATTCAAAGAGTTCTAGGGAGCGTTCTGAACATGAACTGGGTGATGGCCACAGAAATCTGAAATTGAGCAGGGGAACAAAGAAATCTATTGAAGGTAAGAGAAGCCAGAAGAATTTGAAGAGTTCTACATCCTCAGATGAAGGCAGCCTCAAAAGCAAGGAAGTCAATGATGGTAAAGATCCTAATCCAGTAGGTGCTTGTTTAGATATGATTACAAAGAGGAAACAACAACGTGAAGCTGTCGAGGCCATTCTAAACTCATCGCTCATTTCCTCCAAGAAGACAGAACCATCAACGAAATCTATGTCTTCCAAAAGGCCTCCTCCAACCTCTGTTGTAAGTGGTGGAATCAGACCTCCCATGACAAGTAAAGGTCTGCGGTAGCCTAAAAAAGGTTTATTGTAAAATTAGATCCATCAGCACCACAGTAAAAGTGAAAATTTATGTGATCCCAGTATGGTAGGAAGTCGGATTCTGTTTTTGAGATTTTAGCGGAACCTATTTTATCATCCCTGAAAGTTTATGGAAAGAAGGTCGGCTTGATATTGAATATCAAGGTAAACCATGGATTGGATAAGTTTGGTTTACGTGTGGTGATTCATTGTTATTGACCCCCAAGGCAATACAGCATTGGTCTTGAAAATACAGAAATGCTACTAGTGTGACTGATCATTGTGGATGCTGCTCAGTTGAAGGAGAAATAGATGGAAACCCTTGGTACTACGATATCAAGAATTTCGTCCAAAACCAAGCTTATCCCCTGGGGGCATCCAAAAAGAGAAAAAAAAACCTTGAGGAGGTTAACGATGGATTTTTTACCTTGATGGGGAGGTTTTTGTATAAGGGGTCATCTGACGGTACTTTGCTGAGATGCTTAGATGGAGTTGAAGCCAGAAACGCGTTGCGAGAAGTCCATGAAGGGATTCGCTCAACCCATACTAATAGGCATATGATGGCTAGAAAAATGCAAAGAAATGGTTATTTCTGGAGGACATTAGAGAGGGATTGCATCGACTATGTCCGCAAGTGTCATAAGTGTCAAGTCCGTGGTGACAAAATCAATGCCCCTCCGGCTTTTATGTTTAACTTGATATCTCCGTGCCCTTTTGCACTGTAGGGAATTGATGTGATTGGGTCTATCAACCAAAAGCCAGCAATGATCATAGGTTTATTTCTCGTGGCTATCGACTACTTCACAAGAT
Source organism: Salix brachista (assembly GCA_009078335.1). Classification (NCBI taxonomy): domain Eukaryota; kingdom Viridiplantae; phylum Streptophyta; class Magnoliopsida; order Malpighiales; family Salicaceae; genus Salix; species Salix brachista. The sequence goes on along the minus strand of CM018576.1, from coordinate 692,576 downwards.
GGGTAAAAGTTGGGTCATTTACTCATGTAATGCAAAAGGTGTTGAAGAAATTTGTTTGATATGTCGATACGGACCACCAGAAAAGATCATAACTGATAATGCTCAGAACTTCAATGGAAGAATAATAATAGAACTCTGCGCTAAATGGAAAATCAAGCAACCCCACACTTGGGGGCATGGCCAGATTTGGATAAAAGCAAAGATCATCGCAGATAGCCCATAATAAGCAAGGCGCTTGCGTTTGAGTGGTTGAATGACTTATGAAAAATTTGAATGACCCATCCAATCAGAGAAGCCTGCAAAGCTTTGGAGATTAGGCAAAGGCATCCGGTTGATAATGGAGCATCAGAGAAAGGGGCCTATGTTTCTAAAGGGAATCTCAGGTCAACAAAATCGTGGAAGATGAATTGAAGATCGGTGTTGCTTCGAGATGGGTGGGTCACCCAGAAAAATGAGACCACGCTAGCCGGGTCGGTCACCCAGAAAAATGAGACCATGCTAGCCGGGTCGGTCACTCAGAAAAATGAGACCACGGGTCGGTCACCCAGAAAAATGAGACCATGCTAGCCGGGACGGTCACCCAGAAAATGAGACCACGGGTCGGTCACCCAGAAAAATGAGACCACGCTAGCCGGGTCGGTCACCCAGAAAAATGAGACCATGCTAGCCGGGTCGGTCACCCAGAAAAATGAGACCACGGGTCGGTCACCCAGAAAAATGAGACCATGCTAGCCGGGTCGGTCACCCAGAAAAATGAGACCACGGGTCGGTCACCCAGAAAAATGAGACCATGCTAGCCGGGTCGGTCACCCAAGAAAAATGAGACCACGGGTCGGTCACCCAGAAAAATGAGACCATGCTAGCCGGGTCGGTCACCCAGAAAAATGAGACCACGGGTCGGTCACCCAGAAAATGAGGCCATGCTAGCCGGGTCGGTCACCCAGAAAAATGAGACCACGGGTCGGTCACCCAGGAAAATGAGACCACGCTAGCCGGGCCAGTCACCCGTTATAATGAGACCTCTTTAGCCGGGTCGGTCACCCAGAAAAATGAGACCACACTAACCGGGTCGGTCACCCAGAAAAATGAGACCTTTCTAACCACTAACCGGGTCGGTCACCCAGAAAAATGAGACCCTTTCTAACCACTAACCGGGTCGGTCACCCAGAAAAATGAGACCCTTCATATCTAGCTTGGGTAGGTCACCCAGAAAAACGAGACCCATATCCTCCATTCTGTTTTTCTTTACAACACTTACTATTTAAAGTCTTTTACAAGACTTTAGTCGTAAGCATTGTAAAGAGGGGGCATCTGTTGCTACCCAATTTTTGACTCTTTATTTTTTTTATGTTTCAAAAAAAAGTATTTCAAAAATAGATTTTGGGTTCAAGGGCGAAATCGAGCAATTTGGAGTTTAATGGCCGATTGAGGGTTAAATCGCGAAAATCAGGAGTCAAGGACCAGTTTAGAAAGTCGCGCAAAGCCAAGGTTGAGATTGAATTTTTGATGGGATTTAATTGCATAAATTCAAGTTTAAATCCAATTGGGTGCAATTATGAATTTTTAAAGGACCAAATCATATTTTTACCTTTTCTTTTGATTTTTTGAAATCTGCATAAAAAAGGAAACATGCACTGTTCCGGCGTGTTGCATTTGAATTAAATTCACGGTGATCAGTCAGCAGATCAATCGATTTTTTCTTCCTTTTTCAAGCGTGATTTTCTTCCCGTTTTCATCTCCATCAATCAGCAAAACAGATCATTTTCTTCCTATATCAAGCGTGATTTTCTTCCTGAATTATCTCCATCAAAATCGACGTCCTGATTCTCCTCCCTTTCTCTTTAATTCTCCTCTAGTTACCTTCCTCGGCGTTTGGTCTTCTCTGCTATAAATAACAGTCTGCGTGGTGAAGAAAGCAGGAGGAAAAAGAGGAAAATAGAGGGGGGATTTACGTGAGAAATATTGTGTTAAGAAAGGAGAAACACAGAAGAGATTTTACGTAAAAAAATACAAGAAGATTTGATCTAATTTTCTTCTTGCTCTTCCCTGCATTTTCTCTCATTTTCCTTTGCCTTTCTCTCTCTAAAAAACAGAGAAGCCTCTGTCACTCTCTCCTTCTCGGCTTGTCAACCATCACCGTCGACCACCCACATTCCGCCTTCAAACACCACCTAAGCGGCACCGTCGTCTCAGCCATCAACCCCAGCAGTTCAGTTATCTTCTCCGGCAAAGAAAACAGAGCAGCCCCGACGCCAGCAAGCACAGCCCGTCACCTTCCGACGACCACTCCGGCCACCACAGGCCACCATTCCTGACGAAACCTCGACCATAAGAACCACCTCGATCTCCTCTACCCAAAGGTATAAACAGGTACGCATTTCGTCACACTCGAAAAATCACGCACCCACTGTTCATCGTCTTCTCCGCATGTTTTCATGCACGGGGGAGTGAATTAATTCACTCCCCTGTGGGCCGGGTTGGGCCGGGCTTTGTGCCCGGCCCGACCCATGAACAATAAGGCTCCCAGCCAGGTGACTGGGCTGGGAGCCCATATGCCGAAGCCCAGTCCGAGAGAGACCGGGCTGGCAGCCCAGTCCGAGAGAGGCCGGGCTGGCAGCCCAGTCCGAGAGAGGCCGGGCTGGCAGCCTAGCCCGAGACGGGCTGGGCTGCCAGCCCGGCCCCACACTGGTGGGCTGGCAGTCCAGCCCACCAGTAAATAAATAAAATAATATATATGTAAAAAGATAAAAAAATATTTTTTTTTTAGGAGAATATTTATAAAAAAAAATGTGTTGTTTTCTTGCATAAGGCCAATACACTAGCATATTTTAAAAGTTGTTTTTGTTTCAAAAATATATATTATCTTGGGTTTTTGAAGAAAAATGAGTTTTAGCATGGATTTTGCAAAGAAAAAAATCATTTCTTGCATTTTGAGATTTTACAACAAGTTTGTAAAATCCAAAGGGTATTGGCCAATATTCAAAAAAATATAAAAATCTTATTTTTGGAATTTATTATTCACTATCGGTATTTGGATAAATAAATCCTAAGGGGTTAATATCCAAAATATTCGGCGGGAATGATATGCTATTATTCACCATCGGTATTTGGGTAAATAAATCCTAAAGGGTTAATATCCAAAATATTCGGCGGGAATGATATGCTATTATTCACCATCGGTATTTGGGTAAATAAATCCTAAGGGGTTAATATCCAAAATATTCGGCGGGAATGATATGCTATTATTCACCATCGGTATTTGGGTAAATAAATCCTAAGGGGTTAATATCTAAAATATTCGGCGGGAATGATATGCTATTATTCACTGTCGGTGTTTGGATAAATAAATCCTAAGGGGTTGATATCCAAAATATTCGGCGGGAATGGTATCCCATTTGCCATTTAATTAACACATGTTTTTTTTTCAAAGCCATAGCAAATCATAAGCAAACCAAAACGTCAAGCAACTTACCTTAGGTAGGGCGTACTAGGGGTGCTAAAACCTTCCCTTTACGCAACCAGTCCCTTACCCTAGAATCTCTGAAAGACCAGTTTTAGGTTTCCTAGTAACCATTAATACTAGGTGGCGACTCCCTTTTTTTACGAAAATAGATAATCCCCCTGACACCATTGAATCCCCGCACACGGGGAAGAGTCGTCGCGACGCCGCGCTTACATTTTTTGGGGTGCGACAAGCCTCACGCCAATGAGGATGGGTAATGGCTTGACTCACATAAGTTGGTTCAGTGGTCTGGGGGAGAGGGTGTTTGGTTACTGTGTGAACTTGTTTAGGTCTGAAGATTTGGTTCATGGAGCATGTTGTCATGTTGTGTGTGCGAGAAGGAGGATTTGAGGGTGGAATGGGAATGGGAACAATGGGAGATAGGAGGGGGGGAAGCTGGACAATGGGGCAGATCAGTAGTGTCGCGACGACGATTTTTTCTTGCTTCGCGCCCCGCCATCCCCGGGATTGGGGGGACAACTGCCCGCGGTGAAAAAGAAGGTGTTTTATAGTCGCAAAATTACCACTATAATTATGAGTCGCCACCTAGTATTATGGTCACTAGAAAACCTATTGGTCTGCGAGAGTCTTGGGTAATGGGACTTGTTGTGCAAGGGGAAGACACGTCACCCCCAGTGCACCCTACCTAAGGTAAGATGCATTGTTCTTTGATTGTTTTTTCCTAAGTCATTTTTTTGGGTCTTTTTCTAAGGTACGACATAGATTTCTCTCCATGAGAGAATCTCTACCTCATTACAGGTTGAAAGACTAACCAAAATAAATTTTGCACTGCATTATGAAAATCTCATTTTTAACTATCCACGAGTGTACTTTATAGTGTAATTTTACACCGCAATAGATAAAACAAAATAATTGTTAAAATATTTGATATTTTGGCCGACTTCCAACGGATAATTGTAAACCGGTTACAATATCCAATTTTCATTTTAAAACATGGAAAAGATGCAACATATTTTTTATGAAAAATACGGTGGGAAAAACCTTGGAATTCGGCCGTATGCATGAAAACAACATATTTTTTGTTTTTGTTTTTTCATTTTGAAATGCAATTCTTATGTGTGTTTTTTTTTGTTTTTTTAAAGGCAACACACACACCCATTCTCTTTTTCATTATTTTTTGGTTACATTATACACATTACATAACATGTACAAGAAATAAAAATAATAACAATTTAAAACAAACACATAGACATTTAAAAATTACAAGATAAACCTCCTCGGAAACATTGTTGTCAGTGGAGGCAGCGTAGGGCACTGGTGGCGTGTCAGCTCACGCGCCACCGCCACTGGCAGCGCGTGGAGCCACGCGCCACCGCTGGTGAAGATGCCAGACAGGGGTGTGTGGATCAGCCTCTTCCCTTCATTCTCTCGCCGATGGTGACGTTCCCGGTGACCTGCAAACACAAACAAAACACACAACACACAAGCAATGTTTTGCCCAGATCTGTTCTTAGATTTTGTGTTTTTCTCCTTCAAATGGCAGCTGGACTGCTGAGGACAGTGGTGTGGTGGGGCTGGGTTCAGATCTGACTGTTTGGTGAGGAGAAACGAAGCTGTTAATGGCTGGAAGGAGGAGAAAGGAGGCCGTCGGTGCTGAGGAGCTGGCCACCGACGGCTGGAGAGGAGAGCTGATGGGAAAAAGGGGAGTAGCCGTCGGAGAAGAAGAGCTGAGAGGAGGCTCACCGTGGACGGCAGGAAAAGTTGTTGTGGTTGAAGAGAGGAGTGGCCGGTCGACGTCCATGCTAAAACTCATTTTCTCTTAAAAACCCAAGATAATATATATTTTTTGAAAGAACAACAATTTTTAAAAATATGCTAGTGTATTGGCCGTATGCAAGAAAACCACATTTTTTATATTTTTCTAAAAAATATATTTTTTATTTGCAAATTTTTGTATTTTTTTTGTATATTTTTTATTATTATTTTCCTTTTTATTTTTATTTTTATATTTTTTTTTTTTGTGTGGGCTGGCTGTCCAGCCCACCTACATGGGTGCTGGGCTGCCAGCCCGCCCGCGCTGGGCTGCCAGCCCGCCTGTGGGGCTGGGCTCGCAGCCCACTTAATCTAAACTGGGCTTCGGCCCATTTAAACTTGGTTGGGCTCTCGGCCCACTATTCTTGGGTTGGGCTTTCGGCCCATTTAATCTTGTAGTGGGCTTAAGGCCCGTTTACAATTTGACTGGGCCTTCAGCACATGGGCTTCCAACCCAGTCTTTTCCACAGGGTGGGCCGGGCACAAAGCCCAGCCCGATCGGGTGCAGGGAGTGAATTAATTCACTCCCGCAGCATGCAGAGAAGAAAATGAACAGTGAATGGTAAATTTTCGACTGTGATGAACGGCGTACCTATTGATACCGTTGGGTAGAGGAGGTCGAGGTGGTTCTTATGGTCGTGGTGGTGTCAGAAATGGTGGCCTGAGGTGGCCGGAATGTGCGTCGGAAGGTGACGGGGTTGTGCGGTTTCGACGGGTGCTGCTGCTGCCGCCTTCGGATGGGACCACGGCTGGACTAGTGGCGTGGAGGGGGAGCTTCGGGGGACGATGGGGTGATACACGGTGGTCGGAGACGGTGGCTGGAGTGCTGACCGAGAGGGAGAGAGAGAGAGAGAGACCGGCGGCTGGTTTTAGAGAGAGGGAGGCGAAAAACCGAGAGAAAAACGCAGTAAAGAGGGACCAGACCCGAGAGAGATGAAGTTCAAATCTTGCGTAAAATTTTCCTTGTATTCTCTGCTTGTCTTTTTTTCTCCCCCTTTCTCTTTCGTTTTCTCAACATTTTATAGGCGCTGCAGAGTTACCGTTGCAAGCAACGGTGGCCTTTTTCCTGCGGTGGCAGGCTTGCCGGTGGCTGCATGCAGGTGGCCTGTCGGCGGCGGGGGCAGGTGGCTTGTCGGCGGCGGCGCAGGCGGCTTGTCGGCGGCGGGTGCAGCCGGCTTGTCGGTGGCGAGTGCAGGCAAAAGGGGGGCTGCTTTAGGGTGAAAGTATAATTTGGTCCTTTGATTTGTATTTGCTCTTATTGCACCCTCTAATTGGATTTAAATTTATGAATTTGTGCAATTGTACCCTGTTTGAATTTCAACATTAGCCTTAACTATGTGCGCTTCTTTCATTTTGGTCCCTTATTTCTGATTTATGCAATTTGATCTTCAATTGATCATTTAAACTTTCAATTGTTTTCAATTCAACCCCTAACTTGCGCAATTGGCTTGAAAATAATCCAAATGGGTCTCCAAAAATTATGATTTTCTCAATTGAGCCCAAATTAAATTTAAGAACTTGATTTCTCATTGACTAAGCCCTTAATAAAAATTAATTTGACCAATTTAAAGTATAATTAAGTCACTACCCTTCAATTGGACCTAAATTAATTCTCGAACATAATTACACTTTTATATTAACCAACGACTAAATCAAATTGGCCCATAAAAATATAATTATATCTTTTGACTTAATTTATACGCAGATTTATCCGATAATAAATTACTTTAGCCTTGAATCTGCGTTTTTTCTTCATTTCTGGGCACAAAAGAGGTACAATCGAACTCTCGAAAAAACATCCAAATTTTACCTTGATTTTTCTATCGACACCAGCCCCTTTTATTTTATTTTTTTGTTATTTTCGAGTAGTTTTGGGCAAATGACCCAAAATTGGGTTATGACAGTTGCCCCCTTCTTTACAATGCTTACTACTAAAGTCTTTGTAAAAGACTTTAACTAGTAAGTGTTGTAAAGAAAAAAATGAAGTTGGTCTCATTGTGACGGGTGACCTACCCTGTTAGCATGGTCTCATTGTTCCGGGTGACCTACCCAAGTTAGAATGGTCTCATTGTTCCGGGTGACCTACCCTGTTAGCATGGTCTCATTGTTCCGGGTGACCTACCCTGTTAGCTTGGTCTCATTGTTCCGGGTGACCTACCCTGTTAGCATGGTCTCATTGTTCCGGGTGACCTACCCTGTTAGCTTGGTCTCATTGTTCCGGGTGACCTACCCTGTTAGCATGGTCTCATTGTTCCGGGTGACCCTGTTAGCTTGGTCTCATTGTTCCGGGTGACCTACCCTGTTAGCATGGTCTCATTGTTTCGGGTGACCTACCCAAGTTAGAATGGTCTCATTGTTCCGGGTGACCTACCCAAGTTAGCTTGGTCTCATTGTTCCGGGTGACCTACCCTGTTAGCATGGTCTCATTGTTCCGGGTGACCTACCCAAGTTAGCATGGTCTCATTGTTCCGGGTGACCTACCCTGTTAGCTTGGTCTCATTGTTCCGGGTGACCTACCCAAGTTAGAATGGTCTCATTGTTCCGGGTGACCTACCCTGTTAGCATGGTCTCATTGTTTCGGGTGACCTACCCAAGTTAGCATGGTCTCATTGTTCCGGGTGACCTACCCTGTTAGCATGGTCTCATTGTTCCGGGTGACCTACCCAAGTTAGCATGGTCTCATTTTTCCGGGTGACCTACCCTGTTAGCTTGGTCTCATTGTTCCGGGTGACCTACCCAAGTTAGAATGGTCTCATTGACCTACCCAAGTTAGAATGGTCTCATTGACCTACCCAAGTTAGAATGGTCTCATTGTTCCGGGTGACCTACCCTGTTAGCATGGTCTCATTGTTCCGGGTGACCTACCCAAGTTAGCATGGTCTCATTGTTCCGGGTGACCTACCCTGTTAGCATGGTCTCATTGTTCCGGGTGACCTACCCAAGTTAGCATGGTCTCATTTTTCCAGGTGACCTACCCTGTTAGCTTGGTCTCATTGTTCCGGGTGACCTACCCTGTTAGCATGGTAGTTTTGTTGTAACGGGAGACTTACTTGTCTCGAGGGACAAAGCAGCACTGGTCCTCAATTCATATTCTCTTTCGTGATTTTATTCACCTGAGATCCTGTTTCTCCATATTTTCCAAAATTTGGGATGACATGCTCACACCTTTCCTGTCAGGTTAGTGCTATGACAATATAATATGCATGTTTTTGTTACCTCTTTTGGAAACATAGGTCCCCCCTGTTTGTAGTAGTCTTCCTTCATAGGATGTGGTTCCCGTGCTATATTTTCACGCTTGGTGAAGAGAATTCCAGCCTTGTTCCATATAGGGCCCTGTCTAGCTCCATCGAAGTTTCCTTTTTATGCAAATCAACATTTTATGATTTTTTTTTTTTGCCCCCAATGTGGTGTACAAAATATGTCAAATTCAAATAATAAAACATAAATAAATATTATAAGATCATGTGCTTTTGTAAAAAAGTTTTTTTTTGTAACGAGAATTCATGGCTGAATTTTCTTTTATTGATTGGGAGGTTACAAAATATTAGGCATAATATTTCTTTACAGAGTCAGAATTCACAGGCCTAACTAAATCCTCTCCATCCATTCTAGATAATAGCAAAGCTCCTCCCGAGAATGACTTTTTCACCACATAAGGGCCTTCATAGTTTGGGGCCCATTTACTCTGATCTTGCCCTGGTACAAGCAGTATTTTCTTCAATACCAGATCACCTTCTCGGAAATTTCGAGATCGGACTTTCTTATCATATGCTTTGGCCATCCTTCTTTGGTATAATTGATGATGACAGATTGCGGCTAACCTCTTTTCGCTGATCAAATTCAATTGTTCATATCTGACCTTTGCCCATTCTGCTTCTTCTAGTTCAGAGTCTATCAATACTCTTAATGATGGGATTTCTACCTCTAAAGGCATTACTGCCTCCATCCCATACACCAACATGTACGGAGTGGCTCCTGTTGAGTTCTGAACTGCGGTACGGTATGCATGAAGGGCAAATGGCAACATCTCATGCCAGTCCTTATAGGTGACTACCATTTTCTGGACAATCTTCTTGATATTTTTATTAGCAGCCTCTACCGCACCATTCATCTTTGGTCTATAAGGAGAGGAATTTGAATGCTTGATCTTCCATTTAGCGCAGAGTTCTGTTATTAATTTCCCGTTGAAGTTCTGTGCATTATCAGTTATAATCTTTTCTGGTGGTCCATATCGGCATATCAAATCTCTCTCAACAAATTTCTTTACCACCTTTTGCGTTACATGAGCAAATGACCCGGCCTCTACCCATTTTGTAAAGTAGTCGATAGCCACGAGAATGAACCTATGACCATTGCTGGCTTTTGGGTTGATAGGCCCAATCACATCGATTCCCCACATCGCAAAAGGCCATGGAGATAACAAGTTAAATAGAGGGGCCGGAGGGGCATTCATTTTGTCACCGTGGATCTGACACTTATGACACTTACGGACATAGTCAATGCAATCCTTCTCTAATGTCATCCAAAAGTAACCAACTCTTTGTATTTTCCTAGCCATCATATGTCCACTAGCATGGGTCGAGCAGATCCCTTCATGGACTTCTCGCAACGCGCTTCTGGCTTCAATTCCATCTAGGCATCTCAGCAAACTTCCGTCAGATGACCTCTTATACAAAATTTCTCCATCAAGATAAAAATCCATTGCCAGTCTCCTCAAAGTCTTCTTTTCGACGTTGGATGCCCCCACGGGATAAGCCTGGTTTTGGATGAAGTTCTTGATGTCGTAGTACCAAGGGTTTCCATCTATTTCTCCTTCGACTGAGCAACAATGAGCTGGGTTATTTCTGATATCAATGTGTATTGGCTGTAAATTTTGCCCGAAGTCTATTTTAGCCATAGAAGCTAGTGTGGCCAAGGCATCTGCAAACTGATTTCCTTCCCTTCCTAGATGTGTGAACTCTATTTCTTCAAATTCTTCAGCCAGTTTAGATAGGTATTCTTGGTAGGGTATCAGCTTTTCTTCTTTGGTTTGCCATTCCCCTTTTACCTGACAAATAATTAGCATTGAATCCCCATACACATCTATCTTCTTTACGTTCAATTCCAATGCAGTCTCTAAACCAAGAATACAGGCCTCATACTCGGCAGTGTTGTTAGTGCAACTGAATTGCAGCTTAGTTGAAACAGGATATTGTTTCTTGTCTGGAGACATTATCACTGCCCCTGCTCCGTTACCGTATATGTTTACGGCACCATCAAAGTACATAGTCCACCATTCTCGTTTCCCTTCCTCGACTGAAAGCACATCTTCATCAGGAAAATCAAAGTCTAACGGCTCATACTCTTCCACAGCATGGTCCGCCAGGTGATCAGCAATAACACTCCCTTTTACAGCTTTCCTTGTCATATAAACTATGTCATACTCAGCTAGTAAAACCTGCCACCTTGCAATTCGACTGGATAGGTAGGGCTTTTCGCAGATGTACTTCAACGGGTCTAATTTGGAAATTAACCATGTGGTATGATACAACATATATTGTCGTAACCTCTTCGCAGCCCATGCCAGAGCGCAACACAACTTTTCAATCATAGTATACCTAGACTCACACTCCATGAACTTCTTACTTAGGTAATAAATGGCCCTTTCCTTTCTTCCAGATTCATCTTGTTGTCCAAGCACACATCCCATCGCTGTTTCAGTCACCGTTAAGTACAATATCAATGGTCTTTTTGGTACAGGAGGAACAAGTAGAGGTGGATTTAGCAAGTACTGCTTGATTTTTTCAAAAGCCTCTTCGCACTCTGCATTCCAAATCCCAGGATTCTTCTTCCTTAACAGACAAAAGATTGGGTCACAGGTTGTGGTTAATTGGGATATAAATCGAGCGATGTAATTTAACCTTCCTAGAAACCCTCTTACTTCTTTCTCAGTCTTCGGAGCTGGCATGGCCTGAATAGCCTTTACTTTTTCAGGATCCACTTCTATCCCTTTGTCACTCACCACAAATCCTAGCAACTTCCCAGATTTCACCCCGAATGAACACTTTGCAGGGTTAAGCCTCAACTTATATTTCCTTAACCTTTTGAATAATTTCTTCAATATCTGGACATGATTCTCTCCTTCTCCAGATTTAGCGATCATGTCATCCACGTATACTTCAATCTCCTTGTGCATCATATCGTGAAATAAAGTCACCATAGCCCTTTGGTAAGTGGCACCAGCATTTTTTAACCCAAATAGCATGACTTTATAGCAGAAGGTCCCCCATGGCGTAACAAAGGTTGTTTTCTCCTTATCTTCTTGCGCCATTTTTATCTGATTATATCCTGAAAACCCATCCATAAAGGAATATGTGGAGCTACGAGCTGCATTGTCAACTAACATGTCTATATGTGGTAGAGGAAAATTATCTTTAGGGCTAGCACGATTTAAATCCCTAAAGTCCACACAGACTCTAATCTTGCCCTCCTTTTTGGGTACCACCACTATGTTGGACACCCATTGTGGATACTTGACCACCTCTAAGAAACCCGCGTTCCATTGCTTTTCAATTTCTGCCTTTACCTTGATCAAAATTTCTGGATGAGTTCTTCTTAGCTTTTGCTTAATCGGTCTGCACCCTTCTTCCAATGGTACCCTATGCACTACGATATTCGTATCCAACCCGGGCATATCCTCATAAGACCAAGCAAACACATCTACATAATCCCGGAGCAGTGTGATCAAGTCTTCTTTTTCTTTTTGTGTGATCAGGGTTCCTATCTTGAGCTCTTTCTGATTTTCTTCGTCACCCACATTTATAGTTTCAAGTTCCTCTTTAGCGGGCTTCCAAACCTGTTCGTGTTGTTCTATTAATTTGGTGAATTCCCTAATGCTATTTTCATCATTTCCTTCTTCTTCTTCTACAGCTATTATAAATTCAGTAAAATCCGGCCATTCATTCTCAGTGTAAAGTGCAGGTGTTGTTGTGGAAGTTCCGCTTTCAGGGTTCCTGAAAGCGGAAAGTGAGTGTAAATGTACAAATAAAGATAAAAAAGCAAGATGAGCTAAAAATGCAAGATCTCATTAAAAGAAATATTTGATTCAAACAAAAAAAAAGATAGAATTCGATTGACCCATTGAGTCTCGAATGTCAAAACTAAGACAAAAATGAAAATATCAGAAAAAAATGTTTCAATCCAAACATGCATTACATTTTAAAAACCGATGGAGCTTCTTGGGTCACCCAATTCTTGAACTTCTCTCCCTTGACTAGTTTTCGAATACATGTACGGGCAGTAATTTCCTCAAGAGCATGGATGGTTAATTGTGGCAGTTCTTCATCCCATCTTCCAGACCGAGTCTCCTCAGCAGTGCCCTTGACTTTTTCCTCTCCCACAGTATTTATACTAATAGATGAGAGTTTCTGAAGAGAGCTTTCATGTCCCTGGTCAGGTTGCATTATATACGCAACCTTTGGGAATGAAACCCTGATTGGAGGAATGACTAAGTTTTCTTCTTCAGGCTTCCTTCCTTCAATCTTTGCCATTCTCTTCTCTCTTCTTGCACCAGCAGCCCACTTGTAATCCTCTTTTCTAGGCTTATATCCTAGCCCAAACCTTTGTTCTGCAGCCTTCAACTTCGTTACACCAATCCACTCAACCTTCCTTTTTCCTGCGCTAAAGTGGACAGAAATCTCATGCTTTAACAATTTTTTAGCAGCCATTTTGATGGCCTCTGAAATCCCTGGTTTTCTTATTACAGTATTCTCAGGCACCCACTCGGTGTTCACGACTTCGAACGCATGTAGGTTTCCATCCACACAATCTTCAGCTTCAATGAAAGGGACCGCCACATTTTTCATCATCGATATAGTCTCTTCGGCCTTAACAGTGACCAGGACACCATTTGCAATGTACTTCAAACATTGATGCAACGAGGAAGTAACTGCTCCAGCAGCATGTATCCATGGCCTTCCTAACAACATGCTATAGGAGGGGTGGATGTCCATCACTTGTAAGGTTACCAGAAAAACTTGTGGACCCACGGCAAGTTCAACTTCGATCGATCCTAACACTTGCCTTGGTGAACCATCATATGCTCTAGCCATCATCAAACTTGGCTGCATATGGGAGGGGTCTACTGGCATCTCATTCAACATATGCCTTGGCAACACGTTAAGGGCTGAGCCATTATCGATGAGAACTTTACCAATGAGACAATCTTTGCAGCGGACCGTGATATACAAAGGCTTATTATGGCCAGTTCCTTCAGCATCGAGTTCATCCTCAGTGAAATACAAGTAGTTTGAAGCATGGATCCTCCCTACTAGATGCTCCATAGTTTTTTGTTCGATATTTTGAGGTACGTAAGCCTCATTCAGTACCTTCTGTAAAGCATTGCGATGTGGCTCAGAACTGAGGATTAATGACATGATAGAGATCTTGGCAGGGGTCTTTTTCAACTGGTCCACTACACAGTATTCACTATGCTTCATCAACTTCAGAAACTCATTTGTTTCTTCCTCTGTCACTGGTTTATTCACTTCCAACTCTTTTTCAAAACCCATTGCCTCTTTACCCTTAGCTTTCCTTTGTTTTTCCAACTCCTCGGGCGTGAAACAACGGCCGCTTCGGGTCAAACCACTTATCTCATTTTGGAAAAAAAGATCTTCGATATTTGAGTTAGAAACATAATTGCCTGGCATCGCCCTATAGTCTGCCTCTTTTACATATGAGGGCTTAGTTAACACCAACCTCGAGATCCCATTAGCTGTCGATTGGATCCTACACTTCTCTATCCCTGCTATCTCTCCATTGCCCTCTACATCCTCGATCCTTAGCTCCCCTAGAGTCTGCATCCTCGCAACCTTTTGATGAAACTCGATACAATCATCAATGTGATGCCCTTTCTTGTTATGGAATGGGCAAAAGTCATTTTTGTCCATGCTGTATTCGGTGGATTTCTCTAAGTGTCCAGACTGCACCAACATCCCGTATAGCCTAGTCATGGTCACTTTTAGAGCTCTCCCTTTTTTATCGACTTCCACCGCATTCACCCCACTACTTCCTGCAGCATGTTTGGGCAAGGGATTCAAATTCACATTGGGTGGATCCTCAAAAGTGACACATCCCATCTTGATCAACTGTAATACCCTCCTCTTAAAAGCTGCACAGGTTTCAATGCTATGACCTGCATTACCAGCATGGTATTCACAAGTCAACTTGGGGTTGTGCCAAGCAGGGAAAGGTGGTTGCATAGGTGGTACTGGTAGAGGAGCAATATGTCCAATGCTTAGTAACTGGGCATATAACTCCTTTAGGGTTATGGGCAAAGGTGGTAGTTGTTCCTCTGGTTGTTGGTAATCTCTTCTTTGGTAAGTATTTTGGCTGTTTGTGGGGAATTTTGTGTGAAAAGGCTGGTTTGGAGTGGAGGGTTTGGAAAAGTTGACACTGGTGGTTTGGGGTGCAGGGGTTTGGTAGCTTCTATAATTTCTGTCTTTCCCCTTGTACCTGTCCTCCAGATTATTCACCTCAACTTCCTTTCTTTTCCCGACAAAACCCCTCTTCTCTAAGGGTTCCACAATTCTCCCGCTCCGGATTCCTTGCTCGATCCTCTCAGCGATTCGTACCGCATCGTAAAAATGCTGGGCGGAGCTTCCCATTAGGTGCTCGTAGTACGGGGCCCTAAATGTATTGGCAAATAGAGTCACCATTTCTGTCTCTATTAACGGAGGTTGTACATTGACAGCTTGGTCCCTCCATCTTTGAGCGTAAATCCTTACGGACTCCTGAGCTCCTTTCTCCATGGTCATCAAGCTGGTCCTATCAGGCGCAATCTCCAGATTAAACTTGTACTGCTTTAAAAAAGCATCTGCCAAGTCTGCCCACTTTCTAATCCTGATGTTATCTAACCTCATATACCAGCTAAGGGCCGACCCTGTCAAGCTGTCCTGAAAGAAATATATTAACAATTTGTCATCATGTATGACCTCCGCCATCTTGTTATAGTAGGAACGAAGATGAGTCTTCGGGCATTCTGTTCCAGTATACTTTATAAATTCGGGTACCCTAAACTTCCGCGGGATCACAATGTTAGGCACCAAACATGCTTCGGCTGCCCTAACTGGGTCGGATAGATCATTCCCTTCAACTGCTCTTATCCTTTCTTCTAGTGCAGACCACTTGTCATATCCTACGTGGTTAGAGAATCTAGCATTTTGTGGGTCATCATCTGTTAAATCTAATGTAATAGGGATTGGGATGGGCCGAGTGGATTCGGGCTGCTTCTTTGGTGAACTCATCCCTAAAATATGGGGTGCCCCCGGGCTTTGAACTGCAGGTGGTGCTTCATCGGTTTGAGCGGACGTGCCCTCTCCATCCCTTGCTCTTAAGGTCTTCTCAAGCAAACTAGTCAACCGTGCTACGTCATTCCGCATAGCTTCAAGCTCCCTTTGGTATTGGAATTCTAGTTCTGCCCTTTCGCTATTGTCCATTCTTTTTCTTAGTCGAGTGTTGTGGACTTTAACAGGGGGACCTATGTTTCGCAGCTATATTTGCATGAATGTATCAGAAAATGTATGGTATAATGCATGTGTTATGATAAATATGCTTTATGCAATGCATGGATGCATTTCCCTTGTGAACTATTAATGGCCAACACTTCATAGAATATGGGTTTCTTGTCACATTGCCGCTAGGAGTACTGCTTTTCGGGTCATTTGCTTAAGTCATATTCACCAAAAGACAGAATTTGCATAAAAGATGGGTCAACGCCCTTTTCATTGATGTTGGACAAGCTTGCTACATTTTTGGAAACACAAAGAGGAAAAGAAAATTAATATTCTTCCCCTGCCATCTCTTTAGCCAAGGGTAGGAAAACGAATCCGCGGTTCTCGATTTTCTCCAGGAAGGCCTCGGTCTCAGCTAGACTTTGCCGGTATCGGATGATGTTTCTCCCTACATTCCTCGCATTGGTTCTAATGACCCGAGCGTGCGCAGCGGCTTCATCCATTTGTTCATCCATCTTGGTCATCTTCTCTATGAGCAACATATTGGTTCTGTTTAATGAAGTATTGTTGGTGTCGATTTGATCCTTGTGTTTTTCCATTACTACTAGTCTCTCGTCCAGATGCTTCACCTTTTCTCTCTCCTTACCGAGCTTTGTTCTCAGAGTTTTTATCTCCTCTCCCTTAACTGCTAACTCTGCTTCAATAGCTTCATCTTTTTCGGACCCCGTCGAACGACTTTCCGACATTACATACTTCTTATACAAATCCTCGTACTTTTCAATTCTATCCATCAACTCACACTGAACTTCTGCATATTTCTCTTGGTAATATTCTATGCTCTCTTGGCATTCATTATGTTCGATCTTCAATGCACCGAGTTCAGAGCAACTTTGCATCCATTTTAACTTCATCTCTGTTAGTTCCTTCTCAATTCCCAACCTAACATTCTCCTCCTCAACCATCTTCAGCTCGAGCTTGGTTATTCTTGCATCTTTAGACTGTAATTGCTCATCTAAAAATGCCCTCCTTTTATCACCTTCTAACACCATTTCTTCCATTATCGACTTGTCTCTTCGGGTTTTATTCAATTCCATCTGAAGCTTTTCGATTTGCCTCCGCAATTCTGCTTCACTGTCAACTCTTTTTCTCTTAACAGGCTTTTCTTCAGTTTGGGGAGACTTAACTTCTTCATTGGCCGCGGTTGAGGCCACTAAGTCTCTCCATTTTGCATACCCTTCGCTTGCACTGGGATCTCCCAAACCTTTTATTTCCAACAAAACCAGATGCTTCCAATCTTGTTTCATGGCCCTCACGACTTCTTGTGTAACTGGATCCTTAAACAAACCAAAGAATTGAGCAATTCCCTTGGTCCTCGGAACGAATTGCATGCCCCCATGTTGTCTTACCACGAGAGCAGGAGCATAACTCACATAACCGGTAATACCTACCAACGGCACCCAGCATCTTTGCCCGCAACTCATTATGACATTCACTACTTTGGCCCAAGGGGCTTTCCATTTGAAACCACTACTAGGTATAGCTTTTAGCTTTTCTACCCAACCTTGGTTGTCTAGATCTCCCCATTCTTCTTCCTCCACTATCCTCAATGGTTTTTGGTTGAACCACCAGAAATTATTAAAAACAGGCTTTTTTGTTTCAATGTGACTAACCATCCAGATATATAGCAACTGTGTGCAACATCTCACTGCTCCCTTCCCGGCTCTTCGACAATGGTTAAGTGTTATGATGGTTTCAGCCAAAATAGAAGCCACTGGGTTGATTTGTGTATTCTCATATTCCACATAAGCAGCAGCAGCTTCCAAGCTTATTATACCTGTCCGACTTGGGAATAACACAAGGCCAAATATGCCTAAGGCAATTAATCTTTCTTTCTCTGATCTGGACTTCTGTTCTAGTTCCAACTCCAGCGTCTTCCATTTCAGACCAGCAGCCTTCTTTTCTAAAAACCTTTCCAAGTTGGGGATCCTGAGCAGCTTCGACAGCTCAGGAATGATTTTGTCATCTCTCAAAGGGAAGTAAATTCTGTACAGATCATTTGGAAACTCAGTCAACATCCCGTATTCCTCCATAGTAGGACAGAGGTCTATGCTCCCAAAAGAAAAACAACGGTAGTCAGGATCCCAGAAATGAACTAGAGCTCGCACCGCTGGGCTCAAAACTTCTACTTTCGCAATCTCCATCAGGCGTCCATATTTTCTAAAAAATGTGTCCTTATCCACATCCTGAAAATGAGTCGTTAACTTGTTCACCTCATTTATAATGCAATCCAGATTCTTGATCGGTGATAGCCTCATAGCATCGCTTTTAAGGCAGTCTCCTTCAGTCAATTGTGACAATTCAGAACTTCTCCCATATTCCATGATGGAAAGTTTAATAGTGGTGGCCATTTGGTTCACAAGACCTGTAAGTCAAAACGTTATTTAAGGCTTTTTATGCAAAAAGATATTATGGAGCATACATCCTAACGATAGGTTCTAGTTCTGTTACGTGAGACATAGGGTAGGTTTAGTACTTGGTCTCTAAATAGGGTCTCTTGCTGTCCCAGTGATCACCCTCGTAAAGGCGATATAGGGGTTTAGCAGATAGCGGGATGGCACGTATACCAATCACTACCAGTCTAAACACTCAGCAAAAAGTTGGGGTTTACACAAACTTCAACCTTGACTCAAGTCATAGGTAAGCTGCTAGTCCCCCACTTAACTTAAAGTTTAGTGTGTGCTCTCAAAATAATAATAGTGATGCATGACAAGGTATACTATGATGACAGAAAGTAAAGATGCATACTAAAGCTTCTAAAAATAAAAAAATATAAACCATCTATAGCAATATGAAAAACAATAACATATCATAAACAAACAGATTTATCAAGCCTAGTCCAAGTTCCCCAGCGGAGTCGCCATCCTGTCGCACCCCTTCGCGAGAGCACGGCGTCGTGACGACCCTCCCCGAGGGCGGGGATTTCAATGTTTGGGGTATCATCTTTATTTTTGTAAAAAAGGGAGTCGCCACCTAGTATTATGGTTACTAGGAAACCTAAACTGGTCTTTCAGAGATTCTAGGGTAAGGGACTGGTTGCGTAAAGGGAAGGTTTTAGCACCCCTAGTACGCCCTACCTAAGGTAAGCTGCTTGGTGTTTTTGTTTGGTTATGATTTGTTATGATTTTGATCTTTCAAAGAATATGTTGGTTAAATGATGAATGGGATATTACTCCGCCGAATATTTAGGATATTAACCCCTTAGGATTTATTTATCCAAATACCAACAGTGAATAATAGCATATCATTCCCGTCGAATATTTTGGATACTAACCCCTTAGGATTTAGTTATCCAAATACCAATAGTGAATAATAGCATATCGTTCCCGTCGAATATTTTTGGATACTAACCCCTTAGGATTTAGTTATCCAAATACCAACAGTGAATAATAGCATATCATTCCCGTCGAAGATTTTGGATACTAACCCCTTAGGATTTAGTTATCCAAATCCCAACAGTGAATAATAGCATGTCATTCCCGTCGAATATTTTGGATACTAACCCCTTTTAGGATTTATTTATCCAAATACCAACAGTGAATAATAAATTCCCAAAAAATAAGATTTTTATATTTTTTGAAATATTGGCCAATACCCTTTGGATTTTACAAACATGTTGTAAAATCTCAAGATGCAAGAAATGATTTTTCTTCTTTGCAAAGTCCATGCTAAAACTCATTTTCTCTTAAAAACCCAAGATAATATATATTTTTTGAAAGAACAACAATTTTTAAAAATATGCTAGTGTATTGGCCGTATGCAAGAAAACCACATTTTTTATATTTTTCTAAAAAATATATTTTTTATTTGCAAATTTTTGTATTTTTTTTTGTATATTTTTTTTTAATATTTTCCTTTTTATTTTTATTTTTATATATTTTTTTTGTGTGTGGGCTGGCTGTCCAGCCCACCTACATGGGTGCTGGGCTGCCAGCCCGCCCGGGTGCTTGGCTGCCAGCCAGCCCGGGTGCTGGGCTGCCAGCCCGCCCGGGTGCTGGGCTGCCAGCCCGCCTGTGGGGCTGGGCTCGCGGCCCACTTAATCTAAACTGGGCTTCGGCCCATTTAAACTTGGCTGGGCTCTCGGCCCACTATTCTTGGGTTGGGCTTTCGGCCCATTTAATCTTGTAGTGGGCTTAAGGCCCGTTTACAATTTGACTGGGCCTTCAGCACATGGGCTTCCAGCCCAGTCTTTTCCACAGGGTGGGCCGGGCACAAAGCCCAGCCCGATCGGGTGCAGGGAGTGAATTAATTCACTCCCGCAGCATGCAGAGAAGAAAATGAACAGTGAATGGTAAATTTTCGACTGTGATGAACGGCGTACCTATTGATACCGTTGGGTAGAGGAGGTCGAGGTGGTTCTTATGGTCGTGGTGGTGTCGGAAATGGTGGCCTGAGGTGGCCGGAATGTGCGTCGGAAGGTGACGGGGCTGTGCAGTTTCGACGGGTGCTGCTGCTGCTGCCTTCGGATGGGACCACGGCTGGACTGGTGGCGTGGAGGGGGAGCTTCGGGGGATGATGGGGTGATACACGGTGGTCGGAGACGGTGGCTGGAGTGCTGACCGAGAGGGAGAGAGAGAGAGAGAGACTGGCGGCTGGTTTTAGAGAGAGGGAGGCGAAAAACCGAGAGAAAAACGCAGTAAAGAGGGACCAGACCCGAGAGAGATGAAGTTCAAATCTTGCGTAAAATTTTCCTTGTATTCTCTGCTTGTCTTTTTTTCTCCCCCTTTCTCTTTCGTTTTCTCACCATTTTATAGGCGCTGCAGAGTTACCGTTGCAAGCAACGGTGGCCTTTTTCCTGCGGTGGCAGGCTTGCCGGTGGCTGCATGCAGGTGGCTTGTCGGCGGCGGCGCAGGCGGCTTGTCGGCGGCGGCGCAGGCGGCTTGTCGGCGGCGGCGCAGGCGGCTTGTCGGCGGCGGGTGCAGCCGGCTTGTCGGTGGCGAGTGCAGGCAAAAGGGGGGCTGCTTTAGGGTGAAAGTATAATTTGGTCCTTTGATTTGTATTTGCTCTTATTGCACCCTCTAATTGGATTTAAATTTATGAATTTGTGCAATTGTACCCTGTTTGAATTTCAACATTAGCCTTAACTATGTGCGCTTCTTTCATTTTGGTCCCTTATTTCTGATTTATGCAATTTGATCTTCAATTGATCATTTAAACTTTCAATTGTTTTCAATTCAACCCCTAACTTGCGCAATTGGCTTGAAAATAATCCAAATGGGTCTCCAAAAATTATGATTTTCTCAATTGAGCCCAAATTAAATTTAAGAACTTGATTTCTCATTGACTAAGCCCTTAATAAAAATTAATTTGACCAATTTAAAGTATAATTAAGTCACTACCCTTCAATTGGACCTAAATTAATTCTCGAACATAATTACACTTTTATATTAACCAACGACTAAATCAAATTGGCCCATAAAAATATAATTATATCTTTTGACTTAATTTATACGCAGATTTATCCGATAATAAATTACTTTAGCCTTGAATCTGCGTTTTTTCTTCATTTCTGGGCACAAAAGAGGTACAATCGAACTCTCGAAAAAACATCCAAATTTTACCTTGATTTTTCTATCGACACTAGCCCCTTTTATTTTATTTTTTTGTTATTTTCGAGTAGTTTTGGGCAAATGACCCAAAATTGGGTTATGACAAAGGTAATAATGGAACAAAGATTAACTATTTTGGTTTTAAAGATAGTTAATGACACCAACGGTTACGTTCGTGTCGGTATTTTCATGAAACTGATTAGTTGATTTCAGGATGGGTAACTAGAGACGCTATTGGAGGTCATTAGTGTCGGCTATAGTCTCTTCGATGTGAAAAAGGGGAAAGAAGCAGTCAAAAGAAATAAATTTTCTTTTATATAAACTTAAAAGGGTGTATATGGTTGTGTTTAGAATCTCATATGATTTAAGTAGTAGATTGATGGATATGTTGTTTAAATTCTTCCGTAAATTGCTAGTATTTACTTTATTGTTTTTACTTATATGGAAAATCTATATTTTGCAGGTTCCTCCCATTCTCGTCAGGAATAGATTTTAGGCTCTTAATCCTTTTTGTATAAGTTAGGAACTTAGGAAGTTGTGATGTAATTTTGTTATGCAGAAAAATATGTAAACTGTATAGAATAGTATATTTGTAAATTTTGGTTTTGAAATATTAAATTGTGTTATGTTATATGTATATATATATATATGAAATCTTCGTGTATGAATTGGCTCTTTTAATTTTTATCTTATGCGTGTGATGTATGATGGAGTTTGGGAATGAGTATGGTCCTGAGCATATTCTGGAATTAATTATGCAGTTGATTGTATTAAACATGGATGGGATTGTGGATGAGATATGATTCAAACTGCATGCAGGTTACATTGTCGATAACTTGGGATCTCCCGATATGGGGGAGACTCTGCCGAAATTTCATTAGAAATTTCGGCGAGAGAGAGAGAAAAAAATTATGCTCCAATTAATTACTCTTTATAGGGGGAAAGATTAACAAAATTTTGGGGCTGTTACATGAGAAGAGGCTCACCGTGGACGGCAGGAAAAGTTGTTGTGGTTGAAGAGAGGAGTGGCCGGTCACCGGAGGTAGTGAGGAAGAGAGTAAAAAAAAAAAGGGAAGGGGTTGCAGCTGCCTCTAAGGGGGCTGGCGGCTGCAGCCCAAAAAGAGAGAAAAAATTAGGGTTTCTTTTTTGGGGTTTTAGGGTTTCTTTTTTTGTATTTTTTTTTGTTTTTTGGCTCCCACCATATTACAAAGAAACTCATCTCTATTTATAGAGGTAACATTTATGCATTTTTTCACTTTGGTCCTTGGTTTTGTAATTTGATCCTAATTTGACCATTAAATTCAATTTTCTTCAATTTGACCCCCAACTTCGCACAATTGGATTGGAAAAATTCAATTCGGTTTCCAAGAACTCTAAACTTCTCAATTGAACCCGAATTAAACTCAAGCACTTGATTTTTTTATCAATTAAGCCCTTAATTAATTTGATTTTACCAATTTAAAGTATAATTAAGTCCTTGCACTTAATTAAATCCTTCAATTGGACCCTAAATTAATTCCCAATCATAATTACACTTTAAAATGGTCGACGATAAAATCAAATCAACCCATAAAAATATAATTATGTTGCACAACTTAATTTTTACACAGATTTATCCAATGATAAAAAAATTTTGCCTTAAATCTGTACTTTCCTCTATTTTTGGGGACAAAAGAGATACGATTAGACTCTCGAAAACAACTGAAATTTCCACATTGATTTTTCTACCCACGCCGGCCCTTTTTATTTTATTTTTGTTATTTTTGGGTAGATTTTGGAGAGTAACCCAGAAATTGGGTGATGACAAGTGGGGTGAGTCCAAATGTTGAGAGGATGCAAGGGTATTGAAATTACCTGGGAAGGATGCAGCGATGGCAGGGGGTTCTTCCAAAGACCGTGATGACGCTGATGGTGTGGAAATCACTGGTGGTGGCACAACAATCTGCGGGAAACCAAAGTGAAGGGGAGTGATTTGGTGACTGGTTTGGCTGATAGGTTTAGACTGAGGTTGTGAGGGGTTGCAGTGATGTCCATTTTCATCAAACAATACATGGCGAGAGATGAAGAATTTTTGTAGATGAGGATCAAAACATTTGTATGAATTTTGAGTAGAGGAATACCCAAGAAAGATGCATGCTTTGGATTTTGGTTCCATTTTATTTGAATTATAGGGTCTTGTGAGAGGATAACAAAGGCAACCAAATTTTTTACACTTCAAATAACTTGGGCGTTGGTGAAAGAGAGCTTCAAAAGGTGATTTGTTGTGGAGGAGTGGTGTGGGTTGTCGATTTATGAGGTAAGACATTGTTTGAAAGGCATAGGGCCAGTACAAAAAGTCAAGATATGCATCTTGAAGTAGCGTAAGGCCCGTTTCCACAATGTGACGGTGACGTCGTTCGGAGACACCATTTTGTTGGGGAGTGTATGGGGCAGTGATATAGTGGGTTATGCAATGACTTGAGAAATATGATTTTAAGCCAATAAACTCACCGCCATTATCTGAGTAGAGTGTTTTGATTTGTTTTTGAAAACGTGTTTCAACAAATTTTTTAAACTGTGGAAAAATAGCAGACACACTGGATTTAGTTGCCATAGGATAGAACCAAATGTATTTTGTATAGTGATCCATAAAAATAAGATAGTAACGTGAACCATCAATTCCAGTATAACTAGCTGGACCCCACACATCCGTGTAAATTAGTTCAAGAGGTGAATGACTTTGAAGACTTGTGCTACGAAAAGGTTGTTGATGTGCTTTATTAATGGAACATGAATGCCATAAGGATGAAAAATGTTTTTGCGATGAAATGGGAAGCGAAAAATTCTTAATAAGCTGATTGACAATTTTAAAGGAGGGATGCCCAAGATGCTTGTGCCATCCAGTAATAGAAGTTCGTTCATGCAAATTAGCAACTTTTTGGGGCGTCACCATTGAATCCGGAAAGATGTAGATGCCATCTTTACATGCTCCTTTTAGTAATATCGCCCCCGTGTTCTCGTCCTTCATAAAAAAATGAAAAGGATGAAGTTCAACAAGAACATTATTTTATTTGGTAAAGTGATGAACATAAATTAAATTTTTGCGAAGATTTGGAACATAAAGGGTTTCATGAAGTGTAAAGTTGCGGCGGGGGGATTTTAAATTTAATGAGCCAATGTGTGAGACTGCCAAACCTGTACCATCATCGAGCATTACTTCATCAGCTACATCATATTCAGAATGAACAGATAAATTGAAAAGATCACCCGTGATATTATGTGAAGTAGCCAAATCAAGTAACCATGTGTTGTTCTTTCCAGCAGAGGTCGTGGCACAGTTGATGGAAACATTTTGTGGATGAAATTGAGGACAGTGCTTTGCAATATGACCAAATTGGTCACAGATCTGGCATTTGGGTTGGTAACGTCGATTGAAATTATTGAGTGCTGAATTAAAACGACGTCCATCACGTTGAGTGCTGCTATAGTTTTTGCCTGTGCTGGGACCATGGGACCCCCGGGGGTTGTCATTTGGTTTGATGGACCATTGTTGATTTCCTTTGTAAGTGGGATGCTTCGTCTTTTTGTAATTAGTAGATGCTACCAGGTGTTTGTGTTGTTGTTTCCAGGCGCCTTAGGTATGCCTCATGTCCCACCAATAGATCATGCAGTTCTTCAAATGTCAGTGGTAATTCCCTGGCTCGAATAGGTGCTACAATCTCCCAAAATTCTGAACCTAGACCATTCAATACATAAAGAGTTAGATCATCATCTGAAATCGAGTGATCAGTGATGGTTATTTCATCAGCCAAGGCCTTCACAGTGTGTAGATACTCTGCAATTGTCCGATGGCCACGTTGGATTAAGGTGAGCTCCTCCTTTAACTACATAGCACGAGTTCTTGACCGGCTAGCATATAGGTTATTCAGCTTTTTCCAAGCTTCATGAGATGTTTTTGCTGTAGCATTGAGTGGCGTGATCGATGGTGATGTGGAGGCTAAAATAGCACTCAAAATGAGTTTGTCTAGACGGACCCAGTAGAGTTTGTGAAGCTCATCAGTGGCTGTGCCGGAGGAGGAGGGGCACTAAAGTGTGCCTTCGACATAGTCGATTAGATCGTAACCAATAAGAAGTGCTTTAAATTGAGCACGCCATTGAGGAAAGGTGGAAGGTGTTAATTTTTCATTGATTTGTGTTGTGATGTTAAATGCAATGGGGGATTTTTCTGCTGTGGAAGAAGGTTGGGTATTGAGAGTGAAATTTGGGTTTTGATCGGAGGATGATGACATTGTGGTGTTTTGGATCAGTGATTCGTCAGAATTTGACTGCTCTGATACCATAAAGAGACTTAAAAAACACAGCTAAGTTTGAATCACTAATTCTCCTCAGTTTTCTTATTGATTGTTTGAGTACAAATTATGTGCAGTATATATACATCTTAATGGGACTCTGTTTAGGAAACAGAGTAAACGATAATGCTAAGACAAAGTTATTACAGAGAAACATGGTTATTGATAGCTCGTTCAATACATAAAATTGAACCAAATTGTTCACCCTTAAGTTTCTATCCTTCAACTCGCAGCATTGCTATATATTGCCATTTGAAATTGCATGTGATTGTAATTCAAGATCATGGCTATTCCTCTCTCTGTTGCCTAGCTTCATCACCTCCGTCTCTTCGATCTCCTCATTCAACTCCTTATCCTTCGAAATGATTTTTTTTTCTGTTTTATATGAGCATGGTGAATACTTACAGCAGCACAATAGTGTACAACTTTGACTTTCTCAAGGTTAATGTTCTCAGGACGGCGCCATAACAAGGCCAACACAAGGTTGTAATCTGAAGGAACTGGCTTATAAACATCCCTGAAAAACGTGTTCAAGAAATCCTGCCAAAGGAAATTAAATTTAGAATTTCTGCCTGATCAATTTTTCCTGCCAACAAGTTCTAACCAAGATAGATAAATATGTACCTTCACTATGCACCCTTGAGAGACAAGTATCTTCCGGTGCTCCTCAGGAACGTCAGGCAAGATAGCTACCACCAAGGGGTAGTTGCACTTTGCACTTTCCAGTAGTCTCCATCGCCAGCCAAAAACGTAACATATGCACAGCTTGAAATGCTAGCTTGCTTGGCAAGAGAGTTGGTGCTGTTAGCAATAGTAGCAGAAATATATCCGGAGCCATGGTATCAATGTTATGGAACAAGTTGTTTGTTTACTGAGAAAAGAAGAGAGAGTTTCAGGTTGCAGTATTGCTTTGATCTTTGAAAGTTTATGGTTGAGTGAAGTTCCGGGATGAGGAGCTAGGGGGCGTATATATAGTGATTGGAGGATGCATTCAATTTTAATTATTTTAAAATAAGTGAAGGATATATAATTTATTTATTTATGAAATTAATGATGTTATAAAATCTAGAAAAACACTCCTTTGACAAGTTCATTTCTTGCCTTTAAATAGGATGATTATTTATATATATATATATATATATATATATAAAGATACTGACTTTATTTTATATAAGAGCAAGCAGAAAAACATAAAAAATGAATTGCTTACGTTCTTATATAGAAAAAGACGAGCGAATTTGTTGGGCTTTTTTATCTACGTAGAAAACTGATTGATTTTGTGTGTGATGTAATTAATTATTTTAATATTTAATTGATTAAATTTGTTAGAAACAGGGTTTTTTTCCCGTCTAAAAGTGATTGAATGTTGCTACTGCTAAAACTCTTTTGATAAAATCTGTTAGAAATTATTTTTTTTCTATGTAGAAAACTTATTGTTTTCGTGCGTGTTGTAATTGGTTATTTAAAATTTTTAAATTAATTATTTAACTCAAATGTATAGCATTTAAAAAAAATAGGACAATTAATAATTTTATTACATGCTCAAAAATTTGGTGTTGGTTGTAGCGAGACATAGGGCAATTGTGATTTTATTATTTTAGATAATTTGACATATTTCTTCTACTTATCCTGTCAATGTTTGGTTTCATATATTTTTTAACGTAATATGAGAGCTGAAATATCATGCATAAAAAAAGACGCAGGAGTTATTTTTAACAAAAAAAAACATTGACCAATGAATTTTTGTCACAATTCTTATAGCTTATATTATAGATATTATATACATAATTCATATTTTAATTATTATTTGGCATACTATCAATGACACCATAATTTTTGTTAAAAAAAGAAATTATTTTTTCTTGATTTTAGAAGATTTATTTGTCATATTATTATATTAAAAGTATTTTAGAGCACTGATAGTAAATTATTATTTTATTTTAAGAAAAAAAATAGGTCATATATATATATATATATAAAGGTGTTAATATTCAACAAATAAAAAATATATAATTAACCTCATATATTTATTAAAAAAAACTTACAAATAATCATTATCAATATTTTGAATGCCTTACCTATAATAATTAGAAATTTTAACAACTAAAAATATTAACAAAAAAGAAACAATAAAAAAATGAAAAAAAATTGATTACATTTTAAAATATTATTTGTCTTGAAGAATAAATAATAGAAAATTTTAAGAAAGGGAAAAAATACTAAATATCATTTTTCAATTAATCACAAATACAAGTTAAAATTTAAAAAATTAAATTAAAAACAAAAGTTAATAACAAAGGACATTATAAAAATTAAGAACAAAAACCGATAGCATGTATGTATATATAAGTATGGAAAAAAATAACAACCATTTCATAAATATATATATATATAAATAAATAAAGGAATCAAGATAAAATCAACAATTGAAAGTATAAGGGCCAAAATAAAAAAATATATATATGAACTTTAATTTAAAGGATACAGTTGAAACAAATCTAAACTTTGATACTGAAAAAATAAAAAAAATTCAACCAAATTGGAAATTAAAAGCCTGAGGACCGAAATGAAACTCAAATTTATAATTAATTTCTGTTGAAGGATAAAATTGCAAGAAATCATAACTTTGATACCTAATATATTAAGGATTTCAACCAAATCCGGAAATTAAAAGACTTGGAACCGAAATGAAAATACAATATCTAATCAATTTCCATGGAAGGATAAAATTGAAACAAATCAAAATTTTTATACCAGCAATCAAGACCATATAACACAATCAAAAGATCAAGGGTTGAAGTGAAAACGTGTACAACACCGGGAACTGCCGAGCATTGTCGCTAGCATGAGAGAGAAAAGAGGGAACAAACTTTCAATGGCCAACTGGAGCTTTTTCAGCCGTCGTTCGACGCAACGCGCTCCACCATAAGGTTGAGTAAATGGAGGTGCACCCGGTGACACGCCGGATGGAAATTTTTTACCGCTATAGTAGCCTACATGCGCTGCAGTAAAGAGGTGTGAGCCCGAAAACCGTCAGCAGGTCCTCCGGACGCGCCCGCTGCAATCATCCAGAAATATTATTTAAAAATGACTAATTACCTAATCACCCCTACAACCATTTCTTGCATTTTGTCTTTTATGGGAGTACATTCGTATTAACACATTTTTTTAACTTTTCATGTCGGATTAAGGAATTGAAAAAAAGAGTATATTATGGCTCACCCCTAGTTCCAATTTTTTGTTTTTGTCGTTATGGGGGGTGTCGCGACGGCGATTTTTTTCGCGCTTCGCGCCCCGCCGCTCCCCGCGTATTGGGGGAGACAACGGCGCGCGGTGAAATGGGGGGTTATTTTCTAGTCGTAAAAATTACGAATACAATTATAAGGAGTCGCCACCTAGTATTAAGGTCACTAGGAACCTAATGGTCTGCGAGAGTCTTGGGTAAGGGGACTTGTTGTGCAAGGGGAAGACGCATCACCCCAGTGCACCCTACCTAAGGTAAGCTGCATTGTTGTTTGATTGTTTTTTTTCTAAGTTAAAAAATATATTCTTACACTGCATTTTCAAAAAAAACATTTTTTGTCTGCGGATGTACTTTACAATGTAATTTTACACCGCAGTTGAAAATCTTTTTTCTTATCTACAGATGTACTTTACAATGTAATTTTACACCGTAGTAAAAATATTTTTTATCTGCAGGTGTACTTTACAATGTAAATATACACCGCGAAAGCTAAAACAAAATAATTGTTAAATTATTTTTGATATTTTGGCCGACTTCCAATGGATAATTGTAAACTGGTTACAATATCCAAATTTTTCGTTTTAAAATATGAAAGATATGCAACATATTTTTTTTACGAAAAATGCGATGGGAAAAACTTTGGAATTCGGCCGTATGCACGAAAACAAAATATTTTTTGTTTTTTTTTTTTAAAAATGAATTTTTTTTGTTTTTTTTTAAATAAAAAAAATAAAAAATTTCGGGTCGGGCTGGCCTGGCCCGGCTAAATGGGCCGGCCCAGCCAACTAGGCTGGGCCGAGAGAAGCCAGCCCAAAGGCCTAAAAAAAAAGATGATAATAATAATAGAAGAAATCAAAACACGCACAGTGCAGTGCAGTGAATTCACGTGAACAGTGATTTGGTGGTGGACCGACCGCGACGAGAGGCTTACCGCTACTGCCACCGGGTAGAGGACGTCGAGGTGGTCCTCCCTGTCATGGTGGCGTCGAAAATGGTGGCCCGTGGTGGCCGGAGGGAGCTCTTGAAGTGTCGGGTCTGGCTGCCGTTCGCTGCTGCTCTTTGCTGCTCGTCGCCGTTACCGGCGTTGGAGGGAGAGCTGGACCTGATGGTGGTCACCGTGGGTCGGTTCTGTGGAGGAGGAGCTCACGGTGGAGAGGGAGAGAGTTCAACAGGGTCGGTTATAGAGAGAGGAATGACTGAAACTGAGGAGAGAGAGAGCCTAACCGGGCTGAAGAAGATGACGATGATGGTGCGATTTCCCTTTGTTTTTCTTGTTTTTATTTGCTAAAAAAAAGGTCCCTTCGAATCCCCAGCACTTTCTCTCCTTTCTCCTCTTTTCTTTCCTTTTTTTTTTTCTCTGTTTTTCTCTATTTTCCCCCTCCTCTGTCACGTTTTTTTCTGCCAAAATCCTCTGCAAATTTTCCTCTGTTTCGTTCTCTCTTCTGCGTAAATTTTTTCCCGTTTTTTCCTCCTCCTTTCTCGTAGTGCATGCTGCTATTTATAGTACAAAACTGGTATGCCACAGTGGCTGAAACACTGTGGCTGTCGTCGATGTGCCACCTACAACAAACGGCGTGGTGGCTGTTGGCAGCTGTTGAAAATGGTTAAAGGTGAAGGTAGGTCGGCGTAGCGTGGGTGCTGTGGCAGCTTTGGGAAGGTGAAAGTGCATTTTGGTCCTTTACTTTGTAATTGTTCTAATTGCACCCCCAAATTGGATTTAAATTTGTAATTTTATGCAATTGTGCCCCTGTCCGAATTTCAACATTAGCCTTAACTTTGCGTGCCTTTTTCATTTTGGTCCCTTACTTCTGATTCACGCAATTTAACCCTCAATTGACAATTAAACTTCAATTTGACCCTTAATTTTGCACAATTAGCTTGGAAAAATTCAATTGGGTCTCCAAAAATTCCAATCTTCTCAATTGAGCCCGAATTAAATTCAAGAATTTGATTTTTTGTCAATTAAGCCCTTAATAAAATTAATTTGATCAATTTAAAGCATAATTAAATCCTTGCACTTAATTAAATTCTTCAATTGGACCCTAAATTAATTCTCAAACATAATAATATTTTGAATTAGCCCATGATTAAATCAAATTGGCCTATAAAAAATATAATTATGATTTTTGACTTAATTTTTACCTCGAATTTGTATTTTCTCTCATTTTTGGGCACAAAAGAGATATGATTCAGCTCAGAAAATATTCCAAATTTCCACCGTGATTTTCTACCGACACCAAACCCCTTTTATTTTATTTTTGTTATTTTTATTTTATTTTGGGGAGTAACCCAAAAATTGGGTTACGACAGGGGGCAAATCGGTAATTGCACTGTTCATTAAACATGTGCAAGGACTGTGATACCCCTACTGGCAAAACCGTGTTCTTGTCCTATTAGGGGCTAGAAGAGTTATTTTACTGTGCACGAAATTATGAAAATGCTAAATTACCCCAGATTCCAACGTTAAACCTGAGGCACACCGAGGGGCAAAAACATCATTTCACTGTTCCAATCCACAATAATTCTAGTTTGTGTGTACCGTGAAAGAACGATCTGTTTTAGATTTCTTCTTCTTAATAATAATAATAATAATAGTTATGGTATGCGAAAGCTGACCCGAACACCGCGGTTATAAAAAAATATATAAGTGGGAAAAAAAGAGTGGGTCCGGGGATTATTTGTGGCGCGAGTAAGCTGTCCTGGACACCCCGACTATAAAAAAAATGTACACGTGAGAAAAACATTGTGGTGCGTGTAAGCTAACCCGGAGACCTTGGTTATAAAAAAACCAAAAAAATATATAAGTAGGAAAAAAAACAAGGAAAAAAACATAAAAAAAGGTGCGGAGATTATTCATAATGCGCCTAAGCTGGTCCGAATACATCAGTTATAAAAAAACAAATAAAAAAAGGAAGTGCGGTTAAAAATAAAGAAAAGAAAACACATTTTCAAACAATAATGAACAAAGAAAATCATTATTTATTACTGTTTAAACGGCGAACATCTTTAGCTATATACTAATATATAAAAAAAAATGACTTTATATAAAATGTAAATGCCGACATTTGCTTACGCGGTTAAAGGATCCCAAACATGTAGGAGATGCAATGGACGGTGCATAATAAACTGAATATGAAGCTTATTAAAAAAATATTTCTTTTTTCCTGTATACCAAAATACCCTTCGATCTTCATTTCATTACATTGAATTGCCCGAGATTTTGCTGTCATTTATTCCGTTTTTGTAGGCATTTGTGTCAAACAAAACTTGTAATTGGCCAAACAACTTTTAAAATAAAGGAAATTATTTGTGTGAAAAAAAAGTAAGATAACCTAACAAATCTATTTCCCTTTTCCAGCAAGAGAAAATACCCTTTGATCTTCAATTTATCACAGCTATTTTGTTGCAACTTTATCACATTTCGAGGGCAATTCCACCAAAATAGTAATCTTCTTTTCTGTAGGGCATGTAAATGGGTCCAATCACTATCTAATGCATGTGGAGATGCATGGGAGTCATGGTTTCGTGTGATAACAAGTGTCAAGATCTGATGTAAGAGATAGTGATTTGCCACATGGCGAGATGGGTTGCCATGAGAGGAACCGAGGGTTCAATGGAGTATTTATGTTTGTTTTTTTTCGAACTTTATAGTTTTGTTAGTTGGTGTAATATGGTAATTAAAGAGTATTTATGAATTAGAATGTGTATTAATTGATATTAATTATATTAAGAATATATATTTATATCTGTATAATAAAGTTTTTTTAAAAACAAGATTATAAGTAATCTCTTTAATCGTT
This sequence comes from Salix brachista, assembly GCA_009078335.1. Classification (NCBI taxonomy): domain Eukaryota; kingdom Viridiplantae; phylum Streptophyta; class Magnoliopsida; order Malpighiales; family Salicaceae; genus Salix; species Salix brachista. Next base: position 659,833 of record CM018576.1, on the reverse strand, counting down.
AAAATAATGAAAATCTATCTTACTTTTAAAATCCGTGATGAAATAAGTTTAAGTTTAGGAAAGTTTGGGCTCAACTCACAATGAGTTTGGATAGTATTTTCTGGACTTTACTTGGTAAAGATAAGATTTTGGACCAAGAAATTAATGACTTTGATTAGTATACAATTATATATGGTTGTGATTTTGATCACTAGACTAAACTTCTAGGGATATTCCATTATTATTCTCATGTGTTGGTCTGCATTCTACATTGGGAGTGTCCATAGAGTTAATTAAGAGTTGAGAAAAAAATTCAATACTTAATTCAATTTGATGTGTTAATATTTTTTTGCATAAATGCTAATTAATTTGCTGATACTGAGGAAGAGGGCATGAGAAAAGGGACGGCCTAAAGTTCTGTAACCTAACTTGGATAGATATAGTGATATACATCGTGTTGAAGGAAGTATGAGACGATAAATCGTTTTGATGATGGACTGTAATATTTTAAAACCTTAATTAGAATTCTTCAAAATTAACGATTGTTTTTGTTTAATTTAAGACTTCTGCTTATTATAACCTCTACAGCACTGCCAGAGATATTGAGTTATTAATTTGTCTGCAATTTTCTCCATTACTCTTATTCTGTAACAATCTTTTCGTGCCCCTGGAGAAATTGAGGTAAAGAATAAAATGTCGTGTTTGCTGATGCTTGACTTGCAGTGTGCACTTTTGAGTCTTAAACACAAGCAAACACTAATTTCTGGTGCTTTCCTTTTAAGAACTAACTCTTCTTCCTTAGACTTGCAGGAGCCATCACAAGTTCACACCAGCTTGTTCCATATATTTTCTCCAAGTCCAAGAAATTGCCTTCCTCATTATTCACTTGAAGATTACGTCGACGAGATTAATTGAAGATAAATTGTATTCAAGATGTAACTTCTTGATCAGAATTTTCCAACATGCATGATGGTCTGTGCGTAGAAATAAATAAATATGTATATATAGCGACAACAAAGTAAACAAGACATTCTTAGGAGGAGCTCCGAGATAAATATAGTTAATTACAACACTCATTTATTGGCAACATCAAAAGTAAGTAAGGCTAATCTATGAGAGGCCAACACGCTAAGAAGCACCCAATAATTGGACAGATACGAGCAAATGCATGCTGGACAAGTTCTGAGCGAACATAAATTCGGAAGCATTTATGCAACAAGCAAACAATTGATCCCTAGGCAACAACCACAACAAACTCATTAATCCCATATGCTAAGACCCTAAGATCTTCTGAAGTTGGAGAACTTGCGAAAATTAACCACCAGGAAACAGTAGCAAGTGTCAATGCACTTTTCAATGAAGTGAAACCACCGACCCCGCCAAAGTGGATTTATGTAGAGAACTGCTACAATTGTCAACACCACAATAATGTAACATGCACCGAAGCTCACATAGAAAACATCCATGTCAATGAAACCATCATCTTCTCGTTCATCATTAGGCATAGGCTGTGATGGTGACTCTTCTTCACTGCATTTGTTCTGCAAAGGAGGTCCACATAAAAGAGGATTACCTTCGTAACTGCTTTCATCAAAGGTTTCAAACTGATCTTTCCTCTCTGGAGCTTTTCCTGACATGTTATTGTATGCTACACTGAAAACTGCTAGATTGTTGAGAACAACAAGCTGTGGAGGGATGACACCATCCAAGTTATTGTGAGAAAGATCCAAGCTCTCTATCTGCTTTAAGTTTGAGAATGTTGCAGGGATAGATCCAGTGAGATTGTTGTGTGACAAGTTTAACGCATGCAACTCACTTAATTTTCCCATCTCTAATGGGATTTCACCTGAGAATCTATTGCTGGATAGATCAAAACCAGTCATGAGGTTGAGAACAGTGCCCTTGTAACCTTCTGACCTTCTTTTAGTTGTAAATTTTACTGTTTCTTGTATATTGACGACTCTAAAACTTCTTCCCTGGTTATCGATCCTACCTAGTAGTAAATTGGTTTCAGAATACATTTTGCTTATGGACTTGATTTTATAGGTTCTTTCATGAAAAGCTGCCGCTTTGTCTAAATTTTGCTTAAGAGAATAATTTGCAAGACAGGAGGGTAGAAAACCAGAGAGCTTATTTTGTGAAACATCCAAAATGCTTAAACGCTTTAACAAGCGTAGCTGCGCAGGAAACTCACCAGAAAAATGGTTAGCTTTCAGAAGAAGAACACTCAAGACCGAAAGACTGCCAATCCAATTTGATACCGGGCCCATGAAGTTGTTGTAATTGAGATCCAATGTGACCAAGGAAGAGCTGTTGTAAAATGCATTTGTTAATGGACCGCTCAATTGGTTTTTGGATAGATGGACATTTTTATTGTTGATGGGCCGAAGCAAGATGGTACAGAGCCCAACAAATTGTTCTGAGGCATGTCCAAATATTTAAGGCTGCCAAGGTCGCAGAAATCTCGAGGAATTGGACCCTGAAAATGATTTCTGGACAAATCCATTGCCTGGAGATATGAAAAGTTGCCCATCCACGCTGGAAGCATACCTGATAATTGATTGCTACTGATATCCAATGCACTCAAATGTATCCAGTTGGGAGGTGGAAAGCCTGATATTTGTCCCGTAAAGTTGTTGCCATCAAGGTATAGATATAGGAATGCAGATGAGTTGAAGATTGAAGGAGGTATCTGCCCAACCAAATTGTTGTTTGATAGATTGACAATCCATGAACTCTTCAACTGCTCTAGTTTTACTGTAGACAATTGATTGTCAGAAAAATCCATATGCTCTAGAGAGCTCATATTTCCAAAACAAGAAGGAAGGCAACCTGTCAGTCCATTCATAGCCATCCTTAATATTGACAAATCTGGGAATACCGAGCATATATTTCTTGGAACTTGACCGCCTATGTTGTTGTTTGATATATCCACGACAGTCATGTAAGGATTTGGCTGATTTTGCAATATCAAAGGACCAGCAAAAGAGTTCCCGCTCAAATATAGCTGTTCTAACCTCGTGTTGTTCTTAAGTAACCATGATGGGAACATTCCAATGAAATTGTTGTGGGAGAGATCAAGGATTCTCAAGTCATATTGGCTGTAGAGAAAGTTTGGAATATCTGCATTGAGTGCTTTAGATTTTCTACTTGGCAAGCTGAAAAACTTTAGTTGGAGCTTTGGAATGAAATTCTGAAAGCCAGCTTTGTCTCCTAATATTAGTGTGCTGTGGTCACATATGAAGAACTTGAGTTTTGAGTGGTTCATGAAGGAGTTGAACGAAAGTGGGACTTCAAAGTGGTTATTTGATAGTGATAAGAACTCAAGGGAGATGAGACTGGAAAGAGGACCGGAGGCAATATTCCCAGTGAACCGATTCCCGGAAACATCTAATAGCTGTAGAGATGAGAAGTTTCTGAAACAATCTGGGAGTGATCCCCTTAGATTATTCCAAGAGATATCTAACTGCTCTAAGTTCTTCAACTCACACCAACCTGCACAGTTTCTCTCCGATTTGTTATAACTAGTAGCGATGAAAATTTCATTTAATTAGTTATTGATGGTTAATTTACCTTTTGCTGGTAAGATGCTGTTGAGATTACAATCACTGAAAGACAAGATTTTAAGCCCTGAAAACGCTCCAATATTCTGAAGATTGTTTATCGGGAAAGAACTGCATGCCGTCGAGTATCAACTCTTCAAGGGTGGTCGAATTGAAAAATGTCCCTGTGATAAAATAATGATGATGAAAATATGCTTCTGAGATTCCATTTTACATTTATTTTACGTTGTACTTGATAGAAGATAATTCTGTAAGACTTTAATTAGGCGACTGAACGATGATTAACCTTGAATTGTTGACGTCCCGCTTAGATTAGTTTCCTTAAGAGAAAGGGTCTTTAGGGATGGGAACGTTCCCAATGACTGCAGCAAAGTAGTTCCGGTGATGGTGAGCTCGTTCATACTAAGGACTTCCAGCTTCCTTAAACCTGTAATGTGTCCAATTGAAAAGAGACGGCAGCCAGTGAATTTAAGTGCTGTGAAGATGAATTGGGCAACATCTTTGTCTTGGATTATTAAAAAAAACACCAAATTTGATCACCAAATATAATTCATAAAAAATAATTGAACTTATGATGCATTCCAAAACTATTTTTTAAAAATATTATATTAACACATTTGCAACTAAAAAGCAAACACATGTACCATTTAAAAAATGAATTTCATGTCCAATAAGCTAGAAGATGCCAAGAAATGTTCACAAGTTTACCGTTGATAGTAGTTGATCCTAAGAACATGTTGCCAGATAGATTTAGAGACTTGAGAGATGGAAATTCACACAAATGTGATAAATCGCTGTCGTTGAATTCATTATAGCTTAGGTCAAGGCTCTCTAGTTTCCTCAATTTGGATGGTAGGACCTCAAAACCTGCAAGAATGTTGGTGCTATATATATGTGAGTGTTAATGCCTTGATAATATGCAAAATAAAAGGTAAAAAATCAGCTGCCTCCAATTAGTAAAATTTTATCCACTACCATTGATACCTGATGCTGTCAACTTATTATATGATAGATCCAAAGATTTGAGGGATAGAAGCCCACTTAGAATTGATGAGATGTTGCTGTTCAGTTGATTACGACTCAGGTCAAGGTTCTCTAGTTTCCTTAGCCTCATCGGCTGGAGTTGAAAAGCTACAAGATATATATATATATATAATTGTCAAATTATACATAAAAATGGTACACGAATGGCATATTTAATTACAAAATAGGTTTTATTTTACGCCTTAAGATAGTGTTTTTGTGAAAAAGAATTATTGGAAGTAACCATCCGTTCTTCCTGATCATCACTCGTAATTTTGAAAGTAAAATATTGGAAAAGACTCAAAACTAGATAACTAAACATTACCATTGAAGCCAGCTGATCCTGTCAACTGATTGCATGATAGATCCAAAGACTTGAGAGATGAAAGTCCAGTTAGAGTTGAGAAAATGCTATCGTTGTATTCGTTCATCTTCAGGCTTAGGCTCTCCAGGTTTTTTAACCTCGATGACAAGACTTGGAAACCTGCAAGATGGTTCTCAGAAGCCTGATGGAAGGAAATGAACATGCAGAAGAAATCGTATAAAAAGGAAAATAAGTTACTTAAATTATTACCAGCTGCTCGTTTAAGCGGATTGTTGGATAGATCCAAAGACTTGAGAGACGAAAACCCATTGAAACACGATACTAAATTGTTACTAAAACGATTACCACTTAGGTCAAGGACGTTCAACTTCCTTAGCTCTGATGACAGGACTTCGAAGCCTGCAAGAGAAACTCGAGGCAAAATAATTAACATTATCAAACACTGCTTCATAGCAATATTATACGTTTATTTTATAATTATAAGAACATAAATAAAGATTGAACCTTCATTCTTGTAGAAAACAATGGTGTCTGTGGGTTTTAATTCTTCAGTGTATTCTTCTCCAATTGGTGGAAAAATATATACAGAGTTTTTGTCACTATACTAGGAAAGGCTATAAATCTGTACAAGACTTTGATCTATTTGCTGTAATTAGAGCAGATCCTCTCAATCACTGCAGATTCTTATGATTACTGCCTTTATAAGATTAGGCAGTAATCATATTACAAAATCATGATTTATTTCCTAAACTTGTTGAGTTTCCTTATATATTCCAACACTCCCCCTCAAGTTGGGGCATAAATGTCTGTCATGCCCAACTTGGCAATGGTGCTGTGAAATGCGGGTCCCGAAACTGCTTTAGTGAGAATGTCTGCTAACTGATTTGCAGACTGGATAAAGGGAAATTGGATGAGTTTCTGATCCAATTTTTCTTTGATGAAGTGACGATCAATTTCAACATGCTTCGTGCGATCATGTTGGACAGGATTATGCGCAATGGAGATCGCTGCCTTATTATCGCAATGTAGGGTCATGGGATCGGGACACTGAATCCCTAACTCTGTCAGGACCCTTTGAATCCATAATAGTTCGCATACTCCATGAGCCATGCCCCGAAATTCGGCCTCTGCACTCGATCTTGCTACCACATTTTGTTTCTTACTGCGCCATGTAACCAGGTTCCCATTGACAAAGGTGAAGTAGCCCGATGTTGATTTTCGCGTTGTCTGATCCCCGGCCCAGTCAGCATCTGTATAACCCACAATGCTAGAGACACCATGTTTTGATAATAGCAACCCTTTTCCTAGAGTACCTTTCAAGTACCGTAAGATTCGATGAACTGCATGTAGATGGTCTTCACTGGGAGCATGCATAAATTGGCTGACAACGCTAACTGCGTAGGCAATGTCCAGCCTCGTATGGGACAAATAAATCAAGCGTCCAACCAGTCGCTGATAACGGCCCGTATCTGTGGGGACTTGGTTTGGAAAAATACCAAGTTTATGATTGATGTCCATAGGAGTTGGCGCTGGTTTACATGCCAGCATGCCTGTTTCCGTCAATAAATCCAGCACATATTTGCGTTGTGACATCGATATTCCATGGGCTGATCGAGCAAATTCAATGCCTAAGAAGTATTTCAGATTTCCAAGGCTCTTCATCTCGAATTCGGCTGCTAAATTTTGTTGGAGCAGGGTCATCTCTTCTGGGTCATCACCAGTCAGTACCATGTCATCCACGTAGATAATAAGGGCTGTGACTTTTCCATTCTGATGCTTTATAAACAGAGTATGGTCTGACCCACTTTGCTTATAATTGAATGCCTTCATTGCAGCAGAGAACCTCCCAAACCAAGCCCTAGGGGATTGTTTTAGCCCGTATAGAGATTTCTTTAATCGGCATACTTTACTTCGATTTTCAGAATTGCATTGTACCCCCGGAGGTATATCCATATATACTTCTTCCTCTAAGTCCCCATTAAGGAATGCGTTCTTCACATCGAACTGCTTCAAAGGCCACTCTCGGCTTGCTGCTATGGATATCAGGATGCGAATGGTATCTAGTTTGGCAACCGGCGCGAAGGTGTCTTGATAATCAACTCCATATTTTTGGGTGTATCCCTTAGCCACCAATCGGGCTTTATACCTGTCAATGCTGCCATCCTGTTTAAGTTTTACGGTGAAGACCCATCGACACCCAATGGTCTTCTTTCCTGTTGGTAAGCATACAAGTTCCCACGTGGAATTTCGTTGAAGTGCTTGCAATTCTTCGTTTACTGCCTTAGACCATGCTGGATCTGTCAAAGCTTCCTGCACATTACTTGGAATAGATATATGGGATAATTGATTTACTGTGAGTGCATATGAATCAGACAACCTATGGTTAGAGACATAATTATTGATGGGATACTGCACATTGGCTCTATGATCGGGTTCATACAATTTCTTGGGGATACCTTTATTTGATCTTTGGGAGCATCTCGGGACTATAGTTGTAGGAGGAATATCTTGCGAAAAAATATTAGCTTCATTTAAAGAATGAGACAAAGGCTGTAGGGATACCTGACCAGGTTCATTGCTTTGCGGAGGTTCATTTGCTGTAGGTGTTATCAGAGGCAACTCTATATTTTGTGGTGATTCTGCATCAATATCCCGCGACCTCTCTTCCGCAATTCTGCTCCCAAGTTGTTCGATCATTGTTTCAAATTCAACAAATTCATGTGTGTCCTGCTGCAAAACGTTAGTACTGAGTTTTGCACTTTCGGCATCTTCAAGCACTTTCGGCAAAACATTAGTACTGGGTCCTGCTCTTTCGGCATCTTCAAGCATCAGATTTTCATCACCCAATTGCTCCCCCTGGGAAGAAATGCTGTGACTTGGTGATGAGTAAAATGGTTCAGTCTCTCGGAAAGAGACATCTAAGGTGACATGTAGTTTATGGGTGTGAGGGTCATAACATCTGTAGCCTTTCTGCAAGTCAGAATATCCAACAAAAACACAACGGGTGGCACATGGATCCAGCTTTGTTCTCAACACCTTCGGAATGTGCACATAAGCAGTGCATCCAAATACCCTTGGTTCGAGATTAGGTAGATGCAAGGTGGATAATAATGCCTGCATACGTTGCTGTGGAGTCTTAAAATCAATTACCCGAGAGGGTATCCTGTTTATAAGATAAACGGCTGACTTTGCAGCTTCTCCCCAGTAATGCCGAGGCATGTTCATGCCAAATAGAGAGGCCCGAACCACTTCTAATATTTGTCTATTTTTGCGTTCGGCCAATCCGTTTTGTTGGGGAGTATACATACATGAGGTTTGATGCCGAATTCCATGTTGGTGTATAAATTGTTGTACCGCGGAATCTAAGAATTCCTTAGCATTATCGGTTTGCCAACTTCGGATCTGTTTCTGATATTGAGTACCCACCATACTATGAAAATCCTGAAAAGCTTTAAAAACATCACTCTTTTTGTGCAGCAAAGATAACCAGGTCATTCTAGTGCATTCGTCTATAAAAGTGACGAAATATCGTGCTTTTGATATTGTCGGAATTTTCGCAGGACCCCACACATCTGAATGTATAACTGTAACACCCTCAAATTCTAATATCATGATTTCTCCCAACATTTCTTTACCAATGTCAAGTGTTGGGTAATATGTCTAAATTATGGGAATTTTTTTTTTTTTTTTGAAATTTCGGCAGAGTTTCCTCTATTTTTGTTGATACCAAGTTATTGACAACACTTCTATTATATGTCATTACAACTTCCATCTTGATCCAATCATCCTGGATCACATTCTCATCAAACAATACTCAATATTCATACTTATCAATATATGCAAGTCTCATAATATCAATTAGTAAATTAACATAAATGTACTACCAAAACAACTCAAAAGATAAACAAATTCATCATTATACGTAATAAATGCTAACTAACTACATATAAGCCTTTAAACCACAAATACAACTTTAAGATTAAGAGTCATAATATATTTATATTAAATCTTATCTTATCATTTTGAAGATGATTTGGTCATACTAACAACTATACATATATATAATACATCTACTACATGTTACACCTTCTACTTAATTTTTACAACACAAAAGGATTTACATTCAAAATAACGACATGAATATTACATTCCAAAATAGTAATTCCAAAAATAGGAGTATTCCTATATCTAACGATCTGCATCACCTCGCGATGTACCTGTTTCAACAATAACAATATTAAGTCACTTATTCACTATATTATTCTAATATTAATTAATTACTCTTAACCTTTGAAATTTAATAATTTTACTTCAGTCTAACTTAATCCCTTAATTTACATAATCTTTTCAAAATTTACCAATCCAGCTAACTCATCTTAATTACCAAATAAATCTAGCACTTTCATATAATTACTCAGAAATTTGGTTTCCTTCCTCGGTCACCAATAGATCCAGTACTTTCATTCGAATTACCCATCATCCGGCTAACCTCTTTTGTTAGCTAATCAATCTGGTAATTCCATTTGAATTACCCAGCATCCGGCTAACCCCTTTTATTAGCCAATCAATCCGGTAATTCCATTTGAATTACCCAGCATCCGGCTAACCCCTTTTATTAGCCAATCAATCCGGTAATTCCATTTGAATTACCCAGCATCCGGCTAACCCCTTTTATTAGCCAATCAATCTGGTAATTCCATTTGAATTACCCCATATCCGGTTAACCTCTTTGTTAACCAACAAAACCGGTAATTTCACAAAATTTACCGGTAATCCACATAATCATAACTCAATTTATTCATTTGCTCCATTCGTTTAATATCAATTAAATGAGCAACATAGATTATTGGGGAAACTAAAAATTATAAAATAAGGTGATGAATCACCTACCTTCTGCTCGAGATGACCCAGCTCCTCCTCTCTGATAACCTGCTCCAGACACAACTCCTGAATCAATCAAGTGTCATTATATCATTAGTCCATCAATATTTTCCTTACGTGCCGAAACACAAAGCACGTAATATTTTTATTTGTAATTTGTTCTAATAAAATTCATTCTCAAATATAACATCATTATTTTACATACAACCTCATATTTAACTCAAGTTACTTCTTTGCCTACTCTCACATCATATTATCCATTTTATCTAAATACTATATTCAAACACAATCTAGACATCTTGTCTTCATATTTTCTTTTAACTAGTCTATTTCTCTTTTAATTTGAATTTACTTATTATTATTATTATTATTATTATTATTATTATTTTCTCAATTTAAATGCTATCTCTTCATTTAATCTCTCTTACATTTTCAATTATCATGATTAAACATGATTTGTTTCTAAACATTAACATCAAAACTCATTCTCCCACTTTTTCCTTCATTTGGCCAAATGTGGTGTTTCTTTTTCCTCCTCCAAATTTTTCTTCATTTACTTGTTATTTCAACTTATTTCATTCTATTCCACTTCAATTTCATCATTTTTCCTTCCCCTCCTATTTCCCCCAAATTCACATAAGAACCCTAAGTTCAAAAATCTAGGATTTAAGAGAAACTAAGGTAAAACTCCATGAAATTACTTCCCAACTTAATCAAATAAGCTTAAGAACACATCTAAATCAAACATGAAATCTAAACTTCTCATGCTTACCTATTGTTTTTCTTCCAATTTCTCTTCTCTTCCAAGGTTAGCTGAATTTCCCTTCTCAAATCCTCCTTCCTTCACTTGCTTTAGTGCTTTATAGGGTGAACTTGCAAGCTTATAAAGGTATTTTCTCTCTTTCTCTCTTTCTCCCTAACTTTTCTCTATTTCTCTCTTTCTCTCTTTCTCTCTTTCTCTCACGTTTGCCCTGTTTCTCTTCACTCTTTCTTTTGTTTCTGCCCATTCGGCAGTGCTGAGAAGAGAAAGAGAGCTTATATGTGTGTTTTCAATGGCTAATTTCAATTTTACCCTTAATGATTTTATTTATTTATTTATTTATTTATTTATTTTATTTTTTTGCTAGCACTACCAAGCTCCATTCATCTTAAAATTTTAACCAGATTTTATTCAATATATTTTAAGGTTCCTCAAAAATTTTCAGCTCAATCCGATGGTCGGATTGAAACTTACATCCAATAACGTAAAACTAGTCGAATTGTGATTTTTCGTCAAATTTTCGAATTTCTCTAAAAATTCTGAAATTTTAACCCAAGCTAAGGTATCATATTAGAAGGCTTCACACAAAATTTCAGAATTTTTTGATAACCCAATCAAGAGTTACGAATTTGTTTTTGTTTTACATAAAACTAGTCAATTTATAATTTTTTGCCTGGAGGTTTTACATTCTCCCCTCCTAAAAAAAATTTCGTCCTCGAAATTTAAATTCATACCTATATAAGAAAATAATCCAGGATACTTCTTCATCATTTCTGACTCTCTCTCCCAGGTTTCTTCTTCTATTTGAGAGTTTCGCCACAACACTTTTACTAACGGCACCCTTTTATTCCGTAATTCCTTTATACTTCGGTCCATAATTCGCACAGGCTGTACTTCCATAGTTAAATCTTCCCGCACTTCCATCGAAATTTGTGGCAAAATTCATGTAGGATCCAAATTTGCTTTCCGCAGCATCGAGACATGAAACACATTATGTATCCTATCTAATTGTGGTGGCAGCAGTACACGATAGGCAACCGTCCCAATTCTTTCTATAATTTTATATGGCCCGATATACCTGGGTGCTAATTTTCCTTTCATTCCAAACCGAATCACATGCTTCCATGGAGCAACCTTTAAAAATACCATATCTCCAATTTGAAACTCTAGAGGTCTCCGTCGATTATCTGCATAGCTCTTTTGCCGGTCTTGAGCTTCTTTCATCCTTTCCTTTATCACCTTCACCTTATCAACCGTGATCTGCACCAGTTCAGGTCCCAATAATTTTCTTTCCCCAACTTCATCCCAACACACTGCAGTTCGACATCTCCTTCCATACAATGCTTCATATGGTGCCATTCCAATAGTAGATTGATAGCTATTGTTATAAGTAAATTCTACTAATGGCAAATGATCCTCCCATTGACCTCCAAACTCTAGAATACAAGACCGCAACAAATCTTCTAGAATCTGTATTGTCCTTTCAGATTGCCCATCAGTCTGTGGATGAAAAGCTGTACTTAGATTCAATCTGGTACCCAAAGCCCGTTGTATACACGGCCATAACCTTGATGTAAACCGAGGGTCCCTATCGGATACTATAGAAACTGGTACACCATGCAATCTCACCACCTCTTTAATATATAATTGAGCTAATTTTTCAACCGAATCCCCCATCTTCATAGGCAAAAACAAAGAAGACTTTGTCAGTCTATCCACGATCACCCATATAGCATCGTGTCCTTTCCTGCTTTTTGGTAACCCAGATATAAAATCCATAGTGATATTCTCCCATTTCCATTCTGGAATCGGAAGAGGCTGTAATTCTCCAGCCGGTCGTTGATGCTCTACTTTCACCTGCTGACATATGGCACACTTGGCCACATATTCTGCTATCTCCTTTTTCATGTTTGGCCACCAGTAACTCTCCTTCAAATCTCTATACATTTTCGTGCTTCCTGGATGGATCGCCAATTTAGACTCATGAGCTTCTTTTAAAACTTCACCTTTTAAATCCTTGTCATCAGGTAAATATATTCTTTTTCCCATCACTACGAGCCCATCATTCGACACTCGAAATAAAGAGTCTTGGCCGACTTTTACATTATTCATTTCTTTCTTTACTTCGGGATCTTCCCCTTGAGCCTTTCGTATCTTTTCTCTCATATCAGATTGTAGCACTAACGTTGCCAATAACATTCCTCCTGAAGTCACATCCAAATGCACATTTAGCCCACCAAGTTCCAAGAGTTCTTTATTACCTCGCACTAGTAAGCCACCAATAAAAGCTTTATTCTTCCGACTCAGAGCATCTGCCACCACATTTGCTTTCCCCGGGTGATAGTCAATAATACAATCATAATCTTTGATCAGCTCCATCCATCTCCTCTGTCGCATATTCAATTCTTTTTGTGACAACAAGTATTTTAAACTTTTATGATCTGTAAAAATCTGTACTTGTACTCCGTACAGATAATGCCTCCATATCCACAAAGCAAACACCACAGCTGCTAGCTCCAAATCATGTACTGGATAGTTCACCTCATGTGGTTTTAACTGTCTGGATGCATAAGCGATTACCTTTCCGTGCTGCATAAGTACACAACCCAAACCCTTACTGGAAGCATCGCTATACACAACAAATCCCTCTTGTTCTTTTGGTAAAGCCAATACCGGGGCTGAAGTTAACCTGGATTTTAACTCTTGAAAACTTGTTTCACATTCCTTTGACCATTCAAACTTAACTTCCTTCCTAGTTAGCCGAGTCATTGGAGAGGCTATCGTAGAAAATCCTTCTATAAATCTTCTATAATATCCAGCTAAGCCCAAAAAACTACGAATTTCAGTCACATTCGTAGGTCTTTCCCATCTCAATACTGCTTCTATATTCTTTGGATCCACACAGATACCCTTCTCCGATATCACATGACCCAAAAATACTACTTCATTCAGCCAAAATTCACACTTACTCAGCTTCGCATACAACTTATTTCTCCTCAAGGTCTCTAACACTTCTCTCAAGTGATTTGCATGTTCCATTTGTGACGAAGAATATATTAGTATATCATCAATAAACACTACTACAAACTTATCCAGATAGGATCGAAAAACCCGATTCATCAAATCCATAAATATCGCTGGGGCATTAGTTAATCCAAAAGGCATCACCACAAACTCATAATGCCCGTAGCGAGTTCTAAAAGCTATTTTCTGCATATCTTTCTCCTTTATCGTCACCTGATGATACCCTGACCTCAAGTCTATTTTTGAAAATACACATGCCCCTTTTAACTGATCAAACAAATCATCAATTCGTGGAAGGGGGTACTTATTTTTTACAGTCACTTTATTTAGCTGCCTGTAATCTATACAGAGCCGTAATGTTCCATCCTTCTTTTTAACAAATAACACAGGAGCCCCCCAAGGGGAAACACTAGGGCGGATAAACCCTTTATCCAACAATTCTTGTAATTGTATTTTCAATTCCACCAATTCTGTAGGCGCCATTCGATACGGTGCCTGAGCTACTGGTGTAGTCCCAGGCAGTGTTTCTATCGAAACTTCTACTTCTCTCTCAGGTGGTAGCCCGGGTAATTCCTTTGGAAATACATCTGGAAACTCTCTTACTACAGGTATTTTATCCAACTCTATTCCTTTCTTTTCCAAATCTACTACATAGGCAAGATAAGCTGTACATCCCTTTCTTAATAGTTTCCTAGCTGTCATGACCGAAATTATACTATTTGGTATGACGTTCCTCTCTCCTCTAAACTCTACTCTCCTACCACCCTCATCTTGGAGAGTTACCGTTTTAGTAAAACAATCTATTTGGGCTCTGTATGTTACTAGCCAATCCATTCCCAAAATCATCTCAAAATCATACAAGTCTAGTGGTAATAAATCTACCCTCATTTCAACATCTTCTATTTTTACCCGACAACCCCTATAGCCATACTCTATAAGTATAGTTTCCCCTAGAGGTGTACCAATTGCTACCCCTTCTTCCATTCTCATAGGTTGCACTTTTAATTTATTCTTCCATTTTCTAGCTACAAAGGAATGGGTAGCACCCGGATCAATCAATGTATATGCAGGTTGAGATTCTAATAGTAAAGTACCTGCAACAACATCAGTGGCAGCTCGCACATCTTCCTGAGTCATATGGAAAACTCTTCCCTGAGCTCCCCTTCCTTGTACTCGGGGTCGGCCTCGAATGGCACTAGTCCCAGACTGGGCAGGTCTACCCGGCCTGTCCACGGTCACAGACTGCTGCTGACTCTGTCCTGAAAAACCCTGTCTCTGCGTCTGCCCCATAGTCCTCTGAGGACACTCTCTCCTACGATGCCCTGACTCTCCACAATAATAACACGCAGCATCTAGATAGGGGCAATCCCTCCATCTATGTTCCTGTTTACATACATAACATCTGCCAGATGTGACCGAACAATCTCCAGGATGTCTACGCTCGCATCTCACACACAGGGGATAAGTAGCCATCCTGGAGCCCTCTACGACTCCTCCTGGTAAACTAGTCTGTGGTCGTGACCACCCTCCCTGTGAGCTCTGCATAGGTCTACTCGTTGTACCGCCTGATCCAAGATTTCCTCCCCTATTTCTGAACTGACCAAAATGTCCTCCTTTTCCTTTTTTTGGAAATGGAGGTCTCCCTGTAAATGATGTAGGCTCCTTACGCTTTTCTGTTCCCATAGTACCCTGCCCATCACCTTCCCGCCGCCCTGCGGCTGCCACGGCCTCTAGAGATTGAGCGGCCACTATAAAATCTCTTACTGTCGGAAACTGCAAGGCAGCCAATCCCATCCTCAGCTCCTGTCGGAGTCCATCTCGGAGTCTCTCAATCCGATGCTGCTCAGTCGGTAAATAAACAGAAGCAAACATAGAGAGGTCTTGAAACCGCCTCTCATATTCCAATACTGTCATATCTCCCTGTGTAAGAGCCAAGAACTCCTGTTCTTTGATCTTTCGATGCTGTCGGGAATAATACTGGTTCTCAAACTCTGTCCTGAAATCCCTCCATCTAAGCGTCTCAGCAGCCCGCCTCTCTTTAACAATATCCCACCATGTCTGGGCTCTATCCGATAATAGCTGAGTAGCACAATCCACTCGGAGCTCTGCAGGTACTGCTATTTGATCCATAGACCTCTCTATCTTTCGTAACCATCGCCCAGCTATCTCAGCATCCCCCTCTCCCATAAATGCCTCACAACCTAATTCTCTCAGACTTTTTACCCATCGAACTAAGGTGACCACATTATCCCTGAGGGTAGTACTCAATGGTCCCGCCATCTCTGTCATCACTGCACGAACCAACTGTGCAAAATACGTAGGATCTGGATATGGTGGAGGTGCTACCCCAGGGGGTGGTGCTGCAGGCGCTACTGTTGGTGGGGACTGAGTCCCCTGCCCATCTCCACCAAATATCCTTCGCTCATCTCGGAGTCCTGATGACTCTCCTTGTCCGGATTGCACCGACCCGGCTGGCACAAAAGATGCTGTATCTACCAGAGGATCTCTCTCTAGTCCTCTATCTCCAGTCTCAACTAGACGCTCGTGCCTCACGGGTGACGAGTCAGCTGTGGCTTGCCGTGTACGCACCATCCTGAAACAATATTCTTTTTCATTAATAATGGTCTCCTGAACTTTAAACCTGGCTCTGATACCAAAATGTAACACCCTCAAATTCTAATATCATGATTTCTCCCAACATTTCTTTACCAATGTCAAGTGTTGGGTAATATGTCTAAATTATGGGAATTTTTTTTTTTTTTTTGAAATTTCGGCAGAGTTTCCTCTATTTTTGTTGATACCAAGTTATTGACAACACTTCTATTATATGTCATTACAACTTCCATCTTGATCCAATCATCCTGGATCACATTCTCATCAAACAATACTCAATATTCATACTTATCAATATATGCAAGTCTCATAATATCAATTAGTAAATTAACATAAATGTACTACCAAAACAACTCAAAAGATAAACAAATTCATCATTATACGTAATAAATGCTAACTAACTACATATAAGCCTTTAAACCACAAATACAACTTTAAGATTAAGAGTCATAATATATTTATATTAAATCTTATCTTATCATTTTGAAGATGATTTGGTCATACTAACAACTATACATATATATAATACATCTACTACATGTTACACCTTCTACTTAATTTTTACAACACAAAAGGATTTACATTCAAAATAACGACATGAATATTACATTCCAAAATAGTAATTCCAAAAATAGGAGTATTCCTATATCTAACGATCTGCATCACCTCGCGATGTACCTGTTTCAACAATAACAATATTAAGTCACTTATTCACTATATTATTCTAATATTAATTAATTACTCTTAACCTTTGAAATTTAATAATTTTACTTCAGTCTAACTTAATCCCTTAATTTACATAATCTTTTCAAAATTTACCAATCCAGCTAACTCATCTTAATTACCAAATAAATCTAGCACTTTCATATAATTACTCAGAAATTTGGTTTCCTTCCTCGGTCACCAATAGATCCAGTACTTTCATTCGAATTACCCATCATCCGGCTAACCTCTTTTGTTAGCTAATCAATCTGGTAATTCCATTTGAATTACCCAGCATCCGGCTAACCCCTTTTATTAGCCAATCAATCCGGTAATTCCATTTGAATTACCCAGCATCCGGCTAACCCCTTTTATTAGCCAATCAATCCGGTAATTCCATTTGAATTACCCAGCATCCGGCTAACCCCTTTTATTAGCCAATCAATCTGGTAATTCCATTTGAATTACCCCATATCCGGTTAACCTCTTTGTTAACCAACAAAACCGGTAATTTCACAAAATTTACCGGTAATCCACATAATCATAACTCAATTTATTCATTTGCTCCATTCGTTTAATATCAATTAAATGAGCAACATAGATTATTGGGGAAACTAAAAATTATAAAATAAGGTGATGAATCACCTACCTTCTGCTCGAGATGACCTAGCTCCTCCTCTCTGATAACCTGCTCCAGACACAACTCCTGAATCAATCAAGTGTCATTATATCATTAGTCCATCAATATTTTCCTTACGTGCCGAAACACAAAGCACGTAATATTTTTATTTGTAATTTGTTCTAATAAAATTCATTCTCAAATATAACATCATTATTTTACATACAACCTCATATTTAACTCAAGTTACTTCTTTGCCTACTCTCACATCATATTATCCATTTTATCTAAATACTATATTCAAACACAATCTAGACATCTTGTCTTCATATTTTCTTTTAACTAGTCTATTTCTCTTTTAATTTGAATTTACTTATTATTATTATTATTATTATTATTATTATTTTCTCAATTTAAATGCTATCTCTTCATTTAATCTCTCTTACATTTTCAATTATCATGATTAAACATGATTTGTTTCTAAACATTAACATCAAAACTCATTCTCCCACTTTTTCCTTCATTTGGCCAAATGTGGTGTTTCTTTTTCCTCCTCCAAATTTTTCTTCATTTACTTGTTATTTCAACTTATTTCATTCTATTCCACTTCAATTTCATCATTTTTCCTTCCCCTCCTATTTCCCCCAAATTCACATAAGAACCCTAAGTTCAAAAATCTAGGATTTAAGAGAAACTAAGGTAAAACTCCATGAAATTACTTCCCAACTTAATCAAATAAGCTTAAGAACACATCTAAATCAAACATGAAATCTAAACTTCTCATGCTTACCTATTGTTTTTCTTCCAATTTCTCTTCTCTTCCAAGGTTAGCTGAATTTCCCTTCTCAAATCCTCCTTCCTTCACTTGCTTTAGTGCTTTATAGGGTGAACTTGCAAGCTTATAAAGGTATTTTCTCTCTTTCTCTCTTTCTCCCTAACTTTTCTCTATTTCTCTCTTTCTCTCTTTCTCTCTTTCTCTCACGTTTGCCCTGTTTCTCTTCACTCTTTCTTTTGTTTCTGCCCATTCGGCAGTGCTGAGAAGAGAAAGAGAGCTTATATGTGTGTTTTCAATGGCTAATTTCAATTTTACCCTTAATGATTTTATTTATTTATTTATTTATTTATTTTATTTTTTTGCTAGCACTACCGAGCTCCATTCATCTTAAAATTTTAACCAGATTTTATTCAATATATTTTAAGGTTCCTCAAAAATTTTCAGCTCAATCCGATGGTCGGATTGAAACTTACATCCAATAACGTAAAACTAGTCGAATTGTGATTTTTCGTCAAATTTTCGAATTTCTCTAAAAATTCTGAAATTTTAACCCAAGCTAAGGTATCATATTAGAAGGCTTCACACAAAATTTCAGAATTTTTTGATAACCCAATCAAGAGTTACGAATTTGTTTTTGTTTTACATAAAACTAGTCAATTTATAATTTTTTGCCTGGAGGTTTTACAATAACAGCAAAAGGTTCGGAGCTTTTATTCATACTTGGTAAATAAGAAGTACGATGGCTTTTGGCCATTTCACAGATATTGCACTGAAATTCAAAATCCGGAATTGCATTAAATAAATGTGGTTGTATTTTTCTGAGGTACCCAAAAGAGATGTGTCCCAACCGGCGGTGCCATAACCATATTGCTGCTCGATCCGTTTCTACGTTTTTAGCTTGATAAGCTCTGCCAAATTTTTGTTCTCCCCCTTCGGTCAGCTCCAAATAATAGAGTTTGCCTCTTTTAACACCAAAGCCAAGAGTCCTCCGCGTCACAATGTCCTGAAATATACAGAATAAAGGCCAAAAAATTACTAAACAATTAAGGGCAGAAGTTATTTGACCCACGGATAGCAAATTGTGCTCAAGGGATGGGACAACAAGTACTGAGTCTAAGGTAAGATTTTGAGATAATATTACTGTGCCCTCGCCAACAGTGGGGGATGTGCTGCCATTGGCTGTGGAAATCAAGGAATGTGCTGTCGATTTTATGGTTTGTAAATGGTTTTTGTCTCTAACCATATGGTCCGTAGCACCTGTATCAATAACCCATTTATCATCCATAGTATTTGCAGAATTTTCCTTACCATTACCCTTTGTATGAGCAATATTTGCTGCGGCAGCAGCAGGCTGTGGAGCATCGGCAGTAGCAGCAAATTGATCATCTTCAGTGGTTGTCATCATGGCTTTTCCTGCGAATTTCTTCCTTGGTTTCTTAGAGAAATCCCACCACGTAGGATAGCCAATGAGCTCATAGCACCTCTGCTTTGAGTGTCCTGACTCACCACAGTGTCCACAAATCAAGCCTGCATATTTTCCAGTAGCCGTGTGATTCTTGTTTTTAAAGGTTCCCGGTGCCAGTCCTTGACGGGTTGGGTTTGGGTAACCCGTCAATTGATTCGCAGCTCCTGTTGGATGGCCAGAATTAAAGTGCTGGTTTGTGGATATGGCAGCAAGGGCAGAGTGTTCATTCACGGAACGATAGCTTCCCATTGTTTGTCTCTGTTGAAATTCTCTCCTTACACAGGCATATGTGCTTTCCAGATCCAATTTTGGTTCTTTGCGTAATATTTCTCCGCGAACTTGATCAAATTCAGAATCAAGCCCACTTAGGAATATATACACCCTGAGTCGGTGCAAAATTGAATGTACCTGGACAATATCTCCAACTGTTTCTCCTTGAGATACTGTCCTGTGATCAATTTCTTGAAATAAAGCCACCAATTCATTGTAATAAGTGGATACGGGTCTCCCACCTTGTTTGATCGAAAAGCATTTCTGATTCAACTCAAATAGACGAGTTTCATCTGAACCATCATAGAAGGTTTTCGCCACAGCCTCCCAAATCTCCTTTACAGTGGGTAATCGAATGAATCGTTGCATAAGTAGTGGACTCATTGAATCAATAAGCCAACTTTTCACTTTCTGGCTTTCGGTGATCCATGTAGAGAACATGGGGTCTTCGGGTGCAGGCTTCTTTGCTTCTCCAGTGAGATAGCCTATTTTATTTCGGGCTGAAATTCGCATCTCCATTAATTGAGACCATAGGGGATAGTTGGTTTCGTCCAGTATGATACTGGTAGGGAATGATGAAGTATCATGGTGAATAACAACAGAGGACGTTTGGTTATTTGGTAGTGCTGGGACAATGGGGTTGGGATTCATCATGGGTTGTGTTTCTGATATGGTGGAATCGGGATTCATGATGGAATACGGGTGTTTGATGTTTATGCGGAATAAAATATGATATTAAGCTCTGATACCATGTAGAAAACAATGGTGTCTGTGGGTTTTAATTCTTCAGTGTATTCTTCTCCAATTGGAGGAAAAATATATACAGAGTTTTTGTCACTATACTAGGAAAGGCTATAAATCTGTACAAGACTTTGATCTATTTGCTGTAATTAGAGCAGATCCTCTCAATCACTGCAGATTCTTATGATTACTGCCTTTATAAGATTAGGCAGTAATCATATTACAAAATCATGATTTATTTCCTAAACTTGTTGAGTTTCCTTATATATTCCAACAATTCTCAAAGCAGCCGACTAATCTGTTTCTGCTCAAATTAAGACCCTGCAATTCCTTAAAAGGCAGAAACAATGATGCGTTGAGAACCCAGACGCCCAGGCGGAAATCCCTTGCACCCGCAAGAGAGAGTTGGATCACTCGCCTTGTGGTGCTATCACATTTGATCCCATACCACTCACAACAATTAGCAATATCCTCTTTATTGGCCGTCCAGTCGCTCAAATGCCCGAAAATGCTGTTTGGATTGATCAAAGCTTTGATCTCCAAGAGACCACTCCTCTCTTCCTCGAAGCACCCATGACAACGATCACAGCTCAATAATGTTAGCCACATCCAAAGCCACTTTGACTCACATTAGCATGCGTTCATGAACGAAAATAAAACTGGAATTGCAGCAGCATTATTGTTGGAGGTTGACATGATTTTGAAAGTAAAAAGCTCACTTGTGTTTACACTCAATTAAACTCTAACTCTCTATGTTTGTCTCTCAAAAAAGAACCCCACAGATCCCGCAAGAAGATGTGCTCTGATACCACTTGTTGGAAATTCTTTGATCTGAACAGTAGCTGTTATTAACAAGCACTGTTGAGATCAAAATCTGAAAAATTGAAGAACATAAAATTTGCCCGAAGAACAACACAATAAGTTGCTGAAATTTTTTTGCTTAGCCTTTATTGAATCAGAAAGTTCCTTATATAGGGATTACAAGGACATGAAATTGAACTAAACTAGGACTTCTCAACAACATGAGATTGAATTAAACTAAAGCTCTCAACAGGATTTGCATAATCCTGTTATGAATAGAAAAGAAAACTGAAATTACGTAAACTACTAAAACACAAACTAAAAGACTACAGCTAATGATAAAACCTACAGCTACATCTTCTTATCCAAAGCTAATCTCACATTAGAATTCTAACACTCTCTTCCTCGAAGCACCCATGACAACGATCACAGCTCAATAATGTTAGCCACATCCAAAGCCACTTTGACTCACATTAGCATGCGTTCATGAACGAACGGACAAGCAACAGCTACTGATTCATTGATCATTTCGACGGTGATTAAACTGTAACAGTGACATTTGGAACTATTACTTTTCATCTCTGAGAAACTCATACGGAAATTTCCATATGGAATTTCATCACTACTATTTTAAAAATATTTTGTTAAAAATAAAAATATATTTCCAATTAAATTAGAAAAACAAATATCTATTAAAAATCTATTTTTTTTTATATTTAAAATTTAATTACAATGAATCTAAAACAAAAACAGCACTGAAAAAAGAGGCTGATAGATATGGTTGGACCAAAAAGAAGAAACACATGGATCACTCCAGTAGACCCTGACATCTTCTCAAGTTGGAGAACACGCGAAAATTAACCACTGTTCACCCACACTCAATACACTGTGGACGAGATCAGTGCAGCCATATGAACTCCT
Organism: Salix brachista; assembly: GCA_009078335.1. Classification (NCBI taxonomy): domain Eukaryota; kingdom Viridiplantae; phylum Streptophyta; class Magnoliopsida; order Malpighiales; family Salicaceae; genus Salix; species Salix brachista. The sequence goes on along the minus strand of CM018576.1, from coordinate 637,371 downwards.
TATATTACCTTGCATTTTCGCAATTGCATTTTCATACTGCCCGTTGCCCGCTTCAGAATATTTTTTCCTTTTTAATTTCCGTTGACTACATTCCTGGACCACTGTCACATTGACCCACTATTTGAAAGGTGCGGGATTTTAATTTCTGCAGGGATGATGCAACTCCAATTGTCCCACGACGAAGATCACACGCACACGTGTGTTGCTAGCAATGCACCGTCATATTTATACCCAAAAAACAACTGTACGCGCACATGCGAGTCACCAAAACAATGGCACTGCTTTAAATTAAGTTGATAAAACCTGGCCTTCACGTTGCCGAAAAGTCTTACACGTACGAAGCAGAGATTTCAAGGATTAAAATTGCTGAGGATCGATGACCAAGGGGGGAGGAAGGACTGGAAGCAAACGGGTCAGAAGTTGGAATTATAGCACGTGGCTTATTCTCCCGGGAGTAGAAATCATCAGGTTTTCCTAGCGACCCTCATCAGTCAGATGGCGACTCCTTCCCAACTTTATTGTGAGAACCAGGATCCCTCCCAGGACGCCGTGCGGCAACGTGCAACACCAGTCATGAAGTTGACAACACTGCATGCCCTTGTAACCATATGACCTTTGATAATATAAAAACAAATATTTTATATTTTATAGCAAATAGTATTTTTTTTAAAACATTTGATAGTATTACTTTTAACTTATAAGAGAACTTATTTGTTCTCTAGTTAAAACTGAATTTTAAAAATGTATTTGACATGAAAAAATATTAAATTAATTTTTTTAATATTTTTTTAATGATTTTATTACGCTAATATCATAAAAAAAAAACTCTGAAAATATTGTTGTAAAATATATTATGTATCATATGTTAGAGTATACATGCAGTATGAATGAGTATGTGTATGTTAGTATATGATTGTGCGTATGTTAGTATATGATTGTGTGTATGTTAGTGGACTTTGTATGGCATATATAGTTAGTATATATATATAATCAGTGTAAGTCACGTGAATTGGTAAGCAGAAATAAGGAATACAAATTCAAAAATTTCCCTCTCTTTTCTCACTTCTCTCTCTTTCTCCTCTCATCTCTCAGCTTTACACAAGATCATCTCTCTTTCTTTCTCAATTACATCAGGTCTGTGAGAATTCCTGCAATCTTTACATCATAATTCCAGCATTCGTGAGTTTATAGGTCACCGAAGAAATTGAGTTAGAACATACGAACTGTTCATACTAGTCGTGAGGGGTACTATTTGGGTCAAAAGATTAATAATTATAAATACAATTAACAGAAGTGGGTTAAGTTAATTGTTTATATCATGAGGTTAATATTTTTTAATCATTCAATAATAAATCTGTGCTGTAATTAAATTGGGTGGACAGCACGATGCAATCTAAAGTCACGGGTTAAGCTTAGTCGCTGTAGTCCTCTTTATAGTCAGGTTTAATACCTACCCTCTTAACTCAATTCATCAAATGTCATGCGGACACGTGGTTGGTGCATACACTTACACCTGTGAAAAATGAATGAGCTCCATAGAAGATATAAAGTGTTGAATTTCTCACTATTTTATAAAGTTAAATTCATAAAAAAAAATTATGAGATACATATATTCAATTATTTTATGTTTCCAAAATATCCATTTCTTTATAAAGAAAAAAAAGAGAAACATACAGGTTACAGGAAATTAACTCGGAGAAAACAAGTGAAGTGAACCAAGTGTGTCGTCATCACAGAGAAAAAAAGTTGGAGAGATTACGAAAATTAACCACCAGAAAACAGTAGCAAGTGTCAATGCACTCTTCAATGAAGTGAAACCACCGGCCCCGCCAAAGTGGATTTATGTAGAGAACTGCTGCAATTGTCAACACCACAATTATGTAACTTACACCAAAGCTCACATAGAAAACATCCATGTCAATGAAACCATCATCTTCTCGTTCATCATTAGGCATGGGCTGTGATGGTGACTCTTCTTCACTGCATTTGTTCTGTAACGGAGGTCCACATAAAAGAGGATTACCTTCGTAACTGCTTTCATCAAAGGTCCCGAACTGAGCTTTCATCTCTGGAGCTTTTCCTGACAAGTTATTGTGTGCCACACTGAAAACTTCTAGATTGTTGAGTACAAGAAGCTGTGGAGGGATGACACCATCGAAGTTGTTGTGAGAAAGATCCAAGCTCTCTATCTGCTTTAAGTTTGAGAATGTTGCAGGGATTGATCCAGTGAGATTGTTGTGTGACAAGTTTAACGCATGCAACTCACTTAATTTTCCCATCTCCAATGGGATTTCTCCTGAGAATCTATTGCAGGAGAGATCAAAACCAGTCATGAAGTTGAGAACAGTGCCCTTGTAACCTTCTGACCTTCTTTTTGTTGTAAATTCTACTGTTTCTTCTATATTGATCTGTTCGAGAAGGAATTCCAAGTCACTGCCAATCCGTGTTATATAAGCCGTCTTCGATGCGGAAACAGTCCTAAAGGTTTCGTGATCAGTTTCTCCCGCTTTATCTAGATTTTTCTTCAAAGAAAAATTTCCCAGACAAAAAGGTAGAGGACCAGAGAGCTGATTTCGTGAAACATCCAAGATGGTTAAATGTTCTAACAAGCATAACTGAGCAGGAAGGTCACCAGCAAATTGATTAGCTCTCAGGAGAAGAACACTCAATGCCGAAAGATTGCCAATCCAATTTGAAATCGGGCCCATCAAGTTGTTGTCTGCAATATCCAACGTCACCAAGGAAGAGCTGTTATAAAATGCCTTTGTCAACGGACCGCTCAGTTGATTTTTGGATAGATGTACATATTTTATTGATGATGGGTTGAAGCAAGATGGTACGGAACCAGACAAATTGTTCTCAGACAAGTCCAAAAATTGAAGTTTGTCAAGCTTGCAGAAATCTCTTGGAAGTGGACCATCAAAATGATTTATGGACAAATCAAATAATTTGAGATGTAAGAAATTGCCCATCCGTGTTGGAAGAATGCCTGAAAAATTATTGTCGCTTATATCCAGGGCAGATAAATATATCTTATTGGTAGGTTGAAAATCTAATACATGCCCCGTAAATTTGTTGCCATCTAGGTAGAGATATCTGAGGAAAGATGAGTTGAAAATTGAAGGAGATATCTGTCCACCCAAATTGTTGTTTGATAGCTTCACATGCAATGATCTCTCCAACTGCTCTGGTTTTACTGTCGACAATAGATTGTGAGATAAATCTAAAACATCCGATGGATAGCTCATATTTCCAAAGCAAGAAGGAATGCTTCCTGTCAGTCCATTCACAGCCATCCTTAATACTGACAAATATGGGAATACCGAGCATATATTTCTTGGAACTTGACCGCTTATGTTGTTGTTTGACATATCTAAGAAAATCATATTCGGAGCAGGATGGTTTGGCAATTTCAAAGGACCAACAAAGGAGTTCTGCCTCAAATATAATGTTTGCAATCTTGTGTTGTTCTCAAGTAACCATGACGGGAACACTCCGCTGAAGTTGCAGTTGGAGAGATCAAGGGTTCTCAAGTCATATTGGTTGTAGAGAAAGTTGGGAACAACTGAATTGATTGCTTTAGATGTACTATTTGACAAGCTGAAAAATATCAGTTGGAACTTTGGAATGAAATTCCGAAAGCCAGCTCGGTCTTCTACCAGAGTGCAATTGTCACATATGAAGAACTTGAGTTTTGAGTGGTTACTGAAGGACTTGAATGAAAGTGGGAGTTCAAAGAGGTTGTTTGATAGTGATAACAACTCAAGGGATATGAGTTTGTTTAGAGGACTGGTGGTTATTATTGACGTGTACAGATTAAGATGAAGACTACAAGCAGCAGCAGATCACATTGTAGCAGCAGCAGCAGATCAACAAGATGAACAACATATTTAACACATGTTAAAATAAGTTGGTTATTCTGTTATTCTAGTTATTCTAGTTGATAAATAACAGAATTAGTTTGAATGTATATAACAGAATTAGTTTGAATTAGTTTCAGGTATATAAACCTGTTGTAATCGCAGATAATGATTAACACATATATGAATGAACACTGTTCATTTTCCAGAATTCTCTCTTGTTCTTCATTTTCAGTAAAACTCAATATGGTATCGATGAGGCATTCGTGTTCTCCGTTACATTAAATCTTCTCCAGCTCAGGGTTTATTTTTCTCAGTTAAGTCTGACTTGCAACTCAAGGCATTTTGTGATTCAGATTGGGCCAGTTGTGTGGATTCCAGGAGATCGATCACGGGTTACTGTGTGTTCCTTGATCAGTCTTTGATTTCCTGGAAATCAAAGAAGCAAACTACAGTTTCTAGGTCCTCTGCTGAAGCTGAATACAGAGCCATGGCGTCCACTTGTTGCGAGGTTGTTTGGTTACGCACTCTTCTTCAGGATCTACATATTCCTCTGCAGCCTGTTCATCTTTACTGTGACAGTCAAGCTGCTCTCCATATTGCAGCTAACCCTGTTTATCATGAACGAACGAAGCACATTGACATTGACTGTCATGTGGTTCGGGAGAAGATTCAGCTTGGGATTCTACGAACCTTTCATGTGTCCTCTAAAAATCAGCTTGCTGATATATTTACCAAGGCCCTTGGTCTTTCTCTGTTCTATCCTTTGGTTTCCAAGATGAGCCTTCATAATATTTACTTTGTAGATAATTCTGATGTCTCATCTTGAGGGGGAGTATTGACGTGTACAGATTAAGATGAAGACTACAAGCAGCAGCAGATCACATTGTAGCAGCAGCAGCAGATCAACAAGATGAACAACATATTTAACACATGTTAAAATAAGTTGGTTATTCTGTTATTCTAGTTATTCTAGTTGATAAATAACAGAATTAGTTTGAATGTATATAACAGAATTAGTTTGAATTAGTTTCAGGTATATAAACCTGTTGTAATCGCAGATAATGATTAACACATATATGAATGAACACTGTTCATTTTCCAGAATTCTCTCTTGTTCTTCATTTTCAGTAAAACTCAATAGTTATATTCCCAGTGAACCGATTTCTAGAAACATCTAGAACTTGTAGAGATGACAAGTTTCCCAAACAATCTGGGAGGGAACCCTCTAGCTTATTTCCAGAGAGATCTAAATGTTCAACATTCTTCAATCCATCCAAACCTGTAGAGTTAGTTTATCACTAATCATGTTAAAACTAGTGATGAAATTGAGTATCTTTCATTGATCATGTAATTATATGCAGATGGGAGAGGTACTGTTGATTTACCTTGAGTGGGTAGGGTGCCAGTGAGGTTACAATCACAAGCACAAGAATTTAAGAGCAGTCAACTGTCCAATATTCTGGAGAAAGTTTATTGGGAGAGCACTGCGATCTAGATACAATTCTTCAAGGGTGGTCATGTTGAAGAAAGTCACTGTGAAAAAAAAAGAAACAAAAAAAAAAATGATGGAAATGATAGTGATACGGAGCAGTCATTGCATTTTACATTAATAGAAGGCTTCGACATTAATAATTAAATTTAAGCCAACTAATCTCTAATTTGATATCTAAGTTAATTTTTAGTGGTGTGCATTTAAGCCTCTCTAATTTCCTCGGCTGTGATGATAGGACCTCAACACGTGCAAGAGAGGTGGTGTTATATGCAAGTGAAAATGCCCACAAGACATGCAAAATTAAAAATAGAAAATGAGATGCCTCTAAGTAAATTAGGCACTACCATTGATACTTGCCAACTGAAGGAAACAAACTAGTAGCATAGAAAAAATCATACAGGAAAGGGTCATGAAAAAGGTTCAAAGCTAGATAATTTAATTGTTACCAACTGATGATTCTTTCAGCTTCAAATTGTGTGATAGATCCAAAGACTTGAGAGATGTGAACCCAGTTAGCGATGAGAAAATGCTATCATTGTATCGATTCCTACTTAGGTCAAGGACATGCAGTTTCCTCAATCTTGATGATAGGACTTCAAAGCCTGAAAGAGAAATCTCCAAGTAAAATACCAGCCATTTTATCAATATAATCTCAGTATAATAATATTCACTCAATAATATGATTATATAACAACAACATAAACCTTGATTCTCATGGCAACCAACTATTGCATTAGAGCGCAAAGCAAGACTTCGCAACTCTTTAAAAGGAAGAAACAAAGAAGCGTTGAGAACCAAATCGCCCAAGCTCACATCCCTTACACCCCGAAGATCGAGTTCAATCACTCGCCTTGTAGTGTTATCACACTCGACTCCCCCCCACTCACAGCAATTACTAATGCTCTCATTACTCGTGTCCACCCAATCTATCAAGGAAAAGCCATATGGGTGGATTGAAGATTTGATCTCCAAGAGACCAATTCTCTCTTCCTCTGAACACCCGTAACAACGACCATGCCATTCCCCAACTAAAGTGAATAATGTTAGCAGCATCCAAACCCACATTTTTTTCATCGTCATCTTAGATGAAGCACTCCGTCTTATATTAATTGCTGTTTGCTATGTGCATTTGGGTAACAAAAGAGGTCCTATTTATACTACTACTCTTCAGCCCTCTTCTCCCCTTGCTAAATATAAAATTATTTTCTCGACAGTGATGGAAGAGACTTTGAATCCGAATAAAAATTGAAAAAAATTATGATTTGCTTTTTTTGGTAGCAAAAACACAGCATCATGCCTTGTTGAAGTTTGCCTAAAATTCTTCTTTCTTGTGATAGGCAGATCAAATGCTGTATTCCATGCCTGTTTTCACGCTGGCAGGAAGCTACCAGGAACACCATTTTGACAGGGAAAGCCCACATATACCTCTGGCAAACCCTTTAGAATTGAATTAGTAAATGGTCAAAATTATCCCTTATAAGTGTCAAGTAACAACCTTACCTAAAGCTTAATTGGTTAGATGAAGTTCTAGAATATAATTTATATTATTCTCTAACATTTCCTTTAAATGAAAGTTTTTTGGGCTTAAAACTTGCACACATGGTTTACACTACCTTGTGTTTAATTTGTATTAAATAAAATGAAAGGGTGAGATTCAAAGTCGTGATTACTGGATCAACAAAGCTCCAATACTAAAACTAAATTACTTTCTTCATTGTTGTATATATTCATGTTAAATAGGAATTACAAGTGAGTGACAGTTCTGTACAGCTAACATCATCATGGTTGTTTTTTTGTGATATACATGGAAACTGTTAAGTATAGAGAATTAAGTATGAGAGGAAATCATGGTTGACAGATCCAATCTTATCACCCATGATTCTCTCATTCACTCTGCACTGCTAACTTATATCTCTTCAATAACTCATAATTTACTCTAGTTTTTGGCGATCCAACCATTCCAATTCAATTTTCTACATCAACCACGCCTTTATGTAAAAGAGAATTCCAAGAAAAATACTATAGAAACTGTGACCCTGTGTGGATACTTTAAGGTTTCTAGCAGCGATAATGCACTATAAGATAGGACAATGCACTTTTATCAACAGAGCAAGTTGCTCACATAAATAAAAATTTAAAAAATAATGGTAGTAATTCCAAATTCAGTGTTTGGTATGATAGTAGTAATAGTAATAATAATAAAACCATATAATGAAATCAAAGATCTTTTTTTATTAACATGGGTGTTCGGATTACCTTGTGTGTGCCTTGACTAATCTCACAAGTACTGAAATTAACGATCATATAAATCTCTAATGACCATTATATTAGCAACCACATGGCTCAAACCTGAAATCACAGACATAACAAATCTTTTAGTCTGCTCGTACCATTATGCCACCAACTAGATAATTCAAATATCCTACTTCATTACAGAGGAAGAGGGCATGGGAAAAGGGATGGCCTGAAGTTCTCTAACCTAACTTGGATAGATGTACATCCCGTTGAAGGAAGTATGAGATGAGAAAGCACTTGGGGACTTGGCCTAGCAGGGAATGGACTTGTTCCCTTCCCCAATTCTTGGGTTCGAGCCACCTCTCTGTGCATGCTGCAGTGCCTTACTTGTCTACTGGGCTTGTAAAATGTTCAATGGATTCTGTCAGCTCATTGTATGATAGATCCAAAGACTTGAGAGATGTGAACCCAGTTAGTGATGAGAAAATGCTATCATTGTATCGATTCCAACTTAGGTCAAGGACATGCAGTTTCCTCAATCTTGATGACAAGACCTTGACACCTACACGAGGATTCTCGAAAGCATGTTGAAAGGAAATAAGACAATTAAAGGAGAAATTATATATATAAAAAAAAATACTAGACAATTCGATTGTTACCATACCAGTTGATCCAGTCAACATATTGTCTGATAGATACAAAGATTTGAGAGATGAAAGCTGTTGGTGGGAGAGGCCACTGGTGGTGGCTTTGAAACACTCAAAGAGGATAAAACACACTGTTTTATTTCAACAAAAAAACTTACACACAAAGCTTTAAACACTGTCAAAACTCTCTCTTTCTCTCGTGTTTTTCTCTCTAATATCTCCCACTACTCTTTTCTCCTTAACTAAGCTTCCTATTTATACACAAAATGAAAGCTAGATATTTTTGACTTTAAGATAAGATTTTTGGCAAGTTGCAGGCGGCTTGCAGGAGGCGGTGGTCGTGGATAGTGGCTGTCAGAAGCTTTAGTTGGGCGGCCGAAGTCGGTGGCCAATGGTTTTGCAGTTCCTGTTTTGAGAGGCGGTGGTTGCTGGTTTTGCTTTGAGTTTATCCCAACAAATTCCCCCTTTAAACTCAAACGAGAGATGTCATGCCTAGCATGAACTTCAATCTTATCAATATCTCTCTCAATGGTATGTATATCCTCATCCATTGCTTTTATCCACTTTCTCTCTTTGATAGCTTTATTGAAGCTATGTGGATCATTATTTGTACTGAGACAAAATAATGTTGTGTCTTCCACGACCTGAGTAGCATCATATAAATCTTCTAGATTTCTCATCTTTCTTGGTTCTTCTGATGAGGATGCTTCTGGTGATATTGATGATGTTCCTGGTGTTGGAGAGTTTCTCCTGTTGAATACAGGAAAACTATGTACCGGAGACTGTGGCTCCTCTTCTGGTACTCTTGGATCTTCAGCAAGTACTGTTGGTACTTCTCCTTCATCTTCAAGGATCAAATCTGTATTGATCCATTTGATTTCTTCTTGATCCTCTTTCCACTCCCAGGTTTTATCTTCTTCAAAGATAACATCTCTGCTGATGATCACCTTCTTTGTGATGGGATTATACAGCTTGTATCCCATTCTTCTATCTCCATATCCCACAAAGATGCACTTCTCGTTTTTATCATCGAGTTTTGTTCTTCTTGCATCCGGGATCTTTGCATAAGCCACACAACCAAAGACTCGAAGATGAGTCACACTTGGTTTGTGGCCACTCCATGCTTCTTCTGGAGTGATGGCTTGCAAACTTTTTGTTGGGCAGCGGTTCAGTAAATATACTGCACAAGATACGGCTTCAGCCCAGTATTGTTTGGGCAACTTCTTAGCTTTAAGAAGACTTCTTGCCATATCAAGAATAGTTCTATTCTTCCTTTCTGCTATCCCATTCAACTGTGGTGTATAAGCCGGTGTTGTCTGATGTCTGATGCCTTGTTGTGTACAAAAGGCTTCAAAATCATTTGATGTGAATTCACCACCTTGATCAGATCTTACGGATCTGATATTATACCCACTCTGCTTCTCCACAATTGCTTTAAAATCTTTAAAGCAATTAAACACTTCTGACTTCATCTTCAGAAAGTAAATCCAGGTCTTCCTACTAAAATCATCAGTAAAAGTGAGGAAGTACCTGTTATGTCCAGTTGACATAGGCTTTATTGGTCCACACACATCTGTATGAACTAACTCCAGTGGCCTCTTCGCTTTCCAGTTGACTTCCTTGGCAAAGCTAGCTCTGTGGTGCTTGCTGAGGACACAGCTCTCACAGACTTCTTCTGGATGATCAATGTGAGGTATTCCTTTGACCATCTGCTTACTTGCAAGCATCTTCAGGCTTGTAAAATTCAAATGTCCAAGCCTTAAGTGCCAAAGCCATTCTTCACTGTTGGTGATGGCAGTCAAACACTTTGCTGCATCATACTGGATGTTTAGTGGGAACATCCTATTCTTAGACATCTTCACAAAGGCAATCAATCTCCCATTGCTGTCTTTGACTGCAACATGACAATCCTTCATGAAGAGAGTATACCCTTTCTCCAGAAGTTGTCCTATACTCAGCATGTTGTGTTTGATTGCTGGAATATAGTACACATCAGCAATGTAACTATCATCTCCATTCTTCAACTTTATCGAGATGTTGCCTTTCCCTTCAACTGGGACTTTGGAAGTATCTCCAAATGTGACCTGGCCTTGTATGGTCTCATCGAGATCACTAAAGAGGTCCCGTTGCCCGCACATATGATGCTAGCTCCAGAATCTAGATACCATATATGCTCCTCATTTTTGCCCAGTCCTTGTTGGACAAATAATGCAGCTGATCCATTGATGATGGCATCTTCGTCTGCATAGTTAGCTTGCTCATGCAACTCTACTGGAGCTTTCTTTCGGCATTCAGTGCTATAATGCCCAAACTGATTGCAATTATAACACTGAATATTTCTCTTATCACGGTTATTGTAACCGCCTCCTCTTCCTCTGGGAGTCAAAGGTTGTTGTCCTCGTCCTCCTCTGGTGGTGTTTCTACCACCTCTTCCTCTGAAGCTTGTATTCCAAGATCCTCTTCCTTGGAATCGTTGGAAGCCTCCTCTTCCTTGTTGATTTCTTCCTCGAGGGGTATATTCATGTGTTGAAGTCCCCCTTTGCTCATATCTGTCTTCCTTCATAGACAGTTTCGATTGTAAGGCATGCTCTATTGCCTTATCTCCATTTCTTCTCACAAGCTTTTGTTCATGAGCTTGTAAAGAACCCATCAACTCATCTACCATCAATTTATCCACTTCCTTGGATTCTTCAATGGCAACAACAACATAATCAAATTTTGGATCTAGGGATCTCAAAATTTTCTCTGTAATCCGAGCTTCTGAGAGAGCTTCTCCATTTCGTCTCATCTGATTGATTATCACCATAATTCTCGTGTGATAATCAGAAACAGATTCCGAGGGTCTCATTTGTAAGGATTCAAATTCACCTCGCAAAGATTGAAGACGAATCTTCTTGATTCTGTCAACTCCTTTGTATTTTTGTTGGAGAGCTTCCCATATATCCTTTGACTTTTCCACAGAAGAGATAATCTCAAACGTAGCTTCATCAAGACCTTGATAAATGATGGTCTTGGCTTTGTTGTCCTTCTTTCTATTGCTTCTAAGAACTTGCTTCTGCGTTTCTTCTAAAGCTTCCTCTGCTTCTCTGGACTCTGGTTCATCATAACCATAATCCACAATCTCTATGCATTCTTGTGAGCCAAGAAATGCCTTCATTCGGATGCTCCAATTATCAAAATTATCTCTGGTCAGCTTCGGAATGAGTGTCTGAGCATTTTCTGTAGTCATTGTATTTTGAAATGACTATATTACCCTCTTTTCCTTCTCTTTTCACCTAACGGACACCACGGATGGATCCGGAATGGTCCAAATAGTAGGGAACTGGTCTGAGTTGGTTCGAAATGAGGCTAAAAACGGGTGAACCGGTCCAAATATCACTTCTGGACGCTGGTCGGTTCGTTCTGATTGAACCGGGAATATTCTAGGGAATATTCGTTTCGGCTCGGCTTGTGGCTCGGCTTGCACAGTAGCGGCTCGGCTTTGTGGCTCGGCGCGGCTTGGATTACGACTCGGCTTGTCGGTAGCGGCTCGGCTTATCGGCTCGGCTCGGCTTTAACGGCTCAAATATGGCGCGCGTGAAACTCACTCGTCTTCTTCCTCGGGGCGCGTGGCTGAGAGTGGTGAATAGTGTCAGATGTTCAGAGGGAGAGTGTGGCTCACCCCTAGATCCGATTGAGTTGAGTTTTGCACCGACGAGTTCGTATTGAAGAGATCTATACTCGGAAATGATCAAAATTTGTTTTAGACAAACTTGAAAATTCGGATGTACCCCCAAAAACCTCTCTGTTTTTGACGAACGAGGCTCTGATACCAATTGTTGGTGGGAGAGGCCACTGGTGGTGGCTTTGAAACACTCAAAGAGGATAAAACACACTGTTTTATTTCAACAAAAAAACTTACACACAAAGCTTTAAACACTGTCAAAACTCTCTCTTTCTCTCGTGTTTTTCTCTCTAATATCTCCCACTACTCTTTTCTCCTTAACTAAGCTTCCTATTTATACACAAAATGAAAGCTAGATATTTTTGACTTTAAGATAAGATTTTTGGCAAGTTGCAGGCGGCTTGCAGGAGGCGGTGGTCGTGGATAGTGGCTGTCAGAAGCTTTAGTTGGGCGGCCGAAGTCGGTGGCCAATGGTTTTGCAGTTCCTGTTTTGAGAGGCGGTGGTTGCTGGTTTTGCTTTGAGTTTATCCCAACAAAAGCCCAGTCAAACATGATAACATGCTGCTATCATCATTAAATTGATTACCCCTCAGGCCAAGGAAATTCAGTTTCGTCAATTTTGATGATAGGACTTCAAAGCCTGCAAGAGAAATCTCCAAGTAAAATAATAAACACTAAACACCACCATTTTATCAATATAATCTCAGTATAATAATATTCACTCAATAATATGATTATATAACATCATAAACCTTGATTCTCATGGCAACCAACTATTGCATTATTGCCCAAAGCAAGACTTCGCAACTCTTTAAAAGGAAGAAACAAAGAAGCGTTGAGAACGAAATCGCCCAAGCTCACATCCCTTACACCCCGAAGATCGAGTTCAATCACTCGCCTTGTAGTGTTATCACACTCGACTCCCCCCCACTCACAGCAATTACTAATGCTCTCATTACTCGTGTCCACCCAATCTATCAAGGAAAAGCCATATGGGTGGATTGAAGATTTGATCTCCAAGAGACCAATTCTCTCTTCCTCCAGACACCCGTAACAACGACCATGCCATTCCCCAACCAAAGTGAATAATGTTAGCACCATCCAAACCCACATTTTTTTCATCGTCATCTTAGATGAATTAAGCACTACGTACGTCTTATATTAATTGCTGTTTGTTACGTGCATTTGGGTAACAAAAGAGGTCCTATTTATACTACTACTCTTCAGCTCTCTTCTTCCCTTGATAAATATAAAATTATTTTCTCGACAGTGAATGGAAGACTTTGAATGCGAATAAAAGATGAAATAAAAAATTATGATTTGGTTTTTTTGGTAGCAAAAACACAGCATCATGCCTTATTGAAGCTTGCCTAAAATTCTTCTTTCTTGTGATAGGCAGATCAAATGCTGCATTCCATCCCTGTTTTCACGTTGGCAGGAAGCTACCAGGAACACCATTTTGACAGGGAACCCCCACATATACCTCTGGCAAACCCCTTAAAATTGAATTGGTAAATGGTTAAAAATTATTCCTTATAAGTGTCTTATAACTGTCAAGGAACAACCTCATCTAAGAACTTAAACGGTTAGGTAAGGTTCTAAGATATGATTTATATTATTCTCTAACATCCCCTCAAGTGAAAGCTGTTGGGGCTTGAAACTTGCACACAAGGTACACACTACCTTGTGCTTAATTTTTATCAAATAAAATGAGAGGGTGAGTGTAGACACAATTTTGTTCACCTGAAATTAAACAAGCACACGTGTACAAATATATGATTTTATTAAATATATGAATGGGTACAATCTCTATATAATATATTCTATCAAAAGAATATGGCAATCCTTTGATTCTTCCCTTGGATTTGATGTATGGTGACTTGATTTATTTGAGTAATCAAGCTAAGATTTGTGCTTTGCAAGAACGCGAATTTGGGCGTGTATTGCGAAGCGAGATGTTGTGATTTGATGCTTTGAAGAGTACCTTGATTTGTCTTCAAAGTGTTGTTGAAGAACTCTTATGGGGCGTTTTGGCTTGATCCAATAGAGCTTTGTTCTTTGTAGACTTCAAGCGTAGATGGAGGAGGCTTGAGAACTCTTTGAGAGAGAGAGCTTCCTTGCTTGAAGAGCTTATCTTGAAGAAAATTTGTATCTCCAAGAATCCAACCCCTTGCCTTTAGGTTGAGGCCCTCTATTTATAGAGATCTGTAGGGGCTCTCAGGTCTTTTCCAATGCCACGTGGCGTAATTTTATTGGTTGGTCTTTATTGACAGGATCTTGCATTTATGTCCGTCTTTATTGACGAAATCTTGTCTTTATGTCTGTCTTTATTGACGAAATCTTGCCTTTATGACGAAATATCTTGAATATCTCATTTCAAATGTCAACTTTTCATTGGCCAAGAAATATTTGAAGGCTTATTTGTTTTCCATGTCATTTATTTCAATTTTATTTTATTCTTTAAAATAAAGAATAAAATAACACATGGTGAAATTTGATTGGCGGAAAATTTGTGTTTCTACAGATGCCCCCTCGAGACAAGTTCACTTACTTTTGGAACAAGTGGGCATGTCTCGAAAATATGGCTGTGAGGGTTTTATATTTCCGACTAAAATTTGATTTGATCATATTAGATTTTTACAACAAGCAGATAAATCTTATTGTGAAAATAAAATATGATAATCAAAAATTGAAAATTTATGGATCGATCTTGATTGAGATTTATCAAATCAAATGATAGAATATTCAGGTCCAATTGTTCATTTGAGACTGCTGCATATGCATGACCAAACAAAATTTATCTTTATGCCCGAATAACAACCCACACTTTGACCGGGCTGCGTGAAATTTTTTTTTTTCACTGAAAATGGTCACTGTAATATCTTGTTTTAAAGATCTCGTTATTCTGAATCCAATAACGCAATCTGTTTGTGATTCCGAGTAGCGGTCAACAAGTTATGAACTATGAAAGTTGCAACTCCCTTTTCCCATTGCCTTGGTAACCGTGCCCTCTCTTCTTAATTAATCTTGATCTTTCCCTGGAAGAATGTTCAAAGAACAAAATAACATTTCACGTAAATTGCTCTTGAATTGACTTTCTTTTCTAAATGAATTGCTTAAAGTGAATTAGCTGCTAAAAGTAACCAGAAGATCCTCCCCAACTGATAGCCTGACTTAGCTTAATTGAACCCTTTTTTTTCGAGACTGAATGAATTGTCCAGCGTGAATAAAAAAGGAACAACTCAATTTCCTGTACTGTAAGCCGATTTTGCTCTCACAGAATAAGAAAAGATTTGTTTTAGATTAGGAAGGAGTCATTCAGGAGGCTATAAAAGAACATTATATTGCCCTTTTTTTTTCTTTTTTTTTTTGTTACCCACCACGCAGCCTTCATGTTGCTCATCACTGAAGGTTTTGAAGCAAAGGAGTCTTCCTCGTGACCAGACGTGAGATTGGTGATAGCCTGGTAAGTGACCTTTTTTTTTTTCTACTGTTTTTGTTATGCTCTTAATAGCTGAAGTTTTTTTTTTTTTTTTTTTTTTTTTTTTTTTTTTTTTCTTTCTTTTCTTTCCCGACTGTAGGAAGAATTCCTCGCAAAGGCAACTTCAAATAAGGGACTCATAAGAGTGATGATGTGCATGGGAGAGGCCTTACGGACCATTGTCTTCAAAGTCAGGACTGCTTCTTGTGGAGGAATAGCTTGCCGTGGACATGCTTGCCAACAATCTTCTTTTTAAGGTTTCGATTTGAAACTTTTAATGACTATTTACTTGATTTTGCTAGATAGCTTATTTATCTTGCCAGAATCTTTTCAAATCGAAGACAAGGATAAATTATGCAGATTCCATTTATTACTTTTCCTTACTGTTACCCGCATTGCCAAAACTTTCAATCTTGGATGTCCATTGTGTTTACAAACCCGTGGAAGCAGAATTTCATCTTTGTTGTTTTGGCTTGTGAACTGGTTCCACTCATGTAGTTTCTCAAACTTCACGTGTGAATTTGCATGATCTTCAAACCAGTGGTCCAGAACCGCAAATTTCTTGCTCATCAGGTTTATTCATGGCCGAAGTTGTTGCAAGAGATTTAACATCCTTGTTGCCAGTGTTTTCTAAACATTGCTGCCATAAATCATGATATATCCTCAGTCCCGAATTGATTCTTGTGGTGCTCTCTCAACTCTGGTTAATTTCTGCCAACGTCGTGAGTTCTCCCATTGCTCCAGAATTTGCCGGACATTAGCGCTAAAGCAATTCTACCATAGTTCTCCCATTGCTCCAGAATTTGCCAGACATCAGCGCTAAAGCAATTCTACCATCTCAGACTTATAATAACCTTCTGGCCGTGAATGAAGATGCATACGGTCCTCATATCATCTCCATCGGACCTCTTCATCATGGAAAGCAGAGCGTGGTGGTTATGGAAGTTCACAGATTGCACTACACGCTGTCTCTCTTTGCTTATCATTCACGTTTTTTTTTTTTTTTCTTTTTTTTTTTTTTTTTTTTTTTTTTTCATCAGCAATCAATATGTCTAGCTTTGTAAAGTCTTCCTGCAGCTTGTTGACATGTGCGTGTTAATCCAAAAGCAACCTTTCATGCTTCTGAAATTACATGATCGATGGTGCGAGATTGAGTTATTGGTGAGCCCACTTGTTTCCATTAATTAACATCTATTTTTATTGCAGGCCGCAGGTTTCTTTGGGTGATTTGAATTCTCTTGCCATAATACTTCACGAGTCTTGCCGAGTTGTTTCTTAAGGGTCACGGTTCTGACTTTCCCGCAACATCAATTTTAAAACATTAGAGCCTTACTGTTCTTTGGCTCTTCATCAAGGTAAGTTCTTATTCTCTCCCTCTTTTTCATTAGATTTTTTTTTAGGACATATAAATATTATAGGATTTGTAATTTTGTCCCTCTCCTCTTAAATATGCTTATAATCCAAGCATTTTTATATGTCTTCCCTCTTCTTTTTTTTTTTTAGATGGTGCTTTTCAAGAATTCTTCTTCTTCCACTAAAAGATTCTTAGTAATTGAGGAGAAGTATCGTCGGACAAGCCTTCGCGTATATGAACCCGCCATTGGTCCCTTTGCTAAGAAGCTGCCTTCCGAAAGCATCAAGCATTTGACTTCCTGGTCATCAGAGGCTTCCTATGAACTTCATGGTAACGGTGGTTCGCCTCAATCAGTTTTACAACTTCAGTCCTCCTTTCCACATTCAACAACTTTTCTAGCTGATCTGCCATCATTAGACTATCATAAACGTGACGGAAATGCCACTTGCAAAGACTATTTCCCAATTTCCGATGCGCTCGAGTACACTCCCAAGTATTGGGAATGGACAGAAGATATTTTGAAACATTACGAGCCAATCCTCGAGCGGGCACATATCCAAGACACTGTTTTTGCATCCCTTTTTACATATGACTGGCAGATGAATGTCATCCTTTCTTTTTATAACCATTGGAATCCTGCTACCAATACGCTATCTACTCCGAATGGCGAGGAGTCTATATCTCTTTGGGAGCTAAAATCATATAGCGGCCTTCCTATTTTTGGCACTTTTTATGATGAAGTCATCCCTTCTGCTGATGAACTTAATGAAGCTGACAAGAAAGGACGTTCTTTTCTTCCAAAGAGCTGCAAGTACCTATTCATCGCCTTTCATAAAGAATGTCAGACTATTGATGGTGACCATGTAATGACCCTTCAAGATTGGGTAGATTTCTGGTTTCGAGATGACTTGAGATACAAGGTACCTTTTTCTGTGGGCAAGTCCAGCGGCTCCAACAAGACTAACTATCCTTCTGGCTCAATTGATAAGTCTCGTGTTCGCTCCAGCAGATTCATTCATCCTTTTAAGGAGCTTAATGTCCCTTCTCATATTCAGGATGAAGTTTATTTAGCGGCTTTTCTTTCATGTTGGATATGCAAATTTGTATTTCCTAGCAAGGATGTTGGTTTCATTCGTCCTAGCACTTTCAAAGTAGCATCCATGATGGCAGCTGGAAGGCAA
The DNA here is from genome assembly GCA_009078335.1 of Salix brachista. Lineage (NCBI taxonomy): Eukaryota > Viridiplantae > Streptophyta > Magnoliopsida > Malpighiales > Salicaceae > Salix > Salix brachista. The sequence goes on along the minus strand of CM018576.1, from coordinate 619,454 downwards.
TTCTCCCTTGCGATACCAGTTCTAGCAAGTATCTTCAAAGGTCTAAAGGAAGTTCAATCTGCATTAAGTGTGGCCGTACGAGACATCCCTTTTCCTATTCATTTTCTTAGCGGTTGGCTTGCAGAAAAATTTGGCACTCATCAAACAACAATCAGCCCTACCAAGTTAGTTGGGATGACAAAATATGCTGGCGTGGGGTTGGCAAAACATTTCACTGAATCTCAAGCTCATACTCTTTTCAAAGATCCTAAGAGAGTCATATTTCCTGCGTTACTTCCCTTGACTAAAGTTGGGGTCTTATATGATGATGGCAACTTGTCAATCCTCGAGAGTGACTACTTTATGTGTATTCGATCCGGCTATTTGATTCTTCGTTATGATGATACTTATATTATTGAATCTTACTGTCCTGATAGATTTAGTAGACAATTTAGGTTTTGCCAACATATTCCCCGTGACTTTGGAGGGAGAACTGGAGTCCCAACCTTGGAGGATGTATTACAGCTTTGGCTCAGCTTTACCAAACTCAAAACTCATTCCCGGTGCGAGCTTCCGTTGCCCCCAAATGATAAGCTTCCTTTGGTAACTAAACGTTACATGGATTGGTGGACTCCGAGGTGGTCCAAAGTTTGCTCTCTACAGATGAAGATCATTCTTAAAAGTCCTGCTAATGCTGCCATAGTACCGCGAAGGCCAAAAGAAAAGAAGAATGACCCTCTCTTAACCAAAAGGAAACGCTCTTCTCCTACCTATAAAAGAGACAAGCGGGTAGTTGATGTTGATTCAGGCAAGGAAGATAGTACTCGAACATCTGCCCATATAAATAGGACACCACTTGTGATTCCTAGTGTAAAGAGAGTGAGTACTTCAAAAGATCATCTTAATAAGAAATCTTCTAACTCCTCAGGGGCAAAGGAAAAGAGTGCGCAATCCTTTTCTCCACAATCGGTAAATAAGTACTTGTCTCCCTTTTTTATGTACCTTATTAATTTCCCTTTTTTTTTTATTGAGATGCTCATAAGGATATGCATGTAGCAGGAGGAGGAAGATGATGTTGAAGCAATCTTAAACGTGGAGGACAGTGAGCATGAAAACAGTGATCATCATTGGAAACGTTTAAAACGTACCAAGAAAAAATTCAATCCTTGCAGCTCGGGTTTTCTTCATGGAGTCCCAGTGCATCCATCATGCCAGACAATATTGATGAACTGGTTTGACACTTTCCTTCCTTTTTTTTTTTTTTTTTTGTTATTTGTCATATATTAACCCTTTTTATATATATATATATAGCTTGGTCAACAAGACTTGGGGAATGACTTTGATATGTATATTGGGCCAGAAATGAGTGTTGCTTCTGTTGCTAGCCCAAACCCTTTCAATATTTTAGCTGCTGGGATTGGAAACTCTCAACCTTCATTCAGTTTACCACATGAGCAGCCTAATCCACCTCAACCGATCTTTAATGTAGCGACAACTTGCATAATCTTGGACCTACTACTGCCTTTGAGCCTTCAGGAATCACTAGGTATTGTGCTGATGACATAATAGGAGAGATAAGATCTGAATTTGCTATCAAGTGTTGGGAGAGCGTCAGAAATAAGATTGCTCGCACACCGATCCATTATATTCCTGATCTGGCTGGTGAAGTTGAGAAGATCCTCCTCTCCATTGAAGATATAAAGGTTGATTGCTCTTCTATCAGAAGAATGGTGACCGAGGTGATTGAGGATGCTAAAAAGTTTATTCACTTAGAGTCTTCATTATCTCCTATGATGACATCAGAGCAACGAGCCTTAGATGTTGGAAAGCTTGAAGTGCAACTTAAAAATTCAAAAGCTTTTGAAGAGGAGGCATCTACATCCATTTCTATTACTCATGCTGAGATAACAAAAATAACAGGACAATTGATGGAGTTGCAGAGCAAGAAGGCTGAGTTAGAGTCATCTCTCAAGGCGTGTGATGAAAAGCTTTCTGAGAGAAAGATTATCACCTCTGGCATCCGAGCAAAAATCACCACACTATCCTCTTCCCCTGTGATAAGTGAAGCTGACGCAGGCATTCTTCAAAAATTAAAAGGATTGTTGGAGACCAAACAAAAGGAGATGGAAGGACATAATTGGAAACCATAATATGATAATGGTTTACTATGCTTTGGAATTTTTTTTTTGTTTTGGTAACATTGGCTTATGACTTTCTGTTGAGGCTACATACTTTATGTAATAGAACTCTTCTTTCTATTAATAAAGTCTATATTTTGCCTTCGCTTGTGTCTTGTTACCTAGATTTCCATGTTACGATCTGTCTTGAGGTTTATTCGTCTCTCCTCTCTACGTGAACGATCATATTGGTTCGAACAACTTTAAAGGATGGTGTGACTGTACTTAGAATAATTTCTAAGTTGCCTACGTACCTTTATGGATAAAGGATCAAGTCACAACGTAGTTCAAAAGATTTTTTTTTTTTTTGGTATGACTGTACTTGGAATGAATTCCAAGTTGCCTACGTACCTTTGTGGATAAAGGATCAAGTCATAACGTAGTTCACATATTTTTTTTTTTTTACTTCTTTTTTTTTTTGTGCCTTTCACAGTTTTAGCTCGTGCGGGCCAGGAGCTACATCAGATTTCAAGCATAGTATCTTTTTAAGAATTTGCCATTGATAGGCCCAATCCTCAATCCATTCTCATCAACAATCTTGTAAGCTCCATTGGTGTAGACTTCTTGAACCACATAAGGGCCGTCCCATTTGGAGAGGAACTTGCTGCCCATGCGTTTTGACATGATTATTGGTCGTCTTACTGCCAAGACAAGATCCCCTTCTTGAAAGGAGCGTGGTCGCACCTTCTTGTTGAAAGCTCTACAAAGTCGTGCTTGATAACATTCTAGTCGTTGTTGTGCCTCAAGACGTTTTTCGTCTAAAGCTTCAAGCTCTTCAAGGCGTAGGCGAACATTGTCTTCATTGGAAAGCCCTTCTTGGATCGCAATTCTTAAAGATGGAATTTGACATTCTAGTGGAAGAACAGCTTCAACCCCATATACCAGGGAGTATGGAGTAGCTTGAGTTGGTGTTCGGAATGTAGTACGATAAGCCCATAGCGCCTCCCCAATTCTCTCATGCCAGTCCTTCTTCGAGCGATTCACCACCTTCTTGAGAATGTTGCATAAAGTCTTGTTGAAGGCTTCCGCCAAACCATTAGCCGGAGCATTGTACATAGAAGAGTTATGTTGTTTGAAACTGAACTGTGCACACAACTTGTTCATGGCTGTATTGTAGAATTCCCTTCCATTATCGGTTATGATGTATCTTGGTACCCCATAACGGTAAATGATGTTTGTTCGGATGAAGCTTACAACTGTCTCTTTCTTGACCTCTCTTAATGCTGCAGCTTCTGCCCACTTAGAGAAGTAATCTGTTGCAGCCAATATGTAAAGATGCCCCCCGGAGCTTTTCGGCAATGGTCCTACCACATCAAGTCCCCAAGCATCAAAGGGCCAAGAGGCAACTGTTGGATGTAAAGGCTCGGGTGGCTGGTGGATCAAATTAGCATGCAATTGACAACTTTGACATTTTCTAGCATAGTCTATGCAATCCTTCACCATTGTTGGCCAGTAATATCCCATTCTTTTGATCCGGAAGTGAAGTTTAGGGCCTGATTGGTGTGCTCCACAAATCCCTGAGTGAGTTTCTTCTAATGCTTTTGTTGCTTCTTCTTCTCCGAGACAGCGCAAAAAGATTCCCTCAAAAGAGCGTCGATAAAGAGTGCCTTGGAAGTATATGAAGCGAGCAGCTTTTCGCCTCACCTCTGTCTTATGGCATAAGTCGTTAGGTAGTTTTCCATGTCTCAAATAATCGATAAGCGGCTGACGCCAGTCTTCTTTTTCAATCTCGTAGACAGAAACTACGCCCACTTGTTCTTTCTCTTTTATGTCGTGGCTTAGTGGTGGAACAACCCATCTTTGACATACAGGGACATTTATCTCTTCACTGCATGATGCTAGTGTTGACGCCAAATTTGCCAAGGCATCGGCTTGCTTATTCTCTTTTCGTGGTACATGTTCTAAAGTGACACAATCAAGTGATGTTATCAGTTTAAGTGCGTACTTGTGATATGGGATGAATTCTGGCTTCTTGACTTCATATAGTGAGAGGAGTTGTCTGATGACTAATTGAGAATCACCAAAAACTTTAAGGCGAGACATTTTTATATTCATTGCCATTTCCAACCCAAGAATCAAAGCTTGATATTCAGCCATGTTATTAGAACAGCAATTGGTAAGTGAAAAGGAGAAAGGCAAGACCTCCCCTTCTGGTGTGATGAATATAACCCCAGCACCGGCTCCATCTTGTCGTGCTGCGCCATCAAAGAACATTTTCCATGGTTCTGACAGTTCAATAAACAGAACATCTTCATCAGGTAGGTCTTCAGAGAACTTCCATTCATCGGGAATAGGATGATCAGCTAGAAAGTCAGCTAGTGCTTGCCCTTTGATAGCTTTTTGTGAGACGTAGACAATTTCAAATTCTTGAAGCAATAAAGCCCATTTTGCCAATCTTCCTGATAATACTGGTCTTGAGATGATGTACTTGAGGGGGTCAGCTCGGGAGATTAATCTTACCGAATGCGCTTGGAGGTAATGCCTTAACTTCTTGATTGCAAACATCAATGCTAGACATGTCTTCTCTATTGGGGAATAATTCAGTTCAGCCCCATTTAATGTCCTACTAAGGTAGTAGAGAGCACTTTCCTTGCCTTCATCATTTTGTTGTGCCAACAATACTCCTAAGGAACGTATTTGAGCCGCAATATAGAGGATAAGTGGGCGTCCCTGTACCGGTGCTCGAAGGACAGGTGGGTTCAACAAGTATTCTTTTATCTTGTTGAAGGCATTAGTACAAGCTTTATCCCAATAGAATGATGTATCCTTCTTCATTAAATGGGTGAATGGTTGACATCGGCCTGCTAAGTTAGAAATAAATCTCCGTATATAGGCCAATTTTCCTTGGAGACTCTTCAACTCATGGATGTTTCTTGGCTCCGGCATTTTTAGAATGGCCTCGATCTTAGACTGATCAATCTCAATTCCTCGATGTCGAACTATAAACCCTAGGAATTTGCCTGAGGACACACCAAATGCACATTTCAATGGGTTCATTTTTAGTTGGAATCGACGTAACCGTTTAAACACCAAACGAAGATCCTGCAAATGATTTTCCTTTTCTTTTGACTTCACTACGAGATCATCAACATAGCATTCAACGTGTTGGTGAAGCATATCATCAAAAATCTTCTGCATCGCTCTTTGATAAGTCGCACCTGCATTCTTTAAGCCAAACGGCATAACTTTATAACAATATATCCCTTTTGGAGTTCGGAAAGCCGTCTTCTCCTCATCTGCGGGTGCCATTCGAATTTGATTATAGCCAGATGAACCATCCATAAAGGTTAATCTCCCATGACCCGTGGTAGCATCTACCATGATCTCAGTAATAGGAAGTGGAAAATCATCTTTGGGACAAGCATTGTTAAGGTCTCGAAAATCCACACAAACACGCATTTGGCCATTCTTCTTTTTTACTGGCACAATATTTGAAATCCACGTAGGATACTTGACCTCACGAATGAAACCCGCTTGGATAAGTTTATTGACTTCAGCCTCAATTTGTGACACGAGTTCAGGACGAAAGCGACGCTGAGTTTGTTTTACAGGTCTACCCCCATGTTTCACTGCTAGTTGGTGGACAGCAACTCTTGGGTCTAAACCTGGCATTTCATCATAGGACCAAGCAAAGATATCTCGATATTCCATCAGGAGTTCCATGTAATTCGCTTCCTCTTCAGTTGATAAGTTTATGTTGATGAAGGTTGGTCGTGGGTTTTCATCAGTTCCTAAGTTAACCTCTTTAAGTTCATCCATTGTAGGCTTATTTTCTGATTCAAGGTTAGATGGAGCTTCCTCAACATCTTCTTCGACGACAAACTTATCATTATCATCTTCTTCAATAGTGATGTGATTTGAAGTGAGACATGTTATTTCATCTTCTTCTTCTTCATTAGAGGGGTTTGTTATCACTATTGTGCGTGCTTTTCCTTTCAATGTCTCTTCAGCACTCACCACCCATTCACATTGTCTCTTCATGCGTGAAGGTATTTTGCTACGAAGAACCTTTGAATCACCCATCAAACCTGTCTCTTTTGACATGGATTGTCCAAGTCTTGCAAATACTGGTTCGCGTTTTAGCATCCTTCTATTTTGGGTTCCAATCCTAGTAAAAACAGGAGCACGACTTGTAGTTCCACCAAGACGATCCCAGACTGAAACTCTAAGAGGTGTCGGCTGACTTTGTTGTTTGTCTTTCACTTCTTCCACATTTATGTATCGTGAGGCTTCTTTATTGATATGAAAATACAGTGGTGTAGAAGACTCATAACCAAGACCAGCCCTCAAAGCTTTGCCAGAAGTTTTCTTCTCTCTCCATGCCTTGCTAGTCCTTGCAAAAACTTGTTTACCTTCAAGTTGAGTCGTATCACCATCCTTTGATATCTCGTTGATGTCTTCCTGACTATAGCCAGCCCTGGCTAAAAGCTTGTAAGCATTGGGATCAAAGCCATTTGACCGTTTATCAGGGAGTCCTTTAAAATTTATCACCACCGACTCAGTTTGATGAACAAATCCTTTTAGTAAAGGTTTTGAAACCTTGTTCAAGGCGAGATTAGTAGCTGGCAAGGTCAAGTTTTCAAGCTCTTTACTGATCTTTTCTTCATCTTTTGCAAAAGAAGACTGGCCCTCTTTTCTTGCTGATACTGGAATATATCGGAGTGCCGCGGCTTTACGTGGTGGTTTATTGTCAACAAAGTTTTCTACCACCTTTTCTTTTCCTTTATTCTTTGTTGGCTGAGACGCCCCTTCATTTGTAGATGACTTATGCCCTTTTGAGCTCTTAAAGTCAATTATTTCTTCTCTTAAGTGGTCAGGTGATGATCGTAGTTCTTCCATCATATTTGACTTGAAATAGAATTTTGCGTCTGCAAAATGAGCTTCAGCTATGGTGAAGGGATCGGTGTCTGCCATTATCTTTCTTACTTGTCCATCTCGGCAATACTTAAAACATTGGTGGAGTGTTGAGGAGATGATACCATTTTCATGTATCCATGGTCGCCCAAGCAACATATTGTAGGTAGTTTTGGCATCTATGACATGGAAAAGTGCATTGGATTCCATATCTTCTATGTGCATCGCAAGCCTTATCTTTCCTATAGCATTTTGCCCTCCTTGATTGAAACCTTGAATCATCAGATGACTTGGAAAGAGTTCATCCATAGGAATCCCTAGCTCTCTCATGGTCTTAAGAGGTAGTATATTGACCGCCGAGCCATCATCCACCAAGATACGATTTACTATCTTTTCATCAACATATCCTTTAATGAAAAGAGGTCGGTTATGGAGTTTTGATCCAAGCAACAAGTCCTCATCGTTGAAGGATATCTCTGTTGTGCATACACCGTGAGATAAGTTTGAAGAGTCATCATGATCAATAGGGGTTTTCTCTTCATCAACCTGATAGCAAGCAACAAGTACATTTTCAATTATTTTCATTTCTATTGGCATGTACTCATTCAGTGTAACAGGCTTTCTTATACTTTGAGCTGAAAAACCCTCCTTTCTAACTGGTATGGATTTTTGTTGAGTCTTTCGGCGTATCGGCTCACTAATCGGCTTCCTCACCATTGAGATCCTCATTCTTGTTGGCTTTGTCGTTTGTATGTGCTTCCTCCTTCCTCTTCTACGCGTGACTAAAGTCCATCCTTCATCATCATAATTTTCAGACCATTCAGGCTTCAAGTCGTCAACTTGAGGTGTGAGGGTTATACATGGAGTTTGACTTGAGGACACAGTGAAACTCATCGGGAAAATGGCATCAAGTCTTATAGGTTCACAGGAGCCGAAACTTATTGTAGAGAGTGATTGACATGGTCCTGACTTGACCGTGGTTGTGATATTAGAGGCTGCTACTTCATCATCAAAAACGATATCTCCATTCTCGTGTAGCCTCATGATCTTGTCTTTCAGCACAAAACACTTCTCTACGGGATGACTGATTAGGCGATGATATTTGCAATAATTCGGATTATCTACTTGGTTTGCTTCTTCAGGGCGTTTCACCTCCGGCAACTCAATGATATTTGCCTCAAGCAGATCATCCAGCATCCTAGATATGTCTGAGTCAGGGAATGGATACACTTTCTCCTGTCGCTCTTTCAATGATGGTTTCTTTCTTTCACCCCTTTGAAAGGTAGTCGGCGTTGCATGATCATTCCTCTTAACTCCAGTTGGTACCCTTACAGCAGTCGAGTTAACTACTAGTGATTGCTTTCCCTCGACCTTCAGAGTGCTCTTTCCGAATCTACGACCTTCAGGCTTATTTCTTTTAGGCTCTTGCATAGGTAACGATGAACTTTCAGCCGCCGCAATGCTAAGTTCCATATCATGTGCACGAGTAGCCAATTCTTCAAAAGACTTTGGTTTGATGCCTTGTAGGATATATCGTAGTCCCCAATGCATCCCTTGAATACACATGTCTAGCGCAGAAGTCTCGGTGAGTCGATCTCTACAGTTGAGGCTGAGGTTTCTCCACCGATGAATGTAGTCGATGACAGGCTCTTCCTTCCACTGACGTGCATTAGTGAGTTCAATCATGCTAACCACACGACGAGTGCTGTAAAAGCGGTTAAGAAACTCACGCTCCAACTGCTCCCAAGTATCAATCGAGCAAGACTCCAAGTCAGTGTACCAGTCAAAGGCATTACCTTTCAAGGAACGAACAAACTGTTTTACCATGAGATCACCATTAGTCCCGGCATTGTTGCAAGTCTCCACAAAGTGAGCTATATGTTGTCGAGGATTTCCCTTGCCATCGAACTGCTGAAACTTTGGTGGTTGGTAACTTAGAGGCATCCTTAATAGGTCAATTCTTTGGGTGTACGGCTTCACATACGAATATGAAGGTTGAATTGAGCTTTCCACCTGGTCTGTGATGGCTTCCTTGATGAGTTCTTTCAGTTGATTTGTGGTGAAGATGCCATCAGTAATACCACGTATATTCTCCACAGCTCCGATTGCAGACTCCTCAATGACATCTAGTTGATCTACTTGGAAAGCCTTGTTAGTCGAGGTTTGGCCTCTTTCGTTCACGTTCTCAAGTTTGTTCATCAACTTTGCTATCTCACGGTCTTTTGCCTTGAGTGAAGTCGAAAGCCCCTCGACGAGTTTTGTCAAGTTAGCCACTTGATCTTCTAAGGATGTTGTCTCGGTCATCATCACTGACATGGTGCTAGAACCCGAAGCCTTATTTGGTGATTGACACGGAGCAGTTTCCATAGGTGAATCGTCAAAGTCGCTTTGAGTGTTGAAGACCATTTCGCGCGCCTCACTTGACTTTTGTAGTGGAGTTGCTTGTGGCTTCATCTTTGAGGCGACATCTTGTGCCCCTCTTGCATTCGAAGTTGACGTCATCTTGAGAATCGGCCTAGTTTGCGCATACAACTCGACGATGGATTTTGTTTTCAATGGCGGAGTTGAAGAATCTTCAATAGTATGTTGGGGACTTGAATCAATGGCCTTGTTGCTTTTCGAAGCGACAATGGTGATCATGTTCCTTCTAGTTGACATTGAGATTTTGTTGAAAATTCTTTCTTGAAGGGAAGAGATGAAAGGTAGAGATGTCCCCAGTGGAGTCGCCAGAAATTTGTAGACACAATTTTGTTCACTTGAAATTAAACAAGCACACGTGTACAAATATATGATTTTATTAAATATATGAATGGGTACAATCTCTATATAATATATTCTATCAAAAGAATATGGCAATCCTTTGATTCTTCCCTTGGATTTGATGTATGGTGACTTGATTTATTTGAGTAATCAAGCTAAGATTTGTGCTTTGCAAGAACGCGAATTTGGGCGTGTATTGCGAAGCGAGATGTTGTGATTTGATGCTTTGAAGAGTACCTTGATTTGTCTTCAAAGTGTTGTTGAAGAACTCTTATGGGGCGTTTTGGCTTGATCCAATAGAGCTTTGTTCTTTGTAGACTTCAAGCGTAGATGGAGGAGGCTTGAGAACTCTTTGAGAGAGAGAGCTTCCTTGCTTGAAGAGCTTATCTTGAAGAAAATTTGTATCTCCAAGAATCCAACCCCTTGCCTTTAGGTTGAGGCCCTCTATTTATAGAGATCTGTAGGGGCTCTCAGGTCTTTTCCAATGCCACGTGGCGTAATTTTATTGGTTGGTCTTTATTGACAGGATCTTGCATTTATGTCCGTCTTTATTGACGAAATCTTGTCTTTATGTCTGTCTTTATTGACGAAATCTTGCCTTTATGACGAAATATCTTGAATATCTCATTTCAAATGTCAACTTTTCATTGGCCAAGAAATATTTGAAGGCTTATTTGTTTTCCATGTCATTTATTTCAATTTTATTTTATTCTTTAAAATAAAGAATAAAATAACACATGGTGAAATTTGATTGGCGGAAAATTTGTGTTTCTACAGTGAGATTTAAACTCGTGACCGCTGGGTCAACAAAGCTTTGATACCAAAAACTGAATTACTTTCTTCAATGTTGTATTCATCTTAAATAGAAATTACAAGTGTGAGTAACGGTTATGCACAACTAACATCATGGTTGTTTTTTGTGCTATAATGAAATCAAATATCCTACTTTTTTTTATTAACATGGATATCCGGGTCACCTTACGTGCACCTCAACTAATCTCATGGGTGTCCTAGATTATTCAAATATCCTACTTCAATACAGAGGAAGAGGGCATGAGAAAAGTGACGGCCTAAAGCTCTGAAGTATGAGATGAGAAATTGTTTTGATGATGGTCGGTATTATTTTAAAATCGTAATTAGAATTCTTCAAAATTAATATTATTTAAGACTTCTGCTTATTGTTACGTACCTTTACAGCACTACCGGAGAAATTGAGTTATTTGCCTGCTATTTCCTCATAAATTCTTGTCTAAGAATTCTATTTGTGTTAAAAGTTGGGGCGGTGTGTAGAGTCAAAAGCAGGATATCCCGCCATCTCCATTACTCTTAATTCTGTAACAATCTTTTGGTGCCACCTGGAGAAATTGAGGTAAAGCATAAAATGTCGTGTACGCTGATGATTGGCTTGCGGTGAGTTTTAAACACAAGCAAGCACTAATTTCCTGGTGCTTTCCAATGGGATTTCGCCTGAGAATGTATTGCTGGAGAGATCAAAACCAGTCATGAAGTGAGAACACTGCCCTTGTAACCATCTGACCTTTGATAGTAAATATAAAAACAAATACTTTATATTTTTAAGCAAATAGTATTTTTTTTTAACATTTGATAGTACGAAATAGATGAACTTTTAACTTATAAGATAACTTATTTGTTTTCTAGTTAAAACTGAATTTAAAAAATGTATTTGACATGAAAAAATATTAAATTATTTTTTTTAATATTTTTTGATAATTTTAATATGCTAATATCATAAGAAAAACTCTGAAAAAATTGTTTTAAAAAATATTATGTATCATAATTCCAACATTCGTGAGTTTATAAGTTACCGAAGAAATTGAGTTAAAACATGAAATATTGACGGTTTGACTTGCGGGCCGCACTTTTGATTTTAAACGTGGCGGTAATTTCCACACGTTAAAATAGTCAAAAGTATGGCATCTCACTCGCGTAGTTTCTTATGGTGGCCTTATACCAGAGAAATTGACCTCAAGCATAAAATCTCATGGACGCGGATGGTTTCCTTTCGGTGTGCAACCAGTCATTTCCTGGTGATTTCTTTTTTTATATATAATAATCTAGAATTTAATTAAATGGTCATCAAGAAACCGGCCATAAAAAATACAAAAAAGAAAAGTACGATAAAGAAGAGAGAAGGCTTGTTTGAGTCTTTGGGTGGATTTGATATTGCGATTGTTTTTGTGGTTGAAGTTTTAAAAAAATAGTTTCATGAAAAACACTTTTAGTTGCAGTTCATAACTGAAATTGAAGTGTTTGGTTGAAACTATGGTTGAGTTTGAGATTAATGAAAAACAGTTGCATGTGTTTGGTTATCAAGCTTTTCATATTGCTGTCAACATGTGAAATTATTTTAAATTATACATACATATACATATACATATATATATATATATATATATATATATTGTTTTTTAAATATTATAGATTTAATAATCATAATAATAAAATGTAATTAATAATTCAAGTAAATTAGACACTTGTTTTATTCAAGTAAATTAGACACCCGGGCAGGTCACCTGTCACCATTGAGACCGTACTAACCCGGGTAGGTCACCCGTCATAACGAGACCCGGGCAGGTCACCCGTCACCATTGAGACCGTACTAACCCGGGTAGGTCACCCGTCATAACGAGACCCGGGCAGGTCACCCGTCACCATTGAGACCGTACTAACCCGGGTAGGTCACCCATCATAACGAGACCCGGGTCGGTCACCCGTCACCATTGAGGCCATACTAAACCGGGTAGGTCACCCGTCATAATGAGACCAACTTCATTTTTCTTTACAACACTTACTAGTTAAAGTCTTTTACAAAGACTTTAGTCGTAAGCATTGTAAAGAAGGGGGCAATTGTCATAACCCAATTTTGGGTCATTCCCAAATCTACCCGAAAATAACAAAAAAATAGAATAAAAGGGGCTGGTAGCGGTAGGAAAATCAAGGTGAAATTTTGGATGTTTTCGAGAGTTCGATCGTACTTTTTTTTGTGCCCAAAATGAAGGAAATCGCAGATTCAAGGCTAAAGTAATTTATTATCAGATAAATATGCGTAAAAATTAAGTCGACGGATATGATTATATTTTTATGGGTCAGTTCGATTTAATCGTTGGCCGATTTAAAAGTGTAATTATGTTTGAGAATTAGTTTAGGGTCCAATCGAAAGATTTAATGAAGTGCAAGAACTTGATTATATTTTAAATTAGCCAAATTAATTTTATTAAGGGCTTAATCGATGAGAAATCAAGTTCTTGAATTTAATTCGGGTTCAATTGATGAGATTGAAATTTTTAGAGACCGGGTTTGAATTTTTCCAAGTCAATTATGCGAAATCGGGGGCCGAATTGAATAAATTAAGAGTTTAATGGTCGATTGAGGGTTAAATCGCGAAAATCAGAAACCAAGGACCAAAATAAAAAGAGCTGCGCAAAGCTAAGGTTGATATTGAAATTCTGACGGGGTATAATTGCACAAAATCATAAATTTAAATCCAATTAGGGGTGCAATTGAACCAATTAAAAATTGAGGGACCAAATTGTATTTTTTCTCTCCCTCCCAAAATCATTACGCGTGACTGCACTGTTCAGTCACCTGAATAGTGCAGGCACGCCACCTGCGAGCACAGGCACGCCACCTGCGAGCGGGCGGCAACCCATCGCTGCACGCAATGGGCAGCCGAAGGGTTGCCGTCCTCTGCTATAAATACCATGCAAACAGAGGTGATCAGGGGAAGGAGGAGAGACAGAAAAAAAAAAAACAGAAGAAGAAGAAGGAAGAACTCACGTAAAAACTCTAGTTTTTTTACATCAGCCCAGGATCACCAGCTTCTTTCTTTCCTTTTCTTTTCTTTCCTTTTTCTCTTTTCTCTCTCGGTCGACGACAACAGTCTCTCTCTCTAAAGAAAAACAGAGGAACCGCCCTCTCTCTCTCTCTCTCGGTGCAGCAGCTCCATTCGTCAACACCGGACACCCCACACCACCACTTCGTCACCATCATCTCCGCCTTCACTCCAGCAGCACAGCCACCTCCTCCGGCAAGGCAGCAGACCAGCAGCCCGACGACAGTAACCACAGACCATACATTCCGACGTCCATTCCGGCCACCACAGGCCACCATTTCCGGCGCCACCACGACCAAAAGAACCACCACGACTTCCTCTACCTAACGGTATTAACAGGTGCTCCATTCTTCATACTCGAAAATCCTCTTTGTTACTGTTCATCATCCCTGTGTTTGCATGCGGGGAGTGAATTGATTCACTCCCCGCGTGGGCTTAGCGGGCCGGGCCTTGCGCCCGGCCTGGCCCCTGAAGAAGGCTTCCAACCTTTGGGCTGAGAGCCCAGTCCAAGACCAAGAATAGCGGACCGCGAGTCCGGCCCGATAGTGACTGGGCCGAAAGCCCAGTCCAACCCGAGAATAGGGGCCGAGAGCCCAGCAAGAATAAATGGGCCCGGCTCGATGTAATGGGTCGAAGCCCCGCCCAGACCCAGGATTGATTGGGCCTAAGCCCAATCCGAGCTTAAATAGGCTGAAGCCCCCTGATAGATTAGCTGGGCTGCGAGCCCAGCCCATGGAGGCGGGCTGGCAGCCCAGACCCATAGGCGGGCTGGCAGCCCAGCCCCCATGTAGGTGGGCTGGCAGCCAACCCACCCATAATAAAAAAAATAATAAAAAAAAGAAGGAAATAATAATAAAAATATATAAAAATACATAATTTGCAAAAAAATATTTTTATAAAAAATATATGTTGTTTTCTTGCATACGGCCAATACACTAGCATATTTTAAAAATTCTTTTTCTTTCGAAAAAATATATATTATCTTGGAGTTTGAAGAGAAAATGTGTTTTGGCATGGATTTCGCAAAGAAAAAAAATCATTTCTTGCATTTTGAAATTTTACAACATGTTTGTAAGAATCCAAAGGGTGTTGGCCAATATTTCAAAAATATAAAAATCTTATTTTTGGGAATTTATTATTCACTGTCGGTGTTTGGATAAATAAATCCTAAGGGGTTAATATCCAAAATATTCGGCGGGAATGATATGCTATTATTCACTGTCGGTGTTTGGATAAATAAATCCTAAGGGGTTAATATCCAAAATATTCGGCGGGAATGATATGCTGTTATTCACTGTCGGTGTTTGGATAAATAAATCCTAAGGGGTTAACATCCAAAATATTCGGCGGGAATGATATGCTATTATTCACTGTCGGTGTTTGGATAAATAAATCCTAAGGGGTTAATATCCAAAATATTCGGCGGGAATGATATGCTATTATTCACTGTCGGTGTTTGGATAAATAAATCCTAAAAGGGTTATTATCCAAAATATTTGGCAGGGTAATATCCCATCACCACTTAACCAACATATGCTTTGAAAGATCAAAACCATAACAAATCATAACCAAACCAAAACGCCAAGTAGCTTACCTTAGGTAGGGCGTACTAGGGGTGCTAAAACCTTTCCTTTACGCAACCAGTCCCTTACCCTAGAATCTCTGAAAGACCAGTTTAGGTTTCCTAGTAACCATGATACTAGGTGGCGACTCCCTTTTTCATGAAAATAAAGATGATACCCCCGACACATGAATCCCCTCGCTCACGGGGAGGGACGCCGCGCTCTCGCGAAGGGGTGCGATAGGATGGCGACTCCACTGGGGACTTTGGACTAGGCTTGATAATTTTGTTTGTTTATGATATGTTATTGTTTTTCATATTGCTAAGAATGGTTTATTTTGTTCAAAGTCTTTAACATGCATCTTTACATTCTATCATCATAATATGCCTTGTCATGCATCACTTTTATTATTTCAAGAGCACACACTAAACTTTAAGATAAGTGGGGGACTAGCAGCTTACCTATGACTTGAGTCAAGGTTGAAGTTTGTGTAAACCCCAACTCTTTGCTGAGTGTTTAGACTGGTAGTGATTGGTATATGTGCCATCCCGCTATCTGCTAAACCCCCATATCACCTTTACGAGGGTGATCACTGGGACAGCAAGAGACCCTCTTTAGAGACCAAGTAGTAAACTTACCCTATGTCTCACGTACAGGAACTAGAACCAATCATTAGGGTGTATGCTCCCTCCATTTTGTTTTGCATTAAGACAAACTCTTCTCGAAGCATTTTGAATTTAAGATTTTTGAGTGACACAATGGCCATCACGTAAGAAATTTTCATTGTAGGGTTTAAGCAAAAATCAATTTGTGTTTATCATGCAATTATTACGATCACGTGTCACTTCTCGAAGGGTGAGTCTATCAAAAAAAAAACATGCATATACATTTCATCATGCGTTTTATAATTTTTGGTTATCATACAATTGTTACGATCACGTGTCACTCCTCGAAGGGCGAGCCCGTCAAAAAAACAAAAACAAAAAAAAAACAAAAACAAATATGCATATACATTTCAACATGCATTCTCACAGTTTTTATTTATCATACAATTGTCACATCTCGAAGGCTGAGTCCGTAAAAAAACAAAAAAAAAAAAAAACAGAAAAATTGCATTTCAACATGCATTCTCACAGTTTTTGTTACAATCACTCCTCGAAGGGCAAGTCTGTTAAAAAAAAAAAACATTTCAACATGCATTCCTATAGTTTGAAATAGGGGTCCCTCAATCTGTCATCCTCCGAAGGGTCAAACTGGACATCGATACAGAGCCATCATTTGTGTTTCTTCTGCAAGAACAAAGTTTGCCTTCCTTTTGCGACATAATCCGGATGAGAGATATGAATAGTCGCAAGCATTTCAGTAATCAAGCATGGAAGTTTCATCAACTAAAGGCAAGTCAAGTGTTATGGAGGATGTTATCATCGATAGTGTCAGCAATAAATCATCGCGAACATAAGCAAGATCAATAAGCAGCGACAAGTCTGAGAAAAGTGTCGCACCGTCAATAACTTTCTTATGGAATCTCATCGGCCATCACTTTGTACTCGGGTTAAATCATCGTTTCATTGAAGCATGTGTTTTCCTTGTCTTTTTGTTGTTTTGAAATCAAGAGATTGTTTGACATTCTTATTTTTGACAAAATATTTTGATCAAACTTCAACATGCAAAATTTAAAGTTATCATTTCTAAAATATTTTTTGAGCGCAGAATGACATGATGAGCGCTATCAATGTGACCGAACAATTTTTTGAACCCATACACCGAGTTTTTGAATCACATCATATGAACTAAGATTTATCAGTATACATCGACATGTAATGGATTCAATATTTATGGACCCGCGAATCATAACTCTTGCACATCCAAATCATTACATTGGATGAGGTCAAAATTTATCAGTTTAAAACCAACTTTGCTTGAAATTACAAAAGGTCATCATTAAAATATATATCCCCAATTTGAGCCTGACATGATATTTCTTTGAAAAACCCGACATGAGTCACACCCTCACACTGGGGGCAAACACATGGGGGGCAAATAAGAGATTTTTAGTTTGAGGATACAGTGACAACATTAAAATCATCAAAATGGGGGAGGTTTAAGAACAAAAACCCAACATGGGAGAACAATCAAGTTGAGATAGGACATGACAAAAACCAAGAGTCGATGCTAAGGACAAGTTCATAAAAAAAAATGAAAAAAAAATGAAAAAAAAATGAAAAACGAAAAAAGGAAAAGAAAAAAGAAAAAGAAGAAAATATTGAACTATACCATGTCTGTTGGTATCTTTAGTCAAACCTCATGTGGGAAGAAATGTTATATTAAGATTATCGAGTCTCCAAGATAAGTTATCAATCAAATGAAGATCTTGCAAAATTATTTCGTTAGACTATATTGAATGCAACAAAAGATGAAATAATATTAGATGACAAATGATGGTTTGAGTTTTTAGTATTCCCTTTTAAGTTTGAAATTGTCAATGAAAGGAATGGCATGGTTGTAGAGATTCTTAGAGCATTGGTTGATTGATAAAAAATCACGTTAAGATAATTAATGTATTTTTATGTCGTTTCTTCTACAAAGACAACAAGGGAAAAAGAGTTAATAACTAGATCCTAGGTCTTTGAAACCCTTAAACACTTTTTTGAGCCTATGAATTCCCTTTTATTTTTATGCCCACGAACCATAGCCTCATTACGCGCTTTTAAAAGTCTTTCTTAATCAAGCAAGCAATTTTAACTGATAAGTGGTGCTCTCCAGTATTGTCAGGGTTTTTTTTCCATAAGAGTTATAACTTCAAGAAGTAAGTTACAATTTGTTATACATATTGATAAATTAAGTGATGGAAAAGGAGATAAATTTTCAACTGAATCTCGGGTCTTTACTCGACACTCTAAATTGCACTTCATCATGTACCTTCAAATCACATACCCCCAAAGTCAGAGATTAGAAGAAAAACAAAACCCAAAAAAAAAAAACGATTTCAATCTCACAATGAGTCAATTACTGTTTGCAAAATACAAGATAATTACAAGTCTACATGCGTTGAATATCGTGTGTTGGGTATTGGACCAAATGAATTTGATTTTCAACAAATGACACCTCTTTGATTTTATTTCAAGTATTAGACTTTGGATGCACATGGTTTTTGAAATTGGTGACTTAATTTCAGAACAAGAAAGATTGGCAAACAAAGAGAACACTGATTGGATTTGCAGAATCCTTAATATTGGCAGTTTTTGATTAGAAAGCCCAACAGTCAGAGGACATGAAATGGATCTTGATAAGGATGCAAACAATTTCACATCAAAAAAGAAGAAGCAAATAATGACCTGGTGAAATTCATCAGATTTATAGCGACAACAAATATGTTTTGGTGATGAACAAATGAATGAGCATCAACAGATCAACTCAAGGCAGAATTGCTTAGTGGAGAATGATGGTTTAACAAGCTCCAACAACGGTTGAAACTAAAATTGCATTTGAAGGGCATCGTCAGATTTTGGCTTACCCGTAGATTTTGTTGTCTCCAAAATATATTGTAACATGGGTGTATTTGGATAAATGTTAAAGAATATGCATGCCATCAAAGTTGACTAGGGGATAATATGTTTTGAAGTTACTGATTCAAGCTCCGCTTCACTACATGAATGTGCGCGATAAAAAGAAAGATGTCATCACATGAGTCATATTATTGATAAATGTTGAAAGGTATATGTGCCACCAAGACTAATAGGGGGAATAATTGACTTTAACAGCACATCGACTAAAGGTTCAAAAATAATAACCTTGTTAATCACAACATTATAATTCTTCGCATGGACTAAGAAGAATTTATTCAGAAGGAATTGAGTCTATAACGAAGAGTTTCAGATTTCATGATCGCAGTTGCATCAATTCAAGGTATAATTCATTGCATGATTGTGGATGATGATAACATTACATCTTTTCTCACGAGCTGAGATAAATTTATGGTAGATAACATTGAGCATGCAATGATGGGTTTTGGATGCATTTCTGGATAACTTGACAAATCCATGAAGGTCGATGATGACATATAGTAGAAGAAATATGATTCAATTGATGATAAACTCCGTGATTGATTGACAATATAAGATGAGGACAGTATTTAGCAGGTCTTGCAAATGATTGTTAGTAGAACACACATAAATCGAAGAATTTGTTATTGAAAGAATCAAAGAAAATGGATGACTTGTTACACCCCATCATGATGAATCAAGCAACACCACACTTGGGGGCAAGTTCATAATTGATGAACAATGAAAGCAGAGATTATTGCAGATAGCCAGAATAAGCAGTGTGCTTAAGTTCGGTGGACGGATGACAACAAAGTTTTAGAGATTAGGCAAAGGCATCCTATGACAATAGAGTATCAGAAAAAGAGGGACCTAATTTCTCAGGTAAGTACATGCATCGTAATGCATTTGCATCCCCTCATCACCATTGTCTAGCCGGGTAGGTCACCCGTAATAATGAGACATACTTCATCATTTTTCATCTGGGTAGGTCACCCGTAATAATAAGACCTCTTCCTTTTCCATCCGGGTAGGTCACCGGTCATAATAAGACCCGGGCAGGTCACCCGTCATAACAAGACCCGGGAGGTCACCCGTCACCATTGAGGCCGTACTAACCCGGGCAGGTCACCCGTCATAACGAGACCCGGGCAGGTCACCCGTCACCATTGAGACCGTACTAACCCGGGTAGGTCACCCGTCATAACGAGACCCGGGCAGGTCACCCGTCACCATTGAGACCGTACTAACCCGGGTAGGTCACCCGTCATAACGAGACCCGGGCAGGTCACCCGTCACCATTGAGGCCGTACTAAATCGGGCAGGTCACCCGTCATAACGAGACCCGGGCAGGTCACCCGTCACCATTGAGGCCGTACTAACCCGGGCAGGTCACCCGTCATAACGAGACCCGGGCAGGTCACCCGTCACCATTGAGACCGTACTAACCCGGGTAGGTCACCCGTCATAACGAGACCCGGGCAGGTCACCTGTCACCATTGAGACCGTACTAACCCGGGGAGGTCACCCATCATAACGAGACCCGGGCAGGTCACCCGTCACCATTGAGACCGTACTAGCCTCATGCTTGTTTTCTCTTTCTTCTTCCATTTGCTTTGTTTGTGATGTTTCACCAAACTTTTATGGCTTCTATTAGTGGTTGATCAGCTCCTCCCTTCTTTTTG
The DNA here is from genome assembly GCA_009078335.1 of Salix brachista. NCBI lineage: Eukaryota > Viridiplantae > Streptophyta > Magnoliopsida > Malpighiales > Salicaceae > Salix > Salix brachista. The sequence continues at coordinate 599,045 of CM018576.1, read as the reverse complement.
CTGGGTGCCTTTAGCTATATATTTATGCAGTCTTAAGTACAAAAGCTTAGAATATATGTCATTCTTGTGGGGACCTAGACCTGCTGTAGGCTGTGATGCCTTTAAATTTGGTCCAGTGAAGGTGACTGAAGTGAATCAACCAGGATGCTTTCTTTCAAAGTTGCTATAAACTAATGGTTGATATTTATTTCATAGAGTTGCATCATTCAAGAATCGTTTTCCTCGTACAAAGTCACTCAAATTATAATTTTCTCTGTTAATTGTCTTTGTTGTATCCGTTGAGCTCTGTGATATCTGAAACTGTTCCTGCTAGTGGCTAAGTACTTTGATCCTCAAATAATCTTATCTATGGAAATGCCACTGAATGAGAATCATGATTTTTTAAGCAGATAATCTTGTGATGAGACATGTATCTGCTTAAAGAAAGGTTGCTTTAATTATTAGAGGCAACTGTGCTGCTTGGCAAAGCCGGCTCCTAGTTGATCATTAGAGGCAACTTTACCCGGAATGAATTTATTTTTGAAAGGTTTGACAAGCTGTAAAGCCCGTACCCCACTTTGCCGTTCCAATTCCACGGAGTTCTTCCAAATTTCCACCGTTTAGTCCAGCCACTACCAGACATATCAACACAGATTTGGCAGAACGGCTCGGAGCCTTGTTCAGCCAAGTTCTCAGTTCAACAGGTTGTGAAATCAATGATTAGCGGGTTGATTTAATAGATTAATTATATAAAAATATTTAACATGTATTAGTACATTAATCTTTATATTATATCACAAATTTATTCATGGTAAAGGGTTCACATCCCTTGTTTTAGTATCTCTTACGAGCCAAAGTACCCATCTATGGGATATGCTGCGAATAGAATTCTAAGATAATTTCTAATAAAAAAAAAAATACAAGAGTATTGTGAATGTATTTAATAAAATAGATTAAAAGTTATATGAATAATAAATCTTAAAAAGAATTGTTCATGCTAACTAAACACTAGTTTGCAAAGTTGAAAAATAAAAATATATGGAGTATTTGAAATTATTACTTTTTATCAAATCCATTTTTATTTCCCTGCTAGTGCCTTTTAATTTATTTATTTCAATTTTATGGAAATAAAAATGGATTTGATAAAAAGTAATAATTTCAAATCTAAAAGAAAAATGCATTTTTAATATAAATTCTCTTTTATCCTATTATTTTTTCTGAACAAAAAATGTATAGTGCTAGCTATGTGGTTTATTGCATAAAAACTGAAGGCAATTAAAAAAACATAAATTTTTATTTTTATTTAAATAAAGAAAAAATTATCTATTTAATAAAAACTCATATCCCTTATTAATGCATTTTTTTTATCCGAAGTATTGTTTTTAAATAAAAAGAAAGTTTTACTAAAAAGATTATGAACTAATAATTTTGATACAGATATATTAAAACATATATAAATAATAAACTTGATAAAAAATGAAAATCCACAATTAAAAAACAAATATTTCATCTATATTAATTGTTGATTTATAATCATTCAAAAAGTAATTGTTGATATCATCATCAAAGGTGCTAACATTATTTGAAACAATAACATAATTGGATAATTATTTAAATACTATTTTAATAATTTTATATAAAAAATATAATTTTAAAATACAAAAAAAATAAACAAATAAAAGAAATGAAAGTGTGCCTAGTTCACATGCCGAGGTATTTTTTTTTTCCATGAAGTTAAAGAATGACGCATTGCCCATTTAAACGGCGCATTCTATGTTTCCAATCTTTTTAGGGTTACCAGAGGTGGCTTCGGTGATAAAAAAGAAAAAAAAAAGTTCACTAAAAACCAAATCTCAATTACTTTTTCACCTGAAAACATGAAAAAAAAAATTCATAAACCTTGAAAACTCAATTTCTAACAGTAAAATATATTCTAATCGATTTAAAAACTTAAAATCAAATTATAAAATTTCTCTTTTTGTATTATTGAAAGTGAAAATATCTTTATTGAATTCCTTTCTTAAAGCATAATCTATAGATATCAAATTTAAGTTATTGGTGGTCGGAATCTGTTTTTTCTCCTTAAAATCTGCAGTGATTTTTTCAAGATTAATGGATACAAGATCCATCAACCTTAGGTATTACTTGTCTGGATCTCAACTCAGAATTTAAAGTTAAGTTTCTTTTTGTGTACTTTTAGATTAACTCAGATCTCAACTCAGAATTTAAAATCAATTCAGATCAGCATATTCTTATTTAGCAGGAGAACTGGAGTTCTGGTTGCCCCAGGTAAACTCAGTTTTCCCTGTTTGCACTTGTATTCTGAACCGCAACAAGTAGATTGAACCTCCAAAGTCTTTCTTTCTAGTTTGATTCAGTTCTTACGAGGGAAAGGCTTCATGTGTAGACTTACTTTTTGCAGAAGGTATTAGAACTGGATGATCGCCTGAATCTCGTGCTTCAGGCCAGTGATGAGAAGATCTGTTGCAAATAATGAAGGCAAATTGACCAATTGACCATCAATTACGCAAATTGACCATCAAACTTTCAATTGTATTCAATTTGGCCTTTGATTTTGTTGATTTAAGTCCTTGAAGTCTCGTGACTATTACAATTTGGTCTTTGTTTTTGAATTTCTTTAATCATGTATCAATTGCCTATTAAACTTTAATATTTATGTAATTAAGCCCTATATTTGACCGGATTAAATTTTTAAAATTGTAATCCAACCCTTTTAATTCCTTCCAATTAACACTTAAATAGAATTAAAAAAACCATTTTTTCTTGTAATTACACCCTTAATAAATTCAATTAAACCATGAAGAATTACAATTGAGTTATTAAACATTTAATTTCAAGATTTTCTTCCCAAATTGAATTTTTCTTCTTAACAGAGCCTTCATCAAATCAAAATTGAACTTTCAATTTTTTAACTTTGTATTATTTTATAATCTTAATTAGAATTCTTCAAAATTAATGATTGTTTTTGTTTAATTTAAGAGTTCTGCTTATTGTTTTCTGTACAGCACTACCGGAGTTATTTGCCTACTATTTTCTCATAAATTATTGTCTAAGAATTCTATTTTGTGTTAAACGTTGTGGGCGGTGTATAAAGTAGTCAAAAGCAAGATATCCCGCCTTCTCCATTGCTCTTATTCTGTAACAATCTTTCGGTGCCTTAATAATGCACTCCTGGAGAAATTGAGGTAAAGCATAAAATGTCGTGTACGATGATGCTTGACTTGCGGCGTGCACTTTTGAGTCTTAAACACAAGCAAGCACTAATTTCCTGGTGCTTTCCTTTTAAAAAACTAAGTCTTCTTCCTTAGATTTGCAGGAGCCATCACAAGTTCACACCAGCTTGTTCCATATATTTTCTCCAACTCCAAGAAATTGCCTTCTTCATTATTCACTTGAAGATCACGTCAACGAGATTAATTGATGAGAAATTGTATTCAAGATCATTATTAACTTCTTGATCAGAATTTTCCAACATGCATGATGGTCTGTTTGCAGAAATAAATAAATGTATATATATATAGCAACAACAAAGTAAACAAGACATTCTTAGGAGGAGTTCAGAGATAAATGTAGTTAATTACAACACTCATTATTGATAACATCAAAAGTAAGTAAGGCTAATCTATGAGAGACCAACAACCACAGCAAACTCATTAATCCCATTTGCTAAGACCCTAAGATCTTCTGAAGTTGGAGAACTTACGAAAATTAACCACCATTAAACAGTAGCAAGTGTCAATGCACTCTTCAATGAAGTTAAACCACCGGCCCCGCCAAAGTGGATTTATGTAGAGAACTGCTGCAATTGTCAACACCACAATTACGTAACTTACACCAAGGCTCACATAGAAAACATCCATGTCAATGAAACCATCATCTTCTCGTTCATCTTGTGTTTTCCCATGTGGGATAAAATACTTTTGAAATGACTTTTACAATAATATCTCCGGTGTACTTTCCTTGCGTAAGGTTGAAAAAAGTTGTGGTTACTGAATATGCATGTACAAGCAGAACTTGTTCTGGAATTTTATTCTGCTCAATCTTACATTCCCCCTTCCCACCAAATTCCACACTCTCTCCCGTTCAATTATCTGATATAATTTATCTGCTGTTTCTTCTCTGCTCTATTAGGTCCCAGAGGCATTGAGGAGGCCAATGGATTATGTAAATTTAATTTCATTCTGAGTCTCAGGATGATGGTTCAGGTTCAGGGATCAAGACTGTAGAAGCCAGAGATCAAAATGGTTTATCTGGAGAAAACTCAAACTGGTCAGAAGATTCCAAGCGGAGATTAAGCATTGACCTCTGAAAACAGAAGCGCGCGCGCACGAGATGATGATGCATTAAAAGAATATCTGATGGTTAGGAGAAGGTAACGGGGTTTAACGGTGTAAGATTAGCCCAATAAAAATCATTTCCCTTTTCTTCTAACACTAAAAATACCCTTTCATACCTTCATTTCATTAATTTTTATTGCACGAGATTTTTTTTTTGGCTATTTTATCCCAGTCGTGAGGGTACGATTTGGGTCAAAAGATTAATAATTATAAATACAATTAACATAAGTGGGTTAAGTTAATTGTTCATATCATGAGGTTAATATTTTTTTAATCATTCAATAATAAATCTGTGCTGCAATTAAATTGGGTGGACAGCACGATGCAATCTAAAGTCACGGGTTAAGCTTAGTCGCTGTAGTCCTCTTTATAGTCAGGTTTAATAACTATTCTCTTAACTCATTCTTCACATGTCATGCGAGGACACGTGGTTGGTGCAAACACTTACACCTGTGAAAAATGAATGAGCTCTATAGAAGAAATAAAGAGTTGAACTTCTCACTATTTTATAAAGTTAAATTCATAAATTATTTTTATGAGATACATATATTCAATAATTTTATGTTTCCAAAATATTCATTTCTCTATACAGAAAAAAATAGAAACATATAGGTTACAGGAAATTAACCTGGAGAAAACAAGTGTTGTGTCATCATTGAGCCAACCTCTTGCTGGCAAACACAATTCATTTCGTGTTCAAACTCGAATCATAGCAAGGCTATGTTGGAGATTTAATTTATCTGTCGGCATTCTTGCAAGAACGTTATAGTGCCGGTAGTGTGTTTGTGGTTGTTTTTAAAAGTATTTTTTATTCAGAAATATATCAAAATAATATTTTTTTTTATTTTTTTAAAATTATTTTTGATATTAGCACATAAAAATAATATAAAAATGAAAAAAAATGAAAAATAAAATAAAAAAAATTTCAATTTTTCAAAAATGTTTCCCAAACGCGTTCCCACACACCCCCATAGTTTGTTAGTTGGTCTTGTTAAAGAACCATCTCACCTAAAAGCTTAAGCTTGTAAGTGAGGCCCCATAATATGATTTATATTATTCTCTAACACACACCCTCAAGTGAAAGCCCTTTGGGCTTGAAACTTGCACAGGCCCACATCACCTTGTGCTTGATTTTTATCAAATAGAATGGGGGTGGTGAGATTCGAACTCGTGACCGCTGGGTCAACAAGGCTCTGAACCATGTTAAGGAACCATCTCACCTATGAAAATAAGTTCAAGCAAATGTATATTGAATTCTGCAGAATGTATATTCAAGGTTGAAATCAATCTTCTTAAATTACATCTCTCATTCTCATGTGTACATATATAGCTCTGCACTAACTAACACTGAGTATTTGAAGGAAGATAAACTAAAGATTACAATTTGAAATTTGAATTTTAAATCTCCTGTAGAATCTCCTTATCAGCTGACAGTGATCTTGCAATCTTCTTCTGATCTGCGAGCTCCTGATCTGCTGCCAATGTTGACTCTGCATCATGCGCAGGTGTCAATACTCTAACACCCCCCCTCAAACTGTTGGGGAGGATACACACAGACAGGTTGTCTCGAAGAAACATGAAACGGGAAGCAGATTGGCCCTTTGTAAATATGTCTGCAAGTTGGTCTTTGGTGGACACATGTCGAACTTGAATATCACCATTAAGCACCTTTTCTCTGATAAAATGATAGTCAATCTCTATGTGTTTTGTTCTGGCATGGAAAACAGGATTGGATGCTAAGGCAATGGCACCTATGTTGTCACACCATATATTAGGTGCAATCGGCAGAGTAATTTGTAACTCAAGGAAACAACATTCGAAGCCAATACAATTCAGCTGTCGTATGAGCCATTCTTCTGTACTCAGCCTCAGTGCTTGATCTAGAAACAATTCCCTGCTTTTTACTACTCCATGAAATAAGATTAGTGCCCAAGAACACCCCAAAACCAGTGGTGCTGCGTCTGTCATCAGGGTCTCCTGCCCAATCGGAATCACAATATGCATTCAGTTTGATCTCTCCAGGAACATAATACAAGCCAACATCAACAGTCCCTTTGAGATACCTTAGGACACGCTTCACAGCTTTCCAATGAACATCACGAGGGCAATGCATAAACTGGCACAATTGATTGACTGAATAAGCAATATCGGGCCTTGTAATAGTGTAGTACTGAAGTGCACCTACAACTCTTCGATATGTAGTGGGATCAGCTAATTCATCACCAATTGCTGAAGATAGTTTAGGACCTGATGAGAAGGGACAATTCAATGGCTTTGCACCAATCATATCTGTGCTGTGTAATAAATCAGTGATGTATTTTGCTTGCTGCAGATGCAAGCCATCGGAATTCCTTATAGCCTGAATTCCAAGAAAATAACTCAATTCACCAAGATCCTTCACCTGAAACTCAATTTTCAATTTATCCACAAACTGATGAACTGCATGCAAGCTAGAACCAGTGACAATTATGTCATCAACATACACTAAGACAAACATACGGTTAGAAGCATTAGTGTATGTAAACAAAGAATAATCCATCTTTGACTCTGTAAACCCATAATCAATCAATTGCTGAGATAAACGTTGAAACCAAGCCCTAGGGGCTTGTTTGAGGCCATATAATGACTTGTGCAAACGACATACATGGTCTGGAAAATCAGCATCTTCATACCCTTTCGGTTGCTCCATATACACCTCCTCATCCAAAATACCATTCAAGAAAGCATTGGAGATATCCAATTGCTTGATATTCCATTTCAAAGACACAGTAAGGGACAATACTAACCGTATGGTAGTGGGCTTCACCACGGGAGAGAAGGTATCGAAGTAATCAATTCCAGGACTTTGATCAAATCCCTTCGCTACAAGCCTCGCTTTATAGCGATCGATACTGCCATCAGAAGCCCTTTTGATTTTATAAACCCAATTGTTACGAACAACACATTTGTTCACTGGCCGTGGACAAAGAGACCATGTTCCATTGGCCATTAATGCATCAAATTCACAACCCATAGCTGCTCGCCACTCTGCTTTAGTTACTGCCTTTGTAAAACAAGTTGGTTCAGGTTCATTAATCACACTGGAGAAGACACACAGAGGATGACGGGTGGCTAAGTAAGATTTGAAACCAGGAAATTGCTTAGGTTTGCTATTACCTGTTTTGGATCTGGTGACGATTTCAAATGTGGGACAATTTGTGAACATGGGTTTTCTAATGGCAGAGGAAGATTTGAAGAGACAGGGATAATTGGTGATTCTATGATTTGGGATGCATGTGGTGGGTGATTGGACGATGGGGTTGGCAGGGGCGATGAATTGGATGTATCAGGTGATGGCAAAGTGATGGGATCTAGTGTAGACGTGGAGAAATCGGAAACAACAGGAATAGTACTGCAATCTGGGTTAATTGTGGGAAAAGAAATAGATAATGGTTGAGAAATCATACCGATGGAGCTGCTGATCGTGGGGCTGGCAGTGGAGGCGCAGGAGTTGAAGCTGGGAAATGTATTTTCATCAAAGACTACATGCCTGGAAATAAAAACTTGGCCTGTAGTATACTCTAAGCAACGATACCCTTTTTGTTGATTTGAATACCCTATGAAAATGCATTGTTTGCTACGAAATGCTAATTTGTGTTTTTCATAGGGTCTTAGATAAGGATAACATGCACAGCCAAAGGTGCGAAGTTCAGAGTAGCTAGGCATAGTTTTATGAAGAATAAAATATGGTGGGAGTCTATTGAGAACTTTGGTTGGCAGACGATTAATTAAGTATACAGATGTTAAGAAAGCATCTACCCAGTAACAGTTTGAAAGACCAGCTTTGGCTAATAAAGTTAACCCCATTTCTTGAATATGCCTATGCTTTCGTTCGACCACACCATTTTGTGGAGATGTATAGGGACAAGTTAACCTATGAAAAATGCCATTAGTTTCCAGAAATAATTGGATTCCTTGGAAAGATATTCCCCACCGTTATCAGACTGCAATTGTTGAATGGAACAAGAGAATAAATTTTCAACAAGAGTTTTGAATTTTTGAAAAATGGAAAGAACATCGCTCTTGAAACGCATGGGATATATCCATGTAAATCGACTGAAGTCATCGACAAATAAGACATAATAACGACATCCACCAACGGAAGTGATGGGAGATACCCAGACATCACTGTGAATTAAGGCTAATGGTCTAGCTGATTGTCGATTAGAATCAGAAAGCAACAATCTTTTTGATTTTCCTAATTGACAAGAGCTACAGATTTTAGACTTGTGAGTTGGTTTCTTTATTTGCAGGAATGAAGCAAGATATTCTAATGTAGAATCAGCAGGGTGTCCTAGACGATCATGCCATTGATCACTGGTGGCTTTGGCACCTAATGTGGAAGTCAGACATCGGAATTTATTGAAGAGATTCTTGGTTCCATTAATTGGATAGAGTCCACCCTCAACCAGCCCGTGGAGCAGCAGCCTGTCGGTCTTGTTCTCCTTAACATAAAAATCCATTCCAGTTAGCACAAAATAACAGTCATTATCAAGACAAAGTTGATTAATGGACAATAGATTGGTGGCAGCTTGAGGACAGTGAAAGACTTTATTTAATTTAAAGGAACTTTGGTTTGTATTTAGGGTGGAGAATCCAGTGTGTTTGATTATCAAACCTGAACCATTGCCAACTTCGACAGTGTCATGATCATCATACGGGTGAAGAGCTTGCAAGTTTGCTGCATTAGCAGTAATATGGGCATTGGCACCACTATCAGCATACCAGGTTTGTTGTTCAAATGTGTTGTTGGATTCAGCAGCCATGGCTGCTAATTCAGAAGGTGGCCTGCGACCTTGGAAAGAAAAATTGAATCGTTGAAAACAATCCAAAGCACTGTGATTATATTTTTCACAGATCTGGCATTTTGGGCGTTCATGTGGAGCACCTCTATCAGTGTTAAATTGATTTTTGGAAGGTCCACGAGGCTGTGCTGAAACAACAAATTGGTTAGATCGTGGAACAGGACCTGTCGGTTTCCTCTTGGGATAAGCATTGTGTTTTGCAGCAAATGCAAAATTCTGATTCTGCATCAAAATAGGTGCTTCAACAAGTGTTTCAAAACTCAAAAGTTCCGATTGAAACTCATCAAGTGACAATTCCTTCTCCCTGCAAGCAAAGTTATAAGAGGTAATAAATGGAGTGTAAGTGGCACGAAGTCCACCAAGTAAGAATGTAATGAAATCTTGGTCATTCACAGGTTGGCCTGCAGCAGCAAGATTATCAGCCAATTGTTTAGCATCTTCAAAAAATGAAGAGCATGACCGATTGCCTTGAACAATCGTTTGAAGTTGTCTCTTAAGCAGAGCAATTCGAGACCGAGATGTAGCTGAAAAACGAGTCTGAAGAGAATCCCAGACTTGTTTGGAAGTTTTCAAGCTAAAGACAGTAGACACTAGCTTTTCTGAAATAGAAGCTAGCAACCAACTTAGAACACAATTGTCTTTTCTGAACCACACTATGTAAGCTGGATTAGGAGAGTTGTCTGCAAGAAGCTTGGATGGTGCTTCTTCAGACCCATCAATCATGCCACTCAGATCATGACTTCGCAGAAACACTTGAAACTGAACACTCCATGTCAAATAATTGGGCCCTTCAAGCTTGTTGTTGACAGGTTGTGACAGTGACTGGAAATGTTGTGTCTGTGAGGAGGGAATTTGGGTGGTGCTTGAGGAAGCCATGAGAACTGTTGAATATAGTGGAATGATGAGAAAATTATGTGTGTGCGGAAGCAATTTGGAACGTAAAGAGACGTTTGCCTATTGCTCTGATACCATAAAAGAATAAAACAAATAAGTTCTGCAAATGTATATTGAATTCTGCAGAATGTATATTCAAGGTTGAAATCAATCTTCTTAAATTACATCTCTCATTCTCATGTGTACATATATAGCTCTGCACTAACTAACACTGAGTATTTGAAGGAAGATAAACTAAAGATTACAATTTGAAATTTGAATTTTAAATCTCCTGTAGAATCTCCTTATCAGCTGACAGTGATCTTGCAATCTTCTTCTGATCTGCGAGCTCCTGATCTGCTGCCACTCTTGACTCTGCATCATGCGCAGGTGTCAATACTCTAACAGGTCTGAGATGGTACCTAAGGTTGATAATGAAAATTGGGTTCAACCGATAATATTTTTTTAGACTTGGTATAAGATCAAGTGATGATATTGGAGTAGTAAAATCGATGATTTGATGTTTGTTTAACACTGTATTATAAAAATGATTTTAAAAAAAAAAATTATCTTTTACTTTTTGGTATTAAAGTCGAAGACAGCTGTTGCTTCAGATGGGATGATTGTGATATTTCACATCGGAAACGGAGTGTCTAGAACTAGGACATATTTGTAGGTCTGATTGTTATTAAGTCAAACATGACTTTTTAGCGAATAAGAGTGCTCCCAAGTACAAAACCGTGAAATCATAGGCCAAAACGGACAATATATGAGGGAGGTGGGTCGGATCTTATAATCAAATTCAATTATCAGCCTCATAGATTTAATGTCTTTTCTAGTAAGGTTTTTTCTTCTTATGAAAATTGACCATCAAACTTTTAATTGTATTTGATTTGGCCTTTGATTTTGTTGATTTAAATCCTTGAAATCTCGTGACTTTTACAATTTGATCTTTGTTTTTGAATTTCTTTAATCATGTATCAATAGCCTCTTAAACTTTAATATTTATGTAATTAACCTTATATTTGACCGGATTAAATTTTTAAAATTGTGATTCAACCCTTTTAGTTCCTTCCAATTAACACTTAAATATAATTTAAAAAGAAAACCATTTAATCTTGTAATTACACGCTTAATAAATTCAATTAAACCATGAAGAATTACAATTGAATTATTAAACATTTATTTTTGAGATTTTCTTCCCAAATTGAATTTTTCTTCTTAACAGAGCCTTCATCAAATCAAAATTGAACTTTCAATTTTTTAACTTTGTATTATTTTAAAATCTTAATTAGATTTCTTCAAAATGATCGTTTTTTTTAATTTAATTACACACTTAATTACAAAGCAGGATATCCCGCCTTCTCCATTACTCTTATTCCGTGACAATCTTTAATAATGCACTCAGGAGAAATTGAGGTAAAGCATGAAATGTCGTGTACGCTGATGCTCGACTTGCGGTGTGCACTTCTGAGTCTTAAACACAAGCAAGCACTAATTTCCTGGTGCTTTCCTTTTAAAAACTAAGTCTTCGTCCTTAGATTTGCAGGAGCCATCACAAGTTCACACCAGCTTGTTCCATATATTTTCTCCAACTCCAAGAAATTGCCTTCCTCATTATTCACTTGAAGATTACGTCGACGAGATTAATTGATGAGAAATTGTATTCAAGATGTAAATTCTTGATCAGAATTTCCCAACATGCATGATGGTCTGTGCGAATAAATAAATAAATATATATATATAGCGACAACAAAGTAAACAAGACATTCTTAGGAGGAGCTCCGAGATAAATGTAGTTAATTACAACACTCATTTATTGATAACATCAAAAGTAAGTAAGGCTAATCTATGAGAGGCCAACACGCTAAGAAGCACCCAATAATTGGACAGATACAAGCAAATGCATGCTGAACAAGTTCTGAGCGAACATAAATTTGGACCATTTATGCAACAAGCAAACAACTGATCCCCCCGCCAACAACCACAACAAATTCATTAATCCCAAATGCTAAGACCCTAAGATCTTCTGAAGTTGGAGAACTTACGAAAATTAACCACCAGAAAACAGTAGCAAGTGTCAATGCACTCTTCAATGAAGTCAAACCACCTGCCCCGCCAAAGTGGATTTATGTAGAGAACTGCTGCAATTGTCAACACCACAATTATGTAACTTACACCAAAGCTCACATAGAAAACATCCATGTCAATGAAACCATCATCTTCTCGTTCATCATTAGGCATGGGCTGTGATGGTGACTCTTCTTCACTGCATTTGTTCTGTAATGGAGGTCCACATAAAAGAGGATTACCTTCGTAACTGCTTTCATCAAAGGTTCCAAACTGATCTTTCCTCTCTGGAGCTTTTCCTGACAAGTTATTGTGTGCCACACTGAAAACTGCTAGATTGTTGAGTACAACAAGCTGCAGAGGGATGACACCATCGAAGTTGTTGTGAGAAAGATCCAAGCTCTCTATCTGCTTTAAGTTTGAGAATGTTGCAGGGATAGATCCGGTGAGATTGTTGTGTGACAAGTTTAACGCATGCAACTCACTTAATTTTCCTATCTCCAATGGGATTTCGCCTGAGAATCTATTGCTGGAGAGATCAAAACCAGTCATGAAGTTGAGAACAGTGCCCTTGTAACCTTCTGGCCTTCTTTTAGTTGTAAATTTTACTGTTTCTTCTATATTGTTGTCTTCGAGATGGCTTCCCTCGCTATCGATCTTCCCTGCTACTAAACCGGTTTCAAAAGATATCTGCAATATGTGCATGAACACAGAGGTTTTGTGACGAGTTCCTTTATCTAGGTTTTCCTTCAAAGAAAAATTTCGCAGACAAAAAGGTAGAGGACCAGAGAGCTGATTTCGTGAAACATCCAAGATGGTTAAATAATCTAACAAGCATAACTGAGTAGGAAGGTCACCAGCAAATTGATTATCTCTCAGGAGAAGAACACTCAATGCCGAAAGATTGCCAATCCAATTTGAAATTGGGCCCATCAAGTTGTTGTCTGCAATATCCAACGTCACCAAGGAAGAGCTGTTATAAAATGCCTCTGTCAACGGACCGCTCAGTTGATTTTTGGATAGATGTACATATTTTATTGATGATGGGTTGAAGCAAGATGGTACAGAACCAGACAAATTGTTCTCAGACAAGTCCAAATATTCAAGGTAGCCAAGCTTGCAGAAATCTCCTGGAAGTGGACCATCAAAATGATTTCTGGACAAATCAATTGCTATGAGATTTGAGAAATTGCCCATCCGTGTTGGAAGAATGCCTGAAAACTGATTGTCGCTTATATCCAGGGCAGATAAATATATCCCATCGGTAGGTTGAAAATCTAATACATGCCCCGTAAATTTGTTGCCATCTAGGTAGAGATAATCGAGGAAAGATGAGTTGAAAATTGAAGGAGATATCTCTCCACCCAAATTGTTGTTTGATAGCTTCACATACAGTGATCTCTTCAACTGCTCTGGTTTTACTATCGACAATAGATTGTGAGATAAATCTATAAATAACGGTGGAGAGCTCATATTTCCAAAGCAAGAAGGAATGCTTCCTGTCTGTCCATTCTTAGCCATAATAAATTCTGCTAAATTTGGGAATACCGAGCATATATTTCTTGGAACTTGACCGCTTATGTTGTTGTTTGATATATCTAAGAAAGTCATATTCGGAGTAGGATGGTGTGGCAATTTCAAAGGACCAACAAAGGAGTTCTGCCTCAAAAATAATGCTTCCAATCTTGTGTTGTTCTCAAGTAACCATGATGGGAACATTCCGCTGAAGTTGCTGCTGGAGAGATTAAGGCTTCTCAAGTCATATTGGCTGTAGAGAAAGTTGGGAACATCTGAATTGATTGCTTTAGATGTACTATTTGACAAGCTGAAAAACATCAGTTGGAACTTTGGAATGAAATTCCGAAAGCCAGCTCGGTCTTCTACTAGAGTGCAATTGTCACATATGAAGAACTTGAGTTTTGAGTGGTTACTGAAGGACTTGAATGAAAGTGGGAGTTCACAGAGGTTGTTTGATAGTGATAAGAACTCAAGGGATATGAGGTTGTTTAGAGGACCGGTGGCAATATTCCCAGTGAACCGATTTCTAGAAACATCTAGCACTTGTAGAGATGACAAGTTTCCCAAACAATCTGGGAGTGAACCCTCTAGCTTATTTCCAGAGAGATCTAACTGTTCAACATTCTTCAATCCATCCAAACCTGTAGAATTAGTTTATCTCTAATCATGTTAAAACCACCGATGAAATTAAGTATCTTTCATTGATCATGTAATTATAGGCAGATGGGAGAGGTGTTGAATTACCTTGAGCGGGTAGGGTGCCAGTGAGGTCACAATCACGAACAGACAAGATTTTAAGAGCAGGCAATTGTCCAATATTCTGGAGAAAGTTTATTTGGAGAGCACTACTGCGATCTAGATACAATTCTTCAAGGGTGGTCATATTGAAGAAAGTCACTGTGAAAAAAAAAAAAAAAAACAAATGACGGAAATGGTAGTGATACAGAGCAGTCATTGCATTTTACATTAATAGAAGGCTTCGACATTAATAATTAAAATTTAAGCCAACTAATCTCTAATTTGATATCTAAGTTAATTTTTTGTGGTGTGCATTTAAGCCTCTCTAATTTCCTCAGCTGTAATGATAGGACCTCGACACCTGCAAGAGAGTTGGTGTTATATGCAAAATTAAAAATTAAAAATGAGATGCCTCTAAGTAAATTAGGCACTACCATTGATACTTGCCATCTGAAGGAAACAAACTAGTAGCATAGAAAAAATCATACAGGAAAGGGTCATGAAAAAGGTTCAAAGCTAGATAATTTAATTGTTACCAACGGATGATCCTTTCAGTTCCAAATTGTCTGACAGATCCAAAGACTTGAGAGATGACAACCCAGTTAGAGATGAGAAAATGCTATCATTAAATCGATTATCACTTAGGTCAAGGACATGCAGTTTCCTCAATCTTGATGATAGGACTGTTGGAAGATAAGCTGCTGAGCTGGATTAAACAAGAATTGCACAAGGATGAAGATGCTTGCTGCTTAAGTAGTTGATGATGTAATAGTTAGTTAGTATTCTGTTATGATGTAACTAACTAACAAGTAAGCATGCATAAGGTGTGTGTGTGTTCTCATAGTTGTAAAGCATGCATAATGTGTGTGTTGTGTGTGCTCTGTCTCAATCATATATAAGAGGCAAGAAGTCAAACACTTTGTAAGCAATTCACTTCAATACAATAAGAAGACTACGAAGTTAGTGAAAACAGACTTACCTTCTTTTCTCTCTGCCCAAATATCTTCTTCTTCTTCCCAAATTCAACAAACCCAAAAACCTGCAAAATAACACAAACACAAATCAAAACCTAAACTCACTAAATCAAATCAGAAATTCAACATGGTATCAGAGCTGGCTTGATCAACAAGGAAGGGGCGTAATCAATCTGTGAACTTACAAGCAGAAAGTGTAAAGAAGAAAAATGGTGTCAAGTGGAGATCTTAGAGCACCACAGTTTAATGGTGAGAATTATGAGTATTGGTCAGTCAAAATGAAAACAATCCTCGTAGCTTATGATCTATGGGATGTGGTTGAATGTGGTGATACATCAACCAAAGTATCCAATGAAAATGACAGTGGAGAAGCTTCTGGTTCAAAGGACAAGAAAACTGAATCAGTTGTAACAGCTGCTGAGACTAAGGAGAAAATGATCAAAGATGCCAAGGCTTTATGTATAATCCAAGGAGCCTTGACTGATGACATTTTCCCTAGAATAAGAAATGAAGAGACAGCAAGAGGAGCTTGGGATCTGTTGAGGAGAGAATTCAGAGGAGATGATAAAGTTAGAGAGGTGAAGTTGCAGGCTGTAAGAGCAGAATTCGAGTATATGAGAATGGCTGAAGGAGAAAGCCTAGATCATTACTTGACTAAGTTCTTTGGAGTGATAAATGACATGAAATCTCTAGGAGAAGAGATAACTGAAGCAAGGATAGTGCAAAAGACTTTGATGAGTCTTAGCAGAAAATACAAGTCCATAGTCTCAATAATTGAAGAAACAAGAGACTTGAAAACACTTAGAAGTGAAGAAGTTATTGCTTCACTTAAAGTGTATGATAGAAGGGAAGATATGCATGAGGAAAGAGAGAGAGAAATGCATATTGAAAGAGCATTCAACACTTTGAAAGTTGGCAGTAATCAATTTCATGGTGGAAATAAAGGCTCACATTTGAAATCAAGGCAAGGCTGGCAGGAACAACAAAGAAGACCTGCAAACTTGTCATCGAATAGCTATAACAGCTATGGTTCAAACTGGAATCAAAGAACTGGAGCAAGTTCTAATAATTCCTTCATTTCACAGAATAGACAAGGAAGTAGTAGTCAAAATTCTGTGAAGCCAAAGTGTAGTGTGTGTCAGAAAAATCACTTTGGAATCTGCAGGTATAAAGGAAAGCAGAGATGCAGTAGATGCAATCTATTTGGACACAACACAAATGATTGCAATGATTACAAGCAATTGGCAAATTGTGCACAAGAGGAGGAAGAAGTGTTCATTGCAAATTCATTTTATGCTTGTCATGTAGCAAGTATAAAGGACAAGGTTTATAATCTGACCAAGAAGGAGGCAGTAGCTGAAAAAAATGGCTCCCATGCTGCTGCTGCTGCTAAGAAGGGAAAGGATGACAGCATCAGTTCTGAGTCTTCAGAGGATGAATCTTTTGATGATGAGGATCCTAAAAACAAGAATTTGCCAGCATTGAAGAAAGTTGAACCTATTAAGAAAGAGGAGTCCAGTGACAGCTCAGACGAGGATGATAGCTCCTCAGATGAGGAAGCAGTTGCACCAGCAAAGGCTTCTCTTCCTAAGAATGTTCCTGCACAATCAGTTACCATTAAAAGAACTGAAGTTAGTGAGGACTCTAAAAGTGATTCTGATTCTGATGAATCCTCTTCTGAAGGTGAGGGGAAAACAAAATCTGCAACTGTTTCAAAAGTTATACCCAAAAAGAGTGAGGAGGATGACAGTTCAGAAAGTGATTCTGACGAAGATGAGACCCCTGCACCAAAGGCAGCCTCTGCAGCTGAAACAAAGGCAAAGGAAAATGCTCAGAAGGAAAGTAGTAGTGAAGAGGAGAGCTCTAGTGCTAGCTCAGATGATGAGGAAAGAAAAACTCTTGACCGGGAATTGGCCCGTGCAAAGGGAGAAATGCAGCAACTTCGTGACAGGCTTGCTATAACTGAGCGGACTGCAAAGTCTGAAGCACAGTTGAAAGAGAAATATCAGTTGCGTCTGAAAGTGCTTGAAGAGAGCTTAAGAGGGTCTTCAAGTAGTAATCGCAGTGCACCAGAGGGAAGGTGTATAAGCAATGGGCCACCTCGTCGTCAATCCTTAGGTGGAGCTGATAACATTTCAAAATTGACCTCCAATGGTTTTTTGTCTAAAAGAACCTCTCAGTCAAGATCTTTTTCCTCTAGCACCAGTTCAGTGCTGAAGAATTCTAAAGGAACATCAAAATCATTTGATGGGGGCACGAGATCATTGGATAGGAGTAGTAAATTGCTCTTAAATGGAGCTGGACAAAATCATTCATTCAATCAACCTTGTGATGGAACCAAGGAGACTGAGACACCTAATTCGTGGAAAGGGAACTTGGAAGGAAAGCCCAATGAGTTCCCACCAGCAGATACAGAGGACAGTGTTCCTGGGATACTGTATGATATGTTGCAAAAAGAGGTTGTAGCTTTGAGGAAAGCTGGCCATGAAAAAGATCAAAGCCTAAAGGATAAGGATGATGCAATTGAGATGTTAGCTAAGAAAGTGGATACATTAACTAAGGCAAAGTGGAAGACCATTACTGCAGAGGAGAAGAAACCTTATGAGGAGAAGTACAAGGTTGAAAAAGAAGCCTATCTGAAGTTGATGACAAAGGAGAAGTGCAAGACCAAAGCAATGAAGTTTTTCGATGAGGAATCACAAGCAGAAACAACACTTCTATTATGTGATAATATGTCAACAATCTCAATGGCTAGAAATCCAGATTGAGGATGAAACTTGGAGTTAAACCAGTCAGCAACTTAGGAGAGGCTGTTGGAAGATAAGCTGCTGAGCTGGATTAAACAAGAATTGCACAAGGATGAAGATGCTTGCTGCTTAAGTAGTTGATGATGTAATAGTTAGTTAGTATTCTGTTATGATGTAACTAACTAACAAGTAAGCATGCATAAGGTGTGTGTGTGTTCTCATAGTTGTAAAGCATGCATAATGTGTGTGTTGTGTGTGCTCTGTCTCAATCATATATAAGAGGCAAGAAGTCAAACACTTTGTAAGCAATTCACTTCAATACAATAAGAAGACTACGAAGTTAGTGAAAACAGACTTACCTTCTTTTCTCTCTGCCCAAATATCTTCTTCTTCTTCCCAAATTCAACAAACCCAAAAACCTGCAAAATAACACAAACACAAATCAAAACCTAAACTCACTAAATCAAATCAGAAATTCAACAAGGACTTCAAAGCCTGAAATGAAATCTCCAAGTAATCTCATAATTAACACTAAACACCAGCCATTTTATCAATATAATCTCAGTATAATAATATTCACTAAATAATATGATTATATAACAACATAAACCTTGATTCTCATGGCAACCAACTATTGCATTAGAGCGCAAATCAAGACTTCGCAACTCTTTGAAAGGAAGAAACAAATTCTCATGGATGACAACTATTCATTGAAGATTTGATCTCCAAGAGACCAATTCTCTCTTCCTCCAGACACCCGTAACAACGACCATGCCATTCCCCAACCAAAGTGAATAATGTTAGCACCATCCAAACCCACATTTTTCTCATCGTCATCTTAGATGAAGCACTCCGTCTTATATTAATTGCTGTTTGCTATGTGCATTTGGGTAACAAAAGAGGTCCTATTTATACTACTACTCTTCAGCCCTCTTCTCCCCTTGCTAAATATAAAATTATTTTCTCGACAGTGAATGGAAGAGACTTTGAATCCGAATAAAAATTGAAAAAAAAATTATGATTTGCTTTTTTTGGTAGCAAAAACACGGCATCATGCCTTGTTGAAGTTTGCCTAATATTCTTCTTTCTTGTGATAGGCAGATCAAATGCTGTATTCCATGCCTGTTTTCACGTTGGCAGGAAGCTTCCAGGAACACCATTTTGACAGGGAAACCCCACATATACCTCTGGCAAACCCTTTAGAATTGAATTAGTAAATGGTCAAAATTATCCCTTATAAAAAAATAAAATAAGTATCTTAAATTTCAAATATTATGGGTCTTTTAATTATATTTAAATTCATTTTTTTAATTTAAATATAATTAAATAAAATAATTTTATTGTTGGAGGGTTTTTCAAAAGCAATTATTTAATTATATAACTTACTCCTATTAATTGTATAATTAAACTATATACAAAATAATTAAACTTTATTTAAAATAAGATAAAAAAATGGCTCTCCAAAATGGCTCTTTACCATTGGACAACATATCAACTCAAAAGCCATTTATACCTTATTCAAAGAGCCATTTTTATGATCTGACTCTTAAAAATGGCTCTTGCCATTGGACTTGCCCTAACTGTCAAGTAACAACCTTACCTAAAAAAGTGGTTAAATAAGGTTCTAAAATATAATTTATATTATTCTCTAATATCCCTTTCAAGTAAAAAAAAATTAGGCTTGAAACTTGCACACATGGTCTACACTACCTTATACTTAATTTTTATTAAATAAAATGAGGGGATGAGATTCAAACTCGTGATTATTGGATTAACAAAGCTTCAATACTAAAACTAAATTACTTTCTTCATTGTTGTATATATTCATGTTAAATAGGAATTACAAGTGTGAGTGACAGTTATGTACAGCTAACATCATCATGGTTGTTTTTTGTGATATACATGAAAACTGTTAAGAATAGAGAATTAAGTATGAGAGGAAATCATGGTTGACAGATACAATCTCATCACCCATGATTCTCTCATTCACTCTGCACTCCTAACTTATATCTCTTCAATAACTCATAATTTAGTCTAGTTTTGGGCGTTCCAACCATTCCAATTCAATTTTCTACATCAACCGCGTCTTTATGTAAAAGAGAATTCCAAGAAAAATACTATAGAAACTGTGACCCTGTGTGGATACTTTAAGGTTTCTAGCAGCGATAATGCACTATAAGATAGGACAACGCACTTTTAGCAACAAAGCAAGTTGCTCACATATAAATTTTTTTAAAAATGGTAGTAATTCCAAATTTGGTGCTTGGTATGATAGTAGTAATAGTAATAATAATAAAACCATATAATGAAATCAAAGATTTTTTTTTATTAACATGGATGTTCGGACCAACTTGAGTGTACCTTGACTAATCTCACGAACCCTGAAGTTAACGGTCATATAAATCTTTAATGACCATCATTTTAGTAACCACAGAGCTCAAACCTGAGACCACAGGGATAGTAAATCTTTTATTCTCAAGCTCGTACCATTGTGACACCAACTAGATAATTCAAATATCCTACTTCATTAAAGAGGAAGAGAGCATGGGAAAAGGGATGACCTGAAGTTCTATAACCTAACTTGGATAGATATACTTTGCGTTGAAGGAAGTATGAGATGAGAAAGCACTTGGGGACTTGGCATGGCGGGGAAGGGACTTGTCAACTGGGCTTGCAGGATATTCAGTGGGCTCGGAGATTAGTTGTTGTACGCGTAAACTGGCCCAGACACCCCGGTTATAAAAAAAAAAGTATGAGAAGAAATTGTTTTGATGATGGACTGTATTATTTCAATTAGAATTCTTTCAATTATTTTAAAATCTTAATTAGAATTCTTCAAAATGATTGTTTTTGTTTAATTTAAGACTTCTGCTTATTGTTACCTTTACAGCACTACCGGAGAAATTGGCCTGCTATTTTCTCATAAACTATTGTCTAAGAATTCTATGTGTTGAACGTTGGGGCCGTTGTGTAAAGGAGTCAAAAGCAGGATATGCCGCCTTCTCCACTACTCTTATTCTGTAACAATCTTTAATAATGCACTCCTGGAGAAATTGAGGTAAAGCATGAAATGTCGTGTACGCTGATTTGCGGTGTGCACTTTTGAGTCTTTAACACAAGCAAGCACTAATTTCTTTGTGCTTTCCTTTTATATTTCCTTTTAAAAACTAAGTCTTCTTCCTTAGACTTTTAAGCCCCGTTTGTTTGCTGGAAAGTGGTTTCCTTTTGGAAAGTGAATTCCGGGGAAAGTGAATTCCTGAAAAGTGAATTCCTGGAAAGTGAATTCCGATGTTTGACAGTGTTATGGAAAATAAACTGGAAAACACTTTCCAGTGTTTGTTTGTGTTATGAAAAATGTGTTGACATATAATGTCATACTTGTATGCTTTATATATTTTGATGATAACAATAAAAAGAAAATGGACTAATAATATGCTTGGATGAGATTAAGTTATAAACAGGTATTATACAAAGAATACATCAACAAGCATAATGGATTACACGAAGAAATCATTCCAGGAAGTCCAAGATGCAAGCAAGTGAAGATTTAGAATAAGTTTTCATTTTAGTGCTTTATGTAAATCTCAATTTCTAACTTGATAGCACAAATTAAAATGAACTCACACACTTCACATTGCATGCATTAAAAGGGTTTGATGATTATAGGTTTAAGTCATAATCAATCGGTTCAAGAAATTCAGAAAAGATAATTTGTCAAAATAGGGTTTCTGCATGAACCGGTCGACCGCTTGGGTTACCAAGTGAACCGGTCGACCGCTTGGAAGACAAATTGCCTTTCGAACTGAACCGGTCGACCGCTTGGTTTTTACCAAGTGAACCGGTCGACCGTTTGGACCATGTTAAGTTGAACCGGTCGACCGCTTGTGAACCGGTCGACCGCTTGGTCAAAAAGATTGATTTTCTGGCTTTTAAATGAACCGGTCGACCACTTGATTTATCCGTTGTGAACCGGTCGACCGTTTGAGATGACAGTTGCACTAAAACGGCTAGAACCGGCTAGTTTCTCTTTGAAACTTATAAATAGGCCTCTTAATTGCAAAATTAAAAAGAGACATTTTTTATTATATCTGATATTGAGGCAATTAGTAGTGCATAAACACCTTCATATCATCAATCCTCATTAATACTCAAATTTGTGTTTAAATCTTCATATCCTAACACAAAGAGTATTAAATCTCATTCTCACTACACTTAAACACCTTCAAATATTCTAAGTGCTATTAAGTGAGATAAAGAGATCATAGATCTTAATTTGTAATATCCACACTATTGAGAGTGTATTGTTGTGTTACAAAAACAATCCTTGTAAAACTCTTGAGAGTTGAGTATAAAACTCTTGATATTGGTGAGGGAACATCACCAAGGAAAAATCTTGAAGAGGGTACATCTTCAAGTGGGAAAAAGGAAAATCTTGAAGAGGGCATATCTTCAAGTGGTGTAAAAGTCTTGGTGTGGATTCATCAAGCGGGAATTGTAATCTTGTTACTTGGACTAGTAAGAGAATACAATACTCAAGTACGGGTTGGTACTTGAGCTGTGGATGTAGGCTTGCCGAACCACGTTAAAAACCGAGTTAGCAATCTCTCTCTCTTATCTCTTTACTTTAAAATAATTAATTTTAAAATTGCATTAATTGTTGTATTTACACCTAATCCCCCCCCCCCTTAGGTGCATAGTTGCCTTAATCCTTAAACAACAATTGGTATCAGAGCTTAGTTCTCAGTTATTAAGTTTGCTTAAACTTTGAGTAGAATGGCAACTACAAGCTATAATCTCCAAAATGAAGGTGCTTCAACATCTAGACCACCATTTTTTGATGGTAATGACTATGCCTATTGGAAAGCTAGAATGACAATATATCTTCAATCTATAGATTTCGATTTATGGCTTTCTATTGAAAATGGACCTCATAGACCAATTAAAACCGAAAATGGTATTGAGATTCCGAAAAGCATGATAGAATATACTGACCTAGATAAAAGATTACTTTCTATGGATGCTAAAGCAATGAACACTTTATATTGTGCATTAAATAGAAGTGAATTTAATAGAATATCTTCTTGTAAAAATGCTAGGGATATATGGCATGCTTTAGAAGTAACTCATGAAGGAACTAATCAAGTTAAAGAATCAAAAATTGATATGTTAGTTCATTAGTATGAGTTATTCAAAATGTTGCAAAATGAATCCATAACAAGTATGTTTACTCGTATGAGTAGCATTACAAATAGTTTACATGCTCTTGGTAGAACTTACACAAATGCAGATATTGTAAGTAAGATTCTCAGATCTCTACCGAAAGCTTGGGAAGCTAAAGTGACGGCAATACGAGAAGCCAAAGATCTCACAAAATTACCATTAGAGGAGCTCATCGGTTCTCTAATGACTCATGAGATAACTATGGATAAACAAGATCAAGAAGAAAGGCCAAAGAAAAACTTGGCATTTAAAACTGTTCATCAAATTGAAAGTGATGATAATGATGATGATGAAGACAGTCACGACGATCTTGAAGAAGATGTAGCATTGATCACAAGACAGTTTCGAAACTTCCTTAGAAAGAAAAATGACAAGAGAAAGTTCTCGAACTTCAAAAAGGAGGGAAACAAAGGAGAATCAAGTAAAGAAACTCCAAGATGCTACAAATGCAACAAGTTAGGACATATCAAAACCGATTGTCCCCTTCTTCAAACAAAGAAGAAAAATCGCTTTCAAAAGAAAGCTTTGAAAGCAACATGGAGCGATGACTCGGACTCAAGCTCCAGTGATGAAGAAGAACATGTGGCTAACATGTGTTTCATGGCAATCGAAAGTGAAAATGAGGTACTATCTTCGGATGATGAATCCGATCCTTCTTATATTGAATTACATGAACAACTTGAAAATCTGTATGTAGAATATAAGAAATTAGGTTCAAAATATAGTACCCTAAAAAGAAATCATGTATGCATAATTGAAGAAAAAGAATTACTAGAAAAGAAAGTATGTGATTTGAATGACAAGAGTAGTATGACTAATCAACTTGAAGAAGATAATAAATCCTTAAAAGAAAAAGTTGATGAGTTGAATGTAATTATCGCAAAATTCACACAAGGCTCAAATTTTTTTGAGAAAATGCTTTCGAGCCAGAGAAGTATGTTTAACAAAGGAGGATTAGGTTATAAAACTAATAAAAACCAAAAATACTTAAAGAACTACTTTGTTAAAGCTAAACAGTCTTATGATCCAAGTCATACATGCAATTACTGTAGAAATCAGGACATTTGATTTATGCATGTCCTATGAAGAAAAATAAGACTGTTAAAATGATTTGGGTTCCAAAAGGAACCACCCCTAACCAAAAAGGACCCAAGAAGGTATGGGTACCAAAATCCTCATCTTGATTCTGTTTTGTAGGAACCAAGGGAACATGGGGAGTGGTTTTTGGATAGTGCTTGTTCAAGACACATGACCGGAGACGGCACTCTTTTTTCAAGCCTTACCAAAATTAAAGGAGGAAAAGTGACTTTTGGGGACAACTCAAAAGGGAAAATTGTTGGAATTGGTAACATTGGAGGTATGTCTTCACCCTCCATTGAAAATGTATTTCTTGTTGATAGTCTTAAACATAACTTGCTTAGTATAAGCCAATTATGTGACAAAGGCTATAAAATCATTTTTGATCATACATGTTGCTTAATACTTAAAAATGATAAAATTATCTTTATCGGTAATAGAATTGGAAACATCTATAAAATCAAAATAGATACATGTATGAGTATTGAAAGTTGTCTTGTTGCTAGTATAAATGATAGTTCTCTATGGCATAGAAGACTAGGTCACATAAGCATGGACATCCTTTCAAAATTAGCTAAAAATGACTTAGTTAAAGGTCTTCCTCATATTGCATATATAAAGGAAAAGCTATGTGATGCTTGCCAAATGGGTAAACAAGTTAAAACGTCTTTTAAAAGTAAGAATCACATATCAACCGAAAGACCTTTAGAATTACTTCATATAGATCTATTTGGACCAACTAGAACAAGAAGTTTAAGTGGTAATAGATATGTGTTTGTAATCGTTGATGACTTTACTAGGTATACATGGGTTATATTTTTGAAATCAAAAGATGAAACCATTTATGAATTTGTAAAGTTTTCAAAGAAAATCGAAAACGAGAAAGGATTTTCTATAATAAACATAAGGAGCGATCATGGTGGTGAATTCATAAGTGATTTATTTGAAACGTTTTGTGAAGAAAAAGGATACCACCACAATTTTTCAACGCCTAGAACTCCCCAACAAAATGGGGTTGTGGAAAGGAAAAATCGGTCTCTTCAAGAAATGGCAAGAACAATGATAAATGAATTTAACACCCCGAAATATTTTTGGGCGGAAGCCGTAAACACTTCTTGCTATGTTTTAAACCGTGTTACTTTGAGACCTGAGTTGAAAAAGACTCCTTATGAGCTTTGGAAAGGGAGGAAGCCCAACATCTCTTATTTTAAAGTCTTTGGTTCAAAATGTTTTATTCTAAACACTAAAGACAACCTTGATAAATTTGATTCAAAATCCGATGTTGGAATTTTTCTTGG
Organism: Salix brachista; assembly: GCA_009078335.1. Lineage (NCBI taxonomy): Eukaryota > Viridiplantae > Streptophyta > Magnoliopsida > Malpighiales > Salicaceae > Salix > Salix brachista. The sequence continues at coordinate 573,349 of CM018576.1, read as the reverse complement.
ATACTCCTCCTCTAGCAAGGCTTACAGAGTATACAATAATAGAACACTTTGTCTTGAGGAATCCATGCATGTCGCTTTTGAGGAAACTCAAAATGACAAAATTGTTGAGATTCTAGATGACTTAAATGAAAATGTTCAAAATTTGAATCTTAATGATAAAAACCCAAAGGAGTCATCAAATGAAGACATGAACAAGGACCAACCAAGCTCAAGCAATCAACAAGAGTTGGTAAGTAACTCCTTTGAGCCGCCAAAGGAGCTAAGGTATGTAAGTTCTCATCCTCCAGATTTAATTATTGGTAATCCTTTTGAGGGAACTAAAACTAGAGCATCCCTTAGAAACATTAGTGGGCATTATGCATTTGTTTCTCAAATAGAACCTAAAACCTTTCTTGAAGCCGAAAATGATGAAAAATGGATTTTAGCCATGCAAGATGAGCTAAATCAGTTTGAGAGAAATGATGTTTGGGAACTAGTCCCTAGGCCAAAAGATTTATCAATAATTGGTACTAAATGGGTCTTTAGAAACAAAATTGATGAACATGGGACTATTGTTAGAAACAAAGCAAGACTAGTTGCTAAAGGTTATAATCAAGAAGAAGGAATAGATTATGAAGAAACCTTTGCACCAGTGGCTAGACTTGAATCTATAAGAATGCTATTAGCCTATGCATGTCATGCCAATTTTACGCTCTTCCAAATGGATGTTAAAAGTGCATTTTTAAATGGCTTTATAATGGAAGAAGTATATGTTGAACAACCTCAAGGCTTTGAAAATTTTGAATTTCCTAATCATGTTTTTAAACTCAAAAAGGCCTTGTATGGTTTAAAACAAGCACCTAGGGCATGGTATGATAGATTAAAAACATTTCTTATTGAAAATGATTTTAACATTGGCAAAATTGACACCACCCTTTTTACGAAAAGAAAAGGAAAAGATATCCTTATTATACAAATCTATGTTGATGATATAATTTTTGGTGCTACTAACGAATCTCTGTGTAAGGAATTTGCAAAATGCATGCAAGAGGAATTTGAAATGAGCATGATGGGAGAATTAAATTTCTTCCTTGGATTGCAAATTAAGCAAACAAGAGATGGCATCTTCATCAACCAAAGCAAGTACACCAAGGATCTTCTGAAAAGATTTGGGATGGAACATGTCAAAGATGCCGACACACCCATGGGGACATCTATTAAGCTTGATATGGACGAAAAAGGTAAAACCGTAGACATCACCAAATATCGAGGTATGATCGGTTCTCTTTTATATTTAACCGCAAGTAGACCCGATATTATGTTTAGTGTATGTTTATGTGCACGATTTCAAGCATGTCCAAAAGAATCCCATGTTAGTGCAGTAAAAAGAATTTTTCGTTACTTGCATGGTACAATTGATTTAGGGTTGTGGTATCCGAAGGGAAGTGAAATGAGTTTAATCAGTTATTCGGATGCAGATTTTGCGGGTTGTAAAATTGATAGGAAAAGTACTAGTGGAACTTGTCATTTTCTAGGATCATCACTAGTATCATGGGCGAGTAAGAAACAAAACTCGGTAGCCCTATCAACAACTGAAGCAGAATATATTGCGGCAGGTAGTTGTTGTGCACAAGTATTATGGATGAAACAAACTCTGGAGGATTATAGACTTAGGTTTGAAAATACTCCGATTAAATGTGATAATACAAGTGCAATTTGCCTATCTAAAAATCCTATTCAACACTCTCGTACAAAACACATAGAAGTAAGACATCACTTCTTAAGGGATCATATTGCAAAAGGAGATATTGTACTTGAGTTTATAGGTACAGAACATCAACTTGCAGATATTTTTACAAAACCCTTAGGAAAAGATCGCTTTTGCGAAATAAGAAGGAACCTAGGGTTTATCCATGCAAATGATGTTTGAATTATGTATACATCAATGGTTATAAGTTGGATTTATTTGATGTTAAAATGTATACACTTGAAGCATAAGAAATTTGTTCAAAACAAATTTTAGGGAGTTTAAAAATTCTGGGATGAACCGGTCGACCGGTTCATCAAGAGCAAGCCCAACCGGTCGACCGGTTGAGGCAGAAAAACAGAGGATGGCTACTGGAATTTTTTGAAATTTCGGAGGAAAATGTTTCTGAAAATGATTTTTGGACATAAAGGGTATTTTGAAGTTTAAATCAAGATTTTAAAGTCAAAGTGCAAAAATTTCCATTTTTGCATGGACCGGTCGACCGGTTCATGCATCTGGATCAACCGGTCGACCGGTTGAGCCAGAGGAACAGTAGCCTTGGCTACTGCCGAAAATTAGCACTTTTAGCCCCTTGATTTCTTTGCCTTTTGGACATAATTTTTACATGAAAAGGCTACATTTTGAGTGCAAAGAAAAGTTCAAAAGAGAAATTTGGAAAATTCTCATCTTGGGAGTCAACCGGTCGACCGGTTGAAATTATCCCAAGGCAACCGGTCGACCGGTTGCTCGATAGTATCAATACTATCTAGGGTTTCAGAAAACAGAAAACAGGAGAAAATCAAAATTCTGAAAACCCTAACTCAAATCCTCTCAAAAATCACTCAAAATCAAAACACCCAAAGCCTAATTGAAGTCAATGGCTCCCAAGAAACGCTTGAGGAGGACTGAATCAAGGAGCAAACAAGCCAATGATCCTGCTTCCTCATCAGGTGACAATGTTCAAAGGTTTTTAAGTAATTTCTCAAATAGAGCTATTTGTGTAGAAAGAGGTTTAGGCAATGATTTGTCTGCTTTAGGTATAGATACTCTATTTGCTGAAATGGGTTGGTACTCATTATATGAATATAAGAAACCTACATACCCTAAGTTGATGAGGATGTTCTTTGCTAATATGAGGGTTAATGTAGAACCAAGGATAATTAGTACTCTTCAAGAAAATCCCATTGAGTTTAATTGTGCTGTATTAGCTGATATATTGGGTATATCTAATGATGGTCCACGAGTTTTTGAAATTAAAATAATTTCGACCATTGAGGAGTTTATCTATGATTATGCTATTGCATTGCACACTGGGAATACTGAATTTGCTCCAGGTGCTAAGATAAAGAGTCAGGATCTTCTGTTAAGACCTAGACTACTTCATAGGATTATTGCTCACAACATCTTGCCCAAAAAGGGGCATTATGATGAAGTTACCTTTATGGAGTTATGTTTAATTGATTGTATGATTCAGAGAAGGCCAATAAACCTTCCATATATCATGATTAGGAATATGATCTTAGCATACGATCAAAAACAAAAGGCTCTACCATATGGTCAAGTGTTTACCACTATTTTTGAGCACTTTGATATCTTGCTGACGGGTACGGATAAGAAACCGTACTCGGATAAGACGGAGATTGATAACACCACTCTCACTAGAATGAAATATGTGCTTAATGAGAATGGTGAGTGGATTCAAGGGCACCAAGAGGGTGCACATGCTGAGGAAGAGCATGTAAGTGCTGAAGAGGAGGAGAATGTGGCTGAGGATCAGGGTGAGGATGAGTTCACAAATTTATTTGAGTCACCACCTCCGGCTTCCTCGCCAGATGAGCCATCTGCGAGTGGCTGGTCGCATAGGATGGAGAGCCATCTCACGCACATTGAGGCGGATATGCGATACATGAGAGACTCTCACGAGGCTTTTCAGACAGAGATGCGGACTGATATGCAGGAGATGATGGCTTCACTTCTCTCACGATACCCACCTCCTTAGAGATTTTGTATCATGCATCTCATTTTATTGTGTTTATGCTTTTTATTTTGGATATATGTTGTTATTGAATATTATTTTGTTTTTTATAACATTGGGTATTACATTGATGTTTTGGAGATTATAATTTTGAATATTATGTTTTTATTTATCTACAATGTTAATTTTCTTTTTGTTGATGCCAAAGGGGGAGAGAATATGAAAATATACATATGCATCAATAATGGGGGAGAAAAATATGAGAATATGGAAAAATTTATATGCATATATTTAGGGGGAGAAAAATGATTTTTGCTTGAAATTGCATATGATATTTGTACTTAGATTAAATTGCTAAAAATGTTTAATGCCTCTTATATATTGCATTACAAAATATAGGGGGGGACTCAATTTTTTATCTAAGTTTTTTTGTTTATTGTCATCATCAAAAAGGGGGAGATTGTTGACATATAATGTCATACTTGTATGCTTTATATATTTTGATGATAACAATAAAAAGAAAATGGACTAATAATATGCTTGGATGAGATTAAGTTATAAACAGGTATTATACAAAGAATACATCAACAAGCATAATGGATTACACGAAGAAATCATTCCAGGAAGTCCAAGATGCAAGCAAGTGAAGATTTAGAATAAGTTTTCATTTTAGTGCTTTATGTAAATCTCAATTTCTAACTTGATAGCACAAATTAAAATGAACTCACACACTTCACATTGCATGCATTAAAAGGGTTTGATGATTATAGGTTTAAGTCATAATCAATCGGTTCAAGAAATTCAGAAAAGATAATTTGTCAAAATAGGGTTTCTGCATGAACCGGTCGACCGCTTGGGTTACCAAGTGAACCGGTCGACCGCTTGGAAGACAAATTGCCTTTCGAACTGAACTGGTCAACCGCTTGGTTTTTACCAAGTGAACCGGTCGACCGTTTGGACCATGTTAAGTTGAACCGGTCGACCGCTTGTGAACCGGTCGACCGCTTGGTCAAAAAGATTGATTTTCTAGCTTTTAAATGAACCGGTCGACCACGTGATTTATCCGTTGTGAACCGGTCGACCGTTTGAGATGACAGTTGCACTAAAACGGCTAGAACCGGCTAGTTTCTCTTTGAAACTTATAAATAGGCCTCTTAATTGCAAAATTAAAAGTAGAAATTTTTGAATATATCTGATATTGAGGCAATTAGTAGTGCATAAACACCTTCATATCATCAATCCTCATTAATACTCAAATTTGTGTTTAAATTTTCATATCCTAACACAAAGAGTATTAAATCTCATTCTCACTACACTTAAACACCTTCAAATATTCTAAGTTTCAAATTTTTCACAACTTCCGGAAAGTGTTTTCCGCCCAAATTTTCCAGAAAACACTTTCTTGAAAACCAAGCCAAACTTTTCTTTGACTGGAAATTGTTTTCCGTTGATCAACTTTCCGGAAGGCAAACAAACACAGAAAAGTTTGAAAAGTGGTTTCCCGGAAAGTGAATTCCGGGAAACAAACAAAGCCTTAATATGTTAATATCATAAAAAAAAAAAAAACTCTGAAAAAATTGTTTAAAAAAATATTATGTATCATAATTCCAGCATTCGTGAGTTTATAGGTTACCGTAGAAATGGAGTTAAAACATGAAATGATGGTTTGACTTGCGGGCTGTACTTTTGATTTTTAACGTGGCAGTAATTTCCACACGTTAATTACAAAAATAGTCAAAAGAATGGCATCTCACTCTCGTTGATAAATATAAAATTATATATTTTATACTACTACTCTTCAGCCCTCTTCTCCCCTTGATAAATATAAAATTATTTTCTCGACAGTGATGGAAGAGACTTTGAATCTCGACATGCCTTATTGAAGTTTGCCTAAAATGCTGTTTTCACGTTCGCAGGAAGCAACCAGGAACACCATTTTGATTTCATGCCTTCAATTTCATCACTACTAGTTTTTTTTTTTTTTTAAATATTTTCAATTAAATTAAAAACAAAATATCTATTAAAAATCTAAAAAAATTTATATTCAAAATTTAAATACAATGAATCTAAATCAAAAACAGCACTAGAAAAGGAGGCTGATAGATATCGTTGGACCAAAAAGAAGAAACACATGGATCACTCCAGTAGACCCTAGCATCTTCTCAAGTTGGAGCACTTGCGAAAATTAACCACCAGTAAACAGGAGCAAGTTCCAACGCACTTCATTTTCCCATCTCCGATTGGATTTCGCCTGAGAATCTATTGCTGGAGAGATCAAAACCAGTCATGAAGTTGAGAACACTGCATGCCCTTGTAACCATATGATCTTTGATAGTAAATATAAAAACATATATTTTATATTTTATAGCAAATATTATTTTTTTTAAAACATTTGATAGTATTACTTTTAACTTATAAGAGAACTTATTTGCTCTCTAGTTAAAACTGAATTTTAAAAAAATGTATTTGACATGAAAAAATATTAAATTAATTTTTTTAATATTTTTTGATGATTTTATTACGCTAATATAATAAAAAAAAATCTCTGAAAAAATTGTTTTAAAATATATTATGTATCATAATTCCAGCATTCGTGAGTTTATAGGTCACCGAAGAAATCGAGTTAGAACATACTATAGAAATTGACCTCATGGACGCGGATGCTTGCCTTGCGGTGTGCAGGTAGTAATTTCCTTGTTATTTCTTTTTTTATATATATGATAATCTAGGATTTAATTATAAAAATACAACAAAGAAAAGTACGATAAAGAAGAGAGAAGGCTTGTTTTACTCTTTGTCACAGTAGAAGAAAACACAAAACATAAAATACAATGGGTTAGAGCAAGTCCAATGACAAGAGCTATTTTTAAGAGCCAAATTATAAAAATGGCTCTTTGAATAGTGTGTAAATGACTTTTGAGTTGATATGCTGTTTAATGATAAGAGTTATTTTGGAGAGCCTTTTTTTATCTTATTTTAAATAAAGTTCAATTATTTTGTATATAGTTTAATTATACAATTAATTATATAATTAATAGGAGTAATTTATATAATTAAATAATTGCTTTTAAAAAACTCTCAAACAATAAAATTATTTTTTACTTATATTTAAATTAAAAAATGAATTTAAATATAATTAAAAAAACTCACAATATTTGAAATTTGAAATTTAAGCTACTTATTGTATGTTTTTCAAGTAATTGTATGTTTTTTATGGTTGTTGTATTTGAAGTTAATTAATGTTACTTATTATCTTTGAGTGTTAGAAAAATTTAAAAAAATAAAATGAACACATTAACAAATAACCAATAAGTTCAAACATAATTAATTAACACACATTCCATTACAATATTATTATTAATTACCCCTTATTATTTTTTATGCTAAATATTATTATTAATTACCCCTTATTTTTTTCCCTAAATATTATCATTAATTACCCCTTATTTTTTTTCCCCTAAATGCTATTATTAATTACCCCCTCTTTTTTTTCACTTGCGAAACCCTACCCCTTTTATCACTTGCGCCGCCCCCTCACTCTCACTTGGCCACCCCCTCTCACTGAGCTGCCTCTCCTCCCATGGCCGCCCCCTCTCACTCGGCTCCTCTCTCACTCTCACTCTCACTCAACTCCCTCTCCTCCCATGGCCGCCCCTTCTCACTCTCACTCGGCTCCCTCTCCTTCCATGGCTGCATTCCCCCCTCTCACTCTCACTCTGCTCCCCCCTCCCCCCCTCTCCTTTCATATTTTAAATTTTCGATCTTTGCCACAAATCAACTGTTTGTAGTTGACAGGAACCGAAGATCCAGTCTGCTCGTTGGATTTTGATGAAGGTATTTTCTGTGATTTTTCTTGTTCGGATTGACTGGAAAATATACTGTGTTTTTTCAATTATTTCAATTGTTGAATTCATTGTGTTGCTGTGTGTTTTAATTTGGACAATGCAACGGTAACATTACAACGGTCGGATTTTTTTTTTGCCTCTGCAGGAGAGACATGTAGGAATGCCTCCGGAAGATGCAAAAGCCATTTAGCTCTCCCCGTTGGAGCCACAAATTTAACAAAAATAGCCAAATTTTTAAAATTTTAGCTTTGCCTGCCCTAATTGCTCTCCCCGTTGGACTTGCCCTTAGGTAGAAACGTATTTGCACCCGTACTCACATCAAATCATTTAATTTAAAATTTTAAAATATTAAATAAGCTTCAATTTATTACCTTGTGCTTAATATATCCACTGAAATTTATACATATTCATGTTATTTTATATTTAATTTTTTTTAAATAAAATAAAATAATAAGATTGGAGCTATTATTTGGACATCAAAACCTATCATATTATGAAATTATTTTATTTAAAAACTTAAATTATTGAATAAATTTCAATTATTTTTAAATTGTATTTGTTATGAAAAATATTAAATTATATATATATATATATATATATATATATATATATATATTTAATGATTTTAATATGCTAATATCATTAAAAAAACTGAAAAAAATGTTTAAAAAAAATTTATGTATCATAATTCCAACATTCGTGAGTTTATAGGTTACCGTAGAAATTGAGTTAAAACATGAAATGATGGTTTGACTTGCGGGCTGTACATTTGATTTTTAACGTGGTAGTAATTTCCACACGTTAATTACCAAAATAGTCAAAAGAATGGCATCTCACTCTCGTTGATTGTTTTGGTGGCCTTACAAGAGAAAGTGACCTCAAGCATAAAATCTCATGAACGCGGATGCTTGCCTTGCGGTGTGCAAGCAGTAATTTCCCAGTGATTTCTTTTTTTATATATAATAATATAGGGTTTGACTAAATGGTCATCCAGAAACCGTCCAAAAAAAATACAAAAAAAGAAAATTACGATAAAGAAGAGAGAAGGCTTGTTTTACTGAGCTATCTCCAAACAAAAAAGGCTATTTAGAAAAATCAAATTAATAGGCTATTCAATTTTTTGAATAGTATAAACATGACCAAGAAGGAGCTGTTATAAAATGCATTTGTTAATGGACCGCTCAATTGGTTTTTGGATAGATGGACATGTTTTATTGTTGATGGGCTGAAGCAAGATGGTACAGAGCCCAACAAATTGTTCTCAGACATGTCCAAATATTTAAGGCTGCCAAGGTCGCAGAAATCTCGAGGAATTGGACCCTGAAAATGATTTCTGGACAAATCCATTGCCTGAAGATATGAAAAGTTGCCCATCCACGCTGGAAGCATACCTCATAATTGATTGCCACTGATATCCAATGCACTCAAATGTATCCAGTTGGGAGGTGGAAAGCCAAATATAATTCATAAAAAATAATCGAACTTCTGATACATTCTAAAACTATTTTAAAAAAAATAGTTTTTGATTGTTTTGATATACTGATATTAAGAATATTTTTTTTATAAAAATATTATTTTAACACATTTGCAACTAAAAAGCAAACACATGTAGCATTTCAAAAATGAATTTCATGTCTAATTAGCTAGAAGATGCCAAAAAATGTTCACAAGTTTACCATTGATAGTAGTTGATCCTAAGAACATGTTTCCTGATAGATTTAGAGACTTGAGAGATGGAAATTCACACAAATATGATAAATCGCTGTCGTTGAATTCATTATAGCTTAGGTCAAGGCTCTCTAGTTTCCTCAATTTGGATGGTAGGACCTCAAAACTTGCAAGAATGTTGGTGCTATATATATGTAAGTGGTAATGCCTTGATAATATGCAAAACCTCATTATTCACTTGAAGATTACGTCAACGAGATTAATTGATGATAAATTGTATTCAAGATGTAACTTCTTGATCAGAATTTTCCAACATGCATGATGGTCTGCGCGCAGAAATAAATATTTATATATACATAGCGACAACAAAGTAAACATGACAAACTTAGGATCGAGGAGCTCAGAGATAAATGTAACTAATTACAACACTCATTTAATGATAACATCAAAAGTAAGGTAAGGCTAATCTATGAGAGACCAACACGCTAAGAAGGACCCGATAAGTGGACAGATACAAGCAAATGCATGCTGGACAAGTTCTGAGCGAACATAAATTTGGACCATTTATGCAACAAGCAAACAATTGATCCCCCCGCCAACAACCACAGCAAATTCAATAATCCCATATGCTAAGACCCTAAGATCTTCTGAAGTTGGAGAACTTACGAAAATTAACCACCAGAAAACAGTAGCAAGTGTCAATGCACTCTTCAATGAAGTGAAACCACCGGCCCCGCCAAAGTGGATTTATGTAGAGAACTGCTGCAATTGTCAACACCACAATTATGTAACTTACACCAAAGCTCACATAGTAAACATCCATGTCAATGAAACCATCATCTTCTCGTTCATCAGTAGGCATGGGCTGTGATGGTGACTCTTCTTCACTGCATTTGTTCTGTAACGGAGGTCCACATAAAAGAGGATTGCCTTCGTAACTGCTTTCATCAAAGGTTCCAAACTGAGCTTTCATCTCTGGAGCTTTTCCTGACAAGTTATTGTGTGCCACACTGAAAACTTCTAGATTGTTGAGTACAACAAGCTGTGGAGGGATGACACCATCAAAGTTGTTGTGAGAAAGATCCAAGCTCTCTATCTGCTTTAAGTTTGAGAATGTTGCAGGGATAGATCCGGTGAGATTGTTGTGTGACAAGTTTAACGCATGCAACTCACTTAATTTTCCCATCTCCAATGGGATTTCGCCTGAGAACCTATTGCAAGAGAGATCAAAACCAGTCATGAAGTTGAGAACAGTGCCCTTGTAACCTTCTGACCTTTTTTTAGTTGTAAATTCTACTGTTTCTTCTATATTCATGTCTTCAAAAAGGCTTTCCGTGTCATTGATCTTCCCTGCTAGTAAACCGGTTTCATAATATATCGGCCATAGGGACATGATCACTAAGTTTTTGTTAGTAGTTACTCTCGCTTTATCTAGATTTTCCTTCAAAGAAAAATTTCCCAGACAAAAAGGTAGAGTACCAGAGAGCTGATTTCGTGAAACATCCAAGATGGTTAAATGTTCTAACAAGCACAACTGAGTAGGAAGGTCACCAGCAAACTGATTAGCTCTCAGGAGAAGAACACTCAATGCCGAAAGATTGCCAATCCAATTTGAAATTGGGCCCATCAAGTTGTTGTCTGCAATATCCAACGTCACCAAGGAAGAGCTGTTATAAAATGCCTCTGTCAACGGACCGCTCAGTTGATTTTTGGATAGATGTACATGTTTTATTGTTGATGGGTTGAAGCAAGATGGTACAGAACCAGACAAATTGTTATCAGACAAGTCCAAATATTCAAGGATTTCAAGCTTGCAGAGATCTCTTGGAAGTGGACCATCAAAATGATTTCTGGACAAATTAATTGCTTGGAGCATTGAGAAATTGCCCATCCGTGTTGGAAGAATGCCTGAAAACTGATTGTCGCTTATATCCAGGGCAACTAAAATTATTCCATAGGTAGGTTGAAAATCTAATACATGCCCCGTAAATTTGTTTCCATCTAGGTAGAGATATATGTGGAAAGATGAGTTGAAAATTGAAGGAGATATCTGTCCACCCAGATTGTTGTTTGATAGCTTCACATACCATGATCTTTTCAACTGCTCTAGTTTTACTATCGACAATAGATTGTGAGATAAATCTATAATTTCCAGTGGAGAGCTCATATTTCCAAAGCAAGAAGGAATGCTTCCTGTCAGTCCATTCTTAGCCATCATAAATTGTCCTAAATGTGGGAATACAGAGCATATATTTCTTGGAACTTGACCGCTTATGTTGTTGTTTGATATATCTAATAACTTCATATTCAGAGTAGGATGGTTTGGCAATTTCAAAGGACCAACAAAGGAGTTCAGCCTCAAATATAATGCTTCCAATCTTGTGTTGTTCTCAAGTAACCATGACGGGAACACTCCGCTGAAGTTGCAGTTGGAGAGATCAAGGGTTCTCAAGTCATATTGGTTGTAGAGAAAGTTGGGAACATCTGAATTGATCGCTTTAGATGTACTATTTGACAACCTGAAAAACATCAGCTGGAACTTTGGAATGAAATTCCGAAAGCCAGCTCGGTCTTCTACTAGACTGCAATTGTCACATATGAAGACCTTGAGTTTTGAGTGGTTACTGAAGGACTTGAATGAAAGTGGGAGTTCAAAGAGGTTGTTTGATAGTGATAAGAACTCAAGGGATATGAGGTTGTTTAGAGGACCGGTGGCAATATTCCCAGTGAACCGATTTCTAGAAACATCTAGCACTTGTAGAGATGACAAGTTTCCCAAACAATCTGGGAGTGAACCCTCTAGCTTATTTCCAGAGAGATCTAACTGTTCCACATTCTTCAATCCATCCAAACCTGTAGAATTAGTTTATCTCAAATCATGTTAAAACTACCGATGAAATTGAGTATCTTTCTTTGATCATGTAATTATATGCAGATGGGAGAGGTGTTGATTTACCTTGAGTGGGTAGGGTGCCAATGAGGTCACAATCACAAACAGACAAGATTTTAAGAGCAGGCAATTGTCCAATATTCTGGAGAAAGTTTATTGGGAGAGCACTGCGATCTAGATACAATTCTTCAAGGGTGGTCATGTTGAAGAAAGTCACTGTGAAAAAAAAGAAACAAAAAAAATAAATGATGGAAATGATAGTGATACGGAGCGGTCATTGCATTTTACATTCATAGAAAGAAGGCTTCGACATTAATAATTAAAATTTAAGCCAACTAATCTCTAATTTGATATCTAAGTTAATTTTTAGTGGTGTTCATTTAAGCCTCTCTAATTTCCTCAGCTGTGATGATAGGACCTCGACACCTGCAAGAGAGTTGGTGTTATATGCAAGTGAAAATGCCCACAAGACATGCAAAATTAAAAATTAAAAATGAGATGCCTCTAAGTAAATTAGGCACTACCATTGATACTTGCCAACTGAAGGAAACAAACTAGTAGCATAGAAAAAATCATACAGGAAAGGGTCAGAAAAAGGTTCAAAGCTAGATAATTTAATTGTTACCAACGGATGATCCTTTCAGTTCCAAATTGTCTGACAGATCCAAAGACTTGAGAGATGACAACCCAGTTAGAGATGAGAAAATGCTATCATTAAATCGATTATCACTTAGGTAAAGGACATTCAGTTTCGTCAATTTTGATGATAGGACTTCAAAGCCTGCAAGAGAAATCTCCAAGTAAAATAATAAACACTAAACACCACCATTTTATCAATATAATCTCAGTATAATAATATTCACTCAATAATATGATTATATAACAACAACATAAACCTTGATTCTCATGGCAACCAACTATTGCATTAGAGCGCAAATCAAGACTTCGCAACTCTTTAAAAGGAAGAAACAAAGAAGCGTTGAGAACCAAATCGCCCAAGCTCACATCCCTTACACCCCAAAGACCCACATCCCTTACACCCCAAAGATTGAGTTTAATCACTCGCCTTGTAGTGTTATCACACTCGATTCCCCCCCAATCACAGCAATTACTAATCCCCCAATTACTTAAGGAGGAAAAGCCATTTGGGTCGAATGAAGATTTGATCTCCAAGAGACCAATTCTCTCTTTCTCCAGACACCCGTAACAACGGTCATGCCATTCCCCAACCAAAGTGAATACTGTTAGCACCATCCAAACCCACATTTTTCTCATCGTCATCTTAGATGAAGCACTACGTCTTATATTAATTGCTGTTTGTTATGTGCATTTGGGTAACGAAAGAGGTCCTATTTATACTACTACTCTTCAGCTCTCTTCTTCCCTCGCTAAATATAAAATTATTTTCTCGACAGTGAATGGAAGAGACTTTGAATCCGAATAAAAATTGAAAAAAAAATTATGATTTGCTTTTTTTGGTAGCAAAAACACGGCTTCATGCCTTGTTGAAGTTTGCCTAAATTTCTTCTTTCTTGTGATAGGCAGATCAAATGCTGTATTCCATGCCTGTTTTCACGTTGGCAGGAAGCTACCAGGAACACCATTTTGACAGGGAAACCCCACATATACCTCTGGCAAACCCTTTAGAATTGAATTAGTAAATGGTCAAAATTATCCCTTATAACTGTCTAATGGTCAATATTATCCCTTATAACTATCTAAGTAACAAACTTACCTAAGAACTTAAGTGGTTAGATGAGGTCTTAAAATATAATTTATATTACTTTCTAACATTCCGTTCAAATAAAAGTTTTTGGGGATTGAAACTTTCACACATGTTCTACACTACATTGTGCTTAATGTTTATTAAATAGAATGAGGGGATGAGATTCAAACTTGTAATTAATGGATCAACAAAACTCCAATACTAAAACTAAATTACTTTCTTCTTTGTTGTATATATTCATTTTAAATAGGAATTACAAGTGTGAGTAACAGTTATGTACAGCTAACATCATCATGGTTGTTTTTTGTGATATACATGAAAACTGTTAAGAATAGAGAATTTAAGTATGAGAGGAAATCATGGTTGACAGATACAATCTCATCACCCATGATTCTCTCATTCACTCTGCACTGCTAACGTATATCTCTTCAATAACTCATAATTTAGTCTAGTTTTGGGCGTTCCAACCATTCCAATTCAATTTTCTACATCAACCGCGTCTTTATGTAAAAGAGAATTCCAAGAAAAATACTATAGAAACTGTGACCCTGTGTGGATACTTTAAGGTTTCTAGCAGCGATAATGCACTATAAGATAGGACAATGCATTTTTAGCAACAGAGCAAGTTGCTCACATAAATAATTTTTTTTAAAAAATGGTAGTAATTCCAAATTTGGTGTTTGGTATGATAGTAGTAATAGTAGTAATAATAAAACCATATAATGAAATCAAAGATCTTTTTTTTTATTAACGTGGGTGTTCGGACCAACTTTGCGTGTACCTTGACTAATCCCACGGACCCTGAAGTTAACGGTCATATAAACCTCTAATGACCATCATATTAGCAACCACATGGCTCAAACCTGAGATCACAGGGATAGCAAATCTTTTATTCTCAAGCTCGTACCATTGTGCCACCAACTAGATAATTCAAATATCCTACTTCATTACAGAGGAAGAGAGCATGGGAAAAGGGATGGCCTGAAGTTCTATAACCTCACTTGGATAGATATACATCGCGTTGAAGGAAGTATGAGATGAGAAAGCACTTGGGGACTCCAATTCTTGGGTTCGAGCCACCTCTCTGTGCATGCTTGTAATCCCCGCGGTGCTTTACTTGTCAACTAGGCTTGTACAATGTTCAGTAGGCTCAGAGATTAGTTGTGATGCGCGTAAGCCAACACAGACACCCCGGTTATAAAAAAAAAAGTATGAAATGAGAAATTGTTTTGATGGTGGACTGTATTATTTCAATTAGAATTCTTTCAATTATTTTAAAATCTTAATTAGAATTCTTCAAAATGATTGTTTTTGTTTAATTTAAGACTTCTGCTTATTGTTACCTTTACAGCACTACCGGAGAAATTGGCCAGCTATTTTCTCATAAATTATTGTCTAAGAACTCTATTTTGTGTTAAACGTTGGGGCCGGTGTGTAAAGGAGACAAAAGCAGGATATCCCACCTTCTCCATTACTCTTATTCTGTAACAATCTTTAAACGTTGGGGCCTGCTATTTTATCTTTGTTTAATTATTGTTTAATTAACGTTGGGGCAGTTGTGTAAAGGAGTCAAAAGCAGGCCAATTTCCCACCTTCTCCACTACTCTTATTCTGTAACAATCTTTAACAATGCACTCCTGGAGAAATTGAGGTAAAGCATGAAATGTCGTGCACGCTGATGCTTGACTTGCGGTGTGCACTTTTGAGTCTTAAACACAAGCAAGCACTTGCGGTGTGCTTATAGGTTACCGTAGAAATTGAGTTAAAACATGAAATGATGGTTTAACTTGCGGGCTGTACTTTTGATTTTTAACGTGGCATAGTCAAAAGTATGGCATCTCACTCTCGTTGATTCTTTTGGTGGCCTTACTAGAGAAAGTGACCTCAAGCATAAAATCTCATGGACGCGGATGCCTGCCTTGCGTTGTGCAAGCACTAATTTCCCAGTGATTACTTTTTTTATATATAATAATATAGGGTTTAATTAAATGGTCAAAAGAAAATTACGACAAAGAAGAGAGAAGGCTTGTTTTACCATTTTTTTTTTGCATATAAATATATTAAATAATTTTTAGTTTTTTTGATCAAATATATAGGAATAACTCTTCAACTTAAAAATATTATTTTAACTCTTCAATGAAGAATAAAAGCTAATTTTTGTTTTGTTTTTTCCTTTAGTTTTTATTTTAACTCTCTCATTGGAGTTGCTCTCATAGTAGAAGAAAACACAAAACATCAAATACAAATGGTTAGGTAGAAACGTAATTGAATCCGCACTCACATCAAATTATCTCATTTAAAAATTTAAATAAACTTTAATATATTATCTTTTAAACTTGAAATTTACACATACTAATTTTATTTTATACTTAATTTTTATTAAATAAAATAAAAATAGTGATATTCAAGCTCGTAACCGCTTGATCAACAAAACTCTGATATCATATTATGAAATTATATACACTTTAAAATACTATTTAAATTATTCTCTAATATCATCCCCTTTTCACATCCTTTTTCACACGCACACTCTCCTGAAAGAAAACAAAACTAGGATGCAAATGTTATATCTAGAACAGAGAACAAAACCTATGGAATAACCCACAAACTAAGATAATGGATGGCCCGTAAACAAATGCAACAATAACCCTAAAAAGTCACCACCTCCACAAGTCAAGTACCAAGAAATTAGCTATGGAGCTCTCCCCCTTCTATTATTAGTCCAAAGTAAAAATACCTTTAGCATTACGGACAAGTCAAGCCCCGTGTAAAAAAGTCACAAGAACAATTGATACAAAATGAGATTAAATAAGAATAATCAGGGCATAGTATATGGTGTAGCAGAACATACACAGTACTCACTTAGACAGGGCTCTCACAATAGCACTGCTTCTCAAAATCAACACAGAGGAGACTAATGGAAACTTCATTGTCAACTAGAGTGTGATTGAGATTATTTTTAATAATATTTTTTGTTCAAAAATATATTAAAATGATATTTTATATATAAAAATATATTTTTGACATTAGCACATAAAAATAATCTATAAATATTAAAATTTAAAATTCAAAATAAAAAATAAAAAAATCAATATTTTTATAAAACATTTTTGAAATATAATGCTCAATATAACGCAATGCCAAAATTTAGATGGATGCGCACGTAATCAAATAAAAATAATTAAGAAATTAAGTTCGTTTGTAAGTGAGGCCCCAAAATATGATTATATTATACTCTAACACCACCCTCAAGTGAAAGCCCTTTGAGCTTGAAACTTGCACAGATCCACATTACCTTGTGCTTGATTTTTTTATCAAATAGAATGAGGGTGGTGAGATTCGAACTCGTGACCACTGTGTTAACAAGGTTCTGATACCATATTAAGGAATTATCTCATCTAAAAACTTAAACTTATAGGTGAGGCCTAGAATATAATTATATTATACTCTAACACATTTAACCTCAACAGACACCCAATAAACATATGATCGCAAAAAGTCGCGGTATTGGGGGCATTTGCCTTGTTTCCAGCAAACCAAGAAGCAATCGACGATTCCACGCCTTGGATTATTTACAAGTGGTATTCAAGCTCTTATTTTCAATAGGTATTTTTTCACGAAAAGCAAACATGAGATAACAAATCTGCTTATGGACCCGAACCCTCCTGTATGAGCGGCTCCCTTATTCGCTACTTGTATGGTCCCTAAACAACTACCTTCCTACAAGGATTTTGGATTTGCTCATAATGATCAAATTATATCTGGACTTGTTTCTGTTGATTCAATTCCCGTGTTGAATTCTTCAATTGGATTTGTAATTGACAGAGTTTACAGAAAACTTTCACACGCTCTTTATTCATTCAAGATCAACCTATTTATAGGTTCTTGTACAAGACTCATTATTCACTAACTAATACTTAACAGAAATCAAACTACTAACTAACTAACAGACTGTTATAACAAACTATTATAACAGATACCCCAACAGTTTCCACCTTTCCTGGATCCCGATGAAAGAATACATCAATGAGAAGTTAGTTTGATAAGTTTAATGAAGAAATGGTTCCCATTAATATATTCAAGACAATTACGTATTTACAAAATACCGTCTCAATTCATCCTATTTCATCAGATCCGGGATGTGATATGGTTCGGAAGGATGAACTGGATATGGACAGTTCCAATAGTATCCGTTTCCCTCCTTTTCCTGCTAGGATTGGAAATCCTGTATTTTCCATGTTCAATCGATATATAGGCCGAAAACGGGACCGTTCCAACCATTTCCATTTTCGGCTCGAGTTCCAGTTAAGCCTCTTCATACACATCGAGAAACATGGTTATTTATAGCTCATTCAATACATAAAATTGAACCAAATTGTTCAGCACCCTTAAGCTTCCATCCTTCAACTCGCAGCATTAATTGCTATTGCCATTTGAGATTGCATTTGATTGCAATTCAAGATCATGGTTATTCCACTCTTTCTTGCCTAGCTTCGTCACCTCCGTCTCTTCGATCTCCTCCTTCAACTCCTTATCCTTAGAAATGATATTTTTTTCTGTTTTATATGAGCATGGTGAATACTTACAGCAGCGCAATACTGAACAACTTTGACTTTGCCAAGGTTAATGTTCTCAGGATGGCGCCATAACAAGGCCAACACAAGGTTGTAATCTGAAAAAACTCGAAAAAAGTTAATAAAAAAATAATTACGAACAAAAACGAAAATTATTATTATTATTATTATTATTATTATTATTATTATTATTATTATTATTATTATTATTATTATTATTATTATTATTATTGTGTTAATAATAAAAAAAATAAAAGATTAAAAAAATCTAAAAACTTTAATAAAAGAGCAAATAAAAAATAAAATAAATGATAAAACAAAAAAAAATATTAACTAATAAAGAATCACTAAAGAAGGTGAAAGAATAACTAAAGAAGGGATTTATTCGTGAGAGCATGAGTCTATAGAATGTTGGTTTGGGGTAAAATAATGAAAGGAAAATGAAGGAATTGAAAGGTTCATGCATTGTAATTTGTAAAAGTTTTGATTTTTTTTGTTTATGATTTGTTTGTTAATGGATTGGATTTTGTGTAATCTGTGAAATGGTATAGAAAGGGGAAGACTTTTCTTGTGTTTGTGAGAGGATGTGTGTGGAGATCTTGTTTGCACATCAATCTATTTTTATTGTGATTGATTTGTGTGAATGATAGAATGTTAAGGTTGATGTAAGAGTGATCTATTTCTACAAGTTTTTCTGTTTTGCTGATTTTTTTTCGATGCAGCTAAGAACTTGGAAAGATGGGGCTCTCATTCACCAAGCTTTTTAGCCGTCTGTTTGCCAAGAGAGAAATGAGAATTCTCATGGTGGGTCTTGATGCTGCTGGTAAGACCACCATCTTGTACAAGCTCAAGCTCGGGGAGATTGTCACTACTATTCCAACAATTGGTATGCTATCAAAATATTATTGGTACTATAGAGCTGCTCAGTACCGAGTTTATTGTGTTTTCTTTTAAAGGATGCTTATATGTAGCTTCCTTGCAGGGTTTAATGTCGAGACCGTGGAATACAAGAACATAAGCTTCACTGTCTGGGATGTTGGTGGCCAGGACAAGGTATGAAAAATCTGCTATCTTGTGATGTCAGCTCTGAGTATAATATATCTCTCCATCATATCAAGACAAAAAACATAAACTATGCGGATTTAGCCACTTAAGTGTACAACCTTACCTTTTTCTTACGAAGAGAGCTATCCATTGCATGGCTGAAACTTTAGGAGTATAGACTTTAGCAGTGGACCGACGAATCAACAGCTTGATGACTGCTGGAAGAACCCTGGGCCTCATCTTAAACCACCAATTAATCTCCATCTTTTTCATCAAAAATATGCATGCTAGACCGCGTGCAATGACTTGTCTGTGCATGTCAATTGATTACACCCATTTCTTCGCAAAATTTGTCCATCTGGCCACAGCTGATGTGCACCTTCCTTCCAAGGCACATCTCATCCACCGCCACAACTTCTCCTATTAATACCCACCAAATCTTGCGCATCTCCTCACTTCAAAACAAACTAATTTTCTTGTAAAATAATTACACTCATTTTTCTCTCGATGACTTCTTTTCTTGCTTCTTCAAGAGTTCCGATGTTGTATATCTCATAGTAATAATAACAATAACTCATAAAATAATATATAAAATATCAATTATGACAAAGAAATTATAATAATGATAATAATAATAATACTAATTATAATTTTGATTATATTAATAAAAATAAGTGTGATGATTATAGTGATGATTATTGTTATAATAATGACAATGATTATAACAATAAAGATGGTGGTAGCGATAGTACTGTCAATAATAATCATAATATTGATTATTTATAATAATAGTTATGATATCATCTATAATAATTGGGACAATTTAACAATTATGATGATAACAATGAAAATAATAATCCAAATAATTCATTAGTCGATGTTGTTTTTATGAAAAATTGACTTTTACAACCTTTTTATGTATGATATTTTAGATTTAATATCACATAAACAAAAAATATACGAAGGCACACGTAAACAAAATGGGTAGAAAAATTGAGCTAAATTATCTACAATGAAAAATATACGAATCACTTATCATGCGCTTCGCCATAACCAAAATTTTAAATATGTGAAAAAAATGTTGATGGTCCTATATTTTCTTTATTATGTTATACATCTGAGCGAAATAATCAACCTACAAAACTATCGATTATTTGATTTTTTTTATATATTCATTTTATTATGAATAATGTGTTTAAAATAATGATAATGATTATTTTATAGGTATTTTTTTCTTAAAAATTGAGAATAATTATATATTTTGATATTTTTTTAATGTTAATGTCTTCAAATATATATACATAAATGAACTATTTTTTTTTAAAAAATACATCAAATTAATTTAATCCCAATGTTCTAATATCATGTAAAATATAGTAATATAAAAAGTCAATATTGTGGTGCTATCACATTTGATCCCATACCACTCACAACAATTAGCAATATCCAGCTCTTTATTGGCCGTCCAGTCGCCCAAATGCCCGAAAAAGCTGTTTGGATTGATCAAAGCTTTGATCTCCAAGAGACCACTCCTCTCTTCCTCGAAGCACCCATGACAACGACCACAGCTCAATAATGTTATTTTGACAACGACCAGAGGTCTCCTCTCGTCTCTCTTTCATGCATTTAGTTTTATTTTCTTCGCCGAATTGTCAAAGAAGAGACTTCGGTGCGTGAAAGACCTGCTGGAAATATTGGAAAGACTTTGACTCACATTAGCATGCGCTCATGATCGAACGGACAAGCAACAGCTACTGATTCATTGATCATTTCGACGGTGATTAAACTGTAACACTGACATTTGGAACTATTACTTTTCAACTCTGAGAAACTCGTACGGAAATTTCCATTTGGAATTTCATCGCTACCATTTTAAAAATATTTTAAAAAAAAACTCTGAAAAAGTTGTTGTAAAATACATTCGTGAGTTTATAGGTCACCGAAGAAATTGACCTCATGGACGCGGATGCTTGCCTTGCGCTGTGCAGGCAGTAATTTCCTAGTGATTTCTTTATATATATATATATATATATATATATATATATATATATATATATATAATAATCTAGGATTTAATTAAGAGCTGAGAAAAAAATTCAATACTTAATTCAATTTGATGTATTAATATTTTTTTGCATAAATGTTAATTAATTTGTTGATACTGAGGAAGAGGGCATGAGAAAAGGGACGGCCTAAAGTTCTGTAACCTAACTTGGATAGATATAGTGATATAATCGTGTTGAAGGAAGTATGAAACGATAAATTGTTTTGATGATGGACTGTGTTATTTTAAAATTGTAATTAGAATTCTTCAAGATCAATGATTGTTTTTCATTTAATTCAAGACTTCTGCTTACTGTTACCTTTACAGCACTACCGGAGTTATTTGCCTGCTATTTCCTCCATCACTCTTCTGTAGCAATCTTTTGGTGCCTCCTGGAGAAATTGAGGTAAAGCATCTAATGTCGTGTACGCTGATGCTTGACTTGCGATGTGCACTTTTGAGTCTTAAACACAAGCAAGCACTAATTTCTGGTGCTTTCCTTTTAAGAACTAACTCTTCTTCCTTAGACTTGCAGGAGCCATCACAAGTTCACACCAGCTTGTTCCATATATTTTCTCCAACTCCAAGAAATTGCCTTCCTCATTATTCACTTGAAGATTACGTCGACGAGATTAATTGATGATAAATTGTATTCAAGATGTAACTTCTTGATCAGAATTTTCCAACATGCATGATGGTCTATGCGCAGAAATAAATATTTATATATACATAGCGACAACAAAGTCAACAAGACATTCTTAGGAGGAGCTCAGAGATAAATGTAGTTAATCACAACACTCATTTATTGATAACATCAAAAGTATGAGAGACCACCAACCACAGCAAACTCATTAATCCCATATGCAAAAATTAACCACCAAGAAACAGGAGCAAGTGCCAACGCACTCTTCAATGAAGTGAAACCACCGGCCTCGCCAAAGTGGATTTATGTAGAGAACTGCTGCTACTGTCAACACCACAATTATGTAACTTACACCAAATGTCACATAGAAAACATCCATGTCAATGAAACCATCATCTTCTCGTTCATCATTAGGCATGGGCTGTGATGGTGACTCTTCTCCACTGCATTTGTTCTATAACGGAGGTCCACATAAAAAATGATTACCTTCGTAACTGCTTTCATTAAAGGTCCCAAACTGATCTTTCTACTCTGGAGCTTTTCCTGACAAGTTATTGTGTGCCACGCTGAAAACTGCTAGATTGTTGAGAACAACAAGCTGTGGAGGGATGACAACATCCAAGTTATTGTGAGAAAGATCCAAGCTCTCTATCTGCTTTAAGTTTGAGAATGTTGCAGGGATAGATCCAGTGAGATTGTTGTGTGACAAGTTTAACGCATGCAACTCACTTAATTTTCCCATCTCCAATGGGATTTCGCCTGAGAATCTATTGATGGAGAGATCAAAACCAGTCATGAAGTTGAGAACAGTGCCCTTGTAATCATCTGACCTTCTTTTAGTTGTAAATTCTATTGCTTCTTCTATATTGACGACTCTAAAACTTCTTCCCTGGTTATCGATCCTCCCTAGCAGTAAATTGGTTTCAGAATACATCTTGCTTATGGACTTGATTTTAAAGGTTCTTTCATGAAAAGCTGCCGCTTTGTCTAAATTTTGCTTTAGAGAATAATTTTCTAGACAGGAGGGTAGAAAACCAGAGAGCTTATTTTGTGAAATATCCAAAATGGTTAAACGCTCTAACAAGCATAACTGCGTAGGAAACTCACCAGAAAAATAGTTAGCTTTCAGAAGAAGAACACTCAAGACCGAAAGATTGCCAATCCAATTTGAAACCGGGCCCATGAAGTTGTTGTAATTGAGATCCAATGTGACCAAGAAGGAGCTGTTATAAAATGCATTTGTTAATGGACCGCTCAATTGGTTTTTGGATAGATGGACATTTTTATTGTTGATGGGCCGAAGCAAGATGGTACAGAGCCCAACAAATTGTTCTGAGGCATGTCCAAATATTTAAGGCTGCCAAGGTCGCAGAAATCTCGAGGAATTGGACCCTGAAAATGATTTTTGGACAAATCCATTGCCTGGAGATATGAAAAGTTGCCCATCCACGCTGGAAGCATACCTGATAATTGATTGCTACTGATATCCAATGCAGTCAAACGTATCCAGTTGGGAGGTGGAAAGCCTGATATTTGTCCCGTAAAGTTGTTGCCATCAAGGTATAAATAGAGGAATGAAGATGAGTTGAAGATTGAAGGAGGTATCTGCCCAACCAAATTGTTGTTTGATAGATTGACAATCCATGAACTCTTCAACTGCTCTAGTTTTACTGTAGACAATTGATTGTCAGATAAATCCATATGCTCCAGAGAGCTCATATTTCCAAAACAAGAAGGAAGGCAACCTGTCAGTTCATTCATAGCCATCCTTAATATTGACAAATCTGGGAATACCGAGCATATATTTCTTGGAACTTGACCGCTTATTTTGTTGTTTGATATATCCACGACAGTCATGTTAGGATTTGGCTGATTTTGCAATATCAAAGGACCAGCAAAAGAGTTCCCCCTCAAATATAGTTGTTCTAACCTCGTGTTGTTCTTAAGTAACCATGATGGGAACATTCCAATGAAATTGTTGTGGGAGAGATCAAGGATTCTCAAGTCATATTGGCTGTAGAGAAAGTTTGGAATATCTGCATTGAGTGCTTTAGATTTTCTACTTGACAAGCTGAAAAACATTAGTTGGAGCTTTGGAATGAAATTCTGAAAGCCAGCTTTGTCTCCTAATATTAGTGTGCTGTGGTCACATATGAAGAACTTGAGTTTTGAGTGGTTCATGAAGGAGTTGAACGAAAGTGGGACTTCAAAGTGGTTATTTGAAAGTGATAAGAACTCAAGGGATATGAGACTGGAAAGAGGACCGGAGGCAATATTCCCAGTGAACCGATTCCCGGAAACATCTAATAGCTTTAGAGATGAGAAGTTTCTGAAACAATCTGGGAGTGATCCCCTTAGATTATTCCAAGAGATATCTAACTGCTCTAAATTCTTCAACTCACACCAACCTGCACAGTTTCTCTCCGATTTGTTATAACTAGTAGCGATGAAAATTTCATTTAATTAGTTATTGATGATTAATTTACCTTTTGCTGGTAAGTTGCTGTTGAGATTACAATCACTAAGAGACAAGATTTTAAGCCTTGAACACGCTCCAATATTCTGAAGATTGTTTATCGGGAAAGAACTGCCGTCGAGTATCAACTCTTCAAGGGTGGTCGAGTTGAAAAATGTCCCTGTGAAAAAATAATGATGATGAAAATATGCTTCTGAGAATCAATTTTACATTTATTTTACGTTGTACTTGATAGAAGATAATTCTGTAAGACTTTAATTAGGCGACTGAACGATGATTAACCTTGAATTTGTTGAAATTCTGGATTGATTCCAGGTCTGCCAAGCTGACAGGAGAAGAAGCTGACGAATTGAAGATTGAAGAATCAAGTTTAATTGTTTCCTGTTTTAAATCAATTGTAATCAGGATGATTAACATCCAATAGATAAGAAGTCAACATTATTCAGTTAATTCAGTTAAAAGTCAAAGTTGGATAAGTTTCAATTGTAACTGATTTTTGTAATTCTAGCCGTTGTAAGTTCTTGATTCATATAAATAAAGCTAATGGGATGGCAGTAACCATACGAAAAATTCTGCCCATGTTCACGTTCTTTTAATTCAAAATTCAGAGTATTTTGTGTTCTTTATTTTCTGGGAATTTTCCCTTCAGTTCTGGAAAAATTCCCGTCCCCAGATTTTAATCTCTACAGTACCTGTTCTCAGGTTTTTTGACAATTTGTCCGTATAGATTTGAACAGTACATGTTCTTATCATAAATTTGATATTTTCTTCAAAATTCAACATGGTATCAGAGCAGAATTAGGTCTTTGAAAAGGGATTTATAGTGAAACACGAGCAATTAGAAAAAGAGAGATTATTCAAGGTTAATTAAATCTTGAAAGGGAAAGAAGGTTTTTTCGCGAATTTGCAGATTTCTTCAAATCAAGAAATTAGACTGGATTTGTTCTTTAAAAGGATAATCAATTGACAGTAATCATCAATTGATATCCTTGTTCTCTGTGTTGTGAAGTCTTGGAAGTAAATTGCAAAAGAAAAAGAAAAATTTCGAGCTGACAGGTTTTGACAGAGATGGATTCTTCATTTTCGTCAAAATCACCAGTTTTCATAGGAACCAACTATGGTGTTTGGGCTGTGAAAATGGCAACCTATCTCAGAGCTTTTGACCTGTGGGAGGTGGTGGAGAATAACAGGGATCCAACTCCCTTGAACAATAATCCCACAGTGGCACAGATCAAGTATTTCAATGAAGAGAAGGCAAAGAAATACAAGGCACTCACATGCATTCATAATGCAGTGAGTGAAGAAATTTTCACAAGGATAATGGCCTGTGAAACTGCAAAACAAGCCTGGGATAAGTTGAAAGCTGAATTTCAGGGTGATGAAAAATCTAGGAGAATGCAGATTTTAACCTTGAAGAGACAGTTTGAGGGCTTGAAGATGAGAGACTCAGAAACAATCAAGGAATTTTCATCAAATGTTTCCAAGATAGTAAACCAAATGACTCTGCTTGGAGAAGAAATTCAAGAAGAAAGGGTTGTGGAGAAAGTACTTGTCAGCTTACCAGAAAAATTTGAGAACAAGATATGTTCTTTGGAAGATTCAAAAGACTTCACTTCAATGAGTCTTCAAGAGTTAATCAATGCCTTGCAAGCTGTAGAACAAAGGCAGGCATTTAGACAAGAAAACACAAGTGAGGAAGCCTTCACTGCTGGATTTAAAGGAAGAACAAAATTCTAGAATTCGCAAGTGTTCTTCAAGAACCCAGAAAACAGAACCAATTCTGGAAAATCATGGCAGAGCAAAAATTGGCCAAATAATGCCAACAACAACTTCAATGCAAGGGGGAAGGAAAGAAGAGAGCAATTTCCCACCTGCAAGTACTGTCAAAAGACAAATCATCTTGAGTCATTTTGTTGGCTCAAGAATGCTCAATGTCGAAAATGCAAGCAATTTGAACACATTCAAAAATTTTGCAAGAACAACACCTCAAATGGGAAGCAAGCACATGTAGCTGAGGTTGTGGAGCCCAAGGATGAGCAATTGTTCACTGCCATTGTGAATCACAGCTGCAACAAGTCTGAGGTTAGTAAGCAAAATTGGTTAATTGATAGTGGGTGTTCAAATCACATGACTGCTGAATTGAGCATGTTTAAAAACTTTGACGAAAAGTACAAATCAAAGGTTAAGGTTGCTAATGGACAGTATGTAAGTGTAGAGGGTAGAGGGGAAGTTGATATTGAAACCTTGGCTGGAACTCGAAATTTTAAGCATGTGTTATATGTTCCAGAAATTGACCAAAATTTGATTAGTGTAGGTCAATTACTTGAAGTAGGATACTCATTGTTCTTTGATAATGGCATATGCACAATAAAGGATGATCTAGGAACACCTTTGTTTACTGCTAAGATGAGTAATAGGTGCTTTAGCATTGAAGAAAAACAAGCACATATTATCATGAATATCAATGCATCAGAAAATTCAATACTGTGGCATAGAAGAATGGGTCATTTTAACTATGCTACATTAAAGAAAATGGCTGAACTACAAGTAGTAGAAGGTTTACCTATGATACATGAACAAAATGAGGTTTGTGAAGCATGCCAACTAGGAAAACAAGCAAGAGTTAAGTTCAATAAAAATGCATGTAGATCAACTACTAAGCTGCAAATTGTTCACAGTGATGTATGTGGCCCTATGCATAATGAATCTTTGAATGGTGCTAGATATTTTGTGTTGTTTATAGATGATTTTAGTAGATTTTGTTGGGTGTATTTCCTTAAAACCAAAGGGGAAGTTTTTGAGGTGTTCTTGAGATTCAAAGCTGCGGCTGAGAAGGAATCCAGCTGCAGCTTGAAGATTTTAAGGTCTGATAATGGGGGGGAATTTACCTCCCATAAATTTGAAGAATACCTAGTTAAAGAGGGTATTAAGCATCAATTAACCATCCCATACACCCCTCAACAAAATGGTGTAAGTGAGAGGAAAAATAGGACCTTAATGGAGATGGCAAGATGCCTTCTCTATGAGAAGAAATTGCCCTTGAAATTCTGGGCTGAGGCTGTGAGCACAGCCACTTACCTCTTAAATAGGATGATGACAAGGTCATTACGAGATAAAACACCCTATGAAGAGTGGCATGGACATAAACCAAGCATAGATCATCTAAAGGTATTTGGCAGCCCCTGTTATGTGCTTCAGCCTGAGATTAAAAGAAGAAAATTGGACCAAAAATCTGAGGTTGGGATTTTGATAGGTTATAGCTCAAATTCAAAAGGCTATAAGGTTTTTGATTTGAAAACAAACCAAGCTGTAATAGCTAGAAATGTTAAGGTGGCTGAGAACCAAATATGGAATTGGGATGATGAGAAAATTGAAGGTATAAACAATGAACATGCACCCGAGACTGATAATGAAACAGAATATGAGGATGAAGACAAATCAGTGAGGGGGACTAGGTTGCTTAGTGACATCTATGATAGATGTAATTTGGTTGAAATTGAACCAAATAATGTAGAAGAAGCCATGGATTCTCAAACTTGGGTGGCAGCAATGAAGGAGGAGTTAATGATGATAGAAAAGAATGAAACATGGCAGCTTGTTGACAGACCTAAGCACAGAAAAGTCATTGGTGTTAAGTGGGTTTATAAAACAAAATTGAATGCTGATGGTAGTATTAATAAGAACAAAGCTAGACTTGTAGTTAAAGGATACTCACAAGAGCAAGGGATTGATTACCATGATACTTTTGCCCCTGTTTCAAGAATGGACACTATCAAGTTGCTGCTTATGTTGGCTGCCCAAAAGGATTGGTTGGTTTGGCAAATGGATGTCAAATCAGCATTTTTAAATGGAACTTTGAATGAAGAAATATATGTGGAACAACCACAAGGTTTTGAGGATGAATCAAATTTGAACAAAGTTTACCTTCTAAAGAAAGCTTTGTATGGTTTGAAACAAGCTCCTAGAGCTTGGTATAGCAAATTGGATGATTATTTGACAAGCTTGGGGTTTGTGAAAAGCTTGAATGAAGCCACTCTATATGTGAAGAAGGTTGATGATCACATTTTGATAATCTCAGTGTATGTAGATGATTTGTTGATTACGGGTAACAATGAAAAATTTGTTGATGAATTCAAGATGAACATGAAGAACAAGTTTGAGATGAATGAACTTGGATTATTAGCATACTTTCTTGGGATGGAAATAACTCAATCAAAGGAAGGTTGCTTTGTATGTCAAAAGCAATTTACAATAAAGATGCTAAACAAGTTTGCAATGGAAAATTGCAAACCAGTTAGCACCCCAATGGTGCTTGGTATGAAGCTCACAAAAGCTGATGGTGCTCCCTCTGCAGATGGAAGAATTTATAGAAGTTTGATTGGAAGTTTATTGTATTTATCTTCCACACGACCTGACATTGTGTTCACTGTCAACTACCTCTCAAGATTCATGCAAAATCCCAGCCAAATACACTACATTGCAGCCAAAAGAGTGCTGAGATACCTAAGAGGAACACTGGAATTTGGCATGTTTTTTAGCAAGATGAACACTGTCAAATTGAAAGGATTTTGTGACAGTGATTGGGGTGGGAGTGATGAAGAGATGATGAGCACTTCAGGGTATTGTTTTTCAATGGGGGAATGCATCTTCTGTTGGAATTCAAAGAAGCAATCAGTAGTTGCACATTCAACTGCTGAAGCTGAATACATTGCAGCATTTGTGGCTGCCAATCAACTTGTTTGGTTGAGGAAGATTTTGAAGGATTTGGATTGTGAACAAGTGGAACCTACTGAGTTGTTTTGTGACAACATGTCTACAATTGCTATTTCCAAAAATTCAGTGTTTCATGATAGAACAAAACACATGAAAATCAAGTTTCATGCTATTCGGCAATTCCAGCAAGAAGGAGAACTGGAGATGAAGTACTGCTGTTCTAAGGAACAATTGGCTGACTTATTTACCAAAACTCTACCAAAGGAAAGGTTTGAAGAACTAAGAAGAATGGTGGGAATGCGCAGTCCAGGAATCAAGGAGGAGTGTTGAAATTCTGGATTGATTCCAGGTCTGCCAAGCTGACAGGAGAAGAAGCTGACGAATTGAAGATTGAAGAATCAAGTTTAATTGTTTCCTGTTTTAAATCAATTGTAATCAGGATGATTAACATCCAATAGATAAGAAGTCAACATTATTCAGTTAATTCAGTTAAAAGTCAAAGTTGGATAAGTTTCAATTGTAACTGATTTTTGTAATTCTAGCCGTTGTAAGTTCTTGATTCATATAAATAAAGCTAATGGGATGGCAGTAACCATACGAAAAATTCTGCCCATGTTCACGTTCTTTTAATTCAAAATTCAGAGTATTTTGTGTTCTTTATTTTCTGGGAATTTTCCCTTCAGTTCTGGAAAAATTCCCGTCCCCAGATTTTAATCTCTACAGTACCTGTTCTCAGGTTTTTTGACAATTTGTCCGTACAGATTTGAACAGTACATGTTCTTATCAGAAATTTGATATTTTCTTCAAAATTCAACAGAATTGTTGACGTCCCGCTTAGATTAGTTTCCTTAAGAGAAATGGTCTTTAGGGATGGCAACGTTCCCAATGACTGCAGCAAAGTAGTTCCGGTGATGTTGAGCTCGTTCATACTAAGGACTTCCAGCTTCCTTAAACCTGTAATGTGTTTAATTGAAAAGAGACGGCAGCCAAATAAGCAGTGAAATTAAGTGTTCTGAAGATGAATTGGTCAACATCTTTGTCTTGGATTATTAAAGAAAACACCAAATTTGATCACCAAATATAATTCATAAAAAACAATCAAACTTCTGATACATTCTAAATCTATTTTTAGAAAAATAGTTTTTGATTGTTTTGATATACTGATATTAAGAATAATTTTTTTTAGAATCAGTCGATGCAAAATTATGAAACGCAAAACTAAGATCGATACAGTAATCAGAATTGAAGATGTTGATTGCAAAGAAAACCTTTGCTTCAAGGAACTTCCACTTAATGAAACAAAGATGCTTCTTTCCATGACCATTACTCATGTCAAGCTCTGACAAGAAGTGATAAGCCTGAATGGAGACAAACACTAAAGATGAGAGTTGAGAAACGATGAAGGCCAGTGAGCTTAACACCTAAAAAACGAAGTAAAGTTTACCAAATTAATCAAGAAAATATTTCAAGAAATAGTCTTCCAGTGTAGGAGCTTGACAAGTTAAAGTCTCAGGAAGAATTAGAGCATAAACACAAACCTGACCAAAGTAGATCATCTGTTCACATGCCAACCTCCTCTTCACAGATAAAGAAGCCTTTTGACTCTCAACAGCGAAACCAAGCTGAATTTCAGTTCCCTGAATTTGAAACCAGTATTTGATAGAAGATAATTGTGTAAGACTTTAGGCGAGTGAACTATGATCGGAGAGCAGGAGAACTGGACTTCTGGTTGCCCCAGGTAAACTCAGTTTTCCCTATTTGCCCTTGGATTCTGAACCGCAACAAGTAGATTGAACCTCCAAAGTCTTTCTTTCTGGTTTGATTCATCTGCAGCATTCTCTAGCAAGCCGTTTTGCTCAGCTCTTACGAGAAAAAGGCTTCATGTGTAGACTTACTTTTTGCAGATCTTACTTGTGTTTTCCAATATATGGTTGAAAAAAGTTGTATGGACTTGTTCTGGAATTTTATTCTGCTCAATCTTACATTCCCCCTTCCCACCAAATTCCACATTCTCTCCCATTCAATTATCTGATATAATTTATCTGCTGTTTCTTCTCTGCTCTATTAGGTCCCAGAGGCATTGAAGAGGCCAATGGATTATGTAAATTTAATTTCATTCTGAGTCTCAGGATGATGGTTCAGGTTTAGGGATCAAGACTGTAGAAGCCAGAGATCAAAATGGTTTATCTGGAGAAAACTCAAACTGGTCAGAAGATTCCAAGGGGAGATTAAGCATTTGTTGGAAAAAATTCTGATGAACAAACAACTACTGTTCAAATCACTGTCAGGATTTTTGTTCCTGACGAGAAAAACAAACACTGTTCAAATCAGTGTAAAAAACTGACGAATTTTCCAGAAATTCTGAGAACTAAAGAACAAGTAATTAATGCAATAATGTTCCGAACAAAGGGAAGAATTTGTGCTTAGGTTACTGCCATACCTTTGCTTTTATTTATAGAAAACGAAATTAAACAACTTACAAGAGTAAGACTTCTAGTCAATTGTAAACTCTTGTTCTATACTAATCCTACGTAAACTAAAACTGAAGCTACGTAAAATACTACACCTCTTGATCAAACAATTGATCAGTTATTGAACTAAACTGAAATACTAATTAAAAAACAAACAACTCAAATTTTTGACACTACTCTGTCCTCATCTCTTCTGCTTCCGATTTTGCTGCCTTGAATCAGCTGCATTTCAACCTTCATTCTTCTGAAAACATAAGCGCACACACACGAGATGATGATGCAACAACCACAGCAAACTCATTAATCCCATATGCTAAGACCCTAAGATCTTCTGAAGTTGGAGAGCTTACGAAAATTAACCACCAGAAAACAGTAGCAAGTGTCAATGCACTCTTCAATGAAGTGAAACCACCGGCCCCGCCAAAGTGGATTTATGTAGAGAACTGCTGCAATTGTCAACACCAAAATTATGTAACTTACACCAAAGCTCACATAGAAAACTTCCATGTCAATGAAACCATCATCTTCTCGTTCATCATGAGGCATGGGCTGTGATGGTGACTCTTCTTCACTGCATTTGTTTCGTAACGAAGGTCCACATAGAAGAGGATTACCTTCATAACTGCTTTCATCAAACGTTCCAAACTGAGCTTTCATCTCTGGAGCTTTTCCTGACAAGTTATTGTGTGCCACACTGAAAACTTCTAGATAGTTGAGTACAACAAGCTGTGGAGGGATGACACCATCGAGGTTATTGTGAGAAAGATCCAAGCTCTCTATCCGCGTTAAGTTTGAGAATGTTGCAGGGATAGATCCAGTGAGATTGTTGTGTGACATGTTTAACGCATGCAACTCACTTAATTTTCCCATCTCCAATGGGATTTCTCCTGAGAATCTATTGCTGGAGAGATCAAAACTAGTCATGAAGTTGAGAACACTGCCCTTGTAACCTTCTGACCTCTTTTTAGTTGTAAATTCTACTGTTTCTTCTATATTGAAGTCTTCAAAACGGATTTCCCCGTTATCGATCTTCCCTGCTAATAAACCGATTTCATCAGCAATCTTCC
Organism: Salix brachista; assembly: GCA_009078335.1. Classification (NCBI taxonomy): domain Eukaryota; kingdom Viridiplantae; phylum Streptophyta; class Magnoliopsida; order Malpighiales; family Salicaceae; genus Salix; species Salix brachista. Next base: position 540,487 of record CM018576.1, on the reverse strand, counting down.
ATAGGAACTTGAACACATAGGTTTCCACACCAGTTCCTCCCGCTTTATCTAGATTTTCCTTGACATGGAAGTTGATTTCGTGAAACATCCAAGATGGTCAAATGTTCTAACAAGCATAACTGAGTAGGAAGGTCACCAGCAAACTGATTATCTCTCAGGAGAAGAACACTCAATGCCAAAAGATTGCCAATCCAATTTGAAATTGGCCCCGTCAAGTTGTTGTCTGCAATATCCAACGTCACCAAAGAAGAGCTGTTAAAAAATGCCTCTGTCAACGGACCGCTCAGTTGATTTTTGGATAGATGTACATGTTTTATTGATGATGGGTTGAAGCAAGATGGTACAGAACCAGAGAAATTGTTCTCAGACAAGTCCAAATATTCAAGGTAGTCAAGCTTGTAGAAATCTCTTGGAAGTGGACCATCAAAATGGTTTCTGGACAAATCAATTGCTTTGAGATCTGAGAAATTGCCCATCCATGTTGGAAGAATGCCTGAAAAATGATTGTCGCTTATATACAGGGCAGCTAAATATATTCCATTGGTAGGTTGAAAATCTAATACATGCCCCGTAAATTTGTTGCCATCTAGGTAGAGATATCTGAGGAAAGATGAGCTGAAAATGGAAGGAGATATATGTCCACCCAAATTGTTGTTTGATAGCTTCACATACGATGATCTCTTCAACTGCTCTGGTTTTACTATCGACAATAGATTGTGAGATAAATCTATAAAATACGGTGGAGAGCTCATATTTCCAAAGCAAGAAGGAGTGCTTCCTGTCAGTCCATTCATAGCCATCCTAAATAATAACAAATCTGGGAATACCGAGCATATATTTCTTGGAACTTGACCGCTTATGTTGTTGTTTGATATATCTAAGAAAGTCATATTCGGAGTAGGATGGTTTGGCAATTTCAAAGGACCAACAAAGGAGTTTTGCCTCAAATTTAATGTTTCCAATCTTGTGTTGTTCTCAAGTAACCATGACGGGAACACTCCGCTGAAGTTGCAGTTGGAGAGATCAAGGTTTCTCAAGTCATATTGGTTGTAGAGAAAGTCGGGAACAACTGAATTGATTGCTTTTGATGTACTATTTGACAAGCTGAAAAACTTCAGTTGGAACTTTGGAATGAAATTCTGAAAGCCAGCTCGGTCTTCTACTAGAGTGCAATTGTCACATATGAAGAACTTGAGTTTTGAGTGGTTACTGAAGGACTTGAATGAAAGTGGGAGTTCAAAGAGGTTGTTTGATAGTGATAAGAAATCAAGGGATATGAGGTTTTTTAGAGGACCGGTGGCAATATTCCCAGTGAACCGATTTCTAGAAACATCTAGCACTTGTAGAGATGACAAGTTTCCCAAACAATGTGGGAGTGAACCCTCTAGCTTATTTCCAGAGAGATCTAACTGTTCCACATTCTTCAAACCTGTAGAATTATTTTATCCCTAATCATGTTAAAACTAGCGATGAAATTAAGTATCCTTCATTGATCATGTAATTATAGGAAGATGGGAGAGGTGTTGATTTACCTTGAGTGGGTAGGGTGCCAGTGAGGTCACAATCACGAGCAAACAAGATTTTAAGAGCATTCAACTGTCCAATATTATGGAGAAATTTTATTGGGAGAGCACTACTGCGATCTAGATACAATTCTTCAAGGGTGGTCATGTTGGAGAAAGTCACTGTGAAAAAAAAGAAACAAAATAAATAAATGATGGCAATGATAGTGATACGAAGCAGTCATTGCATTTTACATTAATAGAAGGCTTCAACATTAATAATTAAAATTTAAGCCAACTAATCTGTGATTAACCTTGACTTATTGATGTCGAGCTTAAATTATTATCCTTAAGAGAAAGAATCTTTAGGGATGGCAATGCTCCCAATGACTGCAGCAAAGTACTTCCGATGATGGTGAGCTCGTTCAGACTAAGGACTTCAAGCTTCCTCAAACCTATGATACGTAGAATCAAATAAGTATTGTGGAAATAAATTACTACACAACATAAAAAGATGCTTGGAATAATTTTATAAAATTACCAAATGCTTTTTTAATTCCAATTTCCTTTCCAAGTTTTTCAATTTGAAAAAATAAAATAGCGGGTGAGAAAGGAAGATTTTAATAGATATTATTAAAAAATAGAAAAAAACTGTAATCTTGTAATCTTAAAAACCTACAAGTAGTTGATCCTGACACCATGTTGCCTGACAGGTTTAAAGTTTTGAGGGAAGAAAATCCACACAGATGTGGTAAAATGTTGTCGTTGAAGCTATTATAGCTTAGGTCAAGCCTCTCTAATTTCCTCAGCTGTGATGATAGGACCTCGACACCTGCAAGAGAGTTGGTGCTAGAGTATAATATAATCATATTCTGGGGCCTCACCTATAAGCTTAAGCTTTTGGGTGAGATGGTTCCTTAACATGGTATCAGAGCCATAGATGCTCACGCAACAAATTTCTTGTTCCAGAATATCTTCCTAAATCGTCAAAATCAAATTCCTCTGTTTTTCAATTTTTTCTTTTCCTCCGAAATTACCAGAGTATCAGCTCGGAATTTCCCCAGAAATTGATCAACGATTTTGTGATTGTGCTAAGCTCAGGAATCATGGTTACAGCAGCACAACTCCAGATTTTACAGTCACCGATTACAATGTTGATTTCAACTATCTCCACATCAGTAAATGTGAAGCTCGATGACACGAATTATTTGAATTGGCATTTTCAAATGCATTTGCTATTGGAAAGCAATGGTATTATTGGGTTTGTGGATGGAACCCACCTCTGCCCTTCCACTGTCACCGTTGATGAATGCGGTACACATAATTCTCCCTCTTCTTCTTCTTCAGTTGAGTGCGATGATGTTTTAATTTGGAAATTGCATGATAGGGCAGTTATGCAATTGATTACTGCAACATTATCCCCAATTGCTATGTCTTGTGCAATTGGTAGTGTAAGCTCTAGGGATTTATGGACTCGATTGGTGGAACAATTTTCCACAGTCTCTAAAACAAATATTTTCCAAATGAAGACAAATTTACAGAATATTAGAAAAGGAACTGATTCTGCTAGTCAATATTTGCTTAAGATTAAGGAAGCTCGGGATTATTTGACTGCTGGTGGTGTGCATTATTCTGATGAGGATATTGTAATTTTGGCGTTAAATGGTCTTTCATCAGAATATAATACATTTCGATGTGTAATTAGAGGAAGGGAGAATGTGATTACACTGAAAGAATTTCGGTCACAATTGCTTGCTGAAGAGAGGATTGTAGAAACAATTGTCACTGAACCTTCTTATATGTCTGCTATGCATACTATGTCTGCTGCTAAACCTGGTCTGTCGTCTATAGTTCACCAGCATGATCATTCACAATCTTTTCAGCCTTATGAAAATACTGCATATAAGCCATTCAATAGAGGTAGAGGTAAAGGAAAATTTGCGAAATTTTAACCAGAGGCCTCAATTTTTTGTCAAACCTCATATGCATCAGCAATCATCTAGGACAGTATGTCAATTGTGCAACAGAGAAGGGCATACTACCCCTACGTGTGAGTTCAGAAGGGAAGACAGAAGTAAGTGCAATATATGTGGTAAAACAAACCATACTACATGGTATTGTTTTTACAATGACAGTGGACCTAATTTCAGTGGCTCTACACATTACTCTCCACCTCAATCTTCTCAGCCCAGCTCATCCCATGCTATGCAAGCCATGAATACAGTATTGTACCCAAATCAGTGTATTGGCTTTGCCAATTTCACATCAGCTCAGTCTCAGTCCACTCCAGTTCATGCTATGCAACCTATGCATTCAAATCAGTCCTCGCCTCAAATGTGGCTTGCTGACTCGGGAGCTACGAACCATATGACATCTGATTTGAGTAACCTGTCATTAGCAGCTCCTTATCCTTCAAATGATGCAGTGCAAACAGCCAATGGTGAAGGTTTGTTGGTATCACATGTTGGAAATTCTGTTGTTTCCACCAGTCCTGCTTTAGTTCCTATTAAACTGCAATCTGTGTTATATGTTCCTCAATTGACACAAAACCTTTTATCAGTGCATCGTGTATGCTTGGATAATAATTATAGACTAATCTTTGATGCATTTTGGTTTTGGATTCAGGACAGGGCCACAGGGAGGATAATCTACAAAGGGTGTTGTAATAATGGACTTTATCCCTTACCATTCATTTCTGCGTCCAAGTCTGGTCTGTTCAACCTTCCATCTCAGCCTCGGTCTTACTTGGGTCAATTAGTATTTTCTTCCTCTTGGCACAACAGGTTAGGGCATCCTACAAATAGAATAGCTACCTTGATGTTAAACAAGGCTAATGTTCATTGTTCTATTGATTCTGTTTCAACAATGTGTCATAGTTGTCTTCGAGGAAAATTTACCAAACTTCCCTTTTATTCCAGTACAAATAAATCTGTAATTCCTTTCCATACTGTCCATAGTGATGTGTGGGGGCCTTCCCCTTGCGTATCTGTTGATGGTTTTCGATATTATGTGACATTCATTGATGAATGTTCACGTTATTGTTGGTTGTTTCCTTTGATTAATAAAAGTGATGTTTGTTCTGTGTTCACTACGTTTTATCATTATGTTCAAACACAATTTTCTTGTCCTATTCAAATACTTCAAAGTGATGGTGGTGGTGAATATATGAGTAAAGCTTTTCAACTTTTTCTTACAAATAAAGGAATTGTGCATCAAAAATCATGTCCATATACTCCTGAACAAAATGGACTTGCTGAGCGTAAACACCGTCATCTAGTTGAAACAACCATTACCTTACTTCAACATGCTAAATTACCTTCCAAATTTTGGTCATATGCTGTCAATACGGCAGTTTATCTCATTAATCGCATGCCATCACCAGTTACACATCATCAATCTCCTTATGAAATTCTGTTTAAATCTGCTCCAATTCTTACACATTTGAGAATCTTTGGTTGTGCTTGCTTCCCCTTCTTGCGTCCTTATGTCAATAATAAGTTGCAATCCAAGACTACAATGTGTGTCTTCTTAGGTTATGCTCCTCAATACAAAGGCTATATATGTTTTGATGTAGTTAGCAATCGCAAATATATCTCAAGACATGTAGTATTTAATGAACATGTCTTTCCTTATGCTACATTGACCTCTATGTCTCAGCCTGTTTCTTCAGCTACTACTCCTTCCATTTTGCCTATTGTTGATCATCATAATACTGTTGTCATGTCTCCTTTCAATCCTATTTCTTCTAATCCTGTATCTGCTGATAAATCACCCTCAAAGTCCATTACTTCAGCATCTTTGCGTGACTTATCTGCCCCGATGGACCCTCAGTCCAGTTTTGATCAACATGCATCACAGCATATGTCATCTGCTGAGTCTTTCAATCCTGAGGGCATATCAGCTATGCTGCAAATTCCTGATATGAATGTGCACCCAATACAAACTCGTAGCAAGAGTGGTATTTGCAAGAAGAAGGCTTACTTGGTTTCGAATGTTGAGTGTTCTTCTGTTGATAAGTCTCAAATTGAACCATCTAGCTACAAGGCTGCAATGAACATTCCAGTTTGGTTGCAGGCTATGAGAGAGGAATTTGCTGCACTTAACTCTCAGCAAACTTGGACTTTGGTTCCTCTCCCTCCTCACAGGAATCTAGTGGGCTGTAAATGGGTGTTTAAGCTGAAGAAGAACTCTGATGGGACTGTTGCACGGCATAAGGCCAGGCTAGTGGCACAGGGGTTTAGTCAAGAAGCTGGGATTGATTATGGGGAGACTTTTAGCCCTGTGGTTAAGCCAACCACTGTTAGAATTGTGCTCTCTCTTGCTGCACATTTTCAGTGGGATTTAAGGCAACTTGACATCAAGAATGCATTTCTGCATGGTATTTTACAGGAAGAAGTTTTTATGGCTCAGCCACCTGGGTTTGCTGATATTGATCATCCTCAGCTGGTGTGTAAGCTTCACAAATCCCTCTATGGTCTTAAACAAGTACCTCGTGCTTGGAATGACAGGTTCACTTCATTTTTGCCTACTTTGGGATTTCAGTCTACTTTTTCAGATTCTTCCTTATTTGTTAAAACTGCATCTGCTGGAATTGTTGTGCTTCTTGTATACGTATATGATATTATCATCACGGGTAGTGATTCTTGTGGTATTGGTGATATTATCAAGTCTCTTACAGCTGAATTTGATGTCAAAGATTTGGGTAGTCTTCATTATTTCTTAGGCATCCAAATTACTTACACCTCTGCTGGTCTGGTCTTATCACAGTCTCGGTATATTCATGAATTGCTTCTTAAGACAGATATGATGGCTGCCAAGGCTTGTGCTACCCCTTGCCTTCCATATCAAAGGTTGATGAAGGATGATGGTGATCTTTTTGACAATCCTACTCTATACCGCAGCATTGTGGGGGCTCTTCAGTATCTCATCTTCACAAGGCCAGATATTGCCTTCTCTGTGCACCAGGTCTGCCAATTTATGCAACAGCCACGGGTGGAACATTTTATAGCTGTTAAGAGGATTCTCAGGTACCTCAAGGGTACAAAGGATGTTGGTATGTCTTATGCAAAGGGTTCCGTGGACATCACAACCTATAGTGATGCCGATTGGGCTGGTGATCCCAATGATCGCAGGTCAACTACTGGTATGGTCATCTTCATTGGAGTCAATCCTGTCTCTTGGACATCAAAGAAGCAGCAAACTGTCTCGCGTTCGTCAACTGAGGCAGAATACAGGGCCTTGTCAACCACTTCAGCTGAGCTTGATTGGATTCAACAATTGTTGGTTTTTCTAGGCATTTCTCAATCTCAGCCTCCTGTTCTCTACTGTGATAACCTCTCGGCAATTGCACTCTCATTCAATCCTATTCAACATCAACGAACTAAACACATCGAGATTGATGTTCATTTTGTTCGTGAAAGGGTGGCCAAAGATCAGTTAATTGTTCAGTTTGTTTCTTCCAAGGAGCAATTTGCAGATATTCTCACAAAGGGCTTAGGCTCTCCTCTGTTTCTTGTTCATTTTCGCAATCTCCAGATTGGATTCTTCAAGCCAGATATTGAGGGGGGATGATAGAGTATAGTGTAGCGTATGCATACGTGTGAGTATGCATACGCAAGGACATTCTGTTAGATATAAATAGGCAACATACGCAGTGTGTGTGCTGTGTGGAAAAACAAACAGTAAAAGGAAATTTTATATTTTATATTTTCCCTCTTATTTTCTTATCTCTTCTCCTTCTCTCAGTTCATATCTTCTCTTCTCTGCACACTTTGTGCTAATCTTAACATGGTATCAGAGCCTTGTTGACCCAACGGTCATGAGTTCGAATCTCACCATCCCCATTCTATTAGATAAAAAAAATCAAGCACAAGGTAATGTGGGTCTGTGCAAGTTTCAAGCCCAAAGGGCTTTCACTTGAGGGGGTGTGCTAGAGTATAATATAATCATATTCTGGGGCCTCACCTATAAGCTTAAGCTTTTGGGTGAGATGGTTCCTTAACAGTTGGTGTTATGTGCAAGTAAAAATGACCACAAGACATGCAAAATTAAAAATTAAAAATGAGATACTTGCCAACTGAAGGAAACAAACTAGTAGCATAGAAAAAATCATACAGGAAAGGGTCATGAAAAAGGTTCAAAGCTTGATAATTTAATTGTTACCAACTGTTGATCCTGTCAGCTCAAAATTGTATGATAGATCCAAAGACTTGAGAGATGTGAACCCAGTTAGAGATGAGAAAATGCTATCATTGTATTGATTCCAACCTAGGTCAAGGTTCTCCAATTTCTTCAATCTTGATGACAAGACCTTGACACCTACACAAGGATTCTCAAAAGCATGTTGAAAGGAAATAAAGACAATTAAAGGAGAAATTATACAAAAAAAAACTAGACAATTCGATTGTTACCATACCAGTTGATCCTGTCAGCTCATTGTGTGATAGATACAAAGATTTGAGAGATGAAAGCCCAGTCAAACATGATAACATGCTGCTGTCATCATTCAATCGATTAAAGCTTAGGTCAAGGACATTCAGTTTCCTCAATTTTGATGATAGGACTTCAAAGCCTGCAAGAGAAATCTCCAAGTGAAATAATAAACACTAAACACCAGCCATTTTATCAATATAATCTCAGTATAATAATATTCACTCAACAACATAAACCTTGATTCTCATGGCAACCAGCTATTGCATTTACGCTCAAATCAAGACTTCGCAACTCTTTAAAAGGAAGAAACAAAGAAGCGTTGAGAACCAAATCGCCCAAGCTATAATCCCTTACATTCGAAAGAGTGAGTTGAATCACTCGCCTTGTGGTGTTATCACACTCGACTCCCCACCACTCACAGCAATTACTAATGCTCTCATTACTCGTGTCCACCCAATCTCTCAAGGTAAAGCCATTTGGGTCGATTGAAGATTTGATCTCCAAGAGACCAATTCTCTCTTCCTCCAGAAACGCATAACAACGACCATGCCATTCCCCAACCAAAGTGAATAATGTTAGCAGCATCCAAAACCACATTTGTTTCATCGTCATCTTAGATGAAGCACTACGTCTTATATTAATTGCTGTTTGAGATGTGCATTTGGGTAGCAAATGAGGTCCTATTTATACTACTACTCTTCAGCTCTCTTCTGTTGAATTTTGTGTGTTGATTGTGTTTTGTGTGGTTTGATTGCTGGTTGATATGCTGGAAATTAGGAAGAACAAGCTTTACGAGCTGGAGAGAAAAGAGTTGCAGAGTAATTGTTCTGCTTTGTATTTTTGGTAGTGCTTACAATGTGCTTGACAGATTGCCTATTTATATAGTTTAGGCAACACACATTACACGTGATCTGTATCTTCTCTTCTTAGTTAGTTACAACTGAATTAACAAACAATTAATGACAGCTAAGCATATACACACACTGCCTCTTGATGCTCTTCTTCCTTCTGCTGCATACTCAGCTTATTTGTCTTCTTTTCCAGTAAACAAGCTTATCATTCAACAGCCTCTCCTAAGCTGTTTACTGATTTAACCCCAAGTTTCAACCGTAATCTAGGTTGTCAACAATTTGTGCCTTCCATTTGCCCTGGTAGTTGGGGTTCTTAATTTTCTTTGGCTTCCATGGGCCCTTGTACTCAGTATTAGAAATGGTTGGGGCAGTCCACTCACCATCTTCCTCATCATCCCAGTCTTCTGGCTTTTTGGCAGCGGGATTTGGAATTTCTTTAGGAATGTCCTCATAACCCTCTGGCTTCTTGTCTTCAGGATCAGGAATATACTCCTTGTAATCCCAATCTTCTGGTTTCTTGGCCTCAGGATCCTTGATTGTCTTTGGTGGGAAAAGATCCCAGTCAGAGTACAAACTTTCAACATGCCTCTGAGCCCTCTCAATTTGGGCTAATCTTTCAATTTGTAGTTTCTGAAACTCACTTTTCTTTTTCTCATGTTCTTTACCCTTCATTTCAATCTCATCATCTTTAGCCTTCAACATCTCATCTTTCTCTTTCAACAACACCTCAGTCTTCTCTTTCTCAAACTTCAACTGCTGCAGCATTTCTTGAAAATCCTTCTCAAAAGAAGAAGCCGCAACCTTCTCTAAAGCAGCTTTTGTCTCTCTTACAGCAATGTCATACTTCCGTTTCCACTCAGCTGCATCTTCTTCAGCTGACCTCATTTGTTCATGAGCAGCAGCCAACCTTGCGTCAGAAGCACTTCCCCGTGACTTCAGTATTGCAATCTCTGAAGCTGCCTGCTCTTCATCAGTATCATCTAAGGAGTCACCATCATCTTCATCATCATAATCATCATTTTCCTTCTTGACCTCATCATTCTCTTCTTGTACACTTGCTGCATGACATGCGTAGAATGAATTTGCAATGAACACTTCTTCCTCCTCTTGTGCACAATTTGCCAATTGCTTGTAATCATTGCAATCATTTGTATTATGCCCAAACAGATTGCATCTTCCACATTTAGGCTGACCTTTATACTTGCAAACACCATGATGAAATTTCTGACAAGTGCTGCATTGTGGTTTGGTATTCAGCTGATTGTTGTTCATATTTTTATACTGTGAACTGAATGTATTGCCATGGCTTGCTTCAGCTCTTTGATTCCAGTTCATGTTGTGATTATTCATCAGATTTCTCCCTTGATTCCAGGTTGAATGGCTTTGATCTTGTCTTTGCCATTTAGGATTAAACCTCCCCTGTGAAAATCTGTTTGCAGCAGCAGGTTCTTGGTTATAACCAACCTTAAAGCTGCTGAATGCCTTTTCAATTCCTGCACTACTTTCCCTTTCATCATGCAGGTCTTCTCTTCTGTCAAAAACCTTGACAGAAGCTATCACTTCTTCAGCTCTTAGTACATCCAGATCTCTTGTTTCTTCAATGATAGAAACAATAGACCTATACCTTCTACTCAAGCTCATTAATAACTTTTGCACAATTCTCTTTTCAGGCACTTCTTCACCAAGTGACTTCAAGTTGTTCACTACCTCGAAAAACTTGGCTAGGTAATGCTCTAAACTCTCATTTTCTTCCATTCTCATGTACTCAAACTCACCTCTCACAGCTTGTAACTTCACTGCCCTTACTCTTTTATCTCCTCTATACTCTCTCTTCAGCACATTCCATGCTCCTTGTGCTGATTTTTCATTTCTGATTCTCGGAAAAAGATCATCTGAAAGTGCTCCTTGGATGAGGCTCAATGCCTTGGCATTTTTGATTCTGCTCTCTTTGGATACAGTAGCCTCACCAACCTTTTTTCCTTTGGAACCAGCAGCCTCCTCAGATTCAGATTCATCTTCTTCTTTCTTTGATTCAACTGTCAAAACAGAGTTTGATTCCATGCCAAACTCAACTACATCCCATAGATCAAATGCTATGAGGATTATCTCCATTTTTACTGACCAAAAGTCATAATTTTCACCATTAAATTGTGGTGTTCGAAGCTCTCCATTGCTCACCATTTTTTTCTCTCTTCTTTAATTTCTGTTTGTATGATCACAGATTGTTTTACTCCCTTCCTTGTTGATCAAGCCAGCTCTGATACCATGTTGAATTTTGTGTGTTGATTGTGTTTTGTGTGGTTTGATTGCTGGTTGATATGCTGGAAATTAGGAAGAACAAGCTTTACGAGCTGGAGAGAAAAGAGTTGCAGAGTAATTGTTCTACTTTGTATTTTTGGTAGTGCTTACAATGTGCTTGACAAATTGCCTATTTATATAGTTTAGGCAACACACATTACACGTGATCTGTATCTTCTCTTCTTAGTTAGTTACAACTGAATTAACAAACAATTAATGACAGCTAAGCATATACACACACTGCCTCTTGATGCTCTTCTTCCTTCTGCTGCATACTCAGCTTATTTGTCTTCTTTTCCAGTAAACAAGCTTATCATTCAACATCTTCTTCCCTTGATAAATATAAAATTATTCAGCTCATTTTATATTTAAAGTATGTGCAACATTTCCATTGGCTGGTTCTGACAATCAATGATGATGTGAACTAGAGCATCTTTGATTATTATTTTCTCTCCATATGTTTTCAAGAAAATTTAAATTTCGTGGACAAGCAAATCTTTGAATCCTTGCAGCCAACCATTTAACTCACCTCACCCATCTATGCTTAGCAAGATATGAGAATCTCTCACGCGACATTTTATATTTAAATAGTTTTTTTTTTCTTGTTTGCTTTTTGTTAAAATTTTTGAGTTTTGATGGTCCGATATTTTTTTTATTATGTTATATATATATATATATATATATATATATATGAGCGAAATAGATTATTTTATAGGCATTTTTTTATATATTCATTTTTTTATGAATAATATATTTAAAATAATGATAATGATTATTTTATAGGTATTTTTTTCTTAAAAAACAAGAATAAATATATATTTTGATATTTGTTTAATGTTAATGTCTTAATATATATATATACATAAATGAAGTAATTTTTTTTGAAAAAATATCAAATTAATTTAGTATCACTGTTCTAATATCACGTAAAATATAATAATAAGAAAAATCAATCTTGGGGTGCTATCACATTTGATCCTATACCACTCACAACAATTAGCAGTATCCTCTTTAATGGCCGAAAATGCTGTTTGGATTGACCAAAGCTTTGATCTGCAAGAGACAACTCCTCTCTTCCTCGAAGCACCCATTGTTAGGACTAAGTCGGTCAATAATATCCTGGTTAATAGGATCAAGGATTACATTTGATTTATTGTTTGTTTGTTGACCACGTTTATAGGAGAGTCAAACGTGGGTTGCTTATTTATCTGATTTCTGTTGTAATGGTTTGATTATATAAACCAGCCTTCATTCAATAAAACAAGACAAGTCTTTCTCTTCATCTTGAACTATTAATCGATTGCTTTGAATTATCAATTGGTATCAGAGCCTTTTATCAAGAGAGAAGAGTGAAAGAACACGAGAAAGAGAAAAGTGAAACACAGAGAGGAGTGTGAGCAATCAGTGAGAAGAGTGGTAAGAAAAAGTGTGTGAGTAGAGTGAAACACAGAGAGGAGTGTGAACAATCAGTGAGAAGAGTGAAACACTCGAAAAAAAAGGGGAGTGAAAAGAGTGAAACACAGAGAGGAGCGAAATCAAAGTGAAATCAAAAGACAAAATTCATGGCAGAGGGAAATTTTGTTCAACCCGCAATTCCCAGATTTGATGGTCACTATGACCACTAGGCTATATTAATGGAAAATCTGCTACGATCCAAAGATTACTGGAGCTTAATAGAGAGTGGAATTCCTGCAAGCACAACTGGAGCAGAACTCACGGAGGTCCAGCAGAAACACATGGAGGAGATGAGGTTGAAAGATTTAAAAGTGAAAAATTATCTTTTTCAATCCATTGATCGAACTATCATGGAAACAATCCTGAATAGAGATTCTGCAAAGGGAATATGGGATTCAATGCGCCAGAAATATCAAGGGTCCACTAAGGTGAAAAGAGCACAACTACAAGCACTGTAGAGAGAATTTGAGCTACTTGGAATGAAGGATGGTGAGAGTGTTGATGAGTACTTTGGAAGAACTCTTACCATTGCCAACAAAATGAAAACACACGGTGAAAGAATGGAGCAAATTGTTATTATTGAGAAAATTTTGAGGTCTATGACAACAAAGTTTGACTATGTCGTATGCTCCATTGAAGAATCAAATAATCTTGCTGAAATGACTATTGATGAACTTCAAAGTAGTTTACTTGTCCATGAACAAAGGATGAGGGGGCACAAAGAGGAAGAGCAAGTTCTTAAGGTCATGTCTGAAGCAAGAGAAGATGCTCGATTTGGAGGAAGGGGCAGAAACCGTGGAGGATTCAGAGGCAATTTCAGAGGCAGAGGCAGGAGTTGGGGAAGACAATCTTTCAATAAAGCTATTATTGAATGTTTTAGATGTCATAAACTAGGACATTTTTCTTATGAATGTCCTGGTTATGAAAAAACAGCTAATTATGCAGAATTGGATTGCGAAGAAGAAATGCTATTGTTGTCACATGTGGAACTTCAAGATTTTACAGAATTACATGAAGAAATCGTGCTGACAGAAGTGAATGCAGAAGAAGAAATGGTGCTGACAGAAGTGAATGCAGAAGAAGAAATGGTGCTGACAGAGGAATTGAATGCAGAAGAAATGGTGCTGACAGAGGAATTGAATGCAGAACTTCATGATTTTTCAGAATTACATGAAGATAAGGTGCTGACAGAATTGAATGAAGAAGAAATGGTGCTGACAGAATGGCATGAAGAAGAAGAAATGGTGCTGACAGAATTTAATGCAGAAGAAGAAATGGTGCTGATGTCACATGTGGAACTTCATAACTCAACTAGAGAAGAGGTATGGTTCTTGGATTCAGGTTGCAGCAATCATATGAGTGGGAATAAACTATGGTTTACAGAATTAGATGAAAAATTTAGACATTCGGTCAAGCTTGGCAATAATTCAAGAATGGCAGTAATGGGCAAGGGGTGTGTAAAATTGAAAGTAGCTGGTGCAATACAAAGAATTGATGAAGTTTATTACATTCCGGAGCTGAAAAATAATTTACTCAGCATAGGGCAACTACAGGAGAAAGGTTTAGCAATACTTATTCAAAACAATGTATGCAAGCTATTTCATCCAACTAAAGGCCTCATCATGGAGATAGCTATGACAGTCAACATAATGTTCATAATGCTTGCAACTATACCTCCAAAAGAATCAGTGGCTTTCTTTCAAACCAGTGAAGAAAGTGAAGCACAGCTATGGCATAGCAGGTTTGCTCATCTCAGCTTCAAAGGATTAAGGATGCTGTATTATAACAAGATGGTTAACGAGCTGCCACTACTTAAAGCTCCCACTAAAATATGTGCAGATTGTTTAAGTGGCAAGCAACACAGAGACAACATTTCAAAGAAAAGCCACTGGAAAGCAACACACAAACTACAGCTCGTCCACTCTGACATTTATGGACCCGTGAATCCAGAATCCAATAGTGGCAAGAGGTACCTAATCACTTTCATTGATGACTTTAGTAGAAAGTGTTGGGTTTATTTCATTTCAGAAAAATCAGATGCTTTCAATATGTTCAAAAAATTCAAGAATCTAGTTGAAAAAGAGGCTGGTTCCTTGGTGGAATGTTTACGCATGGATAGAGGTGGTGAATTTACTTCGAAAGAATTTAACGAGTACTGCAGTATGAATGGGATCAAGAGACAATTAACGGCCGCGTATACTCCTCAACAAAACGGTGTTGCTGAGAGGAAGAATCGGACAATAATGAATCTAGTTAGAAGCATATTGTCTGAAAAACACATTCCCAGAGAATTCTGGCCAGAAGCCGTAAATTGGTGTATACATACACTAAATAGAAGTCCTGCTGCAGCAATAAAAGGAGTCACCCCTGAAGAAGCATGGAGTGGAGTCAAGCCCTCAGTAGGGTATTTTCGAGTATTTGGCTGCATTGGCCATGTACATGTACCAAATGAGAGAAGAACAAAGCTGGATTCAAGGAGCACGAAATGCATACTGTTGGGAGTCAGTGAAGAAACCAAGGGCTACAGAATGTATAACCTAGCAACAAAGAAGTTGATAATCAGCCGAGATGTCATATTTGAAGAAAATGCAACCTGGAACTGGACAGCAGACAGTGTCAATATACACTAAGCTGGGGAGATAACAATGACAGTATACATGAAGAAGAACTAGAAGAAGATGAGGAGCAGATTGGAGATGCTGTTGCAGCAGATACTAATGCAGCAGGTACTGGAGATGCTGCTGGAGATGATGCTGTTGCAAAACCTGAAGCAGAAGAAGAAAATGAAAATTTGCGATCTGCAGGTGTTAGAAATCGAAGAGCACCACAGTGGATGGAGGATTATGTTATGGGAGCAGGCTTATCTGAAGACTATATCATGGGAGCAAACATAGCTGAAGAAGAAGAAACACAAAATATGGTGTTATACTGCAGGAGATCCACACACCTATGAAGAAGCTGAAAAAGATCAACAATGGAGAGCAGCCATGGACAATGAAATTGCTGCAATAGAAAGGAATGACACATGGGAATTAACTGTGCTGCCTAATAATTGAAGGAAGATTGGGGTAAAATGGATATACAAGACAAAGTTCAACGAAAAAGGTGAAGTTGATAAATACAAGGCCAGACTTGTAGCAAAAGGATATGCACAGCAACATGGAATTGACTACACCGAGGTATTCGCACCAGTAGCAAGATGGGACACAATTCGGATGGTTCTAGCAATAGCAGCACAAAGAAAATGGAAGGTGTACCAACTGGATGTAAAGAGTGCTTTTCTTCATGGAAAATTAGACGAAGATGTATACATAGAGCAACCTCTCGGCTATGAGAAAAAGGGAGAAGAACACAGAGTCCTCAAATTGAAGAAAGCATTATATGGTTTGAAACAGGCACCAAGGGCATGGTTTAGCAGGATTGAAACATACATTGTGAAGGAAGGTTTTGCTCGATGTCCAAGCGAGCATACTCTGTTTGTTAAAATTGGAGAAGACAAGAAAATTCTGATAGTATGCATATACGTAGATGATTTGGTGTTCACTGGAAGTGATGAGGGGATGTTTGCTGATTTCAAAGCCTCAATGAAACGAGAGTTTGATATGACGGATTTAGGCAAAATGAAGTTTTTTCTTGGAGTAGAAGTTGTGCAGAATGATGAAGGAATTTATTTAAGCCAAAGAAATTATGCAATAGAAGTACTAGAGAGATTTGGCTTAGAAAAGGCAAATTCCGTTCGCAATCCAATGATACCAGGTATGAAGCTGATGAGAAATGAAGATGGCGAGCAAGTGGATGTAACTCAATACAAACAAATGGTTGGAAGTCTCATGTATTTATCAGTAACCAGGCCAGATCTCATGTTTGGGATTGGTTTGATCAGTAGATACATGGAGAAACCTACAACTCTACATATGCAGGCTATTAAGAGAATTCTGAGATATGTGAAGGGATCTGTAAACTTGGGCATTCATTATAAAAGAAAAGCTGCAGGTGACGAAAGATTAATGGCCTACTCTGACAGTGACTATGCTGGGGATCAAGATGATCGTAGAAGTACTTCGGGATATGTTTTCATGTTAAGTGAAGGAGCAGTAGCTTGGAGTTCAAAGAAACAACCGGTAGTCTCACTATCAACTACTGAGGCAGAATTTATATCGGCAGCTCATTGTGCGTGCCAAGCAGTATGGATGAGAAGAGTACTTGAAAGGATAGATTGCAAGCAAGGAACACATACTATCATACACTGTGATAATATGTCTTCAATCAAATTAGCAAAGAATCCAATTATGCATGGCAGGAGCAAGCATATAGATGTTAGATTTCATTTTCTACGTGAGCTGTGCAAGGAAGGAGTAATTGAGCTGAAACACTGCAACACGCAAGATCAAATTGCTGATATCATGACAAAAGCTTTGAAGATGGATACATTTGAGAAACTAAGAGGTTTGCTGGGTGTTTGTGAGGTACCAAGCGGATAAACTGCTCACTGACAGCATTGCAATTTAAGGGAGGGATTGTTAGGACTAAGTCAGTCAATAATATCCTGGTTAATAGGATCAAGGATTACATTTGATTTATTGTTTGTTTGTTGACCACGTTTATAGGAGAGTCAAACGTGGGTTGCTTATTTATCTGATTTCTGTTGTAATGGTTTGATTATATAAACCAGCCTTCATTCAATAAAACAAGACAAGTCTTTCTCTTCATCTTGAACTGTTAATCAATTGCTTAGAATTATCACCCATGCCCCCAAACTAAGGTCAATAATGTTAGCCACATTTTTTTCATCATCATCATCTTAGATAATTCCATATGTGCTGCAGTCTGTAGGATATTGTTATTTCTTATGTTTACACAACCACCCTTCGCCTCTCTTTCATGCATTTAATTTAATTTTCTTCGCCGAATTGTCAAAGAAGAGACTTCGGTGCATTAAAGACCTGCTGGAATTATTGCAAAGACTTTGACTCACATTAGCATACGATGGTGATTAAACAGTAACAGTGACATTTGGAACGATTACTTTTCAACTCTGAGAAACTCGTACGGAAATTTCCATTTGGAATTTCATAACTACTATATTAAAAATATTAAATATATTTTTTTTAATAAAAAGAGGCTGATGGATATGGTTGGACCAAAACCCACATTTTTATCAGCAGTCTGTAGGATGTTGTTATTTCTTATGTTTACACAACCATCCTTCGCCTCTCTTTCATGCATTTAATGTTATTTTCTTCGCCAAATTGTCGAAGGAGTGACTTCGGTGCATTAAAGACCTGCTGGAATTAGTCGGTGCATTAAAGACCTTGACTCACATTAGCATACGTTCATGAACGAACGGACAAGCAACAGCTACTGATTCATTGATCACTTCGACGGTGATTGAACAGTAACTGTGACATCTGGAACGATTACTTTTCAACTCTGAGAGACTCGTACGGAAATTCCATTTGGAATTTCATCACTACTATTTAAAAAATATAAATATTTTGTTTTTTTTTAAATAAAAAGAGGCTGATAGATATCGTCTCAGCAAAAAAAAGGAACACGTTGATCACTCCAATAGAACCCCGAGATCTTCTCAAGTTGGAGAACTTGCGAAAATTAACCACCAGGAAACAGGAGCAAGTGCCAACGCACTTCATTTTCCCATCTCCGATGGGATTTCGCCTGAGAATCTATTGCTGGAGAGATCAAAACCATGTCATGAAGTTGAGAACACTGCATGCCCTTGTAGCTATATGACCTTTGATAGTAAATATAAAAACAAATATTTTATATTTTATAGCAAATAGTATTTTTTTAAAACATTTGTCACAGTAGAAGAAAACACAAAACATCAAATACAATGAGTTAGGTAGAGACGTAATTGCACCAGTACTCACATCAAATTAATTTAAAATTTTAAAATATTAAATAAGCTTCAATATATTATCTTGTGCTTAATATATCCTCTTGAAATTTATACATATTCACACTATTTTATATTTAATTTTTATTAAATAAAATAAAATAATAAAATTCAATCTCGTGATCATTTGGACAACAAAACCTGTTATATTATAAAATTATTTTATCAAAAAACTTAAAATACTGGATAAATTTCAAAATGTTATTTAAATTATTCTCTTATATTAATTTTTTTTGCACACGCACGCACACTGTCCTGAAGAAAACAAAGCTACGATGAAAATGTTAAATATAGAAGAGCGAACAAAAACTATGGAATCCCCACAAATTCATACAATGAATAACCCACAAACTCAGATAATGAATGGCCCGTAAACAAATGCAACAATAACCCTAAAAAGTCACCACCTCCACAGTCAAGTACCAAGAAATTAGCTATGGAGCCCTCCCCCTTCTATTATTAGTCCAAAGTAAAATAACCTCGGCATTACGGACAAGTCAAGCCCCGTGTAAACAAGTTATTCATTTTCTTTGACCACAATCACAAGAACAATTGATACAAAATGAGATTAAAAAAATAATAATCAGAGCATAGTATACGGTGTAGCAGAACATGCACGGTACTCACTTAGACAGGTCTCTCACAGTAGCACTGCTTCTCACAATTAACAGAGAGGAGACTGATGGAAACTTAAGAGAAGGATAGGCTTAAAAAGTTTTGAAAGGTGTTTGATATTTTTCTTGTCGCTTGAATAAATGTTCAATGCACTTCTGGCTGGCTATGTAATGTTTTCTTAAACATTATGGCGATGTAATGTTTTCTTCATTCTCCACGTGAAGTTCAATTTTATTCATCACCGTCGTATCAGTCCTCACACGCATGAGCAAAATGGTACTGTTGAGCGTCGTCATCGTCATATTGTTGAAACTGGTCTTACGCTTCTTGGTCAATGTAAGGCTCCTTTAAAATTTTGGAGTTGTGCTTTTGAATCAGCTGTTTATCTTATAAATCGTATGCCTACTGTTGTTCTCAATGGTTGTACACCCTTTGAATGTTTGTTTAAATCTTCCCCTGATTACAATTTTCTTCGTACTTTTGGGTGTTTATGTTTTCCTTTGCTTCGTCCGTATAACCGCCATAAACTAGATTTTCGCTCTTCCCCATGTGTGTTTCTTGGCTATAGCTCCTCGCATTTAGGTTATCGTTGTTTTGATTTGTCATCATATCGTATGTATATTGCACGGCATGTTAAATTTCATGAAAATGCATTTCCCTTTGCATGTTCTGAACAGACAACTACTTTGCCTTTTTCAACTTTACAAACAACACTCCCAACATTAACCAATCTTCCTACATCCTTGCCTTCTTCATCAACCCCATCACTATCGCCTTCTCTAGCCCCTGATCACAGGGTTATTGCCTCCCCTTCCTCCCCTTGTCCCGTGAGTAATAGTCCCTCTACTTTATCACCACTTTACTCTACTACTGATCACTCTCCAAGTATGGTCTCTGTTTCTTCAGGTACAGTGATTCCAGTGTCAGCGGATTCCTCTCATATTGTGGCTCCCTCTCAGCCCTCTGGCCATCCCACCTCGGGTCCTTCCTCTAGCTCTTCCCCTGGTTTGGATTTGGTGGTTGATTTATCTAACTTTGATCTTCAACAGGTTTCCCATAGCTCATCCACACTACCTGCTACCTCCTCTCGCAGCCACCACATGACACTTCGCCCTCGTCAGCCAAAACAGGCGAATCTTATTGTGTCTCAGTCCCCTGATGCCGTGTGTGCTACTTCTCCTTACCGTGAACCTCTCACGTTCAAAGAGGCCTCTCAACATTCAGCATGGCAACAGGCTATGCAAGAAGAGATTCAGGCTTTGCAATCAAATGCTACATGGACTTTAGTTCCTTACTGTTCCTCTATGAATGTTATTGGCAGTCGCTGGGTCTATAAAATCAAGCGACGAGCGGATGGTAGTATTGACAGGCATAAGGCCTATCATGTTGCCCGAGGGTTTCACTCAACAAGAAGGAATAGACTATCTCGAGACTTTCAGTGCGGTGGTTAAACCTGCCACTATGCGGTTAGTACTTACTATTACTGTGCACCATGGGTGGTTTATTCATCAACTTGACATTCACAATGTTTTCTTAAATGGGATTCTTCAAGAAGAGGTGTATATGGAACAACCACCAGGTTCTTACCATCCTACTCTATCCTCTCATGTTTGTCGCCTACATAAATCTATTTATGGGTTAAAACAGGCTCCCCGGGCATGGTATACCAGACTTAGTGATTATCTCATTTCTCTTCGTTTTCGTGTCTCTACTGCTGACACCTCTCTGTTTATTTACTCTGATGGTCATGATCTCATCTACTTGCTTGTCTATGTGGATGATCTCTTGCTTACTGGGAACAATTCCACGTTCATTCGCCACTTGATTACACTACTGAATTCTGAATTCAAAATCCGGGATTTAGGCTCTGTGCATTTTTTCTTGGGGATTAAAGTCACCCAAACTGCTAAGGGCCTGATGCTCTCACAGCATAAATATACTCTTGATATTATTTAGCGAGCTGGTATGTCCTCGTGTAAAGCTATCGACACGCCTGCTTCATCCTCATCTAAGCTTTTGTTGACCTTAGATGCTGCATATTCCGATCCTACTCGTTATCGACAGATTCTTGGTGCTTTGCAGTATCTCACTTTTACTCGCCCAGATATCTGTTATGCTGTTAATAAAGTATGTCAGTTTATGCACTTGCCTACCAATGGTCATTGGTCTCACAATGTATGGTCTACACATCACTCGAGGGTCCTCTCTTTCCTTACATGGTTTCACGGATGTTGATTGGGCTGGTAGCCTTGATGATCGAAAATCCACCGGTGGCTATTTGATATATCTTGGTAACACACCTATTTCTTGGAAATCTGGAAAACAACGCACATTGGCTCGTTCATCGATTGAAACGGAATATAAGGCGCTTGCTGATGGTACTGCTGAGATTTTATGGCTTTGGGCCCTACTATCCGATCTTTGTTTTTCCTCGGATTCTATGACTATACTTTGGTGTAATAATTTAGGTGCTACCTACTTGTCTGTAAATCCTATTTTCATGCTCACACTAAGCATGTCGAAGTCGATTACCACTTTATTCATGATCGCGTTGCTAAAAAAGAAATTGTGGTTCGGTTCATCTCCTCTCAAGATCAACTTGCTGATGTTCTTACCAAACCTCTTCCTCATGCGTCATTTACTTATTTTCAGTTCAAGCTTCATGTGGATTCCCCTCCTTCAGCTTGAGGGTACATATTATGGATTGTTATTATGTATTTATATTTATCTTGTATTTACCTTATATAGGGTTATGATCATGTGTAGTATACCACATGATAGGTATCATGTACAACCCTACACTTATATATACAATACCTAAGGGAGTGCTGTCTAATACACACAGCCGCCACATTATATTTCAAATCTTCTTCTCTCCTTTAAACTTCAACTCTAAGGAACAGCTTCAATAACAAGGATGCGCACGTACTCAAATAAAAATAATTAAGAAATTAAGTTCGCTTTGACCGACCGACGTAGTTTTAGATAATTTAACCTCGATAGACACCCCATACACATGATCAAGTCACTTTAGGCCTCTTCATACACAGAGAAACATGGTTATTGATAGCTCGTTCAATACATAAAATTGAACCAAATTGTTCACCCTTAAGTTTCTATCCTTCAACTCGCAGCATTGCTATATATTGCCATTTGAAATTGCATGTGATTGTAATTCAAGATCATGGCTATTCCTCTCTCTGTTGCCTAGCTTCATCACCTCCGTCTCTTCGATCTCCTCATTCAACTCCTTATCCTTCGAAATGATTTTTTTTCCTGTTTTATATGAGCATGGTGAATACTTACAGCAGCACAATAGTGTACAACTTTGACTTTCTCAAGGTTAATGTTCTCAGGATGGCGCCATAACAAGGCCAACACAAGGTTGTAATCTGAAGGAACTGGCTTATAAACATCCCTGAAAAACGTGTTCAAGAAATCCTGCCAAAGGAAATTAAATTTAGAATTTCTGCCTGATCAATTTTTCCTGCCAACAAGTTCTAACCAAGATAGATAAATATGTACCTTCACTATGCACCCTTGAGAGACAAGTATCTTCCGGTGCTCCTCAGGAACATCAGGCAAGATAGCTACCACCAAGGGGTAGTTGCACTTTGCACTTTCCAGTAGTCTCCATCGCCAGCCAAAAACGTAACATATGCACAGCTTGAAATGCTAGCTTGCTTGGCAAGAGAGTTGGTGCTGTTAGCAATAGTAGCAGAAATATATCCGGAGCCATGGTATCAATGTTATGGAACAAGTTGTTTGTTTACTGAGAAAAGAAGAGAGAGTTTCAGGTTGCACAAACTGTATTGCTTTGATCTTTGAAAGTTTATGGTTGAGTGAAGTTCCGGGATGAGGAGCTAGGGGGCGTATATATAGTGATTGGAGGATGCATTCAATTTTAATTATTTTAAAATAAGTGAAGGATATATAATTTATTTATTTATGAAATTAATGATGTTATAAAATCTAGAAAAACACTCCTTTGACAAGTTCATTTCTTGCCTTTAAATAGGATGATTATATATATATATATATATATATATATATATATATATATATATATATATATATATATATATATATATATAAAAAGATACTGACTTTATTTTATATAAGAGCAAGCAGAAAAACATAAAAAATGAATTGCTTACGTTCTTATATAGAAAAAGACGAGCGAATTTGTTGGGCTTTTTTATCTATGTAGAAAACTGATTGATTTTGTGTGTGATGTAATTAATTATTTTAATATTTAATTGATTAAATTTGTTAGAAACAGGGTTTTTCCCCCCTCTAAAAGAGATTGAATGTTGCTACTGCTAAAATTCTTTTGATAAAATCTGTTAGAAATTGTTTTTTTTCTATGTAGGAAACTCATTGTTTTCGTCGTGTTGTAATTGGTTATTTAAAATTTATAAATTGATTATTTAACTCAGATGTATAGCATTTAAAAAAAATAGGACCATTAATAATTTTATTACATGTTCAAAAATTTAGTGTTGACTGTAGCGAGACACAGGTCAATTGTGATTTTATTATTGTAGATAATTTGACATATTTTTACTACTTATCTTGTCAATGTTTGGTTTCATATATTTTTTAACGTAATATGAGAGCTGAAATATCATGCATAAAAAAAAGACGCAGAAGTTATTCTTAACAAAAAAAACATTGACCAATGAATTTTTGTCACAATTCTTATAGCTTTTATTATAGATATTATATACATAATTAATATTTTAATTATTATTTGGCATACTATCAGTGACGCCATATTTTTTGTTAAAAAAAGAAATTATTTTTTCTTGATTTTAGAAGATTTATTTGTCATATTATTATATTAAAAGTATTTTAGAGCACTGATAGTAAATTATTATTTTATTTAAAAAACAAATAGGTCATTTATATATATATATATATAAAGGTGCTAATATTAAACAAATATAAAAATATATAATTAACCTCATATATTTATAAAAAAAAAAAACTTACAAATAATCATTATCAATATTTTGAATGCCTTACCTATAATAATTAGAAATTTTAACAACTACAAATATTAACAAAAAAGAAACAATAAAAAAAATGAAAAAAAATTGATTACATTTTAAAATATTATTTGTCTTGAAGAATAAATAATAGAATTTTAAGAAAGGGAAAAAAAATACTAAATATCATTTTTCAAATGATCACAAATACAAGTTAAAATTTAAAAAATTAAATTAAAAAAAAAGTTAATAACAAAGGACATTATAAAAATTAAGAACAAAAACCGATAGCATGTATGTATATACAAGTATGGAAAAAAAATAACAACCATTTCAGAAATATATATATAAATAAATAAAGGAATCAAGATAAAATCAACAATTGAAAGTATAAGGGCCAAAATAAAAAAATATATATACGAACTTTAATTTAAAGGATACAATTGAAACAAATCTAAACTTTAATACCGAAAAAATCAAAAAATTTCAACCAAATTGGAAATTAAAAGCCTGAGGATCGAAATGAAACTGAAATTTATAATTAATTGTTGTTGAAGGATAAAATTGCAAGAAATCAAAACTTTGATACCTAATATATTAAGGAGTTCAACCAAATCCAGAAATTAAAAGACTTCGGACCCGAAATGAAAATACAATATCTAATCAATTTCCATGGAAGGATGAAATTGAAACAAATTAAAATTTTTATACCAGCAATCAAGACCATATAACACAATCAAAAGATCAAGGGCTGAAGTGAAAACATCTACAACACCGGGAACTGCCGAGCACTGTCGCCAGCATGAGAGAGAAAAGAGGGAACAAACATTCAATGGCCAACTGGAGCTTTTTTAGCCGTCATTCGATGCAATGCGCTCCACCATTAGGTTGAGTACATGGAGGCGCACCCGGTGATACGCTGGATGGAAATTTTTTACAGCTATAGTAGCCTACACGCACCGCAGTAAAGAGGTGTGAGCCTGAAAACCGTCAGCAAGTCCTCCAGACATGCCCGCTGCAGTTGTCCAAAAATATTATTTTAAAAATGGCTAATTACCTAATCACCCCTACAACCATTTCTTGCATTTTGTCTTTTATGGGAGTACATCAGTATTAACACATTTTTTTAACTTTTCATGTCGGATTAAGGAATTGAAAAAAAAAGTATATTATGGACTTACCCCTAGTTCCAATTTTTTGTTTTTGTCGTTATGGGGGGGAAATCGGTAATTGCACGATTCATGCATTGTTCATTAAACATGTGCAAGGACCGTGATACCCCTACTGGCAAAACCGTGTTTTTGTCCTATTAGGGGCTAGAAGAGTTATTTTACTGTGCACGAAATTATGAAAATGCTAAATTACCCCAGATTCCAACATTAACCTTAGGCACACCAAGGGGCAAAAGCATCATTTCACTGTTCCAATCCACAATAATTCTAGTCTATGTGTACAGTGAAAGAACGATATGTTTTAGATTTCTTCTTCTTAATAATAATAATAATAATAATAATTATTATTATTATTATTATTATGGTATGCGTAAGCTGACCCGAACACCGCGGTTATAAAAAAAATATATAAGTGGGAAAAAAAAGAAAAAAAAAGTGGGTCCGGGGATTATTCTTGGCGCGGGTAAGCTGTCCCGGACACCCCGACTATAAAAAAAATGTACACGTGAGAAAAAAATTGTGGTGCGTGTAAGCTAACCTGGAGACCCTGGTTATAAAAAAAAAGCCAAAAAATGTATAAGTAGGAAAAAAAAAACAAGGAAAAAAACATAAAAAAAGGGTGCGGAGATTATTTGTTTTGCGCCTAAACTGGTCCGGATACACCAGTTATAAAAAAAATAAATAAAAAAACGGAAGTCCTGTTAAAAAAAAAGAAGGGAAAACACCTTTTTCAAATAGTAATGAACAATGAAAATCACTGTTTATTACTTTTTAAACGGCGAACATCTTTAGCTATATACTAATATATAAAAAAAAATAATGACTTTATATAAAATGTAAATGCCGACATTTGTTTACGTGGTTAAAGGATCCCAAAAATGTAGGAGATGCAATGGACGGTGCATAATAAATTGAATATTAAGCCTATTAAAAAATTATTTCCTTTTTCTTGTATACCAAAATACCCTTCGATCTTCATTTCATTACATTGAATTGCCCGAGATTTTGCTGTCATTTATTCCCTTTTTGTAGGCATTTGTGTCAAGCAAAAAATGTAATTGGCGAAACAACTTTTAAAATAAAGGAAATTATTTGTGTGAAAAAAAAGTAAGATAACCTAACAAATCTATTTCCCTTTTCCAGCAAGAGAAAATACCCTTTGATCTTCAATTTATCACAGCTATTTTGTTGCAACTTTATCACATTCCAGGGCAATTCCACCAAAATAGTAATCTTTTTTTCTGTAGGGCATGTTAATGGGTCCAATCACTATCTAGTGCGTGTGGAGATGCATGGGAGTCATGGTTTCGTGTGACAACAAGTGTCAAGATCTTATGTAAGAGATAGTGATTTGCCACGTGGCGAGATGGGTTGCCATGAGAGGAACCGAGGGTTCAATGGACTATTTATGTTTGTTTTTTTTCGAACTTCATAGTTTTGTTAGTTGGTGTGATATGGTAATTAAAGAGTATTTATGAATTAGAATGTGTATTAATTGATTTTAATTATTTTAAGAATATATATTTATATCTGTATAATAAAGTTTTTTTAAAAACAAGATTATAAGTAATCTCTTTAATCGTTAAAATAATGAAAATATATCTTACTTTTAAAATCCGTGATGAAATAAGTTTAAGTTTAGGAAAGTTTGGGTTCAACTCACAATGAGTTTGGATAGTGTTTTCTGGACTTTACTTGGTAAAGATAAGATTTTGATTTTGGACCAAGAAATTAATCACTTTGATTAGTATACAATTATATATGGTTGTGATTTTGATCTGTAGACTAAACTTCTGGGGATATTCCATTATTATTCTCATGTGTTGGTCTGCATTCTACACTGGGAGTGTCCAATACTTAATTCAATTTGATGTATTAATAATTTTTTGCATAAATGTTAATTAATTTGTTGATACTGAGGAAGAGGGCATGAGAAAAGGGACGGCCTAAAGTTCTGTAACCTAACTTGGATAGATATAGTGATATACATCGTGTTGAAGGAAGTATGAGACGATAAATTGTTTTGATGATGGACTGTAATATTTTAAAACCTTAATTAGAATTCTTCAAAATTAACGATTGTTTTTGTTTAATTTAAGACTTCTGCTTATTATAACCTCTACAGCACTACCAGAGATATTGAGTTATTTGTCTGCAATTTTCTCCATTACTCTTATTCTGTAACAATCTTTTCGTGCCCCTGGAGAAATTGAGGTAAAGAATAAAATGTCGTGTACGTTGATGCTTGACTTGCGGTGTGCACTTTCGAGTCTTAAACACAAGCAAGCACTAATTTCCTCGTGCTTTCCTTTTAAGAACTAACTCTTCTTTCTTAGACTTGCAGGAGCCATCACAAGTTCACACCAGCCTTTTCCATATATTTTCTCCAACTCCAAGAAATTGCCTTCCTCATTATTCACTAGAAGATCACGTCAACGAGATTAATCGATGAGAAATTGTATTCAAGATGTAACTTCTTGATCAGAATTTTCCAACATGCAAGATGGTCTGTTTACAGAAATAAATAAATAGATATATATAGCGACAACAAAGTAAACAAGACATTCTTAGGAGGAGCTCCGAGATAAATGAAGTTAATTACAACACTCATTCACTGATAACATCAAAAGTAAGTAAGGCGAATCTATGAGAGGCCAACAGGCTAAGAAGCACCTAATAATTGGACAGATACAAGCAAATGCATGTTGAACAAGTTCTGAGCGAACATAAATTTGGACCATTTATGCAACAAGCAAACAACTGATCCCCCCGCCAACAACCACAGCAAATTCAATAATCCCATATGCTAAGACCCTAAGATCTTCTGAAGTTGGAGAACTTGCGAAAATTAACCACCAGGAAACAGGAGCAAGTGCCAATGCACTCTTCAATGAAATGAAACCACCGGCCCCGCCAAAGTGGATTTATGTAGAGAACTGCTGCAATTGTCAGCACCACAATTACGTAACTTACACCAAGGCTCACATAGAAAACTTCCATGTCAATGAAACCATCATCTTCTCGTTCATCATTAGGCATTGGCTGTGATGGTGATTCTTCTCCACTGCATTTGTTCTGTAACGGAGGTCCACATAGGAGAGGATTGCCTTCATAATTGCTTTCATCAAAGGTTCCAAATTGATCTTTCCTCTCTGGAGCTTTTCCTGACAAGTTATTGTGTGCCACACTGAAAACTGCTAGATTGTTGAGAGCAACAAGCTGTGGAGGGATGACACCATCGAAGTTGTTGTGAGAAAGATCCAAGCTCTCTATCTGCTTCAAGTTTGAGAATGTTGCAGGGATAGATCCAGTGAGATTGTTGTGTGACAAGTTTAACGCATGCAACTCACTTAATTTTCCCTCTCCAATGGGATTTCGCCTGAGAATCTATTGCGGGAGAGATCTGTTGAAATCTGGAAATTATGATTCCAGGTCTGCGTGGAATTACAAGCTGAAGAATTGAAGACATTGTAATCATGCTTATAGAGTTCTGTTTCTAATTCATATTGTATTAAACAATTAGTCAAACTTTGTTAGTTAATTCTGTTAAAGGTTGACTTTGTATTTTGTTGACTTTGTCAACTCAGAATTTTCTGAATTATAGCCGTTGTAATGTTTTGATTCCTATAAATAAAATCAATGGGATGGCAATAACCATACGAAACTATTCTGCCCATGTGTGTTTGTTCTCTCTGCTCAAAACTATCAAATTCGTGAAGTTCTTATTTTCTGGAAAAATTCATTCCCAGTTCTTAATCTCCACAGTAGCTGTTTTCTGGAGATTTTTAGAGTTCGTCCGTACGAATCTCTACAGTACTTGTTTTTTACGAATTTCTCAGAATTGTTCCTTAAATTTCAACATGGTATCAGAGCAGAATAGGTCTTAGAAAGGGATTACTTGGGAAACACGAGTGAATCAAAAAAGAGGGTGAGATTGTTCAAGATTTAAGAAAATCTTGAAAGAAGGAAAAAGAAGAAGTTCTTACTCTGGAAAATTCCAGAATCAAGAAATCAGTTTTATTCAAATTTGTTCTCAAAGGGGGTAATCAATTGATATCCCTGTTCTTTGTTTTGTAAAAGAAAATCACCAAGAAAGAAAGGAATTCGAAGCTGACAAGAATGGACTCCTCTTTTTCGTCAAAATCTCCAGTATTCACAGGTGTGAATTATGGAGTATGGGCGGTGAAGATGAAGATATACCTGAAAGCATTTGATCTGTGGGAAGACGTGGAAGAGGATAGGGAACCCGTTCCCTTGAACAACAACCCAACCATGACACAAATCAAATACTTCCATGAACAAAGAGCAAAGAAGTTCAAAGCCCTTACCAGCATTCACAATGCAGTAAGTGAGGAAATTTTTTCAAGAATCATGGCATGCGAATCAGCTAAGGAAGCTTGGGACAAATTGAAGGCTGAATTCCAAGGTGATGAGAAATCCAAGAGGATGCAGATCCTGAATTTGAAAAGACAATTCGAGAGTTTAAAGATGAAAGAATCAGAAACTGTTAAAGAGTTTTCATCGAATGTGTCAAAGATTGTAAACCAAATGGCTCTGCTTGGAGAAGAAATTCAAGAAGCAAGAGTTGTGGAGAAGGTTCTGGTCAGTTTACCAGAGAAATTTGAAAACAAGATTTGCTCATTAGAAGAGTCTAAGGACTTCACAACAATGAGTCTTCAAGAACTCATAAATGCCCTGCAAACCGTGGAGCAAAGGCAGGCGTTCAGACAAGAAAATACTAGTGAGGAAGCCTTCACTGCTGGATTCAAAGGAAGAACAAGGGTTCAAAATTCCCAGGTGTTCTTCAGAAATCCAGAAACTAGGCCAAAATCTGGAAAACCATGGCAAGGAAAAAGTTGGCAGAATAACCAACATCAGTCCAACCAGTCCAACAGATTCAACACAAAAGGAAAAGAGAAAAGAGATCAATTCCCTACCTGCAGATATTGTCAAAAGACCAATCACCTAGAGGCATGGTGTTACCTTAAAAATGCACAATGCAGAAAGTGCAAGCAGTTCGGCCACATTGAGAAACTCTGCAAAAATGGCAATGCAAACCAAGCTCATGCTGCTGAAGTGGAGGAGACTAAAGATGAGGTATTATTCACAACCACTACAACTCAAAGCTGCAAAAAAACAGAGGTAAGTAACCAAACTTGGTTAATTGACAGTGGTTGTTCAAACCACATGTCTGCTGAATTATGCTTATTTGAAAACCTAGACTTAAACTATAAATCTAGAGTCAAAGTTGCAAATGGACAATATGTAGGTGTAGAGGGTAAAGGGGAAGTTAAAATTGATACTCTAAGTGGTACAAAGAAGTTTGACAACATCTTATATGTACCTGAAATTGATCAAAACCTCATTAGTGTAGGCCAACTACTTGAGGATAAGTTCTCATTACTGTTCTTAAATGGAATTTGCACTATCAAAGATGATCAAGGTGTCACTTTATTTACTGCTAAAATGTCTAAAAGATGCTTTAGTATAGAAAAACAACTAGAACATCTAAGCATGAATACAAGCATAAATGAAAATTCTGTTTTATGGCATAAACGCATGGGACATGTTAATTATGTGTCCCTAAAGAAAATGGCAGAATTAAAACTAGTAAAGGGACTACCCAACATACATGAACTCAATGGAGTTTGTGAAGCTTGCCAGCTGGGAAAACAGGCCAGCATAAAGTTCAACAAATCATCAACTAGGTCTGTTAGTAAACTGCAGATTATGCACTCGGATGTATGTGGTCCCATGCATAATGAATCCCTCAATGGTGCTAAGTACTTTGTGCTTTTTATAGATGACTTTAGCAGGTATAGTTGGGTCTATTTCCTTAAAAATAAAAGTGATGTATTTGAGACTTTTCTGAGATTTAAGGCAGCAGTAGAGAAGGAGTCAAACTGCTCCTTAAAAATTCTGAGAACAGACAATGGGGGGGAATATACCTCCCATAAATTCAAGGAATACCTTGCTAAAGAAGGTATTAAACATCAGCTCACTGTCCCCTACACCCCACAACAAAATGGGGTGTGTGAGAGGAGAAATAGGACACTCATGGAAATGGCAAGGTGCCTTCTCTATGAAAAGAAATTGCCCCTGAAATTTTGGGCAGAGGCTGTGAACACAGCCTCTTATATTCTGAATAGGCTAAGCTCAAGATCAATAGGAGATACCACACCTTTTGAAGAATGGTATGGACTCAAACCTAAGATAGATCATTTAAAAGTGTTTGGGAGCCCTTGTTATGTCCTGCAACCAGACTTGAAAAGAAAGAAATTAGAGCAAAAGGCTGAGATAGGAATTCTCATAGGATACAGCTCAAACTCAAATGGATACAAAGTGTTTGATTTGAAAACAAACTTAGCTGTAATAGCAAGAAATATAAAAGTTGCTGAAGAACAAACTTGGAATTGGGAAACTGAAAAACTAATTGAGGATAGGCTGAATCTGCCATACAAACTTGAACCTATTACTGAACTAGAAGAACAAGAACAATTAGTTGCAGATATAGATAATATAGAAGAAATTCAAGATGAAGAAGAAGATCAATATGTAAGGGGAACTAGGTCACTAAGTGACATTTACTCTAGATGCAACCTAGCAACTACTGAACCTGCTAATATAGAAGAAGCAATGGGGTCTAAACTGTGGGTGGCAGCAATGAAGGAAGAATTAAACATGATAGAGAAAAATGACACTTGGTCCCTAGTGGACAGACCTAAACATAGAAAAGTGATAGGTGTTAGGTGGATATTCAAACCAAACTGAATCCTGATGGAAGTTTGAATAAAAATAAAGCTAGATTGGTAGTCAAAGGCTATGCACAAGAACAAGGCATTGACTACCAAGATACATTTGCACCTGTCTCTAGAATGGACACCATTAAATTGCTGCTCATGTTAGCCTCTCAAAAGGGATGGTTGGTTTGGCAAATGGATGTCAAATCTGCCTTCCTAAATGGAACATTAGATGAAGAAATATATGTGGAACAACCACAAGGTTTTGAGGATGAAACAAACTTGAACAAAGTCTACTTATTAAAGAAGGCTTTGTATGGATTAAAACAAGCTCCTAGAGCTTGGTATAGCAAGTTGGATGAATATTTAACAAGTCTAGGATTTGAGAAAAGCTTGAATGAAGCTACTCTATATGTTAAGAAAGTTGGAGATCAAATAATGATAATATCAGTATATGTTGATGACTTATTGCTCACGGGTAACAATGAGCAATTCATTGATGAATTTAAGAAAAATATGAAAAACAAGTTTGAAATGAATGATCTAGGCTTGTTAGCACATTTCTTAGGGATGGAAATTTCACAAACTAAGAAAGGGTGTTTTGTTTGTCAAAAGCAATTCATAAGTAAATTGCTTAACAGGTTTGCAATGGAAAATTGCAAACCTGTCAGCACACCAATGGTGCTGGGAATGAAGTTGATGAAAATAGATGGGTCACAAAATGCAGATGGCAGGATCTTTAGAAGTTTAATTGGGAGTCTTTTATACTTGTCTTCAACACGACCAGACATAATATTTACAGTAAATTACCTCTCAAGATTTATGCAAAACCCCACTCAAATACACTATACTGCAGCAAAACGAGTTCTGAGATATTTGAAAGGAACAATGGACTTAGGTGTGTATTTTAGCAACATGAACTCTGTGAATTTAAAAGGCTTTTGTGATAGTGATTGGGCTGGGAGTGATGAAGAGATGGTAAGTACCTCAGGGTACTGCTTTACAATAGGTGAGTGTATATTCTGCTGGAATTCTAAGAAGCAACAAGTTGTTGCACACTCAACGGCAGAAGCAGAGTATATCTCTGCATATGTAGCTGCAAACCAGTTGGTGTGGCTAAGAAAGGTTCTAAAGGATTTAGATTGTGAACAATATGAACCCACTGATCTATTTTGTGATAACATGTCTGCAATAGCTATCTCAAAAAATTCAGTGTTCCATGATAGAACAAAGCACATGAAAATTAAGTTTCATGCTCTTCGGCAATTTCAACAAGAAGGAGAGTTGGTGATGAAGTATTGCAGTACTAATGATCAACTAGCTGATTTGTTCACAAAGTCTCTAGCAAAGGAAAGATTTGTGGAGCTCAGAAACATGGTGGGAATGCGCAGCTCAGGAATCAAGGGGGAGTATTGAAATCTGGAAATTATGATTCCAGGTCTGCGTGGAATTACAAGCTGAAGAATTGAAGACATTGTAATCATGCTTATAGAGTTCTGTTTCTAATTCATATTGTATTAAACAATTAGTCAAACTTTGTTAGTTAATTCTGTTAAAGGTTGACTTTGTATTTTGTTGACTTTGTCAACTCAGAATTTTCTGAATTATAGCCGTTGTAATGTTTTGATTCCTATAAATAAAATCAATGGGATGGCAGTAACCATACGAAACTATTCTGCCCATGTGTGTTTGTTCTCTCTGCTCAAAACTATCAAATTCGTGAAGTTCTTATTTTCTGGAAAAATTCATTCCCAGTTCTTAATCTCCACAGTAGCTGTTTTCTGGAGATTTTTAGAGTTCGTCCGTACGAATCTCTACAGTACTTGTTTTTTACGAATTTCTCAGAATTGTTCCTTAAATTTCAACAAGATCAAAACCAGTCATGAAGTTGAGAACAGTGCCCTTGTAACCTTCTGACCTTTTTTTAGTTGTAAATTCTACTGTTTCTTCTATATTGATGGCTTCAAAACGACTTCCCGCATCATTGAACTTCCTTGCTAGTAAACCGGTTTCATAAGACTTATTCCATAGGGACTCAAGCATATAGGTTCGGTGACTAGCTCCTCCCGCTTTATCTAGATTTTCCTTCAAAGAAAAATTTCCCAGACAAAAAGGTAGAGGACCAGAGAGCTGATTTCGTGAAACATCCAAGATGGTTAACTGTTCTAACAAGCATAACTGAGTAGGAAGGTCACCGGCAAATTGATTATCTCTCAGGAGAAGAACACTCAATGCCGAAAGATTGCCAATCCAATTTGAAATTGGGCCCATCAAGTTGTTGTCTGCAATATCCAACGTCACCAAGGAAGAGCTGTTATAAAATGCCTCTGTCAACGGACCGCTCAGTTGATTTTTGGATAGATGTACATGTTTTATTGTTGATGGGTTGAAGCAAGATGGTACAGAACCAGACAAATTGTTCTCAGACAAGTCCAAATATTCAAGGTAGTGAAGCTTGCAGAAATCTCTTGGAAGTGGACCATCAAAATGATTTCTGGACAAATCAATTGCTTCGAGATTTGAGAAATTGCCCATCCGTGTTGGAAGAATGCCTGAAAACTGATTGTCGCTTATATCCAGGGAAGCTAAATATATTCCATTGGTAGGTTTAAAATCTAATACATGCCCCGTAAATTTGTTGCCATCTAGGTAGAGATATCCGATGAAAGATGAGTTGAAAATTGAAGGAGATATCTGTCCACCCAGATTGTTGTTTGATAGCTTCACATACATTGAGCTCTTCAACTGCTCTGGTTCTACTATCGACAATAGATTGTGAGATAAATCTATAAAATCCAGTGGAGAGCTCATATTTCCAAAGCAAGAAGGAATGCTTCCTGTCAGTCCATTCATAGCCATTATAAATTTTGCTAATTGTGGGAATACCGAGCATATATTTCTTGGAACTTGACCGCTTATGTTGTTGTTTGATATATATAAGAAAATCATATTCGGAGTAGGATGGTTTGGCAATTTCAAAGGACCAACAAAGGAGTTCTGCCTCAAATATAATGTTTCCAATCTTGTGTTGTTCTCAAGTAACCATGACGGGAACACTCCGCTGAAGTTGCAGTTGGAGAGATCAAGGGTTCTCAAGTCATATTGGTTGTAGAGAAAGTTGGGAACATCTGAATTGATTGCTTTAGATGTACAATTTGACAAGCTGAAAACCATCAGTTGGAACTTTGGAATGAAATTCCAAAAGCCAGCTCGGTCTTCTACTAGAGTGCAATTGTCACATATGAAGAACTTGAGTTTTGAGTGGTTACTGAAGGATTTGAATGAAAGTGGGAGTTCAAAGAGATTGTTTGATAGTGATAAGAACTCAAGGGATATGAGGTTGTTTAGGGGACCGGTGGCAATATTCCCAGTGAACCAATTTCTAGAAACATCTAGTACTTGTAGAGATGACAAGTTTCCCAAACAATCTGGGAGTGAACCCTCTAGCATATTTCCAGAGAGATCTAACAGTTCAACATTCTTCAATCCATCCAAACCTGTAGAATTAGTTTATCTCTAATCATGTTAAAACTACCGATGAAATTGAGTATCTTTCTTTGATCATGTAATTATATGCAGATGGGAGAGGTGTTGATTTACCTTGAGTGGGTAGGGTGCCAATGAGGTCACAATCACAAACAGACAAGATTTTAAGAGCAGGCAAATGTCCAATATTCTGGAGAAAGTTTATTGGGAGAGCACTGCGATCTAGATACAATTCTTCAAGGGTGGTCATGTTGAAGAAAGTCACTGTGAAAAAAAAAGAAACAAAAAAAATAAATGATGGAAATGATAGTGATACGGAGCAGTCATTGCATTTTACATTAATAGAAGGCTTCGACATTAATAATTAAATTTAAGCCAACTAATCTCTAATTTGATATCTAAGTTAATTTTTAGTGGTGTGCATTTAAGCCTCTCTAATTTCCTCGGCTGTGATGATAGGACCTCAACACGTGCAAGAGAGGTGGTGTTATATGCAAGTGAAAATGCCCACAAGACATGCAAAATAAAAAATAAAAAATGAGATGCCTCTAAGTAAATTAGGCACTACCATTGATACTTGCCAGCTGAAGGAAACAAACTAGTAGCATAGAAAAAATCATACAGGAAAGGGTCATGAAAAAGGTTCAAAGCTAGATAATTTAATTGTTACCAACTGATGATCCTTTCAGCTCCAAATTGTCTGATAGATCCAAAGACTTGAGAGATGTGAACCCAGTTAGAGATGAGAAAATGCTATCATTAAATCGATTATCCCTCAGGCCAAGGACATGCAGTTTCCTCAATCTTGATGATAGGACTTCAAAGCCTGAAAGAGAAATCTCCAAGTAATCTCGTAATTAACACGAAACACCAGCCATTTTATCAATATAATCTCAGTATAATAATATTCACTCAATAATATGATTATATAACAACATAAACCTTGATTCTCATGGCAACCAACTATTGCATTTGAGCGCAAATCAAGACTTCGCAACTCTTTAAAAGGAAGAAACAAAGAAGCGTTGAGAACCAAATCGCCCAATCTCTCATCCCTTACACCCGGAAGAGTGAGTTGAATCACTCGCCTTGTAGTGTTATCACACTCGATTCTCAACCACTCACAGCAATTACTAATGCTCTCATTACTCGTGTCCACCCAATCTATCAAGGAAGAGCCATTTGGGTCGATTGAAGATTTGATCTCCAAGAGACCCATCCTCTCTTCCTCCAGACACCCGTAACAACGACCATGCCATTCCCCAACCAAAGTGAATAATGTTAGCAGCATCCAAACCCACATTTTTTTCATCGTCATCTTAGATGAAGCACTACTTCTTATCTTAATTGCTGTTTGTTATGTGCATTTGGGTAACAAAAGAGCTCCTATTTATACTACTACTCTTCAGCCTTCTTCTCCCCTTGCTAAATATAAAATTATTTTCTCGACAGTGAATGGAAGAGACTTTGAATCCGAATAAAAATTGAAAAAAAATTATGATCTGCTTTTTTTGTTAGCAAAAACACAGCATCATGCCTTGTTGAAGTTTGCCTAAAATTCTTCTTTCTTGTGATAGGCAGATCAAATGCTGTATTCCATGCCTGTTTTCACGCTGGCAGGAAGCTACCAGGAACACCATTTTAATTAGAACTCTTCAAAATTAATGACTTTTTTGTTTAATTTAAGACTTCCGCTTATTGTTACCTTTACAGCACTACCGGAGAAATTGGCCTGCTATTTTCTCATAAATTATTGTCTAAGAATTCTATTTTGTGTTAAACGTTGGGGCTGTTGTGTAAAGGAGTCAAAAGCAGGATATCCCGCCTTCTCCACTGCTCTTATTCTGTAACAATCTTTAATAATGCACTCCTGGAGAAATTGAGGTAAAGCATGAAATGTCGTGTACGCTGATGCTTGACTTGCGGTGTGCACTTTTGAGTCTTAAACACAAGCAAGCACTACTTTCCTGGTGCTTTCCTTTTATATTTCCTTCCTTGGACTTGCAGGAGCCATCACAAGTTCACACCAGCTTGTTCCATGTATTTTCTCCAACTCCAAGAAATTTCCTTCCTCATTATTCACTTGAAGATTACGTCGACGAGATTAATTGATGAGAAATTGTATTCAAGATATAACTTCTTGATCATAATTTTCCAACATTCGGGAGTTTTCCTTTTAAAACTAAGTCTTCTTCCTTAGACTTGCAGGAGCCATCACAAGTTCACACCAGCTTGTTCCATGTATTTTCTCCAACTCCAAGAAATTTCCTTCCTCATTATTCACTTGAAGATTACGTCGACGAGATTAATTGATGAGAAATTGTATTCAAGATATAACTTCTTGATCATAATTTTCCAACATTCGGGAGTTTATAGGTTACCGTAGAAATGGAGTTAAAACATTAAATAATGGTTTGACTTGCGGGCTGTACTTTTTATTTTTAACGTGGCAGTAATTTCCACACGTTAATTACCAAAATAGTCAAAAGAATGGCATCTCACTCTCGTTGATTCTTTTGGTGGCCTTACAAGAGAAAGTGACCTCAAGCATAAAATCTCATGGACGCGGATGCTTGCCTTGCGGTGTGCAAGCAGTAATTTCCCAGTGATTTCTTTATATATATATATATATAATAATCTAGGATTTAATTAAAAAAAAGTACGATAATTAAAGAAGGGAGAAGCTTGTTTTACTCTTTGTCACAGTAGAAGAAAACACAAAACATTAAATACAATGGGTTAGGTAGAAACATTAAATACAATCGTTAAATAAAATTCTGATATTATATTTTTTAAATTATTTTCTAATATCATCTTTTTTGCACACGCACGCACACTGTCCTGAAAGAAAACAAAACTAGGATGCAAATGTTAAATCTAGAAGAGCGAACAAAAACTATGGAACTCCCACAAATTCATACAATGAATAACCCACAAACTCAGATAATGGATGGCCCGTAAACAAATGCAACAATTAACCCTAAAAAGTCACCACCTCCACAGTCAAGTACCAAGAAATTAGCTATGGAGCCCTCCCCCTTCTATTATTAGTCCAGAGTAAAATAACCTCAGCATTACGGACAAGTCAAGCCCCGTGTAAAAAAGTTATTCATTTTCTTTGACCACAATCACAAGAACAATTGATACAAAACGAGATTAAATAAAAATAATCAGGGCATAGTAAACGGTGTAGCAGAACATACAAGCGAAGGAAAATCATATTTAAGGAGCGATGCCTATTTTCTCTTGTTCCAATTAATTTGGCGATGCGATTAATGTTTTCGTCATTCTCCACGTGAAGTTCAATTTATGCCATACTTTCATTCTTCTAATTAAGGTGATGTTAATCTTATTACTTACACCATGCTAAGGAACAAATTCAATATCTATTTGAGAATGTAATTGAGATTATTTTTTAGAGTATTTTTTGTTCAGAAATATATTAAAATGATATTTTTATATAAAAAAATATTTTTGAATGATATATAAATATTTTTTAAAAATTAATTTAAAATATAAAAAAATCATTTTTTTATAAAATATTTTTGAAATATAATGACAAACATAACATAGACACCCAATATAACGCAATGCCAAAATTTAGAAGGATGCGCACGTAATCAAATAAAAATAATTAAGAAATTAAGTTCGCTTTGACCAACCGACGTAGTTTTAGATCATTTAACCTCAACAGACACCCATTACACATATGATCATCGAGAAACATGGTTATTGATAGCTGATCATTCAATACATAAAATTGAACCAAATTGTTCAGTACCCTTAAGTTTCCATCCTTCAACTCGCAGAGCATTAATTGCTATTGCCATTTGAGATACCATTTGATTGCAATTCAAGATCATGGTTAATCCACTCTTTCTTGCCTAGCTTCGTCACCTCCGTCTCTTCGATCTCCTCCTTCAACTCCTTATCCTTAGAAATGATATTTTTTTCTGTTTTATATGAGCATGGTGAATACTTACAGCAGCGCAATACTGAACAACTTTGACTTTGCCAAGGTTAATGTTCTCAGGATGGCGCCATAACAAGGCCAACACAAGGTTGTAATCTGAAAAAACTCGAAAAAAATTAATAAAAAAATAATTACGAACAAAAACTAAAATTATTATTATTATTATTATTATTGTGTTAATAATTAAAAAAAAATCAAAGATTAAAAAAATTGAAAGAATTTGAACTGCTTGATGTTTATTCATTTTGACTGTTTGATTAAATACAGAGATTGGAATATGAAAAGTCATTTTGGCTATAAATGCCGTTGGCTATAACAGAGAAGCCTAGGCTATAAAATAAATACATGATAAAATAAAAGACATATTTACATGTTCTAATACACCCCCGTAGTCGAAACTGGAGGTTGTCGAACGTTGAGACTATCCCGAAAATCATCAAAGAGTTGCAGCGGAAGACCCTTAGTGAAGATGTCAGCAATCTGATAACGCGAAGGAATGTGTAAAACCCAAACTTGACCACGAGCGACTTTCTCTCACACAAAGTGAATATCCATTTCAATGTGCTTAGTGCGCTGATGTTGAATCGGGTTGCCAGAGAGATATACTGCACTAACATTGTCACAATAAACTAAAGTGGCTTTCGAAACAGGACAATGTAACTCCAAAAGTAAATTTCGGAGCCAACAGGATTCAGAAACAACATTAGCCACTCCGCGGTACTCGGCCTCAGCACTAGATCGTGACAAAGTAGGCTGTCTTTTTGCAGACCAAGATATTAAGTTATCCCCAAGATATACACAATACCTAGACGTCGACCGTCGTGTATCTGGACATCCACCCCAATCTGCATCAGTATAGGAAAATAGATCATGAATCGAAGAGGGATATAGATGAAGACCAAATGCACTAGTACCCTTAATGTAGTGAATGATACGCTTCAAGGCAGTCATGTGTTGAGATCGGGGATCATGCATAAATAGACAAATTTGCTGAACCGCATAGGAAATATATGGTCTGGTAAAAGTCAGATATTGGAGAGCACCAGCAAGACTACGATACTCAGTGGGATCATGATAAGGATTTCCTGATGACAGACTGAGTTTGGCTTTTGTGTCCACTGGTGTAGAAGACGGTTTAGAAGAGGACATACCGGCCCGCTCAATTATTTCTTCTGCATACTTCTGTTGAGACAGAAAAATACCTCCTGAATGTCTGGTAACTGAGATTCCTAGAAAATAGCTTAGAGGCCCCAAATCTTTCATAGCAAACTCCAAGCCAAGCTTAGACATAATGGATTGGCGAAGAGCAGCTGAAGAAGCAGCAAGAATTATGTCATCCACATAAAGAAGAATATAGGCCATATCATTGCCCTGATGATAAATGAATAATGAATGATTTGAAAGACTGTGAGAAAATCCCAAGGTAGCCACATAATCAGCAAATCGTTGGTACCAAGCACGAGGGGCTTGCTTAAGTCCATAAAGAGACTTCTTCAGCAAGCAAACATAATCTGGGTGTTCAGAATTTCGGAAGCCAGGAGGATGATGCATGTAGACTGTTTCATCGAGATTCCCATGCAAAAAAGCATTTTTTACATCTAATTGATGAAGACACCAAGATTTCGATAAAGCAATACTGAGCATCGTGCGGATGGTAGCGGGTTTGACCACCAGACTAAAAGTCTCCCCACAATCAATACCTGTTTGCTGACCTGCACCATCACTGACACGGCGAGCTTTATACCGCTCAAAAGATCCATCAGATTTCTTCTTATGCCTGAAAATCCATAAACTGCGAATCATATTAGCATTAGACGGACGGGGCACTAAGTCCCACGTCTTATTTTCAATAAGAGCATCGTATTCGTCTTTCATCGCCATTTTCCAATTATGATCATGTAATGCATTAATGGGATTAGTGGGTAAAGGAGAGATGGATTTTGCGGTTGAAGTATGAAGGTTAAGAAGCTGTCGGGGCTTAAAAATACCATGTTGGGATCTAGTTGTCATTTGTGGCGAGTGAGGTGAAGGAGCAATGGGAAGAGTTTGGGATGTTTCCATTGGTGGAGAGGGGTTGGGAGAAGTGGTTTGTTCGGTGGGGGAATTTGAAGAGTTGGGTAGTGCTAGGTTAGGGGAAACCAATGGGACAGGTAAAGGTGACCGAACTGGGGAAAGATGACTTGAAGGAGTCTGAGAAGAGTGGTTGATGAGAGGGGATTGTTCGGTTTACTGAGACAGAGGGGTTTTGGTAGGATAGACTTGAGTATGAGGAGGAGTGGACGGAGCAGGTGAGGGAGGGAGTGGTATAAGACCTATATCCAGAAATTCATAAGAGGAAGATGTAGGAGCATGTAATTTAGAGAAGGGAAAATAGTTTCATCAAAAATTACATGCCTTGAAACAAGAATTTTACGACTCGATAAATCATAGCATTTATAACCTCTATGATTTGATGGATATCCTAGAAAAATACACGGTGTTGACCTAGCTTGCAATTTATTTCTAGAAGTGGAGGGAAGAAGAGGATAGCATAAACATCCAAAAACACGAAGGTGAGAGTATGACGGATCTTTTTGATATAGAATTTTTGTGGGTGTTTGGAAAGCAAGCTTTTTGTTTGGGAGAATGTTAAGGAGATAAGTAGCCATCTGGAGAGCATGACGCCAAAAAGAGGGTGGGAGGGAGGCATGAGCGAGAAGAGTTCGAATAATGTTATTGATGGTACGAATTTTTCTTTCGGCTTTTCCATTTTGAGATGATGTATGAGGGCAAGAGAATCGAAAACTCATTCCATTATTTTGACAAAATTTGTGAAATTGGCCATTGTCATATTCTGTTCCATTGGAAACATTGGAAACATTTTATTTGTCTTTCGAATTGAGTTTGAATATGATTGCGAAAAGTGAGAAAAATGGAATGCACTTGAGATTTGGTGGCAATGGGAGAAGTCCATAGAAAATTCGTGAAATCATCAAGAAATAAAACATAATACCGATGACCACCCGAACTAAGTGTAGGTGATGTCCAAAGATCACTATGCACAATATCAAAAGGAAATAAAGTGCAAGATAGAGATTCATAAAAAGGTAATTTAACTTGCTTTCCAAGAGTACATGACTGACAAAGAAAATTATCCGGAAATTTGTTGAAAACAATTAAATTGTTCTTACGAAGGGAGCTTAAAACAGGAGCTCCTGGATGCCCTAAACGATTATGCCATAATTCAGGAGAAAAAGCAGTAAAAGCAGAATGTGTTGAAAATCAAATGGGAGGACTGGTGATAACTGGATATAGGTCACTGGAGCTGTTACATCTCATTAAAGGCATCCTCGTTGGAAAATCCTTCACAGAAAAACCGAAAGGATCAAATTCAACAGAGGCATTATTGTCAATGGTGAATTTACGCACAGACACAAGATTTTTAATTAAGTTCAGAGCATGCAAAACATTGTTCAAAGTGAGGGAAGAATTAGGGTTAGGTAATAATGCATTTCCACAACCTATAATAGGAATTGT
This sequence comes from Salix brachista, assembly GCA_009078335.1. NCBI lineage: Eukaryota > Viridiplantae > Streptophyta > Magnoliopsida > Malpighiales > Salicaceae > Salix > Salix brachista. Next base: position 497,539 of record CM018576.1, on the reverse strand, counting down.
ATGGCCACTACCAACAGTAATATTACGATTTTTGCTCATATTGAAATAAGATGTAAGATTACCTCCGTGCGCGGTCATGTGAGATGTAGCTCCGGTGTCCATGTACCATTGATCATCCAGGGGAACCATGGAGAGCGTGTGCATAGCTGCTTGAATATCAGTCGGAGCATAAGAGTTTTGGGCCGGCAGTGTTGTGGCTGCCATGTGGGCCTGTGGAGGCCGAGGCCCAAGCAATCCGGGCTGGCGCTGATTAGTGGGCTGCTGGGCTGCTGTTGGGTATGGGCAAGGTGGCGTGGCCCAAAGCTGCCATGGCCCGGCCCAAGGGAAAGCAGCCCATTGCTGCTGCAGCCCATTGCTGCCGTGAGCCCAAGAGATGAAATGTGGCCTCCACGGGTTAGAGTGCCCAGAAGAGAAAATTTGTGGCTGGTGTCCTCCACGGCCTTCGTTTCTTGAATTGAAAGGTTCATGCATTGTAATTTGTAAAAGTTTTGATTTTTTTTGTTTATGATTTGTTTGTTAATGGATTGGATTTTGTGTGATCTGTGAAATGGTATAGAAAGGGGAAGACTTTTCTTGTATTTGTGAGAGGATGTGTGTGGAGATCTTGTTTGCACATCAATCTATTTTTATTTTGATTGATTTGTGTGAATGATAGTATGTTAAGGTTGATGTAAGAGTGATCTATTTCTACAAGTTTTTCTGTTTTGCTGATTTTTTTTCGATGCAGCTAAGAACTTGGAAAGATGGGGCTCTCATTCACAAAGCTTTTTAGCCGTCTGTTTGCCAAGAGAGAAATGAGAATTCTCATTGTGGGTCTTGATGCTGCTGGTAAGACCACCATCTTGTACGTACAAGCTCAAGCTCGGGGAGATTGTCACTACTATTCCAACAATTGGTATGCTATCAAAATATTACTGGTACTATAGAGCTGCTCGGTACTGAGTTTATTGTGTTTTCTTGTAAAGGATGCTTATATGCAGCTTCCTTTCAGGGTTTAATGTGGAGACCGTGGAATACAAGAACATAAGCTTCACTATCTGGGATGTTGGTGGCCAGGACAAGGTATGAAAAATCTGCTATCTTGTGATGTCAACTCTGAGTATAATTTATCTCTCCATCATATCAAGACAAAAAACATAAACTATACGGATTTAGCCACTTAAGTGTACAACCTTACCTTTTTCTTACGAAGAGAGCTATCCATTGCATGGCTGAAACATTAGGAGTATAGACCTTCTGTCTTCTTAATTTTACACATTTACATACCTTTGTTCTTAATTTGCACAGATTTGACCTTTATGGAGACATTATTTCCAAAACACTCAAGGGCTCATCTTTGTGGTTGATAGCAATGATCGTGACCGTGTGGTTGAAGCTAGGGATGAGTTGCATCGGATGTTGAATGAGGTATAGCCATAAGCCTTAGATCTTAATGTTTTCTTATGTGGTTTTGTGCATCTTAATAATGAAACTATACACTCTTGAGTAGGATGAATTGAGGGATGCTGTGCTACTTGTTTTTGCAAACAAGCAAGATCTTCCGAATGCTATGAATGCTGCTGAAATCACAGATAAGCTTGGTCTTCATTCTCTTCGTCAACGCCACTGGTAATTGATAATTGCAAATTTTTGGATTGTTTGCTTCTATTTAATATTCATTGATGCCATCCGATCTTTATGTTTGTTGCAGGTATATCCAGAGCACTTGTGCCACTTCTGGTGAAGGTCTTTACTGTTGGTTATTTATTTTAGTCCTGCAATGTTTGTTCAATTATGTTTTTAGTCATTGTAACTGTCTTTGATTCAATTAAAGTCAGTCAAGTGTATGTCCTAGTCTTAAGGAGTCAGTTATTTACGTGTTCTGGTAGTGCAGCTTATGCAGCTCACTTCGTGGCCTTTTTCTTGTTTGATCATGTCTTAAGTGGCAGCATGTTACATGATCATGGAGTCCATATCATGGCTGTCATGTTTATTTTTCTAGTCTATAAATTGTAAGGTTACATTTCAATTCAAGTATTCAATTCTGCTAAATATTGCAGAATAGGAGTTTTGTTTCTCCCTTGTATTCTTCTCTCTTTGGAGGAGTTATTTATATGCAAGCATTACAAAGTATCCTTATTCTACTAGGATACATCAATGTAGTGTTTATCTTATGTATATATGGAGAGTCCTATTACAGTTAATCTATTACATCTTTTAACACTTCCCCTCAAGTTGGTGCGAAGATGTCTTCTAAGCCTAACTTGCTTAGAGATTTATGAAGGACTTCTGCTGAAACTGCATGAGTTAGCATATCTGCGAGTTGCGAATTTGATCGAACAAACGGGATGTCTACTATCTTCATGAGTAACTTTTCTTTGATGAAGTGCCGATCTACCTCAATGTGTTTAGTTCGATCATGTTGAACCGGATTATTTGCTATCTCTCGTGCGGCTTGATTGTCACAGTATAGTAACATAGGTTCTTTTGGTTCATAACCTATTTCGGAAAGTAGGATCTTAAGCCATAATAGCTCACATATTCCGTGTACCATCCCTCTATATTCTGCTTCTGCCGAGGACCTTGCAATCACATTTTGTTTTTTACTTCGCCACGTGACCAGATTTCCCGCAACAAATGTGAAGTAGCCAGAAGTGGACCTTCGGTCGGTGAGGTTTCCTGCCCAATCTGCATCAGTAAATCCCTTCACTTCCATATGACCATACCTCTTAAATGCTAGTCCTTTTTCGGGAGCTCCCTTAAGGTAGCTCAGAATCCTCATTACGGCTGCCATATGATCTTCGCTCGGAGAGTGCATGAATTGACTTACTACACTCACAGCATAGGCAATGTCTGGGCGTGTGTGAGATAAATAAATCAATCTCCCTACCAATCGCTGATATCTCTCTTTGTTGGTTGGTACCTGCTCTGGGTGGATGGACAAACGATGGTTCTGAACAATGGGGGATTCTGTTGGTTTGCATTCTAGCATACCCGTCTCAGACAATAGATCCAGTATATACTTTCTTTGTGACATATATATACCGGTTTTTGTCCTTGCCACTTCAATTCCCAGGAAATATTTCAGTCCTCCCAAGTCTTTCATCTCAAATTCAATAGACAAATATTCTTGTAGTTTTTTCATTTCATTAGTATCATCACCCGTTATAATCATGTCGTCCACATAAATAATAAGTAATGTAACTTTACCATTTTTGCGTTTGATGAATAAGGTGTGGTCAGAGTTACCTTGGTGATAGTCGATTCGTTTCATAGCATCTGTGAACCTCCCGAACCATGCTCTTGGAGATTGTTTTAAACCATACAAGGCTTTCCGTAATCTACACACCTTCCCACTAGTTTGTGGTCCATTAAACCCGGGTGGAAGCTGCATATAGACCTCTTCTTCCAATTCTCCATGGAGAAATGCGTTTTTAACATCAAATTGTTTTAACGGCCAATTGAAATTTGCTGCTAAAGACAATAGGACCCTCACGGTGTTCATTTTTGCAACTGGCGCAAATGTTTCCTGATAATCAATGCCGTATGATTACGTGTACCCCTTTGCTACTAGTCGTGCCTTATATCGATCAATTTTCCCATCTGCTCTATGTTTGAGGGTGAATATCCATTTACAACCAACTGGTTTTTTGTCCGGAGGTAGTGATACAATACTCCATGTTCCGTTTTTGTGTAGTGCATCCATCTCAGCTTCCATTGCCTCTGTCCATTTTGGGTTCTGTAATGCTTCTTCAACCTTTGTTGGTATTTTTATGTTCTCCATTTCATATACAAATGCTTGGTGTTGTGGTGGCAATGTATCTGTGGAGACATACTTTGTGATGGCATAACTGATTTTGCCATTTGGAGAATACCTGTCAGGTGGTTTCCCTCGGTTCTGTCTAGGAGGCAAAGAATAACATGAAGTAGGCAATAAAGTGCAAGCAAAAGAGTTTTCCGTGTTACTTACCTCATGAATATCCGGTCGATCTTGGACATGGATTTGTGGAGAGGAAGGGGTTATTTCATTATTCACCACTGCTTCTTTATTGCTGAACTCGTTTTCTCCTTTCCCTGTACTGTCTTCCACTTCTTCCCCTTCATTAGATAGTTCAATTCCTTCCCCTGTGGTGATCAATCCAGCTTCTTCCCCTGAGTTGGATGGATGTTCTTCTCCTGCGTCAGGATGGTCAGATGGCTGGGGAAGGTCAATCCAGTTGTAGGCATCATATTCTATCTCCCCCTGAGGACTAGAACTGGATGGATGTTTAAAAAAATATTATGTTTCGGAGAAGGTAACATCCATGCTGACATATAACCGGTGAGAAGAAGGGTGGTAGCAGCAGTATCCTTTTTGGTGAGGATTGAATCCAAGAAAGATACATCGCACGGCGCACGGATCTAGTTTTGTGCGTTGAGTTTTCTGCAGGTGGACATAAGCTGCACATCCGAATACACGAGGTTCCAATTGTAGTAAGGAGGGTATAGGAGAGTATTGAGTAAGAATTTGTAGGGGAGTTCTGAAGTTAAGGACTTGGGATGACATCCGATTTATGAGGTAAACAGCATAGGTCACGGCATCAACCCAATAATTTTGAGGGACATGGGCACCAATGAGAAGAGCTCTAGTAGTTTCAAGGATATGTCTATTTTTACGTTCGGCCACACCATTTTGTTGTGGGGTGTGTGGGCACGTAGTCTCATGGAGGATACCTTTGGTGTGAAAGAACCGCAAGAGCTCCGAGTTAAGATATTCTCCACCATTGTCTGATCGAATGGTTTTAACTGGGAGGGAGAATTGAGTGCTCACCATGTGCCAAAATATTGGGAATATTTCGCATACCTCACTCTTGTGTCGCAGTGTATAACCATGTCATTCTAGTACAATCATCGATGAACGTTACAAACCATCGAATCCCAGATTTAGAAGTAATTGGGGCCGGTCCCCATACATTTGAGTGAATTAGTTCAAATGGCTTTGTTGTTTTTTTGTTCAAGTTTATGGGATATGAAGTACGATGGCTCTTGGCCAAGATACAAACATTACATTTAAAACTAGAATCTGGAATGTCTTCAAAAAGGGATGGAAATAATTTCTTCAAGTAACCGAAGGATGCATGACCCAGCCGATGATGCCATAACCAAATTTTCTTCTGTTTGTTACCATTGCGACTTTGAATATGGTGAACATGACCCGAAGCCACATCATCTATATAGTATAACCCCTTCCTTTTAGTACCATGTCCAATGATCGCTTGAGTCCGGATATCCTGAAGTAAGCAAAACGTAGAAAACATTAGTACCACGCAATCCAATTCTTCTGTAATTTGACTAACTGAGAATAAATTATTTGAAAGTGCAGGAACAAGGAGGCATTTATGCAGCGACAAATTTGGAGTTAGAACAATTGTTCCTTCTCCCGTGACTGGAGTAGCTTGCCCATTTGCTGTTATGACTTTTTCCTTAGAAGGAGAAGTCATGTTTTCAAACAATGATTCATTGTAAGTCATGTGGTCGGTGGCACCCGAGTCAATGATCCAGCTTGTATCATGAACTGTGGATGCCGAAAGACCTACTCCAGCGTTACCTGTGGCTGAAGATGGGTTTGCTGTTTGGTCTAGTTGGTACGGTTCACTCTTTTCTTGGCTGGTTGTTAAGGCAGCAAAACTGGAGGGGCTTTCCGTTTGTTTTGTTTGAACCGGGCGTTTCATGCTCTTTGTTTTGCTTTGCTTTCTTTTTTCTAGGAACCAGTCGGGGTACCCATAAATCTCAAAGCAAGTGTCTTTGGTATGGCGATTTCCATTGCAATGGCTGCAGCGCAGTTTGTCTTTCTCTGCCTCCTCGATAGCTCTAAAATTACGGGACTTAAATGGAGTTTTGGAGATCATTGCCATTGATGAGCTTTCACCCGTGGTCTTTGTTCCCATCATGGTGACTTGCCTTTGAGCTTCTCGTCGTATTGTATTGAAGCATTCTTCAATACTTGGAACAGATTTTGTTCGAAGGAGGTCACTACGTATTGGGTCAAATACATCATCCAGTCCTGCCAGAAAGTCATAAATTCGATCTTTCTGAATTTCTTCTTGTCTTGTTCGAAGGTCTGCAGCACATGTCATTTTAATTGGGCGTCGCTTATCAATTTCTTGCCACACACTGTTAAGTTCTGCGTAATAAAGATTGACTGGACGTCCTCCTTGTTTTGTTCTTGTGGCCTTGCATCGCAACTCATAAAACTGTGATTCGTCAGCCCCATCATAGAAGGTTTGGGTGACACTGTCCCAAATTTCTTTGGCTGATGATAGGTCTATAAACAGACCAATAAGGTGGAGCTCCATTGTTTTTAGCAGCCATCCACGCACCACTGCGTCTTCTGTGCACCATTTTGAGTACCCAGAGTTGCCTTCTTCTACTCTTGAATCTTTTCCAGTCAGGTAACCGAGTTTGTTGAGCCCAGCAGCGTGAAGCTCAATCATCCGTGACCAGATTTTGAAGTTTGATTCGTTCAGTTTGAATCCAAAAGGTAAGGTGTTTAGGTTGGTGTTTGGGGTCGAAGTTTCAACAGGCATTGGTGTTTGGTTGGTTGGGATGATGGAGGTATTTGTCTCATCCATGATTGATCTTTTGTTTCAAGACCAATTTCCCGTGAAGTGTTTAGGGTTTGTGAGATGAAATTGAAATTGAAGCAGGATTGACTTACTTCAAGAACGGAAGAAAGGAACTGAGAAATTGAGAAACTGAGAAATTGATGTGATGAATATGTATGAAAGAAAGGAGGAGGAGAGAGGCTGAGCAATCTTGGTTTGGTTTCAAGGCTCCTTGACGATTAGAGTGCTTCCATAAGTGTCGAGGTAGCCTCCTTGACAGAGGAGCGTGATGTTTGGATGGCGGCGGCAGCTGGCCTGTGCTTTCCGTTTCTCAGTTGTGTAACTTTCGGTGTTTCTTTGGGTTTGGGGTTTTTTAGGCTTTCTTCAAGAAGAGGCTGGGTAATCTTGTTTCGATTTCCAGGTTTTTTCTTCAAGAACAGAGTCAAAGAAAAAAGAACAGAGTATTTGATTCAAGGAAGTTGTCTTGAACTGACTTTTATCGGTTTGTGATTTTTTTTTTCACTCTTGCTCTGATACCATGCTAAATATTGTAGAATAGGAGTTTTGTTTCTCCCTTGTATTCTTCTCTCTTTGGAGGAGTTATTTATATGCAAGCATTACAAAGTATCCTTATTCTACTAGGATACATCAATGTAGTGTTTATCTTATGTATATATGGAGAGTCCTATTACAGTTAATCTATTACATCTTTTAACTTCTGCAATTAAAAAGGATTTGTCAACAGTACAAACTTCTACTGTACAAATTCATTTCTGGAATTCTTAAATTCAGTTCTTCTCCCCTGTTTCGTTTTTCTTCTCAAACACTTTCAATTGGTATCAGAGCAATATTCTTGAAGGGACCTGAAATGGAGGTTGAAACAAGTTTCTCTCACATGTCTTCTCGTATCTTTGATGGAGAAAACTATCAACTGTGGGCAGTGAAGATGGAGACCTATCTGGATGCGATGGATCTGTGGGAAGCTGTTGAAGAAGATTATGAAGTGCATCCCTTGCCGAATAATCCAACCTTGGCTCAAATCAAAAACCACAAAGAGAGAAAAGCAAGGAAATCAAAAGCAAAAGCATGTCTATTTGCTGCTGTTTCCACAACCATTTTCACCAGGATTATGTCACTTCGATCAGCAAAGGATGTTTGGGATTACTTGAAGAAGGAATACGCAGGAGATGAAAGAATTCGTGGCATGCAAAGTCTCAACTTGATAAGAGAATTTGAACTGCAGAAGATGAAGGATTCTGAGTCCATCAAGGAATACTCAGATAAGCTGCTTGGAATCGTCAACAAGGTAAGGCTACTAGGTACAAGTTTCTCTGACTCCAGAATTGTAGAGAAAATCCTAGTAACTGTACCTGAGAAATATGAAGCATCCATAACCACCTTGGAGAATACCAAGGATCTGTGCAAGATCACCTTGGCAGAATTATTGAATGCCTTACAAGCTCAGGAGCAACGAAGGCTTATGAGGCAAGATCACATTGCTGAAGGAGCTTTACCAGCCAAGCATCAAGATCATGGCAAGAGGAAATTCATCAAGAAATTTCAGCCTTCAATCAATGAAGCCACTGCCAACTTCAGAAATCAAGGCAAAGGAAGAAACTCAAATAGAAGTTATCCACCTTGCAAGCATTGTGGCAGAACAGGCCATCCACCATTCAAATGCTGGAAAAGGCCTGATGCAAAGTGTAACAAGTGCAATCAGCTTGGGCATGAAGCTGTTATATGCAAGAGCAAATTCCAGATAAAGGAAGCAGAAGCTCAAATTGCCGAGAAAGATGATGAAGATCAGATTTTTGTGGCAACCTGTTTTTCAACCAAGAGCACTTCAGAATGTTGGCTGATCGACAGTGGTTGTACAAACCACATGACATATGACAGAACTCTTTTCAAAGATTTGCAGACCACTGCAATCACAAAGGTTCGAATAGGGAATGGTGACTGTATTTCAGCAAGGGGAAAAGGAACCATTTCAATTACAACAAATGCAGGTACAAAAACTATTTCAGATGTTCTCTATGTACCTGATATTGATCAGAATCTGTTGAGTGTGGGTCAGCTGATAGAAAAGGGATTCAAGGTTACATTTGAAGATCATTGCTGCTTCATATATGATCCTGCTGGTCAGAAAATTTTTCAAGTCAAAATGAAAGGGAAAAGCTTTTCATTTTCTCCAACAGAGGAGGAGCACATAGCCTATTCCACAAATTCAAGCATCACTGAAACTTGGCACAAGAGACTTGGGCACTGTCATCTCCACCGAATGCTGACAATGAAGAAGAATGAAGTGATAAGAGGATTACCTGCTCTTGCTGATCAAATGCCGAATTGTCATGCTTGTCAATTTGGCAAACAAAAGAGACTGCCTTTTCCCAGATCCTCTTGGAAGGCATCTCAAAAGCTGCAGCTCATTCATACGGATGTAGCAGGACCTCAAAGAACACCATCACTAAAAGGTAGTCTTTACTACGTTGTGTTCATTGATGATTTTTCAAGGATGTGCTGGATTTTTTTCTTGAAGTTCAAGTCAGAGGTTGCTGGAATCTTCTGGAAATTTAAGAAGATGGTGGAAAATCAGAGTGGCTGCAAGATTCAAAGCATAAGATCAGATAATGGGAAGGAGTATACTTCAGCAACATTTAATCAATTCTGTGATGAAGCTGGAATTGAACATCAGCTCACTGCTCCTTACACTCCAGAGCAAAATGGAGTTAGTGAAAGGAGAAATAGATATGTAATGGAGATGGCTAGGTGTATGTTGCATGACAAGGAGATGCCTAAAGAATTCTGGGCAGAGGCTGCAGCTACAGCAGTCTTCCTTCAAAATCGACTTCCAGCCAAGTTTTTGAATGAGAGAACACCATTCGAATTGTGGTATGGATATAAGCCTTCACTGAATTTTCTTAAAGTATTTGGCAGTGTGTGTTTTGTCCATGTCCCTCAGGTCAAGCGTGACAAGCTTGATAAGAAAGCAATTCCAAGCATATTTGTGGGATACAGCTTAGTCTCCAAAGCATACAAAGTGTATCATCCACAAACAAAGAAGATCACAATCACAAGGGATGTACACTTCAATGAAGATGAGCAATGGGACTGGAAGAACCTTCAACAAATCACTCCTTCCGCAGATTACATAGCTCCTCAGTGGCAGAATGAACAAGAAGACGATCCTCCAATTAGAGGTACAAGGCTGCTGTCAGACATCTATCAAAGATGCAATATTGCATTTTATGAACCTGCTGGATATGAAGAGGCACTCAAAGACAGCAAATGGAAGAAAGCCATGGAAGAGGAGCTGTCAATGATTCAGAAAAACAACACCTAGACATTGGTTGACAGACCTGAAGGCCGAAAGGTTATAGGAGTAAAGTGGGTATTTCGAACAAAGCTGAATGCAGACAACTCCATCACAACAACAAGGCCTGATATTCTATTTGTTGTAAGTCTCTTGTCTTGTTTTATGCATGATGCTAGTGAGTTACATTTAAGAGCAGCAAAAAGAATATTAAGGTATGTTAAAGGAACTGTCAGCTATGGGGTCAAATTTGAGAAGTGTCAAAGCTTCAAGTTGAATGGTTTTTCAGATAGTGACTGGGCTGGTTCTCTTGATGATATGAGAAGCACTTCAGGTTACTGTTTTAATCTTGGTTCTGGAATTTTCTCTTGGTGTTCAAAGAAGCAGGAGATTGTAGCACAATCCACAACCGAAGCAGAATTTATTGCAGCTACAGCAGCAGTAAATCAGGCTCTATGGCTTCAGAAAATCTTAAGTGATTTGTCAATGGAGGAGAAAGAACCAATAGAGATTTCAGTGGACAATCAAGCTGCCATTGCAATCTCTCATAATCCAGTATTTCATGGGAAGACAAAGCACTTCAACATCAAGCTTTACTTCTTACGTGAGGTGCAGAAAAATGGTGATATTAAGTTAATTTATTGCAAATCTGAAGAACAACTTGCAGACATCTTCACAAAATCCTTGCCAGTCAACAAGTTTGAATTTCTGAGGCAAAAACTTGGTGTTTGCAGCTCCTAAAATATGGAGGAGTGTTGGTTATTTATTTTAGTCCTGCAATGTTTGTTCAATTATGTTTTTAGTCATTGTAACTGTCTTTGATTCAATTAAAGTCAGTCAAGTGTATGTCCTAGTCTTAAGGAGTCAGTTATTTACGTGTGCTGGTAGTGCAGCTTATGCAGCTCACTTCGTGGCCTTTTCCTTGTTTGATCGTGTCTTAAGTGGCAGCATGTTACATGATCATGGAGTCCATATCATGGCTGTCATGTTTATTTTTCTAGTCTATAAATTGTAAGGTTGCATTTCAATTCAAGTATTCAATTCTGCAATTAAAAAGGATTTGTCAACAGTACAAACTTCTATTGTACAAATTCATTTCTGGAATTCTTAAATTCAGTTCTTCTCCCCTGTTTCGTTTTTCTTCTCAAACACTTTCATTTACGAAGGACTAGACTGGCTTTCCAACAACATTGCTAGCAAGGTAGGGTCATAGTGTTTCGTTATGAAAACAATGATAATAATCCATGTTTTGTTGGTTCTAACTTTGTCTGATGAATTGTGGCAGGCTTAAGAAATGGGTTTTTCATCGATCTTTTTGGATCACACATACTTTCGGAATCTTGCCAGGAGGGGTCGGTGTTTGCGGATTTCTTATCCTGTAATCGGCAAGAGAATGTATCTTTAGATATGTAAGATATTATTACTGTAATAGAAATTGACGAATTATACCTATAGTTTTGAAATAATTCATGATTCACAGTTTTAACATGATGTATGATACAAGTTTATTGCTAGTAGAGCTCATTGAGATTTATGATTCTTTCATTGACCAGCCATTGCTCGATGACAATTTTTGCGGTGGTACTTGCCGAGGGTAACATAATGCAATGCATCGATGTTTTTGGGCGAATGTTGTACATTTGATTTCGATTATCAGTTTGAACGAACGATGAACAGTCCTGATCAGATTTCTGCAGACATCATAAATTTATGTAATGCTTTGGTTCTGGTTTTTTCCTTCTAAGCTTGCTAGCCTTGTCTCCTCTCCTACAAGGCAGTGTTTGGAAATGTTAGTAGTTTATGTTCTTGTAAGAATGTTTCAAAAGTGTGTTGTACTAGAAAAAAAGTTCGAGTTTTGTGTTTTCCCCAAAAAATTCTTTTAAATAAAAAAGACCGCAATATCAAATATATATAAGGGTGCGCTATCAAACACATACGAAGTCCTTAACAGATTGTAATTTTAGCCATTTAAACACTGCGTCTCACGATATGTTATTCGCATTATTTTCTCATCCGTTCACTTTCTAAATAAAATCAAACTTTGATTTGTTCATGAAATGCAAAGGGAAAATAATATTAGCACTGTATTGTGAAATCAGAATTCGTATTGTTCAATAATTTAGAATATGATATTATATTAAAAACCATCTTGATCTAAAAATGGAAATTTCTTAAAATATAACTTATATTATTATTTCACTTTTGACTTTTCATATATATATATTATACATAGCAACAACTTCGCCGCTTAGATACACATACCAAAACCACAGCACACTATCGACTCGTTGGCGACGGTGGTGGTTTAGTCAAGAAAAACACGTTGGGTGGAAGCAGTGGACCGACGAATCAACAGCTTGATGACTGCTGGAAGAACCCTGGGCCTCATCTTAAACCACCAATTAATCTCCATCTTTTTCATCAAAAATATGCATGCTAGACCGCGTGCAATGACTTGTCTGTGCATGTCAATTGATTACAGCCATTTCTTCGCAAAATTTGTCCATCTGGCCACAGCTGAAGTGCACCTTCCTTCCAAGGCACATCTCATCCACCGCCACAACTTCTCCTATTAATACCCACCAAATCTTGCGCATCTCCTCACTTCAAAACAAACTAATTTTCTTGTAAAATAATTACACTCTCGATGACTTCTTTTCTTGCTTCTTCAAGAGTTCCGATGTTGTTGGTATTGGTGTTGTTTACACTTACTTCTTTGACGGGATCATCTCTTGGTAACTTCTACCAGGACTTTGATATTATCTGGGGAGATTGGCGAGCTATGATACTCAACGATGGTGAGCTTCTTAATCTCAATCTTGACCAAGCTTCTGGCTGAGGATTCCAGTCCAAGAACGAGTATTTGTTTGGAAAGATTGATATGCGACTCAAGCTTGTCCCTGGCAATTCTGCAGGCACCGTAACTGCCTACTATGTAAGCCTTCTTAATATTAATGACTATTTTGAGCACAGAAACCGAACATTTGATCTTGGTGTTATTAATCTTTGTTGGTATATATCTTCAGTTACAATCAAAAGGGTCAGCATGGGATGAGATAGACTTTGAGTTCTTGGGGAACTTGAGTGGAGATCCTTACATTCTTCATACTAACGTGTATAGCCAAGGCAAAGGCGAGAAGGAGCAGCAATTTTATCTCTGGTTTGATCCAACTGCTGATTTCCACACCTATTCCATCCTTTGGAACCCACAAAGAATCATGTAAGCTTAATTAACACTTCCTCCCATGCCTAAATCCAATATTATAAAGTTTTTCTTTCTTTCTTGCTAACGTTTTCTTTCTCATTTGTATCAGCTTCTATGTAGATGGCAGCCCTATCAGGGAGTTCAAGAACATGGAATCAATCGGTGTTCCATTTCCAAGGTATCAACCAATGAGAATCTACTCTACATTATGGAACGCAGATGACTGGGCTACAAGAGGTGGTCTGGTCAAGACTGATTGGTCACAAGCTCCATTCACTGCCTCCTATACGAGCTTCAATGCTAGCAATGCTTGTGTTTGGATCAATGGTGCATCTTCTTGTAATACAAATAATTTCTCCCCTCGTGCTTGGCTTTCAGAAGATCTAGATTCAACAAATCTAGATAAGCTACAATGGGTCCAAACGAACAACATGATATATAATTATTGCACAGATGCTAAGAGGTTTCCCCAAGGATTTCCACCAGAATGCAACATGTCTTGAGACGGAGAAGTGTAGACAGTCACGCAGTAATGCATGGTTTGTATTAATAATTGATTTCTTTCGTTGTTTTTACTCATGCACTTTACAGATTAATAAATGGAGGTATGTTTTTATTTTATTTTATTTTTCCAATGTTTTCCAATAATATGTGTTCAAGTTAAGAGCTTATATTATACTATCCTTAGTTTTGTAAGGATATTTTTAATGACTTCAAAGTTGATTGTTTGTAAAATATATTATTTTATGTGGGGCTTAACTGGTGAAGAATTAAGTTTTGAAAGATTAATTTGGACTTAATTAAAAAGATTGAATTTTTAGAGACCAAATTTATTCATTTTCCATGTCAACCGGATGAAATTAGGAGTAAAATTCCAAGCAAATCAAAGTTGTGGGGTCAATTAAGGATCAAATTGAAAAAAAATTGGCAATCAAAGACCAATTTGTAAAAGACGTCGAACTATAGGGATATAATTGGATGAAATCAATGATGAAACTGAAAGTTTAATGGTTAATTGAGTGCTAAATTGTATACATTCAAGACCAGAGATCAAATAAAAAAGGTGCATAAATTCAGGGCTGCCATTGAAATTTGTTATGGGTGACATTGCACAAATTTAAAGTTTCGGGTCATTTAAGAATGTAATTAAACAAATTAAAAGTCAAAGGATCAAATTGTACTTTGGGCAAAAGACCTAAAAATAAAATCGTTAACACAGTAAAATTCAAGACTAAAATTTTATCTCAATAAAAATAAGTTATCGTTATTGTTGGAAAATTTCCTGATGAACAAACAAACACTGTTCAGATCACTGTCAGGAATTTGCCTCTGACAGTGACAAACAGACACTGTTCAAATCAGTGTCAAGAACAGGGCAATTTTCCAGAATTGCTTGATGATTTTGAGACAAATAATTAAGCAATTAAACAACAGAACAAGGGGCAAAATTTCTTGTTAGGATACTGCCATCTCTTCACTTTTATTTATAGAAGAAGATCAAAATACAAGAATGGTAATTCAAACCTATTACAATCTCTTCTACTTAAAACAGGAAATAAATATCCGAAAATAAAGCAACAAGATATGATCAAATATAATTTGATCTTACTTAACTAAAACATAAACTCTTAAGTTAAAACACAATAAAAACACTAAAGGAAAATAGATGATCTTCGCAGCTCCAGTTCTTCAATTGTGCAGACTTGAAATCAGTTGACTTTTGTTGACTTTGACCCTGCATTTTCAACAGTTATAAACTTTATCTCAACACACACATATATAAAATCTCAAAATAAATGAACGGTTCAATTTTTATTCCTTTGAGTATAAATCCACCGATATAAATGAACGAATAAACGAATACACTTTAAAACTAGAGAAGGGCTGGTCGCAAACTAGCAGCAAACAGCGTTGTGGACCAGTGGCTGCATGGCCTAACAAAAACCATCAAAACTTTAGTATTTCCTTTCCAGAGACAATAGCCATGGTTATCAGAATCCTCATCTCCCTATTCCTCTCTAGCAATGGATTTGGAGGACTTGGTGGTGCTGTGAAACTAGTTTCACAGCTGGCTTGTGCTCTTGGTGCAAGCTGTTCAAGCTTGAGCATATCATCGTATTCTTTCCTGTGAAAAGACTGCATGGCAGCCCCGAAAGACGACTCCACTATTCCAAAAGCATTCTCACATGCAACAAGAACATTCCTCAGTGATTTCTCAGTTGTTCTCCGTAGAAGATCCGAAATGTACTCGTGAGTGCTGGTTGCGTTTGTTATCGTCTGCTCCATTGCTATTGCTGTGAGACCAACATGGTCTATCTCTGGGCTTTCCATGTTCTCGTGAAAAACCCTGTTGCAGAAACCGTAGTCTTCCATTTGCCGACAGACCTCGTCGATTAAATCCTGGGAATCTCGGGCTTCACTTAAGGCAGGGTTGGTCAAGAGAATGATGACTAGAAGCGGAGCAAATTGGGAGAAACAACGAGAAAAGGTCATTTTTCTGCTGTTATAGAATTAGAATTTAGTGATGTGATGATATGTACTGTAGAGGTGAATGTCTTTTCCAAATATATGTTTGAGAAGATGTTGCGAGTAAAGCAAAGGTTTGAGAAGAAGGAAAGAGTTGAATTAATGCATGATCAAGCCCCATATGCAAGCTATAGCAATTATATGGTAAACCTGCCACTTTGTGATTATGGCTCGAGGAATTATGGAAGGAGAAATCATCCTATGTTTAGTCATTAATCTTAAAATGCTAAAATTAATTATAATTGTAAGAGATCAAGATTTTTGTATAAAAAGGAGAGATTGGTTTTTGTTTCCAAATATAGGGTCATGGATATACTGTGTGCCACGTGTTATTTTATTTTTATTTTTATTGTAATTACTAATGTAATGTTTTGATGGGGTCATTTGTTTTTTTTTTTTTTTTTTTAATTCGGGAAATTATTTTAACAGAAAACGAGCATCGATGGATTGATGGCAGTGAAAGAAGGAATTGAAGTCAGAATTTAATTCCTTACAATAGCTAAAGGAAATAAAATTTATTTTGGTTGAGTAATAATTACTAATAATTTGTAAGGCCCATATTGTTTGCCCAACCTAAACCTACGGTTCAGCCCACATCCAGCCCAACTAACCTAGATATTTAAAGAAAAAGTTAATAGAGCATTGTTTTCTCTCTTTTCTTTTCTACACTATGACGTTTTCTTTTTTTTCTTTCCTAAAAACACAAAGGAAAATAGTTTTTAACATAAGCTTTGGTTCAAAGGGTTGAAGAACACGCATGTGATTTCCTCTTTTGATGGTTGAAGGTGTCGCATTGACCTTTATCGGAAACGGAGATTCATGTAATTTTTTTTTAAATTATTATTTAATATTATAATAAGTAGAAAATTTAACTAGTCTTTTAGAGATTCTAAGATAAAAAAATAGTTGCGTAGAGAGAAAAGTTTTAACATCTCTAATACACCTTACTAAAGATAAATTATTTGATGTCTTGGTTTGTTTTATGATTGGTATAATATTTGGTGTTTATCTAATCAATTTTGTAGGATATGTTTGTTATGATTAATAGACATGGATTCAAAGTTCAAAAAGAAATATTCTTGGCCAAATAAATCATATTTTTAAATATGTTTAAGTTCAGGAAGTGATGTGCTTTAAGCTGTTAAACTTGGCTGTGTTGTGTTTTTAATTTTTACGGTGTACTAATATCAAAATTAAATATTTAAAAAGAATATTATTTTATATATTTCAAAGAAAAATGAACTTTAATAAACAGCCTATAACAAAATCTCATGCACGCTATTAAGACTTACTGCTTGTGTACTTCAGTTTTGGAATTTCGACAAGTCTGAGAAAATCTTGCATTATGCTGGTGGCATTAACAGAGATGTGTACTGCTTGGTGATAGTTTTCATTTTTGTTGGAGCTGCCTGTTGCATTTGCTACATTCAAGTCCAAATATGGGGTGCTGCCTTAGTTGCCCAAACTCAACAGCACTCACGGGTCACATCCACCCCATATATAGATCACTGAAGTGGCTCAAAAACAAAGGGATGTGAAATTTTCGGTGGGATGGAGCCAGAGCCTTTGTTTCAGTCCACTTCTGAGCGCTAAGAGCAACTCCAACCGAGCAGGCAAATGGAGAGCTAAAGGTAAATTTATGTACTTCTTAGCTTTTTATCAATTGCTATCATCTCCAGCGGGATAGCCATTTGGACAGGTAAAATGGCTATTCTGGTCTTCAACAGATAAATATAACTGTGCAAATGGAAAAAGGCAAAGGACAAGTTACCGTTGCCAAATTCTTTTTCTGCTTTCTTTTTCTGCATCAAAGCCTTCGATAAATATTGCCACAATTGAAACCGAAGCCTTCAAAAATAACACAATTTCTGTGGATTAAGGTTTGAAGTCTGCAGTTTGAAGAAGGAGAACAGAAGCCGAACAACCATAGGTTTTAAGGTTAGTTTTTACAAATAGTTTCTATTTTGTTTTTCTTGTGTATGTTCTACGAACCCAAAAGAATCTCTGCTTGTGGGTATGTTTGTGATTGGTGTTGTGGGGTTTGTTTTTGGGCTAATTTTTTGTTCTGGGAATTGCAAGTGTTGTTCTTAACAAACTCAGATTTTTTACTGCAACTAACACTGAGTGATACATGTAAGTTTTCTCGAGTCATGTTGGTGTTAGCTGTCCATGACTTTGTATTTTCTTGAAATCTTTATAGATCTGATGATTAATAAAAAATATATTGGTGGTGCTGTGAAACAAAAGCATCTGTTTGTTCTGTGTTTAATTTCTCTGTTTATTTTTTTAACGTGACATTATACCAGTTAGATGTGCATTTAATTGGTGTCATAATATTGCTGTCAAACTGTCATCTGCCCGTTCAAATGCACTCTCGTGTTGGGTTGTTGGTTTAGATAGCGATTACCATGGAAAATGCTGAATGGTTATCAAGAGACTGGAATTGCAAGTGTTGTTCTTGACTTTGTTTTTGGTTCTCTAGATGGGTGTTTGTTGTTGTTTTAATGGGTTGGTTCTCACAATTTGCATCTCCAATGATCTGGGTTTGAATTTTTGTAGTGGAATTTGTTTGCGATGACGGGTTGTGAATCTGCATGGTTTAATTAACTAGACAAATTAACGATGCATATAACATGTTTGATAGAATGCCCGAGAGGGAATGTTTTTTTTTTAGTTTCTATCTAGTATGGCCACCGAATGAATCCTCACCATTCTTTGATCATCCTCTACTGGCAAAGTTGTTGCAATGACTGCATTTGCACTTAGTTTCTTCTTAAGCAACAAGACATGGAAAACAAGACGTATTGCAACCCCGATCAGCATCTGCAACCTGTACGCAACTATTCTCAATTTCTGTAGAAATCTATATAGCCAAAAACTCGCGAGTTTAACTTGAAGTGCTTTCTCAATGCTATGCTTGATTGCTTATATATGGTTCAAGCTTCAAATACACATAATCCCCAACTACAAATTCCCTCTTAGTTCTGTGTTTGTTAGCCTTCTGTTTCATCCTCTGTGCTGCAGCCTTCAATTATGCCAAGTCCACTCCATGTTTAGCATCCCCATTTGCTCTATGTATCCTGCAAGTTCAATCACCCCCCAATGTTATCAGCATCCCTTTCTGGGTTTTTGAGTGACCATAGGCGAATGAATGTGGCTGTGACACGGGCAAGAAGACAGTGTTGTCTTGTATGTGACACCGAGACAGTGAGTGGTGATGGGTTCTTTAAGCGATTAATTGAGCATTTTGAGGAGCATGAAGAGTATCTAAGTGCATCGGAGTACCTCAATGAATGACAAAGATAGCTGGGGAAGAGGGTATGAAGTGATAGGCATGGAATTGGAATAAATGTAGGCAATTTTGATTGTGTAGCTGGGTTTCAACTTTCTCATTAAATCAAGAGAAAAGGAAAGCCTGAAAGAATGGTTTCTCACAACAGTCATAATCAATGATGAATTATCTAAAGCCTCGCAAGGGAATTTTGTTATAATTTCATATGGAATGTGCTGCATAAGCATTTATATCCTCTTTTCATTATGTCATTGCTTATTGTAAAATTTAAATTGTTGCGGGGTATTTTATTTTAAATTTATTTTTTAATTTAAATATAATTAAAAAAATAATTATTGTATTGTTCGAGAGTTTTTTAAAAGCAATTATTTAATTATATAACTTAATCCTATTAATTGTATAATTAATTATATAATTAACCTATATATAAAATAATTGCATTATATTTAAAATAATATAAAAAAAATAGCTCTTCAAAATGACTTTTACCATTGGAGTATATATCAATAAAAAAATCATATATATACTATTCAAAAAGCTATTTTAGAAATTTGACTCCGAAATAGCTTTTGCCATTGCTCTGAGATTAACCCGTGACTTTAGATTGCATCGTGCTGTCCAACCAATTTAATTACAGCACAGATTTATTATTGAATGATTAAAAAAATATTAACCTCATGATATGAACAATTAACTTAACCCACTTATGTTAATTGTATTTATAATTATTAATCTTTTGACCCAAATCGTACCATAAAATTTAATAAAATTTCACGACTGGGATAAAATAGCAAAAAAAAAATCTCGTGCAATAAAATTTAATGAAATGAAGGTATGAAAGGGTATTTTAGTTTTAGAAGAAAAGGGAAATGATTTTTATTGGGCTAATCTTACACCGTCAAACGCCATGGCCTTCTCCTAAGCATCAGATATTGTTTTTATGCATATCATCTCGTGTGTGTGCGCTTCTGTTGTCAGAGGTAATGCTTAATCTCCCCTTGGAATCTTCTGACCAGTTTGAGTTTTCTCCAGATAAACCATTTTGATCTGTGTCTTCTACAGTCTTGATCCCTGAACCTGAAGTCTACACATGAAGCCTTTCCCTCGTAAGAGCTGAGCAAAACGGCTTGCTAGAGAATGCTGCAGATGAATCAAACCAAAAAGAAAGACATTGGAGGTTCAATCTACTAGTTGCAGATCAGAATACAAGTGCAAATAGGGAAAACTGAGTTTACCTGGGGCAACCAGAACTCCAGTTCTCCTGCTATATGAGATGTAAGAATATGCTGATCTGAATTGATTCGAGGTCAGAGCTCAAGTTTCAAGGGCATAAATGCTGTAAGAGAATTCGTACGGACATTATTGCCAAAAATTGGAGCTGAGGAATGAAAGTCAGCAGTGGGAAAATATCTGCATGGCAAACCTGTAAGCACTCTGTCTCCCCAACTGGCCGTTCATGATAAAAATGAAATGCTGCAACAAATGATAGAATCAATAACAGAGAATTAATATAAAAGTACACAAAAAGAAACATAACAAGAAAAAAAGATAAGGAAAGAGAAATTTTGAGTTGAGATCCAGATAAGTAATACCTAAGGTTGATGGATCTTGTATCCATTAATATGCAGGTTGGGAATGCGAGTAATCTTGAGCCAATCCTCCCCTCTTCCCTGCTGACATCTTTGATCCAGCAAAGGACACCGCCAGATTTCAATTGAAGAAAGGGACGAGGGGAGACCTTCTCCTGGCATGGACTGTAGATTAGGGCAGTCTGTGATGGTCAATTGTTCAAGAGAAGTGAGGTGTTGAAGCCCCGAGTAGTTCAGGGATTTCAGAGTCTTAAGACTCCATATTTCAAGAGAGGCAAGAGTTGAGGGAAGCAGCATCTCCTCTGGAAAGGATTCCACATTTTCGTCAACACCAACAGTGAATTTTGAAAGAGAAGGGAGCGATTGCAAACTCCATTGCATTCTGGCTGCAATGAGTTTGCTGCAATCCTCAATATAAAGTGATTTTAATTTGGAGGGCAGACCCCCTTCTGGAAAGACCTCAAGTTTTGGAAGAAGGAATAATCTCAAATCTTCAAGGGATGGGAGGAGGGAATTCATATGCTCAGGCAAGGACTTCAAGTCTGCGCAATCAAACAACTGAAGCTCTGTCAAACATGAGGCAGGTAATCCTCCCTTCGGAAAAGATTCTAATTTAGGGCATTCCCATATTTTCAAGGAATGAAGAGAGGTGAGATCCTCCAGAGGTCCTTCGTGTTCACAAATAAACTCCAAATTTGAACATTTAGAGATCCTGAGAATCTTCATCCTAGGGAACAACTCCAGCTGGAAGCACTTGAGCGAATCACAATTTTCCATTTCAATCTCTTCTAAAGTGGTGAGAAAGCAACCGATTTGCTCCATTTCTTTTGGTATGGATTCTGTAGAATAGCATCGATCAACTTCCAGGCTGTGCATCCCGGAAGGCAATCTGCGTAGACGCAGATGACGAAAACCATCATCTAATTTTATTTCATCAATGATTGGACATCTTGGAAATGAAGTTACAAGCTGCCTGCATCCCTCAATCTCAAGTGTTGTTAAAGATGGAAGGCGGTGATTGGACAGTACCTTTCTTAGGTAGGGGCAGCCGCTTATGCAAAGCTTTTGAAGACAAGGGAAAGCTTGCATGCCTTGATCTGAAATCCATTCACGCCATTCAGGCATCATCGAAAGAGTTAAACTTTCAAGGGAAGCAAATGGCTTCCTCACGGACGTGCAACTTCCGTAGAACTCACGGCCCACAACCGCAAGTCCCTCAAACCCTCTTACCATGAGTTCTTTCAAAGACCCTAACTGCCCAAGTGGTGGTAAGGACGTGCAGTATTTACATCGGCTGAGCTCCATGGATACTATTCTTGAGAAAGAAGAGTCTCCCACCCAATCTGAAAACCTTGTGCCCCCATAACCATAGATATAAAGATACTCCATATTTACATCAGGCTCTAATTTGTCAAGTACATGCCTTACATGTCCAGAGTCATTAGGATCACCATCCCACATCAAATTCAAAGTCTTGAGGTGCTTCATACCCTTCACGCTGTCTTGTAGAGCATCCGGAGCAGTCCCAACATTTTGCAGGTTCCAAATATTTAGTACTCCCTGTAAGTGTTGAAGCTTCCCCAGCTCTTGAATGCTTGAACCAGTATCTTTTCCTAGAAAGAAATCACTTAGATTTTGGAGCTTTGTTAGTTTACCCATATGCTGCGGCATCTTCGACAATTTTGTTCCTTCGATATCAAGATGACTCAAGTTGATTAGCCTTCCCATATCATCTGGTAGCTCAATCAGATCTTTGCATGACCGCAAGATTAAAGTCTGCAAATTACACAAGCCTCCCATGGATGCTGGTAACTTTTTCATCGCTGTGCCTTTAAGAGTCACATATCGTAAGCGCTTCAAATTGCCAATTGAATGGGGCAGCCTGACAAGGTGTCTGCAATCTTCCAAGACTAATGTTTGCAGATTATACAATGTACTCATGGATTCAGGTAACATTTTGATTTTTGAACCTTGAAGACTGGCATATAGCAAATGCTTCAAGTGGCCAACTGAATCAGGCAGATCGACAAGCTCTTTGCAATTTTCCAGGATTAATGTCTGCAAATGGTAAGCTGTACTCACAACTTCAGGTAACCTTTTTATTGATGTAGCGGAGAGATTAAGGTATCGTAAATGTTTTAACTTGCCCATTGAATCAGGTAACTCGGCCACATTGGAATAGTTAAGCAAGGATAGCACTCGTAAGCGTGTAAGCCTTGGCAATAAATCATGTGTAACCTTATTATCGATTTCGTTGCGAGGCCACACTCTCGACACCGGTAAGACATTGATTTGGTTGCGTAGCCACGCTTCTGACAATGGTAAGAAAGTGCGCAAAAGCTTGGCATCATAAATACCCTCAAATCTTTCACAAGCATCGTGTCTTGTTACTGCATAAGACAAATGACGAGTCCTTTCTGAAATCTTGTTTGAATCTTCCCCTTCCAACCTGAAGCAAAACTCTCTAGATACATATCTAGCTAGGTCATTTATGAGGTCATGCATAACAAATAATGGATCCCCATTTGATCCTTGAAAAACTGGCCTTGATTTTCCATTAGATTGCTGGAAAAACGACCTTGAAACAAGCTCATGGAAGAACTCATTTCCAACTTCCACCATCTCCTTGTTTCCATTAGGAGGAACTAGAAACCCCTCTGCCATCCATAAACGGACTAATTCATCCTTGTTAAATTCATGATTATCTGGAAATATTGCACAGTAAGCAAAGCATTGCTTCAGCTGTGGTGGAAGATAGTGATAACTCAATCTGAGAACAGGAAGAATACCATCATTCGGCAAATCCCACACGTTGCTCCTCAAGATCTTCTCCCATTCCTTGGCATCTCTTTTAGAGCGTAGGAGACCTCCAAGGGCTTTCGCAGCTAAAGGTAACCCTTTGCACTTTCTTACCACTTCCTTACCTATTTCTTCCAAGTCTGGACGTTCACTGCAACTTCCATCCTCAAATGCATGTTTTGCAAACACCAGCCAGCAATCATATGCAGTCAATTCCTGCAGGCGATGGGCTGAAACAGTGGCCCTGACAGATGCTACGCTTTCAATACGTGTTGTAACGAGGATCTTACTTCCATGTGCCAGAGACTTGAAAGGTGTCAGCAGAAAATCCCATTTTCCCCAATCATTGCTCCAGACATCATCTAAAACAAGCATAATTTTTTTCCCTGTTGATTCCTTCTCTAACTCGCAGTGAAGTTGATCTCCAGTCATTGTATCACAATTCATGGAGCCGACCTTCTTAAGAATATCTTTGATCACCTTGAGAACATCGAATTCTTCCGAAACACAGATCCATACCTTCATATCGAACTGCTCTCCTACTCTGCTATCATTGTAAACAAGCTGAGCAAGAGTGGTTTTACCAACCCCAGCCATACCTACTATGGGAATCACATCTAGCCGTTTGCCATTTTCATTTGCAGATCGCACCAGTTTCATTATTGCTTCCTTATCTTCATCCCTACCATATACCCCGGATTCATCCACAAGGGAAGTTGTTGGTATTCTCTGTGATGATGCTTTCTCAACAGCACCCTCTCTAAGACCAAGGGCATTCTTTTGTTGTACCAAGTATTCAAGCATGTCAACGATCTCTCCTAACTTTGTCTCCATCTCTTCCTTAACTCTCTGAAACGAAAAACGAGAAGATAAAAAGCCTCTCACCTGATCTGCACTAGATTGAGAGCCACCTTCCACCTCCGGTCGCAAAGCTTCATAAGAAATCTCATCCAACAGATCATCAGCTTCATACACAGCATCTTTAAGCTCGTTGACCCACATCTCAACAGCTGGCTTGGCTATTTGCTTCTCCTCCGCATCATCAAGTACCCCATTAACAGCAATCATAAGCACCTTCAACTTCCTTAACAGCCTATCATTGAGTTTTCGCTCTTTGAAGAAGCCTAAAACCTCGCGAGAAGCCATTCTGTCGAACAAAACCTGAAGGAAGGCTGCCAGAAATGAGCCTCCAATGGCTACTGCAGTTGCAGAAGCCATGGTTTGGTTTTTCTACTGTTAGCAAAAGGCTAGTTTGCAAGGGCCATATGAGAAATCTGGTGGGAAAAAAAAAAAGGAAACTTAGCCATAGGGAAAGGCTAAGACGACGAACAGTGTTAACAGTGTTGACAGTGTTGTGCTTCGTTGAGCATTTTTTTTCTTTTCCAAATTTTAATTTGGTCTACCTTGACAGCTTGACCAGGAACATAATTGCAGGGTGGGCCAGATTTGAAAGAAACCTTAGTAGCTGGAGTCCTCTTTATAGTCAGGTAATAACAATCCTCTTAACTCAATTCTTCAGATGTCATGCGAGGACACGTGGTTGGTGCAACACTTACACCTGTGAAAATGAATGAGCTCTATAGAAGAAATAAAGAGTTGAACCTCTCACTATTTTATAAAGTTAAATTCATAAATTATTTTTATGTTTCCAAAATATTCATTTCTGTATAAAGAAAAAAAATAGAAACATACAGGTTACAGGAAATTAGCCTGGAGAAAACAAGTGTTGTGTCATCGTAGAGCAAACACAATCCATTTCGTGGTCAAAGCAAGGCTATGGCGGAGATTTATTTTATCTGTCGGCATTCTTGCAAGGACGTTATAGTTTGTTAGGTGGTCTGAGATGCTACCGAAGACGGCTCCTGCTTAAGATAGGAAGATTGTGATATTCCACATCGGAGACGAAGGGTGTAGAGCCAGGACATATATGTAGGTCTGAGTTTAATGTCTTTTCTGATAAGGTTTTTTCTTCTCTATTTATGCAAATTGACCATCAAACTTTCAATTGTATTCAATTTGGCCTTTGATTTTGTTGATTCAAGTCATTGAAGTCTCGTTACTATTACAATTTGGTCTTTGTTTTTGAATTTATTTAATCATGTATCAATTGCCTATTAAACTTTGATATTTATGCAATTAAACCCTATATTTGACCGGATTAAAATTTTAAAATTGTAATTCAACCCTTTAATTCCTTCCAATTAACGCTTAAATATAATTTAAAAAGAAAACCATTTTTTTTCTTGTAATTACACCCTTAATAAATTCAATTAAACCATGAAGAATTACAATTGAGTTATTAAACATTTAATTTCGAGATTTTCTTCCCAAATTGAATTTTTCTTCTTAACAGAGCCTTCATCAAATCAAAATTGAACTTCCAATTTCTTAACTTTGTATTATTTTAAAATCTTAATTAGAATTCTTCAAAATTAATGATTGTTTTTGTTTAATTTAAGACTTCTGCTTATTGTTTACTTTACAGCACTACCAGAGTTATTTGCCTGCTATTTTCTCATAAATTATTGTCTACAAATTCTATTTTGTGTTAGAGGAGTCAAAATTAAGCAGGATATCCCGCCTTCTCCACTACTCTTATTCTGTAACAATCTTTAATAATGCACTCCTGGAGAAATGATGCTTGACTTGCGGTGTGTAATTTTGAGTCTTAAACACAGGCAAGCACTAATGTCCTGGTGCTTTCCTTTTTAAAAACTAAGTCTTCTTCCTCAGAGTTGCAGGAGCCATCACACAAGTTCACACCAACTTGTTCCATATATTTTCTTCAGCTCCAAGAAATTGCCTTCCTCGTTATTCACTTGAAGATTACGTCGACGAGATTAATTGATGAGAAAATATTGTATTCAAGATGTAACTTCTTGATCAGAATTTTCCAACATGCATGATGGTCTGTGCGCAGAAATAAATATTTATATATACATAGCGACAACAAAGTAAACAAGAAAAACTTAGGAGGAGCTCAGAGATAAATGTAGATAATTACAACACTCATTTATTGATAACATCAAAAGTAAGTAAGGCTAATCTATGAGAGACCAACACGCTAAGAAGGACCAAATAAGTGGGCAGATACAAGCAAATGTAAAGAGGATATTAATGATCCCATGCAAGCTGATCCCATGCAAGCTGCTGATTCCCATACTCACACTTAAACCAAGCAACGGTACTATTTGGTTTAATACCAAGCAACAACTATTTTTGTATTAATTACCTTTCCTTATGTAAAACAGGACAATTAAGTCCTTACCATGTATTGCTAATCTTCGGTTAATAGACTTCCTAAGTCTATACACTTGTATCTCTATATATACGGCAGTAAACATTATAATAAAATACAGTGAAAATACTGCAATTGATCTCAACTCCTCTGTTCTCATCTTCTCATCTTCTACCCGTGTACCTTCAAATCCTTTATGGTATCAGAGCCATCTTGAGCTAACCCTCATCCTTCGATCCTAGTCAAACAATGGCAGAAACACCCAAATCAGGAGAATCAAGCAACATTGATATATCAAAGCTAATTTCTGAAATGTCAAAACTTTCCTCACCTTCATTCCCATCCTATCACTTACCCACCTCCTTCAACATCTCATCTCTGTTCACGGTTCCCATGGACCGCACCAACTATGCAAGTTGGAAATCTCAATTTGAGGACATACTGGAGATGCATGGCCTCACAGCAGTAATCAACAATGACACAGAACCACCAAAGATGCAAGAAGATGGTTTTGTGCACCCAGAATTTGCGAAGGACAAACTGGTCCTGAGTTGGATCAAGGCCACTTCCTCATCCTCCATAAAAACACTTCTCATCCCCTGCACCACCGCCAATCAAGCTTGGAAAATGTTGGCCAAGCGCCTGTCACCACTGGCTAGCACCCGTGTAAGGATCCTTAGAGACCAAATTCGCACCCTCAGGAAAGACAGCAACACAACAGTAGCAGATTACCTCAACTATGCCAAATCACTCTTAGACTCTCTCAATCAGTCCGGAGCAACAATGGACGATGATGAATTCATCAGCTATGTCTTGGACGGACTGGGACTTGAATACAAGGAACTAGCCACAACCCTTCATCTGCATCCCGACATTGATTTTGATCAGTTCTACGATCTAGCTCTAAGAGAAGAACATCTACAAAAGCGAATGTCACTCACCTTGACCACAGGCGTTGCCATGGCTGCTGACAGGGTGCCGAACGACCACACGTTCAATTCAAGATTACCCAGCCCCAATTACAATATGCCCAATGAACAGACCTTCAATTCAAGATTACCCAGCCCCAATTACAACCCTAATCACAGATTTGGAAGAGGCCGTGGCAGAAATTGGAACCACGGACATGGAAATCCAGAGCGCCACTCTCAGTCGCGTGACCCACGACGAACAGGACAGTGGGAGCCAACTCAAGGTGCTTGGACTCCAGACCGCCACTCTCAGCCGCGCGACCCACGATTTGCAATCCTCTCCGACGGTCGCCCTCCACTCCTCCCAACTCCACCAGGCAGAGCACCCAACAGCCGCGCAAACCACGAGCAGGTAATGTGCTTTAGGTGTGACAAACCGGGGCACATAGCCCGGTTTTGTCCAGACCGTAAGCCTCAAGCTTACGTGGCAGGCAATTTTGCCAACTCACCAGCCAATTTTGCCAACTCACCCTCTGCTGACGTGGCAGACCTTAATTGGTGTCTTGATTCGGGTGCCACTCACCACATGACATCCAATGCCACTTCCCTTCCTGATGCTCATCCATACACAGGTACAGATAAAATTATTGTTGGTAATGGCAATCAATTAGCAATAACTCATGTGGGTAATGCAAAATTAAACGGGTTACAAAAATCATTAAATCTAAATGAAGTTTTGTGTGTACCTGCTATTCGAAAAAATCTGATCTCTATCCGTCGTTTTTGCTTTGATAATGATTGCTACTTTAAAATGGATGCTAATGGTTTTTCTGTGAAGGACAACAAAACGGGGAAGGTACTTCTTACTGGCAGTAGTTTTGATGACCTCTATTATATTCAGACCTCTTCCTTCATTGCTCGCCGAATTGCCTGTTATGGAGAGCGCACAACACAAGACGTATGGCATGCCAGACTTGGACACCCCTCTCATTCCGTATTTACTACCTTGTTGAATAAGTGTCACTTACCAATTGATGGCACAATTATTTCTAATAAAAATTGTCATATCTGCCCGTTGGGAAAATCTTGTCGCTTACCATTTGCAGATAGACAATCTCATGCTCAATTTCCCTTAGCATTATTACATCTTGATTTATGGGGTCCTGCCCCAATTGCTTCTAATTTTGGTTATCGCTATTATCTCTCTATTGTCGATGACCACACTCGGTTTACCTGGTTATATCCCTTAGCTAAGAAATCAGATGTTCTTAC